>CM049426.1:123001891-125501891 GCA_026929855.1 Poa annua
ATAGGTTCAAAGGCAAGATACAGGTAAAAAGTCATACATTGGCAGCACAGTGCTCCTCCACCGGCAGAGGAGCCAAGCCACACTTCTCTCTTAGTGCCCTCTCCTGAACAATTAAAGGGAAATGGTTACATTAGCAGTTCTTGGTTGTACTGCCAGTTCTTGGTTGAATTGTGGCATGGAAATGCAGATGCAGACCTTTAGTTCTCGCAGCGCAATTGGGACCCCTCCGAAGCTTATCCAGGAGTAGCGATTCTTGGCCTTCTTCACAAGGATCTTCAGTTCTCACGCTGGATTACAAAACACAAGTCAACAATGTCGTAGATCCGGCGCCTCTCGACGCCGAGGCGCCTAGCAGCGTCGTCCAGCCATATGGACTCCACGTTGTCCCCGTCGTACAAGGCCACGAAGCTGCGAGTGCGAGGCGCCCACGAGAGTTTTATCATCGGTCGGGAGGGGACGCGGGGACGCGGGGGATTCCAACTCACTTGGAGCAGAGGAGGCCGAGCGGCTTCTGCTTGCGGCAGTAGGCGTGGTGGCGCAGCTTCGCGCCGCCGCTGCCGTCGGCGAACATCGGCATCGGCCAGGGGAAAGGCGCCGTCTCCGCGTCAGCAGGCGCAGCTGCCTCGGTCGTGGGAGAGGGGGGCGCAGGCATAGCCATCACCGCCGCCGCGAGCTAGATGATAGCCGAGTCCCTTGCCTCCCCGTTCTGGCGGCGGTTGGGGCGACGCCCGCAGCGGCTGGACGTGGAGTAGGAGGAGGCTTGCAGAACCACGGGGCGGGGCTGGACCGTCACGGGAGGGCTAGGGTTGGGAGGGGCGAGGAACTGGCGCGGGGCCCGTCGCCATTTCCCTCCGCCGCGGTGTCTCGCTGCCGCTCAGAGGAGGAAGAGGAAAGGAACCAGAGCGGTGTCTGGATAGGGTTGAGGGGCTAGAATGCAAAGTGACGATATATGTACTGGACTGCGGGTTTGATTAGCTAAGAACCGAGGGGCTAAATTGCAAAATCGCCAGGCCGTACGACGGGAATCCCCAAGAGATATTATATAGTAGAGATGATCGAGACACCTCTCCGAACAATGACTAAATCGTGGGTCGGGGCACCCAGAATTAATCCCTACCTTTGTCGTTTGAACCTAGACGTCGAGTCTCAAACCTTTTGCCATAGCGATACTTAGTGTGTCCGAGACTCGTTCATAGATATCTCCATACCTAATTTGATCTTGTTATCAACAACACTGTCTTCTACTCGTCCATGATATTATGTCCAGGTGACCTAGTCACATGCTTGCAAGGTCATTTGACATAATCTCACCGAGTGGGCCCTAGAGTATCTATCCTGCTGTGCGGACTGGCAAATCCCGCTCTTGATCCCTCGTCTCAACATACTCCCTTATGATACTGTAGCGCCCCAACTCTTATTAAATTTGGAACACCTGTGGTATGTGCTAGTCCCTGGATCACTGCCAGCACCACAGTACAAAATATAAAGTACCATTGCATAAGTATCAAATTGCTACAACGAGATCCAAAAATATTAGCTAAGTATAGCTTTATTAGAAGTTACATAGCCGTGAAGGCTAGCTAAAATTCAGAGTTCACAACAAAAGCGAATAACAATGAGCCTCATCTTCAAGCATGCGCCACATGCAGACATGTTGGGTGTAGACTCGAGTCCAAACTTATTCTTTATCTGAATTACCTGCACATTTGAATATGCAGCCCCTGAAGGAGGTCAATACAATGAAGTATTGGCAAGTGACTACGGCTGATATAAAATGACAAGTCTAGAATCTATATGCATATTTGGCTTAGTGGGGTTGGAGGCTATTTTGCAGAAAGCAAGTTTTCTCCTATCTTTTATAAAACACTTTTATTTCTCAAAGACTTGGCACCAAGGGATAAAAACCAAGTGCACCAACAATTCTTTCCTTAGTCAAATTTTACTTTATGAAAACCGTGTTGAGATTCTTCCGCCCATCCTTGTCCAGCTGCTCGAAGTAGTCCATTTCCGGGGACACAGCTAAGTACTCAGATTGTCGACTCTGCAGAGGTTGTGCACTTTCACCTTTAGAATCAATTAACCCAAACATCCTATACACGCGGAGTGTATTAAGGAAAGGAGAGAATTGAGACAAGAACTTTCAGAAGAAGAATGCAACCATACTAGCAAGACCCATTCCACCTACCAATTCTACATCTGCTTGTTAAGCTGACAGGTTGCACTCTCACAACTTAATTATTCTAGAAAGAGCCCATTGTCAAAAGGCTGCACAGGAAGCATCTAAACTTGGAGGGACTTAGTAATCTCTTTGTTCCTGGGTGGCCGTCCACAAGTGCACTACTGGGTAACAACCACCATGCTCATGGCCCTAAGTAGAATAGACATTCATCCTAGGCGACGACAACCACAAGCATAGTCCCAAAAGCCACTCAACATAAACCATAACAACCAATTCCACCCAGATGTGCATTTTAATTGTAAGACTTAGAAACATTTCTATAACATGGTATGTAAACACTTTTATAGCATAGCAACTAATAAAACTTTTCATGGCTGCTTAGGAGAAAGGGTGACTACACACTACTAGGATATTTGCAAAGTATAAACTAAGTTAGCATTATAAAATAGTTCAAAAATTCCTATCATGCATACTACTCAAAATATACTACTAATGCATATAGAAAATATTGGGTTTATTATGAATGTCACTTGCCTTGGTAGCAGGAGGAGCAAGCACAACAAGAATAATAATCACAAGCAAGTCCTTCCTCTTCTTCACAATCTAGCACAAGCAATACATAAAATAAATACCAACACAATATCACACAACCAAACATAAATATGTATGCATGCATGATATGCTATGAGTATAACAAGACACACTTATTAATAATTTTTATCTTCTGTTATTAAATGTATGAAATGCAATTTCTAGGAATTTCTTGTTTTATTTATTAATTAAATAATTGAAAACAATATAACAAAACTTAATATCTATAACTACAACTTTTATTGTTTTATGAAAGTTTTCAAATAAGACACATATTAATATTTCTGGACAGAGGGAAATAATACAACCAAAACTGAAACAATTAACTTTATTTGCAAAACATTTTTATTATTTAATTTATGGATTTAATAGCCGAAATACTCCTCGGATAATTACACGAATTATAATTTATCAAAAGGAAAAACAAATGATGTATAAATAAAATACACTAGCAGGGCTATCCGTGGATATAAAATTTATCAAATTTAAACTTACAGATCAAAAGTTATGAATTTTCTAAGTTTTGCACAATTTCTGTTTTATTTATTAAATTCCTGCGAAAATAATTAAAGGGAGGGCTACGTGGCGCGATCTTATTGGCTGCTACCGTTTCGACGCGGATCCGCCCCGTGGCAGGGCAATCTAACTAACAGCGAACGCCTCGGATGGATTTGATCTAGATCCAAAGATCCAACGATCCGAAAACGAAGACCAAACGCTGGCGGCGCCGTCGCCGGAAAAGCACCGACCGCAGCGGAGCCATTGCCGGACTAGCGCAAGAAGGGGAGCGGGAGGGGTAAGGCATTACCGTTCGGTGCAGGGGGACGGGCTGACGATGATGGCGCGGTGGGGGGCTTCACGGCGTCTCCTCCTCTACTCGGGTGCTCGCCGGAGACGACGGGGCGGACAGCGGCGTCGGTCGCGGACAGAGACGACGCTCGGCTGCAAATTAACCCGCGTGACCAAGTCACAAACGTGCGCAAAGAGAAAAGAAAACGAGGAGCGGCGTAGAGCGAGTCCGGGGTGGCCGGAATACTCCGTACGGCGAGGTTTTCGGCGGCGGAGGTGGCGGAGCTCCGAGCTTGTTCGTGAGCTGCCCGGCGGTGGAGAAATTAGGGTTCGGGGTGGGGAGGGTGGCGGCGGGGTTGGGGTTTAAATAGGGGCCAGAAAGGGGCAAACATCGAGCTAATCACGCTCCGATTTTCCGGCCGGCTCCGATTCGAGCTCGGGCGCGATCCCCGACAGAGGTTGAAGAACCTGACAGGTGGGCCCCACCTGTCAGCGAGAGGAGGAAGAGAGAAGGGCTGCAAGGGCTGGCTGGGCCATTTTCGGGCGCGCGCGTGGTAGATAACAAACGGGCCGGCCCGAACTCCTAATTTTTTTAAATAAAATTAAAATCTGTTTTCAAAAACTGATTTCAAAAATGATTTTTAAACCTATTCAAAACATTTCAGAAAAATTCATAAAAATATGTTTTGGAAAGGTTATTAAAAATGGAACTTTTTTAGCATTATACTTGCCATTAAATAATTTTGAAAAATTATATTTATTAAAGAAGTTTAAATAAACACTTTATGGAATTATAAATTATTTAAACTTATAATTGAATTTTTATTTAATATTTATGTGATGTAATTTTATGTCTAATGATGAATGATGCATGAATGCAAAGTTTTAAATTTTTGCAAATTTTGAGATGTTACAGATACCCGAGAGGAACACCTTTATTGTCACACTATTAAGGTATGACGTTTGATCTCACGGTATCTTTTAGGATAGCAATAAGAGTTGATCTCACGGTTGAAGGCGTAATGACTACGTCCAACATAAATTGGGTATGGCCATCACATCGTTCTATTAATGATATGACTCCATTGTCAACTGACGCCATGTCACATGATCGTGAAACTTCGATCATCAATTGCACAATGAATTAGTATCGTAGAGGCTACTAGGGACCTAGTTGTTTTACGTATCACACGTGTATTAATGTTTCTGCTTAGTACAGTTATAGCATGACACAAAAATGTATTATGAACAAACGAGATATGATAAATAAAACACTTTATTAATTGCCTCTAGGGCATATATCCTTCACGATATACCTTGGGTGATTCACTTAAGGGAAACTTGCTCTTGGGGGCCAACACTGTCTACAAGAATAGAAGCGTGCGTAGACATCATCTAGCTGATTGCCTCACTCGCAAGAAGTGTTTTCTTTATTGCACTTAGATGAATTATTCACCCTCAATGTCTGCTATTAACTAATACTTACCAATCCATCTTCAGGTTTGACTAAGAGGGCGATCGAATAACGCCTAGCATTACAGCAGGACATGAGGACGTGGACGACGAAGGAACAGTACAAACTGTTCCCGGCACCGATGCTGAACTAGGGTACGTGATCGTGCTACCCCGGAATTTTTGCTCACCATCATCGCTGATGTGTACTCTATTTGATAACTATATGCATGAAATGATGAATTTTGTATTTCGAGCTCCATTTGTATCATGACTTGTGTAAGATTCGGCACTACGTACTCTTGTTACTATATATATGTATGTACATCTCGGTCTCGAATGAATGCGATGTGTCTGTTCTAATTCATGTACTAGTTTAATATATATGTGTCAACTTATAATATATGTTTACAAATCATGTATATATACCTTTATTTGTACAACAGGAAAAAATAATCAAAAAATCTGTAACATCCCAAAATTTGCAAAAATTTAAAACTTTGCATTCATGCATCATTCATCATTTAGACATAACATTACAACACATAAGTACTAAATAAAAATTTAATTATAAGTTTAAATAATTTATAATTCCATAAAGTTGTTTATTTAATCTTCTTTAATAAACATATTTTTCCAAATTATTTAATGGGCAAGAATAATACTAAAAAGTTCTAAATTTAAAAATCTTTCCAAGACATATTTTATGATTTTTTCTAAAATGTTTTGACTGAGTTTAAAAATCCTTTTTGAATAAATTGTGAAAACAGAATTTAAATTGAGAAAAGAAAATAGGAAAGGAAATCGGGCCGGCCCCCTCTCTATCTACCGCGCGCGCGCTAGAGCAGCCCAGCAAGACGGCCCAGCGAACCACCCCGCGAACCTCTCTCCCTCTCCTCACGCTGACAGGTGGGACCCACCTGTGAGGTGGATCTTCAACCTCCGACGCGGAATCCGCAGGGGATACGCTTCGATCCGGATATGATTTCCGCTCCGATCTTCGCGGGGTTTGCTCCCTAGCCGCCCCCATATATACCTCCACCTCCGCCGCCGTTCCCCGCGCCCAAAACCCTAGCTTTTTCGCCCCCAGGCCGCACGGAAAGCGATCTCCGCCGCCGCCACCGCCGCCGGTAATTTTCGTCAACTCCGGCGCAATCCCCTCTCTCGAGCTCCCCCTTCCCCTATGGTTCTTCTTCCTTTAACCGTGCGCATCTTCGTGACTTCGTTGTTAACCTCCTACCGCAGTCGAACGCCGTCCCAGTCCGTGAGCCACGCCGCCGCCCACAAGCACCAACTCCGGCGAGGAATCCTCGCGGAACGGCGACGCTCCGAAGACCCACGCTTCACCACCGACCCTGCCCCGACGTCCTTGACGTATCGGTAAGACTCGTTCGTCTCGTAGGCCTCTAGCACTCGAATGCGCGTGATGCAGGCCGTGGCGCTGCCGCGGTCGGAGGATTTCCGGCGACTCGCGCCGCCCGCGCCGAGCCTCTGTTTGCGAACCGTTGGATTTAGATCCAACGGATCTAGATCCCTTCCATCCCGAGCGCCCATTTTAAAAGAGATCGGACGGTTCGCGCTGCCGATCTGCACCGAATCGGTATCCTCCAATGGGATTACGCCACGTAGCCCCTTTATTCTTTTTTTGCAGGAAATTTTATAAATAAAACAGAAAATTGAGCAAAACTTAGGAAATTCATAACTTTTGATCTGTAAGTCCGAATTTGATAAACTTTATATCTACGGATAGCCCTGCTAGTGTAGATTAATTCTACATCATTTGTTTTTCCTTTTGACAAATTATAATTTGTGTGATTATCCGAGGAGTATTTCGTCTATTAAATCTATTACTTAAATAATAAAAATGCTTTTCAAATAAATTTAATTGTTATAGTGTTGTAATTTTGCCCTCTGTCCAGAAATATTAACTTAGATTTTATTTGAAGAACTTCATAAAAAAATAAACGTTGTAAATGTAGGATTCAAATTTGTGCTATATGTTTTTCAATTGTTTAATTGATAAATTAAAATAAGAAATACCTAGAAATTATAATTCATTCATTTAATAACAGAGGATACAAATTATTAATATGTGTCAAATTATTATTGCATATCATTCATGCATACATATTTATGTTTGGTGTTGTGATGATATTGTGTGGCTATTTATTTTATGCATGGTTTGTGCTAGATTGTGAAGAAGAGGAAGGTCTTGCTTGTGATTGTTTTTCTTTCTGTGCTTGCTCCTCCTGTTACCAAGGCAAGTGATGTTCATATTCTACCCAATATTTTCCATATGCATATGTAGTATATTTTGAGTAGTGTGCATGATAGGGATTTTTGATTTATTTTATAATGCTAAGTTAGCTTGTATTTTACAAATATCCTAGTAGTGTGTAGCCACCCTTTCTCCTAAGCAGCCATGAAAAGTTTTATTAGTTGCTTAGTTATGCTATTAAAAGGGTTACCATGTTATGGAGATGTTTCTAAGTGTTTCAAATTTAAAATACACATCTGGGTGGAATTGGTTGTTATGGATTATGTTGAGTGACTTTTGGGGCTATGCTTGTGGTTGTCGTCGCCTAGGATGAATGTCTATTCTATTTAGGGCCATGAGCATGGTGGTTGTTACCCAGAAGTGCACTTGTTGACGACCACCCAGGAACGAAGAGATTACCAAGTCCCTCCAAGTTTAGAAGCTTCCCGTGCAGCCTTTTGACAATGGGCTCTGTCTAGAATATTTAAGTTGTAAGAGTGCAACCTGTCAGCTTGACAAGCAGATGTAGAGTTGGTAGGTGGAACGGGTCTTGCTAGTATGGTTGCATTCTTCTTCTGAAAGTTCTGGTCTCAATTCTCTCCTTTCCTTAATACACTCCGCGTGTATAGAATGTTTGGGTTAATTGAGTCTAAAGGTGAAAGTGCACAACCTCTGCAGAGTCGACAATCTGAGTACTTAGCCGTGTCCCCGGAAAGGGACTACTTCGAGCAGCTGGACAAGGAAGGGCGGAAGAATCTCAACACTGTTTTCATAAAGTAAAATTTGATTAAGGAAAGAATTGTTGGCGCACTTGGGTTTCATCCCTTGGTGCCAAGTCTTTGAGAAACAAAAAGTTTTTACAAAAGATAGGAGAAAACTTGCTTTCTGCAAAATAGCCTACAACTCCACCAAGCCAAATATGCATATAGAATTAGACTTGCCGTAAATTATCCACCATAGTCCCTTGCCAATACTTCATTGTATTGACCTCCTTCGGGGGCTGCATATTCAAATGTGCAGGTAATTCTGATGAGGAATGAGTTTGGACTCGAGTCTACACCCAACATGTCTGCCTGTGGCGCATGCTTGAAGAAGAGGCTCTTTTGCTATTTCTTTCGTTGTGATCTCTGAATATTCTAGCTAGCCTTCATGGCTATGCACTTTGTAATAAAGCTATACTTAGCTATTTTTGGATCTCGTTGTAGTAATATGATACCTATGCAATGACACTATATATTTTGTACTGTGGTGCTGGAAGTGATCCAGGGACTAGCACATAACACAGGTGTTCCATCTTTATTTAAAAGATGGGGCGCTACAAAATGGTATCAGAGCAAAGTGTTGCCTGTAGGTTCGAGCCCTTAGGATTGGTTAAGCCTCTTTTGATCATAATATTACCATCTTTGAAGTATGTTGGATCCTAGCGGCATAGTGGGATGAAGCGGCCAGGGACAAACCTTACATGTCTGCATACATGAGACCTGTTCCACAATTATAAGTGGCTGGCCGGGTGTCTGTCTCTCTCACTATAGTGAATATCCGACTTACAAATAGTTGATAATAGTGTTGATCACATTTTAGAATAGAACCCTTATTTCCTCTAAGTACTTAATTAAAACTATGACTAGTACTTCTTACCTTAAGTATTTTGTTTTAACATTTTCTACTCTTCTAGTTTAAGGATGTATTTCTTCTTGTATCAAACCACGGAGGACTTCAAGAAGATGCGCTTTGAAAGATATCTTCTGGAGTTGGTAGAACTGTTGGCACTTCCAACACCCATCATCAAGGCAAGCCAGCTGAAGCACTTCAACAAAGAAGACTTGTGGGGAGTTCGTCTTTACCAACAAGGGCACCAGACTGAACCCAAGACCGAAGACATCCAGTACAAGTCGATTAGTGACTCCTTGGAGAAAGGGCTGAATCTCGTCACGCAGGAGCTAATAGGACGTCTTTGCTGTCAATTCCAGGAGGAGTTAAAAGACCACTACTTCTCTAACCTTGGCCAACGTGACGAGCATGGGATACCCTACCTTATTAACGAGGAAGACAAAAGCAAACTAGAACCTTTGTACCCTTATCTCCAAGACTTAGAACTTCATCTCTGGCAACTCGAAGAGGATAGGCGCAACGAGCTGCTGAAGAATGATGAAATAATGGCACAAGTCAAGGAGACTCAAAAGAAGATTGAAGCCCAAGAAGAGGTGGCCAACGCTCAAGAAGAAAAATTCCGAGCTCAAGAGAAGAAGTTCCAAAATCAAGAAAAGAGAATTAGAGACAAGAACAAGGAGATCAAGACCTTGAAGGATGAAATTCTGAGCAACGACGTCGAGTTCGAAGCTGATCGAGATTTAATCCAGACTCTACGCCGTGAGAAGAGAGTGCTACAAGAGAAGATTGAAGTCCTGGAGAAGGAAGCGATCGAGACTCTGCACCGTGAGAAGACAAAGTTACAGGAGAAGAACGAGGCCTTAGAGAAGGAGGTGAACGACTACAAGGAGATTCTCATGAAGGAAGGCATCACCATCGAGGAGGTCGAAGAAGATGAAGGAGACGTCATGGACGAAGTTTAGACTTAGTAGTTGGACCACCATGTTCTTCCTCGTTTAGTTCGCCGTTTTTCAAACATTGATCTCCAACTTGTGGTGTGACAATGTTAGAATGATTGGTTTGCAGACTCTGTCGTTTTATTTAATCAACTTAGAATACCTGTTTCGAATTGCTAACTAAATATTTTTTTTAAGTTGTCTTTTGAGTGTTGTTTGTGTTGACTTGGTTGCTTTGTGCATGGGTAGGATTTTTCTTCTCTTAGTTCTATCTATCTTCCACTCATCTATGTTGAAAACCCTACAGATGCCTCCTCGTCGTGATACCGACAACAATGATGCCATGCAACAACTGATGACCACTCAAGCTCAGTTGATGAATATGATGACTCAATTCATTGCAGCAACCAACAACAACAACAATCACAACAACAACCCGCCACCTCCACCACCACCACCACCTCCAGTGGACAGACTTGCTAGATTCCTAAGGCTTAGGCCTAATAAGTTCTCCTCTGCTACTGAACCAATAGTGGCGGATGATTGGCTCCGTTCAGTCAACAAGGACTTAGTAACTTGTGAGTGTTCTGAGGCACAAAAAGGGAGGTTCACTGCACACCTGTTGGAAGGACCTGCTGCATTGTGGTGGGAGACTTATCAAGTGACTCATCCCTTGGATGGCATGACTTGGGATGCGTTCAAGGAAGGTTTCCGCAATGCTCACATTTCCTCTGGTATAATGAACCTGAAGAAAGAGGAATTTCGCAGCTTGAGGCAGGGAGGTAGAACTCTGAAGGAGTATATGGATGACTTCTATATGCTATCAAGGTATATGCACCAGAAGACATTGATACTGATGCAAAGAGGAAGGAAAAAATCCTCAATGGACTTAGGGGAGAACTGAAGATACCCTTGTCTGTGGCATATGCTCCAAACTATCAAGCTCTGCTAGATCAAGCTATCACTCCGGACAACAACATAAGAAAGGAAGAGAATAGGAAGAGGAAGTTCAGTGCAAGTAAGGTTCATTCTGAAGGGAAACACAAGAAACAACACACCTCTGAAGTCAGTAGCCATAAACCCTGGAATCACTCCAACAATGGTAGTGGCCAAAAACATCATGGTCATAACCACCATGGAGGATACAAAGGAAGTAAGGGAGGATACAACGGAAATAATGGTGGACCCAGGGGAAACCATCACCATGGCCATAATCATGGGAATGGTAATCATCGTCCTAACTAAGAAGGGAAGAAGGACTTGTCTAATGTGACTTGCTTCAAGTGCAAGAAGACAGGACATTATGCAACTGAATGCCCAGAGAAGAAGGCTGATGAAAAATCCAAGCCCAATCCTTTCCAGAAGGGACAAGTGAACCACATCAATGTGGAAGAAGTTCATGATGAACCTGATGCTGCGATTGGTACGTTCTTGCTCAATTCATTTCCAGCATTAGTTTTATTTGGTACTGGAGCATCGCATTCATTCATATCAAGAGCTTTTGTAAACAAACATGGATTAGCTGAGGAAAGTCTAGGAAAACCTATTAGGGTAAGTTCACCTGGAGGGGAGATGATAGTAAATTCCGGGTGTAGGAAGTTAGACTTGAAGATTGGTAAGCACACCTTTCCAACAGACTTAGTCATCCTAGAAACCTAAGGTTTGGATGTTATCATCGGAATGGATTGGATGACTCGTTTTGAAGGAATCATAGACTGTGCAAATAGAGCAATCACCCTCACCACCCCAGAGAAAAGGAAGATTAAGTTTAGATCAACTTTCGAACTTAAGAAGGTTAGGCTAAATTCTCTTAAGGGAGTTAGCCTGGGTGATGTGCTTATTGTCAAAGAATACTCCGATGTTTTTCCGGAAGAACTACCTTGAATGCCACCCGATAGAGATGTAGAGTTTCTTATCGAACTGAAACCGGGAACAGGACCAATAGCTAAAAGACCTTATCCTATGGCCGTCAATGAACTGAAAGAGCTCAAGAAGCAACTGGAGGAACACATCCAGAAAGGATTTATTCGTCCAAGTTCATCGCAATGGGGAGCACCAGTCTTATTTGTTAAAAAGAAGGATCAAACACAGAGGCTAGTCACGGATTATAGAGAGATAAACGAGCAAACTATCAAAAACAAGTACCCGTTACCCAAGATAAACAAACTATTTGACCAACTGGAAGGTGCTTGTGTTTTCTCAAAGATCGATCTTCGATCGGGGTACCTCCAAATGAAAGTTAGAGAAATGGATATACCCAAGACTGCATTTGTTACGAGATATGGCTCATACGAGTACACCGTGATGCCTTTTGGATTAACCAATGCTCCAGCCTATTTTCTGGATAAGTTTGTGGTAGTATTCATATACGATATTCTAATCTACTCCAAGAGTCACAATAAACATGAAGAGCACTTGCGTCTAGTATTGCAGAGACTACGTGAACATAAGTTGTATGCCAAGTACAGCAAGTGTGAGTTTTGGTTAGAACAAGTCGCATTTCTAGGCCATGTGGTGTCCAAGGAATATATAGCGGTGGATCCTGAAAAAGTTTCAGCTGTAACTAATTGGGAACCGCCGAGGAATGTTGGTGAATTACGAAGTTTTCTGGGCCTAGCAGGATACTACCGACGATTCATTGAAAACTTCTCCAAGATCGCCAAGGCCTTGACGGAATTATTAAAGAAGGAGAAGAAATTTGAGTGGACTGAGGCATGCGAAGCCAGTTTTCAGGAGTTGAAGAAACGTCTAGTTTCAGCCCCAGTTCTATGCTTACCTGATTTGGAGAAGGAATTCCAAGTGTACTGTGATGCTTCACGCCAAGGCTTGGGAAGTGTGTTGATGCAGGAAGGCAGAGTGGCATCTTATGCCTCTAGACAGCTCAAGAAACATGAAGCAAATTATCCAACTCATGATCTCGAGTTAGCATCAGTAGTGCATGCCCTGAATACTTGGAGACCCTACCTGATGGGAAAAATATGTGAGGTATTCACGGACCACAAAAGTTTGAAGTACATTTTTACACAGAAGGAATTGAACATGAGACAAAGAAGATGGTTGGAACTTATTAAAGATTATGATCTAAGTCTCCAATACCATCCGGGAAAAGCTAATGTAGTAGCAGATGCTCTGAGTCGTAAAGTGTATGTGAATGGCCTTACAGGAGGAGAATTACCCGAGGATTTATGCAAAGCATTCAAGGACCTCAGATTGGAAGTAGTACCTGAAGGGTTTGTAACCTCATTAGTTGTACAACCTACTTTGATGGACAAGATACGTGAAGCTCAGAAAGGAGACAAGGAAATAGAAAAGATCAAAGTCTATCTAAGAGTAGGAAAAGCTAAAGGATTTCATGAGGATGAGCAAGGGATTTTGTGGTTTGAAAAACGTGTATGTGTGGCCAATGATCCTGATATTAGGAAGTTAATTCTGCAAGAAGCTCATGAGACACCTTATTCCATTCATCCGGGAAATACCAAGATGTATATGGATATGAAGGAGAGATTTTGGTGGAATAATCTGAAAAGAGAAATAGCAGAATACATCGCTAAGTGCGATGTATGCAGTCGAGTAAAGGCAGAACATCAGAAACCAACAGGACTCTTACAACCTTTGAAAGTACCAGATTGGAAGTGGGATTCTATTGGGATGGATTTCATCACCGGGTTACCAAGGACCAGATCGGGTTATGATTCCATTTGGATTATTGTTTGTCGCCTAACCAAAATAGCTCACTTCATACCCGTGAAGACCACTTATACAAGTGCAAAGTTAGCAGATATTTACATGAAGAGGATTGTGTGCCTTCATGGTGTTCCTAAGAGTATCGTGTCTGATAGAGGGACCCAGTTCACTTCTCATTTCTGGAAGCAGTTGCACGAATCTTTGGGAACCAGATTGGAATTCAGTACGGCTTTCCACCCGCAAACAGATGGTCAGACTGAAAGAGTGAATCAGATTTTAGAGGATATGTTAAGAGCTTGAGCGCTCGACTATGGATCTAGTTGGGATGATAATTTACCCTACGCTGAGTTCTCCTACAATAACAGTTACCAAGCCAGCATTGAGATGGCACCGTTTGAAGCCTTATATGGAAAGAAATGCACAACCCCACTGTTGTGGAGTGGTGTAGGAGAACGGAGTTTCTTTGGACCTGATATAATACAGGATGCTGAAGAGAAAGTCAGGCTGATTAAGGATAGATTGAAAATAGCATAGTCACGCCAGAAAAGCTATGCAGATTCCAAGCGTAGAGAAGTCACCTACGAGGTGGGTGATAGAACCTATCTTAGAGTGTCTCCACTCCGCGGTGTAAAGAGGTTTGGAATCAAAGGAAAGTTAGCACCTCGATTCATTGGACCATTCAAAATTCTTCCTCGCAAAAGTGAAGTGGCATATGAGTTAGAACTGCCCGAAGTCCTGTCTGCTGTACATAATGTGTTCCATGTAAGTCAGTTGAAGAAATGTCATCCCGAGATGATGGGAGTTCCTATGAAGGATACTGTACCCCTCGAGGAAGTACAGTTGGAGAGTGACTTGACCTATGAAGAGAAGCCCATCAAAGTATTACAGACCACAGAAAGAGTCACACGTACTTAAACCATCCAGTTTTGTAAAGTTCAGTGGAATCATCACACCGAGGAAGAAGCCACTTGGGAACGAGAGGATGACCTCCGAGAAGACCATCCACACCTAATTGCTGACCTCTCCGAAGCTCGAGGGCGAGCTTCCTCTTAAGGGGGTTAGTCTGTAACATCCCAAAATTGGCAAAAATTTAAAATTTTGCATTCATGCATCATTCATCATTTAGGCATAACATTACAACACATAAGTACTAAATAAAAATTTAATTATAAGTTCAAATAATTTATAATTCCATAAAGTTGTTTATTTAATCTTCTTTAATAAACACATTTTTCCAAATTATTTAATGGGCAAGAATAATATTAAAAAGTTCTAAATTTAAAAATCTTTCCAAGACATATTTTTATGATTTTTTCTAAAATGCTTTGACTGAGTTTAAAAATCCTTTTTGAATAAATTGTGAAAACAGAATTTAAATTGAGAAAAAAAATAGGAAAGGAAATCGGGCCGGCCCGCTCTCTATCTACCGCACGCGCGCTAGAGCAGCCCAGCGAACCAGCCCGCGAACCTCCGCTCCCTCTCCTCACGATGACAGGTGGGACCCACCTGTCAGGTGGATCTTCAACCTCCGACGCAGAATCCGCATGGGATACGCTTCGATCCGGATATGATTTCCGCTCCGATCTTCGCGGGGTTTGCTCCCTAGCCGCCCCCATATATACCTCCACCTCCGCCGCCGTTCCCCGCGCCCAAAACCCTAGCTTTTTCGCCCCCAGGCCGCACGGAAAGCGATCTCCGCCGCCGCCACCGCCGCGGGTAATTTTCGTCAACTCCGGCGCAATCCCCTCTCCCGAGCTCCCCCTTCCCCTCTGGTTCTTCTTCCTTTAACCGTGCGCATCTTCGTGACTTAGTTTTTAACCTCCTGCCGCAGTCGAACGCCGTCCCCGTCCGCGAGCCACGCCGCCGCCCGCAAGCACCAACTCCGGCGAGGAATCCTTGAGGAACGGCGACGCTCCGAAGACCCACGCTTCGCCACCGACCCCGCCCCGATGTCCTCGATGTATCGGTAAGACTCGTTCGTCTCGTAGGCCTCGAGGACTCGAACGCGCGTGATGCCGGCCGTGGCGCCGCCGCGGTCGGAGGATTTCCGGCGACTCGCGCCGCCCGGGCCGAGCCTCTGTTTGTGAACCGTTGGATTTAGATCCAACAGATCTAGATCCCTTCCATCCCGAGCGCCCATTTTAAAAGAGATCGGACGGTTCGCGCTGCCGATCCGCACGGAATCGGTATCCTCCAATGGGATTACGCCACGTAGCCCCTTTATTCTTTTTTCGCAGGAAATTTTATAAATAAAACAGAAAATTGTGCAAAACTTAGGAAATTCATAACTTTTGATCTGTAAGTCCGAATTTGATAAACGTTATATCTACGGATAGCCCTGCTAGTGTAGAATAATTCTACATCATTTGTTTTTACTTTTGATAAATTATAATTTGTGTGATTATCCGAGGAGTATTTCGGCTATTAAATATATAACTTAATTAATAAAAATGCTTTTCAAATAAATTTAATTGTTATAGTGTTGTAATTTTGCCCTCTGTCCAGAACTATTAACTTGGATTTTATTTGAAGAACTTCATAAAACAATAAACGTTGTAAATGTAGGATTCAAATTTGTGCTATATGTTTTTCAATTATTTAATTGATAAATTAAAATAAGAAATACCTAGAAATTATAATTCATTCATTTAATAACAGAGGATAAAAATTATTAATAAGTGTCAAATTATTATTGCATATCATTCATGCATACATATTTATGTTTGGTGTTGTGATGATACTGTGTGGCTATTTATTTTATGCATGGTTTGTTCTAGATTGTGAAGAGGAGGAAGGTCTTGCTTGCGATTGTTTTTCTTGCTGTGCTTGCTCCTCCTGTTACCAAGGCAAGTGACGTTCATATTCTATCCAATATTTTCTATATGCATATGTTGTATGTTTTGAGTAGTGTGCATGATAGGGATTTTTGATTTATTTTATAATGCTAAGTTAGCTTGTATTTTACAAATATCCTAGTAGTGTGTAGCCACCCTTTCTCCTAAGCAGCCATGAAAAGTTTTATTAGTTGCTTAGTTATGCTATTAAAAGGTTTACCATGTTATGGAGATGTTTCTAAGTGTTTCAAATTTAAAATACACATCTAGGTGGAATTGGTTGTTATGGTTTATGTTGAGTGACTTTTGGGGCTATGCTTGTGGTTGTCGTCGCCTAGGATGAATGTCTATTCTACTTAGAGCCATGAGCATGGTGGTTGTTACCCAGAAGTGCACTTGTGGACGGCCACCCAGGAACGAAGAGATTACCAAGTCCCTCCAAGTTTAGAAGTTTCTCGTGCAGCCTTTTGACAATGGGCTCTATCTAGAATTATTAAGTTGTGAGAGTGCAACCTGTCAGCTTGACAAGCAGATGTAGAGTTGGTAGGTGGAACGGGTCTTTCTAGTATGGTTGCATTCTTCTTCTGAAAGTTCTTGTCTCAATTCTCTCCTTTCCTTAATACACTCCGTGTGTATAGGATGTTTAGGTTAATTGAGTCTAAAGGAGAAAGTGCACAACCTCTGCAGAGTCGACAATCTGAGTACTTAGCCGTGTCCCCGGAAAGGGACTACTTCGAGCAGCTGGAAAAGGAAGGGCGGAAGAATCTCAACACTGTTTTCATAAAGTAAAATTTGATTAAGGAAATAATTGTTGGTGCACTTGGGTTTCATCCCTTGGTGCCAAGTCTTTGAGAAACAAAAAGTGTTTACAAAAGATAGGAGAAAACTTGCTTTCTGCAAAATAGCCTACAACTCCACCAAGCCAAATATGCATATAGAATTAGACTTGCCGTAAATTATCCACCATAGTCACTTGCCAATACTTCATTGTATTGACCTCCTTCGGGGGATGCATATTCAGATGTGCAGGTAATTCTGATGAGGAATGAGTTTGGACTCGAGTCTACACCCAACATGTCTACCTGTGGCGCATGCTTGAAGAAGAGGCTCTTTTGCTATTGCTTTCGTTGTGAACTCTGAATATTCTAGCTAGCCTTCATGGCTATGCACTTTGTAATAAAGCTATACTTAGCTATTTTTGGATCTCGTTGTAGTAATATGATACCTATGCAATGATACTATATATTTTGTACTGTGGTGTTGGCAGTGATCCAGGGACTAGCACATAACACAGGTGTTCCATCTTTATATAAAAGATGGGGCGCTACAAAATCTTGTTATATATTCTGTGGAGCGTAGTTTACTTTTATGTGGCGCAGATTGTTCTGTGGCGCATCTAAAGTTGTCAGAGAGTGACTACCGGGAAATAGGGATAGTCACACTTTGAAGAGAGTGTTCGAAGGGGGACTAGACGCGGAGGTCAAACAACCCTCAAGAGGCAGGACGATGGTGCTTGTCAAGCCTGAAGAGGAACTACACGATAGTGAAGGACACCAGCCCGTACCAGGTTCACGGCCCTCGAGAGGAGGTAACACTGCTACTCCTGCTTGTTTGTATTGCACTGCATATGATTACAGTACAATGAACTTGCCGAGGGCTCTCTTTTGGCCTTCCGGAGCTCAAAGAGGGAAGTTATGATCTTCTTCCTCCTCCAGCCAGCTGTCTATCCTATGCTCTTGACTGGTGTTCAAGGGCTCAAATGATCGATCCTTTGCTACGGAGGTGCTCCCACTCCTTTTATAGGCGCCCCGGGCCTCATCCCTGCACTTTATGCAGAGCATGGGTTCCCACATGGCGGGGCGCGAAGGAGTAGGGTGCACCGCAGCAGAATTGTCCTTGGACTCGGTCCATCCGTCCAAAAGCCAGCCGTAGTGGATGGCAAATCACCGTCCACGAAGGACGGCCAGCAGGGGTCGTGGCGGAGCCCACGGTGACGTTGTCGTTGGAGCGTTGCGCCGTCCAGCTGCTTTATCACCAAAGAGGAAAGCTTCATAGTCCGGCTCGGGCGGCGCAGCTTTGTTGACTCCTTCAATCACCAGAATGGCAACTGCGGCGCCCGTTGACTCCTTTAGTCACCATGCGTAGACGCGTACGTCACTCTGCTACCGCTGCAGAGGCCATGTGCGCCCTGACTGGTGGCATTGTGGAGAGATTTGCGTTGACTCCTCTCCAGGCGAGCGGAGTCTTGTAGAGTAGCGGGAGTCGGAGTAGCCTCTTCAGGCCCTCAGTTCCTCTTCAGCCCTGTCGAGGATGTCCCTCTCAAGAGTCTCTCCAAGTGATCGCTTGGTCCTCAGTCGTTTCTTTGATGTTGTCGCGTGCGAGGGCTCTAGAGAGTGGGCTCTCCACACCCTGGTACTCACTGGGCCGACAGTAGCCCCCGGGCCCAAGACGGGCGTAGCAGAGCCCATGGACTCAGACGAAGCGTCGTGGGCCCAAAGTGTCCGGCCGGCCCGAGACACGCGTCGCATGGTTGCGCAACTATAGCGCGCGATCTCAGGGGCGTGTATCGTGGGCGGGTCCCACCACGCCCCGGTAATTGTTCCTAACGATACATAAATCCTGCGCGCCAGAGTGGGGAGCCGATACTGCTCCCATTCTTCACCTCCAAGACTTCCGTCTTTCCTTCTCCGCCCGCGCGCTCCGGCAAACTCTGCTTCCTTCCGCGCTCCTCCTTGCTCCTCCGTCCCTTTTTATCTTCCAGCGATGAATCCGGCCAAGGGCAAGACGGGGATGGCGAGGTCCACCGCTGACGCGTCGGGCGAGGCCACGCTCGGCACTGTGCTGATCGGGGAGCGCTGCAACGACACGGCGCTGGACAAGATCCGTCACTTGGTCGCGGGGCGGAACAACGAGCATGGCGCCAGCCCGCTCCGGGCCGTGAAGCTCCCGAAGGGATTTTTCCCACATTTCTTCACACTGTCACTGCCGGACTGGTGCCTCTGTACTCGCCCTTCTTGGAGGCGGTTCTGGAGTTCTACTAGATCTAGCTTCTTCATCTTCACCCCAACTCCGTCTTAATCCTCTCCTTCGCCTACCTCTGCGAGGCCTACTTGGGCGTGCAGCCCTCGCTGGCCCTCTTCCGGAGCTTCTACGCGCTACGTAGCTCCGCGGCGCTCGATAGGTCTGGGTGCGTGTCCTTCCGCATCGTGGATGGCATGGGGGGAGTCTACATCCCCATGTCGTGGAACGGGGACAAACCCATCACGGTAGTGGCAAAGAAGGAGGACGATTTCCGCCAGAAATGGTTCCTCATTGGCGTCGAATTGCCCTGCGCCTTCCTCGACGTCCCGGAGGCGCCGCCAGTGAAGAACTCCCACTGGGGCAAGTCCGATTTCCGCTGCGCGTAGAGCGCAAACTTGGTTGGCCGCTTGCAGTATCTCCGGGAGGAGTGCCTCACGCGGCAGATGGTCGTAGCGGACTTCGTGAGGCGCCGCATCGCTCAGCTTCAAGCACACAAGAAGCCAATGTCGATGTACTCGGGCCTCTCGGACCCTATGTGGCTCCATCCTTGCGATAACCGCCAGGAGATCGTTGACACCGTCATGAGAATCCTCTTCATCAACCTGGACGTGTCGGAGAAGATTGCAGCGTCGGTGAGGCCTCTCCATCAACTCTCCATGAGCGAGCGCCTGGATATCTTGGAGGGGATGCCTACGTTCACCCCAACGGGCCTCGAGGGGGAGGACAAGGAGGTGGCCGTGCCTGTGGCACAGGAGACGGGGGCACAGAGTCGCCCTCCGCTTCGGGAGCCGGGCCGGGCTACGAGAAGCCCACGGCAAACCCTTCCACTCGAGAGGCGTCCTCGTCAAGGGCCGTGCCCTTTGCCAAGGAAATTTACGAGGTCTCATCAGGCGACGACGAGTCCTTCAGGGTGGCACCATCGCTCCCTACGGAGGAGGAGGATGAGGAGGAGGACGAGGAGGCCATGGCGGGGCGGCGAGAGCCCCGGTCTAAGACGGTCGTCGACAGGCCTGTGGCGAGGTCGTCTGACGTTCCCCTTAAGAGGAAAGCAGAGGCGCCTGCGGAGGGGTCAGGCGCCAAGGCCAAGCCGTCGTGGCGTTTGCCGGGCTTGGCATGGGTGGACACCCACGCCAAGCGGACTGGGTAAGTATCTTGACTCTGGTTGCCTGTGTTTGAGTCTCCCCTTCCTTGTTCTTTTCTGATGGTTTTTTCCTTTGTTCGTCAGCGAACCATACCAAGCTTCGCAAGGCAGCTGATGTGAAGAGGGCCGAGGCAGAGGCCATGGCTGACGAGGTCACGAGGTCTGTGGTGGTGGACACCGCAGGCCCTACTGAGGAGATGCCTCAGGCGGAGGCGACAGCTCCGCCTCTCGAGGGGGGAGGCTCTGAAGGGCAAGAGGAGAGGGTGCCTACTCCTCCTCGCGCGCCTACTCCGCCTTACGCGCAAACTCCTCCTCGTGCGCCAACTCCACCTCGCGCGGCAACTCCTCCTGCGCAACAGGAGGCCGAGGCAAGCCAGAGCCTGCCTAGGACAAGCGAGCACAAGGGAGGAGCTTCTCTACCGCCCTCAGCACGCTCCGGTTCAGGAGCAGAAGGAGCGAAGGCGGGGCAGGCTCCATCGGCCCAAGAGCCACAACGGGAGGTCATGCTCGAGGGCGATGACGACGGCGTGGACGGGCCGGGCGCTGAGGGGAGAGGTTTGCCGCCCATCCCCCAGGCTCGCGGTACAGCGGGATCTCGCACTGAGGTCCCGTTCTTCAAGCTCCACGCGGGAGCGGGGTCCTCTGCCTCGCGAGACCTAGTCCTCATTGGCTGGGACTTGGGCAAAGGACATCGCGACTTCGCCTTTTGCCTGGTGTGGGAGTCTCTGGAGGGGCTGGAGGCCCACCTCGCCCTTGAGGACGCGGGGATTGCCCAGCGGCAGGGCGAGCTTGCGGAGGCCTGGACGGCCTTTCACGTGGCTGTGGAGGCTCGTCGCTAGAGCGACCCTGCCCTGTAGGCGGAGCGCGAGGAGGCGCTGCGCTTCGCCAAGGAGGTGCGCGACGGAGCAGTGCGCGATGCTGAGGTGACCCTCGCGCCCATTCAAGCCACATGTGAGGCGGCCACCGAAGACTTGTCCGCGGCAAGGGCGGAGCGGGATGTCGTGGAGCACTCGTTGGCGGAGAAGCACCACGAGCTCGTCCAGCTCAGTGCCCATCTCCGCTTTGCTTCCGAGGCCGAGCGAGCCTCTTTGGAGAAGGTCTGCAAGGCCCTGGACGCCCGGGAGCAGCAACTGTGCGTCCTCAAGAAGGAGGTGCGCCTGCGCGACGAGCAGAGGCTGCAGGCGGAGAACGAGCTCACGGCGAAGCGCGACGAACTCGAGGCCTGGGAGGGGAACTTAGCCAAAGCCCTTGCCAAGCACACCCAAGAGGTTGCCTCCCACCAGAAGATCGTGGAGCGGTTCAGGGCAGGGTTTGCCAAGCAGCGGGAAGAGGCAGAGGCGGGCTTCCAGGCTCAGGAGATAAACTTCGCACGGCTGTCACTCAGGACTATCGTGACAAGCTTGAGAAGCAGAAGAACCGCTTCGAGAAGAAACGCGCCGAGGACGTCGAGCGGATCCATGAGCTGGAGAAGGCGAACGCCAAGCTAGAAATCCGAGCGAAAGAGTGCCTTGGAGGGCCACCGCCAAGCTGAAGAAGCTCGCGAGCTCGCCACGCAGGACCTGAACTCCCTCAAGGCGGACATGGAGGAGATGACCAAGCAGGTAGGTCCTGCTGTGGAGCGCGCGGTGGAGGAGGCCGAGGGCGCCCAGCCGGCGTGGGTGCTGATGCAGTAGTGGGAGCGTATGTTCCAATCCTTGGTGGCTAGGGGCAACGAGCTCGCCGTCAAGCTAGGCGCTGCACGTCTCCGCCCAGGGCCACGCTGACGCTGCCATGTACCTAGTTTACTTTGACCAGCTCTTCACGGCGCTTGAGGGCCCTGCCGTTGAGCTCTGCGAGATTATCAAGGAGGAAAGCATCCAGCTTCTGGCCGTGGATGTCGACCGCGTCTTCTCCAACCTCGAGCGCCTTGAGCCCGGTTTCGACTTCATGTCGGTGACCGAGCCTCTCATGGGAGAGGATGGGTGGAGAATCTCCAACTCCGTCCGCGACCAAGTCGACGACTTCTGCAGCCGCTTCAAGCAGGCTTAGGTGAAGGCATATGATGTCGAGGAGGCTGGCTCCGCAGGCGCTGGAGCGGTGGGCTCTGAGGAGGAGGACGTGGACCAGGCTTCCGCCTGAAGTGTCCATGTATCTGTCATGCGCTTGTAGCGCTTATTTACGAGACTTTTGTTTAGGCACTTTCAAGTAGTGGTTTGTAATATACTCTTTAAGTATTTAAATTTGCACATGTGCCCCTCGAGAGGTCTTTTATCTTAACCTTATGTCTTTGTTCGCTCTGCGTTAGGATCCATCTCTTTGCGCTATGACTACGCCACTGCGGTATGCCTGAGCAATGACTCGACAAGGCCAGGGGGAGTTTAAGGCTTGGTGAGGTAAGAGCTCTCGAGGCGCGATGCTCAAGAGCCCCTCTTTGACGTGCAATCAGTCCATGATTGTAAGGAAAACAAAACGCTCGAGGGACAATGAGTGCTCGCGCGAGACAGAACAAGGCCCTCGATGCGTGAGTGCAGGACTTAGCTTCTCGAGACTTTTAGCTCTGTAGAGATTTTTTTTCCTTGAGGCGCTCCCGTCAGGGGTTGAGCATCTTGCCTCCACAGGCTTGGACGGACACTTGTTCCATGCGGATAATAGGGAGGCAAACCCAAACGCTAGTGCATGGTGGTAAGGACTCATGTGCGCTTATAGGTTTCCTCAAGTGTACCTCGCGAGGAGAGTAAGTACCAAGGTCCTTTGGAGAGATGGCGTGTTTGTGGGAGTTTACCCTTTAGCCAGAGCTCGGATCCCTTGATTTTGCAATGCTGCTGGTGTGTGTTTTGAGGCATTCGCACCGTACTCACCCCCCATCTCGTGAGGTACGCATGCGAAGCATATAAGCGCTCGTGGAAAAACAATAATGCTGAAGTAAAACTCACCACCAAAATATTACATAGTGGCGTTGTGGGGGGGATCATAACTTGGTAGGCCCACCGACATAGAAGATAAGCCGGCCTGACAATAGCCTTGGCCGGATCAAGCATAAAGACATGGGTCGGGTGACACGTAAGCCGGTGTGCAACGTGTGCCTTGGCCCGCAAGCAAGAAGGATCTAGAAGGCTTGAGACCAAGTACAAGACGGAGTACTACTAAGGAAGGCGAAGACTTAGAGGATTAGAATAGAGTCCGGGTATGACAGGAACCCGGACCCCGGCTTTGAACCTCCAGCGAGACCCACCGCATATAACACAAGTCATAGGTGATACCACCATTGGAATCTGTAGACACAGAAGCTAAGGCGCCGAGTCGTCGAAACCCAGATTATTAAAGCAGAAGCAGGAAGTAGGTATTTACCTCAAGACGAGGGGCTGAACCTGGGTAGACCCTTGTTTCCCCATGCAACGCTAAACAAGCTCCCGATGTCGGAAGCCGCCATGCCCCTCATCTCAAGTTTCCACCCAGAAACATCTGTCGCGACAATCCCACGACAGTTGGCGCCCCCCATGGGGCCTGCAGCCAAGAGCATCACTTTTTTAGGAGAAGCGCGGCGAGGTATGGGAAACCTAGCTATCGGTCAGATCTACACGCTTCCAGGAGGGGAGCGGATCGTGGACGACTCCTGTTGGACATAAGAGGCAGATTTTTTGTAAACCGGATCTATGCTCATCTTTGGGCAGATCGATGTTTTCGTCGGCGTGATCCGATCCAGCGGAGCCGGCGAAGAACAGTATGAGCCAGAGTTCGAATCAGCCTCCGGGTCAACCACGATGGCCCAAACGGACGGAGAAGAGTCAGCCGGATCGCCAGAGTTTGCAGCCATCACCGAAGAGGAAGAGGCAGCGATCCAAGTTATGCGGGGTTCCGTTATCACCCCAACCAATATGTCAGATCTAGACACAGACACAGAGTCAATCCTACCGTTGTTCGAGGATCGTTATGGATACGGGATTGAGGATGATGATCACCTGGCAGCGTTGGGACCCATACGTCATCTGATGGTTCACGTCGTGACCCGGGCACCACCGGCTGATGGAGTTATGGCTTCCGTGAGTGATGAAACAAGTGCAGAAGCAACCGCAAGAAGAAACAGAGACATCTGGGATCGTGTCAAGTTGCTACACCAGTGGCGAACTACGTACCACCTAACCCCATTACTGAACCAGTTTTACCAACTTTCAGTTCTATGCCACAGGCACACGTACCAGCTCCAGGGGTGGCTCTTCGAAACCCGATCTTAACAAACCCCGGTGCCAGCACCAAACCCGGCTAATATGGTTCAGCCACCACCTTTGGAGCTGAGAGCGCACGCCGGGACATCAGCAAGCCCGGTACAACATGTCGTAGAAGTAACAAACACTAGCACAGCTTTGATGAGGGAAATAGAAGACCTAAGGTAAGCAGCGGCATTGGCGAATCAAGAGCGCGCGGATGAAACCCGGCACATACAAGATCGAGAGCGACTTGTGGCCCAGCGAGAGTAGAGTTTGCTAGAAGAGAGAAACATCCTTCAGAGAAGAAGGGATGAGTTGACTGTAGTCCTGAACAGAATACATGGAAGCAGGCTACATCTGCATACCGGAACAAACACCATAGAACCTCGAGCTTTGGAGTATCATACGCCACCAAACGCGGCACCAGTACCAGTACCGGTGGCGACAGCTAACGCGGCCCAGGGGCAGCCGTTCCACCGGCCGGGTTACAAGGAGTACCAGCAAGAAGCCCGACATGAGGTGTAGCGTACCTGCACTTTAAATAAGGCAGATACCTGTGTATAGTGCAAATCCCTGGATTGATTCGTTTGCACACACAGTTTACGATGTAATATCACAACAAAGTATCAATTTTATTACATCGATGATCCAGACTTACAAAATATTCATTACAAGTTGCATAGCATAAAGCTAGCTTTGAAATAGTACACAGCGGAAATACAATAGCAGTGAGTCTCTATCACTTTCATGCTGCCACAGGCGAAAACATGTTGGTTGTAGACTCGAAACCTATAAACGAAACCTCACTCGTCATCTAAACAATCTGCAATAAGAAAAATATTGCAACAACGTGGGTCAGATCCCATTAAAAATGGAGTCTGGCAAGTGACACTATGGTGGACACTTAATGGAATAACTCTATAGCCTATATGCATATTTGGCTAGTGGAGTTCAAGGCTATTTTGCATAAAGCCAATTTTTCCTATCTCTTTGGAAAACACTTTCTTCAAATTAAGACAAGTATGGCATGAAAACCATAAATCTCATCTTCCCTTGTTCACCCATCAAGTTTTATTTCTGAAGTTGGAATGATGGAATCCTCCGTTGACGTCCGTGATCAGTTGCTCAAATTGTCCGTACCGGGGACACGGCTAAGTACTTAGTTTTACACTCTGCAGAGGTTGTGCACGTTCACCATTGTACCCATTCAACCCAATTTATCCTTTACACACCATTTGTGAAAAGGAAAGGAGAAAAATGAGACGAGATCATTCAGAAGCATTTTCCCTCCCACTCTGGCTTGACCCGTTCCACCTAACATCCCCCTACATCTGCTTGTCAAGCCGGAGAGAGTCCACGCAACATAATTGATCAAGCCAGAGCCCATATGGCAATGGTTGCACTGGAAGCAATCGTCACTCGGAGTTCTTCAGATTCCTCTGTTCCCTGGGTGGCCATCCACAAGTGCACATACTCCAGGAACCATAGACATGGACCTGAGTAGCCACTCAACTTCGCCACCATACAACCAACCCACCCAGGAGATTCATTAACTTAGTGGATGTGCACTCTCAGGTGAAAATCACCATGCTCACGGCCCTAAGTAGAATAGACATTCATCTTAGGCGACGACAACCATGAGCACAGCATTGAGTAGTCACTTAACATTTTGTAAAACTTTTCATTAATTGCATAGCATCAATACATCTACTAAGTATTTTATAGGAACCTAGACACAGGAGTAAGGGAATTCTACACAGGTTTAGCATAGCAATACTATCCTACTCATGCATATAAAAATACACTAAGTAATGCATATAGAAATTAATAGGAAGTTTATGAGGTGTGCCACTTGCCTTTGAATGTTGTCGTTGTTCGCAAACTCTTTTCAACAACGAACGTTTGCTCTCCGATTAATCTAAACAATATAAGCAAACAACAATTAAACAATCAACAAACATCAATCATCAAACCTACATGTTCATATCTAGTGAACAATCAAGTTTTGTAATCTTCTAAGGAAAACATGTCATGCATGAAAATCTTTTAAGTTAATGCAAGGAAATGTGTTGGTCAAAAATGACTAAGGACTAAGGTCATAAGTTGAATAAAATATTTTGTTTTATATCATCTTGAATAAGCCCCCTAACGGCTTAGTCTTGATGTGTAGAAATATTTAGAGTAAAACTATGTCATTTCTTCAAGATGATCAGCAATTATTATCAACTCTTTGTAAATTGGACATCCACTATAGTAAGAGAGATAGACACCCGGCCAGCCACTTAAATTGTGGAACATGTGGACATGTAAGGTTTGTTTTCAGGCCGCTTCATCTCACTATGCCGCTAGGATCCAACAAACTTCAAGACGATAATATCATGATCAAGAAAAGAGGGAAAAGATAGAAGAAAGATGTAGTTGTCCTCCAGGCTTCATCTCCAGACTTGTAATATTCTCCTTGATGATGTCTTGATTGAAGTTTTGATAGACTTGATAAATCTTCAGACTTGGTGGTTCTTGTATCCTCGAGGCTGGTCTTGGATTTACTTAGTCATCATGAAGTCTAACAGAAGAAGGAGCGAGAAAAGAAAGAAAGAGGGAGAAAGACTTAGAAAAATATTTCTGGTTGGTCTTCATGAACTTCTTCTTGATCTTTCTTCTAAGTGCTTCCACTCCTTGGAGATTCTTCTGGAGTCTTGTTTGGCTAAGTCCTTCATTGGTCTTCCAGCTCCATGTTGAAAATTACTAAGTGTCTAGGTGTAGCACTTCACCAAAATGCTAAGTTGAAGATATTTCTAACTTAGAGAAAAATAATGAAGAGGTTTTCCTATGAGGGATATAATTATATAATAAAATATGTTATGCATGAAATGCAATTTTTATTCACAAGAAGCCTCAAAATGACTTTTGTGATTTGTTTATAAATATGCATGAATTTATAAAAGCAATTTTAGTTAATTTCTATTTTTGGAAAATATAATAAAAGGAATAATTATACAATTAAAGTTTTCTATGATTAAATTTTTATAATATAATTTTATAAATAGTGTTGATAGACTGGGAGCATTTAATTAGATTTATAGCAATTTGATTCAATCAAAATTAATATTTCTATTAATAGTTATGTTGAAAATACTCAAACTATTAAATATATAACTATGAATTCATTCAAATATCACTCAAAATATTTTATAGCAGTGGCATCAATTTACAAATATTCTAAAGTTTCTAAAACAATTTTATTTGCAATTTTTGAATTTACAGATTTAAAGTTATGACAAAAATACTCAAATTCACCATTTGAAATGTGAATATTTTAAACTAAGTCAAAATTAAATTTCGGCAGTTCTAAAATATTCTACATGTCAAGGGCTTTCCAAATATATAAAAATTATTAAATTTGGAGTTGTGGTTAAAAAGTTATGAAGGTTTGAACTATAGGGGCTTTTCTATAAAATTGCCATTTTAATCTAATTAAGAAAATTCGTAGAAATTCCTGGGCAACGTGGCGGGCTGTGATTGGCCTAGCTCCGGCTCGGCTGGGCTCGGCTTAGCCGCGGCTCGGCTCGGCTCCAGTAAATCTGGCACGTGAGATCCAGATCCAATGGATCAGATCTGAGCGTACCGGTTGGATTAATGGAATCTAATCTAGTGCGTTGATTTTTTATCTGGCGGTTTGGGTTTCGTTGACCAGAAGGTGGTGGCGCTAGGTCACCGGAGCACGTGCCGACGGCGGGGACGCGCATGGCCTAAGTGTTCTCCGACGAGCTATGACATGCAGGCACGGACAGAGTTTACCACGGCGAAGAGGAGGTCGAGGCAGAGACGGTGGCGCGACCGGGGTCTTCGGCGTGCTCCCCTGCTCCTCCTAATGCTCACCGGAGAGGAGCGCGCGGCGGTTTTCTTCGGTTGATCACGAAGGCGACGATCTGGAGCAAAAACAGAACGCCGAGGGTGTCAAGAGGATGCGCCCGTGGACAGGGAGTCGAGAGGGAGTTGCGGGAGGGCTCGAGGGGCTCTGGACTCACCGGATTTTGAAGATTACGGCGGCGGCAATGGCGGCAATGGAGGCACAAATCCGAGCAGCCTGGGGGCGGGATTCGTTATGGTTTGAGAGGGGAATGAGAGAGGAGGACGTGGGCTACTTATAGGGCAGAGGAGGGAACGCTCGCGTTGATCACGGCGCGGATTTGAGCTCTGGCGATCTCGGGCGGGATTTCTGGAGGTTGAAGACGCCTCCCCTGACAGGTGGGTCCCACTGTCAGGGATTTTTCTTTTTCCTTTTCTGATTTTCTATTTTCTTAATAACTTTTGATTTATAACTCCAAATGAGGTCAAACAAATTTCTAAAAATTTGTAAAATTATTATCTTTGTGTTAAAGCAGTTGTTGTGGGTATGTTTTGAAAACTTTTTAAAATTAATAATTTTGAATTATTCAAAATACAAATTTGCCCATTTAAGTCAACTTTGAAATTAATAATTTAATAAATTCATTTGGGGTTAAATTAAATTCATAAAATTGCCACAATGTTATATGGTTGATATTAAGTCATTTAAAACTCATTTTTAGTAACCATTCATTTTTGTTTTGGCATAATAGTAAAGTAATAGAATATAAATATTTTCAAAATAATAGAAATTATATTGGATTCAAGTTTTAATTCATTTTATTTTATGCACCATTATATTTTATATTAAGATAATTCAATTTAAACTTCATAACAGCTTTGGGAAAGATTTTAGTTTTAATTATTTTCTTATTTCGGATATACCAATCATTTCATGCTTTGAAAATAAATGAAATTCATTTAAGCAAATGAAATGTTTATTTGGATAATTCATTAATTTTAATTTATGAAGTTTTGAAATTATAAACTATAGGCTTGTAATTTTCCAAACTATATTTTGAACTTAGTTAAAGAATGGAAATCATTTGGCAATTATACCATTTTAATAGTCTTGAATTTATGAATAGATATGGCTAAGTGGTTGAAATCAATTATTTATAAGTAAATTATTTTATTGGAATAAAATGGTTTGAAGTTTAATAAGCCTTTGTCAAATTACATATTAAGGTTTTTGAAATACAATGGATAATGAAATGTTTAATTGAAAAAAAACTTTTGAAAATAATGACACATTGGGAATTTTGAAATAATAGACTTTTTCAAATTGGTGGAAGTCTTTTATTGTTAGTTTTCTTATGCATTTTAATATTTTATTTTAATCAAAACAAAAGTTTTAAATTTCATGATTTTTTAACATTCCAAAATGTTGGGATGTTACATGAGGAGCCGGAGTTGCGGTCGTTGAACAACTACCACCACCAACACCCAGATTTAATACTCCTCTAGGTCATTACAATAACCTAGTTTATAATATTTTTGCAGCGGCACATGCCCTAGAGCAAATACCTTTTGATAATTCACCGCCCGGCTTAGATGCAAGAAGAGTTGTTGATCTACTATGGACAGTCGTGGTCCAGCAGCATAACAACCCGCGCGGCTCGCAACCTTTCAACTCAGAACCAGTAAGAAGTCGTACCAGAACCCGGCAGCCAGAGTCGGTAGCAGCCAGATCTATTCATAACAGGCTTGGACCGGTAAACCGGCAAGTCCAGCACCAAGAAGTACAACAGCCGCAATAAGTGATCGCGCCAAAGAGGGTGGCGGCACATGCTGCCTCTGTAGACCAGTATATAGTTAATAGTTCAAGAGCAAGGCGCCCAGTCGCGGGAGTGGTTCCACCAGAAGCCGGAGTCATAGCTCACCCAGACCTGTCGCAACTTCGCATGGGCCGGGTTATGTAGGGGGCTCGTTAGCAAACCTGACAGGTCCAAAGTTCTTATCAGACGCAATCAGATCAGAACCTTTTCCAGAAAAATTCAAAGAACCAAGCAAGATTGTCAACTATGAGCCGAACATGAACACGGAGACGTGGTTGAGTGGTTATAGCATGGCCATGAACATGAAAAATGCATCAGCAAACTTGTGTGCACGATACCTGTATCTCATGATGGCAGAAGGAGCGCCCAAGATTTGGCTCGACCGGCTTCCACCAGGTAGCATCCACTCATGTTAGGAACTTAAGTCGGCATTCATCAAGAACTTCGCAGGGACATGCAAGAAGAAATACACTGAGGCGGATCGCGATCGCTGTGTTATGAGGAAGACCGAGTCAGCAAGACAGTGGGTAGCCCGGGTCACAGAGATCTTACAGTCATCGACGAACATTTCGGCGCACACGGCCATAACAGCTATGGAGAAAAACTGCAGTTTCGATTCATTGACGCTAAACTTGGACGTATAAGAGAAGATCCATCTCGCCAAGATATCACAATAGGCGAAGTGGTCTCAATTGCTAACAACTATGCGGCTACGTATAAAAGACCGGGTGAGACATAAGAGCAACAAAAGAACATCCGAGTCTACGCAGGACTCAGCCCGGGCTAAAGTCAGAACAACACGAACCAGAATGGCAATAACAAGCGTCCCTTTGAGGGAGGAAATTCAGAGTTCGTCGGAACCACCCAGTTTACAAGTTACAGAGGACAAACACCTGGCCGACATTTCATAGGAGGTTCTGCGAGAGGGCCAAACATCAGTGAGTTATACAACATGCCATGTGCTAGGCACGCCAAGAACGGTAAACCAGCGAGTCACACCTTGTCAAAGTGTCCATAGAGCGGAATAAGGGTAATTTCAATGGATACAATGGAAACCCGGCCAATTAGAGCCAACGATCCGGGTCTCAGGACCACCGAACAACAACACCGGGTCAAGTCAGAACCAAGGAGGGGGTTATCATCAAACCCCGAAGGAGCTTCATAGTATGGGTCAATACCATGTTTTCACCACCAACACATCTAGAAGGGAACAAAAGCTAAAAGAGAGACAACCGTCAATACTGTAGCCACATTCGTGCCAAGATTTCTGAAGTGGTCAGAACACTCAGTTACGTGGAGCCAGGACGATCACCCACCAGGAATAGAACACCCGAGGCTCTTAGCCTTAGTCGTTGCACCTCAGGTGGACGGTTTTCGTTTACACAAGGTCCTGATGGACGGAGGAAGCAGTATCAAAATATTGTACCTGGAGACATTCAAGAGGATGGGCTTGTCCGTGAGCCGTCTAACACCAACATCATAAATTTTTCATGGCATAGTTCCAGGAAAGTCGGCACACCCAATAGGTAAAATCAGCTTGGAGGTAGCCTTTGGAGTAAGCAAGGCACAAAATAGATCAGAGTACCTGTCGTTTGAGGTCGTCGATTTGAAAAGTCCATATCACGCTTTATTCGGGAGGCCGGCTAAGGCCAAATTCATGGCAATACCGTGTTATGTGGACCTCAAACTGAAGATGTCGGGTCCCCAGGGAACCATCACCATCGAGGGAAGTACGGACATGGCAATTGAGTGCGACAAAGGTGATGCCATCATGGCAGACCAAGCATGGCTAGAGGAGGAACTAAGGTACTACAAGTATCAAGTAGACCTGGCTGACAAGCCTGTGCTGGACTAGCCGACTCACGAAGAAGAGAAGAAAAAATTCAAATCAGCACAAGACACTAAGATGATCGATTTCTTGGAAGAAGATTCATCCAAGCAGTTCTCGATCGGGTCCCATATGGACCCGAAATAGGAAAGCACACTCGTGTGGAAGAAGATTCATCCGTGAGCATCGAGATATCTTTGCATGGTCTCTTTCAGAGATGTCGGGTGTCCCGAGCGAACTCGTTGAGCACAGTTTACATGTTGATCCAACAACAAAGCAAGTAAAGCAGGGATTGCGGCGTTTCAACACAGACAAAAAAAAGATCATTGGAGAAGAGATAGCCCGTCTATTAGCGGCCGGCTTCATCATTGAAGTGTATCACCCGAAGTGGCTGGCTAACCCGGTCCTCATAATGAAGGAAAACGGAGAGTGGAGGATGTGTGTTTACTACACAAGTTTGAACAAGGTTTGCCCGAAAGATCAATTCGCATTATCTTGGATAGACAAGATAATCGATCCCATAGACGGTAGCGAGATACTATGTTTCCTGGATGCATATTCCGGGTATCACCAGATCAAGATCAATGTGGAAGACCAGGAGAAGACATCATTCATCACACCCTTTGGAGCTTTTTGTTACAAGACTATGTCCTTTGGTCTTAAGAATGTAGGGGCAACATACCAGAGATTGTAACATCCTAAGATTTTTCAAATTCTGAAAAATCAGAAAAATTAAAAACTTTTTGAAAACTATTTGTATGTCGATTTGAAAACAAAATTCATGCATGCATTCATCATTTTCTTGCATTGTTTAGATTTGAAATTACAATGGTTGAAATACTATTTCCATTTGAAAAATCTATCTGAGAAAATATTAAAAACAAAATAATGATTATGCTATTTATCTTATTTTACTTTAATATTTTGATTGTAATTATTAGAAATAAATATTTTCATATGTTCACAATTGTGGTACCAAATTTTATTTAGCCATAAATAAATTAATTAAATTTATATTTCCAAATTTGACAAAAGTGTCAAATTTACAAAAGTTGTCAAAACATGTCCATAAATGTTTTAAAATAAAGATATGACTTTTAGACATTTTTAGAAATTAATTTCACTTAATTCGGAGTTCTAAAACAAAAGTTATCAAGGAATTAAGGGGAAAAAAAACGAAACGGGCCAGCCGGGCCGGCCCACGGAACCAAACCGAACCGAGAAATCGTATCCAACTCAAACTCTGAAAATTCATTTTTCTAACCACCTTTCATTCAAACACGTTTATCTCAAGAAATATAACTCCAAATCCGGATCCGCTTGATCCTACGCGTTCACAACTCCGAGCCCTATCTATTCCACCATCCCTCCGCCTATATAAATCCCTGTAGCCGCCGTATCTCTTTTACTCTTTTCGTTCCACCGAAACCCTAATCAGCGAAATAGTATTTCGTTCGTTCGACGAACAAAACCATCTCCCATCGCGACGGGGGCTTAATCATTGTTGTAGATCTCGTCGATACCTTTCCATCCCAATAAGCATCAACTCTTTTCATCAAGCGTGGAGGAAGAATTTCGAATCGTCATCCATCAGATCTGAAGTCGAATTTCTCAGATCTCTTCGCGCTCGTTGCGTCAAATCAAAATTCCTTCGGTGAAAAGGTAGATCTACTCTATATCTACAACTTTCCTATTGACAACTTTTTATTTTAACGTATGTAATTTTCTGTATAATACAGATCGTGTTTGATGTTGTTCGAGTAACCAAACCATCTCAAAAGTTTGGGACGACAATACGAAAGTTGTTCCTCTGATCAAGACCTTTCTTTTGCCCCAACCCTCACCTCTTTTGGTTCAGCGAGCTGAGAGATATTCGCGTCTGAAGTTTCGGACAGAAAGGTATTTTGAGATTTGTGACCAATCTATTCATCCACTTATGTTATAATTGTGATAATTAGAAAGAGCACGTAATTCTCTACAACTTTCGTTAAGAGTATTTTTCCATCTGAGCAACTTTATTTTTGGTCAAATTCGTAGTCAAATCCCAGTCAGCCTGCCACGTCAGCAAGTCAATTCCCACGTCAGCGGTCAAAGTCAACAGTCAACCGAATACCGGCAGTTTTGCAGAAAAATCCTAAACTTTAAATCTATCACTACTTTTTATTGGTTTGGTCAAATTTTACAAATAAAATATTTTTGGAAAGCTTATGACACGTAGAAACTTTTGGCATCATTACTTTTACGTTTTGTCAAATTAAAATTTGTTGAAATTCAAAAGTGGCATTAATGGTAATTTAAACATAACTTCAAATTTGAAATTTAAAATTTATCAAACTCTTTTGCTATAAATTTGAATGTCTAAGTATTGGCAGTAGTAGTTTTCTACTAATTTTGTAGAATAATTTTTCTATGATTTTGTAAATAATATTGATTTAATACTTTAAATGATATTTTAATAAAAAAAAACTTATTAAAAATATATTAAAATTAATTTCATCATCTATTCGAATTATAAAGTACTTAGCCATATTATGACCACTTTGGTATTAAAAGGTACTTAGAAATATTTTGCCTCTTTAAACAAAATAAACTCTTCCTAAGAAAATATTTGATAACTATTTTTCGACAACACTATTCCTTAGAAAATTTTCAACACTTAGAAATGCTAAATCTTTTCCTTAGAGAAATTTAGCATCTACAAACTTAGTTGTTTTTATTTTGATAAGTGTTGTCCCTAGAAATAAATTGCATTGCATGCATAGCATATTGTATTGTATAGTTATTGTTTTTCTCTAAGTTAGGATTATTTTGAGCATAGTGTTTTGGTAAAGTGCTACAATATAAAGACTAGAAGGCCAACAAAGACTTAGAAGAAAACAGACTCTGGAAGCAGCTCCAAGAAGTAGAAGCACTTAGAATAAAATCAAGAGGAACTGCAAGAAGACTATTCCCTTTTATTTCTCTAAGTCTTTCTCTCTCGTCTTTTCTTCTCTCTTAGACTTCGTGGTGGCTAAGTTATATCCAAGACCATCCCTGGTGATATACAAATCATCAAGTCTGAACCACCAAGTCTACATGATTCAATGAAGACATCACCAAGGAGAAATTACAAGTCTGGAGATGAAGCCTGGGAAATCAACTCTATCTTCTCTGTATCTTTTCTGCCTTCCTATTCTTCTTACACTTTGGACATAAACCAAATCCTTAGTGATGTTGACCAAGTACTTAGAGTGCTAACTGAAGATGAAGGAAACTACAAAGGAATTGAAGAATTCAAGATCAAACATGATGAAGACTAGGAGCAGACTTACAACCTTGGTCCTTAGTCATATTTGACTAACACACTTGCCTTGCATTAACTTAGAATAATTTCTTGGCATGGCATGCATCTCTAGTTATAAATATTTTGCACATCATGCATAACATGTTTTTTGTATGGTTATTTGGTTTGTATGTTTATTTGTGTCTTGTTTGATGTGTTAGAAATATCGGAGGGAAACGACAACTGTTGCAGCTGCTGTTGCTATTCTTCCTGTTGCCAAGGCAAGTGGCACACCCTCATAAAGTTCCTAAGTATTTTTCTATGCATTACTTAGTGTATTTCTTATATGCATGTGTTGGATAGTGTTGCTATACTGAAACTACTATATCCCTTACACTAGTTGTGTCTAGAATCCTATGGGTAACTTGGTAGTAATATTGATGCTATGCTAAAGTTGTTTTGTGGAAAGTAAATTTCTACTAAGTTAAAGATACTTCTGGGTGGATGTGGCAAGAGGATGGAGGTTAGAGTTGAGTGGCTGCTTAGGCTCATTTAGGTGGGTGCACCTGGCTAAGACCCAGGCTCATTTAGATGAGTGAACCTGAGTACGTACACTTGAGGATGGCCACCCAGGAACAAAGGGACCAAAGTTTTCTCCAAGTGAAGATGTTTCCAGTGCAGCCACGTGGTATAATGGCTCTGCCTTGACTTTTCCCCAAAGGTCTCGTCTCAGGCTTCTCCTTTCCTTTTCACTACATGAGGGCCAAGGACAGAAGGGTTGTTTGAGTCTCGTGGTGAAAGTGCACAACCTCTGCAGAGTGTAAAACTAAGTACTTAGCCGTGTCCTCGGTTACGGACAATTTTGAGCAGCTGATCAAGGACGTCAACGGAGGATCCCAACATTCAAATTTATAAGTTAAAAGTTGATGGGTGAACAAGGGAAGATGAGATTATGGTTTTCATGCCATACTTGTCCTGATTTCAAGAAAAGTGTTTTCAAAAGAGTAGGAAAAATTGTCTTTATGCAAATTAGCCTTGAACTCCACCGGCCAAATATGCATATAGGCTATAGAGTTATTCCACTAAGTGTCCACCATAGTGTCACTTGCCAGACTCCATTTTTAATGGAATCTGACCCACTCTGTTGCAAAATTTTATTTGATACAGGTTGTTCAGATGACGGGTGAGGATTTCGTTAAGGGATTTCGAGTCTGCACCAACATGTTTTCGCCTGTGGCGTATCATGAAATTGGAGGCTCATTGAAGATTTATTTCCGTTGCTTTATTGTTTTGAGCTAGCTTTAAGCTATGCAAAGATGTATCGAACTATTTATTTTGGTAAGTCTGGATCATCGATGTAATAAAATTGATACTTTGTTGTGATATTACATCGTAAACTGTGTGTGCAAACGAATCGATCCAGGGGTTTGCACTATACACAGGTACCTGCCATATTTTAAGTGCAGGTACGTTACAGATGGTATCAGAGCACTGTGTTGCCTGTAGGTTCGAAACCCCTAAGTCTGGATAGAAATAGGATTTGGCCATAGGATTAAAAATCTATTTTTATTCAGTTATCTAAAAACAAAACTCTTCATTTTATCCTCTCTTATACTCTCGTATAATATCAAACTTCTGAAAATATCTTATCTTTTTCTAGTTGACCATGTTCGTAATGTCTGAGTTAGATACTTCATATGCAATTCCACAAGTCAACATGAAGAACTACCTACATGGAAGAACACTGAAGAATCCAGATTCATAGCTCAAACACTTAGAAGATTTTTGAAGAAAGAAGAACTTGAAGCACTCAACAAGGAGATAGACAAGATACCACCATTTAATTAGAACAACGACACCGTGATAGTGTATTGATCATGCCAACTCAGTGTGGTATGACAATACTAGATTGCTTGTTTGTGTTGAAACTTGTTGCTTGATGTTTGTTAGATATTGTTTGTAAGATGATTTGCCTCGGTTTGTTGAGTTTGGGGTAGAAATTTTCCCTAGTACCCTTCTATCTTTTACTCATCTATGCTAAAACCCACAGATGCCTCCCCGACGTGCTCCTGGGAACAACAACAACAACAACAACGACAACAATGATGCTATGCAGCTGTTGATGGCCGCCCAAGCCCAGTTGATGACTATGATGACTCAGTTTATTGCAGCAAACCACAGCAACAATAATAACAACAACAACAATCCTCTACCGCCACCACCTCCCCAAGTAGACAGGCTTACTAGATTTCTGAGGCTTAGGCCAAACAAGTTCTCAACCTCAACTGAGCCAATGGTAGCTGATGACTGGCTGTGTTCCGTGCAAAAGGATTTGGTGACAACTGAATGTGATGATGCTGAGAAAGTCAGGTTCACCGCACATCTTCTCGAAGGACCTGCTGCCCAATGGTGGGAAACTTATCAGATTACTCACCCATTGGACACCTTGACCTGGGAGGAATTCAAGGAAGGATTTCGTAAAGCTCATGTCTCCATGGGGATTATGAATCTGAAACAGGAGGAGTTTCGCAATCTGCGTCAGGGTAACATAAGTCTTAAGGAGTACATGGATGACTTTCATGCCTTGTCTCGATACGCTCCTGAGGACATTGATACAGATGCAAAGAGGAAGGCAAAATTCCTCAAGGGACTATGTGATGAGCTAAAGATACCTCTTACGGTTGCTTATGCTCCAAACTATCAGATACTTCTTGATCAAGCAATCACCCTTGAAGATAGCATGAAGAAAGCTGAAAACAGGAAGAGGAAGATGTACAAGCACTCCTCTGAAACCTCATTCAAGAAACATTTTATTCATGATGGGAACCATGGTCATAAAATTGGAAACCACCATAGTGGAGGAAGCAACCACAAGCATCATGAACACAATGGTGGATTCAAGGGAAACGGACACGATGCTCCTAACCACAATCACCGTCCAAATCTGGAACCCAAGAAAAACCTCAATCATATCACATGTTATAACTGCAAGAAGCAAGGACACTACTCCACTGACTGCCCAGAAAAGAAAGGGGCCGAAGCCGCTGTCAAGCCAAATCCTTTCGATAAAGGATATGTGAATCACATCACCGTGGAAGAAGTGAATGGTACTTTCTAAATCAAGTTGTTATATTGAAGTTTCACTACCAACAAAGATTCCTTTTAAGGGTGGTAGACCACCCAGATATCCAGTCACAACCTTTTGCTAGCCTTCTCGAATCTCGAGGACGAGATTCCTTTTAAGGGTGGTAGTCTGTAACATCCTAAGATTTTTCAAATTCTGAAAAATCAGAAAAATTAAAAACTTTTTGAAAACTATTTGTATGTCGATTTGAAAACAAAATTCATGCATGCATTCATCATTTTCTTGCATTGTTTAGATTTGAAATTACAATGGTTGAAATACTATTTCCATTTGAAAAATCTATCTGAGAAAATATTAAAAACAAAATAATGATTATGCTATTTATCTTATTTTACTTTAATATTTTGATTGTAATTATTAGAAATAAATATTTTCATATGTTCACAATTGTGGTACCAAATTTATTTAGCCATAAATAAATTAATTAAATTTATATTTCCAAATTTGACAAAAGTGTCAAATTTACATTAAATCAAATATTCAAAATTAATATTTTTAAAAAGTGGTCAAAACATGTCCATAAATGTTTTAAAATAAAGATATGACTTTTAGAAATTTTTAGAAATTAATTTCACTTAATTCAGAGTTCTAAAACAAAATTTATGAAGGAATTAAGGAAAAAAAAAACGAAACGGGCCAGCCGGGCCGGCCCACGGAACCGAACCGAACCGAGAAATCGTATCCAACTCAAACTCTAAAAATTCGTTTTTCTAACCACCTTTCATTCAAACACGTTTATCTCAAGAAATATAACTCCAAATCCGGATCCGCTTGATCCTACGCGTTCACAACTCCGAGCCATATCTATTCCACCATCCCTCCGCCTATATAAATCCCTGTAGCCGCCGTATCTCTTTTACTCTTTTCATTCCACCGAAACCCTAATCAGCGAAATAGTATTTTGTTCGTTCGACGAACAAAACCATCTCCAATCGCGACGGGGGCTTAATCATTGTTGTAGATCTCGTCGATACCTTTCCATCCCAAAAAGCCTCAACTCTTTTCATCAAGCGTGGAGGAAGAATTTCGAATCGTCATCCATCAGATCTGAAGTCGTATTTCTCAGATCTCTTCGCGCTCGTTGCGTCAAATCGAAATTCCTTCGGTGAAAAGGTAGATCTACTCTATATCTACAACTTTCCTATTGACAACTTTTTATTTTAACGTATGTAATTTTCTGTATAATACAGATCGTGTTTGATGTTGTTCGAGTAACCAAACCATCTCAAAAGTTTGGGACGACAATACGAAAGTTGTTCCTCTGATCAAGACCTTTCTTTTGCCCCAACCCTCACCTCTTTTGGTTCAGCGAGCTGAGAGATATTCGCGTCTGAAGTTTCGGACCAGAAAGGTATTTTGAGATTTGTGACCAATCTATTCATCCACTTATGTTATAATTGTGATAATTAGAAAGAGCACGTGATTCTCTACAACTTTCGTTAAGAGTATTTTTCCATCTGAGCAACTTTATTTTTGGTCAAATTCGTAGTCAAATCCCAGTCAGCGTGCCACGTCAACAAGTCAATTCCCACGTCAGCAGTCAAAGTCAACAGTCAACCGAAGACCGGCAGTTTTGCAGAAAAATCCTAAAAGATACGTAGAAACTTTTGGCATCATTACTTTTACGTTTTGTCAAATTAAAATTTGTTGAAATTCAAAAGTGGCATTAATGGTAATTTAAACATAACTTCAAATTTGAAATTTAAAATTTATCAAACTCTTTTGCTATAAATTTGAATGTCTAAGTATTGGCAGTAGTATTTTTCTACTAATTTTGTAGAATACTTTTTCTATGATTTTGTAAATAATATTGATTTAATACTTTAAATGATATTTTAATAAAAAAAACTTATTAAAAATATATTAAAATTAATTTCATCATCTATTCGAATTATAAAGTACTTAGCCATATTATGACCACTTTGGTATTAAAAGGTACTTAGAAATATTTTGCCTCTTTAAACAAAATAAACTCTTCCTTAGAAAATATTTGATAACTATTTTTCGACAACACTCTTCCTTAGAAAATTTTCAACACTTAGAAATGATAAATCTTTTCCTTAGAGAAATTTAGCATCTACAAACTTAGTTGTTTTTATTTTGATAAGTGTTGTCCCTAGAAATAAATTGCATTGCATGCATAGCATATTGTATTGTATAGTTATTGTTTTTCTCTAAGTTAGGATTATTTTGAGCATAGTGTTTTGGTAAAGTGCTACAATATAAAGACTAGAAGGCCAACAAATACTTAGAAGAAAACAGACTCTGGAAGCAGCTCCAAGAAGTAGAAGCACTTAGAAGAAAATCAAGAGGAGCTGCAAGAAGACTATTCCCTTTTATTTCTCTAAGTCTTTCTCTCTCGTCTTTTCTTCTCTCTTAGACTTCGTGGTGGCTAAGTTATATCCAAGACCATCCCTGGTGATATACAAATCATCAAGTCTTAACCACCAAGTCTACATGATTCAATGAAGACATCACCAAGGAGAAATTACAAGTCTGGAGATGAAGCCTGGGAAATCAACTCTATCTTTTCTGTATCTTTTCTGCCTTCCTATTCTTCTTACACTTTGGACATAAACCAAATCCTTAGTGATGTTGACCAAGTCCTTAGAGTGCTAACTGAAGATGAAGGAAACTACAAAGGAATTGAAGAATTCAAGATCAAACATGATGAAGACTAGGAGCAGACTTACAACCTTGGTCCTTAGTCATATTTGACTAACACAGTTGCCTTGCATTAACTTAGAATAATTTCTTGGCATGGCATGCATCTCTAGTTATAAATATTTTGCACATCATGCATAACATGTTTTTGTATGATTATTTGGTTTGTATGTTTATTTGTGTCTTGTTTGATGTGTTAGAAATATCGGAGGGAAACGACAACTGTTGCAGCTGCTGTTGCTATTCTTCCTGTTGCCAAGGCAAGTGGCACACCCTCATAAACTTCCTAAGTATTTTTCTATGCATTACTTAGTGTATTTCTTATATGCATGTGTTGGATAGTATTGCTATACTGAAACTACTATATCCCTTACACTAGTTGTGTCTAGAATCCTATGGGTAACTTGGTAGTAATATTGATGCTATGCAAAAGTTGTTTTGTGGAAAGTAAATTTCTACTAAGTTAAAGATACTTCTGGGTGGATGTGGCAAGAGGATGGAGGTTAGAGTTGAGTGGCTGCTTAGGCTCATTTAGGTGGGTGCACCTGGCTAAGACCCAGGCTCATTTAGATGAGTGAACCTGAGTACGTACACTTGAGGATGGCCACCAAGGAACAAAGGGACCAAAGTTTTCTCCAAGTGAAGATGTTTCCAGTGCAGCCACGTGGTATAATGGCTTTGCCTTGACTTTTCCCCAAAGGTCTCGTCTCAGGCTTCTCCTTTCCTTTTCACTACATGAGGGTCAAGGACAGAAGGGTTGTTTGAGTCTCGTGGTGAAAGTGCACAACCTCTGCAGAGTGTAAAACTAAGTACTTAGCCGTGTCCTCGGTTACGGACAATTTTGAGCAGCTGATCAAGGACGTCAACGGAGGATCCCAACATTCAAATTTATAAGTTAAAAGTTGATGGGTGAACAAGGGAAGTTGAGATTATGGTTTTCATGCCATACTTGTCCTGATTTCAAGAAAAGTGTTTTCAAAAGAGTAGGAAAAATTGGCTTTATGCAAATTAGCCATGAACTCCACCGGCCAAATATGCATATAGGCTATAGAGTTATTCCATTAAGTGTCCACCATAGTGTCACTTGCCAGACTCCATTTTTAATGGAATCTGACCCACTCTGTTGCAAAATTTTATTTGATACAGGTTGTTCAGATGACGGGTGAGGTTTTCGTTAAGGGATTTCGAGTCTGCACCAACATGTTTTCGCCTGTGGCGTATCATGAAATTGGAGGCTCATTGAAGATTTATTTCCGTTGCTTTATTGTTTTGAGCTAGCTTTAAGCTATGCAAAGATGTATCGAACTATTTATTTTTGTAAGTCTGGATCATCGATGTAATAAAATTGATACTTTGTTGTGATATTACATCGTAAACTGTGTGTGCAAACGAATCGATCCAGGGGTTTGCACTATACACAGGTACCTGCCATATTTTAAGTGCAGGTACGTTACAGAGATGCATCCAAAAGTGTTTCGAGAATCAGATTGGGCACAACGTACACGCTTATGTTGATGGTGTCATGATCAAGTCACAGAAAGCCAGTTCACTCCTAGATGACCTAAAGGAGACCATCACCAATCTCCGCAAGTCCTAGATGAAGCTTGTAACATCCCAGCATTTTGTAATGTTGGAAAATCACTAAAATTTGAAACTTTTATTTTTATTAAAATAAAATAGTAAAATTATAATAGGAACCATAATATTTGGCAAGATGATTTAAAATTATTCAAATACACCTTCATCTCATAAAATGTTTCATTAATTGATTTTGAATATTTAACTTTGGTTATTTATTAATGTCAAAAACCATCTTTGTAAAGTACCTAAAGTTAACTAAAGTATGACAACTTTATAAAATGGTTTCATTCTCTTACCTGAGGTGCAAAACATAGTTTTGGAAATTACAAGTCTATAGTTTATAACTTTAAAGATTTTAATTAATGAAATAGACATTTCATAAGCTTAAATGATTTTCATTAATTTTCAAGACATAAATTGATTTTCATGAATATATTCAATATAAGAAATGGAACACCAACAGACGGACCAGGATTCGGCCAACACTTTGAAGATATCCAAGCAAGTTGAAGAAGATCTTGGAGCACTCAACAAAGAGATAGACTAGACCACTATTTAATTACACCAACGATATCGTGTTAGTGTAATTATCATATCAACTTGGCTATGTGACAATACTAGATTGTTTGTTTGTGTCGAACCTTGTTGCTTGATGTTTGTGATATGTTGTTTTTAATGAATTTTCTTGATCTTCTTGTATGAGTTAGAATGTTTAACTATCAACAACACGTTTCTTTTAAGGGTGGTAGCCACCCAGATAATTCATACCTAGTTGCCTAAACCCGGAGATCCAAGTCTAACTTTCTTTATAGCAACCCCACTCAGCGGAATCATTCTCTGCTCGTTTGTAGTTTCCGTGTCAACAAGTGGATTACTCCCCCTTTCGAGCAATCAGAATCATTCCAAGCATTTGTTTTGTCTTTCTAGCCTCTCCGAATCTCGGGGATGAGATTCCTTTTAAGGGTGGTAGTCTGTAACATCCCAACATTTTGTAATGTTTCAAAATCACTAAAATTTGAAACTTTTGTTTTTATTAAAAAAAATTATAATAGGAACCATTATATTTGGCAAGATGATCTAAAATTATTCAAATATACCTTCATCTTATAAAATGTTTCATTATTTGATTTTGAATATTTAACTTTGGTTATTTATTAAACTAAAAACCATCTTTGCAAAGTACCTAAAAGTTAACTAAAGTATGACAACTTTATAAAATGGTTTTCATTCTCTTACCTGAGTACAAAACATAGTTTTGGAAATTACTCGTATATAGTTTATAACTTTAAAACTTCATAGATTTTAATTAATGGAATAGACATTTCATTAGCTTAAATGATTTTCATTAATTTTCAAGATATAAATTGATTTTCATGAATATATTCAATGTAAGAAATGGAACTCCAACAGACGGACCAGGATTCGGCCAACACTTTGAAGATATCCAAACAAGTTGAAGAAGTTCTTGGAACACTCAACAAAGAGATAGACTAGACCACTATTTAATTACACCAACGATATCGTGTTAGTGTAATTATCATATCAACTTGGCTATATGACAATACTAGATTGTTTGTTTGTGTTGAACCATGTAGCTTGATGTTTGTGATATGTTGTTTGTAATGAATTGTCTTGATCTTCTTGTATGAGCTAGAATGTTTAACTATCAACAACACGTTTCTTTTAAGGGTGGTAGCCACCCAGATAATTCAACCTAGTTGCCTAAACCCGGAGATCCAAGTCTATCTTTCTTTCTAGCATCCCCACTTAGCGGAATCATTCTCTGCTCGTTTGCAGTTTTCGTGTCAACAACTGGATTACTCCCCCTCTTGAGCTATCAGAATCATTCCAAGCATTTGTTTTGTCTTTCTAGACTTTCCGAATCTCGGGGACGAGATTCCTTTTAAGGGTGGTAGTCTGTAACATCCCAACATTTTGTAATTTTTCAAAATCAATAAAGTTTGAAACTTTTGTTTTTATTAATTTAAAATAATAAATTATAATAGGAACCATTATATTTGGCAAGATGAGTTGAAATTATTGAAATATACCTTCATCTTATAAAATGTTTCATTAGTTGATTTTGAATATTTAACTTTGGTTATTTATTAAACTCAAAAACCATCTTTGCAAAGTACCTAAAAGTTAACTAAAGTATAACAACCTTATAAAATGGTTTTCATTCTCCTACCTGAGTTCAAAATATAGTTTTGGAAATTACAAGTCTATAGTTTATAACTTTAAAACTTCATAGATTTTAATTAATGAAATAGACATTTCATTAGCTTAAATGATTTTCATTAATTTTAAAGACATAAGTTGATTTTCATGAATATATTCAATATAATAAATGAAATAAACCTGAAATCTTTTCCAAAGTGCATTGCATGCATAACATATTTTCTCATATAGATATACTTCTCATAGAGAAAATTGCACATAACAACAACCTTTGGTGTGTTTGTTGCGCAAAACACAGAAACAAAACACTTGTTGCAACAAACACCATGTTTTCGTTTAATCAGTTGCAACCAGCCCAAATAACAGTTTTTGAGACCTTAATAGATATATAACATGTGGTTTTGGATATTTATACCGTATAGGACAAATTTTGTATTGTATACAAAAAATTATATGATATTTAACATAATTTTTTCGAGAAATACAAATAGGAATATAGGCAGCACAACAATTAAAATATATAGATTATACTTGTCAAAATATTTCAGGATCAATAACAACATATAGATCATACCGCATACTCACTTGGAATCATGTGGTGCAAAGTCATTTTAAATAATCATAGAGTCAAAGATACACTTGCACAAGGATGAAGCTTGTATATGGCATAAGATAAGCAGTAGGCATAAGTCATACTGGATATAGGTATGAGAAATGAAACAAACATGCATCATCCGAAAGAGATTATTATCACTGGGTGCTGGAGCATATGGGACCAAAAGAATGATGTTATTTTTTTTGCATGGAACCAAATATTCAGACATGTATAATATATTATATTATTAAAACACGAGACAATGAACGGCAACAAAAAGAGCAATAGATGTTGTTATGATTCTATACCACAGCCATACGACCGTTTGATGTGCTTTCGATCACGCCAACTCCATAAGACCGTTTGCTCGAATGCTCATGTCCTAGTCTTTAACATGTATAATCTATATATTTGTACTATTATGTGGCCTATTTTATCCAAAACTGTTATTTCGGCTGGTTGCAACTGATTAAACGAAAACATGGTGTTTGTTACAACAAGTGTTTTGTTTCTGTGTTTTGTGCAACAAACGCACCAAAGGTTGGTGTTATGTGCAATTTTCTCACTTCTCATAGAGAAAATCTCTTCAATTATTTTCTATAAGTTAGGATTATTTTCAACTTAGTATTTAGGTAAAGTGCTATGAACTTAAACACTTAGTATTTTCAACATGGAGCTAGAAGGCCAATGAAGGACTTAGAAGAAAACAGACTCTATAAGCATCTCCAACAAGTAGAAGAACTTAGAAGACCAACCCCCTTTATTCTCTAAGTCTTTCTCTCTTTCTTTTCTTCTTCTCTAAGACTTCATGATGACTAAGTTAAATCCAAGACCAGCCTCGATGATACAAGAATCATCAAGTCTGAAGATTTATCAAGTCTACAAAAAATTCAATCAAGACATCACCAACGAGAAAGTTACAAGTCTGGAGATGAAGCCTGGAAGACCAACTACATATTTCTTTCTATCTTTTCCCTCTTTACTAATCTTCTCTTTCACTTTAGACATAAACAATTTTTATCAGGTTATTACTGTAACATCCCAACATTTTGGAATATTTAAAAATCACTAAAATTTAAAACTTTTGTTTGATTAAAATAAAATATTAAAATGCATAAGAAAATGAACTATAAAAGACCTCAAGCATATTGAAAAAGTTTAATATCTTTAATATCTCAAATAATCATTATTTAAAAAGTTGTTTCAAGTTAAACATTATAATATCCATTGTATTTGTTAAAACCTCAATATGTAAATTGACAAATATTTTACAAACTCTCAAACCCTTTTCATAATAAAAAGTCTCTTTGTAAGTATTTGATTTAAATAACTTAGCCATAACTATTCATAAATTAAAATAATACTTAGAAGTATCCTTTTAAACTATTTAAAACATGGTCTAATTGTCAAATGGGTTTCATTATCTTACAAGAGTTCAAAACATAGTTTTGGAAATTACAAGTCTATAGGTTATAACTTTAAAACTTCATAGATTATATAATTAATGAATTATCCAAATAAACATTTCCTTAGCATAAATGATTTTCATTAATGTTCAAAACATAAATTGATTCTCATGAATATATTCAATATAAGAAATGAAATAAATCTAAATCTTTTCCAAAGGTATTTTATAGAGTTTTAAAATGATTTATCATAATATAAAACTTAATGGTGCACAAAATATTTTGAATAAAAAATGAATACATTATATTTCCCTTTTAATTTCAAATAAATGTGTGATGTTATTTAATATTGTACTATAGCCAAAAATGATTTAATATTGGAAAATGAGTTTAAATAACTTAATTTTAAACTTATATGAGTGTTGTATTTTTATAAATTTTATTTAGCCAAAAACGAAATTATTTAAGCCATGTTTTGAAATTTGACATTAAATGTCAAATTTGTATTTAATCAATAATTCAAAATTTTGATTTTTGAAAAGTGTTCAAAACATGCCTACAACTGGTTTAACACAAATATATTATTTTTAGAAATTTTTAGAAATTTATTTTACTTGATTTGGAGTCTTAAATCTAAAGTTATGAAAGAAATAAAAAAATCAGAAAAAGAAAAAAAAATGCTGACGTCAGCATCGTCTTCATGCTCAGGAAACCAGCACGCACGCACGCGTGGCCAAAACGTCCGGCCGAAATGACTCTCTTGTTTTCCGTTGATTTAGAGCACCAAATGACGCACCGTTTCTTTCTAATTAAAGCCCATAATCTCCTCTTTCATTTCCTCATAAAAGCCCCATCCGAAACGTCCTAAAATGCTCCAATTTCGTCCGCCATTAGACATGGCCGTTTTTGATCGAATTTAATGTCCGGTTGATTGTGGGCAAATTACTGCACCAAATCAAGCACCGTCGGATTCTATAGAAAGCCCTCGACCTCCTCCTCCATTCCCCCCCAAAAGCCCTCTCCAATACGCCCCTAGGCCGACGAATTTCTTCGCCGGAGTTTCGCTCGACCGCCGCCGATTCTTGGTCTTTACTCTTTCCCACGTCCGTGCGCTCCTTTAAAAACCCTCCTTGCTTCATTTCCAAAGCCAAATCGTGGAGGCCGAGCTCGACCCGAAGGTCATCGTCGCCGTCGCCACTCCGTCCGCCTCTCCACGCAGCTCCGGGAATCGCCGCTCAACTCCGACACCGTCTTCCGCTCCGCCGTGTCTAGACGCGCGTCGCCGTCGTCTCCCTCGCGTCCGGAGCTCCCGAAACATCGTCGCCGACCACACCCCTCGCCGACGACCACAGCACACCGACCGTCCGCGTCCGCCCGCGATCGCCCGGCCGATCCACCGTCGCCGTCATCTTCTCACACCGGTGAGCTGCTGTTGTGCTTTCTTCTATCTTGTTACGTACATATCACTTGATGAAGGGTAGCAGCTTAGAAAAACGTCGTAGGTCACCTATTCAATATTTTCGTTTTTCTGCCTAGATATATTTTCCAAAATTCATATTAAATCAACTGTAACTCTGTTTTTGATGTTTTTGTAGTCTCTGGAATCGTATGAACATTTAGAAAATAGTGGTATAAGAAAAACTTGTATTTTAGTCGTGCACTAACTTGGTATTTACAGAAACATGTAAAACATTATTTTAATTATAGTTTTAATTTTGTAAGGTCAAAATTTGTAAATAAAATATCTTTGAAAAGCCCATAACCTATAGATTGTGCTAGTTCTGTTATTTTCCAACCTTGAGACATTTTGATTTATTCGAATTTAAAATATGATATTTAGTAAATTTGACATAACTATTGATATAAACATTATTTTTGAGTAAATCCAATTGCTATTTTTTTTGATAAAACGTCCCCTGCCCATTAGCACTATTTATAAAATTTTGTTATAAAAATTTAATCATAGAAAACTTTAATCTTATAATTATTCATTTTATTATATTTTCCAAAAATAGAAATTAATTAAATTTCATTTATAAATTCATGCATATTTATAAAGAAATCACAAAAGTTATTTTGATGCTTTCTTGTGATTAAAAATTGCATTTCATGCATAACATATTTTATTATATAATTATATCCCTCATAGGAAAACCTCTTCATTATTTTTCTCTAAGTAGAAGTATTTTCAACTTAGCATTTTGGTAAAGTGCTACACTTAGACACTTAGTAATTTTCAACATGGAGCTAGAAGACCAACGATGGACTTAGTCAAAACAAGACTTCAGAAGTATCTCCAAGAAGTAGAAGCACTTAGAAGAAAGATCAAGAAGAAGTTCATGAAGACCAACCAGAAATATTTTCTAAGTCTTGCTCCCTCTTTCTTTCTTTTCTCCCTTCTTCTCTGAGACTTCATGAAGACTAAATAAATCCAAGACCAGCCTAGGTGATACAAAAATCATCAAGTTTGAAGATTATTCAAGTCTACCAAGAATTCAATCAAGACATCACCAAGGAGAATATTACAAGTCTGGAGATGAAGCCTGGAATACCAACTACATCTTTCTTTCTATATTTTCCCTCTTTCCTAATCTTGTCTTTCACTTTAGACTTAAACACTTTTTTGATCATGATATTATCATCTTGAAGTTTTTTGGATCCTAGTATCCAATTTACGAAGAGTTGTTAATAATTGTTGATCACCTTGAAGAATAGACTTAGTATTTTCTCTAAGTAGATATGCACATCATGACTGAGTCATTAGAGTACTTATTCAAGATATATTATAACAAAGGTATTTTATCCAACTTCTAACCTTAGTCCTTTGTCTTTTTGACCAACACATTTCCTTGCATTAACTTAAAAGATTTTTTATGGCATGACATGCATTTCTAGTCCTTAGAAATAATTTGCATATCATGCATGACATGTTTTCCTTAGAAGTTTATGAAACTTGTTTGTTCATTATGTATGCTTGTATGTGTTGTGTTGTTTTGTTTTATGATTGTTGTGTTGTTGTTTGCCTATATTGTTAGATTGAACGGAGAGCTCCGAATAACGTTGAAAAGATTTGTGAGTAAAGACTTCATTCAAAGGCAAGTGGCACACCTCATAAACTTCCTATTATTTTCTATATGCATTACTTAGTGTATTTTTATATGCATGTATAGGATAGTATTGCTATGCTAAACCTGTGTAGAATTCCCTTACTCCTGTGTCTAGGTTCCTATATCATACTTAGCAGAAATAGTGCAATTTATGAAAAGTTTTACCAAATATTAAGTGACCAGTCAGGGTTGTGCTCATGGTTGTCGTCGCCTAGGATGAATGTCTATTCTACTTAGCGCCGTGAGCATGGTGATTTTCACCTAAGAGTACATCCACTAAGTTAATGAAACACCTGGGTGGTAAGTGGTTGTATGGTTTATGTTGAGTGGCTACTCACGTCCATGTCTATGGTTCCTGGAGTATGTACACTTGTGAATGGCCACCCAGGAACAAAGTGATCTGCCGCGCCGTCCACGCCCGAGCGGAACGCCGCCGTGTTCTCCAAGTCCGGTGAACCTCCGCCGCCGGTTTTTGGTCAAAGCGCTGTGAGCCGTCCGATCTCCTTCCAACGGGTGAGATTAGAACTTTAATTTGAATCGGTACCTATAGATCTGGACCGTAGATCTAGATCTGGATGGCCCAGATCGGATCACTTAACCACGTCAGTGCCTACGTGGCATGTACAGTCAGCGCCCAGTCAAAGCTGACGTGAAAATTGATTTCTTTTAATTAGTTTAAATGGTACTTTTGCAGAAAAGCCCTGCATATTCAAATCTTCATAACTTTTTAACCACTCATCCAAATTTGATAAATTTTATATTTTTGGAAAGGCCTTTGACATGTAGAATGTGTTAGATCGGCCAAAATTCAAATTTGACTAAGTTTAAAATATTCAAATTTCAAATGGAAGATTTGAGTATTTTTGGCATAACTTTAAATCTATAAATCCAAAAATTGCAAATAAAATTGTTTTAGAAACATTAAAATATTTGTAAATTGATGACACTGCTATAAAATATTTTTGAGTAATATTTGAATGAATTCATAGTTATATATTTAATTTGAATAGTTTGAGTATTTTCAACATAACTATTAATAGAAATATTATTTTTGATTAAATCAAATTGCTATAAATCTAATTAAATGCCCCTTGTCTATTAACACTAATTTTAAAATTTTGTTATAAAAATTTAATCATAGAAAACTTTAATCTTATATTTATCCCTCTTATTATATTTTCCAAAAATAGAAATCAATTAAATTGCATTTATAAATTCAAGCATATTTATAGAGAAATCATAAAAGTTATTCTGATTCTTTCTTGTGATTAAAAAAGTGAATTTCATGTATAACTTATTTTAGTATATAGTTATACTCCTCATAAGAAAACCTCTTCATCATTTTCTCTAAGTTAGGATTATTTTCAAACCCAGCATTTTGGTAAAAGTGTGATGCACATCGACACTTAGGATTTTTCATCATTGAGGTAGGAGGACAATGAAGGACTTAGCCAAAACAAGACTTCAGAAGTATCTTCAAGGAGTAGCAGCACTTAGAAGAAAGTTCAAGAAGAAGTTCATGAAGACCAACCAGAAATATTTTCTAAGTCTTGCTTCCTCTCTTTCTTTTCTCCCTTCTTCTCTGATACTTCATGAAGACTAAGTAAATCCAAGACCAGCCTAGGTGATACAAAAATAATCAAGTTTGAAGATTATTCAAGTCTACCAAGAATTCAATCAAGACATCACCAAGGAGAATATTACAAGTCTGGAGATGAAGCCTGGAAGATCAATTACATCCTTCTTTCTATCTTTTCCCTCTTTCCTAATCTTGTCTTTCACATTTCACTTAAACAATTTTGATCATGATATTATCATCTTGAAGTTTGTTGGATCCTAGCGGCATAGTGAGATGAAGCAGACTGGAAACAAACCTTACATGTCCACGTACATGAGACCTGTTCCACAATTTAAGTGGCTGGCCGGGTGTCTGTCTCTCTCACTATAGTGAATATCCAATTTACCAAGAGTTGTTAATAATTGTTGATCACCTTGAAGAATAGAGTTAGTATTTTCTCTAAGTAGTTATGCACATCATGACTAAGTCATTGAGTGCTTATTCAAGATGATTTATAACAAAGTATTTTGTCCAACCTATGACTTTAGTCCTTAGTCATTTTGACCAAACTTAAAAGAATTTCATGGCATGACATGCATCTCTAGTCCTTAGAAATAATTTGCCTATCATGCATGACATGTTTTCCTTAGAAGTTATGAAACTTGTTTGTTCATTATGTATGCTTGTATGTGTTATGTTGTTTTGTTTTATGATTGTTGTATTGTTGTTTGTTTATATTGTTTAGACTGAACGGAGAGTTCCGAGTATCGTTGAAAAGAGTTTTGTGAGCAACGACAACATTGAAAGGCAAGTGGCACACCTCATAAACTTCCTATTATTTCTATATGCATTACTTGTGTATTTTTATATGCATGTGAAGGATAGTATTGCTATGCTAAACCTGTGTAGAATTCCCTTACTCCTGTGTCTAGGTTCCTATATCATACTTAGCAGAAATATTGATGCTATGCAATTGATGAAAAGTTTTACAAAATGTTAAGTGACTACTCACGGGTGTGCTCATGGTTGTCGTCGCCTAGGATGAATTTCTATTCTACTTAGGGCCTTGAGCATGGTGGTTGTCAACCTGGGAGTACACATCCACTAAGTTAATGAAACACCTGGGTGGATTGGTTGAATGGTTTATGTTGAGTGGCTACTCAGGACTGTGCTTGTGGTTGTCTTCGCCTAAGGTAGTTTCTACTATACTTGGGGCCATGAGCATGGGGGTTGTCAACCTGAGAGTGCACTTGTGGATGGCCACCCAGGGAGCAGAGGAATCTGAAGAACTCCGAGTGACGATTGCTTCCAGTGCAGCCATTGCCATATGGGTTCTGGCTTGATCAATTATGTTGCATGGACTCTCTCCTACTTGACAAGCACATGTAGGGGGTGTTAGGTGGAACGAGTCAAGGCAGGTGGGAGGGAAAATGCTTCTGAAAGATCTCGTCCCATTCTTCTCCTTTCCTTATCACAAATGGTGTGTAAAGGATAATTTGGGTTGAATGGGTACAATGGTGAACGTGCACAAACTCTGCAGAGTGTAAAACTAAGTACTTAGCCGTGTCCCCGGTACGGACAATTTGAGCAGCTGATCACGGACGTCAACGGAGGATTCCACCATTCCAACTTCAGAAATAAAACTTGATGGGTGAACAAGGGAAGATGAGAATTATGGTTTTCATGCCATACTTGTCTTAATTTCAAGAAAGTGTTTTCCAAAGAGATAGGAAAAATTGGCTTTATGCAAAATAGCCTTGAACTCCACCAGCCAAATATGCATATAGGCTATAGAGTTATTCCATTAAGTGTCCACCATAGTGTCACTTGCTAGACTCCATTTTTTATGGAATCTGACCCACGTTGTTACAATATTTTTCTTATTGCAGATTGTTCAGATGACGAGTGAGGTTTCGTTTATAGGTTTCGAGTCTACAACCAACATGTTTTTGTCTGTGGCAACATGAAGTTGTTGGAGACCCACTGCTATTGTATTTCCGCTGTGTACTTTTTCAATGCTAGCTTTATGCTATGCAACTTGTATCGAATATTTTGTAAGTCTGGATCATCGATGTAATAAAATTGATACTTTGTTATGATATTACATCGTAAACTGTGTGTGCAAACGAATCGATCCAGGGATTGGCACTATACACATGTATCTGCCTTCTCTAAAGTGCAGGTACTCTACAGCTTCAGGTGTTGGTTGAGAGTTCAAAAGATGCTTGGAGACGCCGGTGATGTCAGCCCCGCCGGGTCTCATCATTTTATCACGGTGGTCTTGTGTATTCTCCTTATTATGAAAGAATGCCGGCTCGTGAACGTCATCAACGAAATAATTATCGGGGTCATCATTGTCATCTCCGTCGATCTCGGGGTCTGTAGGTGGAGTTGGCTGTGGGGTGGTCGTAGGACGAGCGTCCAAACTAATAAGTGATTTTGGCCATGTCATTGCCCACCCCAAGCAATCGCCAAGGGTAAATTGTGAATCAGCATCTGCGGGTTGATTGGGAGGATCCAAATGAGCACAACCCGGGAACACCTGAACCAAGGAAATCTTGAACAAATGATCAGGCAAAGGCCTTGTGTGACACACACGGTTAAGCGGTGCAACAATGTTAGCCTTTGACACATCCTTGAGCTCATTGTCCACCATGAGAAGCAATGTGCATCCCACCTCGTTGGCCTGCAGAAACATATAAGTGATAGGCGTCAGAGAGGATTACAGGAATGAAGAAATTAATGACTTGTCAGTGTGCAAGTAATTACCGTGAGGGCGTTGAGCTCTTCTAATGGCGACGGACCGCGAACGGCCGTCGGTGTGCAAGTGGATGAAGGGATGCTACGAGGCACGCTACCGACCTGTGATGGTGAAAGTGTAGGGTTGGCAAGTAATTACGCTTTGGATCTTTGAGCACTTGCTTTTTTCTTTCCGCGTGCCAGCGCATGAGCTCAGCTTCCTTACGGTCCGTGAATACCGCTGGAGACGTGGAATCAGCGGAAAGTACCAAACAACTTTGCAAGGAGCTTTCTTCCCTTTCTTGTATCGAGCGGCATCACACACTGGACACTTTGTCTTCTCCGCATCCTCTTTCCGATAAATGTAGCAATCATTAATGCACACATGATACTTCTCGTGTGGTAAATCAAAAGGGCAAACGACTTTATTGGCATCATCACAACTTTTTGGACAGGTGTTGTCCTCAGGAAGGACACCGTGCCAATATTCCAGACTAGAATCGACGCCTATATCGCTCCATTTGTATCTTGCCTTCATCTGCAAAACATTGAGCCCAACATTGAAAAAGGAATCTTCCGCACCACAACCTGGATGCAACGGAGTATTTGCATCTTTCTCGAGTTGCGCCAGCTTAGATTGCTCTCTAGAAGCTGCTCTGGAGTTAGTGGTCTTCTTTAGAAGCAGTTCTTGGGCATGAGGATCTTGCACGAGTAAAGTTAATGGCGCCTCGTCTTCCATAGTTGTTTCTTCTACCACCTCATCATATCCATCATGATCAAGAGACTCTTCGTTATCATTATTTTGATCATGTTCATGATCTCCATCATAATCAGGAGGCTCCTCATGATCATTTCCTGTCGCAGGTGCCTCATTACCTTCGTGATCATCTTCATCGCTCAACCATTGAGTGTGGCCATCCATGAAACCACGCATGAGCAAGTGCTCTAGCAACTTTCCGGAGAAAGGGTTGATCAATCCCACTAGTTTGCATTTTCGACATGGACATCATACCTCTGTGCGGTTATGTCGAAACATGTCCTCTGTCGCGTGTTTTAGATATCTGTTCACTACAGCTTCACTCATGGCGGCCATTATCGTTCGCCTACAAAGTTTAGAACAACCTCATGAGAATCATACATATACCGCGCTTATCACGAAAATTTTCGCCATGACCATTCTATATGTAGAGGCCATAATAAGAAAGAGTACCGAAATTTGCCGAAACGGAAATGAATCAACATTTCGGCAATAAATAGGCATGACTCTCCTATTTCAGACATATTGTGTTACACGTCATCACAAATTTTAACAAATTTATCCCACTTTCATGTACTTCATGTCAAAATTTGACATTTTCACATAATTTTACATATAGTGTTGATTTCACACATATTCAAAGAAATAGAGCTCGACCTTTGATTGAATACATGTAGGACAAGAGATAACCAAGCCGAAACACCGACGAAATGGCTATGGATTGGCTCAAAAAGGTGAAACTATTTTTTGGTCTTGTGAGAGTAAAATTTTTGGTGGAAAGTGGTTTTTGGGGGTGGTTTAGCTAGATCTATCAAAAAATCTAGTTTTTATTGGCTAAAAAGAGAGTATTTGAGGGGGGGGGGAGAGCAAAATCTCGGGTTGGCTCGTGATAGAGAGAGAATTCAATGGAGCTAATGGAGGGGAAAGGAGGTGGGTGATGCAATTTAATGCTCTACTCCCAGGTTACTACTGGCGAACAAGGAGGCAGCTCGCCAGCGCCGCATCTGGACCGCTGGCGAACCAACTATTTGTTCGCCAGCGGTAGTGGCCACTATCGCCGCCGCAGCCAAGATACAGCTGTGATACGTCCAAAACGTATCTACTTTCCGAACACTTTTGTTATTGTTTTACCTCTAATTTGTGTGTTTAGGATGCAATTAACGCGGACTAACGCTGTTTTCAGCAGAATTACCTTGGTGTATTATTTTTGTGCAGAATTATCATATTCGGAGAAAAACCCCAAAATCTAACCAGAACTTGTTTTCTATCTGAGGAGGACCCAGAACAACGAAGACCAAGAGGAGAGGAGCCAGGGGGCGCCACATCAACCGCTGGCGCGGCTGGCTCCTGGCCACGCCAGCAGGGGGTGTGGCCCACTCGGTCGCCTCCTGGTGACCCCCTCGCGGGTACTTAACCCTCCAGATCTAAAAACCCACGAGGGTTAGACACTTTTCCATAGAACACACCTGTGGGCCGCTGCCATCGCGAAATCTAGTTCGGGGACCAGAAGTCTCTGTTCCAGCACCCTGCCGGGAGCCCGGGACGGGGAATCGAAGGGGATTATCGCCATCGTCATCTTCACCGCCTCTCCATCAACCATCCATGTTTTCCCCATCCATGAGGGAGTAATTCACCACTGTAGACTTGAGGGGATGGTAGGGACTGGATGAGATCACTTATGTAATAGCTGTAAGATTGTTAGGGCATAGTGCCTAGTATCTGTTATCTGTGTTTTACGTCATTGTTGCAACTTGTTATGCTTAATGCTTGACACTAGGGCCTGAGTGCCATGATTTCAGATCTGAACATGTTATTGAATTATGATGATAATTATTGTTTTGGATCATATCTATGAGTTGTATACACACGTTATTGTCCGGAACCGATGGCCCTAAAGGGACAACAATTGGGATAACCGGAGGGAATGGCTATGTCGTCAGGATCACATGTATTCACGGACGTCAAACGGAGGATTCCATCATTCCAACTTCAGAAATAAAACTTGATGGGTGAACAAGGGAAGATGAGATTTTGGTTTTCATGCCATACTTGTCTTGATTTGAAGAAAGTGTTCTCAAAAGAGTAGGAAAAATTGGCTTTATGCAAAATAGCCTTGAACTCCACGAGCCAAATATGCATATAGGCTATAGAGTTATTCCATTAAGTGTCCACCATAGTGTCACTTGCCAGACTCCATTTTTAATGGAATCTGACCCACGTTGTTGCAATATTTTTCTTATTGCAGATTGTTCAGATGGCGAGTGAGGTTTCGTTTTAAGGTTTCAAGTCTACAACCAACATGTTTTCGCCTGTGGCAACATGAAGTTGATGGAGACTCACTGCTATTGTATTTCTGCTGCTTACTCTTTAGAAGCTAGCTTTATGCTATGCAATTTGTATTGAATATTTTGTAAGTCTGAATGATCAATGTAATAAAATTGATACTTTGTTGTGATATTACATCGTAAACTGTGTGTGCAAACGAATCGATCCAGGGATTTGCACTATACACAGGTATCTGCCATATTTTGAGTGCAGGTACGCTACAATGAGATCACTCATGTAATAGCTGTAAGATTGTTAGGGCATAGTGCCTAGTATCCGTTATCGGTGTTTTACCTCATTGTTGCAACTTCTTATGCTTAATGCTTGACACTAGGGCCGGAGTGACATGATTTCAGATCTGAACATGTTATTGAATTATGATGATAATTATTGTTTTGGATCATATCTATGAGTTGTATACACATGTTATTGTCCGGAACCGATGGCCCCAAAGTGACAACAATTGGGATAACTTGAGGGAATGGCTATGATCTGAGGATCACATGTATTCACGGAGTGTTGATGCTTTGCTCTGGTACTTTATTAAAAGGAGTACCTTAATTGCCAGTAGTTTCCCTAGAGGCCCCGCTGCAAACGGGCTGGCAGGACAAAAGATGATGTGAAGGTTTCTCAATGCGAGCACGCACAACTAAATTGGAATACATGCTTATGATTAGTTAATACTTGGATGCTTTATATTATTTATCTGCAAATGCCTATGCTATGTTATTACATGAATTATCTTGTCCATGCAACGTCCGTACATCCGTCCTTGTGCCTACAGTATTTTAATCCTGCTGTCTACTTCAATCACAATCGTTGTCTTAATTCTCCTACTACTGTTATTTCACTACTGTCTCTGCTATAAAATTGTTGCTACTGATAATCTTCCTCGATCAAGTCTATTCACAGGTGCAGCTGATCTGACAAATCATCTGCTAAAACTTACAAATATTCTTTGGCTCCCCTTTTGTCGAATCAATAAATTTGGGTTTTACTTCCCTCGAAAACTGTTGCGATCCCCTATACTTGTGGGTCATCAAGACTATTTTCTGGCACCACTGCCGGTGAGCATAGCTTTATTTGCAAGCCCACCTGAGTGTGATATTGTTCGCTGGAATTTATTCATCATGGGAAGAAATGCTGATAAGAAGTTTCCCATTGTGCCATCCACTCCAAGGAAAGGTACAACTCTAAACTCTGTTGATGCGCTTGACTCTCCATCTGTGTTGAGTAAGCTTGTTACACCACCACAACCTGCACGTTCTATTACTACTGCTGAATCTGAAGTTACTTATGATGATGCATCTACTGTTCTTGATGAAACTTGTTCATTAGGTCCCGTTTTAGATGCTACTATTGCTAAATCTAAACAAATTGAAAATGTTGAAACACATGTTAATTCACCTGAATTTACATGTGATACTGATGATGAGTGTGATGATATGTATCTGAATCTTGATGATGCCCTTGTTCAAGAAATTAATACTATGAAAGGTGGTAATGCCTTTGAAAAACTTGTTAAAAACCAAGCTGTTAAATACAATTTATCTCATGATGCTAAATTTGCTACATCTCCTGTAAACATAAAAGATAAAGATTCTGATTTTTCTCTTGATTTGGCTCATATAGCTATTTTTGAAAGAGAACCTTTCTGTGAAACTGAAAATGAAAGTGTTGTAGAACATATGAATGAATTGTCTGATTTAAGTGGATTATTTGTTGAAGACATAAAAATGTGCACTTACTTTGTTGCTAAAATATTTCCTTTCTCATTAAAAGGAGAAGCTAAACTTGGTATAATAATTTGTCTCCTGGTTCCATCACTAGTCCTAAGGGTTTGCTTGATGCTTTCTTTCAAAAATATTTCCCTACTAGTGCTCAACATGATGCCTTACTAAAAATCTATAATTTTAATCAAGAAGAGGGTGAGAAATTGCCCAAATCTTGGACACGCTTTTGTTGCATCTTGAGGGGGCAGCCGAACCATGATTTGTAGAAAAATGATCTACTTGATATATTTTATAGTGGAATAACAGCTGAATCTAGGACATACCTGTATAGTTTTGCTAGTTGTGTTTTCCGGAAAAGGATTCCCGTGGAAGCTGAAGAATTATGGGCTACTATATGCAAGAATAATGATGATTGGGATATTTCTGAACCTACTCCAACACATCAACCAACACCGAAGAAGAGAGGTATGATTAAATTAAATGAAGAAACAATGAGGGAAGCTAAAAGATCTCTTCAAGAAAGTGGTATTAATCTGAAGATGTGAAATATTTACCTCCAATTGAAGAATTATGTAAGCCTATTCCTCCTCCAACCGTTATTGAGGTACACTCTCTCCAAAGGTTTGATGATAGAGATTTTCCTTACTCTAAACCTCCTTCTCAATGCTTTGACGAATTTGATGATTTTATTGTTAAGCAATGCAATTTTAATACGAGAATAGAGAATCACCTAATGAAAAATTCTCATGATTTACATGATATTGTTGATAGAATTTCTAATGATATTAAAGAGCTAATTAAACACTTTCATATAGTTCAAACTCAAATAGATCAACTCACTAAAGTGCAAAAAGAATTGCTAGTAAACAACTCTATTGCTAAAGAAAACTTGTTTGTGAAGTAACAACTAGAGGTGGTAAATCAACTCAAGATCGTTTGTATCCTGAAAGACATGATAAAAGAATTGAAGAAGATTCTCAACGAGTGAATGAACCTAGTATTCCTTCTAGGAAAAAAAAAGAAACATAAAACTGCTGGAGAATCCTCGGAACCTGTTATTGATCCTAATAGTATATATGTTTCTGATGCTGAAACTGAAAGTGGTAATGAACACACCAATGATAATGCTAATAACAATGATAAGGATAAAAAATTCAATTCGGATCGGGAAGAAATAGAAGAAGAACCTGAAAAACATGCTAAAAATAAAAATTACACTAAAGAAGATTTTATTGCTAAGAAACATGATAATGAAAGAGAACCTTGGGTCCAAAAACCAATGCCTTTTCCTGCTAAACAACTTAAATCTAAAGAGGAAAATCATTATAATAGATTTTATGATTGGATGAAACCATTGTTCTTGCAAACTCCTTTGACTGATGCTATTAAGTTGCCTCCATATTCTAAATATATGAAATATATTGTGACTAACAAAAGGAAAATGCCCAATGAGGAAATATCTACTATGCTTGCTAATTACGCTTTTGACGATAAGGTTCCAAAGAAGCTTGGTGATCCAGGTATACCTACTATTCCTTGCTCTATAAAAAATAATTATGTTAAAACTGCTCTATGTGATTTGGGAGCTGGAGTTAGTGTTATGCCTTTCTCTCTTTACAAGATACTTTATCTTGACAAATTGATACCTACTGATATATCGTTGCAAATGGCTGATAAATCTACTGATGTTCCTGTTGGAATCTGTGAGGATGTTCCTGTCCAAATAACTACCAATTGCTTAATTATGACTGACTTTGTTGTTCTTGAAACGCCTGAAGATGATAATATGTCTATTATTCTTGGAAGACGTTTTCTAAATACTGTAGGGGCTGTTATTGATTGCAATAAAGGGAAGGTTACTTTTAATGTTCATGACAAGGAGCATACTGTTTATTCTCCCAAGAAAGTTGATAGAATGCCTGGAGTTAATACAATTACCAATTTTAGGTCTATTAGAGTGGGAAGTATTGATTGCCCATATAAAGAAGAATTCAAAACTCTCATGATTGGATCCATACACTTTCACTATAAGGTAACATGAGTGTACCATATGGTTTAAAATCTTTCATGTCATATAAATTCATTTGTTGGTAAGACTTGATCAACCTTGTTAACAAGTGCATTTTAAATGCATAAGGAGGCTAAACAATTTTATTTCTCTCCTCCTTGTTATACCTACTGTAATATTACTTAGTTTGGAATGTTTAGTTGAATTATTAGAAAATAATTTTTCAGTACTGAATTTAATAATGCAAAATACCAGAAAATGTAAAAAAATTAAGTTTCTCACAAAATTAAATTTTATATGAAAAATCATATTTTTCGAGGAGGGACCTGTAAGTGCCAGAGAGCCACTAGGGGGACCCCCAGGTCCACCACATCACCTGGTGGCGAGGCAGGCTTTTGGCCGCGCCACCTGGTGGTGTGGGGCCCACGGGTCGCCCCACTTTCTCTCTCTCCTTCCCCTGCCTTCCTCTTCCCCAAAAAATCAATTTTGGATAGCTCAAACTCGTGTTCTTGCTGCTCATCTCCTGGGATTTTGATCTCCACATTCAGCCAATTTCTCCTGCTGAAATTGGGTGCAACTACTCTCCGCTATGTGACTCCTCCGAATATCCAAGTGGAATTTTGTTTTATGGAGTATACATGAAGTATTTTGCTGCTGTAGATATCTTGTTTAGTGAGTTTGAATGCTTGAGCTAAGTTGATGAAACTAGTTTTCATGCATGCTTAATCCTCTAGGAAGTCACTATAGTGGTTTCCCTTCCTTTAGTTGGCAAAAAATCAATTTTTATGATGTTTGTTGAAAAATTCAGAACATGGAAGGAAATTCACATGCACTAAATTCTCATGAGATAGGTTGGAAGGGAAGTACTAAGTTCGTAGAGAGGAAGGAGTGTACCTTGCCGTCTACCCGTGCTCGCAGTTCATGGAGTTTAAAGGGATTACACAAGATTTCCACTCTCTTTTATCCAATGTAGGATTGGATCGTTTTCTTGAAGATCTACCTTATCTATGTCGGTGGTGCAGAATTTTCGTTGCAAGTTGAACTCATCTAACCCCACCGTGCATTACACTATTGACAACAAATATGTGGACTTACCTTTTAGTGTTTTCTAGTTCAGTAATGAGAGGATCAATGGAGAAGCCGAAGGGTAACCCGAGGCTATTGATGGATGTGTATGAAGAAATCTGCTATGGGAGAAGTTTCTCTAAGGAGGACGGTAAAATCAGGAGTATTCACCTCCCTTCCATTCGTTATTTTGCATACTTCATTGCCAAGTATGTTTTAGCTAGGAGAACTGCTGGTAAATTAGGCTTGCCTGATCTAGCTTTTCTTGCTGCTGCATTGCATCGTGATAGGACTTATAACTTCGGTGCTCTTATTGCTCACCGTTTTGCGGCTAACCCGAGAAGGGAGGAATTTGTGGAGGACTAGTCGCTTCACGATTATTAGCTTTGCACTGTTTATACCCCCATCCTAATGATTTGCTATTACCTATGGAAAAACTTGGTATTGATTCAATGAAGAGGCATGACTTTATTGCTGGAAGTGGTAGCTTGCATTATCTACCTTATACCATAACTTATTCTAGGAGGAAACACCTCAAAGTAACTACCATTGAGAGAATTATTATCTTGCCTACGCCTCTTCTTAACCTTGTTGGCAGGAGGAACTTGTGAGTCTCAGAGGCTGAGTTGGATACACTTGGGGAGCAGCCGGGCCCGGATAGTAGGGGCCACGACGAGGAGCATGTGGGTGGTTTCATTCATCCCCCTGAGACACCCAGCTTTGTGTACCCGGACCCAGGGTATGCGAAACCTTCGAGATCTTCCTCCACCGCAGCCGATGCGGAGTACTACTACACCGGGCATAACCCACCGAGTTGGGGCGATTATTCACCGTGGGATTGAGCTCCACCTAGGACAAAAGCCTAAGATTGAGGGGAGCTATACCAAAACGCACACTCATCTATATATCATATCATTCAGTACTTTGTATATCCATGTTTCATTTTAGTTTTGTTTCTTTCGTTTATTTGTTTATGTTTTGTTTGCTTTCCATAAAACAAAAAATACCAAAACGATTTTTGTTATTTCTCTTGCTGGTTTTTTTAGTATCTAGTATTAGTATTCTTAGTATTTATTTCAATTCAATATGCAAAAACACAAAAATATTTTGCTTTGTTGTGTGCTGTTTCGCGCAGGGACAGATTTCTGCTGTCCACCGTAAAATTCATAACTTTTTAAAGGAATGTCGGAATAACCTGAAATTTGGTGTGGATAGTCCTGCAATGTGTACGCAACTTTCATTAGTTTTGCGTTTTCTTATCTGGGCATGTTAAGGCCCTCAAATTTTTATGTCTTTGCTGGCTGTTCTGTTTTTCGTTTCTAAATCGGAAAACCCAAAATTATTTTCTGTTTCTCTTTGATTTTGTATAGTTTGTTTCAGAGGTAATTATCTTCAATTACTCCATGGAGCTTGGTTATTATTTGTATATCTTTCAAGCACACAAGTGATAAGACAATTATGGTGATCTATGACAATTTCGACTTGGGTAAGAGCCTGGTAATGAACTCTATTTGTTTCTCATTTTTTTTACATATACTCATTTATGTGAGCAAGCTTAGCTGGTCACATAAGGTATATGTCGATTGGTGGATGCTTAGTAGTTCGTGTTCTCTTATGATCGTTTCCAAATTACTTATGATGGATGTCATGTCTCTTTGGATATTTGCTTGCATTGCTTTGCTCATAATAGAATATGACAATGTGGTATCCTCCTCTGAATATTTCATTTTAATCGACTTGGCACATGCTTACACATGTTATGACTACAAACAAAAAGTCAATTAAGCCTTGACGACATATTTTGACTCGGAGTTCTTGTATCTTTATTATGCCTCCGTTAATTCTATTTCGTCGCAAGCATGAGTATGACGGTTATTGCTCTCTTGAATTGTCGCTTCCGATCTTTTGCTAGCCACCACTTGCAATAAGCCGAGAAAATGCTTGTGCTTCCAAATCCATGAAAACCAAGTTATTCCAAGGAGTCCACCATAAACACCTAAACATAGCAATTTCAAACCATTCAAGTAAATTCTCATGTGCTACCTTTAAAACCTTCAAACACTTCTTAATTTGTGCCACTGTTTTGAGCTCATGGGGAAATAGTAGTTGGTCTTGTTATCTTCCATACTAATTGATTAATTGACTTGCATGCTACATCTGCTCGTCTGCTCGTCACTAATTTTGTCAAGGGCTGGTTAGACCATTCTTATATAAAAAAAGGATTTGAGAAAAAAGTAGGCACTCCTCCATGGTTTGAGATTGTTTGGTGGGCACCCGAGGATTCGGTTAGCCATGGTATTGTTAGCAAGGTGGGGAGGAGTGCAACCTATCAAAATATATGAATATAAAGATGCATGTTACAAGTGCCTCGGTTTAAAAATAATCGGAACCTCTCTCAACTTGCTTAGTATGGAAGATAACAAGAACTCTATTGCCAGTCGTTGACTTGACAACCATCACTCAAAAACAATTTTACCTCTGTTTTCAAAATGATTAGAAGCTCTAGCACATGTTGAATCTCTAATTCCCTCAATGAAGGGCATATCTTTTACTTTACTGTTGAGTCTCCATCCTTCTTTGAGCACCTTCTCGAGAGTATAATTGTCATTCTTAGTGTAATGTGCTTGTCCCTTAATATGTTAACCGCGGTGTAATCTAGATGCTTTTATCTTTGATATCTTTATCTCTAGTCTTCCCTTGAAACTCAGAGGTGTCGGGGCATTTATGTTTTGTTGTTACATTCGGGCTAGCGAGATTCCACTTTATCATACTTTCTTATGATCTTTGCAATCCTGTGAATTGATATGTTTCACGTTATTTATCATCGGTATAATTGACATCTTTTCATGGGTTACATAACTATTGGGTGACACCGTTTATATATGCCTTGTTATGAATAGTCTAAGCATTTGTCCTCATAATGAGAATATTTACATCACATGAGCAAATGAGTTCGTGAAAGTTCTTTTATCGCACTCAGTTGTTAACTGAATTTTTTGAGGACAAGCAATAAGCTAAGCTTGGGGGGAGTTGATACGTCCAAAACGTATCTACTCTCCCGAAAACTTTTGCTATTGTTTTACCTCTAATTGTTTGTTTTGCATTTAACTAACACGGACTAACGTTGTTTTCAGCAGAATTACCCTGGTGTCTTATTTTTGTGCAGAAATATCAACCAGAACTCATTTTCTATCAGAGGAGGACCCAGAACCACGAAGAACAAGACGATAGGAGCTAGGGGGCGCCACATCACCCCCTAGCGCGGCAGGCTCCTGGCCGCGCCAGCAGGGGGTGTGGCCCACTCGGCCGCCTCCTCGCGATCCCCTCGCGGCTACTTAACCCTCCGGACCTAAAAACCCAAGGGAGTTAGACACTTTTCCAGAGAACACACCCGTGCACCGCCGCCATCGAGAACCCTAGTTCGGGGACCAGAAGTCTCTGTTGCGGCACCCTGCCGGGACGGGGAGTCGAAGGGGATTATCGTCATCGTCATCTCGACCGCCTCTCCATCTGACGAGGGTGTGACTCGGCAAATCCTAGGGTTGTCCACCCCGGGTCTATTGAGAGGGAGAGAGATGAGCGTTGGTGATCACGACGGCTGACAAGCAAGGCGTTTACCCAGGTTCAGGCTCCCAGAGGATAACACCCTACTTCCTACTTGTCTGGTATTGATGGCGAGTAGTGGTTACAATGGCGAGATGACGATCTCGCTAGGGTTTGTGGTGGCGGCTATCAGCGTGTCCCTCTGGACGAGCAACCCTCCTAGCATTTATAGGTAGGCTAGGTCTCGGGTGAACGGTGCCGATGGCAATTACAGATATGGTAAGAGTCGTATGACCTAACCGACTAGAACTAGGCCACACGATACCCCTATTGGGCCTTTCTTGGGCTTCCGCAGTCTTTGCGTGACCCAGGTAGCCTTATTGTGGGGTAGTCGAAGAGTAGCCACACAACAGTAGCCCCTGAGTGCTTGGTCGAATCGTAGAGTCGGGCAGAGGACTCCTTCTTCCTGGGCACGCCACCTGGTTGCTTGCACTTGAGATTGGACTCGTTTTCTTCGGTCGAAGAGTACGCTCCCAATGGGAGTAAGATCTGCAGTCGACTTATTGGAGCCGTGGCTTTTGTGGAACTTGCATCTGTTCAGCCTCCTGGCTTACCGTCAGTTGATTCAGCTTGTTGAGCTTACTTGGTTTTCTTGCGACCCGATTGCATGTTTCGGGTTCTTTGATCAGCATTGTGGCTTACTGATGTGATTTCAGCTATGAAGCTTACTACTCGAATCATTTGTTCGAGTTCTCCGTCAGCTCTGTGTCTTACCTAGAGCATTTGCCTTGTTGACGTCAGCGATGACGCTTCGCAGCACGCCTCTGCGCCCGATGGGACGTGACGGAACGGGCCCCACTGTCAGTGTTGACTGTAGTCAGTAGTTGCCTGCTTATTTCTGACTTGGGCGCGAAAATTTCGCGGCGTGATGATAGTGCCTTGATATTCGTGCGTAGTGGACAGAGTGGTGGGCGACGGTTAGTCTCTCCATGTGACACATGGACGGCTGGATGAACAGCGGGGGAACAGTTTCTTCGGGGACGGCCATGATGAATTGCCTACGCGGTATAAATATTGTACCGCGGCATCAAAACAGGTCATCTTCTCCAATCGCCGTTGCCTCTCCTTCCTGCGCCATTCTTGCCCTCTTTCAGAGCTTTTGCCTTTTGTCCTTCCACCTTCTCTGAGCGCCTAGAGCGATGAGGAAGTCGAAGGGTGCAGCCAGCGCCGCCGCCGAAGCAGGCGTGATGAAGAAGCCCGACGGCGACTGGCAGAAGTTGTCGGTGAAGAAGACCGACTTTTAGGTCCTGCGCGCACAGGGCCTGCTGCCGCCGGCGGACCAGGTGACGGTACGCGCCCCTGGTAAGGAAGTGTATCCTGCTCTTCACGAGGGGGAACGCGTTTGCTTCGTGGACTTCCTTCCACGGGGCTTCGGGTTCCCTCTCCACGATTTTGTTCGTGGTCTTTTGTATGCCTATGGGGTTCAGATCCACGATATGACCCCCAATGGCGCCTTGAGAATCGCGAGCTTTATCGTGCTCTGCGAGTGCTTTATGGGGATTGCTCCCCACTGGGCTTTGTTGAAGTTGCTCTTCCTTGTCAGGAAGAATGTGGGGAAGAGAGGGTGGACATACCCGGTGGGCGGCTTTGGCATCCAAGTGCGCGGTGACACCTCGTACTTACAGATGAAGAAGTCGGACTCCATCCAAGGGTGGCGGAAGTGATGGTTCTACGTCAGGTGCGACCAGAAGGGTCTGCCTGACTTCAACGGCGAGCGCGAGTTGCGGAAGACGCACGCGTGGGCGCACTCGCTCGCGGAGGAAGAGAAGGAGGCTGTTAAGCCACAGCTGAGCCTTCTCCGCAATCTGCTGAAGCTTTGGGGCGCGAGTCGGGCGGCGTCCACCTTATGGACACCTTCTTCAGGCTCCGAGTCCAGCCACTCCGCGCTCGCCCCCACCCGATGTGGGCAGCTGAGGGCGCTGGCGACCCGCAGCTTGACGACGAGGAGGTGGAGCTCAAGGTGAGGAGCATCACCAGTCTCCGAGACGTAGACCCCTGCAACATCAAGTGTCCCGTCGCCGCATACGGAGCGAAGAACCCTGTTCCTGAGGTAAGCTTCTACCTTTTTCTTCTTTTCCTTGTTTGATTTCTTGATCCTCTTCTTATTGATTCGTCTGTCTTTGTTGGTTGTAGGGTCGTTCTTTCCTTGTCAGCCTTCCTCCGCTCCTGGAGAAGAGACCTCATGACGAGGCGAAGCTTGTGGAGGAGGAGGGTGACAATGAGGATATTCCTTCCGCCATCTCCCTACGTGAAGAGGTGGAGGATGATGAGGATGAAGAGGAGCCGGCGCGGCAGAGGCAGAAGCGGCGAAGTGGCGACTCTGTGACTGCTTCGTCCCCTTCGAAGGATGCGGCTGCTGACTTGGAGGAGGGTGGCATGTCATCTTCGGGTGCGAGGTCCCGGGGCGACTGGGATGAGGCCTTGGCTGCACCCCCGGTCAGTTCTGCACCGCCTCTCCAGTTCGCCAGGATGCCCTCCGTCTCCTTGGGAAGCGACGATGGCGTCGGAGCCATCAGGTTAGTCATGCTGATTATGTTCTTGTGTCGAGTTATCTTTTGGAATGTCGGGTTCCATGTTATGAATTTTCGTACGTCGCTTGGCAGTTACCGTTCTGGTGGCACCAGCTCCCCTCCGCACGAAGTCGAGCATATGTTTGCTCCTTCAGCCGAGCTGACTGTGCGGGTGGCCGATGAACCTGCGCGAGCTAGTGGTTCCATGGCGTCGAGTGATGCTGCCGCGGCGACTTCAGCGGATGCTGATCTCCTAGACATGTAAGTACTCTTTGACTGTTCTTCCGTAGTTTCATCGGGTGTGCGAACAGCGCTCCCGATGGGAGTAGCCCCCGAAGGTGTGGGCGACTAAGATAGTCCTCCGCAACTTTATATATGCTTTTGTTTACAACCATACTATCGCGAGCAGCTTGAGGCAGTTGCTGCCTTCGTTCGTCTGGAGAAGGAGAGGGACCTGTTTGCGGGCCTCTCTGGACCAGGCCACGAGTCGAGCTGCGGAGCTGGAGCAGAAACTTAAGTCTCATGCCGAGCTGGAGAAGGCGTTGCGCGAGTCGCAGGAGCGCGAGCGTGCGCGGGTCGTCCTGGAGAAGACTCAAGTCGACCGCCTGCTCACACTCGCCGGTGTCCTCAGTGGTGAGTCTTTCGGCTTGGTGCCTACTTTTGTCCTTGGTACATTTTCCTTGGGTTGACTTCTGATTTTTGTTCAGAGAAATGTGGAGGCGCTCCTCCGGAAGGCTCGTCCAGCGACGACGTCGACTTGGCAAATGCGGTCGGGTTCCTCGAGCGCGTATGCCTCCGCGGCGCTGCAGTAGTCGTCGACAACACTGCAGAAGTCTACCGGGGCGCTGGCGACTGTGCAACGGAGTATCTTCCCCAGCGTGCCGCCACCGACTGCCATGGACGCAATCGCACCACCTTTTGAAGGCGATGCGACCACCATTGCGGACTACACTCGGACGCAGATGGTACGCGGCTCCGAGCTTACTTTGAGAAAGTTGTCAGCGGCTTCCCTCGAAGGCTTGACGGCAAGACCGCGTATCTTAGCAGGGTTAAGGCGTAGGCGAGTCAGCTGGCTGCGAAGCTTGTTGCCACCTTCGAGAGGGGGATTGCCAAGGCGACTGAAGCGGCTGCTGCTCGAACAAGTCGCTCCCGGTCGGAGTCTGTAGCATAGGAGTCTTGTGGGTAGGACCTAGTGGTCTTCTTTTGAGTTTGCGGTCTGTAATGAATTATAACTTGCGGGTCTTCTGGCCTTGAATCATGTTTAGTACTGGAGTTGTTGGATTCTTTCTCTTCGAGTTTGGCTTGAGTGAGAAATCGCCTTTATTTTTCCTGCTTTGACAGTGTCGATTCTTGGCAGCATGACACGGGCGTTTCCACTCCGGTTGCTTCGACGGCTGGCGCGGGTGATGAAGAAGGTCCTCCTTCGACTGATTCTGCTCTCCGCTGTCATCGAACAACTTCGGCTCCTGGGCGAAGCGCGAACGACCAACGGTTGATCACCTATATGAGGAACAAGGTGATCGAACTCCAGGCGAAGCTTAAAAATGCTGAGTTGGAACTGGAATGCTCCAAGTCGTGCCCTGTTGCAGAGTTCTCTCCACGCAAAGAATTCCTGCTCGGCGAGATTGATCTGATCAGTCGACAGCTGCAAGGTTGGTAGCATTTTGTTTTTGACTTCCTCCTTTTTGTGTTGTGTTGATTGCGACGTCTCGATGCAGATGGGAACCCTGACTGGCAAGCTGAGCAGGCTCGGATTGATGAGTGGGTCCTCCGAGAGGCGACTAGTGACTCATATGAGGCGCGCCACTTTTGGTCGAACAGATCGAGAGGGCGGATTCTTGCGTGTACGATTGACCGCACTTGGCGAGCTGCTTTTCTTCTGGAAGGGTGAAGGAAGACCCTCTAGCATATCCATCGCATGTACTTCCCGCACAATGGGTAGCCCCACGAGTTGGCCACATTGCTGGAGAGGTTCCGCGAAGGTGACGCATTGAAGGAGGTTGTCAACGCCCAACTCGTCGCCAGGGCGAACGTTGCGTTGGCGTACGTCCGACTGCATCGGCCGAATCTTCCTCTGGCAAGGTTGTTAGGTGGCTTGCCTGAGGAGGATGACTATGCCGAGACTTTGCCAGCTGCGCGCCAGATGATTCAGCGGGTCCAAAGGCTGAGTGAGCGTCTCGTGGGGCCACTCGATGCGCCGAAGGATGAGCCTGCAGAGTAGGAGTAGCAAGCTTCTGTTGTACATGATTAGTTCTAAGAGGCAATTTTGCCGAGTGTAAATACCAATGTATGTTAGATGAGGTTGGGGGGAGCCCCCGGGTAAGCAAATTGAAATTGCTTGAATTACTGTATGAATATCTGTTGTGCGGCCTCGGGTGGATCGAGTGCGACTTAGATATAAGTGTCTTGTGCGACGCGCCCCCCCCGAGTGCCTCGAGTGCGACGCAGTCCCCGAGTGGCGGACTGTGTTTTTGTCTTGACCTGTATGGCGCAGCCCCCGAGTGCATCGGGTGGCGGCCTAGGATGAACTTATACCTGTGTGGCGCAGCCCCCGAGTGGATCGGGTGACGGCCTAGGGTTTTGTCACGGACCTGTATGGCGCAGCCCCCGAGTTCTTCGAGTGGTGGTCTAGGTTTTCAAGTGATACCTGCAAAGCGCAGCCCCCGAGTGTGTCTGGCGGCGGCCTAGGATTTTTTGACTTGACCTGTATGGCGCTGCCCCCGAGTGGTTCGAGTGGCGGCCTAGGATTTTGCGAGTAAGGCCTGGATGGCGCAACCCCCGAGTGGTTAGAGTGGCGGCTAGGATGTCAAGTGATACTTGTAAAGCACAGCCCGAGTGTGCCGGGCGGCGGCCTAGGATTTTTGACTTGACCTGTATGGCGTAGCACCCGAGTGGATCGAGTAGCGGCCTAGGATTTTGTGAATAAGGCCTGTATGGCGCAGCCCCCGAGTGGCACGAGTGGCGGCCTAGGCTTTTGATTTGACCTGTATGGAGCTGCCCCTGAGTGGTTCGAGTGGCGGCCTAGGTTAGGAATTGCTTTTTGACTGAAGAAGTAAAGGGGAGAGCTTGTTCCATAAATCACTTTATGGATTCTTGCGAGCAGGCCGCCTCGTTAAAACACTTCCAGTCCCCTTAGGTACCCTGGTAAGGGAAAGAGTGCGTCTGAAACCTGCCGCCTTGACATGCTTGCTTTGGTACAATGATGGAGTCGACTTGGCGTAGAAACGACGAAGTTGTGCGACGTTCCATGGGTTGCTGCAGACTGCTTCCGTTTGCGAGTCCTTCTGGCGGCAAGCTCCGCCACCGATTGCTTTTGTCACAATGTATGGTCCCTCCCATGGGGAGGCGAGTTTTTCACCTTCTTCTGCTTGAGGCGGAGGACTAGGTCGCCTGCGACGAATGCCCTTGGCCGTAGCCTCTGTCCATGGTAGTTGCGCAGGTCTTGCTGGTACACGGCTGATCGTGCTAGGGCGATGTCGCGGGCTTCGTCCAGGATGTCCATGTCGTCTTTGAGTGCTCCTTCTGCGTCTGACTCGTCGTAGGCCACCACCCGTGGTGCGTCAAACTTGATGTCGCAGGGTAGGACCGCCTCTGCGCCATACACCATGAAGAACGGTGTGTACTGGGTGGACCTGTTTGGCGTGGTTCGCAGGCTCCAGAGTACCGATGGCAGTTCTTCGACCCATGCGCCCGCGGCGCGTCTCAGCGGTACTCACAGGCGCTTCTTGATGCCGTTGCAGACTGGACCGTTGGCTTTCTCGACTTGCCCGTCGGACTGCTGGTGCGAGACAGATGCGTAGTTGAGCTTGATGCCTTGATCAGAGCAGAAGTCCTTGAACTCTTCGGCTGTAAAGTTCGAGCCATTGTCGGTGATGATGCCGTTTGGTACCCCGAATCTGAAGATGATGGACCTGATAAGGTTAACTGCTGATGATGTAGTAGAACTTGTGATAGGCACAGCTTCGATCAACCTTGTTAATTTATCGACTGCGACCAGGAGATGAGTGTGTCCTCCGGGTGAGGATTTCTTGAGCGGGCCTACCATGTCCAGCCCCCATTGAGCAAAGGGCCAGGCTAGTGGTATTGTCTTTAGCGGGGACGCCGGCGCGTGTGGCTTTTTGGCGAACTCCTGGCATCCTGGACACTTCCTTACTACATCTTCGGCGTCGTGCATAGCTGTTGGCCAGTAGAACCCAGCTCGTAGTGCTTTAGCCACCAAGGCCCAACTGCTGGCGTGATGCCCGCAGATACCGGCATGAATATCGAGTAAGATGGCTTGTCCGTCGACTGGATCTACGCACCTTTGTAGAATTCCTGAGATGCTTCTCTTGTAGAGCTCACCGTTGATGATGGTGAAACTGTTGGAGCGCCGGATGATGCGCTTGGCTTCGACTGGGTCGTTTGGCAGCCTTTGGTGCAGCATCTAAGCTAGATATGGGCTTGTCCATGTAGATTCAACCAGCATGACCTCCATGGGCTCCTTTTCTTTGCTTGGCGGGTTGGCAGTGCTCGTTGAAGGTATGGAGGAGACTGGTGCGGGTCGAAGCTTAATGGATCGCTGCGTGATGCGCTCGAGGAAGACGCCGGGTGGCACTGGTACCTTGTCTGACCCCATGTTGGCGAGGACGTCGGCTTCCTCGTAGCTCTCGCGGCCGATGTGCCGCAACTCTCAGCCGTCGAATGTGCCCTCCAGCTGGTTGTACAGGTCTCTATAGGTGATCATGTTGTCGGCGATGGCATCGCAAGACTTCATAGTTTGTTGTACGACGAGGTAGGAGTCTCCTAGATCATGAGGTGAGTGGCGCCGCAGTTCTTGGTCATCCGCATGCCATGCATTAAAGCCTCGTACTCTGCTTCGTTGTTGGAGGGTGTTGGGAAGTCCATCTGCAGAACGTACTTCAGCTTGTCGCCTTTGGGGGAGATGAGGACGACTCCTTCCCCGGCCGCTCTGAACTTCTTGGAGCCGTCGAAATACATTGTCCATGCGTTGGACATGTCGGGGTTGTCCGGTAGCTGGGCTTCTATCCACTCGGTGGTGAATTCTGGAAGGACTTGGGCCTTGATTGACATCGGCTGAGCGTACTTCAGCCCCCAGGGTCCTAGTTTGACAACCCACTTGGCGACTCGCCCTGTCGCGCGCTGGTTTGTGAGGATGTCTTCTAGCCCGGAGGAGCTTACCACCGTGATCGGGTGCTCGGAGAAGTAGTGGACGACCTTTCTTGAAGTCATGAAGACTCCGTAGGCCAGCTTCTGGTAGTGCAGGTAGTTTTGCTTGGACAGTATTAGGACTTTGCTGAGGTAGTAGACTGGTCTTTGGATACGATGATTGTGCCCTTCTTCTTCTCGCTCCACTACGAGTACAATGCTCACCACCTTGTTGGTTGCTGAGACGTAGAGGTAGAACGGCTCGTTCTCCAGTGGTGCCACCAAGACTGGGGAAGTCGTCAGGGTCTTTTTGAGTTGATCGAATGCGACTTGCGCTTCCTCTGTCCACTCGAACTTGCCCGTCTTCTTCATCAGTTGGTAGAAAGGTAGGGCCTTCTCACCCAACTTACTAATGAACCGGCTCAGAGCTGCGAATCGGCGGCTTATCGTTGCACCTCACGAAGTTTCGTTAGTGTTGGCATTGAGAGTATGTTTTGCACCTTCTCGGGATTTGCTTAAATTCCTCTTGCAGAGACGAGGTACCCTAACAGCTCTCTGGCTGGCACACCGAAAACGTACTTATCTGGGTTCAGCTTGATCTGGTACTCGTTGAGCGGGGCGAAGACCTTGCGGACGTCGTCGACTAGGGTGTCTTCCTTGCGGGTCGTGACGACGATGTCATCGACGTAGACCTGGACAATTTGCCTGATGAGCCCTTTGAGGCATGCTTGCATTGTGCGCTGGTATGTGGCGCCAGCGTTCTTCAACCCACTTTTTTTCTCTAATCTCCACATCAAACTCTTGCAAAAGGAGAACCCAACGAATGAGTCGAGGTTTAGCATCCTTCTTACTCGAAGGGCATTGTCTGATAGCAAAAGACACTGTCGGGTGTGATGAATGCAGTTTTTTCTTCGTCGTCGACGTTCAGTCTGATCTGCTGGTAGCCTGAGTAGGCGTCCAGGAAAGACAGGCGCTCGCAGCCTGCTGTCAAGTCGATGATCTGGTCTATCCGCGGAAGCGGGAAATGGTCCTTTGGGCATCATTTGTTGATGGCAGTGAAGTCGACGCACATGCGTAGTTTCTTCGTCTTCTTCTTCTCTTCAAGGACAGGGTTGGCGACCCAGTCCGAGTCTTTGATTTCTCGGATGAACTTGGCGTGCAGCAGTCGGTCGATTTCCATAGTGATCGCGTCCCGTTTGGGTCCGGATAAGCGTTGCATGGCTTGCTTGACGGGTCTGGCGTCCTTGTGGACTTTTAAGGAGTGCTCGGCGAGATTCCTGGGTATTCCTGGCATGTCAGAGGGTTGCCATGCAAAGATTTTCCAGTTCTCACGTAGAGACTCGACGAGCGCGCTTTCCTATGCGGGGGTCAGGCTTGACGATACTTTGACCGTCTTGCTGCTGTTAGTCGGATGGACTTGGTGGGTTGTTGTGTCGTTGTTTGTGTTGAAGGCGGCGTCCTTCGCTGGCTTCTTGCGGGGTGGGAAGATGGTCTTGTCGTTGTCGGCTGCTATTGCCTCGAAATGCTCTTCGACCCCGAAGAATTCAGAGATCCTGTTGAACTCGCGGTCGCAGCTGTTGGAGCGGTCGAAGTCGCCCCGCACGGGAATTATGCCTTTGGCTCCAGTCAACTCGAGCATTAGGTAGGCGTAGTGAGGTACTGCCATGAACCTGGCAAAGGTTGGGCGCCCAAGTATAGCATGGCATTGCGACTTCCAGTCGACGACCTTGAAATCGATCGACTCTCTCCTGAAGTGCTCAGGTGTGCCGAGGATGACGTCGAGTGTGATTGTTCCCATGGACGTGATTGCTTGCCCTGGTACTATGCCGTGGAAGGTGGTCTCAGACTCCGGCAATTTTTCTGTCGACTTGTTCTTCCTTCTGAGAGTGTCGGCGAATATGATGTTAATGCCGCTGCCTCCATCCATGAATACCTTCTTCAGGTTGTAGTCTCCGATCAGAGCTTCAACTACTAGGGCAGCGTGCCCAGGTCGAGGTACGTCCGACGGGTGTTCTTCCCTTGAGAATGTGATCGGTGTCTCTGACCCTCTCAGGTAGTTTGGTACTGCGCGTGGGCAAGTGGTGGCTTGGAGGACTTGGCGGGTGATGAGCTTATGTACCCTGTTTGAAGGGCGTCCCTTCTGTATCTTGTTGAGCTATCCCCGCGCGGCTGGATACGCGTTGTGTGCCATTGGCTGGACTTCATGATGCGGCTGCTGTTGGGGGAAGGCTCCCGCCGCTTGTGCTGGGGTGTTGTTCGCAGGTGCTGCCTGAATGGCAAGCTGCGGGGCTGGCTGCAGTGCCGACACAGGAGTGATGATATGATGCATGGCCTTATAGATCTTGCGTGCTTTACGGCAATACTTCAACAAGTGGTTGGCGCCCCATTTGCCCGTTTCCGGGTTGCGGAACATGTGGTGCTTGCAGGGTTGCGCTAACTCCTCGGCTGGTGTCAACGCGCGTCTCCACTCGCGTTTTTGGCCTCTGTCGTTGCGGTTGATGCTGCCGCCGCTGCGGTTGTACTGTCCTGGGTCGGATTGTCGACCTTGATCACCGCTGCGACTGTATTGGTGACCTTGATCATAATGGCGATTGCTATCGTGCGTGTTATCACGGGGGGTTTGATATCCCGCCGCTACTAGCTCGATCGAGTTGAGGTTGGTAAAACGTGGTTTCTTCTTTTGGCGTCCATCTCGCCAGTTACTTGTTCCGGCTTCGTTCTTTGGGAAGTTGTCGCGGACGTAGTCCTCTCCTTCCGCCCACTGGTTGGCTATCTTCATGAGCTCTATCATGGTTTTCGGCTGGAGCCTACCGAACTCTTCGCGGCGGGAGACGCCGTGCATGAAGGCATCCATCACCCGATCTTCTGAGACGTCTTCCATAGTGTTGCGGAGAAGTGTCCACCATTGGATGTATGACCGGAGCGACTCATCTTTTCCTTGCTTGCAGTCTTGCAACTAGATGTAGGTTGTCGGCCTCGCGTACGTTCCAAGGAAGCTTTTGATGAAAGTATCTTGGAATTCCTCCCAAGTTCTGAAGGAGTCCTTAGGCTGGCTAGTGAGCCACCCGCGTGCTGAATCCGTGAGCATGAGGTGGATGTACTGCATCGCCGTGGTCGATGTTCCGCCTTGACAGGTGCAGGCGATGAGGTAGTCTTCGAGCCAAACGCGTGGGTCTTGTTTCCCGTCGTACTTGGGTGTTCCTGCTGCTAGCTTGAAGCCTTTGGGCATGCAGGTGTCGCGGATGTTGAAGCTGAAGCATGCGGCGCCGCACGGCTCGAAGTTGCGGGCGGCATGATCGTCCAGGTTTGTCGTGTCAATCGTACGCTGGGTGCGGTTGCGGTCCACCATCTTTTGCACGATGACGTTGCGAAGGTCTTCGCCTGGTTGCGGCTGTCGTAGTGGCCTTGCTGCTGGGCCATCTAGTGCTGCCGGCTCGCGGGCTTGGTGTTCTCTCTCCTCTCGTGCCCGGTTACTTGGCGCTTTGTTTGACAAGGCGTTCTCTATTGCCTTCATTGACATGATCTGCTGTTTGTGGAGAAGGGCGCGCGGGTCTACCTTCGGTGGCTGCGTGAACCGCATGAATGTTTCGACTGCCATGATAGCGGCATTGGCCGTTTTGGGGACGGGTATCCCGTTTTCATCCTCGGTTACGAAGGACGAGTCGAGGTTGCGGGTTACCCTGGCTCGATCGGCTTCCGTCATGAGGGGCATGCGAGCTCTGTGGCGCCGTGCTCCTTGGTTGACATCCGTGGAGGAGGTAAATGAATAGGTGGCCCTTCTGGCGCTTGATGCGTCAGCCTCCTTCTTGCACCGAAAGAGTTCGACTTTTTCTGCTCGAAGTCGTTCGCCTTCCTTGCGTAGCAAGTACTGGACTGCCAGCTGATCTTCCCGAGGCGCGTTCGGTGGTGGAAACGTGCCGTCGTCGACTGGCTTCATACCCCTGATCGCCATGTCGCGCGTGATGGTGAGCCGCATCACCTGGTCGGGCATGACCACCTCCAGTGGGTATGCGGGTTCGTCGTTCCCTCTGGCGGCACCGTGCCAGCCATGAAGACTTGCGCGGGGTAGACTTGGGTAGGGGTGTTTACACTACCGCTGCTAATTCTATCGTCCGAGCCTTGCTCAGGATAAAAAATCACCGCAACGTGATAGGTAGCTTAGTCATCGCTGCGTCTCTTTTCCTGGAACCCTGCGATTTTTGCCGCGGTCATGGAGGGCGACTTCGCAGTCGCCGGAGCGAGTGTGATTGGATCAGGGAAGACTTGGTGAGTCAATGAAGATGCGCGTGACGTGGCCGACGGTGGCGCGACCCTGGTCGCACGCGTAGACGCGGACGACGCAGTCGAAGCTGGTGTAGACCTTGGTTTCGCCAGCGATGCGATCGAGATGGTCGAAGCAGACTCGATCTGCATGGCAGTCGCCGAGGTAGTTGACGTAGTCGACGTAGATGCGGATTGATCAGTCGAAGATGCGATCTTCGCAGTCGCGGTAGATGACTGCGGGTGCGGCACGATGGTGGCTGATGCGGGTGTCGTCGACGCGCATGGCGCATTCGCCATGGACCTGAATATTCCGCGACTGTCTACGAAGCAGTGCATGGTACCAAAGGTGATGCATATACATTCGTACAGATCGGCGTACACCGAGTAGTGGGCCGGCGGGTGGAAGGTGTACTCGATGGAGCCGAAGCGGATTGGCTCCTGGGTGATGCAGACGTCGATCTTGTTCGCTGATGGAGCCGGTGCGACCATGATTCCATCGCTCGACCTTCCCACAGACGGCCCCAATTGACGAGGGTGTGACTCGGCAAATCCCAGGTTTGTCCACCCTGGGTTGATTGAGGGGGAGAGAGATGAGCGTTGGTGATCACGACGGCTGACAAGCAAGGCTTTTACCCAGGTTCAGGCTCCCGGAGGATAACACTCTACTTCCTGCTTGTCTGGTATTGATGGCGAGTAGTGGTTACAATGGCGAGATGACGATCTCGCTAGGGTTTGTGGTGGCGGCTATCAGCGTGTCCCTCTGGACGAGCAACCCTCCTAGCCTTTATAGGTAGGCTAGGTCTCGGGTGAACGGTACCGATGGCAAATACAGATATGGTAAGAGTCGTATGACCTAACCGACTAGAACTAGGCCACACGATACCCCTATTGGGCCTTTCTTGGGCTTCCGCAGTCTTGGCGTGACCCAGGTAGCCTCATCGTGGGGTAGTCGAAGAGTAGCCCCACGACAACTTCAACCATCCATGTTTCCCCCATCGATGAGTGAGTAATTCACCGCTGTAGGCTTGAGGGGATGGTAGGGATTGGATGAGTGTAACATCCCAGCATTTTATAATGTTAAAAAGTCACTAAAATTTAAAAAAATTGTTACATTTAAAATAAAACATAAAAAGGCATAAGAAAACCAACTGTTAAAGATTTCAAACATAGTCAAAGGGTTTAATATTTCAAATATCTCAGTTTATCATTATTTTCAAAGTTGTTTCAAGTTAAACATTTTATTATCCATTGTAATTATTAAAACCTCAATATCTAATTTGACAAATGTTTTACAAACCTTCAAACCATATTCATGAAATAAAAGGTTTCTTTATAAGTATTTGATTTCAACCACTTAGCCATAGCTAATCATAAATTAAAATAATATTACAACTATTTAGAACATGGTATAATTGCCAAATGGTTTTCACTCTTTCACTTGAGTTCAAAACATAGTTTTATAATTACAAGTCTATAGTTTATAACCTTAAAACTTCATAGATTTTATAATGAATTAAATTATCGAGCAGACCAGGTCGACACCATCCACCTCGCTGCAACGAGACGCGCATGTTCGTTGCCTTCCCGAGCCAGGGGAGCCATTGGAGCGAGAGATTCGTCCACGCCCGAGCGTGCGCCGTCGTCGTCGCCATCTCCGGCGAGGAGCGCGCCGCCACGGTGAGGTCCTCAACCCGGAGCCGTCCGATTAAATATCTACGGCTAGGATTAGATTTTTAACCGAAGCGGTACAGATTGATCTGGACAGTCAGATCAAGATCTGACGATCCAGATATGTTTACTTATCCACGTCAGATCCCAGTCAGCACACAGTCAGCAACCCAGTCAGCGCTGACGTGGAAATTGATTTCTTTTAATTAGTTTAAATGTCACTTTTGCAGAAACACCCCTGTAACTTAGATATGTTATAACTTTTTACTCCCATATCCAAATTCAAATATTTTTATATATTTGGAAAGCCCTTGACATGTAGAATATTTAAAATATTCAAATTTCAAATGGATGATTTGAGTATATTTGTAATAACTTTAAATCTATAAATCCAAAAACTACAAATAATTTTTTTTTAGAAACTTTATAATATTTGTAACTTGATGCCTCATATATAAAATATTTGGAGTAGTATTTGAATGATTTTATAGTTATATATTTAATTTGAATAGTTTGACTATTTTTGACATAACTATTAATAGATATATTATTTTTGATTAAATCAAATTGCTATAAATTTAATTAAATGCCCCTGTCTATTAACACTATTATTAAAATTTTGTTATAAAAATTTAATCATAGAAAACTTTAATCTTATATTTATTCCTCTTATTATATTTTCCAAAAATAGAAATTAATTAAATTGTATTTATAAATTCGTGCATATTTATAAAGAAATCCCAAAGGTTATTTTGATACTTTCTTGTGATTAAAAAGTGCATTTCATGCATAACTTATTTTAACTTATTTTATTATATAGTTATAGTCCTCATAAGAAAACCTCTTCATTATTTTCTCTAAGTTAGGATTATTTTCAACTTAGAATTTTGGTAAAGTGTTTTACACATAGACACTTAGGATTTTCAACGTGGAGCTAGAAGACCAATGAAGGACTTAGAAGAAAACAGACTCTGTAAGCATCCCAAGATGTCAAGCACTTAGAAGAAAAGTGAAAAGAAGTTCAAGAAGGACAACCTCACTTCTATTCTCGAAGTCTTTCTCTCTGTCCTTTCTTCTTCTCTGAGACTTCATGAAGACTAAGCAAATCCAAGACCAGCCCAGGTGATACAAAAATCATCAAGGCTGAAGATTATTCAAGTCTACCAAGAATTCAATCAAGACATCACGAAGGAAAAATTACAAGTCTGGAGATGAAGCCTGGAAGATCAACTACATCCTTATTTCTACCTTTGTCCCTCTTCCCTAATCTTGTCTTTTAAGACTTAAACAAATTTTGATCATGATGTTATCATCTTTAAAGTCATTTTGACACCCATTTTCTTTTTGCATTAACTTAAAATATTTTCTTAGCATGACATACATCTCTAGTCCTTAGGAATATTTTGCACCTCATGCATAAACATATTTTCCTTAGAAGTTTTATGAAACCTGTTTGTTCACTATGTATGTACATGTAGGGGTGTAAACGGTTAGGATAATTTCCGCACCATATCCGATTTCAAAACCGTTTTAAACAATCCATATCCGGTTTTGAGGAATCCGACGGATAAGGATATCCTATTCCGAACTTGACACCCGGATATGGTATAGGATATGGTATGGAAAATAGGCTAAAATATGGATTATCCGAAATTTAAATAGGATTATCCGATGGTTGGAATCCGAATGAACCGATTTTGTACTGAAATGTCTAGTCCAATTTAGCATAATTTGTAGCTAGTAAGTTGTCGAGTTCGTTAGTCGAACAATATCTCACTTAAATAGTCAGTGTAAAGACTATGACTTACAGGTTTGTTAGTTACTAGGTTATCGAACAACTATTTTTGTATGTATGGTTTTATAATTTACTTGTACATGTATCAATCCGATTAATTTTGTTACCGCTGTGAATCTGCCCCGTTTCCGCCTCCGAATCCGCCATCACGGATATCCGCATCTGAATCCGCATCCGACACTTATCCAATCCGCTCCGAATCCGATGAAAAATTATGGTAAAGGATATGGTAAAGGAAAAATCCGATCCGATCCGATCCGTTTACACCCCTATGTACATGTATGTTTGATGATTGTTGTTTGCTGATTGTTGTATTGTTGTTTGCTTATATTGTTGTTATACGGAGAGCAAACGTTCGTTGTTGAAAAGAGTTTGTGAACAACGACAACATTCAAAGGCAAGTGGCACACCTCATAAACTTCCTATTATTTTTCTATATGCATTACTTAGTGTATTTTTATATAAGCATGTGTAGGATAGTATTGCTATGCTTTACCTGTGTAGAAACACTTACTCCTGTGTCTAGATTCCTATACAATACTTAGTAGATATATTGATGCTATGCAATTGATGAAAAGTTTTATAAAATGTTAAGTGACTACTCGGGGCTTTGCTCATGGTTGTCGTCGCTTAGGATGAATGGTCTATTCTACTTAGGGCCGTGAGCATGGTGATTTTCACCAGAGAGTGTACATCCACTAAGTTAATGAACCTCCTTGGTGGATTGGTTGTATATGGTGGCGAAGTTGAGTGGCTACTCCTGTCCATGTCTATGGTTCCTGGAGTATGTGCACTTGTGGATGGCCACCCAGGGAACAAAGGAATCTGAAGAACTCCGAGTGACGATTGCTTCCAGTGCAGCCATTGCCATATGGGCTCTGTCTTGATCAATTATGTTGTCTGGACTCTCTCCGGCTTGACAAGCAGATGTAGGGGGATGTTAGGTGGAATGGGTCAAGGCAGAGTTGGAGGGAAAATGCTTCTGAAAGATCTCGTCTCATTCTTCTCCTTTTCCTTATCACTATAAGTGTGTAAAGGATAGTTTGGGTTGAATGGGTACAATGGTGAACGTGCACAACCTCTGCAGAGTGTAAACCTAAGTACTTAGGGACACTTCTTTTGGGCTTATGCTTATGCATAAGCCTGCTTATAGATTTCGGTGGGTAAAAACTGCGGTGGGTAGAAACTCTAGGGAGACTTCTTTTAGGCTTATAGTGTTTTAGCTTATTTGTAAGGATGAGTAGTGAGATGTCTATTATGCCCATGCATACATGTATAGCAGTTGGTGCATGACATGGTGCATGCCAGCGTAACGTAAGGTTGAAATATTCTGTCAGCTTGCTACAACTTTACATCCATGGAACGTTCTGCTCCCCACTACGTGCATGCGATGGACTTGACCAGCAACAGATAAGATAAGCATCAGCGTGACATAAAAATAGAATTCACTCCGCATGCAAAATCGAGCTAGCTTCCTACCGATCCAAACACCGGTCGGGACATCGCCGTTGGAGAGTTGTTGTCAGCGCGTTCAAAGGCGGACCGGGGTGTGCGGAAATGCGAAACGGGGACAGGGAGTGGCATTTGGACGTAAATATGGATGAAAAGGGGGGCAATATGTTATACCGCTTCGTGAATCTCGGGAAGAAGCTCGGAAAACTGCTCCGGATGAGCTTCTCCAAATTGCACTACGACTCGCTTATGGAGAGTTTCTCGGTGGAAATAAGCAAGACACTTCTATTGGGCTTGTGCTATGGGGAACCTAGAAGCAAGGATAGAAGCCCAAAAGAAGTCACCCTTAGCCGTGTCCCCGGTACGGACAATTTGAGTAGCTGATCACGGACGTCCAACGGAGGATTCCATCATTCCAACTTCAGAAATAAAACTTGATGGGTGAATAAGGGAAGATGAGATTTTGGTTTTCATGCCATACTTGTCTTGATTTGAAGAAAGTGTTCTCAAAAGAGTAGGAAAAATTGGCTTTATGCAAAATAGCCTTGAACTCCACCAGCGAAATATGTATATAGGCTATAGAGTTATTCCATTAAGTGTCCACCATAGTGTCACTTGCCAGACTCCATTTTTAATGGAATCCGACCCACGTTGTTGCAATATTTTTCTTATTGCAGATTGTTCAGATGGCGAGTGAGGTTTCGTTTTAAGGTTTTGAGTCTACAACCAACATGTTTTCGCCTGTGGCAACATGAAGTTGATGGAGACTCACTGCTATTGTATTTCCGCTGCTTACTCTTTAAAAGGTAGCTTTATGCTATGCAACTTGTATTGAATATTTTGTAATTCTGGATCATCGATGTAAGAAAATTGATACTTTGTTGTGATATTACATCGTAAACTGTGTGTGCAAACGAATCGATCCAGGGATTTGCACTATACACAGGTGTCTGCCATATTTTAAGTGCAGGTACGCTACAGATGGTATCAGAGGACTGTGTTGAATGTAGGTTCGAAACACTAGGTTGGATAGAAATAGGATTTGGCCATAGGATTAAAAATCTATTTCATTCAGTTTGCTAAAAATAAGAACTTTTCAAACATCATTCTTGTAATTATCTTAACTATTTCATTTCTAAGTTTCTTCTCTTGTTTTCTTCGATGACCTCCCTCATTGAATCACTCAAGAAGGGACCAGTGATGACCATGACCTTGAAATGTGAGACTGAGTTTCCGAGAGCACTTAAGGATAACATGAAGAGCTTAGGTTTTGAAGGAGAAGTAGTATACAAAGGTTTTCTTTTCATGGATGAAGGCCAAGAGTACTGGTGGGTGCAAGTCCATCTATACATGAGCAAAGAAGCTGACCACAAGACTGAGGGTGACTGCATGTTCACCAACCCAATAATTCATACCTCATTCTTTGATTCAGCAAGAAATGCAGCATGGGGAGCCATCGAGTACCTTGCAGAAAGACTTCATTTTAGACTTCACAACACCCAGAAGTATCTTGAAGAACTCAAGGAAGTTGAGGAAGAACTCGAGGCACTAAAAAAAAAGATTAGACCACCTACCCCTTAGAATAACGAGATCCGATGATGTATTGACCTATCAAATTGTGGTATGGCAGTACTATCAAATTTTTCTTTCCATGACGTTGGTGTATTTTTGTTCGATAAACGATTAGTTCGATTTCTCAAAATAAGTTTGAAACTTTTCATGTATGTGTTTGCTTGTGTTCGAACCATGTTGATTGATTATGTTAGAAATTGGTTGCCTTGTTCTGATTTATTGAATTAGGACTTCTCCATAGTACATATAATTCAACTCAGTAATTTTGTAAAACAAACAGATGTCTCACCCCAATATCAACAACAATGAATTGCACACAACAATGCGACTACTATTAGAGAACCAAAGTCAGCTGTGGAATTTGGTCAATGACCAACTGCCTAAGATTGATCAAAACCATAGTGATTTGGAAGAGGATCTTATGACCAAACCGAAGGCATGCAAAACTTGTGGAGAGATAGGACATACGTCCAAAGAATGTTCTGATGAGTGGCCCCATGGTCATACTAGACATCTTGTTAAAGGATGCCCCACAAGTCAGGTTACTTGCTTCTTGTGTGAAGGAACAAATCATGTCCCTATATAGTGTCAACTTTATCCCTTGATGCAACAAGTTATCCAGCAAACCAAGGAAGGAATGCAACAGTCTCTCATGAAGACCCTGAAATAACAAGAACAAAAGGTTAAACCCAAGAAAGATCTTAGCCACATAAGTTGTTGCAAGTGCAAAGACAAGGGACATTACGCTGATAAGTGCCCTGAGTGGAAGAAGGATAAATCTCTCCAAGGACCGAGTGGAAAACGTGAGTGCTCAAACTTTCTGTAACCACCACATGCCATTGTATTTTGAATACTTGTACGATCTACATCAGAGAAATAAACAAGATTAAACAAAGTTTCTAGACTGACCACAAAAATTCCTTTTAAGGGTGGTAGCCACCCAGATTGATTTAAACCCCGTTACCTTAACCCGGAGATCCCAAACCGTCTTCCTTCTAGCCTCCCCAATTAGAAAAATCCTTCCCAGCCAATTTTCAAGTTTCCATGTCAGAAATTCCATTTCTCAAAACATCTCGAATTATCAGAATCATTCCAAGCTTTTGCTTTACCTTCTAGCTTCTCTGAATCTCGGGGACGAGATTCCTTTTAAGGGTGGTAGTCTGTAACATCCCAACATTTTATAATGTTCAAAAATCACTAAAATTTAAAACTTTTGTTTGATTTAAAATAAAACATAAAAAGGAATAAGAAAACCAACTGTTAAAGATTTCAAACATGGTCAAAGGGTTTAATATTTCAAATATCTTAGTTTATCATTCTTTTCAAAAGTTGTTTCAAGTTAAACATTTTATTATCCATTGTAATTATTAAAACCTCAATATCTAATTTGACAAATGTTTTACAAACCTTCAAACCATATTCATGAAATAAAAAGGTTTCTTTATAAGTATTTGATTTCAACCACTTAGCCACAGCTAATCATAAATTAAAATAATATTACAACTATATAAAACATGGTATAATTGCCAAATGGTTTTCACTCTTTCACTTGAGTTCAAAACATAGTTTTATAATTACAAGTCTATAGTTTATAACCTTAAAACTTCATAGATTTTATAATTAATTAAATTATCCAAATAAACATTTCATTTGCTTAAATGATTTTCATTTATTTTCATAACATGAAATGATTATTGTATTCTAAATAAGAATTAAAACTGAAATCTTTTCCAAAGTTGTTATATGAAGTTTCAAATGATTTACCTTAATATAAAATATAATGGTGCCCCAAAATAAAATTTAATTAAGATTGAATCCATTATATTTCTATTAAATATTTATATTCTATTATTCTACTATTAAACCAAAATAAAGATGAATGATTAAGCTGTTGAGTTTAAATAATTTAAATTCAAACATATTGGAATGTGGGTATTTTACAAATTTTATTTAGCCAAAAGAAAATTTAATTAAGATATAACTTCAAATTTGACTTTAAGTGTCAAATTTGTATTTAATGAATATTTCAAAATATTAATTTCCAAATTATTCAAAACATGCCCACAACTGGTTTAACACAAAGATAATAATTTTACAAATTTTTAGAAATTTGTTTGACTTCATTTGGACATTTAAATCAAAAGATATGAATAAAATGGAAAAATCAGAAAAAGAAAAATCGCCGACGTCATGCTGACGTCAGCTCCATCTTCAACCTCCAGCCGGGAATTTCGCCCCGATTTGCTCTTTCCTTTTTCGTTCGATTCGCGCAAATTAAGCGATTAAAAACCTAACCGAGGACGCCTATAAATTATCCACATCCCCGCCTACATTTCCCCTCTCATCCCCATCGAAATCGTGCCGCCAGGCCGTCGTACGAGCACGCCGGAGTTCATCTCCTCCGCCGCCGCAAATTCCTCTTCTCCGGCGAGGTGAGCAAGCATCCGACCCCGAGACCGTGTCCCTTCTCTTTATTCCGTCTCTGTGAACCTCCCTGATGTTTTGAATCTTCAAACGCTGATGATTCGAGCGAGCACGCAAGTCACCGGAGTTGTCGTAGCTGCGCCCGCGTCTCCGTGCCGCTTCGGGCCGCCCGAGCAGACGACGTCGCCACCATCCACCTCGCTGCAACAAGATGCGCCTGTTCGTAGCCTTCCCGAGCCAGGGGAGCTATTGGAGCGAGAGATTCGTCCACGCCCGAGCGTGCGCGGCCGTCGTCGCCATCTCCGGCGAGGAGCGCGCCGCCACGTTGAGGTCCTCAACCCGGAGCCGTCCGATTTAATATCTACGGCTAGGATTAGAAGTTTAACCGAAGCGGTACGGATTGATCTGGAGTCAGCACACAGTCAGCATCCCAGCCAGCACACAGTCAGCAGCCCAGTCAGCGCTGACGTGGAAATTGATTTCTTTTAATTAGTTTAAATGGCACTTTTGAAGAAACACGCCTGTAACTTAGATTTGTTATAACTTTTTACTCGCATATCCAAATTCAAATATTTTGATATATTTGGAAAGCCCTTGACATGTAGAATATTTTAGATCTGCCAAAATTCAAATTTGACTTAGTTTAAAATATTCAAATTTCAAATGGATGATTTGAGTATATTTGTAATAACTTTAAATCTATAAATCCAAAATTGCAAATAAATTTGTTTTAGAAACTTTAGAATATTTGTAACTTGAAGGCTCTGATATAAAATATTTCGAGTAGTATTTGAATGATTTGATAGTTATATATTTAATTTGAATAGTTTGACTATTTTTGACATAACTATTAATAGAAATATTATTTTTGATTAAATCAAATTTCTATAAATTTTATTAAATGCCCCCTGTCTATTAACACTATTATTAAAATTTTTTTATAAAAATTTAATCATAGAAAACTTTAATCTTATATTTATTCCTCTTATTATATTTTCCAAAAATAGAAATTAATTAAATTGCATTTATAAATTCATGCATATTTATAAAGAAATCACAAAGGTTATTTTGATACTTTCTTGTGATTAAAAAGTGCATTTCATGCATAATTTATTTTATTATATAGTTATACTCCTCATAAGAAAACCTATTCATTATTTTCTCTAAGTTAGGATTATTTTGAACTTAGCATTTTGGTAAAGTGTTATACACATAGACACTTAGGATTTTCAACATGGAGCTAGAAGACCAATGAAGGACTCAGAAGAAAACAGACTCTGTAAGCATCCCAAGATGCCAAGCACTTAGAAGAAAAGTGAGAAGAAGTTCAAGAAGGCCAACCTCCCTTCTATTCTCTAAGTCTTTCTCTTTGTCCTTTCTTCTTCTCTGAGACTTCATGAAGACTAAGTAAATCCAAGAGCAGCCCAGGTGATACAAAAATCATCAAGTCTGAAGATTTTTCAAGTCTACCAAGAATTCAATCAAGACATCAGGAAGGAAAAATTACAAGTCTGGAGATGAAGCCTACAAGATCAACTACATCCTTCTTTCTACCTTTTTCCCTCTTCCCTAATCTTGTCTTTTAAGACTTAAACAAATTTCTATCATGATGTTATCATCTTTAAAGTCATTTTGACACCCATTTTCGCTTTGCATTAACTTAAAATATTTTCTTAGCATGAAATACATCTCTAGTCCTTAGGAATATTTTGCACCTCATGCATAAACATATTTTCCTTAGAAGTTTTATGAAACCTGTTTGTTCACTATGTATGTACATGTATGTTTGATGATTGTTGTTTGTTGATTGTTGTATTGTTGTTTGCTTATATTGTTTAGATTGAACGGAGAGCAAACATTCGTTGTTGAAAAGAGTTTGTGAACAACGACAACATTCAAAGGCAAGTGGCACACCTCATAAACTTCCTATTATTTTTCTATATGCATTACTTAGTGTATTTTTATATAAGCATGTGTAGGATAGTATTGCTGTGCTAAACCTGTGTAGAAACACTTACTCCTGTGTCTAGGTTCCTATATAATACTTAGTAGATATATTGATGCTATGCAATTGATGAAAAGTTTTACAAAATGTTAAGTGACTACTCATGGCTGTGCTCATGGTTGTCGTCGCCTAGGATGAATGTCTATTCTACTTAGGGCCGTGAGCATGGTGATTTTCACCTGTGAGTGTACATCCATTAAGTTAATGAACCTCCTGGGTGGATTGGTTGTATATGGTGGCGAAGTTGAGTGGCTACTCCGGTCCATGTCTATGGTTCCTGGAGTATGTGCACTTGTGGATGGCCACCCAGGGAACAGAGGAACCTGAAGAACTCCGAGTGACGATTGCTTCCAATGCAGCCATTGCCATATGAGCTCTGGCTTGATCAATTATGTTGCGTGGACTCTCTCCGGCTTGACAAGCAGATGTAGGGGGATGTTACGTGGATTGGGTCAAGCCATAGGGGGAGGGAAAATGCTTCTGAAAGATCTCGTCTCATTCTTCTCCTTTTCCTTATCACTATAAGTGTGTAAAGGATATTTTGGGTTGAATGGGTACAATGGTGAACGTGCACAACCTCTCCAGAGTGTAAAACTAAGTACTTAGCCGTGTCTCCGGTACGGACAATTTGAGCAGCTGATCACGGACGTCAAACGGAGGACTCCATCATTCCAACTTCAGAAATAAAACTTGATGGGTGAACAAGGGAAGATGAGATTTTGGTTTTCATGCCATACTTGTCTTGATTTGAAGAAAGTGTTCTCAAAAGAGTAGGAAAAATTGGCTTTATGCAAAATAGCCTTGAACTCCACGAGCCAATTATGCATATAGGCTATAGAGTTATTCCATTAAGTGTCCACCATAGTGTCACTTGCCAGACTCCATTTTTAATGGAATCGGACCCACGTTGTTGCAATATTTTTCTTATTGCAGATTGTTCAGATGGCGAGTGAGGTTTCGTTTTAAGGTTTCAAGTCTACAACCAACATGTTTTCGCCTGTGGCAACATGAAGTTGATGGAGACTCACTGCTATTGTATTTCCGCTGCTTACTCTTTAGAAGCTAGCTTTATGCTATGCAACTTGTATTGAATATTTTGTAAGTCTGAATGATCAATGTAATAAAATTGATACTTTGTTGTGATATTACATCGTAAACTGTGTGTGCAAACGAATCGATCCAGGGATTTGCACTATACACAGGTATCTGCCATATTTTGAGTGCAGGTACGCTACAATGAGATCACTCATGTAATAGATGTAAGATTGTTAGGGCATAGTGCCTAGTATCCGTTATCGGTGTTTTACCTCATTGTTGCAACTTCTTATGCTTAATGCTTGACACTAGGGCCGGAGTGACATGATTTCAGATCTGAACATGTTATTGAATTATGATGATAATTATTATTTTGGATCATATCTATGAGTTGTATACACATGTTATTGTCCGGAACCGATGGCCCCAAAGTGACAACAATTGGGATAACTTGAGGGAATGGCTATGATCTGAGGATCACATGTATTCACGGAGTGTTGATGCTTTGCTCTCGTACTTTATTAAAATGAGTACCTTAATTGCCAGTAGTTTCCCTAGAGGCCCCGCTGCAAACGGGCTGGCAGGACAAAAGATGATGTGAAGGTTTCTCAATGCGAGCACGCACAACTAAATTGGAATACATGCTTATGATTAGTTAATACTTGGATGCTTTATATTATTTATCTGCAAATGCCTATGCTATGTTATTACATGAATTATCTTTTCCATGCAACGCCCGTACATCCGTCCTTGTGCCTACAGTATTTTAAACCTGCTGTCTACTTCAATCACAATCGATGTCTTAATTCTCCTGCTACTGTTATTTCACTATTGTGTCTGCTATAAAACTGTTGGTACTGATAATCTTCCTCGAGCAAGTCTATTCAGAGGTGCAGCTGATCTGAGAAATCATCTGTTAAAGCTTACAAATATTCTCTGGCTCCCCTCGTGTCAAATCAATAAATTTGGGTTTTACTTCCCTCGAAGACTGTTGCGATCCCCTATACTTGTGGGTCATCAAGCCGCCACACTGCCTCTGGCGGGCACGTTTCTGCGTTCGCCAGCGCTATGTCATCTACCGCTGGCGAACAAGGACCGTGTTCGCCAGCGGTGTCCTTCGGCGACAACTCCGCCTAGCCCACATACAGCGCTGGCAAGCACGTTTCGCTGTCCGCCAGCGGTAGCAGTTTTACCGCTGCCTGTGACGGCTTTGAGTTCGCTAGTGGTAAGAGCGCTGGCGGTCATTTTTCTTGGTCGCCAGTGTTATCCTGGTGGCTATAAGACGTTTCCTACTAGGTCCTTATGTAGCCTCGTCCGTTGTTTTCTGCAAAACAATCGAGGACAAGGCCTCAAAGTCGTCAAGATCAGAAGGACGGCAAGGTGCAAGCACATTAGGAGTTGAGGTGGAAGACTTTGCACTTGGGGTGGATGGTACGAAGAGCTGGGGCGCGTCTTCCACGGGCTTCCACAAGTTGAACGGCTCAGGAGGATCCTCTGTCACGGCACACTTCACATCATCATACGAGGATTGGAAGTCGTCAAGTGAAAACCCTTCAGGGATCCGGCAGGCTGGAAGCCGGATGGATTTCACAAGCTTACCAATTACCTTGGCCGTGTACTTCTGGCCATCCGCCTGAAACTCAGGGAATCCCTTGGAAAGCAACTACGGGTCAACGTTGGGATAGTACGCCTTGGCAAGAGCCATCACCCGAATTGCACCCTTACGGCAAGAAGAGGCTTTCCAACGTCACATTAGAGCCGACAAAGTTAAGGTAGCAGCCAAGAAATCGGCAGGCTCGGTGGAGGATTCTCATAAGACGAAGCCATTTGGATCATCTCGGCACAGCCAAAGTAAAGCCGGCGAGTGACCCCATAGATCGCCTGGATCTTCTCCACGATCGTCTTGCTGGTAACCCCCTGAGCTCCGCCTGCAACAAACCAAGAAAGAAAAAAAAGACAAGAGAGGGCGAAAAACAAAGCCGGAATCGAAAGAAGGAAATCAACTTACCAAAGACAGCAATGTCAAGGTTATGGACACTTTTCTTAACCTTCTCAAGCTCTATGGATATCTTCTTCACGGCCACATCTTGAATTTGGATAACTTTTTCTTGGTCCTTCAACTTCTTAAGCAAGGTCTCATTTTCAAGCATGAGCCGGCTCATCGTCTCCTTGTGCGCCTTGATCTGCTCTTCAGCCTTTTCACGAAGGCTGGCCTCCTGAGCCAATTGATGGCGAGTACCACTTTTCTACTGAGAGCTCTCCGCAGTATATTCCTAAGACACACAAAGGAAGTAGTAAGGAAAGAAGCGGCAAACAGGATACAACTCACAGAACAAACTGAAGTTAAGACACTCAAATTTTTATAAGTCCTAGGAAGCCGCAAGGAGCAACCCGACACTTGGGGGCTACTCAATTTAGAGCTAAAAAAGAAAAATAAGTATCGGCAGTTCTCAAAGAAGAACCAGAACACTACTAGCACTAGTTCCGGCTGTTGGGGACTACTCAATTGAAAAAATATACAAAATATGTGTTTGAAGAAGACTCAGAGTTCAGCATAGCTACAACTTCGACCCTTGGGGACTCTTGTGAAGATCTTACTACCACTACAAGTGTTCCCTAAAGCATGGCGAGCACTAAGCATCTACAATGTACAAGCTCAGCACTTGGGGACTACTAAGGAAAGGGAACAACGAAGAAACATACCGTGAAGCGCTTGTCAAGATAGCATCTCATGCCCGACTACTCCTTCCGGATTTCCGATAGGTGCTCGTGTATAAACAGAAACATGGCAGGAAAATTCATCATCCTCAGGGGGCTCGTTTCCGGCACAATATCCTTGATCTTCTTTTGAGGAGCCTCTGATCCTTCCTTGCCCTTTGACACCGGCTTTGGAATCTTGGCCATTGAAGAAGAAGAAGCCTTGGGGTCAGAAAACCCAGCGCCGGTGATCACGACGTCATCCTCTTCAGGAACGGTAGGCAACTTATCCTTCGGAGGAGAACCGGTGGCGGCCGGGGGAACCGGGTTTCCATCAACAGGGTTCGTAGCCCGGGCATCAGACTCAGGAGCTGGAGCTTCTTTTTCATCTTCCAGTACGGCTTTGGCCCTATAGAGATAACACAATGTATAAGTGACAAACAAGCAAAAGAAAGACAAGTTATAGAGAAGAGTAAAGAAGGCATAGGACTTACCCCTTGTTCACTGTAAAGTTAGAGACGGGGGCATCCGAGCCAGAATCTGAAGAGTCAGACATATACCAGGATTTAGAAACCTGGACATTGCCATCCAAAGGATAAGACGCATCGGGAGAAGCCTGTGGAGTTGGGCGCCTGCGAGGAGAAGCACTTAGAGGGATACCTGAAGAAAGCTCGTCTGAAGAAGTAGAAGAGCGCGTCCTCAGGAGCTTTGGGGCCGCTTCTTCCTTATCCTGTGCAAAAGGCCGGCTTTGAGAAGTAGCAGCTTCAAGTTTGAAGAAACGAGTGCTGGATATCATGCGTACCGCAGTCCGGGTTCGCTTTTGGCGAGCCGGTGGAGAAAGAGGTGGAGCTACAGTCTGTGCAGCGCCTTGGTCATCGTGACCTGACAGAATACAGGTATGAGAAGGAAGTTCGTCTTCAAGATCGGCTTCCAGGAGATGGATGAAGAGCCGGCCAAGCGGATCTAACTCACCTTCCTTCCAGCTCGCTCTTCGGCTTCTGAGTTCTCCTTCTCTTCGTCATCATCTTGGTCGGAGGAGGAAGGGGTTTTGTCGGTGGCCTTCCACCAGTCATCGGTATCCTGAAAAAGGCACAAAGCTGGTCAGATAGAAGAGGAGCGGTAAGTTAGGCGAGGTAAAAAAGATAAGAAAAGCCGTCCTGTTCTACTTCAGCCAAGGTCTCCATCAAGAGACGTTTGGCAGTCGTGACAATGTCCGTGCCCTTCGGCTCGCGAGTGGTGTACCGAAGAGGGTCACTTGGCAAGTTGGAGCACTCATAGATGAACTTGATGCACCACCCGACCCAGCATTTCACCAAGTCAATTCCCTTGAGCCTGTGAGCTTTAAGAGCACGAATCTTGGAGATGAAGGGGCCAACGCAACACGGTCTTTGGCCTACGAGTTCACCGTTTCCCCCAGCTCCAACGGCTCGACCCGGAAACCCGGCAGAGGGGGTTATCCTTTGGGAGAGGTGTCCTTACAATAGAAAAAGGTAGATTTCCAGGCCCTCGGGTCGCTGGCTGACTTAAGAGAAGGGAATATGCTGTCACGACGGCGCTGAATCGCGACTCCGCCGCAAATGTTCAGAGGACCGCCAGCGAAGGAACGCTGGGGGTTACAGTAGAAGAACTCGAGGAAAAGATCGACGGAAGGCTCGATTAGAAGATAGTCTTCACAAAGAACCTTGAAGTTGGAAAGAGAGAGGATTGAGTTGGGAGATAGGTCTTGGGGCCTAAGGCCGTAGTACTGAAGAAGAGAACAAAAGAAGAAAGAGCCCGGAAGCTTAAAACCATGGCTGAGGTGATCGGCGGACACTATTACGTCACCATCATGAGGGGTGGGTACGATCTCGCCCACAGGAGCCCGCCTTGGGATGGATTTCTGCATCTGGAGGTCGCCGGCGTCGACCAGATCTTGAAGTTTAGCATTGGACATGGTGGATCCGCTCCAGTTCCCAGAGGTGGCCGGCGGCGCGCCACCGCTGGAGGAAGAAGATTTCCCCTTTTTGGCCTTGATGCTGGCAGACGTGGCAGACGCGACGGCAACCGGAGCTTTGGTCGTCATCTTCTTCCCCACTGCTGGAGGAGAGAGAAAATGGATCTGGATCTGAGGCAGCTAAAGTAGTGCGAGTAGCTCAGGTGCCGTAGGTGTGATTGAGGGAAGCGGGTAAATAGCCGTGCGGCCGGCGAACTTGGGTGCAGGGCGTGGAGCTCGAAGGCGATGTTGGCTGGAGGAAGAAGATGAAGTGGAAGCGAACGATGGGAAATGAATGTTTTCTTCCATTCCCACCTATTTTTCCCCGAGCGGAGTTGACCTAAGGGCAGAATGGGAAAAAGACAGGCGCAATGATGAGTATGCGATAATAAAATCCAAGGGATGGATCTCATCTCCTGACAGAATCTAGTTTTACTGGAAGAGTTCCCCGACTCCTCGATTCCCGTGAAGACCAGTATTAGAATAAGCATTGACCTGAATATTGACCGACCAGAAAAGAAAAGAAGAGTTGAAAAACGCTATGTCTCAGAGCGAGATCCGACAAGTGGTGGCCGGGTTACGAGCAAGCAGCCAGCAAGAGCCGACCAGATCGATGCCCGAGAGCCTGCTTGCCTAATAAGTTATTAATGTTTTTCAGATAATCCGGACAAAAGGACTGACGGCTTCCCCCAGAATATGCCCAAGAGTGCAAGGTGAAGCAAGTCCAGTCTGGTGTCCAAATTATCCTGGGGGCTACTGTTGGGCGGATCATAACCCGGTAGGCCCACCGACATAGAAGAAAAGCCGGCCTGGCAAGAGCCTGGGCCGGATCAAGCATAAAGACATGGGCCAGGTGACACGTAAGCCGGTGTGCAACTTGTGCCTTGGCCCGCAAGAAAGAAGGATCCAGAAGGCTGGAGACAAAGTACAAGTTGGTGTCCTGCTAGGGAAGGCGAATACTTTAAGGACTTAGAGTAGAGTCCGGGTATGATAGGAACCCAGACCCCGGCTTTGTACCTCCAGCGAGACCCACCACCTATATAAGGGGGTCTCCTGGTTCCTAGAGATCTAAGTTCCAGATACACAAGTAATAGGAGATACCACCATTGTAATCTCGAGACCCGGAAGCTAAGGGGCCGAGTACTCGAAACCCAGATTAATAAAGCAGAAGCAGGAAGTAGGTCTTTACCTCAAGATGAGAGGCTGAACTTGGGTAAACCCTTGTTTCCCCACGCCACGCTAGACAGGCTCCTGATGTCGGAAGCCGCCATGCCCCTCATCTCAAGTTTCCATCCGGAAACATCAGTCGTGACAATCCCATGACAGTCGCCGTAGCGCATAGTTCACTTGGGAACGAAAATGGTTCATTATACTTGGCGTTGCCAAGCTAACTTACTTTCCATGTCGAGGCATGTGGACCATCCATTAGTGGCTGAGACTCTCTACGGCATATGGTGGCTCGTTTACAAGGAGAGCTCGGAGGGCAGGCCCTCAAGATAAGCTTTGTCAAGCATGGAGGTGAAGCCGTGAGCTTCCCTCTAGAGACAAAAAATCCCTGAAGGTGGAGCCGTGAGCTTTCCTCTAGAGCCAAATGTCTGACGTGACAATGATCACGGGCGTGACTATGATCACGGGTAGAACTTGCGTAGATGCATGATGTTCCACGGGTTCTTGACGGGGATGCCGTCTTGAGTCTCGAGGCGAGCCGCGCTACGCCTGGCGATGTGAGTGACCCTGTAGGGATCTTCCCACATCCGTGACAGCTTGTGGACGCCTTCCCTAGAGAGGATTCGCCTGAGGACGAGATCTCCTGCCTCCAGAGTGCACGAGCGCACATGCCAGCTGTGATAGCATCGCAGGTCCTGCTGGCATGGCGGCGTAGTCCCTCGAGAAGCGGCAGGTCGTCGTTGTGGAGATCCTCTTGCTCGTCCTCATTGAAGGCAAGGACCCGTGGGGATCCATGCTTAATTTCTGAGGGGAGGACTGCTTCAGCTCCGTAGACGAGGGCGAACAGTGTTTCTCACGTGGGGTTTGGCGAAGTTGTGCGTATGGACCAGTGCATCGATAGGAGCTCATTTATCTAGCCCTTGACGTGCCCCTTGAGGATGTTGAAGGTCCTGGTCTTTAAGCCCTTGAAGACTTCTGCGTTTGCTCGCTCGGCTTGGCCATTCCTCTTTGGATGAGCCATTGAGGCGAAGCAAAGCTTGATGCCAAGTTTTTCGCAGTAGGCCCTGAAGATGCCGCTGATAAATTGCAAGCCATTGTCGGTGATGATGCGATTAGGCACTCCGAAGAGGCAGACCAGGCCTCTGATGAATTTCACCGCTGCCTCGGCTGGGATGGTGCGTGTTGCTTTGACCTCGGGCCATTTGGTGAACTTGTCAATGGCCACGAAGAGGTAGTGATAGCCCCCTTGTGACTTCGGGAATGGCCCCAAAATGTCCATCCCCCAGACCGCGAACGGCCAGCAGAGCGAGATGGTCTGGAGCCCCATCGTCGGCTGATTGATTTGCTTGGCGTGAAACTGGCAGGCCTCGCAAGCTTGGACGATGTCAACCGAATCCTAAAGTGTTTGCGGTGAGTAGAAACCGCTCCTGAATACTTTGCCTGCGAGGGTGCGTGCGCCCGAGTGGTGGCCGCACTCCCCGCAGTGGATGTCTTTGATCAGCCTTCTGCCTTCTTCAGGAGGGACGTGTTATGCCCCAAAATCGGTACTATGTAGATTTAAGCGCTCCCGCCGAAATCCGCATAATAACGATTTTAGGTCGCCCACCAGAGATAATATGCACGCTGAAACATGCGCATTATATGGGTGGAATTGTGATAACATTACAACAGTTCCGATACATCCACGAGTACAACAGAAGATATAATATACAACAACGACTCGAACGAGTCAAGATACAATACAAAGTACAAATGACAACCGAAGAAAAATAGTATCCGACTACGAATAAGATACAAATATCACTAAGAGTCCTGAAGATAAGCAATGGCGTCATATCCCTGCCCAGCCAAGCCGGACAGATTCCCAAGCTAACGTCGTCATACTTCAGGGCACTCCCTAGCAAGCAAAACCAACCTGCCTACTTTCTACACCATCTCCCAAAATATGGGGTAGGTGGACTTAGCGGCAGCATAACTAGCAACCTAATAGAGACACGCTACAACTTCCGTCTAATTAGAGAGGGATAAGAGAGCACATAAGTAACCAACTACTACTAACACCAATCATAACCCATTCTCGGATTAACCCCCTCAACCAAGTATGATGAAGCAATTCGGGAAACTCTCACATTGCACAGTTTTAGTTACCATTTATAGTGAAAGTAATTATATATTACTAGTCAAATTAATTAACATCAATTAGGTGCAAGTTGTCTAGATCTCATTAGTCGGCAACGCACCAAGTTGTCCATAACCGCGTACGCGGCTCATCGATAAGATTATACCTTGCAGGGGTGCACTACTGTACCCATACTCGCATGATCAACCCAGTCAAAAACATTAGGGCCTCTCAACACAACCCTTTCCTTCATCGCAACAATTCCAAGGAGCCACGGGATTCCCGCATGACACACCCCTCCGCACCAACAGGTCGCGCCCTATATGCATGTAACAAGGCACACCGCACAAATAAAATACTACACAAGTATCAATGCATATGAGACAAATGGAAAACCCGAACTAGGTGCGGCTCCTGGACAAGTTGAAGTTCCAGTCAAAGTCGAGGGGGGCTCCATGGGGCCTCCCACAAGTGGTTAGTGCGCTCAGTCTTGGATTAGGGGAGCAAGATCTAAGTTCCTAGGTCGACACTTAGCAGAACAAAGCACCTCGCAAGGCCTTCCGTCGGTGCCTTATCTTTTAATTATAATACCCAACATAAGACAACATTTTATTAAGGTAAAACAATCTATCATACTAATCATGTGAAACATAGGACAGACATACGACTCGCACAAACAACTCTAAGCATGCTATACGACTCGCAAGTCCAACATATAAACATGCAACAGGTAATAGGTTGTGGGGATAAAGTTGTATAGGATACAAGATAAACATGTGATAGGATCGGGACACAAGAATCGAATACTAGGATAGAAGAGATCAACGACAGGAATGAAAGACAATGTATAGGTAAACAAGCAAACTTTGCTTGCCTGGAATCCGGCATGGAAGATCTTGTCGTTGCTCACACATCTCAACGTCTTATCCGCGAAGAAGCAACAAACACTAGAAAACATATAAGATGCATCTTACTACTACGACAAAAGATCCAGCATGATCATATGAGAATGAGGGATGACATGGCAAGATGCAATACGAGATGCACTTAATCCAATTAAGCGGGAATGCAATCCTGACAATTAATATTTAGCTTCAAGATATTTATCTACACATCAAATTAAATGTTCATTAACATGGCAAGACATGGTATAAATGATATATTCAAATTAAATGGAATAGGGCATTATATATTAATTACCCCACACATCCCATATTTAATTATTTAGGTGCAACTAACAAATTACACTAAGCAATTAAAATAAAGGATGAAACATGGCATAAGAATGGCATATTAATGTTCATAGCATTTTTTTGATAAATGAACATATAAAGATTATTTAATTTGGAGTTATAGAATAAAAGTTTTTAGCATTTTAAGTTTCTGGACTAAACTTAAAAGTGCAGGGACCTGTTCGTGATTGAAAAAGTGTCTGTGGGGGCTTAGACGCGAAAACATGGAGCATAGGGGGCTCGGTGCAAAAAGATCCAGATCCAGATTTCTCGTCAGACTTTTCTCACCCAGGGAGGTCCCAGCCGTGAGGCTGACAGTGGCCCCCAGGCCACGCTGGTGCGCGCGTGTGCTGTGTTGTCTGCTGCGGTCACTGACGCGCGGGCCATGCCTGTCAGCGCGTGCGCAAAAACATAAAAATATGGAAATTTTATAACACATGCCCGGGGATTGAACTCACGGATCGCGCCGTGAGGAACAAATTGATCGGCGTTGTTAACCAGAGGATCTGGTGCGTGCCGCTGCGCCTATTGTGTTAATAATTGCCATGCTAACACCTAAATTCAAAATATTATAAAGGATGAGACTACACCAAAGTATGACATGACTTGTCTGTGTTTTCATCTTATTAATGAAAGAGGGGAATTCCCCAAAGTTTCTTCCATTGTCTCTAATACTAAACCAGGTTATGTGGAGAAGCTTACTTTCAAGCCTCTCCCTCCTAAAGAGGAAAAGAACAAGAAAAAGGGAAAGAGCAAGAAGAAGATGAGTGAGAGGAGAGAGGAAACGATATCTTCTCCCAAACTTGTTGCTCCTGTTACAATTAATACTTATAATTCTAAATTTGATGATTATGAGCTTGATGATGAACCTATGCCTGTTATTTGTATTGGTGATCATGGTTGGGAAAAGCACTCTTTTTTGATATTGAAGATCTTTGGGATAGTAATTCTGAAAATGATGCTAATAATTACTATACTATTAGTGCTATTCATGTTTCTTCCCATGATGATATAGAAAGCTCTGAGTTTGGGGATGAAGTGTTTGAAAATCCTTTTGCTACTAATTATTATATATTTGATACATCGCCTTCTAGTAAGAATGATTACATATTTTCAAATGAACACACTTTAGAGGATAATTATTCTATTGCTTATACTTTGCCTCCAGTCTTTGATAACTGTAAAGAATACTATGACACGAGTTATAATTACAATTATCCTTTTGAAACTTGTCATAAATATAAAGGAATTACTCAAACCAATTCTTTCAATATACAACTTGTAACGCCCCAAATTTTGGAAGCAGACAACAACTTAATTATAAAAGATCCAAAATTTTGAGGCAACAAAAACTTTTTGAAATGTTTTGTCAATGGATGTGTTTATCCACTGATTACTCTTTTGGTCATGTTGTGCTTTGTCTTTTTGTTGATAACCTCTCTAGCTATCAACCCTAAAACTCAACCTAGTTATAATATGACATCTGATATCAATGTTATGGCAAGTAAAATCATTCCTATATATCCTCCTACCTGATTTGAGAAACAAACTACATTTCCTTTGATTTTAGCAACCACCCAAAATATATATCGTTTGAGATACTAACAGTATTCCTAAAAACTACATGTTGCAAAACTATATAGGACCATATAATAAGTCTTAAATTATATTGGATTTTAACATGTTGCAAGCATTATCAAATCTCTTTTCCAAAACACCATATTAATTAGCCTCTAGAAATCAATGCTCAACATGTTGGAGTAATTCTATTTATACCAAGAACCATGTCTGGATTATTATGATCACCACCTCACCTTATACTGGTTTATGTCTATTCCTACCAAAAATAACCTGTTTGATTTCTGTTGATCACCTCCTCACAAATATTTTTGATCTATATTAAAAGTATGGCTATTGATCCAATTGTGTGGGTGTTTATCTATTTTTATGTATGGTTGACCTATATGTTATGTGTTTAGATTGTTTCCCATGAGGGTGTTATTTTATGTGTGTTCATGTGGTGGTGTATGAGACAACATCTTATTTATATAATTTAATTGAGACCATTCATGCTTTAAATGTTGTGCCATATGATAAAGGTGTGTTTAACTCTTTATTATAATGTTTGATTTTAGGAGTAACTCAAATATTTCCCCTTTTCAAATAGGAAATAACTATCTTCATTTCCATTAATTTTTAGCCTTTGTAGAACATGATAATTAGGTTTAATCTATTCAAATTAGTAATGCAACTCACCTAACCTCATCCTTATCATCTCTTTTACTCGTGAATAACCTTCATTAAAGTCTTCAAGATTGTGGGATCACTAATCCATGAGTGTTTTGAGTGTTTCTTTATAAGGTGGCCATATGAAATGTTATTGGATAGCCTTTTCCCATTTTCTTATCTTGTGGTTGTTGATCCCTTTTTACCTAATCCCTTTAGCCAACTACTGCACCTATACCCCTTCTAATCAACCCAGCTTGTGTTATATTTTTCTTGTCAAGGAGCTCTCAAATCCATGTTAGCAAAGGGGGCTAATCTAATCAGCTCAAAACTCGTCTATAAATAAACATCGACACTCCCTTCTCATCAACCATTGTTTTGACACACCCCAATCCTCTCACACACCCACTGGGCTTTTTGGTCAACGACCCTGCCAGCCTTAGCTCGAATCTCCTTTGTTTTTCTCTTATGGACATTTCTATGAGCAGCTTATGGGCAGAAACAACCAGGCACCTCCCTCTCCACCCAATCCGTGCGCTCAACCCTCTCTGGACCTATCCTCGCACTAGTAACTCCCCAACACCCTCATGAGTACCCCTTGTCCGTTTATCTTGTCCGAAGCGCCGTCGTTGCTGCCCTCTATCTGCTGGCCACTTCACCTCGTTCTGGCCAGCCCATGTCGTGCCCCAGCCTTTAACCTTGCCCGAACACTCCCCCAGCTCTCTATCCTCTCTCCAGACACGGCCACTCGAGCCCTCTCCCCCTCTGATGCCCTGGATAACGCGAGGACGCGAGCTCGGTCTCGAGCACTTGCGCGGATGTTTTCCACCATCCTCTTCTCCCTCTGCCCTCCATTCTTCGTCCTGAGAGCTCCCCTCTTCCCTGGCTACCTCTTTGACATTCTCTTTTTCCTGCAGGCTCACCGGAGCCGCCGGAGCCGTGACGTGCCCGCCGCGGACGCCGATGACCGCGTCGTCGACCTAAAGCCCTCCGGCAGGAACGTCAACTTCCCCTCGTCTTCCCTGGCCCTCCGCATCTCCCTCCGCCCCTCTCTTTTGACCCTCGATCCCTGAGGTGAGCTGCTCGTCCGTGCCCTCTCCTTCTAGGGTTTCTGTGCGTGCTCTGCGCGGCGGGAGGTTGAAGACGACTCCTGGCCGTCGATTCCTGGATCCACGGTTCCCTTTGAACCTGGCCAGATCTATTTTCGGCCGTCCGATCAAGATCGGGCGGTGGCTTACCTGTTCGTTAGCACGCGCCGCCGTGGGCCGGCCCAGCTCGCCCGAGGCGCCCAGCGCCAGATCCGGCCCTTCTGCCCATTTTTCCTTTTTGGATATTTTCTTGTTTTATTTTTCCAGAAAACTAGTGCTCTAGCTTTAATTCGTTTGTGGGAGATCTACTCATCCAAACTGGTTGTTTCAAATTGTTTTGAGTAGCTATGTGTTTTCTTGACCATTTGGCATTGGCCATTCTCAAAAATATGTTTCTATGTGTGCTCTATGTCTAATCTTGTAAATAGTGGAATTCTTACCATTTACTTAATAACTTGAGTTTTATAGATCCAAAATTAGCAATATTTAGTTCTATGGAAAGCCTAGGAGAATACCTACCTATATCTATAAGCCTTGCATGCAGGAGATGTGTCTAACTCAAGTTATATAAAGTTTAAGAATGACATCAGTAGCTATTTGAAGAATTTTAGATCCTTATTTAAAACCATTTGTGGAGTAAATCCAATTGCATGTGGTAGATATTCGTATTATCTATCATATAATAGCTTGGGAGAATTTTACATCTTATATTTTGCTCATGGTAGATTATTTTCTAAAACAGTAGGTTATTACACTTTAAAATGAATATTCTAATTTTCTGTTATTTGCAGATATCTAGATTTAATTGTTTGTGCTTTATATGTTTATGCAAATGGTTTAGGAGTATTTTTTTGTAGTACCTATGTGTTTTGTTTATCATACCACACAGGTTTTGTCTCAAAAACATTTAAACTTTGTGTTGCACATTAAAACAAGTAAAAAGTATGTTCTTCACTTAAAATGGAATATCTTGAGTTGGGAGTGTCCAAATGGAGTGAATGCAATTTCTACAGAAATCTTAAGTCAATACCTAAAACTGAGAGTGTCCAAATTAACCTTGCATGTAGGAGATTCCTAAAACTGAAACTATATTCATTATGGTTTTGAGACCAGTGGCATTTGCATGATTTTTAGCTACTGTTTGGTAATAGCTTATATTGCAAATCCAATTTACACCACTTGATATGGTTGCTAGGTGTACTGTGGTAGAAGGATTCTAATTTATGAACATTATCTTAGGAGTTATGATTTACCCACAAAAACAGCAACTTTTGGCTAATGGAAATATTAGCTTTTAATCATCTGTTCTTAGCAAATGTGATTTGTAGAAATATTACTAATCAACTTTTGAAGATCAGAACCTTAACTCAATAATAATGACTTGATTAAACCACTTTGATAATGTGTGGTGCATTGTTTACTTATGTTTAGCACTATTCACGTTGTACCCTAATACTAACATCAATTGTGTTTATATGCTCTGCTTGTGGGTATGTTTGTGTGTTATGTTTCATCTCTTTAAACATCATCTTATTTATCCAATAAATGTAATAATTTAATTCCCTGATTTACTTGAATTGTTATGTGTTGATTTGCTTAGTAACTCATAAGTCCAGAAAATTAGGTTATCCTTTAATAATTTTAATAAATATCCTAAAAGGATTGTTAGCCCATTCATTGTTGAGTTTCACATAGTTCATATTGTTTCCTAGGAGTTGCACTGATTTCATTTGTGTGTTATGCATGTGAATGATTGATTGGTGCTAAATTTTATCCAGTAGTTCCTTGTGTTTGCAATGCTTAATGTATGACTTACTTATTTTAGATTGTTGTCAACACCTGGTTACCATGTGATTATTTGTTTATTGGTTGAAGTGACCTTAATTGTTGTGTCTTGTTAAATAAGCCTAGTGCATCATTTTAGCTCTTAATCAAATACTTTGGCGAACATAATGTTAGCCTTTGTTGGTTGATTAATTACTTACTAGATTGTGTCTTAGAAATAGTAACATGTCTGCCTGAGAGTGTGGTAGTGTTAATGTTAACACTTGCTTGTGTGATAACATACTTTCGATTAGAGTAACTCCTATATTAAAACATACTTTTGTCTGAAGTATTTCCTAAAAAATTAAGATACTTTTGTCTGAAGTATTTCTTAAACAATTAAGATACTTTTGTTTGAAGTATTTCGTGATACTAATATAACAACCCTTGTTAAATGATCTAATCACCCTAAGAGACGAATTGCTTTAGTGTTCTGTTAACACTACCTTTTTAGCAAATAAGGTTGCTGTGTATATCTTGTTAAGGGTATATGTTGTTTGTCTTTGCTCTATGAAGTTTTTTGTTGTTGTTGTTGTTGTTGTTGTTGTTGTTGTTGTTGTTGTTGTTGTTGTTGTTGTTGTTGTTGTTTTTTAGCTAAATGAGTTGTTTGTTTCTGATTGTTAGCTTAATGTCTTGTGCGATGCTTGCTGTTTGTTATGTCCTTGTAGCTTTGTCTTGTATTCTAAGTGTGGTTCATTTTCCTGTTTACGACGTTAGATACGATTGGGAAGGAACGGGAAGTGAGAAATGAACTTGAGGAACATCAAGATCAAGACCAAGGACATATTGCTGAGCCAGGCAAGCCACCTCACCACTATAATGAATCCTATTATTTTTATCAAGCATGTTTTGTTTTAAAAATAAAATAATGCATGTTTTATTTCTTTTGTGGTACCTTGCCACCCAAAAACTATTTTTACAAAATATTGTTTGGCCAAAGCTATCTGCTAGAATACTGTAGGTATTACAAAAAGAGTTTTACTTTATGAGCCTTGTTGTTGAAGGCTCCATAAAAAATATTAAGTTTTCTAGTAGTCTACCTTCATCTACTTACCTTAAAACTATAGGATGGGAACCTATTTGATAAAACTGTTTTACGGAGGAAAACCCGAGTTGCTGGGATCAATCGGAGATGCAAGTGTTTTATTAAAACCCGAGTTGCTGGGAGCAATCGGAGATGTTTGCGAAAACCCGAGCTGCTGGGAGTAGTCGGAGGATTGGAAGTTGTTTTCGAAAAACAAAGTACTGCCCTAGCAGCCGCTCGAACAATTAACCCGTCCAACCACACTACCTGACATGGGTAGGGCTTAGCCGAAAGCTTGTCTGTTTTAGTGTTGGGGCTCTCATACTTTCTATGGGGGCTGGGCCCTCGAAGCCGGGTTGTCGTCTGGAAGAGACAATACACTTTTGAGTACCAACAGCCGGACGATTACGGCAGGTCTCCTGACGTAGCGGTGTGGCGTCCCGATGAAAGACCAAGAGGTCTAGTGGAGCACACGGTGCCGAGGAGAACAAACCTATCGGGAGGCCCCGATACTAGGGTTGTCATAGTGGTAAGCTTTGATCGGGTTATCCGGACCCCCGCATGCTGTCGTATGAAGGGCCATGGCAGACACGGCGGAATGACCGATAGGTGTGGGTAAAGTGTGCAACCTCTGCAGAGTGTAAATCTATTCGAAAAGCCGCGTCCGTGGTCATGGACGGTTGGAAAGGCCACTGATCTAGGCGTATGGGCAATTTGATTTTAAGAGGGAAAATGGTTTTCAGAGGAAAACAAGGAGGCACAAAGTGGTACCTGGGAGGTACGGAATTTCGGTGAGGATGATTGGTCTCGGGGAGACAATCAGTCTGATCTCAAGGAAGGAAAACGGGGTATCCCCATCCTAGTGCTTTTAAAGGTTTTACTAAAGAAAGTTTTCAGTACTTAGATATGTCCTTGCTATATCTAAGAGAAGAGAATTCTATCTCTAGATGTTTTCTTCAACAAAGATACAGAGATGTCGTATTCTCTATGTCTAAAATCATAGTAAAACTAAGCCCTATAGTCGTATATAGTAGCTATCCCAGTTTTTGGAAAGTGTTTTCTTGCATTATCATGAAAAGTTAAGCCTTAGAGGTGGTGTTGCGAGTACGTAAATGTACTCATATGGCTATGTCCCTGGATATTCAAACGTCCAGGTTCCAATGAGGAGATGTACGACAAGTAGGGGGAGTACGCCGACGACTACGCCAACTGAGTGTCCCGCTCAACTGCTCTGTGAGAATGCGTCAAGACGTGACGAGGGCCGACGCTAGTCAAAATCTTCCGCTGTACCTTAGTTCATTTTCGTCATGTGCGACGATGTTTGCAGACTTGGTCATGTGACCAGTATTTATGTAAGTCTTATTCTATTCGAGTAGTATGATGTAACTTTGTATACCATGTTGGTTATGTGATCGCGATGCACTCATCATTGGGATCGTGATCTGTTTACATAACGTGGCCATCTCTGACTGGTTGTCTGTAACATCCCAATTTTGCAAAAATCTAAAACTTTGCATTCATGCATCATTCATCATTTAAGCATAACATTTTTATTACATAAGTACAAAATTTAATGTCAATTAAGAGTTTTAAATAATTTATATTTCCATTAAGTGTTTATTTAAACTTCTTTAATAATATAAATTTTCCCAATTTATCTAATGGGCAAGAATAGTACTAAAAAGTTCTAAATTTAATAATCTTTCTAAAACTTATTTTTATGAATTTTTCTAAAGTATTTTGGCTGAGTTTAGAAAATCATTTTGAATAAAACAGAAATTAATTTGAGAAAAGAAAAGAGAAAAGGAAACGGGCCGGCCTCCCTAACTACCGCGCGGGCGCGCGCTTCGGCCCAGCAACGGCCCGGTGGCCCGCGCTCCCTCTCCCTCACGCTGACAGGTGGGACCCACCTGTCAGGAGAGTCTTCCACCTCCGGACGTGAATCCCGCGCGGATTCCTCTCCATTTCCGATCCGATTTCGACTCCAAAAATCGTGGAATTTGTTTCCTTATGCGCCCCCATATAATCCCCACCCCTGCCGCTTCTCCCCACGCCCAAACCCTAGCCTTTTTCGCCTCCAGGCCGCTCGGAAGAAAATTTCCGCCGCCGCCGTCGCCGCCGGTATTTTTCTTCAACTCCGGCGCCGTCCTTGCTTCTGAAATCCTCTTTCTCCTCTAGTCTTTCTTCTTTCGCTAATGCGCACCTCCGTGACATCGTGTACGCCCGTTTTCCGCAGCCGAACGTCGCCTCCATCCTCAACCAAAGGTCTCTGCCGCCGCCTCCGTCTCCGACGAGGAAAGGAGAAGATTTCCGACGCCGCCGCCGCGTCACCGACATCGCCTCCTCCTCCGCTCCTCCCGGGGCTCCGTATAAACGCCGGGAACGTCAAAGCCGACGCGCAGCCGCCGCGGGCGCCGTCGCCGGCGAGCGCTCCGGCGACCCGCGCGCCGCTCGGTTCGACCATGCGTTCTAAGCCGTTGGATCTAGATCCAATGGATCTAGATCGGAACGTTTCCGCGCGTCCGATTTTATTTAGATCGGACGGCTCACGTCCGCGATCCGCGCGAACCGTTTTCGTCCAATAGGATCGCACCACGTAGCCCCATATTATTTCTTTTTCTCTGGAATTTTATAAATAAAACAGAAAACGTGCAAAACTTAGAAAATTCATAACTTTTGATCTATAAGTTCAAATTTGATAAATTTTATATCCACGGATAGCCCTGCTAATGTAGATTATTTCTACAATATTTGTTTTTCCTTTTGATAAATTATATTTCATGAAATTATCCGAGGGTTATTTCGGCTATTAAATCCGTAACTCAAATAATAAAAATGTTTTTCAAATAAACTTAATTGTTTTAGAGTTAGGCTATTGCCCTCTGTCCAGAAATATTAATATGTGTCTTATTTGAAAATTTTCATAAGACAATAAAAGTTGTAATTATAGAATTCAAATTTTGTTATATTGTTTCTATTAATTAATTGATAAGTAAAATAATAAACTCCTAGAATTGCATCTCATGCATTTAATAACAGAAGATATAAATAATTGATAAGAGTGTCTAGTTATACTCATGGCACATCATGCATGCATACATTTTTATGTTTGGTATTGTGTGATATTGTGGGGGTATTTATTTTTGTGTACTGGTTGTGCTAGATTGTGAAGGAGAGGAAGGACTTGCGTGTGAATGGTATTCTTGTTGTGCTTGCTCCTCCTGCTAGCAAGGCAAGTGACTTCATAAAACACCTACTATTTTATTCTATTGCATACCTAGTGTTTTAAGCAGTATTTGCAAAAGTAGTATGCATGATAGGTTTTTGGGAGATTGTAGTATGCTATGCAAACCTGTTAGGTTACCCCTTAGAAATTCCAGTTAGACCCCTATTATTATTTAGTGGAAGTACCTGATGCAAAAATGATTGTTTTATGGTTGATGTGATAAATGAAAATTTCCACTAAATTAATTTAACGCCTGGGTGGATTGAGTCGATCGAGGAGGTTTCAAGTTGAGTGGCTTCTCAGGGCCAAGTCTTATGGTCGTCTTCGCCCAAGATAGTTTTCACTTACTTGGGGCCATGATATGCGGTGTTAACCTGAGTTGCTCACTTGTGGTAGTCCACCCAGGGCTATGAGATTTAAGTTTACACTGAGTCTAGTTGCTTATCGTGCAACCATTGGTCAATATGGGCTCTGTCTTGATGGAGTAAGTTGATGTGGACCTGGGTCAAGAGATTGATGGTGGTAGAGTTGATAGGATGGTGGTAATCTCTTAGTATGATCATGGGAAAGCAACTTCTGAAAAGTCTCATCTTGATCTTCTCCTTTTCCTTCTCACTAAAGGAGTGTAGAGGATAGTTTGGGTTGATTGAGTCTAATGGTGAAAGTGCACACACTCTCGAGAGTTAAAACCTATGATCTTAGCCGTGTCCCCGGCATCGGACAATCTGAGTAACTACACAAGGTTGTCCTCTGAAAATCTCTTCATCCCAATTTCTTAATTAAATCTTGATGGGTGAACATGGGTAGGAGACATGGATTTGTCTCGAGTTTGTCTATAAAGAGAAGATATTGTTTCAAAAAGTTGTTTACCAAAAGTAGGAGAAAACTTGCCTTGCGCAATAGCCTTGAGCTCCACCAGCCAAATAAGCATATAGATATAGCTTAGTAAAATATTAGAAATTAAAGTCACTTGCCACCACAATTCAATTGTGCTGACACTTTATAGTTGGGCTGCAACTAAACCTTGCAGATTGTTCGAATGAGGAGTAAGGGGGTTGTCTTCGAGCTACAACCAACATGTTTGCCAGTGGCTTAATGGAGATGATGTAGCTCCATGCTATCTTTAGAATTGCATATGAACTCTGAAATAAAGTGTGAACTATTTATTTCAGCTAGCATTTCAGCTAAGCTGAGTTGTAAGGATTATTTGTTTTTGGATCATTCGTCTCGTTTGTAATAAATTATGACATTGTACTGTGATATTACATCTTTTGGAAAATGCGAGACTTATGTGATCCAAGTCTTCCGCACTATTCATATGTGCCATTGCTCTTTTGAGCAAGGGCTCTACATTGTCAGAGGGGTCCTCGCACAACTTGTCTATCATGTTCAAGTTCTTTATGATGATCCTACTCCCTTTTTTATTTATGAGAAAAACTTTTCTTATGAGGGAGATAATGATACTTTTATGCATATGGATCATGATAAGAATGTTTCATGTGATGGTTATATTGTGGATTTTATCAATGATGCTACTGGAAGTTGTTATGAGAGAGGAAAACACGGTTGTAAAAGTTTTCAAGTTACTAAAACACCTCTCTTTATGTTCAAAGTTTTGAAGTTGCATTTGTTTCATGTTGCTATGATAATTGCTTTATGTTTCAATAATTTATTTTATCACAAGACTCCTTTTCATAGGAAGTGGGTTAGAATTGAATGTGTTTGATGTTTACCTCTTCATGCTCTCCTATGTTTTTCAACTCTCATTTTTATGAGAGCATCATACGAATCTCCTTGCCTAGCTAAAAGGCTTTAAAGAAAAACGCTTATGGGAGACAACCCACTATTTAATTTAATGTTATTTTATTTTGTTGAGTCAAGGAATATTCCTACCTCTATAGAAAATCCTTTTTATCTTTACATTATTGCATGTTTGTGTCAAAATAAGACTCTAGTTGAAAGTGGAAGCTAAATTTGGATTCCTGCGCAGAAATAGTTTTCTTATGTTCACCGTTAAATTCGTAACTCTTCACCGAAAAATCCAAATGCCCTGCCCTTGTTTGTGCATAAGCCTCAGATATATATGCAATTTTCATTAGTTTTAAGTTTTCTGATCTGAGCAAGTGAAGTGCCTCAAAACAATTCATATTTACGGACTGTTCTGTTTTTAACAGATTATGCCATTTATTTTGCAATGACTCTTTTGCTATTTTGATTGGATATTTTTGCTACATGAAGTATCAGTGGCTGTAGCTAATGTCTAGTAGCATTGGTAGCAACTGTGTTCCTACAGAATATCATATTTTTTCATGCACTAACCCTCTAATGAAGTTTTCAAGGATCAAGAGAGAAGGATGATATGATGTGATCAAGAAGATAGAAGAGCCAAAGCTTGGGGATGACCCGGTGGGTCACCCCCAACATATTTCAAGAAGACTCAAGCGTCAAAGCTTGGGGATGCCCAAGGCATCCCCTTCTTCATCAACAAACTATCAGGTCCTTTCTAGTGAAACTATATTTTAATTATGTCACATCTTATGTGCTTTGCTTGAAACGTTTGTTTGTTTTTGTTTTTGTTCTTGTTATTTCCATTCTGTGAATAAATTGCATCCTAGCATTCTCTTGTTATTTCCATTCTTATTAATACTCGTATTCTTCACTTATATTTTTTTGAGTATTCTTCTCTAGCTACTTCAATGCTTTCTAGCTCTTGTTTTTCATGCATCTCTTGCTAGAGATGTTAGCTTTATAATATCATACTCTCATATCTAGGCCAGCGCACTGCCCATGGCGGGCGGGGGTGTGGGGGTTTAGTCCCACACCGCCCGGCTGGCAAGGTGGGCACCCCTCCTCATCCTTTATATAGAGGTGCACCCCTGGGACTATAATTTGTTATGTTCCATGCTATATTATACCAAGTTATTAAATGTTTTATATGCATTTTATATAGTTTTATGCATTTTCTAGGACTAACCTATTAACAACATGCGACAGTGCCAGTTCCCTGTTTTCTGCTGTTTTTGGTTTCAGAAAAGTACTAAGGAAATATTCTCGGAATCGACGATTTCTTTTTGAAGTCCGTTTTTAATTGGGAACGTTCCAGAATATCGAAGACGAGACGAAGTGGGCGGCCGAGGCGTCGACACCACGTCCTCATGCGGCAGCCCTTCTGGCCGCGCGAGGGACAGATGTGGGTCCCTCAAGCCTCCACCGACCTCGCCCTTTCGCCTACATATACCCCTAGAACCAAAAACCCTATCACGGAAGACAAAATTCAGGGCACATAAGTCTCTGTTCTGGCACCCTACCGGGACGTGAAATTGCCATCGGAGCCATCTTCATCGACTTCACCACCATCTCCATCGCCGTTGCTGACTCCTATGATGAGGAGTGAGTAGTCTCCCGTGGGGCTGCGGGTTCTACGGTAGCCATGTGGTTTATCTCTCTCCCATGTGATCTTTATGTGATCATGATCTTTTTAATCTAGTTAAATATGTGATGGTACTCTTTATCTATTATGCACTCTAGAGGTTACTTTAATATGAACTCCGGGGTTATTCACGGTTGTAATGGTGACAGTGTGTGCACCGTGTGTGATTCCTTTATGACGTTGTTGGTTTTAGTTTACTCTGACTTTGAGGGTGCTCTTGTAGCCCTATACAATGAATGGTGTTTGTTATCCAACATTAGAGTGTCTGATATTAGTGTTTATTTATTTAACTTTGATGTCATTGTTGAGCATGTCCACTGGTGAAAGTAGGATCCATATGCCTTGTTTCTAAGAATTAAAACACCATTTCCTACAAGTTCTGCTACATCTTTGCTTGCTGCCATTTTTATTAAAGATTGTAGTTACTACTTATAATCATCCATATTACTTGTATTTCACTATTTCTTCGCATAACTAGTGCACCTATACATCTAACAAGTGTACTGGGTGTGTTGGGGACACAAGAAATTTCTTGTATCTTAATTGCAGGGTTGTTCGAGAGGGTTATCTTTGACCTCTACCTCCGTGAGTTCGATATGAAGGGGATCGCAGGCAGAAAACAATATTTTTTCTAACAACGACAATCTTAAACTAGCCAGGATCTATACTATGCAGATATACTAATACAGAGGAGATCGGTATACATACGCTTGTAGACCGAAAAGCAGGGATTATGCTCCCGCACAAGCGTTGATGATGAAGACGACGTAGCTGATCTCAAGGTCGCGTAGAGGATGTAGACCTCCCAGCACCACTAGCGTGGCACCTCGCAGAGCGTCACACACGTACGGTGAAGCTGACGACCTCCGAAGCTCCAGTCCAGGACGAGCAGCGGAAGAATTGGACCGGAACACCAACAGCGCGGCAGCGGGCGTACGGTGGAGAGAACTTTCTGCTCGGCGTAACTCCAACAGGGGAATCACGTTATCGAGAATAGATTACAGAAAGAATTGGATGAATTAGAAGGCCAGGGGTGCCCCTCTATATAAAGGGGCAAGGGAGCAGCCAATCTAGGTGGGCCCACACCCCAGCCGACCAAGCATGGTGCGCCGGCCTAGACCCTAGGTTGGTCCCATGTGGCCCACCTAGGGTCGGCCGAACTCCCCCTTCCCCTTTGGGGGGAACCTTCCCCCCTCACGGGCCTTCTTGCAAAAGAAGGCCCATTTAGGGCATTTTGCCTTTAAAAATAATGGAAAAATTAAATAAAAATATATTTAACTATTAATTACATTAATCAATATTAAATACATATTCCGTTCTAGAATGTAGGGTGTATAAGTTTTCTGCACGGATATTAAGAAAAGTTATTTTGTACATAGTGTACTAATTTTTTTTATGAAAAATGGTGAGAGATGAGTTCTTAATTAGTATAAATTAATACAATCTGTTAAATCGCTCTTTCGAGTCTAGGTCTCATTTTTTGATGGGTCAAATTCTCCGTAAATAGCAAATACACCTTATATTTTGGACTTTTCTAAAGAAACTATACACCTTATATCAAGGAACGGAGGGAGCATTATATAATTTATTCCGGCTCCGAAAACTATTTTGTCGCTGTAACATCCCAATATTTTGGAATGTTTGAAAATCCCTAAAAATTTAAACTTTGATTTTTATTAAAATATAACGTTAAATGTATATGGAAACCAACTTTAAAAGACTTCAAACATCTTCAAAAAGTTTAATATTTCAAATATCTCAAATAATCACTATCTTCAAAAGTTGTTCCAAGTTAAACATTTTATTATTCATTATTTTTCTTAAACATTATTATATAATTTGAAAAATGGTCTACAAACTTTAAAACTATTTTCTTGCAATAAAAGTTTCTTTGTAAGTATTTGATTTCAACCACTTAGCCATAGCTACTCATAAATTAAAATAATATTTACCAGTGTTCTTTTAAACTATTTAAAACATGGTATTTGGCCAAATGGTTTTCATTCTTTTACCTGAGTTTAAAACATAGTTTTGGAAATTATAAGTCTATATTTATATCTTTCAAACTTCATGGATTTTATCATTAATGATTTATCTAAATAGGCATTTCAATAACTTAAATGATTTTCATGAATATATTCAATATAAGAAATGAAATAAATCTAAAAAAATTCCAAAGGTATGTTATGGAGTTTTTAAATGAATTAGCATAATATAAAACATAATGGTGCACAAAATATTTTGAATTAAAAATGAATCCACTATATTTTCCATTTCTATAAAAATATGTATATGATGTTATTAACTATTCTACATAAATAAAAATAAATGGTAATTGGTAATGAGTTTAAATAAATTAATGTCAAACTCATATAAATATTGTATGTTTTATAAATTTAATTTTAGCCACAAATAAAGTTATTAAAGCCCGAACTTTCAAATTAGACATAAAGTGTCAAATTTGTATTTAATCAATAATCCAAAATTATTATGTTAGAAAAGTGTTCAAAACATAACCATTAGTGTTTTAAATGATAGATATTGTTTTTACAAAATTATAGAAACTAAATTGGGTTGATTTGGATTCGTAATTTAAAGGTTATTTAAAAAATCCAGAAAAGAGAAAAAGAAAAGAATAAAAAAAAGATTGGAAAAGCAAATTGGGCCGAAGCCCATTTCTCCCCTCGCGCGCGCGCAGACAGCGGCTACCCAGCCGACCTCTACCTCTCTGTCACTTCCACGTGGGACCCACCTGTCATCACCGTCTTCTTACACAAATCGCATGGCCGTCCATGGCGATTTCCGGCCGGCGATTTCTCCTCTTTATTCCAGGCAATTAAAGTCGTGATTCCTTCCCTCGTATATGCGTTCAAATAGCCTCCGCACTCCTCTTCGATTTTCCCTAGCAAAAGCAGCACGGGAGCCACCAGGCTGCCGCATTTTTCCGCCACCGTGCCGCCACTGCCGCCGGCCAAGTTTTTGAATTCCGGTGAGTCCTGAGCTCCTTAGGTCCTCCCTAGTCTCTCTCTCGGTTCCCCGTATCCGTGCGCTTGTTTGTGACGTCTTCGTTGACTTCTTTCCGCAGCAAATCGAGGACACCGTCTACGACCGGAGCAAGCCGCCGCCCGCAGCAACTTCGGCGAGCAACCGGAGAAGGTAGGAGACGCTGCGACCCCCTCCACTTCGCCAACGTCTTCGCCTCGATCTCCCCAACCTAACGGTATATCCCGTTCATCCCAGTAGGCTTTGCTTCATCGGGAACGCGCGATGTCGTACGTGTCGCCACCGCGTTTGCGTCCCCGGCGAGGTTTTCCGGCGACCTAGCGCCGCTAGCTTCTGGTAGATTAGATCTCCACCGTCAGATCTTGATCGGACGAATCGGTTTTATGGTTTCTATTCGAACCGGTATCGTTGAATCACAGAGTGCCACGTCGACGCCTCGTCAGCGCCCAGTCAGCATCCAGGTCAGAAAATGATTTTCCTATTTAATTCATTTTCGCAGTTTTGCAGGAAAACCCCCTATATTAGATTTATCATTACCTTTTCTCTGTTTATCCAAATTCAAATAATTTTATATATTTGGAAAGCCCTTGACATGTAGAAAATTTTAGATTTATAAGAATTCAAATTTGACTTAGTTTACAATATTCAAATTTCAAATGGATGATTTGAGTATATTTGTCATAACTTTAAATCTATAAATCAAAAAATTGCAAATAAAATTGTTTTAGAAACTTTGGAATATTTGTAATATGATGCCTCATATTTTTGACTATTATTTTGATGATTTAATAGTTATATGTTTAATCTGAATAATTTGAATAATTTTGACATAACTCTTGATAGAAAAATCATTTTCGAGTAAATCCAATTGCTATAAATTTAATTAAATCCCCTCGGTCTATTAACACCATTTATTAAATTTTGTTATAAAAATTTAATCACAGAAAACTTTGATCTTGTATTTACCCGTTTATTATATTTTCCTATAATAGAAATTAATTAAATTGCAATTATAACTTTATGCATATTTATAAAAATCACAAAAGTTGTTATGATGCTTTCTTGTGATTAAAAATTGCATTTCATGCATAGCATATTTTATTTTGTAGTTATACTTCCCATTGGAAAACTTCTTCATTATTTTTCTCTAAGTTAGAATTATTTTCAACTTAGTGTTCTCGTAAAGTGTTATGCACTTATAAACACTTGGGATTTTCAACCTTGAGCTCGAAGGCCAATGAAGGACTTAGCCAAAACAAGACTTTAGAAGTATCTTCAAGGAGAAGAAGCACTTAGAAGAAAATCAAGAAGAAGTTCATGAAGACCAACCAGCAATATTTTCTAAGTCTTGCTTCCTCTCTCTCTCTTTTCTCCCTTCTTCTCTTAGACCTCTTGATGACTAAATTATATTCAAGACCAACTTGGATGCTATCAACACCATCAAGTCTTCAGAGCCATCAAGTCTACAAAATTGCAATGAAGTCATCACATCAAGAAGAAAAGGAAGCAAGGAGAAGATTCTACATCTTTCTTTCTATCTTTTCCATCTTTCCCTAATCTTGTCTTTCACTTTAGAAATAAACAATTCTGATCATGTTATTACCTCCTTTGAAGTATGTTGGATCCTAGCGGCATAGTGAGATGAAGCGGCCTGGAGACTAACCTTACATGTCCATGTACATTAGACCTGTTCCACAATTATAAGTGGCTGGCTGGGTGTCTGTCTCTCTCACTATAGTGAATATCCAATTTACAAAGAGTTGTTAATAATTTTTGATCACCTTAAAGAATAGACTTAGTATTTTCTCTAAGTATTTTGCACATCATGACTAAGCCATTTAGAGTGCTTATTCAAGATGATTTATAGCAAAGTATTTTGTCCCACTTATGACCTTGGTACTTAATCATTTTTCATCAACATATTTGCCTTGCATTAACTTAGATGATTTTCGTGGCATGACATGCATCTCGAGTCCTTAGAAATATTTTGCACATGATGCATGACATATTTTCCTTAGAAGTTTATGAAACTTGTTTGTTCAATATGTATTTTCCTTAGAAATGTTGTGTTTTATGTTGATTGTGGTGTTGTGGTTTGTCTATATTGTTTAGATTGAACAGAGAGCTCCGAATAACGTTGAAAAGAGTTTGTGAGCAAAGAAATCATCCAAATGCAAGTGGCACATTCATAAACCTCCTACTATTTTCTATATGCATTACTTAGTGTATTTTTATATAAGCATATGTAGGATAGTATTGCTATGCTAGACCTGTGTAGAAATTCCTTACTCTTGTGTCTAGGTTCCTATGCAATACTTAGTAGAATTATTTGATGTTGTGCAAATGTTGTTTTGTGAAAATCCAAATTCTACTAAGTTAATAAAGAACCTCCTGGGTGGATTGGTTGTATATGGTGGCGAAGTTGAGTGGCTACTCAGGCCCATGTCTATGGTTCCTGGAGTACATGCACTTGTGGATGGACACCCAGGGAACAAAGGGATCTGAAGAACTCTGAGTGACGATTGCTTTCAGTGCAACCATTGTGAATGGGCTCTGTCTTGATCAATTATGTTGCATGGACTCGCCCCGGCTTGAAAAGCAGATCTAGATGGTGTTAGGTGGAACGGGTCAAGCCAGAGTGGGAGGGAAAATGCTTCTGAAAGATCTCGTCTCATTCTTCTCCTTTTCCTCATCACTTCAGAGTGTAAAGGATAGTTTGGGTTGAATGGGTACAATGGTGAACGTGCACAACCTCTGCAAATTGTAAAACTAAGTACTTAGCCATGTCCCCGGTATGGACAATTTGAGCAGCTGATCACGGACGTCAACGGAGGATTCCACCATTCCAATTTCTAAGTTAAAACTTGATGGGTGAACAAGGATAGAATAAGACAGTGGATTTCAAGCCACGGATGTCTCGAATAGGAGAAAAGTATTTTCCAAAGAGTTAGGAAAAATTGGCTTTATGCAAAATAGCCTTGAACTTCACCAGCCAAATATGCATATAGGTTATTAGAGTTATTCCACTAAGTGTCCACCATAGTTTCACTTGCCAGACTCCATTTTTTATGGAATCTAACCCACCTTGTTTGCCCAGTAAGGACTGGGGTGTGCAGAGCCCACTCTCCCCATGGCTTCACGACCAAGGAAGTGCTGCAGGGCGCACATGGCCTCTACAGCCGCCGCAGAGTGACGCGAGCACTCCTATTGCCATTCAGGTGATAAAGGGGTCAATAAAGTTGTGCCGCCTGTGCTAGGACAGCTGGGACTTTCCTCTCTTGTGATAAAGCGGCTGTACGGTGCAACACTCCAAGAAGATCGTCATCATGGGCTCCACCAAGATCGCTGCCACCCCTGCGAGCGGTTCTGCGCGGTCTGCCGCCTGTCGGCCACCGCGTCCAATTTTATCGCTGATGGACCGCGTCCATGGAAGATTGAGCAACGGCGGACTCCAACTCCTCCTGGCCACTGCCGTGTGGGAGCCCACCTTGGGGGCCCTTCGCAAGGAAGTCGCTAGTGGAGTCTATAAAAGGAGGGAGAGCTCCACCGTAGCGAGAGGTCGGCCAATTGCTTGCTAAACACTTGTAAACCCTAGCCCAGCTAGTAGGATAGCTTTCGGCTTGAGGAGGAAGACGACCATTGTGTCCCTCTCCAAGCACAAACTGCCTCAAGAGAGCCCTCGGCAAGCTCATTTGTACAGTAACCTCTACAGAGCAATACAGACAAGCAGGAGTAGCGGTGTTACCTCCTCCTGAGGGTCGTGAGCCTGGGTACGGGCCGGTGTCCATCTCTTTCGTGGGGGTTCCTCTCCAGGCCCGGCGAGCACCGTCGTCGTGCCTCTCGAGGGTCGCTTGACCTCCGTGTTCAATCCCCTTCACGAACTACTCTTCAGGGAGTGACCACCCCTGTTTCGTGGGAGTCACAACCGACATTTGGCGTGCCAGGTAGGGGATTGAGGTGCGTCAACGACCTTCGAGCCGCCTCCGCGCCATGGCGAACACCCGCTACTCACGCCGCCCGCGCCAACCGGCGCGCGGCAGAAGGAGCACGCGTCACGCCCGGCGCCACGGCCACGCGCGCACGACGGGGGCGACCCCGCGTGAAGAGCGCGCCAAATCAGGCCCTCATGTGGAAGAGCCCGAGCACAACTCCGAGCAGGAGGAGGACGCACAGTCGGTGCACCCGACGTGGCACCCGAGCGGCTCTGGTCCAGGCAGGACGGACCCCGCGCCGCACATCGCCCTGCTCATGGCACAACAACTTCTCCGCTATCAGTCTACCGCTGAGGCCCACGAGCAATGGCTAGAGCACCTCAACCACCTCGTCGGCATCGCCACGACTCGCCTCGCTCTGTCGCAGTCCATCGTGCACCCCTCCTTCGCGGGCACGGCTGTGCCAGACGCGCCTCCGCCTCAACCAGGGCCTGCACTGGCTGCGACGTAGAGGGCTGCCTCGCATGCATCCTCGCCTCACGACTGCCTGATTGTGAAGCGCACCGCGCCAGACGCGCGCGTGGGGATGTAGCTCCAGTGCAACCGCCAAAACCGGCTCGTGGAAGAATTCGGCCAGGCGGGCCAGCAGAACCGCAGCGTGCTGCAGCATGGGGTAGCCACATATGCCACAGGCTGCATGGCGTTCACCCGCTCCCTACGCCGCGTGGTATGGCCCCCGAAGTTCAGGCCGACTCTCCCCAAGGGCTACGACGGCGCCGGCAACCCCATCGAGTTCCTGCAACTCTACACCACCTCCGTCAAGCCGGCAGGTGGAGACGACAAGGTCATGGCCAACTGGTTCTCCCACGCGCTTCGCGACTCTGCGCTGTCGTGGCTCCTGAACCTCCCTGAGGACTCTGTGAACTCTTGGAAGGAACTCTACAAGCAGTTCGTCTCCAATTTCAAGGGGACAAACGAGCGCGCGCTCACCCACAACGACCTGCGCGCTGTGGTGCAGAAGAAGGATGAAACCCTTCGCAAGTACATCTGCCGCTTCAGCCAAGAGCGAAACAAGATCCCGAACATCCCTGACACTCAAGTCATCGCCGCCTTCACGAGGGCATCACGAACAGCAGGATGCTCGAGAAGTTGGGTATCCACGACAAGCTCACGTCTGTGGTGAAGCTACTCGACCTGGTGGACAAGTGCGCCAATGTAGCGTACCTGCACTTAAAATATGGCAAGGTACCTGTGTATAGTGCATATCCCTGGATCGATTCGTTTGCACACACACTTTACGATGTAATATCACAACAAAGTATCAATTTTATTACATCGAGGATCCAGACTTACAAAATATTCATTACAAGTTGCATAGCATAAAGCCAACACCAAAAGAGTAAACAGCGGAAATACAATAGCAGTGAGTCTCCATCATCTACATGTTGCCACAGGCGAAAACATGTTGGTTGCAGACTCGAAACCATTAAATGAAACCTCACTCTTCATCTGAACAATGTGCAATAAGAAAAATATTGCAACAACGTGGGTCATATTCCATTTATATGTCATTTTGCATCTGTTATTTATACATGGGTCATATTTACAACGTGGGTCATAAGTCCAAATAAAATAATCTTTACATGTTTTTATATCAGAAAAATGCAATAAACATTAATATGCCATTTATATGTCATTTTGCATCTGTTATTTTTAATTGCTTAGTGTAATTTGTTAATTGCAACTAAATAATTAAATATGGAATGTGTGGGGTAATAAATATATAATGCCCTATTCCATTTAATTTAATTAGATCACCCATGCCATGTGTTGCCATGCTAACCAACATTTAATATTGCTGGTAAATAAATAACTTGCACCTAAATATTAATTGTCGGAATCCTGGTTCCGCTTAATTCGGATTAAGTGCATCTTGCCATGCCATGCATCATTCTCATATGATCATGCTGGATCTTTTGGCCGTAGTTGTAAAAGTGCATCTTTTACGCTTTCCAGTGTTTGTTGCTTCTTCGCGGATACAACGTTGAGATGTGTGAGCAACGACAAGATCTTCTTCCATGCGGGATTCCAGGCAAGCAAAGTTTGCTTGTTTACCTATACATTGTCTTTCATTCCTGCCGTTGATCTCTGCTACCCTAGTATTCGATTCTTTATCGCGATCCCATCACATGTTATCCTGCAGCCGATACAGCTTTATCCCCACATCCCATCACCTGTTGTATGTTTATCTGTTAGCCTTGCGAGTCGTAGTGCATGCTTAGATTTGGTTGTGCGAGTCGTCAGTTGGTCTTTTATTTCATATGCTTAGCTTGATAGATTATTCTACCTTAATAAAATGATGTATTATATTGGGGTATTATAATTAAAAGATAAGGCACCGGCAGAAGGCCTTGCGAGGTGCTTTGTTCTGCTAAGTGTCGACCTAGGAACTGAGATCTTGCTCCCCTAATCCAAGACTGAGCGCACTAACCACTTGTGGGAGGCCCTATGGAGCCCCCCTCGACTTTGACTGGAACTTCAACTTGTCCGGGAGCCACACCTAGTTCGGGTTTTCCATTTGTCTCATATGCATTGATGATACTAGTGTAGTATTTTACTTTGGCAGTGTGCCTTGTTACATGCATATAGGGCGCGGCCTGTTGGTGCGGAGGGGTGTGTCCTGCGGGAGTCCGCACCCTTTTGGCCGGGACCAGCATAGCTCCCGCGGCTCCTAGACTTGTTGCGGTGAAGGAAAAGAGTTGGGTTGAAAGGCCCTAATGTTTTTGACTGGGTTGATCATGCGAGTATGGGTCCAGTAGTGCACCCCTGGAGGGTATAATCTTATCGATGAGCCGCGTCCGCGGTTATGGACAACTTGGTGCGTTGCCGACTAATGAGATCTAGACAACTTACACCTAAATAATGTTAATTAATTTAACTGGTAATATAGAATTACTTTCACAATGAATGGTAACTAAAATTGTTCAATGTGTGAGTTTTCCCGAATTGCTTCCTCATATTTGGTTGAGGGGGTTAATCCGAGAATGGGTTATGATTGGTGTTAGTAGTAGCTGTTTACTTATGCGCTCTCTTATCCCTCTCTAATTAGACGGAAGTTGTAGCGCGTCTCTTTAGGTTGCTAGTGCTGCTGCCGCTAAGTCCACCTCCCCTATATTTTGGGAGATGGTGTAGAAAGTAGGCAAGTCGGTTTTGCTTGCCAGGGAGTGCCCTGACCCTCTTTCGGGATGTGCTTTATGTGCAGTTAACAGGTTTGAAGTCTGACGACGTTAGCTTGGGAATCCCTCCGGCTTGGCTGGGCAGGGATATGGCGCCATTGCTTATCTTCAGGACTCTTAGTCCAATTTGCTTCTTATCCGTAGTCGGATACTTTTTTGCTTCCGCTGTCATTTGTATCTTTGTATTGTAACATTTGTATCTTGACTCGTTCGAGTCGTTGTTGTAATTATATCTTTATTGTATTTGTGGATGTATCGGAAATGTTGTAATGCTATCACAATTCCACCCACATAATGCGCATGTTTCGACGTGCACATTATGTCTGGTGGGCGACCAAAAATCGTTATTATGCGGATTTCGGCGGGATCGCTTAAATCTACATAGTACCGATTTTCGGGCGTCACAAAGTGGTATCAGAGCCTTGGTTTCGATCTCCTTGTTGTTTCGATACGAATGGTTATCGAAGCAGCGGGTCCGCAAAAGCCTGTAGGATAACCTCGCTAACGGTCGATGTTTGTAGAGAGTCTAAATTATTTGACTAAAAGTTATTTTAAAAATATCTCAATAGGTTTCTATTTACTTCTTATCTCAATTCTATTTCTCCTCTTACCTTACTTGTTTTGAGTCTCTTCTCTTATCCAACTTTCAAAGTTTTAGGATACTACGTGTGGTTGGACGTTCTCTTACCTATATCCTATTAGGGTTCAATCTTCGGGAATCTTCTTCGACGTGATCAACTCTTCTTGTTAGTGCTGTCGAGAATTTCAAGGTGGAGCAACAATCCCTTGTTAGTGGTGTCGAGGAGTTCATCACGAAACCGGAAGACTCGATAGTTACCCCTCTCTTCTGGTGGTCTCGGCGTGGATCGCGGGACGCGATCCCTTGTTAGTGGTGTCGATTGTAACGCCCCGGGTTTATCCCAATTTAGTTTTTGTTTGTTTGTCTTTTGCATTATCATATCATCATATCATCATGCAATTGTCAATTCTTTTGTTTAATTTCAAATGCTTTTCAAATTAATTAAAATGGGTAATTTAAATATTTTGCAATTATGATAAAAACTAATTTATTAAATTTCCTATCTAAAACAAAAACTATTTCTTATAAAGTTTATTTATACAAATTCTTTTTCTAGTTGTGTTAAATGCAAAACAGAAAAGAATAAATAAAAGAAATAAAACCAGAGGGAGAAAAATCTTTTTTCCAGGCCGAAGCCCACTTACCTCCTGCCCATCTAACCTTGGCCCATCTTCTCTCTGGCCCAAGCCCACCTCCTCCCTTGTCTTCTTCCCACCTTTACACCGAGGCAGGCAGAGCAGAGGAGAGTGCCATGGCAGCCCCCACCACGTGCTCCACCCCTCCCCTCTACTTAGCCCCCGAGCTTCCCCTGGAACCCTAGTTTCCCTCCCCTTCTCCCCCAGCCGTCGCCGCCGCCCCTTTCCTCTCTTCCTCTTCCACTCGTTCTTCTCTGTTTCTTCCTCGTCCCAAAAATCACCGGAGCCTCCGCCGCCGCATCGCCATTCCTCCGGCCACGCCCTTCCTCCATCCTCGCGCCAGCTAATGCGTGGCCACCTCCTCTTCCTCCTCGCCGACGTGGACGGGCTCGGGAGCCAGGGACGAGCCTGCCTCCACTTCATCTTCCCCGGAGCGCCGCAGCCGTCCTCGACACGGACAGCTCGCCTCCGGCGTCCACGTGCCACCTCTCCTCGCCAACGGGTCTCCCACGGTGAGCAACTCTGATTCCCGTCCTTCTCCCCCTCTGTTTTGTCCCCTGGAAGCCCAATCCCGCCAGCGTCGGAGCCATCCCCGCCACGGACACGGCGCAACCGAACGCCGTCGAGCACGCACCCGAGGATCCCGAGCCTCCCCGCGACATCTGGGCACGGAAACGAACCCACCGCACCCCAAACACACCCCACACACGCACCCGGCAGGCGCAACGCCGCCCAAACGGGGTAGCCGCCGGCAATTTTCCGCCGCCGCTGTGTCTGTCTCCGTCAGATGCAGTTTCGTCAGTAAACTGAGGACCAGATCCAGCACTTAAACGCGCGAACTCGTATACTAACACTAGCACGCCTCGGTCCTAGTGGCTAGCACAACCATCCGCACCGCGCGCACGAGGTCGTGGGTTCGAATCTCGGCTCGCCGGAAAAAGGGCACTTTTTTCCTTTTATTTCGCGCACTGACAGGCGGGTTCCACCGGTCAGTGACTGTGGGAGTCCGCAGCGGCCAGCGCAGCGCCCCGTCAGCACGAGCCCCACATGTCAGCCTCTCTGGCTGTAGCCAGGCGCAGTAACAAAAGTCAGGAGAGAATCATGCGCTGCAAGTTTTACACAAAAGCCCCTGTACTTCCCGTTTTAAGTTTAGACCCTCACCAGAACACTTTTCTATCACGAACAGGTCCCTGCATTTTGCAGAAACACCCCCAGACTTTAATATGTAATAACTTTTATTCTATAAGTCCAAATAAAATAATCTTTACATGTTTTTATATCAGAAAAATGCAATAAACATTAATATGCCATTTATATGTCATTTTGCATCTGTTATTTTTAATTTCTTAGTGTAATTTTTTAATTGCAACTAAATAATTAAATATGGAATGTGTGGGGTAATAAATATATAATGCCCTATTCCATTTAATTTAATTAGATCACCCATGCCATAAGTTGCCATGCTAACCAACATTTAATATTGCTGGTAAATAAATAACTTGAACCTAAATATTAATTGTCGGAATCCTGGTTCCGCTTAATTCGGATTAAGTGCATCTTGCCATGCCATGCATCATTCTCATATGATCATGCTGGATCTTTTGGCCGTAGTTGTAAAAGTGCATCTTTTACGCTTTCCAGTGTTTGTTGCTTCTTCGCGGATACAACTTTGAGATGTGTGAGCAACGACAAGATCTGCTTCCATGCGGGATTCCAGGCAAGCAAAGTTTGCTTGTTTACCTATACATTGTCTTTCATTCCTGCCGTTGATCTCTGCTACCCTAGTATTCGATTCTTTATCGCGATCCCATCACATGTTATCCTGTAGCCGATACAGCTTTATCCCCACATCCCATCACCTGTTGTATGTTTATCTGTTAGCCTTGCGAGTCGTAGTGCATGCTTAGATTTGGTTGTGCGAGTCGTCAGTTGGTCTTTTATTTCATATGCTTAGCTTGATAGATTATTCTACCTTAATAAAATGTTGTATTATATTGGGGTATTATAATTAAAAGATAAGGCACCGGCGGAAGGCCTTGCGAGGTGCTTTGTTCTGCTAAGTGTCGACCTAGGAACTGAGATCTTGCTCCCCTAATCCAAGACTGAGCGCACTAACCACTTGTGGGAGGCCCTATGGAGCCCCCCTCGACTTTGACTGGAACTTCAACTTGTCCGGGAGCCACACCTAGTTCGGGTTTTCCATTTGTCTCATATGCATTGATGATACTAGTGTAGTATTTTACTTTGGCAGTGTGCCTTGTTACATGCATATAGGGCGCGGCCTGTTGGTGCGGAGGGGTGTGTCCTGCGGGAGTCCGCACCCTTTTGGCCGGGACCAGCATAGCTCCCGCGGCTCCAAGACTTGTTGCGGTGAAGGAAAAGAGTTGGGTTGAAAGGCCCTAATGTTTTTGACTGGGTTGATCATGCGAGTATGGGTCCAGTAGTGCACCCATGGAGGGTATAATCTTATCGATGAGCCGCGTCCGCGGTTATGGACAACTTGGTGCGTTGCCGACTAATGAGATCTAGACAACTTACACCTAAATAATGTTAATTAATTTAACTAGTAATATAGAATTACTTTCACAATGAATGGTAACTAAAATTGTTCAATGTGTGAGTTTTCCCGAATTGCTTCCTTATATTTGGTTGAGGGGGTTAATCCGAGAATGGGTTATGATTGGTGTTAGTAGTAGCTGTTTACTTATGCGCTCTCTTATCCCTCTCTAATTAGACGGAAGTTGTAGCGCGTCTCTTTAGGTTGCTAGTGCTGCTGCCGCTAAGTCCACCTCCCCTATATTTTGGGAGATGGTGTAGAAAGTAGGCAAGTCGGTTTTGCTTGCCAGGGAGTGCCCTGACCCTCTTTCGGGATGTGCTTTATGTGCAGTTAACAGGTTTGAAGTCTGACGACGTTAGCTTGGGAATCCCTCCGGCTTGGCTGGGCAGGGATATGGCGCCATTGCTTATCTTCAGGACTCTTAGTCCAATTTGCTTCTTATCCGTAGTCGGATACTTTTTGGCTTCCGCTGTCATTTGTATCTTTGTATTGTAACATTTGTATCTTGACTCGTTCGAGTCGTTGTTGTAATTATATCTTTATTGTATTTGTGGATGTATCGGAAATGTTGTAATGCTATCACAATTCCACCCACATAATGCGCATGTTTCGACGTGCACATTATGTCTGGTGGGCGACCAAAAATCGTTATTATGCGGATATCGGCGGGATCGCTTAAATCTACATAGTACCGATTTTCGGGCGTCACAAAGTGGTATCAGAGCCTTGGTTTCGATCTCCTTGTTGTTTCGATACGAATGGTTATCGAAGCAGCGGGTCTGCAAAAGCCTGTAGGATAACCTCGCTAACGGTCGATGTTTGTAGAGAGTCTAAATTATTTGACTAAAAGTTATTTTAAAAATATCTCAATAGGTTTCTATTTACTTCTTATCTCAATTCTATTTCTCCTCTTACCTTACTTGTTTTGAGTCTCTTCTCTTATCCAACTTTCAAAGTTTTAGGATCCTACGTGTGGTTGGACGTTCTCTTGCCTATATCCTATTAGGGTTCAATCTTCGGGAATCTTCTTCGACGTGATCAACTCTTCTTGTTAGTGGTGTCGAGAATTTCAAGGTGGAGCAACAATCCCTTGTTAGTGGTGTCGAGGAGTTCATCACGAAACCGGAAGACTCGATAGTTACCCCTCTCTTCTGGTGGTCTCGGCGTGGATCGCGGGACGCGATCCCTTGTTAGTGGTGTCGATTGTAACGCCCCGGGTTTATCCCAATTTAGTTTTTGTTTGTTTGTCTTTTGCATTATCATATCATCATATCATCATGCAATTGTCAATTCTTTTGTTTAATTTCAAATGCTTTTCAAATTAATTAAAATGGGTAATTTAAATATTTTGCAATTATGATAAAAACTAATTTATTAAATTTCCTATCTAAAACAAAAACTATTTCTTATAAAGTTTATTTATACAAATTCTTTTTCTAGTTGTGTTAAATGCAAAACAGAAAAGAATAAATAAAAGAAATAAAACCAGAGGGAGAAAAATCTTTTTTCCAGGCCGAAGCCCACTTACCTCCTGCCCATCTAACCTTGGCCCATCTTATCTCTGGCCCAAGCCCACCTCCTCCCTTGTCTTCTTCCCACCTTTACACCGAGGCAGGCAGAGCAGAGGAGAGTGCCATGGCAGCCCCCACCACGTGCTCCACCCCTCCCCTCTACTTAGCCCCCGAGCTTCCCCTGGAACCCTAGTTTCCCTCCCCTTCTCCCCCAGCCGTCGCCGCCGCCCCTTTCCTCTCTTCCTCTTCCACTCGTTCTTCTCTGTTTCTTCCTCGTCCCAAAAATCACCGGAGCCTCCGCCGCCGCATCGCCATTCCTCCGGCCACGCCCTTCCTCCATCCTCGCGCCAGCTAATGCGTGGCCACCTCCTCTTCCTCCTCGCCGACGTGGATGGGCTCGGGAGCCAGGGACGAGCCTGCCTCCACTTCATCTTCCCCGGAGCGCCGCAGCCGTCCTCGACACGGACAGCTCGCCTCCGGCGTCCACGTGCCACCTCTCCTCGCCAACGGGTCTCCCACGGTGAGCAACTCTGATTCCCGTCCTTCTCCCCCTCTGTTTTGTCCCCTGGAAGCCCAATCCCGCCGGCGTCGGAGCCATCCCCGCCACGGACACGGCGCAACCGAACGCCGTCGAGCACGCACCCGAGGATCCCGAGCCTCCCCGCGACATCTGGGCACGGAAACGAACCCACCGCACCCCAAACACACCCCACACACGCACCCGGCAGGCGCAACGCCGCCCAAACGGGGTAGCCGCCGGCAATTTTCCGCCGCCGCTGTGTCTGTCTCCGTCAGAAGCAGTTTCGTCAGTAAACTGAGGACCAGATCCAGCACTTAAACGCGCGAACTCGTATACTAACACTAGAACGCCTCGGTCCTAGTGGCTAGCACAACCATCCGCACCGCGCGCACGAGGTCGTGGGTTCGAATCTCGGCTCGCCGGAAAAAGGGCACTTTTTTCCTTTTATTTCGCGCACTGACAGGCGGGTTCCACCGGTCAGTGACTGTGGGAGTCCGCAGCGGCCAGCGCAGCGCCCCGTCAGCACGAGCCCCACATGTCAGCCTCTCTGGCTGTAGCCAGGCGCAGTAACAAAAGTCAGGAGAGAATCATGCGCTGCAAGTTTTACACAAAAGCCCCTGTACTTCCCGTTTTAAGTTTAGACCCTCACCAGAACACTTTTCTATCACGAACAGGTCCCTGCATTTTGCAGAAACACCCCCAGACTTTAATATGTAATAACTTTTATTCTATAAGTCCAAATAAAATAATCTTTACATGTTTTATATCAGAAAAATGCAATAAACATTAATATGCCATTTATATGTCATTTTGCATCTGTTATTTTTAATTGCTTAGTGTAATTTGTTAATTGCAACTAAATAATTAAATATGGAATGTGTGGGGTAATAAATACATAATGCCCTATTCCATTTAATTTAATTAGATCACCCATGCCATGTGTTGCCATGCTAACCAACATTTAATATTGCTGGTAAATAAATAACTTGCACCTAAATATTAATTGTCGGAATCCTGGTTCCGCTTAATTCGGATTAAGTGCATCTTGCCATGCCATGCATCATTCTCATATGATCATGCTGGATCTTTTGGCCGTAGTTGTAAAAGTGCATCTTTTACGCTTTCCAGTGTTTGTTGCTTCTTCGCGGATACAACGTTGAGATGTGTGAGCAACGACAAGATCTGCTTCCATGCGGGATTCCAGGCAAGCAAAGTTTGCTTGTTTACCTATACATTGTCTTTCATTCCTGCCGTTGATCTCTGCTACCCTAGTATTCGATTCTTTATCGCGATCCCATCACATGTTATCCTGCAGCCGATACAGCTTTATCCCCACATCCCATCACCTGTTGTATGTTTATCTGTTAGCCTTGCGAGTCGTAGTGCATGCTTAGATTTGGTTGTGCGAGTCGTCAGTTGGTCTTTTATTTCATATGCTTAGTTTGATAGATTATTCTACCTTAATAAAATGTTGTATTATATTGGGGTATTATAATTAAAAGATAAGGCACCGGCGGAAGGCCTTGCGAGGTGCTTTGTTCTGCTAAGTGTCGACCTAGGAACTGAGATCTTGCTCCCCTAATCCAAGACTGAGCGCACTAACCACTTGTGGGAGGCCCTATGGAGCCCCCCTCGACTTTGACTAGAACTTCAACTTGTCCGGGAGCCACACCTAGTTCGGGTTTTCCATTTGTCTCATATGCATTGATGATACTAGTGTAGTATTTTACTTTGGCAGTGTGCCTTGTTACATGCATATAGGGCGCGGCCTGTTGGTGCGGAGGGGTGTGTCCTGCGGGAGTCCGCACCCTTTTGGCCGGGACCAGCATAGCTCCCGCGGCTCCTAGACTTGTTGCGGTGAAGGAAACGAGTTGGGTTGAAAGGCCTAATGTTTTTGACTGGGTTGATCATGCGAGTATGGGTCCAGTAGTGCACCCCTGCAGGGTATAATCTTATCGATGAGCCGCGTCCGCGGTTATGGACAACTTGGTGCGTTGCCGACTAATGAGATCTAGACAACTTACACCTAAATAATGTTAATTAATTTAACTAGTAAAATAGAATTACTTTCACAATGAATGGTAACTAAAATTGTTCAATGTGTGAGTTTTCCCGAATTGCTTCCTCATATTTGGTTGAGGGGGTTAATCCGAGAATGGGTTATGATTGGTGTTAGTAGTAGCTGTTTACTTATGCGCTCTCTTATCCCTCTCTAATTAGACGGAAGTTGTAGCGCGTCTCTTTAGGTTGCTAGTGCTGCTGCCGCTAAGTCCACCTCCCCTATATTTTCGGAGATGGTGTAGAAAGTAGGCAAGTCGGTTTTGCTTGCCAGGGAGTGCCCTGACCCTCTTTTGGGATGTGCTTTATGTGCAGTTAACAGGTTTGAAGTCTGACGACATTAGCTTGGGAATCCCTCCGGCTTGGCTGGGCAGGGATATGGCGCCATTGCTTATCTTCAGGACTCTTAGTCCAATTTGCTTCTTATCCGTAGTCGGATACTATTTTGCTTCCGCTGTCATTTGTATCTTTGTATTGTAACATTTGTATCTTGACTCGTTCGAGTCGTTGTTGTAATTATATCTTTATTGTATTTGTGGATGTATCGGAACTGTTGTAATGCTATCACAATTCCACCCACATAATGTGCATGTTTCGACGTGCACATTATGTCTGGTGGGCGACCAAAAATCGTTATTATGCGGATTTCGGCGGGATCGCTTAAATCTACATAGTACCGATTTTCGGGCGTCACAGGGCACTTGAGCATCGCGACTAAGGTCTCTTACCTCTCCTAGGCCTAAACTCCCCCCGGCCTTGCAGAGTCATTGCTCTAGCATACCGAAGTGGCGGAGTCATGGCACGAAGAGATGGGTCCTAACGACACAGAGAACAAATAGACATGAAGATAAGTCCTTAGGGACCTCGAGCTGCCGGCTCTCGTCCTCTATCACCTCACGGAGGTCAGCGACAGGGACCTCGAGCACCGTGAAGAGCTGGTCGAAGTAGACCAGGTACATGGCAGCATCGCCACGTCCTCGAACCTCGGCGTGCAGCACATCCGCGCCAAGCAGGGCGTCAAGCTCGTTACCCCGGGCGACCAGCGCTTTGGACATGCGCTTCGTTGCCTCGTGAGCGCACGGGCCGCCGCGGCAGTGTCCGCAGCCTCCGTCGCCTGCTCCATCGCAGGAGCCACCTGCTCCTCCACGTCCTTGGCCAGGGTGATGAGGTGATGGATGGCCTCGCTGTGGGCCTCTTCCGCCCGGCGTCGACCGTCCTTGGCGCGCTTGAGGCGGGCCTCTAGCTTGGAGTTGGCCTGCTCAAGCTCAGCAATCCGCTGAGCATCGGCGGCGTGCCGGGCCTTGAAGCGGTCCTCCTGCTCCTGGGCCAAGTCGCGGTACTCCTGGGATTTCGTCAGCCGGTACTGCTTCTCGCGCTCCAGGAGGGCGTCCTCCGCCTCTTTCTTCTTCTCGGCGTACCGCTGCTCGAACCGCTCCAGGGCACGCTTCTGGGTGGCGACGTTCTCGTCGTATTGGTGCCGCGCCTGGGCCAGGTCTCCCTCGCGCGCCTCAAGCTCTTCGCGCTGAGTGGCGAGCGTGCTCTCCGCCTGAAGCTGCTGCTCATCGCGCAGCCGCACCTCCTTCTCATTGAGGGCCAGCTGCCGCTCGCGCTCGGCGAGGCCCTTGCGGTCCTCCTCCATGGTCTCCTACGCGGCCTGGTGGGCGGAGAGGAGCTGGGTCTCCAGCTGGCCCAGCTCGCGGCGTTTTTGCGCCAGCGAGCCCTCCAGTGCTTTTCTCTCCGCTGTCTCCGCGGACAGGAGCTCGGTAGCGGCGTCACGCTCCTCGTGAAGTGGCGCGAGAAGCTCGGAGGTGTCACAGATGGCGCCCCTCGCAGATCTCCTTTCCTAAGCGGATGGACTCCTCACGCGAGGCCTGCAGCGCCAGGTCCTCTTGACGACGAGCCTCGACGGCCGTGTTAAAGGACGCTTACGCCCTCGCAAGCTCCTTGCGCTTCTGAGCGAGCTGTATGTCCTCGAGGGCGAGTTGCGCCTCCAAGCCCTCCAGGGACTCCCTCACAAGAAGAAAGGCGACCTCGATGTGCCCCACGCTCTAGTCTCAGCCACGGAGGACCAGGTCTTGGCTTGTCGAGGGCCCAGCCCATGAGTTGAGGCCCGAGAGCCTAGCCTTGGAGCACTCTCGGGGGCTAGGCTGCACTCCGTCCCCGACCGCGTCAGCAGCCCCCTCGACGCCTATACCGGCCTTGGTCTCATCCCCTACCGCGTGATGAGGAGGAGAAGTAAGAGCCCCTCCTGCAGACTCGTCCACACCTGGCGGCGCCTGACCCGCCTCGACCTCTGGCTGCGCGGGAGGCGTGGACACACGAGCTGGAGTTGTCTCGCGCGGCGGAGTCGGCTCGCGCGGTGGGGTTGGCTCGCGCGGGGGCGTGGCCACGCGAGGAGGAGTAGGAGCGCGAGGAGGAGTGGAAGTCCTTTCCTCCGGAGCCTCCACCACCATTGGCTCAGGAGGCGGCGCAGAGGCCCCCGGGCGAGGCGCGACCTCCTCCGCCTGAGGCGCTGCAGCCTCCGCCCGAGGCGCAGCCGCCTCCCCTTGAGGCACTTCCTCAGTAGGGCCTGTGGAGGCCGTGTCCACAAGCCTCCTCGCCTCTTCAGCCACGGCCTCAGCCCTGACTCTCTTCACATCTGCTGCCTTGCAAAGCCTACGGTGCTTCGCAGGCACAAGATCACTGGCAAGAACCCAGAAAAGACCTTCAAGAGAAGATAAAGCGAAAGAGAGAAGGAGTAAAACGACCAAGTACCAGGAACACTTACCCAAACGGTTGAGCACCGGCGTCGACCCACGCCAGGCCTGGCGAGCGCCAGGAGGGCGTGGTCCTGGGACCAGACCCCTCCGGAGGCGCAACAACTTTCCTCTTGGAGGGGACGTCGGACGGCCTCGCTCCAGACCTGCCCACGGCTGCCTTGGAGCGCAGCTCGCGCCTCCCCGGAGTGGCCTCCGCGTCGGAGGCCTCCCTAGCCTCATCCTCCTCCTCCACGAGGTGCGAGGGCGCCACCACGAAGGCATCATCATCGCCTGACGAGATGTCGCAAATCTCGTCAGTAAATGGCCTTGCCCTCGAAGAGGACACCTCCCCTACCGCGGCCTCCTCCTCACCTAGCCCAGCTCCCGAGGCCGAGGGAGAATCCGCTTCCTCCGCGCCCCGCACCGCCGGCACGGGCACCACCATCCCCGCCTGGCCTGCCGGGGTGAACAGAGGCATCCCCTCCAAAATGGCCATACGCTCAGTCATGTTGTACTGATGGAGAGGCCAGAGCGTGACTGGGAGTTGATCCACGACAGGCACCACTGGGTTGAGGAAGAGCGCAGACAGGACGTTGTCGACGGCGTCCTTGTCGTTGTCCTCGCGGTGGAGCCGCATCTTGTCGTTCAGCCCGGCTTACATCCACATGGGCACCGAGTGAGCCTGGAGGGGAGCGATGCGGTGCGTCACGAAGTCTGCCACAGTGGTCTGCCCCGTGAGGCCCTCCTCGCGGAGGAAGCTCAGGCGTCCCATCAGGCTCGCGTTCTTCGCGCCATCCAAGGGCGCCTTGCCCCAGTGGGAGTTCTTCAAGGGCGGCGCACCGGGGACCTCGAGGAAGGCGCATGGATTATCCACCCCGACGAAGAACCACTTCTAGCGGAAGTCGTCCACCTTCTTCGTCACCGAGGTGACGGTATTGCCGTCGCTCCACGACATGGGGATGTAGACACTCCCCATGCCGTCCACGATGCGGAACGAGACGCACCCCGAGCGCTCATTCTTCGCCGCTTTCCGGAGTGCGTAGAAGCACCGGAAGAGCCCCACTGTGGGCTCCAAGCCTAGGTACGCCTCACAGAGGTACGCAAACAAGGCAAGGATGAGGACGGACTTGGGGTGAAGACGTAGCAACTGGACCTGGTAGAACGCCAACACCGCCTCTAGGAACGGCGAGAATGGCGGCACCAGCCCGGCGGCGAGGCAGTGCTGGAATATCGGGAAATACCCTCGCGGGCATTTCCCGTGCGCCGCGGGCTTGAGCGCGGTGGCGCCATGCTCGTTCGTCCGGTCCGCTAAAACGAAGCGGACCTTGGCGAGTGCTTTGTCGTTGACGCGCACACCAAGCAGTGCCGCGCCATGCGCGACCTTAGCAGCCTCCGCCTGGGAAGAAGACCCCGCAGCAGCCTTGCCCTTGTTCTTGGTGGGACTCATCGCCGGAGTTCAGGGTGTCGCTGGAGGCGGAAGGAGCAGAGAGCGCTAGAGAGTGAAGGCGAAGAGCTCGAGAATGGCGGAGGCTTCTGCGAGAAGGATGGGGAGCAGTAACGGCTCCCTCCTGTGGCGCTCGGGTTTTATGTCCCCTCAAGGAGAAGTTACCGGGGCGTGGTGGGAACCCCCACGACGCACGCCCCAGATCGTGCGCGACCGTTACTCGTCTGAGTGCCACGTGGCTCGGGCCGGCAACGCACTTTGGACCCACGACGCTCCGCCTGCGCCCATGGGCTCAATCGCTCCCATCATTGGCCCGGGGGCTACTGACGGCCCAGTGGAGACTGGGGTATGATGAGCCCACTCTCCCCAGGCCTCGCTCGTAGGCTGATCAGACGAAACGATTAAGGACCAAGCCACAGCTTAGAGAGACCCTCGAGAGGCAAATCCTCTTGAGGGCTTGAAGAGGAAGCGAAGGTCTGAAGAGGTCCTGCGCTTCAAGAGACCCTCCCGAGGTGATATGCACCTATCGGGAAGTCACCATAAATCTCTCCACAGGCCCCCTCGGGCCTGCGAGGAAGCTTCGCGGCCAAGGAAGTACGACGGGGCACACATGGCCTCTGCCGTATCCGTAGAGTGACGCAGGCGATCCCTTTGCCGTTTTGGTGATAAAGGAGTCAATAAAGTTGCGCCGCCAGTGCCAGGACAGCTAGGACCTTCCTCTATGGCGATAAAGCAGCTGGACGACGCAACCCTCCAAGAAGATCATCATTGTGGGCTCCACCTCAAAGACTGCAACCCCTGCAAGCCGTTCTGCACGGTCGGCAGCCTGTCGGCCATCGCGCACAACTTTATCTCCGATGGACTGCGTCCATGAAGGATTCCGCCGCGGTGGACTCCAACGCCTGCCCGCAACTGCCGTGTGGGAGCCCACTTTGGACGCCAAGCGCAAGGAAAACGCCTGCGGCGCCTATAAAAGGAACGAGAGCTCCACCGTAGAGGGCGGTCGGCAAATTGCTTGGAGAACACTTGTAAACCCTAGCTCAGCTAGTAGAATAGCCTTCGGCTGGAGGAGGAAGAAGACCATTGCTTCCCTCCATAGCCACGAACTGCCTCAAGGGAGCCCTCGACAAGCTCAGTTGTACTGTAACCTCCAAAGTGCAATAAAGACAAGCATGAGTAGCGGTTTTACCTCCTCCTTAGGGCCGTGAACCTAGTAACAGGATGGTGTCCATCTCTATTGTGGGTGTTCCTCTCCAGGCCCGGTTAGCACCGTCGTCGTGCCTCTCGAGGGTCTTGACCTCCATGTTGAATCCCCTTCACGAACTACTCTTCAGGGAGTGACCACTCCTGTTTCGTGGGAGTCACAACCCGACAGCGGGTGTCCTCCTCGCGTGCGGCCTGCAGCGCCAGGTCCTTGAGGCGACGAGCCTCGACAACCGCATGGAAGGACGCCCACGCCCCTGCAAGCTTTCGCGTTGCTGGGCGATCTACACTTCCTCGAGGGCGAGGTGCGCCTCCAAGCCCTAAAGGGAGTCCCTCACTAGGCGGAAGGCGACCTCGCGGTGCCCAGCGCTCCAGTCCCAGCCGCTTAGGATCAGGTCTCGGCTTGCGGACGGCCCAGCCCCGGCGTCAAGGCCTGAAAACCTGGCCTCGGAGTGCGCTTGGGGGCTGGGCTGCACTCCGTCCCCGGCTGCGCCGAAAACATCCTCGCCGCCCGGACTAGCCTGGCGGTCGCCCCCTGCAGCGGGACGAGGCGGAGACGGAGGGGCTCCCCCGGCAGTTTCGCCAGCACCTTGTGGCTGTTGGCCCGCCTCCGCCTCTGGCTTCGCGGGAGGCGTGGGCGCACGCGGCGGCGTAACTCCGCAGGCTGGAGTTGGCTCGCGCGGTGGAGTTGGCTCGCGCGGTGGCTTAGTCGCGCGAGGCGGTGTAGGAGCGCGAGGAGGGGAAGCGACCCTCTCCTCCGGAGCCTCCACCACCATGGGCTCAGGAAGCGGCGCAGAGGCCTCTGGGCGAGGCATGGCCTCCTCCGCCTGAGGCGCTGCAGCCTCCGCCCGAGTCGCATGCGCCTCCCCTTGAGGCACCTCCTCTGTTGGGCCTGTGGAGGACGTCTCCTCAGGCCTTATGGCCTCTTCATCCACGGCCTCAGCCATGGCTCTCTTCACGTATGCTGCCTTGCGAAGCTTACGGCGCTTTGCAGGGACAAGATCACTGGAAAGAGCCAAGAAAACATCTTCAAGAGAGGATAAAGAGGAAAAGAGCAAGAATCTAGCAACAAAATATTAGAAACACATACCCAGACGGCTGAGCACCGGTGTCAACCCACGCCAAGCCTGGCGAGCGCAAGGAGGGCTTGGCCTTGGCGCCAGACCCCTCTGGAGGAACCTCGGCTTTCCTCATGGAGGGGACATCGAAAGGCCTCGCCCCGGGCCGGTCCACGGCCGCCTTGGTGCGGGGCTCGCGCCGCCCTGGCGTGGCCTCCTCATCGGAGGCCTCCTCCTTGTCTTCCTCCTCCACGTGACGCGAGGGCGCCACCACGAAGGCATCATCGTCACTTGACGAGATGTCACAAATCTCGTCAGTGAAGGGCCCGGGCCTCAAAGAGGACACCTCCCCTGCCGTGGCCTCCTCCTCGCCTTGCCCAGCTCCCAAGGCCGAGGGAGAGTCCGCTCCCTCCGCTTCCTGCACCACCGGCACACGCACCTCCTTCCCCGCCTGGCCTGCCGGGGTAAACAGGGGCATACTCTCCAAGATGGACATGCGCTCGGTCATGTTGTACTGGTGGAGGGGCCGGAGCGTGATGGGGAGCTGGTCCATGGCAGGCACCACCGCGTTGATGAAGAGCGCAGACATGACATTGTCGACACCGTCCTTGTCTTTGTCCTCACGGTGTAGCCGTATCTTGTCGTGATGGCCCGAGTACATCCACATGGGCACCGAGTGCGCCTGGAGGGGAGCGATGCGGCGCGTCATGAAGTCCGCTGCGATGATTTGCCCCGTGAGGCCCTCCTCGCGATAGAAGCTTAGGCGTCCCATCAAGCTTGCGTTCCGCGCACGGTCGAAGGGTACCTTGCCCCAGTGAGAGTTCTTCACGGGCGGCGCGTCGGGGACCTCGAGGAAGTAGTCCACCTTCTTCGTCACCGAAGTGACAGCCTCGCCGTCGTTCCATGACATGGGGATGTAGATGCTCCCCATGCCGTCCACGATGCGGAACGAGACGCCCCCTGAGCGCTCATTCTTTGCCGTGTTCTGCAGCGCGTAGAAGCACCGGAAGAGCTCCACCGTGGGCTCCAGGCCCAAGTACGCCTTGCAGAGGTAGGCGAACATGGCGAGGGTGAGGACGGAGTTTGGGTGGCGATGAAGTAGCTGAATCTGGTAGAAGGCCAGCACCTCTACCAGGAATGGAGAGAACGGCGGCACCAGCCCGACGGAGACGCAGTGCTGGAAGACCGGTAAAAACCCTCGCGGACATTTCCCCTGCGCCGCCGGCTTGAGCGATTTAGCTCCGTGCTCTTTGTTCTGGTCCGCCACCAGAAAGCGGACCTTGGAGAGCGCCTTCTCATTGACGTGCAAGCAGCACAGCGCCGTGCGCGACCTCGGTAGGCGCCGCCTGGGAATAGGATCCCGCGGAAGCCTTGCCCTTGTTCTAGGTGGGACTCATCACCGGAGTTCGGTGGGTCGCTGGAGGAGAGAGCTCTAGAGAGCGGGAGCTCGAGAATGGCGGAGGCTTCTGCGAGAAGGAATGGAAACAGCAACGGCTCCCTGCTCCGGCGCCCAGGCTTTATGTCTCTTCAAGGAGAAGTTACCGGGGCGTGGTGGGACCCCCACTACACGCGCCCCAGATCGTGCGCGACCGTTACTCGTCTGAGCGACGCGTGGCTCGGGTTGGCCGAACATTTTGGGCCCACGACGCTCCACCATCGTGGCCCCGGGGGCTACTGTCGGCCCAGTAAGGACTGGGGTGTGCAGAGCCCTGTCTCCCCATGGCCTCGCACGCGGGCAGATCAGACGAAACAACTAAGGACCAAGCCACCACTTGGAGAGACCCTCGATCCTCTTAAGGGCCTGAAGAGGAAGCGAAGGCCTGAAGAGGACCTGCCCTTCAAGAGACCCTCCCGAGGCTCCACCCGCCTGGAGAGAAGTCAACAAGAATTCCTCCGCAGGCCACTTCGGCCCTGTGGAGAAGCTTCGCGGCCAAGGAAGTGCTGCAGGGCGCACATGGCCTCTGCAGCCGCCGCAGAGTGACGCGAGCACTCCTATTGCCATTCTGGTGATAAAGGGGTCAATAAAGTTGCGCCGCCTGCGCCAGGACAACTGGAACTTGGCTGGTGATAAAGCGGCTGGACGGCGCAACGCTCCAAGAAGATCGTCATCGTGGGCTCCAGCACGATCACTGCCGCCCCTGGGAGCCGTTTTGCGCGGTCTGCAGCCTGTCGGCCACCTCGCCCAACTTTATCGCTGATGGACCGCGTCCATGGAAGATTGATCAACGGTGGACTCCAACTTCTCCTGGCTACTGCCGTGTGGGAGCCCACCTTGGGGGCCCTGCGCAAGGAAGACGCCCGTGGAGCCTATAAAAGGAGGGAGAGCTCCACCGTCGCGAGAGGTCGGCCAATTGCTTGCTAAACACTTGTAAACCCTAGCCCAGCTAGTAGGTTATCCTTCGGCTTGAGGAGGAAGACGACCATTGTGTCCCTCTCCAAGCACGAACTGCCTCAAGAGAGCCCTCGGCAAGCTCAGTTGTACTGTAACCTCTGCAGTGCAATAACGACAATCATGAGTAGCGGTGTTACCTCCTCCTGAGGGCCGTGAACCTAGGTACGGGCCGGTGTCCATATCTGTCGTGGGTGTTCCTCTCCAGGCCCGGCGAGCATCGTCGTCGTGCCTCTCGAGGGTCACTTGACCTCCATGTTCAATCCCTCTCCCAAACTTTTCTTCAGGGTGTGACCACCCCTGTTCTGTGGGAGTCACTCTCTGACATTGTTGCAATATTTTTCTTCTTGCAGATTGTTCAGATGACGAGTGAGGTTTCGTTTAAAGGTTTCGAGTCTGCAACCAATATGTTTTCGCCTGTGGCAACAGGAAGATGATGGAGACTCACTGCTTTTGTATTTCCGTTGTTTACTCTTTTAGTGCTAGCTTTATGCTATGCAAGTTGTAAAGACTATTTTCTAAGTCTGGATCATTGATGTAATAAAATTGATACTTTGTTGTGATATTACATCGTAAACTGTGTGTGCAAACGAATCGATCCAGGGATTTACACTATACACAGGTACCTTGCCATATTTTAAGTGTAGGTACGCGACAGATGGTACCAGAGCACTGTGTTGCCTGTAGGTTCGAAACACTAGGTTTGGATAGAAATAGGTTTGGACCATAGGATTGAAAATCTATTTTTATTTTCTTTTCTAGAAACAAAACTTTTCATTTTATCTTCCCCATACTCTCATCTACTATCAACCTTCTGAAAATACCTTATCTTACTCTAGATTACCATGTTCTCATAGTCTAAGTCTGATTCTGCTGCCTCATATGGAAAAGCTACGATTCATCATGAAGTTCTACATGTATAGAACACCACTAAAGGACCAGGATTCGACCAACACTTCGAAGATATCCTAGAAAGTTGAACAAGAACTTGAAGCACTCACGAAGGAGGTAGATTTGACCACCACTTAAACAGAACGACGATATCGTGTTAGTCTATTGTTCATACCAATTTAGGTTGTGTGACAATACTAGATTGTTTGTCTGTGTTTGAACTTTGTTGCTTGATGTTTGTTAGATGTTGTTTGTAATGAATTTTCTTTATTTTTCTTGTATCAGTTAGAATGTTTGAGTACCAACAAAACTTTTCTTTTATGGGTGGTAGCCACCCAGATAATTCAAACCCAACTGCTTAAACCCAAAGATCCCAAACTATCTTTCTTTCTATTATCCCCAATCAGCGAAATCATTCTCTGCTCGTTTACAGTTTCCGTGTCAACAGCTGGATTACTCCCCCTCTCGAGTTATCAGAATGTTTCCAAGCATTTGCTTTCTGTTTCTAGCCTCTCTGAATCTCGGGGACGAGATTCCTTTTATGGGTGGTAATCTGTAACATCCCAATATTTTGGAATGTTTGAGAATCACAAAAAATTTAAACTTTTGATTTTTCTTAAAATAAAAACGTTAAATGCATAAGGAAACCAACTTTAAAAGACTTCAAACATTTTCAAAAAGTTTAATATTTCAAACATCTCAAATAATCACTATGTTCAAAAGTTGTTTCAAGTTAAACATTTTATTATTCATTGTTTTTCTTAAACCTCAGTATATAATTTGACAAATGGTCTACAAACTTTAAAACCATTTTTTTGCAATAAAAGTTTCTCTGTAAGTATTTGATTTCAACCACTTAGCCATACCTACTCATAAATTAAAATAATATTTACAAATGTTCTTTTAAAATATTTAAAACATGGTATTTTGCCAAATGGTTTTCATTCTTTTACCTGAGTTCAAAACATAGTTTTGGAAATTATAAGTCCATATTTATATCTTTCAAACTTCATGGATTTTATCATTAATGATTTATCTAAATAGGCATTTCACTAACTTAAATGATTTTCATTAATTTTCAAAACATAAAAATGATTTTCATGAATATATTCATTATAAGAAATGAAATAAATCTAAAATCTTTTCCAAAGGTATGTTATGGAGTTTTCAAATGAAATAGCAAAAAACATAATGGTGCACAAAAAATTTTGAATTAAAAATGAATCCACTATATTTTCCATTTCAAAAAAAATATTTATATGTTGTTATTAACTATTCTACCAAAATAAAAATAAATGGTTATTGATAATGAGTTCAAATAATTTAATGTCAAACTCATATAAGTATTGTAGTTTTTATAAATTTAATTTTAGCCACAAATAAAGTTGTTAAAGCCCTAACTTTCAAATTGGACATAAAGTGTCAAATTTGTATTTAAGCAATAAAGTGTTAAAAACATAACCATAAGTGTTTTAAATGATAGATATTGTTTATACAAAATTATAGACACTAAATTGAGTTGATTTGGATTCATAATTTAAAGGTTATTTAAAAAATCCAGAAAACAGAAAAAAAACAAAAAAGAGGAAAAGCTAATTGGGCCGAAGCCCATTTCTCCCCTCGCACGCGCGTAGATAGCAGCAGCCCAGCACGCAACCCAGCCCACCTCTACCTCTCTGTCACTTCCACGCGGGCCCCACATGTCTTCACCGTCTTCTTCCCCAAATCGCGCGCCCTTCCATGGCAACTTCCGGCCGGCGATTTCTCCTCTTTATTCCAGGCAATTAAAGTCGCGATTCCTTCCCGCGTACATGCCTTCAAATAGTCCCCACACTCCTCTTCGATTTACCCAAGAAACGCAGCATAGGAGCCACCAGGCTGCCGCATTTTTTCGCCATCGTGCCGCCACTGCCGCCGGCAAAGTTTTTGAATTCCGGTGAGTCCCGAGCTCCTCAGGTCCTCCCTAGTCTCTCTCTCGGTTCCCCGTATCCGTGCGCTTCTTTATGACGTCTTCGTTCGCTTCTTTCCGCAGCAAATCGAGGACACCGTCTGCGACCGGAGCAAGCCGCCTCCCGCAGCAACTCTAGCGAGCATCAAGAGAAGGCAGGAGACGCTGCCACCCCCTCCACTTCGCCAACGTCTTCGCTTCGATCTCCCCGACCTAACGGTATACCCCGTTCGTCCCCGAAGGCTTTGCTTCATCGGGAACGCGTGATGCCATGCGTGTCGCCGCCACATTTGCATCTCGGGCGAGGTTTTCCGGTGAACTAGCGCCGCTAGCTTCCGGTAGATTAGATCTCCACCGTCGGATCTCGATCGGACGGATCGGTTTTATTGTTTCTATTCGAACCGGTATCATCGAATCACAGAGCGCCACGTCGACGCCTTGTTAGCGCCCATTCAGCATCCACGTCAAAAATTGATTTTCCTATTTAATTATTTTTCGCAGTTTTGCAGAAAACCCCGTGTATATTAGATTTATCATTACTTTTTCTCTGTTTATCCAAATTCAAATAATTTTATATATTTGGAAAGCCCTTGACATGTAGAATATTTAAGAGCTGTTAGAATTCAAATTTGAATTAGTTTAAAATATTCAAATTTCAAATGGATGATTTGAGTATATGTGTCATAACTTTAAATCTATAAATCCCAAAATTGCAAATAAATTGTTTTTGAACCTTTGGAATATTTGTAATATGATGCCTATGTTATAAAAAAATTTGAGGATTATTTTGAGGATTTAATAGTTATATTAATTTGAATAGTGTGAATAATTTTGACATAACTCTTGATAGAAAAATCATTTTTGAGTAAATCCAATTGCTATAAATTTAATTAAATCCCCTCTATCTATTAACACCATTTATAAAATTTTATTATAAAAATTTAATCACAGAAAACTTTGATATTGTATTTACCCTTTTATTATATTTTCCTATAATTGAAATTAATTAAATTGCAATTATAACTTTTTGCATATTTATAAAAATCACAAAATTTGTTATGATGCTTTCTTGTGATTAAAAATTGCATTTCATGCATAGCATATTTTATTTTGTAGTTATACTTCCCATAGGAAAACTTCTTCATTATTTTTCTCTAAGTTAGAATTATTTTCAACTAAGTGTTCAGGTAAAGTGTTATGCACTTATAAACACTTGGGATTTTCAACCTGGAGCTAGAATGCCAATGAAGGACTTAGCCAAAACAAGACTTCAAAAGTATCTTAAAGGAGTAGAAGCACTTAGAAGAAAATCAAGAAGAAGTTCATGAAGACCAACCAGCAATATTTTCTAAGTCTTGCTTCCTCTCTCTCTCTCTCTTTTCTCCCTTCTTCTCTTAGACCTCTTGATGACTAAGTTATATTCAAGACCAACTTGGATGCTATCAACACCATCAAGGCTTCAGAGCCATCAAGTCTTCAGAGCCATCAAGTCTACAAAATTGCAATGAAGTCATCACATCAAGAAGAAAAGGAAGAAAGGAGAAGATTCTAAATCTTTCTTTCTATCTTTTCCCTCTTTCCCTAATCTTGTCTTTCACTTTAGACATAAACAATTTTGATCATGTTATTACCTCCTTTGAAGTATGTATGGATCCTAGTTGTGAGGACCCCTCTGACTACCCGTCAGAGATGTCCATGTTATGTTAACAGATCACGATCCCAATGATCAGTGCATCGCGATCACATAACCAACATGGTATACAAAGTTACATCATACAACTCGAATAGTATAAGACTTACATAAATAATGGTCTCATGATCAAGTCTGTAAACATCATCGCACCTGACGAATATTAACTAAGGTTCAGCGGAAGATTCAGCTAGCGTCGACCCTCGTCACGTCCTGACGCATTCCCACATAGCAGTTGAGCGAGATACACAGTTGGCGTACTCGTCGGTGTACTCCTCCTTCTTTTCGTACATCTCCTCATCGAAACCTGGACGTTTGAATATCCAGGGACATAGCCATATGAGTACATTTACGTAATCACGAGACCACCTCTAGGTGTATGTTTTTATGATAATGCAAGTAAAGCATTTTCGAAAACTAGGATAGCTCCTATATACAACTATAGGGCTAATTTTTAATACGAAGATTTTAGTCATAGAGAATACGACATCTCTATATCTTTCTTGAAGAAAACATTTAGAGATAGAATTCTCTTCTCTTAGATAAAACCAGGACATATCCAAGTTCAAAAACTTTCTTTTGTAATACCTTTGAAAACACTAGGATAGGGATACCCCTTTTTCCTGACTTGAGATCGGACTGGTCGTCTCCCCGAGATCAACCATCCTCACCCAAATGCGTACCTCCCAGGTGCCTCCTTAAAGCCTCCTTGTTTCTTTCAGAAAAACACATTCTTTTTAAAACTGAAATCATCCAGCATGCCTAGTGGGACCTTTCCAACCGTCCATGACCACGGACGCGGCTATTCGAATAGATTGACATTCTACAGAGGTTGCACACTTTACCCACACCTATCGGTCATTCCGCCGTGTCTGCCACGGCCCGTTATGCGACATCATGCAGGGGTCCGGATAACACGATCAAAGCTTTCCACTATGTCCACCCTAGTATCGGGGCCTCCCGGTGGTTTTGTTCTCCTCGGCACCGTGTCCTCCACTAGACCTCGTGGTCTTTCCTCGGGACGCCACACCGCCACGAAAGGAGACCCACCGTAATCGTCCGGCTGCTGGTCCCAAACAGTGTATTGTCTCTTCCGGACGACAACCCGGCTTCGAGGGCCCAGCCCTCGTAGAAAGTATGATAACCCCAATACTAAAACGGACAAGCTTCCGGCTACGCCCTACCCATGTAAGGTAGTGTGGTTGTGCGGGTTAATTTTTCGGGGGGTAGCTAGGGTCATACTTTGTTTTTCAAAACACTTTCGCCTCCAACTACTCCCAACAGCTCGGGTTTTTGCAAACATCTCCGATTTGCTCCCAGCAACTCGGGTTTTAAATAAAACACTTTCTCGCCGATTGCTCCCAGCAACTCGGGTTTTCCTTCGTAAAACAGTTTTATGAAATAGGTTCCCATCCTATAGTTTGAGGTAAGTAGATGAAGGTAGACTACTAGAAAACTTAATCTTTTTGATGGAGTCTTCAACAACAAGGCTCATCAAGTAAAACTCATTTTGGTAACACCTAGAGTATTTCTAGATAGCCTGGCCAAACAATTTATTGTAAAATAGTGTTTGGGGGGCAAGGTACCACAAAAGGAAGTGAAACATGCAACATTTTAGTTTGAAAACAAAACATGCTAGATAACATAATATGATTTATTATAGTGGTGAGGTGGGCTTGCATGGATCAACAATATGTCCTTGGTCTTGATCTTGATGTTCCTCGGGTTCATTCCTAACTTCTAGTTCCTTCCCGATCGTATCTAATGTCGTAAACAGGAAAATGAACCACACTCAGAATACAAGAGAAAACTACAAGGACATAACAAACAACACACATTACACACGGCACTAAGCTAACAATCAGAAGCAAGCAATTCACTTAGTTAAACATCAACAAACAACAAAGTTCATAGAGCTAGGAAAAACAACATATACACCTAAGAAGATATACACAACAACCTTATTTGTCAAAAAGGTAGTTTTAACTTAACACTAAAGCAAACAGTTTCTTAGGGTGATTAGATCATTTAACAAGAGTTGTTATATTAGTTTCAGGAAATATTTCAGACAAGAGTATCTTAATTGTCTAGGAAATACTTCAAACAAAAGTATCTTAATTGCTTAGAAAATACTTCAAAAAAAAGTATCTTAATTTTTTAGGAAATACTTCAAACAAAACTAGGTTAACCCACAAGCAAGTATTAATATTAACACTAGCACAGGCATGTGCAAAACATGCTACTAGCTCAAAAACATCTACTACCCAGTAACTAAGCAACCAACAATGGTAACACCACTGTCCAAACAAGTTTATGACTAGGAGCTAAAATGGTGCATTAGGCTTATTTAATAGGACACCACAATTAAGACCACTTCAACAGTTAAACCAAACAATCACACACTAACCACGTGTTGACAACAATCTAAAATAAGAAAGTCATACATTAAGCATTGCAAAACACAAGAAACTACTGGATAAAATTTAACACCAAGCTATCATTCACATGCATAACACACAAATGAAATTAGTGCAACTCTTAGGAAACAAGATGAACTATGTGAAAATCAAAGGTGAAGGGACTAACAATACTTTTAGGAAATTCATTAAGGTGATTAAAGGATAACCTAAGTTTCTGGACTTATGAGTTACTAAGCACATCAACACATAACAATTCAGGTAAAACAGGGAATTAACTTATTACATTTATTAGATAAATAAGATGATGTTCAAAGAGGTAAAACATAACACACAAACATACCCACAAGCAAAGCATATAAACACAATTGATGTTATTATTAGGGTATAACGTGAATAATGCTAAACATAAGTAAACAATGCACCACACATTATCAAAGTGGTTTAATCAACTCATTATGATTGAGTTAAGGTTCTAATCTTCAAAAGTTGATTAGTAATATTTCTACAATTCACATTTGCTAAGAACAGATGATTAAATTAAGCTAATACTTCTATTAGCCAAATGTTGCTATTTTGGGAGATAAATCATAACTCCTAAGATAATGTTCATAAAGTAAAATCATTGTACCACAGTACACCTAGCAACCATATGAAGTGGTGAAAATTTTATTTGCAACATAATCTATTACTAAACATAAGCTAAAAATCATGCAAATGCTACTAGTCTCAAAACCATAATTAATATAGTTTCAGTTTTAGGAATCTCCTACACGCAAGGTTAATTGCTATGGATAGGTATTGACTTAAGCAAACAAACACATTTAGGTCAAAACCATAATTAATATATTTTCTTTAGAAATTGGATTCACTCAATTTGAACATCCCTAACTCCATCTATTTCAGTTTTAGTGAAACAAACACATTTTAGCAATAATAGTTTACCTAACAATGTATACATTATTTTTATACAAATCGAGTGATGCATGATAAAGAAATCACTAGGCTACTTCATAAAAATACTCCTAAACTATTTCAACAAACATATCTAGCACAAAGAAATGAAACTTCACACATGCAGTTAACATAAAATAATTATATTCTTTCTCAAGTGTAATAAACCACTTTTATACAAATAATTTACCAATCACAAAATATAAGTTGAAAAATTCTACCAAGCTAGGATATGATTGCTACTACTCATATCTACCACATGCAATTGGATTTACTCCAAAAAGTAATTTAAATAATGAATTAAAAATCATCAAATTGGTGCTAATGTCATTTTTAAATTCAATATAATTTTAGGTAGAAACATATCCTGCATGCAAGGCTTATAGATCTAGGTAGGTAATCTTGCTGGCTTTCCAAAGAACTAATGTTTGCAATATTTGGATCTATGGAACTCCCAAAATTAAATAAAAGGTCACACCTATACTTTTTACTAGATCTAACCTAGCACACACATGAAAACATATTTTGGAAACAGGCCAGTGCCACATGGTTGGAAAAACACTTAGGTATCTCACAAAATTTATTTAAACTCATTTGGATGCATAGATCTACCAGAAATGAATTAAAGCTAGGCTAGAAAATTCCTGGAAAATACATAGAGGAAAAATACTAAAAAGGAAAAAGAGCAGACGGGCTGGATCTGGCCCAAACTGGGCCGAGCGAGTCGGGCCGGACCAGGGCGCTGGGCATGCTGGCGAGGAGTTAAGTCACCGTCAGATCGAGATCCGACGGCCAAGAACAGATCCTGCCGAATTCAAACAGAGCCATAGATCGTGCATCAGACGGCTATTAGCCATCTTCTTCCGCCGACCTGGACAGGGTGGGGCAGAAACCCAAGGGGAGGTGGTGCGCTCGAGCTGCTCACCTCGGGCGTCCCTGGTCAATGACAAAGGGTGGAGGTGGATGCGGATGGCCAGGGCAACCGAGGGGTGGTCGAAAACATCGACGACGATCTTCCAAACGGCGGGAACGCCGCAGCAGTCTGGCTCGGGCACGGCGAGGCCGAGGCGTCTCCAGCGGTTCCTGAAACAGACAAAGTTGTCTCAGAGGTTGACCATGAAGAGCCGAACGAGGCAGTGCAAAAAGGAGAAGAGGAGGGGCCCACAATCCGAGGCATTCGTGCTCGAAAGTTTCGGGTTAGGGCGGAGGTTCTCTCGTGTTCCAGAGCAGGAGAGGAGGGGAGCTTGAGCAGGCTTGCGTGGGGTGGGAGAGGAGAGGTAGTGGAAGCAGAATGGCAATGTGGGAGCACAGAAACGGGGCAGTGGTCCCTTAGGCGAGACGGTACTCGACTCTCACTGGACGTCGAGGGCGGCGCTCGAGACACCCGCTAGGCACAGGAGGGAAGGGGGCAGGGGTGCGCCAGTGCACACATGAGGTTGCTGGGGAGCTGCAGGCGCGAGGAGAGGTCACGGGGTGGCCGAGGGCACCAACTGGAGGGAGAGGGAGGTGTTCGGCCGCTTCTGTCCACCAGCTGCTCGAAGAAATGCCCACAAGAGAAAGACAAAGAAGATTCGAGCTAATGCTGGCAGGGTCGTTGACCAAAACGTCCAGAGAGTGTGTGAGGGTTCAGAACATGCCTAAGACAAGAGTTGGGGGAGAGGGGATGTGTCAAATTAGGGTTTAGAAGATTTAGGGCTGAAAGGACAAGCCCACTTTGTTAAGATGGATTAGTCAGTCCATTGACTAGAAAATTATAAAACAAGTTGGGTTGGTTAGAGGATATATAGGTTTAACATATTGCTTAAAGGCTTAGGACAAAAGGGTTCAACATGCACTAAACACAAAAGTGGCAAGTTGCTAAGTTATAAATGAGATATGGTCGCCTTAAGATTATGCACTCAACTCAAGCAACAATTAGTGATCAATTATTTTTGAATATTTTAAATAACATTATGGAGAGCTAGTAGGTATGATATGGATGAGTTTTGGTGAGTTGCATTTCCAAAATGAATAAAGAGAAATCTATTTTCCATGCTAAAGAAATGCTAAAAATTTATAAGAGGGAAGATTGATTTTCTATTTATATAAAATATAAATTTTCTAAACATCAATACAAAACCAGTCTACAAGAGGTAATACATTCCACTCAGTCAAGACAAACAAATCAAACATTTTAGATACCAAATTAAATGATGTGGAATGCATGTTGCTAAATCAATCACCACATGGACACTCATAAAATAACACACTCAGGGCAAACAAATTAAGCACATATCAAATACATAAAATACCCACACAATTGAATCACTAACCATACTTTTAATATAAATAAAAAATATTTGTGAGGAGGTTATCAACAAAATCAAGACAGGGTATTTTTTGTCGGAATAGAATTAAACACACATTTTTGGAATTGATTTCCAAGACCAAAAGAAGTGGGGTTCTGAAAAGGGAGTTGCTAATATTGGCTACATATAAAACTCAAAATCTATTAGGACTTATCATATACTCCTTTATAGTTTGCAAACATATAGGTTTTGGAAATACTTTTATTTTCTGAAATAAAAGTTCTTTGGGTAACTGCTAAAATCAAGACATAATTGATAACTACAGTTTGTTAAGAATAAGATAGGAGAAGATATATGTACTATTTTACTTGTCATAATCTTGGATTACATAAGTCATATTATAATTGAGTTTTAATAGGTTGCTATTTAGAAATCAACAACATAAACAACAACACACAAGATGACAAACAGAGCATACCAGGGAAAACACATCCATTAACAGGACATTTAAAAAAGTTTTTGTTGGCTCAGAATTTTGGATCTTTTATAATTAAGTTTTTGCTGCTTCCAAAATTTGGGGTGTTACACTAGCGGCATAGTGAGATGAAGCGGACTGGAGACTAACCTTACATGTCCACGTACATGAGACATGTTCCACAATTATAAGTGGTTGGCCGGGTGTCTGTCTCTCTCACTATAGTGAATATTCAATTTACAAAGAGTTGTTAATAATTGTTGATCACCTTGAAGAATAGACTTAGTATTTTCTCTAAGTATTTTGCACATCATGACTAAGCCATTTAGAGTGCTTATTCAAGATGATTTATAGCAAAGTATTTTGTCCTACTTATGACCTTGCTACTTAATCATTTTTCATCAACATATTTGCCTTGCATTAACTTAGACGATTTTCATGACATGACATGCATTTCTAGTCCTTAGAAATATTTTGCACATCATGCATGACATATTTTCCTTAGAAGTTTATGAAACTTGTTTGTTCATTATGTATGTGTTTGTATGCGTTGTGATGTTGTGTTTTATGTTGATTGTGGTGTTGTGGTTTGTCTATATTGTTTAGATTGAACCGAGAGCTCCGAATAACGTTGAAAAGAGTTTGTGAGCAAAGACATCATCCAAAGGCAAGTGGCACATTCATAAAACTCCTACTATTTTCTATATGCATTACTTAGTGTATTTTTATATAAGCATGTGTAGGATAGTATTGCTATGCTAGACCTGTGTAGAAATTCCTTACTCCTGTGTCTACGTTCCTTTGCAATACTTAGTAGAATTATTTGATGCTACCCAAATGTTGTTTTGTGCAAATGTTGTTTTGTAGAACTCCGAGTGAAGATTGCTTCTAGTGCAGCGATTGCCAATGGGCTCTGGCTTGATCAATTATGTTGCGTGGACTCGCCCCGGCTTGACAAGCAGATGTAGAGGGTGTTAGGTGGAACGGGTCAAGCCAGAGTGGGAGGGAAAATGTTTCTGAAAGATCTCGTCTCATTCTTCTCCTTTTACTTATCACTTCAGAGTGTAAAGGATAGTTTGGGTTGAATGGGTACAAGGGTGAACGTGCACAACCTCTGCTGTCGGCCCAGTGGAGACTGGGGTATGAAGATCCCACTCTCCCCAGGCCTCGCGCATGGACAGATCAGACGAAACGACTAAGGACCATGCCACCGCTTTGAGAGACCCACGAGAGGCAAATCCTCTTGAGGGCCTGAAGAGGAAGCGAAGGCCTAAAGAGGACATGTGCTTCAAGAGACTCTCCCGAGGTGTCGTGCGCCTGGAGAGAAGTCACCAGAAATCCTTCCACAGGCCGCCCCGGGCCTGCGGGGAAGCTTCGCGGCCAAGGAAGTACTGCAGGGCGCACATGGACACTACTGCAACCGCGGAGTGACGCGGGCACTCCCTTTGCCGTTTTGGTGATAAAGGAGTCAATAAAGTTGCGCCGCCTGCGTCAGGACAGCTGGGACTTTCCAATCTGATGATAAAGCGGCTGGGCGGCGCAACACTCCAAGAAGATCGTCATCGTGGGCTCCAGCCCGATCTCTGCAATCCATGCGAGCCGTTCTGCGCGGTCTACAACTTGTCGCCCACCGCGCCCAACTTTATCGCCAATGACCGCGTCCATGAAGGATTCAGCCACGGTGGACTCCAACTCCTCCGCGCCACTACCGTGTGGGAACCCACCGTGGACGCCCTGTGCAAGGAAGACACCGGTGGCGCCTGTAAAAGGAGCAGGAGCTACACCGTAGGAAAGGGTCGGCCAATTGCTTGGAGAACACTTGTAAACCCTAGCTCAGCCAGTAGAATAGCCTTCGGCTGGAGGAGGAAGAAGACCATCATTTCCCTCTCCAGGCACGAACTGCCTCAAGAGAGCCCTTGGCAAGCTCAATTATACTGTAACCTCTGCAGTGCAATACAGACAAGCAGGAGTAGCGGTTTTACCTCCTCTTGAGGTCCGTGAACCTGGGTACGGGCCGGTGTCCATCTCTGTCGTTGGTGTTTCCTCTCCAGGCCCGGTGAGCACCGTCGTCGTGCCTCTCGAGGGTCTTGACCTCCGTGTTCAATCCCCTTCACAAACTACTCTTCAAGGAGTGACTACCCCTGCCTCACGGGAGTCACTATACGACATTTGGCGCGCGAGGTAGGGGATTGAAGCGCGTCAACGACCTTCGAGCCGCCTCCACACCATGGAAAACACCCGCGCTACTCGCACCGCCCGCGCCAGCAGACGCGCGCCTGAAGGAGTTCGCGCCGCCAACTCAGGCCCTCATGTGCAGGAGCCCGAGCACAACGCCGAGCACAAGGAGGACGCGCAGTCGTCGCACCCGACGCAGCGCCCAAGCGGCTCAGGCCCAGGGACGACGGACCCCGCGCCGCACACCGCCCTGCTCATGGCGCAAGAACTTCTACGCTATCAGCCCACCGTTGAGGCACACGAGCAGTGGTTGGAGCGCCTCAACCACCTCGTCGACATCGCCACGACTCGCCCCGCTCCGTTGCAGTTCGTCGTGCACCCCTCACTTGCGGGCATGGCTACACCTGACGCGCCTCCGCCTCCACCTCCACCAGGGCCTATTGCGACGCAGAGGGTAGCCTCCCACGCGTCCTCGCCTCATGACTGCTTGATCGTGCAGCGCACCACGCCAGACGCGCGCGTGGGGATGGAGCTCCAGCGCAACTGTCATAACCGCCTCGTGGAAGAAATCGGCCAGGCGGGCCAGCAGAACCGCAGTGCGCTGCAGCACGGGGTCGCCACGTACGCCACAAGCTGCATTGCATTCACCCGCTCCCTGCGCCGCGTGGTATGGCGCCCAAAGTTTAGGCCGGCTCTCCCCAAGGGCTACGACAGCTCCAGCAACCCCATCGAGTTCCTGCAGCTCTACACCACCTCCATCCAGGCGGCAGGCGGAGACGACAAGGTCATGGCCAACTGGTTCTCCCACGCGCTTCACGACTCTGCGCTGTCATGGCTCCTGAACCTCCCTGAGGACTCTGTGAACTCTTGGGAGGAGCTCTACAAGAAGTTCGTCTCCAAATTCATGGGGACATACGAATGTGCGCTCACCCACAACGACCTACGCAGTGGTGCATAAGAAGGATGAAACCCTCCGCAAGTACATACAGCCCTTCAGCCAAGTGCGCAAGAAGATCCCGAACATCCCTGACACCCAAGTCATCGCCGCCTTCCGCGAGGGCGTCAGCAACAACAGGATGCTCGAGAAGCTGGATATCCACGACAAGCTCGCCTCTGTGGTGAAGCTGTTCGACCTGGCTGACAATAGCGCCAAGGGTGAAGACGGACTCCTCTTCATCAAGATGTCCTCAAGAGGGGACGAGCACGCTGAGGGGTCCAGGAGTCAGAAGAAGAAGGAGGAGCCCAAGCGCAAGGCCACTGCGGTCCTCGCGGCAGAGCCTGACGCTAAGGGCATCCACAGGGACTCTCCCGAGCCTGGGGAGAGAAAAGACGACCATCGTCCGTTCTGTATCTACCACAACAGGCGCGGTCACTCTACAGAGACTAGCTTCTACCTCAAGAGGCTGAGCAATGAGCGCGAACAAGCAGAGGGGAGCGGCAGCCGCAGTCGAGGTCGTGGCTACCGCTGTTGTGGGCGCAAGGGCGGCTACCAAAAGCCATCTGGCAATCAGGCCAACGCTACGGAGAGGAACGTCAACCTCCCTGAAGAGGAAGATGGAGGCTCTCAAGCTCAAAGGGGTGCCATTGCCTGCATCCTCGGTGTGGCACAGGCGCCCAAGTCGAACAATCAGTTCAAGTAATTCGCTCGCGAGCTCAGCGCCGCCCTCCCCAGCCTCGAGACCTCCAGGCCCCTCAAAATGGCCGCAATACACCATCGCCTTCGACGCTCAGGACCACCCCAAGTCCACCAAGACTGTTTCAACCCTCCCGCTAGTCTGCAACCCCACCATCGACAACATTGCCGTCTCCAAGACGCTCATTGATGGTGGAGCAGGCATGAATATCATCTCCATTGAGACGTTCGAGGTGTTTCAAGTGCCCTACGAGCGGCTCATGCCCTCTAGGCCCTTCACTACAGTCACCAGTGGCTCGATAGAGCCTCTGGGCAGGTCAGGCTTGCCGTCACCTTCGGCAGCAAGGAAAACTACCACACCGAGCACATCGACTTCGATGTTGCGCACATCGGCTTGCCGTACAACGCCATCCTCGGCTACCCCACCCTCGCAAAATGTCGTCACGCATCATGCCTACAACATGGTCAAGATTCCCGGCAGCGCTGGCACAATCACCATCCGTGGACATGTTCTGGGTGCTACGCGCGCAGTTGAGACAGCCTACAAGGCAGCCGCCATGGACTTCCCAGCTGACGAAGACATGGAGCCTCTCGAGAGACCCAAGAAGATGAAGCACCTGTTCTCCCAGGAGCCAGCCGCTATAAAGAAAGTCTCTCTAAGTTCCAGCAGCTCGGGGGTTGAAGGCTCTGGGGCTAGCGTCACCATTGGCGCTGCGCTCCCTCCCAAATAGGAAAGCGCGCTCGTCGCCTTCCTCCGGGCAAACTCTGACATGTTCGCGTGGACTCCGTCAGATATGTCCGGTGTACCTAGGGAGGTGATCAAGCACCACTTAGTTGTGTGTCCAAACGCACGCCCCGTCAAGCAAAAGGCAAGGAAGCAAGCCCCCGAGAAGCAAGCATTCATCGTCAGAGAGGTCGAGAAGCTAAAAGCGGCAAATGTCGTCCACGAAGTCGCGCACCCCACTTGGCTCTCCAATGGCGTGGTCGTCCCAAAACCCGCCGGAGGAGGCCGCCTCTGCATCGACTACACTGATGTGAACAAGGCTTGCCCCAAAGACCATTATCCCATGCTAAGAATCGACCAGATCTTGGACTCCACGGCAGGTTGCGACCTCCTCTGCTTCCTCGATGCCTTCTCTGGTTATCACCAGATAGAAATGGCTTAGGAAGACGAGGAGAAGACGGCATTCCTCACCCCTTGCGGTGTGTATTGCTATGTCTTCATGCCCTTCGGCCTGAAGAACGCTTGAGCCACTTTCCAGAGGCTCATGAGGATAGTGCTTGGAGAGCAAATGGGCATAAATGTCGAGGCTTACGTTGATGACATCGTCATCAAGTCTCGAGAGGGAGATACTCTTCTCAGGGACCTTGAAGAGTCTTTCGCCAGCTTGCACAAGGTGAACATCAAGCTCAACCCCGCTAAGTGCGTCTTCGGAGTGCCCTCAGGCAAATTGCTTGGTTTCCTCATGTCCCACCGAGCCATAGAGGCAAACCCTGACAAAATCAAGGCCATAGAGGAAATGCAACCTCCACGCCTGCTCAAGGATATGCAGCGTTTAGCAGGCTGCATGGCCAGCTTGGGTAGTTTCATCTCCAAGTTTGGCGAGAGAGCTCTGCCATTCTTCAAGATCATGAAGAGAACTGGCACCTTCAAGTGGATGCCTGAAGCGTACCGCAAGCGACCAAACGGCATCACGCTCAAATGCGTCCCTCCTGAAGAAGGCAAAATGCTGATTAAGCACTCGTGCGCCCGCACCCTCGTAAGCAAAGTCTTCAGGAGCGGCTTCTACTAGCATCAAGCACTCCAGGATGCAGTTGACATCTTTCAAGCATGTGAAGCTTGCCAATTCCACACCAAGCAAATCCACCAACCTGCGCTGGGGCTACAGACCATTCCGCTCTCCTGGCCGTTCGCGGTCTGGGGGCTGGACATCCTGGGACCATTCCCAACAACTCAAGGGGGATATCGCTCCCTCTTTATGGCCATCGACAAGTTCACCAAGTGGCCCGAAGTGAAGGCGACGCGCACAATTCCAGCAGGCGCGGCGGTGAAATTCATCAGAGGCTTGGTTTGCCGCTTCGGAGTGCCTAACCGCATCATCACCGACAATGGCTCGCAATTCACCAGTGCCATCTTCAGGGTTTACTGCGAAAAGATGGGCATCAAGCTCTGCTTCGCCTCGGTCGCTCATCCACAGAGCAATGGGCAGGCCAAGGGAGCAAACGCAGAAGTCCTCAAGGGCCTAAAGACTAGGACCTTTGACATCCTCAAGGGCCACGGCAAGGACTGGATCAGCGAGCTCCCCTCGGGACCCTGGTCCATCCGGACAACGCCACCAAAGTCTACAGAGGAAACACGGTTCGCCCTCGTCTATGGAGCAGAAGCAGTCCTCCCCACAGAGATAAAGCATGGATCCCCACGGGTCCTTGCCTTTAACGAGGACGAGCAAGAGGATCTCCACAACGACGACCTGCTGCTTCTCGAGGGATTACGCCGCCGTGCCGCCCTCCGGGTGGCAAAATACCAGCAGGACATGTGACGCTACCACAGCCGCAACGTGCGCTCACGCACGCTGGAGACATGCGATCTCGTCCTCAGGCGAATCCTCTCCAGGGAAGGCCTCCACAAGCTGTCACCGATGTGGGAAGGCCCCTACAGGGTCACCCACATCGCCAGGCCTGGCGCGGCTCGCCTCGAAACTCAAGACGGCATCCCCGTCAATAATCCATGGAACATCATGCACCTACGCAAGTTCTACCCGTGATCATTGTCACGCCCGTGATCATTGTCACGTCAAGACATCTGGCGGAACAGGCAGCTTACGGCTCAACCTCCAAGCATTTTTTGTCTCTAGAGGTTAAAAGCTCACGGCTTAAACCTCAAAGCTCCAAAGGCTTCTCTCGAGGGTCAACCCTCTGAGCTCTCCATGTAACGAGCCACCTCAGACCGTAGAGAGTCTCTGCCACTAATGGGTGGTCCCCATGCCTCGACATGGTCAAAACATTAACTTGGCAACTCCAAGAATAATCAGACAATTTCGTTCCTAAGTGAGCTTAGCGCTACGGCGCCGCTATGTAATATTTGGTGGTGAGTTTTATTTACGCATTACTTCATTGAAATGTGCGCTTTGATCTCTCCACAAGCGCACCTCACGACTGGGGGCTAAGTACGGTGCCAGTGCCTCAAATGACACACCAGCAACACACCAAAACCCAAGGATCCGAGCTCTGGCTGGAGGCAAGCTCCCACAAACACGCCATCTGTACAAAGGACCTTTGTACTTACTCTCCTCGCGAGGAACGCTTGAGGGGACCTATAAGCGCGCACGAGTCCTCAGTACCGTGGACAAGCATTTGGGTTCGCCCCTCTAACATTTACAGGGAATAAATGTCCCCACAAGCCTGAGGAGGCATCCGGGAAAAACCCCTAGAGAGGACCTCCTCGCCAGGAAAAAAAACCTCTACAGGGCAAAAGCCTCGAGAAGCTTAGTCTCGCACCCATTCCTCGAGAGCCTTTTTTCCTCCGCAAGCGCACGTTTGCCTCTCAGCGACTTGGCTTTCCCTTATACTTCATGGGCTGCTCGTACGTCTAAGGAGGGAACTTGAGCATCGCGACTCAGGGCTCTTACCTCTCCTAGGCCTAAACTCCCCCCCGGCCTTGCTGAGTCATTGCTCTAAGCATACCGAAGTGGCGGAGTCATGGCACGAAGAGACGGGTCCTAACGATGCAGAGAACCAATAGACACGAAGATAAGTCTAAAGGGACCTCTCGACGGGCAAGCAAGCTAGAAGAAAATTGTAAAACGAGAATATATTACATGCCCAGAAGTCGCAGAATGTCTAAACATAAAATTGTTTCAGATACAAGCGCGCACAGGCGCAATGAAAAAAAGCTCAGGCGGAATCAGCACCGTCCTGCACATCCTCCACTACGCCCTCCTCGGTCTCAACAGAAGCGGCCTCCTCCTCACTATCCTCTGCAGCTGCCTCCGCACGTTTAAAGCGGTTGCAGAATGCATCAACTTTGCTCGCGAAGGGAGTTGGAGACCCGCCGCACTTCCTCGCCTTGGCGAGCCTCCGTCACTGAGATGAGGTCGAAGCCCGGCGTGAGGATCCCGAGGTTGGTAAACATGCAGTCAACGACCACCCCCAGGAGCTGCCGGCTCTCGTCCTCGATCATCTCACAGAGGTCAGCGACAGGGCCCTCGAGCGCCATGAAGAGCTAGTCGAAGTAGACCAGGTAGATGGCCGCCACGTCCTCGTACCTCAGCATGCGGCGCGTCCGCGCCAAGCTGGGCGGTGAGCTCATTGCTCCGGCGACCAGCACCTCGAACATGCACTCCCGCTGCCTCGTGAGCGCACGGGCCGCCTTGGCGGAGTCCGCAGCCTCCCTCGCCTGCTCCATCGCGGGAGCCACTTGCTCCTCCATGTCCTTGGCGAGGGTGTTGAGGTCCTGGATGGCCGTGCTGCGGGCCTCCTCCACCAGGCGTCGACCTTCCTTGGTGCGTTGGAGGCGGGCCTCAAGCTTGGAGTTGGCCTTCTCGAGTTCCACCATCCGCTGGGCATCGGCATCGCGTCTGGCCTTGAAGCGGTCCTCCTGCTTCTTGGCCAAGTCGCGGTACTCCTAGGCTTTAGTCAGCCTAAACTGCTTCTCGCGCTCTAGGAGGGCGTCGTCCGCTTCCTTCTTCTTCTCAGCATACCGCTGCTCGAAGCACTCGAAAGCGCGCTTCTGGGCAGCGATGTTCTCGTCGTACTGCTGGATCGCCTGGGCCAGCTCCCCTTCGCGCCTTGAGGGCCAGATGACGCTAAGGCTCGGCAAGGCCCTTGTGGTCCTCCTCCCGGGTTTCCTACGCGGCCCGGTGGGCGGAGAGAAGCTGGGTCTCCAGATGGCCCAGCTCACGGCGCTTTTGCGCCATCGAGCCATCCATGGCTTCGCGCTCGGCCGTCGCCGCGGGCAGGAGCTCGGCAGCAGCGTCATGCTCCTCCTGGAGGGGCTCAAGAAGTTCGTAGGCATCGCGGATGACCCCCTCACGGATGTTCTTTGCAAAGCGGATGGACTCCTCGCGTGCGGCCTGCAACGCCAAGTCCTCTTGGCGACGGGCCTCAACGGCCACGCTGAAGGACGCCCACGCCCTTGCCAGCTCCTCGCGCTGCTGGGCGAGCTGTATGTCCTCGAGGGCGTGGTGCACCTCCAAGCCCTCTAGGGACTCCCTCACAAGGCGAAAGGCGACCTCGCGGTGCCCAGCACTCCAGTCCCAGCCGCGGAGGCCCAGGTCTTGGCTTGTCGAGGACCCAGCCCCGGTGTCGAGGCCCGAGAGCCTGGCCCCGGAGCGCGCTCGGAGGATAAGCTGTACTCCGTCCCCGGCCACGCCAGAAGCCTCCTCGGCGCCCGCACCAGCCTGGTGCACACCCCCTGCAGCGGAAAGGGGCGTTGAAGAAGGAGCCCCTCATGCGGACTCATCCGCGCCTTGTGGCGCCTGGCCCGCCGCGGCCTCTGGCTGCGCGGGAGGCGTAGGCTCGCGCGGCGGAGTTGGCTCGCGCGGTGGCGTCGCCGCGCGAGGTGTAGTAGGGGCGCGAGGAGGAGTAGCGACCTTCTCCTCCGGGGCAGCCTCCACTAGCATTGGCTCGGGAGGCGGCGCAGAGGCCTCTGGACGAGACGCGACAACCCCTGCCTGAGGCGCTGCAGCATCCGCCCGAGGCGCAGTCGCCTCCCCTTGAGGCACCTCCTCACTAGGGCCTATGGATGCCGTCTCCACGGGCCTCGTGGCCTCTTCAGCCACGGCCTCAGCCGTGGCTCTCTTCACATCTGCTGCCTTACGAAGCTTACAACGCTTCGCAGGCACAAGATCACTGACAAAAACCAAGGAAGCATGTTCAAGAGAGGATAAAGAGAAAAGGAGCAATAGTCAAACGACCGGGTGCTAGAGACACTTACCCGGACGGTTGCGCGCCAGTGTCGACCCACACCAGGCCTGGCGAGCGCCAGGAGGGCGTGGTCCTGGAGCCAGACCCCTCCGGAGGCGCCACGGCCTTCTGAACGGCAGTTGACCACCTAGAGGGGGGGGGGGGTGAATAGGTGGTGACAAATTTTTATGTCTTTTTCAGTTTTAGGCTAGCGGAAAGTAAGTTGTCTATATGTGCAACAAGGTGATACAAGTGATAGACAACAAAGAAACTAAGCAAGTACAAGAAATGAAGATGCGGTAAAGGATAGTGGAACAAGACAACCGTAGGAACTCAAAGACAGCGATTTTATCTCGAGTTCCACCACATAGGTGTACGTCTCGTTGGAGGGGTGTGAGCTACCACAAAGGTTTGCTCAACGCCACAAAGGCCTCACCCTATTCTCCTGTGAATTCGCCCACAAAGGTGCGAATCCACGCTTCCACTAAGGACTCCTTTAAGGGCGGAGAAGGTCCCGTACAAATTCGTGAGGCACACACCCACAACTGAATTGGGGGCTCTCACAATGACCACAATAGGTCACTTCCACAAAGAATCAAAACACACAAGATAGAACCTAGCTATCCACAAAGGAATCCTAGATTCGTTGCCCCTCAAGATTTAGTGGGGGGAATTCAAAACGCTGCGGTGGAGTTGTAGATCGGTGGCTTCGCCCTCAGATCCCCAAGTAACAAAAGATTTGAGTGGCTAGATTGGGAGATCCGGAAGAAACGAGCTTCAGCACCAATGGAGGAGAGAGAAAACTAGAAGCTTAAGCTGCTGGAGGTAGGTGGAGGGGTATTTATACCCCTCCCCGAATTCTGCCCGTTGTACAGCCGCCAGCTTGGAGATCTCCGGGTTGAGGTCCGGAAATCTCCGGCAGTAATTCCGGCTGAGCGGTGCTCGATGTCTGTGCTGATTGGTCTTCTTGACTTGATAGAAAATCTTCTGCAACTCGGAGATCTCCGGACTGGGGCTTGGAAATCTCCGAGTGCCGGAAATATCCTAGAGCATTTCCGGCTAAGCCTGAGTTGGAGTCAGTACGCATCTGAGTTTGTGACTTAGAGAAAATCTTGATTAGCCCGCAGATCTTCGGTCTGGGGGCCGGAGATCTCCGAACCCCGGAAATCTCCTGATGAATTCCTGATGAAAGACCACGTGGAGCAGTATTGAAAATCACGCAATATAAGCATTCATTCTTATCAACCAACATGTAATAGAACCTGCATGCTTCCTCACAAACATTAGAATACCTTTTGTGTTGTCATTAGTTACCAAAATATGGGAGTGCAAAGAATGCACTTTCAATCTCCCCCATTTTGGCTAATGATGACAACACGAAAGGAGAATGGATTTGCAATATATAGACGAAGCTCCTCCTAAGTAAGTGCACTATTTTAGGATGTTTTTGGAATAAAAAGTGCACATTCCTTAGGATCAACACTCCCCCTAGATTTTACAAAACACGCAACCACACAAATAACAATACACAATAGTAGCAACAAACTTAGAACAATAGAGTTATTACAATAGAGGAATTAAAAGTACTCATGTCTCACACACATGACGAAATAAAATAACATGATAAGAGGGAGCACTTAAGAACAAACGAAAGGAAAAACAACAAGTGCTCCCAACCCATGCAAATCCCGAGAGTCCTAAAGAGATACTTCTCCCCCTTTGGCATCAAGATACCAAAAAGGGAGGAGGTTCCACTAACGGCCCAAGACTCAAGAGTCGGAACCCTGCTAGGCATCATCATCCTCCTCCTCCTCATCATCATCATACTCAAGATCGCTGTCCTCTGGCACTGCATCATCCCAATCAAAGGTGAGGCCATCGGCATTCCAATCTTTGAATGGAATCACTGGCTTCAAATGGTGCTTTGGAGCAAGCATCTTCATATGAGCCATGATTTCTTCTTGACGCTTCATAATGCGATGGTTCTGAGAGTAGATGGAGTAGTTCTCACTGTGAATGAAACAATTCATATTCATAATCTTCTCAATTGCCCGAACAACCCATGGGCGACTCTTCCTGGCAGCTTTCTTGATGTTGGGATTGGTAGGAACCCGAGATGGACCACCAAAAATCTCATCCTCGTTGATATCTTGCATGGTGGCTTGTTGTTGAACAACATGAGCAGATTTCTGGATAAGCAAGGCTGCCTTGTGGGGCTGACAACCAAAAGCTGCATCAAATTCATCACCGTCTTGCTCGGAGAGCTTGTAGAGCCTCTTAATGAGTAACATCACATAGGGAGCATATAGAGGAACTTTCCTCTAAAAAACTGCTAGTGCCATCTCCTGGAAAATAAAACCCATGACATCCACCTTGTAGGCCTCCTCCTCAACCTCATACTCCCCAAGATAGGCCGCATGAGCCTTGGCCATCAAGTTGACTAGAGCCCCGCCAATATTGTCAGCATTGCCGGCAACGAGAGCAATGGTCCAATGGAACATGCGAAGCAGGATATCATAAGTAGGGAGGAGACCATTCCGAGAGCCAATCCTTCCTCCAGGCTGGTAAAGATCAGTCATAACATGCTTGTTGTAAGACACGCCATGGACATGCATGCGGGCACCAGCTGGAATAGACAAACCACTGAAAGGACAACCAAGAATCCGAGGAAACACTCTAAAAGTGGAGGTCAAGCGTTGCCTGCCAGAGATCCAAGTCATCCAAATATCCTCTGAGGAGTCAAACACCACAGTATCATAAAACTGATGGATAAGAGATACGTTGTAGTTGCACTATGTCCTCATCAAGTGCTCCAAACCCAGAAGACGGCAGACCTGGACTGCTCCACCAAAATAATCTGCCTATTTCATTAACTTGTCAAAGTCAATCCACTTCATGGGGCAGATGGGCTTGTCAATTGAGAACTTCTGTTAAACTTCCCTGTAGAGCCATGTCATCTCGGTACAGAAGAACTTGGGATCATCAGATTCCACGTTGTATGAAAGTTCACTTCGCCACTTGCGAAAACTGCCTTTGTTGAAATCCTCAAGGCGGAGCTCGGGCCTCTTCTTCTTGTTGGACACAGTGGCTCTCTTGAGCAGAGCTCCAGATTCAGCTGGGGTGCTATCTTCACTTGAGGACCCGCTGGGAGGGCGAGAATGAACTGGTTTGGCCCTCCCCCGCTGAGCAATTTGCTTGACACGGCCACGAGGGTTGGAACCTGCAAACACACAACATAGAGAAGGTAGAAAGCATATGAGGTAAGCACTCATGTCCGAGAAAGAAAAAGGAACGTACTAGAGAAGTTTTAAGCAATCAAAGTGTCGGCCAAGTGGGAACTGGGGTATCAAGAGCCCATTCCCCCCAGCCCTTCACGGGAGTCACCAGCGGCTCGATCGAGCCTCTAGGCCAGGTCAGGCTTGCCGTCACCTTTGGGATCAAGGAAAATTACCGCACAAAGCACATCGACTTTGATGTCGCACACATCAGCCTGCCATACAACGCCATCCTCGGCTACCCCGCGCTCGCGAAGTTCATGGCCGTCATGCACCATGCGTACAACATGGTCAAGATCCCCGGCAGCGCCGGCACGATCACCATCCGTGGGCATCTCCTGGACGTTACGCGCGCTGTTAAGACGGCCTACAAGACCGCCGCCATGGCCTTCCCCGCAGAAGAGGACCAAGAGCCTCTCGAGAGGCCCAAGAAGAAGAAGCAGTTGTTCTCCCAGGAGGCAGCTGCTACCAAGAAGATCTCTCCGAGCTCAGGTAGCTCGGGGGCTGAAGGCTCGGGGGCTAGCGTCACCATGGGCGCCGCGCTGCCTCCCAAATAGGAAAGCGCGCTCGTCGCCTTCCTCCAGGCAAACTCTGACATGTTGGCATGGACACCGTCAGATCTGTCTGGTGTACCGAGGGAGGTGATCGAGCATTACTTGGTCGTGTGCCCAAACGCGCACCCCGTCAAGCAAAAAGCAAGAAAGCAAGCCCCCGAGAAGCAAGCATTCATCGTCAAGGAGGTCGAGAAGCTCAAAGTGGCAAAAGTCGTTCGCGAAGTCGCGCACCCCACTTGGCTCTCCAACGGTGTGGTAGTCCCAAAACCCGCCGGCGGAGGGCGCCTCTGCATCGACTAAACTGATGTAAACAAGGCCTGCCCCAAAGACCCTTATCCCATGCACAGAATCGACCATATCGTGGACTCCACGGCAGGCTGCGACCTCCTCTGTTTCCTCGCTGCCTTCTCTGGTTATCACCAGATTAAGATGGCTAAAGAGGATGAGGAGAAGACGGCTTTCCTCACCCCATGCGGTGTGTATTGCTACGTCTGCATGCCCTTCGGCCTAAAAAATGCTGGAGCCACTTTCCAGAGGTTAATGAGGATAGCCCGTGGCGGGCAAATGGGGCAAAACGCTGAAGAATATGTCGATGACATCGTCGTAAAGTCGCGAGAAGGAAATTCTCTTCTCGGAGACCTTGAAGAAACCTTCGCCATCCTGCGCAAGGTGAACATCAAGCTCAACCCCGCCAAGTGCGTCTTTGGAGTACTTTCAGGCAAATTGCTGGGATTCCTCGTGTCTCATCGGGGCATAGAGGCGAACCCAGACAAAATCAAGGCCATAGAAGGCATGCAACCTCCACGCAGGCTCAAGGACATGCAACGCCTGGCAGGCTGCATGGCCAGCTTGGGTCGATTCATCTCCAAGTTCGGCGAAAGAGCCCTGCCGTTTTTCAGGATCATGAAAAGAGCGGGCACTTTCAAGTGGACCCCTGAAGCTGAAAAAGCATTTGAGGACTTGAATAAGTACTTGGCCAGCCCACCTGTAATGGTCGCCCCAAGGCTTAGCGAGCACCTGAAGCTGTACTTGTCAGCTACTCCGCAAACAGCCAGTGTTGTCCTTGTGGTGGAAAGAGAGGAGCCTGTACTTAACAAGAAGAGTGCAACCACTCCAAAGAAAAAGCCTCCGGATAAAGAGCTCGACGAAAGGGCAGTCCTCACAAAGCCACCGCCAGGCCCAAAGCCTCAAGAAGGGACCGCCCCGAGTCAACCGTTGCAAGAGATTCATGCCGAAGGGACTGAGGAGCCTCAAGAGGCTAACACACTCGAGGCTCGGGAGGAGCGCTGCGGGGCCACGTCCCTCAAGGACACGTCCCTCGAGGCAAAGTCCCTCGAGGCCACGTCCCTCAAGGCCACGTCCCTCGAGGCAAAGTCCCTTGAGGCCACGTCCCTTGAGGCCACGTCCCTCGAGGCAAAGCCCCTCGACGCCAAGTCCCTCGAGGACGAGTCTTCGAGACCAAGTCCCGCGAGGCCAACACCCTCGAGGCCCAGGACAAGCCCCTGGAAGCCAACCCCATCGAGGGCCAAGATGGGCCACCTCAGGCGAAAGACGCCAAGGAAACAGGAACTACTCTCGTCGAGCATCCAGTTTACTTCGTCAGCACAGTACTGCGTGATGCTCGCTAGCGGTACCCGATGCAGCAGAAGCTTCTCCTCGCACTCCTCATCGCCTCAAGAAAGCTGTGACACTACTTCCTGGGGCACCCCATCACGGTGGTAACCTCTTTCCCCCTGGAGCAAATTCTGCGCAACCCAAATGCAACAGATCCTGTCGCAGGATGGAACATCGAGCTACAGCCATTCAATTTGCGCTTCGGTACCACAAGGATAATCAAAGGAAGAGCGCTGGCAGACTTCGTCGCCGAATGGACTGATCCAACCCCTGAAGAGCCCTGGGAAGAAGAGCACGAGTCCTCTGGAGCCGCAGTGCCCAGCTACTGGACCATGAAGTTCGACGGAGCTTTCGCTCGTCGCCACGGTGGGGTAGGCGTAGTCCTGACCTCACCCAAAGGGGACAAGTTGTATTACGTAGTCGAGCTGTTCTTCGGAATCGACAAGATATCCAACAACATCGCCGAGTATGAAGGGCTGCTTGCTGGCCTACGCGCCGCAATCGCCCTAGGCATCAAGCATATACTCATCAAGGGCGACTCCCAGTTGCTCGTCAACTTCTCCAACAAAAGCTACAAGCCCAAGGACGACCACATGGCCGCATACCTTGAAGAGGTCCGTAGGCTGGAGAAGAACTTCAGGGGAATGGAGCTCATGCATATCCCAAGAAAGGAAAATCAAGAGGCTGATGACATCGCCAAGCGTGCATCAAAGCGGCAGGCTCAGCCGCCAGTTGTCTTTGAAGAAAGGCTCGTCAAGCCATCCATAAAGCAGCCCCTAGAGGCCCTGCCCGCAAGCACAGACGAAGAGCTCCCGCCACCACCTGCAAGCGGAGCTCCAGGCTGCATGCCCCCCACAAGGGAGCGTCTGTTGCTCACAGCGGTGCACCAAGAGGCATGATGGATTGACGAGATCAAAGACTACCTCTACAAAATCCTTCCCGAGGAAGATGTTGAAGCGGAGCGAATTGCCCGCCAAGCAAAATCGTACCAAATCCTCGAAGGAATTCTCTACCGCAAGCGCCCAAACGGCATCGCGCTCAAGTGCGTCCATCCTGAAGAAGGAAAACTGCTGATTAAGGACATCCATAGCGGGGAATGCGGCCACCATTCGTGCGCCCGCACCCTCGCAGGAAAAGTCTTCAGGAGCGGCTTCTACTGGCCTCAAGCGCTTCAAGATGCAACAGACATCATTCAAGCTTGGGAAGCCTGCCAATTCCACGCCAAGAAAATCCACCAACCAGCGCTGGGGCTACAAACCATTTCGCTCTCGTGGCCGTTTGCGGTCTGGGGGCTGGACATCCTGGGACATTTCCCAACGGCGCAAGGTGGATATCGCTACCTCTTCGTGGCCATTGACAAGTTCACAAAATGGCCTGAAGTGGAGGCGACGCGCACAATCACAGCAGGCGCGGCGGTGAAATTCATCAGAGGCCTGGTCTGCCGCTTCGGAGTGCCTAATCGCATCATCACCGACAATGGCTCGCAATTCACAAGTGGCATCTTCAGAGCCTACTGTGAGAAGATGGGCATCAAGCTCTGCTTCGCCTCAGTCGCCCATCCGCAAAGCAACGTACAAGCCGAGCGCGCAAACGCAGAGGTCCTAAAAGGCTTTAAGACCAGGACCTTCGATATCCTCAAGGGCCACGGCAAGGGCTGGATCAATGAGCTACCCTCGGTGCTCTGGTCCATCCGTACCACGCCACCCAAGACCACTGCTTAAACGCCGTTCGCACTCGTCTATGGAGCCGAAGCAGTCCTCCCCGCGGAGATAAAGCATGGATCCCCACGGGTCCTTGCCTTTAATGAGGACCAGCAAGAGGAGCTCCACAATGACGACCTGCTGCTCCTTGAAGGGCTAAGACGCCGCGCAGCCCTCCGGGCGGCCAAGTACCAGCAGGACCTGAGGCGCTACCACAGCCGCAATGTGCGCTCGCGCACCCTGGAGGCAGGCGATCTCGTCCTCAGGCGAATCCTCTCCAGGGAAAGCCTCCACAAGCTGTCCCCGATGTGGGAAGGTCCCTACAAGGTCACCCACGTCGCCAGGCCTGGCGCGGCTCGCCTCGAGACGCAAGACGGCGTCCCCGTCAAGAATCCATGGAACATCATGCATCTGCGCAAGTTCTACCCGTGATCATTATCACGTCAGGGCATTTAGCAAAAGAGCTAGCCCACGGCTCAACCTCCAAGCACCTTTTTGTCCCCCAAGGTTAAAAGCTCAAGGCTTAAACCTCGCAAACCATTGTATCCACAAGGAACAAGTTAAAAAAGTGATTATTGTCACGCCCGTGATCATTTTCACGTCGAGACGTCAAGCGGACGAGGCAGCCTACAGCTCAACCTCCAAGCATTTTCGTCTCTAGAGGTTGAAACGCCAAAAGGCTTAAACCTCAAACACAAGCTTTGTCTCCTAAAGGAACAAATGCAACCGTGGTCATTGACACACCCGTGATCATTGTCATATCGAGAAGACAAGCGGAAGAGGCAGCCTACGGCTCAACCTCCAAGCATTGTCGTCTCTAGAGGTTAAAACGCCAAAAGGCTTATACCTCAAACACATGCTTTGTCTCCTAAGGAAACAAACGCAACTGTGGTCATTGCCACACACGTGATCATTGTCACGTCGAAACTCCTAGCGGACGAGGAAGCCTACGGCTCAACCTCCGAGCATTCTTGTCTCTGGAGGTTAAAACGCCAACGACTTAAACCTCCAAAGCCCCAAAGGCTTCACTCGAGGGAAACCCTCCGAGCTCTCAATTAAAACGAGCCACCTCAGGCCGTTGAGAGTCTCTGCCACCAACAGGTGGTCCCCATGCCTCGACATGGTCAGAGCATTAACTTGGAAATCCCAAGCATAATGACTCAGTCTCGTTCCTAAGTGAACTTAGCGCTTCGGTGCCGCTTAAAAAATGTTTTTTGGGGGATTTTTATTTACGCATTACTATTGTTGAAGTGTGCGCTTATATCTCTCAACATGCGTACCTCGTGAGCGGGGGCTGAGTACGGTGCCAGTGCCTCAGATGACACACCACTAGCACTGCTAAATCCAAGGGTCCGAGCTCTGGCTGGAGGGCAAGATCCCACAAACACGCCATCTCTACAGAGGACCTTGGTACTTACTCTCCTCGCAAGGAACGCCTGAGGGGACCTATAAGCGCGCACGAGTCCCTTGAACCGTGTTTCAGCGTTTGGGTTCGCCCCTCTAATACCCGCAGGGAAGAATTCCCCCGTGAGCCTGAAGGGGCATCCGTGAGCGACCCCTCAAGTGGGCAACCTCGCCAGGCGAAAAGCCTCCCTAGGAGCGACCCCTCAAGTGGGCAACCTCGCCAGGCGAAAAGCCTCCCCAGGAGAGACCACTCAAGTGGGCAACCTCGCCAGGCGAAAAGTCTCCCCAGGAGCGACCCCTCAAGTGGGCAACCTCGCCAGGCGAGAAGCCTTCACAGAGCGAAAACCTCGAGAAGCTAAGTCTCGCACCCACGCTTTAAGAGCGTTTTTCTCTCCCTAGCGCGCATCTTTGCCCCTCGAGCGACTTCGCTTTCCCTTACGCTTCATGGACTACTCGCACGTCTAAGGGGGGCACTTGAGCATCGCGACTCAAGGCTCTTACCTCTCCTAAGACCAAACTCCCCCCGGCCTTGCGGAGTCATTGCTCCCGCATACCGAGGTGGCAGAGTCATGGCACGAAGAGATGGGACCTAACGACGAAGAGAACAAATAGACATGAAGATGAGTCCAAAGAGACCTCACGAGGGGCAGACAAGCTCGAATTAAAACAGCAATTAAAAGTATATTAGAGGCCGAAGGTCTTAAGATGTCTAAAGCACACAGCTGGTGTAGATACAAGCGCTCGCAGGCGCAATAGAGAATGACTCAATGGGAAGCAGCACCGCCTTGGACCTCCTCCGCGGCGCCCTCTTCAGCCTCGGAAGAGCAGGCCTCCTCCTCACTGTCCTCCGGCGTAGCCTCCGTGCGCTTGAAGCGGTTGCAGAAGGCGTCCACCTGCTCCCGTAGGGATCTTGAGACCCGCTACGCGTCCTCGCCCTGAGCGGCTTTGGTCAGAGAACCGAGGTCGAAGTCTGGCGTGAGGAGCTTGAGGTTGGTAAAGATGCGATACACCACCACCCCCAAGAGCTGCCGCCTCTCGTCCTCGATCATGTCCCGAATCTCGGCGACGGGACCCTCGAGCGCTGCGAAGAGCTGGTCGAAGTAGACCAGGTACATGGCAGCATCGTCGCGGCCCCGAACGTCGGTGTGCGGCGCGTCTGCTCCCAGCTGCGAGGCCAGCTCGTTGCCACGAGCAACAAGCGCCTCGAACATGCGCTCGCACTGTTTCGTGAGCGCCCGAGCCGCGTTCGCAGAATCTGAGTCCTCCGCCGCTCACTGCATCGCCGGGGCCACCTGCTCCTCCACGTCCTTGCCCAAGGAGTTGAGGTTGTGGACAGCCTCGGTGCGAGCCTCCTCCGCTCGGCAGCGGCCATCCTTAGAGCGAGTGAGGCGGGCCTCCAGCTTGGAGTTGGCCTTCTCGAGCTCGGCGATCTTCCGAGCGTCCGCGGCGTGCTTGGCCTTGAAGCGGTCCTCCTGCGACTGGGCCAGGTCGCGGTACTTCTGAGAAGTGGACTTATGGAACTGCTTCTCGGGCTCCGCTAGGGCGTCCTCGGTCTCTTTCTTCTTCTCGGCGAAGCGCCGCTCGAAGCGCTCGTAAGCCACCTTCTGGACATCGACGTTTTTGTTGTACCTCAGGGTCGCCTGGGACAATTCGCCCTCTCGCTCCTCGAGGGCCTCGCGCTGACCAACTAGGTCCTTATCCGCCTGGAGGCGCTGCTCCTTGCGCTGCTGCAGCTCCTCCTCCTTGAGGACCAGTTGCTGCTCACGCTCGGCGAAGACCTTGCGGTCCTTCTCCAGAGCAGCCGATGTGGCCTGGTGTCCGGAAAGCAGCTGGGCCTCCAGCTCGCGGCGCTTCTGCGCCAGCGAGCCCTCCATCGCCTCGCGCTCCGCCCTGACCTCGCGCAGGAGCTCCGCCCCAGCGTCGCGTTCCGCCTTGAGGGGGTTGAGCAGCTCTGCAGCGTCACGGATGACCCCCTCGCGGATGTCCTTGGCGAAGTTGATAGCCTCCTCGCGGGCGGCATGTAGCGCCAAATCTTCCAGCCGGCACGCCTCGACCGCCGCGTGGAAGGACGCCCACGACTTCGCCAGCTCCTCCTGCTGCCGACCGAGCCACATGTCCCCAAGGGCGAGGTGCGCCTCCAAGCCCTCCAGGGACTCCCTCACGAGGCCAAAGGCGGCCTCGCGGCGCCCCGCGCTCCAGTCCCAGCCGCGGAGCACCAGGTCTTGGATCGTAGAAGGCCCGGCCTCGGCGTCGAGTATCACGGGTCCAGCCTCGGGGAGAACTCGGGGGCTAGCTTGAGCCCCGCCTGAGCCCGTGCCCGTGCCCCTTCAGGCCCTGCAGCCGCGAGGCGCTCCTCGCCTCCAGCCTGGCGGGGAGGAGAGGAAGAACCGTCCCCGGCAGACGCGCCCGCGCCTGCCGGTGCCTCGCAGGTCTCCGTCGCGCGCTACGCAGCGGTGGGCGCAGGCGACGCAGCAGGCACACTCGGAGGCGTCGACGCGTGCGGCGGCGTTGGCTCGCGTGGCGGAGTGACCTCGCGCGGAGGCGTAGCCGCACGAGGTGGAGTTGCATCGCGAGGTGGCGCAGAAGTTCTCGCCTCCGAGCCCTCCACCGCCAGAGGCTCGCGGGGCGCTGCAGGTACATCCGGGCCTACGGCGCCCTCCTTCACATGAGGACCAACCGCCCCCACGAGGGGCACAGTCACCTCCTCCTGAGGCGCCTCCTCAAGGGGGACCGCTGGGGCTGCCTCCACAGGCCTCGCAGCCTCGTCAGCCACGGCCCCTGCCGTGGCGCTCTTCACCTCGGACGCCTTGCGGAGCCGGCGGCGCTTCGCAGGTGCAGGACCGCTGGCAAGAGCCCAAGAAAAGATTTCAACAAAGGATGAGGTGGAAAAAGAAGCCAAGAAGGCAAACGACCCAACGTCATATAAACTCACCCTGGAGGGGGAGCGCCAGCATCGACCCACGCCAGGCCTGGCGAGCGCCATGAGGGAAAGGGCTTGGGAGCAGGCCTCGCGGGCGGTGCCTCCGCCTTCCTCTTGGAAGGGACGTCAGACGACCTCGCCCCTGTGTGGTCCACGACGACCTTGGTGCGAGGCCCGCACCTTCCTGGAGAGCCCTCCGCACCCGAGGCCTCCCCTTCCTCAGCTTCCTCCTCCACGGGGCGCGAGGGCACCACCACGAAGGCGTCTTCGTCGCCTGACGAGATATCACAAATATCGTCAGTGAACGGCCCAGCTCTAGAAGAGGAGACCTCCCCAGCTGTGGATTCCTCCTCACCTAGGCCAGCTCCTGAAGCCGAGGGAGAATCGGCCCCCTCCGCTCCCCGCGGGGCCGGCATCGGCACATCAGAGTCCGCCGGGCCTGTCAGGGTGAACGAAGGCATCCCTTCAGGAGGGCCATGCGCTCCGTCAGGTTGTACTGGTGAAGGGGCCGGAGCGCCGCGCGGAGGTCATCCACGGGGAGCACAGAGGGGTTGATGAAGAGCGCGGAGAGGATGTTGTCGACGACGTCCTTGTCGTTGTCCTCGACGTGGAGCCGCATCTTGTCGTTCGGCCCCGAGTACATCCACATGGGGACCGAGTGAGCTTGGAGGGGCGCGATGCGGCGAGTCACGAATTCCACCACGACCATCTGCCCTGTGAGGCCCTCCTCGCGAAGGAAGCTCAGGCGCCCCATCAGGCTCACATACTTGGCGCCGTCGAAGGTAGCCTTGCCTCAATGGGAGTTCTTCACCGGAGCCTCGTCGGGGACCTCGAGGAAGGCGCAGGGACGCTCCACCCCGACGAAGAACACTTCTGGCGGAAGTCGTCTACTTTCTTTGTCACGGACGTGATGGCCTTGCCCTCGCTCCAGGACATGGGAATGTAGACGCCCCCCATGCCGTCGACGATGCGGAACGAGACACACCCGGAGAGCTCGTTCTTCGTCGTAGTCCGGAGAGTGTAGAAGCACCGGAACAACCCCACCGTGGGCTTCAGGCCCAGGTACGCCTCGAAGAGGTAGGCGAAGACGGCGAGGATGAGGACGGAGTTGGGGTGCAGGTGCAACAGCTGCACCTGGTAGAACGCCAGCACCGCCTCCAGGAACGGTGAGAAGGGCGGCACCAGTCCCGCGGCCAGGCAGTGCTTGAAGACCGGGAAAAACCCCCGTGGGCGCTTCCCGTGCGCCGCAGGCTTCAGGGCGGTGGCGCCGTGCTCGTTCGTCCGGTCCGCCATCAGGTATCGGACCTTGGAGAGCGCTTTCTCGTTGACGCGCACGCTGAGCAGCGCCCTGCCCATCACGGTCTCCCTGGCTTCCGCCTGGGAGGAAGACCCCGCGGCGGCCTTGCCCTTGTTCTTGAGAGGACTCATTGTCACGGGCGCGGAGGTTGGAAGGAGTTGGAGAACAGGAACTCGCATAAGAGAGCGAAGGCGGAGAGCTCTGTAGAGCGGAATTTTCTGCGAAGAATTGGAAACGGTAACGGCTCCCTGCCGCTCCGCTCGGGCTTTATGTCCCCTCCAGGAGCAGTTACCGGGGCGTGGTGGGACCCCCCACGACTCACGCCCCAGATCGTGCGAGGCCGTTAATCGTCCAAGTGCCGCGTGGCTCGGCCGGCTGGGCACTAAGGGCCCACGACGCTTTGCGTAAGCCCATGGGCTCAGTCGTGCCCATGGGCTCAGTCGTGCCCATCATGGGCCCGGGGGCTACTGTCGGCCCAGTGGGAACTGGGGTATCAAGAGCCCATTCCCCCCAGGCCTCGCACGTGGGCCAGTCAGACGAGACAACTAAGGACCAGGCGTCACCTCCTGGCGGGACCCTCGAGAGGCGATTCCCCTCGAGGGCCTAAAGAGGAAACGAGGGCCTCAAGGGAGCCCTCGCCTCAGGGGACCCCCGCCCCCTCGAGGAGCCAATCCTCTCGAGGAGAGTCCAACAGGAATCTCCCTTCAGGCCTGAAGGGAAACTTCGCGGCCAAGGAAGCACGGCAGGGCGCATGTGACCTCTGCCACGCTCATGCAGTGACGCACGCACCCCCGTCGCTGTCCCTGGCGATAAAGTGGTCAACAAAGCTGCTGCGCAGCTGTGAGGACCTTCTTCTCCGACGATAAAGCAGGTGGACGGCGCAACCCTCCAACGGAGATCGTCATCGCGGGCTCCACCTCAGAGATTGCCCACTCTGCTGATCGTACCGCGCGGTCGGCCACCTGTCGGCCACAGCGCCACCTTTATCAACAATGGACCGAGTCCATGGACGAAGGGAGCGCGGTGGACTCGTGCTCCGCCCTGCCACTGGCATGTGGGATCCACCTTGAAGGCCAAGCCGAAGGAGAAGGCCCGAGGCGCCTATAAAAGAGAGAAGACATCCATCGTAGCAAGGGTCGGCCCTTTGCGTGCAAAACACCTTTGTAAACCCTAGCAACACTGGTTAGGTTAGACTCTGGCTGGAGGAGGAAGAAGATCATCGCTTCCCTCCCCAGGCAAGAACTGCCTCAAGGGGGCTTCCGGCAAGCTCAATTGTACTGTAACCTTCCACATATAATACAGACAGGCAGGAGTAGCCGTCTTACCTCGTCACGAGGGCCGTGAACGTGGGTAAAGGACGGTGTCTTCCTTGGTCGGGTTTGCGTCTTCTTCGGGTCCGGCGAGCAACGTCGCGGAGCCACTTGAGGGTTTAGACCTCCGCGTTCAATCCCCTTTCGAACTACACTTCAGGAAGTGACTACCCCCGATTCCTGGGAGTCATAAACCGACACAAAGTTTCTGTCTTAGCTGATTTGATTCTGAGTAGGCCGGAGATTTCCGGGTCTGACTCGGAGATCTCCGGGGTTTGGAGATTTCTGAGTAAGGACCGGAAATTTCCGGTCTGCACGAAATTTTGACAGATTTGAACAAAATCCCCTTTCGAGCAATTCTACCAAAGGAAACAAGCAATAACCTCCCAAATCGACTAGCTTAAACAAAAACTAGTTTTGTCCTAGATTTAAAAAAAGAGGAGTTACCGGAAGACATTGTGGAAAGTGTGCGGAGAAAATCGAAGCCCTCGACGAGGAGAAGTAGATCCGAGAAGCACGCACGAATCCCTCGAACGATCCACCCGCAGCAAGGATCGAAAGATAAGGAGTTTTTCGGAGGAGAGAGAGGAAAAGGGAACGGGGTGGATGAACTTGCCTAACCGGCCAGTCCACCTGTGCCCTTATATAGGTAGGACCATTTGAACCGTAAATCTCCGGACTGATGCTCGGAGATCTCCGGGTGCCGGAGATTTCCGGGGCTATTTCCGGATCAGGTTCGTCTGAGGTCAGTACCGAATCTGATTTGGACTTAGCCCTGGAGAACTTTGGCACGCTCGGAGATCTCCGGACACCGGACTGGAGATTTCAAGACCCCGGAGATTTCCAGCTCTAATTCTGATTCAGCTTCGCCTGAGGTCAGTGCCGAAATTGAAAAGGACTTAATTGCCGAAAAATCGCAGGGGCCGGAGATTTCCGAGTCAGATCCGGAAATATCCGGGACTATTTCCGGTCAATAATCATCACAGTTCAGTGCTGATTTTTTAATAGACTTAGTCTCAAAATTCTCTGGTGGACCGGAGATTTCCGAGTATGGCTCGGAGATTTCCGTTCAAACCCAAAAACTCCTGGAACAAGAAATCAATAAGAGGACATGAGTGGGGAAAGGCATGTTCAAAGATAGTGAAAGGCTTAGGATAGAAACTCAAACTGGATAAAGAAGACACACTCAAGTTGCAAGAACCATAAATCATAAGAGAAGACCAACCAAGAGTGTGTTTTCCCCAAAGGCCAAAGACAATGCAAGAGAAGATCAAAAAGAAAACCAAATAGTATCCAAAAACTTCAAGAAGAGTGTTGGTGGCCGAAACCACCGTTTATGAGTTATAGCATGGCACCGCGAAGATATATCTTGGGTCGATAACTATATATCAACATTTAAGCTCACAAATTAGATTTAATTTGAAGTTTTAGCCATGATATGTCACTATATGCATAATAGGGGGAGGGAGAGTCCAATGTATTAGGAAAACACTCCCCCTAAGTCCATGCGTACCTCTTGTTCTAATAAAGCCTTAACCGTTGGAAGGTGTGCACAGAATTCAAGCCAAGGCCCGAGAATCTAAGATATTGAGCTCATTCCTCAAGTAGAAAAAGCGGGCTTCATCAAGGGGCTTCGTGAAAATATCTGCCAATTGATCCCTTGTACCAACATATGATAGATCAATATCTCCTCGATCCACGTGATCGCGGATGCAATGATGACAAATCTCAATGTGCTTGGTCCTTGAATGTTGCACCGGATTGTATGCAATTTTTTTGGCACTCTCATTATCACATAAAAGCGGCACTTTGTCCAAGAGGACACTGTAGTCCTTTAAAGTTTGCCGCATCCAAAGAAGTTGAGTACACCCACTTGCGGCGGCGACGTACTCGGCTTCCGCCGTGGATAATGAGATGCAATTTTGTTTCTTCGAGGACCAACTCACCAAAGATCTTCCAAGAAATTGACATGTCCCGGATGTGGACTTCCTATCATCGATGTTGCCCGCCCAATCGGAGTCGGTGTATCCACAAAGAGACATGGTGCCATCTTTGGGATACCACAACCCAAAGCAAGGGGTATGAACCAAATATCTGAAGATTCTCTTCACGGCCATCAAATGACTTTCCTTAGGTGCGGCTTGATAACGAGAACACACTCCAACGCTTAAGACAATATCGGGCCTAGACGCACATAAATAAAGGAGTGACCCAATCATAGAACGATACTCTTTTTGGTCTACCTCTTTACCATCGGGGTTGAGTTGGAGGTGGCACTTGGTTTGCATAGGGGTAGGCACACCATTTAGCGCAAGCAACTTAAACTTCTTGATCATATCTTGAATGTACTTGGCTTGACAAATAAAAGTCCCTTCTCTCATTTGCTTGATCTCAAAAACGAGAAAGAACTTGAGTTCACCCATCATGGACATCTTGAACTTGTCGGTCATTAGCTTGGAAAACTCATCATTGAACACACGGTTAGTAGAACCGAAGATAATGTCATCGACCTATAATTGACAAATGAAGAGTTCACCATTAACCTTTTTAGTAAAAAGTGTGGGATCGATTACCCCAACCTCAAATCCACGTTCTACCAAGTACTCTCTCAAGTGCTCGTACCATGCACGGGGGCTTGTTTGAGGCCATAGATAGCTTTGTCCAAGACGTAGACGTGGTGAGGATGGTTGGGGTTCTCAAAACCCGGGGGTTGTTTAACGTACACAAGTTCTTGCAAAGGACCATTAATAAAAGCGCTTTTTACGTCCATTTGTTGCAATTTGAAACCATGATGAGATGCATAGGCGATGAGAATACGTATCGATTCGAGTCTTGCGACCGGCGCGTATGTTTCTCCGAAGTCGATGCCTTCTACTTGGGAGAAACCTTGAGCCACCAACCGGGCCTTGTTCCTTACAACAATACCATGTTCATCTTGCTTGTTCTTGAAGATCCATTTAGTGCCAATAACGTTGCGGCAATCTTTAGGCTTCTCAACTAGGCGCCACACTTGGTTGCGCTCGAAGTTGTTAAGTTATTCATGCATAGCCCCTAACCAATCGGGATCTTCAAGAGCATCAAATACCTTCTTGGGCTCGACCATGGAAATGTGAGCTAGATGCTCACTAAAGTGAGCTAATTGACTTCGTGTGGAGACCCTTGCTCGTATATCACCAATGACCTTGTCGAGAGATAATGCCCTTAGTTCCAATGGCTTTGCAAAGCGAGCTTGACGACGAGTTTCAATTGCCGCCCTTGTTGCGGGGACAATCTCTTGACCAACTTGGTCCTTTGGATCTTCATCTTGATCTTCTTAAGGGCCTTGATCATCACGAGGACTCTTTTCATGTGGTGGGGAAGGATGATCTTGCCCTTGAGTAGAGCTTGGAGAAGTGGAGTTATCTTTGATAATCTTGGTGGGGGAGGTATGACCTTTTTATTTTTGAAGATCTTGTGAAGGCTCATCATGAACTTCTTCTTGGGAAGAAGTAGCATGCTCTTGTTGAGGAAGATCTTGAGATTTTTCTTGAGGGGATTTATCATTTGCTATGGTCGAGCCACCTTGTGGTTCTTCTGACGGTGAGGTCTCCTTGGTAGGAGAACTTGAGTTTTCTTGAACAACTTCTTCATGAACTTCAATGGGGCGAAGAAAGCCTACTCCCATCTTCTTAATGGCATCAAAAGGTTGTTCATCACCTATATCACAAACACCAACTTGCTCCACTTGGGAGCCATCATTTTCATCGAATTCCACACTACAAGATTCTATGATTATCCACGAGGATTTATCAAAGACTCTATAAGTGTGGGACTCGCTACCATAGCCGACAAAAATTCCCTCAATTGATTTTGAGTGGAACTTACCTAACCGGACACCCTTGACGAGATAATAGCACTTACATCCAAACACTCTGTAGTAGCCAATGTTGGGTTTGTTGCCGGTAAGGATCTCATATGGAGTCTTCTTCAAGCCCTTACGGAGGTAGAGGCGATTTGATGAGTGACAAACGGTGGAAATCGCCTCCGCCCAAAAGTTGATGGGAGACTTGAACTCCGCCAACATAGATCTTGCCATATCGATCAGAGTTCGGTTCTTCCTTTCGGCAACGCCATTTTGTTGAGGAGTGTAAGCAGCGGAATATTGGTGACGAATGCCTTCTTCACTAAGAAAGTCGTTAATGGTGTAGTTCTTGAATTCTGACCCATTGTCACTTCGAACAACCATTATGGGGAGGTCATGTTGGCGTTGAACCTCCTTTGATAAGTCGATGAAGACTTATTGAGTTTCATCCTTGGTTTTAAAGAAGTAGACCCATGTATACCTTGAATAGTCATCAACTATCACGAGGCAATATTTCTTGCCCCCAAGACTTATTTACGGAATTGGTCCAAATAGATCAACATGAAGGAGCTCCAAAATTCGGGATGAAGATATGACGGTATTGCTTGGATGAGGAATATCATGCATCTTGCCTTCCACACAAGCTCTACAAATTCGACCCCTTGAAAAGAAAACATGATCTTTTAGTCCAAGGATGTGACCACCCTTGTGGAGGCTTTGCAAAGTGCGCATGTTTACGTGGGCTAGTCGGCGATGCCAAAGCCAACCCACGTCGGCTTTTCCGAAGAGACACATGACTTGAGTAGTGGTGGCTCCAGAGAAGTCCACCACATAAAGCTCATTCTCCACGTATCCCACGAAAGCCACTCTTAGGGACTTGCTCCACAAGAGGACCACAATGTGCTTATCAAAGAAGGGAGAGATCCCCAACTTTGTTAAGGCACGAACCGATAACAAATTATAGCCAAGAGATTCAACAAGCATAACATTGACAAGAGTAATGTCGGGGGCAACTACCACTTTGCCAAGTCCGGTTACCTTAGACCTTGATAAATCACCAAACGTCACGGTTACTTGATCTTCATTAGGTTTCAACTCCGTGACGAGTTCTTTGCTCCCAGTCATGTGACTTGTGCATCCACTTTCAATTATCCATTTTGAACCACCGGGAGCAAGGTCCTACAAGAGATTAATTCTTGCATTTAGCAACCCATTGCTTCACAATGGGTGCTTTATGGTTAGCGACAAGAGACTTAGGGACCAAAATATCATTTGAAATAAAGCCATAGTAGGGTCAAATGTAACGAGCACAAACATTCCCATAATAATCGACATATAAAGCATAGTTAGGATTGTTGTCCCCGGCGTGATCTTTGCTAGTAGGCTTGCCCCTTGAAGCATTACTACTTGCAAGACCGTCCTTGGATTGAATGGAGTCGGCCTTCTTGGCTTGGATGGGGTTGACGCTCTTTGGAATACCCTTCTTGGCATCCAAGTCCTTCCCTCCCTTGTCGAGTGTGAGGCTCCATGATGGGAGTCTCAACAACTTGCTTACCCTTGAGAAGGATGAGTTTGGATGTGGAGGCCTTAGCAATCTCATTCTTCAACCTAGCATTCTCTTTCACAAGATTAGCATTATCACAAGAACACTTAGAGGTAGAGATGCTAGGTGAGTCAAGGTTAGTTAGCCGAGTTTGGAGTTGAGCATAAGACTTCTTTAGAAGAGCATGTTCACTCTCCAAAGCCTTGTGAGCTATGACGAGCTTCTCCATGTCCTCAATGAGTCTAACATGCCCAACCGCAAATTCGGCTTTATCTTGTTGAGCCACCTTGAATTTAGCAAAGTACATATCACGATCCTTAATGAGCTTAGCATGTGAGGAATTATGAGTTTCCTCAATAGTTTCAAGTTGCTCCTCAAGACGTGCATGAGACTCTTCAACCTCCTCAAGAGAGTACTTCAAATAAGATAGAGAAATAGCGTCTTCTCTTTCTATCTTACCCTTCTCTTCATTGAGATGCTCTAGCTCACCAATATGAGCCATGAGGGCACCAACATGTTTCTTTATATCACCTTGCAAGTTAGTGATAAAAGGGTCGAAGGCCACAAGCTCTTGCTTGATTTGAAGGCTAGAGGCATCATCAAGCTCATTCATTTCATTCATGAGAGAGGAAGAGGATGAAGGTACCTCCGATGCCTTGGCCATAAGACATCTTGAGCTCTTGGTGATAGAGTTCTCATTTGGCGACGTGAATAGAGATGATGAAGAGCTTGTCGTAGTTGAAGGGGTCCTTGTCGTTGATGAGGGATTTCGTTTTGTTGATGAAGGAACGGTAGGTGTTGATGTCGTGGCAAGAGCCGCCACTTCATTTGGCGTTTCTTCCTCCGATTCTTCATCATCGGTGGGGTACTCCTATTGAGTCAACAACACGATGCGAGGTTTCTTGTGAAGAGGCCTCTTCTTTCCATAGGTCTTCTGTGGAGGCATCTTGGTTTTGTCCTTGAGCACTAGGCGTCCACCATGCTCTTCTCTTTTCTCATAAGGGCAATCGGCGACGAAATGGAACTTGTCTTGACAATTGTAACATGTCCTTGACTTGGAGGGTGAGACCCTATCGGCTTGAGATGGACTCTTGTCAACTCGCATCTTGCCTCTTAAAGGATTGTTCCAAAATGTGCGAGCCGCAAGAGCGAGGTGATCATTGTAAGCAATCTTGAGTGCTTCCTCGGACATTGCGGCAAAACTTCCAAGATCATCATCGTTGTCTTCCTCAACGGTAGCCTTCAAGGCAAGGTTAGTTGTGTCCCTTTGCATTCCAAGAGCCGTTGCTCTAGCGTCTTGAGCATTCTTTGTGGTCACCTTGTATGCGGCCATCTCTTGCATAACCTCATTAGACGTCATGAGATGGTAGTTGTGTCTTCCTTGAAGGCTCTTCACGTCGGTTGGCTCACATGACATCATAGAGCTCACATACTTCCTCTTGCTCCATGCATCATCAATATGAGAGGCACCAACTTCCCGAAAGCTTGTGGCTATTGTCACCAGTCTTCTATACATCATCTCATGATCTTCACCGTCAAGCTTGAAGAAGCCCTCGGCTTCATTGCTCAAAGAGTCATAGCGGTTCCTCCTCATGATATCATTTCCAACGAACAATTCGGATAGAGCATCCCATGTATCCTTGGCGGTGGTGAGGTGTTGGATGAGAGACATGTCCTTGTTCCCAACCGCTTTTTGGATCATGTAGAGTGCGGTGGCATCAAGTTGAGCCTCCACCACTTCTCTTCTTGTTAAGTTGCTCGGATCATGCGGCTTGTATCCAACTTGAATGATGCGCCACAACTCGATTGAAGAGCTGCAGACATGAGACTTCATCATATATTGCCATTGAGAGAATGTATAATCTTTAAGCAATGAGGGATCACCCCTATGAGAAATTTGCGGATGAGGAATAATGGGATCGGGGGTATTGTATTGGGATGGGGGAGGAGTGGCGTTGTAGCCTTTAGGCACTTCATCTTGGGATGATGAAGTGTTTTGATGGTTTGAGGAACTAGTAGCATCACCCTTCCCATCCAAAGGCAATTGCTTTCCCTTTAACAATTCGGGGTTCACATCTTGAGTAATGTCCGGAAGCACCGGAGACTTTGAGGGCAAAGCAAGAGAGGTTTCCTTGGATGTCTTGAGAGACTCAAGCATATCATGAAACTTCTTGAACTCGGTTTGTATGGACGATGCCAACTTTGTTTCCAAAGAGTTGATATCGGCCATAGTGGCACCTTTCTCTTGCATTGCCGCCAAAGTCGCGGCGTTCGCTTCGGTACCCTCTTTCGGATCAACTTGCATTGTCCAAGGTTGGTCTCAAGTGGTGAAGCTTTTAACAGACAACCTGGCTCTGATACCAATTGAACGGCAGTTGACCACCTAGAGGGGGGCGCGGGGGGGGGGGGTGAATAGGTGGTGACCAATTTTTATGTCTTTTTCAGTTTTAGGCTAGCGGAAAGTAAGTTGTCTATATGTGCAACTAGGTGATACAAGTGATAGACAACAAAGAAACTAAGCAAGTACAAGAAATGAAGATGCGGTAAAGGAGAGTGGAACAAGACAACTGTAGGAACTCGAAGACAAAGATTTTATCCCGAGTTCCACCACATAGGTGTACGTCTCGTTGGAGGGGTGTGAGCTACCACAAAGGTTTGCTCAACGCCACAAAGGCCTCACCCTATTCTCCTGTGAATTCGACCACAAAGGTGCGAGTCCACGCTTCCACTAAGAACTCCTTTAAGGGCGGAGAAGGTCCCGTATAAATTCGTGAGGCAACTGAATTGGGGGCTCTCACAATGACCACAACAGATCACTTCCACAAAGGAATCCACAAAGGATCAAAACACACAAGATGGAACCTAGCTATCCACAAAGGAATCCTAGATTCGTTGCCCCTCAAGATTTCGAGGGGGGAATTCAAAACGCTTCGGTGGAGTTGTAGATTGGTGGCTTCTCCCTCAGATCCCCAAGTAACAAAAGATTTGAGTGGCTAGATTGGCAGATCCGGAAGAAACGAGCTTCAGCACCAATGGAGGAGAGAGAAAACTAGAAGGTTAAGCTGTTGGAGATAGGTGGAGGGGTATTTATACCCCTCCCCAAATTCTTCCAGTTGTACAGCCGCCAGCTCGGAGATCTCCGGGTTGAGGTCCGGAGATCTCCGGTCTCCGGAAATCTCCGGCAGTAATTCCGGCTGAGCGGGGCTCGATGTTAGTGCTGATTGGTCTTCTTGACTTGGTAGAAAATCTTCTGCAACTCGGAGATCTCCGGACTGGGGCTTGGTTATCTCCGGGCGCCGGAAATCTCCTAGAGCATTTCCGGCTAAACTTGAGTTGGAGTCAGTACGCAACTGAGTTCTGGACTTGGTGAAATTCTTCTGCCACTCGGAGATCTCCGGACTGGTGCTTGGAAATCTCCGAGTGCCGGAAATCTCCAAGATCATTTCCGGCTAAGCCTGAGTTGGAGTCAGTACGCATCTGAATTTGTGACTTAGAGAAAATCTTGATTAGCCCGGAGATCTCCGGTCTGGGGACCGGAGATCTCCGAACCCCGGAAATCTCCTGATGAATTCCTGATGTAAGACCACGTGAAGCAGCATTGAAAATCAGGCAATATAAGCATTCATTCTTATCAACCAACCTGTAATAGAAACTGCATGCTTTATCACAAACATTAGAATACCTTTTGTGTTGTCATTAGTTACCAAAATATGGGAGTGCAAAGAATGCACTTTCACCTTCCTCTTGGAGGGGACGTCGGACGGCCTCGCCCCAGACCGGCCCACGGCCGCCTTGGTGCGGGGCTCGCGCCACCCCAGAGTGGCCTCCGCGTCGGAGGCATTCCTCTCCTCATCCTCCTCCTCCACGAGGCGCGAGGGCGCCACCACGAAGGCATCATCATCACCTGACGAGATGTCGCAAATCTCGTCAGTGAATGGCCCAGGCCTCGAAGAGGACACCTGCCCCGTCGCGGCCTCCTCCTCGCCTCGCCCGACTCCCAAGGCTGAGGGAGAGTCTACTCCCTCCGCTTCCTGCACCACCGGCACATGCACCTCCTTCCCCGCCTGGCCTGCCGGGGTAAACAGAGGCATCCCCTCCAAGATGGCCATGCGCTCGGTCATGTTATATTGGTGGAGGGGCTGGAGCGTGACAAGAATCTGGTCCGCGGCAGGCACCACCGGGTTAATGAAGAGCGCAGACAAGACGTTAACGACGGCGTCCTTGTCGTTGTCCTCCCGGTGCAGCCGCATCTTGTCGTGAGGCCCGGTGTACATCCACATGGGCACCGAGTGCGCCTGAAGGGGAGCGATGCGGCGCGTCATGCAGTCTGCCACTATGATCTGCCCCGTGAGGCCCTCCTCGTGAAGGAAGCTCAGGCGGCCCATCAAGCTCACGTTCCGAGCGTCGTCGAAGGGCGCTTTGCCCCAATGGGAGTTCTTCACGGGCGGTGCGTCAGGGACCTCAAGGAAGACGCAGGGCTGCTCCATCCCGACGAAGATCCACCGCTGGCGGAAGTCGTCCACCTTCTTCGTCACCAAAGTGACGGCCTTGCCGTCGCTCCACGACATGGGGATGTAAACGCTCCCCATGCCGTCCATGATGCGGAACGAGACGCACCCCGAGCGCTCGTTCTTCGCCGTGTTCCGGAGCGCGTAGAAGCACCGGAAAAGCCCCACCGTCGGCTCCAGGCCCAAGTACGCCTCACAGAGGTAGGCGAACACGGTGAGGATGAGGACGGATTTGGGGTGAAGATGCAGCAGCTGGATCTGGTAGAAGGCCAGCACCGCCTCTAGGAACGGAGAGAACGGCGGCACCAGCCGGGCGCAGACGCAGTGCTGGAAGACCAGGAAAAACCCTCACGGGCGTTTCCCGTGCGCCGCAGGCTTGAGCGCAGTGGCGCCATGCTCGTTGGTCCGGTCCGCCACCAGGAAGCGGACTTTGGCGAGCGTCTTGTCGTTGACGCGCACGCCGAGCAGTGTCGCGCCATGCGCAACCTCGACAGGCTCCGCCTGGGAAGAGGATCCCGCGGCCGCCTTGCCCTTGTTCTTGGCGGGACTCATCGCCGGAGTTGGGTGTGTCGCTTGAGGCGGGAGGAGCAGAAAGCGCTAGAGAGCGGAGGCGTAGAGCTCGAGAATGACGGAGACTTCTGCTAGAAGGAATGGAAACAGTAAAGGCTCCCTGCTCCGGTGCTCAGGCTTTATGTCTCTTCAAGGAGCAGGTACCGGGGCGTGGTGGGACCCCCCACGATGCACGCCTCAGATCGTGCGCGACCGTTACTCGTCTGAGTCACGCGTGGCTCGGGCCGGCCGGGCACTTTGGGCCCACGACGCTCCACCTGCGCCAATGGGCTCAATCGCGCCCATCGCGGGCCCGGGGGCTACTGTCGGCCCAGTGGAGACTGAGGTATGAAGAGCCCACTCTCCCCAGGCCTCGCGCATGGACAGATCAGACGAAACGACTAAGGACCAAACCACCGCTTAGAGAGACACTCGAGAGGCAAATCCTCTTGAGGGCCTGAAGACGAAGAGAAGGCCTGAAGAGGACCTGCGCTTCAGGAGACTCTCCCGAGGTGTCGTGCGCCTGGAGAGAAGTCAACATAAATCTTTCCATAGGCCGCCCCAGGCCTGCGGGGAAGCTTCGCGGCCAAGGAAGTACTGCAGGGCGGACATTGCCACTGCCCCAACCGCAGAGTGACGCGGGCACTCTCTTTGCCATTTTGGTGATAAAGGAGTCAATAAAGTTGCGCCGCCTGCGCCAGGATATCTAGACTTTCCTCTCCGATGATAAAGCGGCTGGGCGGCGCAACACTCCAAGAAGATCGTCATCGTGGGCTCCACCCCGATCTCTGCAATCCCTGCGAGCCGTTCTGCGCGGTCTGAAACCTGTCGGCCACCGCGCCCAACTTTATCGCCAATGGACCGCGTCCACGAAGGATTCAGCCGCGGTGGACTCCAACTCCTCCGCGCCACTGCCGTGTGGGAACCCACCATGGACGCCCTGTGCAAGGAAGACGCCGGTGGCGCCTATAAAAGGAGCAGGAGCTCAACCGTAGGAAAGGGTCGGCCAATTTCTTGGAGAACAGTTGTAAACCCTAGCTCAGCCAGTAAAATAGCCTTCGGCTAGAGGAGGAAGAAGACCATTGTTTCCCTCTCCAGGCACGAACTGCCTCAAGAGAGCGCTTGGCAAGCTCAATTGTACTGTAACCTCTGCAGTGCAATACAGACAAGCAGGAGTAGCGTATTTACCTCCTCCTGAGGGCTGTGAACCGGGGTACGGGCCGGTGTCCATCTCTGTCATGGGTGTTTCCTCTCCAGGCTCGGCGATCACCGTCGTCGTGCCTCTCGAGGGCTTGACCTCCGTGTTCAATCCCCTTCACGAACTACTCTTCAGGGAGTGACTACCCCTGTCTCACAGGAGTCACTATCCGATATCTACAGAGTGTAAAACTAAGTACTTAGCCGTGTTCTTGGTACGGACAATTTGAGCAGCTGATCACGGACGTCAACAGAGCATTCCACCATTCCAATTTCTAAGTTAAAACTTGATGGGTGAACAAGGGTAGAATGAGACAGTGGATTTCATGCCACGGATGTCTCGAATAGGAGAAAAGTGTTTTCCAAAGAGTTAGGATAAATTGGCTTTTTGCAAAATAGCCTTGAACTCCACCAACCGAATATGCATATAGGTTATTAGAGTTATTCCACTAAGTGTCCACCATAGTGTCACTTGTCAGACTCCATTTTTTATGGAATCTGGCCCACGTTGTTGCAATAATTTTCTTATTGCAGATTGTTCAGATGACGAGTGAGGTTTCGTTTAAAGATTTCGAGTCTGCAACCAACATGTTTTCGCATGTGGCAACATGAAGATGATGGAGACTCACTGCAATTGTATTTCCGTTGTTTACTCTTTCAGTGCTAGCTTTATGCTATGCAAGTTGTAAAGACTATTTTCTAAGTTTGGATCATTGATGTAATAAAATTGATACTTTGTTGTGATATTACATTGTAAACTGTGCGTGCAAACGAATCAATCTAGGAATTTACACTATACACAGGTACATGCCATATTTTAAGTGCATGTACGCTACAGTCGCTGCCCGATCTCCATCGGACCATTCCGGGACGTTCCTGGTGTTCTCTATTTCTTAATTTCTCTTCCGGTAAATATGTCGACTCGCCTCAAGTGTGTTACCCTAGCGTTCGATATAATAAAACACATGATCGAGACACCTCACCGATCAATGACTAATTCGTGGGCCTTGACACCCAGAATTAATCCCTGTGATATAACGAATAACTTTGTCGTTCAAACCTAGAGGCCGAGTCTCAAACCTTTTGCCATAGCGATACTTAGTGTGTCCGAGACTCGTTCATAGATATCTCCATACCTAACTTGATCTCGTTATCGACAACACTATCTTCTACTCGTCCATGATATTATGTCCGGGTGACCTAGTGACATGCTTGGAAGTTCATTTGACATAATCTCACCGAGCAGGCACTAGATTATTTATCCTGCTATGCGGACTGGCAAATCCCGCTCTTGATCCCTCGTCTCAACATACTCCCTTCCAATACCAGAGAGTAACACCTTTATTGTCACACTATTAAGATATGATGTTTGATGCAATCAAAGTATCTTTCAGGAATAGCAATACGAGTTGATCTCATGGTCGAAGGCGTAATGACTACGTCCTACATAAATTGGGTATGTCCATCACATCGTTCTACTAACGATATGACTCCATTGTCAACTAACGCCATGTCAAATGATCGGTAAACCTCGATCATCAATTGCACAATGAACTAGTCACGTAGAGGCTACTAGGGACCGGGTTGTTTTACGTATCACACGTGTATTAATGTTTCCGCTTAATACATTTATAGCATGACACAAAAATGTATTATGAACAAACGAGATATGATAAATAAAACACTTTATTAATTGCCTCTAGGGCATATCTCCTTCAGTCTCCCACTTGCACTAGAGTACAATTTAATCTAGATTACAACTTGGTAAAAGCCTAACACCCATAGCATCTTGGTGTTTCTCATACTTGTCAAGCGGAAGAGGCTTCGTCAGAGGATGGGTTGCTTCCCACTTCTCCATCTCACAGCGCCTCCATTCACCTTGAAAACATATCTTGTTTGTGACTTAGAGTCATCTGGGTTTGTGTTGAAACTTGCATCAACGTAACCTGTTACGCCAAGTTCATCATCACATCTACCATAGACAAGGACCATTTCCTTTGTCTTCTTGAGATGCTTAAGAATGCAGTTAACAACTATCCAATGTTCCTTTCCAGGATTACTTTGGAACCGTCTCGTCAACTTAGAGCCAATGCTTTATCAGGTCGAGTACTTAACATGGCATACATGATCAATCTTATGGCTGAAGAATAAGGATGTTTAGCCGTCTCGGCTTTATCATATTCCGTTACAGGACACTGAGCCTTGGTCAATGCTTTATTCTTGACAATCGGCAGAGAATGTTTCTTTGTCGTCTCCATACCAAACCGTTTCAGTATCTTGACAGATAAGTACTCTGACTAAACGCTAATAGACGTCTTGATCTATCACGATAGATTTTAATGCCTAAGACGTATGTAGCTTCTCCTAAGTCCTTCATGTAAAATTTATTGTTTAAATATTCCTTCACGCTATTCAGAAGATCCACATTATCCCCAATCAGTAATATGTCATCCACATATAGTACTAGGAACACAACTGAGCTCCCACTCAATTTCTTGGAAATGCAGGTCTCTTCTATATTTGGACAAATCCAAAACCTTTGATCACCTCATCAAAGCAAAGATTCCAGCTCTAAGATGCTTGCTTCAGTCCATAAATGGAACGCTGAATCTTGCATACCTTGTCTGAAAGGAATATGGCCGAGAGGCGATAATAAAGTGGTTATTGTCTTATTCCATGTTTATGATAAATGTTTATTTATCATGCTAGAATTGTATTAATTGGAAACGTTAATACATGTGTGACTAATGAAAAAATAAGAGTTCCTAGTAACGCCTCTCGTTTAACTAGCTTGTTGATTAACTGATGATGAAGGTTTCCTGATCATGAATATTTGATGTTGTTAATAACGGGATCACGTCATTAGGAGAATGATGTGATGAACACACACACAAATGAAGTATAGCAATGTGATCAAGTCATTAAGTTTACATTGTTGTACTAAGCATACGAAGTAATCCTAATCCTTAGACCATGAGATCATGTCAATCACTAACACCGGAAGAATGCTTTGATAACATCAAATGTCACACCGTAACAGGGTGACTATATAGGTGGTGTTGGGTATTCCGAAAGTATTAGTTGAGTCTCATGGATCAAGAAGTGGGATTCGTCCATCCAGATGACGGAGAGATAGACTCTGGGCCCTCTCGGTGATATCACATCGACACCGCTTGCAAGCACGTGACTAGGTCACAAGCATGTAATATCACATAACGAGTAAATAGTACTTGTCGGGAACGAGATCGAACTAGGTATAGATGATACCAATGATTGGATCTCGGACAAGTAAAATATCGTGAGACAAAAGTAATTGGTTATGACGTTTTTGGTTCACCCGATCAGAAGATTCATCGTCGAATATGTTTGAGTCATTACGGATCTCCAGATCCCGCTGTTGACTATTGATCGGAGAGGTATCTCGATCCTGTCTACATTAGTCACGAACCGTATGGTGACACACTTAAGGTTTGTCGACGCTTTTGGGTAGACACGGAATTTCGGGGAAAAGTTTGGACATCACCAAATTGTTTCGGGTAATATTGAAATAGTTCAATGTGTTAATTGTCAAAGGTTGCCAATTGTTGTTAATATAATTAACAAATGAACCAAGGGGATAAGTGTTAATGTTTGTTAATAGAATTAACAAATATTATAAAGAAATGTAATTGTTTTATTTAATAAAGAAAAACCCTTGGGATTTTTGAGTGGAGATTAAAAGAGAGTGAGTGGGCATGAGTGGATGCTCCACTCACATCAAGAGGCAAGAGGTGGAGTCACCCCTAGGGGGCTACGACCCAACCTCACCCCTCTCCTATATATGGAGGGGTGGGAGCTCCCTCTTGAGCACACACTTGATCCTCTTTCCCTCCTCCCGCTGCTCCACCTCTCGGTCATCCGCTTGGCGAAGCCATGGCCGTTTAGTTCTCCACCACACCACGCCGTCGTGCTGTTGGAGTTCCTTGGTGGTTCTACTACTTCCGCTGGCCCGCTGGATCGAGGGAACGGAGGTCGTCACCAAGCCGTATGTGTGAATGAGTACGGAGACGCTGCCCGTTGCAGCGCACATCTTCACGATCTTGAGATCGGTGAGTGAACGACTACATCATCCACGAGAATTATTCTAGAAACGCTTACGGTCTTCGAGGGTGAGTTTCTCTTGGAATATGTTCCATTCGTTACGAGCATCTCCTAGACTAGATCTTGGCTTTTTTGTTTGTTCACACCGTAGGAAATTTTTTGTTTTCTATGCTACGAAACCTTCAGTGGTATCAGAGCCGTGTCTATGCGCAGATGTTTTGTACGGGTAGAACACATATGTGTATGTGGGCGTTGATGATCATGTTATTGCTTCCTTTGTGTATTTTGTATCTTAGTGGCATAGTGGGATGAAGCGGCCTGGACTAACCTTACATGTCCACGTACATGAGACATGTTCAATGACGGACACGCAACTTGTTTTGCATAAGTGGCTTTGCGGGTGTCTGTCTCTCCCACTATAGTTAAGATATAAAATAGAACGGGTTGCTAATAATATTTTTATCACCATTGTGGTTTCATGTTCGTAGGTAAGAACGGTTCTATCTTCGAAAGCCCTAAGCCACGTAAAATATGAAAAAATAAATTAGAGGACGTCTAACTTGTTTTTGCAGGGCATGTGATGTGATATGGTCAAAGTTACAAATTTGATTTATGAGATGATACCTTTTGTAAGTTATGACAAACCGGCAGGAGCCAAATGGTTTCTTTTTACTTTATGGCATACGTGCTAAATATTATATCTAGATGATATGTTGTAAATTTGGAGGACAATCAAGAAGGAGGCACCATGGACCTTGGTGCCACGCCGGTGGAATGATGGAGATCATACCAAGATGCACAAGATGGAGATTAAGTGCAAGAAGAACCATATCATATCACATTATCCATGCATGTGATGTTAATCCTTTTATGCATCTTATTTTGCTTAGATATTTTCTTAGATCGTGACAGTAGCATTATAAGATGACCCTCTCACAGTTAATATCAAGATAATAATCTGTTCTTCCTTAGTATGCACCGTTAAGAAAGTTCATCGTTTTGAAGCACCACGTGATGATCGGGTGTGATAGTCTCAACGTTCGCATACAACGGGTGTAAGCCAGATTTACACACGCAAATACTACGGTTCTACTTGGCGAGCCCTGCATGTACAGGCATGGTCTCGGAACACGTAACCGAAAGGTAAAGCACGAGTCATATGGATGATATGATCAACATGTCGATGTTCGCCTTTCCAGCTGCACCATCTCTCGTGATGATCGGTTATTGATGTAGTGAATTTGGTTCGTGTAATCACTAAAACGACTAGAGGGATGTTGATTTTTAGTGGGAGTTGACGTAATAATTTAGAGTAAGTTTAAGTCATAAACATGTTCTAAAATTGTGTTTGCATGAATATTTGTAGTATTGGCATTGGTAGTCCATGTAGCGCCCCATCTTTTAAATAAAGATGGAACATCTGTGTTATGTGCTAGTCCCTGGATCACTGCCAGAACCACAGTACAAAATACATAGTATCATTGCATAAGTATCAAATTACTACAACGAGATCCAAAAATAGCTAAGTATAGCTTTATTACAAAGTGCATAGTCATGAAGACTAGCTAAAATATTCAGAGTTCGCAACGAAAGTAATAGCAATGAGCCTCTTCTTCAAGCATGCGCCACAGGCAGACATGGTGGGTGTAGACTCGAGTCCAAAATCACTCCTCATCAGAATTACCTGCACATTTGAATATGCAGCCCTCGTAGGAGGTCAATACAATGAAGTATTGGCAAGTGACTATGGTGGATAATTTATGAAAAGTCTAATTCTATATGCATATTTGGCTTGGTAGAGTTGTAGGCTATTTTGCAGAAAGCCAGTTTTCTCCTATCTTTTGCAAAACAATTTTGTTTCTCATATACTTGGCACCAAGGGATGAAGCCCAAGTGCACCAACAATTCTTTCCTTAGTCAAATTTTACTTTATGAAAACTATGATGAGATTCTTCCGTCCATCCTTGTCCAGTTGCTCGAAGTAGTCCATCATCGGGGACACGGCTGAGTACTCAGATTGTCGACTCTGCAGAGGTTGTGCACTTTCACCTTGAGACTCAATTAACCCAAACATCCTATACACGCGGAGTGCATTAAGGAAAGGAGAGAATTGAGACAAGAACTTTCAGAAGAAGAATGCAACCATACTAGCAAGACCCGTTCCACCTACCAACTCTACATCTGCTTGTCAAGCTGACAGGTTGCACTCTCACAACTTAGTAATTCTAGACAGAGCCCATTGTCAAAAGGCTGCACGGGAAGCTTCTAAACTTGGAGGGACTTAGAAATCTCTTTGTTCCTGGGTGGCCGTCCACAAGTGCGCTTCTGGGTGACAACCACCATGCTCATGGCCCTAAGTAGAATAGACATTCATCCTAGGCAAAGACAACCACAAGCATAGTCCCAAAAGCCACTCAACATAAACCAAACAACCAATTCCACCCAGGTGTGCATTTAAAGTTTTAACACTTAGCAATATTTCTATAACATGGTAAGTAAACACTTTTTATAGCATAGCTAAGCATCTAATAAAAACTTTTGATGGCTGCATGGGAAGGGATGGCTACACACTACTAGGATATTTTCAAAGTGTAAACTAACTTAGCATTATAAGATAGTTCAAAAATTCCCTATCATGCATACTACTCAAAAATCTACTAATAATGCATATAAAGAAAACATTGGGTAGATTATGAATGTCACTTGCCTTGGTAACAAGAGGAACAAGCACAGCAAGAATAACAATCACAAGAAGGGCCTTCCTCCGATATCTGCAGAGTGTAAAACTAAGTACTTAGCCGTGTCCTTGGTACGGACAATTTGAGCAGCTGATCACGGACGTCAACTGAGCATTCCACCATTCCAATTTCTAAGTTAAAACTTGATGGGTGAACAAGGGTAGAATGAGACAGTGGATTTCATGCCACGAATGTCTCGAATAGGAGAAAAGTGTTTTCCAAAGAGTTAGGAAAAATTGTCTTTTTGCAAAATAGCCTTGAACTCCACCAACCGAATATGCATATAGGTTATTAGAGTTATTCCACTAAGTGTCCACCACAGTGTCACTTGCCAGACTCCATTTTTAATGGAATCTGACCCACGTTATTGCAATAATTTTCTTATTGCAGATTGTTCAGATGACGAGTGAGGTTTCGTTTAAAGGTTTCGAGTCTGCAAGCAACATGTTTTCGCATGTGGCAACATGAAGATGATGGAGACTCACTGCAATTGTATTTCCGCTGTTTACTCTTTCAGTGCTAGCTTTATGCTATGCAAGTTTTAAAGACTATTTTCTAAGTCTAGATCATTGATGTAATAAAATTGATACTTTGTTGTGATATTACATTGTAAACTGTGCGTGCAAACGAATCAATCTAGGGATTTACACTATACACAGGTACATGCCATATTTTAAGTGCAGGTACGCTACAGTCGCTGCCCGATCTCCATCGGACCATTCCGGGACGTTCCTGGTGTTCTCTATTTCTTAATTTCTCTTCCGGTAAATATGTCGACTCGCCTCAAGTGTGTTACCCTAGCGTTCGATATAATAAAACGCATGATCGAGACACCTCACCGATCAATGACTAATTCGTGGGCCTTGACACCCAGAATTAATCCCTGTGATATAACGAATAACTTTGTCGTTCGAACCTAGAGGCCGAGTCTCAAACCTTTTGCCATAGCGATACTTAGTGTGTCCGAGACTCGTTCATAGATATCTCCATACCTAACTTGATCTCGTTATCGACAACACAATCTTCTACTCGTCCATGATATTATGTCCGGGTGACCTAGTGACATGCTTGGAAGCTCATTTGACATAATCTCACCGAGCAGGCACTAGAGTATTTATCCTGCTATGTGGACTGGCAAATCCCGCTCTTGATCCCTCGTCTCAACATACTCCCTTCCAATACCAGAGAGTAACACCTTTATTGTCACACTATTAAGATATGACGTTTGATGCAATCAAAGTATCTTTCAGGAATAGCAATAAGAGTTGATCTCACAGTCGAAGGCGTAATGACTAAGTCCTACATAAATTGGGTATATAGTTCCCATAAATAATTCCCATAAATAATTTAATAAAAGAAGAAAATTGTATATAGTTCAAATAACCTACTTAGTGGAAATAAGCTCATATAAATACATAAGTGCAACTTTTTTTATTTTTTCTGTGGTATTAATGCCAGGGTTATATGAATAGGATGCATGAATGTATGGTTTTAAATTTTTTAGATTTTGGGATGTTACAACTATGAACCCTTCATTCTCAGCATTTTCTAGATCGACAAAACCTTCAGGTTGTACCATATTCAACTCTTTCTCAATGTTACCATTTAGAAACGCTGTTTTGACATCCATCTGCCATATTTCATGATCGTAATATGCAACTTGTGCTAAAAAATCCAAATAGACTTTAGCATCGCTTCCGGTGAACAAGTTTCATCATAGTCAATTCCATGAACTTGTCGAAAACCCTCTGCGACAAGCCGAGCTTTACGGACAGTCACATTACCATCAGCATCAGTCTTATTCTTAAAAATCCATTTATTCTCGACGGCTTTGCGCCCTTTGGGAATCTCCATGAAAGTCCAAACTTTGTTGTCATACATGGATCCCATTTCGGATTTCATGGCTTTCAGCCATTTCTCGAAGTCTGGGCTTGTCATAGCCTCTTTGTAGTTTATAGGTTCGTCTTGTTCAATTAACATGACGGTGCAAACCATGTTGCCGTACCACTTTGGTGCGATACAAGATCTCCCAGACCTACGAAGTAGAATAGTATCCTCGACATTTTCTCCCACTCCTTCTATGGAGGACGTTTTTGGAACAACTACTGTTGCGCCACTCCGAATTTAGAGTTCAGGACCAACGATCTCGTCGAGGTCTACTTTCCTCCCACTTACACCTTTCACGAGAAACTCCTTCTCGAGAAAGTTACCGTTCTTCGCGACAAACATTTTGCCCTCAGCTTGGTGGTAGAAGGTGTATCCTATGGTTTCCTGTGGATACCCTACAAAGACGACTTTGTCCGATTTTGATTCGAGTTTGTCGGGTTGTAGTTTCTTAACACGTGTAACAACCCAAGTTTGCTAAGTGGAAATATAAGGTGTGTTTTGAGCATTGCATGCATCTCATTTAATTTGGACAAGAATTTGCATTTTAATTTCACATGTTTGCTTTTGAAAGAAAGGGTTAAACTCTTGTTATTCTTGGTGAACTCAAAATATTCCAAATTTTCAAAATCCAAGACTGCCAATGGCTTCCTTGTGAAATTTTGAATCTCCTAGTATTTTTCTGCAAATTTTTCTCTTTACAGAAAAGCCCAAACCTTCTAAACAAGGAACCAGGGGCCTATATGTGAAAGAAACTGGCAATAACAAAAATCCTCAGGGGGGTTTTCAGAAAAAAAAAGGATCGTCTTCAAGCTTCCGACGGCGCCGCCGTGCGCTGTCGAGCTCCTCGCCGTCCCCTGCCTCCTCTGCGCTGCGATTCGCGCCGCCGCCTTCCCTGGACTACAAGTAGCTGCCGCCGCCGCCAGGGAAAACCCTAGTTCGTCTTCTCCTCCTCCGTTCCTCCCCAAATCACCGAACCCTAACCACAGGTCGCCGGCGATTGCTTCGAACTCCGGCCACCTCCTGCTCCGGCGAGAAGATCGGAAGCACCGCCTCGCTCTTCTCTTCCTCCTCCTTGAACTGCTCGTGCCGGGAATCCACGGATCAACGGGAATCATCGATTTCCTCCGCCGGGTCCGCCGCCGTCGACCTCAAACTCCGGCCGTTCCCGAGCTCCCCTCGCCTCCCCGACACCTCCACGAGCTTCAGGTCGTCCCTGTGGTCCTCCCCGTGCCCTCCTTTCTCTCCCTCTCCCTCTGCTTAGCCCGGCCGTCGAGCGCCGCCGTCGGCCTCCGCTCCGGCGAGCCGTATGGCTTCTCCGGTGACCATTTGGTCACAACGCCGCCACCGTTCGGTCCGCCTCGGCCTCCTCTTTCGATTGCTGCGAAGCAATCACTCCAATTCCTCCTGGTTCGAGAGAATCGTGCTCGTCAAAGAAGATTTGGGCGCTGATGACGTCAGCTGACGTCATCATCTCCTTTCAAATTCTGAAAATCATTATTTCTTTTCTGTAATCATTTAATTAAATGACATGTGGGGCCATGTTGTCAGAATTTTAATCTTTTTCCATTATTATTTTCTGAAATGATTAAAATTATGACATGTGGGGTCAACTTATTTAAATAAATTTGAAATTTGAATTAAATTGTTTAAACTTTGAAAATTCATAACTAATTCATTTTAAATCAGAAAAATATGATTTTTATATCAAAATATTCAGAAAAATAAAATCTATTCAATTATAATTTAATCATACATATTCCATACAAGGAAAATAATGTTATTAGTCTCACATTAATAAACCCTAATCTTAATTATGGGTATACTTTATTCACCCATTTAATTAATGCTTGCATCTAGGATATTCTAAAAATGACATATCATGCATGTGATCGTGCATTGCATCAATACTGTATTGATTGTCTCATTCCTTTCCGGTATTTGGTTCTTCGCGATAGGATTTGAGCCCGAGAGTGTTTGCAACGCCTCCGAAGACCAATACCCAGCTACTGAAGAGCAAGGCAAGCATAACCTTATATCCGCACATATAAGATTTCCAAAGTATTTGATTCTTGTGTTATGCATACGGTTCAAAGATGTTTTGGTCAAGGTATAGAGTGTCACTTGCGTTGCATTGCCGCTTAGACATGCTTAGTTGTTCCTTACTCCATTCAGTTGGAAAGGTTGGTTGGAACGGGTGTACATGATTTATCTATTATTAAAGACTTGGACGAGAGGCCACATCGGGACTGTGGTGGTTTGTCTCGTTCTTGTCGACACTAGGATCCGAGTTCTCGTCTTTGGAACCAAGACCATTCGTGCATCCACACGGGGTATTCATTTCCCCCTCGACTCCAACTTGTCTAGCCTACTACGTGAAGCCACTAGTTCGAGTTTTCCATTTGCATGTTAGGTAAAAGAAAAGAAGGATGGAAGATGATTAGGGCTGGGGCAACATGGTTGCGGTCCACATGTTGACCCTGGCAACCCGCACTAGAGACCGCTGCGCGTGGTCAGATCTACTGCTGTGGCTCATGGACATAGGCGAAGCTTGGGAAAGGTCGTGGCCAACTCTCCAGCCGGCACTCCCAGGTAGAGTGCTAATGTCTGGCGTATCGGTTGGTTGGCACGTGTGGGTAGTTACACCCCCTGCAGGGTACATCTTTTCGGAAAGCCGTGTCCACGGTTATGGACGACTTGGTACCTCATGTCTGATGATCATAGACAACTTAAAAACTAATCATAAAACTGTCAACTAAGGGTGGTTAGGGTTGCTTCCTCGGGTTGAGCGAGGAGGTGACTCTTGCGGGTGGTGCAAGCGAAGTCATCTCGGTGGCTGCAGAGGATGGAGGATGGAGTCAGAGGTGTTGTTCCCTTATCCCATTTTAAAAGGTCTACCGATGCGAGACTCTCTCTCCTCCCTCGATTTGAAAACAAAGATGGCTTTATGCTAAGACATTCATGAATACTCTCTGAACGGGCGGATATATACTAGGTTAAATAAGTCTAGTTGAGTACCTCCTGTACTCAGCCTTGCGCACTTTTTGGACAGGTGAAGGTTCCAACTCCACTGCCGGTTTCTACATGGACATCGACGAGTAGATCGGGGTTCCCGGGCAGCAGCCTGGAATCGATGGGCGGGTCGTCGCTTATGTTATGGCCTCTTAGGCCTTTTGGTTCTTGTTATGTAGCATAACATAATTTGCTTTCGCTGTTTGATGTGTTGTCAGGTCAGTGACCTCTGCTTGTAATATTTGCTATCTTCACTCTGCTAAGGGTTTGTATAATAGTGCTTTGAGTCGTAGAGTCACTGTTGTGTTACCGATTGTTCAACTGTTGGCTCTCGAGATCAAGGTTAGGCTTATATCAGAAGAATATCTGGGATTTGTCTAGCCTGGCTCTCGGGGGTGCTACAGGTTTTGGTATCAGAGCAGGACTGCCTGTAGGAAACCCTTTTTGTTGGTCGATGTTGAGTTTAGTGTTTGTGAAAACTATTTGAAAGCTAAAAACTATTTACAAAAATCTTGATAGGATGCTTTTTCTCCTTATCCATGAATCTATTCTTGGAGCCTCTTTTCTTGATTTGATTTCTAAAGGTTTACCATCTCATCCCATATTTCAAAATCTTAGGATTTCAGAGGATGGGTAGTGTTCTTTCGTACCTATTTTCGGTTGCGGTTCTCAGAGTGTTCTATATGTTTCAACTCCGCTGAAGCATGTATCTTTCTTATTCCAATCTTGAATTCTACTGCTTGACCATCTCTTATCATTGATATCCTGTTACTTTCCACGTCTTTTCATCTATCCTGTTTACCGGTGGATCTAACCTTCGTGGTCTCTGTTCTATGCTATCAGGATGTCAAGTGGTACTCGTGGCCAGGGCCGTGGTGGTCGTCACCATGGTGATGATGATGAACTGCCGCCACCTCCCACAATGGCGCAGGTTCTTCAGAACATCGAGAACAATCGCGTGCGGACTGAACATCTCCTTGAGCGAGTGGCCCAGAACACAGAACGTCGTCCCAATGTCTGTGCTACACTTGGAGATTTCCTTAAAGCTCAGCCTCCTACCTTTGGTGAATACAAGGAGCCCCTTGAAGCTGATGACTGGATCCGTACAATTGAGCGTAAGTTTGCTGCTCTCCATGTTCAAGCCAATGACCGTGTGAACTTCGCCACCTACCAGTTAGAGGGTGCAGCTGGCGCTTGGTGGGAAGGTTTCTTGGCGTTGCAGGCGCCAGGACATGAGGTCACTTGGGAACAATTCCGTACTGCCTTCCGTGCTGCCTATATCCCTAAGGCAGTAATGGACATCAAAAGAAAGGAGTTCCTGGAACTGTCCCAGGGAAGGTTGAATATCGAGGCTTACGGGCGTGAGTTCACTCGTCTCGCTCGCTATGCCCCTCGAGATGTTACCGATGATGCGGATAAACAAGAGCTATTCCGCAAGGGCCTGAACCCAGCACTTCGGTATGAGCTGCTACCCTTTAAGTTCCAGACCTTCCAGGATCTGTACAATCAGGCTATCACCCTTGAGAATGGAAGGAAGGAAATGGATTCTGCTATGAAGTCTGTCTCCGGGGATCCTCGTGCATCTGGCTCCGGCTTCAAGAAGCGCCGTGTGTTCATTCCATATAGCGTTGTTCCAAGAGCCCCATATGCACCCAAGTCTGCTGGTTATGCTCCTCGCCCAACTGCACCCCATTCTACCTCGACGTATGGTGGTGGGCAAAGTTATCGTCCCTCAGGTGCTGCTCCAGCTGGACTTATCTGCTACACCTGTGGTCAGCCCGGCCACTTCTCCTATGGGTGCCCACAGAATGCTGCTAAAGGTGGAGTTACTCCGCCAAAGAAGGATGCTAAACCATCTGGAGCTGGACGTGGTCGTCTGACCCATGTCACTGCTGAGGCTGCTGAAGAAGATCCAAGCGTCATTCTTGGTACGCTTCATCTCAACTCAATTCCAGCTACAGTTTTGTTCGATTCCGGAGCATCGCATTCATTCATTTCGCAAGAGTTTGCCCAAAAGCATGGTATCCTTCTAGAGGAAATGTCTATCTCTATGGAGATTAATACCCCGGGATCTCGTTGGCGGGCAATCTGGACCGCCCCTGAGCCCAACATTGTTATAGGCTCTTTATCTTATCCCGTTTCTCTCATTGCCCTCAAGTCAACTGACCTTGACGTCATCTTGGGCATGGATTGGCTGGTACGGTACAAGGCCGTTATTGACTGTGCAGCCAGATCTGTAAATATGACCCACCCCTCTGGTGAAACTGTTCGGTACTGGTCTCCTTCCTCAGTACCTTCCTCCGCAACATCTTTTCCAAGCTCAGAGTTGTGTGCCATGGACGCCACACCTACCCTTGAGATTCAAGACGTTCAGGTGGTTCGTGAATTTCCAGATGTTTTTCCTGAGGAGTTGCCTGGTATGCCACCTGACCGAAGTGTGGAGTTTGTTATTGAGTTGGTTCCTGGAACTGCTCCCGTCTCCAAAAGTCCTTACCGCATGCCTAAGGAAGAGTTGGTTGAGTTAAAGAGACAGCTAGAGGAGATGGAAGAAAAGGGATTTATCCAACCTAGCACCTCTTCTTGGGGATGCCCTGCACTCTTTGTTAAGAAGCGGGACACCAACATTCCTCGACTGGTGGTTGACTATCGACCGTTGAATGCTGTGACAATCAAGAACAAGTACCCCCTTCCTCGGATCAACGATCTATTTGACCAATTAGCTGGTGCTACTGTCTTCTCCAAGATGGATCTGAGGTCTGGTTATCATCAAATCAAAATCCGGGAGGATGACATTCCAAAGACGGCATTTCAGACTCGTTATGGTCTCTATGAGTATACCGTGATGTCCTTTGGTCTTACCAATGCTCCAGCCACTTTTATGCGGCTGATGAACTCAGTATTCATGGAGTACCTTGACAAGTTCGTCGTGATCTACATCGATGATATCCTAATCTATTCCAAAACCGAAGAAGAACACGCAGAGCATCTGCGTTTGGTGTTGACCAAGCTTCGTGAGCATCGTCTCTATGCCAAGTTCTCTAAGTGTGAATTCTGGTTGAAGGAGCTTATCTTTCTTGGTCATGTTGTGTCAGCCGATGGTGTTACCGTCATTCCGGAGAAAGTTCAAGCTGTCCTGGATTGGGAGATACCTAAATCAGCTAAAGAGATTCGGAGTTTTCTCGGACTTGCTGGTTATTACCGTCGCTTTATTGAGAACTTCTCCAAAATTGCCAAGCCCCTGACTGATCTTCTCAAGAAAGGAAAGAAGTTTGAATGGTCAGGAAAGGCAAAAGAAAGCTTCCAGATTTTGAAAACCAAGTTGACTACTGCTCCAGTTCTTGTTCTTCCTGATACGAGCAAGGATTTCGTTGTTTTCTGTGATGCTTCTCTTCAAGGGCTCGGATGTGTGTTGATGCAAGATGGTCATGTCGTGGCCTATGCCTCTCGGCAGCTGAAACCACATGAGCTGAACTATCCAACCCATGATTTAGAGCTGTCTGCTGTTGTACATGCTCTAAAGCAATGGCGACATTATCTCTTTGGTAATCGCTGCGAGATCTATTCGGATCATCAAAGTCTGAAGTATCTATTCACCCAGCCGGATCTGAATCTCAGACAGAGAAGATGGTTGGAACTTATCAAAGACTATGATTTGGGTCTCAACTACCAACTCGGCAAGGCGAATGTCGTCGCCGATGCGCTAAGTCGGAAATCTTACTGCAACAATCTGATACTTAAGAAAGCTCAACCCTCCCTCTATGAGGAGTTTGCACGACTCAACCTTGAAGTTGTTCCTAGTGGATTTCTCGCGAATCTAGAGGTGAAACCCTCTCTTGAGGACAAGATCAGGGCTGCTCAGAAGCTAGACTCTGAAGTTATCCAGCTAAAAGAGAACATCGTTAGTGGAGTGGATAAATGTTTCTCCCTTGACGATAAAGGTATTGTCTACTTCGGTGACCGTCTAGTGGTACCGAACCATCAGAAGTTGAAAGCACTAATCCTCCGGGAAGCTCATGAGTCACCTCTTTCTATCCATCCCGGTGGCACTAAGATGTATAGGGATTTTCGTCAGAGATTCTGGTGGTCCCGGATGAAGCGAGAAATTGCTAAGTTTGTGGCAGAATGTGACGTTTGCCGTCGCGTTAAAGCTGAACATCAAAGGCCAGCTGGTACCCTTCAACCCCTTTCTATTCCTGTCTGGAAATGGGATGAAGTTGGTATGGATTTCATCACTGGTCTTCCAAAGACTCAAAAGGGAAACAATGCTATCTGGGTAGTCGTGGACCGTCTTTCTAAAGTTGCTCACTTCCTTCCTGTTCGAGAAGATATCACTGCTATCCAACTAGCAGATCTGTATATATCCCGGATAGTTGTTCTTCATGGTATTCCAAAGAAGATCATCTCTGACCGTGGAAGTCTGTTTACCTCCAAGTTCTGGTCTAGTTTCCAACAAGCCTTGGGAACTCGTATTTCTTTTAGCACAGCTTATCATCCTCAAACCGGTGGTCAGACAGAACGAGTCAATCAGATTCTTGAGGACATGTTAAGAGCCTGTGTCATATCCTTCGGAAAGAATTGGGAGAAGTGTCTTCCATTCGCTGAATTCAGTTACAACAACAGCTTCCAATCTAGCATTGGTATGGCACCATTTGAAGCTTTGTATGGCAGGAGAGGTCGTACTCCTTTGAATTGGTCCGAAACCGGTGAAAGATCACTCTTTGGGCCAGATATCATCAAAGAAGCAGAAGATCAAGTCAATATCATCCGTGAGCGTCTCAAAACAGCTCAGTCCCGTCAGAAGAGCTACTATGACAGCCATCATCAAGATGTTCACTATGAAGTTGGCGAGTATGCCTATCTCAGGGTCACTCCTCTTCGGGGTGTCCGTCGTTTCGGTATTAAAGGCAAACTGGCTCCTCGCTATGTTGGTCCCTTTCGCATTCTTGCTAAGCGTGGAAAGCTTGCCTACCAATTGGAACTACCCTCAAAATTTCCAGACGTCCATGACGTCTTCCATGTCTCCCAGTTGAAGCGTTGCTTCAAAAATCCCATTCGTGGTGTTGATCATGAGACTCTTGACCTTCAAGAGGATCTAACCTACCGTGAATATCCTATCCGTATCCTTGATGAAGCCGAGCGTAAAACTCGTCGTCAGAGCATCAAGTTCCTCAAAGTTCAGTGGTCCCATCACTCTGAGGAGGAAGCAACCTGGGAACGCAAAGATCGTCTCCGATCTGAGTATCCCGACTTCTTTTCTAAAACCTAGGAATCTCGGGGCGAGATTCTTGTAAGGAGGGTAGACCTGTAACAACCCAAGTTTGCTAAGTGGAAATATAAGGTGTGTTTTGAGCATTGCATGCATCTCATTTAATTTGGACAAGAATTTGCATTTTAATTTCACATGTTTGCTTTTGAAAGAAAGGGTTAAACTCTTGTTATTCTTGGTGAACTCAAAATATTCCAAATTTTCAAAATCCAAGACTGCCAATGGCTTCCTTGTGAAATTTTGAATCTCCTAGTATTTTTCTGCAAATTTTTCTCTTTACAGAAAAGCCCAAACCTTCTAAACAAGGAACCAGGGGCCTGTATGTGAAAGAAACTGGCAATAACAAAAATCCTCAGGGGGGTTTTCAGAAAAAAAAAGGATCGTCTTCAAGCTTCCGACGGCGCCGCCGTGCGCTGTCGAGCTCCTCGCCGTCCCCTGCCTCCTCTGCGCTGCGATTCGCGCCGCCGCCTTCCCTGGACTACAAGTAGCTGCCGCCGCCGCCAGGGAAAACCCTAGTTCGTCTTCTCCTCCTCCGTTCCTCCCCAAATCACCGAACCCTAACCACAGGTCGCCGGCAATTGCTTCGAACTCCGGCCACCTCCTGCTCCGGCGAGAAGATCGGAAGCACCGCCTCGCTCTTCTCTTCCTCCTCCTTGAACTGCTCGTGCCGGGAATCCACGGATCAACGGGAATCATCGATTTCCTCCGCCGGGTCCGCCGCCGTCGACCTCAAAATCCGGCCGTTCCCGAGCTCCCCTCGCCTCCCCGACACCTCCACGAGCTTCAGGTCGTCCCTGTGGTCCTCCCCGTGCCCTCCTTTCTCTCCCTCTCCCTCTGCTTAGCCCGGCCGCCGAGCGCCGCCGTCGGCCTCCGCTCCGGCGAGCCGTATGGCTTCTCCGGTGACCATTTGGTCACAACGCCGCCACCGTTCGGTCCGCCTCGGCCTCCTCTTTCGATTGCTGCGAAGCAATCACTCCAATTCCTCCTGGTTCGAGAGAATCGTGCTCGGCAGAGAGGATTTGGGCGCTGATGACGTCAGCTGACGTCATCATCTCCTTTCAAATTCTGAAAATCATTATTTCTTTTCTGTAATCATTTAATTAAATGACATGTGGGGCCATGTTGTCAGAATTTTAATCTTTTTCCATTATTATTTTCTGAAATGATTAAAATTATGACATGTGGGGTCAACTTATTTAAATAAATTTGAAATTTGAATTAAATTGTTTAAACTTTGAAAATTCATAACTAATTCATTTTAAATCAGAAAAATATGATTTTTATATCAAAATATTCAGAAAAATAAAATCTATTAAATTATAATTTAATCATACATATTCCATACAAGGAAAATAATGTTATTAGTCTCACATTAATAAACCCTAATCTTAATTATGGGTATACTTTATTCACCCATTTAATTAATGCTTGCATCTAGGATATTCTAAAAATGACATATCATGCATGTGATCGTGCATTGCATCAATAATGTATTGATTGTGTCATTCCTTTCCGGTATTTGGTTCTTCGCGATAGGATTTGAGCCCGAGAGTGTTTGCAACGCCTCCGAAGACCAATACCCAGCTACTGAAGAGCAAGGCAAGCATAACCTTATATCCGCACATATAAGATTTCCAAAGTATTTGATTCTTGTGTTATGCATACGGTTCAAAGATGTTTTGGTCAAGGTATAGAGTGTCACTTGCGTTGCATTGCCGCTTAGACATGCTTAGTTGTTCCTTACTCCATTCAGTTGGAAAGGTTGGTTGGAACGGGTGTACATGATTTATCTATTATTAAAGACTTGGACGAGAGGCCACATCGGGACTGTGGTGGTTTGTCTCGTTCTTGTCGACACTAGGATCCGAGTTCTCGTCTTTGGAACCAAGACCATTCGTGCATCCACACGGGGTATTCATTTCCCCCTCGACTCCAACTTGTCTAGCCTACTACGTGAAGCCACTAGTTCGAGTTTTCCATTTGCATGTTAGGTAAAAGAAAAGAAGGATGGAAGATGATTAGGGCTGGGGCAACAGGGTTGCGGTCCACATGTTGACCCTGGCAACCCGCACTAGAGACCGCTGCGCGTGGTCAGATCTACTGCTGTGGCTCATGGACATAGGCGAAGCTTGGGAAAGGTCGTGGCCAACTCTCCAGCCGGCACTCCCAGGTAGAGTGCTAATGTCTGGCGTATCGGTTGGTTGGCACGTGTGGGTAGTTACACCCCCTGCAGGGTACATCTTTTCGGAAAGCCGTGTCCACGGTTATGGACGACTTGGTACCTCATGTCTGATGATCATAGACAACTTAAAAACTAATCATAAAACTGTCAACTAAGGGTGGTTAGGGTTGCTTCCTCGGGTTGAGCGAGGAGGTGACTCTTGCGGGTGGTGCAAGCGAAGTCATCTCGGTGGCTGCAGAGGATGGAGGATGGAGTCAGAGGTGTTGTTCCCTTATCCCATTTTAAAAGGTCTACCGATGCGAGACTCTCTCTCCTCCCTCGATTTGAAAACAAAGATGGCTTTATGCAAAGACATTCATGAATACTCTCTGAACGGGCGGATATATACTAGGTTAAATAAGTCTTGTTGAGTACCTCCTGTACTCAGCCTTGCGCACTTTTTGGACAGGTGAAGGTTCCAACTCCACTGCCGGTTTCTACATGGACATCGACGAGTAGATCGGGGTTCCTGGGCAGCAGCCTGGAATCGATGGGCGGGTCGTCGCTTATGTTATGGCCTCTTAGGCCTTTTGGTTCTTGTTATGTAGCATAACATAATTTGCTTTCGCTGTTTGATGTGTTGTCGGGTCAGTGACCTCTGCTTGTAATATTTGCTATCTTCACTCTGCTAAGGGTTTGTATAATAGTGCTTTGAGTCGTAGAGTCACTGTTGTGTTACCGATTGTTCAACTGTTGGCTCTCGAGATCAAGGTTAGGCTTATATCAGAAGAATATCTGGGATTTGTCTAGCCTGGCTCTCGGGGGTGCTACAATACGCCTGATACGTCTCCAACATATCTATAATTTCTCATTTTCCATGCTATATTATACCAAGTTATTACATGTTTTATATATATTTTATATAGTTTTATGCATTCTCTGCGACTAACCTATTAACAAGATGCCACAATGCCAGTTCACTGTTTTCTGCTGTTTTTGGTTTCAGAAAAGTACTTAAGGAAATATTCTTGGAACTGAACAATTTTTATCCAGAAGTCAGTTTTTCATCGGGAACGTTCCAGAAAGACAAAAACGAGATTAAGTGGGATACCGAAGCGGCCACACCTGGTCCAGGCGCGACAAGCCTGGCCGCGCGAGGATAGGGTGTGGGCCCCTCGGGGCACCACAACCTTCGCCCTTTCGCCTACAAATACCCTTTCGGCCAAAAACCCTAGCACAATGTTCATTATTTCCTCCACGGGTCCTGAGCCGTCGCTCTCGTCAACACCAATTCAGGACAGATCAGAACTTCTCCCCGGCACCCTGCCGGGATGGGGAATCGTCCCCGGAGGCCTCTTTGTCCCATGACCACCTCCAGACTGATGCGTGAGTAGTCTACCCATGGACTACGGGTCCATAGCAGTAGTTAGATGGTTGTCTTCTCCTCTTGTGCTATCATGTTTAGATCTTGTGAGCTGCCTATCATGATCAAGATCACCGATATGTAATTCTTCATGTTGTGTTTGCTGGGATCTGATGAATATTGAGTACTAAAGTTATTGCATCATAATATATCATGTGTGTGCTATTTAATGATCTTGCATGCTCTCCGTTACTTGTGCATGCTCTGGCCATTTAGATGCTTGTGACTCCAAGAGGGGGTATTTATGCTCGATAGTAGGTTCATGTCTCTATTTAATCTGGGATGGTGACAGCTAGCTCTAAGGTTGTAGATGTATTGTTGCTACTAGGATAAAACAATAGTACTTTATCTAAGGATGATGTTACATACTTACTTTACACACAATGCTTAAGGCGATAATCTGTTGCATGCAACTTAATACTGAAAGGGGTGCAGACGCTAACCGGAAGGTGGATAATTAGTCATAGATGGGGTTGGAACTGTCTACGTATATTGTTGTAATGCCCAAATGAATCTCACACCAGACATCATAAGGTTAGTATATGCATTGGTTTGCTCATCATTATTCTATCAATTGCCCAGCTGTAATTTGTTTACCTGCAAGAATATTATTATTATTAATTGACATACACCACTAGTGAACTGTGGACCCCGGTCATTTTCTTTAAACTGATATAACCACAACTGCAAACATGTTACTTTCTATAAACAAACATCTTTAATCCACTCATACGTTTAATCATTTGTTACAGCAAGCCGGTGAGATTGACAACCTGACTGTTAAGCTGGGGCAAAATTTCTTGATTGTTTGTGTGCAGGCTCAACGTTGGTAATCGTAAACGGCGCTGCCAACAACCCCAAGTGAATTCTCATTTCCTACTGGATCGATAAACCTTGGTTTCATAACTAAGAGAAATCTTGCTGCTGCACTACTTCACATCTTCCTCTTGGCGTCTCCCAACCACGCACCTCCGTGAGCATCAAGAATTTCTGGCGCATATTCGGGGATTTGAGCATTCCACTATGAAGGGAGTTTTCGCACTTCCATTAATTTTATTTTATTATTGTCTTCCTTAGTTTATTTTTATTACTGTCTTGTTTGCTTAATATCAAAAATACAAAAAAATTAGTTACTTGCATTACTTTATTTATTTCAGTTTGTGTTATTTATTTTCAGTTTTGTTGCTTTTTTATTTCGGTTTAGCATTATTTCTCTATTATTGCTATTTTGGTTTGTTGATTAATTTGCTAAAATGAGTTCTGCTGAGAATATTAAGTTGTGTGACTTTACTAGCACCAGCAATAATGATTTTATGTGCACACCTATTGCTCCACCTGTATCTAAAGCTGAATTCTTTGAAATTAAACATGCTTTATTAAACCTTGTTATGAGAGAGCAGTTCTCTAGTGTTAGTTCGTATGATGCTGCTTCCCATCTAAATAATTTTGTTGAATTATGAAAAATGCAAAAATATAAGGATATAAATGGTGATATCATAAAACTGTAATTATTTCCTTTCTCCTTGAGAGGAAGAGCTAAAGAATGGTTGCTTTCATTGCCTACGAATAGTATTGATTCATGGATTATATGCAAAGATGCTTTTATTGGAAAATACTAACCTCCTGCTAAGATTATTTATCTAAGAAGTAGCATCATGAATTTTAAACAACTTGATAATGAACATGTTGCTCATGCTTGGGAAAGAATGAAATCCTTGATGAAGAATTACCCAACCCATGGACTGACTGCTTCGATGATCATCCAATCCTTTTATGCAGGACTGAATTTTTCTTCAAGAAACCCATTGGATTCAGCTGCTGGAGGTACCTTTATGTCCATCACTTTAGGGGATGCAACAAAACTCCTTGATGATATGATGGTGAATTACTCTGAATGGCATGCGGAAAGGACACCTCAAGGTAAGAAGGTAAATTTTGTCGAAGAAACCTCCTCTTTGAGTGAAAGGATTTATATTGTTATGTCTATGCTTGCAAGTGGTAAATCACATGTTGATCGAAATAATGTTCCCTTAGCTTCTTTAGTTGCACAAGAAGAGCATGTTGGCGTGAACTTTATTAAAACAGACAATTTCAACAATAATGCCTATAGGAACAATTATGGTAATAACAACTATAAGCCCCATCCTCCTAATAATTGTAATTCTTATAATAGCTCTTATGGTAATTCTTATGGTAAAATGCCTAGTGAGGAAAGGATTCTGGAGATTGAAAAGGCTACTAAGGTTTTTATGCAAAACCAATATGAGCAAAATAAAGTGTTCACTAAAACCATGGAAGAACAATCTAATATGTTGAGAAACATTAGTCACCAAATGGAAAATTTAAATATGGAGATTTCGGGTCTCCAAGGAAAAATGACTAATGCTAAAACTTGTATTTCCTCTATGTCTGCAGCACAATCTTCTTTAATTAATAAAATGGCTGCTAAACCTGAAAATATTGATGATAATCCCTTTGCTACTGCTAATGCCATCCAAGTTCAAATTGATGAAAATGTTAGGATGATGGCCCAATTACGTGCTAGATGGGAAAGTGAGAAAGAACTAGACAAATAGGCTAATATTGTTAAAGTTTTTACTAATACTACCTCTGAAAAAAATGGTGTTTCACATGTTAGTAAGCCTCGTATTATCAATGCCAACATAGTTGGTGTTGCAAATGTCTCCTCTACTTCTTCCAAAAAATTTAAATTGTCCATAACTGCTGAAACTAGTGTTGATAAAAGTGCTGAAATTTTTAAGAACATAGGAGAAGGTGGTTCGGTTTGCTTTGATGATAACAATTTTGATTTTGATAATTGTAATATCTCTGAATTTATTAATTTCTTGCAAAAGTTGGCCACAAGTCCTAATACTAGCTCTCTTAATATGGCTTTTACTACTCATATTACAAATGCTCTCATAAAAGCTCGGGAAGATAAATTAAAACTTGAATCGTCTATCCCTAAGAAGTTAGAAGATGGTTGGGAGCCCATCATTAAAATGAAAGTAGATAAATTTGATTGCAATGCTTTGTGTGACCTTGGTGAAAGTATTTCTGTTATGCCTAAAAAGCTCCATGATATGTTTGATTTGCCACCATTGGAACATTGCTATTTGGATGTTTTTCTTGCTGATAATGCTTTGAAGAAACCTTTGGGGAGAATTGATGATGTTCCTATTATGGTTAATAATATCCTGTTCACCGTTGATTTCATTGTCTTGGATATTGAATGCAATCCATCTTGTCCAATTGTGTTGGAAGGCCTTTTCTTAGAACTGTGGGTGCTTTTATTGATATGAAAGAAGGTACCATCAAGTACCAATTCCCACTCAAGAATGGTATGGAACACTTCCCTAGGAAAATAATGAAGCTACCTTTTGATTCTATTGTTCGTTCAAATTATGGTGTTGATGCTTCATATCTTGATAATTCTTGAGTTTTTGCTTTCTGTGCCTAGCTGAAAGGCGTTAAACAAAAGCGCTTATGGGAAACAACCTACTTTTATTTCCTGTTATTTTATTTTGTTGAGTCAAGGACATATCCTACCTCTGTAGAAATTCCTTTGTATCTTTATTTTATTGCAATGTTGTTTCAAATTAAGTCTGTTGTTGAAAGTTGATGCTAAATTTCGATTCCTGCACAGAAACAGTTTTCTACTGTCCACTGTTTAATTTGTAACTCTTCAAAGAAAAATCAAAAACATATGCCTTTTTTGTGCGTGATCCTCGGATATATATGCAACTTTCATTAGTTTTGAGTTTTCTGATCTGAGCAAGTTAAGTGCCTCGAAATAATCCGTCTTTACGGACTGTTATGTTTTTGACAGATTCTACCATTTATTTTGCAATGCCTCTTTTGCTATTTTGATTGGATCTTTTTATCCTATTAAGTATCAGTGGCTCTAGCTAATGTCCAGTAGTATTGGTAGCAATTGTGCTCCTACAGGATATCATAATTTTTCATGCACTAACCCTCTAATGAAGTTTACTCTAAGTTTTGTGTGACGGAAGTTCTCAATGATCAAGAGAGAAGGATGATATAATGTGATCAAGAAGATAGTAAAGCCAAAGCTTGGGGATGCCCCGGTGGTTAACCCCAATATATTTCAAGAAGACTCAAGCGTCAAAGCTTGGGGATGCCCAAGGCATCCCCTTCTTCATCAACAAACTATCATGTCATTTTCTTGTGAAACTATATTTTAACTCCGTCACATCTTATGTGTTTGCTTGAAACATCAGTTGTTTTTGTTTTTGTTAGTTTCATTCTCTGAATAAAATGGATCCTAGCATTGTTTTGTGGGAGAGAGACATGCTCTGCTTTTTCTTATGAATACTCGTATTATTCACTTATATTTGTTGAGTATTCTTCTCATGCTATTGTTTGCTTCCTAGCTCTTGTTTTTCATGCATCTCTTCCTAGAGTTGTTAGCTTTATTGTATAATACACTCATATCTCATTGTTTAATTACTTGGAGAGTTTATCTTTTAAATAAGTTGATTGGTTTTTGGTTGAGAACACAAAATGCTAAATGTGGTAGATGGTATAACTAAATGGTACAGAATCTTGTAGATCATTAAATTGTGTCACTTGAATCATTGATGTTGTTTTGAGATATTAATTTGCTTAATGGTAAACATGATGGTTTAGTAGAGTGGAATGATTAATGGTTGGTCTAGAAATACTTGAAGCTATGCCACACTTAAATTTCCAGTTGATTGCATAATGGTATATGACTTCTACATGTCTAAGGCAACCGTAATGACTTTGTATTATGCACTACGGTCAGGTCCCCAACAGCGACTTTTGCATTTGCCCAGTTCCTCTAGAAGTAATTTTCATTATGCCCTGTAAGATCATATTTTTTTTGGGAAATTTTTTACTTGTGAGTTTTATAACTGCGGTTTTCGTGCCACTTCCACCACCATATTGGTAGCCTCTTCGGTACTTTGCATTGCCCTTTCTCATTGAAAGTTGGTGCATATTTTGCGGGTACATCCAAACTCGTGAGAGATCTTCATCTTGTTGTCCTACACATAACGCAAATATCTTACTCAAAACATCCACCATACCTACCTACTACAGCATTTCCATAGCTGTTCTGAGATATATTGCCATGCAACATCCATCTTACATTACATGACTTGTTGTCATTCATTACTTATATATTGCTTTGCGTGATTCTGTAAAGCAGATGTGTGGTTCTACCCATGTTACGCTAGAACATTGCATAACCTGCTACATTCGCAGAGGCACCGTTGTCATATACATATTATTTCTCATTCATATTAGTTACTTATATCATCAATATGTTGTCAAATAATCATTAGTGTGTTTTCATATATCACATATCATATTAGGATGCTTGCCCCCAAAAGTGAAAAGAGCCATGGAGGCCATCGAAAAGAGAAACAGAAAAAGGAAAAAAAAGAGAAAAAGAAAAAATAGAGAAAGAAATAAAAAAATAAAAAAGGGGGCAGCATTACTATTCTTTATCACACACTCGTGCTCATGTTATAGCACCATATCATTTATAGTCATCACTTGTGCTCATGTTATAGCACCATATCATTTGTGATCATGATTTGTGCTCATGCTTAGCACTTGTACTCCATATGCGAAGTTTTTCATGTCTTAGTTGCATAACTATGTGGGGAACTTTACACTATAGAACTTGGCTTGTATATTCCAATGATGAGCCTCCTGAAAAGTGCTCTAGGTCTTCGTGAGGAAGCAAGTTGGATGCACCCCCACTAGTTCCATTGGAGAGCTTTCATATACTTATAGCTCTATGTGCATCCGTCGTGTGGCAATCACTACTCCTTGCATAGCTTTGATTATAAGACTTCCTCTTGTCTAATGATCGCGTGCAGCTCTGTGAGCCATTCTTCCGTTGGCCTTCCAAACCTCCTTAACATTCTCTTAGCCAAAACATCCTGGTGCCAGGAACCAACGTTGAACGCTTGCTTGTTTCTTTTGAACAAATAAGGAGTTGATCTTCTACGTGTATATTGATATTGCTTGACTTGATCGTTTCACAAAGTTGTCATGTTTGTTGGAAGTATTAGATGATTATATTGCTGTGCTTGAAGCTCAAATCATCTCTAATATCTAGTTTGCATAGTTGATTGCTATCTAGTACAATATCATTGAAATCTTTGCTTGCTTTACCTACTTTTTTATTTATAAATCGTTTGATATCAATATAAACTACAACCCTTATTCATTTGATCTTAGTTTACATGCCTTACATTATTAAATGATCAAGATTGTGTTAAAGCATGTCACTTTAGAAATTATTCTTCTTTTATCGTTCTTGCGTACTCGGGACGAGTAGAACTAAGTTTGGGGATGTTGATACGTGATACGTCTCCAACGTATCCATAATTTATTGTGTTCCATGCTATGTTATATCATGTTTTATATGCATTTTATATAGTTTTATGCATTTTTTGTGACTAACCTTTTAACAAGATGCCACAGTGCCAGTTCCCTGTTTTCTCCTGTTTTTGGTTTCAGAAAAGTACTTAAGGAAATATTCTCGGAATTGGATGATTTATTTTCTGAAGTCCGTTTTTAATTGGGAACGTTCCATAAAAACAAACATGAGACGCGACCGAGGCGGCCACACCACCTGCTTGCGCGGCAGGGAATCTTTGGCCGCGAGTAGGTGATGTGGGCCCCTCGGGGGTCCACCGACCTCACCCTTTCGCCTACATATACCCCTTCGGCCAAAACCCTAGATGGTTAGACGATTTTTCCTCCACGGGTCCCGAACGCCGCCGCCATCGCCGACAAGATTCGGGGGACAAAAGTCTCTGTTGCGGCACCGTGCCGGGACGGGGAATTGCCCCCGGAGCCATCTCCATCGACTCCACCGCCATCTCCATCGCCGTTGATGACTCCTATGATGAGGAGTGAGTAGTTCTCCCCCGGGGCTGCAGGATCTACGGAAGCCATGTGGTTTATCTCTCTCTCTCATGATATGATCTTGCATGTGATCATGAGCTTTGTAATCTAGTTGAATATGTGATGCTACTTTTTATCTATTATGCACTCTAGATGTTACTTTAATATGAACTCCGGGGTTATTCACATGTGTAATGGTGACAATGTGTGCACCGTGTGGGATTCCCTTTATGACATTGTTGGCGTTGGTTTACTCCGACTTGAGGGTGCTCTTGTAGCCCTACACAATGAATGGTGTTTGTTATCCAACATGAGAGTGTTTGAGAGTAGTGTTTATTTATTTAACTTTGATGTCATTGTTGAGAATGTTCACTGGTGATAGTAGGATCCCTAGGCCTTGTTTCTAAGCATCGAAACACCGTTTCCAACAAGGTCTGCTACATGTTTGCTTGCTGCCATTTTTTATTACAGATTGCAATTACTACTTATAATCATTCATATTACTTGTATTTCACTATCTCTTCCCATAACTAGTGCATCTATACACCTGAGAAGTGTATTGGGTGTGTTGGGGACACAAGAGACTTCTCGTATCTTCATTGCAGGGTTGCTTGAGAGGGTTATCTTTGACCTCTACCTCCTTGAGTTCGATATAGCTTGGGTGATCAACTTAAGGAAAACTTGCTACTGTTCTACAAACCTCTGCTCTTGGAAGTCCAACACAGTCTACAAGAATAGAAGCGTGCGTAGACATCAAGCTATTTTCTGGTTCCGTTGCCGGGGAGGTATTTCAATGGACAAAGTTAAGAAGAAATAATTTCCTATATCATTTGGTGGAAGAGCTGCGGATTGGTATAAATTGTTCAAAAATCAGCACTCTCTTGAATGGGAGGAGGTTGTATCTCTCTTTTATTTTAAATTTTATCCTCCAAGTGAGATTCACAAAGATCGTAATTCTGTATATAATTTCTGGCCTCTTGAAGGAGAAAGCATTGCTCAAGCCTGGGGAAGGCTGAAAACATTAATACTCAAATGTCCTAACCATGATCTTCCTGATAACATAATTGTTAATAATTTTTATGCAAGACTTTCAGGACATTGCAAGGATTATCTAGATGCTTGTTCGGAGGGCTCTTTCACAAATAAGAAGGTTGAATCTAGATGGGATCTCCTTGAAACAATTCGAAACATTGCTGAAAATTGGGAGAATGACAAAGGTAAAGAATCAGGTATGAAATATGAATATGATTGCATTAAGTCTTGTGTTGAAACTGCTAGTTTTCAAGAGCTTAGTGCTTAATATGGTCTTGATCCCCATGTTATTGTTGATTATTTTAGAACCTTTGCTTCTCATATTAATGTTCCTAAAGAAAATTGGGACGTGTATCATGAACCTTTCAAAGACACTTGTATGGAAAATGAAATTGTTGTTAATGATTGCAATAAACATGCTCAAACTTCTGAAAATACTATTTCTTATAAGCATGTTAATTTTTGTGGAATACATAGACCTTGTGGAATTAGTCAAATTGAAGATGAATATTGTATCCATCATAGGAATGAAAATACTAGAGGTTGGTATAAAGTTTTAAGTGATCTTGGTAAAAAAAATTGTGCCACTATCCTTTTATTTGTGAACTTTGCTATGAAGAGGGTCATTTCAAATTTCAATGGTCAGGTTCTCATAAAGATATTGCAGGAGATTTTAGTGATAACATGATCACCCCTAATCAACATGATGAACTTACATTATTTTTGGGGTGTGAAGAGATATCAAGAAAAACTTATTTGCTAAATAAGAGTGATATTGATATGAATGATTTGTTGCATGGATGTTATCACTATTGTGTTAAAAATTGATATGCTAACACCTACATACAAAATATTATAAAGGATGGGACTTTACCAAAGTATGATAGGACTAATACGTGTTTTCATGTTATTAATGAAAGAGAGGAATTCTCCCAAGTTTCTTCCATTGTCTCTAACTAAACCAGATTATGTGGAGAAGCTTCCTTTCTAGCCTCTCCCTCCTAAAGAGGAAAATAAAAAAAGGGAAAGAGGAAGAAGAAGAGGAGTAAACAGACAGATGAAACGATATCTTCTCCCAAACTTGTTGCTCATGTTACTATTTATGCTTATAATTCTGAATTCGATGATTCTGAACTTGATGATGTACCTATGCCTGTTATTTATATCAGTGATCATGATTGGGATAAGCACACTTCTTTTGATATTGAAGATCTTTGGGATAATAATTCTGAAAATGATGATGTTAATAATTGCTGCACTATTAATACTATTCATGTTCCTTCCCATGATGATATAGAGAGATCTGAGCTCGGGGATGAGGTGTTTGAAAATCCATTTGCTACTAATGATTATATACTTGATACATCTCCTTCTAGTAAAAACGATGACATGTTTCCAAATAAACACACTTTAGGGGATAATTATTCTATTTCTTATGATGATACTGTAACACACTCCAATTTTCTTAAGCTTAGAATTGTGGTGTTATGTTAGAATTTTCAACCTTAGTTACAACTTTGTTGTGTGAAAAATATTGTGGCATAAATTTATCTTTGATTTTTCTCAGTAGTCTTATTTATTTTTCACTAAGTCATCTAAGGTTATAGAAGCACTAAAATAAAAATAGCTAAAAGAAAAATTCAACCCTTATGATCTTCATGTTAATTAAAACTTAGCAAAACCAGAACTTATTATTAAGCAAACCTTACACCATTTTGGACATGCATAAGAACCAACTTGGTCTAGGCAAGGTATATTTTGGTTTGCTGTCTTTCGAAATAACTTTTGGGTTTGTTTTAATATAACACCAATTAGCTTAAGTATGCATAAAAAAACAATGACCTTTGGCCCTTATTTTCTTTTCTGATTTGATTTTTCCATCATATTTTCAATCTGATATTTACGGAATTAGTAGGTGAACTCAAGTTTGATCAAATTCATCAATTAGATAGTGTTTGGTTATCTTTTGTTTTGCATTTCAAATTCAAATGTTTCTTGGGCATTTTGAGAGAGGATAAAAAGAAGAGATTAGAAAAGATAAAGAAAACCTAATCTACCCGAGCCTGTAACATCCTATGATTTTACAAATTCTGAAAAATCAGAAAAATTAAAAACTTTTTGAAAACTATTTGTATGTCGATTGAAAACAAAATTCATGCATGCATTCATCATTTTTCTTGCATTGTTTATATTTGAAATTACAATGCTTGAAATATTATTTCCACTTGAAAATCTATTTGAGAAAAGATTAAGAAAACAAAATAGGGATTATGATATTTATCTTATTTTTACTTTAATGATTTGGTTGTATTTATTAGAAATAATTATTATCATATGTTCATAATTGTGGTATCAAATTTTATTTAGTCACAAATAAATTGACTAAATCCCTATTTTCAAATTTGACAAAAGTGTCAAATTTGCATTAGATCAAATATTCAATATTAATATTTTTAAAAAGTTTCAAAACATGTCCACAAATGTTTTAAAATAAAGATATGATTTTTAGAAATTTTTAGAAGTTAATTTCACTTAATTCAGCGTTCTAAAACAAAAGATATAATAGAAATAAGAAATAAGAAAAAAAAGAAAAAACGAATTGGGCCGGCCCAATTCAGGCCAAACCGAGTCGAACACGTACCCAACTCAAATTCAGAAAATTCCTTTTTCTAACCACTTTTCATTCAAACACGTTTATCTCGAGAAATATAACTCCAAATCCGGATCCGCTTGATCCTACGCGTTGATAACTTTGAGGTCTATCTATTCCACCATCCCCCGTCTATATAAACCCCTGTAGCCGTCGGCATCTCTTTTTCACTTTTCGTTCCACCAAAACCCTAATCAGCGAAATCGTATTTCATTGATTTGACCACCTAAACGATATCGAATTGTGACGGAGTCTTAACCATTGTTGTAGATCTCGTCGATACCTTTCCATCCCAATAAGCCTCAACTCTTTTTATGAAGCGTGGAGGAAGAATTTCGAATCGTCATCCATCAAATCTGAAGTCGTATTTCTCAGATCTCTTCGTGCTCGTTGCGCAAAAGTCGAAATTCCTCTGGTGAAAAGGTAGATCTACTCTATATCTACAACTTTCCTGTTGACAACTTTTTATTTTAACGTACGTAATTTTATGTATAATACAGATCGTGTTTGATGTTGTTCGAGTAACCAAACCATCTCAAAAGTTTGGGACGACAATACGAAAGTTGTTCCCCTGATCAAAACGTTTCTTTTGCCCCAAGATTCATCTTATTTGGTTCAGCGAGCTGCGAGATATTCACGTTTGAAGTTTCGGACCAGAAAGGTATTTTGTGATTTCTGACCAATCTATTAATCCATTTATGTTATAATTGTGATAATTAGAAAGAGCACGTAATTCTCTACAACTTTCGTTAAGAGTGTTTTTCCATCCGAGCAACTTTATTTTTAGTCAAATTAGTAGTCAAATCCCAGTCAGCATGCCACGTCAGCGAGTTAATTCCCACGTCAGCGGTCAGAGTCAACAGTCAACCGAAGATCGGCAGTTTTGCAGAAAAACCCTAAATTTTAAATCTATCACTACTTTTTATTGGTTTGGTCAGATTTTACAAATAAAATATTTTTGGAAAGCTTATGACACGTAGAAACTTTTGGCATAGTTAATTTTATGTTTTTCCGAATTATTTGTGTTTATTTTCAAAAGTGGCTTTAATAGTATTTTGAACATAATTTTAAATTTAAAATTGATTTTTGATCAAACTCTTTTGCTATAATTTTGTATGTCTAAGTATTGGCAGTAGTATTTTTCTACTAATTTTTGTAGAATAATTTTCTATGATTTTATAATTAATATTGATAAAATACTTTTAAGTGTTGTTTTAATGATTAAAATTTTAATTAAAAATTATTTTCATCATCTATTCGAATTATAAAGTACTTAGTCATATTATGACCACTTTGGTATAAAAATGTAGTTAGAAATATTTTGCCTCTTTAAACAAAATAAATTCTTCCTTAAAAAATATTTGATAACTATTTTACGACAACACTCTTCCTTACAAAAATTTCAACATCTTAAAGATGCTAAATCTTTTCCTTAAAAAATTCAGCATCTAGAAAACTTAGTTGTTTTATTTTGTTAAGTGTTGTCCTTAGAAATAAATTGCATTGCATTCATGGCATATCTATTGTATAGTTATACTCCTTATAGGAAAACTTCTTCCTTATTTTCCCTAAGTTAGGATTATTTTCAACCTAGTGTTTTGGTAAAGTGCTATGCACTTAGACACTTGGGAATTTCAATATGAAGACTAGAAGGCCAACGGAGACTTAGAAGAAAACAGACTCCAGAAGCAGCTCCAAGAAGTGGAAGCACTTGGAAGAAAATCAAGAAGAACTTCAAGAAGACAAACCTCCTTTATTTCTCTAAGTCATTCTCTCTTTTCTTTTCTTCTCTCTTTCTCTTAGACTCGTGGTGGCTAAGTTATATCCAAGACCAGCCCTGATGATACCAAAATCTTCAAGTCTGAAGAACCATCAAGTCTACAAAATAAAATGAAGACATCACCAACGAGAAAGCTACAAGTCTGGAGATGAAGCCTGGGAGATCAACTACATCTTTTTCACACCTTTTTTTTTTGCTTTCTATTCTTCTTCCACTTTGGACATAAACCAAGTCCTTAGTGATTTTCTACCAAGTCCTTAGAGTGCTAATTGAAGATGAAGGAAACTAAAAAGGAGTTGAAGAATTCAAGATCAAACATGATGAAGACTAGGAGCAGTCTTAGAACTTAGTCAAGTTGACTTATAGGAATTGATTTTATGACCTTGGCCCTTAGTCATATTTGGCTAACACACTTGCCTTGCATTAACTTAGAATAATTTGTTGGCATGGCATGCATCTCTAGTTCTTAGAAATATTTTGCACATCATGCATAACATATTTTTGTATTGTTATTTTGTTTGTATATTTATTTGGCCTTGTTTGATGTGTTAGAAATTTCGGAGGGAAACGACAACTGTTGCAGCTGTTGTTGATATTCTTCTTATTGCCAAGGCAAGTGGCACACCCTCATAAATTTCCTAAGTATCTTCTATGCATTACTTAGTGTGTTTCTTATATGCATGTGTTGGACAGTATTGCTATGCTGAAACTACTATATCCCTTACACTAGTTGTGTCTAGAATCCTATGGGTAACTTGGTAGAAATATTGATGCTATGCAAAAGTTGTTTTGTGAAAAGTTAATTTCTACTAAGTTAAAGAAACTTCCGGGTGAAGATGCTTCCAGTGTAGACACGTTGTATAATGGCTCTGCCTTGACTTTTCCCCAAAGGTCTCGTCTCAGGCTTCTCCTTTCCTTTTCACTACATGAGGGTCAAGGACAGAAGGGTTGTTTGAGTCTCGTGGTCACAATCTCTGCAGAGTGTAAAACTAAGTACTTAGCCATGTCCCCGGTTAGGACAAATTTGAGCAGCTGATCAAGGATTCAACGGAGGCTCCCAACATTCCAATTTCTAAAGTTAAAAGTTGATGGGCGAAAAAGGGAAGTTGAGATTATGGTTTTCATGCCATACTCGTCTTGATTTCCAAGAAAAGTGTTTTCAAAAGAGTAGGAAAAATTGGCTGTATGCAAATTAGCCTTGAACTCCACCAGTCAAATATGCATATAGGCTATAGAGTTATTCTATTAAGTGTCCATCATAGTGTCACTTGCCAGACTCCATTTTTAATGGAATCTGACCCACTCTGTTGCAAATTTTTATTTGTTACAGGTTATTCAGATGACGAGTGAGGTTTTCGTTAAGGGATTTCGAGTCTGCAACCAACATGTTTTCGCCTGTGGCAACATGAAGATGGAGACTCATTGTTGTCTTATTTCCGCTGTTTACTCTTTCAAAGCTAGCTTTATGCTATGCAATTTGTAAAGAATATTTTGTAAGTCTGGATCATCGATTGTAGCGCCCCATCTTTTAAATAAAGATGGAACACCTGTGTTATGTGCTAGTCCCTGGATCACTGCCAGCACCACAGTATCATTGCATAAGTATCAAATTTCTACAACGAGATCCAAAAATAGCTAAGTATAGCTTTATTACAAAGTGCATAGTCATGAAGACTAGCTAAAATATTCAGAGTTCACAACGAAAGTAATAGCAATGAGCCTCTTCTTCAAGCATGCGCCACAGGCAGACATGTTGGATGTAGACTCGAGTCCAAACTACTTCCTCATCAGAATTACCTGCACATTTGAATATGCAGCCCCTGAAGGAGGTCAATACAATGAAGTATTGGCAAGTGACTATGGTGGATAATTTATGACAAGTCTAATTCTATATGCATATTTGGCTTGGTAGAGTTGTAGGCTATTTTGCAGAAAGCCAGTTTTCTTCTATCTTTTGCAAAACAATTTTGTTTCTCAAATACTTGGCACCAAGGGATGAAGCCCAAGTGCACCAACAATTCTTTCCTTAGTCAAATTTTACTTTATGAAAACTATGATGAGATTCTTCCGTCCATCCTTGTCCAGTTGCTCGAAGTAGTCCATCATCAGGGACACGGCTGAGTACTCAGATTGTCGACTCTGCAGAGGTTGTGCACTTTCACCTTGAGACTCAATTAACCCAAACATCCTATACACGCGGAGTGCATTAAGGAAAGGAGAGAATTGAGACAAGAACTTTCAGAAGAAGAATGCAACCATACTAGCAAGACCCGTTCCACCTACCAACTCTACATCTGCTTGTCAAGCTGACAGGTTGCACTCTCACAACTTAGTAATTCTAGACAGAGCCCATTGTCAAAAGGCTGCACGGGAAGCTTCTAAACTTGGAGGGACTTAGAAATCTCTTTGTTCCTGGGTGGCCGTCCACAAGTGCGCTTCTGGGTGACAACCACCATGCTCATGGCCCTAAGTAGAATAGACATTCGTCCTAGGCAATGACAACCACAAGCATAGTCCCAAAAGCCACTCAACATAAACCATACAACCAATTCCACCCAGGTATGCATTTTAAGTTTAACACTTAGCAATAATTTTATAACATGGTATGTAAACATTTTTTTTATATCATAGCTAAGCATCTAATAAAACTTTTGATGGCTGCATGGAAAGGGATGGCTACACACTACTAGCATATTTTCAAAGTGTACTAACTTAGCATTATAAGATAGTTCAAAAATCCCTATCATGCATACTACTCAAAATATACTACTAATGCATATAGAAAATATTGGGTAAATTATGAATGTCACTTGCCTTGGTAACAAGAGGAACAAGCACAGCAAGAATTACAATCACAAGAAAAGCCTTCCTCCTCTTCAAAATCTAGAAACAAACAATACAAAAAGATAAATAAACACACAATTACAACACTTAAAATATCAAGACAAAATATGTATGCATGCTTGATATGCAATGAACTTAACAAAACAAAATAATTACAATTTTATTTCCTCTGTTATTAATGCATGAAATGCAATGAACAACATTTTATTATTTTATTTAATCATTTAAAATATTGAGCATAACATAGAAATATTAAGCCCTACAACCAAATTCTTTAATTCTATTATGAAAAGTTTCAAATAAAACTCAAGTTGCACTCTCTGGACAGAGGACATTAATAAAATTCTAAAACAGTTGGATTTATTTGGAAAGCATTTTTATTATTTAAGTTATAGATTTAATGGCCGAAATACCAAACAATTAATTCCGCAATTTAAAATACACTAAAATGACAAACTAATGAAACCATACTAAACTACACGAGCAGAGCTTTACGTGGATATAAAATTCATGAAATTTGGATAAACAGATCGAAAGTTATGAATTTGCAAGTTTGTATTGTTTTTTCTGTTCTAATTACAAAATCCAGCCGAAATAGAAAAAGGATATACCACGCGGCGCCATCTGATTGGCTGATACCGCTTCGCTTGGATCGCGATTTGCTAACCGTCCGATCTAATTAACGGTGGACGCTCCAGATCAAACCGATCAAGATCCATTGGATCTAGATCCAACGGCCCAGACGCAAGGGACACGGACGGGCGGCGCGGTTCGCCGGAAAACCTCCGCCCGCGGCGGCGCCCTCGCCGGAGGTGATCTACTACTCGCGAAAAGAAGGACAGCGGGGATGTTTTGCTCACCGATCGGTGCGTGACGACGAGACGATCTCGATGGCGCAGCAGAGGCGGTCGCGGTGGTCCAGTCCCTCCTCTAAAGCTCGCCGGAGTTGGAGTAGTAGACGGCGGCGGCGGGTCGTTGACGAACGTGATGATCTGGTGCAGAAAACAGGGTGGAAAATTTTCTATTAGATGCGCACGAGAACAAGAGGGAGCAGAGGGAGGGAAGGGAGGCACGGAACACTTGGAGATCACCGGAACCTCGAGGTTTGCGGCGGCGGAAACGACGAGATGCCGAGTTCGAAACGAGGCAGCCTAGGGGCGATGGAGTTAGGGTTTTGGGGTGCGGGAAACGGCGGCGGGATGGGGTTTATAAAGGGCAACACGGGGACGATTTCGTGCCCCGCACGGCTTCGATTCGAAGTCGGGATCGGATATGCCTCCCGACGGAAAATTCGCGCTGGAGGTTGAAGACGCGGGGTGGGGTCGATCCGTCAGCGAGGGAGAGAGGAGCGCGGGCTGTTCTTGGGCTGCTCCTGGGCCGAGGTTTAGCGCGCGCGCGGTAAATAGGGGATGGCTAGGCCCAGTTGGCTCGTTTCAGATTTCTCTTTATTTAACCACTTTTCCTGTTTTGAAACTTTTCTATACAATTTGATTTTTAAATCTTATCAAAACATTTCAGAAAAATTCATAAAATTATGTTTTGAAAAGCCCATTTAATTTAGAACTTTTTGATACCATTTTGCCGAATAAATAATCTAATAAAATACAGATTATTATAAGGAGCTCAAATAGACCTCTTTATGGAATACAAATTTATTTAAACTTATAATTAAAATTTTAAATTATTCTTTATGTGATTTCAATGCCATGCCTATATGATGCATGATGCATGAATGCAAAGTTTTAAATTTTTGAAAAATTTGGGATGTTACAGACTAACCCCGTTAAGAGGAAGCTCGCCCTCGAGCTTCGGAAAGGTCAGCAAATAGGTGTGGGTGGTCTTCTCGGAGGTCATCCTCTCGTTCCCAGGTGGCTTCTTCCTCGGTGTGATGATTCCACTGGACTTTGCAAAACTTGATGGTTTTGGTACGGGTGACTCTTTCTGCTGTCTGTAATATCTTGATGGGCTTCTCTTCGTATGTCAGGTCACTCTCCAATTGTACCTCCTCGAGAGGTATAGTATCCTTTAAAGGAACTCCTATCATCTCGGGATGACATTTCTTCAACTGACTGACATGGAACACATTATGAATAGCAGACCGAACTTCGGGTAGTTCTAACTCATATGCCACTTCACCTTTGTGAGAAAGAATTTTGAATGGTCCAATGAATCGAGGTGCTAACTTTCCTTTGATTCCAAACCTTTTCACACCCCGAAGTGGTGACACTCTCAAATAGGTTCTATCACCCACTTCGTAGGTGACTTCTCTACGCTTGGAATCTGCATAGCTTTTCTGGCGTGACTGTGCTATTTTCAATCTATCCTTAATCAGCCTGAATTTCTCTTCAGCATCCTGTATTATATCAGGTCCAAAGAAACTCCGTTCTCCTATACCACTCCACAACAGTGGGGTTGTGCATTTCTTTCCATATAAGGCTTTAAACGGTGCCATCTCAATGCTGGCTTGGTAACTGTTATTGTAGGAGAACTCAGCGTATGGTAAATTATCATCCCAACTAGATCCATAGTCGAGCGCACAAGCTCTTAACATATGCTCTAAAATCTGATTCACTCTTTCAGTCTGACCATCTGTTTGCGATTGGAAAGTCGTACTGAATTCCAATCTGGTTCCCAAACATTCGTGCAACTGCTTCCAGAAATGAGAAGTGAACTGGGTCCCCCTATCAGACACGATACTCTTAGGAACGCCGTGAAGGCACACAATTATCTTCATATAAATATCGGCTAACTTTGCACTAGTATAAGTGGTCTTCACGGGTATGAAGTGGGCTATCTTGGTTAGGCGACAAACAATAACCCAAATAGAATCATAACCCGATCTGGTCCTTTGTAATCCGGTGATGAAATCCATCCCAATAGAATCCCACTTCCAATCCGGTACTTTCAAAGGTTGTAAGAGTCCTGCTGGTTTCTGATGTTCTACCTTTACTCGACTACATACATCGCACTTAGCGATGTATTCTGCTATTTCTCTTTTCAGATTATGCCACCAAAATCTCTCCTTCACATCCATATACATCTTGGTATTTCCCGGATGAATGGAATAAGGTGTCTCATGAGCTTCTTGCAGAATTAACTTCCTAATATCAGGATCATTGGCCACACATACACGTTTTTCAAACCACAAAATCCCTTGCTCATCCTCATGAAATCCTTTAGTTTTTCCAGCTCTTAGATTGACTTTGATCTCTTCTATTTCCTTGTCTCCTTTCTGAGCTTCACGTATCTTGTCCATCAAAGTAGGTTGTACAACTAATGAGGTTACAAACCCTTCAGGTACTACTTCCAATCTGAGGTCCTTGAATGCCTTGCATAAATCCTCGGGTAATTCTCCTGCTGTAAGGCCATTCACATACACTTTACGACTCAGAGCATCTGCTACCACATTAGCTTTCCCCGGATGGTATTGGAGACTTAGATCATAGTCTTTAATAAGTTCCAAGCATCTTCTTTGTCTCATGTTCAATTCCTTCTGTGTAAAAATGTACTTCAAACTTTTGTGGTCCGTGAATACCTCACATCTTTTTCCCATCAGGTAGGGTCTCCAAGTTTTTAGGGCATGCACTACTGATGCTAACTCGAGATCATGAGTTGGATAATTTGCTTCATGCTTCTTGAGCTGTCGAGATAATGAGTAGATGCACTACTGATGCTTTTTCATGCCATGAAAATCTTTTAAGTTAATGCTAGGCTTAGTCTTGAATGCCATGAGTAGATGCACTACGAGATGATCCAAAAGGACTAAGGGCTAAGGTCATAAGTTGAATAAAATATTTTGTTTTGTATCATCTTGAATAAGCACTCTACTGGCTTAGTCTTGATGTGCAAAATACTTAGAGAAAATACTAAGTTATTTGTTCGAGATGATCAACAATTATTATCAACTCTTTGTAAATTGGACATTCGCTATAGTGAGAGAGACAGGCACCCGGCCAGCCACTTAAATTGTGGAATAGGTCTCATGTACGTGGACATGTAAGGTTTGTTTTCAGGCCGCTTCATCCCACTATGCCGCTAGGATCCAACAACTTGAAGATGATAACATCATGATCAAAATTTGTTTAAGTCTAAAAGACAAGATTAGGAAAGAGGGAAAGGATAGAAAGAAAGATGTAATTGTCCTCCAGGCTTCATCTCCAGACCTGTAACTTTCTTTTGGATGATGTCTTGATTGAGTTCTTGGTAGTCTTGATGAATCTTCAGACTTGATGGTTCTTGTAACCTCGAGGCTGGTCTTAGAGTTACTTAGTCTTCATGAAGTCTCAGAGGAGAAGAGAGGAGAAAGAAGAAAGAGGAAGAAGGACTTAGAAAATATTTTTGGTTGGTCTTCATGAACTTCTTCTTTCTTTCTTCTAAGTGCTTCCACTCCTTGGAGATTCTTCTGGAGTCTTGTTTGGCTAAGTCCTTCCTTGGTCTTCCAGCTCCATGTTGAAAATTACTAAGTGTCTAAGTGTAGCACTTCACAAATATGCTAAGTTGAAATGATCCTAACTTAGAGAAAACTAATGAAGAGGGGTTTTCCTATGGAAATAAAATATGCTATGAATGAAATGAAATTTTAAATCACAAGAAACATAAAAATAACTTTTGTGATTTCTTTATAAATATGCATGAATTTATAAATGCAATTTAATTAATTTCTAGTTTTGGAAAATATAATAAAAGGAATAATTATAAGATTAAAGTTTCCTATGATTAAATTTTTATAACAAAATTTTATAATTAGTGTTAATAGACAGAGAGCATTTAATTAAATCTATTGCAATTGGATTTAATCAAAAATAATGTTTTTATTAAAAGTTATTTCAAAATTAGTCAAACTATTCAAATTAAACACACAACTATGAAATCATTCAAAAATTACTCAAAAATATTTTATAGCAGTAGCATTAATTTAGAAATACTCTAAAGTTTCTTAAACATATTTATTTGCAACTTTTGGATTTATAGATTTAAAGTTATTACAAATACACTCAAATTCACCATTTGAAATATGAATATTTTATACTAAGTCAAATTTGAATTTTGGCCGATCTAAAGTAATCTACATGTCAAGAGCTTTCCAAAAATATAAAGTTTGTTAAATTTGGATAAGTGGTTAAAAAGTTGTGACAAATCTAAGTGGCAGGGGTGTTTCTGTAAAACTGCCAATTAAATTTAATTAAGAAAATAGCTGACTGGGCAGTGACGTGGCGCTGATGTGGCTTCCACGCGGGCGCTGACTAGATAAGTCAACAGATCTGGGCCGTCAGATCTGGATCTGACGGTCCAAATCTAAGTACCGGTTCGATTTTAAGATTTCTAATCTACACCGCACGATTGGGATCGGATGGCTCACCGTGCTTGACCAGTTGGTGGCGGCGGAAATTCGCCGGAGGTGGAGGAGGTGGCGGCGGTGCTCTCGGGCGAGGACGCTCTGGTCGATTCCGTGCCTCCCCGGATGCGCAAAGGCCAGCTCCGGACGCGGCGCAGCACGGCGAATGGAATGTTGGCGATGGTTGGTGGCGGGGTGCTCCGGTGCTCGATCTACTCCTCGCCGGAGTTGCGGGTGGCGGCGGCCAGCTCCTGTCGATGACGGGGACGGTGTTCTGGCGCGCGAAAGAAACCCGGCCAAGTTAGAAAAGATGCGCATGGGAAAAATAAAGAGAAACAGAGCAATGAGAGAGCTCGGGAGGTCTTGTACTCGCCAGAGTTGGAGAAATTCGCCGGCGGTAATGGACGAACGGCGGCGGCGATTGCGGCCAGTCTGGGGCACCTCGTGCTAGGGTTTGAGAGGGGAAAAGTGGCGGAGGAGGAGGGCTACTTATAGGGAAGCTCGGAGGAAACTGAACGCGTCGATGCCGCCCGGATTTTGGAAGAATTTGTTGGAGGATTCGGGGGCGAGATTTCCGGCTGGAGGTTGACGATGATGACGTCACCGATGACGTCATCCAGGTAATTCTTTTTTTGTTTTTATTTATTTAATTCATATCTTTTGATTTAAATGTCCAAATGATGTCAAATTAATTTCTAAAAATTTGTAAAATTAATATCTTTGTGTTAAACCAGTTGTGGGCATGTTTTGAAAACTTTTTAAATTTAATAAATTTGAAATGTTGGTTTAATACAAAATTGATACTTAATATCAATTTTGAAATTATAACTTAATTAAATTTTCTTTTTGCTAAATAAAATTTGTAAAATACCCACATTCAAGTATGTTTGAAATAGAGTTATTAAAACATATTTTCTTAAACATGCATCTTTATTTTGGTTTAGTAGAAGCATAATATAATATAAATAATTTTAAAGTAATAGGAAATATAATGGATTCTAATGTTAATTAAATTTTATTTTGTGTAACATTATATTTTAAATTAAGATAATTCATTTGAAACTTCATAAACAACCTTGGAAAAGATTTTAGATTTAATTCTTTTCTTATATAGAATATATATATTCATGAAAATCTTTTTATGTTTTGAAAATAAATGGAAAATCATTTAAGCAAATGAAATGTTTATTTTGATAATTCATTAATTATAAAACATAAGAAGTTTTTTTAAAGTTACGAATCATAAACTTGTAATTTCCAAAACTATAATTTGAATTTAGTTAAATGAATGGAAACCATTTGGCAAAAATATACCATTTTTAAATAGTCTTGAATTTATGATTAGATATGGCAAAGTGGTTGAGATCAATTATTTATAGGTAAACTATTTTATTAAAAAAAAATGGATTGTAGTTTGTAAAATATTTATCAAATTACATTTTAAGGTTTTTGAAACACAGTGGATAATAAAATGTTTAAACTGTGACATTTGAAATATTAAACTCAAGTTTGAAGTCTTTCATAGTTGGTTTCCTTATACTTTTAATATTTTATTTTAATAAAAAGAAAAAGTTTTAAATTTTAGTGATTTTTGAATATTATAAAATGTTGGGATGTTACAGACTACCACCCTTAAAAGGAATCTCGTCCCCGAGATTCGGAGAGGCTAGAAAGACAAAGCAAATGCTTGAATGATTCTGATAACTCGGGATGTTTTGGGAAATGAAATTTCTAACATGGAAACTTGATTAGGAGGATGGAATGAAAGATAGTTTGAGATCTCTGGGTTTAAGCGACTGTGTTTGAATTATCTAGGTGGCTACCACCCTTAAAAGAAAAGTTTTGTTGATAATTAAACATTCTAATGCACAACCGAAAATCAAGGTAATCCATTACAAACATCATCTAACAAACATCAAGCAACAAGGTTCACAACAAACAATCAATCTAGTATTGTCATCTAGCCCAGTTGATATGATCAATACACTAACACGATATCTTCATTCTATTTTTGGTGGTGGTCAAATCTACCTCCTTCGCAAGTGCTTCAAGTTCTTGTTCAACTTTCTTGGATACCTTTGAAGTGTTGGTCGAATCCTGGTTCTTCAGTGGTCTTCCATGCATGGAGAACTTCGTGATTAATCGTAGCTTTTCCATATGAGCCAGCAGAATCAGACTTAGACTATAAGAACATGGTCATCTAGAAAAAGATAAGAGGTTTTCAGAAGGTTGATAGTAGATGAGAATACGAGAAAGACATAGTGAAAAGATTTGTTTTTAGAAAAGTGAAGAAAAATAGATTTTCAATCCTATGGTCAAACCTATTTCTATCCAAACCTAGGGTTTCGAACCTACAGGCAACACAGTGCTCTGATACCATCTGTAGCGTACCTGCACTTTAAATAAGGCAGATACCTGTGTATAGTGCAAATCCCTGGATCGATTCGTTTGCACACACAGTTTACGATGTAATATCACAACACAGTATCAATTTTATTACATCGATGATCCAGACTTACAAAATATTCATTACAAGTTGCATAGCATAAAGCTAGCATTAAAAAAGTACACAGCGGAAATACAATAGCAGTGAGTCTCTATAACTTTCATGATGCCACAGGCGAAAACATGTTGGTTGTAGACTCGAAACCTTTAAACGAAACCTCACTCGTCATCTGATCAAATCTGCAATAAGAAAAATATTGCAACAACGTGGGTCAGATTCCATAAAAAATGGAGTCTGGCAAGTGACACTATGATGGACACTTAATGGAATAACTCTAAAGCCTATATGCATATTTGGCTGGTGGAGTTCAAGGCTAATTTGCATGAAGCCAATTTTTCCTACTCTTTTGAAAAAACTTTTCTTGAAATCAAGACGAGTATGGCATGAAAACCATAAATCTCATCTTCCCTTGTTCACCCATCAAGTTTTATTTCTGAAGTTGGAATGGTGGAATCCTCCGTTGACGTCACTGATCAGCTGCTCAAATTGTCCGTACCGGGGACACGGCTAAGTACTTATTTGTACACTCTGCAGAGGTTGTGCACGTTCACCATTGTACCCATTCAATCCAGATTATCCTTTACACACCATTTGTGATAAGGAAATGAGAAGAATGAGACGAGATCTTTCAGAAGCATTTTTCCTCCCACTCTGGCTTGACCCGTTCCACCTAACATCCCCCTACATCTGCTTGTCAAGCCGGAGAGAGTCCACGCAACATAATTGATCAAGCCAGAGCACATATGGCAATGGCTGCACTGGAAGCAATCGTCACTCGGAGTTCTTCAGATTCCTCGGTTCCTGGGTGGCCATTCACAAGTGTACATACTCCAGGAACCATAGACATGGACCTGAGTAGCCACTCAACATAAACCATGCAACCACTTACCACCCAGGTGTTTCATTCTTAACTTAGTAGAATTTAGATTTTTACAAAACAACATTTGCATAGCATCAATAATTCTACTAAGTATTGCATAGGAACCTAGACACAGGAATAAGGAATTCTACACAGGTTTAGCATAGCAATACTATCCTACACATGCATATAAAAATACACTAAGTAATGCATATAGAAATAGGAAGTTTATGAGGTGTGCCACTTGCCTTTGAATGTTGTCGTTGTTCACAACTCTTTTAAACGATACTCGGGACTCTCCGTTCAATCTAACAGTATAGACAAGCAACAATACAACAATCAACAGCAAGCACTACTCCACAATGCATACAAACACATACTAGATGAATAAATAAGTTTTATAAAACTTTCTAAGGAAAATATATTTATGCATGATGTGCAAAATATTCCTGAGGGATAGAAATGCTTTTTCATGCCATGAAAATCTTTTAAGTTAATGCTAGGCAAATAGGTTGGTCCAAAAGGACTAAGGGCTAAGGTCATAAGTTGAATAAAATATTTTGTTTTGTATCATCTTGAATAAGCACTCTACTGGCTTAGTCTTGATGTGCAAAATACTTAAAGAAAATACTAAGTTATTTGTTCGAGATGATCAACAATTATTATCAACTCTTTGTAAATTGGACATTCTCTATAGTGAGAGAGACAGGCACCCGGCCAGCCACTTAAATTGTGGAACAGGTCTCATGTACGTGGACATGTAAGGTTTGTTTCCAGGCCGCTTCATCCCACTATGCCGCTAGGATCCAACAACTTCAAGATGATAACATCATGATCAAAATTTGTTTAAGTCTAAAAGACAAGATTAGGAAAGAGGGAAAGGATAGAAAGAAAGATGTAATTGTCCTCCAGGCTTCGTCTCCAGACCTGTAACTTTCTTCTGGATGATGTCTTGATTGAGTTCTTGGTAGTCTTGATGAATCTTCAGACTTGATGGTTCTTGTATCCTCGAGGCTGGTCTTGGAGTTACTTAGTCTTCATGAAGTCTCAGAGGAGAAGAGAGGAGAAAGAAGAAAGAGGAAGAAGGACTTAGAAAATATTTCTGGTTGGTCTTCATGAACTTCTTCTTTCTTTCTTCTAAGTGCTTCCACTCCTTGGAGATTCTTCTGGAGTCTTGTTTGGCTAAGTCCTTCCTTGGTCTTCCAGCTCCATGTTGAAAATTACTAAGTGTCTAAGTGTAGCACTTCACAAATACGCTAAGTTGAAATGATCCAAACTTAGAGAAAACTAATGAAGAGGGGTTTTCCTATGGAAATAAAATATGCTATGAATGAAATGAAATTTTAAATCACAAGAAACATAAAAATAACATTTGTGATTTCTTTATAAATATGCATGAATTTATAAATGCAATTTAATTAATTTCTAGTTTTGGAAAATATAATAAAAGGAATAATTATAAGATTAAAGTTTCCTATGATTAAATTTTTATAACAAAATTTTATAATTAGTGTTAATAGACAGAGAGCATTTAATTAAATCTATTGCAATTGGATTTAATCAAAAATAATGTCTCTATTAAAAGTTATTTCAAAATTAGTCAAATTATTCAAATTAAACACACAACTATGAAATCATTCAAAAATTACTCAAAAATATTTATAGCAGTAGCATTAATTTACAAATACTCTAAAGTTTCTAAAACATATTTATTTGCAACTTTTGGATTTATAGATTTAAAGTTATTACAAATACACTCAAATTCACCATTTGAAATTTGAATATTTTATACTAAGTCAAATTTGAATTTTGGCCGATCTAAAGTAATCTACATGTCAAGAGCTTTCCAAAAATATAAAGTTTGTTAAATTTGGATAAGTGGTTAAAAAGTTGTGACAAATCTAAGTGGCAGGGGTGTTTCTGTAAAACTGCCAATTAAATTTAATTAAGAAAATCGTTTTCCACGTGGCAGCTGACTGGGCAGTGACGTGGCGCTGACGTGGCTGCCACGCGGGCGCTGACTGGATAAGTCAACAGATCTGGGCCGTCAGATCTGGATCTGACGGTCCAGATCTAAGTACCGGTTCGATTTTAAGATTTCTAATCTACACCGCACGATTGGGATCTGATGGCTCACCGTGCTGGACCAGTTGGTGGCGGCGGAAATTCGCCGGAGGTGGAGGAGGTGGCGGCGGTGCTCTCGGGCGAGGACGCTCTGGTCGATTCCGTGCCTCCCCGGATGCGCGGAGGCCAGCTCCGGACGCGGCGCAGCACGGCGAATGGAATGGTGGCGATGGTTGGTGGCGGGGTGCTCCGGTGCTCGATCTACTCCTCGCCGGAGTTGCGGGTGGCGGCGGCCAGCTCCTGTCGATGACGGGGACGGTGTTCTGGCGCGCGAAAGAAACCCGGCCAAGTTAGAAAAGATGCGCATGGGAAAAATAAAGAGAAACAGAGCAATGAGAGAGCTCGGGAGGTCTTGTACTCGCCGGAGTTGGAGAAATTCGCCGGCGGTAATGGATGAAGGGCGGCGGCGATTGCGGGCAGTCTGGGGCACCTCGCGCTAGGGTTTGAGAGGGGAAAAGTGGCGGAGGAGGAGGGCTACTTATAGGGAAGCTCGAAGGAAACTGAACGCGTCGATTCCGCCCGGATTTTGGAAGAATTTGTTGGAGGATTCGGGGGCGAGATTTCCGGCTGGAGGTTGACGATGATGACGTCAGTGATGACGTCATCCAGGTAATTCTTTTTCTGTTTTTATTTATTTAATTCATATCTTTTGATTTAAATGTCCAAATGATGTCAAATTAATTTCTAAAAATTTGTAAAATTAATATCTTTGTGTTAAACTAGTTGTGGGCATGTTTTGAAAACTTTTTAAATTTAATAAATTTGAAATGTTGGTTTAATACAAAATTGATACTTAATATCAATTTTGAAATTATAACTTAATTAAATTTTCTTTTTGCTAAATAAAATTTGTAAAATACCCACATTCAATTATGTTTGAAATAGAGTTATTAAAACATATTTTCTTAAACATGCATCTTTATTTTGGTTTAGTAGAAGCATAGACTATAAGAACATGGTCATCTAGAAAAAGATAAGAGGTTTTCAGAAGGTTGATAGTAGATGAGAATACGAGAAAGACATAGTGAAAAGATTTGTTTTTAGAAAAGTGAAGAAAAATAGATTTTCAATCCTATGGTCAAACCTATTTCTATCCAAACCTAGGGTTTCGAACCTACAGGCAACACAGTGCTCTGATACCATCTGTAGCGTACCTGCACCTTAAATAAGGCAGATACCTGTGTATAGTGCAAATCCCTGGATCGATTCGTTTGCACACACATTTTACGATGTAATATCACAACACAGTATCAATTTTATTACATCGATGATCCAGACTTACAAAATATTCATTACAAGTTTGTGACGCCCGAAAATCGGTACTATGTAGATTTAAGCGATCCCGCCGAAATCCGCATAATAACGATTTTAGGTCGCCCACCAGACATAATGTGCATGCCGAAACATGCGCATTATGTGGGTGGAATTGTGATAGCATTACAACAGTTCCGATACATCCACAAATACAACAGAAGATATAAATACAACAACGACTCGAACGAGTCAAGATACAAATGTTATAATACAAAGATACAAATGACAGCGGAAGCAAAAGTAGTATCCGACTACGGATAAGAGGCAATTTGGACTAAGAGTCCTGAAGATAAGCAATGGCGCCATATCCCTGCCCAGCCAAGCCGGAGGGATTCCCAAGCTAACGTCGTCAGACTTCAAACCTGTTAACTGCACATAAAGCACATCCCAAAAGAGGGTCAGGGCACTCCCTGGCAAGCAAAACCGACTTGCCTACTTTCTACACCATCTCCCAAAATATAGGGGAGGTGGACTTAGCGGCAACAGCACTAGCAACCTAAAGAGACACGCTACAACTTCCGTCTAATTAGAGAGGGATAAGAGAGCGCATGAGATAACCAACTACTGCTAACACCAAACATAACCCATTCTCGAATTAACCCCCTCAACCAAGTATGAGGAAGCAATTCGGGAAAACTCACACGTTGAACAGTTTTAATTACCATTTATGGTGAAAGTAATTCTATATTACTAGTCAGGTTAATTAACAATGATTAGGTGTAAGTTGTCTAGATCTTGTTAGCCAGCATCATCACCAAAACGTCCGTAACCGTGGACACGGCTCATCGATAAGATTATACCCTGCAGGGGTGCACTACTGGACCCATACTCGCATGATCAACCCAGTCAAAAACATTAGGGCCTTTCAACCCAACTCTTTTCCTTCACCGCGACAAGTCCAGGAGCCACGGGAGCTATCCTGGTCCCGGCCAAAAGGGTGCGGACTCCCGCAGGACACACCCCTCCGCACCAACAGGCCGCGCCCTATATGCATGTAACAAGGCACACCGCCAAAGTAAAATACTACACTAGTATTGATGCATATGAGACAAATGGAAAACCCGAACTAGGTGTAGCTCCCGGACAAGTCGAAGTTCCAGTCAAAGTCGAGGGGGGCTCCATTGGGCCACCCACAAGTGGTTAGTGCGCTCAAAATTGGATCCGAGGACAAAATCTCAGTTCCTAGGTCGACACTTAGCAGAACAAAGCACCTCGCAAGGCCTTCCGCCGGTGCCTTATCTTTTAATTATAATACCCCAATATAATACAACATTTTATTAAGGTAGAATAATCTATCAAGCTAAGCATATGAAATAAAAGACCAACTGACGACTCGCACAACCAAATCTAAGCATGCACTACGAATCGCAAGGCTAACAGATAAACATACAACAGGTGATGGGATGTGGGGATAAAGCTATATCGGCTGCAGGATAACATATGATGGGATCGTGATAAAGAATCGAATACTAGGGTAGCAGAGATCAACGGCAGGAATGAAAGACAATGTATAGGTAAACAAGCAAACTTTGCTTGCCTGGAATCCCGCATGGAAGCAGATCTTGTCGTTGCTCACACATCTCAACGTCTTATCCGCGAAGAAGCAACAAACACTGGAAAGCGTAAAAGATGTATTTTGTAACTACGGCAAAGATCCAGCATGATCATGTGAGAAAGATGCATGGCATGGCAAGAGGCGAAACGAGATGCACTCAATTTAAATTAAGGGGATTCCGACAATTAGTATTTAGGTGCAATTTATTTATCTACTCATCAATTTAAATTTTGGTTAACATGGCAAGACATGTCATAGGTGTTGTAGTCCAATTAAATGGAATAGGGCAATCACATATATTAATTTTCCCCACACATTCCATATTTAATTATTTAGGTGCAAATAATAAATTATACTAAGAAATTAAAATAAAAGATGCAACATGGTATAAGAATGTCATATTAATGTGCATTGCATTTTTATGATCGAAATAGATATAAATTTTATATGATTTGGATAAGCCAAATAACAGATATATAATATACAAGATTTACACATTTTCTGGAAAAAGAAAAAAAAAGAGATAAAAGGCGCTTTTTTTTTTGCCTCAACAAGGTTTCGAACTCGGGTGGTCTGGGAGTGGATAATGGAGCGCAGCCACTGGACTCTGGCTCGGTTTGATGTACGAAACTGAATCACATTTTATATGAAGGCGCAGAGGAACGCCGGATCTACAAAAAATAGGAAAAAAAGTGTGCCTTGTACTGGATGGGATTCGAACCGAGGATGGCACAAGGGGAAGCAGAGGAGCGCAAGTGTGCAACCGCTGGGCTACTGCTCGATGTGCTGAACATTCAGGACACAAACCTCAATAAGGCAAACGACACGTTAACTGAATCTCGAAAGAAGCTTCAGACTTTCAGAGGAAGTCGATGACAGCGACGAACTGCAGAGGCACCCTCAGCGATTCCGCCTGAAGGCCACGACCAGAGCATGGGGGAAGGGGGAGAGAGTTCACAGAGGAGCGGGTCACCTCGGGGAGGTCGGGGGCGAGCTCGTGTGGCCGGAGGTCGATGGAGATGGCCGGAAAAGGAGGTCAACGACGACGAGGAAGACGAGCTCGACGGAGCGCTCCTGGACGCTGCAGCTCCGGTTCTTCAGCGCAGATGACGCGGGAGGTGTGTCGGCTCCATTCCCGTGCTCCGGAGGGGTCGGGGGTGGCCATGGTGACTGCTTGGTGTACTTTTGGTTCCGGCCATGGTGTGCTTCGGTGGGGAAGAAACAGGGAGAAGGAGATGGGGAAGAAGAGGGCGGCGGCGCTGAGGGAGGAGAGGAGGGGGCGGCTAGGGTTAGGGTTCGAGGAGGGGGATTTAAAGGAGAGGGGAGTAGGTGAGGAGGTGGGGACTCCATGGCAGGGAGAGGAAGAAGATCACGTTCTCCTCATGTTCTCTGGTACGGACGAAGGAAGGAGATAAGGAGGAGGTGGGCTGGGCTAAGTTGGGCTTGCTGCTCTCTTTTTTTTTCCATTACCAGAAAAAAGAGAGAGGAAAAAAAAGAGAGGGAAAAGAAATGAAGTCCAAGATTTTATAAACTAGTTTTCAAAACCTTTGTGATTTAAAATACCTTTGGAATTATTTACAAATATTATCTTGAGGTTGTATTTAAAATAGAGAGAGATTTATTATTTGTGAGAAAAAAAAAGATTTGTATAAAATATTATTTTGAGCTATAATAAAATATGCAATTGATTAAATGCGTGATGATGTCATGATGATGCAAAAAAAGAAGACAAACAATTTCTAATTTGGGGGAAAATTCCGGGGCGTTACAACCGACACCACTAACAAGGGATCGCGTCCCGCGATCCACGCCGAGACCACAAGAAGAGAGGTGTAACTATCGATTCTTCAGGCTTCGTGATAAACTTCTCGACACCACTAACAAGGGATTGTTGCTCCACCTCGAGATTCTCGACACCACTAACAAGTGATTGTTGCTCACGACGAAGACGACTCCGAAAGATCAAACCTAATAGGATAAAAGGCAAGAAATCGCCCCCCCACACGTAGGATCCTAAAACTTTGAAAGTTTGGATAAGAGAAGAGACTCCAGAACAAGTAAGGTAAGAGGAGAAATAGAATTGAGATAAGGAGTAAATAGAAACCTATTGAGATAATTTTCAAAAATAATTTAACTCAAATAGTTTTCGACACTCTAGAAACAACGACCGTTAGCGAGGTTATCCTACAGGCTTTTGCGGACCCGCTGCTTCGATAACCATTCGTATCGAAACAACAAGGAGATCGAAACCAAGGCTCTGATACCACTTTGTGACGCCCGAAAATCGGTACTATGTAGATTTAAGCGATCCCGCCGAAATCCGCATAATAACGATTTTAGGTCGCCCACCAGACATAATGTGCATGCCGAAACATGCGCATTATGTGGGTGGAATTGTGATAGCATTACAACAGTTCCGATACATCCACAAATACAACAGAAGATATAAATACAACAACGACTCGAACGAGTCAAGATACAAATGTTATAATACAAAGATACAAATGACAGCGGAAGCAAAAGTAGTATCCGACTACGGATAAGAGGCAATTTGGACTAAGAGTCCTGAAGATAAGCAATGGTGCCATATCCCTGCCCAGCCAAGCCGGAGGGATTCCCAAGCTAACGTCGTCAGACTTCAAACCTGTTAACTGCACATAAAGCACATCCCAAAAGAGGGTCAGGGCACTCCCTGGCAAGCAAAACCGACTTGCCTACTTTCTACACCATCTCCCAAAATATAGGGGAGGTGGACTTAGCGGCAGCAGCACTAGCAACCTAAAGAGACACGCTACAACTTCCGTCTAATTAGAGAGGGATAAGAGAGCGCATGAGATAACCAACTACTGCTAACACCAAACATAACCCATTCTCGAATTAACCCCCTCAACCAAGTATGAGGAAGCAATTCGGGAAAACTCACACGTTGAACAGTTTTAATTACCATTTATGGTGAAAGTAATTCTATATTACTAGTCAGGTTAATTAACAATGATTAGGTGTAAGTTGTCTAGATCTTGTTAGCCAGCATCATCACCAAAACGTCCGTAACCGTGGACACGGCTCGTCGATAAGATTATACCCTGCAGGGGTGCACTACTGGACCCATACTCGCATGATCAACCCAGTCAAAAACATTAGGGCCTTTCAACCCAACTCTTTTCCTTCACCGCGACAAGTCCAGGAGCCACGGGAGCTATGCTGGTCCCGGCCAAAAGGGTGCGGACTCCCGCAGGACACACCCCTCCGCACCAACAGGCCGCGCCCTATATGCATGTAACAAGGCACACCGCCAAAGTAAAATACTACACTAGTATTGATGCATATGAGACAAATGGAAAACCCGAACTAGGTGTAGCTCCCGGACAAGTCGAAGTTCCAGTCAAAGTCGAGGGGGGCTCCATTGGGCCACCCACAAGTGGTTAGTGCGCTCAAAATTGGATCCGAGGACAAAATCTCAGTTCCTAGGTCGACACTTAGCAGAACAAAGCACCTCGCAAGGCCTTCCGCCGGTGCCTTATCTTTTAATTATAATACCCCAATATAATACAACATTTTATTAAGGTAGAATAATCTATCAAGCTAAGCATATGAAATAAAAGACCAACTGACGACTTGCACAACCAAATCTAAGCATGCACTACGAATCGCAAGGCTAACAGATAAACATACAACAGGTGATGGGATGTGGGGACAAAAACTATATCGGCTGCAGGATAACATGTGATGGGATCGCGATAAAGAATCGAATACTAGGGTAGCAGAGATCAACGGCAGGAATGAAAGACAATGTATAGGTAAACAAGTAAACTTTGCTTGCCTGGAATCCCGCATGGAAGCAGATCTTGTCGTTGCTCACACATCTCAACGTCTTATCCGCGAAGAAGCAACAAACACTGGAAAGCGTAAAAGATGTATTTTGTAACTACGGCAAAGATCCAGCATGATCATGTGAGAAAGATGCATGGCATGGCAAGAGGCAAAACGAGATGCACTCAATTTAAATTAAGGGGCTTCCGACAATTAGTATTTAGGTGCAATTTATTTATCTACTCATCAATTTAAATTTTGGTTAACATGGCAAGACATGGCATAGGTGTTGTAGTCCAATTAAATGGAATAGGGCAATCACATATATTAATTTGCCCCACACATTCCATATTTAATTATTTAGGTGCAAATAATAAATTATACTAAGAAATTAAAATAAAAGATGCAACATGGTATAAGAATGTCATATTAATGTGCATTGCATTTTTATGATCGAAATAAATATAAATTTTATATGATTTGGATAAGCCAAATAACAGATATATAATATACAAGATTTACACATTTTCTGGAAAAAGAAAAACAGAGAGATAAAAGGCGCTTTTTTTTTGCCTCAACAAGGTTTCGAACTCGGGTGGTCTGGGAGTGGAGAATGGAGCGCAGCCACTGGACTCTGGCTCGGTTTGATGTACGAAACTGAATCACATTTTATATGAAGGCGCAGAGGAACGCCGGATCTACAAAAAATAGGAAAAAAAGTGTGCCTTGTACTGGATGGGATTCGAACCGAGGATGGCACAAGGGGAAGCAGAGGAGGGCAAGTGTGCAACCGCTGGGCTACTGCTCGATGTGCTGAACATTCAGGACACAAACCTCAAATAAGGCAAATGACACGTTAACTGAATCTCGAAAGAAGCTTCAGACTTTCAGAGGAAGTTGATGACAGCGACGAACTGCAGAGGCACCCTCAGCGATTCCGCCTGAAGGCCACGACCAGAGCATGGGGGAAGGGGGAGAGAGTTCACAGAGGAGCGGGTCACCTCGGGGAGGTCGGGGGCGAGCTCGTGTGGCCGGAGGTCGATGGAGATGGCCGGAAAAGGAGGTCAACGACGACGAGGAAGACGAGCTCGACGGAGCGCTCCTGGCCGCTGCAGCTCCGGTTCTTCAGCGCAGATGACGCGGGAGGTGTGTCGGCTCCATTCCCGTGCTCCGGAGGGGTCGGGGGTGGCCATGGTGACTGCTTGGTGTACTTTTGGTTCCGTCCATGGTGTGCTTCGGTGGGGAAGAAACAGGGAGAAGGAGATGGGGAAGAAGAGGGCGGCGGCGCTGAGGGAGGAGAGGAGGGGGCGGCTAGGGTTAGGGTTCGAGGAGGGGGATTTAAAGGAGAGGGGAGTAGGTGAGGAGGTGGGGACTCCATGGCAGGGAGAGGAAGAAGATCACGTTCTCCTCATGTTCTCTGGTACGGACGAAGGAAGGAGATAAGGAGGAGGTGGGCTGGGCTAAGTTGGGCTTGCTGCTCTCTTTTTTTTTCCATTACCAGAAAAAAGAGAGAGGAAAAAAAAGAGAGGGAAAAGAAATGAAGTCCAAGATTTTATAAACTAGTTTTCAAAACCTTTGTGATTTAAAATACCTTTGGAATTATTTACAAATATTATCTTGAGGTTGTATTTAAAATAGAGAGAGATTTATTATTTGTGAGAAAAAAAAGATTTGTATAAAATATTATTTTGAGCTATAATAAAATATGCAATTGATTAAATGCGTGATGATGTCATGATGATGCAAAAAAAGAAGACAAACAATTTCTAATTTGGGGGAAAATTCCGGGGCGTTACAAAGTTGCATAGCATAAAGCTAGCATTGAAAAAGTACACAGCGGAAATACAATAGCAGTGAGTCTCTATAACTTTCATGCTGCCACACGCGAAAACATGTTGGTTGTAGACTCGAAACCTTTAAACGAAACCTCACTCGTCATCTGATCAAATCTGCAATAAGAAAAATATTGCAACAACGTGGGTCAGATTCCATTAAAAATGGAGTCTGGCAAGTGACACTATGATGGACACTTAATGGAATAACTCTAAAACCTATATGCATATTTGGCTGGTGGAGTTCAAGGCTAATTTGCATGAAGCCAATTTTTCCTACTCTTTTGAAAACACTTTTCTTGAAATCAAGACGAGTATGGCATGAAAACCATAAATCTCATCTTCCCTTGTTCACCCATCAAGTTTTATTTCTGAAGTTGGAATGGTGGAATCCTCCGTTGACGTCACTGATCAGCTGCTCAAATTGTCCGTACCGGGGACACGGCTAAGTACTTAGTTTTACACTCTGGAGAGGTTGTGCACGTTCACCATTGTACCCATTCAATCCAGATTATCCTTTACACACCATTTGTGATAAGGAAATGAGAAGAATGAGACGAGATCTTTCAGAAACATTTTCCCTCCCACCCTGTCTTGACCCGTTCCACCTAACATCCCCCTACATCTGCTTGTCAAGCCGGAGAGAGTCCACGCAACATAATTGATCAAGCCAGAGCACATATGGCAATGGCTGCACTGGAAGCAATCTTCACTCGGAGTTCTTCAGATTCCTCGGTTCCTGGGTGGCTATTCACAAGTGTACATACTTCAGGAACCATAGACATGGACCTGAGTAGCCACTCAACATAAACCATGCAACCACTTACCACCCAGGTGTTTCATTCTTAACTTAGTAGAATTTAGATTTTTACAAAACAACTTTTGCATAGCATCAATAATTCTACTAAGTATTGCATAGGAACCTAGACACAGGAATAAGGAATTCTACACAGGTTTAGCATAGCAATACTATCCTACACATGCATATAAAAATACACTAAGTAATGCATATAGAAATAGGAAGTTTATGAGGTGTGCCACTTGCCTTTGAATGTTGTCGTTGTTCACAACTCTTTTCAACGATACTCGGGACTCTCCGTTCAATCTAACAGTATAGACAAGCAACAATACAACAATCAACAGCAAGCACTACTCCACAATGCATACAAACACATACTAGATGAATAAATAAGTTTTATAAAACTTTCTAAGGAAAATATATTTATGCATGATGTGCAAAATATTCCTAAGGGCTAGAAATGCTTTTTCATGCCATGAAAATCTTTTAAGTTAATGCTAGGCAAATAGGTTGGTCCAAAAGGACTAAGGGCTAAGGTCATAAGTTGAATAAAATATTTTGTTTTGTATCATCTTGAATAAGCACTCTACTGGCTTAGTCTTGATGTTCAAAATACTTAACGAAAATACTAAGTTATTTGTTCGAGATGATCAATAATTATTATCAACTCTTTGTAAATTGGACATTCGCTATAGTGAGAGAGACAGGCACCCGGCCAGCCACTTAAATTGTGGAACCGGTCTCATGTACGTGGACATGTAAGGTTTGTTTCCAGGACGCTTCATCCCACTATGCCGCTAGGATCCAACAACTTCAAGATGATAACATCATGATCAAAATTTGTTTAAGTCTAAAAGACAAGATTAGGAAAGAGGGAAAGGATAGAAAGAAAGATGTAATTGTCCTCCAGGCTTCATCTCCAGACCTGTAACTTTCTTCTGGATGATGTCTTGATTGAGTTCTTGGTAGTCTTGATGAATCTTCAGACTTGATGGTTCTTGTATCCTCGAGGCTGGTCTTGGAGTTACTTAGTCTTCATGAAGTCTCAGAGGAGAAGAGAGGAGAAAGAAGAAAGAGGAAGAAGGACTTAGAAAATATTTCTGGTTGGTCTTCATGAACTTCTTCTTTCTTTCTTCTAAGTGCTTCCACTCCTTGGAGATTCTTCTGGAGTCTTGTTTGGCTAAGTCCTTCCTTGGTCTTCCAGCTCCATGTTGAAAATTACTAAGTGTCTAAGTGTAGCACTTCACAAATACGCTAAGTTGAAATGATCCTAACTTAGAGAAAACTAATGAAGAGGGGTTTTCCTATGGAAATAAAATATGCTATGAATGAAATGAAATTTTAAATCACAAGAAACATAAAAATAACTTTTGTGATTTCTTTATAAATATGCATGAATTTATAAATGCAATTTAATTAATTTCTAGTTTTGGAAAATATAATAAAAGGAATAATTATAAGATTAAAGTTTCCTATGATTAAATTTTTATAACAAAATTTTATAATTAGTGTTAATAGACAGAGAGCATTTAATTAAATCTATTGCAATTGGATTTAATCAAAAATAATGTCTCTATTAAAAGTTATTTCAAAATTAGTCAAATTATTCAAATTAAACACACAACTATGAAATCATTCAAAAATTACTCAAAAATATTTATAGCAGTAGCATTAATTTACAAATACTCTAAAGTTTCTAAAACATATTTATTTGCAACTTTTGGATTTATAGATTTAAAGTTATTACAAATACACTCAAATTCACCATTTGAAATTTGAATATTTTATACTAAGTCAAATTTGAATTTTGGCCGATCTAAAGTAATCTACATGTCAAGAGCTTTCCAAAAATATAAAGTTTGTTAAATTTGGATAAGTGGTTAAAAAGTTGTGACAAATCTAAGTGGCAGGGGTGTTTCTGTAAAACTGCCAATTAAATTTAATTAAGAAAATCGTTTTCCACGTGGCAGCTGACTGGGCAGTGACGTGGCGCTGACGTGGCTGCCACGCGGGCGCTGACTGGATAAGTCAACAGATCTGGGCCGTCAGATCTGGATCTGACGGTCCAGATCTAAGTACCGGTTCGATTTTAAGATTTCTAATCTACACCGCACGATTGGGATCTGATGGCTCACCGTGCTGGACCAGTTGGTGGCGGCGGAAATTCGCCGGAGGTGGAGGAGGTGGCGGCGGTGCTCTCGGGCGAGGACGCTCTGGTCGATTCCGTGCCTCCCCGGATGCGCGGAGGCCAGCTCCGGACGCGGCGCAGCACGGCGAATGGAATGGTGGCGATGGTTGGTGGCGGGGTGCTCCGGTGCTCGATCTACTCCTCGCCGGAGTTGCGGGTGGCGGCGGCCAGCTCCTGTCGATGACGGGGACGGTGTTCTGGCGCGCGAAAGAAACCCGGCCAAGTTAGAAAAGATGCGCATGGGAAAAATAAAGAGAAACAGAGCAATGAGAGAGCTCGGGAGGTCTTGTACTCGCCGGAGTTGGAGAAATTCGCCGGCGGTAATGGATGAACGGCGGCGGCGATTGCGGGCAGCTAGGGCACCTCGTGCTAGGGTTTGAGAGGGGAAAAGTGGCGGAGGAGGAGGGCTACTTATAGGGAAGCCCGGATTTTGGAAGAATTTGTTGGAGGATTCGGGGGCGAGATTTCCGGCTGGAGGTTGACGATGATGACATCAGCGATGACGTCATCCAGGTAATTCTTTTTCTGTTTTTATTTATTTAATTCATATCTTTTGATTTAAATGTCCAAATGATGTCAAATTAATTTCTAAAAATTTGTAAAATTAATATCTTTGTGTTAAACTAGTTGTGGGCATGTTTTGAAAACTTTTTAAATTTAATAAATTTGAAATGTTGGTTTAATACAAAATTGATACTTAATATCAATTTTGAAATTATAACTTAATTAAATTTTCTTTTTGCTAAATAAAATTTGTAAAATACCCACATTCAATTATGTTTGAAATAGAGTTATTAAAACATATTTTCTTAAACATGCATCTTTATTTTGGTTTAGTAGAAGCATAATATAATATAAATAATTTTAAAGTAATAGGAAATATAATGGATTCTAATGTTAATTAAATTTTATTTTGTGTAACATTATATTTTAAATTAAGATAATTCATTTGAAACTTCATAAACAACCTTGGAAAAGATTTTAGATTTAATTCTTTTCTTATATAGAATATATATATTCATGAAAATCTTTTTATGATTTGAAAATAAATGGAAAATCATTTAAGCAAATGTAATGTTTATTTTGATAATTCATTAATTATAAAACATAAGAAGTTTTTTTAAAGTTACGAATCATAAACTTATAATTTCCAAAACTATAATTTGAATTTAGTTAAATGAATGGAAACCATTTGGAAAAAATATACCATTTTTAAATAGTCTTGAATTTATGATTAGATATGGCTAAGTGGTTGAGATCAATTATTTATAGGTAAACTATTTTATTAAAATAAAATGGATTGTAGTTTGTAAAATATTTGTCAAATTACATTTTAAGGTTTTTGAAACACGGTGGATAATAAAATGTTTAAACTGTGACATTTGAAATATTAAACTCAAGTTTGAAGTCTTTCATAGTTGGTTTCCTTATACTTTTAATATTTTATTTTAATAAAAAGAAAAAGTTTTAAATTTTAGTGATTTTTGAATATTATAAAATGTTGGGATGTTACAATACAACCAATTCCACCCAGGTATGCATTTTAAGTTTAACACTTAGCAATAATTTTATAACATGGTATGTAAATTTTTTTTTATAGCATAGCTAAGCATCTAATAAAACTTTTGATGGCTGCATGGAAAGGGATGGCTACACACTACTAGGATATTTTCAAAGTGTACTAACTTAGCATTATAAGATAGTTCAAAAATCCCTATCATGCATACTACTCAAAATATACTACTAATGCATATAGAAAATATTGGGTAGATTATGAATGTCACTTGCCTTGGTAACAAGAGGAACAAGCACAGCAAGAATTACAATCACAAGAAAAGCCTTCCTCCTCTTCACAATCTACAAACAAACAATACAAAAAGATAAATAAACACACAATTACAACACTTAAAATATCAAGACAAAATATGTATGCATGCTTGATATGGAATGAACTTAACAAAACAAAATAATTACAATTTTTTTCCTCTGTTATTAATGCATGAAATGCAATGAACAACATTTTATTATTTTATTTAATCATTTAAAATATTGAGCATAACATAGAAATATTAAGCCCTACAACCAAATTCTTTAATTCTATTATGAAATGTTTCAAATAAAACTCAAGTTGCACTCTCTGGACAGAGGACATTAATAAAATTCTAAAACAGTTGGATTTATTTGGAAAGCATTTTTATTATTTAAGTTATAGATTTAATAGCCGAAATACCAAACAATTAATTCCGCAATTTAAAATACACTAAAATGACAAACTAATGAAACCATACTAAACTACACGAGCAGAGCTTTATGTGGATATAAAATTCATCAAATTTGGATAAACAGATCGAAAGTAATGAATTTTGCAAGTTTGTATTGTTTTTATGTTCTAATTACAAAATCCAGCCGAAATAGAAAAAGGATATGCCACGCGGCGCCATCTGATTGGCTGATACCGCTTCGCTCGGATCACGATTTGCTAACCGTCCGATCTAATTAATGGTGGACGCTCCAGATCAAACCGATCTAGATCCATTGGATCTAGATCCAACGGCCCAGACGCAAGGGACACGGACGGGCGGCGCGGTTCGCCGGAAAACTTCCGCCCGCGGCGGCGCCCTCGCCGGAGGTGATCTACTACTCGCGAAAAGAAGGACAGCAGGGATGTTTTTCTCACCGATCGGTGCGTCACGACGAGACGATCTCGATGGCGCGGCAGAGGCGGTCGCGGTGGTCCAGTCCCTCCTCTAAAGCTCGCCGGAGTTGGAGTAGCAGACGGCGGCGGCGGGTCGTTGACGAACGTGATGATCTGGTGCACAAAACAGGGTGGAAACTCGTCTATTAGATGCGCACGAGAACAAGAGGGAGCAGAGGGAGGGTAGGGAGGCACAGAACACTTGGAGATCACCGGAACCTCGAGGTTTGCGGCGGCGGAAACGACGAGATGCCGAGCTCGAAACGGGGCAGCCTAGGGGCAATGGAGTTAGGGTTTTGGGGTGCGGGAAACGGCGGCGGGGTGGGGTTTATAAAGGGCAACGCGGGGACGAGTCCGTGCCCCGCACGGCTTCGATTCGAAGTCGGGATCGGATATGCCTCCCGACGGAAAATTCGCGCTGGAGGTTGAAGACGCGGGGTGGGGTCCATCCGTCAGCGAGGGAGAGAGGAGCGCGGGCTGTTCTTGGGCTGCTCCTGGGCCGAGGTTTAGCGCGCGCGCGGTAAATAGAGGATGGCTAGGCCCAGTTGGCTCGTTTCAGATTTCTTTTTATTTAAACACTTTTCCTGTTTTGAAACTTTTCTATACAATTTGATTTTTAAATCTTATCAAAACATTTCAGAAAAATTCATAAAAATATGTTTTAAAAAGCTAATTTAATTTAGAACTTTTTGATACCATTTTGACGAATAAATAATCTAATAAAATACAGATTATTATAAGGAGCTCAAATAGACCTCTTTATGGAATACAAATTTATTTAAACTTATAATTAAAAATTTAAATTATTCTTTATGTGATTTCAATGCCATGCCTATATGATGCATGATGCATGAATGAAAAGTTTTAAATTTTTGAGAAATTTGGGATGTTACATCGATGTAATAAAATTTATACTTTGTTGTGATATTACATCGTAAACTGTGTGTGCAAACGAATCGATCCAGGGGTTTGCACTATACACAAGTACCTGCCATATTTTTAAGTGCAGGTACGTTACAGATGGTTTCAGAGCACTGTGTTGCCTGTAGGCTCGAAACACTAGGTTTGGATAGAAATAAGATTTGGCCATAGGATTGAAAATCTATTTCATTCAGTTTGCTAAAAATAAGAACTTTTCAAACATCATTCTTGTAACTATATTAAATATTTCCTTTCTAAGTTTCTTCTCTTGTTTTCTTTAGATGACCGCCCTCATTGAATCACTCAAGAAAGGACTAGTGATGACCATGACCTTGGAATGTGAGACTGAGTTTCCAAGAGCACTTAAGGATAACATGAAGAGTTTAGGTTTTGAACTAGAAGTAGTATACAAAGGTTTTCCTTTCATGGATGAAGGTCAAGAGTATTGGTGGGTGCAAGTCCATCTCTACAGGAGCAAAGAAGCTGACCACAAGACTAAGGGTGACTGCATGTTCACAAACCCAATACTTTACACATCATTCTTTGATTCAGCAAGGAATGCAGCATGGAGAGCCAGCGATTACCTTGCAGAAAGACTTCATTTTAGACTTCACAACACCCAGAAGTTTCTTGAAGAACTTAAGGAGGAGGAAGAGGAATTTGAAGCACTCAAGAAGATAGACAAGAGACCACCATTTAATTAGAACAACGATGATGTGATAGTGTATTGATCATGCCAACTCAGTGTGGTATGACAATACTAGATTGCTTGTTTGTGTTGAAACTTGTTGCTTGATGTTTGTTAGATATTGTTTGTAAGATGATTTTCCTTAGTCTTCTGTGTTTGGGGTAGAAATTTTCCTTAGTATCCTTCTATCTTTTACTCATCTATGCTAAACCCAAACAGATGTCTCGCCCAAGAACCAACGATGAGATGACAGTTGCAATTCAACTATTAGAAGCTCAGAGTCAGTTGATGCAACTCATGGTCCAGAATCAAGTCCACAATCACAACAGAGAGTTACCCCAGGGAATGCAACAACTGTTGGATAACCAGACCGACATTGTGCAAATGATGCGTCACAACATGACCAACAGTAATATCAACCCACCCCAGATGGACATTGGTAACAAGGATGGCAAAGGAAGTAGTTTGACAAAACCTCAAGCCTGTAAAACGTGTGGAGAAATAAGACACACGTCCAAGGAATGTCATGATGAGTGGCCCCATGGTGTCTCCAGCTATCCAAGCGACATATGCCCCACAACCATGGTTACTTGCTTTTTGTGTGAAGCAACAAATCACGTCCCGACTCAATGTCAACTCTATCCCATGGTGCAAGAAGTCAGTCAACAAGTCAAAGAGGGAATACAACATAAACTCAGGAAATGTGTGGAAGTACAAGAACACAAGGAGGAACGCAAAAGAGATACTACCCGTATAACATGTTTTACTTGTGGAGAACAAGCACATCATTCATGGGGCTGCAAACAGAAGAAGATTGGTCAGGATACTGAACAAAATCATTATCAAAATGAGACTGTGGATCAAACTAAGGTGAAAAATGAAATATGAGTAAGGTCACTTCCGAAGACATCCAAATGTATCTCCAAGTGCTGCTATAAATGTGAAGGAGGTCATTTAGCTCGAAATCGATCCATAAAGCGAGACATGACTTCGTCCATTGGGATAAAATATGATGAACAAGATTTAGAACAATTTTTAGCCTTGGAAGCACCAAAGAAGAAGCGGAGCTTAAACGAGATCAGTTGCTACAAGTGCAAGAGCAATGGCCATTACGCCAACGAGTGCCCAGCAAAGAAGAAGGCCGAAGAAGCTGCCAAGTCAAATCCTTTTGATAAAAGATATGTGAACCATATCACTGTGTAAGAAGTGAACGGTACATTCGGAATCAAGTTTTCATATCGAAGTTTTCAATACCAACAAAGATTCCTTTTAAGGTGGTCGTGCACCCAGAGATCCAGTCACAACCTTTTGCTAGCCTTCTCGAATTTCGAGGACGAGATTCCTTTTAAGGGTGGTGACGTGGGGCTACCTTTCGGGTAGCCCACGATAAGGATACCTAGTCCAAGTCGGTTAGGAAGCATAACCTGCCATATCTGTAGTTGCCTTCGGCATCAACCACCCGAGACCTGGCTGCCTATAAAGCCAGGAGGGTTGCTCGTCCAAAAGGACACACTCATAGCCACGGCCACAAACCCTAGCGAGATTGCAATCTCGCCATTGTAATCACAACTCGCATCAATAATCAGACAAGCAGGAGTAGGGTGTTATCCTCCGGGAGCCTGAACCTGGGTAAATCCTTGCTTGTCAGCCATCGTGACCACCTGCACTCATCTTTCTCCCCATCAATCAACCGGGGGTGCACAACCCTGGGACTTGTCGAGTTAGCACCTCGTCAATTGGCGCCGTCTGTGGGAAGGTCAAACAAGTGCTAGGATCATGGTCGCTCCGGCTCCATCCGCAATGAAGATCGACGTATCCGCCGCTCAGGAGTCGATCCGATTCGGCTCCTTCGAGTACGTCCTCCACCCACCGGCCCATCGCTCGGTGTACGCCGATCTGGACAAAGGTATACACATCACCTTCGGCTCCATATACTGCTGCATCGATAGTCATGGTGTACTCAGGTCTACGACTACCGCGCTACGCGCGGTGGCGTCACCCGAATCAGCAACCCCTGCGCCCGCCGAACCCGCGAAGATCGCATCTACTACCCCAACTTCGGCCGCGCGGTCGACTAAGTCAAGATCTACCTCGACTGTCACACCCGCACGGGCAGCTAGGAGCTCGCGCCCGACAGCCGCGTCGCGCGCGCCCTCATCTTCCTGGAAGTCCCAAGTCTACGCCAAGCCAATCGCACTCGCCCCGGCGAACGGGAACACATGGACGATCGCGAGAAGACGCGACAGCGACTGCGCCGCGCGGCACGTTGCAGCAATTTTCGATCTCGAGCAAGACACAGACGACATAAGCAGCAGCGGCAGCACCAACTCTCCGACTCAAGTCTATGTAACAGCCCTACTGTAACTTTCCTTTTGGTGTGCAATAAAATTGTTGAATCATGTCATCATTCCATAATTGGTTGCATTTAATTAAATATGTCTCCAAATGTTTCCCAAATTTAAATTCTTATTTTGAATTCAAATGCTTTCAAATAAATTCATTTGAAGTTTCAAATTATTTATAAATAACCAAACTAGATATTAATATGACTAATTTGAAACCATTAAAAATTATTCAAAAGTTATTTCATGACTCTTCTCTTATTTGTGTTACAAATACAAAAATCAGAAGGTTTTGAAAAAGAAAAATAAGTCAGTACAAAAAAAAAAGGGAACCCTGGCCGAGCTGGGCTGAATCAGCCCAGCCCGACCCAAACAGGCCCAGCTATCTCTTCCCTCACCTCCGTACCACTTTCCAGCGAGGCGAGCAGACCATGGCGATGACCCTCTGCCAAGCTCGCCCCACGCCGAGCCCCACTGCCTCCTCCTCTCCTCTCCCCTATATCAATCGACCGGAGCCGAAACCCTAAACCTAATCTTTCTCCTCTCCCCCGCCGCCGCACGCTCCCCTCGCACTGCCGTCGCCATGACCGGAGCTCCGTCCTCGACACCGGCGTGAACCCGTGCGCCCCCTGCCTCATCCTCACGCCAGGAGAAGCGCCGACAGGACCAGTTCGTCCTCAACACCGGGAGCCGCGACGGGACCTGTCCTCCTTCTTCTTCTTCCTTCGACGACCGCCGGCCGAGCTTCTTCCCCAGCACCGTCTCCGCTCCTCCCCGCACCAAGCACTCCCCCTACGAGCCCGCGGTGAGCTCTGCTCCTTTTCCCCCCCTCTCCTCCGTCGGTTTAGTCGCTGGAGAGACTGCGCCGTCCATGTCGCCGGAGCCGTCCGCCACGGAAGCACAGACTAGCTCGTCGAGCACTGGCCCGAGCCCCCCCGATGTCCTCCTTCAGAGCTGAGCACGGGAATGTGTTCCCCCACACTCCAGCACGCGTTTTGCACACTGGCACGCCTCCCGCGCCGCCCGGATGAGGTCGCCGCCGGTGAGTTTCGCCGCCGCGCCGCACTGCCTTGTGTTCCGTCATTTTCGACAGTAACACCCGATTCAGTTTCGTCAGTCAACCGATTGCCGTTCCTGTTAAAAAGAGTGTTTCCGCTTCTCTGTCAACAACCCGCACCAGCTCCAGTGGTTAACACCACCGATCCGTCCGCGGCGCGTCGCGAGTTCGAACGCCGGGCAGTGGATAAAAATCGCCCCTTTTTATTCTTTCGCACTCGCTGACAGCCTGGCCCCACCGGTCAGTGACCGTGGAGCCAGCGCAGCGCCAGCGCGACCTGGGCCCGCATGTCAATCGTTGTGTGCGCCCCCGCTGCGGTGAGAAAAGTTCCGGGGCATTGTCATTTTTTGCACCGAAGCCCCTGGTTCCTAGTTTTGCACAGAGGACCTCTCAGGAGTCTTTTCTATCACGGATAAGTCCCTGGACATATCAGAAACACCCCTACACATATAAAATGCATAACTTTTAATTCATAACTCCAAATTAAATAAACTTTATATGTTTTTATATCAGAAAAATGCAATAAACATTAATATCACATTCTTATGTCATTTTGCATTATTTATTTTAAATGCTTAGTTTAAATTAACAAATGCAATTAATTAATTAAATATGGAGTATGAGGGGTAATAGTTATATAATACCCTAATTCCATTTAATATGCTCATACCTTTTATACCATACCTTGCCATGCTAAAATATTTAATTTGAGTTAAAATAAATCAATTGCAATTAATTACTAAATGTGGAATGTGTCGGGCAATTAAGTAATTAATGTCTTTTCCATTTTAAATTAATTGGATCACCACTTCTGCTATATTAAGTATAATTTAATTTAATGGCTACACAAATAACTTGCACCCTAATCTTTTGCCGGGATTTCATCCCCGCTTTAAATATGACCTAATCATCTCATACCATGTCGCATTGTCATTTGTTTGCGCATTTCTCTGTATTGATTATTGTTTTCCTATTGTTTGTGTTTGGCTCTCTTTGGGTAGACGACGACGTGTCTGCTGCGAGTACCTACGACACCGAGGTTCCAGCTATCGTGCCAGGCTACGAGCTGCCAGGCAAGCTTTTGCTAACCGGTTACACGATTGTCGGGTTTTCATTCCTGCCTTTTTGATCTATGCTATCCTAGTTATCGATTCTTGAATTGCGATCCCATCACATGTTTATCCTGCAGCCTATAAAGCTATATCCCCACAACCCATAACCCCTTGCATGTTTATCTGTTGGCCTTTGCGAGTCGTAGTGCATGCTTAGGATTGGTTGAGCGAGTCGTTCCTTTGTCTTTATCTCATATGCTTAGTATGATATTGTTCTACTATAATAAACTGATGTATTATTTTGGGGTTCTATAATTAAAAGATAAGGCACCAGGCGGAAGGCCTTGCGAGGTGTTTTGTTCTGCTCAGTGTCGACCTAGGAACTGAGATTTTGTCCTCGGATCCAATTTTGAGCGCACTAACCACTTGTGGGTGGGCAATGGAGCCCCCCTCGACTTTGAACGGATCCGCAGCTCGTCCAGGTGCCGCAAGTAGTTCGGTTTTTCCATTTGCTCATATGCATGTGCATGATGATGATGATGATCGATGAGAGGTTACTTGATACGGGGGGTCATATAGGGGGTGGTGCGCGCGAAGCGGACAGTTCCTACTGTGGTTTGAGCCGCATGGCGCGTGGACACAAACTAATGAGTCCGCAATTGAGATTCGGCCGGACTCCTGACACGGGTAACAACTCATATGGGTGGCACTTGGACTTGCTGTAGTGAAGGGATGAGTCGTGTTGAGAGGCCCTCACGGGTTGATCATGCGAGTATGGGTACTGTAGTGCACCCCTGCAGGGTATAATCTTATCGATGAGCCGTGTCCACGGTTATGGACGACTTTGGTGATGATGCTGGCTAACAAGATCTAGACAACTTACAGCTAATCATTGTTAATTAATGTGACTAGTAATATAGCATTACTTACACCCTAAATGGTAACTAAAATTGTTAAGTGTGAGTATTCCCGGATTGCTTCGTCATACGTGGTTGAGGGGGTTAATTCGAGAATGGGTTATGACTGGTGTCAGTTGTAGGTGGATATTTAAACGTTCTCTTATCCCTCTCTAATTAGACGGAAGTTTAGCGTGTCTCTTTAGTTTGCTAGTGCTGCTGCCGCTAAGTACACTTACCCCCATATTTTTGGGAATCTTACAGTTTTGTAACCTGTTAGCTTAAGCTTGTTCGATACGCTTCGGTGTATTGACCCGTTCGCGGGCTGTGGTTTTTCTGTAGTTGAGGATCCTTCGCTCGACCAGTTGGGTGGATACTACGTGGAGTTCGACGACGAGAGCTACGGCGAGTAGTTAGAGTTCCCCTGGGCTACTTCCTGGTGGACTGCGTGGATGGGCCTTCTTTTTCGTTTCGTCCTTGAGCCCTTTGCTTCTTGTCTGTACTCAGACCGGTTTGTTTCCGCTGCATGATGTAATGTTGGGACATGTGTCCTCTGATTGGTGCCATTTGACATATTTTGCTCAGCGAGAGCTTTTGGATATTATTTTCCTTTCTTTGTGTCTTAGGTTTATTCTGTGGTTTCAACCTGTTAAAAATCCGACTCGTATACCATGTGTGTATGGTTGAAGTATACGAGTTGGAAGACTTTTTGGGTCTTGCGTGCACAATCTGGAAACGTATGTGACGTTGGGATCGCCAAGAACTGTCGGCCGATGATCCATTCCGAGCATGGCCTGATGGTTTTCCTGGGAGTGGTAACCCCAGTATGTTCTTGGTTGTGTGGCCCAACCGGTACGTTTCGTTTGTGTAGCTTGTATTCAGGGTCTGACAGTTGGTATCAGATCTTAAACGCCCTCAGGTTCCCTTCTACTGGTCGTTGTTTGAGTCTAGAAAAATATTTTTGTAGTTATCAGGAAATCTTAAACGTGAGAGTAGGAATTCTGTTCTTTTACTTCTTTCCCCACCCACCCTCCCTGTTCTTCTGGTAAGGAAGTGTTACGATATTTCCCTTCTCACCTTAATTTTAAATTTTAGGACATCATGTGTTCTGGGTTTTCCGTAGTACCATAGTTGCAGGTGGTTTTGTCGTTTTGGTGGTTATCAACTTCTTCGGCTATGTTCAGTTTCAATCTCGAATCAATCAGTTGTTGTTCTATCTTTCTCTGGTTTTCATCTCATTGTCATTGTACAATTCTTTCTGTGCAATCAATCCTTTTTGTTTCCGGAGGCTAACTTCTACTTCAAACTGCTATGTAGATGGCGCACTATCAGGTGGTGCGTAAGACCCACTGTGAGCAGACTACCGGTTACCCGAAGCCTCTCATAAGCATGGTTGACTATGTCGGTTTCAGCTACCTCCCGGAGTACCAGGTGTCCGAGATCCCCAGGGATTATGGACAGACCTTCTACAGAGCTACTGTTTGGATCAGCGGAGATGATCGTGATACTGTGCACAAGCACGTTGCTGAGGCTTCCATTGTGGACATGGCAGTACACTTGGCAGCTTACGATGCAGCTCTGGCTCTGCGCAGGGACTACTACTGCTTCAACGACCATCCATTCTGCTACGTTCCATACTACCCCTACACGGACTCTCAGTACGAGCTCGAGGTTCTGGACATGACCGCTCAGTTTGGCCAGTCTTCAGACTCAGTTGCTGGGACTCTACGCTTGGAGATAGCAGCACTCCGTCAGCAGCTGCACCGGGCACTCTCTCACCTGGGGCAGTATGACAGGGGGAACGTCCCACCAGACGCTTTCCCGAGGTTCCAGCTCGCTTTTCCGAGTCGTCTGTCTGCTGTGGGTGGATATATTCCAGAGCGGGGTCCTCTGATCACTACTGATCCAGACCATGTTGGACCACTACTGTACGGGACACAGACGCCACATGCCTACTCCGTTCAGTTGCGACGCATTGTGCGAGACTACCGCCTGTACTGCGATCGTCGCTACACCCATCGCAACAGCCTAGTTTCGTCTTCTGAGGGAAGCGAGAGCTAGTCTTCGAGTTGTATCTTTTCCTTGTTGTAGTAGCTATCCTTTGTACCGAAACCGTGTTGGTTGTACGGATGGTTAACTTTGTACTAGTAGCTGTCCTTGTAGTACTGAAACCTTGGTGGTTGTACTGATGGCTAACTAAGTGTATGGTTATGAACCTTTGCTATGAGAAGCTTATCCTTGTTATCCTACAGTTTGCAACTGTTTTTCTGAGCAAGAATTCGACTTTCCAAGTTTTCCCGGGCTTTGTGTATCTTGTCGCTGTTCTAATATCCAATGTCTCCAGGATGACGAACACCAGGAACAACCGCAATGCGGAAGACGCACCACCACCGCCTCCAATCACTGAGTTGCTTGGTCAGATGACCCAAGTTCTGGCTCAAATGGCCGAGAACCAAGTCTACCAGAACAACAACGGGCATCGCAATGAAGGCAATGCACGTGTGACCATCAAGGACTTCCTCGGTCTGGGTCCAAGGAACTTCGCTTCCCCCACTGAGCCGCTGGAAGCTGATGATTGGCTTCGCGAGATGGAAAGGACCCTTGCTATCGCCCACGTGGCTGAGCATGACAAGGTGCCTTACGTGTCCTACCTGCTTAGGGGCAAATCTGCCTCATGGTGGGAAAACTTCCAGGCTATGAGAGCTCCCGGGGTGGTTACCACTTGGGGGGATTTCAGGGCAGCCTTCCTGCGCCACCACATCCCAGAAGGTCTCATGGACAGGATGCGCGAGCAGTTTAACTCGCTGACGCAAGGCAAGATGGACGTGATGGAGTACAATGGCGAGTTCAATCACCTTGCTCGTTACGCTGGAGATGAGGTGAACACTGAGGCCAAGAAGATGGCCAAGTTCCGCAAGGGTTTCAACCCCGCGCTCAAGTACAAGCTGAACCTCGTCAAGGCCGACAACTTCGAGGACCTCGTCAACATCGCGCTCAATGAGGAGCATGGGCGCAAGGTCTTCGAGGAGTCGCGCAAGCACTCTCGTGAGACCAACTCTTCTTCATCGTCAATCGCCGCCACTCCTGCTCAGAAGCGTCGGCTCTGGGTGCCTAACAGCGCCTTCGCACGAGCTACCTACGTGCCAGGACCTCCAGGGCTCGCGCCTCGCCCACCGAACCTAGCTATGAGGGGTTTCGGAGGACCGCCAAGGCCAACGGGCGCTCGCCCCAACGTGACCTGCTACCAGTGCGGGAAACCGGGCCACTACTCCAACAACTGCCCGGAGACCCGTACACTTCCTCCACCACCTCGCCCTGCTCCAACTCAGGCGATGGTCCGCGCACCTGCCCCGACTAGGCCTTTCGTCCCCAACACCAGGCCTCCGGCACGTGCTACGCGGGTGAACCACATCAGGGCTGATGAAGCAGAGGAAGCTCCAGAAGTTGTCCTCGGTATACTCCCTGTTAATCATATTCCTGCTAAGGTCTTATTTGACACAGGCGCATCGCATTCTTTTGCATCACAAGCTTTTGCACAAATGCATGATCTCTCTTTCGAGTCTATGTCCAATGGTCTTAGCGTCACTTCCCCCGGTGTTCAGATGTACTCTTCCAAGATAAGCCCCAACAACGAAATCCAAATTGGAGGCCATATGTTCTTGGCATCTCTAATAATTCTCGGCAATTCTGATATTGATGTCATTCTGGGCATGGATTGGTTGAAGGCCAATCAAGCTAAGATAGACTGTTCCACAAAGACTGTAACTCTTTCTCACCCTTCTGGACAGATAGTCTATTCTCCAAACCAAACATCTTCGGCTCGGCTTTGCGCTCTCAATGTTGATCCTCTTCCTTCCATAGAAGCTATTCCGGTGGTCCGAGACTTTCCTGACGTCTTTCCTGAAGAATTACCAGGTATGCCACCTGACAGAGCCGTCGAGTTCGTTATTGAACTAGAACCGGGCACTGCTCCTATCTCCAAACGTCCTTACAAGATGGGTCCCAAAGAATTGGCTGAGCTTAAGAGACAGCTAGAGGAGTTGGAAAGGAAAGGTCATATTCAACCTAGTACTTCTCCTTGGGGTTGTCCTACTATGTTTGTCAAAAAGAGGGACACGACTGAGCGACTGGTTGTTGACTACCGTCCTCTGAACAAGAAAACCATCAAGAACAAGTATCCTCTCCCTCGCATCAACGATCTGTTCGATCAACTGGCTGGTGCTAAGGTTTTCTCCAAGTTGGACTTGAGGTCAGGTTATCACCAGATCAAGATCCGCAAAGAAGACATTCCAAAGACAGCTTTCACCACTCGTTATGGTCTCTATGAATACACTGTCATGTCTTTTGGTCTCACAAATGCGCCGACGACTTTCTCACGTCTCATGAACTTCGTTTTCATGGAATACCTCGATAAGTTCGTGGTAGTCTATCTCGATGACATTCTTATCTATTCCAAAACCAAGGAAGAACATGGAGAACATCTACGTCTTATCTTGTTGAAACTCCGAGAACACCGTCTCTACGCCAAGTTCTCCAAGTGTGAATTCTGGCTTCCTAAAGTATCCTACCTTGGTCATGTCATATCTTCGGAAGGCATTTCTGTGGATCCAGAAAAAGTGAAGGCCATTGTTGAATGGTTGCCTCCTACATCGGTGAAACAAGTCAGGAGTTTCCTTGGCATGGCTAGCTATTGCCGTCGATTTGTTGAGAACTTCTCCAAAATCGCTAAGCCTCTCACCGATCTTACAAGGAAGGATAGAAAGTTTCTTTGGACTCCAAAGTGTGACGAGAGTTTCAATCTCTTGAAAGCTAAACTCACTTCTACCCCTGTTCTAGTTGGCCCAGACACTTCCAAACCTTTCCAAATATTCTGCGATGCATCTCTTCAAGGACTAGGCGCAGTCCTCATGCAAGAACGCAAAGTTGTGGCTTATGCATCTCGCCAGTTGCAGCCTCATGAGCTCAACTATCCTACACATGATCTTGAACTTGCAGCAATCATGTATGCCCTCAAGGCTTGGAGACCTTATTTGTTGGGGCACAGCTGTGAGATCTTCACTGATCACAAGAGTCTCAAATATCTCTTCACTCAACCAGACTTGAACCTCAGGCAAACAAGGTGGCTTGAGAAACTCTCAGATTACGATCTTACCATCTCTTACACTCCAGTCAAAGCTAATGTAATGGCTGATGCTCTCAGTCGCAAGTCATATTGCAACAACCTCATGGTGGAGGACATCCAACCTCCTATTCATGAAGAATTCAAGAAACTCAATCTTCAAGTGGTTCCCTCTGGTTATCTTGCAAACTTGATTGCCACTCCTACACTTGAGGATAAGATCCGTGCCGCACAGTTGCGTGATTCTGGTGTCAAGAATATCAAAGACAACATTGGCAAGGATAAGTACAAGAGTTTCTCTCTCGATGACAAGGGTACCTTGCTGTTTGAAGAACGCATTGTAGTGCCCAAACTTGACAGCTTAAGATAACACATTCTCAAGGAGGCTCATGATACTCCGCTTTCTATTCACCCTGGCAGCACAAAGATGTACCAGGATCTCAAGTCAATCTATTGGTGGACCAGGATGAAGCGGGAAATTGCTCGCTATGTGTCTCATTGTGATGTTTGCTGTCGTGTCAAGGCAGTTCATCAGAGACCACCTGGACTTCTTCAACCACTGCAAATTCCTGAGTGGAAGTGGGACAAGATCGAGATGGACTTCGTTACTGGGTTTCCAAAGTCCAAGAAAGGCAACGATGCAATCTTTGTTGTCATTGATCGTCTCTCCAAAGTGGCTCACTTCTTTCCAGTCAAAGAGATAGTATCAGCTAGTCAGTTGGCAGAACTCTATATGACAAGACTGGTTCCTTTACATGGTGTTCCTTTGGCAATAAGCTCAGATCGTGGAAGTATCTTCACTTCTCGATTTTGGGATAGCTTTCAGAAAGCCTTGGGTACCAAACTTCTGTTCAGCACAACTTACCATCCACAGACAAGTGGACAGGTTGAAAGAGTGAATCAAATTCTGGAGGATATGCTCAGAGCTTGTGTTATCTCCTTTGGCATGAAATGGGAGGATTGCCTTCCGTATGCTGAGTTCTCCTACAACAACAGCTTCCAAGCAAGCCTAGGCATGGCTCCATTTGAAGCTCTCTATGGCCGCAAATGTAGAACTCCTCTCAATTGGTCTCAAGCTGGTGAACGTCCATTCTTTGGGCCGGATATTATCCAGGAGGATGAAGAAAAGGTTCGCATCATTCGTGACAATCTGAAGATTGCCCAGTCTCGGCAGAAAAGCTATTATGATAGCAAGCACAGGGACATGGTCTATGCACCTGGTGATCAAGCTTACCTTCGTGTCACTCCTCTGAGAGGCACGCAACGCTTTGGCATCAAAGGCAAACTCGCTCCGCGTTATGTTGGGCCTTTCAACGTTCTTTCAAGGCGTGGTGATTTGGCTTACCGTCTGGAACTTCCTCCAAACCTCTCCAAAGTGCACGATGTCTTCCACGTGTCACAACTCAAGAAGTGCTTCAAAGATCCAGGTCGTGCAGTTGATCATGGATCAATTGAACTTCGAGAAGATCTCTCTTATGTGGAACAACCGATTCGCATTCTTGACGAAGCTGAACGTCGCACCCGTAACAACACTGTCAAGTTCTACAAGGTTCAATGGTCTCATCATTCTGACAAGGAAGCTACATGGGAACGTGAAGACCATCTCCGTGCGAATACCCCAACCTCTTTGTTGCTCCATGAAGAATCTCGGGGCGTGATTCCTTTGAGGGGGGGAGTGTTGTAACAGCCCTACTGTAACTTTCCTTTTGGTGTGCAATAAAATTGTTGAATCATGTCATCATTCCATAATTGGTTGCATTTAATTAAATATGTCTCCCAAATGTTTCCCAAATTTAAATTCTTATTTTGAATTCAAATGCTTTTAAATAAATTCATTTGAAGTTTCAAATTATTTATAAATAACCAAACTAGATATTAATATGACTAATTTGAAACCATTAAAAAATATTCAAAAGTTATTTCATGACTCTTCTCTTATTTGTGATACAAATACAAAAATCAGAAGGTTTTGAAAAAGAAAAAGAAGTCTGTACAAAAAAAAAAGGGAACCCTGGCCGAGCTGGGCTGAATCAGTCCAGCCCGACCCAAACAGGCCCAGCTATCTCTTCCCCCACCTCCGTACCACTTTCCAGCGAGGCGAGCAGACCATGGCGATGACCCTCTGCCAAGCTCGCCCCACGCCAAGCCCCACTGCCACCTCCTCTCCTCTCCCCTATATCAATCGACCGGAGCCGAAACCCTAAACTTAATCTTTCTCCTCTCCCCCGCCGCCGCACGCTCCCCTCGCACTGCCGTCGCCATGACCGGAGCTCCGTCCTCGACACCGGGGTGAACCCGTGCGCCCCCTGCCTCATCCTCACGCCAGGAGAAGCGCCGACAGGACCGGTTCGTCCTCAACACCGGGAGCCGCGACGGGACCTGTCCTCCTTCTTCTTCTTCCTTCGACGACCGCCGGCCGAGCTTCTTCCCCATCACCGTCTCCGGTCCTCCCCGCACCAAGCACTCCCCCTACGAGCCCGCGGTGAGCTCTGCTCCTTTTCCTCCCCTCTCCTCCGTCGGTTTAGTCGCTGGAGAGACTGCGCCGTCCATGTCGCCGGAGCCGTCCGCCACGGAAGCACAGACTAGCTCGCCGAGCACGGGCCCGAGCCCCCCCCCGATGTCCTCCTTCAGAGCTGAGCACGGGAATGTCTTCCCCCACACTCCAGCACGCGTTTTGCACACTGGCACGCCTCCCACGCCGCCCGGATCAGGTCGCCGCCGGTGAGTTTCGCCGCCGCGCCGCACTGCCTTGTGTTCCGTCAGTTTCGACAGTAACACCCGATTCAGTTTCGTCAGTTAACCGATTGCCGTTCCTGTTAAAAAGAGTGTTTCCGCTTCTCTGTCAACAACCCGCACCAGCTCCAGTGGTTAACACCACCGATCCGTCCGCGGCGCGTCGCGAGTTCGAACCCCGGGCAGTGGATAAAAATCGCCCCTTTTTATTCTTTCGCACTCGCTGACAGCCTGGCCCCACCGGTCAGTGACCGTGGAGCCAGCGCAGCGCCAGCGCGACCTGGGCCCGCATGTCAATCGTTGTGTGCGCCCCCGCTGCGGTGAGAAAAGTTCCGGGGCATTGTCATTTTTTGCACCGAAGCCCCTGGTTCCTAGTTTTGCACAGAGGACCTCTCAGGAGACTTTTCTATCACGGATAAGTCCCTGGACATATCAGAAACACCCCTACACTTATAAAATGCATAACTTTTAATTCATAACTCCAAATTAAATAAACTTTATATGTTTTTATATCAGAACAATGCAATAAACATTAATATCACATTCTTATGTCATTTTGCATTATTTATTTTAAATGCTTAGTTTAAATTAACAAATGCAATTAATTAATTAAATATGGAGTATGAGGGGTAATAGTTATATAATACCCTAATTCCATTTAATATGCTCATACCTTTTATACCATACCCACAGGTCCACAACACCACATGGTGACGACGAAGAACCCGCATATCCGCTAGAAGTGGACATGCCGGACTAGACTAAACTTGTCATCACGTGGGACATGGCGATCCAAGCCATGAAGCATGTGGACGAGGGCACGTTCCCCCCACCCAACGCACCTCGAGACGACCACCTGGCTGTCCAGTACTTGCTACGCAAGGAAGGCGAACAAATCCGCGCCGAAAAAGCCGACCTACTCAGGCGCAAAAGGGACGCAGACGCATCGAGTGCCACGCGAGCCGCCCTATCCTTCACATCCTCCACGGAGGTCAACCAAGGAGCACGGCGAAACAGAGCCCGGGTTCCCCTCATGGAAGAAGCCGATCGAACAAGGCTCACCCGCAACCTCGACTCGTCGTTCGTCACCGAAGATGAGAACGGGATACCCGTCCCAAAGACGGCGAACGCCGCCCTGATCTCAGTCGAGACATACCTCCGGCTCACGGAGCCACCGGAGGGGGACGCGCGCTCCCTTCTCCACAATTGCCTCCATAAGGGCAATCGAAGAAGCACTGGCGGCCAAGGGGCCAAGCAACCGGGCGCACGAACCGACAACCTCGGGCATCCCAGCGGCACAGCGGCAACCAGTCAAGGACCTTTGCGACGTCCTCATGCAGAAGATGGTGGATCGCAACCGCAAGGAGCGCTCGGCTAGTGCGGCAAACGCGGACGACCATGCTGACCGCGACTTCGAGCCGTGCGGCGCGGCATGCTTCAGCTTCAACATCCGCGACACCCGCATGCCTAAGGGCTTCAAGTTGACAACAGGCACACCAAAGTATGACGGGAAGCAAGACCCAAAACCGTGGCTCGAAGACTACCTCATCGCCTCCACTTGCCAAGGCGGGACGTCGACTACGGCAATGCAGTACATCCAGCTCATGCTGACGGACTCGGCACGCCGGTGGCTCACAAGCCAACCCAAAGACTCTTTCCGAACATGGGAAGAATTCCAAGATAACTTCATCAAGAGTTTCTCGGGAACATTTGCAAGGCCAACGACCTACATCGAGTTGCAGGCCTGCAAGCAAGGAAAGGATGAGTCGCTCCGCTCCTACATCCAGCGATGGACACTACTCCGCAACACCATGGAACCCGTTTCAGAAGATCGGGTGATGGACGCCTTCATGCACGGGTCGCTCGCGGCGACCTCCGCGAGGAATTCGGTAGGCTCCAGCTGAAGACCACAATAGAGCTCATGAAGACAGCCAACAAATGGGCCGAAGGAGAGGACTATGTCCGCGAAACTTCCCCCAAGAAAGAGGGGGAAACAAGCAACGGGCGTGAGGCACGCCAAAAGAAGAAGCCACGTTACACCCGCGATTCAATCGAGCTAGTAGCGGCGGGCTATGAAACCCCGCGTGAGGACAAACGCGACAACAGTCGACAGTACGACCAGGGTCGACAGTCTAACTCGAGTCAGTATAACCGTGGCAGCAGCAGCATCGGCCACAACGATGGAAGCCAGAAGCGCGAGTGGAAGCGCCCACTGACCCCAGCAGAGGAGCTGATGCAACCCTGTAAGCATCACTCGTTCCGCAACCCGGAAACAGGCAAATGGGGTTCCAGCCACCTGCTGAAGGACTGTCGCAAAGCAAGAAAAATATACCAAGCCATGCAGCAAATCATCGCTCCAGTACAAGCAATACAGGCGGCCCCGCAGCTAGCCATCCAGGCAGCACCCGCAAGCAACAACCAGGTACAGGAAGCAGGAGCATTCCCCCAGCCGCAACAACAGCAACAGGGTCAGTCGGCCGCAACCGACACGTACCCACCCGCACGGGGACAACTGGACATGATCCAGAAGGGACCCCCGTCAAACAGGCGCCAAAAAATCATCACCCGCCAAGTACTTCAGGCCATCCACAGCCCGCGCGCGGTACCAGATTACCTGCGCGGGTCAGAGACACCCATCACATTTTCTAGGGCAGATCACCCATCTGAGGTAACCCGACCCGGGCACGCCGGACTCGTGATTGAGGCCCTGATCGGCGACTACAGCTTGAAGAAGGTGTTCCTGGACGGAGGCAGCGGCATCAACTTCATATTCGCCGAAACCCTGAGAAGAATGAACAGGTCGACAGAGAAATTGCCGGAATCGGAAACCACCTTCCACGGCATAGTACCAGGGCAAGCAATCACGCCCATGGGAACAATCACACTCGACGTCATCCTCGGTACACCCGAGCACTTCAGGAAGGAGTCGATAGACTTTGAAGTCGTCGACTGGAAGTCACAATACCACGCCATCCTCGGATGCCCAACCTTTGCCAGGTTCATGGCAGTACCCCACTACGCCTACCTGATGATAAAGCTGCCTGGGCCGAAAGGAGTAATCACTGTACGCGGCGACTTCGGGCTCTCCAACAGCTACGACCGCGAGTTCGCCAAGATTTTTGAGTTCTTCGGAGTCGAAGAGCACTTCAAGGCCATATCAGCCGACAACGACAAGACCGTCTTCCCAGCTCGCAAGAAGCCAGCTAAGGACGCAGAATTCAACACGAACAACGACACCGTCACCCACCAAGTCCATCCTACTGACAGCAGAAAGACGGTCAAGGTCTCGTCAAGTCTGACCCCCGCATAGGAAAGTGCGCTCGTCGAGTTCCTACGTGAGAACTAGAAGATCTTTGCATGGCAACCTTCTGACATGCCAGGGATACCCAGGGAACTCGCTGAGCACTCTCTAAAAGTCCACAAGGACGCAAGACCAGTCAAACAATCCATGCGACGCTTCTCAGGACCCAAGCAAGAAGCGATCACAATGGAAGTCGACAGACTACTGCACGCCAAGTTCATCCGAGAGATCAAGGACTCGGACTGGGTCGCCAACCCGGTCCTAGTGGAGAAAAAGAAGACGAAGAAACTACGCATGTGCGTTGAATTCACCGCAGTCAACAAATGCTGCCCCAAGGATCACTTCCCGCTCCCGCGGATAGACCAAATCATCGAATCGACAGCAGGATGCGAGCGCTTGTCCTTCCTGGATGCCTACTCAGGTTATCAGCAGATCTGGCTGAAAGTCGAGGACGAAGAGAAGACGGCATTCATCACACCCGACGGCGTCTTTTGCTACCAGACGATGCCTTTCGGGTTAAAGAACGCAGGTGCCACGTACCAACGGACAATGCAAGCATGCCTCAAGGGGCTAATCGGGCAGATCGTCCAAGTCTACGTCGATGACATCGTCGTCACAACCCTAAAGGAAAATAACCTAGTCGACGACCTCCGCAAGGTCTTCGCCGCACTCGACGTATACAAGATCAAGCTCAACCCAGAGAAGTGCGTGTTCGGCGTGCCAGCCGGAGAGCTGCTAGGGTACCTCGTATCTGCAAGAGGAATCGAAGCGAACCCCGAGAAGGTGCAGAACATCCTCACCATGCCAGCACCAACCAAACTCCGCGAGGTGCAGCGATTAGCCGGCCGAGTCGCAGCTCTCAGCCGGTTCATTAGTAAGTTGGGAGAGAAAGCCTTACCTTTCTACCAACTGATGAAGAAGACGGACAAGTTCGAGTGGACACAGGAGGCGCAGGACGCATTCGACCATCTCAAGAAAACCCTGACAACCTCTCCAGTCCTCGTGGCACCACTGGAAAACGAGCCGCTATACTTATACGTATCAACAACAAACATGGTGGTGAGCACGGTACTCATAGTCGAAAGGGAAGAAGAAGGGCACAGTCACCCGGTGCAGAGGCCCGTCTACTACCTCAGCGAAGTCCTCACCCTGTCCAAACAGAACTACCCACATTACCAGAAGCTAGCATACGGAGTCTTCATGACCTACAGGAAGGTCGTCCACTACTTCTCCGAGCACCCGATCACGGTGGTAAGCTCCTCTGGACTAGCAGACATTCTCACAAACCAACACGCGACAGGACGAGTCGCCAAGTGGGTCGTCGAGCTAGGACCATGGGGGCTGAAGTATGCTCACCCGAAGTCAATCAAGGCCCAAGTCCTCCCAGAGTTCACCACCGAGTGGATAGAAGCCCAGCTACCAAATGTCCCCGACTTGTCCAACGCATGGACAATGTATTTTGATGGCTCCAAGAAATTCATGTCAGCCGGGGCAGGAGTCGTGCTCATCTCTCCCAAAGGCGACAAGCTCAAGTACGTCCTGCAGATGGACTTTCCGACGCCGTCCAACAACGAAGCCGAGTACGAGGCCCTGATACACGGCATGCGGATGGCCAAGAACTGCGGCGCCACGCACCTCATGATATACGGCGACTCCTAACTGGTGGTACAACAAACCATGAAGTCCTGCGACGCCATCGCCGACAACATGATCGCCTACAGAGACCTCTACAATCAGTTGGAAGGCAACTTCGACGGCTGCGAGTTGCGGCACATCGGCCGTGAAAGCAACGAGGAAGCCGACGTCCTCGCTAACATGGGTTCAGACAGGGTGCCAGTCCCACCCGGCGTCTTCCTCGAGCGCATCACGCAGAGATCCATCAAGGCTCAGAACACAGAAATCACTGCAACAACAAAAGGTGACGCTAACCCGCCAAGCCAAGACAAGGTCCCCATGGAGGTCATGCTAGTCGAGCCTACATGTACAGGACCGTACCTGGCGTACATACTGCATCAGAAGGTGCCAGCTGACCCAGTCGAAGCAAAGCGCATCATCAGGAGCTCCAAAAGTTTCACCGTCATCAACAGAGAACTATACAAAAGAAGCATCTCAGGAATCCTACAAAGGTGCGTAGATCCAGTCGACGGCCAAGCCATCTTACTCGACATCCACGCGGGTAACTGCGGGCGTCACGCCAGCAGTCGAGCATTGGTGGCCAAAGCACTACGAGCCGGGTTCTACTGGCTGACAGCCATGCAGGACGCCGAGGAGCTAGTAAGGAAATGCACAGGGTGCCAGGAGTTTGCCAACAAGCCACACGCGCCAGCATCTGAACTTAAGACAATACCATTAGCCTGGCCCTTCGCCCAATGGGGTCTGGACATGGTGGGCCCGTTGAAGAAATCCTCACCCAGAGGTCACACTCACCTCCTGGTTGCAGTCGATAAGTTCACAAAGTGGATCGAAGCCGTGCCCATCACAAGTTCGACTACTTCCACAGCAGTCAACTTCATCAGGTCAATCATCTTCAGATTTGGAGAACCGAATGGGATCATCACCGACAACGGCTCGAACTGACAGCCGAAGAATTCAAGGACTTCTGCTCAGAGCAGGGGATCAAGCTCAGCTATGCGTCCGTCTCGCACCCCCAATCCAATGGGCAAGTGGAGAAAGCCAATGGCCTCGTCTGCAACGGCATCAAGAAGCGACTGCGCGTGCCACTGAAACGCGCAGCGGGGGCATGGGTGGAGGAACTACCATCGGTCCTTTGGAGTCTACGAACAACGCCAAACAGATCCACCCAATACACTCCATTCTTTGTGGTGTATGGTGCAGAAGCGGTTCTCCCCTGCGACATCAAATTCGACGCACCGAGAGTAGTCGCCTACGACGAGTCGGATGCAGAGGAGGCACTCGAAGACAGCATGGATACCCTGGATGAAGCACGCGACATCGCCCTGGCAAGATCAGCCGTGTATCAACAAGACCTGCGCAACTATCACACTCGGAGGCTGCGACGAAGAGCGTTCGTTGCAGGCGACCTGGTTCTTCGACTCAAGCAGAAGAAGGTGCACAAGCTCGCTTCCCCATGGGAGGGCCCGTACATCGTGACAGAAGCAATCGGCAACAGAGCTTACCGCTTGAAAGACTCGAAGACGGGAGCAGACTGCAGCAACCCGTGGAACGTGGCGCAACTCCGCCGGTTCTACGCCTAGTTCAACCCAATCATTGTACAAGAAAAATCAGCGCGGCAGGTTTCAGACGCACTCTTTCCCTTACCAGGGTACCTAAGGGGACTGGAAGGGTTTTAATGAGGCGGCCTGTTCGCAAGAATCAATAAAGTGCTTTGAAGAAAATCTGTCTCCTTTGCGTTTCGCACAGAGGAAGCTAAAATCCTAGGCCGCCATTCGAACCACTCGGGGGCTGCGCCACACAGGTTGAAAGAAAAGCTTAGGCCGCCACCCGAACTACTCGGGGTCTGCGCCATACAAGCACAAATCAAAAAATCCTAGGCCGTCACCCGACCCACTCGGGGGCTGTGCCATACAGGTCAAGTTCAAAACCCTAGGTCGCCACCCGACATACTCGGGGGTTGTGCCAAACAGGTAACACTTGTAATCCTAGGCTACCACTCGACCTACTCGGGGGCTACGCCATACAGGCCTTCTCAGAAAAATCCTCAGCCGCCACTCGAACTCACTCGGGGGCTGCGTTGTACAGGTCAAGTTCAAAATCCTAGGTCGGCACCCGACATACTCGGGGGCTGCGCCAAACAAGTAACACTTGTAATCCTAGGCTGCCACTCGACCTACTCGGGGGCTGCGCCACACAGGTCTTCGCCAAAATCCTAGGCCACCACTCGAACAACTCGGGGGCTGCGCCATGCAGGTCAAGTTGCAAAAATCCTAAAGTCGCCACCTGTTAAAGTCAGAGACTGCGGCATACAGGTCACACTTGGAAAAACCTAGGCCGTCGCCTAACATACTAGGCGACTGCGCCAAACAGGTGGAAAATCAAAACAGGCATTCACACTTCCGAGCAAGCAGATCAATTCTCATTACTCGCAAGTATTTTTAATTTAGCACATTACAGCTTGCATAGGCACATTTTCCCTCTATAAGCTAACCCTGTACATCAGACGACAGCTACTCTAAACTGCAGGCTCAACCTTCGGCGCATCGAGGGGACCTACAAGGCGCTCACTCAGGTCCTGAACCTGCCTGATAATTTGGCGCGCAGCCGCCAAGGTCTCGTCGAAGTCGTCATCGCCAGGCAGGCCATCAAGCACCTTGTCGAGCGGAAGATGCGGCCGATGCATCCGGACGTATGCCAACGCCACATTCGCCCCAGCCACAAGTTGGGCGTCGACAACCTCCTTCAGGCCTTCACCATCGTGAAACCTCTCCAGCAAGGTGGACAACCCATTCGGCTGCGCGTTATGCGGGAAGTACACACGATTGACGTGCCAGTGTGTCTTCTGGCAATTCTCCAGAAGAAAAGCAGCACGCCACGTACGATCAAGCATGGTGGCAAGGGCGCGCCCTCTCGACTTGTTCACCCAGAACTGCCGAGCTTCATAGGAGTCGCCGGACGCCTCTCGGGTAACTCGCTCTTCAACGCGAGCCCGCTCAGCCTCCCAATCCGGGTTCACATCTGCACGCGTAAAACTGCAAGTCAGAACAAGCTTCAGCAAAGAAAGCAGCCGCCAAAAGGATACCAACCTTGCAACTGTCGACTGATCAGATCGATCTCCCCAAGCAAAAAATCCTCACGTCGTGAGAACTCTGCGGTAGGATGCGACCTGGAGCGGTGCAGCAGCCGCTCAGTATTCTTCAGGGTCGCCTCAAGCTAAACCACCTTGTTCTTCAGGTATGTGATTATCCACTGATCATTTACACTACGTGGAGGAGCCGGCGCCGCCCGACGATGGCGAGCACCCGAAGAAGAAGCCTCGCCACTCGGCTCAGTCGCAGGAGAAGAAGAAGCACCACCGCGCACAACATTCTGCCACGAATACGCAGAGTCAATACAATCATACGACTGCGAAGCACAGTTAAACTCGGCAGAAAGAAACTCAGTTCTAGCAAAAGCACTATTGAAGGCCAAAAGACCTGGCAGGACAATATTCATTACAGAGCCAGAAGTTCAAAATACAGACCGCGGCGACTGCCGAATTCCTAAAGCTATGCCTACTCTAAGGCTGCAGACTGTGACCGGGAGCGACCCTTCCGAGCGGCAGCCGCCTCAGTTGCCTTAGCAAGGGCCCTCTCGAAGAGTGCCACAAGCTGCGCGGCCAGCTGTGAAGCACGCTCCTCACGCCACTCAGCGACGCGGTTCGGCCATCGCGTTTGCGGGGAAAGCCGCTGACGACCTTCTCAAAGTCACCCGGAACCTGATGCCCTAAGAGGAGCTGGAAGGTGAGCTCGGAGCCGCGTACCGTCTGCGACCGCATGAATTCGGCGATGGTGGTCGCGTCCTCAAACGGCGCAGCAAGGGCGTCCACGGCTGCCGGAGGCTGGTCGCCCGGGAAGATAGTCTGGTGCTCCATAGTGAGGGCTCCAGTCGATTTCTTCAACGCGGCTGCGGACTTCTTCAGCGCGTCGGATGCATAGGTGAAGACCCGGTCGAGGAAGCCGACAGCAGTTGCCAAGTCAACCGTGTCACTCGACGCATCTTCCGGAGGAGCCCCACCGCAAGTCTCTGCGCAAAGGATTCAAGGTCAGACAAAGGAAAAGATCAAGACACAGTAGGCATTAAGCCAAATCTTACCCCCAAGAACACCGGCGAGTGAGAGAAGACGACTAACTTGAGTCTTCTCCTGGGCGACCCGCGCCAGCTCCCGCTCTCGAGATTCATGCAGGGCCTTCTCAAGCTCAGCAACCCGCACAGTAGCATGGTCCAGAGAAGCACGCAGCTGGTCCCTCTCCTTCTCCAGGCGAACATAAGCCGCGGCTGCGTCTAGCTGCTGACGGTAGTACGGCTGAAACAAAAGCAAGATGTTAATAAAGTTGCGGGCGACTATGCTAGTCACCCACACCTTCGGGGGCTACTCCCATCGGGAGCGCTGATCGCGCACCCGATGAAAACTCAAGAATACAAGTACAAGCTTAAAGGACTTACGTGATCCAGGAGGTCAGGGTCCTCTGAAGCCGAAGGAGGATCGCGGCTCGACGATGCAAAGCCAGCAGGCTGAGCACGCGCCTTCTCCACCACCGCCTGAGCCTCCAACTCAGTCGAAGGGGCGGATGTGTGCCCAGCGTCCCGAAGGGGGGAGCTAACATCGCCAGAACGATGGCTGCAGCAAAAACGGGCACACTTGTCAACTTAAACGTTGCAGCTACAAAACACAACTCGAAGGAAACAAATCACCAAGAAGCTCACCTGGGGGTCCCAAGGTCGTAACTCTCCAGGGAGGGCGACGCCATCCGCGCAAACGAACGAGGAGCCGTGGAGCTGACTGGAGGAACATTCAGGGGCTCATCCCAGCCACCCGAGGACCGCGCACCCGACGACGTCGCGACGGCCTCCTCAAGAGTAACGTCGGCATCCTTAGAAGGTGACGACGCACAAGCAGAGTGGCCACGGCTCGGGAGCTTCCGCTTCTTCCGCACGGGTTCCTCCACTTCATCTTCATCCTCCACCTCTTCGTGGGGAGAATGTGCGGAAGGAATCTCTTCGTCGTCCTCCTCCTCCTCGACAAACTTTGACTCATCGTCGGGTCCATTCTCGGGAAGAGGAGGAAGGCTGATCCACAAAGACCGACCCTGAAGCAAGTAGACACAAGTCGAATCAGGAAGAAGGTAGACGCAAGTCGAGTCAAGACAAAAGAAAAACAAGCCAAAACTCACCTCAGGAACGGGGTTCGATGCCCCGTAAGCAGCAATCGGGCACTTGACGTTGCACGTGTCCGTGACTCGGAGGCTGGTGATGGACCTTACTTTGGTTTCCACCTCCTCATCGTCAAGCGGCTCGGTGCTGACGCCCTCGGCGGCCCACATCGGGTGAGGCCGAGTGCTGAGCGGCTGCACCCGAAGACGGAAGAAGGTGGCCATCAGGAAGACGCCACCCGCCTCGCGCCCAAGGGTCTTGGTCAGATCGCGCAGCAAGCCCAGCAGGGGCCGCACAGCCTCCTTCTCCACGACAGTCAGCGGGTGCGTCCAGTCGACGGTCTTCCGCAGTCCACGTACGCTGTCGAATGCACCCAGGCCGTCCTGGTTCGACTAGACGTAGAACCATCTCTTGCGCCATCCTTGGACGGAGTCGCACTTCTTCATCTAGAAGTACGTGGTGTCACCGCGCACTTGGATTCCGAAGCCGCCCACGGGGAAGGGGAACCCCGCTCCTCCCAACGTTCTTACGAACGAGGAAGAGCGACTTCCACAATGCCCAGTTGGGCGCGACACCCAGAAAGCACTCGCAAAGCACGATGAAGCCCGCGATGCTCAAGACGCCATTGGGGGTCAGATCATGGATCTGAACCCCATAGGCATACAGGAGACCGCGCACAAAATCGTGCAGGGGGAACCCGAAGCCCCGCGGAAGGAAATCCGCAAAGCAAACACGTTCCCCATCGCGGGGAGTGGGGAAAACCTCTTTGCCAGGAGCGCGTACCTGGACTTGGTCAGCAGGTGGAAGAAGACCCTGCGCGTGGAAGAGCTCCACCTCGGCCTTCTTCACCGACGATCTCTGCCAGTCGCCGTCGGGCTTCTTCATCAGCCCGGCATCGTCGGCGGCGGCGGAGGAGCCAGCGGTGTTCTTCGGCTTGCCCATGGCGCAGTGAGGCAGCGCAAGGTGCACGGACAGAAAAGCAAGGAGCTCTGGATGGCGGCGAAAATGGTAGAGCGCAGAGGAAAGGGAGGCCAGAACGATTGGAGAAGATGAACTCCCTCGCATCAAAACGCAGTACTTATGCTTCGAAAAGGTTCATCTCAACCGTCCACAGAACAAGGGCTCCGAGCAGACACATCCGGCCGTACACGTGTCGCGCGAAGAAACCAACCGTCGCCGCCCACTTCGTCCACTACGCACGAAAACCGAGGCGTCATCATCATGCCACGCAAATCTCACGCCCACTTCGGAGACGTGACAACTGCTAACCGCGGTCAGCTCTGACAGCGGGGCCCGCCATGTCACGTCCCATCGGGCGCAGAGGCGTGCAATGGATCGTCACTAGTGACGTCATCAAGCCAACGGCTCCAAAAAATTTTTAAACAACGGAAACATCTCGACAAAGTGATTCGAGTAGTAAGCTACTAAGCTAAAACCAACGAAGTAGGATCGACTGATGATCCGAGGACCCGAAGAAATCATTCGGGTGGCAAAGGAAAAAATGAGTAAGCTCGAGCAGCCGAATCCATCAACAAGTACGCCAGTTGGCCGAGTAAAAGCAAACTTCAAGACGAAGGCACAGTAATTCGACTGCAAAGGTTACTCCCATTGGGAGCGGCCAGTTCGACTGAAGAAATCAAGTTTAAGCTCAAGATCAAGCAATCCAATGGCGCGTCCAGGAGGAAGAAGTCCTTCGCTCGACTCTACGCTTCGACCAAGCACTCGGGGGTTACTGACGTGGGGCTACCTTTCGGGTAGCCCACGATAAGGATACCTGTGCCGCGTCAAGGACATGGAAGCCCACAGAAGGCCCACGCGGGGTATCATGTAACCTAGACCAAGTCGGTTAGGAAGCATAACCTGCCATATCTGTAGTTGCCATCGGCATCAACCACCCGAGACCTGGCTGCCTATAAAGCCAGGAGGGTTGCTCGACCAAAAGGACACGCTCATAGCCACCGCCACAAACCCTAGCGATATTGCAATCTCGCCATTGTAATCACAACTCGCATCAATAATCAGACAAGCAGGAGTAGGGTGTTATCCTCCGGGAGCCTGAACCTGGGTAAATCCTTGCTTGTCAGCCGTCGTGACCACCTGCACTTATCTTTCTCCCCATCAATCAACCCGGTGTGCACAACCCTGGGACTTGTCGAGTTAGGACCTCGTTAGGTGGTAGTCTGTAACATCCTATGATTTTTCAAATTCTGAAAAATCAGAAAAATAAAAAACTTTTTGAAAACTATTTGTATGTCGATTGAGAACAAAATTCATGCATGCATTCATCATTTTTCTTACATTGTCTATATTTGAAATTACAATGGTTGAAATATTATTTCCACTTGAAAATCTATTTGAGAAAATATTAAAAAAACAAAATAGCGATTATGATATTTATCTTATTTTTACTTTAATGATTTGGTTGTATTTATTAGAAATAATTATTTTCATATGTTCATAATTGTGGTATCAAATTTTATTTAGTCACAAATAAATTGATTAAATCCCTATTTTCAAATTTGACAAAAGTGTCAAATTTGCATTAGATCAATATTATAAATTAATATTTTTAAAAAGTGTTCAAAACATGTCCACAAATATTTTAAAATAAAGATATGATTTTTAGAAATTTTTTAAAATTAATTGAACTTAATTCAGAGTTCTAAATAAAAGATATAAAAGAAATAAGAAATAAGAAAAAAAAACGAATCGGGCTGGACCAATCCAGGCCGAACCGAGTCGAACACGTACCCAACTGAAATTCTGAAAATTCCTTTTTCTAACCACTTTTCATTCAAACACGTTTATCTCGGGAAATATAACTCCAAATCTGGATCCGCTTGATCCTACGCGTTGATAACTTCAAGACCTATCTATTCCATGATCCCTCCGCCTATATAAACCACTGTATGCGCCGGCATCTCTTTTTCACTTTTCGTTCCACCAAAAACCAAATCAGCGAAATCGTATTTCATTGATTTGATCACCTAAACGATCTCGAATTGTGACAGAGTCTTAACCATTGTTGTAGATTTCGTCGATACCTTTCCATCCCAATAAGGCTCAACTATTTTTATCAAGTGTGGAGGAAGAATTTCGAATCGTCATCCATCAGAGATTAAGTCGTATTTCTCAGATCTCTTCGTGCTCGTTGCGTAAAATCGAAATTCCTCCGGTGAAAAGGTAGATCTACTCTATATATACAACTTTCCTGTTGACAACCTTTTATTTTAACGTACGTATTATAAAACTTTTTGAAAACTATTTGTATGTCGATTGAGAACAAAATTCATGCATGCATTCATCATTTTTCTTACATTGTCTATATTTGAAATTACAATGGTTGAAATATTATTTCCACTTGAAAATCTATTTGAGAAAATATAAAAAAACAAATTGCGATTATGATATTTATCTTATTTTTACTTTAATGATTTGGTTGTATTTATTAGAAATAATTATTTTCATATGTTCATAATTGTGGTATCAAATTTTATTTAGTCACAAATAAATTGATTAAATCCCTATTTTCAAATTTGACAAAAGTGTCAAATTTGCATTAGATCAATATTATAAATTAATATTTTTAAAAAGTGTTTAAAACATGTCCACAAATATTTTAAAATAAAGACATGATTTTTAGAAATTTTAAAAAATTAATTGAACTTAATTCGGAGTTTTAAAATAAAAGATATAAAAGAAATAAGAAATAAGAAAAAAAACGAATCAGGCTGGACTAATCCAGGCCGAACAGAGTCGAACACGTACCCAACTGAAATTCTGAAAATTCTTTTTTCTAACCACTTTTCATTCAAACACGTTTATCTCGAGAAATATAACTCCAAATCCGGATCCGATTGATCCTACGCGTTGATAACTTCGAGGCCTATCTATTCCATGATCCCTCCGCCTATATAAACCCTTGTATGCACCGGCATCTCTTTTTCACTTTTCGTTCCACCAAAAACCAAATCAGCGAAATCATATTTCATTGATTTGATCACCTAAACGATCTCGAATTGTGACGGAGTCTTAACCATTGTTGTAGATCTCGTCGATACCTTTCCATCCCAATAAGGCTCAACTCTTTTTATCAAACGTGGAGGAAGAATTTCGAATCGTCATCCATCAGATATTAAGTCGTATTTCTCAGATCTCTTCGTGCTCGTTGCGTAAAATCGAAATTCCTCCGGTGAAAAGGTAGATCTACTCTATATATACAACTTTCCTGTTGACAACTTTTTATTTTAACGTACGTAATTTTCTGTATAATACAGATCGTGTTTGATGTTGTTCGAGTAACCAAACCATCTCAAAAGTTTGGGACGACAATACAAAAGTTGTTCCCCTGATCAAAACCTTTCTTTTGCCTGAAGATTCATCTTATTTGGTTCAGCGAGCTGATAGAAATTCACGTTTAAATTTTCGGACCAGAAATGTATTTTGTGATTTGTGACCAATCTATTCATCCATTTATGTTATAATTGTGATAATTAGAAAGGGCACGTAATTCTCTACAACTTTCGTTAAGAGTGTTTTTCCAACCGAGCAACTTTAGTTTTGGTCAAATTTATAGTCAAATCCCAGTCAGCCTGCCACGTCAGCGAGTCAATTCCCACGTCAGCGGCCAGAGTCAACAGTCAACCGAAGACCGGCAGTTTTGCAGAAAAAGCCAAAATTTTAAATCTATCACTACTTTTTAATGGTTTGGTCAAATTTTACAAATAAATTTTTTTTGGAAAGCTTATGATACGTAGAAACTTTTGGCATAGTTAATTTTATGTTTTTTTAGAATTTTTTGTGTTTATTTTCAAAAGTGGCTTTATTAGTATTTTGAACATAATTTCAATTTTAAAATAGATTTTTGATCAAACTCTTTTGCTATAATTTTGTGTGTCTAAGTATTGGCAGTAGTATTTTTCTACTAATTTTTGTAGAATAATTTTCTATGATTTTATAATTAATATTGATTAAATTCTTTTAAGTGTTGTTTTAATGATTAAAATTGATTAAAAAATTTATTAAAAATTATTTTCATCGTCTATTCGAATTATAAAGTACGTAGTCATATTATGACCACTTTGGTATAAAAATGTAGTTAGAAATATTTTGCCTCTTTAAACAAAATAAATTCTTCCTTAGAAAATATTTGATAACTATATTTCGACAACACTCTTCCTTAGAAAAATTTCAACATCTTAAAGATGCTAAATCTTTTCCTTAGCAAATTTTACCATCTAGAAAACTTAGTTGTTTTATTTTTTTAAGTGTTGTCCTTAGAAATAAATTGCATTGCATGCATGGCATATCTATTGTATAGTTATACTCCTTATAGGAAAACTTCTTCTTTATTTTCCCTAAGTTAGGATTATTTTCAACCTAGTGTTTTGGTAAAGTGCTATGCACTTAGACACTTGGGAATTTCAGTATGAAGACTAGAAGGCCAATGAAGACTTAGAAGAAAACAGACTCCGAAAGCAGCTCCAAGAAGTGCAAGCACTAAGAAGAAAATAAAGAAGAACTTCAAGAAGACAAACCTCCTTTATTTCTCTAAGTCTTTCTCTCTTTCCTTTTATTCTCTCTTTCTCTTAGACTCGTGGTGGCTAAGTTATATCCAAGACCAGCCCTGATGATACCAAAATCATCAAGTCTGAAGAACCATCAAGTCTACAAAATTAAATGAAGACATCACCAACGAGAAAGTTACAAGTCTGGAGATGAAGCCTAGGAGATCAACTACATCTTTTCACTATCTTTTTCTGCCTTCCTATCCTTCTTCCACTTTGGACATAAACCAAGTCCTTAGTGATTTTGACCAAGTCCTTAGAGTGCTAATTGAAGATGAAGGAAACTACAAAGGAGTTGAAGAATTAAAGATCAAACATGATGAAGACTAGGAGCAGTCTTACAACTTAGTCAAGTTGACTTATAGCAATTGATTTTTTGACCTTGGCCCTTAGTCATATTTGATGTACACACTTGCCTTGCATTAACTTAGAATAATTTCTTGGCATGGCATGCATCTCTAGTTCTTAGAAATATTTTGCACATCATGCATCACATATTTTTGTATTGTTATTTTGTTTGTATCTTTATTTGGCCTTGCTTGATGTGTTAGAAATTTCGGAGGGAAACGACAACTGTTGCAGCTGCTGTTGCTATTCTTCTTATTGCCAAGGCAAGTGGCACACCCTCATAAATTTCCTAAGTATCTTCTATGCATTACTTAGTGTGTTTCTTATATGCATGTGTTGGATAGTATTGCTATGCTGAAACTACTATATTCCTTACATTAGTTGTGTCTAGAATCCTATGGGTAACTTGGTAGAAATATTAATGTTATGCAAAAGTTGTTTTGTGAAAGGTTAATTTCTACTAAGTTAAAGAAACTTCTGGGTCGATGTGGCAAGAGGATGGAGGTTAGAGTTGACTGGCTGCTTAGGCTCATTTAGGTGGGTGCACGTGGCTAAGACCCAGGCTCATTTAGATGAGTGAACCTGAGTACGTACACTTGAGGATGGCCACCCAGGAACAAAGGGACCAACGTTTTTTCCAAGTGAAGATGCTTCCAGTGCAGCCACATTGTATAATGGCTCTGCCTTGACTTTTCCCCAAAGGTCTCGTCTCAGGCTTCTCCTTTCCTTTTCACTACATGAGGGTCAAGCACACAAGGGTTGTTTGAGTCTCGTGGTGAAAGGGCACAACCTCTGCAAAGTGTAAAACTAAGTACTTAGCCGTGTCACCGGTTACGGACAAAATTGAGCAGCTGATCAAGGATTCTACGGAGGCTCCCAACTTTCCAATTTCTAAAGTTAAAAGTTGATGGGCGAACAAGGGAAGATGAGATTATGGTTTTCATGCCATACTCGTCTTGTTTTCCAAGAAAAGTGTTTTCAAAAGAGTAGGAAAAAATTGGCTTTATGCAAATTAGCCTTGAACTCCACCAACCAAATATGCATATAGGCTATAGAGTTATTCCATTAAGTCTCCAACTTAGTGTCACTCGCCAGACTCCATTTTTAATGGAATCTGACCCACTATGTTGCAAAATTTTATTTGTTACAGGTTATTCAGATGACGAGTGAGGTTTTCGTTAAGGGATTTCGAGTCTGCAACCAACATGTTTTCTCCTGTGCAACATGAAGATGGAGACTCATTGTTGTCTTATTTCCGCTGTTTACTCTTTCAAAGCTAGCTTTATGCTATGCAATTTGTAAAGAATATTTTGTAAGTCTGGATCATCGATGTAATAAAATTGATACTTTGTTGTGATATTACATCGTAAACTGTGTGTGCAAACGAATCGATCCAGGGGTTTGCACTATACACAGGTACCTGCCATATTTTTAAGTGCAGGTACCTAGCTTCCCCTCTCTCTCTATCGACCCTCTCAGCTGGTGATGAGGAGGGGGACATCACCCCAGGAGCTGCCCCACCTGCCAGCCTCCCAAACCCCTCCCTCCTCCACTCATTCTCTTTGCTTTATCTCCCAGGACAACCCGAGCTCCCCTCACTCATTTCTACTGGCTCAAACTCGTCACCCCGATCACCATCCCTCCTGCCTCTCTCCACCGCCCAGGGAAGCCAATGAGAACACCCCTCCTCCCTCCCCAAACCACTCCTGCCCCGAGAAAACCCTAAAAACGGCCCCTGGTTTTGAGTCGTGCCCTCCCCCATTTATTCACGGCCCGAGACCCTCCCTCACTTCCTCTCCTCAGCCCCACCAGCCTCACTCGAGCTCTCGACCCCATTGCCCTGGAATCGGAGAAAAACCTCCTCGGTAGCCGCCGGAGGAAAACGGCCGTAGCCGTCGCTATCCTCCCTCCTTCTTCGCCATTTTTTGCTTGCCTAGATCCCCTTATCGAGGATTATCTAATCCTCGTCCCCGTTTATCTTCTAGGTAACCGAGGACGTCGAGTTCGTCCGCCACCCGAGAAGCTCATCGCCGGTGAAACCTTGGACCCCGGCGTTGCATGCTCGATTGGAGGGCATCCCCGAGCTCGGCATCGCCTCCTCCTTCTTCTCCACCCCTCGCCATGCCCGCTCGACGCCCGAGGTGAGAGAACCATCCGCGCCCTCCCCTTCATCTTCTCTGGCTCGCTCCTCCACCGACGCGAGGTAGGAGACGACTCTCGCGCCGTTGATCTGGAGATCGACGACTGCGTTTGAACCTCGCCCGGTCGTTGACCGTTTTTCGACCGCGCGTGCGCCGCGCCCAGTTGGTCTGGCCCAGCTCCCTATCCCACGCAGATCCGCGCTGCTCCTGGGCCGATCTGGTCCAGATCTAGCCCCCCTCACCGTTTCCTTTTAATCTTTTCTCTATTTAAATTTCCCAGAGAATTATTAGGCTAGCTTTTAATCATTTGTGCTAGATCTGTGTATGCTAAATTATTGAGGTAAATTTTGTAGCATAGATATACGTTTTCTTAATCATGTGGCACTGGATCCTCTCCAAACTATTTTCCCAGTGTTGTGCTATAAAAGATCTAGTAAAAAGTATCCTTTTCACCATTTTATTAATAACTTGAGATTTATAAATCCAAACCATGCAAACCATGATTCTATGCAAATCCTATCAAAATACCTAGCTAGATCGATAAGTCTTGCATGCAGGAGATTATTCTAACAAAAGACCTTTTAAGTTTAAGAAAGACACCAGTAGGTATTGGGTGATTTTTAATTCTTAAATTAAAATACTTTCTGGGGTAAATCCAATTGGATGTGATAGATATGAGTGCTAGGTTTCATATCCTATAAGGGTAGAATTTTCCAGTATATATTTCATGCTCGGTAAATCAATTCCTTAAAAATAGTGGGTTATTCCTCATAAAATGTATATTCAGATTCTCTGAAAATGATGTTTGTCTAGTTTTGGCTGTGTGAGCTAACTCTGTCTATGCAAATATGTTTGGTGTATTTTTCTGGAGTATACACAAGTTTTGTCTAGCATACCACACTTGTTTGGCACCAAAACAATTTATATTTTTCTCTGTACATAAATAATGGTCAAAAGTTTACTTTATTTTAAAACAGGGATAACTTGAGCTAGGATTATCCACATTAGTTGAATCAAATTTCTACTGAAAGATAAAATTCATGTCTTTCCAAGGAAATTAACTTTGCATACAGGAGATCTATAAAACAGAAACTACAACCTTTTTGGTTTGGACATCAGTAGCTAGTAGATGATTTTTAGGTTCTGTTTGGGAGTAGTTTTTAATGCACAACCAACTTTCAGAGTTTCCTTTGGCGCCGAGGAGTATTGTGGTAGAAGGGTTTCTCTTTTTGAACATTACTCTAAAAGTTATGCCTTTTTTCCATTGAAACAACACCACTAATAACTATTTAAATGTAACATGTATATTTTCTGTTTTTGGATAAAAGCAAACTTGAGTCTAACCTGGTCAACTTTGTAATACAGAAACTAAACTAAACCCTTACACTTGCATCTTAAAACATTGATAGTTTTGTGATGTTCCTTGTGTGTTGTTAGCATACTCCATTTCATGCCATAGTGTAGCACTTTATGATTGGTGTGTTCTGTTTGTAATTGTGTTGATGACTAGGTGACTTCCCCATATGGATGATTATGCTTTATGATGCTTGTTGTCTATTTCTTTACTTTAGATTGTTGTCAACTCGCAAGCAGAGGAGGAACTGAACGTGGTAGCTGAGCACACCTTCGAAGAAGAGCAAGACGAGGGACAATACTTTGAGCAAGGCAAGCCCACCTCACCACTATAATGAATACTACTATTTTATCAAGCATTGTTTTGTCTTCAAAATAAAATAATGCATGTTTCACTTCTTTTGTGGCACCCTGCCACCCGAAAACTATTTTACCAAATATTGTTTGGCCAAAGTTATCTACTAGAATACTATAGGTGTTACAAAATAAGTTTTCTTGAGGAGCCTTGTTGTTGAAGGATCCATCAAGAAGATTAAGTTATCTAGTAGTATATTCTTATTTCTTTACCTCGGAACTATAGGATGGGAACCTATTCGATAAAACTGTTTTACGGAGGAAAACCTGAGTTCCTGGGACCAAATCAGCGAGAAAGAAATGTTTATAAAAACACGAGATGCTGAGAGCATTCGGAGATTTTGCAAAAACCCGAGCTGCTGGGAGCAGTCGGAGATGGAGGTTTAATTTCGAAGTCCCTGCTGCCGCCCAAACAATTCATCCGTGCAACCACACTACCTGACATGGGTAGGGCTTAGCCGAAAGCTTGTATGTTTTAGTATTGGGGCTCTCATACTCTCTATTGGGGATGGGCCTTCGAAGCCGGGTTGTCGTCTGGATGAGCCAATACACATGTGATGATCGCGCCGGACGATTACGGCGGGTCTCCTGCCGTGGCGGTGTGGCGTCCCGAGGAATGGCCAAGAGGTCTAGTGGAGCACACGGTGCCGGGGAGAACAAACCCACCGGGAGGCCCCGATACTAGGGAGAACATAGTGGAAAGGTTTGATCGTGTTATCCGGACCCCCGCATGCTGGCGTATGAAGGGCCGTGGCAGACACGGCGGAATGACCGATAGGTGTGGGTAAAGTGTGCAACCTCTACAGAGTGTAAATCTATTCGAATAGCCGCGTCCGCGGTCATGGATGGTTGGAAAGGCCACACTGGGCGCCATGGAGAAAGAAGTTGTTTTCAAGAGAAGTGTTTTCAGTAAAACAAGGAGGTACCTGGGAGGTACGGAATTTGGATGAGGATGATTGATCTCGGGGAGACAACCAGTCCGATCTCAAGCCGAGGAAAAAGGGGTATCCCTATCCTTGTGTTTTGACAAACTTTTACAAAATAAGTTTATGAACTTAGATATGTCCTTGCTCTATCTAAGAAAAGAGAATTCTATCTCTAAATTTTTTTCTTCAACAAAGATATAGAGATGTCGTATACTCTATGTCGGAAATCATGGTGTTCGAAAATTAAGCCCTATAGTTGTATATAGGAGCTATCCTAGTTTTTGAAAATGCTTTACTTGCATCTCCATGAAAATCTAGAGGTGGTCTTGCGAGTACGTAATTGTACCCATTTGGCTTTGTCCCTGTATATTCAAATGTCCAAATTTCAATGATGAGGCTTATGTCGAGAAGGAGGTGTACGACGATGACTTCGCCGCCTAGTTGTCACCTGTCAACTGCACTTGTGGGATAAGCGTCCAGAGATGACAAGGGCCGACGCTAGCTAGGAGCTTCCGCTATCTTAGTTTAATTCCGTCCTGCGTGACGAGGTTTGAAGACTTGGTCATATGACCATTCGTGTGTTGTAAGACTATTTATTCGTTCGACTTGAATGATGTAACTCTTTGATACGAATGTTGGTTATGTGATTGCCATGAACTGATCATTGGGATCGTGATCTTTTACATAACGTGGACATCTCAGACTTGTTTTCGAGGGGTCCTTAGAGATACTATGCCTCCGGTCTTTGATAATTATAAAGAATACTATGCCATGAGTTATAATTACAATATCCTTTTGAAACTTGTCATAATTATATAGGCATCACTCAAACCAATTCTTTTAATATACAACTTTTCTATCATGTTCAAGTTCTTTATGATGACCCTTCTCCTTTTGTTATTAATGAGAAGAACTTTTCTTATGAGGGAGATAATGATACTTTTATGCATATGGATCATGATAAGAATGTTTTATGTGATAGTTATATTGTGGATTTCATCAATGACGCTACTGAAAGTTATTATGAGAGAGGAAAACACGGGTGTAAAATCTTTCAAGTTACTATAAGACCTCTCTTTATGTTGGAAGTTTTGAAATTTCATTTGTTTCAAGTTGCTATGATAGTTGCTTTATGTTTCAATAATTTATTCTATCATAAGACTCCTTTGCATAGGAAGTGGGTTAGACTTAAATGTGTTTGATGTTTACCTCTTGATGATCTCCTATGTTTTTCAACTCTCATATTTATGAGAGCATCATATGAATCTCTGTGCCTCGCTCAAAGACGTTAAACTAAAGCGCTTATGTGAGACAACTCACTTTTATTTCCTGCTATTTTAATTGATTTTTCTTGTGTCAAGTACTTGTCCGACCTCTATAGCAATTCCTTTGTATCTTAATTTTATTGCAATGTTGTGTCAAGTTAAGCCTCTACTCGAAAGTTGATGTAAAATTCAATTCCTGTGCTGAAACAGATTTCTGGTGTCCACCGTACAAATTATATCAATTCACTGGAACGTCAGGAAAATCTTCCCTTTTTTTTGAAAAAACCTCATATGTATACTCAACTTTCATTAGTTTTGAGTTTTCTGATCTGAGCAATTTAAGTTCCTCTAAAAAATCCGTCTTTACGGACTGTTCTGTTTTTGACAGATTCTGATATTTTCTTTTGCAATCCCTCTTTTGCTATTTTGATTGGATCTTTTTATCCTTTTAAGTATCAATAGATGTAGCTAATGTCCAGTAGCAATGGTAGCTTTTGTGTTCCTACAGAATATCATAATATTTTGTGCACTAACCCTCTTATGAAGTTACTCTAAGTTTGGTGTGGAGGAAGTTGTCAAGAATCAAGAGAAGAGGATGCTACAATGTGATCAAGTGGATAGTAAAGCCAAAGCTTGGGGATGTCCCGGTGGTTCACCCCAATAATTCAAGAAGATTCAAGCGTCAAATCTTGGGGATGCCCAAGGCATCCCCTTCTTCATCGACAAACTATCAGATCCTCTCTAGTGAAACTATATTTTGTCACATCTTATGTGCTTATCTTGGAGCGTCTGTTTGTTTTTGTTATTTTCATTCTCTGAATGAATATGGATCCTAGCATTCTTTTGTGTGGGAGATAGACACGCTCCGCTTTTTCATATGAATACTCGTATTCTTCACTTATATTCGTTCAGTATTCGTCTTTTGTTATCGTTTGCTCTCCAGCTCTTGTTTTTCATGCATCTCTTGTAGAGATGTTAGCTTTGTTATATTATACTCTCATATCTCATTGTTTAATTAATGAAGTGTTTATCTTTTAAATAAGTTGATTGGTGTTTGGTTGAGAACATAAAATGCTAAATGTGGTAGATGGTATAATTAAATGATACATTAATTTTGTAGATCATAAAATTGTGTCACTTGAATCATTGATGTTGTTTTGAGATATTAATTTGCTTAATTTTAAACATGATGTTCTAGTATAGTGGAATGATTAAATGGTTGGTCTAGAGAAACTTGAAAATAGTGCCACACTTAAATTACCAGTTGATTCCATAGTGCTATATGACTTCTATTTGCCTAAGGCAACCGTAATGCTTTATGTTATGCACTACGGTCGGGTCCCCAACAGTGACTTGTTCATTTGCCACAGCACCCCTAGGAGTAATTTTTATTATGCCTTGCATGATCATATTTTTATTTGGAATATTTTTACTTGTGAGTTCTAAAACTGGGGTTTTCATGGCACTTCCACCACCACATTGCTAGCCTTTTCGGTATTTTTGCTTTGCCCTTTCTCACACTGAGAGTTGGTGCATTTTTCGCGGGTATATCCAAACTCGTGGGAGACCTTCATCTTGTTCTCCTTCACATAAGCCAAATATCTTCCTCAAAACATCCACCATACCTACCTACTACAACATTTCCATAGTTGTTCTGAGATATATTGCCATGCTACATCCATATTACATTACATGACTTTTTGTTATTCATTACTTATTTATTGCTTTGCATGTTTCTGTAAAGTTGATGTGTGGTTCTCCCCATGTTACGCTAGAGCACTTTAAACCAGCTACAGTCGCAGAGGCACCGTTGTTATATGTATTTGCACATCCCAATTTTTAGAAAAAATTAAAACCTTGCATTCATGCATCATCATCATTTAAACTTGTCATTTGAATCACACATGATTTAAATTAAATTACTTTTATGAGTTTAAATTGACTTTAAGTCCACAAAATTGTTATTTGAATTTATAATAATCTTCCTTTTCTTTTATTTTTACTTTAGACAAGAATACTACCAACATGTTCTATTTTTAATAAGCTTTTCAAATTATATTTTAATGAATTTTTCTAAGAACTTTTGATATAGTTTTGAATTCAAAAGATTTAAAACAGAAAATGATTTATATAAAAAAAATTGAGTCGGGCCATCCTTCCCAGCCAAGTGGGGAAAAACCCACTAGCTATCAGCCGCGCGCGCAACGCCTCAACCCGCCAGCAGCCCACTCCCGCCTGCGCGCCCCTCTCTCTCTCTAGCAGGTGAACCCCACCTGTCATCCCTACCGCGGCAACGGCCCGCCCCAAAATCACGGCCGTGATTGTAAGGACCCCTCTGACTAACCGTCAGAGATGCCCACGTTATGTAAACAGATCACGATCCCAATGATCAGTGCATCGCGATCACATAACCAACATGGTATACAAAGTTACATCATACAACTCGAATAGTATAAGACTTACATAAATAATGGTCTCATGACCAAGTCTGCAAACATCGTCGCACTTGACGAATATTAACTAAGGTTCAGCGGAAGCTTCGGCTAGCGTCGACCCTCGTCACGTCCTGACGCATTCCCACAGAGCAGTTGAGCGGGACACTCAGTTGGCGTAGTCATCGGCGTACTCCCCCTTCTTGTCGTACATCTCCTCATTTCAACCTGGACGTTTGAATATCCAGGGACACAACCATATGAGTACATTTACGTACTTAGCAAGACCACCTCTAAGGCTTAAGTTTTCAAGATAATGCAAGAAAACACTTTTCGAAACTGGGATAGCTGCTATATACGACTATGGGGCTTAGTTTCCGAATACGATGATTTTAGGCATAGAGAATACGACATCTCTATATCTTTTTTTTGAAGAAAAACATTTAGAGATAGAATTCTCTTCTCTTAGATATAGCAAGGACATATCCAAGTTCAAAACTTCCTGTCGTAAAACCTTTAAAAGCACTAGGATGGGGATACCCCTTTTTCCTTCCTTGAGATCGGACTAATTGTCTCCCCGAGACCAATCATCCTCACCCAAATTCCATACCTCCCAGGTACCTCTTTGATGACGCTTTGTTTCCTCCGAAAACATTTCTCTTTTAAAACCAAATTGCCCATACGCCTAGATCAGTAGCCTTTCCAACCGTCCATGACCGCGGACGCGGCTATTCGAATAGATATACACTCTGCAGAGGTTGCACACTTTACCCACACCAATCGGTCCTTTCGCCGTGTCTACCACGGCCCGTCATACGACAACATGCGGGGGTCCGGATAACACGATCAAAACTTTCCACTATGACCACCCTAGTATCGGGACCTCCCGGTAGGTTTGTTCTCCTCGGCACCGTGTGCTCCACTAGACCTCTTGGTCTCTCCTCGGGATGCCACACCGCCACATCAGGAGACCCGCGTAATCGTCCGGCTGTTGGTCCTCAACAGTGTATTGTCTCTTCGGGACGACAACCCGGCTTCGAGGGCCCAGCCCTTATAGAAAGTTTGAGAGCCCCAACACTAAAACAGACAAGCTTCCGGCTAAGCCCTACCCTTGTCAGGTAGTGTGGCTGCACGGGTTAATTGTTCGAGCGGCTGCTAGGGTAGTACTTTGTTTTTCAAAAACAACTTCCAATCCCCCGACTACTCCCAGCAGCTCGGGTTTTCGCGAACATCTCCGATTTCTCCCAGCAACTCGGGTTTTAATAAAACAACTGCTCTCCGATTGCTCCCAGCAACTCGGGGTTTCCTCCGTAAAAACAGTTTTATCAAATAGGTTCCCATCCTATAGTTTTGAGGTAAGACAACAAGAGTATACTACAAGAAAACTTGATCTTCTTGATGGAGCCTTCAACAACAAGGCTCACCAAGTGAAAACTCAGTTTGTAACACCTATAAATAATCTAGTAGATAACTTTGGCTAAACAATATTTTGTATAATAGTTTTCGGGTGGCAAGGTGCCACAAAAGAAGTAAAACATGCATTATTTTATTTTAAAACAAAACATGCTTTGTAAATAGTAGGATTTGCATAATGGTGGTGAGGTGGCTTGCCTGGCTCAGCAATATGTCCTTGGTCTTGATCTTGATGTTCCTCAGGTTCATTCCTCACTTCCTGTTCCTTCCTGCTCGTATCTAACGTCGTAAAAAGGAAAATGAACCACACTCAGAACACCAGACAAAACCACAAGGACATAACAAACAGCAAGCATTGTACAAGACACTGAGATACAAACAGCAGAAAACAACTCCTTTAGCTATACAACAACAATCAACAAGGTCCATAGAGGTAAGACAATAACAGATTCTCCTTAAAATATACACAACAACTCTGAGTATTAAAGAGGTAGTTCTTCAGAACATTATAACAACACATTACTTAGGGTTATTATATCATTTAATAAGAGTTGTTATATTAGTTTCAGGAAATACTTCAGACAAAAGTATGTTAGTAGATTAGGAAATACTTTAGACAAAAGTATATTAATTGTTTAGGAAATACTTCAGACAAAAGTATCTTAATCACACCAGCAAGTATTAACATTAACACTAGCACACTCTCAAGCAGACATGCTAATATTTCTAAGACACAATCTAGTAAGTAATTAATCAACCAACAAAGGCTAACACTAATGTTCACCCAAGTATTTGATTAAGAGCTAAAATGGTGCAGTAGGCCTGTTTAACAGGAGACCACAATTAAGGTCACTTCAACCAATAAACAAACATTCACATGGAAACCAAGTGTTGACATCAATCTAAAATAAGAAAGTCATATATTAAGCATTGCAAAACACAAGGAACTACTGGATAAAAATTAACACCAAACAATCATTTACATGCATAACTCACAAATGAAATCAGTGCAACTCCTAGGAAGCAAGATGAACTATGTGAAACTCAAAAGTGAAAGGGCTAACAATACTTTTAGGAAATTCATTAAGGTTATTAAAGGATAACCTAAGTTTCTGGACTTATGAGATACTAAGCACATCAATACATAACAATTCAAGTAAAACAGGGAATTAACTTATTACATTTATTGGATAAATAAGATGATGTTTAAAGACATAAACATAACACACAAATATACACACAAGCAAAGCATATAAACACAATTGATGTTATCATAAGGGTACAACGTGAATAATGCTAAACATAAGTAAACAATGCACCACACATTATAAAAGTGGTTTAATCAAGTAATTATTATTGAGTTAAGGTTCTTATCTTCAAAAGATGATTAGTAATATTTCTACAATTCACATTTGCTAAGAACAGATGATTAAAAACTAATACTTCTATTAGCCAAATGTTGTTGATTTGGTAGATAAATCGTAACTCCTAAGATAATGTTCATAAAGTAGAATCCTTCTACCACAGTACACCTAGCAACCATATGAAGTGGTGAAAATTTGATTTGCATAATAAGCTATTACAAAACAGTAGCTAAAAATTATGCAAATGCTACTAGTCTCAAAATCATAATGAATATAGTTTCAGTTTTAGGAATCTCATGTATGCAAGGGTAATTTCTATGGATAAGTACTGGTTTTATCTTTCTGTAGGAATTGGATTCACTTAATTTGGACACTCGTAGCTCCATATACTTCAGTTTTAGTGGAACACACACATTTTACGATTAATAGTGTGCAACACAAGATATGATTTAGTTTTAGACAAATCCAACTTTGTAAGATAAACAAAAAGCATATGTACTACACAAAAATACTCCTAATCTATTTTCACAAACATATATAGCTCAAACAATTAGAACTAGACACATGCAAACCACAGAAAATAGATATACTATTTTTTAAGTGCAAAAACCTACTGTTTAAGAGAATAATCCACCATGAACAAAATATAAGCTATAAAATTCTACCAAGCTAGGATATGATGGCTACTACTCATATCTAACACATGCAATTGGATTTGCTCCAAAGAGTATCTTTAATAATGAACTAAAAATCACCAAAGTGGTATTGGTGTCAATCTTAAACATGATATAACTTTAGTTATAAACATCTCCTGCATGCAAGGCTTATAGATCTAGGTAGGTATTCTCACTGGCTTTCCCCAGAACTAAAGTTTGCAAGATTTGGATATATAAAACTCAAGTTATTAAGTAAATGGTGCAAAATCCATATTTTTGAGAAAGTCCAGTTCCACATGGTTAAGAAAACTCATAGCTAATCAAAACAATTTGAATCAACCAATTTGGATTAGTAAATCTCCCAGAAACGAATTAAACCTAAGCTAGTTATTCTCTGGAAATTAAACAGAGAAATATTTACAAGGAAAAACAACGAAACGGGCCAGATCCGGAGCAGGACGAGGCGCGCGAGATGGGCCGGCCCAAGTGCGCGCGCGGGAGAGCGAAAGGTTAAGTCACCGCACGATCTGCATCTGAAGGCAGGGATTAGATCAGAGAGCTTTCAAGCTGGACCGTCGATCGCGGAATCGACGACTCCTGCTGATCTTCTTCCTCCCGACCTGGACAGGCCGAACCAGAGAGAGATAAAAGGAGGCGCGGACGAAGCGCTCACCTAGAGCTTGCAACGGGTGCTGGTGTAACACCCCAATTCTCTTAGCTTTAGCATTGTGGTGTTACTCTGGATTTTTCACCTCTTGCTGAAACTTTTGTGTGTAGTAATTTGAGTAAGGATTTAATGTGTTTGCACATCTTATGTTGTGGGTGCTCCACTAGTGTTCCCTGACATTGAAAACACTAAAGTCACATAGCACCAAAATAAAATATCCACTATTAGGATCTTCATGGTTGTTAAAACTTAGCCAAACAAGGGGCCATTATTAAGAAAACCCTAAATGGTTTTTGGCATGCATTTGAAACATTTCCATCTAGGTCACATATAATTCCATACCCTGTTCTAAATTATCACACAAGAGCTTGTTTGCATATGAATCTCACTAGCTTTTGTAGTCATCAAAATAACATGACCATTTGAGTGATTCTTGCCCTTCTCACCAAAAGTTCTCTTTTCTTTGGGAGCTAAATAAGATGTTTGATTTGGGCATTTGGAAAATTCAGTAGTTTCACTAAATATGGTGGGCATGGGTAATTGATTTTTTTATTTTCTCTTGTGGTTAATGTTTAAATTATTCAAACTTAGGGTTTGAATATGTTTGAGGATTTTACTCAAAACTTCTTTTCTCTCTCTCTCATTTCTACTCCACCTGCTGGAAAACGAGAGCAGCATGATTACCCCCCTGGCCCACCTGTCATGGGCTCGGGTCACCTCTCCCCCTCTTTCCTCCTTTCTCTTTTTCTCTCCACCCAACCGAAGCACACTCCCCTCTCTTCTCACTGGCCAGGCAGTCTCCTCCCGACCAGCATCCTCTCTGCCCCTCTCCACCGCCCTAGAGGACCAACTAGAACTCCCCTCCCCTTCCCCAAACCGCTCCTGCCCGAGTGAGCCCGAAAACCAGCCCCTGGTTTTGGAGCCGTGCTCAGCCTCGCCCTCTCCTATTAAAACCCTGCCCGAGGCTCTCCCTCACCTCCTCTGCTCAACCCTACCAACCTCACCCAAAGCCACGCCCTCCCTCGAGCTCTCGAGGTGAAGAACCTCGCCGGAGACCAATTTCTTCCCGCCATGCTCATCGTCGTTCCTTTCCACCTCCCTCTGCCATTTTTGGCCCCTCGAGCGCGCCTCGTCGAGATCTAACTCCCCATGCCCTCCTTTTCTCTTCTAGGTGTCCGTAGCCGCCGCGCTCGTCCTCGACCCGAGAAGCTCGCCGCCGTCGTCGCCATGGATTCCGACGTTGCATGCGAGAGTTGAGGGCACCGTCGAGCTCGCCATCGTCCCCTCCGTCGATCTCCACCCTTCCCCTGGCCCCACGCGGTCTCTGGTGAGCGCCATCGCCACCATTTCCCTCCCCCTCGTCTGGTTTCTCCGCGCTGCGTCGCGAGGAGGACGACGACCGTGAGCCGTAGATCACGAGATCTACGGCCAGGTTTGAACCTCCCCGTGCGCGCGAAGCCGCGCGCGTTTGGGCCGGACCAGCTCAGCCCCCGCGCGAATCCACGCTGCTCTGCGTGGCCTCTGGGCCGATCTGGCCCAGATCTGGCCCGTTCGGCCTGTTTCCCTTTTATTCTTTTTCCTGTTAATTTTCCAGTAAATCTAGAGTTTAGCTTTAAATCATTTGTGGTAAATCTAGAGTGGCTAAAATGATGGGATAAATTTTGTAACATGCATGCACGTTTTCTTAACCATGTGGCGTTGCACTTGTTCCAAAATGTGTTTTCTTTTTTGTGATAAAATAGATTTAGTAAAAAGTACCTCTTTCACCATTTGTTTAATAACTTGTGTGTTATAAATCCAAATCATGCAATCTTGGATCTGTTGGAAAGCTTGTAAAAATGCCTATCTAGATTGGTAAATCTTGCATGCAGGAGAATGTTCTAGCAAAAGGTATTCCTAGTCTAAGAATAACATCAGTAGGTGTTCGGGGATTTTTAACTCTTCAATAAAAACACTTTTTGAGGAAAATCCAATTGGAGGTGTTAGATATGTGTTGGAGGTAGCATATACTACAAATGTAGATTTTTCCAGTAACTTGATATTTCTTAGTGAATAAATCCCTGAACAACAGGGAAATAATCTCTTAAAATGCATTTCTGAAATTTCAGAGATTATGACATGTCTAGTTTTAATTGAAGGAGCCACCTCTGTCCATAGATAAATGTTGGGGATATTTGTGTGTGATAGCCACAAGTTTTACCTAACTCACCCCACTGGATTGACACGAAAATAATTCTTATTATTTTCTGCACATAGATAATGGTCAGAAGTATACTTTATTTTAAAACTGGGATAACTTAAGCTAGGAGTGTCCAAATTTGATGAATAAAATCTCCACTTAAATAGAAAACTCATATATCACCAGAAAGGCTAATTATGCATTCAGGAGATCTATAAAACTGAACCTATCTTCTGTTTAAGTTTGACATCAGTAGCTCTTATCTGATTTTTAATTCTTGTTTAGTGATAGATTTTCATGCACAGCTAATTTTCAGAGCTCCACATGTGTGTCAGCAGTGATGTGGTAGAAGGGTTTAATTTTAGGAGATGTACCTTAAGAATTATGCTTAAAACATGTAAACAGCCCCTAATAAATATTGAATGCATTAGTTGTGTTTTCTGTTTGTGATGCTTGTTGTTTGTTGATATACTTTAGATTGTTATCAACTCGCATTTTAGGACTTACGCTAGTCTCGTCTGCTTTTCATGTTACGGTAGAATCGCAACCCGAGGAAGAGCAGTACGAGGTAGCTGAGCACGACTTCGCTGAAGAGCAAGACCAGGGACAGTACTTTGAGCAAGGCAAGCCCACCTCACCACTATAATGAAATCTTATTATTTTATCAAGCATGTTTTGTTTTCAAAATAAAATAATGCATGTTTTACTTCTTTTGTGGCGCCTTGCCACCCGAAAACTATTTTTTTTACCAAATACTGTTTGGCCAAAGTTATCTACTAGAATAGCTGTAGGTATTATAAGAAGAGTTTTACTTGATGAGTCTTGTCATTGAAGGCTCTATAAAGAAGATTAAGTTTTCAAATAGTATATTCTGTTATCTTACCTCAAAACTATAGGATGGGGACCCATTTGATAAAAATGTTTCGAGGAGGAAAACCCGAGTTGCTGGGAGCAATCGGTGAGCAAGTGTTTTATTAAAACCCGAGTTGCTGGGAGCAAGCGGGGATGTTTGCAAAAACCCGAGCTGCTGGGAGTAGTCGGAGGACTGGAGGTTGTTTTTGAAAAAACAAAGTACTGCCCTAGCAGCCGCTCGAACAATTAACCCGTGCAACCACACTACCTGACATGGGTAGGGCTTAGCCGGAAGCTTGTCGGTTTTAGTGTTGGGACTCTCATACTTTCTATGAGGGCTGGGCTCTCGAAGCCGGGTTGTCGTCCGGAAGAGACAATACACTGTTGAGGACCAACAGCCGGACGATTACGGCAGGTCTCCTGACGTGGCGGTGTGGTGTCCCGAGGAAAGACCAAGAGGTCTAGTGGAGCACACGGTGCCGAGGAGAACAAACCTATTGGGAGGCCCCGATACTAGGGTGGTCATAGTGGAAAGTTTTGATCGTGTTATGCGGACCCCCGCATACTGTCGTATGATGGGCCGTGGCACACACGGCGGAATAACCGATAGGTGTGGGTAAAGTGTGCAACCTCTGCAGAGTGTAAATCTATTCGAATAGCCGCCTCCGCGGTCATGGATGGTTGGAAAGGCCACTGATCTAGGCGTATGGGCATTTTAGTTTTAAAAAGGAAAGTGTTTCTCGAAGGAAAATAAGGAGGGAACAAGGTGGTACCTGGGAGGTACGGAATTTGGGTGAAGATTGTTGATCTCGGGGAGACATCCAGTCCGACCTCAACTCAGGAAAAAGGGTTACCCCTATCCTAGTGTTTGATAAACTTTTACAAACGAAAGTTTTGAACTTTGATATGTCCTTGCTATATCTAAGAGAAGAGAATTCTATCTCTAAATGTTTCCTTCAACAAAGATATAGAGATGTCGTATTCTCTATGTCTAAAAGCATGGTTTTCGAAAACTAAGCCCTATAGTCGTATATATAGCAGCTATCCCAGTTTTTTTCCAAAAGTGTTTTCTTGCACTATCATGAGCATTTAAGCCTAGAGGTGGACTTGCGAGTACGTAATTGTACTCATGTGGCTCTGTCCCTGGATATTCAAATGTCCAGATTGCAATGAGGAGGCCTACATCGAGGAGGAGGTGTTTGACGACGACTTCGCCACTTAGTTGTCATCGGTCAACTCCACTTGTGGGAATCTGCGCTCGGAGATGTTGAGAGCCGTCGCTAGCCACGAGCTTCCGCTATCTTAGTTAATTTCGTCCTGCGTGACGTGGTTTGTTGACTTTGGTCGTACGACCGTCTATGTGTTGTAAGACTTTTATTCGTACGACTTGAATGATGTAACTCTTTGATACCTATGTTGGTTATGTGATTGCGATGCACTGATCATTGGGATCGTGATCTCTTACATAACGTGGGCATCTCGGACTTGTCCGAGGGGTCCTTACAGACTTGGTATCAGAGCCATCGTTGAACTTAGGAGACTTTAGCTAGGATGGGCGTCGACGTCACGCAAACATGTTTTTCCTAAATAGCTAGGAGAAAAATACTTAAAAATATGCAGAATATACTGCTACTCCTCCCTCCCCTCTGTTAGTATTCACTGATTATTTTTATACCTGCATTAAATCTTATGATTTTACCTGTTTAAAATTTGGTACATCGTTCACTAATTAAACCTCCATTTAAAATTTTGTGTAGATGAGCGGACAGTTCTCGTCATCGATTCAGTTGGGAGCGGTGCCAGATACCGGAGTTTCGCGTCTGTTCCAGGCAGACCTACTCCAGTTGATCCAGCACCTGAGGCATCCGCTACCAGAGCTGCTGATTGGACGTTGCCTGCCCATGGTGGGAGATGAGATGTCCTGGACTGTGAGGTGCATCCTTCGAGGACCATTGGTGCCACCCTTCGCCGAGGAGCTGGTTGAGGATGCCCTTGCATCTACTCAGATGGGAGCGTTCGTCACCGTGCTGCAGAGAGCTCTCGCCCGCTTGGTGTGTGCTCATAGTTCCGAGTTGGGCGGCACCCGCTTTGAGTTTTACTCTGGCTTAGACGAGCAGAGTAACCCTGTGCCGCCGCGTCCCCACCCCACTTTCGGGAACCACTTGGCCGAGCTGGGACTCCTCGTCGAGTACACCCAGTCCCAGCTGGTCATTAGTCGGTACGAGAGTGACCTTCACCGTCTTAATCATGACGGAGCTGAGGTGCGGATCTCGGCAGCTGAGCTGGGGATAGAGGACTTGGAGACGCAACTCGAGGCATCTCAGGACCAGCTGAAGACCATGGAGCTGAAGCTCAAGACCTCGGAGGAGCGTTTAGTGGAGTCCCAGGCAGAGCTCAAGATAGAGCGCAAGGAGCACCGTTGCACCTTTGCACGCCTCCAGACTACTCGCTTCTACAGGTTCCAGCTTGACGGGATGGTTGACATGCTCAGGTCGACCGTTGATGCCCGTGACGAGCGGATCAGCGAGCTGGAGAGTAAGGTGGAGGCCCTGAGCAAGGAGAATGACGATCTCCTGCCTGTGGATGAGGACCCTACAGAGGACATGGATATGGAGCCCATGAGCGAGCAGGACTATGACGACCTTCGAGGCGAGGACGGTGAGGACTCGGGAGCTGTGATGTCTGAGGACGCGGACCCCGACGAGCCACCCTTTGACAGTGACGTTGTCGTGGACGTGGAGTAGTTAGTTGCACAGTATCTTTTGGGTTAGGACCGAACCATCGCGATATGTGGATGCGATTGTGTGGTCTAGTTAGCATGTGTGTGTCTGGATGATTGTAAGAACTATGTCAGTCAGTGTTTTGTGGTTGTGCACTATGCGATGATGCTTTTGGAACCTTGCTATGGGATGGAATCATGTCTTCTTAGGAGTATTGTCTTGCTGAAATTTGTATGTTTTTGTGTATGCTTGATGAACCCTTTTTCAAAACTTGTTTTAAAATTTCTAAGTAGAATAATTAATGTGTGTTTTATTCTGGAATTCAGAATGGCAAGGGAACCACCCCCACCACCCGAGCCATCTATGGCTCAAGTGCTCCGTCTTCTCATGGAGGATCGCGAGGCAGCTCGCACTGAGAGGAATGCCAACCTTGCCACCCTGCAGCATCTTGCTCAGATTGCCGTCAATCAGAATGGCGGCCAAGGGAATGAAGAACCCCGCTCAAAGCTTCGTGACTTTCAGAACACTAATCCTCCAGTTTTCTCCAAGAGTGAAGTGCCACTGGATGCCGATGAGTGGATCCGTACTATAGAGAACAACTTGAGGGTCGCCCAAGTGGGTGACAACGAGAAGGTGGTCTACGCCACTCACTACCTCTCTGGTTCTACCCGAGCATGGTGGGAGGCCATTCATGCTCTGTTGCCACCGGAGGAAGTTGTGGCTTGGCCAGCATTCAAGACCAAGTTCTTGAAGCGTTATGTGCCCTCTGGACTGTCAGTATCATGCGAGAGAAGTTCTTGCAGCTCAAGCAAGGCGGGATGTCGGTGAGTGAGTACTTGGAGAAGTTTACTTCTCTAGCGAGGTATGCGCCCACCGATACCGATACAGAGGACAAGAAGAAAGAGAGGTTCATGAATGGACTTCATGATGAAATGCAGTGCATTCTGGTGGTGATGCCTTTCACCGACTTGGAATCCTTGGCAGATGCAGCCATTATGATGGAGCACAAACGCAAGGCTTCGTTTGACAACCGCAAGCGTCGCCAACGGATGCAGCAAGGCAGTAGCAGCAGAAGCCCAACTGGAAGTTATCCCCGTCCGCGCCCTTCACCTCCACCGAGGCCTTCTTATCCATCACCAAGGCCTCCAACCTTTGCACCAAGACCCAGCTACTCTCCTCGCCCGCCTGCACCTCGTCCTGGAAGTGGTTCCAACCCCGGCCTCAACTTTAACAGGCCGTCTGCTCCGAAGCCCACAGGAGGATGTTTCACTTGTGGACATCCTGGACATTTCTCGCGGAATTGCCCCACTAGACAGCCCGCCGGTGGTCGCCCCAATGTGACAAAAATGAACCAAGGGTCACCCCGTCCACCAGGAGGCAAGAACCCGTATCCCAAGAAAGCGGCCCCTGTCACCCGAGGTCATCTGAATCACATTAGTGAAGAAGAAGCCCAGGAGGCACCAGATCTGGTTATGGGTACGTTCCCTGTCAACTCAGTTCCTGCATCAGTTTTGTTTGATTCGGGAGCTTCCCATTCTTTTGTTACGGAGCCTTTTGTTAGGAAAAGTGGTATGGTTCCAACTTTGCTGAATCGTCCTATGAGAGTGCAAATTCCGGAGGCCACTACTAAAGATATTGTATCTTGCAAGGAGACTCCTGTGGAAATTCAAGGAGCCCGATTCCATGCAGATTTAGTGGTATTAGGAAAGCAAGGGATAGAAGTGGTTTTAGGAATGGATTGGATGGCAGTTAACCGGGGAAAAATAGATTGCACCAACAAGTCTGTCACACTAACCACCCCGGAAGGAGAGGAGATTACCCACTTCTCCACCTACCACTCCACCTCAAGTCATTGTCATAAAAGTGTAGCTGGAGCCATTTTGGAAGAGGTACCGGTAGTTTGTGACTATCCCGATGTTTTTCCCGAAGAGTTGTCCGGAATGCTACCGGATAGGGATATTGAGTTCATTATTGAGCTGGAACCCGGTACTGGGCCTATCGCTCAGAAACCGTACCGGATGAAACCTGAAGAATTGGAAGAACTAAAGAAACAGTTGGATGACCTACTTAGGAAGGGTATGATACGCCCTAGTGCGTCACCCTGGGGGTCACCCATCATCTTCGTGGATAAGAGAGACGATACCACCCGTTTGTGTGTGGATTACCGTAAGTTAAATGATGTGACTATTAAAAACAAATACCCCCTACCCAAGATTGAAGATCTGTTTGATCAACTCAATAGAGCTCGAGTCTTCTCCAAGATCGATCTCCGCACCGGTTACCATCAGTTGAAAGTCAGAGAATCTGATATCCCTAAGACGGCCTTTGTCACTCGTTACGGATTGTTCGAGTACACAGTGATGTCTTTTGGTCTGACCAATGCTCCCGCCTATTTCATGAATCTCATGAACAAGGTGTTCATGGATTACTTGGATAAATTTGTGGTTGTCTTTATTGACGACATCTTGATTTATTCCAAGTCGGAAGAGGAGCATCAAGAGCATCTGAGGTTGGTTCTCGGTACCCTACGAGAGCACCAGTTGTATGATAAGTTCAGTAAGTGCCAGTTTTGGTTGAAAGAAGTAGGCTTTCTCGGCCATGTTATTTCAGCCGGAGGGATATCTGTAGATCCTACTCACATCAAGTCCATCCTTGATTTCCCGACCCCCACCAACCAAACCGAAGTAAGGTACATTCTTGGATTAGCCGGGTATTACCGCAAGTTTGTTGAGGGATTCTCAAGCATCGCAAAGCCCCTTACCCAACTATTGAAGAAAGATCAGAAGTTCGCTTGGACCGACAAATGTGAAGCCAGCTTCCAGGAGCTGGAAAAGCGCCTTACTACCGCACCTATCTTAACCAAGCCTGATGTGACCAAAGATTTTGTGGTTTATTGCGATGCCTCCAAACTCGGACTTGGTTGTGTCCTTATGCAAGAGGGCAAGGTGATTTCCTACTCGTCGCGACAACTTCGCAAGCATGAGAAAAATTACCCAACCCATGACCTCGAGCTTGCTGCAGTGGTCCATGCACTCAAGACATGGCGGCACTTTCTGATGGGCAACCGTTCCGAAATTTACACCGATCACAAGAGCTTGAAGTACATCTTCACCCAGAGGGACTTGAACATGAGGCAACGAAGATGGATAGAACTCATCAAGGATTACGACTTGGACATCCATTACCACCCTGGAAAAGCTAACGTTGTAGTTGATGCCCTTAGTCGCCAGCCATGTTCATTCAACTCCCTGATCAAGGTTCGACGGCCAGAACTCTGGGAAGAGCTGGATAAGATGGGTATTGAGGTAGTCAGCTATGGGGCAGTCGATCAACTCCTGTTGCAACCCACCTTATGGGAGCAGATCAAGCAAGCACAGAAGGGTCACGAAAGCATTGAGGGCATCAAAAGAAGATTGGACAAAGAGGAAGTCCCTGGGTTCACCATCGACTCTGACGATACTCTTTGGTATAAGGGACGCATCTGCGTACCTTCAGACCCTGTTTTGAAGCAGTTAATTATGAGGGAAGCTCACGAGACTTTGTATTCTATCCACCCCGGTGGAACCAAGATGCACCAGGATTTGAAGCAGAATTTCTGGTGGCATGGCATGAAGCATGAGATTGCACTCTTCGTCCAGAATTGCGATATCTGCCAAAGGGTCAAAGCAGAGCATCAGCGACCCGCTGGATTACTTCAGCCTCTCAAGTTGCCCGAGTGGAAATGGGATGAGGTCGGCATGGACTTCATCACTGGATTACCCAGATCAAATCGTGGGCATGACGCTATTTGGGTTATTGTGGACAGACTCACCAAGGTAGCACACTTTTTGCCAGTGCGGACCACCCATCGATCGGATCAGCTCGCAGAGCTATACATGTCTCGTATCGTCAGCCTTCATGGAATACCTAAGACTATTGTATCCGATCGAGGAACCCAATTCACCTCTCGATTTTGGACTAAGCTTCAGGAGGAGCTCGGAACCAAACTCTTTTTCAGTACTGCTTATCACCCTCAGTCAGGAGGACAAACAGAAAGAATCAACCAGGTCTTAGAGGACATGCTTAGATCTTGTGTGTTAGCTTATGGAGCCAAATGAGAAGATTGCCTGCCATTTGCCGAATTTTCGTACAACAACAGCTATCAAGACAGTCTGAAGATGGCACCATTCGAGGCTTTGTACGGGTGTAGGTGCCGTACACCCTTGAACTGGTCGCAAACAGGAGACAGCAAGATTTTTGGAGTTGACACCCTGAGGGAAGCCGAAGAGCAAGTTCAACTCATTCGCGACCGTCTTAAGGCCGCCCAGTCCCGGCAGAAGAGTTACGCCGATTCTAGGAGGCGGGAGCTTAGTTTCAAGACTGGTGACATGGTATATCTACGTGTAACTCCACTCAAGGGAATGCAGCGTTTCCATGTGAAGGGAAAATTGGCTCCAAGATATATTGGTCCCTTTAAAGTTTGCGGTCGAAGAGGAGAAGTATCATATCAGCTAGACCTGCCACCCCATCTGTCAGGATTCCATGATGTATTTCATGTATCTCTGCTCCGGAAGTGTCTGCAAGTTCCAGGTGATACTCATTCATATCAGGAGGTAGATCATCACACCATTGATCTCAACCATGATCTCACCTATCGAGAACGACCACTTCGTGTTCTCGCTGAAGATGTCCGTCTGACACGGAGACGGAAGATCAGGTTCCTGAAGGTCCAATGGAGCAACCATTCGGAGGAAGAAGCTACCTGGGAGCGTGAGGAGTATTTGGAGCATGAATTCCCTGGTTTTCTCTCTTCTTGAAATCTGGAATCTCGGGGACGAGATTTTCTTAAGGGGGGGAAGGTCTGTAACACCCCAATTCTCTTAGCTTTAGCATTGTGGTGTTACTCTGGATTTTTCACCTCTTGCTGAAACTTTTGTGTGTAGTAATTTGAGTAAGGATTTAATGTGTTTGCACATCTTATGTTGTGGGTGCTCCACTAGTGTTCCCTGACATTGAAAACACTAAAGTCACATAGCACCAAAAAAAAATATCCACTATTAGGATCTTCATGGTTGTTAAAACTTAGCCAAACAAGGGGCCATTATTAAGCAAACCCTCAATGGTTTTTGGCATGCATTTGAAACATTTCCATCTAGGTCACATATAATTCCATACCCTGTTCTAAATTATCACACAAGAGCTTGTTTGCATATGAATCTCACTAGCTTTTGTAGTCATCAAAATAACATGACCATTTGAGTGATTCTTGTCCTTCTCACCAAAAGTTCTCTTTTCTTTGGGAGCTAAATAAGATGTTTGATTTGGGCATTTGGAAAATTCAGTAGTTTCACTAAATATGGTGGGCATGGGTAATTGATCCATTTTTTTTCTCTTGTGGTTAATGTTTAAATTATTCAAACTTAGGGTTTGAATATGTTTGAGGATTTTACTCAAAACTTCTTTTCTCTCTCTCTCTCATTTCTACTCCACCTGCTGGAAAAGGAGAGCAGCATGATTACCCCCCTCGCCCACCTGTCATGGGCTCGGGTCACCTCTCCTCCTCTTTCCTCCTTTCTCTTTTTCTCTCCACCCAACCGAAGCACACTCCCCACTCTTCTCACTGGCCAGGCAGTCTCCTCCCGACCAGCATCCTCTCTGCCCCTCTCCACCGCCCTAGAGGACCAACCAGAAATCCCATCCCCTTCCCCAAACCGCTCCTGCCCGAGGGAGACCGAAAACCAGCCCCTGGTTTTGGAGCCGTGCCCAGCCTCGCCCTCTCCTCTTAAAACCCTGCCCGAGGCTCTCCCTCACCTCCTCTGCTCACCCCTACCACCCTCACCCAATACCACGCCCTCCCTCGAGCTCTGGAGGTGAAGAACCTCGCCGGAGACCGATTTCTTCCCGCCGTGCTCATCGTCGTTCCTTTCCACCTCCCTCTGCCATTTTTGGCCCCTCGAGCGCGCCTCGTCGAGATCTAACTCCCTCTACCCTCCTTTTCTCCTCTAGGTGTCCGTAGCCGCCGCGCTCGTCCTCGACCCGAGAAGCTCCCGCCGCCGTCGCCATGGATTCCGACGTTGCATGCGAGAATTGAGGGCGCCGTCGAGCTCGCCATCGTCCCCTCCGTCGATCTCCACCCTTCCCCTGGCCCCGCGCGGTCTCTGGTGAGCGCCATCGCCACCATTTCCCTCCGCCTCGTCAGGTTCGTCCGCGCTACGTCACGAGGAGGACGACGACCGTGAGACGTAGATCACGAGATATACGGCCAGGTTTGAACCTCCCCGTGCGCGCGCAGCCGCGCGCGTTTGGGCCGGCCCAGCTCAGCCCCCGCGTGAATCCGCGCTGCTCTGCGTGGCCTCTGAGCCGATCTGGCCCAGATCTGGCCCGTTCGGCCTGTTTCCCTTTTATTCTTTTTCCTGTTAATTTTTCCAGTAAATCTAGAGTTTAGCTTTAAATCATTTTTGGTAAATCCAGAGTGGCTAAAATGATGGGACAAATTTTGTAACATGCATGCACGTTTTCTTAACCATGTGGCGTTGGACTTGTTCCAAAATGTGTTTTCTGTTTTGTGGTAAAATAGATTTAGTAAAAAGTACCTCTTTCACCATTTGTTTAATAACTTGTGTATTATAAATCCAAATCATGCAATCTTGGATCTGTTGGAAATCTTGTAAAAATGGCTATCTAGATTGGTAAATCTTGCATGCAGGAGAATGTTCTAGCAGAAGTTATTCCTAGTCTAAGAATAACATCAGTAGGTGTTTGGGGATTTTTAACTCTTCAATAAAAACACTTTTTGAGGAAAAACCAATTGGAGGTGTTAGATATGTGTTGGAGGTACCATATACTACAAATGTAGATTTTTCCAGTAACTTTATATTTCTTAGTGAATAAATCCCTGAACAACAGGGAAATAATCTCTTAAAATGCATTTCTGAAATTTCAGAGATTATGACATGTCTAGTTTTAATTGAAGGAGCCACCTCTCTCCATAGATAAATGTTGGGGATATTTTTGTGGGATAGCCACAAGTTTTATCTAACTCACCCAGTGGATTGACACCAAAATAATTCTTATTATTTTCTGCACATAGATAATGGTCAGAAGTATACTTTATTTTAAAACTGGGATAACTTAAGCTAGAAGTGTCCAAATTTGATGAATAAAATCTCCACTTAAAGAGAAAACTCCTATCTCACCAGAAAGACTAATTATGAATTCAGGAGATCTATAAAACTGAACCTATATTCTGTTTAATTTTGACATCAGTAGCTATTATCTGATTTTTAATTCTTGTTTGCTGATAGATTTTCATGCACATCTAATTTTCAGAGCTCCACATGTGTGTCAGCAGTGATGTGGTAGAAGGGTTTAATTTTAGGAGCAGTACCTTAAGAATTTTAGGAGCAGTACCCTAATAAATATTGAATGCATTAGTTGTGTTTTCTGTTTGTGATGTTTGTTGTTTGTTGATATACTTTAGATTGTTATCAACTCGCATTTTAGGACTTACGCTAGTCTCGTCTGCTTTTCATGTTACGGTAGAATCGCAACCCGAGGAAGAGCAGTACGAGGTAGCTGAGCACGACTACGCTGAAGAGCAAGACCAGGGACAGTACTTTGAGCAAGGCAAGCCCACCTCACCACTATAATGAAATCTTATTATTTTATCAAGCATGTTTTGTTTTTAAAATAAAATAATGCATGTTTTACTTCTTTTGTGGCGCCTTGCCACCCGAAAACTATTTTTTTACCAAATATTGTTTGGCCAAAGTTATCTACTAGAATAGTTGTAGGTATTATAAGAAGAGTTTTTCTTGATGAGTCTTGTCATTGAAGGCTCTATAAAGAAGATTAAGTTTTCAATTAGTATATTTTGTTATCTTACCTCAAAACTATAGGATGGGGACCCATTTGATAAAAATGTTTCGAGGAGGAAAACCCGAGTTGCTGGGAGCAATCGGCGAGCAAGTGTTTTATTAAAACCCGAGTTGCTGGGAGCAAGCGGGGATGTTTGCGAAAACCCGAGCTGCTGGGAGTAGTCGGAGGACTGGAGGTTGTTTTTGAAAAAAACAAAGTACTGCCCTAGCAGCCGCTCGAACAATTAACCCGTGCAACCACACTACCTGACATGGGTAGGGCTTAGCCGGAAGCTTGTCTGTTTTAGTGTTGGGGCTCTCATACTTTCTATGACGGCTGGGCCCTCGAAGCCGGGTTGTCGTCCGGAAGAGACAATACACTGTTGAGGACCAACAGCCGGACGATTATGGCAGGTCTCCTGACGTGGCGGTGTGGTGTCCCGAGGAAAGACCATGAGGTCTAGTGGAGCACACGGTGCCGAGGAGAACAAACCTACCGGGAGGCCCCGATACTAGGGTGGTCATAGTGGAAAGTTTTGATCGTGTTATCCGGACCCCCGCATACTGTCGTATGATGGGCCATGGCAGACACGACGGAATAACCGATAGGTGTGGGTAAAGTGTGCAACCTCTGCAGAGTGAAAATCTATTCGAATAGCCGCGTCCGCGGTCATGGACGGTTGGAAAGGCCACTGATCTAGGCGTATGGGCATTTTAGTTTTAAAAAGGAAAGTGTTTCTCGAAGGAAAATAAGGAGGCAACAAGGTGGTACCTGGGATGTACGGAATTTGGGTGAAGATGGTTGATCTCGGGGAGACATCCAGTCCGACCTCAAGTCAGGAAAAAAGGTTACCCCTATCCTAGTGTTTGATAAACTTTTACAAACGAAAGTTTTGAACTTGGATATGTCCTTGCTATATCTAAGAGAAGAGAATTCTATCTCTAAATGTTTCCTTCAACAAAGATATAGAGATGTCGTATTCTCTATGTCTAAAAGCATGGTTTTCGAAAACTAAGCCCTATAGTCGTATATATTGCAGCTATCCTAGTTTTTTCCAAAAATGTTTTCTTGCACTATCATGAGCATTTAAGCCTAGAGGTGGACTTGCGAGTACGTAATCTGGATATTCAAATGTCCAGATTGCAATGAGGAGGCCTACATAGACGAGGAGGTGTTTGACGACGACTTCGCCACTTAGCTGTCACCGGTCAACTGCACTTGTGGGAATCTGCGCTCGGAGATGTTGAGAGCCGTCGCTAGCCACGAGCTTCCGCTATCTTAGTTAATTCCGTCCTGCGTGACGAGGTTTGTTGACTTTGGTCGTACGACCGTCTATGTGTTGTAAGACTTTTATTCGTACGACTTGAATGATGTAACTCTTTGATACCTATGTTGGTTATGTGATTGCGATGCACTGATCATTGCGATCGTGATCTCTTACATTACGTGGGCATCTCGGACTTGTTCGAGGGGTCCTTACAGCTGGCGACCTAGGGGGAGGATGCGGAGGGTCGGGGAAGACGAGGGGTGGCCGCAGAACTCGACGGGAAGTCTCAAGTTGACGGCGGCATCGAGGCGGTCCGCTTCGATCACGACGAGGTCGCCGCTGCTCCGGAGTTCCTGCAGCCACAAGGAGATGTCTCGGAGGTAGCACACAGTGAGGGAAACGAAATGGTGAAGAAAGGAGAGGAAAAGAGGGACGGGGTCCCTGGAGAGCTTGCATGCACGGGATCGGTCCCGAACGGCGCTCTCCACGCGTTCCCGGGCAGAGGAGAGGGAGAGATCCCTCGGGAGTTCACCGAGTGGTGGAGCGGGGTGATGTGAGGCAGAATGGAAAGGTGGGAGAGGGGGAGTGAGTCTGCGGGCTGCTTTTTAAGCTAGACGCCGGTTTTAGAGTTCAAGGGAATGGGGAGAGAAAGGGAGAGGGTGCGGGCTGTCGATTGGCGATGCTGGGTGGTGGGAAGCGTCTTACCGCACTGTAGAAAGGATTGGAAGCTAGCTTATGGCCTGGGGCTGCTGGAGGTGGTGATGTAATGGGGTGGGGTTTTCCTGTCTGCAAACTGCTCGATGAAATGCCGAAGAGAAGAGGACAAGAGAAGAGGGGAGCTAGGGTTTGCCAGGGGCGAGTCCAAAGGGTCTAGGGGTGTGTGGGTATCCAATGCTAGTCTAAGATCAGGGTTTGGGAGGAGGGGAGTGTCGGTTTAGGGTTTAAGAGATTTTTGGCCTACTCACACTAAGCCACATTACCCACATGGATTAGTAAATCTCTTGACCTAAAAGTTATAAAACAAATTGGGTTGGCTAGAGGGCATAAGGGTTAAACATTTGATTTAAAACATTGGGTCACATGGGGCTCATTAACAACTAGATACTAAAATGCCAAAATGCTAGTCTATAACACAACCTAAGGCCACCTTATGTTAAAGCACTCAAAACAAGCAAGAGTTAGTGATTAAACATTTTTGTAAAATTTAAAAGAGGCTATAAATGGGAAGTAGAGGTGATGTAGATAGAGCTAGAGGTTTTGTATTTCCAAGATGAACAAAATAAACCCTAATTGTCATGCTCTAGAAATGTAAAAAATTAATGAAAATGAAGATAGTTGTTTCTTATTTGAAAAAGGATAATCTTGGAGTTTCTCCTAAAATCAACATAATAATCAAAGGTTAAACACACCACAACCATATGACACAATAGTTAAAGCATGAATGATCTCAATTAAATTATATAAATAAAATGTTGTCTCATACTCCCCACATGACACACATAAAACAACACACTTATGGGAAACAATTGGAGCACATAACATCTAGGTCAACCACACATACAAATAGTTAAACACCCACACAATTGTATCACTAACCATACTTTTAATATTAATCAAAAATATTTGTGAGGAGGTGATCAACAAAATCAAGACAAGGTATTTTTGGTAGGAATAGAATTAAAGTTACATTTTTGGAATTGATTTTCCAAGGACAATAGAAATGGGGTTCTTAAAAGAGAGTTGCTAATATTAGCTACATATAAAACTAAAATTGTATTAGGACTTATTATATAGTCCTTTATAGTATGCAAATATATATGTTTTGGAAAGACCTTTATTTTCTGAAATAAAAGGTCTTTGGGTAGCTGCTGACTTCAGAACATCATGGTAAATACAGTCTGTTAAATATAAGATAGGTGAAAATGTATATACTATGTTACTTGCGATAACATTGATGTCAGAGGTCAAATTATAACTAGGTTGAGTTTTACGGTTGATAGCTACAAAGGTTATCAACACAAACACAAATCACAACATGACCAAAAGAGTAATCAGTGGATAAACACATCCATTGACAAGACATTTCAAAAAGTTTTTGTTGCCTCAGAATTTTGGATCTTTTATAATAAAGTTGTTGTCTCCTTCCAAAAATTTGGGGCGTTACAGCGATGACGCCGAGAAACGACCGAATCAATTTGATTCATTGCGGGTGATTCACTGCCACGTTTACGACGTCGTTTCTCGCTATAAGAACCCCTCGATCATCTCTCTCTTTTGCCCCAAACCCTAGTGCCCGAGAGCCACAAGGCTGCCCACACGAGACCTCGACATCCCGCCGCCGCCGTCGGTAAAACTCGCACCGTGTGCTCAACTCCGGCCACCCCGGACGTTCTCTCCTCTCCCATTCGTTTTATAGCATCGTTGCGCATCTTTCTGACTTTGTCTTGCATCCTCTCGTGCGCCAGATCCTCGTGTATGTGCTTGACCGGAGGAGGCCGACGCCATGCACAACTCCGACGAGGAAAAGAAGAAGGACCGAGACGCCCCAGCCTCCACAACCTCGCCATCGTCTCCGCGTTGACCTCCTCTGCATCCTGGTATGCTCCGCTCGTCCCGTAGCGCACTAGATCATGTAGAACGTCCGTCACCGGCGCGCCGCCGCCACGGGAAACATCTCCAGCTAGGTTTCGGGCAACATCGCCGCTCGGTTTCTGTCCACACGATCTAGGCCATTAGATCTGCATCCAGCGGCCTATTTTATTTCATTTATTCGAACCGGTATCGTCCAATCACAGGAGACCAAGTCAGACCCAGTCAGCAGCCCAGTCAGCGCCGCGTCAGCGCCACGTCGGACATTGATTTTCTGCAATTTTCCTAAATTGATTTAATTGGCTGTTTTGCAGAAAACACCATGCATACTGTTTTTATTATTACTTTTTATCTGTTTAGCCAAATTCAAATATTTTTATATATTTGGAATCCTTAGAACCAGTAGAATCTTTTGACTTCATTAGTTTTCTGTTTCGACACATTTTAAAATTTCAAATATTCATGTGAGTAGTTTAAGTGTTTTTGACATAACTTTAGTTAGAAAAAATATTTTTGAGTAAACCTAATTGCTAAAATTTTGTTTAGATTCCCTCTGTCCAGTAGCCCTTTTTACAAATTTTGGTTATGAAATTTTATTATAGTAAACTAAATTCTTGAGTTACCCTTTTATTCAAGTCTAAATAATTAAAAACAAATTAAAATTGTCATCATGTATACTTGTGAAGTTATGTGTGGCATCATGTATACTTGTCATCAGGGATAAATATTTTAGTTTCTTGAAATTAAATTAATGCATCTCATGCATAGAATATTTTCGTATGGTTATGTTGCTTGTGAAGTTATGTGTGGCATTTTACTTCGTTAGACTATTCGGAGTGAAACGAGGGTCTTTGCAACTGTAACTGCTGCACTCCCGGTTGCCAAGGCAAGTGGCACACGCATAAACTTCCTAGTATTTTACTACGCATGAGTATATTATTTTTTCTATAAGCATGTGTAGGATAGTATTGCTATGCAAAGCCATGTTTAGACTCCCTTATTCCTGGGTCTAGGTTCCTATGAAATACTTAGTAGAATTGTGATACTATGCGAAATTATTTTGATAAAATGTTAAATTCTACTAAGTATAATCAAACACCTGGGTGGAATTGGTTGCTTGGCTGTATGAGTTGAGTGTTGTCCCCAGGGTTTGACCTGTGGGATATTCACTTGTGGATGGCCATCCAGGAACAAAGGGATCTGAAGAACTCCGAGTGAAGATTGCTTCCCGTGCAGCCATTGCCAATATGGGCTCTGGCTTGATCAATGATGTTGCGTGGACTCGCCCTGACTTGACAAGTGGTGGTAGAGGAATGTAGGTGGAACGTGTCAGACCGGCAATGGGAGGGAAAATGCTTCTCAAAGATCTCTTCTAACTCTTCTCCTTTTCCTTAACACTTCCAGAGTGTATAGGATAGTTTGGGTGGAATGGGTACAATGGTGAACGTGCACAACCTCTACAGAGTTAAAATCTAAGTACTTTGCCGTGTCCGCGGTACGGATAATTGAGCAGCTGAACGATGACGTCAACGGAGAATTGCACCATTCCAACTTCTAAATTAAAACTTGAGGGGTGAACAAGGGTAGATTGAGGCTATGGATTTCATACCATATTTATCTCAACTAGGTAGAGTTGTTTCAAAGTGTTAGGGAAAAACTTGCTTTCTGCAAAATAGCATTGAGATCGACCAGCCAAATAAGCATATAGGTTATAGAGTTATTTCTCTAAGTGTCCACCATAGTGTGACTTGTCAGTTCCATTTTTAAATGGTTCTGACCCACGTTGTTGCAATATATTTCTTATTGCAGATTGTTCTGATGACGAGTGAGATGGGGCTCCATGAAAAATAGCTAAGGGTTCCGAGTCTTCAACCAACATGCTCGCCTGTGGCACATGCTGATGATGGGGCTCCATGAAGAATAATTTTCCGCTGTTTACTATGCTCACTGCTAGCTTTACGCTATGCAAGTTGTAATGAATATTTTCTAAGTCTGGGTCAGCATTGTAATAAATTGATACTTTGTTGTGATATTACATCGTAAACTGTGTGTGCAAACGAATCGATCCAGGGATTTGCACTATACACAGGTATCTGCAATATTTTAAGTGAAGGAACACTACAGATGGTAACAAATCACTGTGTTGCCTGTAGGTTCGAGCCTTAGGAACTGATAAACCCCTTTTGATCATAGTATTATCTCCTTGAGTATTTTGGATCCTAGCGACATAGTGAGATGAAGCGGCCTGGAGACTAATCTTGCATGTCCATGTACATGAGACCTGTTCCACAATCATAAGTGGCTGGCCGGGTGTCTGTCTCTCTCACTATAGTGAATGTCCAATTTACAAAAAGTTTTTATATTTGTTGATCAACTTGAAATTTCCTGTTTTAATTCCTTCCTTTTTCTACCTAAAGGATGACGAGCTTCCACTTCACCACCGCGGAGGACTACGAGAACACCCGCTTTGGCTGCTACCTCCTGGACATCGTCGAGAAGTTAGGGTTACCGCTACCTCAGATCAAGGACTTCATCCTGAAGAAATTTAACAAAGAGGGTCGTTGGGGGATAAAAACAACTCAACTAGGACGTGGTGAAGAGCCCCCGTTATTAAAATTGTTAGTGACTCCAAGGATAAGGGACTCAATCTAGTCATGCAAGACCTGATTGGGCGCCTTTGCGGACGCTACATCACAGAGTTGAGGGGCCACTACTCCATTTTCTTTGGAAGAAGAAACGAGGATTGAGAACCTTACCTTTTTGAGGTCGGAGATAGAGGCAAAGCAAAGCCCCTTAGTTTATATTTCCAGGAATTGGAAATCCTCGTCACAGAGCTTTATGAGGACAGGCGCACTGAACCCCTGAAGAACGATGAGCTTTGTGCCTTACTCAGGGAGAACGAGGAGAAGGTGAAGGCTCAAGAGGAAGTGACTAAGGCCCAAGAAGAGAGGTTTGCTGCACAAGAGGAGAGATACAAGAGACATGAGAAAAGAGTTCAAGAGAAGAACAAGACTATCAGAGAGCAGAAGGCAGAACTCGAGAGCAATGAAGTCGAGTTTGAGGCTGATAGTGACTTGATCAAGCGATTTCGTACTGAGTAGAGGGAGCTGCAAGAAAAGAACTCTGCCCTGGAGAAAGAAGTGAAGGAACTCAAGGAGGTACTCGACAATGAAGGAATCGAGATTCAAGAAATAGAAGAAGAAGATGACATGGTCGAGTAGTTAGTTAGTGGGACTACCATTTACTTTCACCTCATCGGTATCTTTAGTTTTTTATTGACCTACCAACTTGTGGTAAGGTAGTACTTTCCCTTGTATTCTTCAGAACCTCGCGAGTTTATCTTCCAAACGTTTAGATCGTGTTTAATTTAAAAGAACTTGTTTTTTTTGTGTGTTGGTTGTTTTTATAAGTTGTTTGTTTGTTCGAGTAGAAACTTTCCTTAGTTCTTTCCATCTAAACTCATCTATGCTAAAAACCACAGTTGCCTCTGCGTCGTGCACCCGACAACAACAACAACATTGATGCCATACAAGAGTTGATGGCCGCTCAAGCTCAGCTAATGACTATGATGACTCATTTCATTGCGGCAACCAACAACAATAACAAAAACAGTAATAACCACAACCCGCCACCGCCACCACCTCCCCAAGTGGATAGACTTACCAGATTTCTGAGGCTCCGGCCTAACAAGTTCTCCAATGCAACTGAGCCAATTGTGGCAGATGACTGGCTGTGCTCAGTGGACAGAGATTTAGTGACCTGTGAATGTACCGACGCCGAAAAAGTGAGATTCACTACTCATCTGTTGGAGGGACCAGCAATTCAGTGGTGGGAAACTTATAAGATCACTCACCCACTGGAAACCCTGACTTGGGAAATCTTCAAGGAAGGTTTTCGTAATGCTCATATCTCTTCGGGCATTATAAAGTTGAAACAAGAAGAATTCAGAAACTTAAGGCAAGGAAACATGAGTCTTAAGGAGTATATGGATGACTTCCATGCCCTATCCCGATATGCTCCTGAGGACATCAACACCGAAGTTAAGAGGAAAGCAAAATTTCTCAATGGGCTGAGTGACGAACTGAAGCTTCCTCTGACAGTCGCATATGCCCCAAATTATCAGACCCTGCTAGATCAGGCTATCATACTGGAAGATAACTTCAAGAAGGCTAAAAGCAGGAAGAGGAAGATGAATATCAATAAACACCATTCGGAACCTTCATTCAAAAGGCACTTTCCTCATGATACAAACCATGGTCATAAACATGAGAACTATCCTAGTGGAGGAAGCAACCACAAACATTATGGTCACAACCATAGTGGTGGGTTAAAGGGAAACAATGGAAGTCACAAAGGAAATGGACATGTTGGCCATAACCATGGACAACATCGCCCAAATTCTGAATATAAAAAAAGATATCAGCCAAATATTATGCTTCAAGTGCAATAACAAGGGCCACTATGCCACTGACTGCCCCGAGAAGAAGACTACAAAAGCTGCCAAGCCCAATCCTTTCCAGAAGGGACATGTGAACCACATCAATGTGGAAGAAGTGTACGATGAACCTGATGTTGTCATTGGTACGTTCTTGCTAAATTCATGTCCAGCTTTAGTTTTATGTGATACCGGAGCATCGCATTCTTTCATTTCAAGATCTATTGTAAACAAACATGGATTAGAGGCTGAAAGCATGGGAAATCCTGTTAGAGTAAGTTCTCCTGTTGGAGAATTGGTAGTAACCTCAGGTTGTAGACAGTTGAGTCTGAAGATTGGAAAGCATCAGTTTCCTATGGACCTGATCATCCTAGAAGCACAAGGCTTGGATGTTATCATAGGAATGGATTGGATGTCCCTTTTTAAAGGAATCATAGACTGCGCAAATAGAACCATCACTCTCACCACTCAAGAAGGATTGAAAATCAACTTCAGATCAAAGTTTGAGCTAAAGAAGGTTAGGCTTAATTCTCTTAAGGGAGTTAGCCTCGGTGATGTCCTTATAGTCAAGGAATACCCTGATGTGTTTCCGGAAGAACTACCGGGAATGCCACCCGATAGAGATGTAGAGTTCCTCATTGAACTGAAGCCGGGTACAGGACCAATTTCTAAAAGACCCTACCCGATGGCAACTGATGAACTGAAAGAACTCAAGAAGCAACTGGAAGAGTTTATGCAGAAAGGTTTTATCCGTCCAATTTCATCACCATGGGGAGCCCCAGTCCTTTTCGTCAAGAAGAAGGATAGTACACAGAGATTAGTCATTGATTACCGTGACATAAATGAGCATACAATCAAGAACAAGTATCCTCTACCCAATATCAATGAGCTCTTCGATCAATTAGAAGGGGCTGTTGTGTTCTCCAAGATCGATCTCAGATCAGGGTACTTTCAGATGAAAGTTAGAGAGATGGATATACCCAAGACTACCTTTGTTACAAGGTATGGCTCGTATGAGTACACAGTAATGCCTTTTGGGTTAACCAATGTTCCATCCTATTTCATGAATATGATGAATAAGGTATTTATGAATTTTCTGGACAAGTTTGTCGTTGTCTTCATCGATAACATCCTAGTCTACTCCAAAAGTCACAAAGAACATGAAGAACATTTACGCCTGGTGTTGCAAAGACTCCGAGAGCATAAGTTATATGCTAAGTTCAACAAGTGTGAATTTTGGTTAGAACAAGTAGGATTCCTAGGAAACCTGGTGTCTAAAGATGGAATAGCACTGGATCCTGAAAAAGTTGTTGCTGTGACAAATTGGGAATCACCCAAAAATGCGGGAGAAATCTGCAGTTTTCTAGTACTGGCAGGATACTACCGGAGATTCATTGAAAAGTTCTCCAAGATTGCCAAGTCCTTGACTGAATTACTGAAGAAGGGAAAGAAGTTTGAGTGGACAAAAGCTTGTGAGACCAGTTTTCAAGAATTAAAGAAACGCTTAGTGTCTGCACCAGTTTTATGCCTACCAGATCTAGAGAAAGATTTCCAAGTTTATTGCAACGCTTCATTTCGTGGTCTAGGAAGCGTATTGATGCAAGAAGGAAAAGTAGTATCTTATGCCTCAAGACAACTAAAAAATCATGAAGTAAACTACCCCACTCATGATCTAGAGTTAGCTTCTGTAGTACATGCCCTGAAACTATGGATACCTTATTTATGGGGAAAGCGATGTGAAGTATTCACAGATCATAAAAGCCTCAAGTAGTTCTTTACACAGAAGGAATTAAACATGCGTCAAAGGAGATGGTTAGAATTGATCAAGGACTATGATTTAAGTCTACAGTACCACCCAGGGAAAGCCAATGTAGTGGCTGATGCCTTGAGCCATTAGCCTTATGTAAACGGACTCACGGCAGGAGAATTGCCTGAAGATTTTTAAATGGTTCTGACCCACGTTGTTGCAATCTTTCTTATTGGAGACTGTTCTATTGACGAGTGAGATTATCGCTAAGGGTTTTGAGTCTTCAACCAACATGCTCGCCTGTGGCACATGCTGATGATGGGGACTCCATGAAGAATATTTTTCCATTGTTTACTCTGCTCACTGCTAGCTTTACGCTATGCAAGTTGTAATGAATATTTTCTAAGTATGGATCAGCGTTGTAATAAATTGATACTTTGTTGTGATATTACATCGTAAAATGTGTGTGCAAACGAATCGATCCAGGGATTTGCACTATACACAGGTACCTGCCATATTTTAAGTGCAGGTACACTACAGTATTCTTATGGCACATTCATATTAGTTACTTGTATCATCAGTATGTTGTTTTATCATCATTAGTGTGTTGTCATATATCACGTATCATATTAGGATGCTTGCCCCTAAAAGTGAAGAGAGCCATGGAGGCCATCGAAAAGAGAAACAAAAAAAGAAAAAATATAGAAAAAAGAGAAAAAGAAAAGAGAAAAAGAAAGAAATAAAAAAGGGGCAACATTACTATTCTTTATCACACACTTGTGCTCATGTTACAACACCTTTTCATTTGTGCTCATGTTTAGCACCTTTACTCCATATGAGAGAGTTTTCATGTCTTAGTTGCATAACTATTTGGGGCACTTTACACTATAGAACTTGGCTTGTATATTCCACTGATGAGCCTCCTCAAAAGTGCTCTAGGTCTTCGTGGGCAAGCAAGTTGGATGCACCCCCACTAGTTCCATTGGATAGTTTTCATATACTTATAGCTCATGTGGATCTGTTGTATGGCAATCACTACTCCTTGCATAGCTTCGATTGTATGACTTTCTGTTGTCTAATGATCATCTATAGCTTTTTGAGCCTTTCTTCCGTTGGCCTTCCAAATCTCCGTTAACATTCTCTTAGCCATAACATCTTGGTGCCAGGAACCAACGTTGAACGATTGCTTGTTTCTTTTGAACAAATAATATATTGATCTTCTACGTGCATATTGCTATTACTTGACTTGATCCTTTCATAAAGTTGTCATGATTGTTGGAAGCATTAGATGATTATATTGTTGTGCTTGAAGCTTAAATCATCTTTAATATCTACTTTGCATAGTTGATTGATATCTTGTACTATATCATTGAAAGCTTTGCTTGCTTCACCTACTTGTTTGTTCATTACTCATTTGATATCAATATAAACTACAGCCCTTATTCATTTGATCTCAGTTTACATGCCTTTCATTAGTACATGATCAAGATTGTGTTTAAGCATGTCACTTCAGAAATTATTCTTCTTTTACCGTTCTCGCCTACTCGGGACGAGTAGAACTAAGCTTGGGGATGTTGATACTGAATTGAATGAATATTTGTCTTGCAACAAGCAAGACACACTGATAATATTTACACTCAAGGACGGTATAAAATAGCACTTATTTAAAACCAAAACTAATCCTAATGGTAGATATAGAGGGAGTGTGCCGACAGCCACCACGTCAACTCTTGATTCGTCGCCGACGCGCATCATCACCTTGTCCTGAGCGAGGCGCCGCTGATTCCGCAACTCCTCCTGAGAGTTACAAATATGAGCAACAAAACCAGTATCAAATACCCAAGTGTTGCTACACGCGCATGTAAGGTACACATCAATAACATGTATATCAAATATACCTTTCTCTTTGCTGACAATCTTGTCGACCTTCTTATCTTCCAGATACTTGGGGCAGTTGCACTTCCAGTGACCATCTCCCTTGCAGTAGAAGCATTCCATGCTTGCTTTGGCCTTTCAAATGTAGCAGATAATAGTGGAGCTCGGGACCAGATTTGTTAGTCTTAGGCTTGGCAACGAATTTGCCATCCTTCTTGGAATTCAAGTTCTTCTTTCCCTTGCCGCCAGATTTCTTAAAATCGATGGTCTTGTTGAACATCAACAACGTGTGTTCCTTCTTGATTTCCACATCAAAAGTCTTGAGCATCACGAACACCTCACCCGGGGACTTAGCCATGACCTGCATGTTGTAGTTCATGACGAAACCTTTGTAGGTAGGGGGCAACAGTTGCAGCACCCTTTCAATCGCCAGCTCATCAGGAATCTTGCATTCCAGAGCGCTCAGACGTTGAACGTAGCCAGAAAGTTTGACCACGAGCTCGCTCACACTGCTATGCTCTTCCACCTTGGCTGAGAAGAAAAGCTCAGCAGCTTCATATCTCTCAGCCTTAGACTGTGGCGCAAAGACAGCCATGAGATAAGAAATTATCTCAAAAGCACTCATCTTATCAAAGCGCTTCTGCAGGTCAGCTTCCATGGCGTAGAGCATGCCACTCTGGATAAAGGAGGAATCCACTGACTTGGTCTGGAAGACCTTCTTCTCATCGTCGGAAGCATCATCTGCGGGAGGGTAACCTATGGCAGGTTCAATGACGTAAGCCACCCTATAGGGAGTGAGGAGGATCCTTAGGTTGCGGAACCAGGCCATGAAGTTTGACCCATTGGTCTTAAGATTTTATTTCTCAAGGAACAGGCCTAGGTTAAAGGAGGGACGAGACATCTACAATGGAATTTACAAAAACATAAGACTTTCTTCATAATAATTGTAGTTCTAGTATTTTAGAAAATAACTCTAAGAACTCCCACTCAAACGAATATCCCTCAAATCGCTTTTGTGATTACACGACCCCAATCCATTGCGCAACCCCTCATCGTCAGAGCCGGCAGCACAACTTCAAAGGTAGACATTGAAATGTCGATCACAACAACTCTGTGACTCATGCTCGACCGTTCGGTCACCGTGGTCCGAGACCATGTCAGCACATGCTAGGTTCGCCACAATAACCTTCAACGTAAAGGCTTGTGTAAAACTATCTTACACCCACTGTATGTGGACGACGATATGTCTGACACGCGATCGTCACGGCCTGCCTCATAACGTAGAACTTTCTAGGTGGTGCACGTTGAAGGGAGAACACTAATGGTATTTTGGAGGGATCATCTTATATTACTACCGCCGTGTAACTAATAAATAGCTACACAATATAAGATGCACTCAAAACATCAAATGTAATGCGATGTGATATAGTACTTGTGCCGATGGTCTCCTTGGCGCCCATAGCTTAAAAATAATTTAATAAACCTACCTTGACCATATCACATTGCCCCTGCAAAATAAAGTTAGACGTGTTCTACTTTATCTTTTGCATATTTTACGTGGCTTGGGGCTGTCGTAAATAGAACCGCTTCGTACCTACGAACTTGTGACAACAACAACGATCAAAGAATTGCATGTTTATGCATCCCTTTCGGGCCTCTATGGAAAATGCAAAGTCAACTAAAGAGAGAGAGAGAGAGACAAACACCCTCCAGCCACAGATACGGTACCAGCCGTATGTCAGTAGTGGAACCAGTCTCGCGTAAGCTTACGCGTAAAGTCGGTCCGGGCCGCTTCATCAACTCAATGTTTTCCAGAATTGCAAGTGCACGCTAGAGGGTAGCAAATAAAAGAACAATGTCCTCGTGAAGAAAACAGGTTCTTAAAGCGTACATCTATATCTACGTATAGATCGGCTCTGATACCACTAAGTGGGATCACAGGCATAAAACAATAATTTTTCTAACAACAATAACCTTAAACTAGACATGATCTATACTATGCAGATATAGAAATACCGAGGATACCGGTATACATACCCTTGTAGACCAAAAAGCGTGGATTACGCTCCCGCACAAGAGTTGACGATAAAGACGACGTAGCCGACCTCAAGGTCGTGTAGAGGACGTAGACCTCCACCACTAGCGTGGCACCTCGTAGAGCGTCACACACGTACGGTGAAGCCGACGACCTCTGAAGCTCCAGTCCAGGACGAGCAGCAGAAGACATGGACCGGAACACCAACAGCGCGACATCAGGCGTATGGTGGAGAGAACTTTCTCCTCGGAGAAACTCCAACAGGGGAATCACGTTATCGAGAAGAAATTAGAGAAAAATTTGGATGAATTAAAAGGCCAGGGGTGCCCCTCTATATAAAGGGGCAAGGGAGCAGCCAACCTTGCTAGCCTGGCAGTGTGGGACTCCTCCCACACCCCATCCGTCCAGGCATGGTGCGGCGGCCCAGGTGGGCCCCATGTCGCCCACTTAGGGCCGGCCGAACTTCACATAAGACTTTGGGGGGAACCTTCCCACCTCATGGGCCTTCTTGCAAGAGAAGGCCCATTTAGGGTATTTCGCCTGTAGAAATTCAGGAAAAATTAAAAAAATAATATTTAACTATTAATTACATTAATCAATATTAAATACATATTACATAATTTATTCCGGCTCCGAAAACTATTTCGCAATTTCGGACCATTTCGCGACGTTCCCGACGTTCTCTATTTCTTAATTTCTCTTCCAATAAATATGTCGACTCCCCTTAAGTGTGTTACCCTAGCGGTTCGATATTATAAAAGACACTAGAAAAATACCCGTGCGTTGCAACGGGAGTGAAAAACTAAAACACTGCATATGTACTCAGTAATACATGGACCTCTTGGCATGCAATGAACATTTAAAATGTCAAGATGTCGAAGATCAAAAATTAACAATCAGCAACCAAACCTTTACTCCAATGATATGTCAGGAATTATTTTCAAACAAAAAATAATAATATGTCAGGAATTAAACCTATCCTAGCAAAGCTGCTGAAGATAAAAAAAGATACTTGCATCCGGACTTTGGTTGCATGATCTGACATAGCAAAATTCTTACCAGTGCAAGACCACCAAAAACAATTTTGTAAAACTATAGTGAAACTTCATACAAGCTCTTTGGGAGGTTAAAGGAGCTCAATCAATGGAAGGAAATCGTTATGGAGAGTTCTCAGCTGCTACTTAAGCTGGACATTTACCATTAATTATTTATCTGAATATATTCAGTTAATATTCATTTAACAAAATATCATCTAGAATCAACCATGTATTCAGTTAGCATTCAGTTAACACACTATTATTTGCACACATTCAAGGATATGTGAAGAAAGGGCGACATAAAAGAAAAAGTTCAAGAAGACAGAAGTCAACCAAACGAATGTGTGCATTTTGAAGATACTTTTAGGTAGAGAAATGTGTAAATGTGTACTTGCTTAGAAAATAAAGTTATTCTTCCTTTCCATTATTTTGAACTCAATTTCAGAGTCCAAAACCTGAAACATATTGACTGAACTAAATTAGCAATACTACCTATCTACTCCGTACTATCTTAGTAAAGCAGGCTGGAAAGTCAAGGCAGAGTGGAGAACTGAAATAACATATCTTTGGGCACCACTGAAATTCGTTAAGCAAGATAAGGCCACTTCATACTGATGTTACACTAAAACATGAAACAACGAGTAAAGCCTCCAGTGTTGATAGTGCCTATTCAAACATGTATGTACTCACCATGGTTGAATGAGGATAAACTCAAAGTTTCAGATATTATTACAGCTGGTCACCCAAGGATTAATCTATGGCATTATGTGGAACCTGACCGAAATATACTCGAGGAAGACATGATATAGGGTAAGAGCCTTCCCCCTTGGGTTAACAGCCACGCTCATGAATGGGTATGCAGCCCAAGAGCTCCACACCAGGACATCATATGCAACATGAAATACTTCAGACTATAAGAGACAAACGACACAAGATCAACATCTTTTCATGAAAGGTACCAAATATAAACTCCAAACTGTAGCATAGTAGAGGAAAATAACCATAATGTAATGAATCTTTTCTATATTTTCCACTATGAAGTCGGGCACCTGCTACCTCATCATCATCCGGTACACAACCAAGTCATTCAATATCCGGGTTCTCCGTAGTCACTTGCAGTGTTACAACATAGTTCTCTTTAACCAAAAAAGTAACAGATCAAGACAGAGATCCGTTTAGCTTTGACAGGGAAAGGAAAAAGGTATAGCTGAATGGGACAACATACGACTCATCATATAAACATGAGATATTGAACTGAATAGTAAAATGCCCGTGCGTTGCAACGGGAGTGCGTTGCTACGGACGAACAAATGACCGATCGTGTACACTTAAAAGACTCATCTCACTCTATCATGAATTAATATTTCGTCTTACAGGATGATCAAGTGTAGAAAAATAAAACCATGTATAAACTCTATGGTAAGAAATGCAAGTACTAACTTCTCATATTGGACTCGCGGTGGCCTTCTGAGAGGATGGACTTTGCAGCTTCATCAAGTGAGATCGTTCCAACCTGCTTGATGTACAAATTGCATACCAATCAACCACACAGTTCCACAAACCATGAATTTTTTAAATAAAAATAAGAAAATGCCAAATATGACACCTCATGCTGAGGAACAGCTTCACGAAATTTTGCATGAGCAACCCAAGTGACTTCTCCTTCCGATGATCTGGAAAGAAAACAACCAACATTCTAAGCCAACATGACAAAAAAAAGATGTGGCTAAAGACACCAATATTGAAACGGATCCGCATTTATACCAGATCTAAGCTGGCAGCGAGGTGTGTCACGCTTGTCATGAGAAGGATTAAAAACAGTCTGACTCAGCTTCTCACTCTCAGTGTGGCCTTCCGGATCAGGCGAAAGCTTATCATCGTCCTCGTCATCGGACATCTTCAGGACACATAATTGAATAAGGAACATCATATTTAGGAACTAAATTCTGGAATACTACCATGGATAGGTTCAAAGGCAAGATACAGGTAAAAAGTCATACATTGGCAGCACAGTGCTCCTCCACCGGCAGAGGAGCCAAGCCACACTTCTCTCTTAGTGCCCTCTCCTGAACAATTAAAGGGAAATGGTTACATTAGCAGTTCTTGGTTGTACTGCCAGTTCTTGGTTGAATTATGGCATGGAAATGCAGATGCAGACCTTTAGTTCTCGCAGCGCAATTGGGACCCCTCCGAAGCTTATCCAGGAGTAGCGATTCTTGGCCTTCTTCACAAGGATCTTCAGTTCTCACGCTGGATTACGAAACACAAGTCAACAATGTCGTAGATCCGGCGCCTCTCGACGCCGAGGCGCCTAGCAGCGTCGTCCAGCCAGATGGACTCCACGTCGTCCCCGTCATACAAGGCCACGAAGCTGGGAGTGCGAGGCGCCCACGAGAGTTTTATCATCGGTCGGGAGGGGACGTGGGGACGCGGGGGATTCCAACTCACTTGGAGCAGAGGAGGCCGAGCGGCTTCTGCTTGTGGCAGTAGGCGTGGTGGCGCAGCTTCGCGCCGCCGCTGCCGTCGGCGAACATCGGCATCGGCCAGGGGAAAGGCGCCGTCTCCGCGTCAGCAGGCGCAGCTGCCTCGGTCGTGGGAGAGGGGGGCGCAGGCATAGCCATCACCGCCGCGGCGAGCTAGATGATAGCCGAGTCCCTTGCCTCCTCGTTGTGGCGGCGGTTGGGGCGACGCCCGCAGCGGCTGGACGTGGAGTAGGAGGAGGCTTGCAGAACCACGGGGCGGGGCTGGACCGTCACGGGAGGGCTAGGGTTGGGAGGGGCGAGGAGCTAGCGCGGGGCCCGTCGCCATTTCCCTCCGCCGCGTTGTCTCGCTGCCGCTCAGAGGAGGAAAAGGAAAGGAACCAGAGCGGTGTCTGGATAGGGTTTAGGGGCTAGAATGCAAAGTGACGATATATGTACTAGACTGCGGGTTTGATTAGCTAAGAACCGAGGGGCTAAATTGCAAAATCGCCAGGACGTACGACGGGAATCCCCAGGAGATATTATATAGTAGAGATGATCGAGACACCTCTCCGAACAATGACTAAATCGTGGGTCGGGGCACCCAGAATTAATCCCTACCTTTGTCGTTTGAACCTAGATGTCGAGTCTCAAACCTTTTGCCATAGCGATACTTAGTGTGTCCGAGACTCGTTCATAGATATCTCCATACCTAATTTGATCTCGTTATCAACAACACTGTCTTCTACTCGTCCATGATATTATGTCCAGGTGACCTAGTCACATGCTTGCAAGGTCATTTGACATAATTTCACCGAGTGGGCCCTAGAGTATCTATCCTGCTGTGCGGACTGGCAAATCCCGCTCTTGATCCCTCGTCTCCACATACTCCCTTATGATACTGTAGCGCCCCAACTCTTATTAAATTTGGAACACCTGTGTTATGTGCTAGTCCCTGGATCACTGCCAGCACCACAATACAAAATATAAAGTACCATTGCATTAGTATCAAATTGCTACAACGAGATCCAAAAATATTAGCTAAGTATAGCTTTATTAGAAGTTGCATAGCCATGAAGGCTAGCTAAAATTCAGAGTTCACAACAAAAGCGAATAACAATGAGCCTCATCTTCAAGCATGCGCCACATGCAGACATGTTGGGTGTAGACTCGAGTCCAAACTTATTCTTTATCTGAATTACCTGCACATTTGAATATGCAGCCCCTGAAGGAGGCCAATACAATGAAGTATTGGCAAGTGACTATGGTAGATATAAAATGACAAGTCTATAATCTATATGCATATTTGGCTTAGTGGGGTTGGAGGCTATTTTGCAGAAAGCAAGTTTTCTCCTATCTTTCATAAAACACTTTTATTTCTCAAAGACTTGGCACCAAGGGATAAAAACCAAGTGCACCAACAATTCTTTCCTTAGTCAAATTTTACTTTATGAAAACCGTGTTGAGATTCTTCCGCCCATCCTTGTCCAGCTGCTCGAAGTAGTCCATTTCCGGGGACACAGCTAAGTACTCAGATTGTCGACTCTGCAGAGGTTGTGCACTTTCACCTTTAGAATCAATTAACCCAAACATCCTATACACGCGGAGTGTATTAAGGAAAGGAGAGAATTGAGACAAGAACTTTCAGAAGAAGAATGCAACCATACTAGCAAGACCCGTTCCACCTACCAATTCTACATCTGCTTGTCAAGCTGACAGGTTGCACTCTCACAACTTAATTATTCTAGAAAGAGCCCATTGTCAAAAGGCTGCACGGGAAGCATCTAAACTTGGAGGGACTTAGTAATATCTTTGTTCCTGAGTGGCCGTCCACAAGTGCACTACTGGGTAACAACCACCATGCTCATGGCCCTAAGTAGAATAGACATTCATCCTAGGCGACGACAACCACAAGCATAGTCCCAAAAGCCACTCAACATAAACCATAACAACCAATTCCACCCAGATGTGCATTTTAATTGTAAGACTTAGAAACATTTCTATAACATGGTATGTAAACACTTTTATAGCATAGCAACTAATAAAACTTTTCATGGCTGCATAGGAGAAAGGGTGACTACACACTACTAGGATATTTGCAAAGTATAAACTAACTTAGCATTATAAAATAGTTCAAAAATTCCTATCATGCATACTACTCAAAATATACTACTAATGCATATAGAAAATATTGGGTTTATTATGAATGTCACTTGCCTTGGTAGCAGGAGGAGCAAGCACAACAAGAATAATAATCACAAGCAAGTCCTTCCTCTTCTTCACAATCTAGCACAAGCAATACATAAAATAAATACCAACACAATATCACACAACCAAACATAAATATGTATGCATGCATGATATGCTATGAGTATAACAAGACACACTTATTAATAATTTTTATCTTCTGTTATTAAATGTATGAAATGCAATTTCTAGGAATTTCTTGTTTTATTTATTAATTAAATAATTGAAAACAATATAACAAAACTTGATATCTATAACTACAACTTTTATTGTTTTACGAAAGTTTTCAAATAAGACACATATTAATATTTCTGGACAGAGGGAAATAATACAATCAAAACTGAAACAATTAACTTTATTTGCAAAACATTTTTATTATTTAATTTATGGATTTAATAGCCGAAATACTCCTCGGATAATTACACGAATTATAATTTATCAAAAGGAAAAACAAATGATGTATAAATAAAATACACTAGCAGGGCTATCCGTGGATATAAAATTTATCAAATTTAAACTTACAGATCAAAAGTTATGAATTTTCTAAGTTTTGCACAATTTCTGTTTTATTTATTAAATTCCTGCGAAAATAATTAAAGGGAGGGCTACGTGACGCGATCTTATTGGCTGCTACCGTTTCGACGCGGATCCGCCCCGTGGCAGTCCGATCTAACTAACAACGAACGCCTCAGATGGATTTGATCTAGATCCGTTGGATCTAGATCCAACGATCCGAAAACGAAGACCAAACGCTGGCGGCGCCGTCGCCGGAAAAGCACCGACCGCGGCGGAGCCATTGCCGGACTAGCGCAAGAAGGGGAGCGGGAGGGGTAAGGCGTTACCGTTCGGTGCAGGGGGACGGGCTGACGATGATGGCGCGGTGGGGGGCTTCACGGCGTCTCCTCCTCTACTCGGGTGCTTGCCGGAGACGACGGGGCGGACGGCGGCGTCGGTCGCGGACAGAGACGACGCTCGGCTGCAAATTAACCCGCGTGACCAAGTCACAAACATGCGCAAAGAGAAAAGAAAACGAGGAGCGGCGTAGAGCGAGTCCGGGGTGGCCGGAATACTCCGTACGGCGAGGTTTTCGGCGGCGGAGGTGGCGGAGCTCCGAGCTTGTTCGTGAGCTGCCCGGCGGTGGAGAAATTAGGGTTCGGGGTGGGGAGGGTGGCGGCGGGGTTGGGGTTTAAATAGGGGCCAGAAAGGGGCAAACATCGAGCTAATCACGCTCGGATTTTCCGGCCGGCTCCGATTCGAGCTCGGGCGCGATCCCCGACAGAGGTTGAAGAACCTGACAGGTGGGCCCCACCTGTCAGCGAGAGGAGGAAGAGAGAAGGGCTGCAAGGGCTGGCTGGGCCATTTTCGGGCGCGCACGTGGTAGATAACAAACAGGCCGGCCCGAACTCCTAATTTTTTTAAATAAAATTAAAATCTGTTTTCAAAAACTGATTTCAAAAATGATTTTTAAACCTATTCAAAACATTTCAGAAAAATTCATAAAAATATGTTTTGGAAAGGTTATTAAAAATGGAACTTTTTTAGCATTATACTTGCCATTAAATAATTTTGAAAAATTATATTTATTAAAGAAGTTTAAATAAACACTTTATGGAATTATAAATTATTTAAACTTATAATTGAATTTTTATTTAATATTTATGTGATGTAATTTTATGTCTAATGATGAATGATGCATGAATGCAAAGTTTTAAATTTTTGCAAATTTTGAGATGTTACAGATACCCGAGAGGAACACCTTTATTGTCACACTATTAAGGTATGTCGTTTGATCTCACGGTATCTTTTAGGATAGCAATAAGAGTTGATCTCACGGTTGAAGGCGTAATGACTACGTCCAACATAAATTGGGTATGGCCATCACATCGTTCTATTAATGATATGACTCCATTGTCAACTGACGCCATGTCACATGATCGTGAAACTTCGATCATCAATTGCACAATGAATTAGTATCGTAGAGGATACTAGGGACCTAGTTGTTTTACGTATCACACGTGTATTAATGTTTCTGCTTAGTACAGTTATAGCATGACACAAAAATGTATTATGAACAAACGAGATATGATAAATAAAACACTTTATTAATTGCCTCTAGGGCATATATCCTTCACGATATACCTTGGGTGATTCACTTAAGGGAAACTTGCTGCTGTTCTACAAACCTCTGCTCTTGGGGGCCCAACACTGTCTACAAGAATAAAAGCGTGCGTAGACATCATCTAGCTGATTGCCTCACTCGCAAGAAGTGTTTTCTTTATTGCACTTAGATGAATTATTCACCCTCAATGTCTGCTATTAACTAATACTTACCAATCCATCTTCAGGTTTGACTAAGAGGGCGATCGAATAACGCCTAGCATTACAGCAGGACATGAGGACGTGGACGACGAAGGAACAGTACAAACTGTTCCCGGCACCGATGCTGAACTAGGGTACGTGATCGTGCTACCCCGGAATTTTTGCTCACCATCATCGCTGATGTGTACTCTATTTGATAACTATATGCATGAAATGATGAATTTTGTATTTCGAGCTCCATTTGTATCATGACTTGTGTAAGATTCGGCACTACGTACTCTTGTTACTATATATATGTATGTACATCTCGGTCTCGAATGAATGCGATGTGTCTGTTCTAATTCATGTACTAGTTTATTATATATGTGTCAACTTATAATATATGTTTACAAATCATGTATATATACCTTTATTTGTCCAACAGGAAAAAATAATCAAAAAATCAGTAACATCCCAAAATTTGCAAAAATTTAAAACTTTGCATTCATGCATCATTCATCATTTAGACATAACATTACAACACATAAGTACTAAATAAAAATTTAATTATAAGTTTAAATAATTTATAATTCCATAAAGTTGTTTATTTAATCTTCTTTAATAAACATATTTTTCCAAATTATTTAATGGGCAAGAATAATACTAAAAAGTTCTAAATTTAAAAATCTTTCCAAGACATATTTTTATGATTTTTTCTAAAATGTTTTGACTGAGTTTAAAAATCCTTTTTGAATAAATTGTGAAAACATAATTTAAATTGAGAAAAGAAAATAGGAAAGGAAATCGGGCCGGCCCCCTCTCTATCTACCGCGCGCTAGAGCAGCCCAGCAAGACGGCCCAGCGAACCAGCCCGCGAACCTCTCTCCCTCTCCTCACGCTGACAGGTGGGACCCACCTGTCAGGTGGATCTTCAACCTCCGACGCGGAATCCGCAGGGGATACGCTTCGATCCGGATATGATTTCCGCTCCGATCTTCGCGGGGTTTGCTCCCTAGCCGCCCCCATATATACCTCCACCTCCGCCGCAGTTCCCCGCGCCCAGAACCCTAGCTTTTTCGCCCCCAGGCCGCACGGAAAGCGATCTCCGCCGCCGCCACCGCCGCGGGTAATTTTCTCCAACTCCGGCGCAATCCCCTCTCTCGAGCTCCCCCTTCCCCTCTGGTTCTTCTTCCTTTAACCGTGCGCATCTTCGTGACTTCGTTGTTAACCTCCTACCGCAGTCGAACGCCGTCCCAGTCCGTGAGCCACGCCGCCGCCCACAAGCACCAACTCCGGCGAGGAATCCTCGCGGAACGGCGACGCTCCGAAGACCCACGCTTCACCACCGACCCTGCCCCGACGTCCTTGACGTATCGGTAAGACTCGTTCGTCTCGTAGGCCTCTAGGACTCGAACGCGCGTGATGCAGGCCGTGGCGCTACCGCGGTCGGAGGATTTCCGGCGACTCGCGCCGCCCGCGCCGAGCCTCTGTTTGCGAACCGTTGGATTTAGATCCAACAGATCTAGATCCCTTCCATCCCGAGCACCCATTTTAAAAGAGATCGGACGGTTCGCGCTGCCGATCTGCACCGAATCGGTATCCTCCAATGGGATTATGCCACGTAGCCCCTTTATTCTTTTTTTGCAGGAAATTTTATAAATAAAACAGAAAATTGAGCAAAACTTAGGAAATTCATAACTTTTGATCTGTAAGTCCGAATTTGATAAACTTTATATCTACGGATAGCCCTGCCGGTGTAGATTAATTCTACATCATTTGTTTTTCCTTTTGACAAATTATAATTTGTGTGATTATCCGAGGAGTATTTCGTCTATTAAATCTATAACTTAATTAATAAAAATGCTTTTCAAATAAATTTAATTGTTATAGTGTTGTAATTTTGCCCTCTGTCCAGAACTATTAACTTGGATTTTATTTGAAGAACTTCATAAAACAATAAACGTTGTAAATGTAGGATTCAAATTTGTGCTATATGTTTTTCAATTATTTAATTGATAAATTAAAATAAGAAATACCTAGAAATTATAATTCATTCATTTAATAACCGAGGATAAAAATTATTAATAAGTGTCAAATTATTATTTCATATCATTCATGCATACATATTTATGTTTGGTGTTGTGATGATATTGTGTGGCTATTTATTTTATGCATGGTTTGTGCTAGATTGTGAAGAGGAGGAAGGTCTTGCTTGCGATTGTTTTTCTTTCTGTGCTTGCTCCTCCTGTTACCAAGTCAAGTGACGTTCATATTCTACCCAATATTTTCTATATGCATATGTAGTATATTTTGAGTAGTGTGCATGATAGGGATTTTTGATTTATTTTATAATGCTAAGTTAGCTTGTATTTTACAAATATCCTAGTAGTGTGTAGCAAGCCTTTCTCCTAAGCAGCCATGAAAAGTTTTATTAGTTGCTTAGTTATGCTATTAAAAGGTTTACCATGTTATGGAGATGTTTCTAAGTGTTTCAAATTTAAAATACACATCTGGGTGGAATTGGTTGTTATGGTTTATGTTGAGTGACTTTTGGGGCTATGCTTGTGGTTGTCGTCGCCTAGGATGAATGTCTATTCTACTTAGAGCCATGAGCATGGTGGTTGTTACCCAGAAGTACACTCCGCGTGTATAGAATGTTTGGGTTAATTGAGTCTAAAGGTGAAAGTGCACAACCTCTGCAGAGTCGACAATCTGAGTACTTAGCCGTGTCCCCGGAAAGGGACTACTTCGAGCAGCTGGACAAGGAAGGGCGGAAGAATCTCAACACTGTTTTCATAAAGTAAAATTTGATTAAGGAAAGAATTGTTGGTGAACTTGGGTTTCATCCCTTGGTGCCAAGTCTTTGAGAAACAAAAAGTGTTTACAAAAGATAGGAGAAAACTTGCTTTCTGCAAAATAGCCTACAACTCCACCAAGCCAAATATGCATATAGAATTAGACTTGCCGTAAATTATCCACCATAGTCACTTGCCAATACTTCATTGTATTGACCTCCTTCGGGGGCTGCATATTCAGATGTGCAGGTAATTCTGATGAGGAATGAGTTTGGACTCGAGTCTACACCCAACATGTCTGCCTGTGGCGCATGCTTGAAGAAGAGGCTCTTTTGCTACTGCTTTCGTTGTGAACTCTGAATATTCTAGCTAGCCTTCATGGCTATGCACTTTGTAATAAAGCTATACTTAGCTATTTTTGGATCTCGTTGTAGTAATATGATACCTATGCAATGATACTATATATTTTGTACTGTGGTGTTGGCAGTGATCCAGGGACTAGCACATAACACAGGTGTTCCATCTTTATATAAAAGATGGGGCGCTACAAAATCCTGGTATATATTCTGTGGAGCGTAGTTTACTTTTATGTGGCGCAGATTGTTCTGTGGCGCATCTAAAGTTGTCAGAGAGTGACTACCGGGAAATAGGGATAGTCACACTTTGAAGAGAGTGTTCGAAGGGGGACTAGACGCGGAGGTCAAACAACCCTCAAGAGGCAGGACGATGGTGCTTGTCAAGCCTGAAGAGGAACTACACGATAGTGAAGGACACCAGCCCCTACCCAGGTTCACGGCCCTCGAGAGGAGGTAACACTGCTACTCCTGCTTGTCTGTATTGCACTGCATATGATTACAGTACAATGAACTTGCCGAGGGCTCTCTTTTGGCCTTCCGGAGCTCAAAGAGGGAAGTTATGATCTTCTTCCTCCTCCAGCCAGCTGTCTATCCTATGCTCTTGACTGGTGTTCAAGGGCTCAAATGATCGATCCTTTGCTACGGAGGTGCTCCCACTCCTTTTATAGGCGCCCCGGGCCTCATCCCTGCACTTTATGCAGAGGATGGGTTCCCACATGGCGGGGCGCGAAGGAGTAGGGTGCACCGCAGCAGAATTGTCCATGGACTCGGTCCATCCGTCCAAAAGCCAGCCGTAGTGGATGGCAAATCACCGTCCACGAAGGACGGCCAGCAGGGGTCGTGGCGGAGCCCACGGTGACGTTGTCGTTGGAGCGTTGCGCCGTCCAGCTGCTTTATCACCAAATAGGAAAGCTTCATAGTCCGGCTCGGGCGGCGCAGCTTTGTTGACTCCTTCAATCACCAGAATGGCAACTGCGGCGCCCGTTGACTCCTTTAGTCACCATGCGCAGACGCGTACGTCACTCTGCTGCCGCTGCAGAGGCCATGTGCGCCCTGACTGGTGGCATTGTGGAGTGATTTGCGTTGACTCCTCTCCAGGCGAGCGGAGTCTTGTAGAGTAGCGGGAGTCGGAGTAGCCTCTTCAGGCCCTCAGTTCCTCTTCAGCCCTGTCGAGGATGTCCCTCTCAAGAGTCTCTCCAAGTGATCGCTTGGTCCTCAGTCGTTTCTTTGATGTTGTCGCATGCGAGGGCTCTAGAGAGTGGGCTCTCCACACCCTGGTCCTCACTGGGCCGACAGTAGCCCCCGGGCCCCCGGGCCCAAGACGGGCGTAGCAGAGCCCATGGACTCAGACGAAGCGTCGTGGGCCCAAAGTGTCCGGCCGGCCCGAGACACGCGTCGCATGGTTGCGCAACTATAGCGCGCGATCTCAGGGGCGTGTATCGTGGGGGGGTCCCACCACGCCCCGGTAATTGTTCCTGACGAGACATAAATACTGCGCGCCAGAGTGGGGAGCCGATACTGCTCCCATTCTTCACCTCCAAGACTTCCGTCTTTCCTTCTCCGCCCGCGCGCTCCGGCAAACTCTGCTTCCTTCCGCGCTCCTCCTTGCTCCTCCGTCCCTTTTTATCTTCCAGCGATGAGTCCGGCCAAGGGCAAGGCGGGGATGGCGAGGTACACCGCTGACGCGTCGGGCGAGGCCACGCTCGGCACTGCGCTGATCGGGGAGCGCTGCAACGACACGGCGCTGGACAAGATCCGTCACTTGGTCGCGGGGCTGAACAACGAGCATGGCGCCAGCCCGCTCCGGGCCGTGAAGCTCCCGAAGGGATTTTTCCCACATTTCTTCACACTGTCACTGCCGGACTGGTGCCTCTGTACTCGCCCTTCTTGGAGGCGGTTCTGGAGTTCTACTAGATCTAGCTTCTTCATTATCACCCCAACTCCGTCTTAATACTCTCCTTCGCCTTCCTCTGCGAGGCCTACTTGGGCGTGCAGCCCTCGGTGGCCCTCTTCCGGAGCTTCTACGCGCTACGTAGCTCCGCGGCGCTCGAGAGGTCTGGGTGCGTGTCCTTCCGCATCGTGGATGGCATGGGGGGAGTCTACATCCCCATGTTGTGGAACGGGGACAACCCATCTCGGTAGTGGCAAAGAAGGAGGACGACTTCCGCCAGAAATGGTTCCTCATTGGCGTCGAATTGCCCTGCGCCTTCCTCGACGTCCCGGAGGCGCCGCCAGTGAAGAACTCCCACTGGGGCAAGTCCGATTTCCGCTGCGCGGAGAGCGCAAACTTGGTTGGCCTCTTGCAGTATCTCCGGGAGGAGGGCCTCACGCGGCAGATGGTCGTAGCGTACTTCGTGAGGCGCCGCATCGCTCAGCTTCAAGCACACAAGAAGCCAATGTCGATGTACTCGGGCCTCTCGGACCCTATGCGGCTCCATCCTTGCGATAACCGCCAGGAGATCGTTGACACCGTCATGAGAATCCTCTTCATCAACCTGGACGTGTCGGAGAAGATTGCAGCGTCGGTGAGGCCTCTCCATCAACTCTCCATGAGAGAGCGCCTGGATATCTTGGAGGGGATGCCTACGTTCACCCCAACGGGCCTCGAGGGGGAGGACAAGGAGGTGGCCGTGCCTGTGGCACAGGAGACGGGGGCACAGAGTCGCCCTCCGCTTCGGGAGCCGGGCCGGGCTACGAGAAGCCCACGGCAAACCCTTCCACTCGAGAGGCGTCCTCGTCAAGGGTCGTGCCCTTTGCCAAGGAAATTTACGAGGTCTCATCAGGCGACGACGAGTCCTTCAGGGTGGCACCATCGCTCCCTACGGAGGAGGAGGATGAGGAGGAGGACGAGGAGGCCATGGCGGGGTGGCGAGAGCCCCGGTCTAAGGCGGTCGTCGACAGGCCTGTGGCGAGGTCGTCTGACGTTCCCCTTAAGAGGAAAGCAGAGGCGCCTCCGGAGGGGTCAGGCGCCAAGGCCAAGCCGCCGTGGCGTTTGCCGGGCTTGGCATGGGTGGACACCCACGCCAAGCGGACTGGGTAAGTATATTGACTCTGGTTGCCTGTGTTTGAGTCTCCCCTTCCTTGTTCTTTTCTGATGGTTTTTTCCTTTGTTCGTCAGCGAACCATACCAAGCTTCGCAAGGCAGCTGATGTGAAGAGGGCCGAGGCAGAGGCCATGGCTGACGAGGTCACGAGGCCTGTGATGGTGGACACCGCAGGCCCTACTGAGGAGATGCCTCAGGCGGAGGCGACAGCTCCGCCTCTCGAGGGGGAGGCTCTGAAGGGCAAGAGGAGAGGGTGCCTACTCCTCCTCGCGCGCCTACTCCGCCTTACGCGCAAACTCCTCCTCGTGCGCCAACTCCACCTCGCGCGGCAACTCCTCCTGCGCAGCAGGAGGCCGAGGCAAGCCAGAGCCTGCCTAGGACAAGCGAGCACGAGGGAGGAGCTTCTCTACCGCCCTCAGCACGCTCCGGTTCAGGAGCAGAAGGAGCGAAGGCGGGGCAGGCTCCATCGGCCCAAGAGCCACAACGGGAGGTCATGCTCGAGGGCGATGGCGTGGAGGGGTCGGGCGCTGAGGGGAGAGGTTTGCCGCCCATCCCCCAGGCTCGCGGTACAGCGGGATCTCGCACTGAGGTCCCGTTCTTCAAGCTCCACGCGGGAGCGGGGTCCTCTGCCTCGCGAGACCTAGTCCTCATTGGCTGGGACTTGGGCAAAGGACATCGCGACTTCGCCTTTTGCCTTGTGTGGGAGTCTCTGGAGGGGCTGGAGGCCCACCTCGCCCTTGAGGACGCGGGGATTGCCCAGCGGCAGGGCGAGCTTGCGGAGGCCTGGACGGGCTTTCACGTGGCTGTGGAGGCTCGTCGCTAGAGCGACCTTGCCCTGCAGGCGGAGCGCGAGGAGGCGCTGCGCTTCGCCAAGGAGGTGCGCGACAGAGCGGTGCGCAATGCTGAGGTGACCCTCGCGCCCATCCAAGCCACATGTGAGGCGGCCACCAAAGACTTGTCCGCGGCAAGGGCGGAGAGGGATGTCGTGGAGCACTCGCTGGCGGAGAAGCACCACGAGCTCATCCAGCTCAATGCCCATCTCCGCTTTGCTTCCGAGGCCGAGCGAGCCTCTTTGGAGAAGGTCTGCAAGGCCCTGGACGCCCGGGAGCAGCAACTATGCGTCCTCAAGAAGGAGGTGCGCCTGCGCGACGAGCAGAGGCTGCAGGCGGAAAACGAGCTCACGGCGAAGCGCGACGAACTCGAGGCCTGGGAGGGGAACTTAGCCAAAGCCCTTGCCAAGCACACCCAAGAGGTTGCCTCCCACCAGAAGATCGTGGAGCGGTTCAGGACAGGGTTTGCCAAGCAGCGGGAAGAGGCAGAGGCGGGCTTGCAGGCTCAGGAGATAAATTTCGCACGGCTGTCACTCAGGACTATCGTGACAAGCTTGAGAAGCAGAAGAACCGCTTCGAGAAGAAACGCGCCGAGGACGCCGAGCGGATCCATGAGCTGGAGAAGGCGAACGCCAAGCTAGAAATCCGAGCGAAAGAGTGCCTTGGAGGGCCACCGCCAAGCTGAAGAAGCTCGCGAGCTCGCCACGCAGGACCTGAACTCCCTCAAGGCGGACATGGAGGAGATGACCAAGCAGGTAGGTCCTGCTGTGGAGCGCGCGGTGGAGGAGGCCGAGGGCGCCCAGGCGGCGTGGGTGCTGATGCAGTCGTGGGAGCGTATGTTCCAATCCTTGGTGGCTAGGGGCAACGAGCTCGCCGTCAAGCTAGGCGCTGCACGTCTCCGCCCAGGGCCACGCTGACGCTGCCATGTACCTAGTTTACTTTGACCAGCTCTTCACGGCGCTTGAGGGCCCTGCCGTTGAGCTCTGCGAGATTATCAAGGAGGAAAGCTGCCAGCTTCTGGCCGTGGATGTCGACCGCGGCTTCTCCAACCTCGAGCGCCTTGAGCCCGGTTTCGACTTCATGTCGGTGACCGAGCCTCTCATGGGAGAGGATGGGTGGAGAATCTCCAACTCCGTCCACGACCAAGTCGACGACTTCTGCAGCCGCTTCAAGCGGGCTTAGGTGAAGGCATATGATGTCGAGGAGGCTGGCTCTGCAGGCGCTGGAGCGGTGGGCTCTGAGGAGGAGGACGAGGACCAGGCTTCCGCCTGAAGCGTCCATGTATCTGTCATGCGCTTGTAGCGCTTATTTACGAGACTTTTGTTTAGGCACTTTCAAGTAGTGGTTTGTAATATACTCTTTAAGTATTTAAATTTGCACGTGTGCCCCTCGAGAGGTCTTTTATCTTAACCTTATGTCTTTGTTTGCTCTGCGTTAGGATCCATCTCTTTGCGCTATGACTCCGCCACTGCGGTATGCCTGAGCAATGACTCGACAAGGCCAGGGGGAGTTTAAGGCTTGGTGAGGTAAGAGCTCTCGAGGCGCGATGCTCAAGAGCCCACCTTTGACGTGCAATCAGTCCATGATTGTAAGGAAAACAAAACGCTCGAGGGACAATGAGTGCTCGCGCGAGACAGAACAAGGCTCTCGATGCGTGAGTGCAGGACTTAGCTTCTCGAGACTTTTTGCTCTGTAGAGATTTTTTTCCTTGAGGCGCTCCCGTCAGGGGTTGAGCATCTTGCCTCCACAGGCTTGGACGGACACTTGTTCCATGCGGATAATAGGGAGGCAAACCCAAACGGTAGTGCATGGTGGTAAGGACTCATGTGCGCTTATAGGTTTCCTCAAGTGTACCTCGCGAGGAGAGTAAGTACCAAGGTCCTTTGGAGAGATGGCGTGTTTGTGGGAGTTTACCCTTTAGCCAGAGCTCGGATCCCTTGATTTTGCAATGCTGCTGGTGTGTGTTTTGAGGCATTCGCACCGTACTCACCCCCCATCTCGTGAGGTACGCATGCGAAGCATATAAGCGCTCGTGGAAAAACAATAATGCTGAAGTAAAACTCACCACCAAAATATTACATAGTGGCGTTGTTGGGGGGATCATAACTTGGTAGGCCCACCGACATAGAAGATAAGCCGGCCTGACAATAGCCTTGGCCGGATCAAGCATAAAGACATGGGTCGGGTGACACGTAAGCCGGTGTGCAACGTGTGCCTTGGCCCGCAAGCAAGAAGGATCCAGAAGGCTTGAGACCAAGTACAAGACGGAGTACTACTAAGGAAGGCGAAGACTTAGAGGATTAGAATAGAGTCCGGGTATGACAGGAACCCGGACCCCGGCTTTGAACCTCCAGCGAGACCCACCGCATATAACACAAGTCATAGGTGATACCACCATTGGAATCTGTAGACACAGAAGCTAAGGCGCCGAGTCGTCGAAACCCAGATTATTAAAGCAGAAGCAGGAAGTAGGTGTTTACCTCAAGACGAGGGGCTGAACCTGGGTAGACCCTTGTTTCCCCACGCAACGCTAAACAAGCTCCCGATGTCGGAAGCCGCCATGCCCCTCATCTCAAGTTTCCACCCGGAAACATCTGTCGCGACAATCCCACGACAGTTGGCGCCCCCCATGGGGCCTTCAGCCAAGAGCATCACTTTTTTAGGAGAAGCGGGGTGAGGTATGGGAAACCTAGCTATCAGTCAGATCTGCACGCTTCCAGGAGGGGAGCGGATCATGGACGACTCCTGTTGGACATAAGAGGCAGATTTTTTGGAAACCGGATCTATGCTCATCTTTGGGCAGATCGATGTTTTCGTCGGCGTGATCCGATCCAGCGGAGCCGGCGAAGAACAGTATGAGCCAGAGTTCGAATCAGCCTCCGGGTCAACCACGATGGCCCAGACGGACGGAGAAGAGTCAGCCGGATCGCCAGAGTTTGCAGCCATCACCGAAGAGGAAGAGGCAGCGATCCAAGTTATGCGGGGTTCCGTCATCACCCCAACCAATATGTCAGATCTAGACACAGACACAGAGTCAATCCTACCGTTGTTCGAGGATCGTTATGGATACGGGATTGAGGATGATGATCACCTGGCAGCGTTGGGACCCATACGTCATCTGATGGTTCACGTCGTGACCCGGGCACCACCGGCTGATGGAGTTATGGCTTCCGTGAGTGATGAAACGAGTGCAGAAGCAACCGCAAGAAGAAACAGAGACATCTGGGATCGTGTCAAGTTGCTACACCAGTGGCGAACTACGTACCACCTAACCCCATTACTGAACCAGTTTTACCAACTTTCAGTTCTATGCCACAGGCACACGTACCAGCTCCAGGGGTGGCTCTTCGAAACCCGATCTTAACAAATACCCTGGTGCCAGCACCAAACCCGGCTAATATGGTTCAGCCACCACCTTTGGAGCTGAGAGCGCAAGCCGGGACATCAGCAAGCCCGGTACAGCATGTCGGAGAAGTAACAAACACTAGCACAGCTTTGATGAGGGAAATAGAAGACCTAAGGTAAGCAGCGGCAAGGGCGAATCAAGAGCGCGCGGATGAAACCCGGCACATACAAGATCGAGAGCGACTTGTGGCCCAGCGATAGTAGAGTTCGCTAGAAGAGAGAAACATCCTTCAGAGAAGAAGGGATGAGTTGACTGTAGTCCTGAACAGAATACATGGAAGCAGGCTACATCTGCATACCGGAACAAACACCATAGAACCTCGAGCTTTGGAGTATCAGACGCCACCAAACGCGGCACCAGTACCAGTACCGGTGGCGACAGCTAACCCGGCCCAGGGGCAGCCGTTCCACCGGCCGGGTTACAAGGAGTACCAGCAAGAAGCCCGAAATGAGGTGTAGCGTACCTGCACTTTAAATAAGGCAGATACCTGTGTATAGTGCAAATCCCTGGATTGATTCGTTTGCACACATAGTTTACGATGCAATATCACAACAAAGTATCAATTTTATTACATCGATAATCCAGACTTACAAAATATTCATTACAAGTTGCATAGCATAAAGCTAGATTTGAAATAGTACACAGCGGAAATACAATAGCAGTGAGTCTCTATCACTTTCATGCTGCCACAGGCGAAAACATGTTGGTTGTAGACTCGAAACCTATAAACGAAACCTCACTCGTCATCTAAACAATCTGCAATAAGAAAAATATTGCAACAACGTGGGTCAGATCCCATAAAAAATGGAGTCTGGCAAGTGACACTATGGTGGACACTTAATGGAATAACTCTATAGCCTATATGCATATTTGGCTGGTGGAGTTCAAGCCTATTTTGCATAAAGCCAATTTTTCCTATCTCTTTGGAAAACACTTTCTTCAAATTAAGACAAGTATGGCATGAAAACCATAAATCTCATCTTCCCTTGTTCACCCATCAAGTTTTATTTCCGAAGTTGGAATGATGGAATCCTCCGTTGACGTCCGTGATCAGCTGCTCAAATTGTCCGTACCGGGGACACGGCTAAGTACTTAGTTTTACACTCTGCAGAGGTTGTGCACGTTCACCATTGTACCCATTCAACCCAATTTATCCTTTACACACCATTTGTGAAAAGGAAAGGAGAAAAAAATGAGACGAGATCTTTCAGAAGCATTTTCCCTCCCACTCTGGCTTGACTCGTTCCACCTAACATCCCCCTACATCTGCTTGTCAAGCCGGAGAGAGTCCACGCAACATAATTGATCTAGCCAGAGCCCATATGGCAATGGCTGCACTGGAAGCAATCGTCACTCGGAGTTCTTCAGATTCCTCTGTTCCCTGGGTGGCCATCCACAAGTGCACATACTCCAGGAACCATAGACATGGACCTGAGTAGCCACTCAACTTCGCCACCATACAACCAACCCACCCAGGAGATTCATTAACTTAGTGGATGTGCACTCTCAGGTGAAAATCACCATGCTCACGGCCCTAAGTAGAATAGACATTCATCTTAGGCGACGACAACCATGAGCACAGCACTGAGTAGTCACTTAACATTTTGTAAAACTTTTCATTAATTGCATAGCATCAATACATCTACTAAGTATTTTATAGGAACCTAGACACAGGAGTAAGGGAATTCTACACAGGTTTAGCATAGCAATACTATCCTACTCATGCATATAAAAATACACTAAGTAATGCATATAGAAAATAATAGGAAGTTTATGAGGTGTGCCACTTGCCTTTGAATGTTGTCGTTGTTCGCAAACTCTTTTCAACAACGAACGTTTGCTCTCCGATTAATCTAAACAATATAAGCAAACAACAATTCAACAATCTACAAACATCAATCATCAAACCTACATGTTCATATCTAGTGAACAATCAAGTTTTGTAATCTTCTAAGGAAAACATGTCATGCATGAAAATCTTTTAAGTTAATGCAAGGAAATGTGTTGGTCAAAAATGACTAAGGACTAAGGTCATAAGTTGAATAAAATATTTTGTTTTATATCATCTTGAATAAGCCCTCTAACGGCTTAGTCTTGATGTGTAGAAATATTTAGAGTAAATACTATGTCATTTCTTCAAGATGATCAACAATTATTATCAACTCTTTGTAAACTGGACATCCACTATAGTGAGAGAGATAGACACCCGGCCAGCCACTTAAATTGTGGAACATGTCTCATGTACGTGGACATGTAAGGTTTGTTTTCAGGCCGCTTCATCTCACTATGCCGCTAGGATCCAACAAACTTCAAGACGATAATATCATGATCAAAAATTGTTTATGTAAAATGTGAAAGACAAGATTATAAAAGAGGGAAAAGATAGAAGAAAGATGTAGTTGTCCTCCAGGCTTCATCTCCAGACTTGTAATATTCTCCTTGATGATGTCTTGATTGAAGTTTTGATAGACTTGATAAATCTTCAGACTTGGTGGTTCTTGTATCCTCGAGGCTGGTCTTGGATTTACTTAGTCATCATTAAGTCTAACAGAAGAAGGAGCGAGAAAAGAAAGAAAGAGGGAGAAAGACTTAGAAAAATATTTCTGGTTGGTCTTCATGAACTTCTTCTTGATCTTTCTTCTAAGTGCTTCCACTCCTTGGAGATTCTTTTGGAGTCTTGTTTGGCTAAGTCCTTCATTGGTCTTCCAGCTCCATGTTGAAAATTACTAAGTGTCTAGGTGTAGCACTTCACCAAAATGCTAAGTTGAAGATATTTCTAACTTAGAGAAAAATAATGAAGAGGTTTTCCTATGAGGGATATAATTATATAATAAAATATGTTATGCATGAAATGCTATTTTTATTCACAAGAAGCCTCAAAATGACTTTTGTGATTTCTTTATAAATACGCATGAATTTATAAATGCAATTTTAGTTAATTAATATTTTTGGAAAATATAATAAAAGGAATAATTATAAGATTAAAGTTTTCTATGATTAAATTTTTATAATATAATTTTATAAATAGTGTTGATAGACTGGGAGCATTTAATTAGATTTATAGCAATTTGATTCAATCAAAATTAATATTTCTATTAATAGTTATGTTGAAAATACTCAAACTATTAAATATATAACTATAAATTCATTCAAATATCACTCAAAATATTTTATAGCAGTGGCATCAATTTACAAATATTCTAAAGTTTCTAAAACAATTTTATTTGCAATTTTTGAATTTACAGATTTAAAGTTATGACAAAAATACTCAAATTCACCATTTGAAATTTGAATATTTTAAACTAAGTAAAAATTGAATTTCGGCAGTTCTAAAATATTCTACATGTCAAGGGCTTTCCAAATATATAAAAATTATTAAATTTGGAGTTGTGCTTAAAAAGTTATGAAGGTTTGAACTACAGGGGCTTTTCTGTAAAATTGCCATTTTAATCTAATTAAGAAAATTCGTAGAAATTCCTGGGCAACGTGGCGGGCTGTGATTGGCCTAGCTCCGGCTCGGCTGGGCTCGGCTTAGCCGCGGCTCGGCTCGGCTCCAGTAAATCTGGCACGTCAGATCCAGATCCAATTGATCAGATCTGAGCGTACCGGTTGGATTAATGGAATCTAATCTAGTGCGTTGATTTTTGATCTGGCGGTTTGGGTTTCGTTGACCAGAAGGTGGTGGCGCTAGGTCACCGGAGCACGTGCCGACGGCGGCGACGCGCATGGCCTAAGCGTTCTCCGACGAGCTATGACATGCAGGCACGAACAGAGTTTACCACGGCGAAGAGGAGGTCGAGGCAGAGACGGTGGCGCGACCGGGGTCTTCGGCGTGCTCCCCTGCTCCTCCTAATGCTCACCGGAGAGGAGCGCGCGGCGGTTTTCTTCGGTTGATCACGAAGGCGACGATCTGGAGCAAAAACAGAACGCCGAGGGTGTCAAGAGGATGCGCCCGTGGACAGGGAGTCGAGAGGGAGTTGCGGAAGGGCTCGAGGGGCTCTGGACTCACCGGATTTTGAAGATTACGGCGGCGGCAATGGCGGCAATGGAGGCACTAATCCGAGCAGCCTGGGGGCGGGATTCGTTATGGTTTGAGAGGGGAATGAGAGAGGAGGACGTGGGCTACTTATAGGGCAGAGGAGGGAACGCTCGCGTTGATCACGGCGCGGATTTGAGCTCTGGCGATCTCGGGCGGGATTTCTGGAGGTTGAAGACGCCTCCCCTGACAGGTGGGTCCCACTGTCAGGGATTTTTCTTTTTCCTTTTCTGATTTTCTATTTTCTTAATAACTTTTGATTTATAACTCCAAATGAGGTCAAACAAATTTCTAAAAATTTGTAAAATTATTATCTTTGTGTTAAAGCAGTTGTGGGTATGTTTTGAAAACTTTTTAAAATTAATAATTTTGAATTATTCAGAATACAAATTTGCCCATTTAAGTCAACTTTGAAATTAATAATTTAATAAATTCATTTGGGGTTAAATTAAATTCATAAAATTGCCACAATGTTATATGGTTGATATTAAGTCATTTAAAACTCATTTTTAGTAACCATTCATTTTTGTTTTGGCATAATAGTAAAGTAATAGAATATAAATATTTTCAAAATAATAGAAATTATAATGGATTCAAGTTTTAATTCATTTTATTTTATGCACCATTATATTTTATATTAAGATAATTCAATTTAAACTTCATAACAGCTTTGGGAAAGATTTTAGTTTTAATTCTTTTCTTATTTAGGATATACCAATCATTTCATGCTTTGAAAATAAATGAAATTCATTTAAGCAAATGAAATGTTTATTTGGATAATTCATTAATTTTAATTTATGAAGTTTTGAAATTATAAACTATAGGCTTGTAATTTTCCAAACTATATTTTGAACTTAGTTAAAGAATGGAAATCATTTGGCAATTATACCATTTTAATAGTCTTGAATTTATGAATAGATATGGCTAAGTGGTTGAAATCAATTATTTATAAGTAAATTATTTTATTGGAATAAAATGGTTTGAAGTTTAATAAGCCTTTGTCAAATTACATATTAAGGTTTTTGAAATACAATGGATAATGAAATATTTAATTGAAAAAAAACTTTTGAAAATAATGACACATTGGGAATTTTGAAATAATAGACTTTTTCAAATTGGTTGAAGTCTTTTATTGTTAGTTTTCTTATGCATTTTAATATTTTATTTTAATCAAAACAAAAGTTTTAAATTTTAGTGATTTTTTAACATTCCAAAATGTTGGGATGTTACATGAGGAGCCGGAGTTGCGGTCGTTGAACAACTACCACCACCAACACCCAGATTTAATACTCCTCTAGGTCATTACAATAACCTAGTTGATAATATTTTTTGCAGCGGCACATGCCCTAGAGCAAATACCTTTTGATAATTCACCGCCCGGCTTAGATGCAAGAAGAGCTGTTGATCTACTATGGACAGTCGTGGTCCAGCAGCATAACAACCCGCGCGGCTCGCAACCTTTCAACTCAGAACCAGTAAGAAGTCGTACCAGAACCCGGCAGCCAGAGTCGGTAGCAGCCAGATCTATTCATAACAGTCTTGGACCGGTAAACCGGCAAGTCCAGCACCAAGAAGTACAACAACCGCAATAAGTGATCGCGCCAAAGAGGGTGGCGGCACATGCTGCCTCTGTAGACCAGTATATAGTTAATAGTTCAAGAGCAAGGCGCGCAGTCGCGGGAGTGGTTCCACAAGAAGCCGGAGTCATAGCTCACCCAGACCTGTCACAACTTCGCATGGGCCGGGTTATGTAGGGGGCTCGTTAGCAAACCTGACAGGTCCAAAGTGCTTATCAGACGCAATCAGATCAGAACCTTTTCCAGAAAAATTCAAAGAACCAAGCAAGATTGTCAACTATGAGCCGGACATGAACACGGAGACGTGGTTGAGTGGTTATAGCATGGCCATGAACATGAAGAATGCATCAGCAAACTTGTGTGCATGATACCTGTATCTCATGATGGCAGAAGGAGCGCCCAAGATTTGGCTCGACCGGCTTCCACCAGGTAGCATCCACTCATGTTAGGAACTTAAGTCGGCATTCATCAAGAACTTCGCAGGGACATGCAAGAAGAAATACACTGAGGCGGATCGCGATCGCTGTGTTATGAGGAAGACCGAGTCAGCAAGACAGTGGGTAGCCCGGGTCACAGAGATCTTACATTCATCGACGAACATTTCGGCGCACACGGCCATAACAGCTATGGAGAAAAACTGCAGTTTCGATTCATTGACGCTAAACTTGGACGTATAAGAGAAGATCCATCTCGCCAAGATATCACAATAGGCGAAGTGGTCTCAATTGCTAACAACTATGCGGCTACGTATAAAAGACCGGGTGAGACATAAGAGCAACAAAAGAACATCCGGGTCTACGCAGGTCGCAGCCCGGGCTAAAGTCAGAACAACACGAACCAGAATGGCAATAACAAGCGTCCCTTTGAGGGAGGAAATTCAGAGTTCGTCGGAACCACCCAGTTTACAAGTTACAGAGGACAAAGACCTGGCCAAAATTTCATAGGATGTTCTGCGAGAGGGCCAAACATCAGTGAGTTATAGAACATGCCATGTGCTAGGCACGCCAAGAACGGTAAACCAGCGAGTCACACCTTGTCAAAGTGTCCATAGAGCGGAATAAGGGTAATTTCAATGGATACAATGGAAACCCGGCCAATTAGAGCCAACGATCTGGGTCTCAGGACCACCGAACAACAACGCCGGGTCAAGTCAGAACCAAGGAGGGGGTTATCATCAAACCCCGAAGGAGCTTCATAGTATGGGTCAATACCATGTTTTCACCACCAACACATCTAGAAGGGAAAAAAAGCTAAAAGAGAGACAACCGTCAATACTGTAGCCACATTCGTGCCAAGATTTCTTAAGTGGTCAGAACACTCAGTTACGTGGAGCCAGGACGATCACCCACCAGGAATAGAACACCCGGGGCTCTTAGCCTTAGTCGTTGCACCTCAGGTGGAAGGTTTTCGTTTACACTAGGTCCTGATGGACGGAGGAAGCAGTATCAAAATATTGTACTTGGAGACATTCAAGAGGATGGGCTTGTCCGTGAGCCGTCTAACACCAACATCAACAATTTTTCATGGCATAGTTCCAGGAAAGTCGTCACACCCAATAGGTAAAATCAGCTTGGAGGTAGCCTTTGGAGTCAGCAAGGCACAAAATAGATCAGAGTACCTGTCGTTTGAGGTCGTCGATTTGAAAAGTCCATATCACGCTTTATTCGGGAGGCCGGCTAAGGCCAAATTCATGGCAATACCGTGTTATGTGGACCTCAAACTGAAGATGTCGGGTCCCCAGGGAACCATCACCATCGAGGGAAGCAAGGACATGGCAATTGAGTGCGACAAAGGTGATGCCATCATGGCAGACCAAGCATGGCTAGAGGAGGAACTAAGGTACTACAAGTATCAAGTAGACCTGGCTGACAAGCCTGTGCTGGACTAGCCGACTCACGAAGAAGAGAAGAAAAAATTCAAATCAGCACAAGACACTAAGATGATCGATTTCGTGGAAGAAGATTCCTCCAAGCAGTTCTCGATCGGGTCCCATATGGACCCGAAATAGGAAAGCACGCTCGTATGGAAGAAGATTCATCCGTGAGCATCGAGATATCTTTGCATGGTCTCCTTCAGAGATGTCGGGTGTCCCGAGCGAACTCGTTGAGCACAGTTTACATGTTGATCCAACAACAAAGCAAGTAAAGCATGGATTGCGGCGTTTCAACGCAGACAAAAAAAAGATCATTGGAGAAGAGATAGCCCGTCTATTAGCGGCCGGCTTCATCATTGAAGTGTATCACCCGAAGTGGCTGGCTAACCCGGTCCTCATAATGAAGGAAAACGGAGAGTGGAGGATGTGTGTTTACTACACAAGTTTGAACAAGGTTTTCCCGAAAGATCCATTCGCATTATCTTGGATAGACAAGATAATCGATCCCATAGACGGTAGCGAGATACTATGTTTCCTGGATGCATATTCCGGGTATCACCACATCAAGCTCAATGTGGAAGACCAGGAGAAGACATCATTCATCACACCCTTTGGAGCTTTTTGTTACAAGACTATGTCCTTTGGTCTTAAGAATGTAGGGGCAACATACCAGAGATGCATCCAAAAGTGTTTCGAGAATCAGATTGGGCACAACGTACACGCTTATGTTGATGGTGTCATGATCAAGTCACAGAAAGCCAGGTCACTCCTAGATGACCTAAAGGAGACCATCACCAATCTCCGCAAGTCCTAGATGAAGCTTGTAACATCCCAGCATTTTGTAATGTTGGAAAATCACTAAAATTTGAAACTTTTCTTTTTATTAAAATAAAATAGTAAAATTATAATAGGAACCATAATATTTGGCAAGATGATTTAAAATTATTCAAATACACCTTCATCTCATAAAATGTTTCATTAATTGATTTTTAATATTTAACTTTGGTTATTTATTAATGTCAAAAACCATCTTTGTAAAGTACCTAAAGTTAACTAAAGTATGACAACTTTATAAAATGGTTTCATTCTCTTACCTGAGTTGCAAAACATAGTTTTGGAAATTACAAGTCTATAGTTTATAACTTTAAAGATTTTAATTAATGAAATAAACATTTCATTAGCTTAAATGATTTTCATTAATTTTCAAGACATAAATTGATTTTCATGAATATATTCAATATAAGAAATGGAACACCAACAGACGGACCAGGATTCGGCCAACACTTTGAAGATATCCAAGCAAGTTGAAGAAGATCTTGGAGCACTCAACAAAGAGATAGACTAGACCACTATTTAATTACACCAACGATATCGTGTTAGTGTAATTATCATATCAACTTGGCTATGTGACAATACTAGATTGTTTGTTTGTGTCGAACCTTGTTGCTTGATGTTTGTGATATGTTGTTTTTAATGAATTTTCTTGATCTTCTTGTATGAGTTAGAATGTTTAACTATCAACAACACGTTTCTTTTAAGGGTGGTAGCCACCCAGATAATTCATACCTAGTTGCCTAAACCCGGAGATCGAAGTCTAACTTTCTTTATAGCATCCCCACTCAGCGGAATCATTCTCTGCTCGTTTGTAGTTTCCGTGTCAACAAGTGGATTACTCCCCCTTTCGAGCAATCAGAATCATTCCAAGCATTTGTTTTGTCTTTCTAGCCTCTCCGAATCTCGGGGATGAGATTCCTTTTAAGGGTGGTAGTCTGTAACATCCCAACATTTTGTAATGTTTCAAAATCACTAAAATTTGAAACTTTTGTTTTTATTAAAAAAAATTATAATAGGAACCATTATATTTGGCAAGATGATCTAAAATTATTCAAATATACCTTCATCTTATAAAATGTTTCATTAGTTGATTTTGAATATTTAACTTTGGTTATTTATTAAACTAAAAACCATATTTGCAAAGTACCTAAAAGTCAACTAAAGTATGACAACTTTATAAAATGGTTTTCATTCTCTTACCTGAGTACAAAACATAGTTTTGGAAATTACTCGTATATAGTTTATAACTTTAAAACTTCATAGATTTTAATTAATGGAATAGACATTTCATTAGCTTAAATGATTTTCATTAATTTTCAAGATATAAATTGATTTTCATGAATATATTCAATGTAAGAAATGGAACTCCAACAGACGGACCAGGATTCGGCCAACACTTTGAAGATATCCAAACAAGTTGAAGAAGTTCTTGGAACACTCAACAAAGAGATAGACTAGACCACTATTTAATTACACCAACGATATCGTGTTAGTGTAATTATCATATCAACTTGGCTATATGACAATACTAGATTGTTTGTTTGTGTTGAACCATGTTGCTTGATGTTTGTGATATGTTGTTTGTAATGAATTGTCTTGATCTTCTTGTATGAGCTAGAATGTTTAACTATCAACAACACGTTTCTTTTAAGGGTGGTAGCCACCCAGATAATTCAACCTAGTTGCCTAAACCCGGAGATCCAAGTCTATCTTTCTTTCTAGCATCCCCACTTAGCGGAATCATTCTCTGCTCGTTTGCAGTTTTCGTGTCAACAACTGGATTACTCCCCCTCTTGAGCTATCAGAATCATTCCAAGCATTTGTTTTGTCTTTCTAGACTTTCCGAATCTCGGGGACGAGATTCCTTTTAAGGGTGGTAGTCTGTAACATCCCAACATTTTGTAATTTTTCAAAATCAATAAAGTTTGAAACTTTTGTTTTTATTAATTTAAAATAATAAATTATAATAGGAACCATTATATTTGGCAAGATGAGTTCAAATTATTGAAATATACCTTCATCTTATAAAATGTTTCATTAGTTGATTTTGAATATTTAACTTTTGTTATTTATTAAACTCAAAAAGCATCTTTGCAAAGTACCTAAAAGTTAACTAAAGTATAACAACCTTATAAAATGGTTTTCATTCTCTTACCTGAGTTCAAAATATAGTTTTGGAAATTACAAGTATATAGTTTATAACTTTAAAACTTCATAGATTTTAATTAATGAAATAGACATTTCATTAGCTTAAATGATGTTCATTAATTTTAAAGACATAAATTGATTTTCATGAATATATTCAATATAATAAATGAAATAAACCTGAAATCTTTTCCAAAGTGCATTGCATGCATAACATATTTTCTCATATAGATATACTTCTCATACAGAAAATTGCACATAACAACAACCTTTGGTGCGTTTGTTGCGCAAAACACAGAAACAAAACACTTGTTGCAACAAACACCATGTTTTCGTTTAATCAGTTGCAACCAGCCCAAATAACAGTTTTTGAGACCTTAGTAGATATATAACATGTGGTTTTGGATATTTATACCGTATAGGACTAATTTTGTATTGTATACAAAAAATTATATGATATTTAACATAATTTTTTCGAGAAATACAAATTGGAATATAGGCAGCACAACAATTAAAATATATAGATTATACTTGTCAAAATATTTCAGGATCAATAACAACATATAGATCGTACCGCATACTCACTTGGAATCATGTGGTGCAAAGTCATTTTAAATAATCATAGAGTCAAAGATACACTTGCACAAGGATGAAGCTTGTATATGGCATAAGATAAGCAGTAGGCATAAGTGATACTGGATATAGATATGAGAAATGAAACAAACATGCATCATCCGAAAGAGATTATTATCACTGGGTGCTGGAGCATATGGGACCAAAAGAATGATGTTATTTTTTATGGCATGGAACCAAATATTCGGACATGTATAATATATTATATTATTAAAACACGAGACAATGAACGGCAACAAAAAGAGCAATAGATGTTGTTATGATTCTATACTAGAGCCATACGACCGTTTGATGTGCTTTCGATCACGCCAACTCCATAAGACCGTTTGCTCGAATGCTCATGTCCTAGTCTTTAGCATGTATAATCTATATATTTGTACTATTATGTGGCCTATTTTCTCTAAAACTGTTATTTCGGCTGGTTGCAACTGATTAAACGAAAACATGGTGTTTGTTACAACAAGTGTTTTGTTTCTGTGTTTTGTGCAACAAACGCACCAAAGGTTGGTGTTATGTGCAATTTTCTCACTTCTCATAGAGAAAATCTCTTCAATTATTTTCTATAAGTTAGGATTATTTTCAACTTAGTATTTAGGTAAAGTGCTATGAACTTAAACACTTAGGATTTTCAACATGGAGCTAGAAGGCCAATGAAGGACTTAGAAGAAAACAGACTCTGGAAGCATCTCCAACAAGTAGAAGAACTTAGAAGACCAACCCCCTTTATTCTCTAAGTCTTTCTCTCTTTCTTTTCTTCTTCTCCAAGACTTCATGATGACTAAGTTAAATCCAAGACCAGCCTCGATGATACAAGAATCATCAAGTCTGAAGATTTATCAAGTCTACAAAAAATTCAATCAAGACATCACCAAGGAGAAAGTTACAAGTCTGGAGATGAAGCCTGGAGGACCAACTACATATTTCTTTCTATCTTTTCCCTCTTTACTAATCTTCTCTTTCACTTTAGACATAAACAATTTTTTATCAGGTTATTACTGTAACATCCCAACATTTTGGAATATTTAAAAATCACTAAAATTTAAAACTTTTGTTTGATTAAAATAAAATATTAAAATGCATAAGAAAATGAACTATAAAAGACCTCAAGCATATTGAAAAAGTTTAATATATTTAATATCTCAAATAATCATTATTTAAAAAGTTGTTTCAAGTTAAACATTATAATATCCATTGTATTTGTTAAAACCTCAATATGTAAATTGACAAATATTTTACAAACTCTCAAACCATTTTCATAATAAAAAGTCTCTTTGTAAGTATTTGATTTAAATAACTTAGCCATAACTATTCATAAATTAAAATAATACTTAGAAGTATCCTTTTAAACTATTTAAAACATGGTCTAATTGTCAAATGGGTTTCATTATCTTACATGAGTTCAAAACATAGTTTTGGAAATTACAAGTCTATAGGTTATAACTTTAAAACTTCATAGATTATATAATTAATGAATTATCCAAATAAACATTTCCTTAGCTTAAATGATTTTCATTAATGTTCAAAACATAAATTGATTCTCATGAATATATTCAATATAAGAAATGAAATAAATCTAAATCTTTTCCAAAGGTATTTTATAGAGTTTTAAAATTATTTATCATAATATAAAACTTAATGGTGCACAAAATATTTTGAATAAAAAATGAATACATTATATTTCCCTTTTAATTTCAAATAAATGTGTGATGTTATTTAATATTTTACTAAAGCCAAAAATGATTTAATATTGGAAAATGAGTTTAAATAACTTAATTTTAAACTTATATGAGTGTTGTATTTTTATAAATTTTATTTAGCCAAAAACGAAATTATTTAAGCCATGTTTTGAAATTTGACATTAAATGTCAAATTTGTATTTAATCAATAATTCAAATTTTTTATTTTTGTGAAGTGTTCAAAACATGCCTACAACTGGTTTAACACAAATATATTATTTTTAGAAATTTTTAGAAATTTATTTTACTTGATTTGGAGTCTTAAATCTAAAGTTATGAAAGAAATAAAAAAATCAGAAAAAGAAAAAGAAAAAATGCTGGACGTCAGCATCGTCTTCATGCTCAGGAAACCAGCACGCACGCACGCGTGGCCAAAACGTCCGGCCGAAATGACTCTCTTGTTTCCCGTTGATTTAGAGCACCAAATGTCGCACCGTTTCTTTCTAATTAAAGCCCATAATCTCCTCTTTCATTTTCTCATAAAAGCCCCATCCGAAACGTCCTAAAATGCTCCAATTTCGTCCGCCATTAGACATGGCCGTTTTTGGTCGAATTTAATGTCCGGTTGATTGTGGGCAAATTACTGCACCAAATCAAGCACCGTCGGATTCTATAGAAAGCCCTCGACCTCCTCCTCCATTCCCCCCCCAAAAGCCCTCTCCAATACGCCCCTAGGCCGACGAATTTCTTCACCGGAGTTTCGCTCGACCGCCGCCGATTCTTGGTCCCAAAGCCAAATCGTGGAGGCCGAGCTCGACCCGAAGGTCATTGTCGCCGTCGCCACTCTGTCCGCCTCTCCACGCAGCTCCGGGAATCGCCGCTCAACTCCGACACCGTCTTCCGCTCCGCCGTGTCTAGACGCGCGTCGCCGTCGTCTCCCTCGCGTCCAGGAGCTCCCGAAACGTCGTCGCCGACCACACCCGTCGCCGACGACCACAGCACACCGACCGTCCGCGTCCGCCCGCGATCGCCCGGCCGATCCACCGCCGCCGTCATCTTCTCACACCGGTGAGCTGCTGTTGTGCTTTCTTCTATCTTGTTACGTACATATCACTTGATGAAGGGTACCAGCTTAGAAAAACGTCGTAGGTCACCTATTCAATATTTTCGTTTTTCTGCCTAGATATATTTTCCAAAATTCATATTAAATCAACTGTAACTCTGTTTTTGATGTTTTTGTAGTCTCTGGAATCGTATGAACGTGTAGAAAATAGTGGTATAAGAAAAACTTGTATTTTAGTCGTGCACTAACTTGGTATTTACAGAAACATGTAAAACGTTATTTTAATTATAGTTTTAATTTTGTAAGGTCAAAATTTGTAAATAAAATATCTTTGAAAAGCCCATAACCTATAGATTGTGCTAGTTCTGTTATTTTCCAACCTTGAGAAATTTAGATTTATTCGAATTTAAAATATGATATTTAGTAAATTTGACATAACTATTGATATAAACATTATTTTTTAGTAAATCCAATTGCTAATTTTTTTGATAAAACGTCCCCTGCCCATTAGCACTATTTATAAAATTTTGTTATAAAAATTTAATCATACAAAACTTTAATCTTATAATTATTCATTTTATTATATTTTCCAAAAATAGAAATTAATTAAATTTCATTTATAAATTCATGCATATTTATAAAGAAATCACAAAAGTTATTTTGATGTTTTCTTGTGATTAAAAATTGCATTTCATGCATAACATATTTTATTATATAATTATATCCCTCATAGGAAAACCTCTTCATTATTTTTCTCTAAGTAGAAGTATTTTCAACTTAGCATTTTGGTAAAGTGCTACGCTTAGACACTTAGTAATTTTCAACATGGAGCTAGAAGACCAACGATGGACTTAGTCAAAACAAGACTTCAGAAGTATCTCCAAGAAGTAGAAGCACTTAGAAGAAAGATCAAGAAGAAGTTCATGAAGACCAACCAGAAATATTTTCTAAGTCTTGCTCCCTCTTTCTTTCTTTTCTCCCTTCTTCTCTGAGACTTCATGAAGACTAAATAAATCCAAGACCAGCCTAGGTGATACAAAAATCATCAAGTTTGAAGATTATTCAAGTCTACCAAGAAGTCAATCAAGACATCACCAAGGAGAATATTACAAGTCTGGAGATGAAGCCTGGAATACCAACTACATCTTTCTTTCTATATTTTCCCTCTTTCCTAATCTTGTCTTTCACTTTAGACTTAAACAATTTTTTGATCATGATATTATCATCTTGAATTTTTTTGGATCCTAGTATCCAATTTACGAAGAGTTGTTAATAATTGTTGATCACCTTGAAGAATAGACTTAGTATTTTCTCTAAGTAGATATGCACATAATGACTGAGTCATTAGAGTACTTATTCAAGATAAATTATAACAAAGGTATTTTATCCAACTTCTAACCTTAGTCCTTAGTCTTTTTGACCAACACATTTCCTTGCATTAACTTAAAAGATTTTTTATGGCATGACATGCATTTCTAGTCCTTAGAAATAATTTGCATATCATGCATGACATGTTTTCCTTAGAAGTTTATGAAACTTGTTTGTTCATTATGTATGCTTGTATGTGTTGTGTTGTTTTGTTTTATGATTGTTGTGTTGTTGTTTGCCTATATTGTTAGATTGAACGGAGAGCTCCGAATAACGTTGAAAAGAGTTTGTGAGTAAAGACTTCATTCAAAGGCAAGTGGCACACCTCATAAACTTCCTATTATTTTCTATATGCATTACTTAGTGTATTTTTATATGCATGTATAGGATAGTATTGCTATGCTAAACCTGTGTAGAATTCCCTTACTCCTGTGTCTAGGTTTCTATATCATACTTAGCAGAAATAGTGATGCAATGCAATTTATGAAAAGTTTTACAAAATACTAAGTGACTACTCAGGACTGTGCTCATGGTTGTCGTCGCCTAGGATGAATGTCTATTCTACTTAGCGCCGTGAGCATGGTGATTTTCACCTAAGAGTACATCCACTAAATTAATGAAACACCTGGGTGGTAAGTGGTTGTATGGTTTATGTTGAGTGGCTACTCAGGTCCATGTCTATGGTTCCGGGAGTATGTACACTTGTGAATGGCCACCCAGGAACAAAGGGATCTGCCGCGCCTTCCACGCCCGAGCGGAACGCCGCCGTCTTCTCCAAGTCCGGTGAACCTCCGCCGCCGGTTTTTGGTCAAAGCGCTGTGAGCTGTCCGATCTCCTTCCAACGGTTGAGATTAGAACTTTAATTTGAATCGGTACCTTTAGATCTGGACCGTAGATCTAGATCTGGATGGCCCAGATCGGATCACTTAACCACGTCAGTGCCTACGTGGCATGTACAGTCAGCGCCCAGTCAGCGCTGACGTGAAATTGATTTCTTTTAATTAGTTTAAATGGTACTTTTGCAGAAAAGCCCTGCATATTCAAATCTTCATAACTTTTTAACCACTCATCCAAATTTGATAAATTTTATATTTTTGGAAAGCCCTTTGACATGTAGAATGTGTTAGATCGGCCAAAATTCAAATTTGACTAAGTTTAAAATATTCAAATTTCAAATGGAAGATTTGAGTATTTTTGGCATAACTTTAAATCTATAAATCCAAAAATTGCAAATAAAATTGTTTTAGAAACTTTAAAATATTTGTAAATTGATGACACTGCTATAAAATATTTTTGAGTAATATTGGAATGAATTCATAGTTATATATTTAATTTGAATAGTTTGAGTATTTTCAACCTAACTATTAATAGAAATATTATTTTTGATTAAATCAAATTGCTATAAATCTAATTAAATGCCCCCTGTCTATTAACACTAATTTTAAAATTTTGTTATAAAAATTCAATCATAGAAAACTTTAATCTTATATTTATCCCTCTTATTATATTTTCCAAAAATAGAAATCAATTAAATTGCATTTATAAATTCAAGCATATTTATAGAGAAATCATAAAAGTTATTCTGATTCTTTCTTGTGATTAAAAAAGTGCATTTCATGTATAACTTATTTTAGTATATAGTTATACTCCTCATAAGAAAACCTCTTCATCATTTTCTCTAAGTTAGGATTATTTTCAAACCCAGCATTTTGGTAAAAGTGTGATGCACATAGACACTTAGGATTTTTCATCATGGAGCTAGGAGGACAATGAAGGACTTAGCCAAAACAAGACTTATGAAGTATCTTCAAGGAGTAGCAGCACTTAGAAGAAAGTTCAAGAAGAAGTTCATGAAGACCAACCAGAAATATTTTCCAAGTCTTGCTTCCTCTCTTTCTTTTCTCCCTTCTTCTCTGAGACTTCATGAAGACTAAGTAAATCCAAGACCAGCCTAGGTGATACAAAAATAATCAAGTTTGAAGATTATTCAAGTCTACCAAGAATTCAATCAAGACATCACCAAGGAGAATATTACAAGTCTGGAGATGAAGCCTGGAAGATCAATTACATCCTTCTTTCTATCTTTTCCCTCTTTCCTAATCTTGTCTTTCACATTTGACTTAAACAATTTTGATCATGATATTATCATCTTGAAGTTTGTTGGATCCTAGCGGCATAGTGAGATGAAGTAGACTGGAAACAAACCTTACATGTCCACGTACATGAGACCTGTTCCACAATTTAATGGGCTGGCCGGGTGTCTGTCTCTCTCACTATAGTGAATATCCAATTTACCAAGAGTTGTTAATAATTGTTGATCACCTTGAAGAATAGAGTTAGTATTTTCTCTAAGTAGTTATGCACATCATGACTAAGTCATTGAGTGCTTATTCAACATGATTTATAACAAAGTATTTTGTCCAACCTATGACTTTAGTCCTTAGTCATTTTGACCAAACTTAAAAGAATTTCATGGCATGACATGCATCTCTAGTCCTTAGAAATAATTTGCCTATCATGCATGACATGTTTTCCTTAGAAGTTATGAAACTTGTTTGTTCATTATGTATGCTTGTATGTGTTGTGTTGTTTTGTTTTATGATTGTTGTATTGTTGTTTGTTTATATTGTTTAGACTGAACGGAGAGTTCCGAGTATCGTGGAAAAGAGTTTTGTGAGCAACGACTTCATTCAAAGGCAAGTGGCACACCTCATAAACTTCCTATTATTTCTATATGCATTACTTGTGTATTTTTATATGCATGTGAAGGATAGTATTGCTATGCTAAACCTGTGTAGAATTCCCTTACTCCTGTGTCTAGGTTCCTATATCATACTTAGCAGAAATATTGATGCTATGCAATTGATGAAAAGTTTTACAAAATGTTAAGTGACTACTCACGGCTGTGCTCATGGTTGTCGTCGCCTAGGATGAATTTCTATTCTACTTAGTGCCATGAGCATGGTGGTTGTTAACCTGGGAGTACACATCCACTAAGTTAATGAAACACCTGGGTGGATTGGTTGAATGGTTTATGTTGAGTGGCTACTCAGGACTGTGCTTGTGGTTGTCTTCGCCTAAGGTAGTTTCTACTATACTTGGGGCCATGAGCATGGGGGTTGTCAACCTGAGAGTGCACTTGTGGATGGCCACCCAGGGAGCAGAGGAATCTGAAGAACTCCGAGTGACGATTGCTTCCAGTGCAGCCATTGCCATATGGGCTCTGGCTTGATCAATTATGTTGCATGGACTCTCTCCTACTTGACAAGCACATGTAGGGGGTGTTAGGTGGAACGAGTCAAGGCAGGTGGGAGGGAAAATGCTTCTGAAAGATCTTGTCCCATTCTTCTCCTTTCCTTATCACAAATGGTGTGTAAAGGATAATTTGGGTTGAATGGGTACAATGGTGAACGTGCACAAACTATGCAGAGTGTAAAACTAAGTACTTAGCTGTGTCCCCGGTACGGACAATTTGAGCAGCTGATCACGGACGTCAACGGAGGATTCCACCATTCCAACTTCAGAAATAAAACTTGATGGGTGAACAAGGGAAGATGAGATTTATGGTTTTCATGCCCTACTTGTCTTAATTTCAAGAAAGTGTTTTCCAAAGAGATAGGAAAAATTGGCTTTATGCAAAATAGCCTTGAACTCCACCAGCCAAATATGCATATAGGCTATAGAGTTATTCCATTAAGTGTCCACCATAGTGTCACTTGCCAGACTCCATTTTTTATGGAATCTGACCCACGTTGTTGCAATATTTTTCTTATTGCAGATTGTTCAGATGACGAGTGAGGTTTCGTTTATAGGTTTCGAGTCTACAACCAACATGTTTTCGTCTGTGGCAACATGAAGTTGTTGGAGACCCACTGCTATTGTATTTCCGCTGTGTACTTTTTCAATGCTAGCTTTATGCTATGCAACTTGTATCGAATATTTTGTAAGTCTGGATCATCGATGTAATAAAATTGATACTTTGTTATGATATTACATCGTAAACTGTGTGTGCAAACGAATCGATCTAGGGATTGGCACTATACACATGTATCTGCCTTATTTAAAGTGCAGGTACTCTACAGCTTCAGGTGTTGGTTGAGAGTTCAAAAGATGCTTGGAGACGCCGGTGATGTCAGCCCCGCCGGGTCTCATCATTTCATCACAGTGGTCTTGTGTATTCTCATTATTATGAAAGAATGCCGGCTCGTGAACGTCATCAACGAAATAATTATCGGGGTCATCATTGTCATCTCCGTCGATCTCGGGGTATGTAGGTGGAGTTGGCTGTGGGGTGGTCGTAGGACGAGCGTCCAAACTAATAAGTGATTTTGGCCATGTCATTGCCCACCCCAAGCAATCGCCAAGGGTAAATTGTGAATCAGCATCTGCGGTTTGATTGGGAGGATCCAAATGAGCAACCCGGGAACAGCTGAACCAAGGAAATCTTGAACAAATGATCAGGCAAAGGCCTTGTGTGACACACACGGTTAAGCGGTGCAACAATGTTAGCCTTTGACACATCCTTGAGCTCATTGTCCACCATGAGCAGCAATGTGCATCCCACCTCGTTGGCCTGCAGAAACATATAAGTGATAGGCGTCAGAGAGGATTACAGGAATGAAGAAATTAATGACTTGTCAGTGTGCAAGTAATTACCGTGAGGGCGTTGAGCTCTTCTAATGGCGACGGACAGCGAACGGCCGTCGGTGTGCAAGTGGATGAAGGGATGCTACGAGGCACGCTACCGACCTGTGATGGTGAAAGTGTAGGGTTGGCAAGTAATTACGCTTTGGATCTTTGAGCACTTGCTTTTTTCTTTCCGCGTGGCAGCGCATGAGCTCAGCTTCCTTACGGTCCGTGAATACCGCTGGAGACGTGGAATCAGTGGAAAGTACCAAACAACTTTGCAAGGAGCTTTCTTCCCTTTCTTGTATCGAGCGGCATCGCACACTGGACACTTTGTCTTCTCCGCATCCTCTTTCCGATAAATGTAGCAATCATTAATGCACACATGATACTTCTCGTGTGGTAAATCAAAAGGGAAAACGACTTTTTTGGCATCATCACAACTTTTTGGACAGGTGTTGTCCTCAGGAAGGACACCGTGCCAATATTCCAGACTAGAATCGACGCCTATATCGCTCCATTTGTATCTTGCCTTCATCTGCAAAACATTGAGCCCAACATTAAAAAAGGAATCTTCCGCACCGCAACCTGGATGCAACGGAGTATTTGCATCTTTCTCGAGTTGCGCCAGCTTAGATTGCTCTCTAGAAGCTGCTCTGGAGTTAGTGGTCTTCTTTAGAAGCAGTTCTTGGGCATGAGGATCTTGCACGAGTAAAGTTAATGGCGTCTCGTCTTCCATAGATGTTTCTTCTACCACCTCATCATCTCCATCATGATCAAGAGGCTCTTCGTTATCATTATTTTGATCATGTTCATGATCTCCATCATAATCAGGAGGCTCCTCATGATCATTTCCTGTCGCAGGTGCCTCATTACCTTCGTGATCATCTTCATCGCTCAACCATTGAGTGTGGCCATCCATGAAACCACGCATGAGCAAGTGCTCTAGCAACTTTCCGGAGAAAGGGTTGATCAATCCCACTAGTTTGCATTTTCGACATGGACATCATACCTCTGTGCGGTTATGTCGAAACATGTCCTCTGTCGCGTGTTTTAGATATCTGTTCACTACAGCTTCACTCATGGCGGCCATTATCGTTCGCCTACAAAGTGTAGAACAAACTCATGAGAATCATACATATACCGCGCTTATCACGAAAATTTTCGCCATGACCATTCTATATGTAGAGGTCATAATAAGAAAGAGTACCGAAATTTGCCGAAACGGAAATGAATCAACATTTCGGCAATAAATCGGCATGACTCTCCTATTTCAGACATATTGTGTTACACGTCATCTCAAATTTTAACAAATTTATCCCACTTTCATGTACTTCATGTCAAAATTTGACATTTTCACATAATTTTACATATAGTGTTGATTTCACACATATTCAAAGAAATAGAGCTCGACCTTTGATTGAATACATGTAGGACAAGAGATAACCAAGCCGAAACACCGACGAAATGGCTATGGATTGGCTAAAAAAGGTGAAACTATTTTTTGGTCTTGTGAGAGTAAAATTTTTGGTGGAAAGTGGTTTTTGGGGGTGGTTTAGCTAGATCTATCAAAAAATCTAGTTTCTATTGGCTAAAAAGAGAGTATTTGAGGGGGGGGGAGAGCAAAATCTCGGGTTGGCTCGTGAGAGAGAGAATTCAATGGAGCTAATGGAGGGGAAAGGAGGTGGGTGATGCAATTTAATGCTCTGCTCCCAGGTTACTACTGGCGAACAAGGAGGCAGCTCGCCAGCGCCGCATCTGGACCGCTGGCGAACCAACTATTTGTTCGTCAGCGGTAGTGGCCACTATCGCCGCCGCAGCCAAGATACAGCCGTGATACGTCCAAAACGTATCTACTTTCCAAACACTTTTGTTATTGTTTTACCTCTAATTTGTGTGTTTAGGATGCAATTAACGCGGACTAACGCTGTTTTCAGCAGAATTACCTTGGTGTATTTTTTTTGTGCAGAATTATCATATTCGGAGAAAAACCCCAAAATCTAACCAGAACTTGTTTTCTATCTGAGGAGGACCCAGAACAACGAAGACCAAGAGGAGAGGAGCCAGGGGGCGCCACATCAACCGCTGGCGCGGCTGGCTCCTGACCGCGCCAGCAGGGGGTGTGGCCCACTCGGACGCTTCCTCGTGACCCCCTCACGGGTACTTAACCCTCCAGATCTAAAAACCCACGATGGTTAGACACTTTTCCATAGAACACACCCGTGCGCCGCTGCCATCGCGAAATCTAGTTCGGGGACCAGAAGTCTCTGTTCCAGCACCCTGCCGGGAGCTCGGGACGGGGAATCGAAGGGGATTATCGCCATCGTCATCTTCACCGCCTCTCCATCAACCATCCATGTTTTCCCCATCCATGAGGGAGTAATTCACCACTGTATACTTGAGGGGATGGTAGGGACTGGATGAGATCACTTATGTAATAGTTGTAAGATTGTTAGGGCATAGTGCCTAGTATCTGTTATCGGTGTTTTACGTCATTGTTGCAACTTGTTATGCTTAATGCTTGACACTAGGGCCTGAGTGCCATGATTTCAGATCTGAACATGTTATTGAATTATGATGATAATTATTGTTTTGGATCATATCTATGAGTTGTATACACACGTTATTGTCCGGAACCGATGGCCCTAAAGGGACAACAATTGGGATAACCGGAGGGAATGGCTATGTCGTCAGGATCACATGTATTCATGGAGTGTTAATGCTTTTCTCCGGTACTTTATTAAAAGGAGTACCTTAATTTCCAGTACTTTCCCTAGAGGCCCCGCTGCAAACAGACTGGCAGGACAAAAGATGATGTGCAAGTTTCTCAATACGAGCACGCACAACTAAATTGGAAGACATGCTTATGATTAGTCAATACTTGGATGCTTTATATTATTTATCTGCAAATGTCTATGCTAAGTTATTGCATAAATTATCTCGTCCATGCAACGCCCGTACATCCGTCCCTGTGCCTACAGTATTTTAATCCTGCTGTCTACTTCAATCACAATTGTTGTCTTAATTCTCCTACTACTGTTATTTCACTACTGTCTCTGCAATAAAATTGTTGCTACTGATAATCTTCCTCGATCAAGTCTATTCACAGGTGCAGCTGATCTGACAAATCATCTGTTAAAACTTACAAATATTCTTTGGCTCCCCTTTTGTCGAATCAATAAATTTGGGTTTTACTTTCCTCGAAAACTGTTGCGATCCCCTATACTTGTGGGTCATCAAGACTATTTTCTGGCACCATTGCCGGCAAGCATAGCTTTATTTGCAAGCCCACCTGAGTGTGATATTGTTCGCTGGAATTTATTCATCATGGGAAGAAATGCTGATAAGAAGTTTCCCATTGTGCCATCCACTCCAAGGAAAGGTACAGCTCTAAACTCTGTTGATGCGCTTGACTCTCCATCTGTGTTGAGTAAGCTTGTTACACCAACACAACCTGCACGTTCTATTACTACTGCTGAATCTGAAGTTACTTATGATGATGCATCTACTGTTCTTGATGAAACTTGTTCATTAGGTCCCGTTTTAGATGCTACTATTGCTAAATCTAAACAAATTGAAAATGTTGAAACACATGTTAATTCACCTGAATTTACATGTGATACTGATGATGAGTGTGATGATATGTATGTGAATCTTGATGATGCCCTTGTTCAAGAAATTAATACTATGAAAGGTGGTAATGCCTTTGAAAAACTTGTTAAAAACCAAGCTGTTAAATACAATTTATCTCATGATGCTAAATTTGCTACATCTCCTGTAAACATAAAAGATAAAGATTATGATTTTTCTCTTGATTTGGCTCATATAGCTATTTTTGAAAGAGAACCTTTCTGTCAAACTGAAAATGAAAGTGTTGTAGAACATATGAATGAATTGTCTGATTTAAGTGGATTATTTGTTGAAGACATAAAAATGTGCACTTACTTTGTTGCTAAAATATTTCCTTTCTCATTAAAAGGAGAAGCTAAACTTGGTATAATAATTTGTCTCCTGGTTCCATCACTAGTCCTAAGGGTTTACTTGATGCTTTCTTTCAAAAATATTTCCCTGCTAGTGCTCAACATGATGCCTTACTAAAAATCTATAATTTTAATCAGAAGAGGGTGAGAAATTGCCCAAATCTTGGACACGCTTTTGTTGCATCTTGAGGGGGCAGCCGAACCATGATTTGTAGAAAAATGATCTACTTGATATATTTTATAGTGGAATAACAGCTGAATCTAGGACATACCTGTATAGTTTTGCTAGTTGTGTTTTCAGGAAAAGGATTCCCGTGGAAGCTGAAGAATTATGGGCTACTATATGCAAGAATAATGATGATTGGGATATTTCTGAAACTACTCCAACACATCAACCAACACCGAAGAAGAGAGGTATGATTAAATTAAATGAAGAAACAATGAGGGAAGCTAAAAGATCTCTTCAAGAAAGTGGTATTAATCTGAAGATGTGAAATATTTACCTCCAATTGAAGAATTATGTAAGCCTATTCCTCCTCCAACCGTTATTGAGGTACACTCTCTCCAAAGGTTTGATGATAGAGATTTTCCTTACTCTAAACCTCCTTCTCAATGCTTTGACGAATTTGATGATTTTATTGTTAAGCAATGCAATTTTAATACGAGAATAGAGAATCACCTAATGAAAAATTCTCATGATTTACATGATATTGTTGATAGAATTTCTAATGATATTAAAGAGCTAATTAAACACTTTCATATAGTTCAAACTCAAATAGATCAACTCACTAAAGTGCAAAAAGAATTGCTAGTAAACAACTCTATTGCTAAAGAAAAACTTGTTTGTGAAGTAACAACTAGAGGTGGTAAATCAACTCAAGATCCTTTGTATCCTGAAAGACATGATAAAAGAATTGAAGAAGATTCTCAACGAGTGAATGAACCTAGTATTCCTTCTAGGAAAAAAAAAAGAAACATAAAACTGCTGGAGAATCCTCGGAACCTGTTATTGATCCTAATAGTATATATGTTTCTGATGCTGAAACTGAAAGTGGTAATGAACACACCAATGATAATGCTAATAACAATGATAAGGATAAAAAATTCAATTCGGATCAGGAAGAAATAGAAGAAGAACCTGAAAAACATGCTAAAAATAAAAATTACACTAAAGAAGATTTTATTGCTAAGAAACATGATAATGAAAGAGAACCTTGGGTCCAAAAACCAATGCCTTTTCCTGCTAAACAACTTAAATCTAAAGAGGAAAATCATTATAATAGATTTTATGATTGGATGAAACCATTGTTCTTGCAAACTCCTTTGACTGATGCTATTAAGTTGCCTCCATATTCTAAATATATGAAATATATTGTGACTAACAAAAGGAAAATGCCCAATGAGGAAATATCTACTATGCTTGCTAATTACTCTTTTGACGATAAGGTTCCAAAGAAGCTTGGTGATCCAGGTATACCTACTATTCCTTGCTCTATAAAAAATAATTATGTTAAAACTGCTCTATGTGATTTGGGAGCTGGAGTTAGTGTTATGCCTTTCTCTCTTTACAAGATACTTTATCTTGACAAATTGATACCTACTTATATATCGTTGCAAATGGCTGATAAATCTACTGATGTTCCTGTTGGAATTTGTGAGGATGTTCCTGTCCAAATAACTACCAATTGCTTAATTATGACTGCATTTGTTGTTCTTGAAACGCCTGAAGATGATAATATGTCTATTATTCTTGGAAGACGTTTTCTAAATACTGTAGGGGCTGTTATTGATTGCAATAAAGGGAAGGTTACTTTTAATGTTCATGACAAGGAGCATACTGTTTATTCTCCCAAGAAAGTTGATAGAATGCCTGGAGTTAATACAATTACCAATTTTAGGTCTATTAAAGTGGGAAGTATTGATTGCCCATATAAAGAAGAATTCAAAACTCTCATGATTGGATCCATACACTTTCATTATAAGGTAACATGAGTGTATCATATGGTTTAAAATCTTTCATGTCATATAAATTCATTTGTTGGTAAGACTTGATCAACCTTGTTAACAAGTGCATTTTAAATGCATAAGGAGGCTAAACAATTTTATTTCTCTCCTCCTTGTTATACCTACTGTAATATTACTTAGTTTGGAATGTTTAGTTGAATTATTAGAAAATAATTTTTCAGTATTGAATTTAATAATGCAAAATACCAGAAAATGTAAAAAAATTAAGTTTATCACAAAATTAAATTTTATATGAAAAATCATATTTTTCGAGGAGGGACCTGTAAGTGCCAGAGAACCACTAGGGGGACCCCCAGGTCCACCACATCACCTGGTGGCGAGGCAGGCTTTTGGCCGCGCCAGCTGGTGGTGTGGGGCCCACGGGTCGCCCCACTTTCTCTCTCTCCTTCCCCTGCCTTCCTCTTCCCCAAAATATCACTTTTGGATAGCTCAAACTCGTGTTCTTGCTGCTCATCTCCTGGGATTTTGATCTCCACATTCAGCCAATTTCTCCTGCTGAAATTGGGTGCATCTACTCTCCGCTATGTGACTCCTCCGAATATCCAAGTGGAATTTTGTTTTATGGAGTATACATGAAGTATTTTTCTGCTGTAGATATCTTGTTTAGTGAGTTTGAATGCTTGAGCTAAGTTGATGAAACTAGTTTTGATGCATGCTTAATCCTCTAGGAAGTCACTATAGTGGTTTCCCTTCCTTTAGTTGGCAAAAAATCAATTTTTATGATGTTTGTTGAAAAATTCAGAACATGGAAGGAAATTCACATGCACTAAATTCTCATGAGATAGGTTGGAAGGGAAGTACAAAGTTCGTAGAGAGGAAGGAGTGTACCCTGCCGTCTACCCGTGCTCGCAATTCATGGATTTTATAGGGATTACACAAGATTTCCACTCTCTTTTATCCAATACAGGATTGGATCGTTTTCTTGAAGATCTACCTTATCTATGTCGGTGGTGCAGAATTTTCGTTGCAAGTTGAACTCATCTAACCCCACCGTGCATTACACTATTGACAACAAATATGTGGACTTACCTTTTAGTGTTTTCTAGTTCAGTAATGAGAGGATCAGTGGAGAAGCCGAAGGGTAACCCGAGGCTATTGATGGATATGTATGAAGAAATCTGCTATGGGAGAAGTTTCTCTAAGGAGGACGGTAAAATCAGGAGTATTCACCTCCCTTCCATTCGTTATTTTGCATACTTCATTGCCAAGTATGTTTTAGCTAGGAGAACTGCTGGTAAATTAGGCTTGCCTGATCTAGCTTTTCTTGCTGCTGCATTGCATCGTGATAGGACTTATAACTTCGGTGCTCTTATTGCTCACCGTTTCGCGGCTAACCCGAGAAGGGAGGAATTTGTGGAGGACTAGTCGCTTCACGATTATTAGCTTTGCACTGTTTATACCCCCGTCCTAATGATTTGCTATTACCTATGGAAAAACTTGGTATTGATTCAATGAAGAGGCATGACTTTATTGCTGGAAGTGGTAGCTTGCATTATCTCCCTTATACCATAACTTATTCTAGGAGGAAACACCTCAAAGTAACTACGATTGAGAGAATTATTATCTTGCCTACGCCTCTTCTTAACCTTCTTGGCAGGAGGAACTTGTGAGTCTCAGAGGCTGAGTTGGATACACTTGGGGAGCAGCCGGGCCCGGATAGTAGGGGCCACGACGAGGAGCATGTGGGTGGTTTCATTCATCCCCCTGAGACACCGAGCTTTGTGTACCCGGACCCAGGGTATGCGAAACCTTCGAGATCTTCCTCCACCGCAGCCGATGCGGAGTACTACTACACCGGACATAACCCACCGAGTTGGGGCGATTATTCACCGTGGGATTGAGCTCCACCTAGGCCAAAAGCCTAAGATTGAGGGGAGCTATACCAAAACGCACACTCATCTATATATCATATCATTCAGTACTTTGTATATCCATGTTTCATTTTAGTTTTGTTTCTTTCGTTTATTTGTTTATGCTTTGTTTGCTTTCCATAAAACAAAAAATACCAAAACGATATTTGTTATTTCTCTTGCTGGTTTTTTTAGTATCTAGTATTAGTATTCTTAGTATTTATTTCAATTCAATATGCAAAAACACAAAAATATTTTGCTTTGTTGTGTGCTGTTTCGCGCAGGGACAGATTTCTGCTGTCCACCGTAAAATTCATAACTTTTTAAAGGAATGTCGGAATAACCTGAAATTTGGTGTGCCTAGTCCTGCAATGTGTACGCAACTTTCATTAGTTTTGAGTTTTCTGATCTGGGCATGTTAAGGCCCTCGAAATTTTTTGTCTTTGCTGGCTGTTCTGTTTTTCGTTTCTAAATCGGAAAACCCAAAATTATTTTCTGTTTCTCTTTGATTTTGTATAGTTTGTTTCAGAGGTCATTATCTTCAATTACTCCATGTAGCTTGGTTATTATTTGTATATCTTTCAAGCACACAAGTGATAAGACAATTATGATGATCTATGACAATTTCGACTTGGGTAAGAGGCTGGTAATGAACTCTATTTGTTTCTCATTTTTTTACATATACTAATTTATGTGAGCAAGCTTAGCTGGTCACATAAGGTATATGTCGATTGGTGGATTCTTAGTAGTTCGTGTTCTCTTATGATCGTTTCCAAATTACTTATGATGGATGTCATGTCTCTTTGGATATTTGCTTGCATTGCTTTGCTCATAATAGAATATGACAATGTGGTATCCTCCTCTGAATATTTCATTTTAATCGACTTGGCACATGCTTACACATGTTATGACTACAAACAAAAAGTCAATTAAGCCTTGACGACATATTTTGACTCGGAGTTCTTGTATCTTTATTATGCCTCCGTTAATTCTATTTCGTCGCAAGCATGAGTATGACGGTTATTGCTCTCTTGAATTGTCGCTTCCGATCTTTTGCTAGCCACCACTTGCACTAAGCCGATAAAATGCTTGTGCTTCCAAATCCATGAAAACCAAGTTATTCCAAGGAGTCCACCATAAACACCTAAACATAGCAATTTCAAACCATTCAAGTAAATTCTCATGTGCTACCTTTAAAACCTTCAAACACTTCTTAATTTGTGCCACCGTTTTGAGCTCATGGGGAAATGGTAGTTGGTCTTGTTATCTTCCATACTAATTGATTAATTGACTTGCATGCTACATCTGCTCGTCTGCTCGTCACTAATTTTGTCAAGGGCTGGTTAGACCATTCTTATATAAAAAAAGGATTTGAGAAAAAAGTAGGCACTCCTCCATGGTTTGAGATTGTTTGGTGGGCACCTGAGGATTCGGTTAGCCATGGTATTGTTAGCAAGGTGGGGAGGAGTGCAAGCTATCAAAATATATGAATATAAAGATGCATGTTACAAGTGCCTCGGTTTAAAAATAATCGGAACCTCTCTCAACTTTCTTAGTATGGAAGATAACAAGAACTCTATTGCCAGTCGTTGACTTGACAACCATCACTCAAAAACAATTTTACCTCTGTTTTCAAAATGATTAGAAGCTCTAGCTCATGTTGAATCTCTACTTCCCTCAATGAAGGGCATATCTTTTACTTTACTGTTGAGTCTCCATCCTTCTTTGAGCACCTTCTCGAGAGTATAATTGTCATTCTTAGTGTAATGTGCTTGTCCCTTAATATGTTAACCGCGGTGTAATCTAGATGCTTTTATCTTTGATATCTTTATCTCTAGTCTTCCCTTGAAACTCAGAGGTGTCGGGGCATTTATGTTTTGCTGTTACATTCGGGCTAGCGAGATTCCACTTTATCATACTTTCTTATGATCTTTGCAATCCTGTGAATTGATATGTTTCACGTTATTTATCATCGGTATAATTGACATCTGTTCATGGGTTACATAACTATTGGGTGACACCGTTTATATATGCCTTGTTATGAATAGTCTAAGCATTTGTCCTCATAATGAGAATATTTACATCACATGAGCAAATGAGTTCGTGAAAGTTCTTTTATCGCACTCAGTTGTTAACTGAATTTTTTGAGGACAAGCAATAAGCTAAGCTTGGGGGGAGTTGATACGTCCAAAACGTATCTACTCTCCCGAACACTTTTGTAATTGTTTTACCTCTAATTGTTTGTTTTGCATTTAACTAACGCGGACTAACGTTGTTTTCAGCAGAATTACCCTGGTGTCTTATTTTTGTGCAGAAATATCAACCAGAACTCATTTTCTATCAGAGGAGGACCCAGAACCACGAAGAACAAGACGATAGGAGCTAGGGGGCGCCACATCACCCCCTAGCGCGGCAGGCTCCTAGCCGCGCCAGCAGGGGGTGTGGCCCACTCGGCCGCCTCCTCGCGATCCCCTCGCGGCTACTTAACCCTCCGGACCTAAAAACCCAAGGGAGTTAGACACTTTTCCAGAGAACACACCCGTGCACCACCGCCATCGAGAACCCTAGTTCGGGGACCTGAAGTCTCTGTTCCGGCACCCTGCCGGGACGGGGAATCGAAGGGGATTATCGTCATCGTCATCTCCACCGCCTCTCCATCTGACGAGGGTGTGACTCGACAAATCCTAGGGTTGTCCACCCCGGGTCTATTGAGAGGGAGAGAGATGAGCGTTGGTGATCACGACGGCTGACAAGCAAGGCGTTTACCCAGGTTCAGGCTCCCAGAGGATAACACCCTACTTCCTACTTGTCTGGTATTGATGGCGAGTAGTGGTTACAATGGCGAGATGACGATCTCGCTAGGGTTTGTGGTGGCGGCTATCAGCGTGTCCCTCTGGACGAGCAACCCTCCTAGCATTTATAGGTAGGCTAGGTCTCGGGTGAACGGTGCTGATGGCAATTACAGATATGGTAAGAGTCGTATGACCAAACCGACTAGAACTAGGCCACATGATACCCCTATTGGGCCTTTCTTGGGCTTCCGCAGTCTTTGCGTGACCCAGGTAGCCTTATTGTGGGGTAGTCGAAGAGTAGCCCCACAACAGTAGCCCCTGAGTGCTTGGTCGAATCGTAGAGTCGGGCAGAGGACTCCATCCTGGGCACGCCACCTGGTTGCTTGCACTTGAGATTGGACTCGTTTTCTTCGGTCGAAGAGTATGCTCCCGATGGGAGTAAGATCTGCAGTCGACTTATTGGAGCCGTGGCTTTTGTGGAACTTGCATCTGTTCAGCCTCCTGGCTTACCGTCAGTTGATTCAGCTTGTTGAGCTTACTTGGTTTTCTTGCGACCCGATTGCATGTTTCGGGTTCTTTGATCAGCATTGTGGCTTACTCATGTGATTTCAGCTATGAAGCTTACTACTCGAATCATTTGTTCGAGTTCTCCGTCAGCTCTGTGTCTTACCTAGAGCATTTGCCTTGTTGATGTCAGCGATGACGCTTCGCAGCACGCCTCTGCGCCCGATGGGACGTGACGGAACGGGCCCCACTGTCAGTGTTGACTGTAGTCAGTAGTTGCCTGCTTATTTCTGACTTTGGCGCGAAAATTTCGCGGCGTGATGATAGTGCCTTGATATTCGTGCGTAGTGGACAAAGTGGGGGGCGACGGTTAGTCTCTCCATGTGACACGTGCACGGCTGGATGAACAGCGGGGGAACAGTTTCTTCGGGGACGGCCATGATGAATTGCCTGCGCGGTATAAATATTGTACCGCGGCATCAAAACAGGTCATCTTCTCCAATCGCCGTTGCCTCTCCTTCCTGCGCCATTCTTGCCCTCTTTCAGAGCTTTTGCCTTTTGTCCTTCCACCTTCTCTGAGCGCCTAGAGCGATGGGGAAGTCGAAGGCTGCAGCCAGCGCCGCCGCCGAAGCAGACGTGATGAAGAAGCCCGACGGCGACTGGCAGAAGTTGTCGGTGAAGAAGACCGACTTTGAGGTCCTGCGCGCACAGGGCCTGCTCCCGCCGGCGGACCAGGTGACGGTACGCGCCCCAGGTAAGGAAGTGTATCCTGCTCTTCACGAGGGGGAACGCGTTTGCTTCCTGGACTTCCTTCCACGGGGCTTCGGGTTCCCTCTCCATGATTTTGTTCGTGGTCTTTTGTATGCCTATGGGTTTCAGATCCACGATATGACCCCCAATGGCGCCTTGAGAATCGTGAGCTTTATCGTGCTCTACGAGTGCTTTATGGGGATTGCTCCCCACTGGGCTTTGTTGAAGTTGCTCTTCCTTGTCAGGAAGAATGTGGGGAAGAGAGGGTTGACATACCCGGTGGGCGGCTTTGGCATCCAAGTGCGCGGTGACACCCCGTACTTACAGATGAAGAAGTCGGACTCCGTCCAAGGGTGGCGGAAGTGATGGTTCTACGTCAGGTGCGACCAGAAGGGTCTGCCTGACTTCAACGGCGAGCGCGAGTTGCGGAAGACGCACGCGTGGGCGCACTCGCTCGCGGAGGAAGAGAAGGAGGTTGTTAAGCCACTGCTGAGCCTTCTCCGCAATCTGCTGAAGACTTTGGGGCGCGAGTCGGGCGGCGTCCACCTTATGGACACCTTCTTCAGGCTCCGAGTCCAGCCACTCCGCGCTCGCCCCCACCCGATGTGGGCAGCTGAGGGCGCTGGCGACCCGTAGCTTGACGACGAGGAGGTGGAGCTCAAGGTGAGGAGCATCACCAGTCTCCGAGACGTAGACCCCTGCAACATCAAGTGTCCCGTCGCCGCATACGGAGCGAAGAACCCTGTTCCTGAGGTAAGCTTCTACCTTTTTCTTCTTTTCTTTGTTTGATTTCTTGATCCTCTGCTTATTGATTCGTCTGTCTTTGTTGGTTGTAGGGTCGTTCTTTCCTTGTCAGCCTTCCTCCGCTCCTGGAGAAGAGACCTCATGACGAGGGGAAGCTTGTGGAGGAGGAGGGTGACAATGAGGACATTCCTTCCGCCATCTCCCTAAGTGAAGAGGTGGAGGATGATGAGGATGAAGAGGAGCCGGCGCGGAAGAGGCAGAAGCGGCGAAGTGGCGACTCTGTGACTGCTTCGTTCCCTTCGAAGGATGCAGCTGCTGACTTGGAGGAGGGTGGCATGTCATCTTCGGGTGCGAGGTCCCGGGGCGACTGGGATGAGGCCTTGGCTGCACCTCCGGTCAGTTCTGCACCGCCTCTCCAGTTCGCCAGGATGCCCTCCGTCTCCTTGGGAAGCGACGATGGCGTCGGAGCCACCAGGTTAGTCATGCTGATTATGTTCTTGTGTCGAGTTATCTTTTGGAATGTCGGGTTCCATGTTATGAATTTTCGTACGTCGCTTGGCAGTTACCGTTCTGGTGGCACCAGCTCCCCTCCGCACGAAGTCGAGCATATGTTTGCTCCTTCAGCCGAGCTGACTGTGCGGGTGGCCGATGAACCTGCGCGAGCTGGTGGTTCCATGGCGTCGAGTGATGCTGCCGCGGCGACTTCAGCGGATGCTGATCTCCTAGACCATGTAAGTACTCTTTGACTGTTCTTCCGTAGTTTCATCGGGTGTGCGAACAGCGCTCCCGATGGGAGTAGCCCCCGAAGGTGTGGGCGACTAAGATAGTCCTCCGCAACTTTATATATGCTTTTGTTTACAGCCATACTATCGCGAGCAGCTTGAGGCAGTTGCTGCCTTCGTTCGTCTGGAGAAGGAGAGGGACCAGTTTGCGGGCCTCTTTGGACCAGGCCACGAGTCGAGCTGCGAAGCTGGAGCAGAAACTTAAGTCTCATGCCGAGCTGGAGAAGGCGTTGCGCGAGTCGCAGGAGCGCGAGCGTGCGCGGGTCGTCCTGGAGAAGACTCAAGTCGACCGCCTGCTCACACTCGCCGGTGTCCTCGGTGGTGAGTCTTTCGGCTTGGTGCCTACTTTTGTCCTTGGTACATTTTCCTTGGGTTGACTTCTGATTTTTGTTCAGAGAAATGTGGAGGCGCTCCTCCGGAAGGCTCGTCCAGCGACGACGTCGACTTGGCAATTGCGGTCGGGTTCCTCGAGCGCGTCTGCGCGTATGCCTCCGCGGCGCTGCAGTAGTCGTCGACAACACTGCAGAAGTCTACCGGGGCGCTGGCGACTGTGCAACGGAGTATCTTCCCCAGCGTGCCGCCACCGACTGCCATGGACGCAATCGCACCACCTTTTGAAGGCGATGCGACCACCATTGCGGACTACACTCGGACGCAGATGGTACGCGGCTCCGAGCTTACTTTGAGAAAGTTGTCAGCGGCTTCCCTCGAAGGCTTGACGGCAAGACCGCGTCTCTTAGCGGGGTTAAGGCGTAGGCGAGTCAGCTGGCTGCGAAGCTTGTTGCCACCTTCGAGAGGGGGATTGCCAAGGCGACTGAAGCGGCTGCTGCTCGAACAAGTCGCTCCCGGTCGGAGTCTGTAGCATAGGAGTCTTGTGGGGAGGACCTAGTGGTCTTCTTTTGAGTTTGCGGTCTGTAATGAATTATAACTTGCGGGTCTTCTGGCCTTGAATCATGTTTAGTACTGGAGTTGTTGGATTCTTTCTCTTCGAGTTTGGCTTGAGTGAGAAATCGCCTTTATTTTTCCTGCTTTGACAGTGTCGATTCTTGGCAGCATGACACGGGCGTTTCCACTCCGGTTGCTTCGACGGCTGGCGCGGGTGATGAAGAAGGTCCTCCTTCGACTGATTCTGCTCTCCGCTGTCATCGAACAACTTCGGCTCCTGGGCGAAGCGCGAACGACCAACGTTTGATCACCTATATGAGGAACAAGGTGATCGAACTCCAGGCGAAGCTTAAAAATGATGAGTTGGAACTGGAGCGCTCCAAGTCGTGCCCTGTTGCAGAGTTCTCTCAACGCAAAGAATTCCTGCTCGGCGAGATTGATCTGATCAGTCGACAGCTGCAAGGTTGGTAGCATTTTGTTTTTGACTTCCTCCTTTTTGTGTTGTGTTGATTGCGACGTCTCGATGCAGATGGGAACCCTGACTGGCAAGCTGAGCAGGCTCGGATTGATGAGTGGGTCCTCCGAGAGGCGACTAGTGACTCATAAGAGGCGCGCCACTTTTGGTCGAACAGATCGAGAGGGCGGATTCTTGCGTGTACGATTGACCGCACTTGGCGAGCTGCTTTTCTTCTGGAAGGGTGCAGGAAGACCCTCTAGCATATCCATCGCATGTACTTCCCGCACAATGGGTAGCCCCACGAGTTGGCCACATTGCTGGAGAGGTTCCGCGAAGGTGACGCATTGAAGGAGGTTGTCAACGCCCAACTCGTCGCCAGGGCGAACGTTGCGTTGGCGTACGTCCGACTGCATCGGCCGAATCTTCCTCTGGCAAGGTTGTTAGGTGGCTTGCCTGAGGAGGATGACTATGCCGAGACTTTGCCAGCTGCGCGCCAGATGATTCAGCGGGTCCAAAGGCTGAGTGAGCGTCTCGTGGGGCCACTCGATGCGCCGAAGGATGAGCCTGCAGAGTAGGAGTAGCAAGCTTTTGTTGTACATGATTAGTTCTAAGAGGCAATTTTGCCGAGTGTAAATACCAATGTATGTTAGATGAGGTTGGGGGGAGCCCCCGAGTAAGCAAATTGAAATTGCTTGAATTACTGTATGAATATCTGTTGTGCGGCCTCGGGTGGATCGAGTGCGACTTAGATATAAGTGTCTTGTGTGACGCGGCCTAGGATTTTGCGAGTAAGGCCTGGATGGCGCAGCCCCCGAGTGGTTAGAGTGGCGGCTAGGATGTCAAGTGATACTTGTAAAGCACAGCCCGAGTGTGCCGGGCGGCGGCCTAGGATTTTTGACTTGACCTGTATGACGCAGCCCCCGAGTGGATCGAGTAGCGGCCTAGGATTTTGTGAATAAGGCCTGTATGGCGCAGCCCCCGAGTGGCACGAGTGGCGGCCTAGGCTTTTGATTTGACCTGTATGGAGCTGCCCCTGAGTGGTTCGAGTGGCGGCCTAGGTTAGGAATTGCTTTTTGACTGAAGAAGTAAAGGGGAGAGCTTGTTCCATAAATCACTTTATGGATTCTTGCGAGCAGGCCGCCTCGTTAAAACACTTCAAGTCCCCTTAGGTACCCTGGTAAGGGAAAGAGTGCGTCTGAAACCTGCCGCCTTGACATGCTTGCTTTGGTACAATGATGGAGTCGACTTGGCGTAGAAACGACGAAGCTGGCGCGTCTCAGCGGTACTCGCAGGCGCTTCTTGATGCCGTTGCAGACTGGACCGTTGGCTTTCTCGACTTGCCCGTCGGACTGCTGGTGCGAGACAGATGCGTAGTTGAGCTTGATGCCTTGATCAGAGCAGAAGTCCTTGAATTCTTCGGCTGTAAAGTTCGAGCCATTGTCCGTGATGATGCCGTTTGGTACCCCGAATCTGAAGATGATGGACCTGATAAGGTTAACTGCTGATGATGTAGTCGAACTTGTGATAGGCACAGCTTCGATCAACCTTGTTAATTTATCGACTGCGACCAGGAGATGAGTGTGTCCTCCGGGTGAGGATTTCTTGAGCGGGCCTACCATGTCCAGCCCCCATTGAGCAAAGGTCCAGGCTAGTGGTATTGTCTTTAGCGGGGACGCCGGCGCGTGTGGCTTGTTGGCGAACTCCTGGCATCCTGGATACTTCCTTACTACATCTTCGGCGTCGTGCATAGCTGTTGGCCAGTAGAACCCGGCTCGTAGTGCTTTAGCCACCAAGGCCCAACTGCTGGCGTGATGCCCGCAGATACCGGCATGAATATCGAGTAAGATGGCTTGTCCGTCGACTGGATCTACGCACCTTTGTAGAATTCCTGAGATGCTTCTCTTGTAGAGCTCACCATTGATGATGGTGAAACTGTTGGAGCGCCGGATGATGCGCTTGGCTTCGACTGGGTCGTTTGGCAGCCTTTGGTGTAGCATCTAAGCTAGATATGGGCTCTTCCATGTAGATTCAACCAGCATGACCTCCATGGGCTCCTTTTCTTTGCTTGGCGGGTTGGCAGTGCTCGTTAAAGGTATGGAGGAGGCTGGTGCGGGTCGAAGCTTAATGGATCGCTGCGTGATGCGCTCGAGGAAGACGCCGGGTGGCACTAGTACCTTGTCTGACCCCATGTTGGCGAGGACGTCGGCTTCCTCGTAGCTCTCGCGGCCGATGTGCCGCAACTCTCAGCCGTCGAATGTGCCCTCCAGCTGGTTGTACAGGTCTCTATAGGCGATCATGTTGTCGGCGATGGCATCGCAAGACTTCATAGTTTGTTGTACGACGAGGTAGGAGTCTCCTAGATCATGAGGTGAGTGGCGCCGCAGTTCTTGGTCATCTGCATGCCATGCATTAAAGCCTCGTACTCTGCTTCGTTGTTGGAGGGTGTTGGGAAGTCCATCTGCAGAACGTACTTCAGCTTGTCGCCTTTGGGGGAGATGAGGACGACTCCTTCCCCGGCCGCTCTGAACTTCTTGGAGCCGTCGAAATACATTGTCCATGCGTTGGACATGTCGGGGTTGTCCGGTAGCTGGGCTTCTATCCACTCGGTGGTGAATTCTGGAAGGACTTGGGCCTTGATTGACATCGGCTGAGCGTACTTCAGCCCCCAGGGTCCTAGTTTGACAACCCACTTGGCGACTCGCCCTGTCGCGCGCTGGTTTGTGAGGATGTCTTCTAACCCGGAGGAGCTTACCACCGTGATCGGGTGCTCGGAGAAGTAGTGGACGACCTTTCTTGAAGTCATGAAGACTCCGTAGGCCAGCTTCTGGTAGTGCTGGTAGTTTTGCTTGGACAGTATTAGGACTTTGCTGAGGTAGTAGACTGGTCTTTGGATACGATGATTGTGCCCTTCTTCTTCTCGCTCCACTACGAGTACAATGCTCACCACCTTGTTGGTTGCTGAGACGTAGAGGTAGAACGGCTCGTTCTCCAGTGGTGCCACCAAGACTGGGGAAGTCGTCAGGGTCTTTTTGAGTTGATCGAATGCGACTTGCGCTTCCTCTGTCCACTCGAACTTGCCCGTCTTCTTCATCAGTTGGTAGAAAGGTAGGGCCTTCTCACCCAACTTACTAATGAACCGGCTGAGAGCTGCGAATCGGCGGCTTATCGTTGCACCTCACGAAGTTTGGTTAGTGTTGGCATTGTGAGTATGTTTTGCACCTTCTCGGGATTTGCTTAAATTCCTCTTGCAGAGACGAGGTACCCTAACAGCTCTCTGGCTGGCACACCGAAAACGTACTTATCTGAGTTCAGCTTGATCTGGTACTCGTTGAGCGCGGCGAAGACCTTGCGGACGTCGTCGACTAGGGTGTCTTCCGTGCGGGTCGTGACGACGATGTCATCGACGTAGACCTGAACAATTTGCCCGATGAGCCCTTTGAGGCATGCTTGCATTGTGCGCTGGTATGTGGCGCCAGCGTTCTTCAACCCACTTTTTTTCTCTAATCTCCACATCAAACTCTTGCAAAAGGAGAACCCAACGAATGAGTCGAGGTTTAGCATCCTTCTTACTCGAAGGGCATTGTCTGATAGCAAAAGACACTGTCGGGTGTTATGAATGCAGTTTTTTCTTTGTCGTCGACGTTCAGTCTGATCTGCTGGTAGCCTGAGTAGGCGTCCAGGAAAGACATGCGCTCGCAACCTGCTGTCAAGTTGATGATCTGGTCTATCCGCGGAAGCGGGAATGGTCCTTTGGGCATCATTTGTTGATGGCAGTGAAGTCGACGCACATGCGTAGTTTCTTCGTCTTCTTCTTCTCTTCAAGGACAGGGTTGGCGACCCAGTCCGAGTCTTTGATTTCTCGGATGAACTTGGCGTGCAGCAGTCGGTCGATTTCCATAGTGATCGCGTCCCGTTTGGGTCCGGAGAAGCGTCGCATGGCTTGCTTGACGGGTCTGGCGTCCTTGTGGACTTTTAAGGAGTGCTCGGCGAGATTCCTGGGTATTCCTGGCATGTCAGAGGGTTGCCATGCAAAGATTTTCCAGTTCTCACGTAGAGACTCGACGAGCGCGCTTTCCTATGCGGGGGTCAGGCTTGACGATACTTTGACCGTCTTGCTGCTGTTAGTCGGATGGACTGGGTGGGTTGTTGTGTCGTCGTTTGTGTTGAAGGCGGCGTCCTTGGCTGGCTTCTTGTGGGGTGGGAAGATGGTCTTGTCGTTGTCGGCTGCTATTGCCTCGAAATGCTCTTCGACCCCGAAGAACTCAGAGATCGTGTTGAACTCGCGGTCGCAGCTGTTGGAGCGGTCGAAGTCGCCCCGCACGGGAATTGTGCCTTTGGCTCCAGTCAACTTGAGCATTAGGTAGGCGTAGTGAGGTACTGCCATGAACCTAGCGGAGGTTGGGCGCCCAAGTATAGCATGGTATTGTGACTTCCAGTCGACGACCTTGAAATCGATCGACTCTCTCCTGAAGTGCTCAGGTGTGCCGAGGATGACGTCGAGTGTGATCGTTCCCATGGACGTGATTGCTTGCCCTGGTACTATGCCGTGGAAGGTGGTCTCAGACTCCGGCAATTTTTCTGTCGACTTGTTCTTCCTTCTGAGAGTGTCGGCGAATATGATGTTAATGCCGCTGCCTCCATCCATGAATACCTTCTTCAGGTTGTAGTCTCCGATCAGAGCTTCAACTACTAGGGCAGCGTGCCCAGGTCGAGGTACGTCCGACGGGTGGTCTTCCCTTGAGAATGTGATCGGTGTCTCTGACCCTCTCAGGTAGTTTGGTACTGCGCGTGGGCAAGTGGTGTCTTGGAGGACTTGGCGGGTGATGAGCTTATGTACCCTGTTTGAAGGGCGTCCCTTCTGTATCTTGTTGAGCTATCCCCGCGCGGCTGGATACGCGTTGTGTGCCATTGGCTGGACTTCATGATGCGGCTGCTGTTGGGGGAAGGCTCCCGCCGCTTGTGCTGGGGTGTTGTTCGCAGGTGCTGCCTGAATGGCAAGCTGCGGGGCTGGCTGCAGTGCCGACACAGGAGTGATGATATGATGCATGGCCTCATAGATCTTTCGTGCTTTACGGCAATACTTCAACAAGTGGTTGGCGCCCCATTTGCCCGTTTCCGGGTTGCGGAACATGTGGTGCTTGCAAGGTTGCGCTAACTCCTCGGCTGGTGTCAACGCACGTCTCCACTCGCGTTTTTGGCCTCTGTCGTTGCGGTTGATGCTGCCGCCGCTGCGGTTGTACTGTCTTGGGTCGGATTGTCGACCTTGATCACCGCTGCGACTGTATTGGTGACCTTGATCATAATGGCAATTGCTATCGTGCGTGTTATCACGGGGGGTTTGATATCCCGCCGCTACTAGCTCGATCGAGTTGAGGTTGGTAAAACGTGGTTTCTTCTTTTGGCGTCCATCTCGCCAGTTACTTGTTCCGGCTTCGTTCTTCGGGAAGTTGTCGCGGACGTAGTCCTCTCCTTCCGCCCACTGGTTGGCTATCTTCATGAGCTATATCATGGTTTTCGGCTGGAGCCTACCGAACTCTTCGCGGCGGGAGACGCCGTGCATGAAGGCGTCCATCACCCGATCTTCTGAGACGTCTTCCATAGTGTTGCGGAGAAGTGTCCACCGGAGCGACTCATCTTTTCCTTGCTTACAGGCTTGCAACTCGATGTAGGTTGTCGGCCTCGCGTACGTTCCAGGGAAGCTTTTGATGAAAGTATCTTGGAATTCCTCCCAAGTTCTGAAGGAGTCCTTAGGCTGGCTAGTGAGCCACCCGCGTGCTGAATCCGTGAGCATGAGGTGGATGTACTGCACCGCTGTGGTCGATGTTCCGCCTTGACAGGTGCAGGCGATGAGGTAGTCTTCGAGCCAAACGGGTGGGTCTTGTTTCCCGTCGTACTTGGGTGTTCCTGCTGCTAGCTTGAAGCCTTTTGGCATGCAGGTGCCGCGGATGTTGAAGCTGAAGCATGCGGCGCCGCACGGCTCGAAGTTGCGGGCGGCATGATCGTCCAGGTTTGTCGTGTCAATCGTACGTTGGGTGCGGTTGCGGTCCACCATCTTTTGCACGATGACGTTGCGAAGGTCTTCGCCTGGTTGCGGCTGTCGTAGTGGCCTTGCTGCTGGGCCATCTAGTGCTGCAGGCTCGCGGGCTTGGTGTTCTCGCTCCTCTCGTGCCCGGTTACTTGGCGCTTTGTTTGACAAGGCGTCCTCTATTGCCTTCATGGACATGATCTGCTGTTTGTGGAGAAGGGCGCGCGCGTCTACCTCCAGTGGCTGCGTGAGCCGCATGAATGTTTCGACTGCCATGATAGCGGCATTGGCCGTTTTGGGGACGGGTATACCGTTTTCATCCTCGGTTACGAAGGACGAGTCGAGGTTGCGGGTTACCCTGGCTCGATCGACTTCCATCATGAGGGGCATGCGAGCTCTGTGGCGCCGCGCTCCTTGGTTGACATCCGTGGAGGAGGTAAATGAATAGGTGGCCCTTCTGGCGCTTGATGCGTCAGCCTCCTTCTTGCACCGAAAGAGTTCGGCTTTTTCTGCTCGAAGTCGTTCGCCTTCCTTGCGTAGCAAGTACTGGACTGCCAGCTGATCTTCCCGAGGCGCGTTCGGTGGTGGAAACGTGCGTCGTCGACTGGCTTCATACCCCTGATCGCCATGTCGCGCGTGATGGTGAGCCGCATCACCTGGTCGGGCATGACCACCTCCAGTGGGTATGCGGGTTCGTCGTTCCCTCTGACGGCACCGTGCCAGCCATGAAGACTTGCGCGGGGTAGACTTGGGTAGGGGTGTTTACACTACCGCTGCTAATTCTATCGTCCGAGCCTTGCTCAGGATCAAAAATCACCGCAACGTGATAGGTAGCTTAATCATCGCTGCGTCTCTTTTCCTGGAACCCTGCGATTTTTGCCGCGGTCATGGAGGGCGACTTCGCAGTCGCCGGAGCGAGTGTGATTGGCTCAGGGAAGACTTGGTGAGTCCATGAAGATGCGCGTGACGTGGCCGACGGTGGCGCGACCCTGGTCGCACGCGTAGACGCGGACGACGCAGTCAAAGCTGGTGTAGACCTTGGTTTCGCCAGCGATGCGATCGAGATGGTCGAAGCAGACTCGATCTGCATGGCAGTCGCCGAGGTAGTTGACGTAGTCGACGTAGATGCGGATTGATCAGTCGAAGATGCGATCTTCGCAGTCGCGGTAGATGACGGCGGGGGCGGCACGATGGTGGCTGATGCGGGTGTTGTCGACGCGCATGGCGCATTCGCCATGGACCTGAATATTCCGCGACTGTCTACGAAGCAGTGCATGGTACCAAAGGTGATGCATATACATTCGTACAGATCGACGTACACCGAGCGGTGGGCCGGCGGGTGGAAGGTGTACTCGATGGAGCCGAAGCGGATTGGCTCCTGGGTGATGCAGACGTCGATCTTCTTCGCTGATGGAGCCGGTGCGACCATGATTCCAACGCTCGACCTTCCCACAGACGGCCCCAATTGACGAGGGTGTGACTCAGCAAATCCCAGGGTTGTCCACCCCGGGTTGATTGAGGGGGAGAGATATGAGCGTTGGTGATCACGACGGCTGACAAGCAAGGCGTTTACCCAGGTTCAGGCTCCCGGAGGATAACACTCTACTTCCTGCTTGTCTGGTATTGATGGCGAGTAGTGGTTACAATGGCGAGATGACGATCTCGCTAGAGTTTGTGGTGGCGGCTATCAGCGTGTCCCTCTGGACGAGCAACCCTCCTAGCCTTTATAGGTAGGCTAGGTCTCGGGTGAACGGTACCGATGGCAATTACAGATATGGTAAGAGTCGTATTACCTAACCGACTAGAACTAGGCCACACGATACCCCTATTGGGCCTTTCTTGGGCTTCCGCAGTCTTGGTGTGACCCAGGTAGCCTCATCGTGGGGTAGTCGAAGAGTAGCCCCACGTCAACTTCAACCATCCATGTTTCCCCCATCCATGAGTGAGTAATTCACCGCTGTAGGCTTGAGGGGATGGTAGGGATTGGATGAGTGTAACATCCCAGCATTTTATAATGTTCAAAAATCACTAAAATTTAAAACTTTTGTTACATTTAAAATAAAACATAAAAAGGCATAAGAAAACCAACTGTTAAAGATTTCAAACATACTCAAAGGGTTTAATATTTCAAATATCTCAGTTTATCATTATTTTCAAAAGTTGTTTCAAGTTAAACATTTTATTATCCATTGTAATTATTAAAACCTCAATATCTAATTTGACAAATGTTTTACAAACCTTCAAACCATATTCATGAAATAAAAGGTTTCTTTATAAGTATTTGATTTCAACCACTTAGCCATAGCTAATCATAAATTAAAATAATATTACAACTATTTAGAACATGGTATAATTGCCAAATGGTTTTCACTCTTTCACTTGAGTTCAAAACATAGTTTTATAATTACAAGTCTATAGTTTATAACCTTAAAACTTCATAGATTTTATAATTAATTAAATTATCGAGCAGACCAGGTCGACACCATCCACCTCGCTGCAACGAGACGCGCATGTTCGTTGCCTTCCCGAGCCAGGGGAGCCATTGGAGCGAGAGATTCGTCCACGCCCGAGCGTGCGCCGTCGTCGTCGCCATCTCCGGCGAGGAGCGCGCCGCCACGGTGAGGTCCTCAACCCAGAGCCGTCCGATTAAATATCTACGGCCAGGATTAGATTTTTAACCGAAGCGGTACAGATTGATCTGGACAGTCAGATCTGGATCTGACGATCAAGATCTGTTTACTTATCCACGTCAGATCCCAGTCAGCACACAGTCAGCAGCCCAGTCAGCGCTGACGTGGAAATTGATTTCTTTTAATTAGTTTAAATGGCACTTTTGCAGAAACACCCCTGTAACTTAGATTTGTTATAACTTTTTACTCCCATATCCAAATTCAAATATTTTTATATATTTGGAAAGCCCTTGACATGTAGAATATTTAAAATATTCAAATTTCAAATGGATGATTTGAGTATATTTGTAATAACTTTAAATCTATAAATCCAAAAACTACAAATAATTTTTTTTAGAAACTTTATAAGATTTGTAACTTGATGCCTCATATATAAAATATTTGGAGTAGTATTTGAATGATTTGATAGTTATATATTTAATTTGAATAGTTTGACTATTTTTGACATAACTATTAATAGAAATATTATTTTTGATTAAATCAAATTGCTATAAATTTAATTAAATGCCCCTGTCTATTAACACTATTATTAAAATTTTGTTATAAAAATTTAATCATAGAAAACTTTAATCTTATATTTATTCCTCTTATTATATTTTCCAAAAATAGAAATTAATTAAATTGTATTTATAAATTCGTGCATATTTATAAAGAAATCCCAAAGGTTATTTTGATACTTTCTTGTGATTAAAAAGTGCATTTCATGCATAAGTTATTTTAACTTATTTTATTATATAGTTATACTCCTCATAAGAAAACCTCTTCATTATTTTCTCTAAGTTACGATTATTTTCAACTTAGCATTTTGGTAAAGTGTTTTACACATAGACACTTAGGATTTTCAACGTGGAGCTAGAAGACCAATGCCGGACTTAGAAGAAAACAGACTCTGTAAGCATCCCAAGATGTCAAGCACTTAGAAGAAAAGTGAAAAGAAGTTCAAGAAGGACAACCTCACTTCTATTCTCGAAGTCTTTCTCTCTGTCCTTTCTTCTTCTCTGAGACTTCATGAAGACTAAGAAAATCCAAGACCAGCCCAGGTGATACAAAAATTATCAAGGCTGAAGATTATTCAAGTCTACCAAGAATTCAATCAAGACATCACGAAGGAAAAATTACAAGTCTGGAGATGAAGCCTGGAAGATCAACTACATCCTTATTTCTACCTTTGTCCCTCTTCCCTAATCTTGTCTTTTAAGACTTAAACAAATTTTGATCATGATGTTATCATCATTAAAGTCATTTTGACACCCATTTTCTTTTTGCATTAACTTAAAATATTTTCTTAGCATGACATACATCTCTAGTCCTTAGGAATATTTTGCACCTCATGCATAAACATATTTTCCTTAGAAGTTTTATGAAACCTGTTTGTTCACTATGTATGTACATGTAGGGGTGTAAACGGTTAGGATAATTTCCGCACCATATCCGATTTCAAAACCGTTTTAAACAATCCATATCCGGTTTTGAGGAATCCGACGGATAAGGATATCCGATTCCGAACTTGACACCCGGATATGGTATAGGATATGGTATGGAAAATAGGCTAAAATATGGATTATCCGAAATTTAAATAGGATTATCCGATGGTTGGAATCCGAAGGAACCGATTTTGTACTGAAATGTCTAGTCCAATTTAGCATAATTTGTAGCTAGTAAGTTGTCGAGTTCGTTAGTCGAACAATATCTCACTTAAATAGTCAGTGTAAAGACTATGAATTACGGGTTTGTTTGTTACTAGGTTATCGAACAACTATTTTTGTATGTATGGTTTTATAATTTACTTGTACATGTATCAATCCGATTAATTTTGTTACCGCTCCGAATCTGCCCCGTTTCCGCCTCTGAATCCGCCATCACGGATATCGGCATCCGAATCCGCATCCGACACTTATCCAATCCGCTCCGAATCCGATGAAAAATTATGGTAAAGGATATGGTAAAGGAAAAATCCGATCAGATCCGATCCGTTTACACCCCTATGTACATGTATGTTTGATGATTGTTGTTTGCTGATTGTTGTATTGTTGTTTGCTTATATTGTTTAGATTCAACGGAGAGCAAACGTTCGTTGTTGAAAAGAGTTTGTGAACAACGACAACATTCAAAGGCAAGTGGCACACCTCATAAACTTCCTATTATTTTTCTATATGCATTACTTAGTGTATTTTTATATAAGCATGTGTAGGATAGTATTGCTATGCTTTACCTGTGTAGAAACACTTACTCTTGTGTCTAGATTCCTATACAATACTTAGTAGATATATTGATGCTATGCAATTGATGAAAAGTTTTATAAAATGTTAAGTGACTACTCGGGGCTTTGCTCATGGTTGTCGTCGCTTAGGATGAATGGTCTATTCTACTTAGGGCCGTGAGCATGGTGATTTTCACCTGAGAGTGTACATCCACTAAGTTAATGAACCTCCTTGGTGGATTGGTTGTATATGGTGGCGAAGTTGAGTGGCTACTCCGGTCCATGTCTATGGTTCCTGGAGTATGTGCACTTGTGGATGGCCACCCAGGGAACAAAGGAATCTGAAGAACTCCGAGTGACGATTGCTTCCAGTGCAGCCATTGCCATATGGGCTCTGCCTTGATCAATTATGTTGGCTGGACTCTCTCCGGCTTGACAAGCAGATGTAGGGGGATGTTAGGTGGAATGGGTCAAGGCAGAGTTGGAGGGAAAATGCTTCTGAAAGATCTCGTCTCATTCTTCTCCTTTTCCTTATCACTATAAGTGTGTAAAGGATAGTTTGGGTTGAATGGGTACAATGGTGAACGTGCGCAACCTCTGCAGAGTGTAAACCTAAGTACTTAGGGACACTTCTTTTGGGCTTATGCTTATGCATAAGCCTGCTTATAGATTTCGGTGGGTAAAAACTGCGGTGGGTAGAAACTCTAGGGAGACTTCTTTTAGGCTTATAGTGTTTTAGCTTATTTGTAAGGATGAGTAGTGAGATGTCTATTATGCCCATGCATACATGTATAGCAGCTGGTGCATGACATGGTGCATGCCAGCGTAACGTAAGGTTGAAATATTCTGTCAGCTTGCTACAACTTTACATCCATGGAACGTTCTGCTCCCCACTACGTGCATGCGATGGACTTGACCAGCAACAGATAAGATAAGCATCAGCGTGACATAAAAATAGAATTTACTCCGCATGCAAAATCGAGCTAGCTTCCTATCGATCCAAACACCGGTCGGGACATCGCCATTGGAGAGTTGTTGTCAGCGCGTTCAGAGGCGGACCGGGGTGTGCGGAAATGCGAAACGGGGACAGGGAGTGGCATTTGGACGTAAATATGGATGAAAAGGGGGGCAATCAGTTATACCGCTTCGTGAATCTCGGGAAGAAGCTCGGGAAACTGCTCCAGATGAGCTTCTCCAAATTGCACTACGACTCGCTTATGGAGAGTTTCTCGGTGGAAATAAGCAAGACACTTCTATTGGGCTTGTGCTATGGGGAACCTAGAAGCAAGGATAGAAGCCCAAAAGAAGTCACCCTTAGCCGTGTCCCCGGTACGGACAATTTGAGTAGCTGATCACGGACGTCAAACGGAGGATTCCATCATTCCAACTTCAGAAATAAAACTTGATGGGTGAATAAGGGAAGATGAGATTTTGGTTTTCATGCCATACTTGTCTTGATTTGAAGAAAGTGTTCTCAAAAGAGTAGGAAAAATTGGCTTTATGCAAAATAGCCTTGAACTCCATCAGCGAAATATGTATATAGGCTATAGAGTTATTCCATTAAGTGTCCACCATAGTGTCACTTGCCAGACTCCATTTTTAATGGAATCTGACCCACGTTGTTGCAATATTTTTCTTATTGCAGATTGTTCAGATGGCGAGTGAGGTTTCGTTTTAAGGTTTTGAGTCTACAACCAACATGTTTTCGCCTGTGGCAACATGAAGTTGATGGAGACTCACTGCTATTGTATTTCCGCTGCTTACTCTTTAAAAGGTAGCTTTATGCTATGCAACTTGTATTGAATATTTTGTAATTCTGGATCATCGATGTAATAAAATTGATACTTTGTTGTGATATTACATCGTAAACTGTGTGTGCAAACGAATCGATCCAGGGATTTGCACTATACACAGGTGTCTGCCATATTTTAAGTGCAGGTACGCTACAGATGGTATCAGAGCACTGTGTTGCCTGTAGGTTCGAAACACTAGGTTGGATAGAAATAGGATTTGGCCATAGGATTGAAAATCTATTTCATTCAGTTTGCTAAAAATAAGAACTTTTCAAACATCATTCTTGTAATTATCTTAACTATTTCATTTCTAAGTTTCTTCTCTTGTTTTCTTCGATGACCTCCCTCATTGAATCACTCAAGAAGGGACCAGTGATGACCATGACCTTGAAATGTGAGACTGAGTTTCCGAGAGCACTTAAAGATAACATGAAGAGCTTAGGTTTTGAAGGAGAAGTAGTATACAAAGGTTTTCTTTTCATGGATGAAGGCCAAGAGTACTGGTGGGTGCAAGTCCATCTATACATGAGCAAAGAAGCTGACCACAAGACTGAGGGTGACTGCATGTTCACCAACCCAATAATTCATACCTCATTCTTTGATTCAGCAAGAAATGCAGCATGGGGAGCCATCGAGTACCTTGCAGAAAGACTTCATTTTAGACTTCACAACACCGAGAAGTATCTTGAAGAACTCAAGGAAGTTGAGGAAGAACTCGAGGCACTCAAAAAAAAAGATTAGACCACCTACCCCTTAGAATAACGAGATCCGATGATGTATTGACCTATCAAATTGTGGTATGGCAGTACTATCAAATTTTTCTTTCCATCATGTTGGTGTATTTTCGTTCGATAAACGATTAGTTCGATTTCTCAAAATAAGTTTGAAACTTTTCATGTATGTGTTTGCTTGTGTTTGAACCATGTTGATTGATTATGTTAGAAATTGGTTGCCTTGTTCTGATTTATTGAATTAGGACTTCTCCATATTACATATAATTCAACTCAGTAATTTTGTAAAACAAACAGATGTCTCACCCCAATATCAACAACAATGAATTGCACACAACAATGCGACTACTATTAGAGAACCAAAGTCAGCTGTGGAATTTGGTCAATGACCAACTGCCTAAGATTGATCAAAACCATAGTGATTTGGAAGAGGATCTTATGACCAAACCGAAGGCATGCAAAACTTGTGGAGATATAGGACATACGTCCAAAGAATGTTCTGATGAGTGGCCCCATGGTCATACTAGACATCTTGTTAAAGGATGCCCCACAAGTCAGGTTACTTGCTTCTTGTGTGAAGGAACAAATCATGTCCCTATATAGTGTCAACTTTATCCCTTGATGCAACAAGTTATCCAGCAAACCAAGGAAGGAATGCAACAGTCTCTCATGAACACCCTGAATGAACAAGAACAAAAGGTTAAACCCAAGAAAGATCTTAGCCACATAAGTTGTTGCAAGTGCAAAGACAAGGGACATTACGCTGATAAGTGCCCTGAGTGGAAGAAGGATAAATCTCTCCAAGGACCGAGTGGAAAACGTGAGTGCTCAAACTTTCTGTAACCACCACATGCCATTGTATTTTGAATACTTGTACGATCTACATCAGAGAAATAAAAAAGATTAAACAAAGTTTCTAGACTGACCACAAAAATTCCTTTTAAGGGTGGTAGCCACCCAGATTGATTTAAACCCCGTTACCTTAACCCGGAGATCCCAAACCGTCTTCCTTCTAGCCTCCCCAATTAGAAAAATCCTTCCCAGCCAATTTTCAAGTTTCCATGTCAGAAATTCCATTTCTCAAAACTTCTCGAATTATCAGAATCATTCCAAGCTTTTGCTTTACCTTCTAGCTTCTCCGAATCTCGGGGACGAGATTCCTTTTAAGGGTGGTAGTCTGTAACATCCCAACATTTTATAATGTTCAAAAATCACTAAAATTTAAAACTTTTGTTTGATTTAAAATAAAACATAAAAAGTAATAAGAAAACCAACAGTTAAAGATTTCAAACATAGTCAAAGGGTTTAATATTTCAAATATCTTAGTTTATCATTCTTTTCAAAAGTTGTTTCAAGTTAAACATTTTATTATCCATTGTAATTATTAAAACCTCAATATCTAATTTGACAAATGTTTTACAAACCTTCAAACCATATTCATGAAATAAAAGGTTTCTTTATAAGTATTTGATTTCAACCACTTAGCCACAGCTAATCATAAATTAAAATAATATTACAACTATTTAAAACATGGTATAATTGCCAAATGGTTTTCACTCTTTCACTTGAGTTCAAAACATAGTTTTATAATTACAAGTCTATAGTTTATAACCTTAAAACTTCATAGATTTTATAATTAATTAAATTATCCAAATAAACATTTCATTTGCTTAAATGATTTTCATTTATTTTCAAAACATGAAATGATTATTGTATTTTAAATAAGAATTAAAACTGAAATCTTTTCCAAAGTTGTTATATGAAGTTTCAAATGATTTACCTTAATATAAAATATAATGGTGCCCCAAAATAAAATTTAATTAAGATTGAATCCATTATATTTCTATTAAATATTTATATTCTATTATTCTACTATTAAACCAAAATAAAGATGAATGATTAAGCAGTTGAGTTTAAATAATTTAAATTCAAACGTATTGGAATGTGGGTATTTTACAAATTTTATTTAGCCAAAAGAAAATTTAATTAAGATATAACTTCAAATTTGACTTTAAGTGTCAAATTTGTATTTAATGAATATTTCAAAATATTAATTTCCAAATTATTCAAAACATGCCCACAACTGGTTTAACACAAAGATAATAATTTTACAAATTTTTAGAAATTTGTTTGACTTCATTTGGACATTTAAATCAAAAGATATGAATAAAATGGAAAAATCAGAAAAAGAAAAATCGCTGACGTCATGCTGACGTCAGCTCCATCTTCAACCTCCAGCCGGGAATTTCGCCCCGATTTGCTCTTTCCTTTTTCGTTCGATTCGCGCAAATTAAGCGATTAAAAACCTAACCGAGGACGCCTATAAATTCTCCACATCCCCGCCTACATTTCCCCTCTCATCCCCATCGAAATCGTGCCGCCAGGCCGTCTTACGAGCACGCCGGAGTTCATCTCCTCCGCCGCCGCAAATTCCTCTTCTCCGGCGAGGTGAGCAACCATCCGACCCCGAGACCGTGTCCCTTCTCTTTATTCCGTCTCTGTGAACCTCCCTGATGTTTTGAATCTTCAAACGCTGATGATTCGAGCGAGCACGCAAGTCACCGGAGTTGCCGTAGCTGCGCCCGCGTCTCCGTGCCGCTTCGGGCCGCCCGAGCAGACGACGTCGCCACCATCCACCTCGCTGCAACAAGACGCGCCTGTTCGTAGCCTTCCCGAGCCAGGGGAGCTATTGGAGCGAGAGATTCGTCCACGCCCGAGCGTGCGCTGCCGTCGTCGCCATCTCCGGCGAGGAGCGCGCCGCCACGTTGAGGTCCTCAACCCGGAGCCGTCCGATTTAATATCTACGGCTAGGATTAGAAGTTTAATCGAAGCGGTACGGATTGATCTGGATTCAACACACAGTCAGCATCCCAGTCAGCACACAGTCAGCAGCCCAGTCAGCGCTGACGTGGAAATTGATTTCTTTTAATTAGTTTAAATGGCACTTTTGAAGAAACACGCCTGTAACTTAGATTTGTTATAACTTTTTACTCACATATCCAAATTCAAATATTTTGATATATTTGGAAAGCCCTTGACATGTAGAATATTTTAGATCTGCCAAAATTTAAATTTGACTTAGTTTAAAATATTCAAATTTCAAATGGATGATTTGAGTATATTTGTAATAACTTTAAATCTATAAATCCAAAATTGCAAATAAATTTGTTTTAGAAACTTGAGAATATTTGTAACTTGAAGGCTCTGATATAAAATATTTCGAGTAGTATTTGAATGATTTGATAGTTATATATTTAATTTGAATAGTTTGACTATTTTTGACATAACTATTAATAGAAATATTATTTTTGATTAAATAAAATTTCTATAAATTTTATTAAATGCCCCCTGTCTATTAACACTATTATTAAAATTTTGTTACAAAATTTTAATCATAGAAAACTTTAATCTTATATTTATTCCTCTTATTATATTTTCCAAAAATAGAAATTAATTAAATTGCATTTATAAATTCATGCATATTTATAAAGAAATCACAAAGGTTATTTTGATACTTTCTTGTGATTAAAAAGTGCATTTCATGCATAATTTCATTTATTATATAGTTATACTCCTCATAAGAAAACCTATTCATTATTTTCTCTATGTTAGGATTATTTTCAACTTAGCATTTTGGTAAAGTGTTATACACATAGACACTTAGGATTTTCAACATGGAGCTAGAAGACCAATGAAGGACTCAGAAGAAAACAGACTCTGTAAGCATCCCAAGATGCCAAGCACTTAGAAGAAAAGTGAGAAGAAGTTCAAGAAGGCCAACCTCCCTTCTATTCTCTAAGTCTTTCTCTTTGTCCTTTCTTCCTCTCTAAGACTTCATGAAGACTAAGTAAATCCAAGACCAGCCGAGGTGATACAAAAATCATCAAGTCTGAAGATTTTTCAAGTCTACCAAGAATTCAATCAAGACATCAGGAAGGAAAAATTAGAAGTCTGGAGATGAAGCCTAGAAGATCAACTACATCCTTCTTTCTACCTTTTTCCCTCTTCCCTAATCTTGTCTTTTAAGACTTAAACAAATTTTGATCATGATGTTATCATCTTTAAAGTCATTTTGACACCCATTTTCGCTTTGCATTAACTTAAAATATTTTCTTAGCATGACATACATCTCTAGTCCTTAGGAATATTTTGCACCTCATGCATAAACATATTTTCCTTAGAAGTTTTATGAAACCTGTTTGTTCACTATGTATGTACATGTATGTTTGATGATTGTTGTTTGTTGATTGTTGTATTGTTGTTTGCTTATATTGTTTAGATTGAACGGAGAGCAAACGTTCGTTGTTGAAAAGAGTTTGTGAACAACGACAACATTCAAAGGCAAGTGGCACACCTCATAAACTTCCTATTATTTTTCTATATGCATTACTTAGTGTATTTTTATATAAGCATGTGTAGGATAGTATTGCTATGCTAAACCTGTGTAGAAACACTTACTCCTGTGTCTAGGTTCCTATATAATACTTAGTAGATATATTGATGCTATGCAATTGATGAAAAGTTTTACAAAATGTTAAGTGACTACTCATGGTTGTGCTCATGGTTGTCGTCGCCTAGGATGAATGTCTATTCTACTTAGGGCCGTGAGCATGGTGATTTTCACCTGAGAGTGTACATCCATTAAGTTAATGAACCTCCTGGGTGGATTGGTTGTATATGGTGGCGAAGTTGAGTGGCTACTCCGGTCCATGTCTATGGTTCCTTGAGTATGTGCACTTGTGGATGGCCACCCAGGGAACAGAGGAATCTGAAGAACTCCGAGTGACGATTGCTTCCAGTGCAGCCATTGCCTTATGAGCTCTGGCTTGATCAATTATGTTGCGTGGACTCTCTCCGGCTTGACAAGCAGATGTAGGGGGATGTTACGTGGATTGGGTCAAGCCAGAGTGGGAGGGAAAATGCTTCTGAAAGATCTCGTCTCATTCTTCTCCTTTTCCTTATCACTATAAGTGTGTAAAGGATATTTTGGGTTGAATGGGTACAATGGTGAACGTGCACAACCTCTGCAGACTGTAAAACTAAGTACTTAGCCGTGTCTCCGGTACGGACAATTTGAGCAGCTGATCACGGACGTCAAACGGAGGATTCCATCATTCCAACTTCAGAAATAAAACTTGATGGGTGAACAAGGGAAGATGAGATTTTGGTTTTCATGCCATACTTGTCTTGATTTGAAGAAAGTGTTCTCAAAAGAGTAGGAAAAATTGGCTTTATGCAAAATAGCCTTGAACTCCACGAGCCAAATATGCATATAGGCTATAGAGTTATTCCATTAAGTGTCCACCATAGTGTCACTTGCCAGACTCCATTTTTAATGGAATCTGACCCACAATGTTGCAATATTTTTCTTATTGCAGATTGTTCAGATGGCGAGTGAGGTTTCGTTTTAAGGTTTCGAGTCTACAACCAACATGTTTTCGCCTGTGGCAACATGAAGTTGATGGAGACTCACTGCTATTGTATTTCCGCTGCTTACTCTTTAGAAGCTAGCTTTATGCTATGCAACTTGTATTGAATATTTTGTAAGTCTGAATGATCAATGTAATAAAATTGATACTTTGTTGTGATATTACATCGTAAACTGTGTGTGCAAACGAATCGATCCAGGGATTTGCACTATACACAGGTATCTGCCATGTTTTGAGTGCAGGTACGCTACAATGAGATCACTCATGTAATAGCTGTAAGATTGTTAGGGCATAGTGCCTAGTATCCGTTATCGGTGTTTTACCTCATTGTTGCAACTTCTTATGCTTAATGCTTGACACTAGGGCCGGAGTGACATGATTTCAGATCTGAACATGTTATTGAATTATGATGATAATTATTTTTTTGGATCATATCTATGAGTTGTATACACATGTTATTGTCCGGAACCGATGGCCCCAAAGTGACAACAATTGGGATAACTGGAGGGAATGGCTATGATGTGAGGATCACATGTATTCACGGAGTGTTGATGCTTTGCTCTGGTACTTTATTAAAAGGAGTACCTTAATTGCCAGTAGTTTCCCTAGAGGCCCCGCTGCAAACGGGCTGGCAGGACAAAAGATGATGTGAAGGTTTCTCAATGCGAGCACGCACAACTAAATTGGAATACATGCTTATGATTAGTTAATACTTGGATGCTTTATATTATTTATCTGCAAATGCCTATGCTATGTTATTACATGAATTATCTTGTCCATGCAACGCCCGTACATCCGTCCTTGTGCCTACAGTATTTTAATCCTGCTGTCTACTTCAATCACAATCGATGTCTTAATTCTCCTGCTACTGTTATTTCACTATTGTGTCTGCTATAAAACTGTTGGTACTGATAATCTTCCTCGAGCAAGTCTATTCAGAGGTGCAGCTGATATGAGAAATCATCTGTTAAAGCTTACAAATATTCTCCGGCTCCCCTCGTGTCAAATCAATAAATTTGGGTTTTACTTCCCTCGAAGACTGTTGCGATCCCCTGTACTTGTGGGTCATCAAGCCGCCACACTGCCTCTGGCGGGCACGTTTCTGCGTTCGCCAGCGCTATGTCATCTACCGCTGGCGAACAAGGACCGTGTGCGCCAGCGGTGTCCTTCGGCGACAACTCCGCCTAGCCCACATACAGCGCTGGCAAGCACGTTTCGCTGTCCGCTAGCGGTAGCAGTTTTACCGCTGCCTGTGACGGCTTTGAGTTTGCTAGCGGTAAGAGCGCTGGCGGTCATTTTTCTTGGTCGCCAGTGTTATCCTGGTGGCTATAAGACGTTTCCTACTAGGTCCTTATGTAGCCTCGTCCGTTGTTTTCTGCAAAACAATCGAGGACAAGGCCTCAAAGTCGTCAAGATCAGAAGGACGGCAAGGTGCAAGCACATTAGGAGTTGAGGTGGAAGACTTTGCACTTGGGGTGGATGGCACGAAGAGCTGGGCGCGTCTTCCACGGGCTTCCACAAGTTGAACGGCTCAGGAGGATCCTCTGTCACGGCACACTTCACATCATCATACGAGGATTGGAAGTCGTCAAGTGAAAACCCTTCAGCGATCCGGCAGGCTGAAAGCCGGATGGATTTCACAAGCTTACCAATTACCTTGGCCGTGTACTTCTGGCCATCCGCCTGAAACTCAGGGAAGCCCTTGGAAAGCAACTACGGGTCAATGTTGGGATAGTACGCCTTGGCAAGAGCCATCACCCGAATTGCACCCTTACGGCAAGAAGAGGCTTTCCAACGTCACATTAGAGCCGACAAAGTTAAGGTAGAAGCCAAGAAATCGGCAGGCTCGGTGGAGGATTCTCATAAGACGAAGCCATTTGGATCATCTCGGCACAGCCAAAGTAAAGCCGGCGAGTGACACCATAGATCGCCTGGATCTTCTCCACGGTCGTCTTGCTGGTAACCCCCTGAGCTCCGCCTGCAACAAACCAAGAAAGAAAAAAAAGACAAGAGAGGGCGAAAAACAAAGCCGGAATCGAAAGAAGGAAATCAACTTACCAAAGACAGCAATGGCAAGGTTATGGACACTTTTCTTAACCTTCTCAAGCTCTATGGATATCTTCTTCACGGCCACATCTTGAATTTGGATAACTTTTTCTTGGTCCTTCAACTTCTTAAGCAAGGTCTCATTTTCAAGCATGAGCCGGCTCATCGTCTCCTTGTGCGCCTTGATCTGCTCTTCAACCTTTTCACGAAGGCTGGCCTCCTGAGCCAATTGATGGCGAGTACCACTTTTCTACTGAGAGCTCTCCGCAGTATATTCCTAAGACACACAAAGGAAGTAGTAAGGAAAGAAGCGGCAAACAGGATACAACTCACAGAACAAACAGAAGTTAAGACGCTCAAATTTTTATAAGTCCTAGGAAGTCGCAAGGAGCAACCCGACACTTGGGGGCTACTCAATTTAGAGCTAAAAAAGAAAAATAAGTATCGGCGGTTCTCAAAGAAGAACCAGAACACTACTAGCACTAGTTCCGGCTGTTGGGGACTACTCAATTGAAAAAAGATATAAAATATGTGTTTGAAGAAGACTCAGAGTTCAGCATAGCTACAACTTCGACCCTTGGGGACTCTTGTGAAGATCTTACTACCACTACAAGTGTTCCCTAAAGCATGGCGAGCACTAAGCATCTACAATGTACAAGCTCAGCACTTGGGGACTACTAAGGAAAGGGAACAACGAAGAAACATACCGTGAAGCGCTTGTCAAGATAGCATCTCATGCCCGACTACTCCTTCCGGATTTCCGATAGGCGCTCGTGTATAAACAGAAACATGGCAGGAAAATTCATCGTCCTCAGGGGGCTCGTTTCTGGCACAATATCCTTGATCTTCTTTTGAGGAGCCTCTGATCCTTCCTTGCCCTTTGACACCGGCTTTGGAATCTTGTCCATTGAAGAAGAAGAAGCCTTGGGGTCAGAAAACCCAGCGCCGGTGATCACGACGTCATCCTCTTCAGGAACGGTAGGCAACTTATCCTTCGGAGGAGAACCGGTGGCGGCCGGGGGAACCGGGTTTCCATCAACAGGGTTCGTAGCCCGGGCATCAGACTCAGGAGCTGGAGCTTCTTTTTCATCTTCCAGTACGGCTTGGGCCCTATAGAGATACCACAATGTATAAGTGACAAACAAGCAAAAGAAAGACAAGTTATAGAGAAGAGTAAAGAAGGCATAGGACTTACCCCTTGTTCACTGTAAAGTTAGAGAGGGGGGCATCCGAGCCAGAATCTGAAGAGTCAGACAGATACCAGGATTTAGAAACCTGGACATTGCCATCCAAAGGATAAGACGCATCGGGAGAAGCCTGTGGAGTTGGGCGCCTGCGAGGAGAAGCACTTAGAGGGATACCTGAAGAAAGCTCGTCTGAAGAAGTAGAAGAGCGCGTCCTCAGGAGCTTCGGGGCCGCTTCTTCCTTATCCTGTGCAAAAGGCCGGCTTTGAGAAGTAGCAGCTTCAAGTTTGAAGAAACGAGTGCTGGATATCATGCGTACCGCAGTCCGGGTTCGCTTTTGGCGAGCCAGTGGAGAAAGAGGTGGAGCTACAGTCTGCGCAGCGCCTTGGTCATCATGACCTGACAGAATACAGGTATGAGAAGGAAGTTCGTCTTCAAGACCGGCTTCCAGGAGATGGATGAAGAGCCGGCCAAGCGGATCTAACTCACCTTCCTTCCAGCTCGCTCTTCGGCTTTTGAGTTCTCCTTCTCTTCGTCATCATCTTGCTCGGAGGAGGAAGGGGTTTTGTCGGTGGCCTTCCACCAGTCATCGGTATCCTGAAAAAGGCACAAAGTTGGTCAGATAGAAGAGGAGCGGTAAGTTAGGCGAGGTAAAAAAGATAAGAAAAGCCGTCCTGTTCTACTTCAGCCAAGGTCTCCATCAAGAGACGTTTGGCAGTCGTGACAATGTCCGGGCCCTTCGGCTCGCGAGTGGTGTACCGAAGAGGGTCACTTGGCAAGTTGGAGCACTCATAGATGAACTTGATGCACCACCCGACCCAGCATTTCACCAAGTCAATTCCCTTGAGCCTGTGAGCTTTAAGAGCACGAATCTTGGAGATGAAGGGGCCAAGGCAACACGGTCTTTGGCCTACGAGTTCACCGTTTCCCCCAGCTCCAACGGCTCGACCCGGAAACCCGGCAGAGGAGGTTATCCTTTGGGAGAGGTGTCCTTACAATAGAAAAAGGTAGATTTCCAGGCCCTCGGGTCGCTGGTTGACTTAAGAGAAGGGAATATGCTGTCACGACGGCGCTGAATCGCGACTCCGCCGCAAATGTTCAGAGGACCGCCAGCGAAGGAACGCTGGGGGTTACAGTAGAAGAACTCTAGGAAAAGATCGACGGAAGGCTCGATTAGAAGATAGTCTTCACAAAGAACCTTGAAGTTGGAAAGAGAGAGGATTGAGTTGGGAGATAGGTCTTGGGGCCTAAGGCCGTAGTACTGAAGAAGAGAACGAAAGAAGAAAGAGCCCGGAAGCTTAAAACAACGGCTGAGGTGATCGGCGGACACTATTACGTCACCATCATGAGGGGTGGGTACGATCTCGCCCACAGGAGCCCGCCTTGTGATGGATTTCTGCATCTGGAGGTCGCCGGCGTCCACCAGATCTTGAAGTTTAGCATTGGACATGGTGGATCCGCTCCAGTTCCCAGAGGTGGCCGGCGGCGCGCCACCGCGGGAGGAAGAAGATTTCCCCTTTTTGGCCTTGATGCTGGCAGACGTGGCAGCCGCGACGGCAACCGGAGCTTTGGTCGTCGTCTTCTTCCCCACTGCTGGAGGAGAGAGAAAATGGATCTGGATCTGAGGCATCTAAAGTAGTGCGAGTAGCTCAGGTGCCGTAGATGTGATTGAGGGAAGCGGGTAAATAGCCGTGGGGCCGGCGAACTTGGGTGCAGGGCGTGGAGCTCGAAGGCGATGTTAGCTGGAGGAAGAAGATAAAGTGGAAGCGAACGATGGGAAATGAATGTTTTCTTCCATTCCCACCTATTTTTCCCCGAGCGGAGTTGACCTAAGGGCAGAATGGGAAAAAGACAGGCGCAATGATGAGTATGCGAGAATAAAATCCAAGGGATGGATCTCATCTCCTGACAGAATCTAGTTTTACTGGAAGAGTTCCCCGACTCCTCGATTCCCGTGAAGACCAGTATTAGAATAAGCATTGACCGGAATATTGACCGACCAGAAAAGAAAAGAAGAGTTGAAAAACGCTATGTCTCAGAGCGAGATCCGACAAGTGGTGGCCGGGTTACGAGCAAGCAGCCAGCAAGAGTCGGCCAGATCGATGCCCGAGAGCCTGCTTGCCTAATAAGTTATTAATGTTTTTCAGATAATCCGGACAAAAGGACTGACGGCTTCCCCCAGAATATGCCCAAGAGTGCAAGGTGAAGCAAGTCCAGTGTGGTGTCCAAATTATCTGGGGGCTACTGTTGGGCGGATCATAACCCGGTAGGCCCACCGACATAGAAGAAAAGCCGGCCTGGCAAGAGCCTGGGCCGGATCAAGCATAAAGACATGGGCCAGGTGACACGTAAGCCGGTGTGCAACTTGTGCCTTGGCCCGCAAGAAAGAAGGATCCAGAAGGCTGGAGACAAAGTACAAGTTGGTGTCCTGCTAGGGAAGGCGAATACTTTAAGGACTTACAGTAGAGTCCGGGTATGATAGGAACCCAGACCCCGGCTTTGTACCTCCAGCGAGACCCACCACCTATATAAGGGGGTCTCCTGGTTCCTAGAGATCTAAGTTCCAGATACACAAGTCATAGGCGATACCACCATTGTAATCTCGAGACCCGGAAGCTAAGGGGCCGAGTACTCGAAACCCAGATTAATAAAGCAGAAGCAGGAAGTAGGTCTTTACCTCAAGATGAGAGGCTGAACTTGGGTAAACCCTTGTTTCCCCACGCCACGCTAGACAAGCTCCTGATGTCAGAAGCTGCCATGCCCCTCATCTCAAGTTTCCATCCGGAAACATCGGTCGTGACAATCCCATGACAGTCACCATAGCGCATAGTTCACTTGGGAACGAAAATGGTTCATTATACTTGGCGTTGCCAAGCTAACGTACTTTCCATGTCGAGCCATGTGGACCATCCATTAGTGGCTGAGACTCTCTACGGCATATGGTGGCTCGTTTACAAGGAGAGCTCGGAGGGCAGGCCCTCAAGAGAAGCTTTGTGAAGCATGGAGGTGAAGCCGTGAGCTTCCCTCTAGAGACAAAAAATCCCTGAAGGTGGAGCCGTGAGCTTTCCTCTAGAGCCAAATGTCTGACGTGACAATGATCACGGGCGTGACTATGATCACGGGTAGAACTTGCGTAGATGCATGATGTTCCACGGGTTCTTGACGGGGATGCCGTCTTGAGTCTCGAGGCGAGCCGCGCTACGCCTGGCGATGTGAGTGACCCTGTAGGGATCTTCCCACATCCGTGACAGCTTGTGGACGCCTTCCCTAGAGAGGATTCGCCTGAGGACGAGATCGCCTGCCTCCAGAGTGCACGAGCGCACATGCCAGCTGTGATAGCATCGCAGGTCCTGCTGGCATGGCGGCGTAGTCCCTCGAGAAGCAGCAGGTCGTCGTTGTGGAGATCCTCTTGCTCGTCCTCATTGAAGGCAAGGACCCGTGGGGATCCATGCTTAATTTCTGAGGGGAGGACTGCTTCAGCTCCGTAGACGAGGGCGAACAGTGTTTCTCACGTGGGCTTTGGCGAAGTTGTGCGTATGGACCAGTGCATCGATAGGAGCTCATTAATCTATCCCTTGACGTGCCCCTTGAGGATGTTGAAGGTCCTGGTCTTTAAGCCCTTGAAGACTTCTGCGTTTGCTCGCTCGGCTTGGCCATTCCTCTTTGGATGAGCCATTGAGGCGAAGCAGAGCTTGATGCCAAGTTTTTCGCAGTAGGCCCTGAAGATGCCGCTGATAAATTGCAAGCCATTGTCGGTGATGATGCGATTAGGCTCTCCGAAGAGGCAGACCAGGCCTCTGATGAATTTCACCGCTTCCCCGGCTGGGATGGTGCGTGTTGCTTTGACCTCGGGCCATTTGGTGAACTTGTCAATGGCCACGAAGAGGTAGTGATAGCCCCCTTGTGACTTCGGGAATGGCCCCAAAATGTCCATCCCCCAGACCGCGAACGGCCAGCAGAGCGAGATGGTCTGGAGCCCCATCGTCGGCTGATTGATTTGCTTGGCGTGAAACTGGCAGGCCTCGCAAGCTTGGACGATGTCAACCGAATCCTAAAGTGTTTGCGGCGAGTAGAAACCGCTCCTGAATACTTTTCCTGCGAGGGTGCGTGCGCCCGAGTGGTGGCCGCACTCCCCGCAGTGGATGTCTTTGATCAGCCTTCTGCCTTCTTCAGGAGGGACGTGTTATGCCCCAAAATTGGTACTATGTAGATTTAAGCGCTCCCGCCGAAACCCGCATAATAACGATTTTAGGTCGCCCACCAGAGATAATGTGCACGCTGAAACATGCGCATTATGTGGGTGGAATTGTGATAACATTACAACAGTTCCGATACATCCACGAGTACAACAGAAGATATAATATACAACAACGACTCGAACGAGTCAAGATACAATACAAAGTACAAATGACAACCGAAGAAAAATAGTATCCGACTATGAATAAGATACAAATATCACTAAGAGTCCTGAAGATAAGCAATGGCGTCATATCCCTGCCCAGCCAAGCCGGAGAGATTCCCAAGCTAACGTCGTCATACTTCAAACCTGTCGTCATACTTCAGGGCACTCCCTAGCAAGCAAAACCAACCTGCCTACTTTCTACACCATCTCCCAAAATATGGGGTAGGTGGACTTAGCGGCAGCATCACTAGCAACCTAATAGAGACACGCTACAACTTCCGTCTAATTAGAGAGGGATAAGAGAGCACATAAGTAACCAACTACTACTAACACCAATCATAACCCATTCTCGGATTAACCCCCTCAAGCAAGTATGATGAAGCAATTCGGGAAACTCTCACATTGCACAGTTTTAGTTACCATTTATAGTGAAAGTAATTATATATTACTAGTCAAATTAATTTACATCAATTAGGTGCAAGTTGTCTAGATCTCATTAGTCGGCAACGCACCAAGTTGTCCATAACCGCGTACGCGGCTCATCGATAAGATTATACCTTGCAGGGGTGCACTACTGTACCCATACACGCATGATCAACCCAGTCAAAAACATTAGGGCCTCTCAACACAACCCTTTCCTTCATCGCAACAATTCCAAGGAGCCACGGGATTCCCGCATGACACACCCCTCCGCACCAACAGGTCGTGACCTATATGCATGTAACAAGGCACACCGCACAAATAAAATACTACACAAGTATCAATGCATATGAGACAAATGGAAAACCCAATCTAGGTGCGGCTCCTGGACAAGTTGAAGTTCCAGTCAAAGTCGAGGGGGGCTCCATAAGGCCTCCCACAAGTGGTTAGTGCGCTCAGTCTTGGATTAGGGGAGCAAGATCTAAGTTCCTAGGTCGACACTTAGCAGAACAAAGCACCTCGCAAGGCCTTCCGTCGGTGCCTTATCTTTTAATTATAATACCCAACATATGACAACATTTTATTAAGGTAAAACAATCTATCATACTAATCATGTGAAACATAGGACATACATACGACTCGCACAAACAACTCTAAGCATGCTATACGACTCGCAAGGCCAACATATAAACATGCAACAGGTAATAGGTTGTGGGGATAAAGTTGTAAAGGCTACAAGATAAACATGTGATAGGATCGGGACACAAGAATCGAATACTAGGATAGCAGAGATCAACGACATGAATGAAAGACAATGTATAGGTAAACAAGCAAACTTTGCTTGCCCGGAATCCGGCATGGAAGATCTTGTCGTTGCTCACACATCTCAACGTCTTATCCGCGAAGAAGCAACAAACACTAGAAAACATATAAGATGCATCTTACTACTACGGCAAAAGATCCAGCATGATCATATGAGAATGAGGGATGACATGGCAAGATGCAATACGAGATGCACTTAATCCAATTAAGCGGGAATGCAATCCTGACAATTAATATTTAGCTTCAAGATATTTCTCAACACATCAAATTAAATGTTCATTAACATGGCAAGACATGGTATAGATGATATATTCAAATTAAATGGAATAGGGCATTATATATTAATTACCCCACACATCCCATATTTAATTATTTAGGTGCAACTAACAAATTACACTAAGCAATTAAAATAAAGGATGAAACATGGCATAAGAATGGCATATTAATGTTCATAGCATTTTTTTGATAAATGAACATATAAAGATTATTTAATTTGGAGTTATAGAATAAAAGTTTTTAGCATTTTAAGTTTCTGGACTAAACTTAAAAGTGCAGGGACCTGTTCGTGATTGAAAAAGTGTCTGTGGGGGCTTAGACGCGAAAACATGGAGCATAGGGGGCTCGGTGCAAAAAGATCCAGATCCAGATTTCTCGTCAGACTTTTCTCACCCAGGGAGGTCCCAGCCGTGAGGCTGACAGTGGCCCCCAGGCCACGCTGGCGCGCGCGTGTGCTGTGTTGTCTGCTGCGGTCACTAACGCGCGGGCCATGCCTGTCAGCGCGTGCACAAAAACTTAAAAATATGGAAATTTTATAACACATGCCCGGGGATTGAACTCACTGCTCGCGCCGTGAGGAACAAATTGATCGGCGTTGTTAACCAGAGGATCTGGTGCGTGCCGCTGCGCCAGTTTTTCTGTCGAAACGGAAAACACCTGAGATAGCCACTGCACCGGCGAGCGGAAAGAATAGGCCGGCGAAAATCTCCAACAAAAACGGACGGGGCGTGGTGCTGGGGTAGATGGAGTGTGGTGCGGGTGTGTGTTCTGGCGCACTGGAGAACGAGGAAGGAGCAGAGGAGGTTGGGTACCTCGAGCACAACCATTGCGGGCAAGGCGGACAGGAACCGGGGAGGCGTGGACGAACTCGAGGCCCTCGGCATGAATTCAAGAAGGGAATCGGGGGGAACCGAGAGAGGAGCTCACAGTGAGGGTGGTGGTGTAGATATTCGTGCACGAGTTCGACCGGAGGCGGCAAATTTTGGCGGCGGAGGGTCACCGATGCCGATGAAGACAAACACGATTTCGTCGGACTCAGTCGTCCCCGGCGCGATTCCTTGCACCGAGAGGAAAAAGACGTCGTCGCGAAGCTCCAAGGCTCCTCTACATCTCTTCGACGGTGGCGCTGCAACGGCTCCACGGCGAAGCATCTCCGATGGTGTTTTTCGTGGATGAAGAAAACAGAGGGGGAAGAAAGGGAGGCGGCGTGAGGAGGGGAAGAGGGAGGAGCTAGGGTACAGGAGAAGGAGGAGGGGCCGGGCTAAAAGGAGGGGAAAGGGGAGGGAGCACATGGTGGGGCCAACATGGAGGTGGAGCGAGCACGGTGCATGCGTGTCTGTTCGTACGGAAGGAGGGAGGAGAAGAAAAGTGGGCGAGACAGTTAGAGTATGGACAAAGACAGCTCCGACTAACGATTCCCGCATAGCGAAAAAGGAAAAATGGCTCCCCCACCCCACCCTCCCCTCCTTGGCGGCTCCCATGGCGACTCTCTCTAAACCTAGATCTAGCCGAGATCTAGCCAGGAGACCAAGGTTTGTTGATCATGGATCAAGGTATGACACGGGTGGATCCTTTCTCTGATCCATACTCCATCTCTCACCGACTGGATTTCTCCCCTGGACACTCCTTTCGTGCAAAAGTTCGAAGCGTTTTCTCCTCGGCCGTAAACCCGGTCTCTTCTTCTGATGGATTCTCTTTGGTGGTCTCTTTTGCCCGAGCTTCTTTTGATCTCTCTTCACTGAATGTTGGGCTGGCACTTTCTGCATGTCTGGGTGCATCACATGAGGAATTAAGGATTTGTCACCTACGAGATCGTACGTTCATGTTTGATGTTTCATCCAAAGAGGTGGGTTTTATGATTGTTAATATGAAAGTTCATTCATCAAGGGATTTCAAATGCTTCTTTAATCTCTGGGGTTTCGGAGGACCTAATTGGCAGTGTGAAGAAAAATTATGGTATTCTGAATTGGCCAAAGAATGGACTGTTGTTTCCCACAGGAAAAGATCTACGAATCAATCAGCAAGAAAACTGATCTACCGCCCTGTTGTAAAGCCCATGCAAGGTAATCCAGTGTTATCTTCAGTTAATCCCTTCCTTTCGGGTGCAAATTTGATTCCTTTGGGATCTCTTTGTCGTAATCATGGGGCTAGTAATCAGTTAGTTGATCCTATTTCCACGATCAGCGGGAATCACGTTTCAAACAATGCTTGCCAATCTGGCCCATTTCGTCCTGAGGTACCTAGGCCTGGCCCATCTGATATCCAGGCAGCAGTGGATCCTGTTCGCATTGAGCCCGGTCCACAGAATATAGGGCTTGACGTTTCGTCTCCTAATAGGATTTTGTTTTGCGGTAAATGTCTGTTATCTGGCCATGATAGGAAAGGTTGCCTAAACCTAATTCGGTGCAAATCTTGCTTTGAATCTGGGCATGTTGCCTTACAATGCACGGTTAGGAATAATAAGAGATTCTACTGGAGGCCAATTAGGAAAGATCCTGTTCCTGATAATATATTAACCACCGTGGCCTCTTCGTCTCCTACGACTAGCTCGAGAACTCATGTATCAGAGACCCCCTCTCCCTGCACACCGCAATCGATCTCGAGCTTGCTCCCAGCCATGGCCAACTATGATTGTGACATCCTCCCGCACGTACCTCCTGGCATGACGGCGATCCCACCTGGCCCGCTCCGCACCCAGCGCGGCTATGTGGTCATTGGGGGAGAATACCCCAATAGCTGTGAAGATTGGGCGATTGCCACTATCGTACCGGAGCTTGGAGGTCAGCACTTCGAGCATGCATCTGCTGTGATTATCCAGAGGCTGCAGGACATCGGGTTGGTAGTCCGCACGATCTCGCGCTACGCCATGGGAGCGGCACTTGTGCGCTTCGCATCGGTCACCGACCGTGACGCAGCGATAGACCTCAACCCCCACTTCATCGGAGACTCTATTCTCCGCTTTGTTCCCCAAGACCAAGATATCAATCGCAGAGCTACGTTTCTTACTCACGATGTTTGGATCATGCTTCTGAATCTGCCACTAGAATTTTGGGATATTGAGTGCATTGTTAGAGCTCTGGTTCCGTATGGTCGGTTCATTGTCTGGAATAAGGATCTTTCAAACAGAGCACGTATTCTTGTTAAAATTAGAGCATACAATGTAGATACCTTGCCGATGAGTCTAGTACTGATCAAGAACATAACTGATGATGGTAATGCTGACTCCTGGACCTGTCCGCTAGTGGTTCTATCTCGTAAGTTGCTAGGGGTGGTGGCAGGGGATGAAGACCCCCTTCCACCTGACGGTGCCAATCCTCACCCACAGCCTATGGAGCATCAGGGTTTCTGGCATGATGCTATGCACCAGGACGAGGAGCCAGTCCCTGACAATGCAGAAGTAAATCAAGCCGACCAAGGGATTGGTGTAGCACAGGTTGATGTTGCTCCAGCGGCAGTTGACAATGAAATGCCTAATACCCCTCCTATGCAGCCTGAAGAGATTGTCCAGCAGCCTAATGATCCCATGAGTCATCTAAAGAACTTGATTGCTGCATTAGTGCTTAATGCAGATGAACTGATCCCCAAACTCACTGACACTACTATCTCGGGTGCTAGATGTACCATATCAGAATCCAGAGGGATTGCAGGGGTTATCAGGAATTGCACACTTCAGATTAGCACACTCAGCAGGCAGTTTGTTACTTCCAGTTCCTCTGAGGAAGCCTTGGATATGCAGGATGATGAACAAGGGACTAACACCTGTGAGGATTACATTGATGATCACCATCACTCTGACACCCAAGAGCAAATGGATGTGCACCTCCAGGAGCAAGCACTGCCTGATAACACTGTGCAATTATCTCCAGAAAATAACAGCCCCCAAGCACATAGCTCTGTCCTTACTGTTGTTCCTGAAACCAATCCTGCAGTAGTATCACACAAAGCTAAAAGGCAGAAGAGGAATGATAAGCTACAGGGAGCAGAAGTGAGACGCAGCAACAGGATTGCCATCCTCAATGGAGGTTTTAAAAACAAAAAGAGTGCTGATGAAGCAGCTAGTTCAAAGACTGGAGGAAATCTGGAGGAAAAGTTCAGAGCTACTGTAGTTGATGGTGCTCTTGAGCCCCCACCTCATCTGCCTTCTGAGATGCTGAGGATAATTGGTACAACACATTGTAAGATGCCACCTGGTGCGGTGTCTGATGCTGTTCTGAACCAGGAAAGTTCTGATGATGATTAGTCTGCTAGCATCTTTGGCTATGAACAGGGCTTATAGCTGTTCAGTTATCTATGTCTATGTTTATGTTTGCTATGTCAGAGGAACCATTAATATCTTTTGTAATAAGTACTACGTCTGTGCCCTTGATACCTTTAGCCTTTTGTACTTGAGTCCTGCTCATCACTCTTTTTATGTTTGCTCTAAACCAGTTCTGCTTACTGTGATGAGTTGTTGGCCTTTGTCAGTTTGGTTTGAGGATGATATGGTCCAGGTCTACTCTGTGGGTTGTGTTTGCTATATGGTCAGTGTTTGCTATATGAGACATATATGTTATGTGACCAGTCTTTGTGATATGAGTTCTATTAGTTATGTGGCTTATGTTGGTTATGTTGGCACTTTGGGTTTTGTTTGCTTGGACTCAGGGTTTGGGATATTGCATGCAAGCACCTACCCAGCTTCACCTGTTAACACCTTCCACTTTATATCTGTCGTGATATATGAGTTCATTTGGCCTAAGTTGACAAAGAGATCTGTTAGCTTGTGTGCCCTTGCGTGCTTATACATCACCAAGAAAGCAGTACCTGCTTACTTAAACTCGACACCTCAATCGGTTTCCAATGAATAGACAATGGAATATTTGTAATTGGAATACGAGAGGTGTTAATTCACAGGCAAGATGTGATGATTTAGCAAATAAAATAACTGAATGTAATTGCAGTATATTTTGCGTACAGGAAACTAAGAGAGAAGTTTTTGATACAACTTATATAAGGAAATTTTGCCCGAGACGGCTCAACCAATTTGCATATCAACCTTCGATTGGAAATTCAGGGGGTTTAATTACCATCTGGAATGGTAACCAGTATACTGGCAATGTGATTAGTCAAAGTTTCTTCCAGCTAACTATGGAATTCACATGCAACCAATCTGCGAGGGTGTTTTATATCACAAATGTTTATGCCCCCTGTAACAATGAGGGCAGACAGGAGTTTGCTGACTGGTTTTTGAACCTTGACTCAACACCTTATAATCTGTGGATGATAATGGGTGATTTTAATATGATTAGAAGCACAGAAGACAGAAATAAACCAGGTGGGAATATTAATAACATGATGTTATTTAATTCTATTATCCAGATGCATGATCTAGAAGAAATCCCATTAAAGGACAGAAGATACACATGGAGTAATATGCAAGCTGAACCTTTACTGGAAAAATTAGACTGGATTTTCACCTCTCATAATTGGACCACCACTTTCCCCAATACTTTGGCCTACCCTTTGGCCAAGTTAGGATCTGATCATACTCCTATGAATATCCAAATTGAAACTAGTATTCCTAAAGCCCAGATTTTCAGATTTGAGGACTATTGGCTCCAGTTTGAGGAGTTCAAAACCATTGTGGAAACCCACTGGCAGTACATTGGTATTTATAAGAATCCTGCTCAAGACTTGACTGCAAGGTTTAAATCTTTAAGGCATGGTATCAAGAAGTGGAGTAAAACACTATCCAACCTTAATGCAATCATTGATAATTGTAGTTACATACTGGCTATGATGGATGGAATTGAAGAGCAAAGGATGCTGTCTGTTCCTGAGAAGAACTTCAGATCTGCTCTGAGAAAGCACCTAGCTAAGCTTCTGGAAGCAAAGAGAATATACTGGAGGAAAAGAGCTTGTATCAGATGGGCCAAACTGGGCGATGAAAATACCAAGTTTTTTTACACAATTGCAACCAGGAATTATAGGCATAATTACATATCTAGCCTTGTTAAGGATGATGGTGAAATTGTTACAGATCATTCTCAGAAAGCTGCTATTCTCTGGAAAGCTTTTCATGATAGGCTGGGTAAATCTGAACATGCAGTTATGGAATTTAATCTTGAGGAGCTGATGGTCAGACATGACTTAAGTGCATTAGAAAATCGTTTTTCTGTGGAAGAAATTGATGAGGTTATTAAGCATATGCCCAATGATAAATCTCTGGGCCCTGATGGCTTCAATGGTATGCTCATAAAGAAGTTTTGGCACCTAATTAAGGATCAGTTCTATTTACTGTGTGATAAGTTCTGCAAGCATGAGTTAGATCTGACCAGCATCAATACGGCATATATTGCACTTATACCAAAGATACCTAGTCCTGTAAAACCTAATGATTTTAGACCCATTTCTCTGGTCAGTATGGGACTTAAGATCATCACTAAAATCCTTGCTAGTAGAGTACAGCGTGTCATTATCTCTATTCTACACAGCAACCAGTATGGTTTTATCAAGAGCATAACATACAGGATTGTATCGCCTGGGCTTTTGAATATCTTCATATTTGCCACAAGTCCAAGAAAGAGATAGTGATCATCAAATTGGATTTTGAAAAGGCATTTGATATGGTTGAATATTCTGCTATTCTTGCAATGCTGGAACATCTTGGATTTGGGGAGAATTTCCGAACTTGGGTCAGAAATATTCTTTTCACGGCTAGTACTTCCATTTTCCTGAATGGAGTACCTGGAAACTCTATTAAATGCAAACGCGGAGTTAGGCAAGGGGATCCCCTTTCACCGCTCCTATTTTTTGCCACTGCTGAACTTCTGCAAGTAGTGATCAATAAAGCCTGGCAAGATGGTATGCTACAGTTACCTGTTGATAAATCATATGGGCAAGATTTTCCTGTTTTACAGTATGCAGATGATACATTACTAATCATGCCAGCTGATAGTGTTCAGATTGTCACACTAAAAGATATCTTAAACAAGTTCTCTAGATCAACTGGGTTGAAGATTAACTTTCATAAATCTTCATTGGCTCCTATTAATACAAGACAGGAGAAATGCCAGGAACTTGCTACTCTTTTTGGCTGTAAAATTGAATCACTCCCATTTACTTACTTGGGATTGCCCATGGGTACTACAAGACCAAGAGTAGAAGACATTATGCCTATGATATCCAAACTGGATAAAAGATTAGCTGGAATATCTAACCTGCTATCTCATTGTTCTCGGTTGGTGGTTATCAAGGCTGTGATATCTGCTATGCCAAACTTTCTTATGTGTGCATTGAAAGTGCATTATACTCAGCTAGATCATGCAGATAAATCTATTAGGACTTTCCTTTGGCATGGAAAAGATATGGAAAAGAAAGGTAAATGCTTAGTTAAATGGGAAAAGGTATGTATGCCTAAGGCTGCTGGGGGACTTGGTGTTATCAATCTCAGGGAACAGAATAAAGCATTGCTAATGAAGAACATCTTCAAATTTTTTAATTGCCATGACATACCATGGGTACAGCTAATTTGGAATGCACACTACAACAATCAATCTGTTCCAACGGTTCAGCAACAGAAAGGATCCTTTTGGTGGAGAAATTGTATATCACTTTTGACTGATTTCAAAAATCTTACCACCTGCAAAATTGGTACTGGACAGAGTATTCTCCTCTGGCATGATAAATGGGCAGGTACTGTCCTTTGTGAACAGTTCCCACAGCTACATTCCTTTGCCCACAAATCTATGATTACGGTGAAAATGGCTACTGAATCTGGTTTGCATGAGTTGCACACCCTCTTCCAGTGGCCATTAACACAGATTGCATCCCAACAGTATGGACAGCTTGTTAGCCTTTTGGAGGGACACATAAACAACCAGGAGAGGGATGAGTGGAATTTTCCATGGAATGGCAGCAAATACTCTACTAAACGAGTCTACACTGCCCTTATTAACAAGCCTGATGCACCTGCCCCATTTAAATGGATTTGGAAGTCCCCTTGTCTCCCAAAGCATAAATTCTTCTTCTGGCTGATGATACAAGATAGAATTAATACTAGAGACCTATTGGACAGGAAGAACTTTTATGTGCAAACAAAATCATGTGTCCTATGTGACAATGATACAAGAGAAGTCTTACATCATCTCTTCTTTGACTGTCCTTTCAGCAAGGATTTCTGGAGTAAGCTGAACATCACATGGCCTGACAATCCAGAAATAATTAGCCTCTTGATTGAAGCTAAGAACAGATGCAATATTCCATTCTTCAAGATTGCCATGATGGTTGGATGTTGGAGTATTTGGAACCACAGGAACAAAATTATATTTGAAGGTGATCCTAGAAGTTTAGATTCCTGTTATGATTTCTTTGTTATCTCGATAAATGTCATTAGACATAGAATAAAGCCCAGTCTCAAAGAGGGCATGCAAGCGTGGCTTGACTTATTGTAATTCTCAAACTTGGACTCTCTGTAAATATGTGAATGCGGTGGTAATAGAAAATGGAAAATGACGCAGTGGGGGCCTTCCCCACTGTCTTTATGCGTCAAAAAAAAGAAGAAAAGTGGGCCAATGTGGGGTTGGGCCAGAATTGGCCTACTACTCTTTTTCCATATTCCAGGAAAAAAGGAAAGGAAAAGAAAAGGAGAGAAGAAATAAAGAAATAAAGATAACAGAGAGAAAGAGAGAGGGAAGCTTTGCAAACATTTATAAAGTTTTAAATTTGATTTGAAATGATTTTTACAATCCTTCCCAATATTATTTTGGGGACTTTGTATTTAAAATAGATGGAGACAAATTTATTATTTGAGAAAACAAATAAGGTTTGCATAAAATATTATTTTGAGTTGTAATAAAATATGCAAATAATTAAATGCATGACGATGTCATGATGATGCAAAAAAAGAAAACAAACAAATATCTAACTAGGAAAAAATTCCGCGGCGTTACAGGAGGCATTTGAGCGCGATCACATTCGGGCACCTGCGGTAGAGGTCTCCCTCGAGGATGTAGTTTGTTTTCGCCTGTCGAGCGATTCTATCTTCTTCTGCATCTTCCTCGAGGAGGATTCCCTTGGCGGGGTAATCTTTGAGCTCATCGATCCAACCTATTTTTTTATGTACCGCTGTGAGCATCAGACGCTCCCATGTGTGAGGACCGTAATCGGTAGCCCCATCTGCAAGAGGTGGTGGGAGTTCTTTGTCTGTGCTTGCGGATGTGGCCTCTTGAGGCTGATTTATGGATGATTTGACGAGTGTTTCTTCAAAGACGCCTGCCTTCTGAGCTTGCCTTCTTTAGGCTCGCTTGGCGATGTCGTCTGCCTACTGGTTTTCTTTCCTCGGGACGTGCATGAGTTCCATGCCCCTGAAGTGCTTCTCAAGCTTGCGAACCTCTACAAGGTATGCATCCATGTGATCATCTGCTTTTGTTGGAGAAGTTGACAAGCAACAGGGAGTCACCTTTGACGAGTAGGTGCTTGACGCCTAGAGCGATGGCGGCCCGTAGGCCGGCGAGAAGGCCCTCGTATTCAGCAATGTTGTTGGAGATCTTGTTGATTGCGAAGCACAGCTGGACATCGTAGTAGAGCTTGTCGCCTTTGGGCGAGGTCAAGACGACGCCAGCCCCGCCATTGCGGCAGGAAAAAGCTCCGTCGAATTTCATGGTCCAGTTGTTGGGCATCTTGTCTCCAGAGAGCTCTGTCTCTTCTTCTCGAGGCTCTTTAGGGGTTGGGTCAGTCCATTCGGCGACAAAGTCTGCCAGTGCTCTTCCCTTGATGACTCTTGTGGTATCAAAGCACAAATTGAATGGCTGCAGCTCTATGTTCCATCGCGCGACGCGATCTGTAGCGTTAGGGTTGCGAAGGATCTGCTCCAGGGGGCATGAAGTGACCATCGTGATGGGCTGTCCCTGGAAGTAGTTTCGCAGCTTACTGGAGGCGATGAGGAGCGCAATGAGGAGCTTCAACTACATTGGATATCGATCCCGAGCGTCCCGTAGTACTGTACTAGACGAAGTAGACAGGGTGCTCGAGAAGGGTTGTCAGCTTAGGCGCAACGTTGGCTGTCTGAGGAGGCTCTTCAGGGCCTCTGTCGAGATAGGCTTGTGGAGGGGTCTCGGCAAGGGTGCTTGGGACAGACTCGGACTGAAGCTTTGTGCCTGGCGGTGGATCTGTGCAGTCTGTCCCTTTGATGAGATCTTCGTCAGGCGGCTTTGGACTTGGATTGGTTGCACTCTTCTTGGGGAGGACTGGTTCTTCTCTTCCAACCATCATGACGGCGCTGACGGATTGAGGAGTGCTAAGAGATACAGCTTCAGATGTTCGCATGTCATTGGGGCTACCATGACTGGTGGGCTGGCCAAGTACCTTTTCAAGACATCAAAGGTTTTTTCCGCTTCACGAGTCCACATGAATGTGCCAGATCTTATCATGATCTTGAAAAAAGGCAGGGCTCTATCGCCGAACTTGGAGATGAAACGGACCAAGCTGGCCATATAGCCTGCTAAGCGCTGCATGTCCTTAAGCCGGCGAGGAGGGTGCATTTCCTCTATAGCCTTGATCTTGACAGGGTTTGCCTCTATGCCGCAGTGGGACACGAGGAATCCGAGAAGTTTGCCTGAAGGTACTCCAAAGACGCACTTGGCGGGGTTTAGCTTGATGTTTACTTTTCGCGGGCTGGCGAAGGTTTCCTCGAGATCCCTCTAGAGGGTGTCTCCCTCTGGAGACTTGACGACAACGTCGTCGACATAAGCCTCTACATTTCTGCCCATTTGCTCTCCTATAGCTATCATCATGATCCTCTGGAAGGTGGCGCCAGCGTTCTTCAGGCCGAACGACATGCACACATAGCAATACACACCACAAGGGGTGAGGAATGCTGTTTTCTCCTCGTCCTCTTTAGCCATGTTGATCTGGTGATAACCAGAGAAGGCGTCTAGGAAACAGAGGAGGTCGCAGCCTGCAGTGGAGTCCACGATCTGGTCGATCCTTGGCATGGGGTATGGGTCCTTGGGTCCTTCGCGGACACCATTTGCCGCTTTGAGATTCTCTACTTCCTTGACAATTAACGCTTGCTTCTCGGGGGCTTGCTTTCTTGCTTTTTGCTTGACGGGGCATGCATTTGTACACATGGCTAAGTGGTGCTCGATCACCTCCCTCGGTACACCGGTCATGTCCGACGGAGTCCATGCGAACATGTCAGAGTTTGCCCGGAGGAAGGCGACGAGCGCGCTTTCCTATTTGGGAGGCAGAGCAGCGCCAATGGTGACGCTAGCCCCCTGTAACATCCCGACATTTATCCCAATTTAGCTTTTTATGTTTTTTTCTTTTGTGCATCTTCATGTCATCATATCATCATGCTTTTTTCACTTCTTTTTATTTAATTTTATTGCATTTAAATTTAAACCCCCTTTAAATTCAATTACCACAAGTAATTTCAAATGCTTTTCAAATTATTTAAAATGGGTAATTCAAATATTCTGCAAATATTATAAAAACTAATTTATTAAATTGCCTATCTAAAACAAAAACTATTTTATAAAGTTTCTTTATACAAATTAGGTCACCCATGCCATGTGTTGCCATGTTAAACAACATTTAATATTGCTGGTAAATAAATAACTTGCACCTAAATAGTAATTGTCGGGGTTGCTTTCCCGCTTAATTTGGATTACCTGCATTGTATTGCATCTTGCCATGTCATGCATCATTCTCATATGATCATGCTGGATCTTTTGCCGTAGTTGTAAGATGCATCTTTACGCTTTCCAGTGTTTTTTGCCTCTTCGAGGATAAGACGTTGAGATGTGTGAGGAACGACAAGATCTCCTTCCATGCGGGATTACAGGCAAGCAAAGTTTGCTTGTTTACCAATACATTGTCTTTCATTCTTGCCGTTGATCTCTGCTACCCTAGTATTCGTTTCTTATCACGATCCCATCACATGTTTATCCTACAGCCCATACAGCTTTATCCCCACATCCCATCACCTGTTGTTTATTTATCTGTCGGCCTTGCGAGTCGTAGCGCATGCTTAGAGTTGATTGTGCGAGTCGTCTGTTGGTCTTATGTTTCATCTGATTAGTATGATAGATTATTCTACCTTAATAAAATGTTGTCTTATATTGGGGTATTATAATTAAAAGATAAGGCACCAGGCGGAAGGCCTTGCGAGGTGCTTTGTTCTGCTCAGTGTTGACCTAGGAACTGAGATTTTGTCCTTGGATCCAATTTTGAGCGCACTAACCACTTGTGGGTGGCCCTATGGAGCCCCCCTCGACTTTGAACGGATCTACAGCTTGTCCATGTGCCGCAACTAGTTGGGGTTTTCCATTTGCTCATATCAATGTGCATGATGATTGACGAGAGGTTACATGATACGGGGGGTCATATAGGGGTGGTGCAATTGAGATTTGAGCAGCATGGCGCGTGGACACAAACTAATGAGTCCGCAATTGAGATTCGGCCGGACTCTAGACGCGGGTAACAACTCATATGGGTGGCACTTGGACTTGCTGTAGTGAAGGAACGAGTCGTGTTGAGAGGCCCTGATGCTTGCTTGGGTTAATCATACGAGTATGGGTACAGTAGTGCACCCCTGCAGGGTATAATCTTATCGATGAAACGTGTCCATGGTTATGGACGACTTGGTGATGATGCTGGCTAACAAGATCTAGACAACTTGCACCTAATCAATGTTAATTAAAATTACTAGTAATATTGAATTACTTTCACAATAAATTATAACTAAAACTGTTCAACGTGTGAGTTTCCCGAATTGCTTCCTCATACTTGGTTGAGGGGGTTAATTCGAGAATGGGTTATGTTTGGTGTTAGTAGTAGTTGGCTACTTATGCGCTCTCTTATCCTTCTCTGATTAGACGGAAGTTGTAGCGTGTCTCTCTAGGTTGCTAGTGCTGCTGCCGCTAAGTCCACCTACCCCATATTTTGGGAGATGGTGTAGAAAGTAGGCAAGTCGGTTTTGCTTGCCAGGGAGTGCCCTGACCCTCTTTTGGGTTATGCTTTATGTGCAGTCAACAGGTTTGAAGTCGACGACGTTAGCTTGGGAATCCCTCCGGCTTAGCTGGGCAGGTATATGGCGCCATCGCTTATCTTCAGGACTCTTAGTCCAATTTGCATCTTATCCTTAGACGGAAACTATTTTTGCTTCCGCTGTCATTTGTATCTTTGTATTGTATCTTTTCTATCTTGACTCGCTCGAGTCATTGTTGTAATTATATCTTTGTTGTATTTGTGGAAGTATCGGAACTGTTGTAATGTTATCACAATTCCACCCACATAATGCGCATGTCTGAAACCTGCCGCCTTGACATGCTTGCTTTGGTACAATGATGGCGTCGACTAGGCGTAGAAACGACGAAGCTGTGCGACGTTCCATGGGTTGCTGCAGACTGCTCCCGTTTTCGAGTCCTTCAGGCGGTAAGCTCCGCCACCGATTGCTTCTGTCACAATGTATGGGCCCTCCCATGGGGAGGCGAGTTTTGCACCTTCTTCTGCTTGAGGCGGAGGACTACGTCGCCTGCGACGAATGCCCTTGGCCGTAACCTCTGTCCATGGTAGTTGCGCAGGTCTTGCTGGTACACGGCTGATCGTGCTAGCGCGATGTCGCGGGCTTCGTCCAGGATGTCCATGTCGTCTTCGAGTGCTTCTTCTGCGTCTGACTCCTCGTAGGCCACCACCCGTGGTGCGTCAAACTTGATGTCGCAGGGTAGGACCACCTCTGCGCCATACACCATGAAGGACGGTGTGTACTGGGTGGACCTATTTGGCGTGGTTCGCAGGCTCCAGAGTACTGATGGCAGTTCTTCGACACATGCGCCCGCGGCGCGTCTCAGCGGTACTCGCAGGCGCTTGTTGATGCCGTTGCAGACTGGACCGTTGTGTTTCTCGACTTGCCCGTTGGACTGCGGGTGCGAGACAGATGCGTAGTTGAGCTTGATGCCTTGATCAGAGCAGAAGTCCTTGAATTCTTCGGCTGTAAAGTTCGAGCCATTGTCCGTGATTATGTCGTTTGGTACCCCGAATCTGAAGATGATGGACCTGATGAAGTTAACTGCTGATGATGCAGTCAAACTTGTGATAGGCACAACTTCGATCAACTTGGTTAATTTATCGACTGCGACAAGGAGTTCAGTGTGTCCTCCGGGTGAGGATTTCTTGAGCGGGCCTACCATGTCCAGCCCCCATTGAGCAAAGGGCCAGGCTAGTGGTATTGTCTTTAGCGCGGACGTCGGCGCGTGTGGCTTGTTGGCGAACTCCTGGCATCCAGGACACTTCTTTACTACATCTTCGGTGTCGTGCATAGCTGTTGGCCAGTAGAACCCGGCTCGTAGTGCTTTGGCCACCAAGGCCCGACTGCTGGCGTGATGCCCGCAGATACCGGCATGAATATCGAGTAAGATGGCTTGTCCGTCGACTGGATCTACGCACCTTTGTAGAATTCCTGAGATGCTTCTCTTGTAGAGCTCACCGTTGATAATGGTGAAACTGTTGGAGCGCCGGATGATGCGCTTGGCTTCGACTAGGTCGTTTGGCAGCCTTTGGTGCAGCATCTAAGCTAGATATGGGCTTGTCCATGTAGATTCGACCAGCATGACCTCCATGAGCTCCTTTTCTTTGCTTGGCGGGTTGGCAGTGCTCGTTGAAGGTATGGAGGAAACTGGTGCGGGTCGAAGCTTAATGGATCGCTGCGTGATGCGCTCGAGGAAAACGCCGGGTGGCACTGGTACCTTGTCTGACCCCATGTTGGCGAGTACGTCGGCTTCCTCGTAGATCTCGCGGCCGATGTGCCGCAACTCTCAGCCGTCGAATGTGCCCTCCAGCTGGTTGTACAGGTCTCTATAGGCGATCATGTTGTCGGCGATGGCATAATAAGACTTCATAGTTTGCTGTACGACGATGTAGGAGTCTCCTAGATCATGAGGTGAGTGGCGCCGCAGTTCTTGGTCATCCGCATGCCATGCATTAAAGCCTCGTACTCTGCTTCGTTGTTGGAGGGTGTTGGGAAGTCCATCTGCAGAACGTACTTCAGCATGTCGCCTTTGGGGAAGATGAGGACGACTCCTGCCCCGGCCGCTCTGAACTTCTTGGAGCCGTCGAAATACATTGTCCATGCGTTGGACAAGTCGGGGATGTCCGGTAGCTGGGCTTCTATCCACTCGGTGGTGAATTCTGGAAGGACTTGGGCCTTGATTGACATCGGCTGAGCGTACTTCAGCCCCCAGGGTCCTAGTTTGACAACCCACTTGGCGACTCGCCCTGTCGCGCGCTGGTTTGTGAGGATGTCGGCTAGCCCGGAGGAGCTTACCACCGTGATCGGGTGCTCGGAGAAGTAGTGGACGACCTTTCTTGAAGTCATGAAGACTTCGTAGGCCAGCTTCTGGTAGTGCGGGTAGTTTTGCTTGGACAGTGTTAGGACTTTGCTGAGGTAGTAGACATTTCTTTGGATACGATGATTGTGCCCTTCTTCTTCTCGCTCCACTACGAGTACAGGGCTCACCACCTTGTTGGTTGCTGAGACGTAGAGGTAGAGCGGCTCGTTCTCCAGTGGTGCCACCAAGACTGGGGAAGTCGTCAGAGTCTTTTTGAGTTGATTGAATGCGACTTGCGCTTTCTCTGTCCACTCGAACTTGCCCGTCTTCTTCATCAGTTGGTAGAAAGGTAGGGTCTTCTCACCCAACTTACTAATGAACCGGCTGAGAGCTGCGAATCGGCCGGCTTATCGTTGCACCTCACGAAGTTTGGTTGGTGTTGGCATTGTGAGTATGTTTTGCACCTTCTCGGGATTTGCTTAAATTCCTCTTGCAGAGACGAGGTACCCTAACAGCTCTCTGGCTGGCACACCGAAAATGCACTTATATGGGTTCAGCTTGATCTGGTACTCGTTGAGCGCGGCGAAGACCTTGCGGACGTCGTCGACTAGGGTGTCTTCCTTGCGGGTCGTGACGACGATGTAATCGACGTAGACCTGGACAATTTGCCCGATGAGCCCTTGGAGGCATGCTTGCATTGTGCGCTGGTATGCGGCGCCAGCGTTCTTCAAACCACTGTTTTTCTCTAATCTCCACATCAAACTCTTGCAAAAGGAGAACCCAACGAATGAGTCGAGGTTTAGCATCCTTCTTACTCGAAGGGCATTGTCTGATAGCAAAAAGACACCGTCGGGTGTGATGAATGCAGTTTTTTCTTCGTCGTCGACGTTCATTCTGATCTGCTGGTAGCCTGAGTAGGCATCCCGGAAAGACAGGCGCTCGCAGCCTGCTGTCAAGTTGATGATCTGGTCTATCCGCGGAAGCGGGAAATGGTCCTTTGGGCATCATTTGTTGATGGCAGTGAAGTCGACGCACATGCGTAGTTTCTTCGTCTTCTTCTTCTCTACAAGGACAGGGTTGGCGACCCAGTCCGAGTCTTTGATTTCTCGGATGAACTTGGCGTGCAGCAGTCGGTCGATTTCCATAGTGATCGCGTCCCGTTTGGGTCCGGAGAAGCGTCGCATGGCTTGCTTGACGGGTCTGGCGTCCTTGTGGACTTTTAAGGAGTGCTCGGGGAGATTCCTGGGTATTCCTGGCATGTCAGAGGGTTGCCATGCAAAGATTTTCCTGTTCTCACGTAGAGACTCGACGAGCGCGCTTTCCTATGCGGGGGTCAGGCTTGACGATACTTTGACCGTCTTGCTGCTGTCAGTCGGATGGACTTGGTGGGTTGTTGTGTCGTCGTTTGTGTTGAAGGCGACGTCCTTGGCTGGCTTCTTGCGGGGTGGGAAGACGGTCTTGTCTTTGTCGGCTGCTATTGCCTCGAAGTGCTCTTCGACCACGAAGAACTCAGAGATCCTGTTGAACTCGCGGTCGCAGCTGTTGGAGCGGTCGAAGTCTCCCTGCACCGTAATTATGCCTTTGGGTTCAGTCAACTTGAGCATTAGATAGGCGTAGTGAGGTACTGCCATGAACCTGACGAAGGTTGGGCGCCCAAGTATAGCATGGTATTGCGACTTCCAGTCGACGACCTTGAAATCGATCGACTCTCTCCTAAAGTGTTCAGGTGTGCCGAGGATGACGTCGAGTGTGATCGTTCCCATCGGCGTGATTGCTTGCCCTGGTACTATGCCGTGGAAGGTGGTCTCAAACTCCGGCAATTTTTCTGTCGACTTGTTCATCCTTCTTAGAGTGTCGGCGAATATGATGTTAATGCCGCTGCCTCCATCCATGAATACCTTCTTCAGGTTGTAGTCTCCGATCAGAGCTTCAACTACTAGGGCAGCGTGCCCAGGTCGAGGTACGTCCGACGGGTGGTCTTCCCTTCAGAATGTGATCGGTGTCTCTGACCCTCTCAGGTAGTTTGGTACTGCGCGTGGGCAAGTTGTGGCTTGGAGGACTTGGCGGGTGATGAGCTTATGTACCCTGTTTGAAGGGTGTCCCTTCTGTATCATGTTGAGCTATCCCCGCGCGGCTGGATAAGCGTTGTGTGCCATTGGCTGGACTTCATGCTGCAGCTGCTGTTGGGGGAAGGCTCCCGCCGCTTGTGCTGGGGTGTTGTTCGCGGGTGCTGCCTGAATGGCAAGCTGCGGGGCTGGTTGCAGTGCCGACACAGGAGTGATGATATGATGCATGGCCTCATAGATCTTGCGTGCTTTACGCCAATACTTCAACAAGTGGTTGGCGCCCCATTTGCCCGTTTCCGGGTTGCGGAACATGTGGTGCTTGCAAGGTTGCGCTAACTCCTCGGCTGGGGTTAACGCGCGCCTCCACTCGCGTTTTTGGCCTCCGTCGTTGCGGTTGATGCTGCCGCCGTTGCGGTTGTACTGTCCTGGGTCGGATTGTCGACCTTGATCACCGCTGCGACTGTATTGGCGACTTGATCATAATGGCGATTGCTATCGTGCGTGTTATCACGAGGGGTTTGATATCCCGCCGCTACTAGCTCGATCAAGTTGAGGTTGGTAAAACGTGGTTTCTTCTTCTGGCGTCCATCTCGCCAGTTACTTGTTCCGGCTTTGTTCTTCGGGAAGTTATCGCGGACGTAGTCCTCTCCTTCGGCCCAGTGGTTGGCTATCTTCATGAGCTCTATCATGGTTTTCGGCTGGAGCCTACCGAACTCTTCGCGGCGGGAGACGCCTTGCATGAAGGCATCCATCACGCGATCTTCTGAGACGGCTTCCATAGTGTTGCGGAGAAGTGTCCACCGTTGGATGTGTGACCGGAGCGACTCATGTTTTCCTTACTTGCAGGCTTGCAACTCGATGTAGGTTGCCGGCCTCGCGTACGTTCCAAGGAAGCTTTTGATGAAAGTATCTTGGAATTCCTCCCAAGTTCTGAAGGAGTCCTTCGGCTGGCTAGTGAGCCACCCGCGTGCTGAATCGGTGAGCATGAGGTGGATGTACTGCATCGCCGTGGTCGATGTTCCGCCTAGACAGGTGCAGGCGATGAGGTAGTCTTCGAGCCAAAGGCGTGGGTCTTGTTTCCTGTCGTACTTGGGTGTTCCTGCTGCTAGCTTGAAGCCTTTGGGAGTGCGGGTGTCGCGGATGTTGAAGCTGAAGCATGCGGCGCCGCACGGCTCGAAGTTGCGGTCGGCTTGATCGTCCAGGTTCGTCGTGGCAATCGTACGCTGGGTGCGGTTGCGGTCCACCGTCTTTTGCACGATGACGTTGCGAAGGTCTTCGCCTGGTTGCGGCTGTGGTAGTGGCCTTACTGCTGGGCCATCTAGTGATGCCGGCTCGCGGGCTTGGTGTTCTCGCTCCTCTTGTGCCCGGTTACTTGGCGCTTTGTTTGACAAGGCGTCCTCTATTGCCTTCATGGACATGATCTGCTGTTTGTGGAGAAGGGCGCGCGCGTCTACCTCCGGTGGCTGCGTGAGCCGCAGGAATGTTTCGACTGCCATGATAGCGGCATTGGCCGTTTTGGGGACGGGTATCCCGTTTTCATCCTCGGTTACGAAGGAAGAGTCGAGGTTGCCGGTAACCCTGGCTCGATCAGCTTCCTTCATGAGGGGCATGCGAGCTCTATGGCGCCGCGCTCCTTGGTTGACATCCGTGGAGGAGATAAATGAATAGGTGGCCCTTCTGGCGCTTGATGCGTCAGCCTCCTTCTTGCGCCGAAGGAGTTCGGCTTTTTCTGCTTGAAGTCGTTCGCCTTCCTTGCGTAGCAAGTACTGGACTGCCAGCTGATCTTCCCGAGGCGCGTCGGGTGGTGGAAACGTGCCGTCGTCGACGTGCTTCATACCCCTGATCGCCATGTCGCGCGTGATGGTGAGCCGCATCACCAGGTCGGGCATGACCACCTCTAGTGGGTATGCGGGTTCGTCGTTCCCTCTGGCGGCACCGTGCCAGCCATGAAGACTTGCGCGGAGTAGACTTGGGTAGGGGTGTTTACGCTGCCGCTGCTGATTCCATCGTCCGAGCCTTGCTCGGGATCAAAAATCGCTGCAACGTGATAGGTAGCTTAGTCTTCGCTGCGTCTCTTTTCCTGGAACCCTGCGATTTTTGCCGCGGTCATGGAGGGCGACTTTGCAGTCGCCGGAGCGAGTGTGATTGGCTCAGGGAAGACTTGGTGAGTCCATGAAGATGCGCGTGAAGTGGCCGACGGTGGCGCGACCCTGGTCGCACGCGTAGACGCGGTCGACGCAGTCGAAGCTGGTGCAGACCTTGGTTTCGCCAGCGATGCGATCGAGATGGTCGAAGCAGACTCGATCTGCATGGCAGTCGTCGAGGTAGTTGACGTAGTCGACTTAGATGCGGATTGATCAGTGAAAGATGCGATCTTCACAGTCGCGGTAGATGACGCGGGGGCTGCACATGGTGGCTGATGCGGGTGTCGTCGACGCGCATGGCGCGGGCGCCATGGACCTGAATATTCCGCGACTGTCTATGAAGCAGTGCATGGTACCAAAGGTGATGCATATACCTTCGTACAGATCGGCGTACACCGAGCGGTGGGCCGGCGGGTGGAAGGTGTACTCGAAGGAGCCGAAGCGGATTGGCTCCTGGGTGATGCAGATGTCGATCTTCTTCGCTGATGGAGCCGGTGCGACCATGATTCCAACGCTCGACCTTCCCACAAACGGCCACAATTGATGAGGGTGTGACTCGGCAAATCACAGGATTGTCCACCCCGGGTTGATTGAGGGGGAGAGAGATGAGCGTTGGTGATCACGACGGCTGACAAGCAAGGCGTTTACCTAGGTTCAGGCTCCCGGAGGATAACACCCTACTTTCTGCTTGTCTGGTATTGATGGCGAGTAGTGGTTACAATGGCGAGATGACGATCTCGCTAGGGTTTGTGGTGGCGGCTATCAGCGTGTCCCTCTGGACGAGCAACCCTCCTAGCCTTTATAGGTAGGCTAGGTCTCGGGTGAACGGTGCCGATGGCAATTACAGATATGGTAAGAGTCGTATGACCTAACCGACTAGAACTAGGCCACACGATACCCCTATTGGGCCTTTCTTGGGCTTCCGCAGTCTTGGCGTGACCCAGGTAGCCTCATCGTGGGGTAGTCGAAGAGTAGCCCCACGTCACCTTCAACCATCCATGTTTCCCCCATCCATGAGTGAGTAATTCACCACTGTAGGCTTGAGGGGATGGTAGGGATTGGATGAGTGTAACATCCCAGCATTTTATAATGTTCAAAAATCACTAAAATTTAAACTTTTGTTTGATTTAAATAAAACATAAAAAGGCATAAGAAAACCAACTGTTAAAGATTTCAAACATAGTCAAAGGGTTTAATATTTCAAATATCTCAGTTTATCATTATTTTCAAAAGTTGTTTCATGTTAAACATTTTATTATCCATTGTAATTATTAAAACCTCAATATCTAATTTGACAACTGTTTTACAAACCTTCAAACCATATTCATGAAATAAAAGGTTTCTTTATAAGTATTTGATTTCAACCACTTAGCCATAGCTAATCATAAATTAAAATAATATTACAACTATTTAAAACATGGTATAATTGCCAAAAGGTTTTCACTCTTTCACTTGAGTTCAAAACATAGTTTTATAATTACAAGTCTATAGTTTATAACCTTAAAACTTCATAGATTTATAATTAATTAAATTATCCAAATAAACATTTCATTTGCTTAAATGATTTTCATTTATTTTCAAAACATGAAATGATTAATATATTCTAAATAAGAAATGAATTAAAACTGAAATCTTTTCCAAAGTTGTTATTTGAAGTTTCCAAATGATTTACCTTAATATAAAATATAATGGTGCACCAAAATAAAATTTAATTAAGATTGAATCCATTATATTTCTATTAAATATTTATATTCTATTATTCTACTATTAAATCAAAATAAAGATGAATGGTTGAGCAATTGAGTTTAAATAACTTAAATTCAAACATATTGGAATATGGGTATTTTACAAATTTTATTTAGCCAAAAGAAAATTTAATTAAGATATAATTTCAAATTTGACTTTAAGTGTCAAATTTGTATTTAATGAATATTTCAAAATATTAATTTTCAAAATTATTCAAAACATGCCCACAACTGGTTTAACACAAATATAATAATTTTCCAAATTTTTAGAAATTTGTTTGACTTCATTTGGACATTTAAATCAAAAGATATGAACAAATGAAAAAATCAGAAAAAGAAAAATCGCTGACGTCATGCTGACGTCAGCTCCATCTTCAACCTCCAGCCTGGAATTTCGCCCCGATTTGCTCTTTCCTTTTTTCGTTCGATTCGCGCAAATTAAGCGATTAAAAACCTAACCGAGGACGCCTATAAATTCTCCACATCCCCGCCTACATTTCCCCTCTCATCCCCATCGAAATCGTGCCGCCAGGCCGTCGTTGTAGCGTACCTGCACTTAAAAATATGGCTGGTACCTGTGTATAGTGCAAACCCCTGGATCGATTCATTTGCACACACAGTTTACGATGAATATCACAACATTGTATCAATACTACACGAATAATCCAGACTTGGTAAAATAAATAGTTTGATACATCTTTGCATAGCCTAAAGCTAGCTCAAAACAATAAAGCAGCGGAAATAAATCTTCAATGCGCCTCCATCTTCATGATATGCCACAGGCGAAAACATGTTGGTGCAGACTCGAAACCCAAAACGTAATCCTTACTCTTCATCAGATAATTCTGCAACAAATAATAATTTGCAACAGAGTGGGTCAGATTCCATTAAAAATGGAGTCTGGCAAGTGACACTATGGTGGACACTTACTGGAATAACTCTATAGCCTATATGCATATTTGGCCGGTGGAGTTCAAGGCTATTTTGCATAAAGCCAATTTTATCCTATCACTTTATAAAACAGTTTCAACATCATAGTTGGCAACACTGGCAAGTTCCAGTGGACCAAAAGATATCTCGTCCTTAGGTGCACTCTCAAGTGAAAACTCCCACATTCAATGGTCCTAAGTATAGTAGAAACTATCTTAGGTGAAAACCCCCATGAACATGGTCCTGAGTAGTCCACTGTTTGTTTATCAAAATTTTATTAAGAAATTAGAATGTTGGGATTCCTCCATGTTCCTTGATCAGCTGTAGTCTTTACTTGGAATACTTCTCCTTGAGTTCTTCACAATCTTCTCCATTTAGTTCTCACATCCCTTTGTTCCTGGGTGGCCTTCCACAAGTGTGCTCTCAGGTGAAAACCCCCATGTTCACGATCCTAAGTATAGTAGAAACTATCTTAGGTGAAAACCCTCATGGACATGGTCCTGAGTAGCCACTCAACATAAACCAAACAACCAATCCACCCAGATGATTCATTAACTTAGTGATGTGCACTCCCAAGTGAAAACCCCCACATACTATGATCCTAAGTATAGTAGAAACTATCTCAGGTGACAACCCTCATAGACATGGTCCTGGGTAGCCACTTAACATTTTATAAAACCTTTCATCAATTGCATAGCATCAAAATCTACTAAGTCATTTCATAGGTACCTAGACACAATGGAATAGGGAATTCTAAAGTCTTGCATAGCAAATCTACTAAGTCCTACACATGCATAGGAAAATAACTAAATCATGCATAGAAAATACTTAGGAATTTTATGGGGGTGTGCCACTTGCCTTGGCAACAAGAAGAATAGTATCAGCAACTGCAACTGTTGTCGTTTCCCTCCGAGATTTCTAACATATCAAACAAAACACACATAAACATACTAACAAGTATCAATACAAAAATATGTTATGCATGATGTGCAAAATAATTAGAGAAAATACTAAGTCTATTCTTCAAGGTGATCGACCATTATTATCAACTCTTTGTAAATTGGATATTCACTATAGTGAGAGAGACAGACACCCGGCCAGCCACTTAAGTTTGTGGAACAGGTCTCATGTACGTGGACATGTAAGGTTAGTCTCCAGGCTTCATCTCCAGACTTGTAGTATTCTCCTTAGGGATGACTTGACCACCATGTTTTAGAGAGAAGAAAAGAAAAAGAGAAAAAAAGACTTAGAGAATAGAGGGAGTTGGTCTTCTTAGACTTCCTTTTGATTTTTCTTCTAAGTGCTTCTACTTCTTGGAGATTCTTCTGGAGTCTTGTTTTGGCTAAGTCCTTCATTGGTCTTCTAGCTTCATGTTGAAAATACTAAGTGTCTAGTGCATAGCACTTTTACCAAAAGACTAAGTTTGGAAATATTCCTCACTTAGAGAAAACTAATGAAGAGATTTCATATGGGAATATTTCTATATGTGAAAATAAGTTATGCATGCAATGCACTTTTAAATCCTAAGAAATATCATACAAAATTTGTGATATTTATAAGGTATGCATTAGGCCATAAATGCAATTTAATTAATTTCTATTTTTGGAAAATATAATACAAGGAAATAATTATAAGATTAAAGTTTTCTTTAACTAAATTTTATAACAAAATTTTCTATTTAGTGTTAATAGACAGGGAGCATTTAATTCAGTTTATAGCAATTTGATTTAATCAAAAATAATATTTCTATTAATAGTTATGTTGAAAATACTCAAACTATTGAAATTAAATATATAACTATGATTTCATTCAAATATTACTCAAAATTATTTTATAGCAGTGGCATTAATTTACAAATATTCTAAAGTTTCTAAAACAATTTTATTTGCAATTTTTGGAATTATAGATTTAAAGTTATTACAAATATAATCAAATTCACCATTTGAAATTTGAATATTTTATACTAAGTCAAATTTGAATTTTGGCCGATCTAAAATAATCAGTCAAGGGCTTTCCAAATATGTAAAAATAATTGAATTTGGATAAGTGGTTAAAAAGTTATGACAGATCTAAGTGGCAGGGGCTTTTCTGCAAAACTGCCATTTTTAATTTAATTAGAAAAAGATATTCCACGCTGGCGCTGACTGTGCGCTGACTAGGACGCTGACTGGGCTGCTGACGTGGTTAAGTCATCATATCTGGGCCGTCAGATCTGGATCTGGCGGTCCAGATCTATCCGTACCGGTTCGTCTAAGACTTCTAATCTGGGCCGCTGGATCTTAATCGTACGGCTCATGAGAAGAGGCTCACCGGGCGGCGCGAATGGTTCCGGAAGACGGCGATGCTGCGCTCGGCGAGGATGGTTCCGACGTTGTAGCGCCTCCCCGGATGAACGGAGGGCAGTTCCAGACGCGTCGCGTCGTGGGGAAGACGATGGAGACGACGAAGTCTTCCCGTGCGTCCCGGAGCGACGAGGACGGAAGAAGGGGGCGGCGCCCCCTCCGGTGAGGTCCGGTCGAGCACGGGGTGCTCAATGTACTGCACGAAACGAACGCACGCGGCCTTATGAGATGCGCACGATCAAGGGAAAGAGGGGGAGGGGGTCACGGGCGCGAGAAGGAGGCTCACCTCGCCGGAAACGGAGGAAAACGGCGGCGGCGGTCACGAACTCCGGCGAGGATTTGTGGCAGCCTGGGGGCGTAAAACGGAGAGGGAGGAGAGGGGAAAGACGGAGGATCTCGAGGGCTTTTAAAGGGCGTGGTCGGAGTAGTGAATCCGCGTCTTAATCGTACGAATCAACGCGAGTAACTCCGGCCGTTTTCGGGCTTAGTCTCCGACCGGAGATTGAAGACGATGACGTCACGCTGACGTCATCATTTTTTTTCTTTTTCTTTTCTGAATTTTCCTTTAATTCATATCTTTTGATTTAATGGTCCAAATGATGTCAAATTAATTTCTATAAATTTGTAAAATTAATATCTATGTTTTAAAACTATAGTGGGCATGTTTTGAAACTTTTTGAAAAATAATTATTTTGAAATATTCATAAAATACAATTTTACCTATTTTAGGTTAACTTTGAAATCAGGGATTTAATATTTTATTTGGAGTTAAATAAAATTTATGAAATTACCCACATTCAAATATGTTTGAATTTAAATAATTTAAACTTATTTTTCTGAAATCATTCACCTTTATTTGGCATAATAGTAGAATAATAGAATATAAATATTTTTAAAGTAATTTGAAACATAATGGATTTTTAATTTACAACATTTTGTGATTTAATCAGATGATGAATGATGAGATACATGTATGCATGAATGCAATGCAAAAATATATAAATGTTTTTAAAAGTTTTAAACTTTAGTGATTTTTAACATTCCAAAATATAGGGATGTTACAGTCGTACGAGCACGCCGGAGTTCATCTCCTCCGCCGCCGCAAATTCCTCTTCTCCCGCGAGGTGAGCAACCGTCCGACGGCGAGACCGTTCCCCTTCTCTTTATTCCGTCTCTGTGAACCTCCCTGATGTTTTGAATCTTCAAATGCCGACGATTCGAGCGAGCACGCAAGTCACCGGAGTTGCCGTAGCTCCGCCCGCGTCTCCGCGCCGCTCCGGGCCGCCCGAGCAGACCACGTCGACACCATCCACCTCGCTGCAACGAGACGCGCCTGTTCGTTGCCTTCCCGAGTAAGGGGAGCCATTGGAGCAAGAGATTCGTCCACGCCCAAGCGTGCGCCATCGTCGTCGCCATCTCCGGCGAGGAGCGCGCCGCCACGGTGAGGTCCTCAACCCGGAGCCGTCCGATTAAATATCTACGGCTATGATTAGATTTTTTAAAGAAGCGGTACGGAAATATCTGGACCGTCAGATCTAGATCTGACGATCCAGATCTGTTTACTTATCCACATCAGATCCCAGTCAGCACACAGTCAGCAGCCCAGTCAGCGCAGACGTGGAAATTGATTTCGTTTAATTAGTTTAAATGACACTTTTGCAGAAACACCCCTGTAAATTAGATTTGTTATAACTTTTTACTCACATATCCAAATTCAAATATTTTGATATATTTGGAAAGCCCTTGACATGTAGAATATTTTAGATCTGCCAAAATTAAAATTTGACTTAGTTTAAAATATTCAAATTTCAAATGGATGATTTGAGTATATTTGTAATAACTTTAAATCTATAAATCCAAAAACTGCAAATAAAATTGTTTTAGAAACTTTAGAATATTTGTAACTTTATGCCTCTGATATAAAATAATTGGAGTAGTATTTGAATGATTTGATAGTTATATATATAATTTGAATAGTTTGACTATTTTTGACATAACTATTAATAGAAATATTATTTTTGATTAAATCAAATTGATATAAATTTAATTAAATGCCTCTGTCTATTAATACTATTATTAAAATTTAATCATAGAAAACTTTAATCTTATATTTATTCCTCTTATTATATTTTCCAAAAATAGAATTAATTAAATTGCATTTAGAAATTCATGCATATTTATAAAGAAATCACAAAGGTTATTTTGATACTTTCTTGTGATTAAAAAGTGCATTTCATGCATAACTTATTTTATTATATAGTTATACTCCTCATAAGAAAACCTCTTCATTATTTTCTATAAGTTAGGATTATTTTCAACTTATTTTCTATACACATAGACACTTAGGATTTTCAACGTGGAGATAGAAGACCAATGAAGGACTTAGAAGAAAACAGACTCTGTAAGCATCCCAAGATGTCAAGCACTTAGAAGAAAAGTGAAAAGAAGTTCAAGAATGACAACCTCACTTCTATTCTCTAAGTCTTTCTCTCTGTCCTTTCTTCTTCTCTGAGACTTCATAAAGACTAAGTAAATCCAAGACCAGCCCAGGTGATACAAAAATCATCAAGGCTGAAGATTATTCAAGTCTACCAAGAATTCAATCAAGACATCACGAAGGAAAAATTACAAGTCTGGAGATGAAGCCTGGAAGATCAACTACACCCTTCTTTCTACCTTTTTCCCTCTTCCCTAATCTTGTCTTTTAAGATTTAAACAAATTTTGATCATGATATCATCTTTAAAGTCATTTTGACACCAATTTTCTTTTTGCATTAACTTAAAATATTTTCTTAGCATGATATACATCTCTAGTCCTTAGGAATATTTTGCACCTCATGCATAAACATATTTTCCTTAGAAGTTTTATGAAACCTGTTTGTTCACTATGTATGTACATGTAGGGGTGTAAACGGATAGGATAATTTCCGCACCATATCCGATTTCGAAACCGTTTTAAACAATCCATATCCGGTTTTGAGGAATCCAACGGATAAGGATGTCCGATTCCGAACTTGACACCCGGATATGGTATAGGATATGGTATGGAAAATAGGCTAAAATATAGATTATCCGAAATTTAAATAGGATTATCCGATGGTTGGAATCCGAATGAACCGATTTTGTACTGAAATGTCTAGTCTAATTTAGCATAATTTGTAGCTAGTAAGTTGTCGAGTTCGTTAGTCGAACAATATCTCACTTAAATAGTCATTGTAAAGATTATGAATTACAAGTTTGTTAGTTAGGTTATCGAACAACTATTTTTGTATGTATGGTTTTATAATTTACTTGTACATGTATCAATCCGATTAATTTTGTTACTGCTCCAAATCCGCCCCGTTTCCGCCTCCGAGTCCGCCATCACGGATATCCGCATCCGAATCCGCATCCGACACTTATCCGATCCGCTCCGAATCCGATAAAAAATTATGGTAAAGGATATGGTAAAGGAAAAATCCGATCCGATCCGATCCGTTTACACCCCTGTGTACATGTATGTTTGATGATTGTTGTTTGTTGATTGTTGTATTGTTGTTTGCTTATATTGTTTAGATTGAACGGAGAGAAAACGTTCGTTGTTGAAAAGAGTTTGTGAACAACGACAACATTCAAAGGCAAGTGGCACACCTCATAAACTTCCTATTATTTTTCTATATGCATTACTTAGTGTATTTTTATATAAGCATGTGTAGGATAGTATTGCTATGCTAGACCTGTGTAGAAACACTTACTCCTGTGTCTAGTTTCCTATATAATACTTAGTAGATATATTGATGCTATGCAATTGATGAAAAGTTTTATAAAATGTTAAGTGACTACTCAGGGATGTGCTCATGGTTGTCGTCGTCTAGGATGAATGGTCTATTCTACTTAGGGCCGTGAGCATGGTGATTTTCACCTGAGAGTGTACATCCACTAAGTTAATGAACCTCGTTGGTGGATTTGTTGTATATGGTGGCGAAGTTGAGTAGCTACTCCGGTCCATGTCTATGGTTCCTGGAGTATGTGCACTTGTGGATGGCCACCGAGGGAACAAAGGAATCTGAAGAACTCCGAGTGACGATTGCTTCCAGTGCAGCCATTGTTATATGGGCTCTGGCTTGATCAATTATGTTGCGTGGACTCTCTCCGGCTTGACAAGCAGATGTAGGGGGATGTTAGGTGGAACGGGTCAAGGCAGAGTGGGAGGGAAAATGCTTCTGAAAGATCTCGTCTCATTCTTCTCCTTTTCCTTATCACTATAAGTGTGTAAAGGATAGTTTGGGTTGAATGGGTACAATAGTACGGACAATTTGAGCAGCTGATCACGGACGTCAAACGGAGGATTCCATCATTCCAACTTCAGAAATAAAACTTGATGGGTGAACAAGGGAAGATGAGATTTTGGTTTTCATGCCATACTTGTCTTGATTTGAAGAAAGTGTTCTCAAAAGAGTAGGAAAAATTGGCTTTATGCAAAATAGCCTTGAACTCCACGACCAAATATGCATATAGGCTATAGAGTTATTCCTGTCCACCATAGTGTCACTTGCCAGACTCCATTTTTAATGGAATCTGACCCACGTTGTTGCAATATTTTTCTTATTGCAGATTGTTCAGATGGCGAGTGAGGTTTCGTTTTAAGGTTTCGAGTCTACAACCAACATGTTTTCGCCTGTGGCAACATGAAGTTGATGGAGACTCACTGCTATTTTATTTCCGCTGCTTACTCTTTAGAAGCTAGCTTTATGCTATTCAACTTCTATTGAATATTTTTTAAGTCTGGATCATCAATGTAATAAAATTGATACTTTGTTGTGATATTACATCGTAAAATGTGTGTGCAAACGAATCGATCCAGGGATTTGCACTATACACAGGTATCTGCCATATTTTAAGTGCAGGTACGCTACAATGAGATCACTCATGTAATAGCTGTAAGATTGTTAGGGCATAGTGCCTAGTATCCGTTATCGGTGTTTTACCTCATTGTTGCAACTTCTTATGCTTAATGCTTGACACTAGGCCCCGAGTGACATGATTTCAGATCTGAACATGTTATTGAATTATGATGATAATTATTGTTTTGGATCCTATCTATGAGTTGTATACACATGTTATTGTCCCGAACCGATGGCCCCAAAGTGACAGCAATTGGGATAACCGGAGGGAATGGCTATGATGTGAGGATCACATGTATTCACGGAGTGTTGATGCTTTGCTCTGGTACTTTATTAAAAGGAGTACCTTAATTGCCAGTAGTTTCCCTAGAGGCCCCGTTGCAAACGGGCTGCCAGGACAAAAGATGGTGTGAAGGTTTCTCAATGCGAGCACGCACAACTAAATTGGAATACATGCTTATGATTAGTTAATACTTGGATGCTTTATATTATTTATCTGGAAATGCCTATGCTATGTTATTACGTGAATTATCTTGTCCATGCAACGCCCGTACATCCGTCCCTGTGCCTACAGTATTTTAATCCTGCTGTCTACTTCAATCACAATCGATGTCTTAATTCTCCTGCTACTGTTATTTCACTACTGTGTCTTCTATAAAACGGTTGCTACTGATAATCTTCCTCGAGCAAGTCTATTCAGAGGTGCAGCTGATCTGAGAAATCATCTGTTAAAGCTTACAAATATTCTCTGGCTCCCCTCGTGTCAAATCAATAAATTTGGGTTTTACTTCCCTCGAAGACTGTTGCGATCCCCTATACTTGTGGGTCATCAAGACGCCACACTGCCTCTGGCGGGCACGTTTCTGCGTTCGCCAGCGCTATGTCATCTACCGCTGGCGAACAAGGACCCTATTCGCCAGCGGTGTCCTTCGGCGACAACCCCGCCCAGCCCGCTGTCACCGCTGGCTGTGACGGCTTTGAGTTCGCTAGCGGTAAGAGCGCTGGCGGTCATTTTTTCTTTGTCGCCAGTGTTATCCTAGTGGCTATAAGACGTTTCCTACTAGGTCCTTGTGTAGCCTCGTCCGTTGTTTTCTGCAAAACAATCGAGGACAAGGCCTCAAAGTCGTCAATATCAGAAGGACGGCAAGGTGCAAGCACATCAGGAGTTGAGGTGGAAGAATTTGCACTTGGGGTGTATGGCACGAAGAGCTGGGGCGCGTCTTCCACGGGCTTCCACAAGTTGAACGGCTCGGGAGGATCCTCCGTCAAGGCACACTTCACATCATCATACGAGGATTGGAAGTCGTCAAGTCAAAACCCTTCAGCGATCCGGCAGGCTGGAAGCCGGATGGATTTCACAAGCTTACCAATTACCTTGGCCGTGTACTTCTGGCCATCCGCCTGAAACTCAGGGAAGCCCTTGGAAAGCAACTCCGGGTCAATGTTGGGATAGTACACCTTGGCAAGAGCCATCACCCGAATTGCACCCTTACGGCAAGAAGAGGCTTTCCAGCGTCACATCAGAGCCGACAAAGTTAAGGTAGCAGCCAAGAAATCGGCAGGCTCGGTGGAGGATTCTCATAAGACGAAGCCATTTGGATCATCTCGGCACAGCCAAAGTAAAGCCGGCGAGTGACCCCCTGGATCTTCTCCACGGTCGTCTTGCTGGTAACCCCCTGAGCTCCGCCTGCAACAAACCAAGAAAGAAAAAAAAGACAAGAGAGGTCGAAAAACAAAGCCGGAATCGAAAGATGAAAATCAACTTACCAAAGACAGCAATGGCAAGGTTATGGACACTTTTCTTAACCTTCTCAAGCTCTATGGAGATATTCTTCACGGCCACATCTTGAATTTGGATAACTTTTTCTTGGTCCTTCAACTTCTTAAGCAAGGTCTCATTTTCAAGCATGAGCCGGCTCATCGTCTCCTTGTGCGCCTTGATCTGCTCTTCAGCCTTTTCACGAAGGCTGGCCTCCTGAGCCAATTGATGGCGAGTACCACTTTTCTACTGAGAGCTCTCCGCAGTATATTCCTAAGACACACAAAGGAAGTAGTAAGGAAAGAAGCGGCAAACAGGATACAACTCACAGAACAAACTGAAGTCAAGACGCTCAAATTTTTATAAGTCCTAGGAAGCCGCAAGGAGCAACCCGACACTTGGGGGCTACTCAATTTAGAGCTAAAAAAGAAAAATAAGTATCGGCGGTTCTCAAAGAAGAACCAGAACACTACTAGCACTAGTTCCGGCTGTTGGGGACTACTCAATTGAAAAAATATATAAAATATGTGTTTGAAGAAGACTCAGAATTCAGCATAGCTACAACTTCGACCCTTGGGGACTCTTGTGACGATCTTACTACCACTACCAGTGTTCCCTAAAGCATGGCGAGCACTAAGCATCTACAATGTACAAGCTCAGCACTTGGGGACTACTAAGGAAAGGGAACAACGAAGAAACGAACTGTGAAGCGCTTGTCAAGATAGCATCTCATCCCCGACTACTCGTTCCGGATTTCCGATAGGTGCTCGTGTATAAACAGAAACATGGCAGGAAAAATCATCATCCTCAGGGGGCTCGTTTCCGGCACAATATCCTTGATCTTCTTTTGAGGAGCCTCTGATCCTTCCTTGCCCTTTGACACCGGCTTTGGAATCTTGGCCATTGAAGAAGAAGAAGCCTTGGGGTCCGAAAACCCAGCGCCGGTGATCACGACTACATCCTCTTCAGGAACGGTAGGCAACTTATCCTTCGGAGGAGAACCGGTGGCGGCCGGGGGAACCGTGTTTTCATCAACAGGGTCCGTAGCCCGGGCATTAGACTCAGGAGTTGGAGCTTCTTTTTCATCTTCCAGTACGGCTTTGGCCCTATAGAGATAACACAATGTATAAGTGACAAACAAGCAAAAGAAAGACAAGTTATAGAGAAGAGTAAAGAAGGCATAGGACTTACCCCTTGTTCACTGTAAAGTTAGAGAGGGGGGCATCCGAGCCAAAATCTGAAGAGTCAGACAGATACCGGGATTTAGAAACCTGGACATTGCCATCCAAAGGATAAGACGCATCGCGAGAAGCCTGTGGAGTGTGGCGCCTGCGAGGAGAAGCACTTAGAGGGATACCTGAAGAAAGCTCGTCCGAAGAAGTAGAAGAGCGCGTCCTCAGGCGCTTCGGGGCCGCTTCTTCCTTATCCTGTGCAAAAGGCCGGCTTTGAGAAGCAGCAGCTTCAAGTTCGAAGAAACGAGTGTTTGATATCATGCGTACCGCAGTCCGGGTTCGCTTTTGGCGAGCCGGTGGAGAAAGAGGTGGAGCTACAGTCTGAGCAGCGCCTTGGTCATCGTGACCTGACAGAATACAGGTATGAGAAGGAAGTTCGTCTTCAAGACCAGGCCTCTGATGAATTTCACCGCTGCCCCGGCTGGGATGGTGCATGTTGCTTTGACCTCGGGCCATTTGGTGAACTTGTCAATGGCCACGAAGAGGTAGTGATAGCCCCCTTGTGACTTCGGGAATGGCCCCAAAATGTCCAGCCCCCAGACCGCAAACGGCCAGGAGAGCGGGATGGTCTGGAGCCCCATCGTCGGCTGATTGATTTTCTTGGCGTGAAACTGGCAGGCCTCACAAGCTTGGACGATGTCAACCGAATCCTAAAGTGTTTGCGGCGAGAAGAAACCGCTCCTGAATACTTTGCCTGCGAGGGTGCGTGCGCCCGAGTGGTGGCCGCACTCCCCGCAGTGGATGTCTTTGATCAGCCTTCTGCCTTCTTCAGGAGGGACGTGTGATGCCCCAAAATCGGTACTATGTAGATTTATGCGCTCCCGCCGAAATACGCATAATAACGATTTTAGGTCGCCCACCAGAGATAATGTGCACGCTAAAACATGCGCATTATGTGGGTGGAATTGTAATAACATTACAACAGTTCCGATACATCCACAAATACAATAGAAGATATAATTACAACAATGGTTCAAACGAGCCAAGATACAAATGAGACAATACAAAGATTCAAATGACAGCGGAAGCAAAATAGTATCCGACTACGGATAAGATGCAAATTGGACTAAGAGTCCTGAAGATAAGCGATGGCGCCATATCCCTGCCCAGCCAAGCCGGAGGGATTCCCAAGCTAACGTCGTCTGACTTCAAACCTGTCGTCATACTTCAGTGCACTCCCTAGCAAGCAAAAACCAACCTGCCTACTTTCTACACCATCTCCCAAAATATGGGGTAGGTGGACTTAGCGGCAGCATCACTAGCAACCTAATAGAGACACGCTACAACTTCCGTCTAATTAGAGAGGGATAAGAGAGCACATAAGTAACCAACTACTACTAACACCAATCATAACCCATTCTCGGATTAACCCCCTCAACCAAGTATGATGAAGCAATTCGGGAAACTCTCACATTGCACAGTTTTAGTTACCATTTATTGTGAAAGTAATTATATATTACTAGTCAAATTAATTAACATCAATTAGGTGCAAGTTGTCTAGATCTCATTAGTCGGCAACGCACCAAGTTCTCCATAACCGCGGACGCGGCTCATCGATAAGATTATACCTTGCAGGGGTGTACTACTGTACCCAATCTCGCATGATCAACCCAGTCAAAAACATTAGGGCCTCTCAACACAACCCTTTCCTTCACTGCAACAATTCCAAGGAGCCACGGGAGCTATGCTGGTCCCGGCGAAAAGGGTGCGGATTCCCGCATGACACACCCCTCTGCACCAATAGGTCGCGCCCTATATGCATGTAACAAGGCACACCGCACAAATAAAATACTAGACAAGTATCAGTGCATATGAGACAAATGTAAAACCCGAACTAGGTGTGGCTCCTGGACTAGTTGAAGTTCCAGTCAAAGTCGAGGGGGGCTCCATAGGGCCTCCCACAAGTGGTTAGTGCGCTCAGTCTTGGATGTTCCTAGGTCGACACTTAGCAGAACAAAGCACCTCGCAAGGCCTTCCGCCGGTGCCTTATCTTTTAATTATAATACCCAACATATGACAACATTTTATTAAGGTAAAACAATCTATCATACTAATCATGTGAAACATGGACAGACATACGACTCGCGCAAACAACTCTAAGCATGCTATACGACTCGCAAGGCCAACAGATAAACATGCAACATGTAATAGGTTGTGGGGATAAAGCTGTATAGGCTACAAGATAAACATGTGATAGGATCGGGACACAAGAATCGAATACTAGGATAGCAGAGATCAACCGCAGGAATGAAAGACAATGTATAGGTAAACAAGCAAACTTTGCTTGCCTGGAATCCCGCATGGAAGATCTTGTCGTTGCTCACACATCTCAACGTCTTATCCGCGAAGAAGCAACAAACACTAGAAAACATATAAGATGCATCTTACTTCTACGGCAAAAGATCCAGCATGATCAAATGAGAATGAGGGATGACATGGCAAGATGCAATACGAGATGCACTTAATCCAATTAAGCGGGAATGCAATCCTGACAACTAATATTTAGGTTCAAGTTATTTATCTACACATCAAATTAAATGTTCATTAACATGGCAAGATATGGCATAAATGATCTATTCAAATTAAATGGAATAGGGCATTATATATTAATTACCCCACACATCCCATATTTAATTATTTAGGTGCAACTAACAAATTACACTAAGCAATTAAAATAAAGGATGAAACATGGCATAAGAATGGCATATTAATGTTCATTGCATTTTTCTTTTTATTGAAGCTTTATGACAGTAGGAAAGACTCCTACTGCCTCTGATTAAACAACCATAGCATTACATATTTACAGGGAGAGGTGCCAAGCCCCAAAGTTTTCAAAGTCTATTAACTAGAGAAAAAACGAAGGGGTGTAAGGAGGACTTAGTCCTATATTGTAGCAAAGAGAAATCTTCCTTAAATCTATCTTTTCATGAAGTCAAGGAATGTGGGAAGCCTTCGAATAGTAATCTATTCCGCTCCTTCCAAATGCTGCAAGCAGCTGTGGTGAATATCTCCATAAACAAGGGTTTATTCCATTTAGCTCTACCAAAGGAGACCAGAGTCAATCTGTTGTTAGAAGGCCCCCAACTAAAACCAAGTTCACTCCAGCATTCTCTACTGAAAGGACATTGAAAAAACAGGTGTTCCACCGTCTCCTCTGGAGCAGAATTGCAAAGCAAGCAAGAGTAGTTGTTTCCAATATTAAAATGTCTCCTTCTAAGCATGTTCCTGGTGTTGAATCTATAAGCAAGCAGTAACCAACAGAAGAACTTCAGCTTCAGTGTCGATTTGGATTTCCATAACCACAGGAAAGCTTCATGAGGATTGATATTTCTGTGACAGAATTTATAGTATTTACTGGCAGCATAGCTCTTTGAACCCCATTGAAAGATCCAACTGTCACCAGTGGCATTACCATCTAGAGAGATATGAAGGGATGCTTGCTGCAGAGCTCTAACCTCATTTAAGGCCTGTGGTGACAAGGGATGTTGAAATAGGGCTGCTAAATCATTAGTATTTAAGAATTCTTGCACAGAAATAACCTCTTTCTGGGCATAGGAGTAAGCTCTGGGGTAAGAACTGGAGTTTTCCACTCCTAGCCAACTATCCTTCCAGAAAAGAACACTAGTTCTAGATAACACCTCACATTGAGTTATCCCTCTAAAAGTTGGGTTCAGTTTAAATACATCTCTCCACCAGAAAGAACCACATGGAGCCAAAGCAGGAGGAACCTTCCCTGTATAATATGTTCTCCAAATAAGTTGTACCCACGGGGTGTCATTATTGGAATAAAATTTATGTAAAGCCTTCAGCAGCAGAGCTTCATTCTGGACTTTGAGATTAAGTACACCTAATCCTCCTTTGTTTTTTGGTTTGCAAACCTCTTTCCAAGCAACCAGAGAGTTACATTTTTTCCCATCATCAGTTTTCTTGTTCCACAAACAGTGTGTCCTAATTTTTTCAATGTGCTCTAAGATCTTAGGAGGCACTTTAATAGAACACATGGCAAACATGGCAATTGACGTCAGTAAGGAGTTGATCAATGTTACCCTGCCACTGTAGGCCATCATCATATAATTAGCAGAGAGTTGTCTGTCAATCCGATCAACTAGCAGCATTAAATCAAGAACAGTAGGCTTAGTAGTCCCCATCGGCAAACCTAAATAGGTGAAGGGCATTTTCCCAATGCTACACTGCAGAATGTCAGCCAACTCCTTAGCCCTAGACTCAGACAGGTTCAAAGGAATCATTGAAGATTTCTGATAATTAATGCATAACCCAGTCGATGTTGCATATGTATTCAGGATTTCTTTCATTATGATAGGGACATTTCTGATAATCTGCTAGGGACATGCAGGCATAATCAGAATGGTGTCATCTGCGTACTGTACAACAGGGTAGTCCATCCCAAAGTCAGGGGAGAGAGGTGCTGTTAGGATATTATCTCGAAACGCTTTGTTTATAGCAGATTGGAGCAGGTCAGCAGCCAGCACAAATAATAAGGGAGAAAGAGGGTCACCCTGCCTGACACCTCGCCTGCAATGAAACTGTCTCCCAGGAGTACCATTTAGAAGAACTGCGGACATGCCAGACTGAAAGAGAAGTTTAATCCAACTAATCCATTTAGCATCAAACCCCATGCTTACCATGATTTTGAGCATCGCCTCATGGTCAATAGTATCAAAAGCCTTAGCAAAATCCAACTTAAGCACTATAATTTCTTTCTTGGAGGTATAACATTGGTGAATAAATTCAAAAGCCCATGCTAAGCAATCCTGAATTGTCCTCCCCTTCAAGAAACCATACTGATTCTTATGTACTATCTTGAGAACAATTTTTTGCAATCTGTTGGCAAGCAGTTTGGTGAGAATCTTGAGGCAGCAATTGAGCAAAGTGATCGGTCTATAATTATTAACACCGGAAGGAGCACCAATTTTAGGAACCAGTGTAATGTACCCCATGTTAATACTTTCGATATTCATTTTCCCCTCATAAAAATCAAAACAGAGCTGATATATGTCTTGCTTCACAATATGCCAGGTATTCTTTAAGAAATGCCCATTAAAACCATCCGGGCCAGGGGCTTTATCACCAGGCATGAGCTTAACAATATCATCAATCTCCTTTGTAGTAAAAGCCACTGAGAGCTCTTCCAAACCAGGAATTGGTTGGATAACTTGATTCAGATCAAAAATCATCGGAGGGGAGTAAGACGTACCAAGTCTATCTTTGAAAGTGTCAAAAATAACCTTTTCTTTTTCCATGTGGGAAACAGCTTCAGAGCCATCCGGTAGAACCAGCTTAGCAATATTATTCCTTCAGTAACGCTCAGAGGCAATAGAATGAAAGAATTTTTGTAGTGCCCTTGCTTACGAAAGCAATGGCACATCTGAATAATGCAAGGACTTGGATCACATAAGTCTCACATTCTCCAATAAGATGAAATATCACAGTACAATGTCAAAATTTATTACAGAACGAGACGATTGATCCAAAAACAAATATCCTTACAACTTAGCATAGCGGGAATGCTAGCTGAATGAGTAGTTCACACTTTATTTCAGAGTTCAAACGCAATAATAAAGGTAGCATGGAGCTACATCTTCTCCATGAAGCCACTGGCAAATCATGTTGGTTGTAGCTCGAAGACGACCCCCTTACTCCTCATTCGGACATTCTGCAAGGTTTAGTTGCAGCCCAGCTATAAAGGGTCAGCACAATTGAATTGTGGTGGCAAGTGACTTTAATTCCTAATGTTCTATTATACTATAACTATATGCTTATTTTGGCTGGTGGAGCTCAAGGCTATTGCGCAAAGCAAATTTTCTCCTATTTTTGATAAACAATTTTCTTAAAATCAATATCTTCTCCTTCAGAGACAATTCTCGAGACAAGTCCATGTCTCCTACCCATGTTCATCCAACAAAGTTTTATTAAGAAATTTGAGATGAGGAGATTTTCAGAACACAGCCTTGTGTAGTTACTCAAAAATTCCGATGCCAGGGACACGGCTAAGATCTTAGGTTTTAACTCTCGAGAGGGTGTGCACTTTCACCATTAGACTCAATCAACCCAAACTATCCTCTACACTCCTTTAGTGAGAAGGAAAAGGAGAAGATCAAGACGAGACTTTTCAGAAGTTGCTTTCCCATGATCATACTAAGAGATTACCACCATCCTATCAACTCTACCACCATCAATCTCTTGACCCAGGTCCACAACAACTTACTCCATCAAGACAGAGCCCATATTGACCAATGGTTGCACGATAAGCAACTAGACTCAGTGTAGACATAAATCTCATAGCCCTGGGTGGCCTACCACAAGTGAGCAACTCAGGTTAACACCGCATATCATGGCCCCAGGTAAGTAGAAACTACCCTGGGCGAAGACAACCATTACATATGGCCCTGAGAAGCCACTCAACTTGAAACCTCCTCGATCGACCCAATCCACCCAGGCGTTTAATTAATTTAGTGGAAATTTTCATTTATCACATCAACCATAAAACAATCATTTTTGCAGCAGTTGCTTCCACTAAATTATATTAGGGGTCTAATCTGGAATTTCTAAGGGGAAATCTAAAAGGTTTGCATAGCATACTACAATCTCCCAAAAACCTATCATGCATACTACTTTTGCAAATACTGTTTGAAAACACTAGATATGCAATAGAATAAAATAGTAGGTGTTTTATGAAGTCACTTGCCTTGGCAACAGGAGGGGCAGGCAGAAGAAGAATAGCAATCACAAGCAGGTCCTTCCTCTCCTTCACAATCTAGCACAAGCAATACATACAAATAAATATCCACACAAAATCTCACACACCAAATAAAAGATGTATGCATGCATGGTATGCCATGTGTAGAATTAGGCACACTTATCCATGATTTATATTCTCTGGTATTAAATGCATGATATTCAATTTCTAGAAATTTCTCAATTCAATTAACAATTTGTTAAGTGAAAACAAAATAACCAAAACTTAGATTATAACATTACAACTTTTATTGTTCTAAGAAAGTTTTCCAATAAGACATATATTAATATTCCTGGGCAGATGTTGTTAACCTAAAACTAAAACAATTGAGTTTATTTGTAAAACATTTTTATTATTTAAGTTATAGATTTAATAGCCGAATTACTCCTCGGATGATCTTATGAATTTTTATTTAACAAAAGCAAAAAAAAATGATGTAGAAATAAACTACTCTAGCAGGGCTATCCGTGGATATAAAGTTCATTGAATTTGGACTTACAGAACATAAGTTATGAATTTTCTAAGTTTTGCATATTTTACTGTTTTATTTATAAAATTTCTGCGAAAAAGAAAATAAGGGGGCTACGTGGCGCGATCCTATTGGACGAAAACGTTTCACGTGGATCGTGGACGAGAACCGTCCGATTTAGATGAGATCGGACGCGCGGGATCGTTTGGATCTAGATCCGTTGGATCTAGATCCAACGGTGTAGGACGCCCGGCCGAACCGAGCGGCGCGTGGGTCGCCGGAAGGCTCGCCGGCGGCGGCGCCCGCGGCGGCGGCGCGTCGGCCTCGACGCTTCCCGCATGAAAACACCGCCCCAGGACGAACGGATCTTACCAAAATGACGCGGAGGAGGAGGCGAGGTCGATGGCGCGGCGGCGGCGTCGAGACTCCTCTCCTTTCCTCGTCAGAGATGGTGGCCGGCGGCGGAGCACCTCGGTTGGGGTCTTTTTCGGCGTTCGGCTGCGCAATGGGACAAGCAAGGGGCCTCAACGGGTGCGCAAAAGGATGGGGAAACGAGGGGGGGCTCGGTGGAGCTCGAGGAGCTTGGAGCTTACCGCACTCGCGAAAAAGCCCGGCGGCAATGGCGGCGACGGCGAGCTCGATTCCGAGCAGCCCGACGGCGGAGAGGTAGGGTTTTTGGGGGGGTTTCGGAGGCGGCCTCGCGGGGTATAAATAGGAGGGGGCGCGGGAGCTAATCACGGCGGAAACCGGCACGGAAACGGCTCGGTCGTGGTCGTCGTCTCCGGCGCGATCTCCGGACGGAGGTGGAAGACGGCTGACAGGTGGGGCCCACCTGTCAGCGAGAGGGGAGCGGCGCGCGTGCGCTGGAGCGGGCCGATGGGCCGTTATCGACTGTGCGCGCGGTGGATAACGTCTGGGCCGGCCCGGTAACCTAATAAAATAAAAACTTTTTTTCAAATCTGATTTACTAAATGATTTTTAAACCTATTCAAAACATTTCAGAAAAATTCATAAAAATATATTTTGGAAAGGTTATTTAAATTAGCAATTTTTAATAATAACCTTACCCATTATATAATTTGGAAAAATTATATTTATGAAGTAAGTTTAAATAAACATTTAAATGGGATTAAACATTATTTAAACTCATAATTGAATTTTTATTTAGTATTTATGTGATTAAAAGTTAACCCTATAAGATGAATTATGTATGAATGCAAAGTTTTAAATTTTAGCAAAAATTGGGATGTTACAAACCTAACGCCCTTAAGATGAATCTCGTCCTCGAGATTCGGTTTGGCCTTCAAAAAGATGTGGGTGTTCTTCCCGAAGATCATCCTCCCGTTCCCAAGTTGCTTCTTCTTCGGTATGGTGGTTCCACTGGACCTTACAAAATTTGATAGTCTTGGTTCGTGTGATCCTTTCTGCCATCTCCAAGATTTTGATTGGCTTCTCTTCATACGTCAGGTCACTTTCCAACTGAACTTCTTCTAATGGCACTGTATCCCGTAGCGGGGTTTCTGTCATCTCTGGATGACACTTCTTCAATTGACTCACGTGGAAGACATTGTGAACTGCTGACAGAACTTCCGGCAATTCTAACTCATATGCTACTTCTCCCTTGCGGGAAAGAATCTTAAAGGGGCCGATGAATCGAGATGCAAGTTTACCCTTGATCCCGAACCTCTTCACTCCACGCATTGGTGACACTCTTAAATAAGCCCTGTCACCTATCTCATATGTGATTTCTCTCCTCTTGGAATCCGCATAGCTTTTCTGCCTGGACTGCGCGATCTTCAATCTGTCCTTGATTATTCGAACCTTCTCTTCAGCTTCCTGGATTATATCAGGTCCAAATAAACTTCGATCTCCCACACCGCTCCAGAGTAGTGGTGTGGTGCATTTCCTACCATAAAGTGCCTCAAACGGCGACATCTCTATACTTGCTTGGTAGCTGTTGTTATAGGAAAATTCTGCGTATGGCAAATTATCATCCCAACTAGACTTGTAGTCCAAGGCACATGCCCTCAACATATTTTCTAAAATTTGGTTTACTCTTTCCGTCTGTCCATCCGTTTGTGGATGAAATGCTGTACTGAACTCTAATCTCGTACCCAATGATTCATGTAGTTGTTTCCAGAAATGCGAGGTAAACTGGGTACCTCTGTCAGACACAATCCTCTGGGGAATACCATGAAGGCATACAATTCTCCTCATATAAATCTCTGCCAACTTAGCACTTGAGTAGGTAGTCTTTACTGGCACAAAATGGGCCACCTTTGTCAAACGATCCACTATTACCCAGATCGAATCATATCCCGATCTGGTACGCGGTAACCAGTAATGAAATCCATACCTATCTGTTCCCATTTCCAATCCGGTATAGGTAAAGGTTGCAACAATCCTGCTGGCTTCTGATGCTCCGCCTTTACTCGACTACATACATCGCACTTAGCTATATATTCCGCGATGTCTCTCTTCAGGTTATTCCACCAAAATCTTTCCTTTACATCCATGTACATCTTGGTGTTTCCCGGGTGTATGGAATAAGGCGATTTATGTGCTTCTTGCAGAATCAACTTTCTAAGATCCTCATCTTGCGGCACGCAGATGCGTTTCTCAAACCACAAGGTGCCTTGCTCATCCATTCGAAAACCCTTGGCCTTCCCTTCGCTCAGGTTGACCTTGATTTCATCCATTACTTTGTGTCCCTTCTGGCCTTCCCGAATCTTATCCATCAACAACGGTTGTACGTCCAGTGTTGCGAGGAATCCTTCGGGTACTACCTCTAATCTGAGGTCCTTAAATCCTCGGGCAATTCTCCCGCTGTCAGTCCATTTACATGGACCTTACGGCTCAAAGCGTCAGCCACCACATTAGCCTTTCCTGGGTGATATTGCAAACTCATATCATAGTCCTTAATAAGTTCCAGTCATCTTCTTTGCCTCATATTCAATTCCTTCTGGGTGAAAATATATTTCAGGCTCTTGTGATCCGTGAATACTTCACAACGCTTTCCCAAAAGATAGGGTCTCCACGTCTTTAGCGCATGCACTACTGATGCTAACTCCAGATCGTGAGTGGGATAGTTGACCTCATGTTTCTTAAGCTGTCTAGAAGCACATGAAACCACTTTCCCTTCTTGCATTAGGACACTTCCTAGTCCATGGTGCGAGGCATCACAATATACTTGGAATTCCTTCTCTATATCTGGCAAACATAAAACAGGTGCTGACACCAGCCGTTTCTTCAGTTCCTGGAAACTTATTTCACATTCTTCAGTCCACTTGAATTTGACTTCCTTTTTCAGTAGTGAAGTCAATGGTTTGGCAAGTTTGGAGAAGTTCTCAATAAATCTTCTATAATAACCTGCCAGTCCAAGGAAACTACGGATGTCTGCCACATTCTTGGGTACTTCCCATTTTGTCACAGCTGACACCTTTTCTGGGTCTACTGCTATTCCATTTTTCGACACAACGTGTCCTAGAAAACCAACTTCTTCTAGCCAGAATTCACACTTGCTAAATTTGGCATACAGCTTATGTTCTCTAAGTCTCTGTAATATCATGTGCAAGTGTTCTTCATGTTCCTCCTGACTTTTGGAGTAAATCAGGATATCATCAATGAACACCACAACAAACTTATCTAGAAAGTCCATAAACACTTTGTTCATCATGTTCATGAAGTATGCCGGTGCATTGGTTAAACCAAACGGCATTACGGTGTACTCATATAATCCATATCTAGTAGTGAAGGCAGTTTTTGGTATATCTAGTTCTCTTACTTTCATTTGAAAGTATCCTGATCGCAAATCGATCTTAGAGAATACCGAAGCACCCTCTAGCTGTTCGAAAAGCTCGTTAATTTTCGGTAGCGGGTACTTGTTCTTGATCGTCACCTCGTTGATTGCTCGATAATCCGTGACTAGCCTTTGAGTACTATCCTTTTTCTCTACAAACAGAATGGGTGCTCCCCAAGGTGATGAACTTGGGCGGATGAATCCTTTCTGTAGTTGCTCCTCTAACTACTTCTTTAGTTCTTTCAATTCAGCCACGGCCATTGGATATGGTCTCTTGGCTATGGGTCCCGTTCCGGGAACCAAATCTATAAGAAATTCAACATCCCTATCGGGTGGCATTCCCGGTGGTTCTTCGGGGAAAACATCAGGGTAATCTCTTACCACACGAACGTCTCCCATGCAAACCCCCTTAAGAGAATTTAGCTTAACTTTCTTAAATTCAAATTTGGATTTGTATCTGATCTTCTTCTTCTCGGGAGTGGTGAGTGTAATGGATCTATTCGCACAATCCAATACTCCTTCAAACTTGGCCAACCAATCCATACCGAGTATAACATCCAGACCCTGGGTCTCTAATATTATCAGGTTTACCGGAAAGGAGTGTTTACCAATTTCTAAACTCAAGTTTTGACAATCGGTTTGTGCGAGCATTTCCCCCCCTGGGGAACTCACCCTAACCGGATTTAGCAGGCTTGTAGTAGTCAGTTTGTTTTTATTAACAAAAGCTCTTGAGATGAATGAGTGGGATGCTCCAGTATCGAACAAAACTAATGCTGGAAAGGTATGTAGTAGGAACGTACCAATCACTGCATCCGGTTCATTCTGCACTTCTTCCACATCAAGATGATTCACCTGTGCCTTCTGGAAAGGATTAGGCTTTGATGCTTCCGGCGCCTTCTTCTTCTCTCGGCAGTCTGTTGAGTAATGTCCCTTGTTCCCACACTTGTAGCAAGTCACTCGACTAATATCTCGTTTAGGTTCATTGTTGTGGCGGTGTTGCTCTTTTCCACTATTGTTCCCATTGAACGGGTGGTTGTGTCCACTACCACCCTGTCCATTTCCTCTGTATCCGGAATTTCCTACTTTATGGATATGACCATTATGGTTGTGGCCACTTCCACTCTTGTGACTGTGGTGACCCCCACTGTTCTCAGGAACATATGGTTTCTTCTGCATCAGATTAGTGTTGTACTTATTGGCGCTGAACTTCCTTTTTCTATTCTCCTCCTTCTTCATGTTGCTGTCCAGAGTAATGGCCTGATCAAGAAGGTCCTGATAATTGGGAGCATAGGCCACAGACAATGGTATTTTCAGCTCACCATTGAGTCCATTCAGAAACTTATACTTCCTCTTTGCATCGGTGTCTACATCCTCTGGGGCATAGCGTGAGAGGGAATTGAAGTCCTCCATGTACTCCCTCAGAACACGATTTCCCTGTCTCAGGGTACGGAACTCATCCCTTTTCAGATTCATGATCCCAGTTGAGATGTGAGCATTGCGGAAACCTTCTTTAAAGATTTCCGAGGTAAGCCCTTCAAGTGGGTGAGTGATCTGATATGTTTCCCACCACTGTGCCGCTGGTCCCTCCAGTAGATGGGAAGTGAACCTTATTTTCTCCAATTCCGTACACTCGCAAGTAACTAGATCCTTGTTCACAGAGCGTAGCCAATCATCGGCTACGATTGGTTCAGTAGCTGTGGAGAATTTGTTGGGTCTGAGCCTCAAGAACCTAGCAAGGCGGTCAACTTGGGGTGGGGGTGGTGGTGGCGGCGGTGGAGGGGGTGGTGGATTGTTTTGGTTTGCCATGAACTGAGCCATCATGGTCATCAACTCTGTCTGGGATGCCATCATTTGTTGCATCATTTCGTTGGCATTGTTGTTGTTAGGATCACGACGTGGAGGCATCTGTATGGTGTGGGCATAGGTAAGTAGTGATAGAAAGAGACTACAAAGGAAAAAAAAATCTACCCATGCACATCAACACACTTCACAGAAACATAACAAACAACAAATGAACAGACACACCCGAAGTATTTTATAAATTCGATATTTTAGAGACTTGCAAACCAAGCTAGGACATGGTTTTCAAAGTACTGCCTCACCACAAATTGGTGGGTCAATACAACTTCGATGAGGTAAGGAGAAATACTCGTAAGGTAAGGATAACTGGTGGTCTTACTAATCAAATTTTGAAACTCCTTATGTATTTGCGGGTGTTCCCACACTTGCGCTTCTTGACACCTGTGGCTTCCTTGGGAGTGTCCTCATCGGGATAGGTTAACACTAGGGGCTCTGGGGCGTCAGGGGGATGATTCTTCTCAAACTGAAGTTCCATTTGGCTTAGTTGTTCACACAATTGAGCACACTGAGGCTGCAATGCCAAAATGTGGGCATCCTTCTGCGCAATCCTATCATCTTGCAGGTAAATCTTGTTTTCCAGTTCCTTGTTCTCCTTCGTTAGCACCTGAACTTCTACACGAAGAATATCCTTCTCTTCTTCTAAGCTTTCCTTAACGTGACGGTGGACGCGCCTTAAATCTGCCCTGTAGAAGATCTCTTGTCCCAGAAGTATATCCAAGTTATGGCAATGAGCTCCGAGGTCTCCATGATGCTTCTCGTTCATACCCCTAAGTGAGGGTTGAACGGGTTGTCCAATGCTATCCCTCCTGGCAAAGTGTCGAAAGACGGAGTTGGGTTTGATCTCGTCATAGAATTGCTCAATGATGCGGGACAAGGTCTCCAGCATCGCCATCTCCACTCCATTCTTTCAGGTGGGGTATCTAGATCGGAAACAGATCAGCTGCGATCCAGGAGGATCAAGACGAGGGAGAACTTCTGACTCGATCTTCCAGCGTCCTTCAGGGTAATCTTCTGACATAATTTCTTTGCCCCTGAAGACTGGCGGCGTCAACCTCAGGGTTCTGGAAATACTGAGGAGCTGGTCACTGAAGTAGTACTGGTCTCCTTTCTGCGGGGATAACTCTTGGGTGAAGTTCTTCATCTACAAGAATTTTGAAGGGATAAGAAATAAGGAGATGAAACGAAAAAAAAGGTAAGGAACATATTATAAGGAAAGAAGTATGGTATTTCGAATTTTATTAATTATAAATATTTTTCTTTTAGGGTTTGTATCCAATCCTAGGGGTTTCGAGCCTACAGGCAACATTCGTGCTCTGATACCATCTGTAGTGCCCTTGCTTACGAAAGCAATGGCACATATGAATAATGCAAGGACTTGGATCACATAAGTCTCACATTCTCCAATAAGATGAAATATCACAGTACAATGTCAAAATTTATTACAGAACGAGACGAATGATCCAAGAACAAATATCCTTACAACTTAGCATAGCGGGAATGCTAGCTGAATGAGTAGTTCACACTTTATTTCAGAGTTCAAACGCAATACTAAAGGTAGCATGGAGCTACATCTTCTCCATGAAGCCACTGGCAAATCATGTTGGTTGTAGCTCGAAGACGACCCCCTTACTCCTCATTCGGACATTCTGCAAGGTTTAGTTGCAGCCAAGCTATAAAGGGTCAGCACAATTGAATTGTGGTGGCAAGTGACTTTAATTCCTAATGTTCTATTATACTATAACTATATGCTTATTTTGGCTGGTGGAGCTCAAGGCTATTGCGCAAAGCAAATTTTCTCCTATTTTTGATAAATAATTTTCTTAAAATCAATATCTTCTCCTTCAGAGACAATTCTCGAGACAAGTCCATGTCTCCTACCCATGTTCATCCAACAAAGTTTTATTAAGAAATTTGAGATGAGGAGATTTTCAGAACACAACCTTGTGTAGTTACTCAAAAAATCCGATGCCGGGGACACGGCTAAGATCTTAGGTTTTAACTCTCGAGAGGGTGTGCACTTTCACCATTAGACTCAATCAACCCAAACTATCCTCTACACTCCTTTAGTGAGAAGGAAAAGGAGAAGATCAAGACGAGACTTTTCAGAAGTTGCTTTCCCATGATCATACTAAGAGATTACCACCATCCTATCAACTCTACCACCATCAATCTCTTGACCCAGGTCCACAACAACTTACTCCATCAAGACAGAGCCCATATTGACCAATGGTTGCACGATAAGCAACTAGACTCAGTGTAGACTTAAATCTCATAGCCCTGGGTGGCCTACCACAAGTGAGCAACTCAGGTTAACACCGCATATCATGGCCCCAGGTAAGTAGAAACTACCCTGGGCGAAGACAACCATGACATATGGCCCTGAGAAGCCACTCAACTTGAAACCTCCTCGATCGACCCAATCCACCCAGGCGTTTAATTAATTTAGTGGAAATTTTCATTTATCACATCAACCATAAAACAATCATTTTTGCAGCAGTTGCTTCCACTAAGTTATAATAGGGGTCTAATCTGGAATTTCTAAGGGGAAACCTAAAAGGTTTGCATAGCATACTACAATCTCCCAAAAACCTATCATGCATACTACTTTTGCAAATACTGTTTGAAAACACTAGATATGCAATAGAATAAAATAGTGGGTGTTTTATGAAGTCACTTGCCTTGGCAACAGGAGGGGCAGGCACAACAAGAATAGCAATCACAAGCAGGTCCTTCCTCTCCTTCAAAATCTAGCACAAGCAATACATACAAATAAATATCCACACAAAATCTCACACACCAAATAAAAGATGTATGCATGCATGGTATGCCATGTGTAGAATTAGGCACACTTATCCATGATTTATATTCTCTGGTATTAAATGCATGATATGCAATTTCTAGGAATTTCTCAATTCACTTAACAATTTATTAGTTGAAAACAAAATAACCAAAACTTAGATTATAACATTACAACTTTTATTGTTCTAAGAAAGTTTTCCAATAAGACATATATTAATATTCCTGGGCAGATGTTGTTAACCTAAACCTAAAACAATTGAGTTTATTTGTAAAATATTTTTATTATTTAAGTTACGGATTTAATAGCCGAATTACTCCTCGGATGATCTTATGAATTTTTATTTAACAAAAGCAAAAACAAATGATGTAGAAATAAACTACTCTAGCAGGGCTATCCGTGGATATAAAGTTCATTGAATTTGGACTTACAGAACATAAGTTATGAATTTTCTAAGTTTTGCATATTTTTCTGTTTTATTTATAAAATTCCTGCGAAAAATAAAATAAGGGGGCTACGTGGCGCGATCCTATTGGACGAAAACGGTTCGCGCGTATCGTGGACGAGAACCGTCCGATTTAAATGAGATCGAACGCACGGGATCGTTTGGATCTAGATCCGTTGGATCTAGATCCAACGGCGTGGGACGCCCGGCCGAACCGAGCGGCGCGCGGGTCGCCGGAAGGCTCGCCGGCGGCGGCGCCCGCTGCGGCGGCGCGTCGGCCTCGACGCTTCCCGCATGAAAACACCGCCCCAGGACGAACAGATCTTACCAAATTGACGCGGAGGAGGAGGCGAGGTCGATGGCGCGGCGGCGGCGTTGAGACTCCTCTCCTTTCCTCGTCGGAGATGGTGGCCGGCGGCGGAACACCTCGGTCGGGGTCTTTTTCGGCGTTCGGCTGCGCAATGGGACAAGCAAGGGGGCTCAACAGGTGCGCAAAAGGATGGGGAAACGAGGGGGGGGGGGGGCTCGGTGGAGCTCGAGGAGCTTGGAGCTTACCGCACTCGCGAAAAAGCCCGGCGGCAATGGTGGCGACGGCGAGCTCGATTCCGAGCAGCCCGACGGCGGAGAGGTAGGGTTTTTGGGGGGGTTTCGGAGGCGGCCTCGCGGGGTATAAATAGGAGGGGGCGCGGGAGCTAATCACGGCGGAAACCGGCATGGAAACGGCTCGGTCGTGGTCGTCGTCTCCGGCGCGATCTCCGGCCGGAGGTGGAAGACGGCTGACAGGTGGGGCCCACCTGTCAGCGAGAGGGGAGCGGCGCGCGTGCTCTGGAGCAGGCCGATGGGCCGTTATCGACTACGCGCACGGTGGATAACGTCTGGGCCGGCCCGGTAACCTAATAAATAAAAACTGTTTTTCAAATCTGATTTACTAAATGATTTTTAAACCTTTTCAAAACATTTCAGAAAAATTCATAAAAATATATTTTGGAAAGGTTATTTAAATTAGCAATTTTTAATAATAACCTTACCCATTATATAATTTGGAAAAATTATATTTATGAAGTAAGTTTAAATAAACATTTAAATGGGATTAAACATTATTTAAACTCATAATTGAATTTTTATTTAGTATTTATGTGATTAAAAGTTAACCCTATAAGATGAATGATGTATGAATGCAAAGTTTTAAATTTTAGCAAAAATTGGGATGTTACAATTTTGTATTCTCGTCGCCCAGCTTAGTCCATCTAACTGTACATCTCTTCTTCCAATACTTGTTCTGATAATCAAGTAGCCTCAGCAAGTGTTTTTTCAGGATGACTCTACAGTTGTATTCAGGAACAGATAGCCCTCTCTGATCTTCAAGAAGATCCAGCTCACTTATAGCCTTGTTTGTGTTATCAATACATATCTTGAGCTTATAAATGCCTTTACTCCAATGCTTAATATCAGAACGTAGTCTTTTGAACTTAGCATTCAAATTAGCAGCACTATTACTCTTATGTGTAGGCTTACACCAACTAGCCTTCACTGTATCAAGGAATCCAGGATGGGCAGTCCAGTAATTTTCAAAACGAAACAACTTACTTTCAGGGATAGAAGTTTTAATGGACACTACGCAAGGAGTATGATCAGAGGTCGGTTTGCCTTGAGGGTTAACCAATGTATTCGGAAAAGAAGTAGTCCAGTGTAAAGACGTGAAAAACCAATCGAGCTGCTCGAGTAAAGGATCAGCTTGCATATTACTCCAAGTATATTGTCTTCCTTTTATAGGTAATTCAGTAAGGTTTTGTTCTCAGATAAAATCATTGAAAAGCATCATGTCAGCTGTATTGCCCCCTGGTTTATTGCGGTTGCTTGAAAAACGAATAAAGTTGAAGTCTCCCAGGATTAACCAGTCCTCATTATCTGGTATGTTCAAATCAAATAACCATTTTACATAAGTATCTCTCTGTTCACCAGAACATGGACCATACACATTCACTAGTGTCCAAGACTGAGCAGATTGGGTGGAAGTGAAATAAACCGACAGTGCAAAGGGTTCACAATGCATGACCATGCCACTGAAGATAGCACTGTTCCAAATCACAATGAGACCACCCGAGGCCCCAGCAGAGGGGACAAATACAAACTCATCAAAACGGGCAGGGCAACAAGTCTTAATAAACCCAGGATCAAAGTGGTACTTCTTAGTTTCTTGCAAACATATTACAGCACAACCACTAACATTAATAGCATTCCACAAAGCTAACTGCTTATCTCTGGAATTTAAACCTCAAATATTCCAGCACAAAACACACCAAGTTTTTAATATACTCATTAAAAAACTAGATCAAATGGTGGATGAAGTGGGGGCCTCATCCAACTGGAGACTAGCTAGCAGGTTTGCTCGAGAGACTTCTTCAGGTGGAACACCACATAGGTTGATAGCAATGCTTTGCAGGACTTGGACCGGGGTGTTAGGAGGGATCTCAGTGCTTACGTCCTCTTGCTCCGCGTTCAATTCTTCCATAGAAGTATCAGCATCCAAAGCTAGATCCGGCGTTCTCCTGGCCTTAACCTTTGATTTATAAGTCTTAGAATCAGAGACTGCATTGCACTGAAAGCCATCATATCTAGTACTTCTTGTACTTCGGCGTACCTGAGTGGAGCATGCTGGCACAAATCTTTTGATGCGACGAGCTGTAACAGGAGCTGGTGTAGCAGACAATAATCCCAGATCAGTTGCAGAGTTCATCAACTGTTCCCTGCAGAAATAGGGTACAATGGCGAGAGGGTTGTCAGCCGGGGACTGAGCAATAAATAATTTCCTGGAAACTCTCCTAGCCCCAAACTGATCCAGTGGGTGATAGATTTCAGCAGAGCTTCTCTTGCCACCAATAGAATTGGAATGCCAAATCAAGCTCTCAAAGCTGGGCTGTAAGATTGTGTCAGAAAAAGGATCTGGCACAGTCAGTCCTCTAATCTCCTCTGCAGCAAATGAAAAACCCCCCAAACTAGGGGAGTTAACAGACACTAATGCTAACGCATCATGAGACTGAACTCCCATCTGAACAAACTCCACCACATTATCAGTTAATCCACTATCAGCACTGTCTGGATCACTAGTAACCGGTGTAATGGAATCATGCCAAGCCTCCAAAGGATTGTCAGTAATGTTACCAGCCCTAGGATGGAAACCAGCCGAGAAAGGGATGCCCTGATCAGCTAGGAACTGTGCAAAGCTAAGATGGTGAGACAGTTGGGTGGCAATAAGTGGATGGTTAGACTGAGAGGCTGGTATTATCTTGTGCAGCAACCACAACCTGAACAGCATGATGGTGATGATTGTGGTTTTGCTGCTGCTGCATCCCAGGTGCCCCATTCTGCTGCAACCAAAGAGTTACTTGCTGCTGAAAGATCTATTCAGCAGTGAAGTAGTCACCATTCATGGGGTGTGGGTGCAGGTTATCTGGTTCATGATCTTCAGGTGGTGGAGGGATATGGTGGATGTGTGCATTCCAATCACTACTACGCAGGATATAAACAGGCACTGTCCAAGAACTTCTAGCACCTCCCAACTGACGGATCACTAAACTCTTCGGCACAAATTTGGGGTGCACTAACCAAACTTTCACAAGGACTCTATAGTGATTCCCCCTAGGATTGTGCCAAACCGAAAGCAGTCCGAAGTCACTCACAGCACGATTGATATAAGCATTGGTCTGGTAATCCAAAGGAAATCCCAAGTACATAATCCAAGTTTCACGACCAAAAGTGGTTAGCCTTCTATTACTTAGCAGCATCATGCTTAACAAATGTAACAGAGGTGATCTCATCCAGCTCAAAAGAAAGCCCTACGACTGTATCCGCAATCAGGGTGGAGTGAAAGGTGAGAGTACCAATGCTGAAGGCTGTATCATCTGAATCTGCCACTAGGTAGCCACTCTCGAAAAGAAGATCAATGATCGCTAACCTTGTTTCTTCTCGGAGTTGAATCGGGATAAATCTGCTAGTCTCCGCAATCACCACCCGGTCGTGCTGCAATGGAGGTGTCGGTGGCACCACCATGTCCGAGCGAACCTTGCGATCAGCTGGGCCATGGTCAATGGACATACCATCCGGGAGGAACGGAACGGGGTTGAGTGGAAAGTTTGCCATGGCGGCGATGGGCTCGGTGCAGGGGAGGGTTTCTGTCTGCGGAACAGGGGCGACCAGCTCGAGAAAAGAGGAGGGGCAAGGCATAATAGGACGCTTGGGTTTCCAAACCTTGTTTTTTACTCGCGCCACCGCAAAGCAACCAGAGATCGAATGGCCATAAAACCCGCAGTGATCACATCGAATGGTCCTGGACACAACCGCCTTAACAACTTTGGGGTGCGCAGAAAACTAAACCCCAGAATCCAATGGTTGCGGTTTCTTTAAAGAACTACCTTTAACAACCCATTTGAGTTTATTTTTCCGTATCAAATCTGAATTTGTTATGGCAGTATCAAAATTAGCCTTCTGTGAACAAGATGATCCAATATGTCGAGATGTGTTGCATTTAAAACGAGGATATCTTTTTGACTGAATCTCCTGAATGAACTGCCGTGATGGCATGCCAGAAATTCCCAAGGTTTTTGCAATCTGATGATTCTCATATCGTGACATAATTAGATCATCCATATGCCCAAAAAGATCAGAATCAAAGATTGGTCCACGTGGCTTGCTACCCGCAAACTTGTGCCCACATAATTTCCATGCACGTCGCTGCGCTGATTCAGGGTTTTTCAAAACCGAGAACGTTAGCGATCCCAAAGAAACATGGATAACGTCAACAGAAGGATCCGGTAACTTCGGAGGAACCAATTTCGGAGGAACATTCAAACGAGAATTACTTGAATCAAACGGATCAAAGGATCCCAATTGCAGATGAGTCTTATCAAATGATCCAGCCACCAGAGGAGAACAAACCAACTTTGATCTAGGTTTAAACGTGGACAAGCTCGTCAAAGAATTTTTGAAGGACACCGCAGAGACATCTCCTCTGAACAATTTGAATAAAATTTGGAAGTCTGGCCAGGTTCTTTCCCGTAGGGAATAAATGAAATGCCCAACATTATTAGAAGCCAGAGAAAACCGAAACCTCTTATCAGCAATCTGAATCACTCAGATCAAAGAGGGATCACCACCAATGCAACATTGTAAGGTCAAAGCAACCGATTCCACCGAAAGATCGAATGAAGCATGCACAAAGTGTGCCACCAGAAAGAACTCCTTGGAGGGTGACGAGGGAGAGAATGACCGTAGATCTGAAGAAACGACACACCTGAGCAGCCACTGCACGACCAGGGGAAAGATCCCAAGAGGAGAAGAGATCCATCGAAGTAGTCAATCCACTAGAACATCATCGCTAGTGTTAGAGTTGGTGGGAGAGGTGGGTAGCCGGAGGGGGAGGTGGGGGAGGAGAGACGCCATCTCTTTTTTCATTGCATTTTTCTGATAAATGAACATACAAAGATTATTTAATTTGGAGTTATAAAATAAAAGTTTTTAGCATTTTAAGTTTCTGGACTAAACTTCAAAGTGCAGGGACCAGTTCGTGATTGAAAAAGTGTGTGTGGGGGCTTAGACGCGAAAATAGGGAGCATAGGGGGCTCGGTGCAAAAAGATCCAGATCCAGATTTCTCTTCAGACTTATCTCACCCAGGGAGGTCCCACCCGTGAGGCCACGTTGGCGCGCGCGTGGGCTGTGTTGTCTGCTGCGGTCACTGACGCACGGGCCATGCCTGTCAGCGCGTGCGCAAAAACATAAAAAGATGGAAATTTTATTACACATGCCCGGGGATTGAACTCACGCCTCGCGCCGTGAGGAACAAATTGATCGGCGTTGTTAACCAGAGGATCTGGTGCGTGCCGCTGCGCCAGCTTTTCTGTCGAAACTGAAAACACCTGAGATAGCCGCTGCACCGGCGAGCGGAAAGAATAGGCCGGCGAAGATCTCCAACAAAAATGGACGGGGCGTTGTGCTGGGTAGATGGAGTGTGGTGCGGGTGTGTGTACTGGCGCATTGGAGAACGAGGAAGGAGCGGAGGAGGTTGGGTACGTCGAGCACAGCCATTGCGGGCAAGGCGGACAGGAACCGGGGAGGCGTGGACGAACTCGAGGCCCTCGGCATGAATTCAATAAGGGAAGCGGGGGGAACCGAGAGAGGAGCTCACAGTGAGGGTGGTGGTGTAGATATTCGTGCACGAGTTCGACCGGAGGCGGCGAATTTTGGCGGCGGAGGGTCACCGATGCCGATGAAGACAAAGACGATTTCGTCGGACTCAGTCGTCCCCGGCGCAATTCCTTGCACCGAGAGGAAAAATACGTCGTCGCGAAGCTCCAAGGATCCTCTACATCTCTTCGACGGTGGCGCTGCAACGGCTCCACGGCGAAGCATCTCCGATGGTGTTTTTCCTGGATGAAGAAAACTGAGGGGAAGAATGGGAGGCGGCGATGTGAGGAGGGGAAGAGGGAGGAGCTAGGGTACGGGAGAAGGAGGAGGGGCCGAGCTAAAAGGAGGGGAAAGGGGAGGGAGCACATGGTGGGGGCGACATGGAGGTGGAGCGAGCACGGTTCATGCGTGTCTGTTCGTATGGAAGGAGGGAGGAGAAGAAAAGTGGGCCAGTGTGGGGTTGGGCCAGAATTGGCCTACTACTCTTTTTCCATATTCCAGGAAAAATGGAAAGGAAAAGAAAAGGAGAGAAGAAATAAAGAAATAAAGATAACAGAGAGAAAGAGAGAGGGAGACAAATTTATAAAGTTATAAATTTGATTTGAAATGATTTTTACAATCCTTCCCAATATTATTTTGGGGAATTTGTATTTAAAATAGATGGAGACAAATTTATTATTTGATAAAACAAATAAGGTTTGCATAAAATATTATTTTGAGTTGTAATAAAATATGCAAATAATTAAATGCATGATGATGTCATTATGATGCAAAAAAAGAAATCAAACAAATATCTAACTAGGAAAAAATTCCGCGGCGTTACAGGAGGCATTTGAGCGCGATCACATTCGGGCGCCTGCGGTAGAGGTCTCCCTCGAGGATGTAGTAGGTTTTCGCCTGTCGAGCGATTCTCTCTTCTTCTGCATCTTCCTCGAGGAGGATTCCCTTGGCGGGGTAATCTTTGAGCTCATCGATCAAGCCTGTTTTTTTATGTGCTGCTGTGAGCATCAGACGCTCCCATGTGTGAGGACCGTAATCGGTAGCCCCATCTGCAAGAGGTGGTGGGAGTTCTTTGTCTGTGCTTGCGGATGTGGCCTCTTGAGGCTGCTTTATGGATGATTTGACGAGTGTTTCTTCAAAGACGCCTGCCTGTTGAGCTTGCCTTCTTGAGGCTCGCTTGGCGATGTCGTCAGCCTACTGGTTTTCTTTCCTCGGGACGTGCATGAGTTCCATGCCCCTGAAGTGCTTCTCAAGCTTGCGAACCTCTACAAGGTATGCAACCATGTGATCATCTACTTTTGTTGGAAAAGTTGACAAGCAACAGGGAGTCACCTTTGACGAGTAGGTGCTTGACGCCTAGAGCGATGGCGGCCCGTAGGCCGGCGAGAAGGCCCTCGTATTCTGCAATGTTGTTGGAGATCTTGTTGATTGCGAAGCACAGCTGAACATCGTAGTAGAGCTTGTCGCCTTTGGGCGAGGTCAAGACGACGCCAGCCCCGCCATTGCGGCAGGATAAAGCTCCGTCGAATTTCATGGTCCAGTGGTTGGGCATCTTGTCTCCAGAGAGCTCTGTCTCTTCTTCTCGAGGCTCTTTAGGGGTTGGGCCAGTCCATTCGGCGACGAAGTCTGCCAGTGCTCTTCCCTTGATGAATCTTGTGGTATCAAAGCACAAATTGAATGGATGCAGCTCTATGTTCCATCCCGCGACGCGATCTGTAGCGTTAGGGTTGCGAAGGATCTGCTCCAGGGGGCATGAAGTGACCATCGTGATGGGCTGTCCCTGGAAGTAGTGTCGCAGCTTCCTGGAGGCGATGAGGAGCGCAATGAGGAGCTTCAGCTACATTGGATATCGTTCTAGAGCGTCCCGTAGTACTGTACTAGACGAAGTAGACAGGGTGCTCGACAAGGGTTGTCAGCTTAGGCGCAGCGTTGGCTGTCTGAGAAGGCTCTTCAGGGCCTCTGTCGAGATCGGCTTGTGGAGGGGTCTCGGCAAGGGTGCTTGGGACAGACTCAGACTGAGGCTTTGGGCCTGGCGGTGGGTCTGTGCAGTCTGTCCCTTTGATGAGATCTTCGTCAGGCGGCTTTGGACTTCGAGTGGTTGCACTCTTCTTGGGGAGGACTGGTTCTTCTCTTCCAACCATCAGGACGGCGCTGACGGATTGAGGAGTGCTGAGAGATACAGCTTCAGATGTTCGCCTGTCCTTGGGGCTACCATGACTGGTGGGCTGGCCAAGTACCTTTTCAAGACATCAAAGGTTTTTTCCGCTTCACGAGTCCACATGAATGTGCCAGATCTTATCATGATCTTGAAAAAAGGCAGGGCTCTATCGCCGAACTTGGAGATGAAACGGACCAAGCTGGCCACATAGCCTGCTAAGCGCTGCATGTCCTTAAGCCGGCGAGGAGGCTGCATTTCCTCTATAGCCTTGATCTTGACAGGGTTTGCCTCTTTGCCTCGGTGGGACACGAGGAATCCGAGAAGTTTTCCTGAAGGTACTCCAAAGACGCGCTTGGCGGGGTTTAGCTTGATGTTTACTTTTCGCAGGCTGGCGAAGGTTTCCTCGAGATCCCTCTAGAGGGTGTCTCCCTCTGGAGACTTGACGACAACGTCGTCGACATAAGCCTCTACATTTCTGCCCATTTGCTCTCCTAGAGCTATCATCATGATCCTCTGGAAGGTGGTGCCAGCGTTCTTCAGGCCGAACGGCATGCACACATAGGAATACACACCACAAGGGGTGAGGAATGATGTTTTCTCCTCGTCCTCTTTACCCGAGTTGATCTGGTGATAACCAGAGAAGGCGTCTAGGAAACAGAGGAGGTCGCAGCCTGCAGTGGAGTCCACGATCTGGTCGATCCTTGGCATGGGGTATGGGTCCTTGGGTCCTTCGCGGATACCATTTGCAGCTTTGAGCTTCTCTACTTCCTTGACGATGAACGCTTGCTTCTCGGGGGCTTGCTTTCTTGCTTTTTGCTTGACGGGGCATGCAATTGTACACATGGATAAGTGGTGCTCGATCACCTCCCTCGGTACACCGGTCATGTCCGACGGAGTCCATGCGAACATGTCAGAGTTTGCCCGGAGGAAGGCGACGAGCGCGCTTTCCTATTTGGGAGGCAGAGCAGCGCCAATGGTGACGCTAGCCCCCTGTAACATCCCAGGATTTATCCCAATTTAGCTTTTTATGTTTTTTTCTTTTGTGCATCTTCATGTCATCATATCATCATGCTTTTGTCACTTATTTTTATTTATTTTATTGCATTTAAATTTAAACCCCCTTTAAATTCAATTACCACAAGTAATTTCAAATGCTTTTCAAATTATTTAAAATGGGTAATTCAAATATTTTGCAAATATTATAAAAACTAATTTATTAAATTGCCTATCTAAAACAAAAACTATTTTATAAAGTTTCTTTATACAAATTAGGTCACCCATGCCATGTGTTACCATGTTAAACAACATTTAATATTGCTGGTAAATAAATAACTTGCACCTAAATATTAATTGCCGGGGTTGCTTTCCCGCTTAATTTGGATTACCTGCATCGTATTGCATCTTGCCATGTCATGCATCATTCTCATATGATCATGCTGGATCTTTTGCCGTAGTTGTAAAATGCATCTTTACGCTTTCCAGTGTTTGTTGCCTCTTCGCGGATAAGACGTTGAGATGTGTGAGCAACGACAAGATCTGCTTCCATGCGGGATTCGAGGAAAGCAAAGTTTGCTTGTTTACCTATACATTGTCTTTCATTCATGCCGTTGATCTCTTCTACCCTAGTGTTCGATTCTTATCACGATCCCATCACATGTTTATCCTGCAGCCCATACATCTTTATCCCCATATCCCATCACCTATTGTTTATTTATCTGTCGGCCTTGCGAGTCGTAGCGCATGCTTAGAGTTGATTGTGCGAGTCGTCTATTGGTCTTATGTTTCATCTCATTAGTATGATAGATTATTCTACCTTAATAAAATGTTGTCTTATATTGGGGTATTATAATTAAAAGGTAAGGCACCAGGCGGAAGGCCTTGCGAGGTGCTTTGTTCTGCTCAGTGTTGACCTAGGAACTAAGATTTTGTCCTCGGATCCAATTTTGAGCGCACTAACCACTTGTGGGTGGCCCTATGGAGTCCCCCTCGACTTTGAACGGATCTACAGCTTGTCCATGTGCCGCAACTAGTTCAGGTTTTCCATTTGCTCATATCCATGTGCATGATGATGATTATTGATGAGAGGTTACATGATACGGGGGGTCATATAGGGGTGGTGTGCGCGAGCGGACAATTCCTTCTGTGGTTTGAGCCGCATGGCGCATGGACACAAACTAATGAGTCCGCAATTGAGATTCGGCCGGACTCTTGACGCGGGTAACAACTCATATGGTTGGCACTTCGATTTGCTGTAGTGAAGGAACAAGTCGTGTTGAGAGGCACTGATGCTTGCTTGGGTTGATCATACGAGTATGGGTACAGTAGTGCACCCCTGCAGGGTATAATCTTATCGATGAGCCGTGTCCATGGTTATGGACGACTTGGTGATGATGCTGGCTAACAAGATCTAGACAACTTGCACCTAATCAATGTTAATTAAATTGAATAGTAATACTGTGACGCCCTAAAATCGGTACTATGTAGATTTAAGCGTTCCCGCCGAAATCCGCATAATAACGATTTTAGGTCGCCCACCAGACATAATGTGCACGCCGAAACATGCGCATTATGTGGGTGGAATTGTGATAACATTACAACAGATCCGATACATCCACAACTACAACAGAAGATATAATTACAACAACGACTTGAACGAGTCAAGATACAAATGAGACAATACAAAGATTAAAATGACAGCGGAAGCAAAATAGTACCCGACTACGGATAACATGCAAATTGGACTAAGAGTTCTGAAGATAAGCGATGGCGCCATATCCCTGCCCAGCCAAGCCGGAGGGATTCCCAAGCTAACGTCGTCTGAATTCATACCTGTTGACAGCACATAAAGCACATCCCAATAGAGGGTCAGGGCACTCCCTGGCAAGCAAAACCGACTTGCCTACTTTCTACACCATCTCCCAAAATATGGGGGAGGTGGACTTAGCGGCAGCAGCACCAGCAACCTAGAGAGACACGCTACAACTTCCATCTAATTAGAGAGGGATAAGAGAGCGCACACAGTAAACATCTACAACTAACACCAATCATAACCCATTCTCGAATTCACCCCCTCGACCAAATATGAGGAAACAATTCGGGAAACTCACACGTTGAACAGTTTTAATTATAATTTATTGTGAAAGTAATTCTGTACTACTAGTCAATTTAATTAACATTAATTAGGTGTAAGTTGTCTAGATCTTGTTAGCTAGCATCATCACCAAAGTCGTCCATAACCGTGGACACGGCTCATCGATAAGATTATACCCTGCAGGGGTGCACTACTGAACCCATACTCGCATATCAAGCAAAGCAAGCATCAGGGTTTCTCAACACGACTTATTCCTTCACTACAGCTAGTCCAAGTGCCACCCATATGAGTTGTTACCCGCGTCAGGAGTCCGGCCGAATCTCAATTGCGGACTCATTAGTTTGCGCCTACGCCACCATGCGGCTCAAACCACAGTAGGAAATGTCCGCTTCGTGTCGTACCGCACCTATATGACCCCCCGTATCATATACCCTCTCATCATCATCATCATGCATATGCATATGAGCAAATGGAAAACCCGAACTACTTGCGGCACATGGACAAGCTGTACATCCGTTCAAAGTCGAGGGGGGCTCCATAGGGCCTCCCACAAGTGGTTAGTGCGCTCAAAATTGGATCCGAGGACAAAATCTCAGTTCCTAGGTCGACACTGAGCAGAACAAAGCACCTCGCAAGGCCTTCCGCCTGGTGCCTTATCTTTTAATTATAATACCCCAACACGAGATATCATTTTATTAAAGTAGAACAATCTATCATACTAAGCAGATGAAACATAAGACCAACAAACGACTCGCACAGTCAACTCTAAGCATGCGCTACGACTCGCAAGGCCAACAGATAAACAAACAACAGGTGATGGGATGTGGGGATAAAGCTGTATGGGCTGCATGATAAACATGTGATGGGATCACGATAAGAATCGAATACTAGGGTAGCAGAGATCAACGGCAGGAATGAAAGACAATGTATAGATAAACAAGCAAACTTTGCTTGCCTGGAATCCCACATGGAAGCAGATCTTGTCGTTGCTCACACATCTCAACGTCGTATCCGCGAAGAAGCAACAAACACTGGAAAGCATAAAGATGCATTTTACAACTACGGCAAAAGATCCAGCATGATCATGGGAGAATGATGCATGGCATGGCAAGATGCATTGCGAGATGCACTTAATCCGAATTAAGCGGAACCGGGATTCCGACAATTAATATTTAGGTGCAAGTTATTTATTTACCAGGAATATTAAATGTTGGTTAGCATGGCAACACATGGCATGGGTGATCTAATTAAATTAAATGGAATAGGGCATTATATATTTATTACCCCACACATTCCATATTTATTATTTAGGTGAATTGCTACACCCGCAAACCCAAGAGATGCAACACATGTAATTATGATGCGATATGCAGAAGATAGATGGCATTTTATAAAATAGGTGTAGGGTTAGGGTTTGGGTCTGTACGCCGGATTGGGTGAACTAGGGTTCGAAACCGACGTCTTCGGCCCGTAGAGGAAGTAGTCGTCGTCGTGGAAGTAGTCGTCGTGGAACCGGGGCATCGTCGTTTGTCGGTGTCGTGGAAGTGGTCGGGTAGTCGTACTCGGTCATCCTCGTTGGCGGGCGCGGGCACGTAGGAGCACGGCAACGGACACCGGAAGGAAAAGCGAACGGGCGGGCACCGCGACACGGACACGGGCGGTCACGGGAACACGGCACCGGAAGAGGCACGCTCACGCACATGTAGCAACACCTCGAAGGGTGGACAACTCGGACAAAATTGGCGACGCCGGGGTCTTGCGGGCATTCCACCGAACACCTTGCGAGCGCCGGATGCGGGGACGCCACTGGACGGAGAAACCGGCGGAATGGAAGGAGTAGTAGGTGGAGGCGCTGTAGACGAGGACGAGGAGAGGCGCGGCGTCGGCGGCGGCGACGGAGACGCGCGCGGCAGCCGGGGAGCACGGGTGGAGGCGCGCGGCGGCTCGTGCGTGCGGGAGGCGGCGTACGGGGTCGGGGCACACGGGGCACGGCGCCGCGGCGTGGGGGCGCGACTGGCAGCGAGGAGCGTGCGGGGCGCGGTTGGCGGGCGTGGCGGAGGGTGGCCGGGGCGTGGCAGCACGCTCGGGCGACACGGGCAAGAGGTACGGCGGCCGGGGAGGCGGCGCGGCTTGCTCGGGCCGGAGGTGGAGGAGGCCGGGGCGACGGGGCGTGCGGGGGAGCGCACGCGGCGGCGAGGCGCCGGCGGTGGCGCACGGGCGGCGCGGCAAGGTGAGGCGGCCGGCGCGCGGGCGAGGCGGGAGCGCGGTGCGGCGGAGAGGCGCGCGCAGGGCGCGGGGCGCTGCGTGTGGCGGCGCGGCCGCGGCGGGATGGAGGCGCACGGCGGCGGGGTCGGGGGCGGAGGCGACGGGGCGCTGGGGCTCGGGAGGCCGGGCTGGCTCGGGGTGCACGGGGCTGGCTCCGGGCTGGCTCAGGAGGAGGCGCACCCCGTGCGGGGTCGGGAGGAGGAAGGAAGGGAGGAAGAAGGAGAAGAGAGGAAAAAAAGGAAAAGAGGAAAAAGAAAAAGGAAAAGATAGAAAAATGAGGGGAAAAAGGAAAAAAAAGAAAAGGAGAAAGTGGAGGGGCGGCTGCAAAAATTCCAGGGGGTGGGAAACAAATTTTTCCAGGGGAACCCTAGGGTTTGGTTAGATGGGCTTGGGCTTTTATTTTTCTCCCTTTAAACTTTTCTGTTTTATATTTTTAAAACAAAAACGAGAAGGAATTTGAATACGAAGCCTTTACAAAATATTTTTAGTTTTGAATAGACAATTTAATAAAATAGTTTTTAACATTTTTAAAAGATATGAAAATAACACATTTTAATTAATTTGAAATGCATTTGAATTTAATTGTGGGAATTAAATTTAAATGCAACAATTAAATTAATGCGATGCTATGTCGATGCAAAAAGAAAAACTCACAAAACAAAAGGGGATAAATCGTGGGGCGTTACAATCGACACCACTAACAAGGGATCGCGTCCCGCGATCCACACCGAGACCACAAGAAAAGAGGGGTAACTACCGAGTCTTCCGGTTTCGTGATGAACTCCTCGACACCACTAACAAGTGATTGTTGCTTCACCTGGAAATTCTCGACACCACTAACAAGGGGTTGTTGCTCACGACGAAGACGACTCCGAAAGATCGAACCTAATAGGGTAAAAGGCAAGAAATCGTCCACCCACACGTAGTATCCTAAAACTTTGAAAGTTGGATAAGAGAAGAGACTCAAAAAAAGTAAGGTAAGAGCATAAATAGAATAGAGGTAAGGAGTAAAAGAAACCTATTGAGATATTTTTCAAAATAATTTTAGTCAAATAGTTTTCGACACTCTAGAAACAACGACCGTTAGCGAGGTTATCCTACAGGCTTTTGCGGACCCGCTGCTTCGATAACCATTCGGATTGAAACAACAAGGAGATCAAAACCAAGGCTCTGATACCACTTTGTGACGCCCTAAAATCGGTACTATGTAGATTTAAGCGTTCCCGCCGAAATCCGCATAATAACGATTTTAGGTCGCCCACCAGACATAAAGTGCACGCCGAAACATGCGCATTATGTGAGTGGAATTGTGATAACATTACAACAGTTCCGATACATCCACAAATACAACAGAAGATATAATTACAACAACGACTCGAACGAGTCAAGATACAAATGAGACAATACAAAGATTCAAATGACAGCGGAAGCAAAATAGTATCCGACTACGGATAAGATGCAAATTGGACTAAGAGTCCTGAAGATAAGCGATGGCGCCATATCCCTGCCCAGCCAAGCCGGATGGATTCCCAAGCTAACGTCGTCTGACTTCAAACCTGTTGACAGCACATAAAGCACATCCCAAAAGAGGGTCAGGGCACTCCCTGTCAAGCAAAACCGACTTGACTACTTTCTACACCATCTCCCAAAATATGGGCGAGGTGGACTTAGCGGCAGCAGCACTAGCAACCTAGAGAGACACGCTACAACTTCTGTCTAATTGGAGAGGGATAAGAGAGCGCATATAGTAAACATCTACAACTAACACCAATCATAACCCATTCTCGAATTCACCCCCTCAACCAAATATGAGGAAGCAATTCGGGAAACTCACACGTTGAACAGTTTTAATTATAATTTATTGTGAAAGTAATTCTATACTACTAGTCAATTTAATTAACATTAATTAGGTGTAAGTTGTCTAGATCTTGTTAGCCAGCATCATCACCAAAGTCGTCCATAACCGTGGACACGGCTCATCGATAAGATTATACCCTGCAGGGGTGCACTACTGTACCCATACTCGCATGATCAACCCAAGCAAGCATCAGGGTTTCTCAACACGACTTATTCCTTCACTACAGCAAGTCCAAGTGCCACCCATATGAGTTGTTACCCGCGTCAGGAGTCCGGCCGAATCTCAATTGCGGACTCATTAGTTTGCGCCTACGCCACCATGCGGCTCAAACCACAGTAGGAACTGTCCGCTTCGTGTCGTACCGCACCTATATGACCCCCCGTATCACATACCCTCTCATCATCATCATCATGCACATGCATATGAGCACATGGAAAACCCGAACTACTTGCGGCACATGGACAAGTTGAAGATCCGTTCAAAGTCGAGGGGGGCTCCATAGGGCCTCCCACAAGTGGTTAGTGCGCTCAAAATTGGATCCGAGGACAAAATCTCAGTTCCTAGGTCGACACTTACCAGAACAAAGCACCTCGCAAGGCCTTCCGCCTGGTGCCTTATCTTTTAATTATAATACCCCAACACTAGATAGCATTTTATTCAAGTAGAACAATCTATCATACTAAGCAGATGAAACATAAGACCAACAGACGACTTGCACAGTCAACTCTAAGCATGCTCTACGACTCGCAAGGCCAACAGATGAACAAACAACAGGTGATGGGATGTAGGGATAAAGCTGTATGGGCTGCAGGATAAACATGTGATGGGATCGCGATAAGAATCGAATACTAGGGTAGCAGACATCATAGGCAGGAATGAAAGACAATGTATAGGTAAACAAGCAAACTTTGCTTGCCTGGAATCCCGCATGGAAGCAGATCTTGTCGTTGCTCACACATCTCAACGCCGTATCCGCGAAGAAGCAACAAACACTGGAAAGCGTAAAGATGCATTTTTCAACTACGGCAAAAGATCCAACATGATCATGCGAGAATGATGCATGTCATGGAAAGATGCATTGCGAGATGCTCTTAATCCGAATTAAGTGGAACCGGGATTCCGACAATTAATATTTAGGTGCAAGTTATTTATTTACCAGGAATATTAAATGTTGGTTAGCATGGCAACACATGGCATGGGTGATCTAATTAAATTAAATGGAATAGGGCATTATATATTTATTACCTCACACATTCAATATTTATTATTTAGGTGAATTGCTACACCCGCAGACCCAAGAGATGCAACACATGTAATTATGATGTGATATGCAGAAGATAGATGACATTTTATAAAATAGGTGTAGGGTTAGGGATTGGGTCCGTACGTCGGATCGGGTGAATTAGGGTTCAAAACCGACGTCTTCGGCCCGTAGAGGAAGTAGTCGTCGTCGTGGAAGTAGTCGTCGCGGAACCGGGGCATCGTCGTTTGTCGGTGTCGTGGAAGTTGTCGGGTAGTCGTACTCGGTCATCCTCGTTGACGGGCGCGGGCACGTAGGAGCACGGCAACGGACACCGGAAGGAAAAGCGCACAGGCGGGCACTGCGACACGGACACGGGCGGTCACAGGAACGCGGCACCGGAAGAGGCACGCTCACGCGCATGTAGCAACACCTCGAAGGGTGGACAACTCGGACAAAATTTGCGACGCCGGGGTCTTGCGGGCATTCCACCGAACACCTTGAGAGCGCCGGATACGGGGACGCCACTGGACGGAGAAACCGGCGGAATGGAAGGAGTAGTAGGTGGAGGCACCGTAGTCTAGGACGAGGAGAGGCGCGGCGTCGGCGGCGGCGCGGAGGCGGCGGCGGAGACGCGTGCGGCAGCCGGGGAGCACGGGTGGAGGCGCGCGGCGGCTCGTGCATGCGGGAGGCGGCGCACGGGGTCGGGGCACACGGGGCACGGCGCCGCAGCGTGGGGCGCGACCGGTGGCGAGGAGCGTGCGGGGCGCGGTTGGCGGTCGTGGCGGAGGGTGGCCGGGGAGTGGCAGCACGCTCGAGCGGCGCGGGCAGGAGGTGCGGCGGCCGGAAAGGTGGCGCGGCGCGCTCGGGCCGGAGGTGGAGGAGGCCGGGGCGACGGGGCGTGCGGGAGAGCGCACGCGGCGGCGCTGGAGGCGGCGGAGCAGGGGCGGCGGAGCAGGGGCGGCGAGGCGCCGGCGGTGGTGCACGGGCGGCGCGGCAAGGCGAGGCGGCCGGCGCGCAAACGAGGCGGGAGCGCGGCGCGGCGGAGAGGCGCGCGCAAGGCGCGGGGCGCTGCGTGTGGCGGCGCGGCCGCGGCGGGATGGAGGCGCGCGGCGGCGGCGCGCTGGCGGCGGGGTCGGAGGAGGAGGCGACGGGGCGCTGGGGCTCACCAGGCCGGGCTGGCTCGGGGTGCACGGGGCTGGCTCCGGTCCGGCTCGGGAGGAGGCGCACGCCGTGCGGGGTCGGGAGGAGGAAGGAAGGGAGGAAGAAGGAGAAGAGAGAAAAAAAAGGAAAAGAGGAAAAAGAAAAAGGAAAAGAAAGAAAAAGGAGGGGGGAAAAGGAAAAAAGAAAAGGAGAAAGTGGAGGGGGGCGGCTGCAAAAATTCCAGGGGGTGGGAAACAAATTTTTCCAGGGGAACCCTAGGGTTTGGTTAGATGGGCTTGGGCTTTTATTTTTCTCCCTATCAACTTTTCTGTTTTATTTTAAAAAAAAAAACGAGAAGGAATTTGAATACGAAACCTTTACAAAATATTTTTAGTTTTGCATAGACAATTTAATAAACTAGTTTTTAACATTTTTAAAAGATTTGAAAATAACACATTTTAATTAATTTGAAATGCATTTGAATTTAATTGTGGGAATTAAATTTAAATGCAACAATTAAATTAATGAGATGCAATGCGATACTATGTCGATGCAAAAAGAAAAACTCACAAAACAAAAGGGGATAAATCCCGGGGCGTTACAAATATAGAATTATTTTCACAATAAATTATAACTAAAACTGTTCAACGTGTGAGTTTCCCGAATTGCTTCCTCATACTTGGTTGAGGGGGTTAATTCGAGAATGGGTTATGTTTGGTGTTAGTAGTAGTTGGCTACTTATGTGCTCTCTTATCCTTCTTTGATTAGACGGAAGTTGTAGCGTGTCTCTCTAGGTTGCTAGTGCTGCTGCCGCTAAGTCCACCTACCCCATATTTTTGGAGATGGTGTAGAAAGTAGGCAAGTCGGTTTTGCTTGCCAGGGAGTGCCCTGACCCTCTTTTGGGTTATGCTTTATGCGCAGTCAACAGGTTTGAATTCGACGACGTTAGCTTGGGAATCACTCCGGCATGGCTGGGCAGGGATATGGCGCCATCACTTATCTTCAGGACTCTTAGTCCAATTTGCATCTTATCCTTAGACGGATACTATTTTTGCTTCCGCTCTCATTAGTATCTTTGTGTTGTATCTTTTCTATCTTGATTCGTTCGAGTCATTGTTGTAATTATATCTTTGTTGTATTTGTGGATGTATCAGAACTGTTGTAATGTTATCACAATTCCACCCACATAATGCGCATGTTTCGGCGTGCACATTATGTCAAGTGGGCGACCTAAAATCGTTATTATGCGGATTTCGGCGGGATCCCTTAAATCTGCATAGTACCGATTTTAGGGCGTCACAAAGTGGTATCAGAGCCTTAGTTTCGATCTCCTTGTTGTTTCTATACGAATGGTTATTGAAGCAGCGGGTCCGTAAAAGCCTGTAGGATAACCTCGCTAACGGTCGTTGTTTCTAGAGTGTCGAAACTATTTGACTTAAATTATTTTTGAAAAATATCTCAATAGGATTCTTTTATTCCTTACCTCTATTCTATTTCCCCTCTTACCTTATTTGATTTGGAGTCTCTTCTCTTATCCAACTTTCAAAGTTTTAGGATCCTACGTGTGGGTGGACGATTTCTTGCCTTTTATCCTGTTAGGTTTGATCCTTCGGAGTCATCTTCGTCGTGAGCAACAATCCCTTGTTAGTGGTGTCGAGATTTTCGAGGTGGAGCAACAATCCCTTGTTAGTGGTGTCGAGAAGTTCTTCACGGAGCCGGAAGACTCGGTAGTTACCCCTCTCTTCTGGTGGTCTCGGCGTGGATCGCGGGACGCGATCCCTTGTTAGTGGTGTCGATTGTAACATCCCAGGATTTATCCCAATTTAGATGTTTATGTTTTTTCTTTTGTGCATCTTCATGTCATCATATCATCATGCTTTTGTCACTTCTTTTTATTTTATTTTATTGCATTTAAATTTAAACCCCCTTTAAATTCAATTCCCACAAGTAATTTCAAATTCTTTTCAAATTATTTAAAATGGGTAATTCAAATATTCTGCAAATATTATAAAAACTAATTTATTAAATTGCCTATCTAAAACAAAAACTATTTTATAAAGTTTCTTTATACAAATTCTTTTTCTATTTTATTTTAAATGCAAAAACAGAAGAGAATTAAAAAGGTATAAAGCAAGAACAGAGAAAACATTATCTGGGCCAAAAGCCCAGCACCGAGCACACCTCCTGGCCCACTCCCTCATCCGTCCCCTTTCCACCGTGGCCATGGTGATCTCCCACCATGTGGTCTCCCTCCACCTACTCCCCCTCCTACTTAGCCACCCCCTCCTCTGCCCAAACCCTAGCCGCTCCTCGCCTCTCCCTCCTACGCCGCCACCGTCCCCTTCCTCTGTCCCACCTCTGTTCTTTTTCCCCACCACGCTAAACCACCGGAGACCACGTCGTCCCCTTCTTCCCCGCGGCCGGCGAGCCTCCGGCTCCGATTTCCGGCCACCACGTCCTCCCCGAGACAAACGGCTACCCCAAGCTCCCTCACTGTGAGCCCCTCTTTTGATTCCCCTGCTCCATTTCCTGAATCCGGGGCTTAGCCGACGAATCCGTCGCCGACTTCCGCCGGTCCGCCATGAACTCCATGGCCGAGTTCAAAGCTCGTGACTTTGAGCCCCCTTCTCTCTCGAAACGGTCATCAAGCCCCTGCAATGCACACACCCCACAGGACCCCTGCACGTGCTCGCCTGCCCTGCGTCGCCCGATTTGGGTCGTCGCCGCTGTATTTTGTTCCGCCGCCACGCTCGATCCGCTGTTTCTTCGGTTTGCAGTTTCGTCCGTCTTAGCAAGTTTGAGTCGTGTTAAATCCGGTGCGTCACGGTAGCATTCAACAACACACACCGAGCTCAACTGGTTAGCAGCGATCCGTTATACCGCTCGTGTCTGCGTCCCGAGTTCGACTCCCCTGGGCGCGTGGACAAAAAGCCCACTTTTCCATTTTTGCGCGCTCACTGACAGGCGGGCCCGCTGGTCAGTAACCGCGGAAGCCCGCAGTGCACCCACACACCCGCACACGCCAGCGTGGCATCGGGTCCAGCAAGTCAGCCGCGCGGGTTGGTTTCCCCTGGGTGAGGAAAGTCCAGAAGACCCCCTGCGATGCAATCTTTACACTAAGCGCCCTGTCTTTCCGGTTTTGCACAGAGAGCCCTCATAGTTAGTTTTTCCATCACAAATATGTCCCTGCCTTTTGCAGTTTAGTCCAGAAACTTAATTTGCTAATAACTTTTAAATTATAACTCCAAATATAATAATATTTATATGTTTATTTATCAGAAAAATGCAATGAATATTAATATGTCATTTGTATTCCATTTTGCATATATTATTTTAATTGCTTAGTGTAATTTGTTAATTGCAACTAAATACTTAAATGTGGAATGTGTGGGGTCATAAATATATAATGCCCTATTCCATCTAATTTAATTAGGTCACCCATGCCATTTGTTGCCATGTTAAACAACATTTAATATTGCTGGTAAATAAATAACTTGCACCGAAATATTAATTGCCGGGGTTGCATTCCCTCTTAATTTGGATTACCTGCATTGTATTGCATCTTGGCATGTCATGCATCATTCTCATATTGACGAAGAGGAGTCCTTCTTCAGCCTTGGCTCTTTGACCCCTCAGCAAGGTCATCCCCTCGCGAGCTCATCTTGACGAAGAGGAGTCCCTCTTCAGCCATGGTGCACTTGTCAGCCAGGTCGAACAGCTTCACCACAGAGGTAAGCTTGTCGTGGATGCCCAGCTTCTCGAGCATCCTGCGGTTCGTAATGCCCTCTCTGAAGGCGGCGATGAACTGAGTGTCAGGGATGTTCGGGATCTTGTTGCGCACTTGGCTGAAATGTTGGATGTACTTGCGGAGGGTCTCATCCTTCTCCTGCACCACAGCACGCAGGTCGTTGTGGGTGAGCGCACCCTCGTACGTGCCCTTGAAGAGTTCGACGAACTGCTTGCAGAGTTCCTCCCACGAGCTCATGGAGTCCTCAGCCAGGTTCAGGAGCAATGACAGCGAGGAGTCCCGAAGCGCGTGGGAGAACTAGTTGGCCATGACCTTGTCGCCTCCTCCCGTGGCTTGGATGGAGGTTGTGTAGAGCTGTAGGAACTCGATGGGGTTGTTGGTGCAGTCGTAGCCCTTGGGAAGAGCTTGCCTGAAATTTTGTGGCCGGACCACGCGGCGTAGTGTGCGGGTGAAGCCATGCAGCCTGTGGCGTACGTAACGATCCCGTTTTGGAGTGCCCCACGGTTCTCCTATCCCGCCTGGACAATCTCCTACACAAGGTGGTTCTGGCGGTCCCTCTGGCGCTCCATCCCCACGCACGCGTCGGGTGTGGTGTGCTGCACGATTTGGCAGTCGCACGGCGAGGATGAGTGCGAGATGACCCTCTGTGCCGCGCCCGGAGGTGGTCCCGGAGGAGGTGGTGGCGGGTCAGGCGCAGCCATTCCCGCGAGGGAGTGGTGCACTGTCGACCGCGACGGAGCGGGGCGCGTCGTCGCGATGCCGACGAGGTGGTTGAGTCGGTCCAGCCTTTGATCATGGGCCTCCAGGTTAGGCCGGTAGCGGAGGAGTTCCTGCACCATGAGCAGCGCGGTGTGAGGACTCGGCTCTGCACGTCCTTGGGAGGACGCGCTTTGGCGCCGCGACGGGTGCGAAGACTCAGCGTCATCAGGGTGCTCGAAGAACTCCTCACCGTCGCATTCGGCCTCGCTCTCAGGATCCTCCACGTGCGGGCCGGTTTTGGCGCGCTCCTCCCTGCGGGGGCGGCCACGACGAGCGCGTGTGGAGGTGGCGCCGGGATCGGTGTGAGTCGCTCCAGGTGTGCGCTTGCTGGCGCGGGCAGCGCGGGTGTCCGTCATGTCGCTTAAGCGGCACCAAGGTTGCAGAGCGTCTCAGTGACCTACCTGGCGCGCCAAATTTCGGAGAGTTACTCCCGGGAAACAGGGATAGTCACACTCTGAAGAGAGTGTTCGAAGGGGGCTGAAAACGGAGGTCACACAACCCTCGAGAGGCACGACGACGGTGCTCGTCCAGTATGAAGAGGAACTACACGACAGAGAAGGACACCAGCCCGTACCCAGGTTCACGGCCCTCAGGAGGAGGCAACACCGCTACTCCTACTTGTATGTATTGCACTGCAGATGATTACAGTACAATGAGCTTGCCGAGGGCTATCTTTTGGCAGTGTGGAGCTCAAAGAGGGAAGTTATGATCTTCTCCCTCCTCCAGCCAGCTGTCTATCCTATGCTCTTGACTGGTGTTCAAGGGCACAAATGATCGATCCTTTGCTACGAAGGTGCTCCTACTCCTTTTATAGGCGCCCCAGGCCTCATCCATCCACTTTATGCAGAGGATGGGTTCCGACATGGCGGTGGTGCGAAGGAGTAGGGTGCTCCGCAGCATAATTGTCCATGGACTCGGTCCATCTGTCCAAACCAACGTCTGCGCAGGACGGCAACCAGGCGTCGTAGGGGTCGTGCCAGAGCCCACGGTGACGTTGCCTTTGGAGCGTTGCACTGTCCAACTGTTTTATCACCAAAGAGGAAAGCTTTCTAGTCCGGCTCGGGCGGTGCAGCTTTGTTGACTCCTTTAATCAACAGAATGTCAAATGTGGCGTCCACGTCACCGTGCGTAGACGCGTACGTCACTCTGCGGCCGCTGTAGAGGCCATGTGCGCCCTGCAGCAGTTGCTTCGCAGCGAAGTATCTCCACAGGGCCTTTGTGGCCTTGTGGAGAGATTTGCGTTAACTCCTCTCCAGGCGAGCGGAGCCTTGTAGTGTAGCGGGAGCGGGAGTAGCCTCTTCAGGCCCTCAGTTCCTCTTCAGGCCCTGTCGAGGATGTTCCTCTCAAGAGTCTCTCCAAGGGATGGCTTGGTGTAATGCCCCGGGATTTTTCCAAAATTAGACTTTGTGTGTTTTCTTTTGCATCAACTTGGCATTCCATTGTCACCTCATTTTTTTAATTTGTTGCATTCAAATTCAAATTACACTTTTAAATTCAAATGCTATTCAAATAAATTAAAATGTGATATTTCAAATCGTTGCAAATATTCAACTAGTGAATCAATTTGGCTATTTTGAAAACTATTACCATTGGCTAAAAGTTTCTATCTCTTTTCTTTTCTATTTTTGTTTTAAAACACAAAACAAAAAAGAAATTAAAATAATAACAAAAGAGAGAAGAAAAAAAGAGATCTGGCCAAAGTGGGCCAAATCTGACTCAACTCCGGCCCAGCCCATCGTCCCTCTCTCTATTCGTCGTCTTCTCCCGTACGCTTTACAGCGAGGCGACCAATGCCATGGCATAGGCTGTCGCCCCACCTCGCTACCTGCTCCCCCCTCTCCTTAAAGCCGCCCCTCCTCCCCTGTAACCCTAGGCCTCTCTCTAGCCCCTCTTCCTCCTCCCGTCGCCACCTTCGTCTCCTCCATTACCGTCTCTGTTCTTCCACCGGAGCCACTCGTCGTCGAGCCGCCGTTCCGACGCCATCGAGGACCAGCAGAGGGACCCAGGAGCTGTGCCTCGTCTTCCTTGCCGTTCCATGCGAAGGAATCAAGCTGGGAGCCGCTGCGGTCGTCGTCCCAATCCTCTTCTTCTCCAAGGCCGGCGACGCCCGCCGCCAAAATTCTCCGTCTCCGAACCACCCCGAGCAAGAACAACTCCCCCGACGAACTCCCGGTGAGCTACGCGTCCGATTCCTCTATCCCCCTGTCGAATTTACTGTCAGGTGTCTCGGTTCCATCCACATTTTCCTCCACCGTCCGCCATGGACGCGCACAAGCTCGGGCCTTGGTGTTTTTCCTGCCCACTGTGTAACATCCCAGAACTTAGGGTCCAGAAATAGAGTGGACACAGGAGTGTGCATTGCATTCATGAATCAGAAAATCCGAAGAATTTGCGCGCAATCACTTTCAAAACCCAGAGTGATTGAAGTTTCACTTGAGTTGGTGGAATATAAGTAGATCATCAACTTAAGCGTTATAAACTTTGAGATGATCTTGGCTTAAACCTTATTTCGGGGTTAGAGAGATATACGATAAATTGTTACTCCAAATGAAATAAAACTTGTTTTACCAAATTATTACTCTATGAGATAATGATTAACCCAACTATTCTTAGTATTCTCTTATCAATTGTATTAGACATATCTAGCACATAGGAATCAAGATAGTTTTGAAGACCAAGCTGAACTACCTAAACATTAACCTAGATCTTCTTCCTTGATCTAGACATCTTATTTTCTTACCTCCCAATCTTCTCGAAGGCATAAGCAAGAGAAGATTTCAAAAAAAAGAGGAACTCAACAAAAAGATTGTGAGAAGCATTCTTTAGTTGGGCATAGAAGTGTTATGCCAAGCTAACATGAAGAATTGGAAACTCTTATATCATTAACCATCTTTCTTAATCTCTAGAAAGAGCGTGATATCCAAATGTTAGTGTTATATAGAAGTAGTGTGAGAACAAGCTGCGAAACCTTGTTAACAACTCACTTATGTATGCACAAAACAATTGATTGTCATATGCAGATAAACTAAATGCGAAACAATTCAGTACATCAACTACCTTAGTCATTTGATGCATAAGGACATTTGCTGTCATAACTTATATGCACATTTATATACCACCAACCTCAAGAATTTGGCTTGGTTAAATTGAATTTTCTTCACCACAAGGGTGAGGCCAGAGATCTTGGAACGTCAATATAGGACAAGAAGAACTTGTCTTGAATAACTACTTCTTGTTTAGAAGGATAAATACCAAAGTTAGGTCACATATGGATTTATGGTGTTTCTCCAAGGGAATCATAACCCAAGGGGAAAGTGATGCCAAATCATAGGTGTATATAATTAATATCCATAACTAGAAGTCACATGTATCATCTCTCATGATCATGTGAATAGAGGAATCATATAAGAGAGGAGCCACTAGATTACTAATGGATAATCACCCATTTGTTGAACCAAGAACTAATTCTCAATAAAAGATAATCTTGGACATATGGATTATTGAATCACTTGGAAGCATTAGTTGATATATGTTCAAGGATACACATTGCACATTAATTCTACAAGGAAGGAGTGTATTCTTCTTACTTCATCCAAAGGGATGATGGAATAAGAAGAATTCTTAACGCATCATCTTCTCACCTTAAGACCTAACCTTAGGTAGGAATTCTTATTTTGTGCTTCCATAAACAATTGATCATGATCTCACAGGATTTATATGATAAGGCTCCCAAATAAAATCCAGTTGTCAATCTCTCATGCCTAGCATGGATGTGACATAGAGCATTGTGCATACTCTTCTTAGGAATCACAATGAACTACTTATCCATTCCCATTAAATCACAACTTTGTCTGGATCGGAGTACTTAAATCACCAGAATACATATTTGGATACTCATAAAATAAAAAATCTGAAACTTAAGATCTCAGATCATTTTAGAATTTGATGAAAACAATTTATACAAATAAATAATGCAATAGAAATAATTTACCCTCTGGTTATAACGAACCATAAAATAATTTGGAGGAAGCATTAAAATATACCAAAAGTTAACTAAGTGAAAGACATTAATTTCAAAGAAAGAATCATAGCAAAATAAGTCCAAATTCAAGTTATGTGATAGAAGAATTCAAAACTTTACCAAATATTAAAACATATCAAGTAGATTGATGTTCTAAGTGGAAATAAGTATTTTATTTCAAAAATAAACTTTCCAGGACTCTCCTGTAATTTTTCTATTCAAGAATAAGTACAAAACACTTGACCAGGGGCCTGTTTGAACTGGCTCTGTAGTTTCCTGGAAACGTGGGGGTTTTCTTCAAATCCGATTAAATCGTTTTCTTCCACCTCCACCCAAAAGGACGGCCGAACGTGTCGCCTCCGCTGCGAAGCCGTGCTCTTCCTTCCCGCTCCCTCTCGCCCCTCGCGCAGATAAGCTCGCGAGAGCCGTCCGCATCCCTCTCTCCCTTCATCAGTTGCCCTCTTCCTCTTCCTTACTCTCTGTCTCTCCCGATGCCTAACCCTAGCTCTCTCTGGTCCGCCACCAAATTCCAGCGAAAACCGTTGATTCCGGCCACCCCATCCCGTGGTGAGCAGCTGGGAAGCTTCACGGCCACAGATACTCCATCCTCCTTGAGCTGTTCGTGCTGGAATGGTCGGAAGGCGGAGGATTTAACCGTCTTCATCAACTCCGGCCGCTGACGCCGCGGAAGCTCCCGCTGCCGTCTGACGTTGCCTTGCTTTTCCGAGACTACCATCGCGCTCAGGGTGAGCCTACCATCCTCCCCGTACCATCCGTTCATCCCAATTCATATGGGAGTCCGATTTCACCGGGAGCCGAGCGCCGCCGCCGCGGGAACTCGCAGCCGGCGAGCCTCTGGTGACCATTTGGTATGTGCGCCGCCACCCGATAGTTCGCCTCAACGCCCTCTAGCTCAATCCGGAAGTCGTTTGTCCCAATTTCCACCAAACTGTCGAATTTGTGTCCGGATTGGAGATGAACTCCACTGCTGACGTCACCATGACGTCAGCAGAGCAATTTAAATCATTTCCTTTATTTACTTTCTAAATAGGAAAGTCTATGACATGTGGGACCCATATGTCGGACTTTTATTCTTTTAGGAATATTCTTTAATTATAAAAACCCTTACATGTGGTCCCAACTTAATTTAATAATTTCAGAAATTGAATTAAATTGAATAAACTTTGTAAATTAATAACTAATTTATTTTAAATCAGAAAAATATAATGTTTATATCAAAATGTTCAGAAAAATAAAATCTAAATAACTATATCATTATAAATTGTACTTGAATGAAATTTAAAATACAAACCACTTAATCTTTTAAATATGAAGCTTATTTGAAATGCTATTTTGGATGCATTTCAAATTTCATTTAAAATGTCTCACATGCTTAGTTTTAAATTTAGAAATGTGTTTTGATTATAACATGAAATATTTGCATCTCCATGATGTATTTTAAAATGATTATTTAAAAATAATAAATAATAAGAATTATGTTCTTAATATTGAAAATAAATAAAAGATGACCAAAAATTGTTTTACTACTATTTAAAAAAATGTTTCACATATACCATTAAAAAAAGTAAAATCTAAGAACATTTTGAAGTACTAAGTTCCTTTTAAGTAAATGTTTCACATATACCATTATTCATATACCTTCCTTTCATGTATAGTATGTGTAAGTAAAATAAGTAGGAACAATCTAAAGTTCATAACACCGAGATAGTAATGCAATTTCTTATATTCTAAACACAAAGCATTCATTCATAAGAAACAATGTATAGTTGAGAAAGTAAGTGCCTAAATGAATTAAAAGATGTTCATAACGCAAAGTCTTGGGTAAAACACACAAAGATGAATAATCATATAACTTTTCTCTTAACTACTTCATATAATACCAACGACTGTTTACATTCTTATGTCCTTCAAAAGTTATTCTTTTTGCCATCATGAAGTATAACACCACACCATCTCTAGTTACTTAAAGTAAATACTTGTTCTGTAGCACTAAAAAGAGAAACACAACCTAAAACAACCATTGTGTGATTATATGTTGTTTTACCTTATTCCTATGTTTAAATTGATGTATTAATTTAAGGTTAAAGAACCCATCCTTAGATGAAGTAATCTTGAAGACAAAACCACTCTAAATGATAACACCCAACTCAAATAACACACAATCTCCGAGAGTGAGATACGGGGTACTTTGCGATGGATCTCATACTTATGCATTAAGCATGTTGCTTCTTTAAACATTAGTCCTTACCGGACCAATGATGTTGATTTCAGATTTCTCGGAGTTTATATTATATCGAAGACCTTGGCTGCATAATCTTGCAGTCAAAACGGCAAGTTCATCCCTTTTATTCATGTCCTCTTGAAGTATTTGTGAAGAAACTATTTCTAAAAGGTTAATATTGCATATCACACAAAAAGGGCAGAAAACTTATTTTATAATAATATGACTATGGTTATCCACCAGTGAGGTGGTAATTTAAAATGGTTGGCAGATGGGACCACGGTAAGAATGTTGTGGTGGAGGTCCCATTTGCACGGGAAAGTATCACCTAGGACTTAACAACAAATGTCGCCAGTGATTCTTGCGCTGAATATTACGCGCAACCATGAGATCTAGAATGGGACGGAGAAGTCTGTTGTACCCTTTTCCTCTCGTACACCAACGGATGCATAGTACAAGCCAGGCGGTGGTAAATCCGCTCATGAGCTTGAAATGGCTCGGATAATAATATCACCTTCGGGTTGTGGCTTCTAGCATCTATGAAGGTTGGCCTTGGGAACTAAGCTGCGGTGTCTCCCACTAGTTTGCAGCTAAGCTGGGGTAGCTTCCACTAGTTGGCAGTTGTTAAGCTGGGGTGTCTCCCACTAACATGCACTGGAGTAATGGGGGGTGTGCGGGGATGGTGGAAAGGCGCAGTGATTGACTTGGATTACTGACTGGGCCCCACACCAAGGAAGTGTGGACGGGAAGATCGCCCGGTTGTGCAACAAGGTCTTGAGCTCTTAAGGGTAAAGCAGCGCACCTCTGCAGACTGTATGAATGTGACATGTTACTCCACGTTCCAGGACGAAACGAAGAACGCAACAGGAAAGGAGGCTCCTCAAAGCCCTTGCCCTGTGACTCTTGATGAAAATAGTCTTCAGAACAAAAGCGACCTCTTGAAGAAATGTTTTCGAAAACTTGTATGCCTACGACAATCCATTGTTTGTGGCTGTATTTATGCATCAAACTTCCCACCTTGCATAATGAACTTGCTGCGAACGCTGTTACTCACCCTTGCCTGCTAAACCCTGCTAGACATGAGGAACCACAAGAAGGCAACACTTTAGGCTATGAAGACTCCAATGGCGGATAATCTCAAGATACCAAAGAAGGCATCTACAACAAGTTAAAGCAATCCAGAGAAGTTGGAGGACAAATGAAGGCATATTATGTTAAAGGATAGATTTCTATACATAGAACCTATCTCTGAAGGCGTTTCTATAGCGCAATCGCAAACCTAGCCGTATTAGTATTAGGCTTAGTATAGGTTTTTTCCTCCGAGGTTTTCCATTTGATGTTCTTTTATTAGGGCCTTGCCTCATTGTTTCGAGCAGGTTCTAAAGATCGGTTGTTTTGGATTTTCTGTTTGTAATCTATAGTCATGCCTTGGACCTGCGATGTTTCTGTTGTACCACTCGTATGACGTAACACTGGTGGACGGTGAACCATTGGTGCTATGTCAACGGCTATAGCATACTACACCATGAAGTGTTATGCTGGGTCTCCACACACTGCCTCGCCCTAGTGCATATCCGTGTCCTCCCGCACGCACGACGCACCTCGCACGCGAGACTCTGTTAAAAAACGACATCGGCGTGTGCTCGAATTGCCTTCGGCGATTTTCTCTGAACCTATCTGTTGGAGTTCTGTTTGACAATGTTAAAATCCCCCCATCTTGGTTCAAAGGCAAAACTTTGCCTTTGTGTTCAACACCACTCGTCCGATCTTCTGGCTAGCACGTCCGTCCGGTTCCATCGCTCGCGAGTGCGCGGGTTGGAAACTCCTGGGCAGATGAATTAAGCCCCCCTTTTCCCATTTTAATCCAACTGACAAGCGAGCCCCACTGGTGAGCGACCGCGGGAGCCAGTCAGCGACCAGTCAGCGTCTGGCCCACTGCCAGCCTCACGGGTGTAATTCTGGTGCGGTGAGAAAAGCTAGATCAGAATTCTCTGCGCTGAGAATTACACCGACCCCCATGACTTCTCGGATTTACTGCATTAACCCTCACCAGTAATTTTACCAACATGATCAGGTCCCTGTTCTTTTACAGAAACAATCCAAAAACTTGTTTTGTTAATAACTTTTAATCTATAACTCCAGATGAAATAATCTTTATATATTTTATTATCAGGAAAATGCAATGAACATTAATATGCCATTCTTATGCCATTTTGCATCTTTTATTTTCAGTGCTTAGGGAAATTTGTTAATTGCACCTATATAATTAAATATGGAATGTGTGGGGTAATTCATATATAATGCCCTATTCCATTTAATTTGACTAAATCATTTATCCCATGTCTTTCCGTGTTAAACAACATTTAATTTGATGTGTAGATAAATAACTTGAACCTAAATATTAATTTTCGGGATTGCTTCCCGCTTAATTTGGATCAAGTGCATCTCATAATGCATCTTACCATGCCATGCATCATTCTCATGGTCATGCTGGATCTTTTGGCGTAGTTATAAGATGCATCCTTTACGCTTTCCAGTGTTTGTTGCTTCTTCACACATAAGACTGAGATGTGTGAGTAACGACAAGATCTTCTTCCATGCAGGATTCCAGGCAAGAAAAATTTGCTTGTTTACCTATACATTGTCTTTCATACTTTCCGTTGATCTCTGCTACCCTAGTATTCGATTCTTTATCGCGATCCCATCACATGTTTATCCAGTAGCCCATACAGCTTTATCCCCACATCGTATTACCGTTGCATGTTTATTTGTTGGCCTTGCGAGTTGTAGCGCATGCTTAGAGTTGGTTGTGCGAGTCGTCTGTTGGTCTTTTATTTCACATGCTTAGTATGATAGATTGTCTACCTTAATAAAATGCTGTCATAAGTTGGGTATTATAACCAAATGATAAGGCACCGGCGGAAGGCCTTGCGAGGTTCTATGTTCTACTAAGTGTCAACCTAGGAACTGAGATCTTGCTCCCCTAATCCAAGACTGAGTGCACTAACCACTTGTTGGAGGCCCTATGGAACCCCCCTCGACTTTGACTGGAACTTCAACTTTTCCAGAAGCCGCACCTAGTTTGAGCTTTCCATTTGTCTCATATGCATTGATACTAGTGTAGTATTTTAATTTGGCGGTGTGCCTTGTTATATGCATATAGGGCGCGGCATGTAGGTGCGGAGGGGTGTGTCCTGCGGGAATCCGCACCCTTTTGACCGGGACCAGCATAGCTCCCGTGGCTCCTTGGACTTGTTGCGGTGAAGGAAAGGGGTTTGTTGAAAGACCCTAATGTTTTTGACTGGGTTGATAAGCCGAGTATGGTACAGTAGAGCACCCCTGCAGGGTATAATCTTATCGATGAGCCGCGTCCGCGGTTATGGACAACTTGGTGCGTTGCTGACTAATGAGATCTAGACAACTTACACCTAATCATTGTTAATTAATTTGAGTAGTAATATAAAATTACTTTCACAATAACTGGTAACTAAAAACTGTTCAACGTGTGAGTTTTCCCGAATTGCTTTCTCATACTTGGTTGAGGGGGTTAATCCGAGAATGGGTTATGATTGGTGTTAGTTGTAATTGTTTACTTATGCGCTCTCTTATCCCTCTCAAATTAGACGGAAGTTATAGTGTGTCTCTATTAGGTTGCTAGTGCTGCTGCCGCAAAGTCCACCTACACCATATTTTGAGAGATGGTGTAGAAAGTAGGAAAGTTGGTTTTGCTTGCCAGGGAGTGCCCTGACCCTTCTTTGGGTTGTGCTTGATGTGCAGTTAACATGTTTGAAGTTTGACGACGTTTGCTTGGGAATCCCCTCCGGCTTGACTGGGCAGGGATATGGCGCCATTGCTTATCTTCAGGGTTCTTAGTCCAATTTGTATCTTATCCGTAGTCGGTTACTATTTTGCTTTCGCTGTCATTTGTATCTTTGAATTGTATCATTTGTATTCTTGACTTGTTCGAGTCGTTGTTGTATTATATCTTCGGTTGTTGTTGTGGGTGTATCGGAACTGTCGTAATGTTTTCACAATTCCACCCACATAATGCGCATGTTTCGGCGTGCACATTATGTCAGGTAGGCGACCTAAAATCGTTATTATACGGATTTCGGCGGGATCGCTTAAATATTTTGGGGCGTCACACTTGGTCCTTAGTCGTTTCTTCGATGCTGTCGCCTGTGAGGGCTGTGGAAAGTGGGCTCTACACACCTGGTCCTCACTGGGCCGACAAAAGTGTATGCACCACTGATATATTTTTGTGGCGCACAAGAAGGGTGCGCCACTGATATAATTTAGTGGAGAAATTTTTATGGCGCACCCCCCATTTTTCTGGGTGCACCACAGAAAGGCTAAAGGGTGCGCCACAGCTAGCCCTTTTTCCACTACTGAGAACATGCAAGAAGCAATAAACTGAGGCGGATTTAGATCGTTGTGTCATGAGGAAAACTGAATCAGCGAAGCAATGGATGTCTAGAGTCACAAAGATCTTGCAATCATTAATCAACATCACACTACATACAACCATATTATACATGGAGAAAAATTGTTGTTTTGATTCCCTGACAAATAAACTCGGACGTACGAAGGAAGATCCAGCTTGCAAGGAAATCACGATAGGAGAAGTGATAACAACAGCCAACAAATATGCAGCCATAGATAAAAGGCCGAGTGAGACGGAAGAGCAGCAGAAGAACAACCGAACCGGTGGAGGCCGTAACCCGAACCAAAACCAGAATAATTGGAACTAGAATGGTAACAATAAGCGTACATATGAGGGTGGAATTTAGAGTTCGTAGGGACAACCAATACGACAGGTTAAAAAGGGCCAAGACCCCGAGGAAATTTTGCACGAGTTCCTTCAAGAGTACCAAACATAAGTGAGATATAAAACATGCCGTGTCCCCGTCACAGTAAGAACAGAATGCTGTCAAATCACTCTTTATCACAGTGTGCTGACAAGCGGGCATGGATGAAACATCAGAAAGCCATGGAGAGAGGCAATGTGATCTTTGGAAATAATGGAAACAACGGTAACTAGGGAGGACCCGGTCCGGGAGCCGTGTCAAAAAAACCACCAAACAACAATGTCGGGTCTGGTCGAAACCAGTCTCAGGGAGGATCCGGGTATCAACAGAACCCGATGGAACTCCATAGTTAGGGACAGTATCATGTTTTCACCACAAACACGTCTTGGAGAGAGAAGAAGTTACAAGGAAGAGCCGACAATGCAGTGCCGACAGCCGTTCCAAAGTTCCTGAAGTGGTCCGAACAAGAAGTTACGTAGAGCCGGGCAGATCACCCACCAGCAGTGGAGCATCCCGGTCTCCTTTCCTTGTGGTGGCACCTCAGGTTGACGGATGATGCGTTCTACGTGTTGTTGGGAGACCCCAAGAGGAAGGTGTGAAGTAGTGTAGCAGCAAATCTTTCCTCAGTTATGAAACCAAGGTTATCGAACCAGTAGGAAATGAACGTTTCCCCCGAAGCGACGTTCGCACGGCACAACACCAGCGTCAGCAACGAATGTGGAGCCTGCATACAAACAATCAAGATACTTTGCCCCAACTTAAAAGTGAGGTTGTCAATCTCACCGGCTTGCTGTAACAAAGGATTAAACGTATGTGTGAAAGAAAGATGTCTATTTGCAGAAAGTAACATGTTTGCAGATGTGGTTTTATCAGATTAATAAGAAAGGCCGGGGTCCACAGTTCACTTGTGGTGTCTCTCCATAAATAATTTTAGTTGGGCAATTGACAGAATAATGATGAGCAAACCAATGCATATACTAACGTTATGATGTCTAGTGTGAGATTCATTCAGGCATTACACAATATACATAGACCGTTCCAACCGCATCTATGACTAATAATCCACCTTCCAGTTAGCGTCCGCACCCCTTTCAGTATTAAGTTGCATGCAACAGATTATCGCCTTAAGCACTGTGTGTAAAGTAAGTAAGTAACATCATCCTTAGACAAAGTACTACTGTTTTAACCCTAGTAGCAACAGTACATCTACAACCTAAGAGATTTTTGTCACTGCCCCAGATTTAATAGACACATGAACCCACTATCGAGCATAAATACCCCCTCTCGAGTCACAAGCATCTACTTGGCCAAAGCACACACAAGTAATGGAGACCAAGCAAGATCATTAAATAGCACACACATGATATATTATGAAGCAATAAGTTTAATACTCAATATTCATCGGATCCCAGCAAACACAACATGGAGAATTACATAAAGATGATCTTGATCATGATAGGCAGCTCACAAGATCTAAACATGATAGCACAAGAGGAGAAGACAACCATCTAGCTACTGCTATGACCCGTAGTACAAGGGTTGACTACTCACGCATCAGTCCGGAGGCGGTCATGGCGTCGTCGAGGCCTCCGGGGATGATTTCCCCTCCCGGCGGGGTGCCGGGGAGCAGTTCTGATCTCTCCCGAAGTGGTGTTGACGACGGCGGCGGCTCCGGACCCGTGGAGGAAAAAGTGAATATCGTCCGATCGTTTTTATGTCAGGAGCTATTTATGGGCGAAAGGGCGATGTTGGTGGAGGGCCAAGCGGCCCACACCACCTCCTGGCGCGGCCAAGAAAGGAGCCGCGCCACGGGGTGGTGTGGCCACCTCGTGGCTCTTCTCCGTCTCGTCTTCGTTGTTCTGGAACATTCCTTTTCCAAAAATAATTCCAGGATGTTTTATTTCCAATTCCGAGAATTTTTCCTTAAGTGCTTTTCTGAAACCAAAAGCAGCAGAAAACAGGGAACTGACACTTTGGCATCTTGTTAATATATAAGTCCCAGAAAATGCATCAAACTATATAAAATGCATATAAAACATGTAATAACATGATATAACATAGCATGGAATATAAGAAATTATGGATACGTTGGAGACGTATCAACATCCCCAAGCTTAGTTCTACTCGTCTCGAGTAGGCAAGACCGATAAAAGAAGAATTATTACTGAAGTGAAATGCTTAAACACAATCTTGACCCCGTAATAATGTAAGGCTTGTAAATTGAGATCAAATGAATAAGGGTTGTAGGATATATTGATATCAAATGAGTAATAAATAAACAAGTAGGTGAAGCAAGCAAATCTTTCAATGATATAATACTAGATAGCAATCAACTGTGCAAAGTAGATATTAAAGATGATCTAAGCTTCAAGCACAACAATATAATCATCGAATGCTTCCAACAAACATGACAACTTAATGAAAGGATCAAGTCAAGCAATATCAATATGCACGTAGAAGACCAATACATTATTTGTTCAAAAGAAACAAGCAAGCGCTCAACGTTGTTTCCTGCCACCATGATGTTATGGCTAAGAGAATGTTAACGGAGGTTTGAAAGGACTACGGAAGAAAGGCTCACAAAGCTGCAGATGATCATTAGACAAGAGAAAGTTTTACAATCGAAGCTATGCAAGGAGTAGTGATTGCCATACAACGGATGCACATGGAGCTATAAGTATATGAAATCTCTCCAATGGAACTAGTGGGGGTGCATCCAACTTTCTTGCTCACGGAGACCTAGAGCACTTTTGAGTTGGCTCATCATTGAAATATACAAGCCAAATTCTATAGTGTAAAGTTCACCACATAGTTACGCAACTAGGACATGAAAACTCTCTCATATGGAGTAAAGGTACTAAACATGAAGACAAATGATGATCATAAATGATATGGTGCTATAACATGAGCACAAGTGTGTGATAAAGAATAGTAATGTTGCCCCTTTTTATTTCTTTCTTTCTTTTTTCCTTTTTTTCCTTTTTTCTATTTTTTTTCTTTTTTGGTTCTCTTTTCGATGGCCTCCATGGCTCTTCTCACTTTTAGGGGCAAGCATCCTAATATGATATATGTCAAAACAACACTAATGATGATGCTAAAACAACATACAAATGATATAAGTAACTAATATGAATGTGCCATAAGAATGCATATGACAACGGTGCCTCTACCAGTGTAGCAGGTTATGCAATGATCTATAGTAACATGGGTAAAACCACACATCAACTTTATAGAATCATGAAAAGCAATAAATAAGTAATGAATGACAACAAGTCATGTAATGTAAGATGGATGTGTCATGATAATATATCTCTTAACAGCTATGAAAATGCTGTAGTAGGTAGGTATGGTGGCTGTTTTGAGGAAGATATTTGTCTTATGTGTAGGAGAACAAGATGAAGATCTCCCACGAGTTTGGATGTACCCGCGAAAATTGCACCAACTCTCAATGTGAGAAAGGGCAATGCAAAGTACCGAAGAGGCTAGCAATATGGTGGTTGAAGTGCCATGAAACCCGTAGTTTTAGAACTCACAAGTAAAAGGATTCCAAATAAAAATATGATCATACAAGGCATAATGAAAATTACTCCTAGATGGATCATGGCGAATGACAAAGTCACCGTTGGCTTCCCCGACCATAGCGCATAACATAAAGTCATTACAGTTGCTTTAGGCAAATAGAAGTCATATACAATTATGCAATCAACTGGAACTTTAAGTGTGGCACAGCTTCAAGTTTTTCTAGACCAACCATTAATCATTCCACTTTACTAGACCATCATATTTACTATTAAGCAAATTAATATCTCAAAACAACATCAATGATTCAAGTAACAGAATTTAATGATCTACAAGATTATGTATCATTTAATTATACCATCTACAACATTTAGCATTTTATGTTCTCAACCAAATACCAATCAACTTATTTAAAAGATAAACTCTCCATTTAATAAAACAATGAGATATGAGAGTATAATATAACAAAGCTAACAGCTCTAGCAAGAGATGCATGAAAAACAAGAGTTAGAAAGCAAACAATAACATGAAAAGAATACTCAACGAATATAAGTGAAGAATACGAGTATTCATAAGAAAATGCGGACCGTGTCTCTCTCCCACACAAGAGAATGCTAGGATCCATTTTATTCAGATAATGAAAATAACAAAAACAAAAACAAAAAGACGCTTCAAGATAAGCACATAAAATCTGACGAAATTAAAATATAGTTTCAGTAGAAAGGACCTGATAGTTTGTCGATAAAGAAGGGGATGCCTTGGGCATCCCTAAGCTTTGACGCTTGAGTCGTATTAAATTATATTTGGGTGGACCACCGGGGCATCCACAAGATTTGGCGTTATTATTCTCTTGATCACATTATATCATCCTTCTCTCTTGATCCTTGAAAACTTCCTCCACACCAAACTTAGAGTAATTTCATTAGAGGGTTAGTGCACAAAAAATTATGATATTATGTAGAAACACAATTTCTACCAATGCTACTGGACATTAGCTACAACAGTGATAGGATAAAATATCCCATAAAAATAGCAAAAGAGGCATTGTAAAATAAATGGTAGAATGTGATAAAAACAGAATAGTTCGTAAAGTCAAATATATTCGAGGCACTTAACTTGCTCAGATCAGAAAACTCAAAGCTAATGAATGTTGCGTATACGTCTGAGGATTATGCACAAAAAAAGGACAGATTTTTCTGACGTTCCAGTGAATTGTTATGAATTAAATGGTGAACAGAAGAAATCTGTATATGCGCAGAAATTGAAATTTAACATCAACTTTCAACTAGAGGCTTAACTTGACACAACATTGTAATAAAATAAAGATACAAAGGAGTTTCTACAGAGGTAGGACAAGTCCTTGACAAAAGCTGAAAATAAAAGATAATGGGTTGCCTCCCAAAAGTGCTTTCTTTAATGCCTTGTAGCTAGGCTTGATAGTTGTTATGATGCTCTCATAAATAAAGAAATTGAAGCAAAATGAGCATCAAGAGGCAAAATCAAAACACATTTAAGTCTAACCCACTTCCTATGCACAGGAATCTTGTACACAAATAAATCAACAAAGAACAAAGTGACAAGCAAAGAAAGATAAAACAAGAGTAATTTCAGAACTTTTAGCATATAGAGAGGTGTTTTAGTAACATGAAAACTTCTACAACCATATTATCCTCTCTCGTAATAATTTTCAGTAGTAGAAGTAAATTCAACCATATAACCACAAATATCATTCAACGTAGATAATATAGGCACGTAAACAGGATCATTAAATTTATTTTGGAATTCATTAGCATGCTTTCCTCTTTTAAAATAGTTACTAAGATCAATATCAAGTTTAACATCATGGTTGAAAAAAAAATTGGAACTAGAGACAATTGCAAACCACATAAGTATCTCTCGACATAAACAAATTTCTCCTCCATGGTGTAATTAGGAGAATTCAAAACATAGTAGGATTCTCATGAGTAAGAGTACCATCACAATCAACAATTATATATTTTTTATCCTCACATGAATAAGTAATAACTTCTAAACATAGACGATTATTGATAAGCACAGTACCATCATCGAAAGCATTATCATAGATAACATTAGGGAGCACATTTTTACTTCTGTTATTTTGTTTTGTTGCGTCAAGGAGAATGTCTTTTTCAAATTTATTAAAAGTAGATATTGCAATAGATTCATGACATTCAACAATATAACACACTTCCTCCTTAGGTACGTATGGAGGGCAATCAAATAATATAAGAGTTAAAGAGTTACTATCTTTAGAAGGTAGATCCTCCTTTTGTTCTTCACTATCCTCCTCTGTTTCATCTAATTAGCTTTCAGGTTCAGCAATTTCTTCTTCTATAGGTTCCTGCAAGACAACATTTTCTTCTTCGTGAGGATAAATCCTATTGACATGTTCAGTAATATAAGATTTTTCATCCTTATAGTTATCAAAACAATATTTAAGCATAGCAAGACTTTTAGATTTGTAAGGGGCATCAATTTTATGCTACAGATAAGAACTAATTTCAAGTGCACCCTTAAAGATAATAAATTCTTCCATCCATTATACCTCATAAGCATTATAGAAACCTTTAACATAAGAAGCTAAGGTTTCATTTTCATTACAAGCACATTGGAAAGGAAAGTTCTTAGACTTCCTATGACAATCAGATTCATTAAAGCAGAAAGACTTGCCAACCATATGGCATAAATTTCTAGCATATTCCTCTAGTTGATTTAACAATTTCCATAAGTATAACCCTTTTTGTGACAAACGGTAATTCCTATAATCTCTCCGTTCATCTTCTGTGGAGCAACCTTGCGAACAAGATCTAGTTTCATAGATATAATTCATTGATAGCAAATAAACCACTAGACATAATAAGAATCGAAATAAGAATATTAAGTAAAATAATACTAAACTGAAATAACAAAAGCAACAAAACAGAAAATAATAGCACAAACCGAAATATAAAAAGTAATGCAAGTAACTAATTTTTTTTATATTTTTGATATTAAGTAAACAAAACAGTAATAAAAAATAAACTAAGCAAGACAATAACAAAATAAAAAGATTGGAAGTGCGAAAACTCCCCTCGTAGTGAAACTTCAAATCCCCGGCAACGGCGCCAGAAATCCTTGATGCGTTCTGCGTGTTGTTGGGAGACCCCAAGAGGAAGGTGTGAAGTAGTGTAGCAGCAAGATTTCACTCAGCTATGAAATCAAGGTTATCGAACCAGTAGGTGATGAACGTTTCTTCCGAGGTTGTTAGAAGCGACGTTGGCACGACGCAACACCAGCGTTAGCAACAAACGTGGAGCCTGCACACAAACAATTAAGATACTTTGCCCCAACTTATCAATGAGGTTTTCAGTCTCACCGGCTTACTGTATCAAAGGATTAAACGTACGTGTGAAAGAAATATGTTTGTTTGTAGAAAGTAACAAGTTTGTAGTTGTGGTTTTATTAGATTAATGAGAAGGACCGAGGTCCACAGTTCACTATCGAGCATCTACCCACTATCGAGCATAAATACCGCCTCTTGGAGTTACGAGCATCTACTTGTCCAAAGCACAAACAAGTAACGGAGAGCATCTAAGATCATTAAAACGCACACACATGATATATTATGAAGCAATAATTTTAGTACTCAATATTCATTGGATCCCAGCAAACACAACATGGAGAATTACATAAAGATGATCATGATAGGCAGCTCACAAGATCTAAACATGATAGCACAATAGGAGAAGAGAACCATCTAGCTACTGCTATGGACCCGTAGTCCAAGAGTAGACTACTCACGCATCAGTCCGGAGGCGGACATGGCGACGTAGAGGCCTCCGGGGACGATTCCCCCTCCCGACAGGGTGCCGGGGAGCAGTTCTGATCTCTCCCGAAGTGGTGTTGACGACGGCGGCGGCTCTGGACCCATGGAGGAAAAAGTGAATATCGTCCGACCGTTTTTAAGTCAGGAGCTATTTATGGGCGAAAGGGCGATGTCGGTGGAGGGTCGAGGGACCCACACAACCTCCTGGCGCGGTCAAGAAAGGAGCCGCGCCACGGGGTGGTGTGGCCACCTCGTGGCTCTTCTCCGTCTCGTTTTCGGTGTTCTCGAACATTCCTTTCCAAAAAAAATCCAGGATATTTTATTTCCAATTCCGAGAATATGTCCATAAGTGCTTTTCTGAAACCAAAAACAGCAGAAAACAGGGAAATGGCACTTTGGCATCTTGTTAATTGGTTAGTCCCTGAAAATGCATAAAACTATATAAAATGCATATAAAACATGTAATAACATGATATAACATAGCATGGAACATAAGAAATTATGGATACATTTGAGATGTATCAACGAATTTTCTTTAAACAAGGTCCTGATGGACGGAGGAGGCAGCTTCAACATCTTATATCTAGATCTGTTCAAAAGGATAGGGCTGTCTGAGGACCGCCTGACACCAACCTCAACAATCTTTCATGGCATAATGTTGGGGAAGTCGGCACACCCGATAGGTCAGATCAATTTGGAGGTAGCCTTTTGGGTAAGCAAGCAAAAATACATATCAGAGTTCCTAAATTTCGAGGTGGTTGATTTAAAGAGCCCGTACCATGCTCTGTTCGGGAGGCCGGCTTACGCCAAGTTCATGGCAAGGCCGTGTTACGTATATCTCAAACTGAAGATACTAGGTCCTCAGGGGATAATCATTGTGGAAGGAAGCAAAGATATGGCTATAGAATGTGACCATGGAGACACCCTCATGGCAGAACAAGCTTGCTCAGAAGAAGCGCTCAAGTACTACAAGTCTTAGGTAGACCTGGCAAACAAACCTGTGCTGGATAAGCCGGCTCATGAGGAAGAGAAGAAAAAATTCAAGTCTACACAAGACACTAAGATGGTTTATTTCGTAGAGGGGGGCTCCTCCAAGCAGTGTTCGATAGGAGCCCACATGGACGAGAAATAGGAAAGCGCGCTCGTCAAGTTCATCCGTGAGCATCGGGATATCTTTGCATGGTCTCCTTCGGACATGCCGGCTGTACCGAGTGAACTTGTCAAGCACATGTTACATGTTGATCCTTCAGCAAAGCTAGTAAAACAAGGTTTGCTTCACTTCAACACAGAGAGAAAGAAGATTATCGAAGAAGAAATAGCCCGCCTGTTAGCGGCCGACTTTATCATGGATGTGTATCAACTGAAGTGGCTGGCTAACCCCACGATCCTAGTCATGAAGAAAAACGGAGAGTGGAGGATGTGCGTGGAGTACACCAGTCTGAACAAGGTTTGTCGAAAAGGCCCCTTTTCACTACCTCGGATAGACCAGATAATCGACGGAGAGTGGAGGATGTGCGAGTTGCTATGTTTCCTGGATACCTATTCTGGGTATCATCAGGTCAAGCTCAACGTAAAGGATCAAGAGAAGACCTTGTTCATTACACCTTTTGGTGCTTTCTGTTACAAAACCATGTCGTTTGGTCTCAAGAATGCAGGTGCAACATATCAGAGATGCATCCATAACTGTTTTTAGAATCAGATCGGCTGCAACGTACACGCTTATGTTGATGACGTTGTGATCAAGTCGTACGAAGCTAGGTCACTCCTAGATGACCTGGAAGAGTCCTTCACCATCCTTCACAAGTACAAGATGAAGCTAAACCCGACCAAGTGTGTGTTCGGAGTTCCAGCAGGCATGCTGCTAGGTTTCATCGTTTCAGAGAGAGGGATAGAAGCAAACCCGGCCAAGAATAAGGCCATCATGAACCTTAAGAAGCCGAAGTGCGTGAACGCTGTTCAGAAGCTGACATGTTGTATTACAGCCCTAAGTCGGTTCATTTTTTTTATGGAATGCGGTAGGGGAAGCCCCTACAATGTTTTTTTAATAATAAGAACCCAAATCTGCGTCCACGAGGAATTGAACTTGTGTGGTTGGGTTGTACATCCACTTCGCTAACTAGTTGAGCTAGGCTCAGTTCATTAAGCCGGTTCATTGCGAGGATTGGAGAGAAAGACTTCCACTTTACAAGTTGTTGAAGAAATCAAACAAGTTTGTTTGGGGTTAAGAAGCTGATGACGCCTTCGAGGATTTGAAAAATACATTGACCTTAGCACCAGACTTAGCAGCTCCCACAAGTATGGAGCCGATGTTGTTATACGTTTCTGCCAATTCATGAGCCATCAGTGCCGTGGTCGCAGTGGAGCGCAAGGAAGAAGGAAAGGATTATCCAATCTAGAGGTCGGTTAACTATGTTAGCGAGGCCCTAACCAAGTCAAAGAATAGGTACCCGTAGTGGCAGAAGTTAGTTTTCGGTGTCTTCATGTCAAGCCGGAAAATGCCTCACTATTTTCAAGAACATCCCATCACAGTGGTGAGTGCAGCTCCTTTGGTAGAGATCATCAGAAATAGAGAGAAAATAGGTAGAACCGCAAAATGGGCCATCGAGATGGGGCCTTATCACATCAACCTCGAGCCAAGGACATCAATCAAGTCACAGGCCCTAATTGATTTCGTCAATGACTGGACAAAGTTTGACCCTTTACCACCTGCGCCAAGTGTGAAGGATTGGGTTAGGCACTTCGACGGGTCAAAACAATTCGAAGGATCGGGAGTCGGTGTCGTTTTAACTTCGCCAAGAGGAGATAACATGAGCTATGTCTTACTGATACACTTTGAACCATGTACCAATAACATATCCGAGTATGAAGCTCTGTTACATCGTATGTGTGTTGCTAAGGAGATGAACATCAAGGGGATCATGTGTTATGGAGACTCTGACCTTGTGGCACAGCAAGTATCAGGGACTTGGGACAGAAAAGATGCCAAGATGGCGGCTTACGGGCGAGAGGTTGACAAAGTAGCCGGGTTCTTCTCCGGATATCAGGTTGAGCACATTGATATAACGAAAAACGAGGCAACAGATGCCTTATGAAGACTCCGCTCTAAGAGAGATCCGCTGCCACCAAACGTGATCCTCGCCGAGTTACACCATCCATCAGTCAGGCTTCCAACAGAAGAGGAGTTAGCAATTCCGGAAGACCCGGATTCCCAGTTGGTTGCCGACATACACCAGACCCCGTCATTGATAGAGCCTTATTTAGCTTACCTATTGAGGGAAGAGTTACCACAGGATGAGGTTTTGACAAGACAGATAGTACGCCGGGCTAAGTTATATTCCATCATCAAAGGGGAGTTATACAAGAGGAGTGCGTCAAGAGTATTTTTGCGATGTGTCTCACTAGAGAAAGGCCGGAAAAGTCTCCAGGAAATCCATTCAGGGGACTGTGGACATCATGCATCCACAAGATCGATGGTTGCCAAAGCTTCCAAACACTTTATTTTGGTTGACGGCTGTAACACCCCTCCCTGGCACAACTTGCCAGCGAGGCGGTCGTCCCGTGCGCTAGCCCAAGATATATGGCCGCACGTCGCGACCGTGTAACATATTTGATATCATTACACAACAGGCACATAAGTGCTACAAAAGGTTTACAAGGCAATCGAGGCACGCCAAAATATCAAGCCAAGCATGCCATAGGTCAGAGTTTAACTAGCAGCGGAAGAAGAATTGAGGCAACCGCTTGGAGCGACTCCACTCCAAAGGCATCTGGCTGGGCTACAGATCCTTGCACGCACGCTTTTGCTCCATCTCCTCGCTAAGGTGGAAGATGAGTCCTCGCCAAATCTGGCCACAATCACAAGGCCTCTAAGTACATTACGTATGTACTCAGCAAGAGGTAGTCCCTTGCTACAAACAATCATGTGACAAGTTATTCGTTAATTAACAGTCTAAAACATTTCATAACCTACGTGAAGCATGGCATCAAAAATGGTAGCATGGCATCACAAACAACATGGCATGAACAATCAATGGGTTTCATCAATCAAGCATGGCAAAAGTTCAGCATATAGCATGGCGTATGTTCCGAGTATAGCATGGCATATGTTCAGAAAATAAAATGCACAATTCACATGGCTAAGTTCACAATTCCGTGCACTCCGGCCCTCGCCAATCTGGCGCAACAAGTCGACTTCGCGAGTCTCACATCCTGTTTCAACAACCTCTCTCAAATTCATTTGTAAAGTTTTCCCCATGACAAGACTGACTCTAAGTGTGACTCGACCCAAACTAGTCCCGTGACCTGGGGACTAGGCTAGAATCTAGATTGACACTCTCGAGCGGTTGCAACGATACACACGTTGGAGTCTAAAGAAATCCCGTCGGTACCGAAGTACTATGACATTCCTGACGGCAAGTGTAACTCCACACTCCCCAACGGTTTACAAAACAAAGACGCTCCTTGTATAGTCAGCGACATGCCCTATGGGCATTATCTTAGGCTGAACTAAAATTCCGACACGTCCCCAACCTATGAGCGACGTCTAGCTCCAGAACCGTCACAAGACTAGCCCAGACCACATGGGTAACCGACTAGAATCAACAAGGGGTGACATCAAAGGGGATCATGATAATGCTACTAAGCTAGGTATACCATTTCAGACGATGCGTGACTAAGAAAAAAGGTTTGGTGAATGGCACCGATTGACTCAATCTAGTTGAGGGAGGTGATTAAGTTCTTAGTCAATTTTATGAAGATCTTTCCAAATAATGTTTCCACAACAATGAATGTAAAACCAGCGTTTCCAAATGCATGAACAAAACAATGTCAGAGTGACAGCAAGCAAAGTTCCACATGATCATCGCAATATATATCACATATCCATAACAAGATAGATCTATATAACATAACAGGAAGTAAATAAATTTAGGTTAAACCGACCAGGCATTCGCGGCAGGGGTGCCAGAATCACCTCGTGTCATCTTTAGTGGGTTGTTAATATCCACCATTCCTTCGACGGCGACGGTACCCCCAGTCCAATGTCTCAAGAATGATGGGGTTAACACATAATAAATAACACAATATAAATAACTTAGCGAGTTAATAAGTCAGCGAGTTAAATAAGTCAGCGAGTTAGATCAGTCAGTGAGTCAAATAGATCATGCAGTATGATATGCAATGCGACAGGAACAATAATACATGTATCATATTAAGCACAAACAATAAACATCCATGTATAAATGTAACACTACACAGACAAATATAGAGACACAACATGGCGATAACAAAAAAAAACCAAACATTGCGGGACGGGTCAGCAAAGGGTTAGCTTGCCTTAGGATACGGCTTCCAAACCATATGGAAACTCTTGGTGTCGTCGTGCGTCGAAAACTCGTAAAACGGCTAAACGGTTGAAAGGTAAACAACGTTTTTGAAAACGGACAGTGAAACAATAGGTTTTAAAATACCACAAAACCAGTACCAGCGTGTAGATCTCGTTGAGAAAAAGATTTAGAAATTTGAATCACTGAAAACGGAGATTCGGTTCAAAAGATATGAGGGTTTGAAAACCTGTCCAGCACGGAAAAAAAACAGTTTGGCGAAAAAACTGCACGGGCTGCTCGGCCGCACGACATGGGCCGTCGCGCGCCACGCGCGCTCCAGCACGGGCAGGGTGGGCCGCTGGGCAGCTCGCCAGCTGCCCCAAGAAAACGGTTTGTTGAACCGAAAAAAAAGAAACGGAGGGATCGACCGAGGTCGTCTTCTTCCTCGTGCTCACGCACTGGAAACAGCCAGGGAAGACCGGGGATGGCCTGGAAGGCTCGACGGAGGGCGGCTGCCGGATGGGACGGGACCAGGGAGACTCCCCATGTTCGGCAAGGGTGAGGCCAGGCGAGGGAAGGGCCTCCCACGAGCTCGTCCAAGGCTCCAAGCTTCGCCCATGGTGGCCATGGTTTTGGGTGGAGAATTTTTTGTGGAACTTTTCCCTCAATCATGCACCGAATGAGAGAGGCATGGGGTCGGAAACGGGAGGAGTGGCTAGGGTATTTCTTGGGCTTCCCTGTGGGTGGCTTTTATAGAGGTATAGGAGAGGAGTAGGTGGTGGCCATTGATGACCATTGAGGTCATCAATGACGTTTCACCTCTCTACAGGAAGGATATAAGAAGGAGGAGAGGTGTGTCTGTGGTTCTGGACAGGTGATTGCACAGGTGAAGATAGGTTAGGCGGATATAAGTGGTAAGTAGGATTTGGGCAATGATGACGAGTGCGCCCCGAACGTCCCGGGGGAACGCTATCGGGGAGTGACTCCCACGGAACAGGGGTAGTCACACCCTGAAGAGTAGTTCGAAAGGGGGATTGAACACGGAGGTCAAGAAACCCTCGAGAGGCACGACGACGGTGCTCGCCGGGCCTGGAGAGGAACACCCACGAGAGAAATGGGCACCAGCCCGTACCCAGGTTCACGGCTCTCAGGAGGAGGTAACACCGCTACTCCTGCTTGTCTATATTGCACTGCTAAGGTTACAGTACAACTAAGCTTGCCGAGGGCTCTCTTGAGGCAGTTCGTGCTTGGAGAGGGACACAGTGGTTGTCTTCCTCCTCCAGCAGATGGCTATCCTACTTGCTGGGCTAGGGTTACAAGTGTTTAGCAAGCAATTGGCTGATCCTTTGCTACGGTGGAGCTCTTGCACCTTTTATAGGCGCCACGGGCGTCTTCCTTGTGCACGGCGTCCAAGGTGGGCTCCCACACGGCAGTGGGGCGGAGGAGACGGAGTCCACCACTGCTGAAACCTCCATGGACGCGGTCCATCCGCGATAAAGTTGGGCTCGATGGCTGACATGCAGCAAACCGCGCAAAACGGCTCATACGGGTTGAAGTGACCGTGGGGGAGCCCACAATGACGATCTTCTTGGAGCGTTGCGGCGTCCAGCCGCTTTATCACCAGGGAGGAAAGTTCCAGCTGTCCTGGCGTAGGTGGTGCAACTTTGTAGACTCCTTTTATCACCAGAATAGCAATTGGAGTGCTCGTGTCACTCTGCGGCCGCTGCATAGGCCATGTGCGCTCTACAGCGCTTGCTTGGCCGCGAAGTGTCTCCACAGGGCCGCTGAGGCCTGCGGAGAGATTTCCATTGACTTCTCTCCAGGCGAAGATAGCCTAGGGAGTCTCTTGAAGCGCGCGGTCCACTTCAGGCCCTGGCTTCCTCTGCAGGCCCTCGAGGGGAGTTGCCTCTCGAGGGTCTCTCCAAGCGATGGCTTGGTCCTTAGTCGTTTCGTCTGGTCTGTCCACGCGCGAGGCCTGGGGAGAGTGGGCTCTACACACCCCATTCTCAATGGGCCGACAGTACCCCCGGGCCCGCGATTGAGCCCATGGGTGCAGTCGGAGCGTCGTGGGCCCAAAGTGTCCGGCCGGCCCGAGCCACGCGTCACTCAGACGAGTAACGGCCGCGCACGATCTGGGGCGCGCATAGTGGGGGGTCCCACCATGCCCCGGTAACTGCGCCAGGGCAGGGAGCCGTTACTGTTTCCATTCCTTCTCGCAGAAGCCTTCTCCGTCTCGAGCCCTTCGCTCCTGCTCTCTGGCGCTCCCGTCTCCTTTCTCCTCCAACTTCTTTCGCCGCCGCGACCTACCCATCCCCGGCGATGAGTCCAGCCAAGAACAAGGGAAAGGCGGCCATGGGGTCCTCTTCTCTAGCCGAGGTCGCGCACGGCGCAGCGCTGCTCGGGGTGCGCGTCAATGAAAAGGCGCTCGTCAAGGTCCGCTTCCTGGTGGCGGACCGGACCAACGAGCATGGCGCTACCGCGCTCAAGGCCGCGGCGCACGGGAAACGACCGCAAGGGTTCTTCCCTGTCTTCCAGCATTGCTTCACCGCCGGGTTGGTGCCGCCGTTTTCTCCATTTATAGAGGCGGTGCTGCCCTTCTATCAGATTCAATTACTGCACGTCCACCCCAACTATGTCCTCATACTCGCCGTGTTCGCCTATCTCTACGAGGCGTACTTGGGCATGGAGCCTACGGTGGGGCTCCTTAGGTGCTTCTACGCGCTCCGGAACACGGCGAAGAACGAGCGCTCGGGATGCGTTACGTTCCGCAACTTCGGTGAAGAAGAAGGTGGACGAATTCCGCCAGCGGTGGTTCTTTGTCGGGGTGGAGCAGCCCTGTGCCTTCCATGAGGTTCCCGACGCGCCGCCCGTGAAGAACACGAACTGGGGCAAGGCTCCCTTCAACGGCGCGCAGAACGCTATCCTAATGGGCCGCTTGACTTTCCTTCGCGAGGAGGGACTCACGGGGCAAATCATCGTTGCGGACTTCGTGACGCGCCGCATCGCTCCCCTTCAGGCGCATTCAACGCCCATGTGGATGTACTCCGGCCCCCAGGACAAGATGCGGCTCCACCGCGAGGACAACGACAAGGACGCCGTCGACAACGCCCTGTCCGCGCTCTTCATCAATCCGGTGCTGCCTGCCATGGACCAGCTCCCCATCACGCTCCGGCCGCTCCACCAGTACAACATGACCGAGCGTCTGACCATCTTGGTGGGGATGCCCGCGTTTACCCCGGCAGGCCTGGCGGGGAAGGAGGTGGCTGCGCCGGTGGTGCCGGAAGCGGAGGGAGCAGATTCTCCCTCCGCCTCTGGAGCTTGGTGAGGCGAGGAGGAGGCCGCTGCTGGGGAGGTGTCCTCTTCGAGGCTCGGGCCCCTCACTGACGAGATTTGCGACATCTCGTCAGGTGACGACGACGCCTTCGTGGTGGTGCCCTCGTGCCCCGTGGAGGAGGAGGACTCTGACGAGGAGGCCACGACGAGGCGGCGCGAGCCCCGCACCAAAGCAGCTGTGGATCGGTCTAGGGCGAGGCCGTCCGACGTCCCGTCCAGAAGGAAGGCCGAGGCGCCCCCAGAGGGGTCAGGAGCCAAGACCAACCCCACCTGGCGTTCGCCATGCTTGGCATGGGTCGACACCGGCGCCAAGTCGCCTGGTTGTTTTTTACCCTTGCTTTTTCTTCTTGATCCTTTTCTGAAGCACTCTCTCTGGGTCTTGCAAGTGACCTTGTGCCTACGAAGCGCCGTAAGCTCCGCAAGGCAGTAGAGGTGAAGAGAGGCACGGCTGAGGCCGTGGCTGAAGAGGCCACGAGGCCTGTGGAGACGGCCTCCACAGGGCCAACTGAGTAGATGCCTCAGGCGGAGGAGGCTGCGACTCAACTGAAGGCAGCTGTAGCGCGTCAGGTGGAGGAGGCAACGGCCACACCTCCCGAGCAGACGATGGTAGAGCCACAGGAGTGGCGGGTTGCTACCCCCCACGAGCCCCTACTCCACCTCGCGCGGCCACGTTACCGCCCGAGCCTTCTCCGCCACGCGAGGCCACGCCGGTCCGCGAGGCAACGCTAGCCCGCGCGGCTACTCCGCCTCGCACGCCTACGCCTCCCGCGCAACCCGGGACCGAGGAGGGCCAGGGGCCGCCAGGCGCTAGCGAGTCTGTTGTGGGAGCTCCTTCGTCTCCGCCGCGCGCTGCTGCAGGAAGCGAGACGCAGGCGGGGACGCGCCACGATGGCGAGGGCGGCGAGGCCGGCTCGAGTGCCACGGGAGACTGAGCACAGCCCAGCCCCTCGGTGCGCCCCGAGGCTGGGTTCTCCAGGCTTGACGCCGGGGCCGGACCCTCCTTGTGACGTGACCTGGCCCTTGGCGGCTGGAACTGGAGCGTGGGGCACCGCGAGGTTACCTTTGGCCTGGTGAGGGGGTCTCTGGAGGGCTTGGAGGCGCACCTGGCTCTGGAGGATGCGCAGCTCGCTCGGCAGCGCGACGAGCTTACGGCTGTGTGGGCGTCCTTCCACGCCACGGTAGAGGCCCGCCGCCAGGAGGATCTGGCGCTGCAGGCCGCATCCGAGGAGGCCGTCCGCTTCGCCAAGGAGGTCCACGAGGGTGAGCTCACCACCCTACGCGAGGAGCTCGAGGCGTGCGAGGGGAACCTGCCTCAGCCGCTCCAGAAGTACGACGAGAACATCGTCGCCCAGAAGCAAGCCCTGGAGCGCTTTGAGCGGAGGTACGCCAAGAAGAAAAAGGAGGCGGATGACTCCCTCGCGGAGCGCGAGAAGGAGTTCAAGAAGACCACCCTCAAGGCGTACCACGACATGGCCAAGAAGAAGGAGGACCGCTTCGAGGCCAAGCATGCCGCGGATGCCCGGAGGATCGCGGAGCTCGAAAAGGCCAACTCCAAGCTCGAGACCCGCCTTAAGCGTGCCAAGGAGGCCTACTACCAAGCCGAGGATGGTCGCAGGGCCGCCGTCCAGGACCTGGACGCTCTTGTCAAGGACGTGGAGGAGCAGGTGGGCCCTGTGGCTGAGCAGGTGGCGGAGGCTCTGGACACCGCCCATGCAGCCCACGTGCTCACGAAGCAGCGGGAGTGTATGTTCCAGATGCTGGTGACCCCCGGCAATGAGCTTGCGGCCCTGCTTGGAGCGGACGCGCCGACCTCCGAGGTCCGAGGCCGTTGTGACGTCTCCATGTACCTGGTCTACTTCGATCAGCTCTTCACCGCGCTCGAGGGCCCTGTCGCTGACCTCCGCGAGGTGATCGAGGTCGAGAGCCGCCAGCTCCTGGGCGTGGTCGTGGATCGCCTCTTCTCCAACCTCTGGCTCTTCACGCCAGGCTTCGATCTCTCCACCATGACTGAGGCTCGTCAGGGTGAGGATGTGTGGCGGGTCTCCAACTCGCTTTGCGAGCGATTCGACTCCTTCTGCAACAGCATCAAGCGAGCGGAGGTCGCTGCGGAGGAGAGTGAGGAGGAGGCCGCGCCTGCCGAGACGGAGGAGGGTGCCGCAGAGGAGGAGCACAGCGGCGCGGATTCTGCCTGAGCCTTGACTATTGCGCCTCTGTGCGTTTGTATCTGGAACAATTTCATATTCAGACACTATGCAGCTTTTGGGCAAGTAATATATTCTCGTTTGCAATTTGTTTCTAGCTTGCATGCCCCTCGAGAGGTCCTTTTTTGTCTTATCTTCATGTCTATGGGTTTTCTGCGTCTTTAGGACCAGTCTCTTCGCGCCATGACTCCGCCAGTTCGGTATGCTAGAGCAATGACTCATCAAGGCCGGAGGAAGTTTAAGCCTAGGAGAAGTAAGAGCCCCGAGTCGCGATGCTCAGGTGCCCCCCTTAGACGTACGAGTAGTCCATGAAGTTCAAGGGAAAGCGGAATCGCTCAAGGGACAAACGTGCGCTTGCGGAGGAAAACAGGCTCTCGAGGCATGGGTGCGAGACTTACCTACTCGAGGCTTTCGCCCTGTAGAGGTTTCTGCCTGGGGAGGAGGTCCTCTTTAGAGGTTTTTCCCCTGTTGCCTCCTCAGGCTGGTAGGGACGTTTCTTCCCTGTAAATGTTAGAGGGGTGAATCCAAACGCTTGTACACGATGTTGGAGACTCGTGCGCGCTTATAGGTCCCCTCAGGCGTTCCTCGCGAGGAGAGTAAGTACCGAGGTCCTTTGTAGAGATGGCGTGTTTGTGGGAGTTTGCCCTCCAGCCAGAGCTCGGATCCTTGAATTTTGCAGTGTTGCTACTGTGTCATTTGAGGCACTGGCACCGTACTCAGCCCCCGCTCGTGAGGTGCGCATGTGGAGAGATATAAGCACACATTTTTAAGAAAGTAATGCGGAAATACAACTCACCACCAAATATTACATAGCGGCGCCTTAGCGCAAAGTTCACTTAGAACGAAATTGTCTCATTATGCTTGGAGTTGCCAATTTAATGTTTTGACCATGTCGAGGCATGGGGACCACCCATTAGTGGCAGAGACTCTCTACGGCCTGAGGTGGCTCGTTACAGGGAGAGCTCGGAGGGTTGACCCTCGAGAGAAGCCTTTGGAGCTTGGAGGTTTAAGCCGTGAGCTTTTAACCTCTACAGACAAAAAATGCTTGGAGGTCTTGACGCGCCAATTATCATGGGCGTGATATTGATCACATATGCTTTTTATCCTTCACGGGCTCAAAAGTTGTTGACGCGCCTCAATCCCCTACCTGGCGTGCCCAATGTGGGGGTGTGACTCCCACGGAACAGGGGTAGTCACACCCTGAAGAGTAGTTCTAAAGGGGGTTGAACGTGGAGGTCAAGCAACCCTCGAGAGGCACGACGACGGTGCTCGCCGGGCCTGGAGAGGAACACCCACGACAGAATTGGACACTGACCCGTACCCAGGTTCACGCCCCTCAGGAGGAGGTAACACCGCTACTCCTGCTTGTCTGTATTGCACTGCTAAGGTTACAGTACAACTGAGCTTGCCGAGGGCTGTCTTGAGGCAGTTCGTGCTTGGAGAGGGACACAGTGGTTGTCTTCCTCTTCCAGCAGATGGCATCCTACTTGCTGGGCTAGGGTTACAAGTGTTTAGCAAGCAATTGGCCGATCCTTTGCTACGGTGGAGCTCTTGCTCCTTTTATAGGCGCCACGGGTGTCTTACTTGCGCAGGGCATCCAAGGTCGGCTCCCACACGGCAGTGGCGCGAAGGAGACGGAGTCCACCACTGCTGAAACCTCCATGGACGCGGTCCATCCGCGATAAAGTTGGGAGTGGTGGCCGACTGGCAGCAGACCGCGCATAACGGCTCGCAGGGGTTGCAGTGACCGCGGTGGAGCCCACGATTACGATCTTCTTGGAGCGTTGCGCCGTCTAGCTACTTTATCACCAGAGAGGAAAGTCTTAGTTGTGCTGGCGCAGGCGGCGTAACTTTGTTGACTCCTTTATCACCAGAATGGCAATTGGAGTGCTCGTGTCACTCTACGGCCGTTGTAGAGGCCATTTGCGCCCTGCAGCGATGGCTTGGTCCTTAGTCGTTTCGTCTGGTCTGTCCACGTGCGACGCTTGGGGAGAGTGGGCTCTGCACACCGCAGTCCTCAGTGGGCCAACAAACGCGACCGACATCAACAATTTCCCGGAAACTAGGAGAACCAAAATAAACGAATGGTACGTACGGGTGACTAAGAACAATGCCTATGACACTGTAGCAACCTCACGCTCAAATGACACATTTGATAAAACAAGGTTTTTTAAAAACGACACGCACAGAAGGTGTTTGATGAAACGACAAGGGTTTTGCTCAACTCAGAAAAATCCAACATGATTACCACAAGGTATGTTGGGTGTACAGAGGGTGTCCATGGATTTGGAGATCATTTCGTGGTTTAGAAAAAGGATTTCGCAAATATGCGCTAAGCCGCGTTCCGACATCTGTGTTAGGCTTACAAAAGAAGTAGGTAAAAAAATGCTCAAATGGATTTGGGTTCAACTGAAGAAGTGTAGGGAATGCAGAAATATCAAACCCTCTAAAATATGAGAATTTCCGGGACTTCTAAGTTGGCCGAAGAATTTGGAATCGGGGTCGACATTTAGAGTCCACGTCGGAAATGGAAATTTGGTACTGGAGTACGAAATGTTTTTGAACGGGTCATCTAGAAATGGGTAGGCGAGTCCTCCGGTATTCAACGGGATAGAAAATGCTAAGTCGAATCGTCTCAAACTATTTTCGAAACTGTTTGGGAAAATTAGAAGAAGTTTTCTGGCGTCTGAAAATAATTTAAAAACCGGTCTAAATTTAGGGGGCGTTACATCGGTTTTGGCAAACGCAGATACCATAGCCCGGGTTTGCCATGGATGCCAGCAATATGCAAGGAAGATTGACGTTACGGCTCAAGACTTAAAGACCATACCAATAACATGGCCCTTTGCAGTCCGGGGCATGGATATGGTGGGACCTTTCGAGACGTCACCCGACAAGAAAACTCATGTCTTAGTTGAAGTGGATAATTTCACAAAGTGTATTGAAGTAAAAGCTGTCAAAGTTGAACAACAGTAATAGCTGTAAAATTCCTGAAAAAGATCATATACCGCCTTGGTTATTGATGCTCTCGCAACGTTGGAGTACCCCAAGAGGAAGGTGTGATGATGCAGAAGCAGCAAGTTTTCCCTTAGTTTTCAAACAAAGGTTATCGAACCAGTAGGAGATTAGAATTCTTCCGGAGGTGTCAACGACACCAGAAATTCTTGCTGACTGCTACGTTGGCGTGGAACATGTACACAACACAATCAAGTTACTTCGCCCCAACTCAACACTGAGGTTGTCAATCTCACTGGTTTTCTGTAACAAAGGATTAAACGTATGGTGTGGAAAATGATGTTTGCTTGTAGAGAATGAAAGTAACAGGACTGCAGTAGGTTGGATTATCAGTTTAAAGAAAAGAACCAGGGTCCATAGTTCACAAGTGGTGTCTCTCCATAAATGATAATGGCATACATGCGAATAAACAAATTACAGCTGGACAATTGATAGAAATAAGTGCATAGTGATGCATATACTATAGTTATGATGTCTAGTATGAGATTCATTTGGGCATTACAACAATATACATAGACCGTTCCAACCGCATCTATGACTAATAATCCATCTTCGGGTTAGCGTCTGCACCCATTTCAGTATTAAGTTGCAAGCAACAGATTATTGCATTAAGCAAAGTGTGTAAATTAAGTAATACAAATATCCTTAGACAAAGTACAATTTTTTTATCCCTAGTAGCAACATTACATCTACAATCTTAGAGGTTGATGTCACTCCCCCAGATTAAATAGAGACATGAACCCATTATCGTGCATAAATACTCCCTCTTGGAGTCACAAGCATCTACTTGGCTAGAGCATCTACTAGTAACGGAGAGCATGCAAGATCATAAATAACACACAAATAATATATTATGAAGTAATAACATAGTATGCAATATTCATCGAATCCCAACAAACACAACATGTAGTATTACATAAAGATGATCTTGATCATGATAGGCAGCTCACAAGATCTAAACATGGTAGCACAAGAGGAGAAGACAACCATCTAGCTACTGTTGTGGACCCGTAGTCCAAGGATGAAATATTCATGGATCAGTCCGGAGGCGGGCATGGTGATGTAGAACCCTCCGGTGATGATTCCCCTCTCCGGCAGGGTGCCATGAAGAGGTTCTAAACCATCCCAAATTAGGGTTTACGGCAGCAGCGGCTCTATAACTCGTGGAGGAAAAGTGTTCATGTATGAAGGGTTTTTCCCTCGGGAGGTTTAAGTAGGCGAAAAGGCGAAGGCGTCAGAGGCACGAGGGCCCCACACCACGTGATGGCGCGGTAGAGGGGGGCGCGCCTCCACCAGGTGTGGGCCCCATGCTGCCCTTCTTCGACTCCTTTTCGATGTTCTAGAAGCTCCTAAGAAAATTAATAACTTTGACGCTTTATTTGTCCAATTCCGAGAATATTTCCTTAACAGTTTTCCTGAAACAAAAAAAAAAAGAATACAGGGAACTGGCACTGTGGCATCTTGTTAACAGGTTAGTCTTGGAAAATGTGTAAAATGATATAAAGTGTATAAAACATGGAGCAATTGGCATAATATAAGCATGGAACAATTATAGATACGTTGGTGACGTATCAAGCATCCCCAAAGATAGTTCTACGTACTCATCCCGAGTAGGTAAAATGATAACAAGACTAATTTCTGAAGTGACATGCTTTCACATAATCTTGATCATATAGTATTGTAAGACTCATGTTATGAATGAAGTCACTCAACCAATAGTCTATAGTTTGCTAACAAATAGACAAGGAGTAAATGTAGCGCCCCATCTTTTATATAAAGATGGAACACCTGTGTTAAGTGCTAGTCCTTGGATACCTACCAGCACCACAGTACAAAATATAAAGTATCATTACAGAAGTATCATAATACTACAACGAGATCCAAAAATAGCTAAGTATAGCTTTATTACAAAGTGCATAGCCGTGAAGGCTAGATAAAATATTCAGAGTTCGCAACAAAAGCAAATAGCAATGAGCCTCATCTTCAACCATGCGCCACAGGCAGACATGTAGGGTGTAGACTCGAGTTCAAACTTATTCATCATCTGAAGTACCTACACATTTGAATATGCACCCCCCCAAGGAGGTCAATACAATGAAGTATTGGCAAGTGACTATGGTGGATATAATACGACAAGTCTAATTCTATATGCATTTTTGGCTTGATGGAGCTGTAGGCTATTTTGCAGAAAGCAAGTTTTTTCCTATCTTTTGTAAAACATTTTTGTTTCTCAAAGACTTGGCACCAAGGGATGAAGCCCAAGTGCACCAACAAATCTTTCCTTAGTCAAATTTTACTTCATGAAAAACAGTGTTGAGATTCTTCCGTCCACCCTTGTCCAGCTGCTCGAAGTAGTCCATCACCGGGGACACGGCTAAGTACTCAGATTGTCGACTCTACAGAGGTTGTGCACTTTCACCTTTAGACTCAATTAACCCAAACATCCTATACACGCGGAGTGCATTAAGGAAAGGAGAGAATTTGAGACAAGAACTTTCAGAAGAAGAATGCAACCATACTAGCAAGACCCGTTCCACCTACCAACTCTACATCTGCTTGTCAAGCTGACAGGTTGCACTCTCACAACTTAATTATTCTAGAAAGAGTCCATTGTCAAAAGGCTGCACGGGAAACATCTAAACTTGGAGGGACTTAGTAATCTCTTTGTTCTTGGGTGGCGGTCCACAAGTGCACTTTTGGGTGACAACCACCATGCTCATGGCCCTAAGTAGAATAGACATTCATCCTAGGCGATGACAACCACAAGCATAGTCCCAAATAGCCAATCAACATAAACCATTCCAACCAAATCCACCCAGGTGTGCATTTTAAGTTAAACACTTAGAAATATTTCCATAGCATAGTATGTAAACAATTTTATAGCATTGCTAAGCATCTAATAAAACTTTTGATGGCTGCATGGAAAAGGGTGGCTACACACTACTAGGAATTTTGCAAAGTGTAAACTAACTTAACATAATGAAATATTCTAACAATTCCTACCATGCATACTACTCAAAATATACTACTAATGCATATATAAAATATTGTGTAGTTTATGAATGTCACTTGCCTTGGTAACAGGAGGGGCAAGCACAACAAGAATAACAATCACAAGCAAGTCCTTCCTCTTCTTAAAAATCTAGCACAAGCGATACATAAAATAAATAAATACACACAACACATAATACACCAAAACATAAACATGTATGCATGCATGATATGGTATGAGTAAGACACACTTATTAATATTTTATACTTTCTGATATTGAATGCATGAAATACAATTTCCAGAAATTTCTTATTTTACTTATAAATTAAATAATTGAAAATAATATAGAAAAATTTAGAATTCTACAACTATAACTTCTGTTGTTTTATGAAAGTTATTAAATAAAACACATGTTGATATTTCTGAACAAAGGGAAACAATACCACACTAAAACAATTAATTTTATTAGAAAAGCATTTTTATTATTTAAGTTATGAATTTAATAGCTGAAATACCCCTCGGATAATTACACGAATTAAAATTTATCAAAATGAAAAAAAATGATGTAGAAATAAACTACACTAGCAGGGCTATCCGTGGATATTAAATTCATCAAATTTTAACTTACAGACCAAAAGTTATAAGTTTTCTAAGTTTTACATATTTTATGTTTTATTTATAAAATTCCTGCGAAAATGAATAAAGGGAGGGCTACGTGGCGTGATCCTATTCGACGGTACCGTTTCGACGCGGATCGGTAGCGCGAGCCGTCCGATCTCCTTAAAAACGAGCGCTCAGGATTAAATTGATCTAGATCCGTTGGATCTAGATCCAGAGGTCTGGAAGCGGAGACCAAGCGCGGGCGGCACGGTTCGCCGGAAAACTCCCGATTGCGGCGGTGCCATGGCCGGCGTCGCACGCGCTTACGATCTACGTCTATGGGGAAGGGATGATTCATACCACGACGGAGAGGAGGCCGAGGCGGAGACGATGGCGCGGCTGCAGCTTCTTCTGCTTCCTCTTCTTCTTCCAATTCATCGCCGGAGACGGGGACAGCGGCGGTGCTCTTCGGTTGCGGACGGAGGATACATTTTTCTGCGGTTCAAGACACGAGATCGGATAAAAATGATAGCAAGGAAGAAATAAATCGAGGGGAGGAGAAGAGAGGAGCCGGGGTGGTCGGAGTATTCGGTACGGCGAGCTCCACAGCGACGGAACACGCGAGATGCCGATCTCGGTTGCGGAAGCCCGGTGGCGTAGAAATTAGGGTTTTTGGGTTGAATCCAGAGGCGTGGTCGTGGGGTATAAATAGGGCGTCTCCGGGAAACAAATCGCGAGAAAATCGCGTTGATTTCATCCGTGTTTGGATCGATCTCCGACTGGATTCTTGCGAGCGGAGGTTGAAGATCCTGGCGGGCGGCCCCCACGTCCAGCGAGGGGGAGAGGAAGGTGGGCTGTGCGACTGGCTTGCTGGGCCGTTCTTTGCGCGCGCGTGGCAGATAGCAAATGGGCCATCCCGATTCTCCTATTCTTTTAATAAATTAAAATCTGTTTTCAAAACTGTTTTCAAAAATGTTTTTTAAACTTATTCAAAATATTTCAGAAAAAATCATAAAAATATGTTTTGGAAAGGTTATTAAAATTAGAACCTTTTAGAAGTATCTAAATAAATAAATAACAAAATGAAATGGAATAGTATGTGGAGTTTAATTTCACCTCTTTTATGGAATACAAAAATTATTCAATTTACAATTTACTTTAAATTATTCTTTTTGTTATGTAGATGCAACATCTGTATGATGCATGATGCATGAATGCAAAGTTTTAAATGTTTTGCAAATTTTGGGATGTTACAGTAAACAACTACATCATATGAGTAAAAACTTTTCATGAATAGTACTTTCAAACAAGCATAAAAAAGTTTTGCATAAGAGTTAACTCATAAAGCAATATTATCTAAGTAAAAGAGCATTGAAGCAACACAAAGGAAGATATAAGTTTCAGCATTGGCTTTCAACTTTGAACATGTGTATCATATAGATAGTTGTCAACACAAAGAAATATAACAAGTGCAGTAAGTAAGCATATAATAATTGTTGCACATAGTTGACACAAGTGTTTGCTTCGAGGATAGAAAGAAGTAGGTAAACTGACAAACATAAAGAAAAACATAGGCCCTTCACAGAGGAAAGCAGGGATACAAGCATGTGCTAGAGCTTCTTATTTTTATAGGTTTAAGAAATCATATAGAGAGCATACAAGTAAGTTTTTGAGTGATGTTTGTCGTTGTCAACGAATGGTAATGGGCACTCTACCCCCCTTGTCAACCAGACTTTCTTAAGAGCGGCTTCTATGAAGGACGTTATTTCTACCCAAGGGTAGATCATCCCTCTATCTCTTTTGTTTACACCTGTATATTTTAAAAACTGGTTTGACACTCCTCCCCACCATTGCATACACAGTCCATGGCTAACCGAATCCTCGGGTGCCTTCCAACAATCACGTACCACGGAGGAGTGTCTATATTAAATTGCATGACACTTTGAAGCATAATAGATTTTTGCAAAACCATGTGAAGAGAATGATAGTTACAGTTGTAATTAATTGGGACTGGGCACTCCATTTGCTAGCTCTTTTGCAAGTTAATGGATAAGCAGATGTATATGCCACTAGTTCGGTTGGTGAAAGTCTGTCTAAAATCAAATGACAAGGTTGATATCCGTAACACCATATACTTCCTCATGAGCTAATAAACATTGAAACAAATAAGAGATAATAAGTTTTGAATAAAAGGTAGCACATGATGTATTTACTTAGAATGACAGGAAATACCATGTAGTAGGTAGGTATGGTGGACACAAATGTCATGGGTTTTGCCTCAAGGATTTTAGATGCACGAGAAGCATTCCCTCTCAGTACAAGTCTTTGGCTAGCAAGGTTGTTTGAAACAAACACAAGTATAAACTATGACAACAAGACGTATATAAAAACATATTGCACGCATTATAAAAATATACATTGTCTTTCTTGTTGTTCAAACACTTTTAACTAGAAAATATCTAGACCTTAGAGATACCAAACATGCAAACCAAATTTCAGCAAGCCCTAAGGTAGTTCTCAACTAATAGGTTTTAACTACATGATGTAAAAGCTTAGCCATGATCTACTTGAGAGCTCAAAACAATTACAAACTACCACAACATGCAAGATAACAATAAATAAGAGCATGTATATCTTTTCATTTTACCATCTACCACATTTAGCATTTTCTGTTTCCAACCAAACACCTTCTGTCTTTTGTTAAATCTTTTTCACGGCTCAACTTATTTTACAAAAAAACTCTCCAAGTATTTAATCATGAGGCACGAGAGCATAACATATGAGAACTAACAACTCTGAACAAGAGGTGCATGAAAAACAAGATCTAGAAAGTATTGAAATAACATAGAAGAAAACTCAACAAATATAAGTGAAGAATACGAGTATTCATAAGAAAAAGTGGAGCGTGTTTCCATCCCACAAGGGAATAGTAGGATCCATTTTATTCAGAGAATGAAAATAACAAAAACGAGAACAAAAACAAACAGACGCTTCAAGTAAAGCACGTAAGATGTGTCGGAATTAAATATAGTTTCATTAGAGATGACCTGATAGTTTGTTGATAAGGAAAGAGATGCCTTGGGCATGCCCAAGCTTTGATGCTTGAGTCTTTTTGAAATATGCTTGGGTGACCCATGGGGGCATCCCCAATCTTTGGCTCTTTCATCTTCTTGAAGACATCACATCATCCTTCTCTCTTGATCCTTGAAAACTTCCTCCACAACAAACTCAAAGTAGATTTCTTTAGAGGGTTAATGCATAATTAACAATTATTATATTTTTCATGAACACAATTGCTACCAATGCTACTGGATATTAGCTACTGCCACTTTACTTGACGGAACAAAAAAAATATCCATTCAAAATAGCAAAATAGGCATTGCAAAATAAATGGCAGAATCTGACAAAAACATAACTGTTGTAAAGATGGAATTTTCGAGACACTTAACTTGCTCATATCAGAAAAATCAAAACGAATGAAAGTTGCATACATATATGAGGATCACGAACAAAAAATACCAGGTTATTTCGATTTTTCGGTAAAGAGTTATGAATTAAACGGCGGTCAACAGAAAAACTGTTTCTGCGCAGGAATCCAAATCTAGCATCAACTTTTTACTAGAGGCTTAACTTGACACAAAAATGCAATACAGTAAAGATACAAAGGAATTTCTATAGAAATAAAATAAAAAGTGGGTTGTCTCCCATAAGTGTTTTTCTTTAACGCCTTTGAGCTAGGCATAGAGAGCAAACTCAAGTGTTTCCAAGAGATGAAGCATCAACATCATAATTTGAACGAATGATGGAATAAAACTGTAACTTCATTATTTTTCTAGTGAAGTGTTCCATACCTTTCTTGAGTGGGAATTGGTATCTAATATTTCCTTCTTTTGTATAAATAATAGTACCCAAAGTTCAAAGAAAATTTCTTCCCAACACAATTGAACAAGATGGGTTGCATTCAATATCCAAGACAACGGGGACAAGATTATTGTTAAACATGATAAGACAATCATTGACTCTCCCCAAAGGTTTATTCATAGCATTATCAACAAGAAAAACATCCAAATAGCAATGTTCCAAAGGTGGCAAATCAAACATATCATAGAGCTTTTTAAGTATAACAGAGATACTTGCACCAAGGTCACATAAAGCATTGAAATCAAAATTATCCACTTTTATTTTAATGATGGGCTCCCAACCATCTTCTAACTTCTTAGGGATAGAAGGTTCAAGTTTTAATTTCTCTTCCCTGACCTTAATGAGAGCATTTGTAATATGAGTTGTAAATGCCATGTTCATGGCACTAGCATTAGGACTTGTGGCTAACTTTTGGTAGAACTTATAAAATTCAGAGATATTACAATTACAATAATCAAAATTATTATCATCAAAGCAAACTTAACCACCTTCTCCTATGTTCATAAATTTTTTAGCACTTTTATCAAGAACAAATCAGCAGTTTCAGGCAATTTTAACTTTTTGAAAGAAGTAGAGGAAACATTGCGAACACCAACTATGTTACCATTAATAGAAGAAGGCTTATTAGAGTGTGAAGTAACATTATTTTCAGTAGTGTTAATAGTAAAAACTTTAACAATATTATCGTCCTTAGTTAGTTATTTCTCTCTTTCCCGTCTAGCATGCAATTGGGCCATCATCTTAACATTTTCATCAATTCAAACTTGGATGTCATTAAATTTAGCAAAGGTATTACTCTCTTTAGATCATAAGGCATGATTTTAGATTTTTAAAAGCTCAACATTAAGGGCAAGACTATAAACTTTAGAGGCAAGAATATCAATTTTCCCAAGCTTTTCCTCAACAGTTTTACTGAAAGCAATTTGTGTACTGATAAAATCCTTAAGCATGGTTTCAAGTTCAGAGGAGGTATTACTATTATTAGTATAAGAATTACCATATCTATTACCATTATTTGAAGGATAAGACTTATAGTTATTATTACCATAATTGTTCCTATAGGCATTGTTGTTGAAATTATTATTTTTAATGAAGTTCACATCAACATGTTCTTCTTGTGCAACTAAACAAGTTAAGGGAACATTTTGGATCAATATGAAATTTACCATTCACAAGCATCTACATAATAATACTCCCTCTGTTCCTGAATATAGGGTGTATAAGTTTTACGCATGGAAATTAAGACAAGATATTATGTACATAGTGTACTAAATTTTTATTTAGGAAAAATGGCAAGAGATGAGTTCTTAATTGGTTTAAAATGAATACAATCCGTTAAATCAATCTTCGAGACTAGATTTTATTTTCTTATGTGCCAAATTGTGCATAAATAGCAAATACACCTTATATTTTGGATTTTTTTCAAAAACTTATGCACTTTATATCAAGGAACGGAGGGAGTATCAATCTTTTCACTAAGAGAAGAGAGTTTCTTCAACATAATTTACCTTCTTACCTTGAGGTGTCCTTTAACTATGCCACTCGGAATAATTCACCATCATATAATCTAGAAGTTTTGTTGCAGCCCCCAAAGTGATGGACATAAAGGTACATCCAGCAGCCGAATGAAGAAGGTTTCTTGAGGAAAATTCAGTCCTGCATAAAAGGTTGGATGATCATCCAAGCAGTCAGTCCATGGGTTGGGCAATTCTTTATTAGAGATTTCATTCTTTTCCAAGCTTGATCAACATGTTCATTTTCAAGTTGTTTAAAGTTATTATTATTTTACTTCTTAGAGAAATAATCTTAGCAGGAGGATAGTATTTTCCAGTAAAAGCATCTTTGCATTTAATCCATGAATCAATACTATTCCTAGGCAACAGAAGCAACCAATCTTTAGATCTTCCTCTCAAAGAAAAAGGAAATAGTTTCAGTTTTATAATACCACCATTTACATCCTTATATTTTTGCATTTCACAAAGTTCAACAAAATTATTCAGATGGGTAGCAGCATCATCAGTACTAACACCAGAAAATTGCTCTCTGATAACAAGGTTTAACAAAGCAGGTTTAAGTTCAAAGAATTCTGCTTTAGAAGTAGTGTAACACCCCAATTTTCTTAAGCATATAATTGTGGTGTTAGGCTAGATTTTTCAACCATATCTAAAACTTTTGTGTGTGAAAAATTATGAGGCATGAATTTACTTTGTTGCTCCTATTAGTCTGATTTGATTTTCTCTAGTCATCTAAGTTGATAGAAACACTAAAACAAAAATAACTAGATGAGAAGTTCAACTGTTGTGATCTTCATGTTCATTAAAACATAGCAGAACTAGAGCTCTTTATTAAGCAAACCCTACACCCATTTTGGTTTGTAGTTTCTAAAAATAACTTTTGGGCTTGTTTAGGTGTAAAACCAACCAGCTTTAGTGGATAAAAATCAGAGACCATTAGACCTCATTTTTTTTCTTTTTTGAATTTCCACTGTTCTTTTTGATCTGTTAATTGAGTTGAAAATTAGGTGAACTCAAATTTGGGAAAACTCCTCCATTAGCTAGTGTTGATATGTTATTTCCCTTTGGAAATCAAAATTTAAAATTTCTTGAGCAAATAAAGAAAGGAGGAAAAAAATAAACTAAAAGAGAAAAATAAAACCTAGGCTAAACCAAACCCTAGCTACCCTTCTCAGCTCCCCAACGTCTCTCTCCCTCTAGTGACAAGGAGGACAGCAGCACCCCACCCCCTGCCCCACCTGCCAGCCACTCCCTCTCCTCTCTTCTCCACTCATCCTCTCTCTTTTTCTCCCACGGGCAACCAGAGATCACCCCCTCCATTTCTACTGGTTCGAGCTTGTCACCCTGACCACACCCCTACTGTCTCTCTGCCACCACCCATTCCAACCAGTGGAAAACGAGTAGCCGCTCCCCTCTCTCTCTTTAGTCTGAACCAAACCCTAGATCGGGACTGGTTTAAAACTGCACCTGAGCCTCCCCCTTTGTAGAGTACCTGCTCTCAAAATAAGGCAGATACCTGTGTATAGTGCAAATCCCTGGATCGATTCATTTGCACACACAGTTTACGATGTAATATCACAACAAAGGTCAATTTTATTACATCGATGATCCAGAATTACAAAATATTCTTTACAAATTGCATAGCATAAAGCTAGCTTTGAAAGGTACACAGCGGAAATACAATAGCAGTGAGCCTCTATAACTTTCATGCTGCCACAGGCGAAAACATGTTGGTTGTAGACTCGAAACCTTTAACGAACCTCACTCGTCATCTGATCAAATCTGCAATAAGAAAAATATTGCAACAACGTGGGTCAGATTCCATTAAAAATGGAGTCCGGCAAGTGACACTATGGTGGACACTTATGGAATAACTCTAAAGCCTATATGAATATTTGGCTGGTGGAGCTCAAGGCTAATTTGCCTAAAGCCAATTTTTCCTAACTCTTTGGAAAACACTTTTCTTCTATTTGAGACATCCGTGGCATGAAATCCACTGTCTCATTTCTACCCTTGTTCACCCATCAACTTTTAACTTAGAAATTGGAATGGTGGAATCCTCCGTTGACGTCCTTGATCAGCTGCTCAAAATTGTCCGTAACCGGGGACACGGCTAAGTACTTAGTTTTACACTCTGCAGAGGTTGTGCACTTTCACCTTTAGACTCAATTTGTCCGAGAAATCCTATACACGCGGAGTGTATTAAGGAAAGGAGAGAATTGAGACAAGAACTTTCAGAAGAAGAATACAACCATACTAGCAAGACCCGTTCCACCTATCATCCCTCTACATCTGCTTGTCAAGCTGACAGGTTGCACCCTCACAACTTAATTATTCTAGACAGAGCCCATTGTCAAAAGGCTGCACTGGAAGCAATCGTCACTTGGAGTTCCTTCAGATTCCTCTGTTCCTGGGTGGCCGTTCTCAAGTGTACAGACTCTTTAGGAACCATAGAAATGGACCGAGTAGCCACTCAACATAAACCATCCGACCAATTACCACCCAGGTGTTTCATTAACTTAAGTGGATGTGCACTCTCAGGTAAAAATCACCATGCTCACAGCCCTAAGTAGAATAGAAATTCATCCTAGGCGAAGACAGCCATGAGCACAGTCCTGAGTAGTCACTTAACATTTTGTAAAAATCTTTCATCAATTGCATAGCATCAATATTTCTGCTAAGTATGATATAGGAACCTAGACACAGGAATAAGGAATTCTACGCAGGTTTAGCATAGCAACACATGCATATAAAAATACACTAAGTAATGCATATAAAAATAGGAAGTTTATGGGGTGTGCCACTTGCCTTTGAATGTTGTCGTTGTTCACAACCTCTTTTCAACAACGAATGTTTGCTCTCCGTTTAATCTAAACAATATAAGCAAACAACAATACAACAATCAACAAACAACAATCATCAAACATACATGTACATACATAGTGAACAAACAGGTTTCATAAAACTTCTAAGGAAAATATGTTTATGCATGATGTGGAAAATATTCCTAAGGCTAGAAATACTTTTTCATGCCATGAAAATCTTTTAAGTTAATGCAAGGCAAATAGGTTGTTCAAGAATGACTAAGGACTAAGGTCTTAAGTTGGATAAAAATACTTTGTTTTATATCCTCTTTAAACAAGCACTCTAATGGCTTAGCCATGATGTGCAAAATACTTAGAGAAAAATACTAAGTCATTTGTTCAAGATGATCACAATTATTATCAACTCTTTGTAAATTGGACATTCACTATAGTGAGAGAGACAGACACCCGGCCAGCCACTTAAATTGTGGAACAGGTCTCATGTACGTGGACATGTAAGGTTTGTTTCCAGGCCGCTTCATCCCACTATGCTGCTAGGATCCAACAACTTCAAGATGATAACATCATGATCAAATTTGTTTAAGTCTAAAAGACAAGATTAGGAAAGAGGGAAAAGATAGAAAGAAAAATGTAGTTGTCCTCCAGGCTTCATCTCCATACTTGTAACTTTCTTCTGGATGATGTCTTGATTGAGCTCTTAGTAGTCTTGATGAATCTTCAGACTTGATGATTCTTGAATCCTCGAGGCTGGTCTTGAATTTTACTTAGTCTTCATGAAATCTCAGGGGAGAAGAAAAGACAGAGAGAAAGACTTAGAGAATAGAAAGGGGTTGGCCTTCTTGAGCTTCTTCTCACTTTTCTTCTAAGTCCTTGACATCTTTGAGGATGCTTCCAGAGTCTGTTTTCTTCTAAGTCCTTCATGATCTTCTTCTTGATTTTCTTCTAAGGGTTTCCTCCTTGAAGATACTTCTGAAGTCTTGTTTTTGGCTAAGTCCTTCAATGGTCTTCTAGCTCCATCTTGAAAACTACTAAGTGTCTAGTGCATAGCACTTTTCACAAAATACTAAGTCTGAAAATAATCCTAACTTAGAGAAAACTATTGAAGAGGGGTTTTCCTTTGAGAATTATATCTACAATATAAAATATGCAATGAAATCTTAAATCACAAGAAACATAAAAATAACTTTTGTGTTTTATTTATAAATATGCATGAATTTATAAATGCAATTTAATTAATTTCTAATTTTGGAAAATATAATAAAAGGAATAATTATACGATTAAAGTTTCCTATGACTAAATTTTTATAACAACATTTTATAATTAATGTTAATAGACAGAGAGCATTTAATTAAATCTATAGCAATTGGATTTAATCCAAAATAAGGTTTCTATTAAAAGTTATTTCAAAATTTGTCCAACCATTCAAATTATCCACACAACTATGAAATCATTCAAAAATTGCTCAAAATTATTTTATAGCAGTGGCATTAGTTTACAAATATTCTAAAGTTTCTAAAACATATTTATTTGCAATTTTTGGATTTATAGATTCAAAGTTATTGCAAATATACTCAAATTCACCATTTGAAATTTGAATATTTTTTACTAAGTCAAATTTGAATTTTGTCTGATCCAAAATATTCTACATGTCGAGAGCTTTCCAAATATATAAAAATTATTAAATTTGGAGTTGTGGTTAAAAAGTTATGGATGTTTTAATTACAGGGACTAATCTGCAAATTTTCCAATTAAATTTAAATAGAAATTCGATTTACACGTTGGCGCTGACGTGGCTGCTGACTGTGCTGTCCACGTGGCGCTGACGTGGTTAAGTGATTGATCTGGGCCGTCAGATCTGGATATGACGGTCCAGATCTGATTGTACCGCTTCGTCCTCGACTTCTAATCGTGACCGTTAACAGCAGATCCAAGGGCTCACCGTGCTCGTCCAGAAGCTGGCGGCGCTTCTCACCGGAGATAGGAGCTGATGGCGGCGCGGGCTCCGGCGAGGACGCTCCGGTCGTCGCCGTACCTCCCCGGATGCGAGGAGAGCAGCCCCGAGCGCGGCGCGTCGCGGGGAGGGCGATGGAGGGGTCGGGGGTGAGCCTCGCTTCTTGGAATGCCGTGCAGGAGTGGAGGGAGGCACGGTTCGCCGGCGACCTTCGGTCGATCCCTCCTCGACGAGCCGCTGCGAAAAACTAAGAAAGGAGAGAATGAGAAGATGCGCACGGACGCGGCGAGGCAGATAGGCGTGGTCTCGGAGGCGGGGAGGGTTTACTTCGCCGGAAAAGGAAGAAATACGGCGGCGGTGAGTGCGGACTCCGACGAGCTCCTCCGGCGGCCTGGGGGCGCGATTGAATTAGGGTTTGCGGGGAAAAGGACGGCGGGGGCGTGGGGTTTATATAGGGGGCATCGGAGATCAATTCCCGCACGAATCGGAGGAGATATCGTCTCCGATTCGATCTCCTTCTCCTGCGCGTCGTTCGGTTAGGGGAAGAAGAAGATCTGCTGACGTCAGCATGACGTCAGCCAGTATTTTATTTTCTGATTTTATTTCTTTAATTCATATCTTTTGATTAAAATGTCCAAATGATGTCAAATTAATTTCTGACAATTTGTAAAATTATTATCCTTCTGTTAAACCAATTGTGGGAGTGTTTTGAACACTTTTGAAAATTCATATTTTGAAATGTTGCTTAATTACAAATTTGACACTTAAAGTCAAATTTGAATTTCTTTCTCATTTAAATTTTCCTTTGGCTATAATAAATTTGTAAAAATACCCCCATTTCAATATGTTTGAATTTAAGTTATTTAAACTCATTTTTAATTTCTAAATTCATTTTTGGCTCTGGTATATTTATTAATGACATCATACAACTCTATGAAAATGGAAAAGATAAGATATATTGTATTCATTTTTTTTATTTGATAATAATTTGTGCAACATTTTATTTAATAATATGATACTGCACTTACAACATAACAACTTTGGGCAAGACCTTTGTATTAATTCTATTCTTCTTTAGAAAATATTACTCATTTCATGTTTTGAAAATAGATGAAATTCATTTAAGCAAATGAAATGTTTATTTGGCTAATTCATTAATTTACAATCTATGAAGTTTTAAAGTTATACACTATAGGCTTTAAATTCCAAACTATATTTGAACTTGGTTAAAGGAATGAAACCCATTTAGTACTTATATAACTTTTTGAATAATCTTGTAATTAAGTGGTTTAATTCAAATACTTATAAAGAACTACTTTATTTAAAATAAAATGAATTGTAGTTTGTACAATATTTATCAAATTGTATTTTAAGGTTTTGAAATACATGGGATAATAAAATGTTTTAAACTGTGACATTTGAAATATTAAACTTTGAAGTCTTTTATAGTTGGTTTCCTCATGCATTGAATATTTTATCTTAATAAAAAGAAATTTTTTAAATTTTAGTGATTTTTGAACATTATAAAATGTTGGGATGTTACACCCTTGCTCATTTCTTCTTATCCCGAGGCTCACCCAAACGACCTCTCCTCTCCCTCCAACCCACGCTCAAGCTCTCTCCCTCTATAGGCCGCACCAAGGAGGTTTTCCACCTTCTCACCGACGGCAAGAAACGGCGGTAGACGGTGCCCCTCTCCTCCATTACTTGCCACTTTTGGCTCTCCGTGATCCCCTCTGCGTGACCTAACCCGTCCCCCTTCTCTTTTGCTCAGAGATTTCCCGTAGACGCCACGCTCGTCCACGACCCGAGGAGCTCGTCGCCGACGTCGCTATGGATCCCAGCGGTGCATGCGTGACCTGAGGACATCCCCGAGCTCGCTGTCGTCGTCTCGTTCATCTCCATCCCTCGCCTTGGCCTCGCAACGCCCGAGGTGAGCGCACCGTCCGCGCCCTCCTCTCTCTTTTCTAGTTCGTCTCCGCGCAGTCGCGAGGAAGAAGACGACCCCAGCATCGTCGATCTAAAGATCGACGACTGAGTTTGAACGCCGCTGGCGTTGACCGTTTTTCAGCGCCGCGCGCGCGTCGCGTCCTGTTGGGCCGGCCTAGATCCGTCCCCGTTCTCACCCGCGCCTTCCTCGGCTGGATCTGGCCCTGTTTGAATTCCAGAAAAGTAATAGCCTATATTTTATTCATTTGTGGTAGATCTGTGCATGCTAAATTAGTGAAGTAAAATTTGTAGCATAGCTATTGGTTTTCTTAACCATGTGGCACTGTACTTTCTCCAAAATATGCTTTCATGTGTGTGCTATAATAGATCTTGTGGAAAGTATTATTTTCATCAATTTATTAATAACTTGAGATTTATAAACCCAAATCATGAAAACTTCGGCTCTCTGTAAAGCTTATAAGATTGCCTACCTTGATCTATAAGCCATGCATACAGGATATGTCTCTAACTAAAGATCTATTAAGTTTAAGAATGACACCAGTAGCTATTTGGTGATTTTTAATTCATTAATTAAAATCCTTTCTGGAGTAAATCCAGTTGGATGTGGTAGATATGGGTAGTAGGTTTCATATCCTATAAGGGTAGAATTTGTCAGTGTATATTTTGTGCATGGTGAATGAATTCCTTAAACATTAAGTTATTCCTCATAAAAATGGATATTTACATTCTCTCAAAATATTGTGCTTTTAGTTTTGATTGTTTGACCTACCCCTGTCTATGCAAATATGTTTGGAGTATTTTTGTAGAGTAGCCACAAGTTATAGCATAGCACATTAGTTTGGCACCAAAATATTTATATTATTCTCTGTGCATAAATAATGGTCAGAAGTTTACTTTCCTTTAAATCTAGGATAACTTGAGTTAGGATTATCCAAATTAGGTGAATAAAATTCCTACAGGAAGATAAAATTCATATCTTTCCAGAGAAATTAACTTTCAATGCAGGGGATATATAAAACAGAAACTACATCCTTTTTGGTGTTGACATCAGTAGCTTTGAGATGATTTTTAGTTTTTGTTTAGAAGTAGTTTTTGGTGCATAACCAATTTTCAGAGTTTCCTATAGTAACTACGAGAACTGTGGTAGAAGGGTTTCTGTTTATGAGAAGTATTCTAAGAGTTATGCCTTTTCCATCTAAACAACACCATAATAACTATTTAAATGTATTACTAATATTTTCTGTTTTTGGATATAAGCAAGCTTGTGTCTAAAACTTGTCCACTTTGTAATCTAGAACCTAAACTAAACCCTTACACTTGTTTTCAAAACATTAATAGTGTTGTGGTGTTCTCCTTGTGTGCAATTAGCATAACCTATTTCATGCCATAATGTAGGACTATATGTTCGGTGTGTTTTGTTTGTGATTGTGTTTATGGTTGGGTGGACTCCTCCAGTGGGTGTTTTTTTTTTGCAATGCTTGTTGTTAGTTCTTTTACTTATTATTGCCAACACGCATCTTAGGATTTACTCTAGTTTCGTTATTCCTTTCATGTTACGGTAGATCCGCAAGCATAGGAGGAGCAGAACGTGGTAGCTGAGCACACCTACGAAGAAGAGCCAGACCAGGGACAATACTTGGAGCAAGGCAAGCCACCTCACCATTATAATCAATCCCACTATTTTATCAAACATGTTTTGTTTTCAAAATAAAATAATGCATGCTTTACTTGTTTCGTGGCACATTGCCACCCGGAAACTATTTTACAAAATATTGTTTGGCCAAAGTTATCTACTAGATTATTTATTAGGTGTTACAAAATAAGTTTCACTTGGTGAGCCTTGTTGTTGAAGGATCCATCAAGAAGATCAAGATTTCTAGATGTATAGTCTTATATTCTTACCTCAAAACTATAGGATGGGGACTTTTTTGATATAATTGTTTTACAGAGGAAAACCCGAGTTGCTGGGAGCAATCGGCGAGTAAGTGTTTTATTAAAACCCGAGTTGCTGGGAGCAATCGGAGATGTTTGCGAAAACCTGAGCTGCTGGGAGTAGTCGGAGGATTGGAAGTTCTTTTTGCAAAACAAAGTACAGCCCTAGCAGCTGCTAGAACAATTATACCGTGCAACCACACTACCTAACATGGGTAGGGCTTAGCCGGAAGCTTGTCCGTTTTAGTATTGGCGCTCTCATACTTTCTATGAAGGTGGGCCCTCGAAGCAGGGTTGTCGTCTTTACGAGGCAATACATATGTGAACGGACTCGCGTCGGACGATTACGGCGGTTCTCCTGCTGTTGTGGTGTGGCGTCCCAAGGAAAGACCAAGAGGTCTAGTGGAGCACAGGGTGCCGAGGAGAACAAACCTACCGGGAGTCCCCGATAGTAGGGTGGACATAGTGAAAAGTTTTGATTTGGTTATCTGGACCCCCGCATGCTGTCGTATGACGGGCCGTGGCAGACCCGACGGAAGGACCGATTGGTTTTGGTAAAGTTTGCAACCTCTGCAGAGTGTAAATCTATTCAAATAGCCGCGTCCGCGGTCATGGACGGTTGTAAAGGCCACTGATCTAGGCGTATGGGAAATTTTAGTTTTAAAAAGCAGAGTGTTTCTTAGAGGAAAACAAGGAGGCAACAAGATGGTACCTGGTAGGTAAGGAATTTGGGGTGAGGATGGATGATCTCGGGGAGACAACCAGTCCGATCTCAAGTCAGGAAAAAGGGTTATCCCTATCCTACTGTTTTGACAAGTTATTTACAAAAGAAAGATTTGAACTTGGACATGTCCTTGCTGTATCTAAGAGAAGAGAATTTCTATCTCTAAATGTTTTCTTCAACAAAGATATAGAGATGTTGTACCCTCTAAGTCTGAAAATCATGGTGTTCGAAAATTAAGCCCTATAGTTGTATATAGTTGTTATCCTTGTTTTCGAAAATGCTTTACTTGCATCTCCATGAAAATTGAAACCTAGAGTTGGTCTTGCGAGTACGTAATTGTACTCATATGGCTTTCTCCCTGGATATTCAAATGTCCAGATTTCAACGAGGAGGCTTATGTCGAGGAGGAGATGTATGACGACAACTTCGCCACTTAGTTGTCACCTGTCAGCTGCACTTGTCGGACCAGCGTCTGGAGATGACAAGGGCCGACGCTAATCATGAGCTTCTGCTATCTTAGGTTAATTCCGTCATGCGCGACGAGGTTTGCAGACTTAGTCGTATGACCATTTATGTGTTGTAAGACTTTTATTCGTACGACTTGAAAGATGTAACTCTTTGATATCAATGTTGGTTATGTGATTGCGATGCACTGATCATTATGATCGTGATCTTTTACATAACGTAGGCATCTCGGACTTGTTCTGAGGGGTCCTTACAGACTTGGCATCAGAGCCATCGTTGACCTTAAGAGACATTAGCTAGGTTGGGCGTCGACGTCACGCAAAAAAGTTTTTCCTAAAAATTTAGGAGATTTACTTAAAATATGAAGAATAAACTGCTATCCCCTCCCCTCTGTTATTAATTACTGATTAATACTATACTTGCATTAAAATTTATACTTTTACATGTTTCAAATTTTGCACACCGTTCACTAATTCAACCTTCATTTAAAATTTTGTGTAGATGAACGGCGAGTTCTCGTCGTCGATCCAGTTGGGGGCTTTGCTCGACTCGGGAGTTTCGCGTATCTTTCAGGCGGATTTGCTCCAGTTGACCCGGTACTTGGGGCGCCCGCTACCCAAGATGCTGGTAGGATGCTGCTTGCCGATGATTTGTGATGCAATGTCCTAGACCGTGAGGTGCGCCCTTCGAGGGTCGCTGGTGTCACCTTTTGCCAAGGAGCTGATTGAGGACGCCCTAGCACCGATGCAAATGGGGGCGATAGTGACAGTCCTGCAGAGAGCTCTCGCCCGCTTGGTGTGCACCCACAGCGTCGAGCTGGTCGGCACTCGCTTCGAGTTCTACTCCGACCTTGAAGAGCAGAGTACCCCTATGCCGCCACGTCCCCACCCTACCTTCGGGAACCACTTGGCCGTGCTGGGGCTCTTCGTCGAGTACACCCAGTCCCAGCTGGTCACCAGTCGTATGTAGAGTGATCTTCACCGTCTGAACCACGACGGCACAGAGATCCGAGCCTCGCAGCGGAGCTGAAGATCGAGGACTTGGAGGCTCAACTCAAGGCATCCGAGGACAAGCTGAAGGTGTAGCGTACCTGCACTTTAAATAAGGCAGATACCTGTGTATAGTGCAAATCCCTGTATCGATTCGTTTGCACACACAGTTTACGATGTAATGTCACAACAAAGTATCAATTTTATTACTTAGATGATCCAGACTTACAAAATAGTCAATACAAGTTGCATAGCATAAAGCTAGCTTTGACATAGTACACAGCGGAAATACATAGCAGTGAGTCTCCATATCATTCATGTTGCCACAGGTGAAAACATGTTGGTTGTAGACTCGAAACCTTGACACGAAACCTCAGTCGTCATCTGAACAATCTGTAATAAGAAAATATTGCAACAACGTGGGTCAGATTCCATTAAAATGGAGTCTGGCAAGTGACACTATGGTGGACACTTAATGGAATAACTCTATAGCCTATATGCATATTTGGCTGGTGGAGTTTAAGGCTATTTTGCATAAAGCCATTTTTTCCTATCTCTTTGGAAAACACTTTCTTCAAATCAAGACAAGTATGGCATGAAAACCATAAATCTCATCTTCCCTTGTTCACCCATCAAGTTTTATTTCTGAAGTTGGAATGATGGAATCCTCCGTTGACGTCCTCGTTCAGCTGCTCAATTGTCCGTTTCCGGGGACACGGCTAAGTACTTAGATTTTAACTCTGCAGAGGTTGTGCACGTTCACCATTGTACCCATTCAAGCAAACTATCCTTTACACGCTTATAGTGATAAGGAAAGGAGAAGAATGAGACGAGATCTTTCAGGAGCATTTTCCCTCCCACTCTGGCCTGACGCGCTCCTCCTACAAACCACTACCTACACCTGTCAGGCCGGGGCGATTCCACGCAACTGAGTTGATCAAGCCAGAGCCCATATTGGCAATGGCTGCATGAGAAGCAATCTTCACTCGGAGTTCTTCAGATCCCTTTGTTCCTGGGTGGCCATCCACAAGTGAATATCCCACAGGTAAAACCCCTGGAGACAACACTCAACTCATACAGCCAAGCAACCAATTCCACTAAGGTGATTGATTATAACTTAGTAGAATTTAACATTTTATAAAAATAGTTTTGCATAGCATCACAATTCTACTAAGTATTTCATAGGAACCTAGACACATGAATAAGGAATTCTAAACAGGTCTAGCATAGCTTTTCTACTAAGTCCTAAACATGCTTAGGAAAATAAACTACTCATGCACAGAAAAATACTAGGACTTTTATGAGGTGTGCCACTTGCCTTTGAATGATGTCGTTGTTCACAAACTCTTTTCAACACGAACGTTTGCTCTCCGTTTAATGTAAACAATATAAGCAAACAACAATACAACAAACAACAATCATCAAACATACATGCACATACATAGTGAAAAAAAAAGTTTCATAAAACTTCTAAGGAAAACATGTTATATATGATATGCAAATTATTTCTAAGGACTAGAGATGCTTTTCATGCCATGAAAATCTTTTAAGTATTGCAAGGCAAGTAGGTTGGTCAAAATGACTAAGGACTAAGGTCAGAAGTTGGACACAATAACTTTATTATAACTTATCTTGAATAAGCACTCAAATGGCTTAGCCATGATGTGCATAAATACTTGAAGAAAATACTAAGTCTATAAGGTGAAAGACAAGATTAGGAAAGAGGGAAAGATAGAAAGAAATATGTAGTTGTCCTCCAGGCTTCATTTCCAGACTTGTAATATTCTCCTTGGTGATGTCTTGATTGAATTCTTGTTAGACTTGAATAATCTTCGGACTTGATGATTCTTGTATCACCTAGGCTGGTCTTGGATTTAACTTAGTCTTCATGAAGTCTCAGGGAAGAAGGGAGAAAAGAAAGAGAGAGGAAGCAAGACTTAGAAAATATTTGTCGGTTAGTCTTCATGAACTTCTTCTTGAATTTTTTCTAAGTGCTTCTACTCCTTGAAGATACTTCTGAAGTCTTGTTTTGGCTAAGTCCTTCAATGGCTTCTAGCTCCATCTTGAAAATCCTAAGTGTCTAAGTGTATAACACTTTTACAAAAATACTAAGTTCAATAATCTTGACTTAGAGAAAATGGGGGAGGAGTTTTCTTATGGGAAATATAACTACAAAATAAAATATGCTATGCATGAAATGCAATTTTAAATCACAAGAAACATAATACTAGTTTTTGTGATATTTATAAGGTATGCATAAAGTTATAATTGCAATTTAACTAGTTTCTAATTTTGCAAAATATAATAAAAGGGTTATATATAATATTAGAGTTTATGTGATTAAATTTTTATAACAAAATTTTGTAATTAGTATTAATGGACATAGGGGCTTTTAATTAGATTATAGCAATTTGATTAAATCAAAAATAATATTTCTATTAATAGTTATGTCAAAAATAGTTAAACTATTCAAATTAAATATATAACTATCAAATAATGAAAATAATACTCAAAAATATTTTATAACAGAGGCATCAAGTTACAAATATTCTAAAGTCTCTAAAACAATTTTATTTGCAATTTTTGAATTCATAGATTTAAAGTTATGACAAATATACTCAAATCTTCCATTTGAAATTTGAATATTTTAAACTTAGTCAAATTTGAATTTTGGCAGATCTAAAATATGCTACATGTCGAGGGCTTTCCAAAAATATAAAGTTTGTTAAATTTGGATACGCGGTTAAAAAGTTATGACAGATTTAAGTGGCACGGGCTTTTCTACAAAACTGCCATTTAAACAATTAAAAGAAAATAATCTCCACGTCAGCGCTGACTGGGCGCTGACTGTGCTGCTGACGCGGATCCGACGTGGCAAGTGAATAGATCTGGGCCGTCAGATCTGGATCTGGCGGTCCAGATCTGTCCGTACCGGTTCATTTAGAACTTCTAATCTGGGTCGTTGAAAACAGATCGAACGCTCACCGTGCGTTGACCACCGAGCGGCGGCGCGAGTGGCTGCCGGCGACGAAGAAGACGGAGGCGCGACCTCCGGCGGGGAAGAGGATGGCGCTCCGGCGGTTCCTCGGACGCGCGGATGATCCCCTCGGGTGCGGCGCGTCGTGTTGAAGACGAAGAGGCCAACGTCGTCATCGTTTTCTTCTTGGAACGGCGGCTACGCTCGGGCAAAGTGAATCCGCGCCGGTGTGCTTCGGTCGAGCACGAGGTGCTCCGTTCGGCTGCGAAATAAATCGAGACATGGGGTTCAGAGGATGCGGGGAAGGGAGAGGAGGGATTTGAGCGCTCGGATAACGACTAACCTTGCCGGACTTCGGAGAAACCCGGCGGCGGACCGACGAACTCCGGTGAACAAACTACTCAGCCTGGGGGCACGGTTCAAGGGGAAAAGAGAGGGGAAAGCGAGAGGAGAGCTAGTCGATTTATAGGGCAGGGTCGGGGTGCCCATTAAGCCCCTTAATCGCGCAGAATCACGACGAGAAAATCTCGCCCGGAACTGTCGGGCGCGTGATCTTCGGCGCGAGGTTGAAGACGACCTGACGTGTGGGCCCCACACGTCAGTGAGAGAAAGAGGGGACGCGGGCTGGGCTGCGCTGGGCCGCTGCTGTCCGCTGCGCGCGTGGACGGTAGATGTTGGGCTTCGGCCCAGTTAGCTTTTCTTTTTCTTTTTCTGTTTTCTGAAATTTTACATAACTTTTAAATTAAGAAACCAAATCAATTCAAATTAGTTTCTTTAATTTTGTAACAACAATGTCTATCATTTAAAACACTTATGGTTATGTTTTGAAGACTTTTCAAAAATAATATTTTTGAAATATTGATTATTTTCAAAATGAACACCTAATGTCAATTTTGAAGTTTAGGGTTTTAATAATTTCATTTTGGTTTAAATAAAATTTATGAAATTTCCACAATCTTATATGTTTGGTATTAAGTTATCTTAAACTCATTTTCAATAAATATTCATCTTTATTTTGGTATAATAGTAAAATAACAGAATATAAATAATGTTAAGGAGATAGGGATTATAATAAATTAAATTGTTAATTCATAATATTTTGTGTACCATTATGTTTTATATTATGCTTATTAATTTGAAAACTTCATAACAACTTTGGAAAAGATTTTAGATTTAATTCATTTCTTATATAGAACATGTATTCATGTAAATCATTTTATGTTTTGAAGATAATTGAAAATCATTAAAACTAATGAAATGTTTATTTGGATAATTCATTAATTATGAAATATATGAAGTTCTTAAAGTTATAACCTATAGACTTGAAATCTCCAAACATTGTTTTGAACTCAGGTAAATGAATAAAAATCTTTTGGCACTTAGACAATGTTTTCAATAGTTTAAGAAATAACACTTGTAATTATTATTTTAATTTTTTTGAATTGCTATTGCTTAGTGGTTGAATTCAAATATTTATAAAGAAACCTTTTATTTCATGAATATGGTTTGAAAGTTTGTAACACATTGGTCAAATTAGATATTGAGGTCATAAGAAATACAATTGATAATAAAGTGTTTGACTTGAAGCAACCTTTGAAAATAATGTTCACTTGAGATATTTGAATTATTAACTCTTTCAATATGTTTGAAGTCTTTCATAGTTGGTTTTCTTATGCATTTAAATGTTTGATTTTAATCAAAACAAAAGTTTTAAATTTTAGTGATTTTTGAACATTATAAAATGCTGGGATGTTACAGAAGGATGAGGAGGTGAAGCTGAAGACTTCAGAGGAGTGTCTAGTTGGGTCCCAGGCAGAGCTTAGGAGGGAGCGCAAGAAGCGCCGCTCCATTTTCGCCCGTTTCCAGTTTGCACGCTTCTTCAAGTTCCAGTTGGAGGGTATGGTCGACGAGCTCAGGGCGACTATTGACGCACGTGACGACCATATCAGCGAGCTGGAGACCGAAGTAGAGGCGTTGAGCAAGCAGAACGACGACCTCTTGCCGGATGATGAGAATTCTATGGTGTATATGGACATGGAGCCCGAGTGTGAGCATGACGACGACGACCTCCGTGGCGAGGGCGGTGAGGACTCGGAGGCTGTTATGTCCGAGGATGAGGACCCCGACGAGCCACCCTTTGACAGTGACGCTGCTGTGGACGTCGATTAGATCTTCGGTTAGTCTCTTTTGGGTTAGGACCGAACCATCACGATAAGTTGCTGTGATTGTGTGGTCTAGTTAGCATGAGTGTGTTGTTTGGATGATTGTAAGACTATGTCAGTCCGATGTCGTGCGTTTGTGAACTATTATGTGATGCTTTTGGCACCTTATTATGGAGTAGATCATGTTTCATTATGAGTATTTACTTGCTGTGATTTTTATTGTTCTTTATGCTAGTAAGTTTATGTATGGCATGATCTATCCCAAAACATGTTTGAAAATAAACGGTTTCGGATAGGAGAATCAATGTGTGTTTTATTCTAAACTTCAGCATGACTAGAGTTCCACCACCCCCACCACCCAAACCATCTTTGGCTCAATTTTTACGCCTTCTCGTGGAGTATCGCGAAGCAGCCCGCACTGAGAGGAATGCTAATCTCGCCACTCTATAGCACCTTGCTCAGATCGCCGTCAACCAAAATGGCGGCCAAGGAAATGAGGAGCCCCTCTCTAAGCTTCGTGACTTTCAGAACACCAATCCACCCGTCTTCTCCAAGAGCTTAAGGGTCACCCAAGTTGGTGACGACGAGAAGGTGGTCTACGCCACCCACTACCTCTCTGGACCTGCCCGAGCATGGTGGGTGGCCGTTCGTGCTTTTCTACCTCAAGACGAGGTAGTGACTTGGGAGGCGTTCAAGACCAAATTACTGAAGCGTTATGTGCCATCCGGAATCGTCAGTATCATGCGAGAGAAGTTCCTACGGCTCAAGCAAGGTGGTATGTCCGTCAGTGAATACCTTGAGAAGTTCACCACTCTGGCAAGGTATGCGCCTGCCGACACCGACACTGAGGACAAGAAGAAAGAGAGGTTCATGAACGGACTTCATGATGAGATGCAGTGCATCCTGGTGGTGATGCCCTTCACGGATCTGGAATTCCTGGCTGATGCAGCCATCATGATGGAGCACAAGCGCAAGGATTCGTTTGAAAACCGCAAACGCCGCAAGCAGATGGAGCAAGGTGGTGGCAGCAGCAGCCCTGCTGGAAGTTACCCCCGCCCGCGCCATTCACTTCTGTCAAGGCCTGCATATCAGCCACCAAGACCTACTTATCCATCCTCAAGGCCATCATCTTTCGCACCAAGACGCAGCTACCCTAATCGCCCGCCTGCACCTCGCCCTGGAAACGGTTTCAACCCTGGCGTCAACTTTAATAGGCCGCCTGCTCCAAAACCATCAGGAGGATGCTTTACATGTGGACAGCCCGAACACTTTTCTCGGGAGTGACCCACTAGACAGCCCGCTGGTAGTCGCCCCAATGCTACCAAGATGAACCAGGGGCCATCTCGTCCGACTGGAGGCAAGGCCTCTTATCCCAAGAAGACAGAGCACATGGCACGCGGACATCTGAACCATATCAGTGTCGAGGAAGCTGAGGAGGCGCCAGACCTTGTTATGGGTACATTGCCTGTCAACTCAGTACTTGCCTCAGTTTTGTTTGATTCTCGAGCATCCCATTCGTTTGTTACTGAGCCGTTTGTTAAGAGGAGTGGTATGGAGCCGACTTTGATGCACCGCCCTATGCTGGTGCAAATACTGGGAGCCACTACTAAAGCCTACATTTCTTGCAAGGAGACTCCCGTGGAAATCCAGGGAGCCCGATTCCATGCGGATCGCGTGGTACTAGGAAAGCAAGGGATATAAGTGGTTTTAGGAATTGATTGGATGGCGGTGAACCGTGGAATAATTGATTGCACCACTAAGTCCATCACTCTAACTAGCCCGGAAGGAGAAGACCTACACCTCGACCCATCACCCAGACTCGAGTCATTATCATAAAAGTGTAGTTGAACCCATTCTGGAAGAAGTACCAGTAGTTTGTGAATACCCGGACGTATTCCCCGGAGAGTTACCCGGTATGCCACCTGATCGGGATATCGAGTTCATCATTGAGTTAGTACCCGGTACTGGACCAATAGCTCAGAAACCGTATCGGATGAATCCCGAGGAGTTGGAGGAATTAAAGAAGCAACTGGATGACATGCTCATGAAAGGGATGATTCACCCTAGTGCATCACCCCTGGGATCACCAGTTATTTTTGTGGATAAGAGGGACGGTACCACTCGCTTATGTGTGGATTACCGAAAGTTAAATGATGTGACCATCAAGAACAAGTACCCACTCCCCGAGATAGAAGATCTGTTTGACCAACTTAACGGAGCTCGAGTCTTTTCCAAGATCGACCTCCGCACTGGTTATCATCATCTGAAAGTGAGAGAGTCATACATCCCTAAAAAAACTTTCATCACCCGTTATGGATTGTCTGAATATACCGTGATGTCATTTGGCCTGACCAAGGCCCCTGCCTATTTCATGAATCTCATGAACAAGGTGTTCATGGAATACCTGGATAAATTTGTGGTTGTCTTCAACGATGACATCCTGATTTATTCCAACTTAGAAGAAGAGCATGAAAAGCACCTGAGGCTAGTTCTAGGTACCCTTCGTGAGCATCAGCTGTATGCCAAGTCCAGCAAGTGTCAGTTTTGGTTGAAAGAGGTAGCCTTTCTTGCTTATGTTATCTCAGCAGGAGGAATATCTGTTGACCCAACTCATATCAAGTCCAGTCTTGAATTCCCAACCCCCACTAACCAAACCAAGGTGAGGTCCATCCTCGGATTGGCCGGGTATTATCGCAAGTTTGTGGAAGGATTCTCAAGCATTGCCAAACCACTGACTCAACTGCTTAAGAAATACCAAAAGTTTATATGGACCGACAAGTGCGAAGCCAGTTTCCAAGAACTGAAAAAGCGCCTTTCCACTGCACCCATTTTAACCATGCCCGATGTGACCAAAGACTTTGTTGTGTACTGTGATGCCTCCAAGATTGGTCGAGGTTGTGTCCTTATGCAAGTGGGCAAAGTGATTTCCTACTCATCGTGACAACTTCGCAAGCACGAGCAGAATTACCCAACTCATGACCTTGAACTTGCTGACGTGGTTCACACGCTCAAGACTTGGCGCCAATTTTTGATGGGCAACCGTTGCGAGATCTACACCGACCACAAGAGTTTGAAGTATATCTTCACTCAGAGGGATCTGAATATGACGCAACGGAGATGGATAGAGGTCATCAAGGATTATGACTTAGATAACCACTATCACCCAGTTTGAAGTATATCTTCACTCAGAGGAATCTGAATATGACGCAACGGAGAAGGATAGAGGTCATCAAGGATTATGAACAGCCAGAACTCTGGGAGGAGTTAGACAAGATGGGTATAGAAGTAGTCAGTTATGGAGCTGTAGATCAACTCTTATTGCAGCCCACTTTATGGGATCTGATCAAGAAAGCACTGAAGGGCCAAGAGAGTATTGAAGGCATCAAGCGAAGAATGGACGAAGAGGAAGTCCCTGGATTCACTATTGATTCCGAGGGTACTCTCTGGTACGAGGGACATATCTGCGTACCATTAGATTATGAATTGAAGCAGCTAATTATGAAAGCAACCCATGAGACCCTGTACTCCATCCACCCCGGTGGAACCAAGAGATACCAGGATCTAAATCAGAATTTCGGGTGGCATGGCATGAAGCGTGAGATTACACTCTTTGTCCAGAATTGTGATATCTGTCAAAGGGTAAATGCAGAGCATCAACGACCAGCTAGATTACTCCAACCCCTCAAGTTACCGGAATGGAAATGGGATGAAGTCGGCACGGACTTTATCACTGGTCTACCACGATCTAATCGCGGTTATGACTCCATTTGGGTCATCGTTGATGGACTCACCAAGGTTGCACATTTCTTACCAGTGCGCACCACGCACATATCTGATCAACTTGCGGACCTATACATGTCCCGCATCATCAGCCTTAACAGGATACCCAAGACCATCATGTCAAATCGGGGAACACAGTTTACTTCCCGATTTTGGACTAAGCTTCAAGAAGAGCTCGGAACCAAACTCTTTTTCAGCACCGAGTATCACCCTTAGACTGGAGGACAAACGGAAAGAGTCAACCAAATTTTAGAAGATATGCTTAGATCGTGTGTGTTGGCATATGGAGCCAAATGGGAAGATTGTTTGTCGTTTGCCGAATTCTCCTACAACAACAGCTATTAGGCCAGTCTAAAGATGGCACCATTCATGGCGTTGTATGGGCGCAAGTGCCGCACCCCTTTGAACTGGTCGCAAACTGGAGACAGCCAAGTTTTTGGAGTTGATGCCCTGCGAGAAGCTGAAGAGCAAGTTCAACTTATTCACGGCCATCTTAAGGTCGCTCAATCAAGGCAGAAGAGCTACGCTGGTTCCAAGAGGCGTGAACTCAGTTTCAGGACTGGTGACATGGTGTATTTACGCGTTATGCCGCTCAAGGGAATGCAACGTTGTCACGTCAAAGGGAACTTGCACCCTGTTACATCGGCCCTTCAAGATTTACTGCCGCTGTGGAGAAGTATCCTATAAGTTGGAACTGCCCTCCCACTTGTCTGAATTTCACAATGTGTTCCATGTGTCGCTGCTCCGGAAGTGCCTGCAAGTTCCAAGTGGTACTCATTCTTATCAAGAGGTAGATCACCGCACCATTGACCTCAACCATGATCTTACCTACGGAGAGCGATCGCTCCGTATTCTCGCCGAAGACGTCCGTTTGACCCGAAGACGGAAGATCAGATTTCTGAAGGTTCAATGGAGCAACCACTCGGAACAAGAAGCCACCTGGGAGCGTGAAGATTATTTGGAGCGTGAATTTCCTGGTTTCCTTTCTTCTTCAACTCTGGAATCTCAGGGACAAGATTCTCCTAAGGGGGGAAGGTCTGTAACACCGCAATTTTTTTAAGCATAGAATTGTGGTGTTAGGCTAGATTTTTCAACCTTAGCTAAAACTTTTGTGTGTGAAAAATATGAGGCATGAATTTACTTTGTTGCTCCTATTAGTCTTGTTTGATTTTCTCTAGTCATCTAAGATGATAGAAACACTAAAACAAAAATAACTAGATGAGAAGTTCAACTCTTGTGATCTTCATGTTCATTAAAACATAGCAGAACTAGAGCTTCTTATTGAGCAAACCCTACACCCATTTTGACATGCAAAATAACCACCTTGGTCTAGGCAAGTTATATTTTGGTTTGTAGTTTCTAAAAATAACTTTTGGGCTTGTTTAGGTGTAAAACCAACCAGCTTTAGTGGACATAAAAAATCAGAGACCATTAGGCCTCATTTTCTTTTCTCTTTTGAATTTCCACTATTCTTTTTGATCTGTTAATTGAGGTGAATATTAGGTGAACTCAAATTTGGGAAAAATCCTCCATTAGCTAGCGTTGATATGTTATTTCAGTTTGGAAATCAAAATTTAAAATTTCTTGAGCAAATAAAGAAACGAGGAAAAAAAGAAACTAAAAGAGAAAAATAAAACCTAGACTAAACCAAACCGTAGCTACCCTTCTCAGCTCCCCAACGTCTCTCTCCCTCTGGTGACAAGGAGGACAGCAGCACCCCACCCCCTGCACCACCTGCCAGCCACTCCCTCTCCTCTCTTGTCCACTCATCCTCTCTCTTTTTCTCCCATGGCCAACCAGAGATCACCCCCTCCATTTCTACTTGTTCGAGCTCGTCACCCTGACCAGACCCATCCTGTCTCTCTCCCACCACCAATTCCAACCAGTGGAAAACGAGTAGCTGCTCCCCTCGCTCTCTTTGGTCCGAACCAAACCCTAGATCGGGACATGGTTAAAACTGCACCCCGAGCCTCCCCCTTGCTCATTTCTTCTCATCCCGAGGCTCACCCACGCTCCCTCTCCTCTCCCTCCAACCCACGCTCAAGCTCTCTCCCTGTAGCGTACCTGCACTTAAAATAGGGCAAGGTACATGTGTATAGTGCAACCTAGATCGATTCGTTTGCACACACAGTTTACGATGTAATATCACAACAAAGTATCATTTTTATTACATCGATGATCCAGACTTGGAAAATATTTTTTTACAACTTGCATAGCATAAAGCTAGCACAGAAAGAGTAATCAGCGGAAATAAATAGTAGTGAGTCTCCATCATCTTCATGTTGCCATAGGCGAAAACATGTTGGTTGCAGACTCGAAACCTTTAAACGAAACCTCACTCGTCATCTGATCAATCAGCAATAAGAAAAATATTGCAACAACGTGGGTCAGATTCCATTAAAAATGGAATCTGGCAAGTGACACTATGGTGGACACTTAGTGGAAAAACTCTAATAACCTATATGCTTATTTGGCTGGTGGAGTTCAAGGCTATTTTGCATAAAGCCAATTTTTCCTAACTCTTTGGAAAACACTTTTCTTCTATTTGAGACATTCGTGGCATGAAAACCACTGTCTCATTCTACCCTTGTTCACCCATCAAGTTTTATCTTAGAAATTGGAATGGTGGAATCCTCCGTTAACGTCCTTGATCAGCTGCTCAAATTATCCGTACCGGGGACACGGCTAAGTACATAGTTTTACACTCTGCAGAGGTTGTGCACGTTCACCATTGTACCCATTCAGCCCAAACTATCCTTTACACTCAGTGACGAGGTGTTAACTCGACAAGTCCCAGGGTTGTGCACCCCGGGTTGATTGATGGGGAGAGAGATGAGTGCAGGTGGTCACGACGGCTGACAAGCAAGGATTTACCCAGGTTCAGGCTCCCAGAGGATAACACCCTAGTCCTACTTGTCTGGTTATTGATGCGAGTTGTGGTTACAATGGCGAGATTGCGATCTCGCTAGGGTTTGTGGTGGTAGCTATGAGCGTGTCCTCTGGGACGAGCGACCCTCCTGGCTTTATAGGCAGCCAGGTCTCGGGTGGTTGGTGCCAATGACAACTACAGATATGGCAGGTTATGCTTCCTAACCGACTTGGACTAGGTTACATGGTACCCCGCGTGGGCCTTCTGTGGGCCTTCCTGTCCTTGGCGCGACCCAGGTAGCCTTATCGTGGGCTACACGAAAGGCAGCCCCACGTCAGTAGCCCCCGAGTGCTTGGTCGAAGCGTAGAGTCGAGCAAAGGACTCCTTCCTCCTGGACGCGCCATTGGATTGCTTGATCCTGAGCTTGAACTCGATTTCTTCAGCCGAACCGGCCACTCCCGATGGGAGTAACCTTTGCAGTCGAATTACTTTGCCTTCATCTTCTTGCGAAGCTTGCTTCTACTCAGCCTGTTTGGCTTACTTGTGGATGGATTCGGCTGCTCGAGCTTACTCTGTTGCCACCCGAATGGTTTCTTCGGGTTCTCGGATCATCAGCCGATCCTACCTTGTTGGTTTCAGCTTTGAAGCTTACTACTCGAATTACTCTGTCGAGTTGCTTCAATTGATTTTGGAGCCGTTGGCTTGATGACGTCACTGGTGACGATCTGTTGCACGCCTCTGCGCCCGATGGGACGTGACGTGGCGGGCCCCGCTGTCAGAGCTGACCGCGGTCAACAGTTGTCACGTCTCCGAAGTGGGCGCGAAATTTGCGCGGCATGATGATGACGCCTCGGTTTTCGTGCGTAGTGGACGAAGTGGGCGGTGACGGTTGGTTTCCTCGTGCGACACGTGGACGGCCGGATGTGTCTGCTCGAAGCCCTTGTTCTATGGACGGTTGAGATGAGACTTTTAGAGGCATAAGTACTGCGTTTTGACGCTTGGGATTTCATCTTCTCCAATCACTCTGTGCTCCCTTTCCTCTGCGCTCTACCATTTTCGCCGCCATCCAGAGCTCCGTGCAATCTGTCCGTACACCTTGCGCTGCCTTGCGGCACCATGGGCAAGCCGAAGAGCGCCGTTGGCTCCTCCGCCGCCGCCGACGAAGCCGGGCTGATGAAGAAGCCCGACGGCGACTGGCAGAGATCGTCGGTGAAGAAGGCCGAGGTGGAGCTCTTCCGTGCGCAGGGTCTGCTTCCACCTGCTGACCAAGTCCAGGTACGCGTTCCTGGCAAGGAGGTTTTCCCCACTCCCCGTGATGGGGAACGTGTTTGCTTCGCGGATTTCCTTCCGCGGGGCTTCGGGTTCCCCATGCACGATTTTGTGCGCGGTCTCCTGTATGCCTATCGGGTTCAGATCCACGATCTGACCCCCAATGGCGTCTTGAGCATCGCGGGCTTCATCGTGCTCTGCGAGTGCTTTCTGGGTGTCGCGCCCCATTGGGCGTTGTGGAAGTCGCTCTTCCTCGTTCGCAAGAACGTTGGGAGGAGCGGGTTGACCTTCCCCGTGGGCGGCTTCGGAATCCAAGTGCGCGGTGACACCGCGTACTTCCAGATGAAGAAGTGCGACTTCGTCCAGGGATGGCGCAGGAGATGGTTCTACGTCCAGTCGAACCAGGACGGCCTGGATGCATTCGACAGCGGACGTGGATTGCGGAATACCGGCGCCTGGGCGCACCCGCTGACTGCCGTGGAGAAGGAGGCCATGCGGCCCCTGCTGAGCCTTGTGCGCGATCTGACCAAGACCCTTGGGCGCGAGGCGGGTGGCGTCTTCCTGATGGCCACCTTCTTCCGTCTTCGAGTGCAGCCGCTCAGCGCTCGGCCTTACACGATGTGGGCCTCTGAGGGCGTCAACGCCGAGCCGCTTGACGATGAGGAGGTGGAAACCAAAGTAAGATCCATCACCAACCTCCGAGTCGCGGACACGTGCAACGTCAAGTGCCCGATTGCTGCTTACGGGGCATCGAACCCCGTTCCTGAGGTGAGTCTTGGCTTGTTTTCCTTTTGTCTTTGCTCTACTTGCGTCTACTTTCTTCTTGATTCGACTTGTGTCTACTTGCTTCAGGGTCGATCTTTGTTGATCAGCCTTCCTCCTCTTCCCGAGAACGGTCCCGACGACGAGTCAAAGTTTGTCGAGGAGGAGGACGACGACGAAGAGATCCCCTCCGCACATTCTCCCCACGAAGAGGTGGAGGAAGAAGATGAAGTGGAGGAACCCGTGCGGAAGAAGCGGAAGCTTCCGAGTCGTGGCGACTCTGCCACTGCGTCGTCACCTGCTAAGGATGGCGACGTTACTCTGGAGGAGGTCGTCGTGACGTCGTCGGGTGCGCGGTCCTCGGGTGGCTGGGATGAGCCCCTGAATGTTCCTCCAGTCAGCTCCGCAGCTCCTCGTTCTTTTGCGCGGATGCCTTCACCCTCCCTGGAGAGTTACGACGACCTTGGTACCCCCAGGTGAGCTTCTTTATGATGTGTGTCCTTCGAGTTGTGTTTTGTAGTTGCAACGTTTAAGTTGACAAGTGTGCTCGTTTTCGCTGTAGTCACCGTTCTGGCGATGTTAGCTCCCCCCTTCGGGATGTGGAGCATACATCCACCCCTTCGACTGAACTGGGGACTCGGGCGGCAGTGGAGAAGGTGCGTGCTGAGCCTGCTGGCGTTGCATCGTCTAGCCGCGTTCCTCCTTCGGCTTCAGAGGACCCTGACCTCCTGGACCACGTAAGTCCTTTATGCTTGTACTTGCATTCTTGAGTTTTCATCGGGTGCGCGATCAGCGCTCCCGATGGGAGTAGCCCCTGAAGGTGTGGGTGACTAGTATAGTCGCCCGCAACTTTATTAACATCTTGCTTTTGTTTCAGCCGTACTACCGTCAGCAGCTTGACGCAGCTGCGGCTTATGTTCGCCTGGAGAAGGAGAGGGACCAACTGCGTGCTTCTCTGGACCAGGCTACTGGGCGGGTTGATGACCTTGAGAAGGCTCTACATGAGTCTCGAGAGCGGGAGCTGGCGCGGGTCGCCCAGGAGAAGACTCAAGTCGGTCGTCTCCTTTCACTCGCCGGTGTTCTTGGGGGTAAGTTTCGGCTTGATGCCTACTGTGTCTTGATCTTCTTCTTTGTCTGACCTTGAATCCTTTGCGCATAGACTTGCGGTGGAGCTCCTCCGGAAGACGCGTCGAGTGACACGGTTGACTTGGCGACTGCTGTCGGCTTCCTCGATCGGGTCTGCGCCTATGCATCCGACGCGCTGAAGAAGTCTGCAGCCTCGTGGAAGAAATCGACTGGAGCCCTCACTGTGGTGCACCAGAGTATCTTCCCGGGCGACCAGCCGCCGGCAGCCGTGGATGCCCTTGCTGCGCCGTTTGAGGACGCGACCACCATCGCCGATTTCACGCGGTCGCAGACGGTACGCGGCTCCGAGCTCACCTTCCAGCTCCTCTTAGGGCATCAGGTCCCAGGTGATTTTGAGAAGGTCTTCGGCGGCTTTCCCCGCAAACCTGATGGCCGAACCGCGTCGCTGAGTGGCGTGAAGGAGCGTGCTTCGCAGCTGGCCGTGCAGCTTGTGGCACTCTTCGAGAGGGCCCTTGCTAAGGCGACTGAGGCGGCTGCCGCTCGGAAGGGTCGCTCCCGGTCGCAATCTGCAGCCTTAGAGTAGGAGTAGCTTTAGGAATTCGGCAGTCGCCGTGGTCTGTATCTTGAACTTCTGGCTCTGTAATGAATATTGTCCTGCCAGGTCTTTTGGCCTTCAATATTGCTTTTGCTAGGACTAACTTTCTTTCTGCCGAGTTTAACTGTGCTTCGCAGTCGTATGATTGTATTGACTCTACGTATTCGTGGCAGAATGTTGTGCGCGGTGGTGCTTCGCTTTCTCCTGCGGCTGAGTCGAGTGGCGCGGCTTCTTCTTCGGGTGCTCGCCGTCGTCGGGCGGCGCCGGCTCCTCCACGTAGTGTAAATGATCAGCGGATAATCACATACCTGAAGAACAAGGTGGTTGAGCTTGAGGCGACCATGAAGAATATTGAGCGGCTGCTGCATCGCTCCCGGTCGCATCCTACGGCGGAGTTCTCGCGACTTGAGGATTTTTTGCTTGGGGAGATCGATCTGATCAGTCGGCAGTTGCAAGGTTTGTATCCTTTTGGCGGATGCTATCTTTGCTGAAGCTTGCTTGTTCTGACTTGCAGCTTATGCGTGCAGATGTTAATCCTGATTGGGAGGCCGAGCGAGTTCGCGTTGAAGAGCGAGTTACCCGAGAGGCGTCCGGCGACTCGTACGAAGCTCGGAAGTTCTGGGTGAACAAGTCAAGAGGGCGCGTCCTTGCCACCATGCTTGATCGTACGTGGCGCGCTGCTTTTCTTCTGGAGAACTGCCGGAAGACACTCTGGCACATCAATCGTGTGTACTTCCCGCATAACGCGCAGCCGAACGGGCTTTCCGCCTTGGTGGAGAGGTTTTGCGATGGTGAAGGGCCGAAGGAGGTTTTCGACGCCCAACTTGTGGCTGGGGCGAACGCGACGTTGGCGTACGTCCGGATGCATCGGCCGCATCTTCCGCTCGACAGGGTGCTTGATGGCCTGCCTGGTGATGACGACTTCGACGACACCTTAGCGGCTGCGCGCCGAATTATCAGGCAGGTTCAGGACCAGAGTGAGCGCCTTGTAGGTCCCCTCGATGCGCCGAAGGCCGAGCCTGCAGTTTAGATTAGCTGTCGTCTGATGTACAGGGTTAGCTATAGAGGGCAAATGTGCCTGTGCAAGTCGTAATGTAATAGATTAAAATACTTGCGAGTCATGAGAATTGATCTGCTTGCTCGAAAGTGTAAATGCCTGTTTTGATTTTCGACCTGTTTGGCGCAGTCGCCTAGTATGTTGGTCGACGGCCTAGGTTTTTCCAAGTGTGACCTGTATGTCGTAGCCTCTGACTTTATCAGGTGGCGACTTAGGATTTTTGTAACTTGACCTGTATGGCGCAGCCCCCGAGTTGTTCGAGTGGCGGCCTAGGATTTTTGCGAAGGCCCGCATGGCGTAGCCCCCGAGTAGGTCGAGTGGCAGCCTAGGATTACAAGTGTCACCTGTTTGGCGCAGCCCCCGAGTATGTCGGGTGGCGACCTAGGATTTTGAACTTGACCTGTACAGCGCAGCCCCCGAGTGAGTTCGAGTGGCGGCTGAGGATTTTCTGGGAAGGCCTGTATGGCGTAGCCCCCGAGTAGGTCGAGTGGTAGCCTAGGATTACAAGTGTTACCTGTTTGGCGCAACCCCCGAGTATGTCGAGTGACGACCTAGGATTTTGGACTTGACCTGTATGGCGCAGCCCCCGAGTATGTCGGGTGGTGGCCTAGGATTTTTTGATTTATGCTTGTATGGCAGAGCCCCCGAGTGGTTCGGGTGGCGGCCTAAGCTTTTCTTTCAACCTGTGTGGCGCAGCCCCTGAGTCGTTCGGGTGGCGGCCTAGGATTTTAGCTTCCTCTGTATGAAAGGTAAAGGAGACAGATTTTCTTCAAATCAATTTATTGATTCTTGCGAACAGGTCGCCTCATTAAAACCCTTCCAGTCCCCTCAGGTACCCTGGTAAGGGAAAGAGTGCGTCTGAAACCTGCCGCGCTGATTTTCTTGTACAATGATGGGGTTGAACTAGGCGTAGAACCGGCGGAGTTGTGCCACGTTCCACGGGTTGCTGCAGTCTGCTCCCGTCTTCGAGTCTTTCAGGCGGTAAGCTCCGTTGCCGATTGCTTCTGTCACGATGTACGGGCCCTCCTATGGGGAAGCGAGCTTGTGCACCTTCTTCTGCTTGAGTCGAAGAACCAGGTCGCCTGCAACGAACGCTCTTGGTCGTAGCCTCCAAGTGTGATAGTTGCGCAGGTCCTGTTGATACACGGCTGATCGTGCCAGGGCGATGTCGCGTGCTTCATCCAGGGTGTCCCTTCTGTCTTCGAGTGCCTCCTCTGCATCCGACTCGTCGTAGGCGACTACTCTCGGTGCGTCGAACTTGAATGGAGTGTATTGGGTGGATCTGTTTGGCGTTGTTCGCAGACTCCAAAGGACCGACGGCAGTTCTTCCACCAATGCGCCCGCTGCGCGTTTTAGGGGCACGCGCAGTCGCTTCTTGATGCCGTTGCAGACGAGGCCATTGGCTTTCTCCACTTGCCCATTGGATTGCGGGTGTGAGACGGACGCATAGCTGAGCTTGATCCCCTGCTCTGAGCAGAAGTCCTTGAATTCTTCGGCTGTAAAGTTCGAGCCGTTGTCGGTGATGATCCCATTCGGTACTCCAAATCTGAAGATGATTGACCTGATGAAGTTGACTGCTGTGGATGCAGTCGAACTTGTGATGGGGACGGCTTCGATCCACTTTGTGAACTTATCGACTGCAACCAGGAGGTGAGTGTGACCTCCGGGTGAGGATTTCTTAAGCGGGCCCACCATGTCCAGACCCCATTGGGCGAAGGGCCAGGCTAATGGTATTGTCTTGAGTTCCGATGCTGGCGCGTGTGGCTTGTTGGCAAATTCCTGGCACCCTGTGCATTTCTTTACTAGCTCCTCGGCGTCCTGCATGGCTGTTAACCAGTAGAACCCGGCTCGTAGTGCTTTGGCCACCAGTGCTCGACTGCTGGCGTGATGCCCGCAGATACCCGCGTGGATGTCGAGTAAGATGGCTTGGCCGTCGACTGGATCTATGCACCTTTGCAGGATTCCTGAGATGCTTCTTTTGTAGAGTTCCCCGTTGATGACGGTGAAACTTTTGGAGCGCCTGATGATGCGCTTCGCTTCGACTGGGTCAGCTGGCAGCTTCTGATGTAGTCTGTACGCTAGGTACGGTCCTGTCCATGTGGCTTCGACTAGCATGACCTCCATGGGGACCTTGTCTTGGCTTGGCGGGTTGGCATCGCCTTTTTTTGTTGCAGCGCTTGCTGTATTCTGAGTCTTGATGGATCTCTGTGTGATGCGCTCGAGGAAGACGCCGGGTGGGACTGGCACCCTGTCTGAGCCCATGTTAGCAAGGACATCGGCTTCCTCGTTGCTTTCACGGCCAATGTGGCGCACCTCGCAGCCGTCGAAGTTGCCTTCCAATTGATTGTAGAGGTCTCTGTAGGCGATCATGTTGTCGGCGATGGCGTCGCAGGACTTCATGGTTTGTCGTACCACCAGGTAGGAGTCACCGTATATCATGAGGTGCGTGGCGCCGCAGTTCTTGGCCATCCGCATGCCGTGGATCAGGGCCTCGTACTCGGCTTCGTTGTTGGACGGCGTCGGAAAGTCCATCTGCAGGACATACTTAAGCTTGTCGCCTTTGGGGGAGATGAGCACGACTCCTGCCCCGGCTGACATGAATTTCTTGGAGCCATGAAAGTACATTGTCCATGCGTTGGACAAGTCGGGGATATTTGGTAGCTGGGCTTCTATCCACTCGGTGGTGAATTCCGGGAGGACTTGGGCCTTAATGGACTTCGGGTGAGCATACTTCAGCCCCCATGGTCCTAGCTCGACAACCCACTTGGCGACTCGTCCTGTCGCGCGTTGGTTTGTGAGAATGTCTGCTAGTCCAGAGGAGCTTACCACCGTTATCGGGTGCTCGGAGAAGTAGTGGACGACCTTTCTGGAGGTCATGAAGACTCCGTATGCCAGCTTCTGGTAATGAGGGTAGTTCTGCTTGGACAAGGTGAGTACTTCGCTAAGGTAGTAGACGGGCCTCTGCACCGGGTGACTGTGCCCTTCTTCTTCGTGTTCGACTACGAGCACCGTGCTCACCACCCTGTTTGTTGCTGAGACGTATAAGTACAGCGGCTCGTTTTCCAGTGGTGGCACGAGGACTGGAGAGGTTGTCAGGGTTTTCTTGAGATGGGCGAATGCGTCCTGCGCCTCTTGCGTCCACTCGAACTTGTCCGTCTTCTTCATCAGTTGGTAGAAAGGTAAGGCTTTCTCTCCCAACTTACTAATGAACCGGCTGAGAGCTGTGACTCGGCCGGCTAATCGTTGCACCTCCCGGAGCTTGGTTGGTGCTGGCATTGTGAGTATGTTCTGCACCTTCTCGGGGTTTGCTTCGATTCCTCTTGCGGATACGAGGTACCCTAGTAGCTCTGCGGCTGGCACGCCGAACACGCACTTCTCTGGGTTGAGCTTGATCTGGTACACATCGAGTGCGGCGAAGACCTTGCGGAGGTCGTCGACTAGGGTATCCTCCTTTCGGGTCGTGACAATGATGTCATCGACGTAGACTTGGACGATCTGCCCGATTAGCCCTTTGAGACATGCTTGCATTGTCCGCTGGTACGTGGCACATGCGTTCTTTAACCCGAACGACATCGTCTGGTAGCAAAAGACGCCGTCGGGTGTGATGAAGGCCGTCTTCTCTTCGTCCTCGACTTTCAGCCTGATCTGCTGGTAACCTGAGTAGGCATCCATAAAGGACAGGCGCTCGCAACCTGCTGTCGAGTCGATGATTTGGTCTATCCGCGGTAGCGGGAAGTGATCTTTGGGGCAACATTTGTTGACTGCGGTGAAGTCAACGCACATGCGTAGTTTCTTCGTCTTCTTTTTCTCCACTAGAACCGGGTTGGCGACCCAGTCTGAATCCTTGATCTCTCGGATGAATTTGGCGTGCAGTAGTCTGTCGACTTCCATGGTGATCGCGTCTCGCTTGGGTCCTGAGAAGCGTCGCATGGATTGTTTGACTGGTCTTGCGTCCTTGTCGACTTTCAGAGAGTGCTCGGCGAGTTCCCTGGGTATCCCTGGCATGTCAGAAGGTTGCCATGCAAAGATCTTCCAGTTTTCACGTAGGAACTCGACGAGCGCGCTTTCCTATGCGGGGGTCAGACTCGATGAGACCATGACCGTCTTTCTGCTGTCAGTCGGATGGACTTGGTGGGTGACGGTGTCGTCGTTCGTGTTGAACGCTGCGTCCTTGGCAGGCTTCTTGCGAGCCGGGAAGACGGTCTTGTCGTTATCGGCTGATATGGCCTTGAAGTGCTATTCGACTCCGAAGAACTCAGAAATCCTGGCGAATTCGCGGTCGCAGCTGTTGGAGAGCCCGAAGTCGCCGCGTACGGTGATTACTCCTTTCGGCCCGGGCAGTTTTATCATCAGGTAGGCGTAGTGGGGTAATGACATGAACCTGGCAAAGGTCAGGCGCCCGAGGATGGCGTGGTATTGTGACTTTCAGTCGACGACCTCAAAGTCTATCGACTCCTTCCTGAAGTGCTCGGGTGTACCGAGGATGACGTCAAGTGTGATTGTTCCCATGGGCGTGATTGCTTTCCCTGGTACTATGTCGTGGAAGGTGGTTTCCGATTCCGGCAATTTCTCTGTCGACCTGTTCATTCTTCTTAGGGTGTCGGCGAATATGATGTTGATGCCGCTGCCTCCGTCCAGGAACACCTTCCTCAAGATGTAGTCGCCGATCAAGGCCTCAATCACGAGTGCGGCGTGCCCGGGTCGGGTTACCTCTGACGGGTGATCTGCCCTAGAAAATGTGATTGGTGTCTCCGACCCGCGCAGGTAGTCTGGTACCGCGCGCGGGCTATTGATGGCTTGAAGTACTTGGCGTGTGATAATTTTCTGGCGCCTGTTCGACGGGGGTCCCCTCTGGATCATGTTCAGCTGTCCCCGTGCGGCTGGGTACGTGTCGGTTGCTGCCGACTGACCTTGTTGCTGTTGCTGTTGCTGTGGCTGGGGGAACGCTCCTGCCGCCTGCACCTGGTTGTTGTTTGCGGGTGCTGCCTGGATGGCTAGCTGCGGTGCCGCCTGTATGGCCTGTACTGGGCGATGATTTGCTGCATGGCCTGGTATATCTTTCTTGCTTTGCGACAATCCTTCAACAGGTGGTTGGAACTCCATTTGCCTGTTTCCGGGTTGCGGAACGAGTGATGCTTACAGGGTTGCATCAGCTCCTCTGCTGGGGTCAACGGGCGCTTCCACTCGCGTTTCTGACTTCCATCATTGTGGCCGATGCTGCTGCTTCCACGGTTGTACTGACTCGAGCTGGGCTGTCGACTTTGGTCGTACTGTCGGCTGCTGTCGCGTTTGTCCTCACGGGGGGTTTCATAGCCCGCCGCTACTAATTCGATTGAATCGTGGGTGTAACGTGGCTTCTTCTTTTGACGTGCCTCACGCCAGTTGCTTGTTTCGCCCTCTTTTTTGGGAGAAGTTTCGTGGACATAATCCTCTCCTTCGGCCCATTGGTTGGCTGTCTTCATGAGCTCTATTGTGGTCTTCGGCTGGAGCCTACCGAATTCCTCCCGGAGGTTGCGGCGAGCGACGCCGTGCATGAAGGCGTCCATCACTCGATCTTCTGATACGGGTTCCATGGTATTGCGGAGGAGTGTCCACCGCTGGATGTAGGAGCGGAGCGACTCATCCTTTCCTTGCTTGCAGGCCTGCAACTCGATGTAGGTCGTTGGCCTTGCGAATGTTCCCGAGAAACTCTTGATGAAGTTATCCTGGAATTCTTCCCATGTTCGGAAAGAGTCTTTGGGTTGGCTTGTGAGCCACCCGCGTGCCGAGTCTGTCAACATGAGCTGGATGTACTGCATTGCCATAGTCGACGTTTCGCCTTGGCAGGTGCAAGCGATGAGGTAGTCTTTGAGCCACAGTTTTGGGTCTTGATTCCCGTCATACTTTGGTGTGCCAGCCGTCAACTTGAAGCCTTTAGGCATGTGGGTGTCGCGGATGTTGAAGCTAAAGCATGCCGCGCCACACGGCTCCAAGTCGCGGTCAGCATGGTCATCCGTGTTTGCCGCACCAGCCGAGCGCTCCTTGCGGTTGCGGTCCACCGTCTTCTGGGTCAGGACGTCGCGAAGGTCCTTGACTGGCTGTCGCTGCGCTGCTGGGATGCCCGGGGTTGTTGGTTCGTGCGCTCGGTTGCTTGGCCCCTTGGCCGCCAGAGCTTCTTCGATTGCCCTTATGGAGGCAATTTCTTGCTTGTGGAGAAGGGAGCGTGCGTCTCCCTCCGGTGGCTGCGTGAGCCGGAGGTATGTCTCGACTGAGATCAGGGCGGCATTCGCCGTCTTTGGGACGGGTATCCTGTTCTCATCTTCGGTGACGAAGGACGAGTCGAGATTGCGGGTGAGCCTTGTTCGATCGGCTTCTGCCATGTGGGGAACGCGGGCTCTGGTTCGCCGTGCTCCTTGGTTAACCTCTGTAGAGGATGTGAAGGAGAGGGCGGCTCGCCTGGCACTCGATGCATCTGCATCCCTTTTGCGCCTGAGCAGGTCGGCTTTTTCGGCGCAGATCCGTTCGCCTTCCTTTCGTAGCAAGTACTGGACCGCCAGGTGGTCTTCTCGAGGTGCGTTGGGTGGGTGGAACGTGCCCTCGTCCACATGTTTCATGGCTTGGATCGCCATGTCCCGTGTGATGACAAGTTTAGTCTGGTCCGGCATGTCCACCTCTAGCGGATATGCGGGTTCTTCTTCGTCGTCATGCGGTGCTGTGCCGGCCATGAAGACTTGCTTGGGGTAGACTTGAGTCGGAGAGTTGGTGCTGCCGCTGCTGCTTCTGTCACCCGCTTCTTGCTCGGGGTCAAAAATCGCTGCAACGTGGCACGCGGCGCAGTCGTTGTCGCGTCTTCCCGCGATCATCCATGTGCTCACGCTCACCGGGGCGAGTGCGATTGGCTTGGGGTAGACTTGGGATTTCCACGAAGATGAGGGCGTGCGCGACATGGCTCACGGGCGCGGGCTCCTGGTTGCCCGTGCGGGTGCGACAGTCGAAGTGGATCTTGACTTGGTCGACCGCACGACCAAGGTTGGGATAGTAGACTCGATTCGCGCGACCGTTGCCGAAATTGTCGATGTAGATGCCATCTTCGCGGGTGCAGTGGGCGCGGCCTCCGCGGGTGCGGCAGATGCGATCTTCGCGGGTTCGGCGGGCGCGGGGGTTTTCGATTTAGGTGACACCGTCGCGCGTAGAGCGGTAGTCGTAGACCTGAGTATACCACGACTATCGATGCAGCAGAATATGGAGCCGAAGGTGATGTGTATACCTTTGCCCAGATCGGCGTACACCGACTGGTGGGCTGGCGGGTGGAGGACGTACTCGAAGGAGCCGAATCGGATCGACTCCCTGACGGCGGACACGCCGATCTTCATTGCGGATGGAGCCGGAGCGACCATGATCCTAGCACTTGTTTGACCTTCCCACAGACGGCGCCAATTGACGAGGTGTTAACTCGACAAGTCCCAAGGTTGTGCACCCCAGGTTGATTGATGGGGAGAGAGATGAGTGCAGGTGGTCACGACGGCTGACAAGCAAGGATATACCCAGGTTCAGGCTCCCGGAGGATAACACCCTAGTCCTGCTTGTCTGGTTATTGATGCGAGTTGTGGTTACAATGGCGAGATTGCGATCTCGCTAGGGTTTGTGGTGGTAGCTATGAGCGTGTCCTCTGGGACGAGCAACCCTCCTGGCTTTATAGGCAGCCAGGTCTCGGGTGGTTGGTGCCAATGGCAACTACAGATATGGCAGGTTATGCTTCCTAACCGACTTGGACTAGGTTACATGGTACCCCGCGTGGGCCTTCTGTGGGCCTTCCTGTACTTGGCGCGGCCCAGGTAGCCTTATCATGGGCTACACGAAAGGCGGCCCCACGTCACTCAGGTAGTGATAAGGAAAAGGATAAGAATGAGACGAGATATTTCAGAAGCATTTTCCCTCCTACTCTGGCTTGACCCGTTCCACCTAACACCCTCTATATCTGCTTGTCAAGCCGGGGCGAGTCCACGCAACTTAGTTGATAAAGCAAGAGCCCATATGGCAATTGCTGCACTGGAAGCAATCGTCACTCGGAGTTCTTCAGATTCCTCTGTTTCCTGGGTGGCCATCCACAAGTGCACGTACTCCAGGAACCTAAACATGTGCCTGAGTAGCCACTCAACTCGACTCCATACAACCAGTCCACCCAGGAAGTTCATTAACTTAGTGGATGTGTACTCTGAGGTGAAAATCACCATGCTCACGGCCCTAAGTATAGAAGACACTACCTTAGGCGAAGACAACCATGAGCACAGCATTGAGTAGTCACTTAGCATTTTGTAAAACTTTTCATTGATTGCATAGCATCAATAATCCTACTAAGTATTGCATAGGAACCTAGACACAGGAGTAAGGAATTTCTACACAGGTCTAGCATAGCAGAACTATCCTACACATGCTTATATAAAAATACAGTAAGCAATGCATATAGAAAATAGTAGGAAGTTTATGAGGCGTGCCACTTGCCTTTGAATGGTGTCTTTGCTCACAAACTCTCTTCAACATAACTCGGAGCTCTCCGTTCAATCTAACAGTATAGACAAACAACAATACAACAATCAACACAACATCACAACGCGTACAAACACTTTCATAATGAACAAACAAGTTTCATAAATTTCTAAAGGAAATTATGTTTATGCATGATGTGCATAATATTTCTAAGGACTAAGAATGCATGCCATGCCATGAAAATCTTCTAAGTTAATGCAAGAAAAATATGTTGGTCAAAATGACTAAGGACTAAAGTCATAGGTTGGAAAAATAACTTTGTTATAAATCATCTTGAATAAGCAATCTAATGGCTTAGTCATTATGTGCATAAATACTTCAAGGTGAATAAGCACTCTAATGCAAGAAAATACTAAGTCTATTCTTCAAGGTGATCAACAATTATTAACAACTCTTTGTAAATTGGATATTAACTATAATGAGAGAGACAAACACCCGACCAACCACTTATGTTGTGGAACAGGTCTCATGTACGTGGACATGTAAGGTTAGTCTCCAGGCCGCTTCATCTCACTATGCCGCTAGGATCCAACATACTTTAAAGATGGTAATAAGATGATCGAAATTTCTTTATGTCTAAAATGAAAGACAAGATTAGGAAAGAGGGAAAAGATAGAAAGAAGAATGTAGAATCTTCTCCTTGCTTTCTTTTCTTCTTGATGTGCTGACTTCATTTCAATTTTGCAGACTTGATGGCTTTGAAGACTTGATGGTGTTGATAGCCTCGAGGTTGGTCTTGAATATAACTTAGTCATCATAAGGGCTAAGAGAAGAAGGGAGAAAAGAGAGAGAGAGAGAGAGAAAGCAAGTCTTAGAAAATATTTCTGGTTGGTCTTCATGAACTCCTTCTCGCTTTTCTTCTAAGTGCTTCTACTCCTTGCAGATACTTCTGTAGTCTTGTTTTCTTGGCTAAGTCCTTCATTGGTCTTCTAGCTCCATGTTGAAAATCCTAAGGGTCTACGTGCATAGAACTCTACCAAAACACTAAGTTGAAATAGTCCTAACTTAGAGAAATAATGAAGAAGTTTTTCCTATGGGAAGTATAACTACAAAATAAAATATGCTATGTATGAAATTCAACTTTTAATCACAAGAAAGCATTATAACAACTTTTGTGATTTTTATAAATATGCATAAATTTATAATTGCAATTTAATTAATTTCTATTATAGGAAAATAAAAAAAGGTAAATACAAGATCAAAGTTTTCTGTGATTAAATTTTTATAACAAAATTTTATAAATGGTGTTAATAGACAGAGGGGATTTCATTAAATTTATAGCAATTGGATTTACTCTAAAATGATTTTTCTATCAAGAGTTATGTCAAAATTATTCAAATTATTCAAACTAAACATATAACTATTAAATCATCAAAATAATACTGAAATATATTTTATAACAGAGGCATCATATTACAAATATTCCAAAGTTTCTAAAACAATTTTATTTGCAATTTTGAATTTATATATTTAAAGTTATGACAAATATACTCAAATCATCCATTTGAGATTTTAATATTATAAACTAACTCAAATTTGAATTCTAACAGATCAAAAATATTCTACATGTCAAGGGCTTACCAAATATATAAAATTTGTCAAATTTGGATTTATGGTTGAAAAGTTATGAAGGTTTGAATATGCATGGGCTTTTCTATAAAACTGCCAATTCTGTTGACTGGGCGCTGACTGGATCTGACGTGGCATCCACGTGGACACTGACTGGAAGGCTGACATGGATAAGTGGTTGGATCTGGATCGTTAGATCCAGATCTGACGGTCTAGATTGGACCGTACCCGTTCAGCGCAAGGATCTAATATCGGGCGTCTAAAACAGATCAGACGGTCACGGGGCACTGACCTGAGGGTGGCGGCCCGAGTCGCCGGACTTGGAGAAGGTGGCGGCGGCGCGACACGGCCCTCGTCAGAAGGGACGCTCCGGCGTCTCCCTAGCTTGGGACGGAGGCGGGAGGTGCGGCGCGAGTGGGCGCGTGCGAGGCGAAAGACTCGCCTCGCGCGTCCTCTGCCAGCGGGGTGATGCGGACCGGGGACCTCCCGCCGGTGAGCTTTTGCTCCGCTCTATTAGGGGGGCGAGGAGAGGAGGGGAAAGGTACAGCGGGTCCGCACGGGCGAGGGGAGGAGGAAGGAGGTGGTCTCGGGGAGGGAGGTGGCTTCCTCTTGCCGGAGTTGAAGAAACACGGTGGCGGTGGCGGCAGACTCCGGTGAGAAGTTAGAGCAGCTCGACGGCGCAATTCAGAGAGGATTTAGAGGGGAACGACGCCGGTTAGGGTGGGGTATATATAGGGATGTAGATAGGAAACGGACTCCGCGTAATTTGCTCGAATTTTTGGAAACGAATCGGAGTTGGTCTCGGGAGGAAATTACGGCCGGAGGTTGAAGAAGTGTGACGTCATCAGTGACGTCACAGGCATTTTTCCTTTTTTGTTTTTCTTTATTTCTTTTATAACTTTTGATTTAACTGTACAAATCAATTCAAATAAATTTCTAAAATTTTGTAAAAACAATTTGTTTGTGTTAAACCAGTTGTGGGCATGTTTTGAAAACTTTTTAAAATTAATAATTTTGAATTATTCATAAAATACAAATTAGTCCATTTAGGTCAATTTGAATTTAGGAATTTAATACATTCATTTGGGGTTAAATAAAATTTATGAAATACCCACATACAAATATGTTTGAATTTAAGTTAATTTAAATTCATTTTCAATAACCCTTCATTTTTATTTTGGTATAATAGTAAAATAAATAAATACAATTATTTGTAAGGAAATGGGAAATATAATAAATTAAATTTAATATCAAAATATTTTTTGAACCATTATGTTTTATATTATGATAAAACATTTGAAAACTCCATAAAATACCTTTGGAAAAGATTCTAGATTTATTCCATTTCTTATATTGAATATATTCATGAAATTCATTTTATGTTTTGTAAATTAATGAAAATAATTTAAGTCAATGAAATGCTTATTTGGATACTTAATTAATTATAAAATCTATGAAGTTTTAAAGTTATAAATTATAGACTTGTAATTTCCAAAACTATCTTTTAAACTCAGGTAAGAGAATGAAAATCATTTTATAAAGTTGTCATACTTTAGTTTACTTTTAGGTACTTTGAAAAAGTGTTATTAAGTTTAATAAATAGTCAAAGGTTAAATATTCAAAATCAATTAATGAAACATTTTAAAGATGAAGGTGTACTGGAATAATTATAATTTATCTTACCAAATATAATGGTTTCTATTATGATTTTAGTATTTTATTTTAATAAAAACAAAAGTTTCAAATTTTAGTGATTTTCAAACATTACAAAATGTTGGGATGTTACACTCCCTCTGCAGGCCGCACCGAGGAGATTTTCCACTTCTCATCGACGGCAAGAAACGGCCGTAGCCGACGCCCCTCTCCTCCATCTCTTGCCATTTTTGGCTCTCCTTGATCCCCTCTGGGTGACCTAACCCCTCCCCCTTCTCTTTAGCTCAGAGATTTCCCTGACGCCGCGCTCGTCCATGACCTGAGGAGCTCGTCGCTGGCTTCGCCATGGATCCGGGCGGTGCATGCGTGATCTTACGACATCCCCGAGCTCGCCGTCGTCTCATTCATCTCCAACCCCCGTCTTGGGCCGTGCAACGCCCGAGGTGAGCGCACCGTCCGTGCCCTCCTTTCTCTTTTCTGGTTCGTCTCCGCCCAGTCGCGTGGAAGAAGAGGACCCGAGCATCCTCGATCTGAAGATCGACGGCTGAGTTTGAACGCCGCTGGTGTTGACCGTTTTTCAGCGCCGCGTGCGCGCGTCGCGCCATGTTGGGCCGGCCCAGCTCTGTCCCCATTCTCACCCGGACCGTCCTCGGCTGGATCTGGCCCAGATCCGGCCCATCCTCGTTTTTTCTTTTAAACCTTTCCCTGTTTAAATTACAGAAAAGTAATAGCCTACTCCCTCTGATCCATAAAAAGTGTCGACCATTTTGTACTAAGCTAGTATAAAATTTGAACTAGAGGACCGACACTTTTTGTGGATCGGATGTAGTAGCTTTTATTCATTTGTGCTAGATCTGTGCATGCTAAATTAGTGAAGTAAATTTTGTAGCCTAGCTATTGGTTTTCTTAACCATGTGGCGCTGGACTTTCTCCAAAATATGTTTTCATGTGTGTGCTATAATAGATCTTGTGGAAAGTATTATTTTCATCAATTTATTAATAACTTGAGATTTATAAATCCAAATCATGCAAACTTTGGCTCTCTGGAAAGCTTATAAGATTGCCTACCTAGATCTATAAGCCACGCATGCAGGAGATGTTTTGAACTAAAGATCTATTAAGTTTAAGAATTACACAAGTAGCTATTTGGTGATTTTTAATTCATTAATTAAAATTTCTTTCTGGAGTAAATCCAATTGGATGTGGTATATATAAGTCGTAGGTTTCATATGCTATAATGGTAGATTTTCCTGTGTATAATATGTGCATGGTGAATCAATTCCTTAAACCGTAGGTTATTCCTCATAAAAATGTATATTTACATTCTCTCAAAATAGTGTGTGTTTAGTTTTGATTGTTTGAGCTACCCCTGTCTATGCAAATATGTTTGGAGTATTTTTGTAGAGTAGCCACAAGTTTTATATAGCATACCACACTGGTTTGGCACCAAATATTTTATATTCTTTTTTGTGCATAAATAATGGTCAGAATTTTACTTTCCTTTAAATCTGGGATAACGTTAGTTAGGATTATCAAAATTAGGTGAATAAAATTCCTGCAGGAAGATAAAATTCATATCTTTCCAGAGAAATTAACTTTGCATGCAGGGGATATATAAAACATAAACTACATCCTTTTTGGTGTTGACATCAGTAGCTTTGAGATGATTTTTAGTTTCTGTTTGGAAGTAGTTTTGGTGCATAAACAATTTTCAGAGTTTCCTATAGTAACTAGGAGCACTGTGGTATAAGGGTTTCTTTTTATGAGCAGTATTCTAAGAGTTATGCCTTTTCCATCTAAACAACACCATAATAACTATTTAAATGTATTACTTATATTTTCTGTGTTTGGATATAAGCAATCTTGTGTCTAAAACTTGTCAACTTTGTAATCTAGAACCTAAACTAAACCCTTACACTTGTTTTTAAAATATTAATAGTGTTGTGGTGTTCCCCTTGTGTGCAATTAGCATAACCTATTTCATGCCATAGTGTAGCACTATATGTTTGGTGTGTTTTGTTTGTGATTGTGTTTATGGTTGGGTGGACTCCTCCAGTTGGTGGTTCTGTTTTGCAATGCTTGCTGTTAGTTCTTTTACTTTATATTATTGTCAACATTCATCTTAGGATTTACTCTAGTTTTGTTATTCCTTTCATGTTCCGGTAGATCCGCAAGCAGAGGAGGAGCAGAACGTGGTATCTGAGCACACCTACGAAGAAGAGCCAGACCAGGGACGGTAATTAAGCAAGGCAAGCCACCTCACCATTGTAATAAATCCCACTATTTTATCAAGCATGTTTTGTTTTCAAAATAAAATAATGCATGCTTTACTTCTTTCGTGGCACATTGCCACCCGAAAACTATTTTACAAAATATTGTTTGGCCAAAGTTATCTACTAGATTATTTATTAGGTGTTACAAAATAAGTTTCTCTTGGTAAGCCTTGTTGTTGAAGGCTCCATCAAGAATATCAAGATTTCTAGATGTATACTCTTATATTCTGACCTCAAAACTATAAGATGGGGACTTTTTTGATAAAATTGTTTTACGGAGGAAAACCCGAGTTGCTGGGAGCAATCGGCGAGTAAGTGTTTTATTGAAACCCAAGTTGCTGGGAGCAATCAGAGATGTTTGCAAAAACCCGAGCTGTTGGGACTAGTCGGAGGATTGGAAGTTGTTTTTGAAAAACAATTTACAGCCTTAGCAGCCGCTTAAAAAATTATCCCGTGCAACCACACTACCTGACATGGGTAGGGCTTAGCCGGAAGCTTGTTCGTTTTAGTATTGGGGATCTCATACTTTCTATGGGGGCTGGGCCCTCGAAGCCGGGTTGACGTCTGTACGAGGCAATACACATGTGAATGGACTCGCGCCGGACGATTACGGCGGGTCTCCTGCCGTGGCGGTGTGGCTTCCCGAGGAAAAACCAAGAGGTCTACTGGAGCACACGGTGCCGAGGAGAACAAACCTACCGAGAGGCCCCGATACTAGTGTGGACATAGTGAAAATCTTTGATCTGGTTATCCGGACCCCCGCATGATGTCGTATGACGGGCCGTGGCAGACACGGCGGAAGGAAAGATTGGTGTGGGTAAAGTGTGCAACCTATGCAGAGTGTAAATCTATTCGAATAGCCGCGTCCGCGGTCATGGACGGTTGGAAAGGCCAGTGATCTAGGCGTATGGGCAATTTTAGTTTTAAAAAGGAGAGTGTTTCTCGGAGGAAAACAAGGAGGCAACAAGGTTGTACCTGGGAGGTACGGAATTTGGGGTGAGGATGGTTGATCTCGGGGAGACAACCAGTTCGATCTCAAGTCAGGAAAAAGGGTTATCCCTATCCTACTGTTTTTATAAGTTTTTTACAAAACAAAGATTTGAACTTGGGTATGTCCTTGCTATATCTAAGAGAAGAGAATTCTATCTCTAAATGTTTTCTTCAACAAAGATATAGAGATGTCGTACTCTCTAAGTCTAAAAATCAGGGTGTTCGAAAATTAAGCCCTATAGTTGTATATAGGAACTATCCTAGTTTTCGAAAATGCTTTACTTGCATCTACATGAAAATTGAAACCTAGAGGTGGTCTTGCAAGTACGTAATTGTACTCATATGGCTTTGTCCCTGGATATTCAAATGTACAGATTTCAACGAGGAGGTTTATGTCGAGGAGGAGGTGTATGACGACGACTTTGCCACTTAGTTGTCACCTGTCAACTGAACTTGTGGGATCAGCGTCCAGAGATGACAAGGGCCGACGCTAGCCACGTGCTTCCGCTATCTTAGGTAATTCTGGCATGCGCGACGATGTTTGCAGACTTGGTCGTATGACCATTTATATGTTGTAAGACTTTTATTCGTACGACTTGAATGATTTAACTCTTTGATATCAATGTTGGTTATGTGATTGCGATGCACTGATCATTCGGATCGTGATCTTTTACATAACATGGGCATCTCGGACTTGTTCCGAGGGGTCCTTACAAGCAGTTGGAGCAATATGAGTGAATGTAAAATCATTATTATTGGTCCTAGTGAAATCACACAACTTATTATTCTCAGCAGTACTCATGTTAGCTAAATAAAATTCAAACCGAAATAAATAATAACAAAATCAAAATAAACAATTTAATGCAAGTAACTATTTTTTTCATTATTTTTATATTAAGCAAACAAGACAGTAATACAAATAAACTAAGCAAGATAATAACAAAATAAAGAGATTGGAAGTGAGAGACTCCCCTCGTAGAAGAGCTTAGTTTTCCCTCAGGTGATGCTCTCGGATCGTTAGGCTACCCCAAGAGGAAGGTGTGATGATGCAGAAGCAACAAGTTTTCCCTCAGTTTTGAAACCAAGGTTATCGAACCATAGGAGACTATAATTCTTCCGGAGGTGTCAACGGCGCCAGAAATTCTTGTTGACTGCTACGTTGGCCTAGAAGCTGCACACAACACAATCAAGATACTTGGCTTCAACTCAACAGTGAGGTTGTCAATCTCACTGGCTTGTTGTAACAAAGAATTAAACGTATGGTGTGGAAAATGATGTTTGTTTGCAGAGAATGAAAGTAAAAGGATTGGAGTAGGTTGAATTATCAGTTTAACGAAAGGGACCGGGGTCCACAGTTCACTAGTGGTGGCTCTCCATAAATAATAATAGCTACATGCGGGAAAACAAATTACAGCTGGGCAATTGCCAAAATAAAGAAGTGGATAATGATTCATCTACTATAGTTATGATGTCTAGTATGAGTTTCATTTGGGCACTACAACAATATACATAGAGCATTTCAACCGCACATATGACTAATAATCCACCTTCCGGTTAGCGTCTGCACCCCTTTTAGTATTAGGTTGCAACCAACAGATTATTGCATTAAGCAAAGTGTGAAAAGTAAGTAATACAAATATATCTTTGGACAAATCAGTAATGTTTTAATCCCTAGAAGCAACAGTACATCTACAATCTTAGAGGTTGATGTCACTCCCCCAGATTAAATACAGACAAAAACCCACTGTTGAGCATAAATACTCCCTCTTGGAGTCACAAGCATCAACTTGGCCAGAGCATCTACTAGTAATAGAGAGCATCCAAGATCATAAATAGCACACAGATAATATATTATGAAGTAATAACATAGTACTCAATATTCATCGTATCCTAGCAAACACAACATGGAGTATTACATAAAGATGATCTTGATCATGATAGGCAGATTACAAGATCTAAACATGGTAGCGCAAGAGGAGAAGACAACCATCTAGGTACTAATCTTGACCCGTAGTCCAAGGATGAACTACTCACGCATCAGTCCGGAGGCGGACATGGTGATGTAGAGCCCCGCGGTTATGATTTCCCTCTCCGGCAAGGTGCCGGAAGAGGTTCTGAACCCTCCCGAACTAGGGTTGGCGACGGCGGTGGCTCTTGAACTCGTGGAGGAAAAGTGTTCACGTATGAAGAGTTTTTCCTCGGGGGTTTAAGTAGGCGAAAGGGCGAAGGCGGCGGAGGCACGAGGGCCCCACACGACATGGTTGCGCGGTAGAGGGGGAACAGCGCCTACACCAGGTGTGGGTCCCTTGCTGCCCTTCTTCGACTCCTTATCGATGTTCTGGAAGCTCCCGAGAAAAATAATAACTATAAAGTGTATATAAAACATGTAGCAATTGGTATATTATAAGCATGGAACATAAGAAATTATAGATTTGTTGGAGATGTATCAGTTATCCTCATAGCATCATCACGGATAACGGGACAAACTTCTCACTTGGAGAGATGCAGATATTCTGCAAGGAGAACGGCATCCAGCTTGACCTTTCTTCAGTTTCACATGCTCAGTCAAACGGACAAGTGGAGAGGACAAACCAAGAGTTGCTCAGAGGTATCAAACCAAGACTCCATGTTCCATTGTTCCGGGTGCTGGGAAGAAGAGCTGCCATCAGTCGTCTGGAGCATAAACACAACCCCAAATAGATCAACAGACTTCACTCCTTTTTTCATGGTATATGGGGTAGAAGCCGTGTTACCTAGCGATATCCTTCATTATTCTCCAAGAGTTGCAAACTACGTTGAAACAGAGAACGAGCAAGCCTGGCAAAATTCAGTTGATATGCTTGAGGAGGCGCGAGAGTTAGCTCTGGAGAGATCAGCCATATATCAGCAAGACCTGAGGCGTTATCATAGTCGCTGGGTTAGATCTAGGACTTTCCTGGAAGGATACTTGGTCTTAAGACTTGCACAAAACAATGTCGGCTTTCACAAGTTGACTCCCCCATGGGAAGGACCTTTCGTGGTCAACACAAATTTATGCAATGGATCCTACTACTTGGTGGAGATCAGAGAGCAAGCTATAGTAACAGGAAACAACACAGACCATACAAGATATCCAATGACACAGAACGACAAGCCCTGGAATATAGCAGAGCTTAGACCATACTACACTTAGTTTTGTGAGCTCCCCGATGAAACGAGCTCCACCTATTTGTATCTTTTCAGTTTCAAAGCAACAAGTTTCAGACACGCTCTTTTCCTTACCAGGGTACCTAAGGGGACTGGAAAGTTTTCAATGAGGCGGCTTGCTAGCTACATACATATTATATGATCAATGAAATGAGGGAGGCACCTTTAAAAACAATAGAGTATTGCCTTTTCAATTCCTTATTTTACATGTGATCAGGGGTCTTGGGGCTTACTAACTAACAAAGTTGTAAGTTACAAACTTAAGACTCGGCAAAGACGCTACAATTATTCCTGGTAATACTTGTCTGCTAGTTGGGTGTATTCTTACATGATATATGACCATGTGCTAAATGTTCGGCTTTCAGTCTGACAATAATGTCCATGGGGACTTAGCAGACCCTGTCTGTCTTGGAGATTTTATGCACGAAATATGTCATGAGAAAACCAGCTTTGTAGAGAGCTAAAGAAACCAAAAGGGTCATCGAAACCAAAAGGACTTGCATATTTTACAAAAGGTATAACTAAGGCGCATCAGAACAGGTATAACTAATAAGAGTTTAACCTAACCTATTACATGCCATATATGCCAAAAGTATATTGTTGAAGGACAACACAGTGTATTTCAAAGTTTTACAAGCCGAATTATACTGCCGGGCCAGTGGTTGAGGGGCACTACTAGGAATATGGTCATTTGTGACGGTTCAAATTCGTCACTAAATCGTCACCAAGGTTTGTCCGTGACGGTTTTGTGACGATTTCGAATTCGTCAAAAGCTGGGCGACAAGGGGGGATGTTCATGACGTTTTTGCGAATCGTCACTACCGTTGTGACGATATAGGAATCATCACTGTGTTTAGTGACGATTTAAAACGTCACTAATCGTGATGACGTGGACGTCTTTGTGACGTTCCAAGACGTCTCTAAATGAATTCAGCTCGGTCCGTTGAGACTGTTACAGTTTTGGGCCGTAGCCGTTTTGGGGTGCGTTACATTGTCGGCATTGGCCTTTTTAGAGTCCATTATAGTTTTGGGCCTTGGCCAGTTTAGGGTTCATTAAAGTTTTGGTCCTTGGCCTTTTTCCGGCCCAGTTATATTTTGCCTGCATTAGGACCAAGGAACCCATCAGAATCAAAGTACATCTGTTTATGCTTGAGACCACTCATACTAGTATTGGATGCACCTGAATAGCATATGTACAAAGATTGTTTCAAAAAAACAGCACACATCCAAAAGAGTCTACAAATATAACAATTTTAGCAGATAGTGCGTACAAAAAAACTTGCCTGCAACACTCCCTTCAGCATCAGGACTTCCTTTGTTTGTTGACTTAGAGCCTTGATCACTCTGCACAGTTTCCTCCACAAAACTGCACAGGTCTAAAGACTCCTCCCCAATTACTGATGGACTTAGGCTGTTGCCTTGTGTTATGGCACATGACTCGTGACTTGAAACTGTCCTACCACCTCGAACACCATGCGTCTTCTTAAGCATTTCCACTAAGGTGGGGATACCACGTGCACGCAACATGAGCGCGTTCCGCCTCATTGTGGCAGCCCTGATCTTCTCTATTTGAATGAGGGGTGCTTCATTACATGTATACGAACAAAGTTTAGCCAGTGAGGGAAGCAAGGCAACTCAAGCAACTAACGTAAATGATTTCAAAAAACAACACACATCCAAAAGAGTCTACAAAGATAACAAATGTAGTAGATTGTGTGGACAATTGTACGAAAGAAAACTTGCCTGCATCAGTCAATTCAACACTGGCACCAACAAACCCTTGATCACTCTGCACAGTTTCCTCCACAAAGCTGCGAAGGTACTCATCCTCCTCCCCAAATACTTTGTCATCACGGGGAACATGAGAGCTCTTGTGAAGAGTTAGGACACATGACTCGGGACTTGAAACTGTTCTACCACTTGGACCACCATGTGTGTTGTTCTTCAACACTGATATCCAAGAGGGAAGACCATAGGAACTTAACACTTTCTTGTTCCGCCTGTTTGTGGCAGTCATGTTCTGCAACAATGCCCCTAAGGAGGGAAGACCATAGGTACACTATTATTCAGACTAAAACATTACACTTCAACTACAAGATTATCAACATTAAACATAATGACGTTGAAGGTTGTAGTTGCTTACTAGCCAGCTGCTTGTTCGTCACGCCTGATGTTGAGGGGTTGGGTCATGTTGGCAAACCAAAATGAATACGAATTAGTGATAACATACACATCATATGGATGCAATTAAAGAACCAAGCAACATATAGGTTCATGAACAGATAAGCAGGGTAACCAGACTATGTTTGGGAGCAGGTTCATCCATGCATGATAACAGGGTAATAGTAATACAGAGGTTGATAAACGGAAATTAAAGGGCATGCCTTGGTAAAGATTTGTAGCAAGAAAGATCAGCAGCATGTAATCATATATGTATTGGTTGCAGCATGCAAGATCCGTAGCAGGTAATCACAAATGGACTGCAGTAAACGAGATCTACAATCTACAGAGCCTAAGCCAAGCAAGATCCGCAACAATCTTGGACTGGTTGCATGCAGCAAGTAAGATACATAGCAGGTAATCATATATGTGATTTAAGGTGAAAAACTACGCTAGCTAAGAAAAAGAAAAGGGCTGCGCTAATGGCAAGGAGCAACAAAAGGGCAGCTAGCTCGAAATCCTATAAATCGAATACCTCCTAGCTTCAGTTATGAGAGAGAACTCCAAGGCAGGATAAAGACTGAGTTGGATGGGCTTCCGGGGCAGAAAACAATAATTTTCTAGCGTATGAACACCAAAACTAGCAAAGATCTATCTATCTAGTATATGCAACGGTGGCGGAAACTGGTCACATACCTCTCGTAGACCGAATAGCGGGGATTACGCTCCCGCACAGGTGTTGCCGATGAAGCCGTACATAGCCAAACTCAAGGTCGCGGAGAACTTGACGCGACAAAGTAGACGATGACGCGGTGGTGTCGATGGGCGCACCTAGGGGAAGGGGGCGGCGCCAGCGGTAGGGCATCGGCAGAGCGGCGACAGTGGCGAGACGACGTCGCCCAGGCACCTCAAATGTGGCACCTCCGAGTACTCACAAGCATACAGAGCTTAACAACAACCCCCGCTCACTCAGATCCAGCTGATATCACAAGAGTAGAACTTTTCTTGAATCCCGCAGGGCAACGACGCCCATCGGTATAACTTGGTGGGAGAGAGAAAGCAAAGCGTGCGGAGAATTAACTAAGGCCAGCAGATACAACATTAATTGTATTTTGGATGTATTTAATCCAATTAATATGCATTGCTATATAAAGGGGGAAGAGGGCGTGCAAACTCATTAGCTCCCCCATGTGGGACTAAACAAAGGAGAGGGGGGAGGGGGGTTTGGCCGGCCATGCCATGGCCGAACCAGCCATGGGCCCCTTTCCCCCTTTGGTGGTTCAACCCCACATGGGCCTCTTGGCCCACTAAGTGGGCTTCCCCTTTTTCCTTCATTTTTAATTAATATTAAATTAATATAATTAATATATTTACATAATATTTAATCTCCCGTGACCCCGAACATCTTTCTGACATTCCCGGAACCATTCCAGACCTTCCCGAAACTCCTTCCGGGCCATCGGAACCCTTTCCAGATTAGTTCTCTCTCTCTCCAATCACCTCCTATATAATTCCAAAACTATCTCTGAGTGTTGTTAAGACCTTAAGTCTTGGTACGCTATGGTTCGAGAACACTCCAAACATGGTCGAGACCCTTCCCACGCCAATGACCGCCAGCGAGACCTGGATGCCTGTGATGGTCCTTGTGCATTCTATGAATATCATCGTTGAACCATAAACATGATATTCATTTCCTTTGTATCTACGATACTACCTTGTCCGAGATATGATCGTAGACATCCGATGCCCTTGTTGTATCTCGTTACTGACAAAGGTTAATAACTCGTCTGTGATATTACATCTCCATGACCTAGTCATAAGCTGCGCAACTATATAGACGTAATCTCACCGATTGAGCCTAGAGTATCTTTCCATTATGCAGATGAACAAATCCCGCTCTTACTCCATACGTCTCAACATACTCTTTCAAGATACCCAAGATAGACACCTTTATTGTCATGCTATAGAAGACATAACGTTTGATGCACTCAAAGTACCCCTACGGAGCAGCAATAAATACGATCTCACATTCTAAGGAATAATCTATCATATTAGTTCCTATTGCAAATGAAAAACATCTTAATACGATCTTATTGCAATACTTTGATGCGTATGTCCATCACCTTATTCTACCAATAAGATGACCCCATTGTCAACCGACAACATTGTCCATGATCGGGAATCTCGATCAACTGTTGGCCAATGGACTAGTTTATATAGACGCTTACTAGGGACTCTGGTTTGTCTATGAATCAGACGTGTATTAATAATTCCGATTAATACAGTTATAGAAATAGAAAAACATATTATAAACTTATGAGATAATGCGATATATTCTATATATTTATTTGCCTCTAGGGCATATATCCTTCAGTCTCCCACTTACACTAGAGTAGAAATAAACCATTGCATTTCACTCAATCATATCCCCTTATCAAATAAGTGTTATGTGATAATGCTTGCTTATGGAAGAGTGTCACTTCAAAAATCTGTACCATACATAATTGTATGTTCTTTGCGATTCATTGATATTAGCTTGTTTGATATTATCATGTTATCTGATAACATATATACATATACCATAACTTAAGTGAGACATTTCTTTCCCAGCGCTTACTCTGATTCTGTCAACTAGGCAATTGCTTTGCAAACACACTCAGTCATAGAGAACTTCTTGTAACATTTACAATCTCGCGATATCTATATACTTTCATACCTATGTAGAAGATCACGATGTCAATCTTGTGTCTAATACTTTTCTACTTCCAGTAAATTCTAAATTTACTTTGATAACTGTTCTTCTTCTAAGAACACGGGTCAAATTTTATCGAGCACATAATATGGTTCCTATATGATGTCGAATATCAAAGAATAGACCATCATATATTATAACCACTATTATCGTGTATCATTACACTTAATAATTAATTGGATTTCCATGGACTATTCCATCGGTTTTAATCTATTATGACTCATCAGAATTAATCCAAAACAATTTGATTATCTGGTGAAAATTCTTGTTCTATTCTAAATAGACACTATCTTTTAAATATTTTCACAACTTCATCTTTTTAATTAATTCTATTGGTACTATCCAAGATATGTTATTTACATACGTGGAATTAACTCCCACTCAAATTATGTCACCTACATATTTGAGGACATGAGCTCCCACTCAAAATATGTCATCTACATATATGAGGGTCTAAACTCCCACTCAAAAATATGTCTCTTACATATTCAACATGAGTAAACTAATTTTGACTCCCACTTAAATTTCTAAATCAAAATTTCTTTAGATATTTTGGTCAAACCAAAATCATTGATCATTTATCAATTCGAGTTTTAATCGATCCATTAGTGTTCTATTAACACTTATCCACGAATTTAAGCATGTCAACAAATTTTATGTTTTCCAAGACACTTTTCTTGACAAAACATGCTTCCATGTATTTCTTATAGTTGCATTTCTCATATAACACTTTCTATGATGATTAAGTAATCTTAACCCTTTAATAAATTTATAGTAACATTTATTGTTTTAATCCTTTTAAATGTAACTCGGATTTTAAGACTCAAAACACTTTGTTCGTATTATGATATTTCACAATTTTATTTGTATTCATAAGGTGTGCTTTGTTCTAACAACAAGATCTAAAATACTTAATATTAAACTGTGATCTGACAGCAAATATTAATATAATAACACCTTATTTAAAAGCTTGTTGCATGAAAATACTATGATCTATTTGAAGAGGATTGCAAGTAGAAAACAATTTTCAAGCCTCCTTCACTCTTATCATTAAATTTTCATTTTCATTAGACATATTGTTTTTGGAACATATTCCAATATTCTACTTTTATGAATATAGGTATAATATCTTATTTGAAGCTTCTAATTATATTCCATCAACCATAATTCGAAAAATCATATTTTCCTTGAAATTACATAGACATCAATACAAATTTTGCTTATGTTGGTATTTGGAATACACTCTCATCCTAATGTGAGTTTTCTACAAATAACTATTCGTGTATATTTGTATTATTGTATAATCATCTATTCTACGACACTTAATGTCGATCACACGAATTACCATTAAAAAATATCTATTTCCTAAAGTGGACGTCGACTATAATGTTTCAAACATATTAAGAGATTCTAAAAGAGATTCTGAAAGACCACACTTTAACTAAAATAGAGTACGATTATAATATTTCATATATCACTATATCTGATATTATAATTATGTTAATCGAATATCCAAAAGTCTTTTGTGTTAAAACCATAATTCAAAAATATTGTCCCGTTTGATCGAATCCTGTGAATACAATATTCACTAATCTCTCCTCTAAAAATTCCTTTGATCTTTAATCAAATTGTTTTCAGACTCATGATTCAATAGGCAAATAAATTTATTTACTTAAAATCATAGAAAATTCGAATCAATGAAAATCACCACTAATTAAATTTAGTAATCATCTAGTGTGACTTTCAATTAATTTCCTTGCACATTTACACTTCAATATCCAATTTAATTTTTTATGAATTCGGCACATGCAACACTTCAATAGATCAAAATATCTATTTTTCTTACATTGCTTTTATGATCAAATTTGGTGGTGTTTGTTCTTGCAACAAAATCATTTAATCCTTGGACACATAGTTTATCATTCCCGCTTTTATAAATGTATATCATTCGAGTAATGTAACTGAGATGTGATTTCATAAAACTTTACTCATGATATAAGACAACTGACTTGTTCCATAAAATAAAACAACTGATTTGTTCCATTACATATATGAATACCTTTGTCTTGTAACATTCAAGACACTAAATTAAATCACACTCTCACTATTACAAAAGGTCTTATCAAAAACTATTAATGATGTCGGCCCAGTGGGGACTGGGGTATGAAGAGCCCACTTCCCCCAGGCCTCGCACGCTGGCTAGTCAGACCGAATGACTAAGGACCAGGCCTCGCCGCCTGGCGGGACCCTCGAGAGGCATTTCCCCTCGAGGGCGTGAAGAGGAAACGAGGGCATCAAGGGGTCCCTCGCTTCAGGAGACCCTCTTGAGGCGCCAGCGCGCCTGGAGGGAAGTCAACAGGAATATCTCCACAGGCCTCCTCAGGCCTGTGGGGAAACGTCGCAGCCAAGGAAGTACGGTGTGGCGCACATGGCCTCTACAACGCCCACGTGGTGACTGTAGCACCCCAACTTTTATTAAAGTTGGAACACCTGTGTTATGTGCTAGTCCCTGGATCACTGCTAGCACCACAGTACAAAATATAGGATATCATTGCATAAGTATTAAATTGCTACAATGAGATCAAAAAATATTAGCCAAGTATAGCTTTATTACAAGTTTGCATAGCCATGAAGGCTTGCTAAAATTCAGAGTTCACAACGAAAGCAAATAACAATGAGCCTCAGCTTCAAGCATGCGCCACAGGCAGACATGTTGGGTGTAGACTCGAGTCCAAATCTTATTCTTCATTAGAATTACCTGCACATTTGAATATGCAACCCCCGAAGGAGGTCAATACAATGATGTATTGGCAAGTGACTATGGTAGATATAAAATGACAAGTCTAAAGTCTATATGCATATCTGTCTTGGTGGGGTTGGAGGCTATTTTGCAGAAAGCAAGTTTTCTCCTATCTTTTGTAAAACATTTTATTCCTCAAGACTTGGCACCAAGGGACAAAGCCCAAGTGCACCAACAATTATTTCCTTGGTCAAATTTTACTTTATGAAAACTGTGTTGAGATTCTTCCGCCCATCCTTGTCCAGCTGCTCGAAGTAGTCCATTTCCGGGGACACGGCTAAGTACTTAGTTTTAACTCTGCAGAGGTTGTGCACTTTCACCTTTAGACTCAATTTGTCCGAGAAATCCTATACACGCGGAGTGTATTTTGGAAAGGAGAGAATTGAGACAAGAACTTTCAGAAGAAGAATGCAACCATACTAGCAAGACCCGTTCCACCTATCATCTCTACATCTGCTTGTCAAGCTGACAGGTTGCACCCCCACAACTTAATTATTCTAGACAGAGCCCATTGTCAAAAGGCTGCACGGGAAGCTTCTAAACTTGGAGGGACTTGGTAATCTCTTCGTTCCTGGGTGGCCGTCCACAAGTGTACTTCTGGGTAACAACCACCATACTCATGGCCCTACGTAGAATAGACATTCATCCTAGGCGACGACAACCACAAGCATAGTCCCAAAAGCCACTCAACATAAACCATAACAACCAATTCCACCCAGATGTGTATTTTAGATTTTAACACTTAGAAACATTTCCATAACATGGTAAACATTTTTATAGCATGGCTAAGCAACTAATAAAATCTTTTCATGGCTGCTTAGGAAAAGGGTGGCTACACACTATTAGGATATTTGTAAAATACAAACTAACTTAGCATTATAAAATAAATCAAAAATCTCTATCATGCACACTACTCAAAATATACTACATATGCATATAGAAAATATTGGGTATGATATGAGTGTCACTTGCCTTGGTAACAGGAGGAGCAAGCACAACAAGAATAACAATCACAAGCAAGCCCTTCCTCTTCTTCACAATCTAGCACAAGCAATAAATAAAATAAATACCAACACAATATCATCTCAACACCAAACATAAATATGTATGCATGAATGATATGCTAGGAAAATAGGACACAATTATTACTAATTTTTATCCTCTGTTATTAAATGTATGAAATATAATTTCTAGGAATTTCTTATTTTGTTTATCAATTAAATAATTGAAAACAATATAGCAAAACTTGATTTCTATAATTATAATTTTTATTGTTGTATGAAAATTTTCATTTAAGACATTTATTAAAATTGCTGGACATAGGGGATTAATAATACCCTAAAACAATTAAATTTATTTCCAAATCATTTTTATTATTTAAGTTATTATTTTAATAGCGAAATACTCCTATGAGGAATACACAATTTATAATTTGTCAAAAGGAAAAATAAATGATGTATAAATAAACTACACTAGCAGGGCTATCCGTGGATATAAAATTTACCGAATTTGGATTTACAGAACAAAAGTTATGAATTTTCTAAGTTTTGCACATTTTATGTTTTATTTATAAAATTCCTGCGAAAAAAAGAAATAACAGGGGCTACGTGGCGTGTTCCTATTGGACGGTACAGTTTCGACGCGGATCGCAGCGCGAGCCGTCCGATCTAATTTAAAATGGACGCGCGAGATTAGATAGATCTAGATCTGTTGGATCTAGATCTAACGGCCCACAATTCGTTGACCAAAAACGGGCGGCGCGGTCACCGGAGCTCACCCGTCCGCGGCGGCGCCACGGCCGGCGTTGGGCGCTCGTGCGTTCTAGAGGGCTACGGGACGAGCGAATCTTACTGAGGCGTAGCGGGCGTCGAGGCGGAGTCGATGGCGCGGTGGTGGTCGTCGGCGTTGTCTTCTCCTCCTCGTATAGCTCGCCGGAGTTGCTTGCGGCGGCGGTTCCTCTCGGGCGTGGACGAAGACGACGACTCGCTGCGAAACGGGGCACGAGACCGTGTCAAAAAGATGCGCAAGGACGAAAGAAAACTAGGGGAGGGGATGAGAGGGTCCGGGATGACCGGGGTGCACCGTACGGTGATCTTTTCGCCGGCGGAATGGCGGCGGCGGAAACACGATCACGAGCTCTCTGGCGGTGGAGCGGCCAAGGTTTTGGGCGCGGAGGGATGCGGCGGGGGTGGGGGTTTAAGTAGGGGGCGCGGGGGAGCAAACCTCGCGCTGATTTCGCTCGGGAATCACGGCCGGCTCCGATTCGAATCAGGCGCGATCTTTGGCGGGAGGAAGACGAAGCAGACAGGTGGGTCCCACCTGTCAGCGAGAGGAGGAAGGAGATGGGCTGCGTGGGCAGGCTTGAGCCGTGTTCGTACGCGCGCGCGCGGTAAATAGCCACAGGCCGGCCCGATTCCTTTTCCTTTTTAATAAAATTAATATCTATTTTTAAATACTGATTTCAAAAGTGATTTTTAAACCTATTCAAAATATATCAGAAAAATTCATAAAAATATGTTTTGGAAAGGTTATCAAAATTAGAACTTTTTAATATTATACTTGCCCATAAATAAATTGCCAAAATAATATTTTCTTAAAGGGGTTTAAATAAACATTTTCTGGAATTATAGATTATTAAATCTTATAATTTGATGTTTTATTTTTATATTTTTGTGCTGTAGTTTTATGTCTATGGATGAATGATGCACGAATGCAAAGTTTTAAATTTTTGCAAAATTTGGGATGTTACAGTGACGCAAGCACCTCCGTTGCCGTTTTGGTGATAAAGGAGTCAATAAAGTTGCGCCGCCTGCGGCAGGACTGCCAAGACCTTCCACTCTGGTGATAAAGCAGGTGGACGGCGCAACCCTCCAAAGAGTACGTCATTAAGGGCTCAACCTCAGAGACTGCCTTCCCTGCGGACAGTACTGCGCGGTCGGCCGCCTGTCGGCCACCGCGCCCACCTTTATCAGTGATGGACCGCGTCCATGGACGAGGGGGCAGCGGTGGACTCCTGCACCTCCGCGCCACTGCCGTGTGGGAACCACCTTGAAGGCCAAGCAGAACGAGAGCCGGAGGCGCCTATAAAAGCACCAAGACCTCCATCATAGGAAGGGTCGGCCAATTGCTTGCAACAACGCTTGTAAACCCTAGCAATACCAAGTAGGATTGCCTTTGGCTGGAGGAAGAAGAAGATCATCGCTTCCCTCCCAGGCTAGAACTGCCTCAAGGGAGCCCCCGGCAAGCTCGGCTGTACTGTAACCACCATAATCCAATACAGACAAGCAGGAGTAGCGGTCTTACCTCCTCACGAGGGCCGTGAACCTGGGTACGGGCCGGTGTCTATCTCTGTCGTGGGTGTTTCGTCTTCGGGTCCGACGAGCAACGTCGCCGTGCCCCTCGAGGGTCTTGACCTCCGCGTTCAGTCACCTTCACGAACTACACTTCAGGAAGTGACTACCCCTGTTCTTAGGGAGTCATAACCCGACATTTGGCGCGCCAGGTAGAGGATTGAGGGGCGTCAATGACCTTTGAGCCGCCTCCGCGCCATGGCAAACACCCGCGCCGCCCGCGTCAGCCGACGCGCGCCCGAAGGAGCGCACACCCCGCCAGGCGCCACGGCCACCCGCGCACGACGGGGCCGACCCCGCCGTGAAGAGCGCGCCCCCTCGGGCCCTCATGCGGAGGATCCCGAATGTAGGGACCCCTCGGACAAGTCCGAGATGCCCACGTTATGTAAGAGATCACGATCCCAATGATCAGTGCATCGCAATCACATAACCAACATAGGTATCAAAGAGTTACATCATTCAAGTCGTATGAATAAAAGTCCTACAACACATAGACGGTCATACGACCAAAGTCAACAAACCTCGTCACGCAGGACGGAATTAACTAAGATAGCGGAAGCTCGTGGCTAGCGACGACTCTTAACATCTCCGATCGCAGATTCCCACAAGTGCAGTTGACCGGGGACAACTAAGTGGCGAATTCGTCGTCATACACTTCCTCCTCGATGAAGGCCTCCTCATTATAATCTGGACATTTGAATATCCAGGGACAGAGCCACATGAGTACAATTACGTACTCACAAGACCACCTCTAAGCTTAGGTTTTTATGACAATGCAGGAAAAACAAATTTTCGAAAACTGGGAAGGCTCCTTAATGCAACTATAGGGCTTATTTTCGAATACAATGATTTTAGGCATAGAGAATACGACATCTCTATATCTTTGTTGAAGAACAACATTTAGAGATAGAATTCTCTTCGCTAAAATGCGACATCTCTATATCTTTGTTGAAGAACAACATTTAGAGATAGAATTCTGTTCGCTTAGATATAGCAAGGACATATCCAAGTTCCAAAACTTTCTGTTGTAAAAGTTTATCAAACACTAGGATGGGGATACCCCTTTTTCCTTCCTTGAGATTGGACTGATTTTCTCCCCGAGACCAATCATCCTCACCCAAATTCCGTACCTCCCAGGTACCTCCTGACTTTCTCATAAACATTGCTCCTTTATAAAACAACTTCTTTCTCCAGACGCCCAGTGTGGCCTTTCCAACCGTCCATGACCGCGGACGCGGCTATTCGAATAGATTTACACTCTCCAGAGGTTGTACACTTTCACCACAAGATTCGGATGGTCTGTCGTGGATCAACCACGGACTGTACAGAGACAGCATGCACACATTAGACGGCCAATCCTAATTTCCACTATGTTAGTGCTGGTATAAGAATATCCTCTTCGAGTGGGTTTGTTCTCCACGGCACCGAGTGAGCTAGCCGTATCGATCCGGTTTCCCCTAGTCTCACACCGCCATGACAGGAGACCCACCATTGCTTCCCGGTGGCAAACGAAGTCCACACTCTGTATGCCCATTCCCTGGCGGCATTCGGTTCCGGGGACTCTAACCCCATCTAGCCAATTGAGGAAATATTCGAACACCAACACCAACAAGCTTCCGTTAAGCCCCGTGCCCATTTTGAGGTAATGCGTTTGTACGGGTTAATTTTTTGGGCGGCAGCAGGGACTTCGAAATTAAACCCTCATCTCCGACTGCTCCCAGCAGCTCGGGTTTTCGCAACATCTCCGAATGCTCCCAGCATCTCGGGTTTTCATAAAATATTTCTTTCTCGTTGATTGCTCCCAGCAACTCAGGTTTTCCTCCATAAAACAGTTTTATCAAACAGGTTCCCATCCTATAGTTTTCAGGTAAGATAACGGAATATACTATTAGAACATTTAATCTTCTTGATGGAGCCTTCAATGACAAGACTCATCAAATAAAAACTCTTTTTTATAATACCTACAGCTATTCTAGTAGATAACTTTGGCCAAACAATATTTTGTAAAAATAGTTTTCGGGTGGCAAGACGCCACAAAAGAAGTAAAACATGCATTATTTTATTTTGAAAACAAAACATGCTTGAATAAAGTAATAGGATTTCATTATAGTGGTGAGGTGGGCTTGCCTTTCTCAAAGTATTGTCCCTGGTCCAGCGTAGTCGTGCTCAGCTACCTCGTACTGCTCTTCCTCGGGTTGCGATTCTACCGTAACATGAAAAAAAAACGAGACTAGCGTAAGTCCTAAAATGCGAGTTGATAACAATCTAAAGTATATCAAAAACAACAAGCATCACAAACAGAAAACACAACTAATGCATTAAATAGTTATTAGGGGCTGTTTACATGGTTTAAGCATAACTCTTAAGGTGCTGCTCCTAAAATTAAACGCTTCTACCACATTACTGCTGACACACATGTGGAGCTCTGAAAATTAGCTGTGCATGAAATCTATCACAAAACAAGAATTAAAAATCAGATAAGAGCTACTGATGTCAAACTTAAGCAGAAGATATGTTCCGTTTTATATATCTCCTAAATGCATAATTAACTTTTCTGGTGAGATATGAGTTTTCTCTTTAAGTGGAGATTTTATTCATCAAATTTGGATACTCCTAGCTCAAGTTATCCCAGTTTTAAAATAAAGTATACTTCTGACCATTATCTAAGTGCAGAAAATAATAAGAATTATTTTGGTGTCAATCCAGTGGGGTGAGTTAGATAAAACCTGTGGCTATCCCAAAAAAATATCGCCAACATTTATCTATAGACAGAGATGGCTCCACCAATTAAAACTAGATATGTCATAATCTCTGAAATTTCAGAAATGCAATTTAAGAGATTATCTACCTGTTTTTCAGGGATTTATTCACTAAGAAATACCTAATTACTGGAAAAATCTACATTTATAGTATATGATACCTCCAACACATATCTAACACTTCCAATTGGATTTACCTTAAAAAGTGTTTTTATAGAAGAGTTAAAAATCCCCAAACACATACTGATGTTATTCTTAGAGTAAATATAACTTTTGCTAGATTAATCTCCTGCATGCAAGATTTACCAATCTAGATAGGAATTATTACAAGCTTTCCAACAGATCCAATATTGCATGATTTGGATTTACAGAACCCAAGTTATTAAACAAATGGTGTAAAAGATACTTTTTACTAGATCTATTTTAACGCTCAACAGGAAACACATTTTGGACCAAATCCAATGCCACATGGTTAAGAAAACGTGCATGCATGTTACAAAATTTATGCCATCATTTTAGCCACTCTATATTTACCACAAACGATTTAAATCTAAACTCTATATTTACTGGAAAAATAACGGGAAAAGAATAAAGAAAAAGCAGGCCGAACGGGCCAGATCTGGGCCAGATCGGCCCAGCGGCGACGCAGAACAGCGCGGGGCTGAGCTGGGCCGGCCCAAGCGCTGCGCGCGCGCCGGCGAAGCGGTAAGCGACCGTGGATGTGGGATCCAACGGTCCCTGATAGATCGGGCGCGGTTCAAAAACAACCGCTGATCAGAAAATCGACGGCCTCAGGCCATCGTCTTCCTTCCGACCGAGAAAACACGAGCAGGAGCTCGAGAAATGACGCCGAGCACGGAGGGCTCACCTAGGGCTCGCGTAAGGAGGTGGTTGGAGGTGGACGCGGCGTCGAAGGGGAGCTCAGGGGTGGTCGCAAAGCTTGCATGCAACGTCGGAGTCCGAGATGGTGACGACGGCGTCCTCCTCGGGTCGTGGACGAACCAGGTGCTCTCGAGCTGCAACAGAGCCAAGGGAGGGGAGTTAGATCCAGCCGAGGGGAAGCCAGGGAACCAAAAATGGCGAGGAATGGCTGAGAGGAACGAGTGCTACGGCAGTTTCCTTCCTTCGGCCACCGAAGGAAATCTCTTTGTCCACAGGGCGAATGAGGGGGAGAGCTTGGTGGTTTTCGCCAGAGGGGGAGAGGAGTGATCTGGTAGGAGCCAGGGAGGGGGAGAAATGGACAGGGGAGGGCTCGGGCGATTTAAAACGAGCTCCACCCGATCTAGGGTTTGCTCGGGCAGGAGAGAGGGAGGGGGGTGTCTCCTCTGTTCTTACTGGCTCAGGTGGGCGGTGGAGAGGGGGCAGCCAGTGAGAAGAAGGGTGGTGGCCTTCGGTTGGGTGGAAAAGAGAAGAAAAGAGAGAGGAGAGAGGATAGGTTGGCCCTAACCCATGACAGGTGGGATCAGGGGTGAGGTAGCTGCTCTCCTCCTCAGCAGGTGGTGTGGAAAGGAGTGTGAGAGAATAAAAAGGTGAGAAGTTTGAGTAATTAGCTCAAATGAATTTAAAATCGTTAGTTTGAAATATTCAAACATGACCCACAAAAGTAAAATGGGTCTACACCCCAAACTTTCCTAATTTAAGAGAAGGTACTGAACTTACAAAAGCCCAAGTCAACTATCTCATTTGGCTTTCAAAGAAAATAAATCTTTTGGTGATAAATAAAAGAATATCCCAAATGGTCATGTTAATTTGATGCCCCCAAAAGCTAGTGATATTTATGTGCAAACCAACTCTTTTGAGAGAATTTAGAGCAGGGTGTGAAATTATACATGCCCTAGATCAAAATGTTCATATGCATGTAAAAAACCATTTATGGTTTGCTTACTAATAGCTCCTAGTTTGGCAAAGTTTTCACAATCATGAAGATCCTAATAGTGGTTATTTAATTCAGTGTGTTGTGGTTTTTAGTATTTTCAATTTTCATGAAATGTTAGTGACACACAACAAGCATAAGGTGTGCAAGCAAATTAAATCATGCATCAGAATATTACACAGACAAAATTTTTATTTTTGCAAGAGGTGAAAAACCTAGAATAACACCACAATGCTAAGGCTAAGAGAAATGGGGTGTTACAGACCTTCCCCCCTTAGGAGAATCTCGTCCCCGAGATTCCAGATTTGAAGAAGAGAGAAAACCAGGAAATTCATGCTCCAAATAATCTTCACGCTCCCAGGTGGCTTCTTCCTCCGAATGGTTGCTCCACTGGACCTTCAGGAACCTGATCTTCCGTCTCCGTGTCAGACGGACGTCTTCAGCGAGAACACGAAGTGGTCGTTCTCGATAAGTGAGATCACGGTTGAGATCAATGGTGCGATGATCTACCTCCTGATATGAATGAGTATCACCAGGAACTTGCAGACACTTCCGGAGTAGAGATACATGAAAACATCATGGAATTCTGACAGATGGGGTGGCAAGTCTAGCTGATAAGATACTTCTCCTCTACGGCTGACCACCTTAAAAGGGCCAATATATCTTGGCGCTACTTTCCCCTTGACATGGAAACGTTGCATTCCCTTTAGTGGTGTAACGTGCAAGTAAACCATATCTCCTTCCTTGAAGTTGAGTTCGCGCCTTATGGAATCTGCGTAACTTTTCTGCCTAGATTGGGCGGCCTTAAGACGGTCGCGAATGAGTTGAACTTGCTCTTCGGCTTCTCTCAAGGTGTCAACTCCAAAGATTTGGCTGTCTCAGGTTTGCGACCAGTTTAAGGGTGTACGGCATCTGCGCCCGTACAAAGCCTCAAAGGGTGCCATCTTCAGACTGGCTTGATAGCTGTTGTTGTACGAAAATTCGGCAAACGGCAAGCAATTCTCCCATTTGGCTCCATAAGCTAACACACAAGACCTAAGCATATCTTCAAGGATCTGATTGACCCTTTCCGTCTGTCCTCCTGTCTGAGGGTGATACGCAGTACTGAAAAAGAGATTCGTCCCCATGGATTCATGCAGCTTAAACCAGAAACGAGAGGTGAATTGGGTTCCTCGATCAGATACGATAGTCTTAGGTATTCCATGAAGGCTGACGATACGTGACATGTAGAGATCTGCAAGCTGATCCGATCGATGGGTGGTCCTTACTGGCAAAAAGTGTGCTACCTTAGTGAGTCTATCCACGATAACCCATATGGCGTCATGCCCGCGATTCGACCGGGGCAATCCAGTGATGAAATCCATGCCGAATCTCATCCCATTTCCACTCGGGCAACTTGAGAGGTTGAAGTAATCCAGCGGGTCGCTGATGCTCTGCTTTGACCCTTTGGCAGATATCGCAATTCTGGACGAACAGTGCAATCTCGTGCTTCATGCCGTGGCACCAGAAATTCTCTTTCAAATCCTGGTACATCTTGGTTCCACCGGGGTGGATAGAATACAGAGTCTCGTGAGCCTCCTTCATAATTAACAGCTTCAAAACAGGGTCTGACGGTACGCAGATGCGTCCCTTATACCAAAGAATACCGTTAGAGTCGATGGTGAACCCAGGGACTTCCTCTTTGTCCAATCTTCTTTTGATGCCCTCAATGCTTTCGTGACCCTTCTGTGCTTGCTTGATCTGCTCCCATAAGGTGGGTTGCAACAGGAGTTGATCGACTGCCCCATAGCTGACCACCTCTATACCCATCTTATCCAGCTCTTCCCAGAGTTCTGGCCGTCTAACCTTTATCAGGGAGTTGAATGAACACGACTGACGACTAAGGGCATCAGCTACAACGTTAGCTTTTCCAGGGTGGTAATGGATGTCCAAGTCATAATCCTTGATGAGTTATATCCATCTTCGTTGCCTCATGTTCAAGTCCCTCTGGGTGAAGATGTACTTCAGGCTCTTGTGATCGGTGTAAATTTCGCAACGGTTGCCCATCAGAAAGTGCCGCTATGTCTTGAGTGCATGGACCACTGCAGCAAGCTCTAGGTCATGGGTTGGGTAATTTTGCTCATGCTTGCGGAGTTGTCGCGACGAGTATGAAATTACCTTGCCCTCTTGCATAAGGACACAACCAAGTCCAAGTTTGGAGGCATCGCAATAAACCACAAAATCTTTGGTCACATCTGGCATGGTTAAGATAGGTGCGGTAGTAAGGCGCTTTTTCAGTTCCTGGAAGCTGGCTTCACATTTGTCGGTCCAAACGAACTTCCGATCCTTCTTCAGTAGTTGTGTAAGAGGCTTTGCGGTGCTTGAGAATCCCTCAACAAACTTGCGGTAATAACCTGCTAATCCAAGGATGGACCTCACTTCGGTTTGGTTGGTGGGGGTTGGGAAATCAAGGATGGACTTGATGTGGGTAGGATCTACAGATATACCTCCTGCTGAGATAACATGGCCAAGAAATCCTACTTCCTTCAACCAAAACTGACACTTGCTGAACTTAGCATACAACTGATGTTCTCGAAGGGTACCGAGAACCAATCTCAGATGCTCTTCATGCTCCACCTCCGACTTGGAGTAGATCAGTATGTCGTCAATAAAGACAACCACAAATTTATCCAAGTAATACATGAACACCTTGTTCATGAGATTCATGAAATAGGCTGGAGCATTGGTCAGGACGAATGACATCACTGTGTACTCGAACAATCCGTAACGAGTGAAAAAGGCCGTCTTAGGGATATCAAATTCACTGACTTTCAACTGATGGTAACCGGTGCGGAGATCGATCTTGGAGAAGACTCGAGATCCATTGAGTTGATCAAACAGATCTTCAATCTTGGGTAGGGGGTATTTGTTTTTAATAGTCACATCATTTAACTTACGGTAATCCACACACAAACGAGTTGTACCGTCTCTCTTATCCACGAAGATGATTGGTGACCCCCAGGGTGACGCACTAGGGCGTATCATACCCTTCCTAAGTAGGTCATCCAACTGTTTCTTTAGTTCCACCAACTCCTCGGGGTTCATCCGGTAAGGTTTTTGAGCTATAGGGCCAGTACCGGGTACCAACTCAATGATGAATTCAATATCCTGATCCGGTGGCATACCGTGTAACTCTTCGGGAAAAACATCCGGGTACTCGCATACTACCGGTACCTCTTCCAACATGGCTCCAGCTACGCTTTTATGGCAATGACTTGAGGTGGAGTGGTAGGTTGAGAAGTGTGTAATCTCTTCTCCTTCCGGGGTGGTTAGGGTGACAGACTTGTTAGTGCAATCTATTTACCCTCGATTTACTGCCATCCAATCCATTCCTAAAACCACTTCTATCCCTTGCTTTCCTAATACCACTAGGTCTGCATGGAATCGGGCTCCTTGAATTTCCACAGGAGTCTCCTTGCAAGACAAAATGGCCTTGGTAGTGGCTCCCGGAATTTGTACTCTCATGGGACGATGCATCACAGTTGGAATCATACCACTCTTCCTAACAAACGGCTCCGTAACGAAAGAATGGGAAGCTCCCGAATCAAACAAAACTGAGGCAGAAACTGAGTTGACAGAAAACGTACCCATAACCAGGTCTGGTGCCTCCTGGGCTTCTTCTGCGCTGATATGGTTCAGATGGCCTCGGGTAACAGGGGCTGCTTTCTTGGGATATGGGTTCTTTCCTCTAGGTGGACGGGGTGGCCCTTGATTCATTTTTGTCGCATTAGGGCGACCACCGGCGGGCTGTCTAGTGGGACACTCCCGCGAGAAGTGTCCAGGCTGTCCACAAGTGAAACATCCTCCTGTGGGCTTCGGAGCAGGCGACCTGTTAAAGTTGAGGCCGGGGTTGGAACCACTTCCAGGACGAGGTGCAGGCGGGCGAGGAGAGTAGCTGGGTCTTGGTGCAAAGGTTGGAGGCCTTGGTGATGGATAAGAAGGCCTCGGTGGAGGTGAAGGGCGCGGACGGGGATAACTTCCAATTGGGCTGCTGCTGCTACTGCCTTGCTGCATCAGTTGGCGACGCTTGCGGTTGTCAAACGAAGCCTTGCGTTTGTGCTCCATCATAATGGCTGCATCCGCCAAGGATTCCAGGTCGGTGAAAGGCATCACCACCAGAATGCACTGCATTTCGTCATGAAGTCCATTCATGAACCTCTCTTTCTTCTTGTCCTCAGTATCGGTATCGGTGGGCGCATACCTTGCTAGAGATGTGAACTTCTCCAAGTACTCGCCCACAGACATACTGCCTTGCTTGAGCTGCAGGAACCTTTCTCGCATAATACTGACGAGTCCAGAGGGCACATAACGCTTCAAGAACTTGTTCTTGAACGCCGGCCAAGCCACAACTTCCTCCGGTGGCAACAGAGCACGAATGGCCTCCCACCATGCTCGGGCAGACCCAGAGACGTAGTGAGTGGCGTAGACCACCTTCTCATTTTCACCCACCTGGGCGACCCTCAATTTGTTCTCGATGGTACGGATCCAGTCATCAGCATCCAGTGGCACTTCACTCTTGGAGAAAACTGGAGGATTGGTGTTCTGAAAGTCACGAAGCTTGGAGCGAGGCGCTTCATTTCCTTGGCCGCCATTCTGGTTGACGGCAATCTGAGCAAGATGCTGCAGGGTGGCGAGGTTGGCATTCCTCTCAGCGCGAGCTTCCTCGCGATCCTCCATGAGAAGAGGCAACACTTGAGCCATAGATGGCTCGGGGGGTGTGGTGGATCCCTTGCCATTCTGAATTTCAGAATAAACACACATTAATTCCCCTATTTAGAAGTTTTAAAACAGGTTTTTGAAAAAGAGTTCATCAAGCATACACAAAAGCATACAAATTTCAGCAAGACATTACTCCTAAGAAGACATGATTCCATTCCATAGCAAGGTTCCAAAAGCATCATCACAAAGTTCACAACCACAAAACACGGACTGACATAGTCTTACAATAATTTTGACACACACTCATGCTAACTAGACCACACAATCGCATCCACTTATCGCGATGGTTCGGTCCTAAGCCAAAAGATACTGCGCAACTAACTACTCCACGTCCACAGCAGCGTCACTGTCAAAGGGTGGCTCGTCGGGGTCCTCGTCCTCAGACAACACAGCTCCCGAGTCCTCACCGCCCTCGCCTCGAAGGTCATCGTCATCCTGCTCGCTCACGGGCTCCATATCCATATCCTCCGTAGGGTCCTCATCATCAGGCAGGAGATCGTCCGTATCCTTGCTCAGAGTCTCCACCTCGCTCTCCAGCTCACTGATCCGCTCGTCACGGGCATCAACGGTCGACCTGAGCATGTCAACCATCCCGTCAAGCCGGAACCTGTAGAATCAAGTAGTCTGGAGGCGCGCAAAGGTGGAACATCGCTCCTTGCGCTCCATCTTGAGCTCTGCCTGGGACTCCACTAAGCGCTCCTCCGAGGTCTTGAGCTTCAGCTCCATGGTTTTCAGCTTGTCCTGAGACGCCTTGAGTTGCGCCTCCAATTCCTCGATCCTCAGCTCAGCTGCCGAGATCCGCACCTCAGCTCCGTCGTGATTAAGACGGTGAAGGTCACTCTCGAACCGACTAGTGACCAGCTGGGACTGGGTGTACTCGACGAGGAGTCCCAGCTCGGCCAAGTGGTTCCCGAAAGTGGGGTGGGGACGCGGCGGCACAGGGTTACTCTGCTCGTCCAAGCCAGAGTAAAACTCTAAACGGGTGCCGCCCAGCTCGGAACTGTGAGCACACACCAAGCGGGCAAGAGCCCTCTGCAGCACGGTAACGAACGCCCCCATCTGAGTCGATGCAAGGGCATCCTCAATCAGCTCCTTGGCGAAGGGTGGCACCAATGGTCCTCGAAGGATGCACCTCACAGTCCAGGACATCTCGTCTCCCACCATGGGCAGACAACGTCCAATCAGCAGCTCTGGTAGCGGACTCCTCAGGTGTCGGGTCAACTGGAGGAGGTCGGCCTGGAACAGACGCGAAACTCCGGTGTCTGGCACCGCTCCCAACTGAATCGATGACGAGAACTCTCCGTTCATCTACACAAATTTTTAAATGGAGGTTTAATTAGTGAACGATGTACAAAATTTTAAACAGGTAAAATCATAAGATTTAATGCAGGTACAATATTCATCAGTGAGTACAAACAGAGGGGAGGGAGGAGTAGCAGTATATTCTACATATTTTTAAGCATTTCTCTCCTAACTATATAGGAAAACATTTTTGCGTGACGTCGACGCCCAACCTAACTAAAGTCTCCTAAGGTCAACGATGGCTCTGATACCAAGTCTGTAGGGACCCCTCGGACAAGTCCGAGATGCCCACGTTATGTAAGAGATCACGATCCCAATGATCAGTGCATCACAATCACATAACCAACATAGGTATCAAAGAGTTACATCATTCAAGGCGTACGAATAAAAGTCTTACAACACATAGACGGTCATACGACCAAAGTCAACAAACCTCGTCACGCAGGACGGAATTAACTAAGATAGCGGAAGCTCGTGGCTAGCGACGGCTCTTAACATCTCCGAGCGCAGATTCCCGGTGACAGCTAGGTGGCGAAGTCGTCGTCATACACTTCCTCCTCGATGAAGGCCTCCACATTATAATCTGGACATTTGAATATCCAGGGACAGAGCCACATGAGTACAATTACGTACTCGCAAGACCACCTCTAAGCTTAGGTTTTTATGACAATGCAGGAAAAACAAATTTTCGAAAACTGGGAAGGCTCCTTAATGCAACTACATGGCTTATTTTCGAATACAATGATTTTAGGCATAGAGAATAGGACATCTCTATATCTTTGTTGAAGAACAACATTTAGAGATAGAATTCTCTTCGCTAAAATGCGACATCTCTATATCTTTGTTGAAGAACAACATTTAGAGATAGAATTCTGTTCGCTTAGATATAGCAAGGACATATCCAAGTTCCAAAACTTTCTGTTGTAAAAGTTTATCAAACACTAGGATGGGGATACCCCTTTTTCCTTCCTTGAGATTGGACTGATTTTCTCCCCGAGACCAATCATCCTCACCCAAATTCCGTACCTCCCAGGTACCTCCTGACTTTCTCATAAACATTGCTCCTTTATAAAACAACTTCTTTCTCCAGACGCCCAGTGTGGCCTTTCCAACCGTCTATGACCGCGGACGCGGCTATTCGAATAGATTTACACTCTGCAGAGGTTGTACACTTTCACCAAAAGATTCGGATGGTCTGCCGTGGATCAACCACGGACTGTACAGAGACAGCATGCACACATCAGACGGCCAATCCTAATTTCCACTATGTTAATGCTGGTATAAGAATATCCTCTTCGAGTGGGTTTGTTCTCCCCGGCACCGAGTGAGCTAGCCGTATCGATCCGGTTTCCCCTAGTCTCACACCGCCATGACAGGAGACCCACCGTTGCTTCCCGGTGGCACACGAAGTCCACACTCTGTATGCCCATTCACTGGCGGCATTCGGTTCCGGGGACTCAAACCCCATCTAGCCAATTGAGGAAATATTCGAACACCAACACCAACAAGCTTCCGTTAAGCTCCGTGCCCATTTTGAGGTAATGTGGTTGTACGGGTTAATTGTTTGGGCGGCAGCAGGGACTTCGAAATTAAACCTTCATCTCCGACTGCTCCCAGCAGCTCGGGTTTTCGCAACATCTCCGAATGCTCCCAGGATCTCGGGTTTTCATAAAATATTTCTTTCTCGCTGATTGCTCCCAGCAACTCAGGTTTTCCTCCATAAAACAGTTTTATCAAACAGGTTCCCATCCTATAGTTTTGAGGTAAGGTAACAGAATATACTATTAGAACATTTAATCTTCTTGATGGAACCTTCAATGACAAGACTCATCAAGTAAAAACTCTTTTTTATAATACCTACAGCTATTCTAGTAGATAACTTTGGCCAAACAATATTTTGTAAAAATAGTTTTCGGGTTGCAAGACGCCACAAAAGAAGTAAAACATGCATTATTTTATTTTGAAAACAAAACATGCTTGAATAAAGTAATAGGATTTCATTATAGTGGTGAGGTGGGCTTGCCTTGCTCAAAGTACTGTCCCTGGTCTTGTTCTTCAGCGTAGTCGTGCTCAGCTACCTCGTACTGCTCTTCCTCGGGTTGCGATTCTACCGTAACATGAAAAACAAACGAGACTAGCGTAAGTTCTAAAATGCGAGTTGATAACAATCTAAAGTATATCAACAAACAACAAGCATCACAAACAGAAAACACAACTAATGCATTCAATAGTTATTAGGGGCTGTTTACATGGTTTAAGCATAACTCTTAAGGTGCTGCTCCTAAAATTAAACCCTTCTACCATATTACTTCTGACACACATGTGGAGCTCTGAAAACTAGCTGTGCATGAAAATCTATCACCAAACAAGAATTAAAAATCAGATAAGAGCTACTGATGTCAAACTTAAGCAGAAGATAGGTTCAGTTTTATAGATCTCCTGAATGCATAATTAACCTTTCTGGTGAGATATGAGTTTTGTCTTTAAGTGGAGATTTTATTCATCAAATTTGGATACTCCTAGCTCAAGTTATCCCAGTTTTAAAATAAAGTATACTTCTGACCATTATCTAAGTGCAGAAAATAATAAGAATTATTTTGGTGTCAATCCAGTGGGGTCAGTTAGATAAAACCTGTGGCTATCCCACAAAAATATCCCCAACATTTATCTATGGACAGAGATGGCTCCACCAATTAAAACTAGACATGTCATAATCTCTGAAATTTCAGAAATGCAATTTAAGAGATTATCTCCCTGTTTTTCAGACATTTATTCACTAAGAAATAACTAATTACTGGAAAAATCTACATTTTTAGTATATGATATCTCCAACCCATATCTAACACTTCCAATTGGATTTACCTCAAAAAGTGTTTTTATTGAAGAGTTAAAAATCCCCAAACACATACTGATGTTATTCTTAGAGTAAATATAACATTTTCTAGGGTAATCTCCTGCATGCAAGATTTACCAATCTAGATAGGCATTATTACAGGCTTTCCAACAGATCCAATATTGCATGATTTGTATTTACAGAACCCAAGTTATTAAACAAATTGTGTAATAGATACTTTTTACTAGATCTATTTTAACACTCAACAGGAAACACATTTTGGACCAAATCCAATGCCACATGGTTAAGAAAACGTGCATGCATGTTACAAAATTTATCCCATCATTTTAGCCACTCTAGATTTACCACAAACGATTTAAAGCTAAACTCTAGATTTACTGGAAAAATAACGGGAAAAGAATAAAGGAAAAGCAGGTCGAACGGGCCAGATCTGGGCCAGATCGGCCCAGCGGCGACGAAGAACATCGCGGGGCTGAGCTGGGCCGGCCCAAGCGCTGCGCGCGCTGGCGAAGCGGTAAGCGACCGTGGATCTGGTATCCAACGGTCCCGGATATATCGGCCGCGGTTCAAAAACAACCGCTGATCAGAAAATCGACGGCCTCAGGCCATCGTCTTCCTCCCGACCGAGAAAACACGAGCAGGAGCTCGAGAAATGACGCCGAGCACGGAGGGCTCACCTAGGGCTCGCGTAAGGACGCAATGATGGTTGGAGGTGGACGCGGCGTCGAAGGGGAGCTCAGGGGTGGTCGCAAAGCTTGCATGCAACGTCGGAGTCCGAGATGGTGACGACGGCGTCCTCCTCGGGTCGTGGACGAACCAGGTGCTCTCGAGCTGCAACAGAGCCAAGGGAGGGGAGTGGAGTTAGATCCAGCCGAGGGGAAGCCAGGGAACCAAAAATGGCGAAGAATTGCTGAGAGGAACGAGTGCTACGGCAGTTTCCTTCCTTCGGCCACCGAACGAAATCTCTTTGTCCACAGGGCGAATGAGGAGGAGAGCTTGGTGGTTTTCGCCAGAGGGGAGAGGAGTGAGCTGGTAGGAGCCAGGGAGGGGGAGAAATGGACAGGGGAGGGCTCAGGCGATTTAAAAAGAGCTCCACCCGATGTAGGGTTTGCTCGGGCAGGAGAGAGGGAGGGGGGTGTCTCCTCTGTTCTTACTGGCTCAGGTCGGCGGTGGAGAGGGGGCAGAGAGGATTTTGGTCGGATGACCAGCCCTGGCCAGTGAGAAGAAGGGTGGTGGCCTTCGGTTGGGTGGAAAAGAGAAGAAAAGAGAGAGGAGAGAGGAGAGGTTGGCCCTAGCCCATGACAGCTGGGACCAGGGGTGAGGTTGCTGCTCTCCTCCTCAGCAGGTGGTGTGGAAAGGAGTGTGAGAGAATAAAAAGGTAGAAGTTTGAGTAATTTGCTCAAATGAATTTAAAATCCTAAGTTTGAAATATTCAAACATGACCCACAAAAGTAAAATGGGTCTACACCCCAAACTTACCTACTTTAAGAGAAGGTACTGAACTTACAAATACCTAAGTCAACTATCTCATTTGGCTTTCAAAGAAAAGAAATCTTTTAGTGATAAATAAAAGAATATCCCAAATGGTCATGTTAATTTGATGCCCCCAAATGCTAGTGATATTTATGTGCAAACCAACTCTTTTGAGAGAATTTAGAGCAGGGTGTGAAATTATACATACCCTAGATCAAAATGTTTCAGATGCATGTCAAAAACCATTTATGGTTTGCTTACTAATAGCTCCTAGTTTGGCAAAGTTTTAACAATCATGAAGATCCTAATAGTGGTTATTTAATTCAGTGTGTTGTGGTTTTTAGTATTTTCAATTTTCATGAAATGTTAGTGACACAGAACAAGCATAAGGTGTGCAAGAAAATTAAATCATGAATCATAATTTTACACACACAAAAGTTTTATTTTTGCAAGAGGTGAAAAACCTAGAATAACACCACAATGCTAAGGCTAAGAGAAATGGGGTGTTACACCGAACGCAACTCCGAGCACCAGGAGGACGCGCAGTCGTCGCACCCGACGCGGAGCCCAAGCGGTTCCGTCCCTGGCAAGACGGACCCCGTGCCTCACACCGCGCTGCTCATGGCGCAGGAGCTTTTCCTCTACCAACCCACCGCTGAGGCCCACGAGCAGTGGCTCCAGCGCCTCAACCACCTCGTCGGCATCGCCACGACGCGCCTTGCTCCGTCGCAGTCCAACATGCACCCCTCTCTTGCCGGTACGGTTGCGACAAACACGCTTCCGTCTCTTCCAGGGCCTGCACCGGCTGCGATGCAGAGGGCTGCCTCGCACACGTCCTCGCCGCACGATTGCTTGATCGTGCAGCACACCGCACCCGACGCTCGCGTGGGGATGGAGCTTGTAGCGTACCTGCACTTAAAATAAGGCAGATACCTGTGTGTAGTGCAAATCCCTGGATCGATTCACACACAGTTTACGATGTAATATCACAACAAAGTATCAATTTTATTACATCATTGATCCAGACTTAAAAATATTCAATACAAGTTGCATAGCATAAAGCTAGCTTTTAAAGAGTAAACATCGGAAATACAATAGTAGTGAGTATCCATCACATTCATGTTGCCACAGGCGAAACAATGTTCGTTGTACACTCGAAACCTTTAAAACGAAACCTCACTCATCATCTGATGAATCTGCAATAAGAAAAATATTGCAACAACGTGGGTCAGATTCCATTAAAAATGGAGTCTGGCAAGTGACACTATGGTGGACACTTAATGGAATAAATCTATAGCCTATATAAATATCTGGGTGGTGGAGTTCAAGGCTATTTTGCATAAAGCCAATTTTTCCTAACTCTTTGGAAAACACTTTTCTTCTATTCGAGACATTTGTGGCATGACAACCACGATCTCATTCTACCCTGTTCACCCATCAAGTTTTATTTCCGAAGTTGGAATGATGGAATCCTCATTTCACGTCCGTGATCAGCTGCTCAAATTGTCCGTACCGAAGACACGGCTAAGTACATAGTTTTACACTCTGCAGAGGTTGTGCACGTTCACCATTGTACCCATTCAACCCAAACTATCCTTTACACACTTATAGTGATAAGGAAAAGGAGAAGAATGAGACGAGATCTTTCAAAAGCATCTTCCCTCCCACTCTGGCTTGACCCGTTCCACCTAACACAACCTACATCTGCTTGTCAAGCCGGAGAGAGTCCACGCAACATAATTGATCAAGCCAGAGCCCATTGGCAATGGCTGCACTGGATACAATCGTCACTCGGAGTTCTTCAGAATCCTCTGTTCCTGGGTGGCCATCCACAAGTGCACTCTCAGGTGAAAACCACCATGCTCATGGCCCCAAGTATAATAGAAACTACCTTAGGCGAAGACAACCACAAGCACAGCCCTGAGTAGCCACTCAACATAAACCATTCAACCAATCCACCCAGGTGATTCATTAACTTAGTGAATCTGTACTCTCAGGTGAAAACCACCATGCTCACGGCCCTAAGTAGAATAGAAATTCATCCTAGTCGACGACAACCATGAGCACAGTCCTGAGTAGTCACTTAACATTTTGTAAAACTTTTGATCAATTGCATAGCATCAATATTTCTACTAAGTATTATATAGGAACCTAGACATAGGAGTAAGGAATTTCTACACAGGTCTAGCGTAGCAATACTATCCTACACATGCTTATATAAAAATACACTAAGTAATGCATATAGAAAATAGTAGGAAGTTTATGAGGTGTGCCACTTGCCTTTGGATAATATCTTTGCTCACAAACTCTTTTCATCGTTACTCGGGACTCTCCGTTCAATCTAACAATATAGGTTGGTCAAAAATGACAAAGGACTAAGGTCATAAGTCGGATAAAATAACTTTGTTATAATTCATCTTGAATAAGCACTCTAATGGTTTTGTCATGATGTGCATGACTACTTAAAGAAAATACTAACTCTATTCTTCGAGGTGATCAACAATTATTATCAACTCTTTGTAAATTGGATATTCACTATAGTGAGAGAGACAGACACCCGACCAGCCACTTATTGTGGAACAGGTCTCATGTACGTGGCCATGTAAGGTTAGTCTCCAGGCCGCTTCATCTCACTATGCCGCTAGGATCCAACAAACTTCTAGATGGTAATAACATGATCAAAATTGTTTATGTCTAAAGTGAAAGACAAGATTAGGAAAGAGGGAAAAGAAAGAAAGAAAGATTCAATTTATAACAGACTTGTAAGATTCTCCTAGGTGATGTCTTGAATGAATTGTTGTAGACTTGATAAATCTTCAGACTTGATGATTCTGGTATCACCGAGGTTGGTCTTGGAATTAACTTAGTCTTCATGAAGTCTCGGAGAAGAAGGGAGAAAAGAGAGAGAGAGAGAGGAAGCAAGACTTAGAAAATATTTGCTGGTTAGTCTTCATGAACTTCTTCTTGATTTTCTTCTAAGTGCTTCTACTCCTTGAAGATACTTCTGAAGTCGTGTTTTTGGCTAAGTTCTTCTTTGGCCTTCTAGCTCCAGGTTGAAAATCCTAAGTGTCTAAGTGTATAACACTTTACCAAAATGCTAAGTTGAAAATAATCCTAACTTAGAGAAAATGGGGGAGGAGTTTTCTTATGGGAAATATAACTACAAAATAAAATATGCTATGCTTGAAATGAAATTTTAAATCACAAGAAACATAATACTAATTTTTTTGTGATATTTATAAAGTATGCCTAAAGTTATAATTGCAATTTAATTAGTTTCTAATTTTGCAAAACATAATAAAAGGAAAACATATAGATTAAAGTTTTATGTGATTTCAATTTATAACACAATTTTTATAAATGGTGTTAATAGCCAGAGGTTATTTAATTAAATTTATTGCAATTGAATTTACTCAAAAATAATATTTCTATCAAAAGTTATATCATAATAGTCAAACTATTCAAATTAAATATATAACTATCAAATAATTCAAATACTACTCAAAATTATTTTATAACAGAGTCATCATATAGGAAATATTCCATGGTTTCTAAAACAATTTTATTTGCAATATTTGGATTTATAGATTTAAAGTTATTACAAATATACTCAACTCATCCATTTGAAATTTGAATAATTTATACTAAGTCAAATTTGAAATCTCACATCTCTGAAATATTCTACATGTCAAGGGCTTTCCAAATATATAAAACTCATCTAATATGGATGTGTGAGTAAAAAGTTATGAGTATTTCAATTACAGGGACTAATCTGCAAAACTGCCAGATTAAATCTAAATTAGACAAAATAAATTCCACGCGGCGCTGACTGGCTGCTGACGCAGATCTGACTGGGCGCTGACGGGGCATCGACGTGGCATCTCATGATTCGCTGATGCCGGTTCCGAAGAGGATCTAATAAAGGCCGTGGATATCAGATCGGACGGCCGAGGAGGCGTTGACCTTACCGGGCGGCGCAGCTCGCCGGAGTTGGAGACGACGACGGCGCCGACGGCTCAGACGTGGCGGCTCCGGCCATTCTAGAGCTCCCCCGGACACGCGGAGAACTCGGAAAGGCGCGTACTGTCGCAGTGGAGACGAACGTCGCGTCGGTGTAGCGCGACGCTCCTTCCTGCGACGACCTCGGTGGGCGAATCCGTGCGGGGCGTCGGTGTGCTTCTGTCGTGCTTGTCCTCCACAAATTTCTGCAGGAAAAGATCGCCCGAAGGCCTCAGGGGGCGCGTACGGGAGCGGGGTAGAAGGGGGGAGGGTCTCGGTCCCAGGAGGGGGCTTACCTCGCCGGGAGTTGAAGAAACGCGGCGGCGGCAATGGCGAACTCCGGCAATGCAATTGGACGGCCTGGAGGCGTTCCGAGCTAGGGTTTGAGAGGGGAAATGCGGAGGAGGGTTCGAGGATTTATACAGGGCAGGAGGGCGTGGATTTGGAGCGTTAATCGCGACGAATTGGAGCAGGAGGCGCCGGAGGTTTCAGGCGGAATTTGAGGACAGAGGCTGAAGACGATGACGTCAGCATGACGTCATCGATTTTTCTTTTTCTTTTTCTGATTTTCCATTCAATTTATATCTTTTGATTTAAGACTCCGAATTCATTCAAATAAATTTCTAAAAATTTGTAAAAGCACTATCTTTGTGTTAAACCATTTGTGGGCATGTTTTGAAGATTTTTTAAAAAATAATATTTTGAAATAATCATAAAATGCATATTTGCCCAATTAGATCAATTTTGAAAATAGTAATTTAATAAATTCATTTGGAGTTAAATTAAATTTATGAAATTAGCACATTCTTATATGGTTGATATTAAGTTATTTAAAACTAATTTTTAGTAACCATTAATTTTTGTTTTGGTATAATAGTAAAATAATAGAATATAAATATTTTTAAAGTAATAGGAAATATAATGGATTCAATTTTTAATTCAATTTTATTTTGTGCACCCTTATATTTTATATTAAGATAATTCATTTCAAAACTTCATAAAACACTTTGGAAAATATTTTACATTTCATTCATTTCTTATATAGAATATATATTCATGAAAATCATTTTATGTTTTGAAAATAAAAGAAAATCATTTAAGCTAAGGAATTCTTTATCTGGATAATTGATTAATTAAAATCTATGATGTTTTAAGGTTATACACTATAGACTTGAAATTTACAAAACTATGTTTTGACTTCGGGTATAAGAATAAAACCATTTTGCAAATTACATATTGAGGTTTTAAGAAATACAATGGATAATATAATGTTAAACTTGAAACAAGTTTTGAAATTTATAATAACTGAGGTATTTGAAATATTAAACTCTTTCAATATGTTTGAAGTCTTTTATACTTGGTTTTTATATACATTTAATGTTTTATTTTAATCAAAAACAATAGTTTTAAATTTTAGTGATTTTTGAACATTATAAAATGTTGGGATGTTACAGAGCTCTAGCGCAACCGCCAGAACAGGCTCGTGGAGGAGATCGGCCAGGCGGGCTAGCAGAACCGCGGCCGCTGCAGCACGGGGTCGCCACGTACGCCACAAGTTGCATGGGGTTCACCCGCTCCCTGCGTCGCTGTAGCACCCCAACTTTTATTAAAGTTGGAACACCTGTGTTATGTGCTAGTCCCTGGATCACTGCCATCACCACAGTACAAAATATAAAGTATCATTGCATAAGTATTAAATTACTACAACGAGATCCAAAAATAATAGCCAAAATGGCTTTATTACAAATTTCATAGCCATGAAGGCTAGCTAAAGTTCAGATTTCACAGCGAAAGCAAAAATAACATTGAGCCTCATCTTCAAGCATGCGCCACAAGCAGACATGTTGGGTGTAGAATCGAGTCCAAACTTACTCCTCATCAGAATTACCTGCACATTTGAATATGCAGCCCCCGTAGGAGGTCAATACATTGAAGTATTGGCAAGTGACTATGGTGGATAAATATGACAAGTCTAATTCTATATGCATATTTGGCTTGGTGGAGTTTGTAGGCTATTTTGCAGAAAGCCAGTTTTCTCCTATCTTTTGTAAAACACTTTTGTTTCTCAAAGACTTGGCACCAAGGGATGAAGCCCAAGTGCACCAACAATTCTTTCCTTAGTCAAATTTTACTTTATGAAAACTATGATGAGATTCTTCCGTCCATCCTTGTCCAGTTGCTCGAAGTAGTCCATCACCGGGGACACGGCTGAGTACTCAGTTTGTCGACTCTGCAGAGGTTGTGCACTTTCACCTTAAGACTCAATTAACCCAGACATCCTATACACGCGGAGTGCATTAAGAAAAGGAGAGAATTGAGACAAGAACTTTCAGAAGAAGAATGCAACCATACTAGCAAGACTCGTTCCACCTACCAACTCTACATCTGCTTGTCAAGCTGACAGGTTGCACTCTCACAACTTAGTAATTCTAGACAGAGCCCATTGTCAAAAGGCTGCACGGGAAGCTTCTAAACTTGGAGGGACTTAGAAATCTCTTTGTTTCTGGGTGGCCGTCCACAAGTGCACTGTAACGCCCCGGGATTTTATCCCCAATTAGATTTTTGTTGTTTCTCTGTTGTGCATCATCATGTCATCATTTCATCATGCATTGGTCACTACATTTAATTTATTGCATTTAAATTTAAACTCCACTTAAATTCTTTTTCTCACAAATTAAATTCAAATGCTTTTGAAATTAATTAAAAGGTGTATTTTAAATATTTTGCAAATATTATAAAAACTAATTTATTAAATTGCCTATCTAAAACAAAAACTATTTTTATAAAGTTTTCTTTATACAATTCTTTTTCTATTTGTTTTAAATGCAAAACAGAAAAGAATAATTAAAAGAATTAAAACCAGAGGGAGAAAAATCTTTTTTCAGGCCGAAGCCCACTTACCTCCTGCCCATCTAACCTTGGCCCATCTCCCCTCTCCTTCTTGGGCCGGCCCACTCCACCTTTCTCCCTCCTCCGTACACCGCAGAGGAGAAAGCGACGTGCTCTCCCTCCCCTGCCATGTCCCACCTCCATGTGCTCCTGCTCCCTTGCCCTCCTTAAAGCCGAGCCCTTCTCCTCCTCCCGAACCCTAGCCTCCATCCTCTCTCCCCAGCGCCGCCACCATCTCCTACCTCTTCTTCTCTCCCGGTTCTGTCTCCCCACCGAAGCCACCACCATGGCTGCACCTTAGTGGACACCAAGCCGTCGCCATGGTCATCGACAGGAGCTGCTGGGAGCGGGAATGGATCAGCCGCAACACCATCTTCCTCCGCGCTGGAGCTGCCCCGGGTGTCACCGATGACCTCGTCCTCCTCCTTCAGCCTCCCCGTCGTCTTCCTCCCCGCCATGGACGGGACGCCCTCTTCTTCTTCCCGAGCTGGTTCTCTACGACCCCGACCTCCCTCGGTGAGCTCCGGTCCTCCCTCTCCTTTCTCCCGTGCTCTGTGGATTCGCCGTCGCGCGACCTGAGTAGATCGACGCCGGCGTCGGCGCGTCCAGCCTCTGTCGAGTTTCTCTGAAACTCTCTGTCGAAGTCAGTTTCGACAGTAATCAGAACAGAAGGTTTGGTTCAAAAGAAAAGCGCTTCCTTTGTGAACAAAAACACGATCCCGCTCCCCTGGCTAACAGCACCGGCCCTCCCAGCGCGCGCGGTCGCGAGCTCGATCCCCAGGCCAGCCGAATAAAAACCCCCCCTTTTCCCATTTTTGTTTCGCCACTGACATGCGGGCCCCGCCCGTCATCGACAGCGGAGGCCAGCGCAGCACATACCCGCCCGCGTGGCGCCTGGACCCGCCTGTCATCCTCACTGGGTGGATCCGTGTGCGGTGCAAAAATCCCAGATCCAGATCTGGATCTGGATCTGGATCTTTACACCGAGCCCCCTGCCTTTCTGGTTTCCACACATAGATCCCCTGAAACTTTGTTTCTATCACGAACAGGTCCCTGACAATTGCAGAAACACCCCTAATATTAATTTGTTAATAACTTTAATTCTATAACTCCAAATAAAATAATCTTTATATGTTTATTTATCAGAAAAATGCAAGGAATATTAATATGCCATTTGTATGCCATTTTGCATCTTTCTTTTTAATTGCTTAGTGTAATTATTTTTTTGCACCTAAATAATTAAATGTGGAATGTGTGGGGTAATAAATATATAATGCCCTATTCCATTTAATTTAATTAGATCACCCATGCCATGTGTTACCATGTTAATCAACATTTAATATTGTTGAGTAAATAAATAACTTGCACCTAAATATTAATTGCCGGGGATGCTTTCCCGCTTAATTTGGATTACCCGCATTGTATCGCATCTTGCCATGCCATGCATCATTCTTGTATGATCATGCTGAATCTTTTGCCGTAGTTGTAAAATGCATCTTTTACGCTTTCCAGTGTTTGTTGCTTCTTCGCGGATAAGACGTTGAGATGTGTGAGCAACGACAAGATCTGCTTCCATGCGGGATTCCAGGCAAGCAAAGTTTGCTTGTTTACCTATACATTGTCTTTCATTCCTGCCGTTGATCTCTGCTACCCTAGTTATCGATTCTTGAACTGCGATCCCATCACATGTTTATCCTGCAGCCCATACAGCTTTATCCCCACAACCTAATACCCGTTGCATGTTTATCTGTTGGCCCTGCGAGTTGTAGCGCATGCTTAGAGTTGTTTGTGCGAGTCGTCTGTTGGTCTTATGTTTCATCTGCTTAGTATTATTATTCTACCTTAATAAAATGTTGTATTATATTGGGGTATTATAATTAAAAGATAAGGCACCAGGCGGAAGGCCTTGCGAGGTGCTTTGTTCTGCTCAGTGTCGACCTAGGAACTGAGATTTTGTCCTCGGATCCAATTTTGAGCGCACTAACCACTTGTGGGAGGCCCTATGGAGCCCCCCTCGACTTTGAACGGATCTACAGCTTGTCCATGTGCCACAAGTAGTTCGGGTTTTCCATTTGCTCATATGCATGTGCATGATGTTGATGATGATGATGATGAGAGGGTATGTGATACGGGGGGTCATACAGGTGCGGTACGACACGAAGCGGACAGTTCCTACTGTGGTTTGAGCCGCATGGTGGCGTAGTCGCAAACTAATGAGTCCGCAATTGAGATTCGGCCGGACTCCTGACGCGGGTAACAACTCATATGGGTGGCACTTGGACTTGCTGTAGTGAAGGAATAGGTCGTGTTGAGAAGCCCTGATGCTTGCTTGGGTTGATCATGCGAGTATGGGTACAGTAGTGCACCCCTGCAGGGTATAATCTTATCGATGAGCCGTGTCCACGGTTATGGACGACTTTGGTGATGATGCTGGCTAACAAGATCTAGACAACTTGCACCTAATTAATATTACTTAATTTGATTAGTAATATAGAATTATTTTTACAATAAATTATAAATAAAACTGTTCAACGTGTGAGTTTCCCGGGTTATGTTTGGTGTTAGTTGTAGATGTTTACTTATGCGCTCTCTTATCTCTCTCTGATTAGACGAAAGTTGTAGCGTGTCTCTCTAGGTTGCTAGTGCTGCTGCCGCTAAGTCCACCTCCCCTATATTTTGGGAGATGGTGTAGAAAGTAGGCAAGTCGGTTTTGCTTGCCAAGGAGTGCCCTGACCCTCTTTTGGGATGTGCTTTATGTGCAGTCAACAGGTTTGAAGTTCGACGACGTTAGCTTGGGAATCCCTCCGGCTTGGCTGGGCAGGGATATGGCGCCACTGCTTATCTTCAGGACTCTTAGTCCAATTTGCTTCTTATCCGTAGTCGGATACTACTTTTGCTTCCGCTGTCATTTGTATCTTTGTATTGTAACATTTGTATCTTGACTCGTTCGAGTCGTTGATGTATTTATGTCTTCTGTTGTATTTGTGGATGTATCGGAACTATTGTAATGTTATCACAATTCCACCCATATAATGCGCATGTTTCGGCGTGCACATTATGTCTGGTGGGCGACCTAAAATCGTTATTATGCGGATTTCGGCGGGAGCGCTTAAATCTACATAGTACCGATTTTAGGGCGTCACATGCACTTCTGGGTGACAACCACCATACTCATGGCACTAAGTAGAATAGAGATTCATCCTAGGCAAAGACAACCACAAGCATGGTCCCAAAAGCCACTCAACATAAACCAAGCAACCAATTCCACCCAGGTGTGCATTCAAAGTTTTACACTTAGCAATATTTCTATAACATGATAAGTAAACACTTTTATAGCATAGCTAAGCATCTAATAAAACTTTTGGTGGCTGCATGGAGAGGGATGGCTACTCACTACTAGGATATTTTCAAAGTATAAACTAACTTAGCATTATAAGATAGTTCAAAATTTCCCTATCATGCATACTACTCAAAATCTACTAATAATGCATATAGAAAACATGGGGTAGATTATGAATGTCACTTGCCTTGGTAGCAAGAGGAACACGCACAGCAAGAATAACAATCACAAGGGTCTTCCTCCTCTTCACAATCTAGAGACAAATAATAAAACTAAATAAACACACAAGCATAACACTTAAAATATCAAGACAGAAATATGTATGCATGGTTAATATGCAATGAACTTAACAAAACCAAATAATTACCATTTTAATTTCTCTGTTATTAATGCATGAAATACAATGATCAATATTTTAATATTTTATTTAATCATTTAAAATATTGAGCATAATAGTAGTTTTAAGTTCTAAAACCAATTTCCTTAATTATATTATGAGAAATTTCAAATAAAACTCAGGTTGCACTCTCTGGACAGAGGACATTAATAAACTTCTAAAACAATTGGATTTATTTGGAAAGAAATTTTATTAATTAAGTTATAGATTTAATATCCGGAAGCTAAAGAATTAAATTCCACAATTTAATATACACTAAAAGGATAAACTAATGAAACCATACTAAACTACACGAGCAGAGCTTCACGTGGATATAAAATTCATCAAATTTGGATGAACAGATCAAAAGTTATGAATTTTGTAAGTTTGTGTTGTTTTCTATTTTTAAAACAATTTTTCAGCCGAAATAGAAAATACATAGGCCACGCGGCGCGCTCCGATTTGCCGATACCGGTTCGCGCGGATCGCGAACGCGAACCGTCCGATCTACTTTAAAACGAGCGCTCCAGATCAATCTGATCTAGATCCATTGGATCTAGATCCGACGGCCTGGATAAAAAGGGGACGGACGGGCGGCGCGATTCGCCGGCGATCTCCTGCCCGCGGTGGCGCCATCGCCGGAGTTGCCGCTACGGCTAACAGACGCACGATCGGAGGGGGTTTTACTCACCACTTGAAGCGGATCGTCGTGGCGAACTCTATGGCGAGGTAGGTTCGGTCGAGGTGTCCTTCTCCTCCCCTGCGTGCTCGTCGGAGATGAGCGGCGGACGGCGGCGTCGGGTCCTCGACGGATATGTCGCCCTGGTGCAAAAGAGGAGGCCGGAGCAAGTCCGTTAGGTGCGTACGGAGACGGGGAGTCGCAGAGGGGGTGTGGAGGTGGTGCTCGGGTACCGTACTCACCGGAACGGAGCGAAACGCGGCGGCGGCAATGTCGGAGATGGGAGCTCTCGTTTCCGCGATTTCGGCGAGTATTGCTTAGGGTTTTTGGGCGCGGGGAACTGCGGCGGAGAGGGGGTTTATATGGGGAAGGAGAGGAGCGATTTAATCGCGATTTTCCAACGGATTTTGATCCGTAACAAACTAGGTTTCGGTGGAGTTCGTGTTCTTCACGGGTGATGAAGATGACCAGTGGGCCCCGTCTGGAAGTGAGAGAGGGAGGGAGGTGGGCAGCGCGGTTGGTTTGCTGGGCCGTTCCTTCGTGCGCGCGCGGCAGATAGCAGAGGGGCTCGGCCCAGCTAGCCCGAACACATTTTTTTTCTCTGTTTAAACCCTTTTCCAAACAATTTGATTTTTAAAACTTATCAAAACATTTCAGAAAAATTCATAAAAATATGTTTTGAAAAGCTAATTTAATTTATAACTTTTTGATATCATTTTGCTAAATAAATAAAATAATAAAATACAGATTTTTATAAGGAGCTCAAATAGACCTCTTTATTGAAAACAACTTTATTTAAACTTATAATTAAAATTCAATTTACTCTTTATGTGATTTCAATGCCATGCTTATATGATGCATGATGCATGAATGCAAAGTTTTAAATTTTTGAAAAATTTGGGATGTTACAGTCGCGTGGTCTGGCCCCCGAAGTTCAGGCCGACTCTCCCTAAGGGCTACGATGGCTCCAGCAACCCCATAGAGTTCCTGCAGCTCTACACCACCTCCATCCAAGCTGAAGAAGGAGATGACAAGGTCATGGCCAACTGGTTCTCCCACGCGCTTTGTGATTCTGCGCTGTCGTGGCTCCTGAACCTCCCCGAGGACTCAGTGAACTCTTGGGAAGAGCTCTGCAAGCAGCTCGTCTCCAACTTCAAGGGGACGTACGAGCGCGCCCTCACACACAATGATCTGCAAGCTGTGGTGCGGAAGAAGGATGAGACGCTCCGCAAGTACATCCATCGCTTCAGCCAAGTGCGCAACAAGATCCCGAACATCCCTGACACCCAAGTCATCGCCGCCTTCCGCGAGGGTGTCACAAACAGCAGGATGCTCGAGAAGCTGGGCATCCACGACAAGCTCACTTCTGTGGTGAAGTTGTTCGACCTGGCGGACAAGTGCGCCAAGGCTGAAGAGGGACTTCTCTTCGTCAAGATGTCCCCGAGATGGGATGAGCACACTGAGGGGTCCAGGAGCCAGAAAAAGAAGGAGGAGCCCAAACGCAAGGCCACCGCGGTTCTCGCGGCAGAGCCTGACGCGAAGGGTACCCGCAGGGACTCCCCTGAGCCTGGAGAGAGGAAAGATGACCACCGTCCATTTTGCATCTACCACAACAGGCGCGGTCACTCTACAAAATCTTGCTTCGACCTCAAGAGGTTGAGCAAGGAGCGCGAGCAAGCAGAGGGCAGGAACGGCAACCTCCCTTGCGAGGAAGATGGTGGCTATCAAGCTCCAAGGGGCGCCATTGCCTGCATCCTCGGCGGAGCACATGCGCCAAAATCGAACAACCAGTTCATGCAGTTCGCGCGCGAACTCAATGCTGCCCTCCGGAGCCTCGAGACCTCCAGGCCCCTCAAGTGGTCGCAGTACACCATCCCCTTCGACACTCTGAACCACCCCAAGTCCACCAAGACTGTTGGAACCCTCCCGCTGGTCTGCAGCCCCACCATCGACAACGTTGCTGTCTCCAAGACTCTCATCGATGGTGGAGCAGGCATGAATGTTATCTCCATAGATACGTTCGAAGCGCTTCAAGTGCCCTACGAGCGGCTCATGCCCTCTAGGCCCTTCATGGGAGTCACCAGCGGTTCGATCGAGCCTCTGAGCCAGGCCAGGCTTGCCGTCACCTTCGGAAGCGAGGAAAATTACCGCACCGAGCACATCGACTTCGATGCCGCGCACATCGGCCTGCCGTACGATGCCATCCTCGGCTACCCCGCGCTCGCGAAATTCATGGCCGTCACGCATCATGCCTACAACATGGTCAAGATCCCCGGCAGGGCTGGCACGATCACCATCCGTGGACATGTCCTGGATGCTACGCGCGCTGTCGAGACAGCCTACAAGGCCGCCGCCATGGCATTCCCGGCAGAAGAGGACATGGAGCCTCTCGAGAGACCCAAGAAGAAGAAGCAGTTGTTCTCCTAGGAGACAGCCGCTACGAAGAAAATCTCTCTGAGCTCCAGCAGCTCGGGGGCGCCGTGCTGCCTCCCAAATAGGAAAGCGCGCTCGTCGCCTTACTCCAGGCAAACTCTGACATGTTCGCTTGGACACCGTCAGATATGTCTGGTGTAGCGTGGGAGGTGATCGAGCACCACTTAGCCGTGTTTCCAAACGCGCGCCCCGTCAAGCCAAAAGCAAGAAAACAAGCCCCCGAGAAGCAAGCATTCATCGTGAAAGAGGTTGAGAAGCTCAAAGTGGCAAAGGTTGTCTGCGAAGTGGCGCACCCTACTTGGCTCTCCAACAGTGTGGTAGTCCCGAAACCCGCCGGAGGAGGCCGCCTCTGCATCGACTACACTGATGTAAACAAGGCCTGCCCCAAGGACCCTTATCCCATGCCAAGAATTGACCAGATCATGGACTCCAAGGCAGGCTGCGACCTCCTCTGTTTCCTCGATGCTTTCTCCGGTTATCATCAGATAAAAATGGCTAAGGAGGATGAGAAGAAGACGGCTTTCCTCACCCCTTGCGGTGTGTATTGATATGTCTGCATGCCCTTCGGCCTATAAAAGGCCGGAGCCACCTTCCAGAGGCTAATGAGGATAGCACTTGGTGAGCAAATGGGGAGGAACGCCGAAGCATATGTCGATGACATCGTCGTAAAATCCCGAGAGGGAAACACTCTCCTCGGGGACCTTGAAGAGAGTTTCGCCAACCTGCGCAAGATGAACATCAAGCTCAACCCCGCCAAGTGCGTCTTTGGAGTACCTTCAGGCAAATTGCTTGGGTTCCTCGTGTCCCATCGAGGCATAGAGGCAAACCCAGACAAAATCAAGGCCATAGAGGGCATGCAACCTCCACGCAGGCTCAAGGACATGCAACGCCTTGCAGGCTGCATGCCTTGCAAGCGTTTGAGGACTTGAAGAAGTACCTAGCTAGCCCACCAGTAATGGTCGCCCCAAGGTCAGGCGAGCACCTGAAGCTGTACTTATCAGCCACCCCATAGAGAACCAGTGCCGTCCTTGTGGTAGAAAGGGAAGAGCCAGTTATTTACAAGAAGAGGGCAACCACTCCAAAGCCAAAGCCTCCTGATCAGGAGCTCGACGAAAGGGCAACCCTCACAAAACCACTGCCAGGCCCAAAGCCCCAAGAGAGGCCCTCCCCAAGTCAATCGCTGTAAGAAGATCCCGCAGGGAGCCTGAGAAGCCCCAGGAGGCCAACCCCCTCGAGGCCCATGACAAGCCCCCTGAGGCCAGCCCCCTCGAGGCCCATGACAATCCCCCTGAGGCCAACCCCCTTGAGGGCCTAGCTGCGCCCCTTCAGGCAAAAGACGCCAAGGCTACACAAACTACCCCCGTCGAGCATCCAGTCTACTTCGTCAGCACAGTACTGCGTGATGCTCGTGAGCGGTATACAATGCAGCAGAAGCTCCTCCTCGCACTCCTCATCGCCTCAAGAAAGCTGCGACACTACTTCCAGGGGCACCCCATCACGGTGGTCACCTCTTTCCCCCTGGAGCAAATCCTGCGCAACCCAAACGCCACAGATCGTGTCGCAGGATGGAACATAGAGCTACAACCATTCAATTTGCGCTTCGATACCACAAGGGTAATGAAAGGAAGAGCGCTTGCAGACTTCGTCGCCGAATGGATTGACCCAACCCCTGAAGAGCCTTTGGGAGAAGAACAAGAGCCCGTTGGAGATAAAATGCCCAGCCACTGGACCATGAAGTTCGACGGAGCTTTCGCTTGTCGCCACGGTGGAGCTGGCGTGGTCCTGGTCTCACCAAAAGGTGACAAGCTGTATTACGCGGTCCAGTTGTGCTTCGGAATCGACAAGATCTCCAACAATATCGCTGAGTACGAAGGCCTGCTTGCTGGCCTACGCGCCGCAATTGCCCTAGGAATCAAGCATCTACTCATCAAGGGCGACTCCCAGCTGCTCGTCAACTTATCTAACAAAAGCTACAAGCCTAAGGACGGCCACATGGCCGCATACTTTGAAGTGGTCCGTAGGCTGGAGAAGCACTTCAGGGGAATGGAGCTCATGCACATCCCAAGAAAGGAGAACCAAGAGGCAGATGACATCGCGAAGCGCGCGTCAAAGAGACAAGCTTAGCCGCCAGGCGTCTTTGAAGAAATACTCGTCAAGGCATCCATAAAGCAGCCTCAAAAGGCCTTGCCCGCAAGCAAAGACGAAGCGCTCCCGCCACCACCTGCAAACGGGGCACCAGATTGTGGGCCCCCTATAGGGGAGCGCCTGTTGCTCACAGCAGTGCATCAAGAAGTAGAATGGATTGACGAGATCAAAGACTACCTCGACAAAGGAATCCTTCCCGAGGATGATGTTGAAGCGGAGCGAATCGCCCGCCAAGCAAAATCTTACCAAATCCTCGAAGGAAATCTCTACCGCAAGCGCCCAAACGGCACCGCGCTCAAATGTGTTCCTCCTGAAGAAGGCAAATTGCTGATCAAGGACATCCACAGCGGGGAATGCGGCCACCATTCGTGCGCCCGCACCCTCGCAGGCAAAGTCTTCAGGAGCGGCATCTACTAGCCTCAAGCACTTCAGGATGCAGTGGACATCGTCCAAGCATGTGAAGCCTGCCAATTCCACGCCAAGCAAATCCACCAACCTGCGCTGGGGCTACAGACCATTCCGCTCTCCTGGCCGTTCGCGGTCTAGGGGCTGGACATCCTGGGACATTGACCAACAGCGCAAGGCGGATATCGCTACCTCTTCGTGGGCATCGACAAGTTCACTAAGTGGCCCGAAGTGGAGGCGACGCGCACAATCACAGTTGGCGCGGCTGTGAAATTCATTAGAGGCCTGGTCTGCCGCTTCGAAGTGCCTAACCGCATCTTCACCGACAATGGCTCGCAATTCACCAGTGGCATCTTCAGAGCCTACTGCGAAAGAATGGGCATCAAGCTCTGCTTCGCCTCAGTCGCTCATCCGCAAAACAACAGACAGGCTGAGCGCGCAAACGCATAAGTCCTAAAGGGCCTAAAGGCCACGACAAGGGTTGGATCAAAGAGCTCTCTTCGGTGCTCTGGTCCATCCGCACAACGCCACCGAAGCCTACGAGGCAAACACCGTTCGCCCTCGTCTATGGAGCCGAAGCAGTCCTCCCCACAGAGATAAAGCATGGATCCCCGCGGGACCTTGCCTTTAACGAGGACCATAAAGAGGACCTCCACAACGACGACCTCCTGCTCCTTGAAGTACTATGACGCTGCGCCGCCCTCCGGGCGGCCAAATACTAGCAGGACCTGAGACGCTACCACAGCCGCAACGTGCGCTCGCGTACCCTGGAGGCAGGCGATCTCGTCCTCAGGCGAATCCTCTCCAGGGAAGGCCTCCATAAGCTGTCCCCGGTGTGGGAAGGCCCCTACAAGTTCACCCACATCGCCAGGCCTGGCGCGGCTTGCCTCGAAACTCAAGACGGCATCCTCGTCAAGAATCCATGGAACATCATGCACCTACGCAAGTTCTACCCGTGATCATCGTCACGCCCGTGATCATCGTCACATCGAGACATCTAGCGGAAGAGGCAGCTTACGGCTCAACCTCCAAGCATTTTTTTCTCCAGAGGTTAAAAGCTCACGGCTTATACCTCACATAATTTTTGTCTCCAGAAGGAACAAACGCAGAACGTGATCATCGTCACGCCCGTGATCATTGTCACGTCAAGACATCTGGCGGAAGAGGCATCTTACAGCTAAACCTCCAAGCACTTTTTGTCTCTAGAGGTTAAAAGCTCACGGCTTAAACCTCCAAGCTCCAAAGGCTTCCCTCGAGGGTCAACCCTCCGAGCTCTCCTTGCAACGAGCCACCTCAGGCCGTTGAGAGTCTCTGCCACTAATGGGTGGTCCCCATGCCTCGACATGGTCAAAACATTAACTTGGCAACCCCAAGCATAATGAGACAATTTCATTCCTAGGTAAACTTAGCACCTCGGCACCGCTGTGTAATATATGCTGGTGAGTTTTATTTACGCATTACTTTGTTGAAATGTGCCCTTATATTTCTCCACATGCATACCTCACGAGCGGGGGCTGAGTACGGTGCCAGTGCCTCAAATGACACACCAGCACCACTTCAAAACCCAAGGATCCGAGCTCTGGTTGGAGGGCAAGATCCCACAAACACGCCATCTCTACAGAGGACCTTGGTACTTACTATCCTCGTGAGGAACGCCTGAGGGGACCTATAAGCGCGCACGAGTCCCCTGTACCGTGTTCCAGCGTTTGGGTTCGCCCCTCTAACATCTACAGGGAAGAAATGCCCCCGCAAGCCTGAGGAGGCATCCGGGAAATATCCCTCAAGAGGACCTCCTCGCCAGGCAAAAATCCTCTACAGAGCGAAAACCTCAAGAAGCTAAGTCTCGCACCCACGCCTTGAGAGCGTTTTCTCCTCGGAGCGCGCGTTTGCCCCTCAAGCGACTTCGCTTTACCTTACGCTTCATGTATTACTCGTACTTCTAAGGGGGGCACTTTTGCATCGTGACTCAGGCCTCTTACCTCTCCTAGGCCTAAACTCCCCCCGGCCTTGCGGAGTCATTGCTCCTGCATACCGAAGTGGCGGAGTCATGGCACGAAGAGATGGGTCCTACCGACACAGAGAACAAATAGACATGAAGATGAGACCAAAGAGACCTCTCGAGGGGCAAGCAAGCTAAAAGCAAATAGCAATAAAGAGTATATTACAGGCCAGAAGGTCTTAAATATCTAAGCACAAGATTGTTTCAGATACAAGCGCACGCAGGCGCAATAGCGTGCAGCTCAGACGGAAGTGTCGTTGCCTTCTACCTCCTCCACGGCGGCCTCCTCCTTGCTGTCCTCCGCTGCATCCTCCGCCAGCCTAAAGCGGTTGCAGAAGGCATCAACCTGCTCGCGGAGGGAGTTGGAGACCCGGTGCGCATCCTCGCCTCGAGCGGCCTCCGTCACGATGGAGAGGTCGAAGCCTGGCGTGAGGAGCCTGAGGTTGGTGAAGATGCGATCAACAACCACCCCCAGGAGCTGCCGTTCTCGTCATCGGGATGCTCAATTGGAGCCGCCACCGCCGCCACCGGGATGCTCGATTGGAGCCGCCACCGCCGCCATTTCCGCCGCCCGTTTCTTCGGATTCCAGTGAGCACTGTCGACCCCGAGCTCTCCTTCGGGTATTCTACTCCTTCCCTTGACCGTGCGCGTCCGGCAGACATTGTCGTGTGTCCTTTCATGCGACAGATCGACGATCCCTTGTGCGACCGAAGCACGTCGCCGCCACCCGCGACTCCGGCGAGCAAAAGGAGGGGAAGGGGGGATGCACCGGAGCTCACCACCGCGCCAACGACCTCGCCTTGACGCCCTCTACCCGTAGGTATGACCCGCTCGTCTCGGAAACCAGAAGAACATCGGGAACGGCCATTGCTGATGCGCCACCGCCGCGGGCAAGTCTCCGGCGATGTCCCCAGTGACCTAGCGCCGCCAGCCCCGGTTCGATCTGATCTAGGCCGTTAGATCGTGATCGTACGGTTATGTTTAATTCTTTTATTCCGAATCGGTACGATGGGATGTGATCTGTTAGATCTAGATCGTATGGACCAGATCAAATCACTTAACGACGCCAGCGATCACAGTCAGCGGCCACGTCAGCGCATAGTCAGCGCCAGCATGGAATTTATTTTTCTAATTAAATTAAAAATGGCAATTTTGAAGAAAAGCCCCTGTCTATTCAAACTATCATATATTTTTCTCTGTTTATCCAAATTCAAATATTTTTATATATTTGGAGAGCCCTTGACATGTAGAATATTTTAGATCTGCCAAAATTAAAATTTGACTTAGTTTAAAATATTCAAATTTCAAATGGATGATTTGAGTATATTTTTAATAACTTTAAATCTATAAATCCAAAAATTGTAAATAAAATTGTTTTAGAAACTTTAGAATATTTGTAAAATAATGCCTCTGTTATAAAATATTTTTGAGTAATATTTGAATGAATTCATAGTAATATATTTAATTTGAATAGTTTGAGTATTTTCAACACAACTATTAATAAAAATATTATTTTTGATTAAATCAAATTGCTATAAATTTAAATAAATGCCCCCTATTTATTAACACTATTTATAAAATTATGTTATAAAAATTTAATCATACAAAACTTTAATCTTATAATTATTCCTTTTATTATATTTTCCAAAAATAGAAATTAATTAAATTGCATGTATAAATTCATGCATATTTATAAAGAAATCACAAAGGTTATTTTGATACTTTCTTGTGATTAAAAAGTGCATTTCATGCATAACTTATTTTATTATATAGTTATACTCCTCATAAGAAAACCTCTTCATTAGTTTCTCTAAGTTAGAATATTTTCAACTTAACATTTGGTAAAGTGATGCACTTAGACACTTAGGATTTTCAACATGGAGCTAGAAGACCAATGAAGGACTTAGCCAAAACAAGACTCTAGAAGAATCTCCAAGAAGTAGAAGCACTTAGAAGAAAAATCAAGAGCAAGTTCATGAAGACCAACCAAAAATATTTTCTAAGTCTTGCTTTCCTCCTTCTTTTCTCCCTTCTTCTGTTAGACTTCATGATGACTAAGTAAATCCAAGACCAGCCTAGGTGACACAAAAATCATCAAGTCTGAATATTATTCAAGTCTACCAAGAATTCAATCAAGACATCACCAAGGAGAATATTACAAGTCTGGAGATAAAGCCTGGAAGACCAACTACATCTTTCTTCTATCTTTTCCCTATTTCCTAATCTTGTCTTTCACTTTAGACTTAAACAATTTTTGATCATGATATTATCATCTTGAAGTTTGTTGGATCCTAGTATCCAATTTACAAAGAATTGATTGTTGATCACCTCGAGGAATAGAGTTAGTATTTTCTCTAAGTATTTTGCACATCATGGCTAAGCCATTTGAGTGCTTATTCTAGATAATTTATAACAAAGTTATCTTGTCCAACTTCTGACCTTAGTCCTTAGTCATTTCTGACCAACACATCTCTTGGCAGTAACTTAAAAGATTTTCATGGCATGACATGCATTCAGTCCTTAGAAATATTTTTCATATCATGCATGACATGTACTCCTTAGAAGTTTCAGAAACTTGTTTGTATGTGTTGTGTTATTTCGTTTTATGATTGTTGTATTGTTGTTTGTTTATATTGTTTAGACTGAACGGAGAGACCCGAGTTCGTTGAAAAGAGTTTGTGAGTAAAGACTGCATTCAAAGGAAAGTGGCACACCTCATAAACTTCCTATTATTTTCTATATGCATTACTTAGTATATTTTTTATATGCAGGTGTAGGATAGTATTGCTATGCTAAACCTGTGTAGAATTCCCTTACTCCTATGTCTAGGTTCGTATATCATACTTAGCCGAAATATTGACGCTATGCAATTGATGAAAAGTTTTACAAAATATTAAGTGACTACTCAGGGCTGTGCTCATGGTTGTCGTCGCCTAGGATGACTGTCTATTCTACTTAGGGCCGTGAGCATGGTGATTTTCACCTGAGAGTACATCCACTAAGTTAATGAAACACCTGGGTGCTAAGTGGTTGTATGGTTTATGTTGAGTGGCTACCCAGGTCCATGTCTATGGTTCCTGGAGTATGTACACTTGTGAATGGCCACCCAGGAACAGAGGAATCTGAAGAACTCCGAGTGACTATTGCTTCCAGTGCAGCCATTACCATATGGGCTCTGGCTTGATCAATTATGTTGTGTGGACTCTCTCCGGCTTGACAAGCAGATATAGAGGGTGTTAGGTGGAACGGGTCAAGCCAGGTGTGAGGGAAAATGCTTCTGAAAGATCTCGTCTCATTCTTCTCCTTTCCTTATCACTATAAGTGTGCAAAGGATAGTTTGGGTTGAATGGGTACAAGGGTGAACATGCACAACCTCTGCAGAGTGTAAAACAAAGTACTTAGCTGTGTCCTCGGTACGGACATTTTGAGCAGCTGATCACGGACGTCAACGGATGATTCCACCATTCCAACTTCAGAAAAAAAACTTGATGGGTGAACAAGCGAAGATGAGATTATGGTTTTCAAGCCATACTTGTCTTGATTGGAAGAAAGTGTTTTCCAAAGAGATAGGAAAAATTGGCTTCATGCAAAATAGCCTTGAACTCCACCAGCCAAATATGCATATAGGCTATAGAGTTATTCCATTAAGTGTCGACCATAGTGTCACTTGCCAGACTCCATTTTAATGGAATCTGACCCACGTTGTTGCAATATTTTTCTTATTGCAGATTGTTCAGATGACGAGTGAGGTTTCATTTAAAGGTTTTGAGTCTGCAACCAACATGTTTTCGTTTGTGGCAACATGAAAGAGATGGAGACTCACTGCTATCGTATTTTCGCTGTGTACTTTTTCAATGCTAGCTTTATGCTATGCAACTTGTATCAAATATTTTGTAAGTCTGGATCATCGATGTAATAAAATTGATACTTTGTTGTGATATTACATCGTACACTGTGTGTGCAAACGAATCGATTCAGGGATTTTCACTATACACATGTATATGCCATATTTTAAGTGCAGGTACGCTACAGATGGTATCAGAGCATTGTGTTGCCTGTAGGTTCGAAACCCCTAGGATTGGACAGAGACCAAAAATTAAATAGTTCTAAATGTACTAGGTTTCAAACTTGAGAAATTTTAAAATTACCTTTCTGTTATTACATTAAACTTCTTGTCTTGTATCTTTTTCCTTTTCGCTTTAAATTCCAATACTCTTACCTGTTCCAAATTTCAGATGGGAGAGTACACTGAGACAACGTATGCTGGTGTTTTGTCGGATTTCATCTTTGGGAGGCTGTTGTCCAGGTTGACAAGTCAATTGAAACTACCACCGCCCTATTTCCGAGGAAGGAGGGAAGAGACCGACATACCAGATGTGACGCGTTGGGAAATTCGCACAATCATGACCCCAGATCCCACGATGCCAGACTTCGAGCCCGTGGACTATGTCACCTACTACCCAGAGTGGATTCAAGAGTGAACATAGATATGGTGGACTTAATGGCCCGTTTGTTTTATAAGTATCGCAACAAGATGGCACCAGAATCGCCCTTCCGTGCCTTTGGGAAGAGGGATGCGCATGGCCACTCATTGGCTCACACGGGAAATCGCTTGGACCTGCCCATCAGTAACAAAATGTTTGAAGACTTAGATTTTCTCATCAACTGCCTGACCAGAAAGGTTCAACAAGCTTATGACATCGCGGATCATACCCGAGTCGTCATACACGCAAAAATCCAAGAACTCCAGGCTTCAGAAACCCTTGTTGGCCATATGGAGGAACTCATCCATGACCTACATCTGCAGAACCTTGACAAAGATGAGCAGATTTCCACACTTGAGGCGCAACTCAATCCACCTCCACCACCGCCATTAGCTGAAGAAGGAGGTGATCAAGGCACTGGAGATGTGGCTGTACCCGCAACGGTAAAGGAGGAGGAACAGGAGGAAGAAAGCTCCGAAGAGGTGCTTTCTGAAGAGTCAATTGAGGGATAAGTCACACCTGTGGCGAATAACCACGCAATGAAGCGCAAGCGTGAGATCAAAGAGGAATAAGTGAAGAAATTAAAACCACGTTAGAGGGACCACCATTTATCTTATTTAGCTTATCGTATCAATATAGTGTATTGACCAATCAAATTGTGGTATGGTAGTATTGTCGCTTTTGTAATTTCATGACATTGGTGTGTTTCGTTCGATAAACGATTAGTTTGATTTCTCAAAATAAGTTTGAAATTTTTCATGTATGTGTTTGCATGTGTTTGAATCATGTTGATTGATTATGTTAGGAATTGGTTACCTTGTTCTAAATTATTGAATTAGTATTTCTCCATAGTACATATAATTCAACTCATTTATTTTCTAAAACCAACAGATGTCTCACTCTAATGTCAACAACAATGAATTGTACCCAACTACGTGACTACTGTTAAGGAACCAGAGTCAGAAGATGATCAATGACCACCCGCCTAAGAATGATCAAAACCATAGTGTTTTTGAAGAGGACCTTAAGACCAAACTAAAGGCTGGCAAAACTTGTGGAGAGATAGGACATACGACCAAATATTGTTCTGATGAGTGGCCCCATGGTCATACCAGACGTCCAGTTAAAGGATGCCGCACAAGACGGGTTACTTGCTTCCTATGTGAAGGAACAAACCACGTCCCAATTCAGTGTCAACTTTATCCCTTGGTGCAACAAGCTAACCAGCAAACCAAGGAAGGAATGCGACAGTCTCTCATGAAGATCCTGGAGGAACAAAGACAAAAGGTTGAATCCAAGAAAGATCGTAACCACATAAGATGCTACAAGTTCAAAGATAAGGGACACTATGTTAGTGGCTGCCCTGAGTGGAAAAAGGGTAAATCTCTCCAAGGACCGAGTGGAAGACGTGAGTACTAAAACTTCTGTACCCACCACATGCCATTGTATTTGAATACTTGTACGCTCTACATCAGAGAAATAAATAAGATTAAACCAAGTTTCTAGACTGACCACAATCATTTCTTTTAAGGGTGGTAGCCACCCAGATAATGCCAATCAAATTGCTTAAGCCCAGAAATCCCAAACTATCTTTCTTTCTATCCTCCTAATCAGAAAAATCATTCGCTGCCGGTTCTCAAGTTTCCATGTCAAAACATTTACATTTCTCAAACCTCTCGAGTTATCAGAATCATTCCAAGCACTTGCTTTGTCTTTCTAGCCTCTCCGAATCTCGGGGATGAGATTCCTTTTAAGGGTGGTATTCTGTAACATCCCAACATTTTATAATGTTTGAAAATCACTAAAATTTAAAACTTTTGTTTTTGGTTAAAATAAAACATTAAATGCCTAAGAAAACCAACTATAAAAGACTTCAACCATATTGAAAGGGTTTAATATTTCAAATATCTCAGTTTAACATAATGTTCAAAAGTTGTTTCTAGTTAAACATTACATTTCTTATTGTATTTCAAATACCTTAATATGTAAATACTTCAAACCATTTCATTTTAATAAAATAGTTTCCTTATAAGAAACTAATTTCAACCACTTAGCCATATCTATTCATAAATTCAAAACTATTTAAAGTGGTATAATTTCCAAATGGTTTTCATTCATCTAAATATATTCAAGTTATAGCTTTGGAAATTATAAGTTTATAATTTATTACTTTAAAACTTCATAGATTACATAATTAATGAATTATCCAAATAATCATTTCATTAGCTTAAATGATTTTCATGTATTTTCAAAAGATTAATTGATTTTCCTGAATATATTCAGTATAAACAATGAATTAAAACTAGAATATTTCCAAAGGTATTTTATATAGTTTTCAAATGAATTATCTTAATATAAAATATAATGGTGCACCAATTATTTTGAATTAAAATGAATACATTATATTTCCATTTTCATATAGTTGTGTTATACTATTCAATAATATAACTAAAGCCAAAATGATTTAGTATTTGAAAATAAGTATAAATAACTTGAATTCAAACATATTTGAATGTGAGTATTCTTACAAATTTTATTTAGCCAAGAGAAAATTTAATTAGGCTTTAATTTTAAAATTTCAGATTAAGTATCAAATTAGTCTCAAAACCAATATTTCAATATTATTAATTTTAAAAAAGTTTTCAAAACATGCCCACAACTGGTTTAACACAAAGATATTGTTTTTACAAATTTTTAGAAATTGATTTGACTTCATTTCGAGTTATAAATCAAAAGTTATTAAGGAAATAGAAAATCAGAAAAGGAAAAGAGAAAAATCCCTGACAGCGGGACCCACCTGTCAGGGGAGGTTGTCTTCAACCTCCAGCCCAAATCGCGTCGAAACGCCGGCGGTCACCTTCCTCTAAATCCGCCCGTAAATGGCGCGATTCGTGCTCCCCCTCTGCCCCATATAAAGCCCCGAGCCCTTCGTTTCTTTTCCCCCTCGAAACCCTAGAAACCTCGCCACCGGGCTGCTCGATTTGGAGCCGCTACCGCCGCCATTTCCGCCGCCCGTTTCTTCGGATTCCGGTGAGCACTGTCGACCCCGAGTTCTCCTTCGGGTCTTCTACTCCTTCCCTTGACCATGCGCGTCCAGCTGACATTGTCGTGTGTCCTTTCATGCGCCAGATCGACGATCCCGTGTGCGACCGAAGCACGTCGCCGCCACCCGCGACTTCGGCGAGCAAAAGGAGGAGAAGGGGGGATGCACCAGAGCTCACCACCGCGCCAACGACCTCGCCTTGACGCCCTCTACACGTAGGTATGACCCGCTCGTCTCGGAACCCAGTAGAACATCGGAAACGGCCGTTGCCGATGCGCCACTGCCGTGGGCAAGTCTTCGCCCCAGTGACCTACCGCCGCCAGCCCCAGTTCGATCTGATCCAGGCCGTTAGATCGTGATCGTACGGTTATGTTTAATTCTTTTATTCCGAATCGGTACGGTGGGATGTGATCCGTTAGATCTAGATCGTGTGGACCAGATCAAATCACTTAACCACGTCAGCGATCCCAGCCTGCGGCCACGTCGGCGCAGAGTCAGCGCCAGCGTGGAATTTCTTTTTCTAATTAAATTAAAAATGGCAATTTTGAAGAAAAGCCCCTGTCTATTCAAACTATCATATATTTTTCTCTGTTTATCCAAATTCAAATATTTTTATATATTTGGAGAGCCCTTGACATGTAGAATATTTTAGATCTGCCAAAATTCAAATTTGACTTAGTTTAAAATATTCAAATTTCAAATGGATGATTTGAGTATATTTCAAATTTCAAACTTTAAATCTATAAATCCAAAAATTGTAAATAAAATTGTTTTAGAAACTTTAGAATATTTGTAACATAATGCCTCTATTATAAAATATTTTTGAGTAATATTTGAATGAATTCATATTTATATATTTAATTCGAATAGTTTGAGTATTTTCAACACAAATATTAATAAAAATATTATTTTTGATTAAATCGAATTGCTATAAATTTAAATAAATGCCCCCTATTTATTAACACTATTTATAAAATTATGTTATAAAAATTTAATCATAGAAAACTTTAATCTTATAATTATTCCTTTTATTATATTTTCCAAAAATAGAAATTAATTAAATTGCATGTATAAATTCATGCATATTTATAAAGAAATCACAAAGGTTATTTTGATACTTTCTTGTGATTAAAAAGTGCATTTCATGCATAACTTATTTATTATATAGTTATACTCCTCATAAGAAAACCTCTTCATTAGTTTCTCTAAGTTAGAAATATTTTCAACTTAGCATTTGGTAAAGTGATACACTTAGACACTTAGGATTTTCAACATGGAGCTAGAAGACCAATGAAGGACTTAGCCAAAACAAGACTCCAGAAGAATCTCCAAGAAGTAGAAGCACTTAGAAGAAAAATCAAGAGGAAGTTCATGAAGACCAACCAAAAATAATTTCTAAGTCTTGCTTTCCTCCTTCTTTTCTCCCTTCTTCTGTTAGACTTCATGAAGACTAAGTAAATCCAAGACCAGCCTAGGTGATACAAAGATCATCAAGTCTGAAGATTATTCAAGTCTACCAAGAATTCAATCAAGACATCACCAAGGAGAATATTACAAGTCTGGAGATAAAGCCTAGAAGACCAACTACGTCTTTCTTCTATATTTTCCCTATTTCCGAATCTTGTCTTCCACTTTAGACTTAAACGATTTTTGATCATGATATTATCATCTTGAAGTTTGTTGGATCCTAGTATCCAATTTACAAAGAGTTGATTCTTGATCACCTCGAGGAATAGAGTTAGTATTTTCTCTAAGTATTTTGCACATCATGGCTAAGCCATTTGAGTGCTTATTCTTGATAATTTATAACAAAGTTATCTTGTCCAACTTCTGACCTTAGTCCTTAGTCATTTCTGACCAACACATCTCCTGGCAGTAACTTAAAAGATTTTCATGGCATGACATGCATTCAGTCCTTAGAAATATTTTGCATATCATGCATGACATGTACTCCTTAGAAGTTTCAGAAACTTGTTTGTATGTGTTGTGTTATTTCGTTTTATGATTGTTGTATTGTTGTTTGTTTATATTGTTTAGACTGAACGGAGAGACCCGAGTTCGTTGAAAAGAGTTTGTGAGTAAAGACTGCATTCAAAGGCAAGTGGCACACCTCATAAACTTCCTATTATTTTCTATATGCATTACTTAGTATATTTTTTATATGCAGGTGTAGGATAGTATTGCTATGCTAAACCTGTGTAGAATTCCCTTACTCCTATGTCTTGGTTCCTGTATCATACTTAGCAGAAATATTGACGCTATGCAGTTGATGAAAAGTTTTACAAAATATTAAGTGACTACTCAGGGCTGTGCTCATGGTTGTGGTCGCCTAGGATGACTGTCTATTCTACTTAGGCCCGTGAGCATGGTGATTTTCACCTGAGAGTACATCCACTAAGTTAATGAAACACCTGGGTGGTAAGTGGTTGTATGGTTTATGTTGAGTGGCTACTCAGGTCCATGTCTATGGTTCGTGGAGTATGTACACTTGTGAATGGCACCCAGGAACAGAGGAATCTGAAGAACTCCGAGTGACGATTGCTTCCAGTGCAGCCATTGCCATATGGGCTCTGGCTTGATCAATTATGTTGCATGGACTCTCTCCGGCTTGACAAGCAGATGTAAAGGGTGTTAGGTGGAACGGGTCAAGCCAGGTGGGAGGGAAAATGCTTCTGAAAGATCTCGTCTCATTCTTCTCCTTTCCTCGTCACTATAAGTGTGCAAAGGATAGTTTGGGTTGAATGGGTACAATGGTGAACGTGCACAACCTCTGCAGAGTGAAAAACTAAGTACTTAGACGTGTCCCCGGTACGGAGAATTTGAGCAGCTGATCACGGATGTCAACGGAGGATTCCACCATTCCAACTTCAGAAATAAAACTTGATGGGTGAACAAGGGAAGATGAGATTATGGTTTTCATTCCATACTTGTCTTGATTTGAAGAAAGTGTTTTCCAAAGAGATAGGAAAAATTGGCTTTGTGCAAAATAGCCTTGAAGTCCACCATCCAAATATGCATATAGGCTATATAGTTATTCCATTAAGTGTCCACCACAGTGTCACTTGCCAGACTCCATTTTAATGGAATCTGACCCACGTTGTTGCAATATTTTTTTTATTGGAGATTGTTCAGATGACGAGTGAGGTTTTGTTTAAAGGTTTCGAGTCTGCAACGAAAATGTTTTCGCCTGTGGCAACATGAAAGAGATGGAGACTCACTGCTATCGTATTTCCGTTGTGTACTTTTTCAATGCTAGCTTTATGCTATGCAACTTGTATCGAATATTTTGTAAGTCTGGATCACCGATGTAATAAAATTGATACTTTGTTGTGATATTACATCGTAGACTGTGTGTGCAAACGAATCGATCCAGGGATTTGCACTATACACAGGTATCTGCCATATTTTAAGTGCAGGTACGCTACAAGATTTCACAAAAGGTGGATATCATTAAGGAGCACGTCTTCAAAGCGCACGAAGGCGCACCAGAACAGGTACAACTAATAAGAATTTAACCTAACCTGTTACATGCCATATATGCCAAAAGAATATTGTTGCAGGACATCACAGAGTATTTCTGTAACGTCCCAAATTTTGGATGCAAGAAAAACTTGATTATAAAAGACCCCAAAATTCTGAGTGAACAAAAACTTTTTGGAATGTCTTGTCAATGGATGTGTTTTCCCTTGTATGCTTTGTTTGTCAAGTTGTGTTTTGTTGTTTGTGTTGATAATTTCTAAAATAACCACCTATTAACATCAATCAAGTTTTGTCATAACTCTTGTGACCAAGTTGTGACAAGTAAAAATAGTCCATATATATCTTATCCTATCTTAATTTGAAAAAGCTATATATATTACCATAATCTTAGTCACTACCCTAAGACCAATTATTTGAGACAATAAAAGTATTTTTAAACACTTTATTATTTGCAAAACTATATAGGACCATATAATAAGTCCTAATATATTTTGAGCCTAATATGTGGCAAGTACTTGCAACTCTTATTTCAACATTCCTTATTATTTCTTTGGAAACTACTACTAAGCAGTGGTTTAGCCCTCTTTCTTCCAAATATTGCCATAATTTTATTTATCACCACTTAAAAATATATAGTTGTTTTATCTTACAAGTGTGGTAAATTGTCCAATTGTTCTTGTGAGTTTGATCCAAATTGACATGTGCTTAATTTGCATGACTTGAGTGTGTTATTTTATGAGTGTTCATGTGGTGATTGAGTGTAGTATTTTACTTTGGCGGTGTGCCTTGTTACATGCATATAGGGCGCGGCCTGTTGGTGCGGAGGGGTGTGTCCTACGGGAGTCTGCACCCTTTTGGCCAGGACCAGCATAGCTCCCGTGGCTCCTGGACTTGTTGCGGTGAAGGAAAAGAGTTGGGTTGAAAGGCCCTAATGTTTTCGACTGGGTTGATTATGCGTGTATGGGTCCAGTAGTGCACCCTTGCAGGGTATAATCTTATCGATGAGCCGTGTCCAAGGTTATGGACGACTTGGTGTTGATGCTGGCTAACAAGATCTAGACAACTTACACCTAAACATTGTTAATTAAATTGACTAGTAATATAGAATTACCTTCACAATAAATGGTAACTAAAACTGTTCAACGTGATAGTTTTCCCGAATTGCTTCCTCATACTTGGTTGAGGGGGTTAATTCAAGAATGGGTTATGACTGGAGTTAGTTGTAGTTGGTTACTTATGCGCTCTCTTATCCCTCTCTAATTAGACGGAAGTCGTAGCATGTCTCTTTAGGTTGCTAGTGCTGCTGCCGCTAAGTCCGCCTACCCCATATTTTGGGAGAGGGTGTAGAAATTAGGCAAGTCGGTTTTGCTTGCCAGGGAGTGCCCTAACCCTCTTTTGGGTTGTGCTTTATGTGCAGTTAACAGGTTTGAAGTCTGACGACGTTAGCCTGGGAATCCCTCTGGCTTGGCTGGGCAGGGATATGGCGCCATTGCTTATCTTCAGGACTCTTATTCCAATTTGTATCTTATCCGTAGTCGGATACTATTTTTCTTCCGATGTCGTTTGAATCTTTGTATTGTATCATTCGTATCTTGACTCGTTCGAGTCGTTGTTGTAATTATATCTTCTGTTGTATTTGTGGATGTATCAGAACTGTTGTAATGCTATCACAATTCCACCCAAATAATGTGCATGTTTCGACGTGCACATTATGACTGGTGGGCGACCTAAAATCGTTATTATGCGGATTTCGGCGGATGCGCTTAAATCTACATAGTACCGATTTTCGGGCGTCACAAAGACCAAGGACATAATGCTGAGCCAGGCAAGCCCACCTCACCGCCATTATGAAATTCCTATTATTTTACCAAAGCATGTTTTGTTTTCAAAACAAAATAATGCATATTTTACTTCTTTTGTGGCACCTTGCCACCTGAAAACTATTTTACAAAATATTTTTTGGCCAAAGTTATCTACTAGATTATTTATTAGAGGTTACAAAATAAGTTTTTACTTGATGAGCCTTGTTGTTGAAGGCTCCATCAAGAGGATTAAATTTTCAAGTAGAATTTTCTCAACAAAATTTTTTTTTAGTAGAATACTCCTTTTCTCTCACCTCAAAACTAGAGGATGGGAGCCTGGTTTCATAAAAATGTTTTCGGAGAAAACCCGAACTGCTGGGAGCAGTCGGCAAACAAGTGAATTATTAAAACCCGAGTTGCAGGGAGCAATCGGAGATGTTTGCGAAAACCCAAGCTGCTAGGAGTAGCCGGAGGAGGAGATGTTTTGAAAAACAAAGTGTGACCCTAGCTGCCACCCGAACAATTAACCCGTGCAACCACACTACCTGACATGGATAGGGCGTGGCCGGAAGCTTGTCCGTTTTAGTATCGGGGCTCTCATACTTTCTATGGGGGTTGGGCCCTCGAAGCCGGGTTGTCGTATGTACGAGGCAATACACATGTGATGAACTCGCGCCTGACTATTACGGCGGGTCTCCTGCCGTGGCGGTGTGGCGTCGCGAGGAAAGACCAAGAGGTCTAGTGGATCACATGGTGCCGAGGAGAACAAACCTACCGGGAGGCCCCGGTACTATGGTGGACATAGTGGAAAGCTTTGATCGTGTTATCCGGACCCCCGCATACTGTTGTATGACGGGCCGTGGCAGACACAGCGGAAGGACTGATTGGTGTGGGTAAAGTGTGCAACCTCTGCAGAGTGTAAAACTATTCGAATAGCCGCGTCCACGGTCATGGACGGTTGGAAAGGTCCAACTAGGCACGCTGGTGGATTTTAGTTTCAAAAAGGAAAGTGTTTCTCGGAGGAAAAACAAGGAGGCAACAAGGTGGTAGGTACGTAATTTAGGTGAGGATTGTTGATCTCGTGGAGACAACTAGTCCGATCTCAAGTCAGGAAAAAGGGTTACCCCTATCCTACTGTTTTGAGAAAGTTTTTACGAAATAATGTTTTGAACTTGGATATGACCTTGCTATATCTAAGAGAAGAGAATTATATCTCTAAATGTTTTCTTCAACAAAGATATAGAGATGTCGTATTCTCTATGCCTAAAATCATCGAATTAAAAAATAAGCCCTATAGTTGTATATAGGAGCTATCCTAGTTTTTGAAAATGCTTTACTTGCATTACCATAAGAACATAGACCTAGAGGTGGTATTGCGAGTACGTAAATGTACTCATATGGCTATGTCCCTGGATATTCAAACGTTCAGGCTACAATGAGGAGATGTACGAAAAGAAGGAGGAGTACGCCGACGACTACGCCAACTGAGTGTCACTGCTCAACTGTTCTATGGGAATGCGTCAGGACGTGACGAGGGCCGACGCAAGACGAAACTTCCGTTGTACCTTAGCTCATTTCCGTCCGGTGTGATGATGATTGCAGACTTGGTCATGTGACCATTACTTATATAAGTCTTATACTATTCGAGCTGAGATGATGTAACTTTGTATAACATGTTGCTTATGTGATCGTGATGCACTGATCATTGGGGTCATGATCTTTTTACATAACGTGGGCAACTCTGACCGGTAGTCAGAGGGGTCCTCACAATTTCAAAGTTTTACAAGACGGATTATACTGCCGGGCCAGTGGTTGAGGGGCACTACTAGGACTATGGTCATTTGTGACGGTTCAAACTCGTCACTAAATCGTGACTAAGGTTTGTCCGTGACGGTTTCGTGACGATTTCGAATTCGTCAAAAGCTGGCCGACGGAGGGATGTTCGTGACGTTTTTGTGAATCGTCACTACCGTTGTGACGATCTAGGAATCTTCATTCTGTTTAGTGACGATTTAAAATGTCACTATTCGTGATTACGTGGCAGTCTTTGTGACGTTCCAAAACGTCACTAAATGAATTCAGCCCAGTCCGTTGAGACAGTTATATGGGCCAAGCCCATTATGCTTGTTGGGACTTGGCCTGTTACGAGACTAATTTCTTATCGGACCCTTGGCCTTTTTATCTTCAATGTTTTCCGGGCCATGGCCCATTTTCGGCATGTTTATGGATGGGTACCGTTTAGGCCTTGCTCCACTTAGGGTCCACTACAATTTTGGGCCTTGGCCCATTTAGGGTCCACTACAGTTTTGGTTCGTAGCCGTTTTGGGGTGCGTTACATTATCGACATTGGACTATTTAGAGTCCATTATAGTTTTGGGCCTTGGCCAATTTAGGGTTTGTTAAAGTTTTGGTCCTTGGCCTTTTTCCGGCCCAGTTATATTTTGTCTGCATCAGGACCAAGGAACCCATCAAAATCAAAGTACATATGTTTATGCTTGAGACCACTCATACTAGTATTGGATGCACCTGAATAGCATATGTACAAAGATTGTTTAAAAAAAACAGCACACATCCAAAAGAGTCTACAAATATAACAATTGTAGCCGATAGTGCGTACAAAAGAAACTTGCCTGCAACACTCCCTTCAGCATCTGGACTTCCTTCGTTTGTTGACTTAGAGCCTTGATCACTCTGCACAGTTTCCTCCACAATACTGCACAGGTCCAAGGACTCCTCCCTAATTACTAGTGGACTATGGCTCTTGCCTTGTGTTATGGCACATGACTCGTGACTTGAAACTGTCCTACCACCTCGAACACCATGTGTCTTCTTAAGCATTTCCACTAAAGTGGGGATACCACGTGCACGCAACATGAGAGCGTTCCGCCTCATTGTGGCAGCCCTGATCTACTATATTTCAATGAGGGGTGATTCAATACATGTATAAGAACAAAGTTTAGCCAGTGAGGGAAGCAAGACAACTCAAGAATCTAACATAAATGATTTCAAAAAACAACACACATCCAAAAGAGTCTACAAAGATAACAAATGCAGAAGATAGTGTGGACAACTGTACGGAAGAAAACTTGCCTTCATCAGTCAATTCAACACCGGCACCAACAAACCCTTGAGAGTCTTGATCACTCTGCACAATTTCCTCCACAAAGCTGCGAAGGTACTCATACTCCTCCCCAAATACTTTGTCATCACGGGGAACATGAGAGCTCTTGTGAAGAGTTAGGACAGATGACTCGGGACTTGAAACTGTGCTACCACTTGGACCACCATGTGTGCTGTTCTTGAACACTGATATCCAAGAGGGGAGACCATAGGAACTTAACACTTTCTTGTTCCGCCTGTTTGTGGCAGTGCTGTTCTGCAACAATGCCCCTAAGGAGGGAAGACCATAGGTACACAATTATTCAGACTAAAGCTGTAAACTTCAACTACAAGATTATCATCATTAGACAGAATGACATTGAAGGTTTTAGTTGCTTACTAGCCAGCTGCTTGTTCGTCACGACCGATGTCGAGGGGTTGGGTCATGTTGGCAAACCAAAATGAATATGTATTTGTTACAACATATACATCATGTGGATGCAACTAAAGAACCAAGCAACATATAGGTTCATGTACATATAAGAAGGGTAGCCAAACTATGTTTGGGAGTAGGTTCATCCATGCAGGATAACAGGGTAATAGTAATACAGAGGTTGATAAACGGAACTTAAAGGGAATGCCTTGGTAAAGATTTGTAGCAAGAAAGATCAGCAGCATGTAATCATATATGTATTGGTTGCAGCATGCAAGATCCGTAGCAGGTAATCATAAATGGACTGTAGTAAACGAGATCTACAATCTAAAGAGCCTAAGCCAAGCAAGAGCCGCCGCAATCTTGGACTGGTTGCATGCAGCACGTAAGATACATACAGGTAATCATATATGTGATGGGGTTCCGGGGCAGAAAACAATAAATTTCTAGCGTATGAACCCAAGATCTATCTATCTTGTACATGCTATAACGGTGGCGGAAACTAGTCAAATACCTCTTGGCCCATTAAGTGGGCTTCCCCTTTTTCCTTCATTTTTAATTAATATAAAATATAATTAATTCATAATTAATATATTTACATATTATTTAATCTCCCGTGACCCCGAACATTTATCGGACCACCCGAACATCTTTCGAACATTCCCGGAACCATTCCAGACCTACCCGGAACTCCTTCCGGACCACCGGAACCCTTTCTGTATTAATTATCTCTCTCCAATCACCTCCTATATAATTCCAAAACTATCTCCGAGTGTCGTTAAGACCTTCAGTCTTGTTACGCTATGGTTCGAGAACACTCCAGACATGGTCGAGACCCTTCGCTCGCCAATGACCGCCAGGGAGACCTGAATGCCTGTGACGGTCCCTTTGCATTCTACGAATATCATCGTAGAACCATAAACATGATATTAATTCCCTTTATATCTACGATACTACCTTGTCCGAGATATGATCGTAGACATCAGATGCCCTTGTTGTATCTCGTTACCGACAAAGGTTAATAACTTGTCTGTGATATTACATCTCCGTGACCAAGTCATAAGCTGCGGAACTATATAGACGTAATCTCAGCGAGTGGGCCCAGAGTATCTTCCCATTATGCGAATGAAAAAAATCCCGCTCTTGATCCATACGTCTCAACATACTCTTTCGAGATACCCAAGATAGACACATTTATTGTCATGCTATATAAGACACAACGTTTGATGCACTCAAAGTACCCCTACGAAGCAGCAATAAATACGATCTCACGGTCTAAGGAATAAGCTATCATATTACTTCCTATTGCAAATGTCAAACATTGTAATACGATCTTATTGCAATACTTTGATGCATATGTTCATCACCTTATTCTACCAATAAGATGACCCCATTGTCAACCGACGACATTGTCCATGATAGGGAATCTCGATCAACTGTTGCCCAATGGACTAGTTTATATAGAGGCTTACTAGGGACTCTGGTTTGTCTATGAATCAGACGTGTATTAATAATTCCGATTAATACAGTTATAGCAATACAAAAACATATTATAAACTTATGAGATAATAAGATAAATACTATATATTTATTTGCCTCTAGGGCATATCTCCTTCAGTCTCCCACTTGCACTAGAGTACAAATAAACCATTTGCATTTTACTCAATCATATCCCCTTATCAAATAAGTGTTATGTGATAATGCTTGCTTGTGGAAGAGTGTCACTTCAACAATCTGTACCATACATAATTGTATGTTCTTTGCGATTCATTGATATTAACTTGTTTGATATTATCATGTTATCTGATAACATATAAACATATACCGTAACTTAAGTGAGACATTTGTTTCCCAGCGCTTACTCGGATTCTGTCAACTAGGCAATTGCTTTGCAAACACACTCAGTCATAGAGAACTTCTTGTAACATTTACAATCTCGCAATATCTATATACTTTCATACCTATGTAGAAGATCACAATGTCAATCTTGTGTCTAATACTTTTCTACTTCCAGTAAATTCTAAATTTACTTTGATAACTGTTCTTCTTCTAAGAACATGGGTCACATTTTATCGAGCACATAATATGGTTCCTATATGATGTCGAATATCAAACAATAGACAATCATATCTTATAACCACTATTATCGTGTATCATTACACTTAATAATTAATTGGATTTCCATGGTCTATTCCATCGGTTTTAATCTATTGTGACTCTTCAGAGTTAATCGAAAAAAATCGATTATCTATTTAAAATTCATGTTCTATTCTAAATAGACACTATCTTTTAAATAGTTTCACAACTTCATCTTTCTAATTAATACTATTGGTACTATCCAAGATATGTTATTTACATACGAGGAATTAACTCCCACTAAAAATATGTCACCTAGATATTTGAGGACATGAGTTCCCACTCAAAATATGTCATCTACATATATGAGAGTCTAAGCTCCCACGCAAAATATATCTCTTACATATTCAACTTGAGTAAACTAATTTTGACTTCCACTTAAATTAGTAAATTCATAATTTCTTTCGATATTTTGGTCAAACCAAAATCATTGATCATTTATCAATTCGAGTTTTAATACGATTCGTTAGTGTTCTATTAACACTTATCCCACCGACTTTAAGCATCTCTACATTTATGTAGCCAACAAATTTTATTTTGTCCAAGCCTTTGTTCGTATTCTGATATTTTCTCAATTTTCTTTGTATTCATAAGGTGTACTTTGTTATGACAACAAGATCTAAAATACTTAATATTAAACTTTTACCTGACAGCAAATATTAATATAATAACACCTTATTTAAAAGCTTCTTGTATGAAAATACTATGATCTATTTTAAGAGGATTGCAAGCAGAAAACAATTTTCAAGTCTCCTTCACTCTTATCATCAAATTTTCATTTTCATTTCGGGACATATTCCAATATTTTACTTATATGAATATAGGTCTAATACCTTATTTCAAGCTTCTAATTTTATTCCATCAACCTTTATTCGAAAAATCATATTTTCCTTGAAATTACATAGACAACAATACAAGTTTTTCTTATGTTGGTATTTGGAATACACTCTCATCCTAATGTGAGTTTTCTTCAAAGAACTATTCGTGTATATCTGTATTATCAAATAATCATCTATTCTTCGACACTTAATTTCGATCACACAAATTACCCCATTGAATAATATATATTTCCTAAAGTGGACGTTGACTATAATGTTTCGACCATATTAAGAGATTCTAAAAGAGATTATGAAAGACCACACTTTATCTAAAATAGAGTACAATTATAATATTTCATATATCACTATATCTGATATTATAATTATGTGGAACGAATTTCCACAAGTCTTTTGTGTTAAAACCTTAATTCAAAAATATTGTCCCGTTTGATCGAATACTGTGAATAAAATATTCACTAATATTTCCTCTGAAAGATCCTTTGATATTTTATCATATTGTTTTTCAGACTCATGATTAATTAGGCAAATACATTTATTTACTTAAAATCATAGAAAATTCGAATCAATGAAAATCACACATATTAAATTTAATAATCATCTAGAGTGACTTTCATTTAATTTCCTTGCACATTGACACATCAATATCCAATTTCATTTTTAATCAATTCGGCACATGCAACATTTCAATAGATCGAAATATCTATTATTTCTTACATTGCTTTTATGATCAAATTTGGTGGTGTTTGTTCTTGCAACAAAATCATTTAATCCTTGGACACATAATTTATCATTCCCGCTTTTATAAATGTATATCATTAGAGTAATCTAATTGAGATGTGATTTCATAAAACTTTACTCATAATATAAAACAACTGACTTGTTCCATAACATAAAGTAACTGATTTGTTCCATTACATATACGAATAACTTTGTCTTGTAACATTCCTGACACTAAACTAAATCACACTCTCACTATTACAAAAGGTCTTATCAAAAACTATTAATGATAACTACTATGATAACTTGAGGACTTGAGCATCACTTTCCATCAACTTCTTTGCTTGCCATCACTTGCGCATTGTCACATTATCCCTCATGTCATACTTGGAAGATTCAGTAGCTGTTTCATAAAAAGAATAGGTATCAAATACTTTTCATCAAGTATGAAAATAATACATTTATAACTTCGTATATCAAATATACCTGAAGCGTCAAAGAGCTCTCCTTCGATGGAATCAACCTTTAGAGATTTGAACTTGTTCACGAATGTGAATAAATTCATCGTATCCCTCTTTATAGCATATTCACGCACATGCTCCTCATAGCTGGGAGGTAGAGATATCAACGAAGTCTCTATCGCACAAGAGTCCACCATCCAGTGATCGTGGAAATTTGTAAGTTTGAAGTAGATGTCATACAATCTCTTCAAATGAGTCTCCAAACAGGTATGTTCCTCCATATGGATTGTTTGGAACTTTCTCAGCTGTCTGAATTGCTCAAGCTTAATTTCACCTTTGAAGTGCGTCTTGATCGCATCAATCATGACATAAGGCTCCATGTGTCAAAACAATTCTTTCAACTCTGGTGCTAGGCTTACGGTCATGACGGACTCCACTTCTATGAAAATGTCACGACGCTGGCGAAATTCCTCATGTTCCTTTTGGCTAGCAGAATCATTTGGTCTCTCTCCTAATGCTTTTTCTGTGACATATAGTATGTTGTTGTGTATGAGAGTCTCCCTAAGTTTATAGTACCAGTCGATGAAGTTGGACCCATCGGCTGCTAAGCCTGCACTTCTAAGGAAGTACCCAAAGTATAGTTCCATCTACAGATATGTTTGCAAAGATGTAAGGCTAAGTTTATAACAATGTGAGTTTTAGTTTATAATAAAATTATAAAACACACTCCACTAAGATTATTATCCCTACAATAATTTTAGCGATTACACGACCCTCATCCACTATACGACCCACGATCGTCACGGCCGGCGGCACAACTTCAAAGGTGGACATAAAAGGTCGATCACAAAAACTATGTGAGTCATGCTCGATCTTTCGATCTTCCCGTGTTCCGAAGCTATGTCTGCATATACTAGGCTCGCCAATCAAACCTCGAAGGTTTTGCGCGTGCAACATGGATTACACCCACTGTATGCGAACGACGAAATGTATGACACCCGATCGTCACGGCCAGCCTCATAACGTAGAACTTTCTTGGTAGTGCATAACGAGGGAGAACACAAATTTGGTATTTGTTAGGATCATCCTATTTAAAGGTACCGTTGTATATCTAATATATAAGCAATTAACAGGATACACACACAACAACATAATATCAAATAATTTAATGAAGTGCGATTTGACATGGTCGTTGCGGCCAGACCTGCACGGCGCCATGAACCTAGACCAGGCGCCCTGGCATGGCTCAGAGTCTACGGTGCCCTTCTTTCCCTCCGACAGTACGAGCAATTTCAAACTTACCGTAACCATGTCATATGTAAATGCCTCTGTAAAACAAAGTTAGACGCCTCTACCTTTATTTAGTTTTGCAAGTTTTACGTGGCTTCTAGTCTTATTCGCGAGAGAACCGTTTCCCTACCTACGAACTTTGTACCACAACGTGGATCATATAATTGCATGTTTAAGCATCCATTTCGGGCCCTCCATTGAAAATGCTTAGCCGACTAAAGAGAGAGAGACAGACACCCGCCAGCCACAGATACGGCGCAAGCTGTATGTCAGTAGTGGAACCAGTCTCGCGTAAGCGTACGCGTAAAGTCGGTCCGGGCTGCTTCATCAACTCAATACTGAAGGCATAGCAAGTGCACGCTAGAGGGTAGCAAATATAAGAAAGACATCCTCATTCAACATGAGTTCTAACCGTACCAGCTGTACTACACATAGATCGGCTCTGATACCACTGATGGGGTTCCGAGGCAGAAAACAATAATTTTCTGGCGTATGAACACCAAAACTAGGCAGGATCTATCTATCTAGTACATGTGATAACGGTAGCGGAAACTGGTAATATACCTCTTGTAGACCGAATAGCGGGGATTACACTCCCACACAAGCGTTGCCGATGAAGCCGTATGTAGCCGACCTCAAGGTCGCAGAGAACTTGACACGACGAAGTAGACGATGACGCGGGGGTGTCGATGAAGACCTGGCGTCGATGGGGGCAGGGCACACCCAGCGGAAGGTGGCGGCGCCGGCGGCAGGGCTGCGATGGTGGCGAGATGACGTGGCCCAGGCATCTCAAATGTGGCGCCTCCGAGTACTCACAAGCATAAGGAGCTTAACAACAACCCCCGGTCACTCAGATCCAAGTGAAATCGCGGGTGTAGAACTTTTCTGGAATCCCGCAGGGCAACGACGCCCATCGGTATAGCTTTAATTGTAATCGCGGGAGAGAGAAAGCAAAGCGGGCGGAGAATTAACTCAGGCCGGCGGATACAACATTAATTGTATTTTAGATGTATTTAATCCAATTAATATGCCTTGTTGTATAAATTGGGAAGGGGGCGTGCAAACTCATTAGCTCCCCCATGTGGGACTAAACAAAGGAGAGGGGGGAGGGGGGTTCGGCCGGCCATGCCATGGCCGAACCAGACATGGGCCCCTTTCCCCCTTTGGTGGTTCGGCCCCACATGGGCCTCTTGGCCCATTAAGTGGGCTTCCCCTTTTTCCTTCATTTTTAATTAATATAAAATTAATATAAAATATAATTAATTCATAATTAATATATTTACATATTATTTCTCTCTCTCCAATCACCTCCTCTATAATTCCAAAACTATCTCCGAGTGTTGTTAAGACCTAAAGTCTTGTTACGCTATGGTTCGAGAACACTCCAGACATGGTCGAGACCCTTCGCTCGCCAATGACCGCTAGGTAGACCTGGATGCCTGTGACGGTCCATGTGCACTATACGAATATCGTCGTTGAACCATAAACATGATATTCATTCCATTTGTTTCTACGATGCTACCTTGTCCGAGATATGATCATAGACATCCGATGCCCTTGTTGTATCTCGTTACCGCCACAGGTTAATAACTCGTCTGTGATATTACATCTCCATTACCTAGTCATAAGATGCGCAACTATATAGAGGTAATCTCACCGAGTGGGCACAGAGTATCTTTCAATTACGCGAATGAACAAATCCCGCTCTTGATCCATACGTCTAAACTTACTATTTTGAGATACCCAAGATAGACACCTTTATTGTCATGCTATATAAGACACAACGTTTGATGCACTCAAAGTGTCCCTACGAAGAAAAAATAAATACGATCTCACGGTCTAAGGAATAAGCTATCATATTAATTCCTATTGCAAATGACAAACATAGTATCTTATTGCAATACTTTGATGCGTATGTCCATCACCTTATTCTACCAATAAGATGACCTCATTGTCAACCGACGTCATTGTCCATGATTGGGAATCTCGATCAACTATTGCCCAATGGACTAGTTTATATAGAGACTTACTAGGGACTCTGGTTTGTCTATGTATCACAAGTGTATTAATAATTCCCATTAATACAGTTATAGCATAATAAAAAAAATTATAAACTTATGAGATAATGCGATAAATACTATATATTTATTTGCCACTAGGGCATATATCCTTCAATATGGACTGTAGTAAACGATATCAACAAGCTACAAAGCCTAAGTCAAGCAAGATCCCCAGCAAGCATGGACTGGTTGCAGCGCCAAGCAAGATCCACGGCAATCATGGACTGGTTGCAGCAAGACCCATGCCAAACTGAGCAAACTGTAACCCTACGCAGGCCGAGCAAACAAGCCATGCCACGAAATCCCTAACCATAGCCTTGCCAAGAAAACCCAAACCCTTTCCATGGACACTAGCCAGCCCGAGCAAACCCTAAGCAAGCTAAGAAAATGCAATGGAAGAGGGAGCAGGGGTCGGGAGGAGGAGGGAGGAACTCGCCTACAGATCGTTGTCGCGAGAGTCTACGCATGCGCGGCCACCGTCAGATCTTCTACGCACACGCGTCCGTCGTTGGAGTGTCGTTCTCGGCTCAACCGCTGATGCACTTGGTGGGTGTGTTGTTGGGACACCCCAAGAGGAAGGCATAAAGTAGTGCAGCAGCAAGTTTCCCTCAGTTACGAAACAAAGGTTATCGACCCAGTAGGGAATGAGGATTCCCCCGAGGTATCAACGGCGCCAGAAAGAGCTTGGCGTTGTTGACGTGGATGTCACACCCCGGCCCAACCCCGGACCGAGCCTGTCACGCCTGGCAGCTCTCTAGGATCTCTAAACTTGCCCCAGAGATCAACACTGGTCTTTTCTGCGCACTTTGTCCTCACTCGTGAGCACCCGGGAAGGACTTCCCGGTTGGTCACCCATCATTCGAGTACTCCAGGCTGCACGCTTAACCTCGAGTTCTTTCCACATGAGCTTTCGAAAAAGAAGTTGCAACTTGTTGATATGAGTATTCTATCAATCCTATAAAGCCTTGAGCCAGGATCTCACATCCTTCCCCCCTTAGAAGACCGACGCAATCGTCGGTCAGCCCCCAGTCTAGGAACTTCCCCCCCTTGGCACCCGTCCATGTGTCTAGTGCCGACACATATCACATGCCCGCCCACTGACCTGCACACGCCCGAGTTACCGCGAGGGTAAGCTCTGATACCAATTGACACACCCCGGCCCAACCCCGGACCGAGCCTGTCACGCCTGGCAGCTCTCTAGGATCTCTAAACTGGCCCCATAGATCAACACTGGTCTTTTCTGCGCACTTTGTTCTCACTCGTGAGCACCCGGGAAGGACTTCCCGGTTGGTCACCCATCATTGGAGTACTCCAGGCTAATTACGCTTAACCTCGAGTTCTTTCCACATGAGCTTCCGGAAAAGAAGTTGCAACTTGTTGATATGAGTATTCTATCAATCCTATTAAGCCCTGAGCTAGGATCTCACAGTGGAGACTCCACACAAACAATCAAGATACTTTGGCCCAACTTAACAGTGAGGTTGTCAATCTCACCGGCTTGCTGTAACAAAGGAATAAATGTATGTGTGGAAGAAAGATGTTTGTTTGCAGAAAGTAATAGGTTTGTAGTGGGTGGTTTATCAGATTAAAGAGAAGGATCGGGGTCCACAGTTCATGCGGGTAAACAAATTACAGCTGGCCAATTGATAGAATAATATTGAGCAAACCAATGCATATACCAATGTTATGATGTCTAGTGTGAGATTCATCCAGGTATTACAACAATATACATAGACCGTTCCAACCGCATCTATGACTAATAATCCACCTTCCAGTTAGCGTCTGCACCGCTTTCAGTATTAAGTTGCATGCAACAGATTATCGCCTTAAGCACAGTGTGTAAAGTAAGTAACATCATCCTTAGAAAAAGTACTTTTTTATCCCTAGTACCAACAGTACATCTACAACCTTAGATCTGTCTTTCACCACCCCTTATTAAATAGAGACATGAACCTATATCGAGCATAAATACCCCCTCTTGGAGTCGCAAGCATCTACTTGGCCAGCATACACAAGTAATGGAGAGCATGCCAGAGCATACCAACAGTACATCTACAACCTTATAGCTGGCTTTCACCACCCCAGATTAAATAGCACACACATGATATATTATGAAGCAATAAATTTAGTACTCAATATTGATTGGATCCCAGCAAACAAAACATGAAGATTAGATAACGGTGATCTGATCATGATAGGCAGCTCACAAGATCTAAACATGATAGCCCAAGAGGAGAAGATAACCATCTAGCTACTTCTATGGACCCGTAGTCCATAGGTAGACTACTCACGCATCAGTCCGGAGGCGGTCATGGTGACGTAGAGGCCTCCGGTGACGATTCCCGCTCCTGGCAGGGTGCCGGGGAGAAGTTATAATCTCTCCCGAATTGGTGTTCATGACGGCGGTAGCTCGGGACCTGTGGAGGAAATAATGAACACTGTGATGGGGTTTTTAGTCTGGGGGGTATATGTAGGCGAAAGGGCAGAGTCAGTGGCGCCCCGAGGGGCCCACACCTGGTCCTCGCGTGGCTTGCTTCTGGGCCGCGCGAGCACGTGGTGGCGGCGCCTCGGTCGCCCACTTTGTCTCTTGTTCGGCTTTCTGGACCTTTCCCGATGAAAAACGGACTTTAGGAAAGAAATCGTCCAATTCCGAGAATATTTCCTTGAGTATTTTTCTGAAACCAAAAACAGCCGAAAACAGGGAACTAACACTGTGGCATCTTGTTAATAGGGTAGTCCCATAAAATGCTTAAAACTATATAATATGCATATAAAACATGTAATAACTTGGTAATCCCTCCGTTCCTGAATATAGGGTGTATAACTTTTCTGGACGGATATTAAGACAAGCTATTTTGAACATAGTGTACTAAATTGTTTTTAACAAAAATGACGAGAGACGAGTTCTTAATTAGTATAAAATTAAAACAATCCGCTAAATCTCTCTTTTGAGACTAGATCTCATTTTTTATGGGTCAAATTGTCCATAAATAGAAAATACAGCTTATATTTTGGATATTTCCTCAAAAAAACTATTCACCTTATATCAAGGAATGGAGGCAATAAAATATAGCATGGATACGTTGGAGACGTATCAACATCCCCAAGCTTAGTTCTACTCGTCCCAAGTAGGCAAGAACGATAAAAGACGAATAATTTCTGAATTGACATGCTTTAACACAATCTTGATCACGTAATAATGTAAGGCATGTAAACTGAAAACACATGAATAAGGGTTGTAGTTTATATTGATATCAAATGAGTAAAAAATAAACAAGTCGGTAAAGCAAGCAAAGCTTTCAATGATAAAGTACTAGATAGCAATCAACAGTGCAAAGTAGATATTAGAGATGATTTAAGCTTCAAGCACAACAATATAATCATCTAATGCTTCCAACAAACATGACAACTTTGTGAAAGGATCAAGTCAAGCAATATCAATATGCACGTAGAAAATCAACACCTTATTTGTTCAAAAGAAAGAAGCAAGCGTTCAACGTTGGTTGCTGGCACCAGGATGTTTTGGCATAGAGAAAGTTAACGGAGCTTTGGAAGGCCAATAGAAGAAAGTCTCACAAAGCTGCAAGTGATCATTAGACCAGAGGAAGTTTTACAATCAAAGCTGTGAAAGGAGTAGTGATTGCCACACAACGGATGCACATGGAGCTATAAGTATATGAAGCTCTCCAGTGGAACTAGTGGGGGTGCATCCAACTTGCTTGCTCACGAAGACCTAGAGAACTATTGAGGAGGCTCATCATTGGAATATACAAGCCAAGTTCTATAGTGTAAAGTGCCCCACATAGTTATGCAATTAAGACATGAAAACTCTCTCATATGGAATAAAGGTGCTAAACATGAGCACAAATGATGATAAAAAATGATATGGTGCTATAACATGAGCACAAGTGATGAGTATAAATGATATGGTGCTATAACATGAGCACAAGTGTGTGATAAAGAATAGTAATGTTGCCCCCCTTTTTTATCTTTTTACTATTTTTTTTCTTTTTGGGTTTCTCTTTTTGATGGCCTCCATGGCTCTTTTCACTTTTAGGGGCAAGCATCCTAATATTATGATACGACGTCACACTAATGATGATATGACAACATACCGATGATACAAGTAACTAATATGAATATGACATAATATTTATATGACAATGGTGCCTCTGCCAGTGTAGCAGGTTATGCAATGATCTAGCGTAACTTGAGTAAAACTATACATCAGCTTTATAGAATCACGCAAAGCAATATATAAGTAATGAATGACAACAAGTCATGTAATGTAAGATGGATGTTGCATGGAAATATATCTCGGAACAGCTATGGAAATGCTGTAGTAGGTAGGTATGGTGGATGTTTTGAGAAAGATATTTGGCTTATGTGTAGGAGAACAAGATGAAGATCTCCCACGAGTTTGGATGTACCCGCGAAAAATGCACCAACTCTCAATGTGAGAAAGGGCAAAGCAAAGTACCGAAGAGGCTAGCAATATGGTGGTGGAAGTGCCATGAAAACCGCAGTTTCAGAACTCACAAGTAAAAAGATTTCAAATAAAAATATGATCTTACAAGGCATAATGAAAATCACTCCAAGAGGGATCGTGGCAAATGACAAAGTCACTGTTGGCTTCCCCGACCGTAGCGCATAACATAAAGTCATTACGGTTGCCTTAGGCAAATAGAAGTCATATATCATTATGCAATCAACTGGAAATTTAAGTGTGGCACAGCTACAAGTTTTTCTCGACCAACCATTAATCATTCCACTTTACTAAACCATCATGTTTACCATTAAGAAAATTAACATCTCAAAACAACATCAATGATTCAAGTGACACAATTTAATGATCTACAAGATTATGTATCATTTAGTTATATCATCTACCACATTTAGCATTATTTTTTCTAATCAAACACCAATCAACTTATTTAAAAGATGAACTCTCCAAGTAATTAAATAATAAGATATGAGAGTATGATATAATAAAGCTAACAGCTCTAGCAAGAGATGCATCAAAAACAAGAGCTAGAAAGCAAACAGAAGCATGAGAAGAATACTCAACGAATATAAGTGAAGAATATGAGTATTCATAAGAAAAAGCGGAGCGTGTGTCTCTCCCACAAAGGAATGCTAGGATCCATTTTTGTTCAGAGAATGAAAATTAACAAAAACAAAAACAAAAAGCAAACCGACGCTTCAAGCAAGCACATAAGATGTGACGAAATTAAAATATAGTTTCACTAGAAAGGACTTGATAGTTTGTTGACGAAAAAGGGGATGCCTTGGGCATCCCCAAGTTTTGACGCTTGAGTATTCTTGAAATATGTTGGGGGTGAACCACCGGGGCATCCCCAAGCTTTGGCTTTACTATCCTCTTGATCACATCATATCATCCTTCTCTCTTGATCCTTGAAAACTTCCTCCACACCAAACTTAGAGGAAACTTCATTAGAGGGTTAGTGCACAAAAAAATTATATTCCGTAGGAACACTTGCTACCAATGCTACTGGAAATTAGCTACATCCACTGATACTTCATAGGAAAAAATATCCAATCAAAATAGCAAATGAGGCATTGCAAAATAAATGACAGAATCTGTCAAAAACATAACAGTCCGCAAAGACGAAATTTTTTTAGGCACTTAACTGTAGCACCCCAACTTTTATTAAAGTTGGAACACCTGTGTTATGTGCTAGTCCCTGGATCACTGCCAGCACCACAGTACAAAATATAAAGTACCATTGCATAAGTATTAAAATTGCTACAACGAGATCCAAAAATAATAGCCAAATATGGCTTTATTACAATTTGCATAGCCATGAAGGCTAGCTAAAGTTCAAGTTCACAGAGAAAGCGAAATAACATTGAGCCTCATCTTCAAGCATGCGCCACAGGCAGTCATGTTGGGTGTAGACTCGAGCCAAAATCATTCAACATCATAATTACCTGCACATTGGAATATGCAGCCCCCGAAGGAGGTCAATACAATGATGTATTGGCAAGTGACTATGGTGGATATATTATGGCAAGTCTAACATCTATATGCATATTTGGCTTGGTGGGGTTGAAGGCTATTTGCAGAAAGCAAGTTTTCTCCTATCATTTTGTAAAACATTTTTATTTCTCGAAGACTTGGCACCGAGGGATAAAGCCCAAGTGCACCAACAATTCTTTCCTTAGTCAAATTTTACTTTATGAAAACAGTGTTGAGATTCTTCTGCCCATCCTTGTCCAGTTGCTCGAAGTAGTCCATTTCCGGGGACACGGATGAGAACTCAGATTGTCGACTCTGCAGAGGTTGTGCACTTTCACCTTTAGACTCAATTTGTCCGAGAAATCCTATACACGCGGAGTGTATTATGGAAAGGAGAGAATTGAGACAAGAACTTTCAGAAGAAGAATGCAACCATACTAGCAAGACCCGTTCCACCTATCATCTCTACATCTGCTTGTCAAGCTGACAGGTTGCACTCCCACAACTTAATCATTCTAGACAGAGCCCATTGTCAAAAGGTTGCACGGGAAGCTTCTAAACTTGGAGGGACTTGGTAATCTCTTCGTTCCTGGGTGGCCATCCACAAGTGTACTTCTGGGTAACAACCACCATACTCATGGCCCTAAGTAGAATAGACATTCATCCTAGGCGATGACAACCACAAGCATAGTCCCAAAAGCAACTCAACATAAACCATATCAACCAATTCCACCCAGATGTGTATTTTAGATTTTTAACACTTAGAAACATTTCCATAACATGGTAAACATTTTTATAGCATGGCTAAGCAACTAATAAAATCTTTTCATGGCTGCTTAGGAAAAAGGGTGGCTACACACTACTAGGATATTTGTAAAACACAAATTAACTTAGCATTATAAAATAAATCAAAAATCCCTATCATGCACACTACTCAAAATATACTACTTATGCATATAGAAATTATGTGATATTGTATGAATGTCACTTGCCTTGGTAACAGGAGGAACAAACACAGCAAGAATAACAATCACAAGCAATTCCTTCCTCTTCTTCACAATCTAGCACAAACAATGAATAAAATAAATACCAACACAATAACATCACAACACTAAACATAAACATGTATGCATGAATGATATGCTATGAAAATAGGACACACTTATTAATAATTTTTATTTTCTGTCATTAAGTGGATGAAATATTATTTCTAGGTATTTCTTATTTTTATTTATCAATTAAATAATTTTAAAATAATATAGTAAAACTTTGATTTCTATAATTACAACTTTTATTGTTTTATGAAATCTTCAATTAAGCCATTTATTAATGTTGCTGGACAGAGGGAGATAATACAATCCTAAAACAATTAAATTTATTTCTAAATCATTTTTATTATTTAAGTTATTATTTTAATGGCCGAAATACTCCTCTGATAATTATACAATTTATAGTTTGTCAAAGGGAAAAACAAATGATGTAGAAATAAGCTACATGAGCAGGGCTTTCCAATGACATAAAGTTTATCAATTTTGGACTTACATATTAAAAGTTATGAATTTTGCAAGTTTTAATAGTTTTATGTTTTAATTTCTAATTTTTATTTGAAAATAGAAAAAGAATCGGCCACGCGGCGCGATCTGATTCATCCGTACCGATTCGACGTGGATCGGCAGCGTGGGCCGTCCGATCTCCTTAATAACGAGCGCTCGGGATTAAATTGATCTATATCCAACGGTCCGAAAACGGAGACCACGCGCGGGCGGCGCGGTTCGCACGAAAAACTCCCGATCGCGGCGGCGCCACGGCCGGCAATGCACGCGCTCGCATCCTAGGGATCTACGGGATGGATGGGTCTTACCGAGACATGGAGAAGATCGATGCGGGGACGGTGACGAGGTGGCGGTCTCCGGCGTGAACTCCTCGTCGCGTAATCGCTCGCCGGAGTAGCACGAGGCGGCGGTTTTCCACGGGCGAGCACGGACACGGCGTTGCGCTGCGGGAATGAGTTCAAACCCGTGTCAAAAAGCTCCGCAAGGAAAAGTTAAAGCGAGAGGGAGCAACGATACGGCACGGGGTGGTTAGGGTTGCGCGCACGGCGAGGTTCTCACCGACGGCGACGGCGGAAGAGCGGGGTCTCTAGCAGCCAGCCCGGGGGCTCTTTGGAGGAGGTGTTTGGGGCAAAACACGGAGGAGCTCGGGGGCTTTTAGTAGGGGAAAACAGCGAGGTAAATGGAGTAGTAAATCGCCGCATTCAAACCAAATCAAATCGGGTGTTTTCGGTCGGGACGGGGGCGTGATTTGGGGACGAACGGCTCCACGGGGGAGATGACAGGTGGGTCCCACCTGTCAGTGACTGCGAGCGAGCGCGCGGGGCGCTGGGCCGCTGGCGGGCTGATAGGCTACGCGCGCGCGGCAGATAGATACGGGCCACGGCCCACTCGACTCAGAAATCCAATTATTTTTATTTAAATCCTTTTCTGTTTTTTAAAAACTGATTTCAAATATGATTTTTAAACCTATTCAAAACATTTCAGAAAAATTCATAAAAATATGTTTTGGAAAGGTTATTAAAAATGGAACTTTTTAATATTATTCTTGCCCATATATAAATTGGTAAAATTTTATTTATTAAAGGAGTTTTAAATAAACACTTTATGGAATTATAGATTATTTATATTTATAATTTGAAGTTTTATTTAATATTTTTGTGATGTATTTTTATGCTCAATGATGCATGATGCTTGAATGCAAGTTTTAATTTTTTGTAAAATTTGGGATGTTACAGACTAACCCCCTTAAGAGGAAGCTCGCCCTCGAGCTTCGGAAGGATCAGGAAATAGGTGTGGATGGTCTTCTCGGAGGTCGTCCTCTCGTTCCCAGGTGGCTTCTTCCTCAGTGTGATGGTTCCATTGGACTTTACAAAACTTGATGGTTTTGGTACGGGTGACTCTTTCTGCGGTCTGCAATATCTTGATGGGTTTCTCCTCGTAGGTCAGGTCACTCTCCAATTGTACTTCTTCGAGGGGTATAGTATCCTTTAAAGGAACTCCCATCATTTCGGGGTGACATTTCTTCAGCTGACTGACATGGAACACATTATGAACCGCAGACAGAGCTTCTGGTAGTTCTAACTCATATGCCACCTCACCCTTACGAGACAGAATTTTAAAAGGTCCAATAAACTGAGGTGCTAATTCCAAACCTCTTCACACCCCTGAGTGGCGACACTCTAAGATAGGTTCTATCGCCCACCTCGTAGGCGACTTCCCTACGTTTAGAATCCGCGTAGCTTTTCTGGCATGACTGTGCTACCTTCAATCTATCTTTAATTAATCTGACCTTCTCTTCAGCTTCTTGGATTATATCAGGTCCAAAGAAACTTCGTTCTCCTACACCACTCCACAACAATGGGGTTGTGCATTTCTTCCCATATGAAGCCTCAAATGGTGCCATCTCAATGCTAGGTTGATAACTGTTATTGTAGGAGAACTCGGCATAGGGTAGATTGTCATCCCAACTAGACCCATAATCAAGCGCACAAGCTCTTAACATATCTTCTAAAATCTGGTTTACTCTTTCAGTTTGACCATCCGTTTGCGGGTGAAATGCCGTATTGAACTCCAATCTAGTTCCCAGTGACTCATGCAACTGCTTCCAAAAATGGGATGTGAACTGGGTCCCTCTATCGGACACGATACTCTTGGGGACGCCGTGTAAGCACACAATCCTCTTCATGTAAATATCAGCTAGCTTTGCGCTGGTATAGGTGGTCTTCACGGGTATAGAGTGAGCTATTTTGGTTAAGCGACAAACAATAACCCAAATAGAATCATACCCTTATCTGGTCCTTGGTAACCCGGTGATGAAATCCATCCCAATAGAATCCCACTTCCTGTCCTTGGTATTTCCTGGATGAATGGAGTAAGGTGTTTCATGGGCTTCTTGCAGAATTAACTTCCTGAGACCAGGATCATTTGCCACACATACACGTTTTTCAAACCACAAGGTTCCTTGCTCATCTTCATGAAATCCCTTGGCTTTTCCTGCTCTCAAATTGGCTTTGATTTCTTCAATGTCTTTGTCTCCCTTCTGAGCTTCACGTATATTATCCATCAAATTTGGTTGTACTACCATCGAGGCTACAAAACCATCTGGTACCAATTCCAATCGGAGGTCCTTGAATGCCTTGCATAAATCCTCAGGTATTTCTCCTGTCGTGAGTCCATTCAAATATACCTTACGACTCAGAGCATCAGCTACTACATTAGCCTTTCCAGGATGGTATTGGAGACTTAGGTCATAATCCTTGATAAGTTCTAACCATCTTCTCTGCCTCATGTTCAATTCTTTCTGTGTGAAAATATACTTCAAACTTTTGTGGTCAGTGAACACTTCACATCTTTTTCCCATTAGGTAGGGTCTCCAAGTTTTTAGGGCATGTACTACTGAGGCTAACTCGAGATCATGGGTGGGATAATTTGTTTCATGCTTCTTGAGCTGTCTAGAGGCATAAGATGCCACTCTGCCTTCTTGCATCAGCACACTTCCCAGGCCTTGGCGTGAAGCATCACAGTATACTTGGAATTCTTTCTCTAAATCAGGTAAGCATAGAACTGGGGCTGAAACTAGTCGTTTCTTTAATTCCTAAAAACTGGCTTCGCACGCGTCAGTCCACTCAAATTTCTTCTCCTTCTTTAATAATTCCGTCAGTGCCTTGGCGATTTTGGAAAAGTTTTCTATAAATCTTTGGTAGTATCCTGCTAGACCAAGAAAACTTCGTAATTCTCCAACATTCTTTGGTGGTTCCCAATTGGTTACAGCTGAAACCTTTTCAGGATCCACTGCTATACCCTCCTTGGATACTATGTGTCCTAGGAATGCGACTTGTTCCAACCAAAATCCACACTTGCTGAATTTGGCATATAACTTATGTTCACGCAGTCTCTGCAATACTAGGCGCAAATGCTCTTCATGTTCTTTTTGACTCTCGGAGTAGATCAGAATGTCATCTATGAACACTACCACAAACTTGTCCAGAAAATCCATGAACACTTTATTCATCATATTCATGAAATGAGTTGGAGCATTGGTTAATCCAAATGGCATTACTGTATACTCATAAGAGCCATATCTTGTAACAAACGCTGTTTTTGGTATATCCATCTCTCTAACCTTCATTTGGAGATATCCTGATCGAAGATCAATCTTGGAGAACACACATGCACCTTTCAATTGATCAAATAATTCATTTATCTTGGGTAACGGATACTTGTTCTTGATGGTGTGTTCATTTATATCTCTGTAGTCCGTGACTAGTCTCTAGGTTTGATCTTTCTTTTTAACAAAAAGAACTGGCGCTCCCCATGGCGAAGAACTTGGACGGATAAATCCTTTCAGAAGGTGTTCCTCTAATTGCTTCTTGAGTTCTTTCATTTCATCGACGGCCATTGGGTAAGGTCTCTTGGCTATTGGTCCGGTACCCGGTTTTAGTTCAATGAGAAATTCCACATCTCTATCAGGTGGCATTCCCGGTAATTCTTCTGGGAATACATCTGGGTACTCATGGACAATCAACACATCACCAAGGCTAACCCCCTTAAGAGAATTTAGCCTAACTTTCTTAAGTTCGAAAGTTGATCTGAATTTAATCTTTTGTTTTTCTGGGGTGGTGAGGGTGATAGCTCTGTTTGCATAGTCTATGATTCCTTCAAAATGGGTCATCCAATCCATTCCGATGATAACATCCAAACCTTGGGTTTCTAGGATGACTAAGTCTGCTGGAAAAAGATATTTTCCAATCCTTAATTCTAACTGCCTACAGCCTGAATTTACTATCATCTCACCCCCAGGTGAACTCACTCTAATAGGTTTTCCTAAGCTTTCCTCGGCTAGCCCATGTTTGTTTACAAAAGCTCTTGATATGAATGAATGCGATGCTCCAGTATCAAATAAGACCAATGCTGGAAAAGAATTGAGCAGGAACTTACCAATCACAGCGTCCGGTTCATCATGAACTTCTTCCACGTTGAGGTGATTTACTTGTCCCTTTTGGAAAGGATTGGGCTTGGAATTTTCATCGGCCTTTCTCTCTGGGCAATCAGTAGCATAGTGTCATGTCTTCTTGCACTTGAAGCAAGTCACATTAGACAGGTCTTTCTTCCCTTCAGTGTTAGGACGGGGATTACCATTTCCATGATTATGGCCATGGTGATGGTTTCCCTTGAACCCACCATTATTTCCTTTGTACCCTCCATTGTTGTTATGACCATGATGCTTTTGGCCACTACCATTGTTGGAGTAGTTCCAGGGTTTATGGCCACTGACTTCTGAGGTGTGTGGTTTCTTGTGAGCCCCTTCAGTGTTACCTTTACTTGCACCAAACTTCCTCTTCCTATTCTCTTCCTTTCTGATGTTATTGTCCAGGGTGATTGCCTGATCCAGCAGAATCTGATAGTTAGGAGCATATGCCACAGACAAAGGTATCTTTAGTTCTCCCCGAAGTCCATTAAGGATTTTGTCCTTCCTCTTAGCATCAGTGTCGATGTCTTCTGGTGCGTATCTTGATAGCGTACAGAAGTCATCTATGTACTCCTTCAGAGTTCTACCTCCCTGTCTCAAGCTACGAAACTCCTCCTTCTTCAGATTCATTATGCCAGAGGAGATGTGAGCATTACGGAAACCATCCTTGAACGCATCCCAAGTCATGCCATCCAAGGGATGGGTCACTTGATAGGTCTCCCACCACATGGCAGCAGGTCCTTCCAATAGGTGAGTAGTGAACCTCACCTTTTCTGCCTCAGAACACTCACAGGTTACTAAGTCCTTGTTGACTGAACGGAGCCAGTCATCCGCCACTATGGGTTCAGTAGCAGCGGAGAACTTATTAGGTCTAAGCCTGAGAAATCTTGCAAGTCTGTCCACAGGAGGTGGGGGTGGTGGTGGATGGTTGTTATTGTTGTTGTTGTTGTTGTTGTTGGTTGCTGCAATGAACTGGGTCATCATAGTCATAAGTTGGGCTTGAGCTGCCATCAGCTGTTGCAGAGCTTCGCTGTTGTCGGTTTCACGACGTGGAGGCATCTGTGGGGTTTTTGCAGGGATGAGTAAAAGATAGATACAACTATAAGGAGGAATCCTACCCATGCACAAAACAATCCAGTCAAGCACACCATCAACAACACGCCAATTATAAAACAATCAGCAAACAAATCAAAACCTTTGGTTTAAGGAAAGCGATATAAAAGTTTGCAAAATAAACTCGCGAGGTTCCGAGGATACAAGGGAATGTACTGCCTTACCACAAGTTGGTAGGTCAATACAAGGCCAAGGCAATGTGGTGTATGATAAATGGTAGTCTCACTAACTAACTACTCGACCATGTCCTCTTCCTCCTCTTCAATTTCCTGAATATCGATTCCTTCATTAGCGAGTAGATCCTTGAGTTCCTTTACTTCTTTCTCCAGGGCAAGGTTCTTCTCTTGCAGCTCTCTCTTCTCAGTACGAAGTCTTTTGATCAAGTCACTATCAGCCTAGAACTCGACTTCATTGCTCTCGACTTCTGCCTTTTGTTCCCTGATAGTCTTGTTCTTCTCTTGAACTCTTTTCTCTTGTCTCCTGTACTTCTCCTCTTGTGCAGCGAATCTCTCTTCCTGTGCCTTAGTCACTTCCTCTTGAACCTTTACTTTCTCTTCGTTTTCCTTAAGTAAGGCACATAACTCATCGTTCTTCAGGAGCTCGGTGCGTCGATCTTCATATAGTTCGGTGACAAGGATTTCCAGCTCCTGGAAATAAAGGCTAAGGGGTTTTGCCTTGCCTCTTTCTCCGACATCGTACATGTAAGGTTCTCCATCCTCGTTTCTTCTTCCAAAGAAAATGGAGTAGTGGCCCCTCAACTCTGTGATGTAGCGTCCGCAGAGGCGCCCAATCAAATCTTGCATGACTAGATTGAGCCATTTGTCTTTGGAGTCACTAACCATTTTGATCTCTAGTGGGGGCTCCTCTCCACGTCCTGGCTGTGTTGCTTTTATTCCCCAGCAACCCTCTTTGTTAAACTTCTTCAGAATGAATCCCTTTACTTGGGGTAGTGGTAACCCTATCTTCTCGCCGATGTCGAGGAGGTAACAGCCAAAACGGGTGTTCTCGAAGTCCTCCGCAGTGGTGAAGTAAAAGCTCGTCATCCTTTAGGTAGGAAAGAAAGGAAATTAAAACAAGAATTGCATAAGATAAGGAAGTACTAGTTACGGAGTGTATTATTAATTTAGAGGGATACTAAGTCAAAATCCTAAGGTGATCAACAGATATTAACAACTTTTCGTAATTTGAATTTTTAACTATATTGAGAGAGACAGACACCCGGCCAGCCACTTATATTGTGGGACAGGTCTCATGTACGTGGACATGTAAAGTTTGTCCCGGGCCGCTTCATCCCACCATGCCGTTAGAATCCAACATACTTCGAAGATGGTAACATTATGACCAAAAAGGGCTTAACCAATCCTAGGGGCTCGAACCTACAGGCAACACTTTGCTCTGATACCATTTTGTAACACCCCAACTTTTATTAAAGTTGGAACACCTGTGTTATGTGCTAGTCCCTGGATCACTGCCAGCACCACAGTACAAAATATAAAGTACCATTGCATAAGTATTAAAATTGCTACAACGAGATCCAAAAATAATAGCCAAATATGGCTTTATTACAATTTGCATAGCCATGAAGGCTAGCTAATGTTCAAGTTCACAGCGAAAGCGAAATAACATTGAGCCTCATCTTCAAGCATGCGCCACAGGCAGTCATGTTGGGTGTAGACTCGAGCCAAAATCATTCAGCATCAGAATTACCTGCACATTGGAATATGCAGCCCCCGAAGGAGGTCAATACAATGATGTATTGGCAAGTGACTATGGTGGATATATTCTGGCAAGTCTAACATCTATATGCATATTTGTCTTGGTGGGGTTGAAGGCTATTTGCAGAAAGCAAGTTTTCTCCTATAATTTTGTAAAACACTTTTATTTCTCGAAGACTTGGCACCGAGGGATAAAGCCCAAGTGCACCAACAATTCTTTCCTTAGTCAAATTTTACTTTATGAAAACAGTGTTGAGATTCTTCTGCCCATCCTTGTCCAGTTGCTCAGATTGTCGACTCTGCAGAGGTTGTGCACTTTCACCTTTAGACTCAATTTGTCCGAGAAATCCTATACACGCGGAGTGTATTATGGAAAGGAGAGAATTGAGACAAGAACTTTCAGAAGAAGAATGCAACCATACTAGCAAGACCCGTTCCACCTATCATCTCTACATCTGCTTGTCAAGCTGACAGGTTGCACTCCCACAACTTAATCATTCTAGACAGAGCCCATTGTCAAAAGGTTGCACGGGAAGCTTCTAAACTTGGAGGGACTTGGTAATCTCTTCGTTCCTGGGTGGCCATCCACAAGTGTACTTCTGGGTAACAACCACCATACTCATGGCCCTAAGTAGAATAGACATTCATCCTAGGCGATGACAACCACAAGCATAGTCCCAAAAGCCACTCAACATAAACCATATCAACCAATTCCACCCAGATGTGTATTTTAGATTTTTAACACTTAGAACATTTCCATAACATGGTAAACATTTTTATAGCATGGCTAAGCAACTAATAAAATCTTTTCATGGCTGCTTAGGAAAAAGGGTGGCTACACACTACTAGGATATTTGTAAAACACAAACTAACTTAGCATTATAAAATAAATCAAAAATCCCTATCATGCACACTACTCAAAATATACTACTTATGCATATAGAAATTATGTGATATTGTATGAATGTCACTTGCCTTGGTAACAGGAGGAACAAACACAGCAAGAATAACAATCACAAGCAATTCCTTCCTCTTCTTCACAATCTAGCACAAACAATGAATAAAATAAATACCAACACAATAACATCACAACACTAAACATAAACATGTATGCATGAATGATATGCTATGAAAATAGGACACACTTATTAATAATTTTTATTTTCTGTCATTAAGTGGATGAAATATAATTTCTAGGTATTTCTTATTTTTATTTATCAACTAAATAATTTTAAAATAATATAGTAAAACTTTGATTTTTATAATTACAACTTTTATTGTTTTATGAAATCTTCAATTAAGCCGTTGCTGGACAGAGGGAGATAATACAATCCTAAAACAATTAAATTTATTTCTAAATCATTTTCATTATTTAAGTTATTATTTTAATGGCCGAAATACTCCTCTGATAATTATACAATTTATAATTTGTCAAAGGGAAAAACAAATGATGTAGAAATAAACTACATGAGCAGAGCTTTCCAATGACATAAAGTTTATCAATTTTGGACTTACAGATTAAAAGTTATGAATTTTGCAAGTTTTAATAGTTTTCTGTTTTAATTTCTAATTTTTATTCGAAAATAGAAAAAGAATCGGCCACACGGCGTGATCTGATTCGTCCGTACCAATTCGACGCGGATCGGCAGCGTGGGCCGTCCGATCTCCTTAATAACGAGCGCTCGGGATTAAATGGATCTAGATCCGTTGGATCTAGATCCAACGGTCCGAAAACGGAGACCACGCGCGGGCGGCGCGGTTCGCCGGAAAAACTCCCGACCGCGGCGGCGCCACGGCCGGCAATGCACGCGCTCGCATCCTAGGGATCTACGGTATGGATGGGTCTTACCGAGACGTGGAGAAGATCGATGCGGGGACGGTGGCGAGGTGGCGGTCTCCGGCGTGAACTCCTCTTCGCGTAATCGCTCGCCGGAGTAGCACGAGGCGGCGGTTTTCCTTGGGCGAGCACGGACACGGCGTTGCGCTGCGGGAATGAGTTCAAAACCGTGTCAAAAAGCTCCGCAAGGAAAAGTTAAAGCGAGAGGGAGCAACGATACGGCACGGTGTGGTTAGGCTTGCGCGCACGGCGAGGTTCTCACCGACGGCGACGGCGGAAGAGCGGGGTCTCTAGCGGCCAGCCCAGGGGCTCTTTGGAGGAGGTGTTTGGGGCAAAACACGGAGGAGCTCGGGGGCTTTTAGTAGGGGAAAACAGCGAGGTAAATGGAGTATTAAATCGCCGCATTCAAACGAAATCAAATCGGGCGTTTTCGGTCGGGACGGGGGCGTGATTTGGGGACGAACGGCTCCGCGGGGGAGATGACAGGTGGGTCCCACCTGTCAGTGACTGCGAGCGAGCGCGCGGGGCGCTGGGCCGCTGGCGGGCTGATAGGCTACGCGCGCGCGGCATATAGATACGGGCCACGGCCCACTCGACTCAGAAATCCAATTGTTTTTATTTAAATCCTTTTCTGTTTTTTAAAAACTGATTTCAAATATGATTTTTAAACCTATTCAAAACATTTCAGAAAAATTCATAAAAATATGTTTTAGAAAGGTTATTAAAAATGGAACTTTTTACTATTATTTTTGCTCATATATAAATTGGTAAAATTTTATTTATTAAAGGACTTTTAAATAAACACTTTATGGAATTATAGATTATTTATATTTATAATTTGAAGTTTTATTTAATATTTTTGTGATGTATTTTTATGCTCAATGATGCATGATGCTTGAATGCAAGTTTTAAATTTTTGTAAAATTTGGGATGTTACATTAACTTGCTCAAATCAGAAAACTTAAAACTAATTTTTAATATCTGAGGATTACGCAAAAAGTTTGGGATGTTAAACGGTGGATAGCAGAAAACTGTTTCGGCGTAGGAATCCAAATTAAGCATCAACTTTCAACTAGAGGCTTAACTTGACACAACAATGCAAAAAAATAAAGATACAAAGGAAATGCTACAGAGGTAGGAGAAGTCCTTGACGCAATAAAATAAAATAACAGGAAATAAAAGTGGGTTGTCTCCCATAAGCACTTTTGTTTAACGCCTTTCAGCTAGGCACAAAAAGCAAAAACTAAAGTATTATCAAGAGATGAAGCATCAATACCATGGTTTGAACGAACAATAGAATCAAAAGATAGCTTCATTATTTTCTTAGGGAAGTGTTCCATACCTTTCTTGAGTGGGAATTGGTACTTTATGGTACCTTCTTTCATATCAATAATAGCACCCACAGTTCTAAGAAAAGGTCTTCCCAACACAATTGGACAAGATGGATTGCATTCAATATCCAAGACAATGAAATCAACAGGGACCAGGTTATTATTAACCATAATAGGAACATCATTGACTCTCCCCAAAGGTTTCTTCGAAGCATTATCAGCAAGAAAAACGTCCAAATAGCAATGTTCCAATGGTGGCAAATTAAACATATCATAGAGCTTTTTAGGCATAACAAAAATACTCGCACCAAGGTCACACAAAGCATTGCAATAAAATTTATATACTTTAATCTTAATGATGGGCTCCCAACAATCTTATAACTTTTTAGGGATAGAAGCTTCAAGTCTTAATTTATCTTCCCTATCTTTAATGAGAGCATTTGTAATACGAGTAGTAAACCCAGATTAAAAGAGCTAGCATTAGGACATAAGGCCAACTTTTGCAAGAACTTAATAAATTCAGAGATATTACAATTATAAAAATCAAAATTATTATCATCAAAGCAAACCGAACCACATTCTCCCATGTTCTTTAAAATTTCAGCACTTTTATCAACACTAGTTTCAGCAGTTTTGGGCAATTTTAAATTTTTGGAAGAAGTGGAGGAAAATTTTCCAACACCAACTATATTACCATTGATAATAAGAGTCTTACTAACATGTGAAACACCATTATTTTTAGAGGTAGTACTGGTAAAAACTTTAACAATATTAGCATCTTCATCTAGTTCTTTCTCTCTTTCCCATCTAGCACGCAATTGGGCCATCATCCTAACATTTTCATCTATTTGAACTTGGATGGATTTATTTTATAAAAAGGATTACTCTCTTTAGTTTCAGTAGGCATGACTTTCGATTTTAAAAGATCAGCATCAAGGACAAGACTATCAACTTTAGAGGCCAGAATGTCAATTTCCCCAAGCTTTTCGTCAACAGTTTTATTAAACAGAGTTTGTGTAGTGATAAAATCTTTTAACATGGTTTCAAGTTTAGAGGTGGTAGTACTATTATTTTTATAAGAATTACCATAATAATTACCATAAGAGTTGCCATAAGAATTACCATTATAAGGAAGATATGGCTTGTAGTTGTTATTACCATAATTGTTCCTATATGCATTGTTGTTGAAATTGTTATTTTTAGTAAAGTTCACATCAACATGCTATTTTTTGTGCAACTAAAGAAGCTAAGGGAACATTATTTGGATCAACATGGGATTTACCACTTGCAAGCATAGACATAATAATATCAATCTTTTCACTCAAGGAGGAGGTTTCTTCAACATAATTTACCTTCTTACATTGAGGTGTCCTGTCCGTATGCCATTCAGAATAATTCACCATCATATCATCCAAGATTTTTGTTGCAGCCCCCAAAGTGATGGACATAAAGGTACTTCCAGCAGTTGAATCCAATAAGTTTCTTGAAGAAAAATTCAGTCCTGCATAAAAGGTTTGGATGATCATCCAAGCAGCCAGTCCATGGGTAGGGCAATTCTTAATTAAAGATTTCATTCTTTCCCAAGCTTGAGCAACATGTTCATTATCAAGTTCTTTAAAATTCATGATGGTACTTCATAGAGAATGAAAGCAATCTTTGCATGAGGATAGTATTTTTCAATAAAAGCATCTTTGCATTTAATCTGTGAATCAATACTATTCCTGGGCAATGAAAGCAACCGTTCTTTAGCTCTTCCTCTCAAGGAGAAAGGAAATAATTTCAGTTTTATGATTTCACCATCTATATCCTTATATTATTGCATTTCACATAGTTCAACAATTTTTTTTAGATGGGCAGCAGCATTATCATAACTCACACTAGAGAATTGCTCTCTCATTACAAGGTTCAACAAAGCAGGTTTAATTTCAAAGAATTCAGCTTTAGATGCAGGTGAAGCAATAGGTTTGCATATAAAATCATTATTATTGATGCCAGTAAAGTCACACAACTTAGTATTCTAGCATAGATCATTTTAGCAAATTAATTAACAAACCAAAATAACAAAAATGACAAAACTGAAAATAAAATAACAGAACCAAAATAAGAAAAGTAATGCAAGTAACTAATTTTCTTGTATTTTTTATATTAAGCAAACTTGACAGTAGTAAAAATAAACTAATAAAGACAATAACAAAATAAAAATATTGGAAGTGGAATGCTCAAATCCCCGGCAATGGCGCCAGAAAAATGCTTGATGCACACGGTGGGTGTGTTGTTGGGAGACCCCAAGAGGAAGGTATGAAGTAGTGCAGCAGCAAGTTTCCCTCAGTTATGAAACCAAGGTTATCGAACCAGTAGGAAATGAGGATTCCCCCGAGGTATCAACGGCGCCAGAAAGAGCTTGACATAGTTGACGTGGAGCTTGCACGCAAACAATCAAGATACTTTGCCCCAACTTAACAGTGAGGTTGTCAATCTCACCGGCTTGCTATAACAAAGGATTAAACGTATGTGTGGAAGAAAGATGTTTGTTTGCAGAAAGTAACAGGTTTGCAGTTGGTGGTTTATCGGATTAAAGAGAAGGACTGGGCTCCACAGTTCAGTTGTGGTGTCTCTCCATAAATAACAATAACATTCATGCGGGTAAACAAATTAGAGCTGGGCAATTGATAGAATAATAATGAGCAAACTGTTGACCCACAAGTATAGGGGGTGAACCGCAGTACTTTAGATAAATAAGAGTGTTGAACCCAACGAGGAGCAGAAGGTGTTGACAAGTGGTTTTGATGAGGATTTCACTGTAAACACTAGCAGACAAGTTTTAGTAGACTTTGATATAACGAAGATATAAAGTGAGAGTAAATAGAGCGCGACAAATATAATTGCAGCGAGTGGCCCAATCCTTTTGAGAGCACAGGACAAGCCGGTTTGTTTACTTATGATGACCAAACGTTCTTGAGGACACACGGGATTTCTGTCTAGTGCTTTCGCTTCATATTTATGAATAATCTTTAGTGTTTTGATAATTGTCGTGTGGGTGAACCTATGCTAATGCACCGTCCTTCATAGGACTAATACATACTTATGATTATACCCCTTGCAAGCATCCGCAAATACAAGAAAGTAATTAAGATAAATCTAACCATAGCCTTAAACTCTGAGATCCTGCGATCCCTCGTGCATCGGAATACCAATGGGGGTTTAGGTTTCTGTCACTTCGGCAACCCCACAAATGATAACCGAGTACACGATGCATTCCCCTAGGCCCATAAAGGAGAAGTTTCATGTAGTCGACGTTCACATGACACCACTAGAAGAATGGCACCACAACTTAAATATCAAAACATCATATATTATTCAACATAGTTCACTACTAACATCTAGACTTCTCCCATGTCCTCAAGAACACAACGAACTACTCACAACACGCCGTATGGAACATGATCAGAGGTGATATAATGATGGATAACAATCTGAACATAAACCCTTTTGCAACGGTTTCACTCAATAGCATCAATAACAATAGCAATCAACATCGGGAGAGTTTCCCCTATCAAATGCACATAGTTGAGCCCTAGATGTTGTAGCGGGAACATAGTGGATGGATGGAGATGATGGCATCGGCGGTGGAGATGGTGGTGTTGGCGATGGTAATGGAGTGCAGCTCGATGACGGTGACGATGGCGACGATTTCCCCCCTCCGGGAGGGAATTTCCCTGGCGGCAACGCAGCCTGCCAGAGAGCTTTTCTCTCTCTGTCTTCTCCGCCTCTGTAACATCCCAACATTTTGGAATGTTCAAAAATCACTAAAATTTAAAACTTTTCTTTTTATTAAAATAAAATATTAAATGCATAAGGAAACCAACTATGAAAGACTTCAAACTTGAGTTTAAATGTCACAGTTTAAACATTTTATTATCCACTCTATTGCAAAAACCTTAAAATACAATTTGACAAATATTTTACAAACTACAATCCAATTTATTTTAAATAAATTAGTTTCTTTATAAGTATTGATTTCAACCACTTAGCCATATCTATCCATAAATTTTCAAATTAATTAAAATTGGTGTTAGTTGCCAAATGGTTTTCATTCTCTCAACTAAATTCAAAACAGGGTATTAAAATTTAAATTTTGTAAATTTATAACTATAAACTTTATAGATTTTAAATTAATGAATTAGCCAAATAAACATTTCATTTGCTCAAATGAATTTCATCTATTTTCAAAGCATGAAATGATTAATATATTCTAAATAAGAACAGAATTAAAACAAAAATCCTTTCCAAAGTTGTTATGAAGTTCAAATGAATTATCTTAATATAAAATATATTGGTGCACCATTTATTTCGAATTAAAAATGAATACATTATATCTTCCCTTTTCCATTTTCATATAGTTGTGTTATATCATTAATAATTATACCAAAGCCAAAAATGAATTTAGAATTTGAAAATGAGTTTAAATAACTTAAATTCAAACATATTTGAATATGGGTATTTCATATAATTTATTTAGCCAAAATTAAAATTAATTAAACCCTAGTTTTAAATTAAACATAAAGTGTCAATTTTACATTTAATCAATATTTCGAATTTATTATTTTTGAAAAGTGTTCAAAACACTCCCACAATTGGTTTAACAGAAAGATAATAATATTACAAATTTTTAGAAATTTGTTTGACCTCATTTGGACAAATAAATCAAAAGATATGAATAAATTGGAATAAAACAAAAAGAAAATAACGGGATGACGTCAGCGATGACGTCATCGTCTCTAACCTCCGTCCGGGAATTTCTCCCGAGAATTTCGTCTCCGATTCATTTCCAAATCCGAGCGATCCGTGCGCGGGTTGTTGCTCCCGGGTGCGTCTACAAGTAGCCCTCCCCCTCCTCCGCATTTCCCCTCTCGCTCCAAACCTAACCGCGCCGCCAGGCCGTCCCCATAGCTCACCGGAGATCGCCATTGCCGCCGGTGTTTTCCTCGAGTTCCCGTGAATGAAGACCACCTCGTGCTCTCTCCTCTGTCCCATCTCCTTTGTTTCGTCCGTGCGCAACTCACTGAATTTTCCCGTGAATTGTTAGGCGCCAGAACGACGAGTCCGTGCTCGACCCGAGGTCGCCGGAGTACCCACGGCTCCGCCTGCGTGTCCACGCTGCTTCAGGAAGAACGGGGAAGACGCCGCCGCCTCCATCACCCTCCCCGCGACGCGCCGCGCCCGCGGCTGCCCTCCGTTCATCCGGGGAGGAGCTACAACCCCGGCGCCGTCCTCTCCCGAGAGCACCGCCGCCACCTCCTCCAACTCCGGCGAGTTTTCCGCCGCCACCTCCCCTCCATCGCACGGTGAGCGTCCGATCTATTATATACGGTCACGGTTAGAAGTTTTGGTCAATCGGTAAGATCGGATCTGGACCGTCAGATCCAGATCTGACGATCCAGATTCAATCACTTAACCACGTCAGCGCCTACGTGGCATGCCCCGTCAGCACACAGTCAGCGCCCAGTCAGCGCTGACGTGTAAAATCAATTTCGCAAATTAATTAATTGGCAGTTTTGCAGAAAAGCCCCTGTCTATTCAAACTATCATATCTTTTTCTCTGTTTATCCAAATTCAAATATTTTTATATATTTGGAAAGCTCTTGACATGTAGATTATTTTAGATCGGCCAAAATTAAAATTTGACTTAGTATAAAATATTCAAATTTCAAATGGTGAATTTGAGTATATTTGTAATAAATTTAAATCCATAAATCCAAAAATTGCAAATAAATATGTTTTAGAAACTTTAGAATATTTCTAAATTAATGCTACTGCTATGAAATATTTTTGAGGAATTTTGTTGAATGATTTCATAGTTGTGTGTTTAATTTGAATAGTTTGACTAATTTTGAAATAACTTTTCATGAAAACATTATGTTTGATTAAATCCAATTGCAATAGATTTAATTAAATGCTCTCTGTCTATTAACTCTAATTATCAAATTTTGTTATAAAAATTTAGTCATAGGAAACATTAATCTTATAATTATTCCTTTTATTATATTTTCCAAAATCAGAAATTAATTAAATTGCATTTATAAATTCATGCATATTTATAAAGAAATCACAAAAGTTATTTTTATGTTTCTTGTGATTTAAAAATTTCATTTCATTCATAGCATATTTTATTCCCATAGGAAAACCCCTCTTCATTAGTTTTCTCTAAGTTAGGATTATTTTCAAACTTAGTATTTTTGGAAAAGTGCTATGCACTAGACACTTAGGATTTTCAACACGGAGCTGGAAGACCAATGAAGGACTTAGCCAAAAACAAGACTTCAGAAGTATCTTTAAGGAGAAGAAGCACTTAGAAGAAAATCAAGAAGAAGTTCATGAAGGACATAGAAGAAAACAGACTCTGGAAGCATCCTTAAGATGTCAAGCACTTAGAAGAAAAGTGAGAAGAAGTTCAAGAAGGCCAACCACCCTTTTATTCCCTAAGTCTTTCTCTCTGTCTTTTCTTCTCCTCTGAGACTACATGAAGACTAAGTAAATCCAAGACCAGCCTCGAGGATACAAGAATCATCAAGTCTGAAGATTCATCAAGACTACCAAGAGCTCAATCAAGACATCATCCAGAAGAAAGTTACAAGTCTGGAGAGGAAGCCTGGAGGACAACTACATCTTTCTTTCTGTTTTTTCCCTCTTTCCTAATCTTGTCTTTAGACTTAAACAAATTTTAATCATGATGTTATCATCTTGAAGTTGTTGGATCCTAGCGGCATAGTGAGATGAAGCGGCCTGGAAACAAACCTTACATGTCCAAGTACATGAGACCTGTTCCACAATTTAAGTGGCTGGCCGGGTGTCTGTCTCTCTCACTTTAGCAAATATCCAATTTACAAAGAGTTGATAATAATTGTTGATCACCTTGAAGAATAAACTTAGTATTTTTCTCTAAGTATTTGGCATATCATGGCTAAGCCATTAGAGTGCTAGTTTAAAGATGATATAAAACAAAGTATTTTTATCCAACTCAAGACCTTAGTCCTTAGTCATTCTTGACCCACCTATTTTCCTTGCATTAACTTAAGAGATTTTCATAGCATAACATGTATCTCTAGTCCTTAGAAATAATTTGCATATCATGCATGACATGTTTTCCTTAGAAGTTTTACAAAACTTGTTTGTTCACTACATATGAGCATGTATGTTTGTTGATTGTTGTATTGTTGTTTGCTTATATTGTTTAGATTAAACGGAGAGCAAACGTTCGTTGTTGAAAAGAGTTTGTGAAGAACGACAACATTCAAAGGCAAGTGGCACACCTCATAAACTTCCTATTTCTATATGCATTACTTAGTGTATTTTTATATGCATGTGTAGGATAGTATTGCTATGCTAAACCTGTGTAGAATTCCTTATTCCTGTGTCTAGCTTCCTATGTAATACTTAGTAGAATTATTGATGCTATGCAAATGTTGTTTTGTGAAAATCTAAATTCTACTAAGTTAAGAATGAAACACCTGGGTGGTAAGTGGTTGCATGGTTTATGTTGAGTGGCTACTCAGGTCCATGTCTATGGTTCCTGGAGTATGTACACTTGTGAATGGCCAGCCAGGAACAGAGGAATCTGAAGAACTCCGAGTGACGATTGCTTCCAGTGCAGCCATTGCCATATGGGCTCTGGCTTGATCAATTATGTTGCGTGGACTCTCTCCGGCTTGACAAGCAGATGTAGGGGGATGTTAGGTGGAACGGGTCAAGCCAGAGTGGGAGGGAAAATGCTTCTGAAAGATCTCATCTCATTCTTCTCCTTTCCTTATCACAAATGGTGTGTAAAGGATAATCTGGATTGAATGGGTACAATGGTGAACATGCACAACCTCTGCAGAGTGTAAAACTAAGTACTTAGCCGTGTCCCCGGTACGGACAATTTGAGCAGCTGATCACGGACGTCAACGGAGGATTCCACCATTCCAACTTCAGAAATAAAACTTGATGGGTGAACAAGGGAAGATGAGATTTACGGTTTTCATGCCATACTCGTCTTGATTTCAAGAAAAGTGTTTTCCAAAAAGATAGGAAAAATTGGCTTTATGCAAAATAGCCTTGAACTCCACCAGCCAAATATGCATATAGGCTTTAGAGTTATTCCATTAAGTGTCCACCATAGTGTCACTTGCCAGACTCCATTTTTAATGGAATCTGACCCACGTTGTTGCAATATTTTTCTTATTGCAGATTTGATCAGGTGACGAGTGAGGTTTCGTTTAAAGGTTTCGAGTCTACAACCAACATGTTTTCGCCTGTGGCAGCATGAAAGTTATAGAGACTCACTGCTATTGTATTTCCGCTGTGTACTTTTTCAATGCTAGCTTTATGCTATGCAACTTGTATCGAATATTTTGTAAGTCTGGATCATCGATGTAATAAAATTGATACTTTGTTGTGATGTTACATCGTAAATTGTGTGTGCAAATGAATCGATCCAGGGATTTGCACTATACACAGGTATCTGCCTTATTTTAAGAGCAGGTACGCTACAGCCTCGTGGTGGCGGCAGAGATGGTTTCTGGACAACCTATGATTTTTAGGTCTTCGTGGGGAAGAAGTACGTGAAGGGGTGCACCAAGTGGTGGGTCAGGGCGGCCACACCACCTGCTCGCGCGGCCAGGAAGCCTGCCGCGCCACGGGGTGGTGTGGGCCCCCTGGTCCCCACCCTAGGCTCTCCTTTTGGCATCCTTCATGAAATAAATCAAAAATAATTCCCAGATGTCCACTTTGTTCTTCTGGTCTTAGCAAATATTGTATCTTGACGATACTTTTTCCAGCAGAATTCAGACTCCGGAGTTTCATCCCCCAATGATCATCAATCATGCAAAATAGATGGAATAACATAAGTATCATCGCTAAATACGAAATATATCAATGAATAGCAATAAATTATGATATAAAATACTGATGCAAAATTGACGTATCATTTCCCCCAAAGCTTAGACCTCGCTTTTCCCAAGCAAAAGATGAACTCTGTAACATTACCACGGGTTTATGGAGTGAAGTGTCGATATAAAATATATGGACAAGAAGCATCACATGTATAAATGCACAAGTCATCCTATATATTAACTCCGTTCATGTATAAATCAACTTGTAACAGGTAGAGGAAAACCACAGTAAGTTACATAGATAAAATCGTAGTTGGTGTTGGCAAACTTTGTTCTTGGTCACAGAACAATGAGCAATTAAGCTTAGTTTATAAAACAGCCCTCTTTATTGGTTGGTAGCTCCAAAAATCAAATTCATTAGATGCCAACAATGTGCTAAGCAAGAAAGAATGAAAGACATGATTAACAATACTAATGTATAAATGGTTGAATCACAATCAACTCAAATGCTTGCTTAAGATAGAAGAAGATAGGTTTAATGACTCAACATAAAGTAAAAGATAGGCCCTTCATAGAGGGAAGCAGAGATACAAGCATATGCTAGAGCTTTTGGTTTTATAGCTTTTCGAAACATATAGAGAGTAAGTTTTTTAGCGGTGTTTGTTGTATTCAACGATTTGTAAAAGAGTTATAGTCATCTTCCATACTAAGCAAGTTAGGGGTGGTTCCGTTTTGTTTTAAAGAAGCCTTTATGATATTCATCTTATTTTTTTCTTTTACTTTCACAGCCATGACACTCCTCCCACTTTTCTAACATAACCATGGCTAGCCGAATTAACGGGTGCCCACCAATCAATCTCAAACCATGGAGGAGTGCCTATATTTTTTAAAAACTCAACCTTTGATATTATAGTTGTCTGACCACCCCTTTGCAATATTAATGACGAGTTGATGTAGCATGCAAGTCATGGGTTACTTAATTAGTATGGAAGATAACAAACCCAACTATTATTTCCTCATTAGCTAGTGAACATTGACACAAATAAGGGATAATAATTTTGAATAAAGATAGCACAAGAAGTATTTACTTGGAGTGGCGCAAAATTCCACATAGTAGGTAGATATGGTGTCTGAGATGGCAAGGGTTTTTGGTTCATGGTTCGGATGTATGAGAAGCATTCCCCCTCAATACATGTCTTTGCTAGCAAGGTTGGGTAGCAAGCATAAGAGTTGATGGATACAAACAAACATACATGTAGTAAAAGACAATCATAAAATTCTTACTTGAAAGCACACACAATTTTAAGTTGTGAATACTAAGCTTGTTATCGACAAGTGAGAAAGATCAATGAATGCTAAACTCTACATGTAATTCTTTTTCTCTTTAGTCTCAAAGTATTGTAGCTACGGACCAATGCTAAGTTTGCCAAAGCCAAACGATTTACTATATGTTCCCAAAGTGATCACCAGTAGTAAATGACAAGATCAATCATACATGAGAAAAGTTGCAACCTAAAATAAAGTGTGCAGAAAATAAATGATAACACTTCTCATTAATATTCCATAACGGCAACTCACACCAAGGGATGCATAGATAACCAACTAAATGAGAGATACTTCCACATTGCGAACCATCATATAAGATAACTTCCCTACTCATGATATGACACTACTAAAAAGTAAAAGATGAAAGATAATGGTGTAACACGGCACTCCCCCCAAGCTTGGAACAAGCTAAGGTAGATGCCAGTACCGATGATGAATTACTCCTTCGGTGGCGATGGTGGAATGACTTGAAGTGGAATAAAGTAGCGCTCCAACATCTTGCAGAGCCTGTTATTCTACTCTTGAAGTATATCCACCTCCCTCCTAAGGACGCAGTATGGCTCGCAAAACTGATACGTGACTCGAAGAGCTTCAGTTGCTTCTAGAGAAGAGTTAAGATCCGGGACAGGTGGTATTGCTCCCTGCATGTTATGAGATAAAGCACGTTGGGCGTTAATTGATCCTACGAAGATGGGCTTTCTGGTTCACGTCCTTGAGCGATCCTTCTTTGCCGCTTGCATCTTCTTCACCTCCTTCATGACGCTTTCGTCCATGTCCTTGCGTCTAGCCTTCACCTTCTCATCGTCCGCCCATCTAACAAAAGACCCTTGATCAAGATCTTGAAGGAGTTCACGTTGGCGACAAAGTGCATAGTCTTCGGAGCAAGATCCCTGAGAAGACTGACGCCCTAAAATCGATACTATGTAGATTTAAGAGATCCCGCCGAAATCCGCATAATAACGATTTTAGGTCGCCCACTAGACATTATGTGCACGCCGAAACATGTGCATTATGTGGGTGGAGTTGTGATAACATTACAACAGTTCCGATACGTCCACAAATACAACAGAAGATATAATACAACAACGACTCGAATGAGTCAAGATACAAATAATACAGACAGCGGGAGCAAAATAGTATCCGACTACGGATAAGATGCGAACTGGACTAAGAGTCCTGAATATAAGAAATGGCGCCATATCCCTGCCCAGCCAAGCCGGAGGGATTCCTAAGCTAACGTCGTCAGACTTCAAACCTGTTAACTGCACATAAAGCACATCCCAAAAGAGGGGCAGGGCACTCCCTGGCAAGCAAAACCGGCTTGCCTACTTTCTACACCATCTCCCAAAATATAGGGGAGGTGGACTTAGCGGCAGCAGCACTAGCAACCTAAAGAGACACGCTACAACTTCCGTCTAATCATAGAGGGATAAGAGAGCGCATAAGATAAACATCTACAACTAACACCAAACATAACCCATTCTCGAATTAACCCCCTCAACCAAGTATGAGAAAGCCATTCGGGAAAACTCACACGTTGAACAGTTTTAGTTACCATTTATTGTGAAAGTAATTCTATATTACTAGGCAAGTTAATTAACATTAATTAGGTGCAAGTTGTCTAGATCTTGTTAGCCAGCATCATCACCAAAGTCGTCCATAACCGTGGACACGGCTCATCGATAAGATTATACCCTGTAGGGGTGCACTACTGTACCCATACTCGTATGATCAACCCAAGCAAGCATCAGGGCATCTCAACACGACTCATTCCTTCACTACAGCAAGTCCAAGTGCCACCCATATGAGTTGTTACCCGCGTCAAGAGTACGGCCGAATCTCAATTGCGGACTCATTAGTTTGTGTCCACGCGCCATGCGGCTCAAACCACAGTAGGAACTGTCCGCTTCGCGCGCACCACCTCTATATGACCCCCCGTATCATGTAACCTCTCATCAATCATCATCATCATGCACATGGATATGAGCAAATGGAAAACCCGAACTAGTTGCGGCACATGGACAAGCTTGAAATCCGTTCAAAGTCGAGGGGGGCTCCATAGGGCCTCCCACAAGTGGTTAGTGCGCTCAAAATTGGATCCGAGGACAAAATCTCAGTTCCTAGGTCGACACTTAACAGAACAAAGCACCTCGCAAGGCCTTCCGCCTGGTGCCTTATCTTTTAATTATAATACCCCAATATAAGACAACATTTTATTAAGGTAGAATAATCTATCATACTAAGCATATGAAACATAAGACCAACAGACAACTCGCACAGTCAACTCTAAGCATGCGCTACGACTCGCAAGGCCAACAGATAAACAAACAATAGGTGATGGGATGTGGGGATAAAGCCGTATGGGCTGCCGGATAAACATGTGATGGGATCGCAGTTCAAGAATCGATAACTAGGGTAGCAGAGATCAACGGCAGGAATGAAAGACAATGTATAGGTAAACAAGCAAATTTTGCTTGCCTGGATTCCCGCATGGAAGCAGATCTTGTCGTTGCTCACACATCTCAACGTCGTATCCGCGAAGAAGCAACAAACACTCGAAGCGCAAAAGATGCATTTTATAACTACGGCAAATGATCCAGCATGATCATATGAGAATGATGCATGACATGGCAAGATGCATTGCGGGATGCACTTAATCCAAATTAAGCGGAACCGGGATTCCGACAATTAATATTTAGGTGCAAGTTATTTATTTACCAGCAATATTAAATGTTGGTTAGCATGGCAACACATGGCATGGGTGATCTAATTAAATTAAATTAAATGGAATAGGACATTATATATTTATTACCCCACACATTCCATATTGAATTATTTAGGTGATTTGCTACACCCACAAACCCAAGAGATGCAACACATGCAAGTATGATGCGACATGCACAAGATAGATGACATTTAATAAAATAGGTATAGGGTTAGGGTTTGGGTCCGTACGTCGGATCGGGTGAACTTGGGTTCGAAACCAACGTCTTCGATCCGTAGAGGAAGTAGTTGTCGTCGTGGAAGTAGTCGTCGCGGAACCGGGGCATCGTCGTCTGTCGGTGTCGTGGAAGTGGTCGGGGTAGTTGTAATCGGTCATCATCCTTTACGATCGCGACACGTAGGAGTTCGGCAAACGGACCGGAAGGAAAGCGCGCACGGGCGGGCACCGCAACACGAACATGGGCAGTCGCGGCAACGCGGCACCGGAAGGAGCACGCGCACGCGCACGTTGCAACACCACGAAGGGTGGACAACTCGGACAAAAAAAATGGCGACGCCGGGGTCTTGCGGACATTGCGTCGAACACCTTATGGGCGGAGGATGCGAGGACGTCACCGGACGGGGGAAACGACGAATGGAAGGCGGCCGGCGCAGATGCGAGCACGCGCACGGCGGCGGCGGGCGCACGGGCGAAGGCGGCGGCGCGCACGGGCGGCGGGGAGAGGCGGCGCGGGGCGCGCACAACGTGCACGGGTAGCGCGGGCGGCGAACAGGCGGCGGTGGAGGTGTGCGGCCGGCGGGCACGCGGGGAGGCTGTCGGGGCGGCGGCAGCCGGCGGAAACGGATGCGGGGCGTGTGGCTCGGGGTGCGGCGCAGCGCCGGCGGCTGCGGCGGCGGCGGCCGGCGGGAGGCGCTGGAGCTCGGGCTGGAGAAGCGTGGCGGCGGGAGCGGGGCAGGGGCGCACGGGCGCTGGTGCGGGCGCGGGCACGACGCGCACGGGCGGCACGGCACGAACTGGCAGCGCGGGCGGCGAGCAGGCGACGGTGGAGGAGAGCGGCCGGCGGGCACGCGGGGAGGCGGCCGGGCGCGAGCAGCGGCGCGCTGCGGGTGGCGGTGACGCGAGGCGCTGGGGAAGGCGAGCAGGCCGGGGCGTGCAGGGAGGCTGCCGGGGAGCGGCCGGCAATGCGGGGCGCTGCGGCAGGAGGCGATGCGGCGGAGGAGAGGGAGCTGGGCGCGCGGGAGGCGGAGCAGGGCGTCGGGGCTGCCGGAGGCGGACGCGGCGGCGGCGGCCGGCGGGGACGGACGCGGGGTGTGCGGCTCAGGGCGCGGCGCGGCGGCCGGCTGGAGGCGCTGGAGCTCGGGCTGGAGGAGCGCGGCGGCGGAAGCGGGGCAGGGGCGCGCGGGCGCTGCGGCGCTGGCGGCGCGGGAGGGGAGCGGCAGCGCGGGTGAGGTGGATGGCGGCGGCGCGGAGCAGAGGCGGCGGCGGCCATGGCGCGTGGGGCGCTCGGGGGAGTCGGGTGCGGGAGGATCGTGGCTGGTTGGTGCGGTCTCGGGAGGAGGAAGGTGGGGCTCGGTGGTTTCTCCCGTGCGGGTGTAGCGTACCTGCACTTTCAATAAGGCAGATACCTGTGTATAGTGCAAATCCCTGGATCGATTCGTTTGCACACACAGTTTACGATGTAATATCACAACAAAGTATCAATTTAATTACATCGATGATCCAGACTTACAAAATATTCATTACAAGTTGCATAGCATAAAGCTATCTTTGAAATAGTACACAGCGGAAATACAATAGCAGTGAGTCTCTATCACTTTCATGCTGCCACAGGCGAAAACATGTTGGTTGTAGACTCGAAACCTATAAACGAAACCTCACTCGTCATCTGAACAATCTGCAATAAGAAAAATATTGCAACAACGTGGGTCAGATTCCATTAAAAATGGAGTCTGGCAAGTGACACTATGGTGGACACTTAATGGAATAACTCTATAGCCTATATGCATATTTGGCTGGTGGAGTTCAAGGCTATTTTGCATAAATCCAATTTTTCCTATCTTATTGGAAAACACTTTCTTCAAATCAAGACAAGTATGGCATGAAAACCATAAATCTCATCTTCCCTTGTTCACCCATCAAGTTTTATTTCTGAAGTTGGAATGGTGGAATCCTCCGTTGACGTCCGTGATCAGCTGCTCAAATTGTCCGTACCGGGGACACGGCTAAGTACTTAGTTTTACACTCTGCAGAGGTTGTGCACTTTCACCTTTAGACTCAATTAGCCCGAGAATCCTATACACGCGGAGTGTATTAAGGAAAGGAGAGAATTGAGACAAGAACTTTCAGAAGAAGAATGCAACCATACTAGCAAGACCCGTTCCACCTATCATCCCCCTACATCTGCTTGTCAAGCTGACAGGTTGCACCCTCACAACTTAATTATTCTAGACAGAGCCCATTGTCAAAAGGCTGCACGGGAAGCAATCGTCACTCGGAGTTCTTCAGATTCCTCTGTTCCCTGGGTGGCCATCCACAAGTGCACATACTCCAGGAACCATAGACATGGACCCGAGTAGCCACTCAACTTCGCCACCATACAACCAATCCACCCAGGAGGTTTATTAATTTAGTGGATGTGCACTCTCAGGTGAAAATCACCATGCTCACGGCCCTAAGTAGAATAGACATTCATCCTAGGCGACGACAACCATGAGCATAGCCCTGAGTAGTCACTTATCGTTTTGTAAAACTTTTCATCAATTGCATAGCATCAATATATCTACCAAGTATGATATAGGAACCTAGACACAGGAGTAAGGGAATTCTACACAGGTTTAGCATAGCAGTACTATCCTACACATGCATATAAAAATACACTAAGTAATGCATATAGAAAATAATAGGAAGTTTATGAGGTGTGCCACTTGCCTTTGAATGTTGTCGTTGTTCACAACCTCTTTTCAACAACGAACGTTTGCTCTCTGTTTAATCTAAACAATAATAGCAAACAACAATACAACAATCAACAAACAACAATCATCAAACATACATGCTCATATCAAATGAACAAACAAGTTTTGTAAAACTTCTAAGGAAAACATGTCATGCCATGAACATCTCTTAAGTTAATGCAAAGCAAAATGTATGTCAAAATGACTAAGGACTAATGTCATAAGTTGAATAAAATATTTTGTTTTATATCATCTTGAATAAGCCCTCTAATGGCTTTGTCTTGATGTGTAGAAATATTTAGAGAAGATACTAAGTCATTTCTTCAAGATGATCAACAATTATTGTCAACTCTTTGTAAATTGGATATTCACTGTAGTGAGAGAGACAGACACCCGGCCAGCCACTTAAGTTGTGGGACAGGTCTCATGTACGTGGACATGTAAGGCTTGTCTCCAGGCCGCTACATCTCACTATTCCGCTAGGATCCAACAACTTCAAGATGATAACATCATGATCAAAATTTGTTTAAGTCAAATGTGAAAGACAAGATTCGAAAAGAGGGAAAAGACAGAAAGAAAGATGTAGTTGTCCTCCAGGCTTCATCTCCAGACTTGTAACTTTCTTCTGAATGATGTCTTGATTGAGCTCTTGGTAGTCTTGATGAATCTTCAGACTTGATGATTCTTGTATCACCTAGGCTGGTCTTGGATTTAACTTAGTCTTCATGAAGTCTCAGATAAGAAGGAAGAAAAGAGAGAGAGAGAGCAAGAAAGACTTAGAGAATAGAGGAGGTTGGTCTTCTTGAGCTTCTTCTTGCTTTTCTTCTAAGTGCTTCTACCCCTTGAAGATACTTCTGAAGTCTTGTTTTGGCTAAGTCCTTCAATGGCCTTCTAGCTCCATCTTGAAAATTACTAAGTGTCTAAGTGTAGCACTTTACTAAAATGCTAAGTTGAAAATACTTCTAACTTAGAGAAATAATGAAGGGAAATTTTCCTATGGGAAATATAACTATATGTGAAAAATAAGTTATGCATGCAATGCACCTTTTAAATCCTAGGAAATATCATACAAAATTTGTGATATTTATAAAGTATGCATTTGGCTATAAATGAAATTTAATTAATTTCTATTTTTGGAAAATATAATAAAAGGAAACATATACATTAAAGTTTTATGTGAATTAATATTTATAGCACAATTTTCTTATAAATGGTGTTAATAGATGGAAGGGTTTTAAATAGATTTATAGCAATTGGATTTAGTCAAAATAAAGTTTCTATTAACAGTTATGTCAAATTTACTAAATATCATATTTTAAATTTGAATAAATCTAAATTTCTCAAGGTTGGAAAATAACATAACTAGCACAATCTATAGGTCATGGGCTTTTCAAAGATATTTTATTTACAAATTTTGACCTTACAGAAATAAAACTATAATTAAAATAATGTTTTACATGTTTCTGTAAATACCAAGTTAGTGCACGACGAAAATACAACTTTTTATTATACCACTATTTTCTACACGTTCATACGATTCCATAGACAACAAAAACATCAAAAACGGAGTTACGGTCGATTTAATATGAATTTTGAAAGTTATGTCTAGTCAGAAAAACGAAAATGGAAAATAGCTAACACAACAGTTGCGCGGCGCCATGCTATTGTATCAAACAAGTCATCTAATCTACACCGCTGGATCAAGATGTAAGGGCTACAGCGAGATGGTCTGGAGGTGGCGGCGCGGTTCACCGGAGTTGAGGGAGACGGCGGCGCCGGCGTCGGGTGGAGGTCGGAGACGACGTTCCCGTGGTTCTCCGGACTTGTAGAGGGGTTCCCCGTATGCGGCGCGTCACGATGGAGAGGATGGTGACGGCGACGTTGAGCGGCGTGCCTCGGTGCGGCGCGGAGGAGCGGCCGGACTGCGTCGGGCGTCGGCGAGTTTCGCCGTACTTGCGCCGAGCGTTTTGGTCGTGGAGGAGAGGCGAGGATGGGTCGAGGGGGTGCGCACGGGCAAGGCGGACGGAATGGAGGTGGTCTCGGTGCTCGGAGGTCGCCTCACCTCGCCGGAATCAATGAAATCGTCCGTGGATGTGAAGAACTCCGGCGAGCAAATTCGTCGGCCTAGTGGCGTATTGGAGAGGGCTTTTGGGGGAGAATGGAGGAGGAGGTCGAGGGCTTTATATAGAATCCGACGGTGCTTGATTTGGTGCAGTAATTCGCCCGCAATCAATCGGACATTAATTTCGACAAAAAACGTCCATGTTTAATGGCGGACGAAATTAGAACAATTTAGGACATTTAAGAGAGGGCTTTTATGGGGGAATGAAAGAGGAGATCAAGGGATTTAATTAGAAACAAACGGTGCGTCATTTGGGGCTCTAAATCAACGGGAATCAATTCGGGAAGTTTGCACGGGAGCTGATTTCGCGTTTCCTGGCTCTGGAGCTTGAAGACGACGCTGACGTCATCATGACGTCAGCATTTTTTTTTCTTTTTCTTTTTCTGATTTTTCTTATTTCTTTCATAACTTTTGATTTAAGACTCCAAATCACGTTAAATAAATTTCTAAAAATTTGTAAAAATAATATCTTTGTGTTAAACCAGTTGTGGGCATGTTTCGAACACTTCTCAAAAATCAAAATTTTGCATTATTGATTAATTACAAATTTGCCACTTAATGTCAAATTTGAAAACATGGCTTAAATAATTTCTTTTTTGGCTAAATAAAATTTATAAAAATACAACATTTATATAAGTTTAAAATTAAGGTATTTAAACTCATTTTCCAACATTAAATCATTTTTGTCTTTAGTACAACGTTAAATAACATAACACCACTACTCGCAATGAAGAGGGGAATATAATGAATGTATTTTTAATTGAAAATAATTTGTGCAACATTATATTTTATATTATGATAATTCATTTGTAAACCTTATAACAAATTTGGAAAAGATTTTTGATTTAATTCATTTCTTATACAGAAAATATATTCATGAAAGTCATTTAATGTTTTGAAAATAAATGAAAATCATTTAAGCTAATGAAATGTTTATTTGGGTTGTTAAGTAGTTATAGAATCTATGAGGTTTTAAAGTTATATGCTATAGACTTGTAATATCCAAACTATGTTTTGAACTCAGGTAAATGAATAGTAATCTTTTTGCATATAGACAATGTTTTCAATAGTTTAAAATAACACTTGTAATTATTATTTTAATTTATTTACAGTTAAGAATAAGTGGTTGAAATCAATTACTTATAAGTAAACTATTTACTTAAAATAAAATGGTTTGTACTTTATAAAACATTTGTCAAATTACATATGAAGATTTTTGAAATACAATGGATAATGTAATGTTTAATTGGAAATAACTTTTGAAAATAATGACACATTGGGAATTTTGAAATAATAGACTTTTTCAAAATTGGTTGAAGTCTTTTATAGTTAGTTTTCTTATGCATTTTAATATTTTATTTTAATCAAAACAAAAGTTTTAAATTTTAATGATTTTTGAACATTCCAAAATATTGGGATGTTACAGCGGGTAGAGAGGAAAGGAAGGAAAGAAGAGAGAAAAAAGGAAACAAAAGAAGAAGAAATGAAGGAAAGAAAAGAAAAAGGAAAAGAAAGAGAAAGGAGGGAAAAAAGGAAAAAGGAAAAAGAAGAGAGTGGAGGGGGGCGGCTGGAAAATTGCAGGGGGGTGGGAAACAATTTTTCCAGGGGAAACCTAGGGTTTGGTTAGATGGCCTTGGGCTTTGATTTGTCTCTCTTTTATTCTTTTCGGTTTTATATTTTTAAAACAAAATAGAAAACGAATTTGAACACGAAACCTTTACAAAATATTTTTACTTTCAACTAGGGAATTTATTAAACTAGTTTTAAACATTTGTAAAGATTTGTAAATATCACATTTTTAATTAATTTGAAATGCGTTTGAATTTAATTGCCGGGATTGAATTTAAATGCAACAAATGAATTTAAAGAGATGCAATGCGATGCCATGTTGATGCAAAAAGAAAACTCACAAAACAAAAAGGCGATAATTCCCGGGGCGTTACAACAGAACAGCTCGAAACAAAAACACGTCTAAAACACGATATACGGACCTCAGGGGCATTGGCTGAATATATTGCAATAAATTACGAAATAAAAGGAAGGCAACATGGTGAAACCGAGTAGGAGAGGAGATCCGAGGCATCCTCACCAACTGGTGGCGCGGCCAGCATGGGGCCAGCGCCACGAGGTTGTGTGGTTGCCTCGTACTTCGTAACCTTTTGATACGTCTCCAAAGTATCCATAATTATGCATTTTCTGGGACTAACCTATTAACGAGATGCCATAGTGCCAGTTCCCAGTTTTCTGCTGTTTTTGGTTTCAGAAAAGCTCTGAAGGAAATATCCGCCAAATTGGAAACAAGCCAACCAGGATATATTTTTGGAATATATGCGTCCAGGAAAACCGAAGACGAGACGAAGAGGGGCCGCGAGGCGGCCTCATCACGTGGTGGCGTGGCCCACATGCCAGCCGCGCCAGGAGGTGAGGAGGGCCCCTCGGGTACCCACCGACCTAGGTCTTTCGCCTACAAATACCCACTTGACCTAAAAACATAGCACAATTGAACACTTTTTCCTCCTCGTGTCCCGAGCCTCCGCCGTCGTCACCTCCACTCCAGGAGAGATAAGAACTGCTCCCTATCATGACAAGATCATCTTGTGATATCATGTTTAGATCTTGTGAGCTTCCTATCATGATGAAGATCATCTTTATGTAATTCTCCATGTTGTGTTTGCTGGGATCCAATGAATATTGAGTTCTAAAGTTATTGCTTCACAATATATCATGTGTGTGCTATTTAATGATCTTGCATGCTCTCTGTTACTTGTGTATGCTCTGGCCAAGTAGATGCTCGTAACTCCAAGAGGGGGTATTTATGCTCGATAGTAAGTTCATGTCAATATTTAATCTGGGGCAGTGACAGAAAGCTCTAAGGTTGTATATGTATTGTTGCTACTAGGGATAAAACAGTAGTACTTTGTCTAAGGATGATGTTACTTACTTACTTTACACGCAGTGCTTAAGGCGGCAATTTGTTGCATGCAACTTAATACTGAAAGGGGTGCATACGCTAACCGGAAGGTGGATTATTAGTCATAGATGCGGTTGGAACGGTCTATGTATATTGTTGTAATGCCCGAATTAATCTCACACTAGACACCATATCATTAGTATATGCATTGGGTTGCTCATCATTATTCTGTCAATTGCCTAGCTGTAATTTGTTTACCACGCATGGATGAATGTTATTTTTTGTGGAGAGACACCACTAATGAACTGTGGACCCCGTACCTTCTCATTAATGTGATAAAATCACAACTGCAAACATGTTACTTTCTGCAAAGATACATCTTTCTTCCACACATACTTACATTTAATACTTTGTTAAAGCAAGCCGGTGAGATTGACAACCTCACTGTTAAGTTGGGGCAAAGTATCTTGATTCTTTATGTGCAGGCTCCACGTCAACCACCATGAAGCATCTTTCAGGCGCCTTGACACCTCAAGGGAATCCTGAAAGTGCAATCTTTGCATTCCCATATTTTGGTGACTAATGACACAACAAAAGGTGTTCTAATGTTTGTGATGAACTATGCAGGTTCTAGTACAGGTTGGTGGACAAGATTGAACACTTAAATTGCCTGGTTTTCAGTACTACATCCCTTGGTATTTCACCAGGAAATCCAGAAGGAGATTTCCGGACCCCGGAGATTTCCGGTCCCCAGTACGGAGATCTCCGAGCTGAACAAGAATTTCACCAAGTCAAGAACTCCAGAGCGCACTGACCGCAAATCGTTATTAGCCGGGAATGCTCCCGGAGATTTCCGGTGCTCGGAGATTTCTGTGCCCCAATCCGGAGATCTCCGAGTGGAAGAAGTTTTTCGACTAGGTCCAGATTGATTAAGCGCACTGACTCCAACTCAAGCTAAGCCGGAAATGCTCTGGGAGATTTCCAACGCTCGGCGATTTCCGAGACCCAGTCCGGAGATCTTCGAGTGACGGAGGATTTTCTGCCAAGTCTAGAAGATCAATCAGCACTGACCCCGAGCCCAGCTTAACCGAATATACTACCGCAGATCTCCGGACCTCAACCCGGAGATTTCCGAACTGGCGGCCGTACAATGGGCATAATTTGGGGAGGGGTATAAATACCCCTCCACCTACCTCCAGCAGTTTAAGCTTCCAGATTCTCTCTCTTCCATTGGTGCTGAAGCTCGTCTCTTCCGGATCTCCCAATCTAGCCACTCAAATCCTTTGATTATTGGGGATCCGAGGGAGAAGCCACCGATCTACAACTCCACCAAAGCGTTTTGATTTTCCCCTTCTATTTATTGAGGGGCAACAAATCTATGGTTCCTTTGTGGATAGATAGCTTCATATTGTGTACCTATGTGGTGGAACTCGGGATAAAATCACCGTCTTCGAGTTCCTAAACTTGCTTAGTTTCTTTGTTGTCTATCACTTGTATCACCTGGTCGCACATATAGACAACTTACTTTCCGCTAGACTAAAACTGAAAAAGACATAAAAATTGGTCACCACCTATTCATCCCCCCCCCTCTAGGTGGTCAACTGCCGTTCAATTGGTATCAGAGCCAGATTGTCTCTTAAAAGCTTCACCGCTTGAGACAAACCTTGGACAATGCAAGTTGACCCGAAAGAGGTTACCGAAAGGGACGCCGCGACTTTGGCGGCAATGCAAGAGAAAGGTGCCACTATGGCCGATATCAACTCTTTGGAAAGAAAGTTGACATCGTCCATACAAACCGAGTTCAAGAAGTTTCATGATATGCTTGAGGCTCTCAAGACATCTAAGGAAACCTCTCTTGCATTGCCCTCAACGCCTCTAGTGCTTCCTGGCATTACTGACGATGTGGATTGTGATGACCCACCATGCTACCGCATGATTACACCACGCAGGACATCGATGTAAAACTCACGGAACACCGTTCTGCAAATTTCACACCATTAGAGTGGCACAACAGAAGCATTGCATGGGTCCAACGGTCATACACATAATATTACAAGCCAAAAGTATACAAATTCATAAAGATCCTCTTCGGTCCATCGAGGATCTGCACAACTAGGTTCTATTTGTAAACTTAAGGGTTTACAACAAGGGGTATTAACAAACTTAAAACCATGGAGCTCAGCAACTTATTTAGTAAAGTTCTATGTTGCTCGTCTCACTAACTACACTAGTGCCCTGCTCTAATAATCCTCCGCCTCTTCCTCTTGGCCGCCGTAGGTGATGAGGTAGTCGACGCCTTCGACTCCACCTGACAAGTCCGGCTCATCGTAGACCAGATTGTCCTTGTTGTAGATGTCGTATCCTCCTTCGTCTCCTGTGGCCTCAAAGTCTTGAAAGGAGTTCAAGGCAAGGGTGAGTAACAGCGTTACCCCGCAAGTTCATTATGGTAAGGTGGGAAGTTTGATGCACTAGCTACAGCCTGAGACAATGGATTGTCGTAGGCTAATGCAATTTTCGTAAACATTTCTTCAAAGGTTGCTTTTATTCTGAAGAGCTATGTCCGACAGGAGTCACAGGGCTAGGGCCTTGAGGAGCCTCCTTTCCTTTTGCGTTCGTCATTTCGTCCTGGAACGTGGAGTAACATGTCACATTCATACACTCTACACAGGTGCGCTGCTTTACCCATAAGAGATCAAGACCTTGTTGCACAACCGGGCAAATCTTTCCCGTCCACACTTCCCTTGTGTGGAGCCCAGTCAGTAATCCAAGCCAATCACTGCACCTTTCGACCATCCCCGCACACCCCCCATTACTTCAGTTGCAGGCTAGAGGAAACCAATCATCTAATGCCTACTGACTATTTGGAAACCGCATCAAATCAGTCTTGAAGCCAACCTTCATAGATGCTATAAGCCACAACCCGAAGGTGAGATTATTATCCTAGCCACCTCAAGCTCAGCGGATTTACACACCGCCCGACTTTGATCTAGTCACACGTTGGTGTACGAGAGGAAAAGGGTACAGCTGACTTCTCCGTATCATTCCAAATCTTATGGTTGCGCGTAATATTCGGCGCAAGAATCACTGGCGACATTGGTTGTTAAGTCCTAGGTGATACTTTCCCGTGCAAATGGAACCTCCACCACAACATTCTTACCGTGGTTCCATCTGCCAGCCATATGAGAATACCATATCACTGGTGGATAACCATAGTCATATTATTATAAAATAAGTTTTGCCCTTTTTGTGTGATATGCAATACTAACTTTTTGAAAATAGTTTCTTAACAAATATTTCAAGAGGACATGAATAAAAGGGATGAACTTGCCTACTGGCTGAGATGTGGTGTAACGTGAAGGTTCGGACTTACCCGAGACCTCAGGTTCTGAAATGAATATCATTGCCTCATAAGACAATGTTTGAAAGAAGCAATGGATGCTATTATGCATAATAATGCTATGCGTGATTTAAATTTGAGTCTAGAGATTTAGTGTTGTTTTAGTTATGACTTTCTATTCTTTTTGTTTATTTTCAACTATTTGTTTTATATCTAATAGGTATGAAATATTTTTAAATAATTCTGAAATGTCTAGTAAAGTAAATAATTGGACGGTATACAATTCAGCAGAAGCTCCTCCTCGCACTCCTCATCGCCTCAAGAAAGCTACGACACTACTTCCAGGGGCACCCCATCAAGGTGGTTACCTCTTTTCCCATGGAGCAAATCCTGCGCAAGCCAAATGCCACACATCGTGTCGCAGGATGGAACATCGAGCTACAGCCATTCGATTTGCGCTTCGATACCAAAAGGGTAATCAAAGGAAAGGTTTATTTTTGATACATAAATCTATGTTTTTTGAATTTGGATTTTAAATATTTTTAAATCTTTTATTTAAATAAATAGGCTATATAAAAAAATTTATTTCAAAATTTTATTTTAAAATTCAAAGTAAATAGTTTTGAATAGATTATATTTTCTGAGTTGAAAACTTATTTTTATTTAACTGGCCCACTGACCAGTGGGCCAGCCACATGGTCAAGTTAGACCTGCTCGCTCCCGAACTGGTCCAGCGGACCAAACCCGAACTCCTCATCCCCACCTCGCGATCCCCTTCTCTCTCGCGATCGAGAAATCGCCGGCGCCGTCGCCGGGCGATTCCAGCCGCTTCCGGCGACCTCGGCCGCCGCCCCCGCGCGCAAACGACGCGTCGCCCAGCTCTTCTCTTCTTACTCCACCGCGGAAATCCACTCCCTCTTCCACCTCTAGCTCCGGTGACCTTCCCGGGATAATTGGCTCCGGCTGGATACGATTGGAGCAACGCCACCGTGCCCCCGTGTCCGAGGTGCAGTGCTATGTGTGGGAAAAAACTTCCCCGTGTGGCGCCATGGCGGCAGCGTGGGCACTGCCCCACCACGCTGTCGTGGTTGCGCATCGGCGCTGGTAAGCATCTCTCTTCCCTCCTCTTTCTCACTCTATTTGGGCCCGAGGCCGTGCTGTGTGATATTCCTCTCTGTTGGTAGTGATTAGCGGCTCATTTACTTGCTAGGATTTTCGCCAGCTTTGGTGCTACTCTGGTGTTTAGACAAATGGGGAAATGGGGTTGCTTGTGTTGCCCCTGTGATTTGTGTTGATTGCTGTCAAGTGCTCTGTCAAAATTATTGTGATGAGATGCAGGTGGATGTTTGTTGATTTTGTCGGCTTAGTGGAGACTGGGGTATGAAGAGCCCACTCTCCCCAGGCCTCGCACGCGGGCTAATCAGACGAAACGACTAAGGACCAAGCCACCGCTTGGAGAGACCCTCGAGAGGCAAATCCCCTCGAGGGCCTCAAGAGGACCCGCGCTTCAGAAGACCCTCCTGAGGCGTAGCACGCCTGGTTGGAAGTCAACAAAAACCCCTCTATAGGCCTCCCCAGGCCTGTGGGGAAACGTCGTGGCCAAGGAAGTACGGCAGGGCGCACATGGCCTCTGCCATACCCGCAGGGTGATTCAGACACTCCCTTCGCTGTTTTGGTGATAAAGGAGTCAATAAAGTTGCGCCGCCTGCTCCAGGACAGCAAGGACCTGCCTCTCTGATGATAAAGCAGCTGGATAGCGCAACCCTCCAAGGAGAACGTCATCGTGGGCTCCTCCTCAGAGACTGCCATCCCTGCAAGCGGTACTGCGCGGTCGGCCGCCTGTCGGCCACCGCGCCCAAATTTATCGACGATGACCGCGTCCATGAACGATCCCGCAGTGGTGGACTCCAACTCTTCCACGCCGATGCCCTGTGGGAACCCACCTTGGAGGAAGACGCCTGCGGCGCCTATAAAAGGAGCAAGACCTCCACCGTAGCGAAGTTCGGCCAATTGCTTGCTAAACCCTTGTAAACCCTAGCTCCACTGAGTAGAATAACCTTCGGCTGGAGGAGGAAGAAGACCTTTGCTTCCCTCCCCAGGCACGAACTGCCTCAAGAGAGCCCTTGGCAAGCTCAATTGTACTGTAACCCCCACAGTGCAATACAGACAAGCAGGAGTAGCGGTCTTACCTCCTCCTGAGGGCCGTGAACCTGGGTACGGGCCGGTGTCTTTCTCTGTCGTGGGTGTTTCGTCTCCAGGCCCGGCGAGCACCGTCGTCGTGCCTCTCGAGGGTCTTGACCTCCGCGTTCAATCCCCTTCACGAACTACTCTTCAGGAAGTGACTACCCCTGTTCCGAGGGAGTCATAACACGACATCTGGCGCGCCAGGTAGGGGATTGAGGCGCGTCAACGACCTTCGAGCTGCCTTTGCGCCATGGCGAACACCCGCGCTACCAGCGCCGCCCGCGCGAACAGACGCGCCTGAAGGCACGCGCGTCACGCCCGGCGCCTCGGCCACACGCGCACGACGTGGGCGACCCCACCATGAAGAGCGCGCCAACTCGGTCCCTTATGCGGAAGAGCCCGAGCACAACTCCGAGCACCAGGAGGACGCACAGTCGCCACACCCGACGCAGCGCCCGAGCGCCTCCGGTCCTGGCAGGACGGACCCCGCGCCGCACACCGCACTGCTCATGGCGCAGGAACTTCTCCGCTACCAGCCTACCGATGAGGCTCACGAGCAGTGGCTGGAGCGCCTCAACCACCTCGTCGGCCTCGCCACGATGCGCCCCGCTCCGTCGCAGTCCATCGTGCACCCTTCCCTCGCGGTCACGGCCGCGCCAGACGCGCCTCTGCCTCCGCCAGGACCTGCACCGGCTGCGACGCAGAGGGCTGCCTCGCACGCTTTCCCGTCGCACGATTGCTTGATCGTGCAGTACGCCGCGCCCGACGCTCGTGTGGGGATGGAGCTCCAGTGCAATTGCTAGAATAGGCTCGTGGAAGAAATCGGCCAGGCGGGGGAGCAGAACCGCAGCGCGCTGGAGCACGGAGACGCCACGTACGCCACCGGCTGCATGGCGTTCACCCGCTCCCTGCGCCGCGTGGTCTGGCCCACGAAGTTCAGGCCGGCTGTCCCCAAGGGCTACGATGGCTCCAACAACCCCATCGAGTTCCTGCAGCTCTACACCACCTCCATCCAAGCGGTAGGCGGAGACGACAAGGTCATGGCCAACTGGTTCTCCGATGCGCTTCGTGACTCTGCGCTATCGTGGCTCCTGAACCTCCCCGAGGACTCTGTGAACTCGTGGGAGGAGCTCTGCAAGCAGTTCGTCTCCAACTTCAAGGGGACGTACGAGCACGATCTCACCCACAACGACCTGCGCGTTGTAGTGCAGAAGAAGGATGAGACCCTCCGCAAATACATCCAGCGTTTCAGCCAAGTGCGCAACAAGATCCCGAACATCCCTGAAACCCAAGTCATTGCCGCCTTCCGCGAGGGCGTCACCAACAGCAGGATGCTCGAGAAGCTGGGCATCCACGACAAGCTCACCTCTGTGGTGAAGCTGTTCGACCTGGCGGACAAATGCGCCAAGGCTGAAGAGGGACTCCTCATCGTAAATATGTCCTCGAGAGGGGACGAGCACGCTGAGGGGTACAGGAGCCAGAAGAAGAAGGAGGAGCCCAAGCGCAAGGCCACCGCGGTCCTCGCGGCAGAGCCTGACACGAAAGGCACCCGCAGGGACTCTCCCGAGCCTAGGGAGAGGAAAGACGACCACCGCCCATTCTGCATCTACCACATACGGCGCGGTCACTCTACCGAGACTTGCTTCGACCTCAAGAGGTTGAGCAAAGAGCGCAAGCAAGCACGGTCGAGGACGTGGCTACCGTCGGAGTGGACGCAAGAGCGGCTACCAGAAACCATCTGGCAACCAGGCCAACGCTGCGGAGAGGAACGGCAACCTCCCTGACGAGGAAGATGGAGGCTATCAAGCTCCAAGGGGCGCTATTGCCTGCATCCTCGGCGGAGCACAGGCGCCAAAATCGAACAACCAGTTCAAGCAGTTTGCGCGTGAACTCAATGTCACCCTCCCGAGCCTCGAGACCTCCAGGCCCCTCAAGTGGTCGCAATACACCATTGCCTTCGACGCTCAGGACCACCCCAAGCCCACCAAGACTGTTGGAACCCTCCCGTTGGTCTGCAGCCCCACCATCGACAACATCGCCGTCTCCAAGACGCTCATCAATGGCGGAACAGGCATGAATGTCATCTCCATTGAGACATTCGAAGCGCTTCAAGTTCCCTACGAGCGGCTCATGCCCTCTAGGCCCTTCACGGGAGTCACCAGCCGCTCGATCGAGCCTCTGGGGCAGGTCAGGCTCGCCGTCACCTTCGGAAGCGAGGAAAACTACCACACCGAGCACATGGATTTCGATGTCGCGCACATCGGCCTGCCATACAACGCCATCCTCGGCTACCCCGCGCTCGCGAAATTCATGGACGTCACGCATCATGCCTACAACATGGTCAAGATCCCCGGCAGCGTCGGCACAATCACCATCGGTGGACATGTTCTAGATACCACGCCCGCTGTCGAGACAGCCTACAAGGCAGCCGCCATGGAGTTCCCTGCAGATGAGGACATGGAGCCTCTCGAGAGACCCAAGAATAAAAAGCAGCTGTTCTCCCAGGAGCCAGCCGCTACAAAGAAAGTCTCTCTAAGCTCCAGCAACTCAGGGGCTGAGGGCTCGGGGGCTAGCGTCACCATTAGCGCCGCGCTACCTCCCAAATAGGAAAGCGCGCTCATCACCTTCCTCCACGCAAACTCTGACATGCTCGCATGGACACCGTCAGGTATGTCCAGTGTACCGAGGGAGGTGATCGAGCACCACTTAGCCGTGTGTCCAAACGCGCGCCCCTTCAAGCAAAAGGCAAGAAAACAAGCCCCCGAGAAGCAATCATTCATCGTCAAAGAGGTCGAGAAGCTAAAAGTGGCAAAGGTCATCCACGAAGTCCCGCACCCCACTTGGCTCTCCAACGGCGTGGTCGTCACAAAACCCGCCGGAGGAGGCCGCCTCTGCATCGAATACACTGATGTGAACAAGGCCTGCCCCAAGGACCCTTATCCCATGCCAATAATCGACCAGATTGTGGACTCCACGGCAGGCTGCAACCTCTTCTGCTTCCTCGATGCCTTCTCTGGTTATCATCAGATAAATATGGCTAAGGAAGATGAGGAGAAGACGGCTTTCCTCACCCCTTGCGGTGTGTATTGCTATGTATGCATGCCCTTCGGCCTAAAAAACGCCGGAGCCACTTTCCAGAGGCTAATGAGGATAGCGCTTGGCGAGCAAATGGGCAGAAATGCCGAGGCTTATGTCGACGACATTGTCGTAAAATCTCGGGAGGCAAGTACTCTCCTCGGGGACCTTGAAGAGACTTTCGCCAGCTTGCGCAAGGGGAACATCAAGCTCAACCCCTCCAAGTGCGTGTTCGGAGTGCCTTCAGACAAATTGCTTGGTTTCCTCGTGTCCCACCGGGGCATAGAGGCAAACCCTGACAAAATCAAGGCCATAGAGGACATGCAACCTCCACGCCGGCTCAAGGACATGCATTGCCTAGCTGGCTGCATGGCTAACTTGGGTAGATTCATCTCCAAGTTCGGCGAAAGAGGCCTACCGTTCTTCAAGATCATGAAAAGAACAGGCACTTTCAAGTGGACCCCTGAAGCTGAAAAAGCGTTTGACGACTTGAAGAAGTACCTAGCCAGCCCACCAATAATGGTCGCCCCAAGGACATGCGAGCACCTGAAGCTGTATCTATCATCCACTCCACAGACCGCCAGTGACGTCCTTGTGGTAGAAAGGGAAGAGCCAGTACTCCACAAGAAGAGTGCAACCACTCCAAAGCCAAAACCCCTGATGAAGAGCTAGACAAAGGAACATGCCTCACAAACCCACCGCCAGGCCCAAAGCCACAAGAGAGGCCTGCCCCAAGTCAACCACTATAGGATGATCCCGCCAGGGAGCCTGAAGAGCCCCCACATGCCAACCCCCTCGAAGGCCTTGAAGGGCCTCCACAGGCCAACCCCCTCGAGGACCCCAAAAAGCCTCCACACGCCAACTCCCTCGAGGGCCCAGCAGAGCCCCCTCAGGCGGAGTGCACCAAGGCTAAACTGACAGCCCTTGTCGAGCATCCAGTCTACTTCGTCAGCACAGTACTGCACGATGCTCTCGAGCGGTACACAATGCAGCAGAAGCTCCTCGTCGCGCTCCTGATCGCCTCAAGAAAGTTGTGACACTACTTCCAGGGGCACCCCATCACGGTGGTCACCTCTTTTCCCATGGAGCAGATCCTGCGCAACCCTAACGCCACAGGTCGTGTCGCAGGATGGAATATAGAGCTACAACCATTCAATTTGCGCTTTCATACCACAAGGGTAATCAAAGGAAGAGCGCTGGCAGGCTTCGTCGGCGAATGGACTGACCCAACCCCTGAAGAGCCTTTGGGAGAAGAACAAGAGCCCTCTGGAGACAAAATGCCCATCCACTGGACCACGAAGTTAGACGGAGCTTTCGCTTGTCGCCACGGTGGGGCTCGCGTGGTCTTGATCTCACCAAAAGGCGACAAGCTATATTACGCGGTCCAGCTGTGCTTCGGAATCGACAAGATCTCCAACAATATTGCTGAGTACGAAGGCCTGCTTGCTGGCCTACGCGCCGCAATCGCTCTAGGCATCAAGCACCTGCTCATCAAGGGCGAATCCCAGCTAGTCGTCAACTTCTCCAACAAAAGCTATAAGCCTAAGGATGACCACATGGCCGCATACTTTGAAGAGGTCCGTAGGCTTGAGAAGCACTTCAGGGGAATGGAGCTCATGCAGATCCCAAGAAAGGAGAACCAAGAGGCTGATGATATCGCCAAACGCGCATCAAACAGGCAAGCTCAGCTGCCAGGCGTCTTTGAAGAAAAGACTCGTCAAGGCATCCATAAAACAGCCTCAAGAGGCCATGCCCGCAAGCACAGACGAAGCGCTCCCGCCACCACCTGCAGACGGGGCTCCAGATTGTGGGTCCCCTACAGGGGAGCGTATGTTGCTCACAGCGGCGCATCAAGAAGGAGGATGGATTGACGAGATCAAAGGCTACCTCGACAAAGGGACCCTTCCTGAGGAAGATGTTGAAGCCGAGGGAATCGCCCGCGAGGAAAAATCTTACTAAATCCTCGAAGGGAATCTCTACCGCAAGCGCCCAAACGGCATCGCGCTCAAGTGCGTCCCTCTTGAAGAAGGAAAAATGTTGATCAAGGATGTCCACAACGGGGAATGCGGCCACCATTCGTGAGCCCGCACCCTTGCAGGCAAAGTCTTCAGGAGCGGCTTCTACTGGCCTCAAGCACTTCAGGATGCAGTTGACATCGTTCAAGCATGTGAAGCTTGCCAATTCCACGCCAAGCAAATCCACCAACCTGCGCTTAGGCTACAGACCATTCCGCTCTCCTGGCCGTTCGCGGTCTGGGGGATGGACATCCTAGGACATTTCCCAACAGCGCAAGGGTGATATCGCTACCTCTTCGTGGCCATCGACAAGTTCACCAAGTGGCCCGGAGTGGAGGCAACGCGCACAATTACAGCAGGCGCGGCGGTGAAATTCCTCAGAGGCCTAGTCCGCTCCTTCGGAGTGCCTAACCGCATCATCACGGACAATGGCTCACAATTCACCAGTGGCATCTTCAGAGCTTTCTGCAAAAGAATGGGCAACAAGCTCTGCTTCAACTCAGTCGCTCATCCACAGAGCAACGGACAGGCTGAGCGAGCAAACGCAGAAGTCCTCAAGGGCCTAAAGACCAGGACCTTCGACATCCTCAAAGGCCATGGCAAGGGCTGGATCAGCGAGCTCCCTTCGGTGCTCTGGTCCATCCACACAACGCCACCCAAGCCTACGGGGGAAACACCGTTCGCCCTCGTCTATGGAGCTGAAGCAGTCCTCCCCACAGAGATAAAGCATGGATCCCCACGGGTCCTGCCTTTAACGAGGACCAGCAAGAGGACCTCCATAACGACGACCTGCTGCTTCTCGAGGGACTACGACGCCGCGCCGCCCTACGGGCGGCCAAATACCAGCAGGACCTGCGACGCTACCATAGTCGCAATGTGCGCTCGCGCACCCTGGAGGCAGGCGATCTCGTCCTCAGGCGAATCCTCTCAAGGGAAGGCCTCCACAAGCTGTCACCAATGTGGGAAGGTCCCAACAGGGTCACCCACATCGCCAGGCCTGGCGCGGCTCGTCTCGAGACCCAAGATGGCATCCCCGTCAAAAACCCGTGGAACATCATGCACCTGCGCAAGTTCTACCCGTGATCATTGTCACGCCCGTGATCATTGTCATGTCAAGGCATCTAGTGTAAGAGGCAGCTTACGGCTCAACCTCCAAGCATTTTTTGTCTCGAGAGGTTAAAAGCTCACGGCTTAAACCTCCCAAGCAATTTTTGTCTCCTAAAGGAACAAACGCAACCGTGATCATTGTCACGCCCGTGATCATTGTGACGTCAAGACATCTGGCGGAAGAGGCAGACGGCTCAACCTCCAAGCGTTTTTGTCTCGAGAGGTTAAAAGCTCACGGCTTAAACCTCCAAGCTCCAAAGGCTTCTCTCGAGGGTCAACCCTCCGAGCTCTCCTTGTAACGAGTCACCTCAGGCCGTTGAGAGTCTCTGCCACTAATGGGAGGGCCCCATGCCTCGACATGGTCAAAGCATTAACTTGGCAACTCCAAGCATAATGAGACAATTTTGTTCCCAAGTGAACTTAGCGCTACGGCGCCGCTTTGTAATATATTTGGTGGTGAGTTTTATTTATGCATTACGTCTTTGAAATGTGCGCTTATATCTATCCACATGCGTACCTCACGAGCGTGGTCTGAGTATGGTGCCAGTGCCTCAAACGACACACTAGAAGCACTGCAAAATCCAAGGATCCGAGCTCTGGCTGGAGTGCAAGATCCCACAAACACGCCATCTCTACAGAGGACTTTGGTACTTACTCTCCTCGCGAGGAACGCCTGAGGGGAGCTATAAGCGTGCACGAGTCCCCTGTACCGTCCACCAGCGTTTGGGTTCGCCTCTCTAACATCTACAGGGAAGAAATGCTCCCGCAAGCCTGAGGAGACGTCCATGAATGATCCCTCAAGAGGACCTCTTTGCCAGGCAAAAAGCCTCTACAGGGCAAAAACCTCGAGAAGCTAAGTCCCGCACCCGCGCCTTAAGAGCTTTTTCCCACTAGCGCACGTTTACCCCTCAAGCGACTTCGCTTTCCCTTACGCTTCATGGACTACTCGTACGTCTAAGGGGGGCACTTGAGCATCACGACTCAGGGCTCTTACCTCTCCTAGGCCTAAACTCCCCCCGGCCTTGCAGAGTAATTTCTCTTGCATACCGAAGTGGCAGAGTCATGGAACGAAGATATGGGTCCTACCGACGCATAGAACAAATAGACATGAAGATGAGTCCAAAGAGACCTCTCGAGGGGCAAGCAAACTAGAAGCAAATTGCAAACCAGAATATATTACATGCCCAAAATATCGCAAATGTCTAAACATAAAGTTGTTTCAGATACAAGCGCACATAGGCGCAATGACGTATAGCTCAGGCGGAGGCGTCATCACCTTGGACCTCCTGCACTGCGCTCTCCTCAGTCTCGGTAGAGGCAGCCTCCTCCTCGCTGTCCTCCGAGGCAGCCTCCGCACGCTTGAAGCGGTTGCAGAAGGCATCGACTTGCTCGCGGAGGGAGTTGGAGACCATGCGCGCGTCCTCACCTTGCGGAGCCTCCGTCACGGTGGAGAGGTCGAAGCCTGGCGTGAGGATCCTATGGTTGGTGAAGATGCGGTCGACAACCACCCCCAGGAGCTGGCGGCTCTCGTCCTCTATCACCTCGTGGAGTTCAGCAACAGGGCCCTCGAGCGCCGTGAAGAGCTGGTCGAAGAACACCATGTACATGGCAGCATCACCACGGCCTCGGACCTCGGTGTGCGGTGCATCCGCGCCAAGCTGCGCAGCGAGCTCGTTGCCCCGGGCGACCAGCGCCTCGAACATGCGCTCACGCTGCTTCGTAAGCGCGCGAGCCGCCTGGGCAGAGTCGGACGCCTCCATTGCCCGCTCCATCGCGGGAGCCACCTGCTCCTCCACATCCTTTGCCAAGGAGTTGAGGTCATGAACAGCCTTGTTGAGGGCCTCCTCCGCCCGGTGCCGACCATCCTTGGCGCGCTTGAGGCGGGCCTCCAGCTGGGAGTTGGCCTTCTCAAGCCCAGCGATCCACTGAGCATCGGCGGCATGCCTGGCCTTGACGCGGTCCTCCTGCTTCTGGTCCAAGTCACGGTACTCCTGAGACGTGGTCAGCCAGCACTGCTTCTCGCGCTTCGCAAGGGCGTCCTCCGCCTCCGTCTTCTTCTCGGCGAACCGCTGCTCAAAGCGTTCCTAAGCATGCTTCTGGGTAGCGACATTCTCGTCGTACCGCAGGAGCGCCTGGGCCAGGTCTCTTTTGTTCGCCTCAAGCACCTCGCGCTGGGTGGCTAGGTCCTTCTCCACCTGAAGCCGCCGCTCATCACGCTGCCGCAGTTTCTCTCCCTGAGGGCCCGCTACCGCTCACACTCGGCAAGGCCCTTGCGGTCCTACTCCAGGGTTGCCTGCGCAGCCTGGTGGGCGGAGAGCAGCTGGGTCTCCAGTTGGCCCAACTCGCGGCGCTTCTGCGCCAGCGAGCCCTCCATTGCCTCGCGCTCGGCCATTGCTGCGTGCAGGAGCTCAACAGCAGCGTCACGCTCCTCTTGGAGGGGCGCGAGAAGTTCTGCGGCATCGCGGATGGCCCCTTCGTGGACCTCCTTGGAAAAGCGGGTGGCCTCCTCACGCGCGGCCTGCAGCACCAAGTCCTCCTGCCGGCGGGCCTCAATAGCCACATTGAAGGACGCCCACGACCCCGTGAGCTCCTCCCGCTGCTGGGCGAGCTGTATCTCCCCATGGGCGAGATGCGCCTCCAGGCCCTCTAGGGACTCCCTCACGAGGCCAAAGGCGACCTCGCGGCGCACCGTGCTCCAGTCCCAGCCACGGAGGACGACCTCCTGGCTTGTCGAGGGCCCAACCCCGGCGTCGAGTCCTGAGAGCCTGGCCCAGGGTGCGCTCAGGGGCTAGGATGTGCTCCGCCCCCGCCCGCGCCAGCGTCCTCTTCGGCGCCTGCGTCAGCAGGGCGCTCATCCCCTTCTGCCGGACGAGGAGACGAAGAAGAATCTCCCCATGCGGACACGCCCACGCCCGCGGGCGCCTCGCTCGCCTCCGCTGCAGGCTGCGCGGGAGCCGTGTGCGTGCGCGGCGGAGTTGGCACACACGGTGGCATCGTCACGCGCGGCGGCGTTGGCTCGCGCGGCGGAGTAGTCTCGCGCGGAGGCGTGACCGCGCGAGGGGGAGTAGGAGCGCGATATGGAGTGGAGATCCTCTCCTCTGAAGCCTCCACCACCATTGGCTCAGGGGGCGGCCTCGAGGCCTCCGGGCGAGGCGCGTCCTCCTCCGCCCGAGACTCTACAGCCTCGGCCCGAAGCGTAGACGCCTCCCCTTGAGGCACCTCCTCAGTGGAGCTTGTGGAGGCTGTCTCCATAGGCCTCGTGGCCTCTTCAGCCATGGCCTCAGCCGTGGCTCTCTTCACATCTGCAGCCTTGCGAAGCCTACGGCGCTTCGAAGGCACAAGATCACTGGCAAAAACCAAGGAAAGACCTTCAAGAAAGGATAAAGCAGAGACACACGAGAATCAAACGACCAAGTGCCATGAACACTCACCCGGACGGAGGAACGCCAATATCGACACACGCCAGGCCTGGCGAGCGCCAGGAGGGCATGGTCCTGGCGCCTGACCCCTCCGGAGGCGTCAACGCTTTCCTTTTGGAGGGGACGTCGGGTGGCCTCGCCCCAGAGAGGTCCACGGCAGCCTTGGTGCGAGGCTCGCGCCTCCCCGGAGTGGCCTCCGCGTCGGAGGCCTCCCCCCCCTCAGCCTCCTCCTCCACGGGGCGTGAGGGAGCCACCACGAAGGCATCGTCATCGCCTGACGAGATGTCACAAACCTCGTCAGTAAATGGCCCGGGCCTTGCGGAGGACACCTCTCCCGTCGCGGCCCCCTCCTCGCCACGCCAGGCTCCGGAGGCTGAGACAGAGTCTACTCCTACCGCTACCCGCGCCGTCGGCGCAACCACCTCATCCACCTCCCCCGCCGGGCCAACCGGGGTGAAGTCCGGCATTCCGTCCAAGATATCCAAACGATCACCCAAGGGGAGCTGGTGCAGAGGTTGCACAAAGCCAGCAATATTCCCGGGCACCTCCGGGTTGACAAAGAGGATACTCAAGATGGTGTCGACGACGTCTAGGCCGTGGTCTCCAGGATGAAGCCGCGTCCGGTCCGAGGGGCCCGAATACATCCACATCGGCTGGATGTGGGTCTGAAGAGGGGCAATGCGGCGCTTGACGAAGTCCGCCACAACCAACTGCCCCGTGAGACCCTCCTCCCGGAGGTATTCCAAACGCCCCACCAGGTGCGGGTTGTCCGCTCCGCGAAGGGCAAGCTTGCCCCAGTTGGACTTCTTCACAGGCGGTGCCTCCAGGACGTCCAGGAACGCGCAGGGCAAGTCGACGCCGACATGGAGCCACCTCTGGCGGAAGTCGTACACCTTCTTCGTCACGGAGGAGATGGCCTTGTCCCCACTCCACGACATAGGGATGTATACACTCTCCATTCCGTCCGCAATACGGAAGGAGACACACCCGGTCCGCTGGCTGGCTGCCGTGCACCGCAGCGAGTAGAAATTCCTGAAGAGCGCCACTGAGGGACGCACGCCCAGATAAGCCTCGAAGAGGTAGGCAAAAATGGAGAGGATGAGGACAGAATTTGGCTGAAGGTGAGGGAGCTGGATTTGGTAGAATTCCAGTACCGCCTCCAGGAACGACGAGTATGGGGGCACCAGCGCGGCGGTGATTGTGTGGAGAAAGATGGGATATAACCCGTGTGGAAACCCCCCGAATCTCGCAGAACGAAGCGCGTTGGCGCCATGCTCATTGGTCCGCCCCGTGACCAAGTGGCGAAGTCTCTCCAAGGACTTGAGGTCGGTGCGCGCTCCCACGAGAGCTGCGCCGTACGCGACCTCAGCGGCCTCCGCCTGGGAAGAGGACCCCGCAGCAGCCTTGCCCTTGCTCTTGGCGGGACTCATTGCCGGGGTTCGGTGCGTCACTAGAGGCGAAAGAAGAAGAGAGCGCAGGCGGAGAGCTCGAGATGGCGTAGGCTTCTGCGAGAAGAATCGGAAACAGTAACGGCTTCCTGCTCCGGCGCTCGGGCTTTATGTTCCTTCAAAGAGCAGTTACCGGGGCGTGGTGGGACCCCCCACGGCGCACACCCCAGATCGTGCGCGACCGTTCCTCGTCTGAGTGACGCGTGGCTCGGGCCGGCCGGGCACTTTGGGCCCACGACGCTCCGACTGCGCCCACGGGCTCACTCACGCCCATCGCGGGCCCGGGGGCTACTGTCGGCCCAGGGGAGACTGGGGTATGAAGAGCCCACTCTCCCCAGTCCTCGCACGCGGGCTAATCAGACGAAACGACTGAGGACCAAGTCACCGCTTGGAGAGACCCTCGAGAGGCAAATCTCCTCGAGGGCCTGAAGAGAAAGCAAGGGCCTGAAGAGGACCCGCGCTTCAGGAGACCCTCCCGAGGCGCAACACGCCTGGAGGGAAGTCAATAGAAACCCCTCCACAGGCCATCCCAGGCCTGTGGGGAAACGTCGAGGCCAAGGAAGTACGGCAGGGCGCACATGGCCTCTGCCGTACCCGCAGGGTGACGCAGGCACTCCCTTTTCCGTTTTGGTGATAAAGGAGTCAATAAAGTTGCGCCGCCTGCTCCAGGACAGCAAGGACCTGCCTCTCTGATGATATAGCAGCTAGACGGCGCAACCCTCCAAGGAGAACGTCCTCGCGGGCTCCACCTCAGAGACTGCCGCCCCTGCAAGCGATACTGCGCGGTCGGTCGCCTGTCGGCCACCGCGCCCAATTTTATCAACGATGGACCGCGTCCATGAACGATCCCGCAACGATGGACTCCAACTCTTCCACGCCGCTGCCCTGTGGGAGCCCACTTTGGAGGCCAAGCAGAAGGAAGACGCCTGCGGCGCCTATAAAAGGAGCAAGACCTCCACCGTACAGAAGGTCGGCCAATTGCTTGCTAAACACTTGTAAACCCTAGCTCGACTGAGTAGAATAACCTTCGGCTGGAGGAGGAAGAAGACCTTTGCTTCCCTCCCAGGCACGAACTGCCTCAAGAGAGCCCTCGGCAAGCTCAATTGTACTGTAACCCCCGCAGTGCAATACAGACAAGCAGGAGTAGCGGTCTTACCTCCTCCTGAGTGTCGTGAACCTGGGTAAGGGCTGGTATCTTTCTATTACATGGGTGTTTCGTCTCCAGGCCCGGCGAGCACCGTCGTCGTGCCTCTCGAGGGTCTTGACCTCCGCGTTCAATCCCCTTCACGAACTACTCTTCAGGAAGTGACTACCCTTGTTCCGAGGGAGTCATAACCCGACAGATTTGCTTCAATTGCTGCCTCTGTGTGTTACTCCTATGGCTGCTCCTCTGAATTCCAAGGTTCAGAGATGTGCTACCCCTAGCTGAATTGAACCCCTGTGTTCACTTAGCTATGAGATTTGGCCGTATTATTTTCTAATGATACCTGGAACCAAATGCCAGGAAAATGATTTATAATAAGATGCATACCTCCTCGAGCATTCATATTAGGATCTGATATGTGTATGGTGGTTGTGGTGCTATGCTAAAAGGTTAGTGCCTAGCTATATATATATTGGATGTGATGCTAGCTGGTTGATTTATTTGAGGTCCTTAGCTAATTACTTCTAGCAGGGAATTGAGTTGTGTTGCCTCAGCCGATGATGCTAAGGCTGAGGCTTAGTTAAATCAGAACATATGTAATTCAATTGCCTCGAACTTATTTCATAATGGCCAGTGATGGTGGTCTGAGGCCTTTGTAATCAAACTGGGTGCTGGTGTTTGTTTAATTCATGCCCATAGCCTATGATGCACACGCTGAGGCCTTTTTCATATCTAGTAAGAACAACAGTGCTTGCCTTTTTCGGTTTAAAACCCAGGGATGAGTATTACACACCATTTGTGTGCATCTCTGAGGGTAAAACATATAATCAAACCACTTATGCATCTAGAGATGTGCCTACTGGCTAGTTGAGTTGAAAAACAACCTCTGGCTGGTGCGGTGTGGTTCTGGGTTGTTGTAGACGTCGTGGATCTTTTGGGGTTGTGCAGATCTTGATCAAATGCTCTTGTGGGTTCTTGATCTATAGCTCCTAGTTGGCTTATGGTTGTTGCCCATCTCCTCCTGGTTTGTACTCAGCCCTTCTCCTCCTATTGTGCTCAGCCCTTCTCCTCCTGATTGCTGCTGGCCATCTTCTTGACTTGTTTGGCAAGGTTGGGATATGGTTGGCTGGTGGTTTGAGGTGAATTGGTGGAGATGATCTGGGTGTGGTGTGCTGTGTGATAAACTTGCAGATGTGGTATGCGTATGTGTTGAGTTTGGACTGAGAGTAACAAAGGTTTTTGCCTCCCTTGCTTGCTACGGCAGTGAGTCCTTATCCTTATGGTTTCAGTTGTGCTGGTTACAGCAAGGAGTTTCTGCATATATGCATGAGCTGCTTGTGTGCAGTCTGGTTGCTTGCCTCCTCCAGATATTTTGGTGTTGATCTGATCCATTCGGATGTGTTCATCACTAACTTGCAAGGGGAGAGCAAGAAACACGTTGGTGCTCTTATGGCTCGTATTGGTGAGTTAGAGCACTTTAATGAAGAGAAGGTAAGATTTAAAGGGATGACTCTATTTATCTATCCTATTTGAGATCCTCTCTTGAGGAGGTTGAAGAGTCTCAGGCTCGTCTTGAAAAGCAACTTGAAACTATTGAGGAAACTCATAACTCCTCGCATGCTAAGCTCATTAAAGATCGTGACATGTACTTTGCTAAATTCAATGTGGCTCCACAAGATAAAGCCGAATATGCGGTTGGGCATGTTAGACTCCTTGAGGACATGGGGAAGCTCGTCATAGCCCACAAGGCTTTGGAGAGTGAACATGCTCTTCTAAAGGAGTCTCATGCTCAACTCCAAACTCGGCTAACTAACCTTGACTCTCCTAGCATCTCTACCTCTATTTGTTCTTGTGATAATGCTAATCTTATGAAGAAGAATTCTAGGTTGAAGAATGAGATTGCTAAGGCCTCCACATCCAAAAACTATCCTTCTCAAGGGTAAGAAAGTTGTTGAGACTCCCATCGTGGAGCCTCACACTCGCCAAGGGAAAGAAGGACCTGGATATGTGCCTCCCACGAATATGAACGCCAAGAAGGGTATTCCCAAGAGCGTCAACCCCATTCAAGCCTAGAAGGCCGACTCCATTCAATCCAAGGACGATCTTGCGAGTAGGAATGCGGGCAAGCCTACTCGTAAACATCACGCCGGGGACAACAATCCTAACTATGCTTTATATGTTGAATATTATGACAATGTTTGTGCTCGTTACATTGGACCCAACTATGGTTATATTTCATATGCTATTTGGGTTCCTAAGTCTCTTGTCGCTAACCATAAATCACCCATTGTGAAGCAATGGGTTGCTAAATGCAAGAATTGATCTCTTGTAGGACCTTGCTCCCGGTGGTTCAAAATGGATAATTGATAGTGGATGTACAAGTCATATGACCGGGAGCAAAGAACTCGTCACGGAGTTGAAACCTAATGTATATCAAGTAACCGTTACGTTTGGTGACTTATCAAGGTCTAAATAAGTGGCGGACCTAGGATTTTGTTATTGGGTATGCCGTATAAAAATTTATTGACTATTTTAATAATATATTTGTCAACTTGATTAATAAATTTAAATTTTCCTTTTAATGCAATATAAAATCAATATATAATATATAACTAAAAGATTAAGATTATATTCTCTTCGAACTACATCTTGATAATTAACAACATAACTTTGAATAAGATGAGTTTCACCTGGTTCATGTGAAACGTGATTGATGTCATAAACCGGCGGTGACGGTGGCGACAAGAGCATATGATTCATATTTTTCTCAAGTACTCTCTCGCTCTTCACTGTGCTCTTCTTTTAAAGATTCATATGGAGAAGAATTTGAAACAGCGACAACCTTTTCTACCGTGTATTTCTGAAAAAGAGACACAACATCGATGCTTGTCTTCCTTGCTGAAATTTCTGAATTAGGAAACAAGGTGAGTATACCATTTATTCTTTCAGGTATCAATAATCACATATGGATATACCCAAACTCATAGATTATCTCAAGATGGAGAAGATGGACGAAATACAAACTTGTTGGTTTACTGTTATCGGCAATCTATGAAGATGGACGAAATACAAAACTTGTTTGTTTACTGCTTTCGGCAATACGGTAAAGATAAAACTTCCGAGAATCAACTACTTTACTATGAGCCTCAACGTCCAAAGCTCTCCACATAATAAATTACAAATCCATCATCAAGCGATTTCTCAGCTACATAGCTAGCTAGCTGCTGGGCGATCAAACATTTTGTATTATATAAACTGACCTAGCTACTCACTTCGGCGGAGGCGGATCGAAGGCATTGAACAGAAGGCTATCTAGTGTAACATCCCAAATTTCTCAAAAATTTAAAACTTTGCATTCATGCATCATGCATCATATAGGCATGGCATTGAAATCACATAAAGAATAATTTAAATTTTAATTATAAGTTTAAATAAATTGGTAGTCTATTTGAGCTCCTTATAATAATTTGTATTTTATTAGATTATTTATTTAGCAAAATGGTATCAAAAAGTTCTAAATTAAATTAGCTTTTCAAAACATATTTTCATGAATTTTTCTGAAATGTTTTGATAAGATTTAAAAATCAAATTGTATTGAAAAGTTTCAAAACAGAAAAAGTGTTTAAATAAAAAATAAAACGAGTCAATCGGGCCGGCCCCTCTCTATCTACCGCGCGCGTGTGAGAGCGGCCCAGCAAGACGGCCCAGAAAACCAGCCCGCGAACCTCCTCACGCTGACAGGTGGGACCCACCTGTCAGGTGGATCTTCAACCTCCGAAGCGGAGTCCGCACGGGATACGGCTCGATCCGCTAGATTTTTCCGCTCCGATCCTTGCGGGATTTGTTCCCTAGCCGCCACCATATAAACCTCCATCTCCGCCGCCGTTCCCCGCGCCCAAAACCCTAACCACTACTCGCCGTAATCGCGTGAACTCAAGCTCCCATCTCCGCCATCGCCGCCGCCGCGATTCGTCCCGTTCCGGTGAGTACGGCACCCCGAGCACCACCACAACACCCCTCTGCGACTCCCTGCCCTCGTACGCACCTAACGGGCTTGCTCCTGTCTCGTTTTATGCACCAGGGCAACGTATCCTTCGATGACCCGACGCCGCCGTCCGCCGTTCTTCTCCGACGAGCAAGCAAAGGGAGGAGCAGACCACATCGACAACACCTACCGCGCCATAGAGATTGCCACGTCGTCCCGCATCGAGTGGTGAGCAAAACCCGCTCTGATCATGCTTCGTTTAACGGTAGCAGCAACTCCGGCGATGGCGCCGCCGCGCTCGGATGAACTCCGGCGGTCGCGCCGCCTGCTTTTGGCCCGAGTCGCGTGGAGCGTTGGATCTAGATCCAATGGATCTAGATCCAATGGATCTAGATCAGTTGATCTGGAGCGTCCACCATTATTTAGATCGGACGGTTAGCAATCGCGATCCGAGCGAAGCGGTATCAGCCAATCAGAGGGCGCCGCGTGGCACATCCTTTTTCTAATTTCGGCTGGATTTTGTAATTAAAACAGAAAAACAATACAAACTTGCAAAATTCATAACTTTCGATCTGTTTATCCAAATTTGATGAATTTTATATCCACGTAAAGCTCTGCTCGTGTAGTTTAGTATTGTTTCATTAGTTTGTCATTTTAGTGTATTTTAAATTGGGGAATTAATTGTTTGATATTTCGTCTATTAAATCTATAACTTAATTAATAAAAATGCTTTCCAAATAAATCCAACTGCTTTAGAATTTTATTAACTGTCCAGAGAGTGCAACTTGAGTTTTATTTGAAACTTTTCATAATAGAATTAAAGAATTTGGTTGCAGGGCTTAAAATTTCTATGTTATGCTCAATATTTTAAATGATTAAATAAAATATTAAAATGTTGATCATTGCATTTCATGCATTAATAACAGAGGAAATAAAATTGTAATTATTTTGTCTTGTTAAGTTCATAGCATATCAAGCATGCATACATATTTTTGTCTTGATATTTTAAGTGTTGTGTTTATGTGTTTATTTATTTTATGTATTGTTTGTCTCTAGATTGTGAAGAGGAAGAAGGCCTTTCTTGTGATTGTTATCCTTGATGTGCTTGTTCCTCTTGTTACCAAGGCAAGTGACATTCATAATCTACCCAATATTTTCTATATGCATTAGTAGTATATTTTGAGTAGTATGCATGATAGGGATTTTTGAACTATCTTATACTGCTAAGTTAGTACACTTTGAAAATATCCTAGTAGTGTGTAGCCATCCCTTTCCATGCAGCCATCAAAAGTTTTATTAGATGCTTAGCTATGCTATAAAAAGTGTTTACATACCATGTTATAAAAATATTGCTAAGTGTTAAACTTAAAATACATACCTGGGTGGAATTGGTTGTATGGTTTATGTTGAGTGGCTTTTGGGACTATGCTTGTGGTTGTCATTGCCTAGGAAGAATGTCTATTCTACTTAGGGCCATGAGCATGGTGGTTGTCACCCAGAAGCGCACTTGTGGACGGCCACCCAGGAACAAAGAGATTTCTAAGTCCCTCCAAGTTTAGAAGCTTCCCGTGCAGCCTTTTGACAATGGGCTCTTCTAGAATTATTAAGTTGTGAGAGTGCAACCTGTCAGCTTGACAAGCAGATGTAGAGTTGGTAGGTGGAACGGGTCTTGCTAGTAAGGTTGCATTTCTTCTTCTGAAAGTTCTTGTCTCAATTCTCTCCTTTCCTTAATGCACTGCGTGTGTATAGGATGTCTGGGTTAGTTGGGTCTCAAGGTGAAAGTGCACAACCTCTGCAGAGTCGACAATCTGAGTACTCAGCCGTGTCCCCGGTGATGGACTACTTCGAGCAACTGTACAAGGATGGACGGAAGAATCTCATCATAGTTTTCATAAAGTAAAATTTGGCTAAGGAAAGAATTGTTGGTGCACTTGGGCTTCATCCCTTGGTGCCAAGTCTTCGAGAAACAAAATTGTTTTACAAAAGATAGGAGAAAACTGGCTTTCTGCAAAATAGCCTACAACTCCACCAAGCCAAATATGCATATAGAATTAGACTTGCCATAAATTATCCACCATAGTCACTTGCCAATACTTCATTGTATTGACCTCCTTCGGGGGCTGCATATTCAAATGTGCAGGTAATTCTGATGAGGAATGAGTTTGGACTCGAGTCTACACCCAACATGTCTGCCTGTGGCGCATGCTTGAAGAAGAGGCTCATTGCTATTACTTTCGTTGTGAACTCTGAATATTTTAACTAGTCTTCATAACTATGCACTTTGTAATAAATCTATACTTAGCTATTTTTGGATCTCGTTGTAGTAATTTGATACTTATGCAATGATACTATATATTTTGTACTGTGGTGCTGGCAGTGATCCAGGGACTAGCACATAACACAGGTGTTCCATATTTATTTAAAAGATGGGGCGCTACAAAATGGTATCAGAGCTAAAGTGTTGCCTGTAGGTTCGAGCCCTTAGGATTGGTTAAGCCTCTTTTTGATCATAATATTACCATCTTTGAAGTATGTTGGATCCTAGCGGCATAGTGGGATGAAGCGGCCCGGGACTAACCTTACATGTCCACGTACATGAGACTTGTTCCACAATTATAAGTGGCTGGCCGGGTGTCTGTCTCTCTCACTATAGTGAATATCCGACTTACAAAGAGTTGATAATAGTGTTGATCACCTTTTAGAAAAGAACTTTTTTTAAGTACTTAAGTACACCACAACTAGTATTTTCTTACCTTGTGTCTTGTTTTAACAAACTCTACCCTTTTCACTTAAGGATGTCGTTCTTCATGTATCAAACCACGGAGGACTTCAAGGACATGCGCTTTGGAAGATATCTTCTAGAGTTGGTAGAACTGTTGGCACTTCCAACACCCCTCATCAAGGCAAGCCAGCTGAAGCACTTCAACAAAGAAGACTTATGGGGAATTCGTCTTTACCAACAAGGGCGCCAGACAGAAACCAAGACCGAAGACATCCAGTACAAGTCGATTAGTGACTCCTTGGAGAAAGGGCTGAATCTCGTCACGCAGGAGCTAATAGGACGTCTTTGCTGGCAATTCCAGGAGGAGTTAAAAGACCACTACTTTTCTAACCTTGGCCAACGTGACGAACATGGGATACCCTACCTTGTTAGCGAGGAAGACAAAAACAAACCAGAACGTTTGTACCCTTATCTCCAAGACTTAGAACTTCACCTCTGGCAACTCGAAGAGGATAGACGCAACGAGCTGTTGAAGAATGATGAAATAATGGCCCAAGTCAAGGAGACTCAAAAGAAGATTGAATCCCAAGAAGAGGTGGCCAACGCTCAAGAAGAGAAATTCCAAGCTCAAGAAAAGAAGTTCCAAAATAAGGAAAAGAGAATTAGAGACAAGAACAAGGAGATCAAGACCTTGAAGGATGAAACTCTGAGCAACGACGTCGAGTTCGAAGCTGATCGAGATTTGATCGAGACTCTACGCCGTGAGAAGAGAATGCTACAAGAGAAGATTGAAGTCCTGGAGAAGGAAGCGATCGAGACTCTGCATCGTGAGACGACAATGTTACAGGAGAAGAACGAGGCCTTGGAGAAGGAGGTGAATGACTACAAGGAGATCCTTACGAAGGAAGGCATCACCATCGAGGAGGTCGAAGAAGATGAAGGAGACCTCATGGACGAAGTTTAGACTTAGTAGTTGGACCACCATGTTCTCCCTTGTTTAGTTCGTCGTTCTTTTTAAAACATTGATCTCCAACTTGTGGTGTGACAATGTTAGAATGCTTGGTTTGCAGACTCTGTCGTTTTATCAAATCAACTTAGAATACCTGTTTCGAATCGCTAAGTAGATTTTTCTTTAAGTGGACTTTTGAGTGTGGATTGTGTTGACTTGGTTGCTTTGTGCATGGGTAGGATTTTTTTTTCTTCTCTTCGTTCTATCTATCTTTCACTCATCTATGCTGAAAACCCTACAGATGCCTCCTCGTCGTGATACCAACAACAATGATGCCATACAACAACTGATGGCCGCTCAAGATCAGTTGATGAATATGATGACTCAATTCATTGCAGCAACCAACAACAAAAACAACAACCACAACAACAACAACCCGCCACCTCCACCACCACCACCCCCAGTGGACAGACTTGCTAGATTCCTAAGGCTTAGGCCTAATAAGTTCTCCTCTGCTACTGAACCAATAATGGCGGATGATTGGCTCCGTTCAGTCAACAAGGACTTAATAACTTGTGAGTGTTCTGAGGCAGAAAAAGTGAGGTTCACTGCACACCCGTTAGAAGGACCCGCTGCATTGTGGTGGGAGACTTATCAAGTGACTCATCCTTTGGATGGCATGACTTGGGATGCGTTCAAGGAAGGTTTCCGGAATGCTCACATCTCCTCAGGTATAATGAACCTGAAGAAAGAGGAATTTCGCAGCTTGAGGCAGGGAGGAAGAACTCTGAAGGAGTATATGGATGACTTCTGTATGCTATCAAGGTATGCACCAGAGGACATTGATACTGATGCAAAGAGGAAGGAAAAGTTCCTCAATGGACTTAGGGGAGAACTGAAGATACCCTTGTCTGTGGCATTTACTCCAAACTATCAAGCTCTGCTGGATCAAGCTATCACCCTGGACAACAACATAAGAAAGGAAGAGAATAGGAAGAGGAAGTTCAGTGCAAGTAAGGTTCATTCCGAAGGGACATATAAGAAGCAACACACCTCTGAAGTCAATAGCCATAAACCCTGGAATCACTCCAACAATGGTAGTGGCCAAAAACATCATGGTCATAACCACACTAGAGGATACAAAGGAAGCAATGGAGGATACAAAGGAAATAATGGAGGATACAGTGGAAATAATGGTGGATCCAGGGGAAACCATCACCATGTCCATAATCATGGGAATGGTAATCACCGCCCTAACTATGAAGGGAAGAAAGACTTGTCTAATGTGACTTGCTTCAAGTGCAAGAAGACAGGACATTATGCAACTGAATGTCCAGAGAGGAAAGCTGATGAAAATTCCAAACCCAATCTTTTCCAAAAGGGACAAGTGAACCACATCAATGTGGAAGAAGTTCATGATGAACCTGATGCTGTGATTGGTACGTTCTTGCTCAATTCCTTTCCAGCATTAGTCTTATTTGATACTGGAGCATCTCATTCATTCATATCAAGAGCTTTTGTAAACAAACATGGGTTAGCTGAGGAAAGTCTAGGAAAACCTATTAGGGTAAGTTCACCTGGAGGGGAGATGATAGTAAATTCCGGGTGTAGGCAGTTAGACTTGCAAATCGGAAAACACACCTTTCCAACAGACTTAGTCATCCTATAAACCCAAGGATTGGATGTTATCATCGGAATGGATTGGATGACTCGTTTTGAAGGAATCATAGACTGTGCAAATAGAGCAATCACCCTCACCACCCCAGAGAAAAGGAAGATTAAGTTCAGATCAACTTCCGAACTTAAGAAGGTTAGGCTAAATTCTCTTAAGGGGGTTAGCCTTGGTGATGTGCTTATTGTCAAGGAATACCCAGATGTTTTTCCGGAAAAACTACCGGGAATGCCACCCGATAGAGATGTAGAGTTTCTCATCGAACTGAAACCGGGAACAGGACCAATAGCTAAAAGACCTTATCCTATGGCCGTCGATGAATTGAAAGAGCTCAAGAAGCAACCGGAGGAACATATCCAGAAAGGATTTATTCGTCCAAGTTCATCGCCATGGGGAGCACCAGTCTTATTTGTTAAAAAGAAGGATTAAACACAGAGGCTAGTCACGGATTATAGTGATATAAACGAGCAAACTATCAAAAACAAGTACCCGTTACCCAAGATAAACGAACTATTTGACCAACTGGAAGGTGCTTGTGTTTTCTCGAAGATCGATCTTCGATCGGGGCACCTCCAAATGAAAGTTAGAGAAATGGATATACCCAAGACTGCATTTGTTACGAGATATGGCTCATACGAGTACACCGTGATGCCTTTTGGATTAACCAATGCACCAGCCTATTTCATGAATATGATGAATAAAGTGTTCATGGATTTTCTGGATAAGTTTGTGGTAGTGTTCATAGATGATATTCTAATCTACTCCAAGAGTCACAAAGAACATGAAGAGCACTTGCGTCTAGTATTGCAGAGACTACGTGAACATAAGTTGTATGCCAAGTACAGCAAGTGTGAGTTTTCGTTAGAACAAGTCGGATTTCTAGGCCATGTGGTGTCCAAGGAAGGTATAGCGGTGGATCCTGAAAAAGTTTCAGCTGTAACTAATTGGGAACCGCCGAAGAATGTTGGGGAATTACGAAGTTTCCTGGTCCTAGCAGGATACTACCGACGATTCATTGAAAACTTCTCCAAGATTGCCAAGGCCTTGACGGAATTATTAAAGAAGGAGAAGAAATTTGAGTGGACTGAGGCATGCGAAGCCAGTTTTCAGGAGTTGAAGAAACGTCTGGTTTCAGCCCCAGTTCTATGCTTACCTGATTTGGAGAAGGAATTCCAAGTGTACTGTGATGCTTCACGTCAAGGCTTGGGAAGTGTGTTGATGCAGGAAGGCAGAGTGGCATCTTATGCCTCTAGACAGCTCAAGAAACATGAAGCAAATTATCCAACTCATGATCTCGAGTAAGCATCAGTAGTGCATGTCCTGAAAACTTGGAGACCCTACCTAATGGGAAAAAGATGTGAGGTATTGTGATGACCCGCCATGCTACCGCATGATTGCAGCACGCAGGACATCGATGTAAAACTCACGGAACACCGTTCCGCAAATTTCACACCATCAGAGTGGCACAACAGAAACATTGCATGGGTCCAACGGTCATACACATATTATTACAAATATTATTACAAGCCAAAAGTGTACAAATTCAGGAAGATCCTCTTCGGTCCACCGAGGATCCGCACTACTAGGTTCTATTTGTAAACTCAAGGGTTTATAAACAAGGGGTAATAACAAACTTCAAACCATGGAGCTCAGCAACTTATTTAGTAAAGTTCTATGTTGCTCGACTCACTAACTACGCTAGGGATTTGCTCTAGTAATCTTCCGTCTCTTCCTCTTGGCCGCCGTAGGTGATGAGGTAGTCGACGCCTTCGACTCCACCTGATAGGTCTGGCTCGTCGTAGACCAGATTGTCTTGGTTGTAGATGTCGTAACCTTCTTCGTCTCCTGTGGCCTCAAAGTCTAGAAAGGGATTTAAGGCAAGGGTGAGTAACAGGGTTACCCCGCAAGTTCATTATGGTAGGGTGGGAAGTTTGATGCACTAGCTACAGCCACAGACAATGGATTGTCGTAGGCTAATGCAATTTTTATAAACATTTCTTCAAAGGTTGCTTTTATTCTGAAGAGCTATGTGCATCAGGAGTCACAGGGCTAGGGCTTTGAGGAGCCTCCTTTCCTGCTGCGTTCGTCATTCCGTCCTGGAACGTGGAGTAACATGTCACATTCATACACTCTGCAGAGGTGCGCTGCTTTACCCATAAGAGATCAAGACCTTGTTGCACAACCGGGCGAATCTTTCCCGTCCACACTTCCTTGGTGTGGGGCCCAGTCAGTAATCCAAGCCAATCACTGTGCCTTTCCACCATCCCCGCACACCCCCCATTACTCCGGTGCATGTTAGTGGGAGACACCCCAGCTTAACAGCTGCCAACTAGTGGGAGACACCCCAGCTTAGTTGCAAACTAGTGGGAGACACCCCAACTTAGTTCCCGAAGCCAACCTTCAATAGATGCTAGAAGCCACAACCCCAAGGTGAGATTATTATCCGAGCCATCTCAAGCTCATGAGCGGATTTACCACCGCCTGGCTTGTACTATGCATCCGTTGGTGTACGAGAGGAAAAAGGTACAGCTGACTTCTCCGTCCCATTCCAAATCTTATGGTTGCGCGTAATATTCGGCGCAAGAATCACTGGCGACATTTGTTGTTAAGTCCTAGGTGATACTTTCCCGTGCAAATGGAACCTCCACCACAACATTCTTACCGTGGTCCCATCTGCCACCCATATGAGATTACCACCTCACTGGTGGATAACCTTAGTCATATCATTATAAAATAAGTTTTCGGTCCTTTTTGTAATGCATGTGATAATAGCATTTTGAAAATAGTTTTTAACAAATCTTTCAAGAGGACGTGTTTAAAAGGGATGAACTTGCCTGCTGGCTGAGAGGTAGTGTAATGTGAAGGTTCGGACTGACCCGGGACCTCGGGTTCTGAAATAAGGCATCATTGTCTCATAAGACAATGCTTAAAGAGGCAAATGATGCTATTATGTATAATAATGCTATGCATTGAATTTATTTTGCTAAATTCTTATTGAGGTGAAATTCTATTTTGAAGTGTTAATAGAATGTGTGTTATTTTCTTTCTTTTTTAATTCTTCAGGAGTAATTAATAAATATCTTTGGAGGATAAACAAATATTTGGAATTCAAATTTTTAAATGGTTTTATAATTAAAACAGAAATAATTTCAAAAACTTAGTTGATATGATTTAGTAAAGGAAATGGAATTTATTTCCTTGATTTTAATTTGTATGAATGAATAATATTTTTATTTTATTTATTTGCAATATTTCTCACAATTAAATTCCTTATAGAGATATTTAAAAAAAATAGTTTGTAACTTATTTTCCATGATGAAATAAGATTAATTTATTTTCTTGACTTTTACATTAGATATATTCTTTCTTTTAAAATAAGCTAGGATTTATAAATAAACTTATTTTAAAAGATATTGTTTAAAATTAGGAATAAGTAGTTTTGAATACTTAATATTTTCATAACTTATTTCTATTTAAATTTTGGAGTTGGTATTCATATATTTGTTATTTGATAGACAGTTCTATTTTAATTCAATGTTTTTTTTTAAATTATTATTTGCAGGAATTTCTTATTGGGCTTTTATTTAGGGAAAAGCCCACTGTCTGGTGGGCCAGGGGTGACTCGGTCGGTTTGGACCGAGCGGTTCAGGCCGAACCCGGTCAACCCCAGACCACGCGCTCCTCTATCTCCTCCCGATCCCCTTCTCTCTGGCGATTGGAATCGCCGGCGCCGTCGCCGGGCGATTCCGGCCGCTTCCGGCGACCTACGCCACCGCCACCGCACGCCATCGGTGCGCCGCACCGAGCTCTACCCCCTGAGCCCCCTTTTGTTGTCGTGCATGTCCACGGCTAGCCACTCTCTCCATGATCCGAAGCTAGGGTTTCTAACTCCGGCGCCCCTGGTACTCCGGTGACCCTTCGGTGGTTCTGGTGCACGAGGAAGACGTCCCCACGTTGCGCCGTGCTGGCCGCGTGGGCACTGCTCCACCACGCCATCACGGTTGCACTAGGGCGCAGGTATAGCTCTAGCTCGAACTCCTTCCCCTCTCTCTTCCATTTGGGCCTGAGGCCGTGCTCGGTGATGCAGTGATTCTTCTTGGTGTTTATTCTCTTTTTCTTTGTTAGGCTGGCACAAACTCATGTGCGCCTGTGGTGTTTTCATGAGTGAGAATTTCTCACCGAATGGTCCTGTTTGGGGATAATTGGATTTAACTCCAATTTGTGGTGTTGTTGCTTTGATAGATTGGTGGTTAGGGCTACTGACCATGTGGCATTTACTGTTTTTGGGATGCTAGTGTGTGCTACTCTGAATCTTTTAGATGCAGAGATGAGCCACAGTACTGCTTGACTGAAACAAAGGTGTAACTGAGTTATGGAAAACTTTGTGGCTATTTGAGAATGATTCCTGGGTTATTAATACCAGGAAAATGATTTGTATATAAATGGATAGTTTCTTGAGCTGTGGTAATTAGGATTTGGTACATGGCTTGTGATTGAGGTGCTAATTCCTTAGGGAATTAGTGCCCAGCAAGTGCATATGGTGGTTGCTTTGCTGGTTGAATAATTGAGATCCTTAGCTAAATATGCTTAGCAAAGATTTGAGTTATTTTACCTCAGCCAATGATGCTATGGTTGAGGCCTCTTTGAGATATGTGCAGATGCAATTTATTTTGCATCACTCATGATTTTTAGTAGCCTATGATGTTGGTCTGAGGCTGTGGTTGATTAAGTCCAGTTTTCAATGGATGCTTAAGGATGATTTGTTGCCTGCAGCCTGTGATGCTTAGCTGAGGTGGTGTTGATATTGGATAAGGACAATTACTTAGGCTTGGCTTTATTTTATTGTGGCACATAGCCTTTGACGGTTATCTGATAAGAGAAGATGCTTGTGTGCTTCTTGTAAAACCCCTATGATGAGTTATGCATACCATTTGTATGCATCTCTGAGGGTTAAACACCTAACTAAACCATTTATGCATCCAAAGATGTGCCCACTGGCTAGTTGAGTTAAAATAATCAACCTCTGGCAGGTGTGGTGTGGTTCTGGTTGCTGTAGAGGTCCTGATCACTTGTGCTTGTATAGCTCTTGATCAATTGTTCCCTTCTCTTGTATGTACTCAGCCCTTCTCCTCCTTGCTTGCGCACAGCCCTTCTCCTCCTGGTTCTTGCGCACAGCCCTTCTCCTCCTGGTGCTGCTCAGCTCTTCTCCTCCTTGGTGCTGCTGGCCATCATCTTGCTTTGCTTACAGCAGAGGTGGGATTGGTCTGGTGGTGCTAGGGAGGATGATTTGATTGATGAAATGGATTGGGTGATGAACAGATGATTGTGCTGGATATGTTGTGTTATGAGCTGAAGTGAGCAAAGTGCTTTAGCCTCCCTTGCTTGCTACGGCAGTGAGTCCTTATCCTACTGATTTCAGCTGTGCTGGTGACAGCAGTGAGGTTTTGCATGTGTGAGAGAGCTGCCTGCATACTAGCTTGCCCAGATCTTTTGATTGGACTGATCCATTCGGCTGTCCTTGGTATTATCCATGTTGGGCGTTTATTTTGTGATGCCAAGTGTAATATTTGTCCCTAAGCCAATGATGTTGTTCTGAGGCTAATCTAAGGATGAGAACAGATACTAAACCTGATTAGGTTCTAACTCGATGATGTGATTTAGCAGTGCATCTCACTGCCAAAACTGAGAGTAATATTTTTAACTCACACTCCATGTTCTTATTTGCTTTTGCTTTATCTTCTATGTTCTTGTATTGCTTTCTTTTGGATTGCAGGGAAGCAGAAGATGATACGAGATAAAGTTGATTAGGATGGATGTAGATTTGAAGAAGATGGATTTAATTTAAGAAATAAATTCTTTATGTAATTTACTTTTCATATCCTTAATTGTAAGGACAATATAATATTGTAAGTTATTAATAAAGTGATTTCATTTGTCTAATCACTTCTTTTATATTTAACATTTGTAATTATTTGTTTAAGAGATATGTAACTATTTGGTTTGTAATATAATTCTTTATTATGTAATTGCTTATAATTTATTCTGTGTTGTTTCAAATTTAAATTATTTGAATATTTGAATTTGCTCAATCTCCCTCAAACAAGTAAAATACCTAAAGGTCATGTCAAAATTTATCGCAATCACCTCAACTGAACTATATCCTACTCAATGAGATGAAAGAAACTTTGATACCTTCAGGGTTTTAAGTTGCGAAAAATTTATTCGGACTTTCAGATGCATGCATGCAGATGCACAAATTCTATTTCTACCCTCCGTGGTTTCCTAACCGCTGGGACGTTACAGGTATTCACGGACCACAAAAGTTTGAAGTACATATTTACACAGAAGGAATTGAACATGAGACAAAGAAGATGGTTGGAACTTATTAAAGATTATGATCTAAGTCTCCAATACCATCCGGGGAAAGCTAATGTGGTAGCAGATGCTCTGAGTCGTAAAGTATATGTGAATGTCCTTACAGCAGGAGAATTACCCGAGGATTTATGCAAGGCATTCAAGGACCTCAGATTGGAAGTAGTACCTGAAGGGTTTGTAACCTCATTAGTTGTACAACCCACTTTGATGGACAAGATACATGAAGCTCTGAAAGGAGACAAGGAAATAGAAGAGATCAAAGTCAATCTAAGAGCTGGAAAAGCTAAAGGATTTCATGAGGATGAGCAAGGGATTTTGTGGTTTAAAAAACGTGTATGTGTGGCCAATGATCCTGATATTAGGAAGTTAATTCTGCAAGAAGCTCATGAGACACCTTATTCCATTCATCCGGGAAATACCAAGATGTATATGGATGTGAAAGAGAGAATTTGGTGGAATAATCTGAAAAGAGAAAAAGCAGAATACATCGCTAAGTGCGATGTATGTAGTCGAGTAAAGGCAGAACATCAGAAACCAGCAGGGCTCTTACAACCTTTGAAAGTATCGGATTGGAAGTGGGATTCTATTGGGATGGACTTCATCACGGGATTACCAAGGACCAGATCGGGTTATGATTTTATTTGGGTTATTGTTTGTCGCCTAACCAAAATAGCTCACTTCATACCCGTGAAGACCACTTATACTAGTGCAAAGTTAGCAGATATTTACATGAAGAGAATTGTGTGCCTTCACGGCGTTCCTAAGAGTATCGTGTCTGATAGAGGGACCCAGTTCACTTCTCATTTCTGGAAGCAGTTGCACGAATCTTTGGGAACCAGATTGGAATTCAGTACGGCTTTCCACCCGCAAACAGATGGTCAGACTGAAGGAGTGAATCAGATTTTAGAGGATATGTTAAGAGCTTGTGCCGCGACTATGGATCTAGTTGGGATGATAATTTACCATACGCTAAGTTCTCCTACAACAACAGTTACCAAGCCAGCATTGAGATGGCACCGTTTGAAGCCTTATATGGAAAGAAATGCACAACCCCACTATTGTGGAGTGGTGTAGGAGAACGGAGTTTCTTTGGACCTGATATAATACAGGATGTTGAAGAGAAAGTCAGGCTGATTAAGGACAAATTGAAAATAGCACAGTCACGCCAGAAAAGCTATGCAGATTCCAAGCATAGAGAAGTCACCTACGAAGTGGGTGATAGAACCTATTTAAGAGTGTCACCACTTCGGGGTGTGAAATGGTTTGGAATCAAAGGAAAGTTAGCACCTCGATTCATTGGACCATTCAAAATTCTTTCTCGCAAAGGTGAAGTGGCATATGAGTTACAACTACCCGAAGTTCTGTCTGCTGTTCATAATGTGTTCCATGTCAGTCAGTTGAAGAAATGTCATCCCGAGATGATGGGAGTTCCTTTAAAGGATACTGTACCTCTCGAGGAGGTACAATTGGAGAGTGACCTGACATACAAAGAGAAGCCCATCAAGATATTACAGACAGCAGAAAGAGTCACCCGTACCAAAACCATCAAGTTTTGCAAAGTCTAGTGGAATCATCACACCGAGGAAGAAGCCACCTGGGAACGAGAGGATGACCTCCGAGAAGACCACCCACGCCTATTTGCTGACCTTTCCGAAACTCGAGGGCGAGCTTCCTCTTAAGGGGGTTAGTCTGTAACATCTCCTGCCAGTTTTGAAGTTTCCATGTTAGAAACTAAATATCTCAAAACCTCTCGAGCTATCAGAATCATTCCAAGATTTCTTTTAAGGGTGGTAGTCTATAACATCCCAACATTTTGGAATGTTTAAAAATCACTAAAATTTAAAAAATTTGTTATGATTAAAATAAATATTAAAATGCATAAGAAAACCAACTATAAAAGATTTCAAACATATTGAAAGAATTTAATATTTCAAATATCTCAGTTTATCATTATTTTCAAAAGTTGTTTCAAGTTAAACATTATAATATCCATTGTATTTTCTGAAACCTCAATATATAATTTGACAAATGAATTACCAACTCCAAACCATTTTCATGTATTTGATTTCAACCACTTAGCCATAGCTATTCATAAATTAAAATAATGTTTACAAGTATGCTTTTAAACTATTTAAAACATGATCAATTTGTCAAATGGTTTTCATTCTTCACCTAAGTTCAAAACATAGTTTTGGAAATACAAATCTATAGTTTATAACTTTAAAACTTCATAGATTTTAATTAATGAATTATCCAAATAGACATTTCATTTAGCTTCAATGATTTTCATTAATTTTCAAAACATAAAATGATTTTCATGAATATATTCAATATAAGAAATGAAATAAATCTAAAATCTTTTCCAAAGGTATGTTATGGAGTTTTCAAATTAATTAGCATAATATAAAACTTAATGGTGCACAAATTATTTTGAATTAAAAATGAATACATCATATTTCACTTTTCATATAGTTGTAATATGTTATTTAATATTCTACTAAAGCTAAATTTTTTTAAATATTGAAATATGAGTTTAAAAAACTTAAATTCAAAACCTATATAGTATTATAATTTTACAAATTATTTAGCCAAAAATAAATTATTTAAACCATATTTCCTAATTTAACATAAAGTGTCAAATTTGTATTTAATCAATATTTCAAAATTATTATTTTTGAAAATTGTTCAAAACATGCCCACAACTGGTTTAACACAAAGATAATGCTTTTACAAAATTTTTAAATTTTTTTGACTTGATTTGGAGTCTTAAATCAAAAGTTATAAAGGAAATAAATAAATCAAAAAAGAAAAAGAGAAAAACCTGACAGGAGGGACCCACCTGTCAGGGGGTCACCTTTCTTCAACCTCCAGCCGAAATCCACGTCCGAAACCCCCGGTGATTACTCCCTTCAATTCGCGCGTTGAAGTGCGTAAATCAACGCCCCTCCTGCCCTTTGAAAGCCCCACGCCCTCCTCTCTCTTTCCCCTATCCTCCCACTTACGCCGCCAGGCCGAAGAAATCGACCGCGGAGTTCTTCATAGCCGCCACCGCATTTCTTAAATCCCGGCGAGCTGAGGCAGTGCCCGGACCCGAGACTCTCTCCCTTCTCTTACCCGTATCGTTGCACTCCTCCCTGATATTTTGTTTTATTTCTACCGAAGCTCTAACGACGAAACCGAGCTTAGCCGACGTCGTCGTGGCTCCGTCCGCGCCTCCACGCCGCCCGAGTAGACGTCGTCGCCACCCTCCACCTCGCCGCGACGAGACGCGCCTATTCGTTGCCTTCCCGATCCAGGGGAGCCAGCGGAGCGAGGGATTCATGGTCGACCGAGCCGCAGCGCCGCCGTCACCTCCGTCTCCGGCGACCAGAGCGCCGCCCGGTGAGCATCCCCTCCCAGATCCGTCTGATTCACAATCTACGGCCTAGATTAGATCGGCCCCGAAGAGGTATCTCCAGATCTGATCTATCCATTCTTCTTAAGATCCTACGGCCGAGGTTAACCCTAGATCCGAGCCAATCAGAGCTTGCCATGTCAGCCAGCCTTTTTCTGTTTTAATATTCCGAATAGAATTAAAAAGGCCGAATTATAAAAAAGTCCATGTAGTTCAAACCTTCATAACTGTTTAACCACATATCCAAATTTGACAAATTTTATATATTTGGAAAGCCCTTGACATGTAGAATATTTTAGATCGGTTGAAATTCAAATTTGACTTAGTTTAAATTATTCAAATTTAAAATGGATGATTTGAGTATATTTGTAATAACTTTAAATCTATAAATAAAAAAATTGCAAATAAAATTCTTTTAGAGACTTTAGAATATTTGTACTATGATGCCTCTATTATAAAATAATTTTTAGTATTATTTTGATGATTTAATAGTTATATGTTTAAATTGAATAGTTTGAGTAATTTTGACATAACTCTTGATAAAAAATCATTTTTGAGTAAACCCAATTGCTATAAATTTATTTAAATCCCCTCTGTCTATTAATATTATTTATAAAAAAAATTTAATAAAAATTTAATCAGAGAAAACTTTAATCTTATAATTATTCCTTTTATTATATTTTGCAAAAATAGAAATTAATTAAATTGCATTTATAGCCTCATGGAAACTTTAAAAATATCACAAAAATTAGTATGATGTTTCTTATGATTAAAAAGTACATTTCATGCATAACTTATTTTATTATATAGTTATACTCCTCATAGGAAAACTCCTCCCTCATTTTCTCTAGGTTAGGATTATTTTTAACTTATTAATTTGGTAAAGTGCTATGCACTTAGACACTTAGGATTTTCAACATGGAGCTAGAAGGACATTGAAGGACTTAGCCAAAACAAGACTTCACAAGTATCTTCAAGGAGTAGAAGCACTTAGAAGAAAATCAAGAAGAAGTTCATGAAGACCAACCAACAAATATTTTCTAAGTCTTGCTTCCTCTATCTCTATTCTTCCTTCTTCTCTTATACCCATGGTGACTAAGTTAAATCCAAGACCAACATCGTTCATACAAAAATCATCAAGTCTGAAGATTCATCAAGTCTATCAAAAATTCAATCAAGACATCACCAAGGAGAAAATTACAAGTCTGGAGATGAAGCCTAGAAGACCAACTACATATTTCTTTCTATCTTTTCCTTCTTTCCTAATCTTGTCTTTCACTTTAGACATAAACAATTTTGATCATGTTATTACAATCTTTGAAGTTTGTTGGATCCTAACGGCATAGTGAGATGAAGCGGCCTGGAGACTAACCTTACATGTCCACGTACATGAGACCTGTTCCACAACTTAAGTGGCTGGCCGGGTGCCTGTCTCTCTCACTATAGTGAATATCCAATTTACAAAGAGTTGATAATAATTGTTGATCACCTTGACTAATAGACTAAGTATTTTCTCTAAGTAGTTTTGGAACACATGATTAAGCCACTAGAGTGCTTGTTTCAATATGATTTATAACAAAGTTATTTTGTCCAACCTATGACCTTAGTCCTTAGTCACTTTTGACTAACCTTTTTGCCTTGCATAAACTTAAAATATTTTCATGGCATAACATACATTTCTAGTCCTTAGAAATATTTTGCACATCATGCATAAAAATACTTCCCTTAGAAGTTTTATAAAACTTGTTTGTTCATTATGTATGTGTTTGTTTGCATTGTGTTGTGATGTGTTGAATGTTGATTGCTGTATTGTTGCTTGTCTATATTGTTTAGATTGAACGGAGAGACTCGAGTTACGTTGAAAAGAGTTTGTGAGCAAAGACTTCATCCAAAGGCAAGTGGCACACTTCATAAACTTCCTACTATTTTCTTTATGCATTACTTAGTGTATTTTTATATAATCATGTCTAGGATAGTATTGCTATGCTAGACCTGTGTAGAATACCTTACTCCTGTGTCTAGGTTCCTATGCAATACTTAGTAGAAATATTGATGCTATGCAATTGAAGAAAGATTTTACAAAATGTTATGTGACTACTCAGGGTTGTGCTCATGCTTGTCGTCGCATAGGATGAATTTCTATTCTACTTAGGGCCGTGAGCATGGTTGTTTTCACCTGAGAGTACACATCCACTAAATTAATGAATCACCTGGTGGAATGGTTGAATGGTTTATGTTGAGTGGATACTCAGGGCTGTGCTCGTGGTTGTCTTCGCCTAAGATAGTTTATACTATACTTAGGGCCGTGATCATGGTTGTTTTCACCTGAGAGTACACTTGTGGGTTGCCACCCAGGAACAAAGGAATCTGAAGAACTCCGAGTGACGATTTCTTCCGGTGCAGCCATTGCCATATGGGCTCTGGCTTGATCAACTAGGTTGCATGGACTCTCCCCGGCTTGACAAGCAGATGTAGAGGGTGTTAGGTGGAACGGGTCAAGCCATAGTGGGAGGGAAAATGCTTATGAAAGATCTCGTCTCATTCTTCTCCTTTTCCTTATCAATATAAGTGTGTAAAGGATATTTGGGTTGAATGGGTACAATGGTGAACGTGCACAACCTATGCAGAGTGTAAAACTAAGTACTTAGCCGTGACCCCGGTACGGACAATTTGAGCAGCTGATCGCGGACGTCAAAGGAGGATTCCACCATTCCAACTTCAAAAATATAAAACTTGTTGGGTGAACAAGGGTAGAATGAGACAGTGGTTTTCATGCCACGAATGTCTCGAATAGAAGAAAAGTGTTTTCCAAAGAGTTAGGAAAAATTGGCTTTATGCAAAATAGCCTTGAACTCCACCAACCAAATATGCATATAGGTTATTAGAGTTATTCCTCTAAGTGTCCACCATAGTGTCACTTACCAGACTCCATTGTTAATGGAATCTGACCCACGTTGTTGCAATATTTTTCTTATTGCAGATGGTTCAGGTGACGAGTGAGGTTTCGTTTATAGATTTCGAGTCTACAACCAACATGTTTTCGCCTGTGGCAACCTGAAGATGATGAAGACTCACTGCTATTTATTTCCGTTGTTTACTCTTTCTGTGCTAGCTTTATGCTATGCAAGTTGTAAAAGAATATTTTCCAAGTCTAGATCTTCGATGTAATAAATTTGATACTTTGTAGTGATATTACATCGTAAACTGTGTGTGCAAACAAACCGATCCAGGGATTTGCACTATACACATGTACCTTGCCATATTTTAAGTGCAGGTACGCTACATCTCCGGCCTGTTCAGAATTAACTCAGCTGAGGACAGAAACTTTGATTGCTTAACTTCTTTAGTATGTTCCATTTGCCTTCTCGGATTTGAGTGCTTACCCCATATGCTTTCTATCTTCTCTATGTTGTGTGTTTGCAGGTTACAATACTCGTGGCTGTGTCAAGCAAATCGCTCAGTGAGGGAGGGGCAAACCAGTTCATTCTCGCGCTCCCAGTGGGTCTTCGAGTGAAGATAGCAACCCTCCCGAGTTTGTAGCTCTGCTTAAGAGAGCCACAGGGCCAAGCAAGAAGAAGAGGCCCGAGCTCCGCATTGAGGACTTAAATGAAGGCAGTTTTCGCAAGTGGCAAAGTGAGCTATCTTACAACGTGGAATCTGATGATCCAAAGTTCTTTTGCACCGAGATGGCATGGCTCTATAGGGAAGTATATCAGAAGTTCTTAATTGACAAGCCCATTTGCCCCATGAAGTGGATTGATTTCGACAAGTTGATGAAGAAGGCTGATTATTTTTGGGGAGCTGTCCAGGTTTGTCGCCTTCTGGGCTTGTAGCACTTGATGAGGCCCGAGTGCAGCTACAATGTTTCTCTTATCCATCAGTTTTATGCTACTGTGGTGTTTGACTCTTGTGAGGATATTGGGATATTGGGATGACTTGGATGTCTGGCAGGCAGCGCTTGACCTCCTCTTTCCGTGAGTTTGCTCGGATTCTTGGTTGTCCTTTCAGTGGACTCTCTGTACCAGCTGGTGCCCGAATGCACGTCCATGGCGTGTCCTACAACAAGCATCTCATGTCTGATCTATACCAGCCCGGAGGTAAAATTGGCTCTCAATATGGACTCCTACCCACTTATGACATCTTGCTCTGCATGTTCCGGTCGACCATTGCTCCCATTGCCGGCAATGCGGACAATATTGCCGGGGCTCTAGTTAACTTGATGGCCAAGGCTCATGCGGCCTATCTTGGGGAGTATGAGGTTGAGCAGGGAGTTTGCAAGGTGGATGTCATGGTCTTCATTTTCCAAGAGATGAACCAAGCAGTTTTTGAGAGGAAAGTTCCTCCCTATGTTCCCTATGTGATGATGCTCATCAAGAGGCTCTACAAGCTCTCCGAGCAAGAAGGTGATGACTTTGATGAAGCTCTTGGTTGTCAGCCCCACAAGGCAGCCTTGCTAATCCAGAAATCTGCTCGTGTTGTCCAACAACAAGCCTCCATGCAAGATTTCACCGAGGATGATATTTTTGGTGGTCCATCTCGGGTTCCTACCAATCCCAACATTATGAAAGCTGTGAAGAAAAGTCGCCCATGGATTGTTCGAGCAATTGACAGGGCGCTGACTGGATCTGACGTGCCGTCTACGTGGACACTGACTGGACCGCTGACGTGGATAAGTGGTTGGATCTGGATCGTCAGATCCAGATCTGACGGTCTAGATTGGACCGTACCCGTTCAGCGCAAGGATCTCATCACGGGCGTCTAAAACAGATCGGCCGGTCATGGGGCACTGTCCTGAGGGTGGCGGCGCGAGTCGCCGGACTTGGAGAAGGTGGCGGTGGCGCGACACGGCCCTCGTCGGAAGGGACGCTCCGGCTGCTCCCCAAGCTTTGGACGGAGGCAGGAGGTGCGGCGCGAGTGGGCGCGTGCGAAGGAGGCAAAAGACTCGCCTCGCGCGTCCTCTGCCAGGGGGGAGATGCGGACCGGGGGCCTCCCGCCGGTGAGCTTTTGCTCCGCTCGATTAGGGGGGCGAGGAGAGGTGGGGAAAGGTCCAGCGGGACCGCACGGGCGAGGGGAGGAGGAAGGAGGTGGTCTCGGGGAGGGAGGTGGCTTCCTCTCGCCGGAGTTGAAGAAACACGGTGGCGGCAAACTCCGGTGAGAAGTTTGAGCAGCCCGGCGGCGCAATTTGGAGAGAATTTAGAGGGAACGACGCCGGTTAGGGTGGGTATATATAGGGATGTAGATAGGAAACGGACTCCGCGTAATTCACTCGAATTTTTGGAAACGAATCGGAGTTGTCTCGGGAGGAAATTACGGCCGGAGGTTGAAGAAGGGTGACGTCATCAGTGACGTCACAGGCATTTTTCCTTTTTTGTTTTTCTTTATTTATTTTATAACTTTAGATTTAACTGTCCAAATCAATTCAAATAAATTAATTAAATTTTGTAAAAACAATATGTTTGTGTTAAACCAGTTGTGGGCATGTTTTAAAAACTTTTTGAAATTAATATTTTTGAATTATTCATAAAATGCAAATTTGTCCATTTAGGTCAATTTTGAAATTAGGATTTTAATACATTCATTTGGGGTTAAATAAAATTTATGAAATACCCACATTCAAATATGTTTGAATTTAAGTTAATTTAAATTCATTTTGAATAACCCTTCATTTTTATTTTGGTATAATAGTAAAATAAGTAAATACAATTATTCTTAAGGAAATGGGAAATATAATAAATTAAATTTTAATTCAACCTATTTTGTGCACCATTATATTTTATATTATGATAAACATTTGAAAACTCCATAAAATACCTTTGGAAAAGATTCTAGATTTATTACATTTCTTATATTGAATATATTCATGAAAATCATTTTATGTTTTGTAAATTAATGAAAATAATTTAAGTCAATGAAATGCTTATTTGGATACTTAATTAATTATAAAATCTATGAAGTTTTAAAGTTATAAATTATAGACTTGTAATTTCCAAAACTATGTTTTGAACTCAGGTAAGAGACTGAAAAACATTTTATAAAGTTGTCATACTTTAGTTTACTTGTAGGTACTTAGCAAAAGTGTTATTAAGTTTAATAAATAGTCAAAGGTTAAATATTCAAAATCAATTAATGAAACATTTTAAAGATGAAGTTGTAGTGGAATAATTTTAATTTATCTTACCAAATATAATGGTTTCTATTATGATTTGAGTATTTTATTTTAATAAAAACAAAAGTTTCAAATTTTAGTGATTTTCAAACATTACAAAATGTTGGGATGTTACACTCCCTCTGCAGGCCGCACCGAGGAGATTTTCCACATTCTCACCGACGGCAAGAAACGGCCGTAGCCGGCGCCCCTCTCCTCCATTTCTTGCCATTTTTGGCTCTCCGTGATCCCTTCTGCGTGACCTAACCCCTCCCCCTTCTCTTTTGCTCAAGGATTTCCCGTAGACTCCGCGCTCGTCCACGACCTGAGGAGCTCGTCGGCGGCGTCGCCATGGATCCCGGTGGTGCATGCGTGATCTGAGGACATCCCCGAGCTCACCGTCGTCTCGTTCATCTCCAACCCCCGCCTTGGCCGCGCAACGCCCGAGGTGAGCGCACCATCCGTACCCTCCTTTCTCTTTTCTAGTTCGTCTCCGCGCAGTCACGAGGAAGAAGAGGACCCCAGCATCCTCGATATGAAGATCGACGGCTGAGTTTGAATGACGCTGGTGTTGAACGTTTTTCAGCGCCGCGCGCGTCACGCCTGGTTGGGCCGGCCCAACTCCGTCCCCGTTCTCACACGCGCCGTCCTCGGCTGGATCTGGCCCAGATCCGGCCCATCCTCGTTTTTTCTTTTAAATCTTTTCCCTGTTTGAATTCCATAAAAGTAATAGCCTACTCCCTCTGATCCATAAAAAGTGTCGACCATTTTGTACTAAGCTAGTATAAAATTTGTACTAGAGGAGCGACACTTTTTGGGGATCGGAGGGAGTAGCTTTTATTCATTTGTGCTAGATCTGTGCATGCTAAATTAGTGAAGTAAATTTTTTTGCATTGATTTTGGTTTTCTTAACCATGTGGCACTGGACTTTCTCCAAAATATGTTTTCGTGTATGTGCTGTAATAGATCTTTTGGAAAGTATTATTTTCATCAATTTATTAATAACTTGAGATTTATAAATCCAAATCATGCAAACTTTGGCTCTCTGGAAAGCTTATAAGATTTCCTACCTAGATCTATAAGCCATGCATGCAGGAGATGTTTCGAACTAAAGATCTGTTAAGTTTAAGAATGACACTAGTAGATATTTGATGATTTTTAATTCATTAATTAAATTCATTCTGGAGTAAATCCAATTGGATATGGTAGATATGAGTGGTAGGTTTCATATCCTCTAAGGGTAGAATTTTCCATGGTGAATCAATTCCTTAAACCGTAGGTTATTCCTCATAAAAATGTATATTTACATTCTCTCAAAATAGTGTGTGTTTAGTTTTGATTGTTTCAGCTACCCCTGTCTATGCAAATATGTTTGGAGTATTTTTGTAGAGTAGCCACAAGTTTTATATTGCATACCACACTGGTTTGGCACCAAAATATTTTATATTTTTCTCTGTGCATAAATAATGGTCAGAAGTTTTCTTTCCTTTAAATCTGGGATAACTTGAGTTAGGATTATCCAAATTAGGTGAATAAAATTCCTACAGGAAGATAAAATTCATATCTTTCCAGAGAAATTAACTTTGCATGCAGGGGATATATAAAACAGAAACTACATCCTTTTTGGTGTTGACATCACTAGCTTTGAGATGATTTTTAGTTTCTGTTTGGAAGTAGTTTTTGGTGCATAAACAATTTTCAGAGTTTCCTATAGTAACTAGGAGCACTGTGGTAGAAGGGTTTCTTTTATGAGCAGTATTCTAATAGTTATGCCTTTTCCATCTAAACAGCACCATAATAACTATTTAAATGTATTACTTATATTTTCTGTTTTTGGATATAAGCAAGCTTGTGTCTAAAACTTGTCAACTTTGTAATCTAGAACCTAAACTAAACCCTTACACTTGTTTTTAAAACATTAATAGTGTTTTGGTGTTCTCCTTGTGTGCAATTAGCATAACCTATTTCATGCATAATGTAGCACTATATGTTTAGTGTGTTTTGTTTGTGATTGTGTTTATGGTTGTGTGGACTCCTCCAGTGGGTGGTTATGTTTTGCAATGCTTGCTTTTTGTTCTTTTACTTTATATTATTGTCAACACGCATCTTAGGATTTACTCTAGTTTCATTATTCCTTTCATGTTACGGTAGATCCGCAAGCAGAGGAGGAGCAGAACGTGGTAGCTGAGCACACCTACGAAGAAGAGGCAGACCAGGGACAATACTTTGAGCAAGGCAAGCCACCTCACCATTGTAATCAATCCCACTATTTTATCAAGCATGTTTTGTTTTGAAAAAAAAATAGTGCATGCTTTACTTCTTTCGTGGCACATTGCCACCCGAAAAATATTTTACAAAATATTGTTTGGCCAAAGTTATCTACTAGATTATTTATTAGGTGTTACAAAATAAGTTTCACTTGGTGAGCCTTGTTGTTGAAGGCTCCATCAAGAAGATCATGATTTCTAGATGTATACTCTTATATTCTTAACTCAAAACTATAAGATGGGGACTTTTTTTATAAAATTGTTTTACGGGGGAAAACCCGAGTTGCTGGGAGCAATCGACGAGTAAGTGTTTTATTAAAACCCGAGTTGCTGGAAGCAATCGGAGATGTTTGCGAAAACCCGAGCTGCAGGGACAAGTCGGAGGATTGGAAATTGTTTTTGAAAAACAAAGTACAGCCCTAGCAGCCGCTCAAACAATTATCCCGTGCAACCACACTACCTGACATGGGTAGGGCTTAGCCGGAAGCTTGTCCGTTTTAGTATTGGGGCTCTCATACTTTCTATGGGGGCTGGGACCTCGAAGCTGGGTTGTCGTCTGTACGAGGCAATACACAATATGAATGGACTCGCGCCGGACGATTACGGCGGCTGTCCTGCCGTGGCGGTGTGGCGTCCCGAGGAAAGACCAAGAGGTCTAGTGGATCACACGGTGCCGAGGAGAACAAACCTACCGGGAGGCCCCGATACTAGTGTGGACATGGTGAAAAGCTTTGATCTGGTTATCCGGACCCCCGCATGATGTCGTATGACGGACCGTGGCAGACACGGCGGAAGGACCGATTGGTGTGGGTAAAGTGTGCAACCTCTGCAGAGTGTAAATATATTCGAATAGCCGTGTCCGCAGTCATGGACGGTTGGAAAGCACACTGATCTAGGCGTATGGGCAATTTTAGTTTTAAAAAGGAGAGTGTTTCATGGAGGAAAACAAGGAGGCAACAAGGTGGTACCTGGGAGGTACGGAATTTGGGGTGAGGATGGTTGATCTCGGGGAGACCATCAGTCCGATCTCAAGTCAGGAAAAAGGGTTATCCCTATCCTACTGTTTTGACAAGTTTTTTACAAAAGAAAGATTTGAACTTGGATATGTCCTTGCTATATCTAAGAGAAGAGAATTCTGTCTCTAAATGTTTTCTTCAACAAAGATATAGAGATGTCGTACTCTCTAAGTCTGAAAATCATGGTTTTCGAAAATTAAGCTCTATAGTAGTATATAGGAACTATCCTAGTTTTCGAAAATGCTTTACTTGCATCTCCATGAAAATTGAAACCTAGAGGTGGTCTTGCGAGTACGTAATTGTACTCATATGGCTTTGTCCCTGGATTTTCAAATGTACAGATTTCAACGAGGAGGCTTATGTTGAGGAGGAGGTGTATGACGACGACTTCGCAGCTTAGTTGTCACCGGTCAACTGCACTTGTGGGATCTGCGTCCGGAGATGACAAGGGCCGATGCTAGCCACGAGCTTCCGCAATCTTAGGTTAATTATGTCCTGCGCGACGACGTTTGCAGACTTGGTCGTATGACCATTTATGTGTTGTAAGACTTTTATTCGTACAACTTGAATGATGTAACGCTTAGATATCAATGTTGGTTGTGATTGTGATGCACTGATCATTGGGATCGTGATCCTTTACATAACGTGGGCATCTCGTACTTGTTCCGAGGGGTCCTTACAAGTAGTTGGAGCAATATGAGTGAATGTAAAATCATTATTATTGGTCCTAGTGAAATCACACAACTTATTATTCTCAGCAGTACTCATGTTAGCAAAATAAAATTCAAACCAAAATAAATAATAACAAAATCAAAATAAACAATTTAATGCAAGTAACTATTTTTTTCATTATTTTTATATTAAGCAAACAAGACAGTAATACAAATAAACTAAGCAAGACAATAACAAAATAAAGAGATTGGAAGTGAGAGACTCCCCTCGTAGAAGAGCTTAATTTTCCCTCAGGTGATGCTCTCGCATCGTTAGGCTACCCCAAGAGGAAGGTGTGATGATGCAGAAGCAACAAGTTTTCCCTCTATTTTGAAACCAAGGTTATCGAACAATAGGAGAATAAAATTCTTCCGGAGGTGTCAACGGCGCCAGAAATTCTTGCTGACTGCTACGTTAGCCTGGAAGCAGAACACAACACAATCAAGATACTTTGCCCTAACTCAACAGTGAGGTTGTCAATCTCACTCGCTTGTTGTAACAAAGGATTAAACGTATGGTGTGGAAAATGATGTTTGTTTGTAGAGAATGGAAGTAAAAGGATTGGAGTAGGTTGGATTATCAGTTTAAAGAAAGGGACCGGGGTCCACAGTTCAATGGTGGTGGCTCTATAAATAACAATAGCAGACATGCGGGTAAACAAATTACAGCTGGGCAATTGACAAAATAAAGAAGTGGATAATGATTCATGTACTATAGTTATGATGTCTAGTATGAGATTCATTTGGGCACTACAACAATATACATAGACCATTTCAACCGCACCTATGACTAATAATACACCTTCCGGTTAGCTTCTGCATCCCCTTTTAGTATTAAGTTGCAAACAACAGATTATTGCATTAAGCAAAGTGTGTAAAGTAAGTAATACAAATATATCTTTGGACAAAGAACTAATGTTTTAATCCCTAGTAGTAACAGTACATCTACAATCTTAGAGGTTGATGTCACTCCCCCAGATTAAATAGAGACAAAAACTCACTGTCGAGCATAAATACACCCTCTTGGAGTCACAAGCATCAACTTGGCCAGAGCATCTACTAGTAATAGAGAGAATCCAAGATCATAAATAGCACACACATAATATATTATGAAGTAATAACATAGTACTCAATATTCATCGCATCCCAGCAAACACAACATGTAGTATTACATAAAGATGATCTTGATCATGATAGGCAGCTTACAAGATCTAAACATGGTAGCGCAAGAGGAGAAGACAACCATCTAGCTACTACTCTTGACCCGTAGTCCAAGGATGAACTACTCATGCATCAGTCCGGAGGAAGACATGGTGATGTAGAGCCCTGCGGTTATGATTTCCCTCTCCGACAAGGTGCAGGGAAGAGGTTCTGAACCCTCCCGAACTAGGGTTGACGACGGTGGTGGCTCTTGAACTCGTGGAGGAAAAGTGTTCGCGTATGAAGGGTTTTTCCTCGGGGGGTTTAAGTAGGCGAAAGGGCGAAGGCAGCGGAGGCACGAGGGCCCCACATGACATGGTTGCGCGGCAGAGGGGGAACCGCGCCTCCACCAGGTGTGGGTCCCTTGCTGCCCTTCTTCGACTCCTTTTCGATGTTCTGGAAGCTCCCGAGAAAAATAATAACTATAAAGTGTATATAAAACATGTAGCAATTGGTATATTATAAGCACGGAACATAAGAAATTATAGATTTGTTGGAGACGTATTAGTTATCCTCACAGCATCATCACGGATAACGGGACACACTTCTCACTTGGAGAGATGCAGATATTCTGCAAGGAGAACGGCATCCAGCTTGACCTTTCTTCAGTTTCACATGCTCAGTCAAACAGACAAGTGGAGAGGACAAACCAGGAGTTGCTCAGAGGTATCAAACCAAGACTCCATGTTCCATTGTTCCGGGTGTTGGGAAGAAGAGCTGCCATCAGTCGTTTGGAGCATAAACACAACCCCAAATAGATCAACAAACTTCACTCCTTTTTCCGTGGTATATGGGGTAGAAGCCGTGTTAACTAGGGATATCCTTCATGATTCTCCAAGAGTTGCAAACTATGTTGAAACAGAGAACGAGCAAGCCTGGCAAAATTTAGTTGATATTCTTGAGGAGGCGCGAGAGTTAGCTATGGAGAGATCAGCCATATATCAGCAAGACATGAGGCGTTATCACAGTCGCTGGGTTAGATCTAGGACTTTCCTGGAAGGAGACTTGGTCTTAAGACTTGCACAAAACAATGTCGGCTTTCACAAGTTGACTCCCCCATGGGAAGGACCTTTCGTGGTCAGCACAAATTTATTCAATGGATCCTACTACTTGGTGGAGATCAAAGAGCAAGCTACAGTAACAGGAAACAACACAAACCATACAAGATATCCAATGACACAGAACGACAAGCCCTGAAACATAGCAGAGCTTAGACCATACTACACTTAGTTTTTGTGAGCTCCCGGATGAAACGAGCTCCACCTATTTGTATATTTTCAGTTTCAAAGCAACAAGTTTCAGACACGCTCTTTTTCTTACCAGGGTACCTAAGGAGACTAGAAGGTTTTCAATGAGGCGGCTAGCTATGATCAATGAAATGAGGGAGGCACCTTTAAAAACAATAGAGTATTGCCTTTTCAATTCCTTATTTTACATGTGATCAGGGGTCTTGGGGCTTACTAACTAACAAAGTTGTAAGTTACAAACTTAAGACTCGGCAAAGACGCTACAATTATTCCTGGTAATACTTGCCTGCTAGTTTGGTGTTATTCTCACATGATATATGACCAGATGCTAAAAGTTCGGCTTTCAGTCTGACTATAATGCCCATGGGGACTTAGCAGACCCTGATTGTCTTGGAGATTTTATGCACGAAAGATGTCATGAGAAAATCGGCTTTGTAGAGAGCTAAAGAAACCAAAAGGGTCATCGAAACCAGAAGGACTTGCAGATTTCACAAAAGGTGGATATCATTAAGGAGCAAGTCTTCAAAGCGCACGAAGGCGCACCAGAACAGGTATAACTAATAAGAGTTTAACCTAACCTATTACATGCTATATATGCCAAAAGAATATTGTTGAAGGACATCACAGTGTATTTCAAAGTTTTACAAGCCGAATTATACTGCCGGGCCAGTGGTTGAGGGGCACTACTAGGAATATGATCATTTGTGACGGTTCAAATTCGTCACTAAATCATCACTAAGGTTTGTCCGTAACGGTTTTGTGACGATTTCAAATTCGTCAAAAGGTGGGCGACAAGGGGGGATGTTCATGACGTTTTTGCGAATCGTCACTACCGTTGTGTCGATCTAGGAATCATTACTGTATTTATTGACGATTTAAAACGTCACTAACCATGATGACGTGCCCGTCTTTGAGACGTTCCAAAACGTCACTAAATGAATTCAGCTCGGTCCGTTGAGACTGTTATATGGGCCAAGCCCATTATGCTTGTTGGGACTTGGCCTATTACAAGAATAATTTCTTACCGAGCCCTTGGCCTATTTAGCTTCAATGTTTTCCGGGCCATGGCCCATTTTTGGCCCGTTTATGGATCGGTACTGTTTAGGCCTCGCTCCACTTAGGGTCCAATACAATTTGGGGCCTTGGCCCATTTAGGGTCCACTATAGTTTTGGGCCCTAGACGTTTTGGGGTGCGTTACATTATCGGTATTGGCCTTTTTAGAGTCCATTATAGTTTTGGGACTTGGCCAGTTTAGGGTTCGTTAAAGTTTTGGTCCTTGACCTTTTTTCGGCCTAGTTATATTTTGCCTGCATTAGGATCAAGGAACCCATCAGAATCAAAGTACATCTGTTTATGCTTGAGACCACTCATACTAGTATTGGATGCACCTGAATAGCATATGTACAAAGATTGTTTCAAAAAAACATCACACATCCAAAAGAGTCTACAAATATAACAATTTTAGCAGATAGTGCATACAAAAGAAACTTGCCTGCAACACTCCCTTCAGCATCAGGACTTCCTTCGTTTGTTGACTTAGAGACTTGATCACTCTGCACAGTTTCCTCCACAAAACTGCACAGGTCCAAAGACTCCTCCCCAATTACTGGTGGACTTAGGCTCTTGCCTTGTGTTATGGCACATGATTCGTGACTTGAAACTGTACTACCACCTCGAACACCATGTATCTTCTTAAGCATTTCCACTAAGGTGGGGATACCACGTGCACGCAACATGAGCGAGTTCCGCCTCATTGTGGCAGCCCTCATCTTCTCTATTTGAATGAGGGGTGCATCATTATATATATATATACGAACAAAGTTTAGCCTGTGAGGGAAGCAAGACAACTCAAGCAACTAACGTAAATGATTTCAAAAAACAACACACATCCAAAAGAGTCTACAAAGATAACAAATGCAGTAGATAGTGTGGACAACTGTACGAAAGAAAACTTGCCTGCATCAGTCAATTCAACACCGGCACCAACAAACCCTTGATCACTCTGCACAGTTTCCTCCACAAAACTGCAAAGGTACTCATCCTTCTCCCCAAATACTTGGTCATCACGGGGAATATGAGAGCTCTCGTGACGAGTTAGGACAGATGACTCGGGACTTGAAATTGTGCTACCACTTGGACCACCATGTGTGTTGTTCTTGAACACTAATATCCAAGAGGGAAGACCATAGGAACTTAACACTTTCTTGTTCCGCCTGTTTGTGGCAGTCCTGTTCTGCAACAATGCCCCTAAGGAGGGAAGACCATAGGTACACTATTATTCAGACTAAAACTGTACACTTCAACTACAAGATTATCAGCATTTCAAAGAATGACGTTGAAGGTTGTAGTTGCTTACTAGTCAGCTGCTTGTTCGTCACGCCTGATGTTGAGGGGTTGGGTCAAGTTGGCAAAACAAAATGAATACGAATTAGTGATAACATATACATCATGTGGATGCCATTAAAGAACCAAGCAACATATAGGTTCATGTACAGATAAGCAGGGTAACCAAACTATGTTTGGGAGCAGGTTCATCCATGCATGATAACAGGGTAATAGTAATACAGAGGTTGATAAATGGAAATTAAAGGCCATGCCTTGGTAAAGATTTGTAGCAAGAAAGATCAGCAGCATGTAATCATATATGTATTGGTTGCAACATGCAAGATCCGTAGGAGGTAATCACAAATGGACTGTAGTAAACGAGATCTACAATCTACAGAGCCTAAGCCAAGCAAGATCCGCAACAATCTTGGACTGGTTGCTTTCAGCAAGTAAGATGCATAGCAGGTAATCATATATGTGATGGGGTTCCGGGGCAGAAAACAATAATTTTCTAGCGTATGAACACCAAAACTATCCAAGATCTATCTATCTAGTACATGCGATAACGGTGGCGGAAACTGGTCACATACCTCTTGTAGACCGAATAGCGGGGATTACGCTCCCGCACAAGTGCTGCCGATGAAGACGTACGTAGCCAAACTCAAGGTCGCGGAGAACTTGACGCGACAAAGTAGATGATGATGTGGCGGTGTCGATGAAGACCTGGCGTCGATGGTGGCAGGGCGCACCCAGGGGAAGGGGGCGGCGCCGGCGGCAGGGCAGCGGCAGGGCTGCGACAGTGGCGAGACGACGTCGCCCATGCACCTCAAATGTGGCACCTCCGAGTACTCACAAGCATACAGAGCTTAACAACAACCCCCGGTCACTCAGATCCAGCTGAGATCGCAGGAGTAGAACTTTCTTGAATCCCGCAGGGCAACGGCGCCCATCGGTATAGCTTGGTGGGAGAGAGAATGCAAAGAGGGCGGAGAATTAACTAAGGCCAGCTGATACAACATTAATTGTATTTTAGATGTATTTAATCCAATTATTATGCCTTGCTATATAAAGTGGGAAGGGGGCGTGCAAACTCATTAGCTCCCCCATGTGGGACTAAACAAAGGAGAGGGGGGTTCGGCTGGCCATGCCATGGCCGAACCAGCCATGGGCCCCTTCCCCCCTTTGGTGGTTCAGCCCCACATGGGCCTCTTGGCCCACTAAGTGGGCTTCCCATTTTTCCTTCATTTTTAATTAAAATTAAATTAATATAAATATAATTAATTCATAATGAATATATTTACATATTATTTAATCTCCCGTGACCCCGAACATTTTCCGGACCACCCGAACATCTTTCTGACATTCCCGGAACCATTCTAGACCTTACCGGAAATCCTTCCGGACCATCGGAACCCTTATAATTCCAAAACTATCTCTGAGTGTCGTTAAGACCTTAAGTCTTGTTACGCTATGGTTCGAGAACACTCCAGACATGGTCGAGACCCTTCGCTCGCCAATGACCGCCAGGGAGATCTGGATGCCTGTGACGGTCTCTATGCATTCTATGAATATCATCGTTGAACCATAAACATGATATTCATTCCCTTGGTATCTATGATACTACCTTGTCCGAGATATGATCGTAGACATCCGATGCCCTTGTCGTATCTCGTTACCGACAAAGGTTTATAACTCGTCTATGATATTACATATCCATGACCTAGTCATAAGCTGCGCAACTATATAAACGTAATCTCACCAATTGGGCCTAGGGTATCTTTCCATTATGCGAATGAACAAATCCCGCTCTTGATCCATACGTCTCAACATATCTTTCAATATACCCACGATAGACACCTTTATTGTCATGCTATATAAGACACAACGTTTGATGCACTCAAAGTATCCCTACGGAGCAGCAATAAATACGATTTCATGGTCTAAGGAGTATGCTATCATATTAGTTCCTATTGCAATACTTTGATGCGTATGTACATCACCTTATTATACCAATAAGATGACACCATTGTCAACCGACGACATTGTCCATGATCGGGAATATCGATCAACTGTTGCCCAATGGACTAGTTTATATAGATGCTTACTAGGGACTTTGGTTTGTCTATGAATCAGATGTGTATTAATAATTCCGATTAATACAGTTATAGCAATACAAAAACATATTATAAATTTATGAGATGATGCGATAAATAATATATATTTATTTGCCTCTAGGGCATATATCCTTCAGTCTCCCACTTTCACTAGAGTACAACTAAACAATTGCATTTTACTCAATCATATCCCCTTATCAAATAAGTGTTATGTGATAATGCTTGCTTGTGGAAGAGTGTCACTTCAAAAATCTGTACCATACATAATTCTATGTTCTTCGCGATTCATTGATATTAACTTGTTTGATATTATCATGTTATCTGATAACATATATACATATACCGTAACTTAAGTGAGACATTTCTTTCCCATCGCTTACTCTGATTCTGTCAAGCAGGCAATTGCTTTGCAAACACACTCAGTCATAGAGAACTTCTTGTAACATTTACAATCTCCCGATATCTATATACTTTCATACCTATGTAGAAGATCACGATGTCAATCTTGTGTCTAATACTTTTCTACTTCCAGTAAATTCTAAATTTACTTTGATAAATGTTCTTCTTCTAAGAACATGGGTCACATTTTATCGAGCACATAATATGGTTCCTATATGATGTAGAATATCAAAGAATAGACCATCATATCTTATACCCACTATTATCGTGTATCATTACACTTAATAATTAATTGGATTTCCAAGGACTATTCCATCGGTTTTAATCTATTATGACTCTTCAGAATTAATCCAAAACAATTCGATTATCTATTGAAAATTCCTGTTCTATTCTAAATAGACACTATCTTTTAAATAGTTTCACAACTTCATCTTTTTAATTCGTTCTATTGGTACTATCCAAGATATGTTATTTACATACGAGGAATTAACTCCCACTCAAATTATGTCACCTACATATTTGAGGACATGAGCTCCCACTCAAAATATCTCATCTACATATATGAGGGTCTAAGCTCCCACAAAAAAATATGTCTCTTACATATTCAACTTGAGTATACTAATTTTGACTCCCACTTAAATTACTAAATTCATAATTTCTTTCGATATTTTGGTCAACCAAAATCATTGATCATTTATCAATTCGAGTTTTAATACGATCCTCGGTGTTCTATTAACACTTATCCACAGACTTTAAGCATGTCTACATTTATGTAGCCAACAAATTTTATTTTGTCCAAGACACTTTTCTTGACAAAACATGCTTCCATGTATTTCTTATAGTTGCATTGTTCATATAACAATTTATAGTAACATTTACTGTTTTAATCCTTTTAAATGTAACTCGGATTTTAAGACTCAAAACTCTTTGTTCGTATTATGATATTTTCACAATTTTCTTTGTATTCATAAGGTGTACTTTGTTCTAACAACAAGATCTAAAATACTTAATATTAAACTGTGATCTGACAGCAAATATTAATATAATGACACCTTATTTAAAAGCTTCTTGTATGAAAATACTATGATCTATTTGAAGAGGATTGCAAGCAGAAAACAATTTTCAAGTCTCCTTCACTCTTATCATCAAATTTTCATTTTCATTAGACATATTCTTTTCGGAACATATTCCAATATTCTACTTTTATGAATATAGGTCTAATACCTTATTTCAAGCTTCTAATTATTATTCCATCAAACATAATTCAAAAAATCATATTTTCCTTGAAATTACATGGACATCAATACAAGTTTTGCTTCTGTTGGTATTTGGAATACACTCTCATCCTAATGTGAGTTTTCTACAAAGAACTATTCGTGTATATCTGTATTATCGTATAATCATCTATTCTATGACACTTAATGTCGATCACACGGATTACCATTGAATAATATCTATTTCCTAAAGTGGACGTCGACTATAATGTTTCGAACATATTAAGAGATTCTAAAAGAGATTCTGAAAGACCACAATTTAACTAAAATATAGTACAATTATAATATTTCATATATCACTATATCTGATATTATAATTATGTGAAACGATTTTCCACAGGTATTTTGTGTTAAAACCATAATTCAAAAATATTGTCCCGTTTGATCGAATCCTGCGAATACAATATTCACTAATCTCTCCTCTGAAAATTCCTTTGATCTTTTATCAAATTGTTTTTCAGACTCATGATTCAATAGGCAAATACATTTATTTACTTAAAATCATAGTAAATTCGAATCAATGAAAATCACCACGTATTAAATTTAGCAATCATCTAGTGTGACTTTCAATTAATTTCCTTGCACATTGACACATCAATATCCAATTTCAATTTTTATGAATTCAGCACATGCAACATTTCAATAGATCGAAATATCTATTATTTCTTACATTGCTTTTATGATCAAATTCGGTGGTGTTTGTTCTGCAACAAAATCATTTAATCCTTGGACACATAGTTTATCATTCCCGCTTTTATAAATGTATATCATTCGAGTAATGTAACTGAGATGTGATTTCATAAAACTTTACTCATGATATAAGACAACTGACTTGTTCCATAACATAAAACAACTGGTTTGTTCCATTACATATATGAATAACTTTGTCTTCTAACATTCAAGACACTAAATTAAATAACACTCTCACTATTACAAAAGGTCTGATAAAAAACTATTAATGATAACTACTATGATAACTTGAGGACTTGAGCATCACCTTCCATCAACTTCTTTGCTTGCCATCACTTCCGCATTGTCACATCATCCCTCATGTCATACTTGTAACATTCAGGAGCTGTTTCATAAACAGAATAGGTATCAAATAATTTTCATCAAGTATAAAAATAACATTTATAACTTCGTATATCAAATATACCTGAAGCGTCGAAGAGCTCTCCTTCGATGGAATCAACCTTTAGAGATTTGAACTTGTTCACGAATGTGAAGAAATTCATTGTATCCCTCTTTATAGCATATTCACGCACATGCTCCTCATAGCTGGGAGGTTGAGATATCAGCAAAGTCTCTATCGCACAAGAGTCCGCCATCCAGTGATCGTGGACATTTGTAAGTTTGAAGTAGATGTCATACAATCTCTTCAAATGAGTCTCCAAATAGGTATGTTCCCCCATATGGATTGTGTGGAACTTTCTCAGCTGTCTGAAATTCTCAAGCTTAATTTCATCTTTGAAGTGCGTCTTGATCGCATCAATCATGACATAAGGTTGCATGTGTCGAAACAACTCTTTCAACTCTGGTGCTAGGCTTATGGTCATGACGGACTCCACTTCTATGAAAATGTCACGACGCTGACGAAATTCCTCATGTTCCTCTTTGCTAGAAGAATCATCTGGTCTCCCTCCTAATGCTTTTTCTATGACATATAGTATGTTGTTGTGTATGAGAGTCTCCCTAAGTTTATTGTGCCATTCGATGAAGTTGGACCCATCGGCTGCTAAGCCTGCACTTCTAAGAAGTACCCAAAGTAGAATTCCATCTACAAATATGGTTGCAAAGAGGTAAGGCTAAGTTTATAACAATGTCAGTTCTAGTTTATAATCAAATTATCAAACACACTCCACTAAGATTATTATCCCTACAATAATTTTAGCGATTACACGACCCTCATCCACTGTACGAGCCCTGATCGTCACGGCCAGCGGCACAGCTTCAAAGGTGGACATAAAATGTCGATCAAAAAAACTATGTGACTCATGCTCGATCTTTCGATCTTCCCGTGTTCTGAGGCTATGTCTGCATATACTAGGCTCGCCAATCAAACCTCGAAGGTTTTGCGCGTGCAACATGGCTTACACCCACTGTATGCAAACGACGAAATGTATGACACCCGATCATTACGGCCAGCCTCATAACGTAGAACTTTCTTTGTGGTGCACAACGAGGGAGAACACAAATTTGGTATTAGTTAGGTATCATCCTATTTAAAGCTACCGTTGTATATCTATTATATAAGCAATTAACATGATGCACACACAACAACACAATATCAAATAATGTAATGAAGTGCCATATGACATGGTCGTTGCGCCCGGACCTCGATGTAACATCCCATTTGTAACTTTCCTAATTGTGTGCTTGCTTGAGTAATAAAAATGGTTCATCATGTCATCATTTCCATATGTGGTTGCATTTAATTAAATATGTTGCTTCAAATTCAAATTCCAAATTTAAGTTTCATATTTAAATTCAAATGCTTTTCAAATAATTCAAATGAAGTTTCAAATTAGTTATAAATAATCAAACCAGATATTAATATGACTAATTTGAAACTATTAAAAATTGTTCAAAAGTTTTTATTATGTTTCTTTCTGATTTGTTTTAAAAATACAAAAACCAGAAAAGAGTAAAAAGAAAAACAGTATAAAAAAAATAAGAGACTGGCCGAGATAGGCCAAATCCGGCCCACCTCAGCCAGTTGCCAGCCCATCCCGCTCCCCCTATCTCCTTCTTCATACGGAGACAGAGGGGAGAGCTTGCTTTCCAGGTGGCTATGGAGCTCTCCCCCACTGCCTCCTAGCCCCCACGGCCACCTCCTCCCCCCCTTTCTTTAAATCGAGACGCACCAGAACCCAAACCCTAACCCTAGGCTATTTTTTTCTTCCCTCTGCCCGCCGCCGCACGCCCCGCACACCCTACGCCGTCGACATGGCCGAGACGGACGCGAGCAGCTCTCCGGCGTGACCCAAACGTCCACGACCTCCGCCGCACGGACACGAGCCCGCCTCTCTTCGTCCTCGACGCCCGCGAGCCGCGATAGGACCACCACTCCATCCTCTCGGACCCCAACGCCGCCACGGACTCCGCCGCTCCCCCGAGCACGGTTTGCTCCACTCCGGCCGCCGCAACCTCCCTCCGCCTCGCCATCCGCCTCCCGGTGAGCTCCGCCGCCGCTTCCGCTCTTTTTCCCCTTCCTTGGCGCCTCCGTTCGTCGGAATTGGACCGCGCCGGAGCGAGCCCGCCACGGCCGTGACTCGACGCGCGATGCACGAGCACGAACACCACGCCCCGGGACGCCTCATGCACCACCGAGCCCGGAAAAGAGAACGCCAAACATAACCGCACCATGCACACGCATCCACGATGCCCAGCTTCGTCGAGCCGATCGTCGCCGGCGAGTTTTGCCCCGCCGCAGCTCACTGTCCCCGTATTGTTCTGTTTCGTCAGTCTAACACATAGCGTTTTACTGATAAAAGAAAATCTAACCTAACACTAACAAGTTCCTCTATCTAACCTAATGGCTACCGCGTCTGCTCTGTTCCATGCGCTCGTCCCGCGCATCGCGAGTTCGAAACCCCGGGGCAGTGGATAAAAAAAAACCATTTTTTCGCCCGCGCCACTGACTGGCCTGGCCCACCGGTCAGCGACCGGCCAGGCCAGCGCAGTCCAGTCAGCGCCACGCGGGCGCTAGCCCCGCTCGTCATTGACCCGGGCTGAGGTGCTCCACGGTGAGAAAAGTCTGGAGCCTGTAATTTTGCACCGGAGCCCTTGGTTCCCAGTTTTTGCAACGAGGACCTCTCCTGCTAATTTTCTATCATGGATAAGTCTCTAGGAATTTCAGAAACACCCGTAGGCTTATAAATGCAATAACTTTAAATCTATAAACCAAAATAAAATAATCTTTATATTTTTTTATATCAGAAAAATGCAATAAATATTAATATAATATTCTTATGTCATTTTGCATCATTTATTTTAAATGCTTAGTTTAATTTAACAATTGCAACTAATTAATTAAATATGGGATGTTTGGGATAATCTCTACTATATAATATTATTTGGGGTCACCCGTCTTGACTATTTTGCACAAAACTCCCTAAGAAATTTAAAACTCAACCTGCAGTCCTTCATTTAAGTCAAATACCGGTTCGGCTGTTTGGCTACTTCACCCGAGCGTGTCTTTTTCGTCTAAAGGCCCATGAGAAATCTTGAAATCAACCCACGGTCCACTACCACCTCCCTTATCCCCTCGCCTCACCCCCGCACCGCCTACGTCCGCCGCGTGGAGCTCGATGGAGAGGACTGGCTGCACCAGGCATAGGTGGGCGCCAAGACGGCTCTGCGCGTCCGCCGGGCTCGCCTTCACGTGGGATAGCCGCCGCCGTCGCACCCTGGCCGTGGGCGACGGGTTGTTGCCGTCGCTGCGCGAGGCGCCCTCCTCCCCGTCGACCTTCTTTGTCACGATCGGCCGCAGCTTCAGCTCCGGCATCGCCTTGATGCCGCCGAACCGGTCGGCGTCACATGCGGCGGCCTTGACGGTGACCACGTCGAAGACAATGTCGCCCGGCTGCGGGCTGCGCGGGAACTGCGTGTCCCGGCGCCAGAGAAACCGGCCTCGGTAGAGGAGCCGCCCGCCGCGGAGCTCCGATCTATCCGAGGCTCTGAGCAGTGCCGGCGATGTTCCTGCTGCACCGTCCGACACTGCTGGAGTGTACTGTAGTTGGGGGGAGGCGGCGGACTGGGACGTCATGCGGGGCAGGTGTTCGACGAGTTGTCGTCGTGGCTCAGCACCGTTGCAGGGGAGGCCATCCAGGGCTAGATCCCTCTCAAAGCCAACGACTTTCGGAAGCTCGAGCAGGTACTGTGCTGCTCCATTGCAATAGTTGTTTCACGCGTATGGAATTTTGGAATGAAGATCGTTACTTGATTTGGTATTTGTCTGGATTAATCATTTGTTGGCATCTTTGTAGAATCTTGTACTATGTGTAGTATTTTGTTAGGTGGTGGATTAGGCACCAAGAATAAATTAGTACTGCTAGGATTTGGTGTCCCCTTATATTGTTTGTTATGCTTTGCTGGTAGGAATTTATAGTTCACTCTACCATTCTTTTCACTGTCAAGATGAAAACAACGCAGGCATTACTATGCTAGGCTATCAGTTTATATACTTGCAATTTGGTGCGTCAAGTCTCGTTAGACGCATGGTTGCTGGGTGCCTCAGTCATCGGGTCTGACAACGTTTCGTGGTTATACTCTATGTTTGATACTGGGAAGATTGTCCCACTAAAGAACTTGTGATTCAACAATTTTGAGCCGGAGTGTTAAATTCATGGCTCGAGAGATACAGATATTGAGAAGCCGTGATCATCCAAATGTCATGAAGCTGCAAGGCTTGATTACTTCTCGGCTGTCATGTAGCTACTTATTTATTTTAATTAAATAAAAGGTTGTGTACATAATTTAGATGTAGAGGCCTGGGGTATCTCTATTTCTAAAAAACAAGGTCGAAGACAATGAAAACTCTCAAAAAAATTTACCAAATTTACCTAGAATGTTTAACATCGATTAGTTCATAGTATATGTGAGATTTGAGCAAATGACGACCAGGGCCGATCCTAACATTTTTGGGGCCCGGGGCGGAGCTAAAATCCGGACCCTTTAGGGATCAAAATAATAATTTATATATCGCATATGAAGATATATGAATAGCTTGTACATGCTTAAAAAAGCAATATTTGGTATCAAATAATGTATAGATATTGTTTTAAAATTTTCTATCATTACTAGAGATGAATTTAATTGTACAAACGTGCTTTTTTCCTTAAATTATAATAATCCGAATTTACGTCCATGAAGACATTGTCTCTGGCCACTGCTCACGATTTGTCGCACGTCAACTTGGAGAATTTAATTTAGACTAGTACCTGCCATGGCCTCGCACTTCCAGACTGCTATATGCCAAGGATCATAGAAATAAACACATAGCTGAATAAGAGAAAACGAGTTGTTTATAGGGTAAATAAAAGTGTCGATTCATATGGCCCTAGCCTCGACACACTTTTATTTTTGGATCAATTGGAGGCTCCCTGTTAAATAAAATATAAAAGCCCAAGCTAACCAAATAAAAAGGCCACGTTACAGAAAAAGGCCCAAGTTGTAGCCAATAGGAGGCAGGTAACGCTTCGTCCTCGTCCTTCCTCTGAATCCTACGAGAGAGGTCTTACCTGTTGTAATGGCGACTGGTATATTCCCCCACAACATATACCTTAGCTAGTAGGTTTCTGGGGCCCCTCTGCCCCGCCCTCTGGACCGGGCTTGATGACGACTTTCTTGTTATCCTCTGCAGGTCAAATAGGGAGCCAAAAACAATATACTTTTGTTGTTTTAATTTTACAGAATCTCCTACCCATATTTTAATTTATGTACGGATTTTCTAGATCTCTTGCAGATTTGTTAAAAGTATATCCTACACATTGGTTTACTCATGTATTTTCCTGATAATGCTAGTTGAGTGTAATGCAATGGCCCTGGATTTGATCGCAATAGAAGCAGCTAGCATATATTAGTCTTCCGTGATCTCCGCCATTAAATGGATGTTTGCTACAATTTTTTTTTCCTAATTCCTACAAGTATCGATGGTTAATCATAAAAGGAACAAACTCTTGTATTTGAATTTTGAATCAACATGCGCATTTAATTTCTTTTGGAACATTATACAACCATATTGCTCTCTGTATCGTAGATATACTAGGTTAAGGGAGTTGGAGTTCTTAGTAGGATTATATTGAGGTGTACTTGACATTCTGAAACTGTATGAGGTGCTACAGCAGGAATAGAAAAAATGATGCTTAGTTGAGTGCAAGTGTACAACTTCCTAGAATTATTCTCTGGCCAAATGTTACTGTATTCTCAATATATAATAGGATTATAATGTAAATTAATAGAATAGATAATCAGTGATTGAGGTGTAGCAATTCATGTGAACAAATTTCTTGGCTGATGAGCTAACTTACAGATGTAGTATGATAGTTTCTGTGTATGTACAAAAATTCGATATGTTTAAGGAATAATAATTATTTCATGTTATTTGATCCGAGAGAACTACTTAGGGATAATACCGAGGGTTCAGGATTTCAATGCAGTCATATTAGTTAGCCATTCTTTTCTCATCATTTTTTGGTCATGTTCTCTATGTTAATCACTCTGTTTTCTATTTATTTACTTCTCCTTCATGCCAGTATCCAACATGGATATATCCTTGGGCATGTTCACATTTTTAACTAGGTCCACTATCCAGCCAGAAAGTTATTGGGTGTGAGAAATAAATCATGTATTTTTTAATTAGCCCGTAGCAACGCGCGGGCATTTTGCTAGTGAATATATAATGCCCTGATTCCATTTAAAATACTCATACCAACTATGTCATGTCTTGCCATGCTAATAAACATTAAAATTGATGCGTAGATAAATAATTTGCACCACAATTAATTGCCGGGATTTTCATCCCCGCTTTAATGTGACCTAATCATTACATACCAACTTTCACATCAATTATTTGCTCATTCCATGTATTGATTATTGTTTCCTATTGTGTGTGTTTGGCTTTTCTCTGGGTAGACGATGATGTGCCTGCTGCGAGTACCTACGATACTGAGGTTCCAGCTTCCGTTCCAGGCTACGAGCTGCCAGGCAAGATTCTGCTAACCGGTTACACGACTGTTTGGTTTTCATTCTTGCCTTTTGATCTATGCTATCCTAGTTATCGATTCTTGAACTGCGATCCCATCACATGTTTATCCTGCAGCCTATACAGTTATATCCCAACAACCTATAACACCTTGCATGTTTATCTGTTGGCCTTTGCGAGTCGTAGTGCATGCTTAGATTTGGTTGTGCGAGTCATCCGTCTGTTCTTTTATCTCATATGCTTAGTATGATAGATTGTTCTACTTTAATAAACGGTTGTCTTATGTTGGGGTAATATAATTAAAAGATAAGGCACCAGGCGGAAGGCCTTGTGAGGTGCTTTGTTCTGCTCAGTGTCGACCTAGGAACTGAGATTTTGTCCTCGGGTCCAATTTTGAGCGCACTAACCACTTGTGGGTGGCCCAATGGAGCCCCATCGACTTTGAACGGATCCTCATCTTGTCCATGTGCCGCAAGTAGTTCGGGTTTTCCATTTGTTCATATGCATGTGCATGATGATGATGTTCGATGAGAGGTTAATTGATACGTGGGGTCATATACGGGTGGTGCGCGCGAAGCGGGTAGTTCCTACTGTGGTTTGAGCCGTATGGCGCGTGAACACAAACTAATGAGTCCGCAATTGAGATTCGGCCGGACTCCTGACGCGGGTAAGAACTCATATGGGTGGCACTTGGACTTGCTGTAGTGAAGGAATGAGTCGTGTTGAGAGGCCCTAATGTTTTTTATTGGGTTGATCTTGCGAGTATGGGTACAGTACTGCACCCCTGCAGGGTATAATCTTATCGATGAGCCGTGTCCACGGTTATGGACGACTTGGTGATGATGCTGGCTAACAAGATCTAGACAATTTACACCTAATCACTGTTGATTAACTTGATTAGTAATATAGAATTACTTTCACAGTAAATGGTAACTAAAAAACTGAATAATGTGTGAGTTTCCCGAATTGCTTCCTCATACTTGGTTGAGGGGGTTAATTTGAGAATGGCTTATGATTGGTGTTAGTTGTAGTTGGCTGCTTAGGCGCTCTCTTATCCCTCTCTAATTAGGAGGAAGTTGTAGCGTGTCTCTCTACGTTGCTAGTGTTGCTGCCGCTAAGTCCACATAACCCTATACTTTGGGAATCTTCCTGTTTTGTAACCTGTTAGCTTAAGCTTGTTCGATACGCTTCGGTGTATTGACCCGTTCGCGGGCTGTGGTTTTTCTGCAGTTGCGGAGACTCCGTATGACCAGGTGGGTGGTTACTTCGTGGAGTTCGACGACGAGATCTGCGACGAGTAGTTAGAGTCCCCCTGAGCTTCTTCCTGGTGGACCGCGTGGATGGACCTTCTCTTTTCGTTTCGGCCTTGAGCCCTTTGCTTCTTGTATGTACTCAGACCGGCTTGTTTTCCGCTGCATGATGTAATGTTGGGACATGTGTCCTCTGATTAGTGCCATTCGCTATATTTGCTCAGTGAGAGCGTTGGATAATTATTTCTTTTCTTTGTGTCTTAGGTTTATCCTGTGGTTTCCAATTTGTTAAAAACCGACTCGAATACCATGTGTGTATGATTTTGAAGTATACGAGTTGGTAGGATTTTGGGTTCTTGCGTGCACAATCTTGAGACGTATGTGTCGTTGGGTTCACCAGGAGCTGTCGGCCGATGATCCATTCCGAGCCAGGCCTGCCTGTTTCCTGGGTTGGTATTACCCAGTATGCTCCTGGTTGTGTGGCCCAACCGATATGTTTTGTTTGTGTAGCCTGAATTCAGATTCTGACAGTTGGTATCAGAGGCTAAACGCCCTCAGGTTCCCTTCTACTGGTCGTTGTTTGAGTCTAGAAAAATATTTTGTAGCTATCAGGAAATTCTTAAACGTGAGAGTAGGAATTATGTTCTTTTACTTCTTTCCCCACCCACCCTCCCTGTTCTTCTGGTAAGGAAGTGTTACGATGTTTTTCCCTTCTCATCTCTAATTTAAATTTAGGATATCACGTGTTCTGGGTTTTCCGTAGTACCATAGTTGCAGGTGTTTGAAGGTTGTTTTTGTCGTTTTGGTAGTTATCAACCTCTTCGGCTATGTTCAGTTTCAATCTAGAATCAGTCAGTTGTTCTTCTACCTTTCACTGGAATCATCTCTTTGTCATCGTACAATTCTTTCTGTGCAATCAATCCTTTTGTTTCTGGAGGCTAACTTCTACTTCAAACTGCTATGTAGATGGCGCACTATCAGGTGGTGCGTAAGACACACTGCGAGCAGACTACCGGTTACCCGAAGCTTCTCAAAGGCATGTTTGACTATGTTGGTTTCCACTTTCTTCCGGAGTACCAGGTGTTCGAGATCCCCAGAGATTTCAGACAAACCTTCTACATAGCTACTGTTTGGATCAGGGAAGATGATGGTGATACTGTGCACAAGCACGTGGCTGAGGCTTCCACTGTGGACATGACAATACACTTGGCAGCTTATGATGCAACTCTGACTCTGCGTAGGGACTACTACTGTTCCAACTACCCTCCGTTCTGCTACGTTCCATACCACCCTTACATGGACTCTCAGTACAAGACCGATGTTCTTGACAGGACCGCTCAGTTTGGCCAGTCTTCAAACTTAGTTGTTGGAACTCTACTCTTGGAGCTAGCAGCAGTCCGTGAGCAGCTGCAGCGGGCACTCTCTCACCTCGGTCAGTACGACAGAGGGAATGTCACACCAGACGCTTTCCCGAGGTTCCAGCTCACATATCCGAGTCGCCTGTCTGCTGTTGGCGGATACACTCCAGAGCATGGTCCACTGGTCACTACTTCTACTGCCCACGTTGGACCACTCCTGTATGGGGGACAGACGCCAGATGCCTACTCCTCTGAGTTACGTCGTGTTGTGCCGGAGTACCACGTGTACGTTGATCGTCGTCACACCCATCGCATCCCCGGAGAGGGGTGCACAGTTTCGTCTTCCGAGGGAAGCGCGAGCTAGTTTTTGAGTTGTATCTCTTCCTTTGTTGTAGTAGTTGTCCTTTGTACTGAAACCGTGTTGGTTGTACGGATGGTTAACTTGTACTAGTAGCTATCCTTGTAGTACTGAAACCTTGGTGGTTGTACTGATGGCTAACTAAGTATCATGTTGTGATCCTTTTCTATGAGAAGCTTATCCTTGTTATCCTATAGTTTGAACTGTTTTCTGAGCAAGAATTCGTCTTTCCAAAATTTTCCCTGGCTTTATGTATCTTGTTGTTGTTCTAATATCCAATGTCTACAGGATGACGAACACCAGGAACAACCGCAATGCGGAAGGTGAACCACAACCGCCTCCTATCACTGCGTTGCTTGGTCAGATGACCCAAGTTCTTGCTCAAATGGTTGAGAAGCAAGCCTACCAGAACAACAATGGGCATCGCAATGAAGGCAATGCACGTGGGACCGTCAAGGACTTTCTCAGTCTGGGCCCAAGGAACTTTGCTTCTCCAACTGAGCCGCTGGAAGCTGATGATTGGCTTCGCGAGATGGAAAGGACCCTTGCTATCGCCCACATGGATGAGCAAGACAAGGTGCCTTACGCGTCATACCTGCTGAGGGGCAAGTCTACCTCATGGTGGGAGAACTTCCAGGCTATGAGAGCTCCCGGGGTGGTTACCACTTGGGGGGATTTCAAGACAGCCTTTCTGCGCCACCACATCCCAGAAGGTCTCATGCACAGAATGCGCGAGCAGTTTAACTCGCTGACGCAAGGCAAGATGGATGTGATGGAGTACAATGGCGAGTTCAATCGCCTTGCTCGTTACGCTGGAGATGAGGTGAACACTGAGGTCAAGAAAATGGCCAAGTTCCGCAAGGGTTTCAACCCCGCGCTCAAGTACAAGCTGAACCTCGTCAAGGCTGATAACCTCCAGGACCTCGTCAACATCGCGCTCAATTAGGAGCATGGACGCAAGATCTTCGAAGATTCGCGCAAGCACTCTCTTGAGAGCAACTCTTCTTCATCCTCAGTCGCCGCCGCTCCTACTTAGAAGCGTCGGATCTGGGTGCCTAACAGCGCCTTCGCACGAGCTACCTACGTGCCAAGACCTACAGGACTCACGCCTCGCCCACCGAACCCGGCTCTTGCTATGAGGGGTTTCGGAGGACCGCCAAGGCCAACGGGCGCTCGCCCCAACGTGACCTGCTACAAGTGCGGAAAACCGGGCCACTACTCCAACAACTGCCCGGAGACCCGCCTTCCTCCACCACCACCTCGCCCTGCTCCAACTCAGGCGATGGTCCGCGCACCTACCCCGGCTAGGCCTTTCGTCCCCAACAACAGGCCTCCGGCACGTGCTGCGCGGGTGAACCACATCAGGGCTGATGAAGCAGAGGAAGCTCCAAAAGTTGTCCTTGGTATACTCCCTGTTAATCATATTCTTGCTAACGTGTTATTTGACATAGTCGCATCGCATTCTTTTGCATCACAAGATTTTGCACAAATGCATGATCTCTCTTTCGAGTCTATGTCCAATGGTCTTAGCGTCACTTCCCCCGGAGTTCAGATGTACTCTTCCAAGATAAGCCCCGACAATGAAATCCAAATTGGAGGCCACATGTTCTTGGCATCTCCGATAATTATCAGCAATTCGGATATTGATGTCATTCTGTGCATGGATTGGTTGAAGGCAAATCAAGCTAAGATAGACTGTTCCACAAAGACTGTAACTCTGTCTCATCCTTCTGGACAGATAGTCTATTCTCCAAACCAAACCTTTTCAGCTCAGCTTTTCGCTCTCAATGTATATCCTCTTCCTTCCATAGAAGCTATTCCGGTGGTCCGAGACTTTCCTGACGTCTGTCCTGAAGAATTCTTCTGCACAGATAGTTTATTCTCCAAACCAAACCTCTTCAACTCAGCTTTTCGCTCTCAATGTTGATCCTCTTCCTTCCATAGAAGCTATTCCGGTGGTCTGAGACTTTCCTGACGTCTATCCTGAAGAATTGCCAGGTATGCCAACTGATAGAGTCGTGGAGTTCGTTATTGAACTAGAACCAGACACTGCTCCTATCTACAAACGTCCTTACAAGATGGGCCCCAAAGAACTGGCTGAGCTTAAGAGACAGCTAGAAGAGTTGGAAAGGAAAGGTCACATCCAACCTAGTACTTCTCCTTGGGGTTGTCCTACTCTGTTTCTCAAAAAGAGGGACACGACTGAGCGACTGGTTGTTGACTACCGTCCTCTGAACAAGAAAACCATCAAGAACAAGTATCCTCTCCCTCGCATCAATGACCTGTTTGATAAGTCGCTGGTGCTAAGGTTTTCTCCAAGTTGTTCTTGAGGTCAGGTTATCATCATATCAAGATCCGCAAAGAAGACATTCCAAAGACAGCTTTCACCACTGTCGTGGTATCGGCATAATTGATAGGAGACGGGGTCCTCTAGCCTACGTATGGATTGTGGGGAAGAAGGTTGGTGTCGTCAAGGACGGGATTGAACACGACGAGTTTACCCAGCTTCGGATCCCGCAGCGGTGGCGAGATCCTACGTGCTGCTATAATTCACTATGAGGCAATAGCCGCGAACAGGTTACAATGGGTATGATGCCTATTGAAGTTGTCTCCCCTAAAGGCTCCCTGGTGGCCGGGTTATATAGGCGGCCAGACCCCAGGGTACAAGGTAAGTACTTGTCCGGCAAGTAAACAAAGTCCTAGACCTAGCCGGCTTAGTTGCCGCCTTCCGTCTTGGGCTCGGTGGCTTGATGGGCTTCGGCCTTCCGCCTTCCTTGGACCGTCCGCCTACTTCCTTGTACGTCAGCTATCTGGGCCGCCCGGCAGGCCTCGGCCTTACCACCCTTGGGCCACCCTGGACTAGCCGGATTGATCCATGTTGGTTATACCCCTAGTTGATATATCCCCAACATTAGCCCCCAGAAGGGTTGAAGTTCTCCAGGCGCCGGCCTCTTCTTGATTCTTCATCTGCCAAGGTTGGCGGCTGCAGGACTTGAACCATTCTGAAAATCAACGAGGCATGCGTGTCTTGATGTTGACATGCGGCCGCCTTTATCCATCATGGGAAAAGACGGCTACTCGGCAATCTTTGCCGAGCATTCTGCGTGACGGTTTCCACCTAGCCGGCTCACGACAGTTTGAAAACAGCCTAGGCGGGAATCTCACCATGATCACAAATTGCGGGAAAAGAGGAGGCGTGGAGATCGTGCAATCATGTGCCGCAACGGATGCTGGACACGTGTCCGACTAAAAACGCCGTTGCACAGGGAGCAACGCCTGGCACTATAAATAGGTAGCCAAACGGTCCATTTTCACTACCCAGCCTTTGCTCTCCGTGCGCTCTTGCCTCTTCCACTTCTCCGCTTCTTGCTTCCGAGCGAGCTCCGGCGAACTCCTCTTCTCCGACGACCTCTCCTCGCGGCGATGTCCACCGGCCAGACCCTCTCTACGGCGTCGAGCGGTCCGGCGATCGAGACCGCGCCCGCGACGGCGATGGGCGGCGCAATAACTCGTCCCGCGACGGCGGCGACGGGCAATGTCGCCACCGCCGCCCCCCGGACTTCCACCGCGCGCGCGCCAGAGGCGGGTCCTTCGGCTCCTCCACCAACCACCGCGGCGATGACGACGCCGGGCGCCCCCGTCGACGAGGAAGAGGAAGCGGCGGACCTCGGGTCCCGCTACTGGCTACCTTCCATCGTCGACGAAGATGCCCTCCAAGATTTGGAGGCTGTCGGCTCCTCCCCACTCGGGAGGATTGCCGGTGGAGGGCCGCCTTCGGAGACGTCATCCCGGCCCCGAAAGCCGGGGAGCGGGTAATCCTCACCTCCCATCTAGTTAGGGGAATGGCGCTTCCGCCTTCCGCCTTTTTTAGCGAGGTTTTGGATCACTATGGGCTCCAGCCCCACAACATCGCACCCAATAGTATATTAGTCCTAGCCGGCTTCACAGCTCTGTTCGAAGGCTAACTAGGTATTAGGCCTAGTTTAGACTTCTTCAGATACTGCTTCCGTTGCCGGCGACAGACGGTGCCGGACGGCGGGCTGGCAACCTGCGGCAGCGTCACCTTCAACTGCCGCCAGGGCCGCCAGGGGTATCCTAAGATACCATACCTTGAGTCCGTCAAGGGCTGGACCTCCACGTTCTTCTACTGCCAAGATATGGCAGCGCCGGGCCGCCAAGTTGGCATCCCGGCATTCGTCAACGCGCCACCCATGCCTCGGCCATGCTGGGACGAGGCGGTGCCCAAGTTGACGGAGGAACTCCGCCTTATTCAAAGGCGGATTGAATTCCTCACGAGGACGATGGCTCCCCCTCTGCTGGATGGGGTCGACACCGTCATCTGCTGGCTCGGCCGGCAGATCCTCCCCCTGCGGTACAGCCCGCACAAGATGTGTCAGTATTCGCCTACTGACACGGCCTCTCTTCGCGTGAGCGAAGAGATATTGCCGGTTGCCGACCTGGCATTCCGGCTCCGCAGCCTTGTCAAGGCGGGGCTGGTGAAGGCGGCGGAGGGCGTTCCCATGCACACCCACGACAACCCTCCCCTTGAGGTAAATATTTTCTTCCTTGCCCCTTGTTTGATAGCTTTGCCGGCTAGAATTGAGTTCCATTAAACTTGTCTTCTTTTTCAGCTCTCCGAGTTGGGGGAGGATGACCTGGCTCCCGACTTCTACAAGTCGGAAGCCGGGAAGACGAAGAAGCGCAAGGCGTCCGGCGCTGCTTCCTCTACGGCGAATGCCGAGAGGAAGAAACGGATCGCGTTGGCTACCGAGCCGGCTCTCGCCAACATTGGCGAGAACGCGGGGATTAACATCCCCCGAAGGTACTCAATTTTGCCTTTATCAGACGACAAACCTCTCCAATACTGGCCAATTGACTGTGCTTGCTTTTTGTTGACAGGGAAAGGGTCGCAACTTCCCGGTTGACGACCAGACTTCTTGGCAAGGGTAAGCGGCCACAAGGTAGCTCGCCGGCTACTGTGTCGCCTACTCCTCAGCTCCAGGCCGGCGGTTTTATGGGCGACGCTCGTCGTCAGCCCCTGGCTCCGGCTTCTGGCGTTCCGCCAAGGGCCTCTTCCACCGACCGCACGCCCAAGACTCCTCTACTGCTGGCTGAGGCTACGACCGATGATGCCGCTCAGTCGCGTGCCGCCAATGAAGGGTTGCTGGAGTCGACTGCCGGCGGGTCTCGGAGAGCAGCCCCGACTGCGGGAGGCGGCAAGGTCAGGGACCCTTGGTCCACCTTTAAGGAGGCCAAGGAGTCAACTTTGGCTTTCGCCACTTTCGCCTCGCAGGCCTTCGCCGACTTGGAGGGCGACCTATCCGTAAGTTTTTACCACTCCGGCATATACATTGCCTTTCCCCCGAGCACTTAGATGGCAAGTCAAAAACAAAAGAAATTTTGACTGCCGGCTTAGTGGTTATTCGACAATATGTTATATGCCTTTGTTTTGTCTTGCAGGGCCTTGTGTCCGCCAACGTCGAGCTTGTCTCCTCCCGAGTCGAGATAAACCGGCGCTGCCGCGACCTGAAGAAGGAGTGCGAGGCCAAGGACCTGCGGATTGCCGAGTTGGAGGCGGCCCGCAAAAAAGATGAAGGTAGGGTTGATCCTTTTCGCCTTCAACTATGCTTTTGACTTATGTTGCCGTCAATCATTTAGCTAGCGAATCCATATTTGTAGAACTGCTAGACCACGCCCAGGATATCCTGAAGGCGTCGACTGATATGCAAGCTCTTATGAATGAAGCTTCAGACTTGGCGGCCGCCAACTTGGAGTTGAAGGAGGCTCATCAAAAGGAGATGGAGGCCCAGCAACTCAAGTTTGCGCAGGAATCTAGCCAGCTCACTAGTGAGCTAGAAAGCCTGCGCAACAAGTTGGCGGAGGCGGAGAAGACGGCTGCGGAGGAAATCTCCAAGCAGACTTCTCGCGCCCAAACTGCGGAGGACACGCTGGCAACTCATATGATTGAGTTGTACGCTTTCCATAACTCGGTCCTTGGTAATTTCTTACTCCTTTTTGATGCTGCCATGTTGCTTTAGCCTGAGCCAAACTAATGGCTTTATTTTTTGATACAGTTCCCGCCGGTTTAGGCGATGGCAAGGTTGTCAGCCCCCGCCTGGATCGCCTTGCGCGTCTAGGCGAACTGATCGCCGAGACTTTGGCGGCGTCCAAGCGGTTTGCCGCCAAGTTCTTCACCTTGTCCGGCAGCCAGGAACCGACCGAGTTCAGCGACGTGCCCGCCATCTTGGAGCAGGCGACCAAACTGCACAAAAGCTCGCTGAAGTCGGCGGCACGGGGTGGAGCCAAGACCGCCCTTGGGTTGTTTATGGCGCACTACCCCGAGGCGGAGATAGAAGCCGTTACTGAAGGTATGCCGTCAACATATGAAGACGGCAGCGAGGTTGAGCCGGCCGCTGTTTTGGACAGCGTTGCCGGCTACGCCACGCATGTTGCCGACATGGTCGACACTTCAATCTTCTACCGGCGCCATCCTGTGCCTGGCGGAGAGGGAGCTGAAGCTGCCGGCGCGGCTGAGGCGGAGGGGAGTGATAGTTCCGGGGCTGAAGTTGTCAGCCCCCAAGCCTGATGTAGACGCTCCCCCGAGCCATATCTTTTCTGTCCTTGCCTCCTATCAGCCTTACTTGTCGGCCCCTGAAACAATGCAACATTGTCTTTTAACATTTGTATATACTTTTGTTGCTGCTTTGCTAGGCGGAAACTAGCTAACAAGTTTTATTTTGTCTTTATTTATATGGCCCGCCTTAATTTTACCCTGACTTATATGCTTAACTTTTTGTATGTTGACGAAACCTCAGCCGGTAACTTTAGCTGAAACAACCAGGGCTAAACCATGCGTTTAGAATCAGAGACCAAAGCCAACATGTTGGTGTCAAAGACATACTACTAGGCGAACCACATATAAGTAATCAGAGGTAAAGGAATTAGGCGGCGCAAAAAGGTTTATTTTTTCTTTGGGTTGGCTCGAAAGCTGCAAGTATCTACCAGTTTGAACCTTTGCACGGAGTTAGAAAATAGGTAACTTAGATACATAGGGGAAATATGATTGCAAGAAAAGTCAAAAGATGGCATGCTTCTCAACACAGATGAGGAACCATAGACTTTTATTTCATAATCATATTTAACTTATTACAATTATAAATTGCTAAGTGTAGAAAGGACGTAGCTGCTCAATATTCCAAGGCCGTCTTGTTTGCTCGAACGGATCGTCAATGCCTTTCTTGCGCTTGGTTCCCCTTTTTCCTGCCGCCTTCTTGCGCATTTTCTTTTTGTCTTCGTCGCGGATGTCGGCTAGGTAGTAGGAACCATTGAGCAGCGCCTTTGTGACTATAAACGGTCCTTCCCATGGCGGGGATAACTTGTGCAAGCCTTTTCTGTCTTGAATTAGGCGGAGAACCAGGTCACCTGTTCTGAAGCTTCGCTTCCGCACTCTCCGGCTATGATAGCGGCGAAGTTGTTGCTGGTACAAGGCGGAGCGATGGAGAGCGACGTCTCTTTCTTCGTCTAGCAGGTCTAGGCTATCATGTCTTGCACCTTCTACGTCTTGCTTGATGTAGGCTTGAACTCTTGGGGAGTCGTACTTCATGTCGGTAGGTAGCACTGCCTCAGCGCCATATACTAAGAAGAAAGGAGTGTAGCCGGTAGACCTGTTTGGCGTTGTGCGCAAACTCCACAATACCGACTGTAACTCATCTGCCCAAGCGCCGGCTGCCCTGTGTAATGGAGCTTCGAGACGAGGCTTAAGTCCTGATAAGACTAGGCCGTTTGTACGCACTACTTGTCCATTGGATTGAGGGTGTGACACGGATGCCAAATCAAGCCGGATGCCCAGATCGCTGCAGTATTCTTCTATGTCACCTTGAGACAGGTTGCTGCCATTATCGGTGATAATGCTATGTGGAACTCCAAATCGAGAGATAATTCCCCAGAGAAAATTGGTGGCTGTTCGTGCGTCAAGTTTGCTGATCGGTTTAGCCTCGACCCATTTGGTGAACTTGTCGACAGCGACCAATAGGTGAGTGTACCCACCGCGCGCCTTTTTGAAAGGACCCACCATGTCTAAGCCCCAGACCGCGAACGTCCAGGTGATTGGGATCGTCCTTAGCTCCTGTGCCGGCAAATGAGGTTGACGAGCGTACAACTGGCAGCCTTTAATTGTCTTTACGATGTTCTCGGCGTCTTCTTTGGCGGTGAGCCAGTAGAAACCTTGGCGGAAAGCTTTGGACACAATGGACCTAGCGGAAGCATGATGCCCGCAGGTGCCAATATGTATGTCCTTCAGAATTTCCCGGCCTTCTTCCGGCTGTATGCACCGCTGATAGATGCCGCAAGTGCTTCGCTTGTATAGCTCGCCTTTTATTATCATGAATGCCTTGGCTCGCCTTATGATCTGCCTCTTTAGCACCTCATCGTCCTCTGGCAACTTTTTGTCGATTAGAAAATCGAGATATGGGACTGTCCAATCCGGCTGTGTTAAGTAGACAACGAGACTTGCCGCTTCTACCGGTTCTTCTGCGTCGGGGTCCATCAAATCGGCGCCTTTAATGGATGGCTTGTGCAAATGCTCCAGGAAGATATCTTTTGGTACCTTTTTGCGTTCCGATCCAAGTCTTGCAAGTGTGTCTGCCGCCTCATTCTCAGCTCTTGGAACATGCCGGACTTCGTAGCCTACGAAGTTTTTTGCGAATTCATCAACTTTGGCTCTGTAAGCCGCCATTGTTGCGCTTTTCGCATCCCATGTTCCGCTTACTTGCTGCGCGACCAAATCTGAGTCGCCATAACAGAGGATTCTTTTGACGCCTAGGTCGTTTGCCACGTGTAACCCGTGAAGCAAGGCTTCGTACTCGGCAACATTGTTGGTTGCTGTGAAGTGGATTTGTAACATGTAGCTAAGCTTGTCACTTTTAGGCGTGCGTAGAACGACTCCAGCCCCCGAGCCTTTGAGCATCTTTGATCCGTCAAAGTGCATGACCCAATATTCTGATTCGGGGAGTGTAGTTTCCTCCATGGCCTCTGTCCAGTCGGCGACAAAGTCTGCAAGCGCTTGAGACTTAATGGCGGTCCGTGGTTTATAGACTATATCAAAGGCGGCGAGTTCGATGCCCCATTTGGCAACTCGGCCTGTTGCCTCTGCATTGTTGATTATGTCTCCCAACGGTGCCTTGCTGACTACTGTCACTGTGTGTTCCTGGAAGTAATGCCTAAGCTTTCTGGCGGCAAAGAATACACCATAAGCCAGCTTTTGGTAATGCGGATACCTCTGCTTGGAGGCGGAGAATACTTCACTGATGAAGTAGACCGGTCGCTGCTCATACGTCGCGGCTTCGTTCTCCTTTCTTTCCACAACCAAGACAACGCTGACAACAGCTCCTGTTGCCGCGATGTATAGCTGCATTGGTTCCTGTGATCGAGGTGCTGCCAATATCGGAGCGGATGTGAGAGCCTCCTTAAGTTGTTGTAAGCGGCATCTGCCTCTGCTGTCCACTCAAAGTTGTCGGATTTCTTCAATAGCCGGTAGAGAGGCATTGCCTTTTCCCCTAGGCGGCTTATGAAACGACTTACGGCTGCCGCCGATCCGGCTAGGCGCTGCACGTCCTTCAGACAAGTAGGTCTGGATATGTTTTGGATGACCTTGATCTTCTCCGGATTAACCTCGATCCCTCGTTCTGAGACGATGAACCCTAGCAGTTTGCCGGCTGGAACGCCGAAAACGCACTTGGCGGGATTGAGTTTCATCTGGTACCTCCGGAGATTCTGAAACGTTTCTTCCAAATCCTCTAGGAGATCTGCCTTCTTTTTTGACATTACCGCGATGTCGTCTACATAGACGTGAACATTGCGGCCGATCTGTTCGTGCAGGCAATTTTGCATACAGCGCTGGTATGTTGCCCCTGCATTCTTCAGGCTAAAAGGCATTGTAATGTAGCAGAAAGTCCCATATGGAGTGGTGAAAGATGTTTTCAGCTGATCTGACTCTCTCATCTTGATTTGGTGGTATCCTGAGTAGGCGTCCAGAAAACAAAGCAGCTCGGAGCCTGCTGTGGAGTCTACGACTTGGTCAATTCTAGGCAGCGCAAAGGGATCCTTTGGGCAGCACTTGTTAACACCGGTATAGTCAATACACATCCTCAGCTCTTTATTCTTCTTTGGAGCAAGTACAGGATTTGCCACCCAATCGGTGTGTACAACTTCTTTTATGAAATTGGCGGCCTTCAGCCTATTTATCTCCTTTCCTATAGCCTTGTGCCTCTCATCTCCAAAGCGTCTTGTTGCTTGCTTCACCGGCTTGGATCCTTTTATGACGTTGAGCGAGTGCTCGGCAAGTTCCCTCGGTACACCAGGCATGTCGGAAGGCGACCATGCAAAGATGTCACGGTTCTCACGGAGTAACTCGACGAGCGCGCCTTCCTATTTGCTGTCAAGGTTGGAGCCGATGACAACTTGCTTAGACTTGTCACCTGGGATGAGGTCCGTTTTTTTGGTGTCTTCTGAAGCTTCGAAGGTCTTCTTGACATCAATCTTTGGCCTTGGCATGGAGTTGTCTGAATCCGCCCCGAGCAGCGCGAGTTCTTCCTTGTGGATGACGGCTTCTGCGAAGGCGGCCATGCCACGCTCGCACTCCTTGGCTTTCTTGAAGTTGCCGGAAATCATGATGGTTCCGTTTTCCCCCGGCATTTTAAGCTTGCTGTATATGTAGCACGGCCTTGCCATGAACTTGGCGAAAGCCGGTCGTCCGAAGATTGCATGATAGGCGCTTTTGAAGGGGACAACTTCGAACCGGAGGAACTCTGAGCGGTAGTTCTCTTTTGGTCCGAAAGTTACCTTCAGCCTGATGCTCCCCATTGACTTTGCTTGCCTGCCGGGCACTATGCCATGAAAGGTGAGGTTGCTGTGGTCCAGCTGATCCTCTGATAGGTTCATGCGGCTTAGTGTGTCGTAGTACAGGATGTTGAGGCTGCTGCCGCCATCCATAAGTACCTTTGTGAGTCTGAAGTTGTCGACAATGGGATCGACGACAAGGGCGTACTTGCCTGGGTGAGGAACGTGATCAGGGTGGTCGGACCGGTCCCAAGTGATCGTTGCCTCCGACCAGTTCAAGTACTGAGGGACGTCCGACATTGTCGCGTTGAGTTCGCGCATTTCCGCCTTATCCGCCTTAGCCGAAGGCGTGCCGACAAAGCACACAAGAGATTCTTTGACCTTCGGATATGACTTCTTTTTCTTGGCGGCTGCGTCGTCTTCGCTTGATATAGACATGTCGTCGTCATCCTCATCTTCCTTGCTGTCTTTCTTGTCGTTCTTCTTTGACTTCTTTGACTTCCAGCCGACTGTGGGATCCTTTTTGAAGTCGTCCATGAAACGGCACTCGCCAAGCATATGGTTGACCTTGCCCAGTGAGGCGTGGATGGGACATGGCAAAATCTTTGCCTGTTCATAAGTGATTTGTGCCGCCTTAGGCCCTGAGCCGGCTTCGCGACTATCTTTCTTATTCTTCCACTTCTTTTTGCCGGCGTTCCCTTGGAATGCTGCGGCTACCTCATTGGAAGGCCCGGCTTTGTCATCTGCCGCCTGCTTGCGCTTGTTGTTCCGCTTTGGTATGATGTTGACGTCTGGGTCATCGTCCCGGGCGTCGTCATCCGCCGCCGCGTATTGGGCGGCCAGGTTGAGCATCTCACCAAGGTCCGTGATTTGCTCGCGGACGAGCCTATGACGGAGCAAGGACTTCTTCTGTAGGCCCGTGTAGAAGGCGTGGATAGCCTGTGCGTCCGAAACACCATGACAGTTGGCCTTTTCGGATATCCAACGGCTGACAAAATCTGTCATGGTTTCGTCCGGCTTTTGGATACAGCGTTGCGTGTAGGTATTTGGACGCTTGTATGTTCCTTGGAAGTGCTGGGAGAAAACCTTTTCCATGTCGTACCAGCTATGGATGGACTTTTCAGGAAGGTTGTCGATCCAAGCTCTTGCCGTGCCTTCCAACATGAGAGGTAGGTAGCGGACGGCAATATGGCTGCTCCCGCCGGCAATCTCTATGGCCATGGCATAATCGGATAGCCATGAGTCCGGCTTAACGAGGCCGTTGTACCTAGAACAGTTTTTTGACACTGATGTCATGTCCTTAGGGAACGGCTCTCTGCGAATGGCATCACCGAAGCACTTTGGTCCAGAGTATAGCGGCTCCTTTCCTCTTGCTATGTCTTGTAGGCGGTGTCGTGCGTCTTTTGGATCGAGCTGCCGTGCGCCTTTGTTTGCGTCCGGCTTATGCTGCGCCTAGGCCCTTCTGCCTCCTCTCTCTTCTTGCTGCCAGTGCTACGCTGCGGAGATCGGCTTCGACCTCTCCTGGGAGGGTCGTTACCGGCATCTTTTCTAGGCGGTGGCCTGTTGTTCCGGCTACCGCCATTGTCGCGTCTTGGCTGAGATGGAGGTGGTAGGTCTCCTCTGCTTCCCGTCCTTGAATTCTCGTCCCGCCTTGGCTTTGGCGGCGGCGCCTTCTTTGGAGGTGGCGTTGCCTTCCTTTTGTCGCCATGGCTACTGGAGCCAGACGGGCCTTCGGGGTCGGCACCGGGTGCAGCTTTGCACTTGCCCGACTTAGACTCTAGGTCTCCCCCGCGAGCATCCGCCATGTGGCCGTAGGAATCAGCGCGAGCTTGTTGTTCTAGGGCCTTGCTCACGAAGTGTCTTGCGTTGGCCAGCTTTTCTTCCGCCGTGTAAGTGTTGTCGTCCAGGGTATCTAACGCGGCAGCCGCGTTGAGGACAGGGGTGCAGAAGACAACATCCCCACTTCTGTCCACTCGCTGTGGTGCCGTACGCCAATTGAACCCTAGGTCTTGAGCCGCTGTCGTTGCTTGCGTAGGCGGCTCTTTTCCACGGCGGTTTTTGATGACCTTTTCTCCTCGAAGAGTTGCCGGCTTGCTTTGGCCGACATCTTCTCCTGCTCTTTCTCGATCTTCTTCGCAAGGCTCTCAACGTGCTCCTCTCTTTTTCACAGGAAGTCAGAGTGCTTAAGCATGTTAAGCCTAAGCTCTTCCACTTCGTCGAGTGGGGTGTTTTTGTTTACCGGGGTATTCATGATCTCGTCTACTTCTTTGATGACGGAGAGCAAATCCGTGGGTTTGCTGCTGCCGCCTTTCTCGAGGCCAGTTTTCTTCTTTGCGCACCTTGTCGGAACTTTCAATGAGCTGGCCGGCAGTGGTGTCACCGGCTTCTTCCGCCGGCTTGTTTTGCGCCTCCGAAGTAACTGGGGTTATCTCGTGACCGACAACAACCATCATAGCCAGCTTGTCAGGCATGTCTATATCCGCTGTACCCTCTGAGGGAGCCGGATTACCACTGGAAAAGCGGGTTTTGATCTTCTCTTCGAAGAGACTAGCATCATCATCGGAGTCAGAGTCTACGTTGACTTGAACGGTAGATCTGTATCTGGCATCTGACATCGCATCCTCCTGTAGAGCAGGGAGGATTGACTCAGGATCGTTGTTTTCCGGCTGGGAGTCGGATCCCAGTCTGACAACTCCGACGAAGTGGAAATCAGATTCGGCCAACTCCTGGGAGAAGGCGGATTCAGATCCATCTTGCCGGTCGACTGCTTGGTCGAAGGGTTGGTGGGTGGGGTTGTAGAAACGCGGTAGGCCGTACGCCTCTGGCGTGTACCCGATGAAGACGTCGATCCCTCCGATCGGCACGATTGCGCATCCGATAAGGTAGTCGTCCGCCGGGAGCCAGGACTCATCCGAGTTGACGTAGCTATGGCCGACATACCTTGTGACGCGACCGACGGCGATCTGCTTGCCCACGCCGCCAAGTGTTCCCGCCTGGAACGTGACGCCAGAAACCTTATGCCCCACGGTGGGCGCCAACTGTCGTGGTATCGGCATAATTGATAGGAGACGGGGTCCTCTAGCCTACGTATGGATTGTGGGGAAGAAGGTTGGTGTCGTCAAGGACGGGATTGAACACGGCGAGTTCACCCAGCTTCGGATCCCGCAGCGGTGGCGAGATCCTACGTGCTGCTATAATTCACTATGAGGCAATAGCCGCGAACAGGTTACAATGGGTATGATGCCTATTGAAGTTGTCTCCCCTAAAGGCTCCCTGGTGGCCGGCTTATATAGGCGGCCAGACCCTAGGGTACAAGGTAAGTACTTGTCCGGCAAGTAAACAGAGTCCTAGACCTAGCCGGCTTAGTTGCCGCCTTCCGTCTTGGGCTCGGTGGCTTGATGGGCTTCGGCCTTCCGCCTTCCTTGGACCGTCCGCCTACTTCCTTGTACGTCAGCTATCTGGGCCGCCCGGCAGGCCTCGGCCTTACCACCCTTGGGCCACCCTGGACTAGCCGGATTGATCCATGTTGGTTATACCCCTAGTTGATATATCCCCAACAACCACTCGTTATGGTCTCTATGAATACACTGTGATGTCCTTCGGTCTCACAAATGCTCCGGCGACTTTCTCACGTCTCATGAACTTCGTTTTCATGGAATACCTCGACAAGTTTGTGGTAGTCTATCTCGATGACATTCTTATCTATTCCAAAACTGAAGAAGAGCATGGATAACATCTACGACTTATCTTGTTGAAACTCCGAGAACATCGTCTCTACGCCAAGTTCTCCTAGTGTGAATTCTGGCTTCCTAAAGTATCCTACCTTGGTCATGTCATCTCTTCTGAAGGCATTTCTGTTGATCCAGAAAAAGTGAAGGCCATTGTTGAATGGTTGCCTCCTACAACGGTGAAACAAGTCAGGAGTTTCCTTGGCATGGCTAGCTATTGCCGTCGATTTGTTGAGAACTTCTCCAAAATCGCTAAGCCTCTCAACGATCTTACTAGGAGTTTCTTTGGACTCCAAAGTGTGATGAGAGATTCAATCTCTTGAAAGTTAAACTCACTTCTACTCCTATTCTAGTTGGCCCAGACACTTCCAAACCTTTCCAAATCTTCTGCGATGCATCTCTTCAAGGACTAGGCGCAGTCCTCATGCAAGAACGCAAAGTTGTGGCTTATGCATCTCGTCAGTTGCAGCCTCATGAGCTCAACTATCCTACACATGATCTTGAACTTGCAGCAATCATGTATGCCCTAAAGGCTTGGAGACCTTATTTGTTGGGGCACAACTGTGAGATCTTCACCGATCACAAGAGTCTCAAATATCTCTTCACTCAACCAGATTTGAACCTCAGGCAAACAAGGTGCCTTGAGAAACTCTCAGATTACGATCTTACCATCTCTTACACTCCAGGCAAAGCTAATGTAACGGCTGATGCTCTCAGTCGCAAGTCCTATTGCAACAACCTCATGATTCCTTTTGGTTATCTTGCAAGCTTGGTTGCCACTCCTACACTTGAGGATAAGATCCGTGCCGCACAGTTGCGTGATTCTGGTGTCAAGAATATCAAAGAAAACATCGGCAAGGATAAGTACAAGATTTTCTCTCTCGATGACAAGGGTACCTTGCTATTTGAAGAACGCATTGTAGTGCCCAATCTTGACAGATTAAGAGCGCTCATTCTTAAGGAGGCTCATGATACTCCGCTTTCTATCCACCCTGGCAGCACAAAGATGTACCAGGATCTCAAGACAATCTATTGGTGGACTAGGATGAAGCGTGAAATTGCTAGCTATGTGTCTCATTTGTATGTTTGCTGTCGTGTCAAGGCAGTTCATCAGAAACCACCTGGACTTCTTCAACCACTGCAAATTCCCGAGTGGAAATGGGACAAGATCGAGATGGACTTCATTACTGGTTTTCCAAAGTCCAAGAAAGGCAACGATGCAATCTTTGTTGTCATTGATCGTGTCTCCAAAGTGGCTCACTTCTTCCCAGTAAAAGAGACAATATCAGATAGTCAGTTGGCAGAACTCTATATGACAAGACTGGTTCCTTTACATGGTGTTCCTTTGGCAATAAGCTCACATCGTGTAAGTATCTTCACTTCTCGATTTTGGGATAGCTTTCAGAAAGCCTTGGGTACCAAACTTCTGTTCAACACAGCTTACCATCCGCAGACTAGTGGACATGTTGAAAGAGTGAATAAAATTCTGGAGGATATGCTCAGAGCTTGTGTTATCTCCTTTGGCATGAAATGGGAGGATTGCCTTCCGTATGCTGAGTTCTCCTACAACAAAAGCTTCCAAGCAAGTCTAGGCTATGGCCGCAAATGCAGAACTCCTCTGAATTAGTTTCAAGCTGGTGAACGTCAATTCTTTGGCCCTGACATTATCTAGGAAGCTGAAGAAAAGGTTCGCATCATTCGTGAGAATCAGAAGATTGCCCAGTCTCGGCAGAAAAGCTATTATGATAGCAAGCACAGGGACATGGTCTATGCACCTGGTGATCAAGCTTACCTTCGTGTCAGTCCTCTGAGAGGCACGCAACGCTTTGGCATCAAAGGCAAGCTCGCTCCTCGTTATGTTGGGCCTTTCAACGTTCTTTCAAGGCGTGGTGAATTGGCTTACCGTCTGGAACTTCCTCCAAAACTCTCCAAAGTGCACGATGTATTCCACGTGTCACAACTCAAGAAGTGCTTCCAAGATCCAGGACGTTCAGTTGATCATGGATCAACTGAACTTCGAGAAGATCACCTCCGTGCCGAGTGCAATGGTCTCATCATTCTGACATGGAAGCTACATGGGAACGTGAAGATCACCTCCGTGCCGAGTATCCCGACCTCTACGTTGCTCCATGAAGAATCTCGGGACGTGATTCCTTTGAGGGGGGGGGGGGAGTGTTGTAACAACCCATTTGTAACTTTCCCAATTGTGTGCTTGCTTGAGTAATAAAAATGGTTCATCATGTCATCATTTCCATATGTGGTTGCATTTAATTAAATAAGTTGATTCAAATTCAAATTCCAAATTTAAGTTTCATATTTAAATTCAAATGATTTTCAAAAAATTCAAATGAAGTTACAAATTATTTATAAATAATCAAACAGATATTAATATGACTAATTTGAAACTATTAAAAATTGTTCAAAAGTTTTTATTATGTTTCTTTCTGATTTGTTTAGGAACAAAAACCAGAAAAGAGTAAAAAGAAAAAAATACAGAAAAATAAAAATAAAGAAGAGACTGGCCGAGATGGCCCAAATCCGGCCCACCTCAGCCAGTTGCCATTCCAGCCCGCTCCCCCCATCTCCTTCTTCGTACGGAGACAAAGGGGAGAGCTTGCTTTCCAGGTGGCTATGGAGCTCTCCCCAACTGCCTCCTAGCCCCCACGTCCACCTCCTCTCCCATTTTCTTTAAACCGAGACGCATCGGAGCCCAAACCCTAACCCTAGGCTATTTTTTTCTTCCCTCCGCCCGCCGCCGCACGCCCCGCACACGCTACGCCGTCGACATGGCTGCGACGGACGCGAGCAGCTATCCGCCGTGACCCGAACGTCCACGACCTCCTCCGCACGGACACGAGCCCGCCTCTCTTCATCCTCGACGCCCGGGAGGCGCAACAGGACCACCACTCCATCCTCTCTGACCCCGACGCCGCCGCGGACTCCGCCGCTCCCCCGAGCACGGTTTGCTTGACTCCGGCCGCCGCAACCTCCCTCCGACTCGCCATCCGCCTCCCGGTGAGCTCCGCCGCCGCTTCCGCTCTTTTTCCCCTTCCTTGGCGCCTCCGTTCGTCGGAATTGGACCGGCGCCGGAGCGAGCCCGCCACAGCCGTGACTCGACGCGCGATGCACAAGCACGAACACCACGCCCCGGGACGCCTCGTGCACCACCGAGCCCGGAAAAGAGAACACCAAACCAAACCACACCGTGCACATGCATCCGTGATGCCCAGCGTCGTCGAGACGATCGTCGCCGGTGAGTTTTGCCTCGCCGCAGCTCACTGTCCCCGTATTGTCCAGTTTCGTCAGTCTAACACATAGTGTTTTACTGATAAAAGAAAATCTAACCTAACCCTAACAAGATCCTCTATCTAACCTACTGGCAACCGCGTCTGCTCTGTTCCATGCGCTCGTCCCGCGCATCGCAAGTTCGAAACCCCGGGGCAGTGGATAAAAAGCCCCATTTTTTCCCCCGCGCCACTGACAGGCCTGGCCCAGCGGTCAACAACCAGCCAGGCCAGCGTAGTCCAGTCAGCGCCACGCAGGCGCTGGCCCCGCTCGTCAGCGACCCGGGCTGAGGTGCCCCGCGGTGAGAAAAGTCCGGAGCCTGTAATTTTGCACCGGAGCCCCTGGTTCCCGGGTTTTGCACCGAGTACCTCTCCTGCTACTTTTCTATCACGGATAAGTCTCTGGAATTTCAGAAACACCCCTAGGCTTATAAATGCAATAACTTTAAATCTATAAACCCAAATAAAATAATCTTTATATGTTTTATATCAGAAAAATGCAATAAATATTAATATAACATTCTTATGTCATTTTGCATCATTTTTTTAAATGCTTAGTTTAATTTAACAATTGCAACTAATTAATTAAATATGGGATGTTTGGGGTAATAAATATGTAATGCCCTAATTCCAAATACTCATACCAACTATGCCATGTCTTGCCATGCTAATAAACATTTAAATTGATGTGTAGATAAATAATCTGCACCACAATTAATTGCCAGGATTTCCATCCGCGCTTTAATGTGACCTAATAATCACATACCATTTGTCACATCAATTGTTTGCGCATTCCAGGTATTGATTATTGTTTCCTGTTGTCTGTGTTTGGCTTTTCTCTGGGTAGACGACGACGTGCCTGTTGCGAGTACCTACGATACTGAGGTTCCAGGTTTCGTGCCAGGCTACGAGCTGCCAGGCAAGATTCTGCTAACCGGTTACATGACTGTTTGGTTTTCATTCTTGCCTTTTGATTTGTGCTATCCTAGTTATCGATTCTTGAACTGTGATCCCATCACATGTTTATCCTGCAGCCTATATAGCTATATCCCCACAACCTATAACCCCTTGCATGTTTATCTGTTGGCCTTTGCGAGTCGTAGTGCATGCTTAGATTTGGTTGTGCGAGTCATCTGTCTGTTCTTTTATCTCACATGCTTAGTATGATAGATTGTTCTAATTTAATAAACTGTTGTCTTATGTTGGGGTATTATAATTAAAAGATAAGGCACCAGGCGGAAGGCCTTGCGAGGTGCTTTGTTCTGCTCAGTGTCGACCTAGGAACTGAGATTTTGTCCTCGGACCCAATTTTAAGCGCACTAACCACTTGTGGGTGGCCCAATGAAGCCCCCCTCGACTTTGATTGGATCCTCAGCTCGATGAGAGGTTACTTGATACGGGGGGTCATATAGGGGTGGTGCGCGCGAAGCGGACAGTTCCTACTGTGGTTTGAGCCGCATGAGGCGTGGACACAAACTAATGAGTCCACAATTGAGATTCGGCCAGACTCCTGACGCGGGTAACAACTCGTATGGGTGGCACTTGGACTTGCTGTAGTGAAGGAATGAGTCATGTTGAGAGGCCCTAATGTGTTTGACTGGGTTGATCATGCGAGTATGGGTACAGTAGTGCACCCCTGCAGGTTATAATCTTTTCGATGAGCCGTGTACACGGTTATGGACGACTTGGTGATGATGTTGGCGAACAAGATCTAGACAACTTACACCTAATCACTGTTGATTAACTTGACTTGTAATATAGAATTACTTTCACAATAAATGGTAACTAAAAAACTGAATAATGTGTGAGTTTCCCGAATTGCTTCCTCATACTTGGTTGTGGGGGTTAATTCGAGAATAGGTTATGATTGGTGTTAGTTGTAGTTGTCTACTTAGGCGCTCTCTTATCCCTCTCTAATTAGACGGAAGTTGTAGCGTGTCTCTCTAGGTTGCTAGTGCTGCTGCCGCTAAGTCCACCTAACCCTATACTTTGGGAATCTTCCTGTTTTGTAACCTGTTAGCTTTAACTTGTTCGATACGCTTCGGTGTATTGACCCGTTCGCGGGCTGTGGTTTTTCTGCAGTTGAGGAGACTCCGTACAACCAGGTGGGTGGTTACTTCGTGGAGTTCGATGATGAGATGAGCGACGAGCAGTTCGAGTCCCCCTGGGCTTCTTCCCGGTGGACCGCGTGGATGGGCCTTCTCTTTTCGTTTCAGCCTTGAGCCCTTTTCTTCTTGTCTGTACTCAGACCGGCTTGTTTTCCGCTACATGATGTAATGTTGGGACATGTGTCCTCTGATTGGTGCCATTCGCTATATTTTCTCAGTGAGAGCGTTGGATAATTATTTCTTTTCTTTGTTTCTTAGGTTTATCCTGTGGTTTCCAGTTTGTTAAAAACCGACTCGTATACCATGTGTGTATGATTTTGTAGTATACGATTTGGTAGGATTTTGGGTTCTTGCATGCACAATCTTAAGATGTATGTGTCGTTGGGGTCGCCAGGAGCTGTCGGCCGATGATCCATTCTGAGCCAGGCCTTCCTGTTTCCTGGGTTGGTATTACCCAGTATGCTCCTGGTTGTGTGGCCCAACCGATATGTTTTGTTTGTGTAGCCTGAATTCAGGGTCTGTCACTCCACGGCGCCATGAACCTGGACCGGGCGCCCCGGCATGGCTCCGAGTCTACGGTGCCCTTCTTTCCCTCCGACAGTTTGAGTAATTTCAAACTTACCGTAACCATGTCATATGTAAATGCTTCCGCAAAACAAAGTTAGACGCCTCTACCTTTATTTAGTTTTGCAAGTTTTACGTGGCTTCTAGGCTTATTCGCGAGAGAACCGTTTCCCTACATACGAACTTTTTACCACAACATGGATCATATAATTGAATGTTTAAGCATCCCTTTCGGACCCTCCATTGAAAATTCTTAGCCGACTAAAGAGAGAGAGACAGACACCCGCCAGCCACAGATACGGTGCAAGCCGTATGTCAGTAGTGGAACCAGTCTCGCGTAAGCGTACGCGTAAAGTCGGTCTCGGCCGCTTCATCAACTCAATACTGAAGGCATAGCAATTGCACGCTAGAGGGTAGCAAATATAAGAAAGACGTCCTCATTCAACACGAGGTCTAACCGTACCAGCTGTACTACGCATAGATCGGTTCTGATACAACTGATGGGGTTCTGAGGTAGAAAACAATAATTTTCTGGCGTATGAACACCAAAACTAGCCAGGATCTATCTATCTACTACATGCGATAACGGTAGAGAAAACTGGTCATATACGTCTTGTAGACCGAATAGCGGGGATTACGCTCCCGCACAACCGTTGCCGATGAAGCCGTATGTAGCCGACCTCAAGGTCGCAGAGAACTTGACACGACGAAGTAGACGATGACGCGGCGGTGTCGATGAAGACCTGGTGTCAATGGGGGCAGGGCACACCCAGCGGAAGGGGGCGGCGCCGGCGGCAGGGCTGCGATGGTGGAGAGATGACGTGGCCCATGCACCTCAAATGTGGCGCCTCCGAGTACTCACAAGCATAAGGAGCTTAACAACAACCCCCGGTCCCTCAGATCCAGCTGAAATCGCGGGTGTAGAACTTTTCTGGAATCCCGCAGGGCAACGACGCCCATCGGTATAGCTTAGTGGGAGAGAGAAAGCAAAGCGGGCGGAGAATTAACTCAGGCCGGCGGATACAACATTAATTTTATTTTAGATGTATTTAATCCAATTAATATGCCTTGCTATATAAAGGGGGAAGGGGGCATGCAAACTCATTAGCTCCCCCATGTGGGACTCTTGGCCCATTAAGTGGGCTTCCCCTTTTTCCTTCATTTTTAATTAATATAAAATTAATATGAAATATAATTAATTCATAATTAATATATTTACAAATTATTTAATCTCACGTGACCCCGAAACATTTTCTGGACCACCCGAACATCTTTCGGACATTCCTGGAACCATTCCAGATCTTCCCGGAACTCCTTCCGGACCACCGGAACCCTTTCCGGATTAATTCCATCTCTCCAATCACCTCCTCTATAATTCCAAAACTATCTCCAAGTGTTGTTAAGACCTTAAGTCTTGTTACGCTACGGTTCGAGAACACTCCAGACATGGTCGAGACCCTTCGCTCGCCAATGTTTTCCAGGGAGACCTGGATGCCTATGACGGTCCATGTGCATTCTACGAATATCGTCGTTGAACCATAATCATGATATTCATTCCCTTTGTTTCTACGATGCTACCTTGTACGAGATATGATCGTAGACATCCGATGCCATTGTTGTATCTCGTTAACGACAAAGGTTAATAACTCGTTTGTGATATTACATCTCCATGACCTAGTCATAAGCTGCGCAGCTATATAGACGTAATCTCACCGAGTGGGCCCAGAGTATCTTTCCATCACGCGAATGAACAAATCCTGCTCTTGATCCGTACATCTCAACATACTCTTTCGAGATACCCAAGATAGACACCTTTATTGTCATGCTATATAAGACACAACGTTTGATGCACTCAAAGTATCCCTACGAAGTAGCAATAAATACGATCTCACGGTCTAAGGAATAAGCTATCATATTAATTCCTATTGCAAATGACAAACATCGTATCTTATTGCAATAATTTGATGCGTATGTCCATCACCTTATTCTACCAATAAGATGACCTCATTGTCAACCGACGTCATTGTCCATGATTGAGAATCTCGATCAACTATTGCCCAATGAACTAGTTTATATAGAGGCTTACTAGGGACTCTGGTTTGTCTAGGTATTACACGTGTATTAATAATTCCGATTAATACAGTTATAGCATAATACAAAAACATATTATAAACTTATGAGATAATGCGATAAATACTATATATTTATTTGCCACTAGGGCATATATCCTTCAATATGGACTGCAGTAAACGATATCAACAAGCTACAAAGCCTAAGTCAAGCAAGATCCCCAGCAAGCATGGACTGGTTGCAGCGCCAAGCAAGATCCACGGCAATCATGGACTGGTTGCAACAAGACCCATGCCAAACTTAGCAAACTGTAACCCTACGCAGGCCGAGCAAATAAGCCATGCCACAAAATCCCTAACCATAGCCTTGCCAAGAAAACCCAAGCCCTTGGAATGGACACTAGCCAGCCCGAGCAAACCCTGAGCAAGCTAAGAAAAAGCAATGGAAGAGGGAGCAGGGGTCGGGAGGAGGAGGGAGGAACTCGCCTACGGATCGTCGTCGCGAGAGTCTACGCTCGCGCGGCCATCGTCAGAGCTTCTACGCACGCGCGTCCGTCGTTGGAGCGTCGTTCTCCTCTCAACCGCTGATGCACACGGTGGGTGTGTTGTTGGGAGACCCCAAGAGGAAGGCATAAAGTAGTGCAACATCAAGTTTCCCTCAGTTACGAAACCAAGGTTATCGACCCAGTAGGAAATGAGGATTCCCCTGAGGTGTCAACGGCGCCAGATAGAGCTTGACGTAGTTGACGTGGAGCCTGCACACAAACAATCAAGATACTTTGCCCCAACTTAACAGTGAGGTTGTCAATCTCACCGGCTTGCTGTAACAAAGGATTAAATGTATGTGTGGAAGAAAGATCTTTGTTTGCAGAAAGTAACAGGTTTGTAGTTGGTGGTTTATCAGATTAAAGAGAAGGACCAGGGTCCACACTTCACTAGTGGTGTCTCTCCATAAATGATAATAACATTCATGCGGGTAAACAAATTATAGCTGGGGAATTTATAGAATAATATTTAGCAAACCAATGCATATACCAACGTTATGATGTCTAGTGTGAGATTCATTCGGGTATTACAACAATATACATAGACCGTTCCAACTGCATCTATGACTAATAATCCACCTTCCGGTTAGCGTCCGTACCCCTTTCAGCATTAAGTTGCATGCAATAGATTATCGCCTTAAGCACAGTGTGTAAAGTAAGTAAGTAACATCATCCTTAGACAAAGTACTACTGTTTTATCCCTAGTACCAACAGTACATCTACAACCTTAGAGCTGGCTTTCACCACCCCAGATTAAATAGAGACATGAACCTACTATCGATCATAAATACCCCCTCTTGGAGTCGCAAGCATCTACTTGGCCAGAGCATACACAAGTAACGGAGAGCATGCAAGATCATTAAATAGCACACACATGATATATTATGAAGCAGTAAATTTAGTACTCAATATTGATTGGATCCCACTAAACACAACATGAAGATTAGATAACGGTGATCTTGATCATGATAGGCAGCTCACAAGATCTAAACATGATAGCACAAGAGGAGAAGATAATAATCTAGCTACTTCTATGGACCCGTAATCCATAGGTAGATTACTCACGCATCAGTCTGGAGGCGGTAATGGTGACGTAGAGGCCTCCGGTGACGATTCCCCCTCCTGGCAGGGTGCCTGGGAGAAGTTCTAATCTCTCCCGAATTGGTGTTGACGACGGCGGCGGCTCGGGACCCGTGGAGGAAATAATGAACACCGTGCTAGGGTTTTTAGTCTAGGGGGTATATGTAGGCTAAAGGGAGGAGTCAGTGACGCCCCGAGGGGCCCACACCTGGTCCTCGCGTGTCTGGCTTCTGGGCCGCGCGAGCACATGGTGGCGGCGCCTCGGTCGCCCACTTCGTCTCTTGTTCGGCTTTCTGGAACTTTTCCGATGAAAAACGGACTTTAGGAAAGAAATCGTCCAATTCCGAGAATATTTCCTTAAGTATTTTCTGAAACCAAAAACAGCCAAAAACAGGGAACTAACACTGTGGCATCTTGTTAATAGGGTAGTCCCAGAAAATGCTTAAAATGATATAAAATGCATATAAAACATGTAATAACTTGGTACTCCCTCCTTTCCTAAATATAAGGTGTATAAGTTTTCTGCACGGATATTAAGACAAGCTATTTTTAACATAGTGTACTAAATTGTTTTTTAGAAAAATTACGAGAGACGAGTTCTTAATTAGTATAAAATTAATACAATCCGCTAAATCTCTCTTTTGAGACTAGATCTCATTTTTTGATGGGTCAAATTGTCCATAAATAGCAAATACACCTTATATTTTTGGATATTTCCTCAAAAATACTATTCACCTTATATCAAGGAACGGAGGCAGTATAATATAGCATGAAACATAAGAAATTATAGATAGGTTGGAGACATATCAACATCCCCAAGCTTAGTTCTACTCATCCCAAGTAGGCAAGAACGATAAAAGAATAATAATTTCTGAATTGACATGCTTTAACACAATCTTGATCACGTAATAATATAAGGCATGTTAACTGAAAACAATTGAATAAGGGTTGTAGTTTATATTGATATCAAATGAGTAATAAATAAACAAGTAGGTAAAGCAGGCAAAGCTTTCAATGATATAGTACTAGATAGCAATCAACGGTGCAAAGTAGATATTAGAGATGATTTAAGCTTCAAGCACAACAATATAATCATCTAATGCTTCCAACAAACATGACAACTTTGTCAAAGGATCAAGTCAAGCAATATCAATATGCACATAGAAAATCAACACCTTATTTTTTTCAAAAGAAAGAAGCAAGCGTTCAACATTGGGTGCTGGCACCAAGATGTTTTGTCTTAGAGAATGTTAACGGAGGTTTGGAAGGCCAACAGAAGAAAGTCTCACAAAGCTGCAAGTGATCATTAGACAAGAGGAAGTTTTACCATCGAAGCTATGCAAGGAGTAGTGATTGCCAGACAACGAATGCACATGGAGCTATAAGTATATGAAAGCTCTCCAATGGAATTAGTGGGGGTGCATCCAACTTGCTTGCTCACGAAGACCTAGAGCACTTTTGAGGAGGCTCATCATTGGAATATACAAGCCAAGTTCTATAGTGTAAAGTTCCCCACATAGTTATGCAAGTAAGACATGAAAACTCTCTCATATGGAATAAAGGTGCTAAACATGAGCACAAATGATGGTCATACATGATATGGTGCTATAACATGAGCACAAGTGATGACTATAAATGATATGGTGCTATAACATGAGCACAAGTGTGTGATAAAGAATAGTAATGTTGCCCCCCCTTTTTTCTCTTTTTGCTATTTTGTTTCTTTTTGTGTTTCTCTTTTCGATTGCCTCCATGGCTCTTTTCACTTTTAGGGGCAAGCATCCTAATATTATGATATGACGACACACTAATGATGATATGACAACATACTGATGATACAAGTAACTAATATGAATATGACATAATATTTACGGTGCCTCTGCCAGTGTAGCAGGTTATGCAATGATCTAGCGTAGCATGAGTAAAACCATACATAAGCTTTATAGAATCACGCAAAAGATTATATAAGTAATGAATGACAACAAATCATGTAATGTAAGATGGATGTTGCATGGCAATATATGTCGGAACGGCTATGGAAATGATGTAGTAGGTAGGTATGGTGGATGTTTTGAGGAAGATATTTGGCTTATGTGTAGGAGAACAAGATGAAGATCGCCCACGAGTTTGGATGTACAAACAAAAAATGCACCAACTCTCAATATGAGAAAGGCCAAAGCAAAGTACCGAAGAGGCTAGCAATATGGTGGTGGAAGTGCCATGAAGACCGCATTTTTAGAACTCACAAGTAAAAAGATTCCAAATAAAAATATGATCTTACAAGGCATAATGAAAATCACTCCAAGAGGGATCGTGGCAAATGGCAAAGTCACTGTTGGCTTCCCCGACCGTAGCGCATAACATAAAGTCATTACGGTTGCCTTAGGCAAATAGAAGTCATATATCATTATGCAATCAACTGGAAATTTAAGTGTGTCACAACTTCAAGTGTTTCTAGACCAACCATTAATCATTCCACTTTACTAAACCATCATGTTTACGATTAAGAAAATTAACATCTCAAAACAACATCAATGATTCAAGTGACACAATTTAATGATCTACAAGATTATGTATCATTTAGTTATACCATCTACCACATTTAGCATTATTTTTTCTCACCAAACACCAATCAACTTATTTAAAAGACAAACTCTCCAAGTAATTAAACAATAAGATATGAGAGTATGATATAATAAAGCTAACAGCTCTAGCAAGAGATGCATCAAAAACAAGAGCTAGAAAGCAAACAATAGCATGATAAGAATACTCAACGAATATAAGTGAAGAATAATAGTATTCATAAGAAAAAGCGGAGTGTGTCTCTCTCCCACAAAGGAATGCTAGGATGCATTTTTTTCAGAGAATGAAAATTAACAACAACAAAAAGCAAACAGACGCTTCAAGCAAGTACATAAGATGTGACGGAATTAAAATATAGTTTCGCTAGACAGGACATGATAGTTTGTTGACGAAAAAGGGGATGCCTTGGGCATCCCCAAGCTTTGACGCTTGAGTATTCTTGAAACATGTTGGGAGTGAACCACCGGGGCATCCCCAAGCTTTGGCTTTACTATCCTCTTGATCACATCATATCATCCTTCTCTCTTGATCCTTGAAAACTTCCTCCACGCCAAACTTAGAGTAAACTTCATTAGAGGGTTAATGCACACAAAAAAATGATATTCTGTAGAAACACAATTGCTACCAATGCTACTGGAAATTATCTATATCCGCTGATAGTTCATAGGATAAAGAGATCCAATCAAAATAGCATAAGAGGCATTGCAAAATAAATGGCAGAATCTGTCAAAAACATAACAGTCCGCAAAGACGATTTTTTTTGAGGCACTTAACTTGCTCAAATCAGAAAACTCAAAACTAATGAAAGTTGCATATATATATGAGGATTACGCAAAAACAAGGGCAGATTTTTAATTTCTCTGTGAAGAGTTACGAAATAAACGGTGGATAGCAGAAAACTGTTTCTGCGCAGGATACCAAATTTAGCATCAACTTTCAACTAGAGGCTTAACTTGACACAACAATGCAATAAAATAAATATACAAAGGCATTGCTACAGAGGTAGGACAAGTCCTTGACGCAATAAAATAAAATAACAGGAAATAAAAGTGGGTTGTCTCCCATAAGCGCTTTTGTTGAACGCCTTTCCGCTAGGCCCAAAAAGCAAAAACTCAAGTATTATCAAGAGATGAAGCATCAATACCATTGTTTGAACGAACAATAGAATCAAAAGATAGCTTCATTCTTTTCCTATGGAAGTGTTCCATACCTCTCTTGAGTGGGAATTGGTACTTTATGGTACCTTGTTTCATATCAATAATAGCACCCACAGTTCTAAGAAAAGGTCTTCCCAACACAATTGGACAAGATGGATTGCATTCAATATTCAAGACAATGAAATCAACAGGGATCAGGTTATTATTAACCATAATAGGAACATCATTGAATCTCCCCAAAGCATTATCAGCAAGAAAAACATCCAAATAGCAATTTTCCAATGGTGGCAAATTAAACATATCATAGAGCTTTTTAGGCATAACCAAAATACTTGCACCAAGGTCACACAAAGCATTGCAATCAAATTTATCTACTTTCATCTTAATGATGGGCTCCCAACAATCTTATAACTTAATAGGGATAGAAGCTTCTATTCTTAATTTATCTTCCCTAGCTTCAATTAGAGCATTTGTAATACGAGTAGTAAAAGCCAAATTAAAAGAGCTAGCATTAGGACTTAAGGCCAACTTTTGCAAGAACTTAATAAATTTAGAGATATTACAATTATAAAAATCAAAATTATTATCATCAAAGCAAACCGAACCACATTCTCCCATGTTCTTTAAAATTTCAGCACTTTTATCAACACTAGTTTCAGCAGTTTTGGGCAATTTTAAATTTTTGGAAGAAGTAGAGGAAAAATTTCCAACACCAACTATATTACCGTTAATAATAAGAGGCTTACTAACATGTGAAACACCATTATTTTCAGAGGTAGTAATGGTAAAAACTTTAACAATATTAGCCTCTTTATCTAGTTCTTACTCTCTTTCCCATCTAGCACGCAATTGGGCCACCATCCTAACATTTTCATCTATTTGAACTTGGATGGCTTTATTTTAGCAAAGGGATTACTCTCTTTAGTTTCAGTAGGAATGACTTTAGATTTTAAAAGATCAACATCAAGGACAAGACTATCAACTTTAGAGGCAAGAAAATCAATTTCCCCAAGCTTTTCGTCAACAGTTTTATTAAACTGAGTATGTGTAGTGATAAAATCTTTTAGCATGGTTTCAAGTTCAGAGGTGGTAGTCCTATTATTTTTGTAAGAATTACCATAAGAGTTGCCATAAGAATTACCATTATTAGGAGGATATGGCTTGTAGTTGTTATTACCATAATTGTTCCTATATGCATTGTTGTTGAAATTGTTATTTTTAGAAAAGTTCACATTGTCGGGATATGACTCCCACAGAATAGGGGTAGTCACTTCCTGAAGAGTAGTTCGTGAAGGGGATTGAACGCGGAGGTCAAGACCCTCAAGAGACACGACGACGGTGCTCGCCGGGCCTGGAGAGGAAACACCCACGACAGAGAAAGACACCAGCCCGTACCTAGGTTCACGACCCTCAGTAGGAGGTAAGACCGCTACTCCTGCTTGTCTGTATTGCAATGTGGAGGTTATAGTACAGTTGAGCTTGCCGAGGGCTCTCTTGAGGCAGTCCGTGCCTCGGGAGGGAAGCAATGGTCTTCCTCCTCCTCAGGCCAAGGCTATCCTACTCAGTCGAGCTAGGGTTTACAAGTGTTCTCTTAGCAAATTTTCCGACCTTCTCTACGATGGAGGTCTTGCTCCTTTTATAGGCGCCGCAGGCGTCTTCCTTCCGCTTGGCCTCCAAGGTGGGCTCCCACATGGCAGCGACACCGCTACCGGCTCGTTCCTAGACGCGGTCCTTGTCAATAAAGTTGGGCGCGGTGGCCGACAAGATGCAGACCGCGCATAACAGCTCGCAGGTTCCGCAGTCTCCGGAATGGAGCGCACGATGACGATCTTCTTGGAGTGTTGCGCCGTCCAGCTACTTTATCATCAGAGAGGATGGTACCAGCTGTCCTGGTGCAGCCGGCGCAACTTTATTGACTCCTTTATCACCAAAATGGCAAGGGGGGCGCCTGCGTCACCCAACGGGTACGGCAGAGGCCATGTGCGTCCTGCCGTACTTTCTTTGCCGCGACGTTTCCCCACAGGCCTAGGGAGGCCTGTGGAGGGGATTTTGTTGAATTCCCTCCATGCGCGCTGCGCCTCGAGAGGGTCTCCTGAAGCGTGGGTCCTCTTCGGGACCTCGCTTTCTCTTCAGGCCCTCGAGGGGATTTGCATCTCGGGGGTCTCTTCAAGCGTGGGCTTGGTCCTTAGACGTTTCGTCTGATCAGTCCGCGTGCGGGGCCTAGGGAGAGTGGGCTCTTCATACCCAGTCTCCACTGGGCCGACAGTAGCCCCTGGGCCCGCGATGGGCGCGAGTGAGCCCATGGGCGCAGTCATAGCATCATGGTCCCAAAGTGCCCGGCCGGCCCGAGCCACGCATCACTGAGACGAGTAACTGTCGCGCACGATCTGGGGCATGCTTCGTGGGGGGTCCCGCCACGCCCCGGTAACTGCTCCTTGAGCGGACATAAAGCCCGAGCGCTGGAGCAGGGAGCCGTTACTGTTTCCAATTCTTCTCGCAGAAGCCTCCGCCATCTCGAGCTCTCCGCCTCCGCTCTCTTCTCCTTTCGCCTCCAGCGACACACCTAACCCCAGCGATGAGTCCCGCCAATAACAAGGGCAAGGCTGCCGCGACGTCCTCTTCCCAGGCGGAGGCCGCTGAGGTCGCGCACGGCGCGACTCTGCTGGGCGTGCGCGTTAATGATAAGGCACTCGCCAAGGTCCGCTTCATGGTAGCGGACCAAACGAACGAGCACGGCGCAACCGCGCTGAAGCCCACGGCGCACGGGAAACGCCCCCGAGGGTATTTCCCGATATTCCAGCACTCCCTCGCCGCCGGGCTGCTGCCGCCATTCTCGCCGTTCCTGTAGGCGGTACTGGCGTTCTACCAGGTGTAGTTGCTGCATCTGCACCCCAACTCCGTCCTCATCATCGCCGTCTTCGCATACCTTTGCGAGGCATACCTGGGCTTGGAGCCCACGGTGGGGCTCTTCCGGCGTTTCTACGCGCTCCGGAGCACGGCGAAGAACGAGCGCTCCGGGTGCCTCTTGTTCCGCATCATGGAAGGCATGGGGAGCGTCTACATCCCTATGTCGTGTAGTGACGGCAAGGCCGTCACCTCGGTGACAAAGAAAGTGGACGACTTCCGCCAGAAGTTGTTCTTCGTCGGGGTGGAGCATCCCTGCGCCTTCCTCGAGGTCCCCGATGAGCCGCCGCTGAAGAACTCCCACTGGGGCAAGGCGTATTTTGACGGCGCGAAGAACGCGAGCCTGATGGGACGCCTGAATTTTCTTCGCGAGGAGGGCCTGACGGGCCAGACCATTGTGGCCGATTTTGTGACGCGCCGCATCGCTCCCCTCCAGGCACACTCGGTGCCCATGTGGACGTACTCTGGGCCAAACAACAAGATGCGGCTCCATCGTGAGGACAATGACAAGGACACTGTTAACAACATCCTATCCGCACTCCTCATCAACCCGATGGTGCCTGCCACGGATCAGCTCCCCATCAAGCTCCGGCCTCTTCGATCAACGTCTGCACCACTCGGGAGCCCATCCGCTTCGGCTCCTTCGAGTGCGCCTTCCACCCGCCGGCCCACCGCTCGGTATACGCCGATCTGTACAAAGGTATACACATCACCTTTGGCTCCATATACTGTTTCGTCGACAGTCGCGGAATATTCAGGTCCACAGCAACCGCGCCACGCGCAGCGGTGGCACCCGCATCGGTCACCCTCGCATCGCACTCGCCGTCGTCCACCGCGAGAGTCGCATCTACCACACCTGTGAAGATCGTGCCTGCATCGACTACATCGACAACCTCGGCAACGGCCACGCAGATCGAGTCTAATACAACCACCTCGGTCGCACGACCGGCAAAGTCAAGATCTACCTCAACCACGAATGCGCCCGCGCGTTCGACGAAGGGCGTGCTGCCAACAGCCGCATCACGCGCATCTTCGTGGACCCGTCAAGTCTACCCCAAGCCAATCACACTCGCTCCGGCGACTGCGAAATCTCCTTCCACGACCACGGTGACGATCGCAAGAAGATGCAACGACGACTGCGCTGCCCACCATGTAGCAGAATTTTTTTATCCAGAGCAAGATTCGGACGACGGAAGCAACAGCGGCAGCGTAAACACTCCTACCAAAGTTTACCCTGCGCAAGTCTTCATGGCTGGCACAACGCCCCCAGAAGGCAACGAGGAACCCGCATACCCACTGGAGGTGGTCATGCCTGACCAAACGCGACTCACCATCAAGTTACAACGAAAGTCTTCACAAAAAGATCTATCATCTATAAACATTTAGAAGTTTCAAGTCAAATGATCAAGTTACGGTAATTTTCACCGTATATTTTGTGATACAGATCTTGTATTCCACAAATAGGTGCGCATTGGTATAAGAAACAATCATGCCAAAGGGATTCTTCAAATTATTTTAATAAATACCATTTTCCATTTTAAGTGCAAAAATGTCTTTTTTTGTGAACAAAATACAAAAAATATGATGAAAAATGACACCCATTTAATTTTCATGGAAACTAGTACACATATGATGGATAATATACAAGTATTAGGTTTTTAATTGATTTCTACCTAATTTCGTCTAGTTAAATGAGTTTATGATGATTATTTGAATCTAATCCATATTTTTCAAATTATTTGTGATAAAAATCTCATATTCTACAAACGAGTGCATCTTGGTATAGTAAACAATCGTGTTGAAGGGATTATTCAAATTATTTTCATAAATACTATTTTCTATTTTTTAAGTGTCAACAATGAATTTTTTAAGTGTCAAACCATTTTTAATTATATAGGCACCTACTTTTGTCCCGGTTCGTGGCTTGAACCGGGACAAATGGGGACCGTATATTTTGTGATACAGATCTTGTATTCCACAAATAGGTGCGCATTGGTATAAGAAACAATCATCCCAAAGGGATTCTTCAAATTATTTTAATAAATACCATTTTCCATTTTTAAGTGCAAACATGTCTTTTTTTTGTGAATAAAATACAAAAAATATGATGAAAAATGACACCCATTTAATTTTCATGGAAACTAGTACACATATGATGGATAATATACAAGTATTAGGTTTTTAATTGATTTCTACCTAATTTCGTCTAGTTAAATGCGTTTATGATGATTATTTGAATCTAATTCATAATTTTCAAATTATTTGTGATAAAAATCTCATATTCTACAAACGAGTGCATCTTGGTATAGTAAACAATCGTGTTGAAGGGATTATTCAAATTATTTTCATAAATATTATTTTCTATTTTTTAAGTGTCAACAATGAATTTTTTAAGTGTCAAACCATTTTTAATTATATAGGCACCTACTTTTGTCCCGGTTCGTGGCTTGAACCGGGACAAATGGGGTCCAGTGACCTTTTGTCCCGGTTCGTGGCTGGAACCGAGACAAAAGGTTCGATTTTGAAACGCGTGTAGGCTGAGACCAACTATTTGACCCCATTTGTCCCGGTTTGTAATACGACAGGGACAAATGGGGTATTTCTGTTTGGTCCTATGGCCCTTTTTCTACTAGTGTGGTTACACGATTGTTTGGTTTTCATTCCTGCCTTTTGATCTATGCTATCCTAGTTATCGATTCTTGAACTGCGATCCCATCACATGTTTATCTTGCAGCCTATACAGCTATATCCCCACAACTTATAACCCCTTGCATGTTTATCTGTTGGCCTTTGCGAGTCGTAGTGCATGCTTAGAATTGATTGAGCGTGTCGTTCCTTTGTCGTTTATCTCATATGCTTAGAATGATAGATTATTCTATTTTAATAAACTGCTGTCTTATTTGGGGTATTATAATTAAAAGATAAGGCACCAGGCGGAAGGCCTTGCGAGGTGTTTTGTTCTGCTAAGTGTCGACCTAGGAACTGAGATCTTGCTCCCCTAATCCAAGACTGAGCGCACTAACCACTTATGGGTGGCCCTATGGAGCCCCCCTCGACTTTGACTGGAACTTCAACTTGTCCGGGAGCTACACCTAGTTCGTGTTTTCCATTTGTCTCATATGAATCGATACTAGTGTAGTATTTTACTTTGGCGGTGTGCCTTGTTACATGCATATAGGGCGCGGCCTGTTGGTGGGGAGGGGTGTGTCCCGCGAGAGTCCGCACCCTTTTGGCCGGGACCAGCATAGATCCCGTGGCTCCTGGACTTGTTGCGGTGAAGGAAAAGAGTTGGGTTGAAAGGCCCTAATGTTTTTGACTGGGTTGATCATGCGAGTATGGGTCCAGTAGTGCCCTCCTGCAGGGTATAATCTTATCGATGAGCCGCGTCCGCGGTTATGGACAACTTGGTGCGTTGCCGACTAATGAGATCTAGACAACTTACACCTAATCATTGTTAAATAATTTGACTAGTAATATAGAATTACTTTCACAATAATTGGTAACTAAAACTGTTAATGTGTGAGTATTCCCGAATTGCTTCCTCATATCTGGTTGAGGGGGTTAATTCGAGAATGGGTTATGACTGGTGTTAGTTGTAGTTGTCTACTCAAACGCTCTCTTATATCTCTCTAATTAGACGGAAGTTTAGCGCGTCTCTTTAGGTTGCTAGTGTTGCTGCCGCTAAGTACACTTACCCCCATACTTTGGGAATCTTACAGTTTTGTAACCTGTTAGCTTAAGCTTGTTCGTTACGCTTCGGTGTATTGACCCGTTCGCGGGCTGTGGTTTTTCTGCAGTTGAGGATACTTCGCTATACCAGGTGGGTGGATACTACGTGGAGTTCGACGACGAGATCTACGACGAGTAGTTAGAGTTCCCCTGGGCTACTTCCTGGTGGACTGCGTGGATGAGCCTTCTTTTCCGTTTCGTCCTTGAGCCCTTTGCTTCTTGTCTGTACTCAGACCGGTTTGTTTCCGCTGCATGATGTAATGTTGGGACATGTGTCCTCTGATTGGTGCCATTCTCTATATTTTTGCTCAGTGAGAGCTTTTGGATATTATTTCCTTTCTTTGTGTCTTAGGTTTATTTTGTGGTTTCAACTTGTTAAAATTCCGACTCGTATACCATGTGTGTATGGTTGAAGTATACGAGTTGGAAGACTTTTTGGGTTCTTGCGTGCACAATCTTGAAACGTATGTGACGTTGGGGTCGCCAAGAGCTGCCGGCCGATGATCCATTCCGAGCCTGGCCTGCTTGTTTCCTGGGATTGGTAACCCCATTTTGTTCTTGGTTGTGTGGCCCAACCGATACGTTTCGTCCGTGTAGCTTGAATTCAGGGTCTGACAGTTGGTATCAGAGCTTAAACGCCCTCAGGTTCCCTTCTACTGGTCGTTGTTTGAGTCTAGAAAAATATTTTGTAGTTATCAGGAAATTCTTAAACGTGAGAGTAGGAATTCTGTTTTTTTTCTTCTTTCCCCACCCACCCTCCCTGTTCTTCTGGTAAGGAAGTGTTACGATAATTCCCTTCTCACCTTACTTTTAAAAATTAGGACATCACGTGTTCTGGGTTTTTCCGTAGTACTATAGTTGCAGGTGTCTTCAAGGTGATGCTCTTCGTTTCAGCAGTTTCAACCTCTTCGGCTACGTTCAGTTTCATTCTTGAATCAATCAGTTGTTTCTCCTCTTTGGCGGAGTTACGTCAAGCTCAATTGGTGTTTCCTAGTTCTAGTGCTAGCCTTCGTTCTTACCTCTCTTTAAACCTTTCTGGAAGTGAACAAAGTGGCGTACCATGATGGATGGCCATGTCTCGTTCCTTGTTGTCTTTTCTAAGCAATCTGAAGTTTTCCTTTAAGCACTTACGTTGGATTTTGTTTATCCGATTATGGTGTTAACGTTGTATCCTCCTCAGGATGGAGAGGGCGAAGAAGATACTACAATGCCTTCCCAAGTGGGGCAGGTTTTGTCTCAGATGACGCAAGTTTTGAGTCAAATTCAGCAAAACCAGAACCAGAGCAACAACTGGGTGTCTGTCGTGCAGTTTCTCCAGCTCAATCCCCACACGTTTGATGTTCCCTCTGAGCCGCTCGATGCTGATGACTGGCTGCGTGAGATGAACAATGCTCTGGCTGTTTCTCATGTGTCCGATGAGAACCGTGTTCCTTATGTCACCTATCTGCTCCGCGGTGAATCCATGTCTTGGTGGGAGAACTTCCTAGAGTTACGAGCACCAGGTGTTGTGACTACTTGGGATGAGTTCAAGGAGGCTTTCAAATGCCACCATATTCCAGAAGGGGTCATGGAAAGAAAGCGGGAAGAATTCTATGACTTGACTCAGGGTAGCATGTCTGTGTTGGACTATCAAGCTGAGTTCAATCGGTTGGCCCGCTATGCTCAGGATGAGGTATCAACTGATGCCAAAAAGCAAGCCAAATTCCGCAGAGGTCTAAACCCAGATCTTAAGTACGCACTCACTCTTATCAGGTTCGATACCTTTGAAGACCTCGTCAACACAGCTCTCCGAGAGGAATTTGGACGTGAGAAGTTCGAAGAATCTCGTAAACACTCTCTTGAAACAACTTCTTCTCCATCAGATTCTACACCTCCGCAGAAACGTAGGGTTTGGGTACCCTATGCATCTCAAACTCAACTCATCCACAGTCCAATCTCTCCGAGGTTTTCTTCCGGTCTAACCAACCCAGCTTCAGCTACAAGGAGTTTCGTCGAGCAGACAACGCCTGTTGTTCCAAACTCTTCGGTCACCTATTTCAAGTGCGGTAATCCGGGCCACTTCTCTTACATGTGTCCGCAAAACACACTTCCTTCTCCACCTTGTCGCCCTAAGAGTTGTGTTGTAACTCCTCAGGCTCCCAACATCGACAAAAGGTATGTTGGTAGACGCGCAAGGGTGAATCATGTTACATCAAAAGAAGCAGAGGAAGCTACTGATGTGGTTCTTGGAAATCTATTCGTGAACTCCGTCTTCGCTAAAGTGTTGTTTGATTCTGGTGCGTCCCATTCGTTCATCTCGCAAAGTTTTGCTTCCAGCAATGGTGTTACTTTCGAAAAGATGGACAACCCTGTCTTAGTGCAGCAACCAGGATCCAAATGGCTTACAAAAGAAGTTAGCCTGAACAACGAGATCTTAATCAGAAATCTTCCATTCCAAGCGTCTCTTATTGCTCTTCGTTCTTCAGACATTGATGTCATCCTAGGGATGGATTGGCTTGTGGCAAATAAAGCGGTCATTGACTGTACTGCTAAATCTGTTAAGCTTACCCATTCTTCTGGCCAGATAGTCTACTTCTATTAAAAAACTCCATCTGTTCAGCTGTATGCTCTAAATGTTCATCCTCTACCTGCTATGGAAGATATACTGGTGGTCCAAGACTTTCCTGACGTCTTTCATGAAGAATTGCCAGGCATGCCGCCTGACAGAGCCGTGGAGTTCGTTATTGAACTAGAACTAGGCACTGCTCCGATCTTCAAACGTCCTTACAAGATGGGCCCCAAAAAACTGGCTGACCTTAAGAGACAGCTAGAGGAGTTGGAAAGTAAAGGTCACATTCAACCTAGTACTTCTCCTTGGGGTTGTCCTACTCTGTTTGTCAGAAAGAGGGACACGACTGAGCGACTGGTTGTTGACTACCGTCCTCTGAATAAGAAAACCATCAAGAACAAGTATCCTCTCCCTCGCATCAATGACCTGTTTGATCAACTCGCTGGTGCTAAGGTTTTCTCCAAGTTGGACTTGAGGTCAGGTTATCACCAGATCAAGATCCGCAAAGAAGACATTCCAAAGACAGCTTTCACCACTCGTTATGGTCTCTACGAATACACTGTCATGTCTTTCGGTCTCACAAATGCTCCGGCGACTTTCTCACGTCTCATGAACTTCGTTTTCATGGAATACCTCGATAAGTTCGTGGTAGTCTATCTCGATGACATTCTTATCTATTCCAAAACCGAGGAGGAACACGGAGAACATCTACGCCTTATCTTGTTGAAGCTCCGAGAACACCGTCTCTACGCCAAGTTCTCCAAGTGTGAATTCTGGCTTCCTAAAGTATCCTACCTTGGTCATGTCATCTCTTCTGAAGGCATTTCTGTTGATCCAGAAAAAGTGAAGGCCATTGTTGAATGGTTGCCTCCTACATCGGTGAAACAAGTCAGGAGTTTCCTTGGCATGGCTAGCTATTGCCGTCAATTTGTTGAGAACTTCTCCAAAATCGCTAAGCCTCTCACCGATCTCACTAGGAAGGATAGAAAGTTTCTTTGGACTCCAAAGTGTGATGAGAGCTTCAATCTCTTGAAAGCTAAACTCACTTCTACTCCTGTTCTAGTTGGCCCAGACACTTCCAAACCTTTCCAAATCTTCTGTGATGCATCTCTTCAAGGAATAGGCGCAGTCCACATGCAAGAACGCAAAGTTGTGGCTTATGCATCTCGCCAGTTGCAGCCTCATGAGCTCAACTATCCTACACGTGATCTGGAACTTGCAGCAATCATGTATGCCCTCAAGGCTTGGAGACCTTATTTGTTGGGGCACATCTGTGAGATCTTCACCGACCACAAGAGTCTCAAATATCTCTTCACTCAACCAGACTTGAACCTCAGGCAAACAAGGTGGCTTGAGAAGCTCTCAGATTAGGATCTTACCATCTCTTACACTCCAGGCAAAGCTAATGTAATGGCTGATGCTCTCAGTCGCAAGTACTATTGCAACAATCTCATGGTTGAGGACATCCAACCTCCTCTTCACGAAGAATTCAAGAAGCTCAATCTTCAAGTGGTTCCTTCTGGTTATCTTGCAAACTTGATTGCCACTCCTACACTTGAGGATAAGATCCGTGCCGCACAGTTGCGTGATTATCGTATCAAGAATATCAAAGCAAACATCGACAAGGATAAGTACAAGAGTTTCTCTCTCGATGACAAGGGTACCTTGCTATTTGAAGAACGCATCGTAGTGCCCAAGCTTGACAGCTTAAGAGAGCTCATTCTTAAGGAGGCTCATGGTACTCCGCTTTCTATCCACCCTGGCAGCACAAAGATGTACCAGGATCTCAAGTCAATCTATTGGTGGAGCAGGATGAAGCGTGAAATTGCTCGCTATGTGTCTCATTGTGATGTTTGCTGTCATGTCAAGGCAGTTCATCAGAGACCACCTAGACTTCTTCAACCACTGCAAATTCCTGAGTGGAAATGGGACAAGATCGAGATGGACTTCGTTACTGGGTTTCCAAAGTCCAAGAAAGGCAACGATGCAATCTTTGTTGTCATTGATCGTCTCTCCAAAGTGGCTCACTTCTTCCCTGTCAAAGAGATGATCAAAGCTGATCAGTTGGCAGAACTCTATATGACAGGACTGGTTTCTTTACATGGTGTTCCTTTGGCAATAAGCTCAGATCGTGGAAGTATCTTCACCTCTCGATTTTGGGATAGTTTTCAGAAAGCCTTTGGTACCAAACTTCTGTTCAGCACAGCTTACCATCCGCAGACAAGTGGACAAGTTGAAAGAGTGAACCAAATTCTGGAGGATATGCTCAGAGCTTGTGTTTTCTCCTTTGGCATAAAATGGGAGGATTGCCTTCCGTATGCTGAGTTCTCCTACAACAACAGCTTCCAAGCAAGTCTAGGCATGGCTCCCTTTGAAGCTCTCTATGGCCGCAAATGTAGAACTCCTCTGAATTGGTCTCAAGCTGGTGAACGCCAATTTTTTGGTCCGGATATTATCCAGGAGGCTGAAGAAAAGGTTCGCATCATTCGTGACAATCTGAAGATTGCCCAGTCTCGGCAGAAAAGCTATTATGATAGCAAGCACAGGGACATGGTCTATGAACCTGGTGATCAAGCTTACCTTCGTGTCACTCCTCTAAGAGGCACGCAACGCTTTGGCATCAAAGGCAAACTCGCTCCGCGTTATGTTGGGCCTTTCAACGTTATTTCAAGGCGTGGTGAATTAGCTTACCGTCTGGAACTTCCTCCAAACCTCTCCAAAGTGCACGATGTCTTCCACGTGTCACAACTCAAGAAGTGCTTCCAAGATCCAGGACGTGGAGTTGATCATGGGTGAATTGAACTTCGAGAAGATCTCTCTTATGTGGAACAACCGATTCGCATTCTTGACGAAGCTGAACGTCGCACCCGTAACAACACTTTCAAGTTCTACAAGGTTCAATGGTCTCATCATTTTGACAAGGAAGCTACATGGGAACGTGAAGACCACCTCCGTGCCGAGTATCCCGACCTCTTCGTTGCTCCATGAAGAATCTCGGGGCGTGATTCCTTTGAGAGGGGGAGTATTGTAACAGCCCGTTTGTAACTTTCCAAATTTGTGTGCAATATAATGGAGCTTCATGTCATCATTGCATTTGTGGTTGCATTTAATTAATTATGTTGCTTCCAAATTCAATTTCCAAATTTAAATTCTTATTTAAATTCAAATGCGTTTTAAAGAAGTTCAAATGAAGTTTCAAAATTTTGTAAATAATCAAACCATGTCTTAATATGACTATTTTTTTGAACCTATTAAAAAATGTTTAAAAGTTTTGTCAAGTTTTCTTTCTCTCCGCGCCTTCCTCCTCCCTTCTCCGACGCCGGCCGCGGCTCCGCCGCCTCGACCCAGCACCGTCTGGTCGCCCCCCCCCCGACGTCCCCGCGCCACCTCTCCTCACCAACAGGCCTACCGATGTGAGCCTCGTCCGTCCCCTCCCTTTTCCCCTCCGGTTGAGCACCAAACGCCGCTCGCCAGCCTCGCCGCTCCGGCATCCGGCACGGCCGCACCGCACGAGCTGCCGAGCACGAACGTCTCCTCCCGCGCCTTCCTTCCTTAGCCTAAGCACAAAAACGGACACCCCGAATGCACCACACACCTCCACACACCCCCTCACGCCGCATCCCTGCCCAGAACGAGTCGACGCCGGCAAAATTTTCGTCGTTGTTCGCCTCGGACGAGCTCCTCTGAAGCTCTGACGAGATGCAGTTCGTCAGACTTAGTACTCACGGTTCGTGTTAAAAGCTGTTTTTCGTTTCTCTATCACAAACCCCACCGAGCCGTAGTGGCTAGCGGCGCCATCTTCGGGCCGCGCCATCGCGCGAGTTCGATCCCCGTTGCCCATTGGATTAAAGACCCAATTTTTCTCTCCTCTCACTGACCTGTGGGTCCCACCAGTCATAGACAGAGACGCTGTAATTTTACCCCGAGCCCCCTGTAGTTTTCCTGTTTGCACAGAGGACCTTCACTGCTAAGTTTCTATCACGAACAAGTCCCTGAATAATTTCAGAAACCACCCTAGAACTAAAAATACAATAACTTTATTTCTCCAACTCCAAATCAAATAATCTTTATATGTTTTTATATCAGAAAAATGCAATAAACATTAATATCACATTCTTATGTCATTTTGCATCATTTATTTTAAATGCTTAGTTTAATTGAACAAATGCACTTAAATAATTAAATATGGAATATGGGGTAATAAATATAGAATGCCCTAATTCCATTTAAGTTGCTCTTATCATCTGTATCATGTCTTGTGATGCGAATAACATTTAAGCTGTTGCGTAGATAAATATTTTGCACTTAAGTAATAAATATGGAATGTGTTGGGCAAATATTTAATTACTGCCTACTCCATTTAAATTGATCAAATCACACTGCCATGCTATATATGTTAAACAACATTTAATTTGTTTATTACACAAATAACTTGCACCATAATTAACAGCCGGGATTTCATCCCCACTTTAATATGACCTAATCATCTCAGACCATATTGCCACATCAATTGTTTGCGCATTTCACTTTATTGATATTGTTTTCTATTGTCTGTGTTTGGCTTTCTCTGGGTAGACGACGACGTGTCTGCTGTCGATACTTTCATCCTTGAGATTCCAGCTTTTGTGCCGGGCCACGAGCTGCCAGGCAAGGTTCTGCTAACCGGTTACACGAGTTTTGATCTATGCTATCCTAGTTATCGATTCTTGAACTGCGATCCCATCACATGTTTATCTTGCAGCCTATACGGCTATATCCATCTATAACCCCTTGCATGTTTATCTGTTGGCCTTTGCGAGTCGTAGTGCATGCTTAGAATTGATTGAGCGAGTCGTTCCTTTGTCCTTTATCTCATATGCTTAGAATGATAGATTATTCTATTTTAATAAACTGCTGTCTTATTTAGGGTATTATAATTAAAAGATAAGGCACCAGGCGGAAGGCCTTGCGAGGTGTTTTGTTCTGCTAAGTGTCGACCTAGGAACTGAGATCTTGCTCCCCTAATTCAAGACTGAGCGCACTAACCACTTGTGGGTGGCCCTATGGAGCCCCCCTGGACTTTGACTGGAACTTCAACTTGTCCGGGAGCTACACCTAGTTCGTGTTTTCCATTTGTCTCATATGCATCGATACTAGTGTAGTATTTTACTTTGGCGGTGTGCCTTGTTACATGCATATAGGGTGCGGCCTGTTGGTGCGGAGGGGTGTGTCCTACGGGAGTCCGCACCCTTTTGGCCGGGACCAGCATAGCTCCCGTGGCTCCTGGACTTGTTGCGGTGAAGGAAAAGAGTTGGGTTGAAAGGCCCTAATGTTTTTGACTGGGTTGATCATGCGAGTATGGGTCCAGTAGTGCGCCCCTGCAGGGTATAATCTTATCGATGAGCCGCATCCGCGGTTATGGACAACTTGGTGCGTTGCCGACTAATGAGATCTAGACAACTTACACCTAATCATTGTTAAATAATTTGACTAGTAATATAGAATTACTTTCACAATAATTGGTAACTAAAACTGTTAACGTGTGAGTATTCCCGAATTGCTTCCTCATATCTGGTTGAGGGGGTTAATTCGAGAATGGGTTATGACTGGTATTAGTTGTAGTTGGCTACTCAAACGCTCTCTTATATCTCTCTAATTAGACGGAAGTTTAGCGCGTCTCTTTAGGTTGGTAGTGCCGCTGCCGTTAAGTACACTTACCCCCATACTTTGGGAATCTTACAGTTTCGTAAACTGTTAGCTTAAGCTTGTTCGATACGCTTTGGTGTATTGACCCATTCGCGGGCTGTGGTTTTTCTGCAGTTGAGGATACTTCGCTCGACCAGGTGGGTGTATACTACGTGGAGTTCGACGACGAGATCTACGACGAGTAGTTAGAGTTCCCCTGGGCTACTTCCTGGTGGACTGCGTGGATGGGCCTTCTTTTCCGTTTCGGCCTTGAGCCCTTTGCTTCTTGTCTCTACTCAGACCGGTTTGTTTCCGCTGCATGATGTAATGTTGGGACATGTGTCATCTGATTGGTGCCATTCGCTATATTTTTGCTCAGTGAGAGCTTTTGGATATTATTTCCTTTCTTTCTGTCTTAGGTTTATTTTGTGGTTTCAACTTGTTAAAAATCCGACTCGTATACCATGTGTGTATGGTTGAAGTATACGAGTTGGAAGAATTTTTGGGTTCTTGCGTGCACAATCTTGAAACGTATGTGACGTTGGGGTCGCCAAGAGCTGTCGGCCGATGATCCATTCCGAGCTTGGCCTGCTTGTTTTCTGGGATTGGTAACCCCAGTATGTTCTTGGTTGTGTGGCCCAACCGATACGTTTCGTCTGTGTAGCTTGAATTCAGGGTCTGACAGTTGCGCCATACAGGTTGAAAGAAAAGCCTAGGCCGCCACTCGAATCACTCGGGGGCTGCATCATACAAGCACAACTCACAAAATCCTAGGCCTCTACCCGATCTACTCGGGATTTGCGCCGCACAGGTCAAGTCAAAAATCCTAGGCCGCCACCCGACGCACTCGGGGCTGCGCCTCGCAGGTAACACTTGCAAAAAGCCTAGGCCGCCACTCGAATCACTCGGGGGCTGCGCCGTACATGCACAATTCACAAAATCCTAGGCCTCTACCTGACCTACTCGGGAGTTGCGCGCACAGGTCAAGTCAAAATCCTGGGTGGCTACCCGACGCACTCGGGGGCTGCGCCTCGCAGGTAACACTTGAAAAAACCCTAGGCCACCGCTCGAACCACTCGGGGGCTGCGCCATACACGCCTCACTTGAAAAATCCTATGCCGCCACCCGAGCTACTCGGGGGCTGCACCATACGGGTCAAGTCCTAAACTCTAAGTCGCCACCCGACACACTCGGAGACCACGCTATACAGGTCTCACTTGAAAAATCCTAGGACGCCACCCGAAAAATTTGGGGGCTGCGCCACACAGGTTCACAACACAGACTTAGGCTGTCACCCAAGGTACTCGGGGGCTGCGCCATACAGGTCAACGCCATAGCAGATACTCACACAGTAATATAAATAGTTTCGTTCTCATTACTCGAGATCTCCTTTAACCTCATACTTGTCATTTACGTTGGCAAAATTCGCCCTCTATAGCTAACCCTATATAACAGAAGACAACTACTCTTAATCTGCAGGTTCGTCCTTCGGCGCGTCGAGTGGGCCTACAATGCGCTCACTCAGTTTTTGTACCCGCTCGATCATGTGACGTGCAGCTGCCAAGGTATCGGTGTAGTCGTCATCCCCGGGCAGGCCACCCATCAACCTCTCCAGCGGAAGGTTCGGCCGGTGCAGCCGGACGTATGCCAGCGCCACATTCACCCCGACGACGAGTTGGGCGTGGACCACCTCCTTCAGCGCATCACCCTCGCGGAACCTCTCCAGCAAGGCGGCACGCCCATGCGGCTGCCCATTGTGTGGGAAGTACACACGGTGAATGTGCCAGAGGGTCTTCCGGCAACCTTCAAGAAGAAAGGCAGCATGCCAAGTCCGATCAAGCATGCGCGCAAGGACTCGCCCTCTTGACTTGTTCACCCAGAATTGACGAGCTTCGTATGAGTCGCCAACTGCCTCCCGGGTGACCCGCTCTTCAACGCGATCCTGCTCAGCATGCCAATCCGGATTCACGTCTGCATACAAAAAAAGCTAGAAATCAGAACAAGCAAGTTTCAACGAAGAAAGCAGCCGCAAAGGATACCAACCTTGAAGCTGTCGACTGATCAGATCGATTTCCCCGAGCAAAAAATCCTTGCGCTGGGAGAACTCCGCAGTAGGATGCGATCTGGAGCGATGCAACAACAACTCGGTATTCTTAAGACTCGCCTCAAGTTCGACCACCTTATTCTTCAAATAAGTGATTATTCGCTGGTCGTTCCTACTTCGTGGAGGAGCTGGCGTCGCTCGACGACGGCGCACACCCGAAGAAGAGCCCTCGCCACTCGGGCCAGCCGCCAAAACAGAGGAAGTGTCGCCGCGCACGATAGTCTGCCATGAGTGTGCAGAGTCAATACAAATATGCGACTGCTCAACAAAAGCAAAGATGGTGGGAAGAAGCAATCAATCCCGGCATAAAAAATACTGTTCAAGGCCAGTAGACTTGACAGAACATTAGTCATTACAAGCAAAAGACAAAAGTACAGGCCACCGCGACTACTGGAAATCTACACTACAATGGCCCCTAGGCAGCAGACTCCGACCGGGAGCGACTCTTTCGAGCAGCAGCCGCCTCGGACGCCTTAGCGAGCGCCTTCTCAAAGGTAGCCACAAGCTTCACAGCTAGCTGTGTAGCCTGCACCTTCACCCCGCTCAAAGATGTCGTCCGCCCATCAGACCTTCGAGGGAAGCCGCTGACAACCTTCTCGAAGTCGCCAGCAACCTGATGGCCTAGCAGAAGCTGGAAGGTGAGCTCAGAGCCGCGTACCGTCTGCGTCCGAGTGAAGTCCGCGAGGGTGGTCGCGTCGTCTTCAAACGGAACGGCAAGGGCATCAACGCCAGTCGGCGGCAGGTCACTCGGAAAGATGCTGCGGTGCACCGTTGCAAGCGCTCCTGTCGACTTCTGCAGAGCGGCCGTCGACTTCTGCAGCGCATCGGACGCATACGCGCAGACGCGGTCAAGGAAGCCGACGGCGGTCGCCAAAAATACCAACTGTCAGCAAAGAGCAAAGCAAGTACAAGTAGGCGCCAAAGCTGAAAACTAACCTCCAAGGGTACCGGCGAGTGAGGGAAGGCGGTCGACTTGAGTCTTCTCCTGGATGGCCCGCACTGGGACTCGCGCAGGGTTTTCTCAAGCTCCGGCTGAGCCTTAAGTTTCAGCTCCAACTCCTCAGCCCGCTTGGTAGCTTGGTCCAGAGAGGTAAGCAGCTGGTCCCTCTCCTTCTCCAGGCGAACGTAGGCAGCGGCTGCCTCGAGCTGCTGGCGGTAGTACGGCTGCAGAAACAACAAGTTATATAAAGTTGCGGGCGAATATACTAGTCACCCACACCTTCGGGGGCTACTCCCATCGGGAGCGCTGTTCGCGCACCCGATGAAATTTCAAGACTACAAGTACAAGCATAAAGGACTTACGTGGTCCAGGAGGTCGACACCCTCCGAAGCCGCTGGGGGAGCACGACTCGACGACGCGAGGCCAACAGTCGGCGCACGCTCCTCGATCGCCACCTGAGTCACCAGCTCAGTCAAAGGGGCGGATGTGTGCTCCACGTCACGTCGAGGGGAGCTGACATCGCCAGTGCGGTGGCTGGAGCAAAAACAATACAATGCTCAACTCGAAGATTGAAACTCCAAAGTACAACTCGGAAAAGCAAGGTGAAAAGAAACTCACCTGGTGGTCTCAAACTCGTCGTCACTCTCCAGGGAGAGAGACGGCATCCGAGCGAACTCACGCGGTGGCGCAGAGCTAACAGGAGGAGCGGCCAGTGGTTCGTCCCAGTCGCCCTGAGACCGTACACCCGAAGATGTCGCGCCGGCTTCCACCAAATCAGCATCCGCATCCTTCGCGGGCGACGAAGCAGTCGCAGAATCGCCACCACTTCGACGCTTTTGCCTCTTCCGCGCGGGTTACTCCTCGTCGTCATCGTCCTCCACCTCTTCGCCGGGAGAGATAGCGGACGGGAGGTCGTCGTTGTCACCCTCCTCCTCCACGATATTCGACTCGTCATGCGGACCGTTTTCTGGGAGAGGAGGAAGGCTGACCAGGAAGGAGCGACCCTGCTGCAAGCAAAGACAAGTCGATTCAAGAAACAAAAGAAAAAGAAAGCAAGCCAGGAAAGGAATAAATCAAGAACTCACCTCGGGAACAGGGTTCGCCGCTCCATACGCAGCAACTGGACATTTGACGTTGCAGAGGTCCACGGCTCGGAGGTTAGTGATGCCCCTCACCTTGGTTTCCACCTCCTCGTCGTCGAGAGGCTTGTCGCTGACGCCCTCGACTGCCCACATCGGGTGGGGCCGAGCGCCAAGCGGTTGGACACGGAGCCGGAAGAAGGTGGCCATCAAGTAGATGCCACCCGACTCGCGCCCCAAGGTCTTGGTGAGGTTGCGCAGCAGGCTCAGCAGCGGCCTTGCAGCCTCCCACTCCTCCTCGCCAAGCGGGTGCGCCCAGGCGCGAGTCTTCAGCAACCCGTGCTCGCCGTCAAAATGCACCAGGCCTTCCTAATTCCACTGGATGTAGAACCAGCGCTTCCGCCACCCCTGGACGGAGTCCGACTTCTTCATCTGAAAGTACGTGGTCGCCGCGCACCTGGATGCCGAAGGCGCCCACTGGGTATGTCAACCCGCTCTTCCCGACGTTCTTGCGAACGAGGAAGAGCGACTTCCATAGCGCCCAGTGGGGTGCAATCCCCAAAAATAATTCGCAGAGCACAATAAAGCTCGCGATGCTCAAGACGCCATTGGGGGTCAGATCGTGGATCTGAACCCCATAGGCATACAAGAGACCGCGAACAAAATCATGGAGAGGGAACCCGAAGCCCCGTGGAAGGAAATCCACGAAGCATACGCGTTCCACCTCGCGAATTGCGGGGTACACCTCCTTGCCACGGGCACGTACCAGGGCCTGATCCGACGGCGGCAGGAGAACCTGCATGCGGAGCAGCTCGAGGTCCGTCTTATTCACCACGGACCTCTGCTAGTCGCCATCGGGTTTCTTCATCAACCCAGCTCCGGCGGCGGCGGCGGAGGTGCCAGCGGCGGTCTTCGGCTTGCCCATGGCTTCGAAGGATCGTGGAAGGTGGGAGGACAAGAGGCACAGAGCTTAGTGAAGGAGATATGCCCTAGAGGCAATTAATAAAGTGTATTCTTTATCATATCTCGTTTGTTCATAATAGGTTTTTGTGTCATGCTAGAACCGTATTAAGCGGAAACATTAATGCGGGTGTGATACGTAAACAACAAGGTCCCTAGTAGCCTCTACTAAGACTAGTTTCGTTGCGCGATTGATGATCGAGGTTTCCCGGTCATGGGGCATGGCGCCGGTCGGCAATGAGAGTCATATCGCTGGAGAGTGATGTGATGGACATACCCAGATTTGGAGAACGTAGTCATTACACCTTTGACCGTGAGATCAACTCTTATTGATATTCCCCGAAGATACTTTGATTGCACCAAACGTCGTATCTTATTTAGTATGACAATAACGGTGATAATTTTGGGTATTGGAAAGGAGTATTAAGACGAGGGGTCAAGAGCGGGATTTGCCAGTCCGCGTAGCAGGATAGATACTCTCGGGCCCACTCGGTGAGATCATGTCTAATGAGCTTGCAAGCATGTGACTAGGTCACGGAGACATGAGATCATGAACGAGTAGGAGATAGCGTCGTCGGTAACGAGGTCGGGATTAGGTATGGAGATATCTATGGAGCGACGCTCGGACATGCTAAGTATCGCTATGGTAAAAGGTCTAAGACTTCACGTTCAGGTTTGATAGATGAAAGTCATTCGTTATATCTCAGGGATTAATTCAGGGGGTCCAGGCCTACGGATTAGTCGTTGATCATTGAGGAGTCTTGATCATACCTCATATTATATCGAACCGCTAGGGTAACACACTTAAGGGGTTTCGACAAGACAACCGGAAAGGAAGGAGATCACCGGGAACGTCCCGGGAGAGGTCCGATGGAGATCGGGCAGCGCCGAAAGAGTTTTCGGAGCTAGGAAATATTATATATATTATGTTTGATATTAATTAGTGTTATTAATATGCAAATATGATTTTATATATTTATTTTCGAATTTATTAAGGCAGATTTCCCTAAATGGGCCTTCCGGACGAAAGAAGGCCCAAGAGGGGGGGGAACCCCCTTGGGAATTCGGTGGGAGCCTAGGGGCCGGCCTAGGTGGGCCACAAGGGGCCCACCAGGGGGCCGGCGCACCCCCTTGGCCGAACCAGGCTGTGGGGGGTTAGTCCCACATTGCCTGGCTGGCAAGGTTGGCTCCCCTTGGGAGCCTATATAAGAAGGGGCACCCCCAGCCTTTTAATTCACCAATTAATTCCTGATTTCTCTCTCGATCTCGTGGTTCCCAAGTTGGAGCCGCGCCGAGCAAGAGGAGTCGGGGATCTCCTCCACCATAGCCCGCTGCCACGCTGCTGGTGTTCCGGTCCAAGTCTTCCGCTGCTCGTCCTGGACTGGAGCTTCGGAGGCGTCGTCTCCACCGTACGTGTGCGACTCCCTGCGAGGTGCTGCGCTAGCGGTACTCGGAGGCCTGCTTCCTCTACACGACCTTGAGGTCGGCTACGTCGGTCTTCATCGACAATGTTTGTGCGGGAACGTAATCCCCGCTTTCGGTCTACAAGGGTACGTATTCCGATCTCCGTTTGTACTACTATATCTGCATAGAATAGATCTTGGCTAGTTTAAGGATATCGTTGCTAGGAAAATTTTTGTTTTCTGCACACGATCCCCCTTCAGTGGTATCAGAGCCGATCTATCGTAAGATATAGCTGTACGCTGTTAGAACTCGTGCTCTGCACGGGGGCACCGTTCCTGTTATTTGCTACCCTCTAGCGTGCACTTGTGTATTCCAGCGGCATTGAGTTGATGAAGCGGCCCGGACCGACTTTACGCGTACGCTTACGCGAGACTGGTTCCACTACTGACATACGGCTTGTACCGTATATGTGGCTGGCGGGTGACAGATTCTCTCTCTTTAGTTGGTCTTCGCATTTTCAATGGAGGGCCCGAAAGGGATGCTTAAACATGCAATTATTGGATCGTTGTTGTGGTTATAAGATTCGTAGGTATGAAGCGGTTCTATTTACGAAAGCACCAAGCCACGTAAAATATGCAAAAGATAAAGTAGAAGCGTCTAACTTTATTTTGCAGGGGCTATGTGATATGGTCAAGGTAGGTTTATTAAATTGTTTATAAACTGCGGGCGCCAAGAAGACCATGGCGCAATGGACTATATCACATTGCATTACATTTGATGTTTTGTGTGCATCTTATTTTTGTGTAATTGTGTGTTACACGGCGGTATCTGAATAAGATGATCCCTTCAAAATACCACTAGTGTTCTCCCTCCAACGCGCACCACCAATAAAGTTCTACGTTATGAGGCAGGCCGTGATGATCGGGTGTCATACATATCTTCGTTCGCATACGGTGGGTGTAAGCCATGTTGCACAAGCGTCAGCGTGGAGGTCTTTGGTGGCGAGCCTAGCATACTCAGAGGTATGGCCTCGGAACAGGAAGACCGAAAGGTCGAGCACGAGTCACAAAATTGGTGTGGCGGACGATTTTGTCTACTCCTGAAGTTGTGCCGCCGGCTTTGATGATGAGGGGTGGTGCAATGGACGGGGGTCGTGTAATCGCTTAAACGACCAGGAGGGATGTTCGTTTGAGTGGGAGTTATGTCAGTTATTTTCTAAAATACTATAACTCAAAATTATTATGAACAAAGTCTTATGTTGTTGCAAATTCCATTGTAGATGTCTCACCCCTCCTTTAACCTGAACCTGTTCATTGAGAAAGAGAAGCTTAAGACCGATGGGTCTAACTTCGTGTCCTGGTTCCGCGATCTGAAGTCCATCCTTGAAACCCACAAGGTGTCCTACATCCTTGATTCCCCCTGAGGTGATCTTCCCAGCTCTGCCCCGGAAATCGAAAGGATTGTCCATGGGGTGAAAGCGGAGATTTCTTCTTATGTCCAGAGTGGCATGCTCTTTGCCATGGAGGCTGACCTGCAAAACCGCTTCATGAACAAGGGTGCTTATGAAATAATCACTGAACTCATGGTTGTTTTTGCACGACAAGTCAAGGCTGAGACGTACGAGGCAACTGTGCTTCTCTTCTCAGCCCAGATGGAAGAGCACGGCAATATCAGTGAGCACTTGGCCAAGTTGTTTGGCTGCGCTCGACTTCTGAGTGATCTGTGAAGTGTGATCCCAGAGGAGTTGGTGATTGATAGGGCGCTGATTTCTCTGCCCCCTAGCTACAAGAACGCCATAGTGGACTACGGCATGAAAGGGACGTCAAAACCCTTGCCGGAAATCCTGAAGATGCTCGAAGTGGCCGAATTAGAAATCAAGCTGAAGAAGATGGAGGTAACCATCGGATCACCTGAGCGCAACTGCCGCAAGTATCTGGAGGATAGGAAGTCTGGCAAGACGGTCGACAAAGAGCAAGGTATATTTGATATACATGTTATAGATGTGTACCTTACATCCGCCCGGAGCAATACGTGGGTATTTGATACTGGTTCTGTTGCTCATATATGTAACTCTCAGGAGGAGTTACGGAATAGAAGGCGGCTGGCAAAGGATGAGGTGACGATACGCGTCGGCAACGGATCGAGAGTCGACGTGGTGGCTGTCGGCACGCTCCCTCTGCATCTACCATCGGGATTAGTTTTGGTTTTAAATAAATGTTATTTTGTGCCATCCTTGAGTGTAAACATTATAAGTGGGTCTTGCCTGTTACAAGACGGTTATTCATTTAAATCAGTGTCAAGCAATTGTGCTATTTATATGAATGATATCTTTTATGTTGATGCTCCCGAGAGTAATGGTTTATTCTTGTTGAATCTCGATCGTAGTACTTACATCCATAACATAGAGGCCAAACGAATTAAGTGTAGTGACGATACCGCCATGTTTTTGTGGCATTGCCGTCTTGGTCATATTGGTATAAAGCGCATGAAGCGACTCCACTCCGATGGACTCTTGGACTCGTTGGATTTCGGATCCCTCGATACATGTGAACCATGCCTCATGGGCAAAATTACCAGGACACCGTTCAAAGGTTTCGTTGAACGGGCGTCGGATTTGTTGGGGATCATACATACAGACGTATGTGGACCAATGAGCGTTTCGACACGCAATGGTTATCGTTACTTCGTCACCTTCACTGATGACTTGAGTAGATACGGTTATATCTACTTGATGAAACACAAGTCTGAAACGTTTGAAAAGTTCAAAGAATTCCAGAGTGAAGTTGAGAATCAGCTTAATAGGAAAATCAAGCACCTCCGGTCCGATCGCGGTGGAGAGTACTTGAGTTTTGAGTTTGGCACACATCTGAAGAGTTGTGGCATAGTGCCCCAACTTACGCCCGCCGGAACTCCGCAGCGTAACGGTGTGTCCGAGCGACGTAATCGTACTCTACTGGATAGTGTCCGATCTATGATGTCTCTTACCGATCTGCCAGTGTCCTTCTGGGGTTATGCGTTAGAAACAGCCGCATTCCTTTTAAATAGGTCTCCGTCCAAGTCCGTTGAAACGACACCGTATGAATTATGGTATGGCCACAAGCCTAAGTTATCGTTTCTGAAGGTTTGGGGTTGTGAGGCATACGTTAAGAAACTACAGCCCGACAAACTCGAACCGAAGTCGGAGAAAGTCGTCTTTGTAGGATATCCGCGGGAAACCGTTGGGTACACCTTCTACAACCAAGCTGAGGGCAAAACTTTTGTCGCGAAGACCGGTACCTTTCTAGAGAAGGAGTTTCTCGCGAAAGGAGTAAGTGGGAGGAAGGTAGACCTCGATGAAATCGTTGATCCTGAACTCGAGATTCCGAGTGGCGCAACGGAAGCAATTCCGGAAACGTCCTCCGTGGAAGGAGTGGGAGAAACTGTCGAGGAAGATGTTCTACCTCGTAGGTCTGGTAGATCTCAGATCGCACCAGAATGGTATGGCAATATGGTTTGCACCGTCATGCTAGTCGAGCAAGACGAACCTACGAACTACAAGGAGGCGATGGAGAGTCTAGAGTCCGAGAAATGGCTTGAAGCCATGAAATCCGAAATAGGATCCATGTATGATAACCAAGTGTGGACCTTGGTGGATATTCCCGAAGGGCGCAAGGCCGTCGAGAATAAGTGGATCTTTAAGAAGAAGACTGATGCTGATGGCAATGTGACCGTCTATAAAGCTCGGCTTGTCGCAAAGGGTTTCCGACAAGTTCATGGAATTGACTACGATGAAACTTTTTCACCGGTAGCGATGCTTAAGTCTATTTGGATTTTGTTAGCGGTAGCTGCCTACTATGATTATGAAATCTGGCAGATGGACGTCAAAACGGCCTTCCTGAATGGAAACATTGAGGAAGAGTTGTACATGCTACAGACGGAAGGTTTTGTCGATCCAGGAAGTGCTAACAAGGTGTGCAAGCTTCAGCGATCCATCTATGGATTGAAGCAGGCATCTCGGAGCTGGAATCTTCGCTTTGATGAGGTAATCAAAGGTTTTGGATTTATCCAGAATGTGGAGGAGACCTGTATTTACAAGAAAATGAGTGGGAGCTCGGTTGTGTTCTTAGCACTGTATGTTGACGACATATTGCTAATAGGGAATGATGTGGAACTTCTGAATAGCGTGAAGGAATATTTAAACAGTAAGTTTTCCATGAAGGACTTAGGAGAAGCTGCGTATGTTTTAGGCATAAAAATCTATCGTGATAGATCAAGACGCCTATTAGCACTGAGTCAGAGTACTTATCTTGATAAAATATTGAAGCGTTTTCATATGGAGAAGGCAAAGAAGGGTTCTCTGCCGGTTATCAAGAATAAGATATTGCGTAAGGCGCAGTGTCCGGTGACGGAACTGGGTAAGGCCGAAATGACGAAACATCCTTATGCTTCAGCCATAGGATCGATCATGTATGCAATGTTGAGTACTAGACCGGATGTGGCATTAGCTCTAAGTTTGACAAGCCGGTTCCAGAGTAATCCTGGAATGCCGCATTGGATAGCTGTTAAGAGCATTCTTAAGTATCTCAATAAGACAAAGGAAATGTTCCTTGTGTATGGTGGCTGCGATGAGGAACTTGGCGTAACGGGTTACGTAGATGCAAGTTTCTGCTCAGACCCCGATGACAGTAAGTCACAGACAGGTTACGTGTTCAAGGTGAATGGAGGCGCCGTGTGCTGGAGAAGTGGGAAGCAACCCATAGTCGCACAATCTACAATGGAGTCGGAGTACATTGCTGCCTGCGAGGCCGCGAATGAAGCTGTGTGGCTAAGGAAGTTCGTCATCGAACTTGGAGTGTTCCCGAGCGTGCAAGACCCCGTGGTCCTCTTCTGCGACAATACGGGTGCCATTGCGAACGCCAAGGAGCCAAGGTCTCACTCCACCGCCAAACACATTCTCCGACGCTTCCACGTGATACGTCAGTACGTACAGGAAGGCGATGTGAAGATTTGCAAAGTGCATACGGATCTGAATGTGGCAGATCCGCTGACGAAGCCTCTTCCGCTTGATAAGCATGAACAGCACCAGTTAGCTATGGGTGTTAGGCTTTTACCAAGTTGTAATCTAGATTAAATTGTACTCTAGTGCAAGTGGGAGACTGAAGGAGATATGCCCTAGAGGCAATTAATAAAGTGTATTCTTTATCATATCTCGTTTGTTCATAATAGGTTTTTGTGTCATGCTAGAACCGTATTAAGCGGAAACATTAATGCGGGTGTGATACGTAAACAACAAGGTCCCTAGTAGCCTCTACTAAGACTAGTTTCGTTGCGCGATTGATGATCGAGGTTTCCCGGTCATGGGGCATGGCGCCGGTCGGCAATGAGAGTCATATCGCTGGAGAGTGATGTGATGGACATACCCAGATTTGGAGAACGTAGTCATTACACCTTTGACCGTGAGATCAACTCTTATTGATATTCCCCGAAGATAGTTTGATTGCACCAAACGTCGTATCTTATTTAGTATGACAATAACAGTGATACTTTTGGGTATTGGAAAGGAGTATTAAGACGAGGGGTCAAGAGCGGGATTTGCCAGTCCGCGTAGCAGGATAGATACTCTCGGGCCCACTCGGTGAGATCATGTCTAATGCGCTTGCAAGCATGTGACTAGGTCACGGAGACATGAGATCATGAACGAGTAGAAGATAGCGTCGTCGGTAACGAGGTCGGGATTAGGTATGGAGATATCTATGGAGCGACGCTCGGACATGCTAAGTATCGCTATGGTAAAAGGTCTAAGACTTCACGTTCAGGTTTGATAGATGAAAGTCATTCGTTATATCTCAGGGATTAATTCAGGGGGTCCAGGCCTACGGATTAGTCGTTGATCATTGAGGAGTCTTGATCATACCTCATATTATATCGAACCGCTAGGGTAACACACTTAAGGGGTTTCGACAAGACAACCGTAAAGGAAGGAGATCACCGGGAACGTCCCGGGAGAGGTCCGATGGAGATCGGGCAGCGCCGAAAGAGTTTTCGGAGCTAGGAAATATTATATATATTATGTTTGATATTAATTAGTGTTATTAATATGCAAATATGATTTTATATATTTATTTTCGAATTTATTAAGGCAGATTTCCCTAAATGGGCCTTCCGGACGAAAGAAGGCCCAAGAGGGGGGGGGGGAACCCCCTTGGGAATTCGGTGGGAGCCTAGGGGCCGGCCTAGGTGGGCCACAAGGGGCCCACCAGGGGGCCGGCGCACCCCCTTGGCCGAACCAGGCTGTGGGGGGTTAGTCCCACATTGCCTGGCTGGCAAGGTTGGCTCCCCTTGGGAGCCTATATAAGAAGGGGCACCCCCAGTCTTTTAATTCACCAATTAATTCCTGATTTCTCTATCGATCTCGTGGTTCCCAAGTTGGAGCCGCGCCGAGCAAGAGGAGTCGGGGATCTCCTCCACCATAGCCCGCTGCCGCGATGCTGGTGTTCCGGTCCAAGTCTTCCGCTGCTCGTCCTGGACTGGAGCTTCGGAGGCGTCGTCTCCACCGTATGTGTGCGACTCCCTGCGAGGTGCGGCGCTAGCGGTACTCGGAGGCCTGCTTCCTCTACACGACCTTGAGGTCGGCTACGTCGGTCTTCATCGACAACGTTTGTGCGGGAACGTATTCCCCGCTTTCGGTCTACAAGGGTACGTATTCCGATCTCCGTTCGTACTACTATATCTGCATAGAATAGATCTTGGCTAGTTTAAGGATATCGTTGCTAGGAATTTTTTTGTTTTCTGCACACGATCCCCCTTCACTTAGATGGAGCAAGAATGGCAGAGAAGCAGAGGAACGGAGGCCCGGACGATTGGAGAAGATGATATGCCCTCGCACTGCGGCGCAGTACTTATGCTTTGAAGAAATTCATCTCAGTCATCCGCCAAGCAACTGCTCCGAGAAGCTACATCCAGCCGTCCACGTGTCGTGTGGAGAGGCTAACCGTAGCCGCCCAGTTCATCCACTACGCACGGCAATCAAGGCGTCATCATCGTGACGCGAAAATTTCGCGCCTAGTTCGAGAGACGTGACAAATTCTGACCACAGTCAACTCTGACAGCGCGGCCCACCACGTCATGTAACATCCCGGGATTTATCCCAATTTAGATTTTAATTGTTTTCCTTTTTTTCATCATCATGACATCATATCGTCATGCTATTGTCACTTCATTTAATTTTTGCATTTAAATTTAAATCACACCCTTCAAATTCAAATTCTACTTTTAATTTCAAATGCAAATCAAATTAATTTAAATGTGTTATTCAAATTCTTTTTTTGAAATATTCAAACTAATATATTAAATCGTGTATTTTTAAAACTATAAATATTTGCCAAAAGTTATAAATCTTTTCTTGTCCTATTTGTTTTAAAACATGAAAACAAGAAAAGAATAAAAGAGGAAATAATTCAAACAAAAGAGAAATAAAACATGGGCCTACTTTATTTTTTTCTCCTGGCCCATCTCCTCCAACCCCCTCCAGGCCCAAAAGCCAGCCCGGCCCACTCCTCCTCACCTCTTCTTCTTCGTACGTAACAGAGGGGGAGAAACGTGACCACCTCTGTGGCCATGGACCCCACTGCTCCTCTTTTCCCCCTCCTTTAAATCGCTCCCCGAGCCTCCCCTGGAACCCTAGCTCTCTTCTCCTCCCTCCCCTGCGCCGCCCCCTTTTCTCTGTCTCCTTCATCCGCTGTTTTTCTCCACCACGCCCCACCGGAGCCACATCGTTGTCGCTCCGGCGACGTCGAAGAAGCCCCCTCCGGTCCAGGAGATTCACCGCGTCGTCGCCGTCCTCTCCCCCGAAAGAATTGATCCGGTAGCTGCTAGTGCCGTTGGCCTCGTCCCCGTCATCCTCGGCATCGTCGCCGCCGCTACAAATTCCCCGCCTTCGGTCGTCTCCGGCATGAACAACTACCCCGAGATCATTCGTTGTGAGCTTCTCTTCCCGTTCCCCCCGCTTCTTTGCTCGATTCCGTGTTGAAATCGATCAATTCATCCACGCCACCTCGGGTCGCCATGGATACCGTAACAAGCTCCAAGTCCGTTTTTCTCTGGTACTCGCCTCCTGCACTCAAACCCACACACACCTCGCACCGCACGCACGCGCGTTTGATGCCCACACCCTAGCGACGTCGTGCACACGTTCACGTGCCGCCAATCTCCGCTGCAGGTCACCGGAGTGCAGTTCATCTCCAGCTTCGTGTTCAGAAAGACTGAACTTTCGGGTTCAGTTTCGTCAGAAGAAACCGTGTTTGTTTAACACCTTAAATAAAATATGTACCGTAGCGTATCACCAACACTCGACCGGCCGGGGGGCCAGCAGTACCATTCCTTGCGCGTCTCGACGCGAGTTCGAATCACATTGGGCGCGATGGACATAATGCCCACCTTTTTCCTTTTCCGCCCCACTGACAAGCGGGCCCCGCTGGTCAGTTACCGCGGGAGCCCGCACATCACACCGCAGGTCGCGTGGCACCTGGGCCCGCCTGGCAGCCACAGGTGTGGATTCTGTTTCGGTGAGAAAGGTTCTGAGAAGAATCTCTACGTGGGAAACTTGCACCAGAGCCCCTGCTCTCTGGTTTTTCGCACCTAAGCCCCCCGAGACACTTTTTCCATCACGAAAAAGTCCTGTATTTTGCAGAAAGAACCCTGATAATAAAATGCTAATATCTTTTAATCTACAAGTCTAAATAAAATAATCTTTATATGTTTTATTATCAAAAAAATGCAATGAATATTAATATGCCATTTTTCATCTGTTATTTTAATTTCTTACTGCAATTTGTTAATTGCAACTAAATAATTCAATATGGAATGTGTGGGGTAATAAATATATAATGCCCTATTCCATTTAATTTCATTAAATCACCCATGCCATGTGTTGCCATGTTAACCAACATTTAATATTGCTCGTAAATAAATAACTTGCACCTAAATACTAATTGTCGGGGTTGCTTTCCCGCTTAAATGGAATTACCTGCATTGTATTGCATCTTGCCATGTCATGCATCATTCTCATATGATCATGCTGGATCTTTTGCCATAGTTGTAAAATGCATCTTTTACGCTTTCCAGTGTTTGTTGCTTCTTCGCGGATAAGACGTTGAGATGTGTGAGCAACGACAAGATCTGCTTCCATGCGGGATTCCAGGCAAGCAAAGTTTGCTTGTTCACCTATACATTGTCTTTCATTCCTGCTGTTGATCTCTGCTACCCTAGTATTCGATTCTTTATTGTGATCCCATCACATGTTTATCCTGCAGCCTATACAGCTTTATGCCCACATCCCATCACCTGTTGTTTGTTTATCTGTTAGCCTTGCGAGTCGTAGCGCATGCTTAGAGTTGGTTGTGCGAGTCGTCCGTTGGTCTTATGTTTCATCTGCTTAGTATGATAGATTGTTCTACTTTAATAAAATGATTGTTTTCTCTTTTTTGCACTTTTTGAGGTGTTTTGCCTTGTCTGAATTTTGTATTGGGGTATTATAATTAAAAGATAAGGCCCCAGGCGGAAGGCCTTGCGAGGTGCTTTGTTCTGCTCAGTGTCGACCTAGGAACTGAGATTTAGTCATCGGATCCAATTTTGAGCGCACTAACCACTTGTGGGAGGGCCTATGGAGCCCACCTCGACTTTGAACGGATCCACAACTTGTCCATGTGCCGCAAGTAGTTCGGGTTTTCCATTTGCTCATATGCATGTGCATGATGATGATGATGATGATGATGAGAGGTTATGTAAGACGGGGGGTCGTATAGGTGCGGTACGACACGAAGCGGACAGTTCCTACTGTGGTTTGAGCCGCATGGTGGCGTAGTCGCAAACTAATGAGTCCGCAATTGAGATTCGGCCAGACTCCTGACGCGGGTAACAACTCATATGGGTGGCACTTGGACTTGCTGTAGTGAAGGAACGAGTCGTGTTGAGATGCCCTGATGCTTGCTTGGGTTGATCATACGAGTATGGGTACAGTAGTGCGCCCCTGCAGGGTATAATCTTATCGATGAGCCGTGTCCACGGTTATGGACGACTTTGGTGATGATGCTGGCTAACAAGATCTAGATAACTTGCACCTAAATTAATGTTAATTAATTTGACAAGTAATATAGAATTACTTTCAGAATAAATTATAATTAAAACTGTTCAACGTGTGAGTTTCCCGAATTGCTTCCTCATATTTGGTTGAGGGGGTTAATTCGAGAATGGGTTATGATTGGTGTTAGTTGTAGATTTTTACTTTATACGCTCTCTTGTCCCTCTCTAATTAGACGGAAGTTGTAGCGTGTCTCTTTAGGTTGCTAGTGCTGCTGCCGCTAAGTCCACCTAACCCCATATTTTGGAGATGGTGTAGAAAGTAGGCAAGTCGGTTTTGCTTGCTAGGGAGTGCCCTGACCCTCTTTTGGGTTATGCTTTATGTGCAGTTAACAGGTTTGAAGTCTGACGATGTTAGCTTGGGAATCCCTCCAGCTTGGCTGGGCAGGGATATGGCGCCATCGCTTATCTTCAGGACTCTTAGTCCAATTTGCATCTTATCCGTAGTCAGATACTTTTTTGCTTCCGCTGTCATTTGTATCTTTGTATAGTAATATTTGTATCTTGACTCGTTTGAGTTGTTATTGTATTTATCTTTTTTTGTATTTGTGGATGTATCGGAACTGTTGTAATGTTATCACAATTCCACCACATAATGTGCATGCTTCGGCGTGCACATTATGTCTGGTGGGCGACCTAAAATCGTTATTATGCGGATTTCGGCGGGATCGCTGAAATCTACATAGTACCGATTTTAGGGCGTCACAAAGTGGTATCAGAGCCTTGGTTTCGATCTCCTTGTTGTTTCGATACGAATGGTTATCGAAGCCGCGTGTCCGCAAAAGCCTGTAGGATAACCTCGCTAACAGTCGTTGTTTCTAGAGTGTCAAAACTATTTCACTTAAATTATTTTTGAAAAATATCTCAATAGGTTACTTTTTACTCCTTACCTCTATTCTATTTCTCCTCGTACCTTATTTGTTTTGGAGTCTCTTCTCTTATCCAACTTTCAAAGTTTAGGATCCTACGTGTGGGTTGACGTTCTCTTGCCTTTATCCTATTAGGGCTCGATCTTCGGGAATCTTCATCGATGTGGTCAACTCTTTTGTTAGTGGTGTCGACAATTTTCGGGTGGAGCAACAATCCCTTGTTAGTGGTGTCGAGAAGTTCTTCACGGAGCCTGAAGACTCGATGGTTACCCCTCTCTTCTTGTGGTCTCGGCGTGGATCGCGGGACGCAATCCCTTGTTAGTGGTGTCGATTGTAACATCCCGGGATTTATCCCAATTTAGATTTTAATTGTTTTCCTTTTTTGCATCATCATGACATCATATCATCATGCTATTGTCACTTCATTTAATTTTTGCATTTAAATTTAAATCACACCCTTCAAATTCAAATTCCACTTTTAATTTCAAATGCAAATCAAATTAATTTAAAAGTGTTATTTAAATTCTTTTTTTCAAATATTCAAACTAATATATTAAACCATGTATTTTTAAAACTATAAATATTTGCCCAAAGTTATAAATCTTTTCTTCTCCTATTTGTTTTAAAACATGAAAATAGGAAAAGAATAAAAGAAGGAAATAATAAAAACAAAAGAGAAATAAAACATGGCCCTACTTTTTTTTCTCCTGGCCCATCTCCTCCAACCCCCTCCAGGCCCAAAAGCCAGCCCGACCCACTCCTCCTCACCTCTTCTTCTCCGTACGGAAAAGAGGGGGAGAAACGTGACCACCTCCGTGGCCATGGCCCCCACTGCTCCTCTTTTGCCCCTCCTTTAAATCGCTCCCCGAGCCTCTCCCTGGAACACTAGCTCTCTTCTCCTCCCTCCCCTGTGCCGCCCCCCTTTTCTCGGTCTCCTTCCTCCGCTGTTTTTCTCCACCACGCCCCACCGGAGCCACATCGTCGTCGCTCCGGCGACGTCGAAGAAGTCCCCTCCGGTCCAGGAGATTCACCGTGCCGTCGCCGTCCTCTCCCCCGAAAGAATTGAGCCGGTAGCTGCTAGGGCCGTTGGCCTCGTCCCCGTTGTCCTCGGCATCGTCGCCGCCGCCACAAATTCCCCGCCTCCGGTCGTCTCCGGCATGAACAACTACCCCGAGATCATTCGCTGTGAGCTTCTCTTCCCGTCCCCCCCCAGCTTCGTTGCTCGATTCCGTGTTGAAATTGATGAATTCATCCACGCCACCTCGGGTCGCCATGGATACCGTAACAAGCTCCAAGTCCGTTTTTCTCCGGTACTCACCTCCTGCACTCAAACCCGCACACACCTCGCACCGCACGCACGCGCATTTGATGCCCACACCCTAGCGACGTCCTGCACACGTTCACGCGCCGCCAATCCCCGCTGCAGGTCGCCGGAGTGCAGTTCATCTCCAGCTTCGTGTTCGGAAAGAGTGAACGTTCAGGTTCAGTTTTGTCAGAAGAAACCGTGTATGTTTAACACCTTAAATAAAATCTGTACAGTAGCGTATCACCAACACTCGACCGGCCGGGTGTCCAGCAGCACCGTTCCTTGCACGTCTCGACGCGAGTTCGAATCACATTGGGCGCGATGGACATAATGCCTACCTTTTTCCTTTTCCGCCCCACTGACAGGCGGGCCCCGCTGGTCAGTGACCGCGGGAGCCCGCACATCACACCGCACGTCGCGTGGCACCTAGGCCCGCCTGGCAGCCACAGGTGTGGACTCTGTTTCGGTGAGAAAGGTTCTGAGAAGAATCTCTACGTGGGAAACTTGCACCAGAACCCCTGCTCTCTGGTTTTTCGCACCTAAGCCCCCCGAGACACTTTTTCCATCACGAAAAAGTCCTGTATTTTGCATAAAGAACCCTAATAATAAAATGCTAATATCTTTTAATCTACAACTCTAAATAAAATAATCTTTATATGTTTTAAAATCAGAAAATTGCAATGAATATTAATATGACATTTGAATGCCATTTTGCATCTGTTATTTGAATTGCTTACTGTAATTTGTTAATTGCAACTAAATAATTAAATATGGAATGTGTGGGGTAATAAATATATAATGCCATATTCCATTTAATTTAACTAGATCACCCATGCTATGTGTTGCCATGTTAACCAACATTTAATATTGCTGGTAAATAAATAACTTGCACCCAAATATTAATTGTCGGGGTTGCTTTCCCGCTTAAATGGGATTACTTGCATTGTATTGCATCTTGCCATGTCATGCGTCATTCTCATATGATCATGCTGGATCTTTTGCCGTAGTTGCAAAATGCATCTTTTACGCTTTCCAGTGTTTGTTGCTTCTTCGCGGATAAGACATTGAGATGTGTGAGCAACGGCAAGATCAGCTTCCATGCTGGATTCCAGGCAAGCAAAGTTTGCTTGTTTACCTATACATTGTCTTTCATTCTTGCCGTTGATCTCTGCTACCCTAGTAATCGACTCTTTATTGCGATCCCATCACATGTTTATCCTGCAGCCTATACATCTTTATCCCCACATCCCATCACCTGTTGTATGTTTATCTGTTAGCCTTGTGTAACGTACCTGCACTTAAAAATATGGCAGGTACCTGTGTATAGTGCAAACCCCTGGATCGATTCATTTGTACACACAGTTTACGATGAATATCACAACATGGTATCAATATTACACGAATAATCCAGACTTGGTAAAAACATATAGTTCGATACATCTTTGCATAGCTTAAAGCTAGCTCAAAACAATAAAGCAGCGGAAATAAATCTTCAATGAGCCTCCAACTTCATGATACGCCACAGGAGAAAACATGTTGGTGCAGACCCGAAACCCAAACGTAGTCCTTACTCTTCGTCAGAAATTTCTGCAACAAATAATAATTTGCAACAGAGTGGGTCAGATTCCATTAGAAATGGAGTCTGGCAAGTGACACTATGGTGGACACTTAATGGAATAACTCTATAGCCTATATGCATATTTGGCTGGTGGAGCTCAAGGCTAATTTGCATAAAGCCAATTTTTTCCCTACTCTTTTGAAAACACTTTCTTCAAATCAAGACAAGTATGGCATGAAAACCATAATCTCATCTTCCCTTGTTCACCCATCAACTTTTAACTTAGAAATTGGAATGTTGGGAGCCTCCGTTGAATCCTTGATCAGCTGCTCAAATTGTCCGTATCCGGGGACACGGCTAAGTACTTAGTTTTACACTCTGCAGAGGTTGTGCACTTTCACCACGAGACTCAAACAACCCTTCTGTCCTTGATCCTCATGTCGTTTCCCTCCAAAATTTCTAACACATCAAACAAGACACAAATAAACATACAAACGAAATAACCATACAAAAATATGTTATGCATGATGTGCAAAATATTTCTAAGAACTAGAGTTGCATGCCATGCCAAGAAATTATTCTAAGTGAATGCAAGGCAAGTGTGTTAGCCAAATATGACTAAGGACCAAGGTCATAAAATCAATTGCTATAAGTCAACTTGACTAAGTTGTAAGACTGCTCCTAGTCTTCATCATGTTTGATCTTGAATTCTTCAACTCCCTTGTAGTTTCCTTAATCTTCAATTAGCACTCTAAGGACTTGGTCAGAATCACTAAGGACTTGGTTTATGTCCATAGTGGAAAAAGATTAGGTAGACATAAAAAGATACAGAGAAGATATAGTTGATCTCCCAGGCTTCATCTCCAGACTTATAACTTTCTCCTTGGTGATGTCTTCATTGAATCATGTAGACTTGATGGTTCTTCAGACTTGATGATTTGTATATCACCAGGGCTGGTCTTCGATATAACTTAGCCACCACGAGGTCTAAGAGAGAAGAAAAGAAAAGAGAGAAATACTTAGAGAAATAAAGGGGGTCTGTCTTCTTGAAGTTCTTCTAAGTGCTTCTACTTTTTAGAGCTGCTTCCGGAGTCTGTTTTCTTCTAAGTCTTCGTTGGCCTTCTAGTCTTCATATTGAATTTCCCAAGTATCTAAGTGCGTAATCACTTCACCAAAACACTATGTCGAAAATAAACCTAATTTAGAGAAAAACAATAACTATACAATAAATATGCAATGCATGCAATGCAATGTTTAATCACAAGAAAACATCAAACTTGATAAAGTTTTCTGTGCTAAATTTTCTAAGGAAAAGAGTTGTCAACTTATTATCAAATATTTTCTAAGGACGAAATTACTTTTTTTGAGGATGCAAAATATTTCTAAATACTTTTTGTGACCAAAGTGGTCATAATATGCCTAAGTACTTTATAATTTCGAAAAGATGATGAAATTAATTTTAATATATTTTAATTAATTTTTATACATTCAAATATCATTTAAAAGTATTAAATCAGTTTTATTTACAAAATAAACAGAAAATTATTCCACAAAGATTAGTAGAAAATTCCTACTGCAAATACTTAGTCATTAAAATTAATAGTAGTTGGAATTACTCAAAAATAATATTTCTATCAAAAGTTATGTCAAAATTACTCAAAATTTATTCAATTTAAAATTATGATTTTGAAATCGTCCAAATAATACTAAAAAATATTTTCTAACAGTGTAATCATATAACACATACTCCAAGGTTTTTAAAACAATTTTATTTAAAATTTTTGGACTTATGGATTTACATCTAAGTCAAATTTACTCATACTCTTAATTTGAAATTTGAATAAATTAAACAAACTTAAAACAGAAAATTAACAGTGCTAAAATATTCTACAAGTTGAGAGCTTTAAAAAAATATAAAGTTTGTTAAATTTGGCCAAACCAAATAAAAGTTATAATGAATCTATGTTCTAGGGTCTTTTCTGCAAAATTGCCAGATTAAAACTAAATAGAAAAAAAATCAATTTCCACGCGGCGCTGACTGTACGCTGACGAGGTGCTGACTGGGCATGACGTGGCTTCCTCTGATTGGAAGATACCGGTTCAAGTAAGGCATCTAATCTGTGCCAACGGATCTTGATCCAACGGTCTTGATGGGTTTGACCAAAACCGAGCGTCGCCGGTGGCCGGAGTTGCTGCGGGAGCGGCGGTGCCATGGCCGGAAACATGAAACCGGCGATACAGGGGGGTTCGGGCTAGAGAATGGGTACCTGGCGGCAGAGGAGGACGAAGCAGTGTCGATGGCGTAGTGGCGGTCCTCGGCGCGTCGTCTTCTTCTCCAAATCACTCGCCGGAGTTTAACGGAGCGGCGGCGAGCTTCGATCGTGGACAAACAACTCGATATATTGTAGGAAAGAGCAAACGAAGACGTCTCACGGATGCGTACAATGACGAGGAATCGGGAGAGAGGAGTGCGAGCGCTCGGGCAGTTTCTACTCACCGGAACAGAGGAAAACCGACGGCGGCAATCACGGATGATCTCGAGCTCGCCTTTGGCAGGCTGGAGGCAATTTTGTTTAGGGTTTGGGGTCCAGAAAACGGCGGCGGGCTTAGGTATAAATAGGAGGTGCACGGGGACGAGTTCATCGAGCACACGGCTCGGATTCAAGTCGTGAACGGATCGGAGTTCACCGGAGTCCCGACGAGATACGCATGGAGATGATGACAGGTGGGGTCTGCGCGTCAGTGAGAGAGGAGGGAGGTGGGCTTCTGCTGGGCTGCTCCTGGGCCGCTCACGCTCCGCGCGCAGGAAGGAGAGCAGTGGGCTTCGGCCCAGTTAGCTCGAGAGGGCGACCTGTTCTATTTTTTTTTGACAAAACATTTCTCTGTTTTCAAACTTTTAAATCAAATTTGATTTTAAAACTTAACCAAAACTTTTCAGAAAAAATCATAAAAATATGTTTTGGAAAGATAATTTAATTTAGAACTTTTTGGTTGTATTCTTGCCCAAAATAAAATTAATAAATTGGAATATTATAAAAGATACAAATAACATGTTTACGGAATAATTTCCAAAACAAACATAAAACTAAATATTAAAATTCAAGCTCTTATTTAATTTAAGCAACATGATGAAATGATGTTGATGCATGAATGCATGAGTGCATGAATGAATTTCTTAAATTCTCTTTTCAAAGTAACATACGAAGTAATTTTTAAAAGTTTTAAATTTTTCTGATTTTTTTCAATTCCCAGGATGTTACAGACTACCACCCTTAAAAGGAATCTCGTCCTCGAGATTCGAGAAGGCTAGCAAAAGGTTGTGACTGGTTTAACTGTGTCGGCTACCACCCTTAAAAGGAATCTTTGTTGGTATCAAAACTTCAATATAACAACTTGATTTAGAAAGTACCGTTCACTTCTTCCACGGTGATGTGGTTCACATATCCTTTATCAAAAGGATTTGGCTTGACAGCGGCTTCGGCCTCTTTCTTTTCTGGGCAGTCAGTGGAGTAGTGTCCTTGCTTCTTGCAGTTGTAACATGTGATATGATTGATGTTTTTCTTGGGTTCCCCATTTGGACGGTGATTGTGGTTAGGAGCATCGTGTCTGTTTCCCTTGAATCCACTATTATGTTCATGATGCTTGTGGTTGCTTCCTCCACTATGGTGGTTTCCAAGTTTGTGACCATGGTTCCCATCATGAACAAAATGTTTCTTGAATGAGGGTTCAGAGGATTGCTTGTTCATCTTCCTCTTCCTGTTTTCAGCTTTCTTCATGCTATCTTCAAGGGTGATTGCTTGATCAAGAAGTATCTGATAGTTTGGAGCATAAGCAACCGTCAGAGGTATCTTCAGCTCATCAGATAGTCCCTTGAGAAATTTTGCCTTCCTCTTAGCATCTGTATCAATGTCCTCAGGAGCATATCAAGACAAGGCATGAAAGTCATCCATGTACTCCTTAAGACTTATGTTACCCTGTCGCAGATTGCGAAACTCCTCCTGTTTCAGATTCATAATCCACATAGAGACATGAGCATTACGAAATCCTTCCTTGAATTCCTCCCAGGTCAAGGTGTCCAATGGGTGAGTAATCTGATAAGTTTCCCACCATTGGGCAGTAGGTCCTTCAAGTAGATGTGCGGTGAACCTGACTTTCTCAGCATCATCGCATTCAGTTGTCACCAGATCCTTTTGCACAGAACGCAGCCAGTCATCAGCTACCATTGGCTCAGCTGAGGTTGAGAACTTGTTTGGCCTAAGCCTTAGAAATCTGGTAAGCCTGTCCACTTGGGGAGGTGGTGCCGGTGGAGGATTGTTGTTGTTGTTGTTGTTATTGTTGTTGTGGCTCGCTGCAATAAACTGAGTCATCATAGTCAGCAACTGGGCTTGGGCGGCCATCAACTGCTGCATAGCATCATTGTTGTTGTTGTTGTTGTTCCCAGGAGCACGTCGGGGAGGCATCTGTGGGTTTTTGCATAAATGAGTAAAAGATAGATAGATCTAGGAGAAAGAAATTCCTACCCATACAAGCAATTGCACAATCAACCACAATCATTAAATTTCCAAACTTTTATTTCAAAATCCTAACTAATCGTTTTCGAACGAAGTACACCGATATAATGGAGAACACATACGATGATACTGCCATACCACAATTTGATAGGTCAATACATCATTAGGATCTCATTACTCTAATAGATAGGTGGTCTAGTCTATCTTCTTCCTGAGTGCATGAAGTTCCTCTTCTATTTCCTTGAGTTCATCAAGATACTTTTGGGTGTTATGAAGCCTAAATCGAAGTCTTCTTCCAAGGTTCTCGATGGCTTCGCATGCTGCACTTCTTGCTGAATCAAAGAATGATGTGTAAGTATTGGGTTGGTGAACATGCAGTAGTCCTTGGTCTTGTGGTCATCTTCTTTGCTTTTGTATAGATGGAGTTGCACCCACCAGTACTCTTGACCTTCACCCATGAAAGGAAATCCCTTGTATACTGCTTCTCCTTCAAAGCCCAATCTCTTCATGTTATCTTTAAGTGCTCTTGGAAAATCAGTCTCACATTGTAGGGTCATGGTCATCACTGGTCCCTTCTTGAGTCATTCAAAGAGGTTGGTCGTATAAAAAGAAGATATAGTATTTTTAGAAAGCAAATAGATAAGATAGTTACAAGAAGGAAAATTAGTAAAGTTTTGTTTTAGCAAACTGAATAAAATAGATTTTAAATCCTATGGTCAAACCTATTTCTATCCAAACTTAGGGGTTTCGAACCTACAGGCAACACAGTGCTCTGATACCATCTGTAACGTACCTGCACTTAAAAATATGGCAGGTACCTGTGTATAGTGCAAACCCTTGGATCGATTCATTTGCACACACAGTTTACGATGAATATCACAACATGGTATCAATATTACACGAATAATCCAGACTTAGTAAAAGCATGTAGTTCGATACATCTTTGCATAGCTTAAAGCTAGCTCAAAACAATAAAGCAGCGGAAATAAATCTTCAATGAGCCTCCAACTTCATGATACGCCACAGGCGAAAACATGTTGGTGCAGACCCGAAACCCAAACGTAGTCCTTACTCTTCGTCAGAAATTTCTGCAACAAATAATAATTTGCAACAGAGTGGGTCAGATTCCATTAGAAATGGAGTCTGGCAAGTGACACTATGGTGGACACTTAATGGAATAACTCTATAGCCTATATGCATATTTGGCTGGTGGAGCTCAAGGCTAATTTGCATAAAGCCAATTTTTTTCCTACTCTTTTGAAAACACTTTCTTTAAATCAAGACAAGTATGGCATGAAAACCATAATCTCATCTTCCCTTGTTCACCCATCAACTTTTAACTTAGAAATTGGAATGTTGGGAGCCTTCGTTGAATCCTTGATCAGCTGCTCAAATTGTCCGTATCCGGGGACACGGCTAAGTTCTTAGTTTTACACTCTGCAGAGGTTGTGCACTTTCACCACGAGACTCAAACAACCCTTCTGTCCTTGACCCTCATGTAGTGAAAAACAAAGGAGAAGCCTGAGACGAGACCTTTGGAGAAAACTCAAGGCAGAGCCATTAGACCACGTGGCTGCACTGGAAACATCTTCACTTGGAGAAAACTTTGGTCCCTTTGTTCTTGGGTGGCCATCCTCAAGTGTACGTACTCAGGTTCACTCATCTAAATGAGCCTGGGTCTTAGCCAGGTGCACCCACCTAAATGAGCCTAAGCAGACACTCAACTCTAACCTCCATCCTCTTGCCACATCCACCCAGAAGTTTCTTTAACTTAGTAGAAATTAACTTTTCACAAAACAACTTTTGCATTGCATCAATATTTCTACCAAGTTACCCATAGGATTCTAGACACAACTAGTGTAAGGGATATAGTAGTTTCAGCATAGCAATACTATCCAACACATGCATATAAGAAACACACTAAGTAATGCGTAGAAGATACTTAGGAAATTTATGAGGGTGTGCCACTTGCCTTGGCAACAGGAAGAATAGCAACATCAGCTGCAATAGTTGTCGTTTCCCTCCGAAATTGCTAACACATCAAACAAGACACAAATAAACATACAAACAAAATAACCATACAAAAAATATGTTATGCATGATGTGCAAAATATTTCTAAGAACTAGAGATGCATGCCATGCCAAGAAATTATTCTAAGTGAATGCAAGGCAAGTGTGTTAGCCAAATATGACTAAGGACCAAGGTCATAAAATCAATTGCTATAAGTCAACTTGACTAAGCTGTAAGACTGCTCCTAGTCTTCATCATGTTTGATCTTGAATTCTTCAACTCCCTTGTAGTTTCCTTCATCTTCAATTAGCACTCTAAGGACTTGGTCAGAATCACTAAGGACTTGGTTTATGTCCAAATTGGAAAAAGAATAGGGAGACAGAAAAAGATACAGAGAAGATATAGTTGATCTCCCAGGCTTCATCTCCAGACTTATAACTTTCTCCTTGGTGATGTCTTCATTGAATCATGTAGACTTGATGGTTCTTCAGACTTGATGATTTGTATATCACCAGGGCTGGTTTTCGATATAACTTAGCAACCACGAGGTCTAAGAGAGAAGAAAAGAAAAGAGAGAAAGACTTAGAGAAATAAAGGGGGTCTGTCTTCTTGAAGTTCTTCTAAGTGCTTCTACTTTTTAGAGCTGCTTTCGGAGTCTGTTTTCTTCTAAGTCTTTGTTGGCCTTCTAGTCTTCATATTGAATTTCCCAAGTATCTAAGTGCATAATCACTTTACCAAAACACTATGTCAAAAATAAACCTAATTTAGAGAAAAACAATAACTATACAATAAATATGCAATGCATGCAATGCAATGTTTAATCACAAGAAAACATAAAACTTGATAAAGATTTTTGTGCTAAATTTTCTAAGGAAAAGAGTTGTCAACTTATTATCGAATATTTTCTAAGGACGAAATTACTTTGTTTGAGGATGCAAAATATTTCTAAATATTTTTTGTGACCAAAGTGGTCATAATATGCCTAAGTACTTTATAGTTTTGAAAAGATGATGAAATTAATTTTAATATATTTTAATTAATTTTTATACATTAAAATATCATTTAAAAGTATTAAATCAGTTTTATTTACAAAATAAACAGAAAATTATTCCACAAAGATTAGTAGAAAATTCCTACTGCAAATACTTAGTCATTAAAATTAATAGTAGTTGGATTTACTGAAAAATAATATTTCTATCAAAAGTTATGTCAAAATTACTCAAACTTTATTCAATTTAAAATTATGATTTTGAAATAGTCCAAATAATACTGAAAAATATTTTCTAACAGTGTAATCATGTAACACATACTCCAAGGTTTTTAAAATAATTTTATTTAAAATTTTTGGACTTATGGATTTACATCTAAGTCAAATTTACTCAAACTCTTAATTTGAAATTAGAATAATTTAAACAAATTCAAAACAGAAAATTAACAGTGCTTAAATATTCTACAAGTCGAGAGCTTTTCAAAAATATGAAGTTTGTTAAATTTGGCCAAACCAACTAAAAGTTATAATGAATCTAAGTTCTGGGGTCTTTTCTGCAAAATTGCCAGATTGAACCTAAATAGAAAAAAAATCAATTTCCACGCGGCGCTGACTGTACGCTGACGAGGTGCTGACTGGGCATGACGTGGCTTCCTCTGATTGGAAGATACCGGTTCGAGTAAGGCATCTAATATGTGCCAACGGATCTTGATCCAACGGTCTAGATGGGTTTGACCAAAACCGAGCGGCGCCGGTGGCCGGAGTTGCTGCGGGAGCGGCGGTGCCATGGCCGGAAACACGAAACCGGCGATACAGGGGGGTTCGGGCAAGAGAATGGGTACCTAGCGGCAGAGGAGGACGAGGCAGTGTCGATGGCGTGGTGGCGGTCCTCGGCGCGTCGTCTTCTTCTCCAAATCACTCGCCGGAGTTTAACGGAGCGGCGGCGAGCTTTGATCGTGGACAAACAGCTCAATCTGTTGTAGGAAAGAGCAAACGAAGACGTCTCACGGATGCGTACAATGACGGGGAATCGGGAGAGAGGCGTGCGAGCGCTCGGGCAGTTTCTACTCACCGGAACAGAGGAAAACCGACGGCGGCAATCGCGGATGATCTCGAGCTCGCCTTCGGCAGGCTGGAGGCGATTTTGTTTAGGGTTTGGGGTGCAGAAAACGGCGGCGGCTTAGGTATAAATAGGAGGTGCACGGGGACGAGTTCATCGAGCACACGGCTCGGATTCAAGTCGTGAACGGATCGGAGTTCACCGGAGTCCCGACGAGATACGCGTGGAGATGATGACAGGTGGGGTCCGTGCGTCAGTGAGAGAGGAGGGAGGTGGGCTTCTGCTGGGCTGCTCCTGGGCCGCTCGTGCTGCGCGCGCAGGAAGGAGAGCAGTGGGCTTCGGCCCAGTTAGCTCGAGAGGGCGACCCGTTCTAATTTTTTTGACAAAACATTTCTCTGTTTTCAAACTTTTAAATCAAATTTGATTTTAAAACTTAACCAAAACTTTTCAGAAAAAATCATAAAAATATGTTTTGGAAAGCTAATTTAATTTAGAACTTTTTGGTAGTATTCTTTCCCAAAATAAAATTAATAAATTGGAATATTATAAAAGATACAAATAACATGTTTATGGAATAATTTCCAAAACAAACATAAAACTAAATATTAAAATTCAAGCTCTTATTTAATTTAAGAAACATGATGAAATGATGTTGATGCATGAATGAATTTCTTAAATTCTCTTTTCAAAGTAACATACGAAGTAATTTTTAAAAGTTTAAATTTTTCTGATTTTTTTCAATTCCCAGGATGTTACCCCTTGCGAGTCGTAGCGTATGCTTAGAGTTGGTTGTGCGAGTCATCCGTTGGTCTTATGTTTCATCTGCTTAGTATGATAGATTGTTCTACTTTAATAAAATGATATATTGTATTGGGGAATTAGAATTAAAAGATAAGGCACCAGGCGGAAGGCCTTGCGAGGTGCTTTGTTCTGCTCAGTGTCGACCTAGGAACTGAGATTTTGTCCTCGGATCCAATTTTGAGCGCACTAACCACTTGTGGTAGGCCCTATGGAGCCCCCCTCGACTTTGAACGGATCCACAGCTTGTCCATGTGTCGCAAGTAGTTCGGGTTTTCCATTTACTCATATGCATGTGCATGATGATGATGATGATGAGAGGTTATGTGAGACGGGGGGTCATATAGGTGCGGTACGACACGAAGCGGACAGTTCCTACTGTGGTTTGAGCCGCATGGTGGCGTAGTCACAAACTAATGAGTCCCCTATTGCAATTCGGTCGGACTTCTGACGCGGGTAACAACTCATATGGGTGGCACTTGGACTTGCTGTAGTGAAGGAACGAGTCGTGTTGAGATACCCTGATGCTTGGTTGGGTTGATCATACGAGTATGGGTACAGTAGTGCACCCCTGCAGGGTATAATCTTATCGATGAGCCGTGTCCACGGTTATGGTCGACTTTGGTGATAATGCTGGCTAACAAGATCGAGATAACTTGCACCTAAATTAATGTTAATTAATTTTACTAGTAATATAGAATTACTTTCGCAATAAATTATAATTAAAACAGTTCAACGTGTGAGTTTCCCGAATTGCTTCCTCATATTTGGTTGAGGGGGTTAATTCGAGAATGGGTTATGATTGGTGTTAGTTGTAGATGTTTACTTTATACGCTCTCTTATCCCTCTCTAATTAGACGGAAGTTGTAGCGTGTCTCTTTAGGTTGCTAGTGCTGCTGCCGCTAAGTCCACCTAACCCCATATTTTGGGAGATGGTGTAGCAAGTAGGAAAGTCGGTTTTGCTTGCCAGGGAGTGCCCTGACCCTCTTTTGGGTTATGCTTTATGTGCAGTTAACAGGTTTGAAGTCTGACGACGTTAGCTTGGGAATCTCTCCGGCTTGGCTGGGCAGGGATATGGCGCCATCGCTTATCTTCAGGACTCTTAGTCCAATTTGCATCTTATCCGTAGTCGGATACTATTTTGCTTCTGCTGTCATTTGTATCTTTGTATTGTAATATTTGTATCTTGACTCGTTTGAGTCGTTGTTGTATTTATCTTCTGTTGTATTTGTGGATGTATCGGAACTGTTGTAATGTTATCACAATTCCACCTACATAATGCGCATGCTTCGGCGTGCACATTATTTCTGGTGGGCAACATAAAATCGTTATTATGCGGATTTCGGCGGGATCGCTTAAATCTACATAGTACCGATTTTAGGGCGTCACACGTCATGTCCCATCGAGCACAGAAGCGTGTCACGAAGCGTCATCGAGGACGTCAGCAAGACAGTCTGGAGAAGACAAGGAGAAACAAGGCAACTCGAACGCAAGATTCGAGTAGTAATCTTCATAGCTGAAAACAACAGAGGACAGTGCACTGATCTGAGAACCCGAAACAATTATTCGGGTGGCAAAGAACATTGAGTAAGCTCAAGCAGCCGAATCAATATACAAGTAAGCCGACAGGCCGAATAGAAGCAAACTTCACAAGGAGATCAAGACAAAGTAAATTGACTTCACAGGTTACTCCCATCGGGAGTGTCCTATTCGACTGAAGAAAGCGAGTTCAAGCTCAAGAACAAGCAGTCCGGCGGCGGGCCCAAGAGGAAGAAGTCCTTTGCCCGACTCTACGATCCGACCAAGCACTCGGGGGCTACTGACGTGGGGCTACCTTTCGACTAGCCCACGATGAGGCTACCTGGGCCGCGCTGAGTTGGAGAAAGCCCATAGAAGGCCAACTAGGGGTGCCGTGTAAGCTAGTCCAAGTCGGTAAGGTCTCATAACCTGCCATATCTGTAATTGCCGTCGGCATCGATCACTCGAGACCTGGCTGACCTATAAACGCTAGTAGGGTCGCTCGTCTCAAGACACGAAAATAGCTGCCACCACAAACCCTAGCGAGATCGTAATCTCGCCATTGTAACCGCTACTCGCCATCAATTCCAGACAAGCAGGAGTAGGGTGTTATCCTCCGGGAGCATGAACCTGGGTAAATTCCCCGCTTGTCAGCCGTCGTGATCACCAACGCTTATCTCTTTCCCCCTAAATCAACCCGGGGTGCACAACCCTGGGATTTGCCGAGTTACACCCTCGTCAGCTGAGGCCGTGACTGAAGAGGCCACAGGCCCCACTGAGGAGGTGCCTCAAGGGGAGGCGGCTACGCCTCGGGCGGAGGCTGCAGAGCCTCAAGCGGAGGAGGACGCGCCTCGCCCTGAGGCCTCTAGGCCGTTCCCTGAGCCAATGGTGGTGGAGGCTTCGGAGGAGAGCATCTCCACTCCACCTCGCGCTCCTACTCCCCCTCGCGCGGTCACGCCTCCGCACGAGACGACTCCGCCGCGCGAGCCAATGCCGCCGGGCGTGACGACGCCGCCGCGCGCCCCCAAGGCTCCTGCGTAGCCTAGAGCTGAGGCTAGCAAGGCGCCAGCGGGCACGGGCGAGTCCGCAGGGGGAGATTCTTCTTCTTCGCCTCGTCCGGCTGTAGGGGATGAGCGCCCGGCTGACGCGGGCGCAGAGGAGGACGCTGGCGTGGGCTGGGGTGGAGCACAGCCTAGCCCCCGTGCGCGCCCTTGGGCCAGGCTCTCAGGACTTGACGCCGGGGCTGGGCCCTCGACAAGCCAAGAGCTGGTCCTCCGTGGCTGGGACTGGAGCGCGGGGCGCCGCGAGGTCGCCTTTGGGCTCGTGAGGGAGTCCCTAGAGGGGCTGGAGGCGCATCTTGCCCGGCAGCGGGAGGAGCTCGCGAGGTCGTGGGCGTCCTTCAATGCGGCTATCGAGGCCCGCCGGCAGGAGGACTTAGCGCTGTGGGCCACGCGCGAGGAGGCCACCCGCTTTGTCAAGGAGATGCCCGAGGAGGCCATCCGTGACGCCGCAGAGCTCCTTGTGCCCCTCCAAGAGGAAGGCGATGCCGCTGCAGATCTCCTGCGTGCAGCAACGGCCGAACGCGAGGCTATGGAGGGCTCGTTGGCGCAAAAACACAGCGAGTTGAGCCAGCGCTTCTCTCCGCCCACCAGGCCGCCCAGGGGACCCTGGAGGAGGACCGCAAGAGCCTCGCTGAGCGCGAGCGTGTAACGCCCCGGGATTTTTCCCAATTAGAAAATTGTCTGTTTTTCTTTTTGCATCAACATGACATCGTCATGCATCATTTGCATTTGTCAATATTAATTTAAATTATTGCATTTAGATATAACTTCATTTAAATTCTTTTCCACTTTTAAATCTAAATGCAAATCAAATTAATATGCTATTTAAATTCTTTTCAACTATTCAAATTAATATATTAAATTGTATATTTTGAAACTATTTTTTTTTGCTAAATGTTTCTATCTCTCTTCTTTTTCTATTTTTCTTAAAAACACTAAAACAGAAAATAAATAAATAAAAGAATTAAAACCAGTAAGAAAAAAAAAACTTACCTGGCCGAAGCCCACTTGGCCCATCTAGCCTTGGCCCAGACCACTCCCCCATCTCCTTCTTCGTACGGAGACAGAGGGAGACCTCGCTTTACAGCGAGGCAGCCATGGCTGCCCCCACCTCAACCACTCCTCCCCTCTACTTAGCCTGAGCCCCTCCTCCTACCGAAACCCTAACCCTCTCAGCCGCCGCCGCCCCCTTTCTTCCTTCTTCTTCTCCTCTGTTCTTCTCCACCGAGACCACCACCATAGCCACCTCTCCGTTGCCGCGCCTCTCCGGCGTCGTCGAAGAACTGCGAGGAGGCCCAAGACCTGCGCCTCGACCTCCTCGACATCCTCCAAGAAGCAATCGAGCCGGAAGTCCGTCTCCGCGACGTGCTCGTCCCCGTTCGTCCCCGACTCCGGCGGTCCTCCGCCTCCGATTCGCGGCCCCCGGACCTCCTCGACACCGAACAACTACGCCACCACCCTCAACATGAGCCACTCTCCCAATTCCCTCGCCCCCCTTATCGTTTCCGTGTTGGGGTGGAGGATTCCGTCACCGACTCCCTCTGTCCGTCCGCCCTGGATGCATCTGCGAACCCGAGCTTGAGGTGCTCCCCTCCTCAGCTGTTTCCCTCTCCAGCACGCACCACCAGCAGCTCGATGCACTCCCACACGCCTCCACACACATCCCTGCACCCTCGCTTGGACCGCACGCCCACCCGCCAGGACCCAGCAGCGCTGCTGCAGTTCGTCCCCATGGTTGTCCCGTACTGAAGCCTGAAGCGTGAATCTTTTTCCGTTAGGCTCAGTTGCATCGGTTTTTTTTTGCTCATCTACAAAACCGGAACGGAAACATCACCAACCACCGTCCCACCCCAGTGGCTAGCTAGCACCACCTATCCATCTCTCACCGCTAGATCGCGAGTTCAACTCCGCAGGGAGCACCTTTTTTTTTTTGCCTGTTTAACTGTCGGACTGCATCTCTGTCCCTGTTAAAATTCAGTTAACGTAGCTGGGCTCGTTTATAGGAAAATGTTCCTTGTTTTCATCATCAACACGATTTCAGCCTAGTGGCTAGCAGCTCCAACGCACGGCACGCTCACGCCTCGGGTTCGAATCCCAGCGGGCTGCTATGGAATAAAATGCCCCCTTTTTATTTCTCTTTCGCTGACTGACATGCGGGTCCCACTCGTCAGTGACCAGGGCTTCTGAGAAAGTTACCCCGAGCCCCCTGCTCTCTGAGTTTCGCGCCCAAGTCCACAGAAACATTATTTCCATCACGAGCAGGTCCCTGCACATTTTCAGAAACACCCCTAGACTTCAAAATGCAATAACTTTAAATCTATAACTCTAAATAAAATAATCTTTATATGTTTTTATATCAGAAAAATGCAATGAATATTAATATGTCATTTGTATGCCATTTTGCATCTGTTATTTTAATTGCTTAGTATAATTTGTTAATTGCAACTAAATAATTAAATATGGAATGTTAGGGGGTAATAAATATATAATGCCCTATTCCATTTTACTCAATTAGATCATCCCATGCCATGTGTTACGATGTTAACCAACATTTAATATTGTTGGATAAATAAATTGCACCTAAATATTAATTGTCGGGGTTGTTTTCCCGCTTAATTTGGATTTAATGCATTTGTTTTGCATCTTGCCATGTCATGCATCATTCTCATATGATCATGTTGGATCTTTTGCCGTAGTGTTTGTTGCTTCTTCGCGGATACGACGTTGAGATGTGTGAGCAATGACAAGATCTGCTTCCATGCGGGATTCCAGGCAAGCAAAGTTTGCTTGTTTACCTATACATTGTCTTTCATTCCTGCCGTTGATCTCTGCTACCCTAGTATTCGATTCTTTATCGTGATCCCATCACATGTTATCCTGCACCCGATACAGCTTTATCCCCACATCCCATCACCTGTTGTATGTTTATCTGTTAGCCTTGCGAGTCGTAGTGCATGCTTAGAATTGGTTGTGCGAGTCGTCAGTTGGTATTTTATTTCATATGCTTAGCTTGATAGATTATTCTACCTTAATAAAATGTTATATTATATTGGGGTAATATAATTAAAAGATAAGGCACCGGCGGAAGGCCTTGCGAGGTGCTTTGTTCTGCTAAGTGTCGACCTAGGAACTGAGATCTTGCTCCCCTAATCCAAGACTGAGCGCACTAACCACTTGTGGGAGGCCCTATGGAGCCCCCCTCGACTTTGACTGGAACTTCAACTTGTCCGGGAGCCACACCTAGTTCGGTTTTTCCATTTGTCTCATATGCATTGATGATACTAGTGTAGTATTTTACTTTGGCGGTGTGCCTTGTTACATGCATATAGGGTGCGGCCTGTTGGTGCGGAGGGGTGTGTCCTGCGGGAGTTCGCACCCTTTTGGCCGGGACCAGCATAGCTCCCGTGGCTCCTGGACTTGTTGCGGTGAAGGAAAAGAGTTGGGTTGAAAGGCCCTAATGTTTTTGACTGGTTTGATCATGCGAGTATGGGTCCAGTAGTGCACCCCTGCAGGGTATAATCTTATCGATGAGCCGCGTCCGCGGTTATGGAAAACTTGGTGAGTTGCCGACTAATGAGATCTAGACAACTTACACCTAAATAATGTTAATTAATTTGACAAGTAATATAGAATTACTTTCACAATGTGTGAGTTTTCCGAATTGCTTCCTCATATTTGGTTGAGGGGGTTAATCCGAGAATGGGTTATGATTGGTGTTAGTAGTACCTGTTTACTTATGCGCTCTCTTATCCCTCTCTGATTAGACGGAAGTTGTAGCGTGTCTCTTTAGGTTGCTAGTGCTGCTACCGCTAAGTCCACCTCCCCTATATTTTGGGAGATGGTGTAGAAAGTAGGCAATTCGTTTTTGCTTGCCAGGGAGTGCCCTGACCCTCTTTGGGGATGTGCTTTATGTGAGTCAACAGGTTTGAAGTCCGACGACGTTAGCTTGGGAATCCCTCCGTCTTGGCTGGGCAGAGATATGGCGCAATTGCTTATCTTCAGGACTCTTAGTCCAATTTGCATCTTATCCGTAGTCGGATACTATTTTTTTTGCTTCCGCTGTCATTTGTATCTTTGTATTGTATCTTTTGTATCTTGACTCGTTCAAGTCGTTGTTGTAATTATATCTTTGTTGTATTTGTGGATGTATCGGAACTGTTGTAATGTTATCACAATTCCACCCACATAATGCGCATGTTTCGGCGTGCACATTATGTCTGGTGGGCGACCTAAAATCGTTATTATGCGGATTTCGGCGGGAACGCTTAAATCTACATAGTAGCGATTTTAGGGCGTCACAGAGCGGCAGCAGGCCCTCAAGGAGAGGGAGGTGCGGCTGCGCGACGAGCAGCGACTTCAGGCGGAAAGCGCGCTTGCCACCCAGCGCGAGGAACTTGAGGCGCGCGAGGCGGATCTGGCCCAGGCGCTCCTCTAGTACGACAAGAACGTCGCTGCCCAGAAGCGTGCTTATGAGCGCTTCGAGCAGCGATTTTCTGAGAAGAAGAAAGAGGCGGAGGACGCCCTCGTGGAGCGCGAGAAGCAGTACTTGCTGACCATGGCCCAGGAGTACCGCGACTTGGCCTAGAAGCAGGAGGACCGCTTCAAGGCTCGACACGCTGCTGACGCTCAGCGGATTGTTGAGCTTGAGAAGGCCAACTCCAAGCTAGAGGCCCGCCTCAAGCGCGCCAAGGATGGTCTACGCCGGGCGGAGGAGGCCCGCAGCAAGGCCGTCCATGACCTCACCACCCTAGTCAAGGATGTGGAGGAGCAAGTGGCTCCCGCGATGGAGCGGGCGACGGAGGCGGCTGACTCTGCCATAGCGACTCGTGCACTCACGAGGCAACGAGAGCGCATGTTCGAAGCTCTGGTCGATCGTGGTACCGAGCTTGCTGCCCTGCTTGGCGTGGACACGCCGCACGCCGATGTTTGGGGCCGTGGCGATGCTGCCATGTACCTGGTCTACTTCGACCAGCTCTTAACAACGCTCGAGGGCCCTGTCGCTGATCTCCGCGAGGTAATAGAGGACGAGAGTCAGCAGCTCCTGGGGGTGGTCGTCGACCGCATCTTCACCAACATCAGGATCCTCACGCCAGGCTTCGACCTCTCCACCGTGACGGAGGCTCCCCAAGGTGAGGACACGCGCAGGGTCTCCAACTCCCTCTGCGAGCAAGTCGATGCTTTCTGCAACCGCTTCAAGCGTGCGGAGGCTGCCGCTGAGGACAACGAGGAGGAGGCCGCCTCTAGCGAGACCGAGGAGGGCGCTGTGGAGGAGGTCCAGGATGATGACGGCTCCGCCTGAGCTATTTGCCATTGCGCCTGCGTGCGCTTGTATCTGAAACAATTTTATGCTTAGACATTTGCGACCTTTTGGCATGTAATATGCTCTTGTTTGCAATTTTCTTCTAGCTTGCTTGCCCCTCGAGGGGTCTCTTTGCACTCATCTTCTTGTCTATTTGTTCTCTGCGTCGGTAGGACCCATCTCTCCGTGCCATGACTCCGCCACTTGGGTATGCGAGAGAATGACTCTACAAGGCCGTGGGGGAGTTTAGGCCTAGGAGAGGTAAGAGCCATGAGTCGCAATGCTCAAGTGCCCCCCTTAGACCTACGAGTAGTCCATGAAGCGTAAGGGAAAGCGAAGTCGCTTGAGGGGGCAAATGTGTGCTAGTGGGGAAAAGCTCTTAAGGAGCGGGTGCGAGACTTAGCTTCTCGAGGTTTTCGCCTTGTAGAGGATTTTTGCCTGGCGAGGAGGTCCTCTTGAGGGATCGTTCCCGGACGCCTCCTCAGGCTTGCGGGAGCATTTCTTCCCTGTAGATGTTAGAGAGGCGAACCCAAACACTAGTGCACGGTACAGGGGACTCGTGCGCGCTTATAGGTCCCCTCAGGCGTTACTCGGGAGGAGAGTAAGTACCAAGGTCTTCTGTAGAGATGGCGTGTTTGTGGGATCTTACCCTCCAGCCAGAGCTCGGATCCTTGGATTTTGCAGTGCTGCTGGTGTGTCGTTTGAGGCACTGGCAACGTACTCAGCACCCGCTCGTGAAGTACGCATGTGGAGAGATATAAGCGCACATTTCAATGAAGTAAAGCGTAAATAAAAACTCACCACCAAATAAAAGTTCACTTGGGAACGAAATTTTCTCATTATGCTTGGAGTTGCCAAGTTAATGTTTTTACCATGTCGAGGCATGGGGACCACCCATTAGTGGCAGAGACTCTCAACGGCCTGAGGTGGCTCGTTACATGGAGAGCTCGGAGGGTTGACCCTCGAGAGAAGCCTTTGGAGCTTGGAGGTTTAAGCCGTGAGCTTTTAACCTCTGGAGAAAAAAATGCTTGGAGGTTGAGCCGTAAGCTGCCTCTTCCGCCAGATGTCTTGACGTGACAATGATCACGTTTGCGTTTGTTCCTTTGGGAGACAAAAAATATTTGGGAGGTCTAAGCCGTGAGCTTTTAACCTCTAGAGACAAAAAATGCATGGAGGTTGAGCCGTAAGCAGCCTCTTCCGCTAGATGCCTTGACGTGACAATGATCACGAGTGTTACAATGATCACGTTTGCGTTTGTTCCTTTTGGAGACAAAAAAAAGTTTTAGAGGTTTAAGTCGTGGGCTTTTAACCTCTCGAGACAAAAAATGCTTGGAGGTTGAGCCGTAAGCTGCCTCTTCTGCTAGATGCCTTGACGTGACAATGATCACGGGCGTGACAATGATCACAGGTAGAACTTGCGCAGGTGCATGATGTTCGATGGCTTTTTGACAGGGATGCCATCTTGAGTCTCGAGACGAGCCGCGCTAGGCCTGTCGATGTGGGTGACCCTATAGGGACCTTCCCACATCTGTGACAGCTTGTGGAGCCCTTCCCTAGAGAGGATTCGCCTAAGGACGAGATCGCCTGCCTCCAGGGTACGCGAGCGCATGTTGCGGCTGTGGTAGCGTCTCAGGTCCTGCTGGTATTTGGCCGCCCGGAGGGCGGCGTGGCGTCGTAGTCCCTCGAGGAGTAGCAGGTCGGCATTGTGGAGGTCCTCTTGCTGGTCCTCGTTAAGGGCAAGGACCTGTGGGGATCCATGCTTTATCTCTGTGGGGAGGACTGCTTCGGCTCCATAGATGAGGGCGAACAGTGTTTCCCCCGTATGCTTGGGTGGTGTTGTGCGGATGGACCAGAGCACCAAAGGGAGCTCGCTGATCCAGCACTTGCCGTGGCCTTTGAGGATGTCGAAGGTCCTGGTCTTTAGGCCCTTGAGGACTTCTGTGTTTGCTCGCTCAGCCTGTCCATTGCTCTGCGGATGAGCGACTGAGGCGAAGCAGAGCTTGATGCCCATCCTTTCACAGTAAGCTCTGAAGATGCCACTGGTGAATTGCGAGCCATTGTCGGTGATGATGCGGTTAGGCACTCCGAAGCGGCAAACCAGGCCTCTGATTAATTTTACCGCCACGCCTTCTGTAATTGTGCGCGTCGCCTCCACTTCGGGCCACTTAGTGAACTTGTCGATCGCCACGAAGAGGTAGCGATATCCCCCTTGCGCTGTTGGGAAATGTCCCAGGATGTCCAGCCCCCAGACCGCGAATGGCCAGGAGAGCGGAATGGTCTGTAGCCCCAGGGCAGGTTGGTGGATTTGCTTGGCGTGGAATTGGCAAGCTACACATGCTTGAACAATGTCAACTGCATCCTGAAGTGCTTGAGGCCAGTAGAAGCCGCTCCTGAAGACTTTGCCTGCGAGGGTGCGGGCGCACGAATGGTGGCTGCATTCCCCACTGTGGACATCCTTGATTAGCATTTTGCCTTCTTCAGGAGGGACGCACTTGAGCGCGATGCAGTTTGGGCGCTTGCGGTAGATATTTCCTTCGAGGATTTGGTAAGATTTTGCCTGGCGGGCAATTCGCTCGGCTTCAACATCTTCCTTGGGAAGGTTCCGTTTGTCGAGGTAGCCTTTGATCTCGTCAATCCATCCTGCTTCTTGATGCAGCGCTGTGAGCAACAGACGCTCCCCTATAGGGGGCCCACAACCTGGAGCCCCGTTTGTAGGTGGTGGCGGGAGCGCTTCGTCTGTGCTTGCGGGCATGGCCTCTTGAGGCTGTTTTATGGATGCCTTGACGAGTCTTTCTTCAAAGACGCCTGGCAGCTGAGCTTGCCTCTTTGATACGCGCTTGTCGTTGTCATCAGCCTCTTGGTTCTCCTTTCTTGGGATGTGCATGAGCGCCATTCCCCTGAAGTGCTTCTCAAGCCTACGGACCTCTTCAAGGTATGCGGCCATGTGGTCATCCTTAGGCTTATATCTTTTGTTGGAGAAGTTGAAGAGCAGCTGGGAGTCGCCCTTGATGAGCAGGTGCTTGATACCTAAAGCGATTGCGGCGCGTAGGCCAGCAAGAAGGCCTTCATACTCAGCGATATTGTTGGAGATCTGGTCGATTCCGAAGCACAGCTGGACCGCGTAATATAGCTTGTCGCCTTTTGGTGAGATCAAGACCACGCCAACCCCACCGTGGCGACAAGCGAAAGCTCCGTCAAACTTCATGGTCCAGTGGCTGGGCATTTTGTCTCCAGAGGGCTCTTGTTCTTCGCCCAAAGGCTCTTCAGGGGTTGGGTCAGTCCATTTGGTGACGAAGTCTGCCAGCGCTCTTCCTTTGATTACCCTTGTGGTATCGAAGCGCAAATTCAATGGATGTAGCTCTATATTCCATCCTGCGACACGATCTGTGGCATTAGGGTTGCGCAGGATCTGCTCCAGGGGAAAAGAGGTAACCACTGTGATGGGGTGCCCCTGGAAGTAGTGTCACAGCTTTCTTGAGGCGATGAGGAGCGCGACGAGGAGCTTCTGCTGCATTGTGTACCGCTCGCGATCATCGCGCAGTACTGTGCTGACGAAGTAGACTGGATGCTCGACAAGGGTTGTCAGTTTAGTCTTGGTGCACTCTGCCTGAGGGGGCTCTGCTGGGCCCTCAAGGGGGTTGTCCTGTGGAGGCTCATTGGGGCCCTCGAGGGGGTTGGCCTTTGGAGGCTCTTCAGGGCCCTCGAGGGGGTTGGCCTGTGGAGCCTCTTCAGGCTCCCTGGCGGGATCATCCTGTAGCGGTTGACTTGGGGCAGGCCCCGCTTGTGGCTTTGGGCCTGGCGGTTGGTTTGCGAGGCATGTTCCTTTGTCGAGCTCTTCATTAGGGGTTGTTGGCTTTGGAGTGGCTGCACTCTTCTTGTGGAGTACTGGCTCTTCCCTTTCTACCACCAGGACGGCACTGGCGTTCTGTGGAGTGGCTGATAGATACAGCTTCAGGTGCTCGCCTGTCCTTGGGGCGACCATGAATGTTGAGCTGGCTAGGTACCTCTTAAATTGCTCAAATGCTTTTTCCGCTTCAGGGGTCCACTTGTAAGCGCCGATTCTTTTCATGATCTTGAAGAACGCCAGAGCTCTTTCACCGAACTTGGAGATGAATCTACCCAAGCTGGCCATGCAGCCTGCTAGGCGTTGCATGTCCTTGAGCCGAAGTGGAGGTTGCATTTCCTCTATGTCCTTGATTTTGTCAGGGTTTACCTCTATGCCCCGGTGGGACACGAGGAAACCAAGCAATTTCCCTGAAGGCACTCCGAAGACGCACTTGGCGGGGTTTAGCTTGATATTCACCTTGCGCAAGCTGGCGAATGTCTCTTCAAGGTCCATGAGGAGAGTATTTCCTTCTCGAGATTTTACGACAATGGCATCAACATAAGCCTCGGCATTTCTGCCCATTTGCTCGCTAAGCACTATGCTCATTAGCCTCTGGAAAGTGGCTCCGGCATTTTCTAGGCCGAAGGACATGCAGACATAGCAATACACACCGCAAGGGGTGAGGAAAGCCGTCTTCTCCTCATCTTCCTTAGCCATTTTTATCTGATGATAACCAGAGAAGGCATCGAGGAAGCAGAGCAGGTCGCAGCCTGCCGTGGAGTCCACAATCTGGTCGATTCTTGGCATGGGATAAGGGTCCGTGGGGCAAGCCTTTTTCACCTCAGTGTAGTCGATGCAGAGGCGGACTTCTCCGGCGGGTTTTGGGACGACCACGCCGTTGGAGAGCCAAGTGGGGTGTGCGACTTCGCGGACGACCTTTGCCGCTTTTAGCTTCTCGACCTCTTTGACGATGAATGCTTGCTTCTCGGGGGCTTGTTTTCTTGCTTTTTGCTTGACGGGGCGCACGTTTGGACACACGGCTAAGTGGTGCTCGATCACCTCCCTCGGTACACCGAACATATCTGACGGTGTCCACGCGAACATTTCATAGTTTGCCCGGAGGAAGGCGACGAGCGTGCTTTCCTATTTGGGAGGCAGCACGGCGCCAATGGTGACGCTAGCCCCCGAGCCCTCAGCCCCCGAGCTGCTGGAGCTTAGAGAGACTTTCTTTGTAGCAGCTGGCTCCTAGGAGAACATCTGCCTTTTCTTCTTGGGTCTCTCGAGAGGCTCCATGTCCTCATCTGCAGGGAACTCCATGGCGGCTGCTTTGTAGGCTGTCTCGACAGCGCGCGTGGCATCCAGGACATGTCCACGGATGGTGATTGTGCCAGCGCTGCCGGGGATCTTGACCATGTTGTAGGCATGATGCATGACGGCCATGAATTTCGCGAGCGCGGGGTAGCCGAGGATGTGCGCAACATCGAAATAGATGTGCTCGGTGCGGTAGTTTTCCTCGCTTCTGAAGGTGACGGCAAGACTGACCTGCCCCAGAGGCACACCAAGTGGAAGGGGGCGGCGCCGGCGGCAGGGCTGCGATGGTGGCGAGATGACGTGGCCCAGGCACCTCAAATGTGGCGCCTCCGAGTACTCACAAGCATAAGGAGCTTAAGAACAACCCCCGGTCACTCAGATCCAGCTGAAATTGCGGGTGTAGAACTTTTCTAGAATCCCGCAGGGCAACGACGCCCATCGGTATAGCTTAGTGGGAGAGAGAAAGCAAAGCGGGCGCAGAATTAACTCAGGCCGGCGGATACAACATTAATTTTATTTTAGATATATTTAATCCAGTTCATATGCCTTGCTATATAAAGGGGGAAGGGGGCATGCAAACTCATTAGCTCCCCCATGTGGGCCTCTTGGCCCATTAAGTGGGCTTCCCCTTTTTCCTTCATTTTAATTAATATAAAATTAATATGAAATATAATTAATTCATAATTAATATATTTACATATTATTTAATCTCACGTGACCCCGAAACATTTTCTGGACCACCCGAACATCTTTCGGACATTCCCGAAACCATTCCAGATCTTCCCGGGACTCCTTCCGGACCACCGGAAACCTTTCCGGATTAATTCCATCTCTCCAATCACCTCCTCTATAATTCCAAAACTATCTCCAAGTGTTGTTAAGACCTTAAGTCTTGTTACGCTACGGTTCGAGAACACTCTAGACATGGTCGAGACCCTTCGCTCACCAATGACCGCCAGGGAGACCTGGATGCCTATGACGGTCCATGTGCATTCTACGAATATCGTCGTTGAACCATAATCATGATATTCATTCCCTTTGTTTCTATGATGCTACCTTGTCCGAGATATTTATTTGCCACTAGGGCATATATCCTTCAATATGGACTGCAGTAAACGATATCAACAAGCTACAAAGCCTAAGTCAAGCAAGATCCCCAGCAAGCATGGACTGGTTGCAGCGCCAAGCAAGATCCACGGAAATCATGGACTGGTTGCAGTAAGACCCATGCCAAACTTAGCAAACCGTAACCCTACGCAGGCCGAGCAAATAAGCCATGCCACGAAATCCCTAACCATAGCCTTGCCAAGAAAACCCAAGCCCTTGGAATGGACACTAGCCAGCCCGAGCAAACCCTGAGCAAGCTAAGAAAATGCAATGGAAGAGGGAGCAGGGGTCGGGAGGAGGAGGGAGGAACTCGCCTACAGATCGTCGTCGCGAGAGTCTACGCTCGCGCGGCCATCGTCAGAGCTTCTAAGCACGCGCGTCCGTCGTTGGAGCGTCGTTCTCCTCTCAACCGCTGATGCACACGGTGGGTGTCTTGTTGGGAGACCCCAAGAGGAAGGCATAAAGTAGTGCAACATCAAGTTTCCCTCATTTACGAAACCAAGGTTATCGACCCAGTAGGAAATGAGGATTCCCTTGAGGTGTCAACGGCGCCAGATAGAGCTTGACGTAGTTGACGTGGAGCCTGCACACAAACAATCAAGATACTTTGCCCCAACTTAACAGTGAGGTTGTCAATCGCACCGGCTTGCTGTAACAAAGGATTAAATGTATGTGTGGAAGAAAGATCTTTGTTTGCAGAAAGTAACAGGTTTGCAGTTGGTGGTTTATCAGATTAAAGAGAAGGACCGGGGTCCACAGTTCACTAGTGGTGTCTCTCCATAAATGATAATAACATTCATGCGGGTAAACAAATTATAGCTGGGGAATTTGTAGAATAATATTTAGCAAACCAATGCATATACCAACGTTATGATGTCTAGTTTGAGATTCATTCGGGTATTACAACAATATACATAGACCGTTCCAACCGCATCTATGACTAATAATCCACCTTCCGGTTAGCATCCGTACCCCTTTCAGTATTAAGTTGCATGCAACAGATTATCGCCTTATGCACAGTGTGTAAAGTAAGTAAGTAACATCATCCTTGGACAAAGTACTACAGTTTTATCCCTAGTACCAACAGTACATCTACAACCTTAGAGCTGGCTTTCACCACCCCAGATTAAATAGAGACATGAACCTACTATCGATCATAAATACCCCCTCTTGGAGTCGCAAGCATCTACTTGGCCAGAGCATACACAAGTAACGGAGAGCATGCAAGATCATTAAATAGCACACACATGATATATTATGAAGCAATAAATTTAGTACTCAATATTGATTGGATCCCAGCAAACACAACATGAAGATTAGATAACAGTGATCTTGATCATGATAGGAAGCTCACAAGATCTAAACATGATAGCACAAGAGGAGAAGATAATCATCTAGCTACTTCTATGGACCCGTAATCCATAGGTAGATTACTCACGCATCAGTCTGGAGGCCGTCATGGTGACGTAGAGGCCTCCGGTGACGATTCCCCCTCCTGGCAGGGTGCCTGGGAGAAGTTCTAATCTCTCTCGAATTGGTGTTGTCGACGGCGGCGGCTCGGGACCCGTCGAGGAAATAATGAACACCGTGCTAGGGTTTTTAGTATAGGGGGTATATGTAGGCTAAAGGGAGGAGTCAGTGACGCCCCGAGGGGCCCACACCTGGTCCTCGCGTGGCTGCCTTCTGGGCCGCGCGAGCACGTGGTGGCGGCGCCTCGGTCGCCCACTTCGTCTCTTGTTCGGCTTTCTGGAACTTTCCCGATGAAAAACGGACTTTAGGAAAGAAATCGTCCAATTCCGAGAATATTTCCTTAAGTATTTTTCTGAAACCAAAAACAGGGAACTAACAACGTGGCATCTTGTTAATAGGGTAGTCCCAGAAAATGCTTAAAACTATATAAAATGCATATAAAACATGTAATAACTTGGTACTCCCTCCTTTCCTAAATATAGGGTGTATAAGTTTTCTGCACGGATATTAAGACAAGCTATTTTTAACATAGTGTACTAAATTGTTTTTTAGAAAAATTACGAGAGACGAGTTCTTAATTAGTATAAAATTAATACAATCTGCTAAATCTCTCTTTTGAGACTAGATCTCATTTTTTTTATGGGTCAAATTGTCCATAAATAGCAAATACACCTTATATTTTTGGATATTTCCTCAAAAATACTATTCACCTTATATCAAGGAACGGAGGCAGTATAATATAGCATGGAACATAAGAAATTATAGATAGGTTGGAGACATATCAACATCCCCAAGCTTAGTTCTACTCGTCCTGAGTAGGTAAGAACGATAAAAGAAAAATAATTTCTGAATTGACATGCTTTAACACAATCTTGATCACGTAATAATATAAGGCATGTTAACTGAAAAAATTGAATAAGGGTTGTAGATTATATTGATATCAAATGAGTAATAAATAAACAAGTAGGTAAAGGAGGCAAAGGTTTCAATGATATAGTACTAGATAGCAATCAACGGTGCAAAGTAGATATTAGAGATGATTTAAGCTTCAAGCACAACAATATAATCATCTAATGCTTCCAACAAACATGACAACTTTGTGAAAGGATCAAGTCAAGAAATATCAATATGCACGTAGAAAATCAACACCTTATTTGTTCAAAAGAAAGAAGCAAGCGTTATACATTGGTTGCTGGCACCAAGATGTTTTGGCTTAGAGAATGTTAACGGAGGTTTGGAAGGCCAACAGAAGAAAGTCTCACAAAGCTGCAAGTGATCATTAGACAAGAGGAAGTTTTACAATCGAATCTATGCAAGGAGTAGTGATTGCCACACAACGAATGCACATGGAGCTATAACTATATGAAAGCTCTCCAATGGAACGAGTGGGGGTTCATCCAACTTGCTTGCTCATGAAGACCTAGAGCACTTTTGAGGAGGCTCATCATTGGAATATACAAGCCAAGTTCTATAGTGTAAAGTTCCCCACATAGTTATGCAAGTAAGACATGAAAACTCTCTCATATGGAATAAAGGTGCTAAACATGAGCACAAATGATGGTCATAAATGATATGGTGCTATAACATGAGCGCAAGTGATGACTATAAATGATATGGTGCTATAACATGAACACAAGTGTGTGATAAAGAATAGTAATGTTGCCCCCCTTTTTTCTCTTTTTGCTATTTTTTTCTTTTTGTGTTTCTCTTTTCGATGGCCTCCATGGCTCTTTTCACTTTTAGGGGCAAGCATCCTAATATTATGATATGACGACACACTAATGATGATATGACAACATACTGATGATACAAGTAACTAATATGAATATGACATAATATTTATATGACAACGGTGCCTCTGCCAGTGTAGCAGGTGATGCAATGATCTAGCGTAGCATGAGTAAAACCATACATAAGCTTTATAGAATCACGCAAAAGATTATATAAGTAATGAATGACAACAAATCATGTAATGTAAGATGGATGTTGCATGGCAATATATGTCGGAACAGCTATGGAAATGTTGTAGTAGGTAGGTATGGTGGATGTTTTGAGGAAGATATTTGGCTTATGTGTAGGAGAACAAGATGATCGCCCACGAGTTTGGATCTACCCACGAAAAATGCACCAACTCTCAATATGAGAAAGGGCAAAGCAAAGTACCGAAGAGGCTAGCAATATGGTGGTGGAAGTGCCATGAAGACCGCATTTTTAGAACTCACAAGTAAAAAGATTCCAAATAAAAATATGATCTTACAAGGCATAATGAAAATCACTCCAAGAGGGATCCTGGCAAATGAAAAAGTCACTGTTGGCTTCCCCGACCGTAGCGCATAACATAAAGTCATTACGGTTGCCTTAGGCAAATAGAAGTCATATATCATTATGCAATCAACTGGAAATTTAAGTGTGGCAGAACTTCCAGTTTTTCTAGACCAACCATTAATCATTCCACTTTACTAAACCATCATGTTTACCATTAAGAAAATTAACATCTGAAAACAACATCAATGATTCAAGTGACACAATTTAATGATCTACAAGATTATGTATCATTTAGTTATACCATCTACCACATTTAGCATGATTTTTTCTCACCAAACACCAATCAACTTATTTAAAAGACAAACTCTCCAAGTAATTAAACAATAAGATATGAGAGTATGATATAATAAAGCTAACAGCTCTAGCAAGAGATGCATCAAAAACAAGAGCTAGAAAGCAAACAATAGCATGATAAGAATATTCAACGAATATAAGTGAAGAATACAAGTATTCATCAGAAAAAGCGGAGTGTTCTCTCTCCCACAAAGGAATGCTAGGATGCATTTTTTTCAGAGAATGAAAATTAACAAAAACAAAAAGCAAACAGACGCTTCAAGCAAGTACATAAGATGTGACGGAATAAAAATATAGTTTCACTAGAAAGGACATGATAGTTTGTTGACGAAAAAGGGGATGCCTTGGGCATCCCCAAGCTTTGACGCTTGAGTATTCTTGAAACATGTTGGGGGTGAACCACCGGGGCATCCCCAAGCTTTGGCTTTACTATCCTCTTGATCACATCATATCATCCTTCTCTCTTGATCCTTGAAAACTTCCTCCACACCAAACTTAGTGTAAACTTCATTAGAGGGTTAGTGCACACAAAAAAAAAAATCTATAAAAACACAATTGCTACCAATGCTACTGGAAATTAGCTATATCCACTGATAGTTCATAGGATAAAAAGATCCAATCAAAATAGCAAAAGAGGCATTGCAAAATAAATGGCAGAATCTATCAAAAACATAACAGTCCGCAAAGACAAATTTTTTTTAGGCACTTAACTTGCTCAAATCAGAAAACTCAAAACTAATGAAATTTGCATATATATATGAGGATTACGCAAAAACAAGGGAAGATTTTAAATTTCTCTGTGAAGAGTTACGAAATAAACGGTGGATAGCAGAAAACTGTTTCTGCGCAGGAATCCAAATTTAGCATCAACTTTCAACTAGAGGCTTAACTTGACACAACAATGTAATAAAATAAATATACAAAGGAATTTCTACAGAGGTGGGACAAGTCCTTGACGCAATAAAATAAAATAACAGGAAATAAAAGTGGGTTGTCTCCCATAAGCGCTTTTGTTGAACGCCTTTCCACTAGGCACAAAAAGCAAAAACTCAAGTATTATCAAGAGATGAAGCAGCAATACCATAGTTTGAACGAACAATAGAATCAAAAGATAGCATCATTCTTTTCCAGGCAAGTGTTATGTAGCACCCCAACTTTTATTAAAGTTGGAACACCTGTGTTATGTGCTAGTCCCTGGATCACTACCAGCACCACAGTACAAAATATAAAGTATCATTGCATAAGTATTAAATTACTACAACGAGATCCAAAAATAATAGCCAAAATGGCTTTATTACAAATTGCATAGCCATGAAGGCTAGCTAAAGTTCAGAGTTCACAGCGAAAGCAAAAATAACATTGAGCCTCATCTTCAAGCATACGCCACAGGCAGTCCTGTTGGGTGTAGACTCGAGCCAACCATTCAGCATCAGAAATTCCTGCACATTGGAATATGCAGCCCCCGAAGGAGGTCAATACAATGATGTATTGGCAAGTGACTATGGTGGATAAATATACTGGCAAGTCTAACATCTATATGCATATTTCGCTTGGTGGAGTTGAAGGCTATTTCCAGAAAGCAAGTTTTCTCCTATCATTTTATAAAACACTTTTATTTCTCGAAGACTTGGCACCGAGGGACAAGGCCCAGGTGCACTAACAATTCTTTCCTTAGTCAAAATTTTACTTTATGAAAACAGTGTTGAGATTCTTCTGCCCATCCTTGTCCAGTTGCTCGAAATAGTCCATTTCCGGGGACATGGCTGAGATCTCAGATTGTCGACTCTGCAGAGGTTGTGCACTTTCACCTTTAGACTCAATTTGTCCGGGAAATCCTATACACGCGGAGTGTATTATGGAAAGGAGAGAATTGAGACAAGAACTTTCAGAAGAAGAATGCAACCATACTAGCAAGACCCGTTCCACCTATCATCTCTACATCTGCTTGTCAAGCTGACAGGTTGCACTCTCACAACTTAATCGTTCTAGACAGAGCCCATTGTCAAAAGGCTGCACGGGAAGCTTCTAAACTTGGAGGGACTTGGAAATCTCTTCGTTCCTGGGTGGCCATCCACAAGTGTACTTCTGGGTAACAACCACCATACTCATGGCCCTAAGTAGAATAGACATTCATCCTAGGCGAAGACAACCACAAGCATAGTCCCAAAAGCCACTCAACATAAACCATATCAACCAATTCCACCCAGATGTGTATTTTAGAATTTTTAACACTTAGAAACATTTCCATAACATGGCAACATTTTTATAGCATGGCTAAGCAACTAATAAAATCTTTTCATGGCTGCTTAGGGAAAAGGGTGGCTACACACTACTAGGATATTTGTAAAATACCAACTAACTTAGCATTATAAAATAAATCAAAATCCCTATCATGCACACTACTCAAAACATACTACTTATGCATATAGAAAATATGGGATATTGTATGAATGGCACTTGCCTTGGTAACAGGAGGAACAAACACAGCAGGAATAACAATCACAAGCAAGTCCTTCCTCTTCTTCACAATCTAGCACAAACAATGAATAACATAAATACCAACACCATATCATCACAGCACTAAACAAAATCATGTATGCATGAAAGATATGCTATGATGATTAGACACACTTATTAATAATTCTTATTTTCTGTCATTAATAAATGAATTATAGTGTCTAGGTATTTCTTATCTTATTTATTAAGTAATTTGAAATAATATAGTAAAACTTTGATTTCCATAATTACAACTTTTATTGTTTTTATGACATCTTTAATTTGGACATTTATTAATATTGCTGGACAGAGGGAAATTATACAATCTTAAAACAATTACATTTATTTCTAAATAATTTTTATTATTTAAGTTATTATTTTAATGGCCGAAATACTCCTCTGATAATTATTCAATTTATAATCTGTCAAAGGGAAAAACAAATGATGTAGAATTAAACTACATGAACAGAGCTTTCCAATGACATAAAGTTTATTAAATTTGGACTTACAGATCAAAAGTTATGAATTTTGCAAGTTTTATCTATTTTCTGTTTTATTTATAAAATTTCCTACGAAATAGAAATTAACTGGGCTACGTGGCGCAATCCTATTGGCCGGTACCGCTTCGGCGCGGATCGGCTGCGAGAGCCGTCCGATCTAAATTAAAATGGACGCGCGAGATCTAATCGATCTGGATCCATTGGATCTAGATCTAACGGTCCACGATTCGTTGACCAAAAACGGGCCGGCGTTCGCGCCCGAGGCGTGCTACGATGCTAAGAGGAAAACGGAGCTCACCAGAAGATGCGCGACGTCGTGGGGAGGGCGATGGCGCGGTGATGATGACCGGAGCGTCCTCGTCTTCCCGGAAGAGCTCGCCGGAGTTGCGCATGGCGTCGGTTTCTCTCGGTCGTGGACGGAGGCGGGGTTTCGCTGCAAAAACACACGCTCCACTATGTCAACTCGATGCGCACGGCTCACAGGGAGCGAAGGGAGGTGGAAAGGGGGTCCGAGGTGGCCGGAGTTGGTCGGGCGGCGGAGTTCTTACCGATGGCGACGGCGGGATGGCGCGAGCTCGTGCGGGCAGCCTATGGGCTCTCGGGAGGTGAGGTTTGGGGCAATCGGACGAGAGCGAGGAGGGCTATTAGTAGGGGAGGAGGCGAGGTAAGGGGAGCAGTAAATCGCTCGTAATCGTGCGAATCAAATCTGCCGTTTCCTGTCGGGGTCGGGGCGTGATTTGGGGAAGAACGTTGGCGCGGGTGTGATGACAGGTGGGTCCCACCTGTCAGCGTCTGCTGGCGGGCGCGCGGGGCGCTGGGCCGCTGGCGGGCTGCTCGGCTACGCGCGCGCGGTAGATAGTTACGGGCCACGGCCCACTTGTTCTGAAATTCAATTATTTTTATTTAAATCCTTTTCTGTTTTTAAATACTGATTTCAAATATGATTTTTAAACTTATTCAAAACATTTCAGAAAAATTCATAAAAATATGTTTTGGAAAGGTTATTAAAAATGGAACTTTTTAACATTATTCTTGCCCATATATATTTTGGTAAAATTTATTTATTAAAGGAGTTTTAAATAAACACTTTATGAAATTTGTAGATTATTTATATTTAAAATTTGAAGTTTTATTTAATATTTTTGGTGATGTATTCTTATGCTCATGATGCATGGTGCTTGAATGCAAGTTTTAAATTTTTGCAAAATTTGGGATGTTACATGTTCCATACCTTTCTTGAGTGAGAATTGGTACTTTATGGTACCTTCTTTCATATCAATAATAGCACCCACAGTTCTAAGTAAAGGTCTTCCCAACACAATTGGACAAGATGGATTGCATTCAATATTCAAGACAATGAAATCAACAGGGATCAGGTTATTATTAACCATAATAGGAACATCATTGAATCTCCCCAAAGCATTATCAGCAAGAAAACATCCAAATAGCAATGTTCCATGGTGGCAAATTAAACATATCATAGAGCTTTTTAGGCATAACCGAAATACTTGCACCAAGGTCACACAAAGCATTGCAATCAAATTTATCTACTTTCATCTTAATGATGGGCTCCCAAAAATCTTATAACTTAATAGGGATAGAAGCTTCAATTCTTAATTTATCTTCCCTAGCTTTAATGAGAGCATTTGAAATACGAGTAGTAAAAGCCAAATTAAAAGATCTAGCATTAGGACTTAAGGCCAACTTTTGCAAGAACTTAATAAATTCAGAGATATTACAATTATAAAAATCAAAATTATTATCATCAAAGCAAACCGAACCACATTCTCCCATGTTCTTTAAAATTTCAGCACTTTTATCAACACTAGTTTCAGCAGTTTTGGGCAATTTTAAATTTTTGGAAGAAGTAGAGGAAAAATTTCCAACACCAACTATATTACCATTGATAATAAGAGGCTTACTAACATGTGAAACACCATTATTTTCAGAGGTAGTAATGGTAAAAACTTTAACAATATTAGCCTCTTTATCTAGTTCTTACTCTCTTTCCCATCTAGCACGCAATTGGGCCATCATCCTAACATTTTCATCTATTTGAACTTTTATGGCTTTATTTTAGCAAATTGATTACTATCTTTAGTTTTAGTAGGAATGACTTTAGATTTTAAAAGATCAACATCAAGGACAAGACTATCAACTTTAGAGGCAAGAATGTCAATTTCCCCAAGCTTTTCGTCAACAGTTTTATTAAACAGAGTTTGTGTAGTGATAAAATGTTTTAGCATGGTTTCAAGTTCAGTGGTGGTAGTCCTATTATTTTTATAAGAATTACCATAAGAGTTGCCATAAGAATTACCATTATTAGGAGGATATGGCTTGTAGTTGTTATTACCATAATTGTTCCTATATGCATTGTTGTTGAAATTGTTATTTTTAGTAAAGTTCACATTGTCGGGATATGACTCCCACGGAATAGGGGTAGTCACTTCCTGAAGAATAGTTCGTGAAGGGGATTGAACGCGGAGGTCAAGACCCTCGAGAGACACGACGACGGTGCTCGCCGGGCCTGGAGAGGAAACACCCACGACAGAGAAAGACACCAGCTGTACCTAGGTTCACGGCCCTCAGGAGGAGGTAAGACCGCTACTCCTGCTTGTCTGTATTGCAATGTGGATGTTATAGTACAGTTGAGCTTGCCGAGGGCTCTCTTGAGGCAGTTCGTGCCTGGGGAGGGAAGCAATGGTCTTCTTCCTCCTCAGGCCAAGGCTATCCTACTCAGTCGAGCTAGGGTTTACAAGTGTTCTCTTAGCAAATTTTCCGACCTTCTCTACGATGGAGGTCTTTCTCCTTTTATAGGCGCCGCAGGCGTCTTCCTTCCGCTTGGCCTCCAAGGTGGTCTCCCACACGGCAGCGACATGATGGAGTTGGAGTCCACCGCTACCGGCTCGTTCCTGGACGCGGTCCATCGTCGATAAAGTTGGGCGCGGTGGCCGACAAGATGCAGACCGCCCAGAACAGCTCGCAGGTTCCACAGTCTCCGGAATGGAGCCCACGATGACGATCTTCTTGGAGTGTTGCGCCGTCCAGCTGCTTTATCATCAGAGAGGATGGTACCAGCTGTCCTGGCGCAGCCGGCGCAACTTTATTGACTCCTTTATCACCAAAATGGCAAGGGGGCGCATGCGTCACCCTGCGGGTACGGCAGAGGCCATGTGCGTCCTGTCGTACTTTCTTTGCCGCGACGTTTCCCCACAGGCCTAGGGTTGGAGGGGTTCTGTTGACATCCCTCCATGCACGCTGCGCCTCGAGAGGGTCTCCTGAAGCGCGGGTCCTCTTCGGGCCCTCGCTTTCTCTTCAGGCCCTCGAGGGGATTTGCCTCTCGGGGGTCTCTTCAAGCGTGGGCTTGGTCCTTAGCCGTTTCGTCTGATCAGTCCGCGTGCGGGGCCTGGGGAGAGTGGGCTCTTCATACCCGAGTCTCCACTGGGCCGACAGTAGCCCCGGGCCCGCGATGGGCGCGAGTGAGCCCATGGGCGCAGTCGTAGTGTCGTGGTCCCAAAGTGGCCGGCCCGCCCGAGCCACGCGTCACTCAGACGATTAACTGTCGCGCACGATCTGGGGCATGCTTCGTGGGGGGTCCCACCACGCCCCGGTAACTGTTCCTTGAGCGGACATAAAGCCCGAGCGCCGGAGCAGGGAGCCGTTACTGTTTCCAATTCTTCTCGCAGAAGCCTCCGCCATTTCGAGCTCTCCTCCTCCGCTCTCTTCTCCTTTCGCCTCCAGCGACACACCGAACCCCGGCGATGAGTCCCGCCAAGAGCAAGGGCAAGGCTGCCGCGGGGTCCTCTTCCCAGGCGGAGGCCGCTGAGGTCGCGCATGGCGCGACTCTGCTGGGCGTGCGCGTTAATGATAAGGCACTCGCCAAGGTCCGCTTCATGGGAGCGGACCGAACGAACGAGCACGGCGCCACCGCGCTGAAGCCCGCGGCGCACGGGAAACGGCCGCGGGGGTATTTCCCGATATTCCAGCACTCCCTCGCCGCCGGGCTGCTGCCGCCATTCTCGCCGTTCCTGGAGGCGGTACTGGCGTTCTACCAGGTGTAGTTGCTGTATCTGCACCCCAACTCCGTCCTCATCCTCGCCGTCTTCGCATACCTTTGTGAGGCATACCTAGGCTTGGAGCCCACGGTGGGGCTCTTCCGGCGCTTCTACGCGCTCCAGAGCACGGCGAAGAACGAGCGCTCCGGGTGCCTCTCGTTCCGCATCATGGACGGCATGGGGAGCGTCTACATCCCTATGTCATGTAGTGACGGCAAGGCCGTCACCTCGGTGACAAAGAAAGTGGACGACTTCCGCCAGAAGTGGTTCTTCGTCGGGGGTGGAGCATCCTGCGCCTTGCACGAGGTCCCCGATGAGCCGCCACTGAAGAACTCCCACTGGGGCAAGGCATCTTTCGACGGCGCGAAGAACGCGAACCTGATGGGACGCCTGAGTTTTCTTCGCGAGGTGGGCCTGACGGGCCAGATCATTGTGGCCGATTTTGTGACGCGTCGCATCGCTCCCCTCCAGGCACACTCGGTGCCCATGTGAACGTACTCTGGGCCAAACAACAAGATGCGGCTCCATCGTGAGGACAATGACAAGGACACCGTTAACAACGTCCTATCCGCACTCTTCATCAACCCGATGGTGCCTGCCGCGGATCAGCTCCCTATCAAGCTCCGGCCGCTTCGATCAACGTCTGCACCACTCGGGAGCCCATCCGCTTCGGCTCCTTCGAGTACGCCTTCCACCCGCCGGCCCACCGCTCGGTGTACGCCGATCTGTACAAAGGTATACACATCACCTTTGGCTCCATATACTGTTTCGTCGACAGTCGCGGAATATTCAGGTCTACAGCAACCGCGCCACGCGCAGCGGTGGCACCCGCATCGGTCACCCTCGCATCGCACTCGCCGTCGTCCACCGCGAGAGTCGCATCTACCACACCCGTGAAGATCGTGCCTGCATCGACTACATCGACAACCTCGGCAACGGCCACGCAGATCGAGTCTACTACAACCACCTCGGTCGCACGGCCGGCAAAGTCAAGATCTACGTCAACCACGAATGCGCCCGCGCGTGCGACCAAGGGCATGCTGCCGACAGCCGCATCACGCGCATCTTCGTGGACCCGTCAAGTCTACCCCAAGCCATCGCACTCGCTCCGGCGACTGCGAAATCTCCTTCCACGACCATGGCGACGATCGCACGAAGATGCAACGACGACTGCGCTGCCCACCATGTAGCAGCAATTTTTGATCCAGAGCAAGATTCGGACGACGGAAGCAGCAGCGGCAGCGTAAACACTCCTACCGAAGTTTACCCTGCGCAAGTCTTCATGGTTGGCACAATGCCCCTAGAAGGCAACGAGGAACCCGCATACCCACTGGAGGTGGTCATGCCTGACCAAACGTGACTCACCATCACGGGTGATATGGGGATCAAGGCCATGAAGCATGTCGACGATGGCACGTTCCCTCCACCCGACGCACCTACAGAGGATCACCTGGCGGTCCAGTACTTGCTACGCAAGGAAGGCGAGCGACTTCGCGTCGAAAAGACCGAGCTGCTGAGGCGCAAGAGCGATGCGGATGCGTCGAGTGCCAGATGGGCTGCCATCTCGTTTACTTCATCCACAGAAGTTAACAAAGGAGGACGGCGACACAGAGCTCGTGTTCCCCTCATGACAGACGCTGATAGAGCAAGGGTCACCCTCAACCTCGACTCGTCCTTCGTCACCGAGGACGAGAACGGCATACCTGTCCCCAAAACGGCGAACGCCGCCATCATAGCAGTCGAAACATACCTTCGGCTCACACAGCCACCGGAGGGAGACGCGCGCGCCCTCCTCCACAAGCAGCAGATCATGTCCATGAAAGCAATCGGGAAGCTCTGTCGACCAGGGCGCCATGAAACCGGGCACGTGAAGAGCGAGAGCACCAAGCCCGCGAGTCAGCAACATCAGGGGTCCCGGCAGTACAGCCACTACGACAAGCCCAGCCAGGCGAAGACCTTCGCAACGTCATCACGCAAAGGACGGTGGACCGTAACCGCAGCCAGCGTTCGGCTGACACGACGAACCCGGACGATCAGGCCGATCGTAACTTTGAGCCATGCGGCGCCGCATGCTTCAGCTTCAACATCCGCGACACCCGCATGCCCAAGGGCTTCAAGCTGACAGCGGGAACCCCCAGGTACGACGGGAAACAAGACCAACGCCTGTGGCTCGAAGACTACCTTATCGCCTGCACCTACCAAGGCGGGACGTCGACTACGGCTATGCAGTACATCCAACTCATGCTCATGGACTCAGCGTGCGGGTGGCTCACAAGCCAACCCAAGGACTCCTTCCGAACCTGGGAAGAATTCCAAGATACTTTCATAAAAAGTTTCTCTTGAACATACGCAAGGCCGACAACCTACATCGAGTTGCAAGCCTGCAAACAAGGAAGAGACGAGTCGCTCCGCTCATACATCCAGCGGTGGACACTGCTCCAGAACACCATGGAACCCGTCTCAGAACACCGGGTGATGGATGCTTTCATGCACGGCGTCGCTCGCCGCGACCTCCGCGAGGAATTTGGTAGGCTCCAGCCGAAGACCACGATCGAGCTCATGAAAATAGCCAACCAGTGGGCCGAGGGAGAGGACTACGTCCGTGACACCTCTCCAAAGAAGGAAGCCGAAACAAGTAACTGGCGGGACGTGCGCCAGAACAAGAAACAACGTTTCACCAATCTAGACACCATCGAGCTAGTAGCAGCGGGATATCAAACCCCCCGTGATGACACACGAGATAACAGTCGCCAATATGATCAGGGTCGACAGTCCAGCTCGGGGCAGTACAACCGCAGCATCGGCAGCATTAGCCACAATGATGGAAGCCAGAAGCGCGAGTGGAAGCGTGCGCTGGCCCCAGCCGAAGAACTAATGCAACCTTGCAAGCATCACTCGTTCCGCAACCCGGAGACAGGCAAGTGGGGTGCCAACCACCTGCTGAAGGACTGCCGCAAAGCACGCAAGATTTACCAGGCTATGCAACAGATCATAACTCCCGTGCAAGCACTGGCGGCAGCCCCGCAGCTCACTATTCAGGCAGCACCCGCAAACAACAACACAACACAAGCGGCTGGGACCTTCCTCTAGCAGCAACCGCAGCATGAAGTCCAGACGGCGACGCACGACGCAAACCCGACTGCGCGAGGACAGCTCAACATGATCCAAAAAGGGCGCCCTTCGAACAGGGCCCAAAAGCTCATCACCCGCCAAGTACTCCAGCTACCACCAGCCCGCGCGCAGTACTAGACTACCTAAGCGGGTCAGAGACACCAATCATATTCTCTAGGGCAGACCACCCGTCAGAGGTGGCTCGACCCGGTCACGCCGCTCTAGTGATCGAAGCCCTAATTGGCGACTACAGCCTGAAGAAGGTATTCAAGGACGGAGGCAGCGGCATCAACATCATATTTGCCGACACCATGAAAAGAATGAACAAGTCGACGGAGAAGTTGCCGGAGTCGGAGACCACCTTCCACGGCATAGTACCAGGGCAAGCAATCACGCCCATGGGAACAATCACACTCGACGTCATCCTCGGCACACCCGAACACTTAAGGAAAGAGTCGATCGACTTCGAAGTCGTCGACTGGAAGTCACAGTACCACGCCATACTTGGGCGCCCAACTTTTGCCAGGTTCATGACAGTACCTCACTACGCCTACCTGCTGATCAAGTTGCCTCTGTGCGCGGCGACTTCGACCGCTCCAACAGCTGCGACCGTGAGTTCAGCAGGACCTCTGAGTTCTTCGGGGTCGAAGAGCACTTCAAGGCCATATCAGTCGACAACGACAAGACCATCTTTCCACCCCGCAAGAAGCCAGCCAGAGACGCCGCCTTCAACACAAATGATGACACCGTAACCCACCAAGTCCATCCGACTGACAGCACTAAGACGGTCAAAGTATCATCGAGCTTGACCCCTGCATAAGAAAGCGCGCTCGTCAAGTTTCTACGTTAGAATTGGAAAATCTTTGCATGCCAACCCTCTGACATGCCAGGAATACACAGGAATCTCGCCGAGCACTCTTTAAATGTCCACAAGGACGCCAGACCAGCCAAACAAGCCATGCAACGCTTCTCAGGACCCAAACGGGACGCAATCACCGCAGAAATCGACCGACTGCTGCACGCCAAGTTCATCCGAGAAATCAAGGACTCGAACTGGGTCGCCAACCCTGTCTTGGTGGAAAAGAAGAAGACGAAGAAACTGCGCATGTGCGTAGAATTTACCACAGTCAACAAGTGTTGTCCAAAGGATCACTTTCCGCTCCCGCGGATAGACCAGATCATCGACTCGATAGCAGGCTGCGAGCGCCTGTCTTTCCTGGACGCCTACTCAGGTTACCAGCAGATCAGGCTGAAAGTAGAACATGAAGAAAAAACGGCGTTCATCACACCCGACGGTGTCTTTTGCTACCAGACGATGCCCTTTGGGTTGAAGAACGCTGGCGCCACATATCAGCGCACCATGCAAGCATGCCTCAAAGGGCTCATCAGGCAAATTTTCCAAGTCTACGTCGATGACATCGTCGTCACGACCCGAAAAGAAGACACCCTAGTCGACGACCTCCGCAAGGTCTTCGCGGCACTCGACGCATACCAGATCAAGCTCAACCCAGAAAAATGCGTGTTCGGCGTGCCAGCCGGAGCGTTACTGGGGTACCTTGTCTCTGCAAGAGGAATCGAAGCAAATCTTGAGAAGGTGCAGAACATACTCACAATGCCAGCACCCACCAAACTGAAGGAGATATGCCCTAGAGGCAAATAAATAATTAGTATTTACTGCATTATCTCATAAGTTTATAATAGGTTTGTAATTATGCTATAACTGTATTAATCGGAATTATTGATACATGTGTGATACATAGACAACCAGGTCCCTAGCAAGCCTCTATATGAGCTAGTCCATTGGGCAACAGTTGATCGAGATTCCCGATCAAGGACAATGACGTCCATTGACAATGGGGTCATCTTGTTAGTTGAATAAGGTGGTGGACATACGCAAAGTATTGCAATAAGATCGTATTACGATGTTTGTCACTTGCAATAGATAAGAATATGATAGCTTATTCCTTAGACCGTGAGACCGTACTTATTAATGCTTCGTAGGGGTGCTTTGAGAGAATCAAACGTTGTGTCTTATATAGCATGACAATAACGGTGTCCATCTTGGGTATTCCGAAAGAGCATCAAGACATAAGGATCAAGAGCGGGATTTGTTCATTCTTGTAATGGAAAGATACTCTGGGCCCACTCGGTGATATTGCATCTATATAGCTGCGCAGCTTATGACTAGGTCATGGAGATGTAATATCGCAGACGAGTTAATAACCTTCGTCGGTAACGAGATACAACAAAGACATCGGTGTGTCTACGATCATATCTCGGACAAGGTAGTATCGCAGAGACAAAGGGAATGAATGTCATATTTATGGTTCAACGACGATATTCGTGGAATGCACAGGGGTCGTCATATACTTCCAGGTATCCCTGACGATCATTGGTGAGCGGAGTGTCTCGACCATGTCTGGAGTGTTCTCGAACCGTAGCGTAACAAACATAAGGTCTTAGCGACGCCAGGAGATAGGTTCTGGAATATTATAGGAATTTTTTGGAGAGAGAGAAATAATCCGGAAAGAGTTCCGGTTGTCCGGAAGGAGTTCCGGGGAAGTCTGGAATAGTTCCAGGGATGTCCGAAAGTTGTTCGGGTGGTTCCGAAGTTGTTTCGGAGTCATGGGATATTAATTAGTATTTAAATATATTAATGATTAATTAATTATATTTTATATTAATTAAATAAAGGAAAAAAAGGGGCTGCCACCCACATGGGCCCAAAGAGGGCCCATGAGGGGGTGGCGCACCAAGCAAGGGGGCCTCAAGCCCCCCTAGTCCGAATTGGACTAGAAGAGGGAGAGGCCCAAAGGGGTTCGGCCGAACCACCCCTCCCCTCTCTTCCTTTAGTCCCACATGGGGGAGCCAAGGGGTTTGCACGCCCTCTTCCCCCTTTATATAGCAAGACATATTAATTGGATTAATTCATTGGAAAATACAATTAATTGTATGCAGGCCGGCCGAGCTGTTTCTCCGCCCATTTTGCCCCCTCTCTCCACCTAAGCTATACCGCAGAGCGCCGTTGCTCTGCGGAATTCCAGATAAGATCTACCCCTGCGATTTCAGCTGGATCTGAATGACCGGGGGTTGTCGCTAAGCTCCGTATGTTTGTGAGTGCTCGGAGGTAACTCCTTTTGAGTAGCCTGGGCGACATCGTCTCGCCTCTGCAGCCGCCGCGCCCCTCTCCCCTCTGCCGCCGGCGCACCACCTCTGGTGCTGGCGCTCTGCCTTCTTCCGCCCGACGCCCGTCGACGCAGATCATCGTCGACACCCCGGCGTCATCGTCTTCGTCATCGCGGCAAGTTCTCCGCGACCTCGAGGTCGGCTACGTACGACTTCATCGTCAACGCTTGTGCGGGAGCGTAATCCCCGCTATCGGTCTACATGGAGGTAATGTAACCCGTTCCGCCACCGATATCGCATGTACTAGATAGATAGATCCTGGCTAGTTAGGGTTTCGTACGCTAGAAAAATTATTGTTTTCTGCACCGTAACCCCTTAAGTGGTATCAGAGCCGATCTATGCGTAGTACTGCTGGTACGGTTACAACTCATGTTGAATGAGGGCGTCTTTCTTATATTTGCTACCCTGTAGCGTGCACTTGCGATGCCTTCGGTATTGAGTTGATGAAGCGGCCCAGACCGACTTTACGCGTACGCTTACGCGAGACTGGTTCCACTCTTGACATACGGCTTGCACCGTATCTGTGGCTGGCGGGTGTCTGTTTCTCTCTCTCTAGTCGGCAAAGAATTTTCAATGGAGGGCCCGAAAAGGATGCTTAAACATGCAATTATACGATCGATGTTGTGGTACAAAGTTCGTAGGTAGGGAAGCGATTCTCTTACGAATAAGCCTATTTACCACGTAAAACTTGCAAAACTAAATAAAGCTAGAGGCATCTAACTTTGTTTTGCAGAGGCGTTATTTTATGTGACATGGTTACGGTAAGTTTTGATATTACTCGTATTGTCGGAGGCAATGGAGGGCTCTGTAGACTCGAAGCCATGCCGGGGCGCCGGGGGCCAGGCACATGGCGCCATGAAGGTCCAGGCGCATCGACCATGTCACATCGCACTTCATTGCATCATTATTGTGTGTTGTTGTGTGTGCATCCTATTGATTGCTTATATGCTAGATATACAACGGTAGCATCATAAATAGGATGATCCCTAACAAATACCAAAATTGTGTTCTCCCTCGTTGCGCACCACCAAGAAAGTTCTACGTTATGAGGCAGGTCGTGATGATCGGGTGTCACACATCTCTTCGTTCGCATAGAGTGGGTGTAAGCCATGTTGCACGCGCAGGGTCTTCGAGGTTTGATTGGCAAGCCTAGCATAACCAGAAATATGGCCTCGGAACACGGGAAGATCGAAAGATCGAGCACGAGTCATAGAGTTGTTGTGATCGACATTTTATGTCCACCTTCGAAGCTATGCTGCCGGCCGTGATGATCGGGGGTGGTGTGGTGGATGAGGGTCGTGTAATCGCCATTGTTATTTTTAGGGATAATAATCTTGGTGTGGTGTGTTTTAGGTAATGAGATTATAAAACTAAAACTCACCTTCATATTATAAACTTTACCTTACCTCTTTTGCGATCACATCTGTAGACTACGCAACTATACTTCGGTTACTTCCTCAAGAGCCCGGATGCCACATTAGAAGCCGACGGGTCCAACTTCATCAGATGGTACAGCGGTTTTAGAAACATTCTCGAACACAACAACATTCTATATGTTCTCGATGAACCGTTAGGAAAAGGACCAGGAGATTCTGCTAGCGAGGAGGAGGAAGATGATTTCCGTAGGCGTCGAGACATTTTCATTGATGTGGAGATCACCATGACCGTATGCCTGGTACCCGAGTTGAAAGAGTTGTTTCGACGCAAGGAGCCAAGCGTCATGATTGATGCGATAAAGACACACTTCGGGGATGAATTAAAGCGTGGGCAATTCAGGCAGCTTAGAATGATCCAGACCATTCACATGGAGGAGCATACCTGTCTGAAGACACATTTGAAGAGATTGTATGACATCTACTTCCAGCTGACGATGGTCTTCGATTACTGGATGGCAGATTCTTGTGCCATTCGGACTGTCCTAATATCTCTACCTCCTAGCTATGAGAAGCATGTGCGCAAGTACATTTTGAAGGCCGATGATATGAACTTCTACAAGTTTGTGTCTGAATTCAAATCTCTGAAGGTTGATTCCATCGAAGGAGAGATCTTTGATGCTACAGGTATATATTTGATATATGCAGAATTATGAATTCGCCTCTTGGTATATGATGAAGTATTTGATACTTGTTCTGTTTGTGAAACAGGTCCTAATTATCACATATATGCGGCGCAGTTTGATGTGACCTGGCGCTGAAGCTGGTAATCAAGGAGTTGATGGCCTTTTGGTGTTCACGTCCTCAAGTTATCATAGTTATCATTAATAGTTTTTGATAAGGTCTTTTGTAATAGTGAGCGAGTGTGTGTGTCTTGATTGTTGCAAGACAAAGTTATTCATGTAATAAGACAAGTTCAGTTGTTTTATGTTATGGAACAAGTCAGTTGTTTTATATTATGAATAAAGGTTCCACATCTCAGTTGCATTGATTGTATGATAAGTATTCATAATTGTAGAAGTGATAAAATAGCGTGTCCTGTGAATAAGAGTTCAATTACTAGAACAAACACCATCGAGTTTAGTCATGAAAGCAATGAAAGAAGTAATGGATGTTTTTGGTCCATTTAAGTATTTCGAGTGCCGAGTTGATTAAGCTTGAAATCAAGTATTGAAGTTGCAATACCAGAGAAAATTAATTGAGTGTCACTTTTAATGATTAATTAATGGTGTTTATTGTTTGATCCGAATTCTCCTATGATTTTGGTAAATAGGAGTATTTGCCCGACAAATCATAAAGTCTAAAATTAATTTGATAATAGATCAAATGGGGTTTTTCAGAAGAAAGATTACTGAACATTGTATTCACAAGATTCGATCAAAGGACGATATTTTTGAATTATGGTTTCAACACAAAAGGACTTGTGGAAATTTGTTTCACAAAATCATAATGTCATATATAGTGATATGTGGGGAATTGTGTGGTCTGTCAGAATCAGTCTTAGAAACTCCTAATATGTTCGAAACATTATAGTCGATGTCCACTTTAAAAAATAGATGATTTTTCTCAACAAGAATTCGTGAGATCGACAGTAGTGTCGACATGTATATGATTACACGATAATTTGGTATATACATGAATAGTTCTTTGTAGAATACTCGCATTGAATGGGAGTGTATTCCAAAACCAAGTAGAAACAAAGCTCAGTTTGTTGTCTATGTAATTCCGAGAAAAAGATGATTTTTCGAATTATGGTTTATGGATTGGAATTAGAAGTTTGGAATAAAGTGTCAGACTTATGTTGGAAGGTGTTCCAAAGAGTATATGTCTGCTAATGAAAGTTTAGTGATTAAGAGTAAGGGAGACTAGAAAATTGTTTTCTGCTTGCAATCCTCTTCATAAAAATCATAATATTTTCATGAAAGAAACTTCTAAGTGAAGTGCTGTTATATTTAATATTGCTGTCGGGTCACAGCACTGTATTAAGTTTTTCGCGTCTTGTTGACAGATCAAGGTGCACTTTATGAATTCAAAGAAAGTTGAGAAAATATCGGAATACGAACAAAGGCTTTTTGAGCCTGGAAATCCAAAGTTGCATTTGAAAGGATTAAGAGAGTAAATTGTTGCTGCAATTATTATTAGAGGAATAAGATTGTTTAATCGTCATATAAGGTGTTATATGAGAAATGTGACTATAAGAAAGACGCGGTAGCATGTCTTGTCAAGAAATGTGTCTTGGAGAAGATCAAATTTATTGACTACATTTGTGTAGACATGCTTGAAGTCTGAAGGATTTGTATTAATGTAATACTATAGTTTGTGTTAAACTCGAATTGATAATAGATCAATGATTTTGGTTTGACCAAAATGTCGATTTAAGTGGGAGTCAATGTTAGTTTACTCAGGTGGAATATGTAAAGAACATATTTTTTAGTGGGAGCTCAGGAACTCAAATATGTGGATAACATGTTTTTGAGTGGGAGCTCGTGTTGTCAAATATGTGGAGACATAATTTGAGTGGGAGTCGAATTCATCTTGTGTAGTTAACACATTGTGAAACTGTACCAATAGAATATGATTAAGTTGTGCAACTATTTGAAAGTTAGTGTCTATTTTGAAATAGAACGAGAATTTTAAATAGTTAGTCGAGTTGTTTTGGATTATATCTGAGGAGTCAGAATAGAATCAAAAGGATGGTCCTTTGGAATACAATTGATCATTAGGAGTAATGATGCATGAAAGTAATGGTTGTATGATATGTGGGTCTATTATGTAATATTAGACATCATACAGAAACCATGTTATCTGCTCGATGGAGTATAACCGATTTTCTTGGAAGAAGAGCGGTTATGAAAGTAAATTTAAAATTTACTGGAAGTAGAGGTGTGTTAGTTGTTGGACTGACATTAGAATGTCAAGTTTTCTGCGTTGGTGTGAAAGTTAGTAGATATCGCGAGTTTGTAATTGTTACAAGGGGCTCTGTATAGCTGAGTGTGTTTTTCAGGGCAGTTGTCTGGTTAGTATAATCAGAGTAAGCGCTGGGAAACAGAAGTCTCACTTAGTTACGGTGTTTGCATATATGTTGTTAGACAACATGGTGATATCAAGCAAGTTGATGTCTATGAATCGCAAAAGCATGTACAATCATGGATTGTGCAGTAACACTCTTCCACAAGCAAGCATTATCAAATGATTCTTATTTGATAAGGGATTCTGATAAAGTAAAATGCAGCTGCTTTATTTGTACTCTAGTGCAAGTGGGAGACTGAAGGAGATATGCCCTAGAGGCAAATAAATAAGTAGTATTTATTGCATTATCTCATAAGTTTATAATAGGTTTGTGTATTATGCTATAACTGTATTAATCGGAATTATTGATACATGTGTGATACATAGACAACCAGGTCCCTAGCAAGCCTCTATATGAGCTAGTCCATTGGGCAACAGTTGATCGAGATTCCCGATCAAGGACAACGACGTCGGTTGACTATGGGGTCATCTTGTTAGTTAAATAAGGTGGTGGACATACGCAAAGTATTGCAATAAGATCGTATTACGATGTTTGTCACTTGCAATAGATAAGAATATGATAGCTTATTCCTTAGACCGTGAGACCGTACTTATTAATGCTTCGTAGGGGTTCTTTGAGAGCATCAAACGTTGTGTCTTATATAGCATGATAATAACGGTGTCCATCTTGGGTATTCCGAAAGAGCATCAAGACGTAAGGATCAAGAGCGGGATTTGTTCATTCTTGTAATGGAAAGATACTCTGGGCCCACTCGGTGATATTGCATCTATATAGTTGCGCAGCTTATGACTAGGTCATGGAGATGTAATATCGCAGACGAGTTAATAACCTTCGTCGGTAACGAGATACAACAAAGACATCGGTGTGTCTACGATCATATCTCGGACAAGGTAGTATCGCAGAGACAAAGGGAATGAATGTCATATTTATGGTTCAACGACGATATTCGTGGAATGCACAGGGGTCGTCATATACTTCCAGGTATCCCTGACGATCATTTGTGAGCGGAGTGTCTCGACCATGTCTGGAGTGTTCTCGAACCATAGCGTAACAAACTTAAGGTCTTAGCGACGCCAGGAGATAGGTTCTGGAATATTATAGGAATTTTTTGGAGAGAGAGAAATAATCCGGAAAGAGTTCCGGTTGTCCGGAAGGAGTTCCGGGGAAGTCTGGAATAGTTCCAGGGATGTCCGAAAGTTGTTCGGGTGGTTCCGAAGTTGTTTCGGAGTCATGGGATATTAATTAGTATTTAAATATATTAATGATTAATTAATTATATTTTATATTAATTAAATAAAGGAGAAAAAGGGGCTGCCACCCACATGGGCCCAAAGAGGGCCCATGAGGGGGTGGCGCACCAAGCAAGGGGGCCTCAAGCCCCCCTAGTCCGAATTGGACTAGAAGAGGGAGAGGCCCAAAGGGGTTCGGCCGAACCACCCCTCCCCTCTCTTCCTTTAGTCCCACATGGGGGAGCCAAGGGGTTTGCACGCCCTCTTCCCCCTTTATATAGCAAGGCATATTAATTGGATTAATTCATTGGAAAATACAATTAATTATATTCAGGCCGGCCGAGCTGTTTCTCCGCCCGTTTTGCCCCCTCTCTCCACCTAAGCTATACCGCAGAGCGCCGTGGCTCTGCGGAATTCTAGATAAGATCTACCCCTGCGATTTCAGCTGGATCTGAATGACCGGGGGTTGTCGCTAAGCTCCGTATGTTTGTGAGTGCTCGGAGGTAACTCCTTTTGAGTAGCCTGGGCGACATCGTCTCGCCTCTGCAGCCGCCGCGCCCCGATCCCCTCTGCCGTCGTCGCACCACCTCTGGTGCTGGCGCTCTGCCTTCTTCCGCCCGACGCCCGTCGACGCAGATCATCGTCGACAACCCGGCGTCATCGTCTTCGTCATCGCGGCAAGTTCTCCGCGACCTCGAGGTCGGCTACGTACGACTTCATCGTCAACGCTTGTGCGGGAGCGTAATCCCCGCTATCGGTCTACATGGAGGTAATGTAACCCGTTCCGCCACCGTTATCGCATGTACTAGATAGATAGATCCTGGCTAGTTAGGGTTTCGTACGCTAGAAAAATTATTGTTTTCTGCACCGTAACCCCTTCACAAACTTCGGGAAGTGCAAAGATTAGCCGGCCGAGTCGCAGCTCTCAGCCGGTTCATAAGTAAGTTGGGTGAGAAGGCCCTGCCTTTCTACCAACTGATGAAGAAGACGAACAAGTTCGAGTGGACACAAGAGGCGCAAGAGGCGTTCGACCAGCTCAATAAGACCCTGACGACTTCCCCGGTCCTGGTGGCACCACTGGAAAACGAGCCACTATACCTGTACGTCTCAGCGACATACAGGGTGGTGAGCACGGTACTCGTAGTCGAGCGGGAAGAAGAAGGGCATAATCACCCTGTCCAGAGGCCGGTCTACTACCTCAGCAAAGTTCTAACACTGTCCAAGCAAAACTACCCGCACTACCAGAAGCTCTCATACGGGGTCTTCATGACTTCCAGGAAGGTCGTCCACTACTTCTCCGAGCACCCGATCACGGTGGTAACCTCCTCCGGCCTAGCAGACATACTCACAAATCCAAGGCAGCTGGGGCAGGAGTTATGCTCATCTCCCCCAAAGGCGACAAATTGAAGTATTTCTTGCAGATGGACTTCCAAACACCCTCCAACAACGAAGCCGAATACGAGGCCCTGATCCACGACATGCGGATGGCCAGGAACTGCGGCGCCACGCACATCATGAGCTACGGCGACTCCTACCTGGTTGTACAGCAAACCATGAAATCCTGCGACGCCATCTCCGACAACATGATCGCCTAGAGATACCTGTACAACCAGCTGGAGGGCACTTTCGACGGCTGCGAGCTACGGCACATTGGCCGCGACAGCAACGAGGAAGCCGACATCCTCGCCAACATGGGATCAGATAGGGTCCCAGTACCACCTGGCGTCTTCCTCGAGCGCATCACGCAGAGGTCCATCAAGACTCGACCCGCAGCAATCCCCTCCCCACCAGCAACAAGCACCGTGAACCCGCCAAGCCAAGAAAAAGAGCCCATGGAAGTCATGCTAGTCGAAGCTACCTGGACAGGACCATACCTGACATACATACTGCACCAGAGGCTGCCAGCAAACCCAGTCGAAGCAAAGCGCATCATCAGTCGCTCCAAAAGTTTTACCGTCATCAACGGAGAACTCTACAAGAGAAGCATATCAGGAATCCTACAAAGGTGCATAGACCCAGTCGACGACCAAGCCCTTCTACTCGACATCCATGCGGGTATCTGCGAGCATCACACCAGCAGTCGAGCATTGGTGGCCAAAGCGCTGAGAGTCGGGTTCTACTGGCCAACCGCTATGCAAAACGCAGAAGATCTAGTAAAGAAATGCACCGGGTGCCAGGAGTTCGCCAGCAAGCCGCACACGCCGGCGTCCGAGCTAAAAACAATACCGCTTGCCTGGCACTTCGCCCAATGGGGACTGGACATGGTGGGCCCGCTGAAGAAATCCTCACCCGGAGGACACACTCACCTCTTGGTCGCAGTCGACAAGTTCACCAAGTGGATTGAGGCCACGCCCATCACAAGTTCGACTGCATCATCAACGGTCAACTTCATCAGGTCCATCATCTTCAGATTCGGAGTGCCAAACGGGATCATCACGGACAACGGCTCGAACTTCAGAGCCGAGGAATTCAAAGACTTCTGCTCAGATCAAGGAATCAAGATAAACTACGCGTCTGTTTCGCACCAGCAATCCAACGGGCAAGTCGAGAAAGCCAACGGCCTAGTCTGCAGCGGCATCAAGAAGCGCCTGCGGGTACCGCTCAGACGTGTAGCAGGCGCATGGGTGGAAGAACTGCCATCAGTCTTATGGAGCTTGCGAACAACGCCTAACAGATCCACCTAGTACACTCCATTCTTCATCGTGTACGGTGCAGAAGCGGTACTGCCCTGCGACATCAAGTTTGACGCACCACGGGTGGTCGTCTATGACGAGTCAGATGCAGAAGAGGCACTCGAATACAGCATGGACATCCTGGACGAAGCCCGCGACATCGCCCTGGCGCGATCAGCCGTATACCAGCAAGTCCTGCGCAACTACCATGGACGGAGACCGCGACCAAGAGCTTTCGTCACAGGCGACCTGGTCCTCCGCCTCAAGCAGAAGAAAGTGCACAAGCTCGCCTCCCCATGGGAAGGCCCATACATTGTGACAGAGGCAATTGGCAACGGAGCTTATCGTCTGAAGGACTCGAAGACAGGAGCAGTCTGCAGCAACCCATGGAACGTCGCGCATCTTCATCGGTTCTATGCCTAGTTGACCCATTCATTGTACCAAGGATAGCATGTCAACACGACAGGTTTCAGACGCACTCTTTCCCTTACCAGTGTACCTAAGGGGACTGGAAGGGTTTTAATGAGGCGGCCTGTTCGCAACAATCAATAAAGTGATTTGAAGAAAATGCTGTCCACTTTACCTTCTCAATCAAGGGAAGCAAAAATCCTAGGCCGTCACTCGAATCACTCGAGGGCTGCGCCATACAGGTTGAAAGAAAAGCCTAGGCCGCCACTCGAATCACTCGGGGGCTGCGCCATACAAGCACAACTCACAAAATCCTAGGCCTCTACCCGATCTACTCGGGAGTTGCGCCGCAGAGGTCAAGTCAAAAATCCTAGGCCACCACCCGACGCACTCGGGGGCTGCGCCTCGCGGGTAACACTTGCAAAAAGCCTAGGCCGCCACTCGAATCACTCGGGGGCTGCGCCGTACGGGCACAATTCTTAAAATCCTAGGCCTCTACCTGACCTACTCGGGAGTTGCGCCGCACAGGTCAAGTCAAAATCCTGGGTGGCTACCCGACGCACTCGGGGGCTGCGCCTCGCAGGTAACACTTGAAAAAACCCTAGGCCACCGCTCGAACCACTAGGGGGCTGCGCCATACAGGCCTCACTTGAAAAATCCTAGGCTGCCACCCGAGCTACTCGGGGGCTGCACCATACGGGTCAAGTCCTAAAACCCTAAGTCGCCACCCGACACACTCGGAGACCACGCTATACAGGTCTCACTTGAAAAATCCTAGGACGCCACCCGAAGATCTCGGGGGCTGCGCCACACAGGTTCACTACACAGACTTAGTCTGTCACCCAAGCTCGGGGGCTGCGCCATACAGGTTAGAGACACAGCAGATACTCACACAGTATAGTTTCGTTCTCATTACTCGAGATCTCCTTTAACCTCATACATTGTCATTTACATTGGCAAAATTCGCCCTCTATAGCTAACCCTATACAACAGAAGACATTACTCTTAATCTGCAGGTTCGTCCTTCGGCGCGTCGAGTGGGCCTTCAAGGCGCTCACTCAGTTTTGTACCTGCTCGATCATGTGACGCGCAGCTGCCAACGTATTGGTGTAGTCGTCATCCCCGGGCAGGCCACCCATCAACCTCTCCAGCGGAAGGTTCGGCCGGCGCAGCGGGACGTATGTGTAACGCCCCGGGATTTATCCCCTTTTAATTTTGTGAGTTTTCTTTTTTGCATCGACATGGCATCGCATCGCATTAATTTAAATTGTTGCATTTAAATTAAATTTCCATAATTAAATTCAAATACATTTCAATTTAATTAAAAATGTGTTATTTTCAAATCTTTTAAAAATGTTAAAAATTAGTTTATTAAATTGTCATTTTAAAACTAAAAATAATTTGTATAAGATTCGTGTTCAAATTCATTTTCGATTTTGTTCTAAAAATATAAAACGAAAAAGAATAACGGTGACAAATAAAGCCCAAGCCAAACCCCAAACCCTAGGTTTTGTCCCCTGAATACTTTTCCCACCCCATGTAATTTTTGCAGCCGCCCCCTCCATCTTTTTCCTTTTTCCTTTTCTCTTTTTCCCCCCTCCTTTTCTTTCCTTTTCTCTTTTTTTCTTTCTTTTTCTTTTCTTCTTCCTTTCTTTCCTTCTTCTCCTTCCCGCAGCTAGCCCGCACGGAAGATCCTTCCGGCCCAAGCCCGTGCTCCCCACGCCTCCGCACGCCCCGTGCCCACCGGCCGCCGCCGCCTCCGGCCGCTGGCTGCGCCTCCCCGCCGCCCAGCGCATACGCGCCGCCCCCCGCGCGACCGCGACCGCTCGCCGCTCCCCGCCACCGCGCCTTCCGGCCGCGTGCGCCGTCCCGCCCTCGCCGCACCACCGCGTCGCCTCCCTGCTTGCGCCGCGCCTTCCCGAGCGCCGCCGCGCCCCCAGCCCCGCGCTGCCGCCGCCAGCTTGCCGGCCGCCTCCTCCACGCCCTACGCCTCCCCAGCTGCGCCCTTGCGCCTCCACCTCCGGCCTGCTTCCACCCCGGCCTGCTCCCGTGCCGCTCGCCTCTGCCGCCGCCGGGCCACGCCGCCGGCTGCGTTCCCGCGCCCGTCACGGCCTGCCTTCGGCCGCACGTCCCCGCCGCCCGGCGCCCCGCCGCGCCGCCGCACCGGCCCCGCGCGCCCACGCCGCACGCGGCCTCTCTCCGGCCGCCCCGTACGCAGCGCCGCCGCTGCCAGCCGCCGCATCCTCCGGCTGTGCCGCCGCCTTCCGCAGCGCGCCGCCGTCGCCCACGCCGCGCCGCTCCACGCCGTCCGTGTGCGCGCCCACCGCCGTGCGCGTGCTCGCAGTCCGCTCCGTGGCTCCGCTCCGCGTCGGCCGCTTTTCTCCGTCCGGTGGTGTCCTCGCGTCCGCCGCCCGCAACGTGCTCGGTGGAATTCACGCACGACCCCGGCGTCACTTTTGTTGCCCGTTTTGTCCACCCTTCGAGGTGCTGCCCGTGCGCGTGCGTGTGCTCCCTCCGGTGTCGCGTCGCCGTCACTGTCCGTGTCCGTGTCGCAGTGCCCGCCCGTGCGCGCTTTGTTTCCGGTGTCCGATTGCCGTGCTCCTACTCGCCCCGACTACCCGACCACTTCCACGACACCGACAAACGACGATGCCCCGGTTCCGCGACGACTACTTCCACGACGACGACTACTTCCTCTACGGACCGAAGACGTCGGTTTCAAACCCTACCTCTCCCGATCCAACGTGCGAACCCAAACCCTAACCCTATACCTATTTTATTAAATATCATCTATCTTGTGCATATCGCATCATACATACATGTGTTGCATCTCTTGGGTTTGGTGGTGTAGCAAATCACCTAAATAATAAATATGGAATGTGTGGGGAAATAAATATATAATGCCCTATTCCATTTAATTTAATTAGATCACCCATGCCATGTGTTGCCCTATTCCATTTAATTTAAGTAAATAACTTGCACCTAAATATTAATTGTCGGGATCCCGGTTCCGCTTAATTTGGATTAAGTGCATCTCATACTGCATCTTGCCATACCATGCATCATTCTCATATGATCATGCTGGATCTTTTGCCGTAGTTGTAAAATGCATCTTTTGCGCTTCCAGTGTTTGTTGCTTCTTCGCGGATACGACGTTGAGATGTGTGAGCAACGACAAGTTCTGCTTCCATGCGGGATTCCAGGCAAGCAAAGTTTGCTTGTTTACCTATACATTGTCTTTCATTCCTGCCGTTGATCTCTGCTACCCTAGTATTCGATTCTTGAATTGCGATCCCATCACATGTTTATCCTGCAGCCTATACAACTCTTTATCCCCACATCCCATCGCTTGTTGTTTGTTTATCTGTTGGCCTTGCGAGTCGTAGCGCATTCTTAGAGTTGTTTGTGCGAGTCGTCTGTTGGTCTTATGTTTCATCTGTTTAGTATGATATATTGTTCTACTTTAATAAAATGCTATCTTGTATTGGGGTATTATAATTAAATGATAAGGCACCAGGCGGAAGGCCTTGCGAGGTGTTTTGTTCTGCTCAGTGTCGACCTAGGAACTGAGATTTTGTCCTTGGATCCAATTTTGAGCGCACTAACCACTTGAGCGAGGCCCTATGGAGCCCCCCTCGACTTTGAACGGATCTACAGCTTGTCCATGTGCCGCAAGTAGTTTGGGTTTTCCATTTGCTCATATGCATGTGCATGATGATGATGATGATGAGAGGTTATGTGATACGGGGGGTCATATAGGTGCGGTACGACACGAAGCGGACAGTTCCTACTGTGGTTTGAGCCGCATGGTGGCATAGTCGCAAACTAATGAGTCCGTAATTGAGATTCGGCCGGACTCCTAACGCGGGTAACAACTCATATGGGTGGCACTTGGACTTGATGTAGTGAAGGAATAAGTCGTGTTGAGAAGCCCTGATGCTTGCTTGGGTTGATCATGCGAGTATGGGTACAGTAGTGCACCCCTGCAGGGTATAATATTATCGATGAGCCGTGTCCACGGTTATGGACGACTTTGGTAATGATGCTGGCTAACAAGATCTAGACAACTTACACCTAATTAATGTTAATTAAATTGACTAGTAATGTAGAATTACTTTCACCATAAATTATAACTAAAACTGTTCAGTGTGTGAGTTTCCCGAATTGCTTCCTCATATTTGGTTGAGGGGGTTAATTCGAGAATGGGTTATGTTTGGTGTTAGTTGTAGATGTTTACCTTATGCGCTCTCTTATCCCTCTTTGATTAGACGGAAGTTGTAGCTTGTCTCTTTAGGTTGCTAGTGCTGCTGCCGCTAAGTCCACCTCCCCTATATTTTGGGAGATGGTGTAGAAAGTAGGCAAGTCGGTTTTGCTTGCCAGGGAGTGCCCTGACCCTCTTTTGGATTATGCTTTATGTGCAGTAAACAGGTTCGAAGTCCGACGACGTTAGCTTGGGAATCCCTCCGGCTTGGCTGGGCAGGGATATGGCGCCATCGCTTATCTTCAGGACTCTTAGTCCAATTTGCATCTTATCCGTAGTCGGATACTATTTTGCTTCCGCTGTCATTTATATCTTTGTATTGGATCAGTATCTTGACTCGTTCGAGTCGTTGTTGTATTATATCTTCTGTTGTATTTGTGGATGTATCGGAACTGTAGTAATGTTATCACAATTCCACCCACATAATGCGCATGTTTCGGCGTGCACATTATGTCTGGTGGGCGACCTAAAATCGTTATTATACGGATTTCGGCGGGAACGCTTAAATCTACAAAATACCGATTTTAGGGCGTCACAAAGTGGTATCAGAGCCTTGGTTTCGATCTCCTTGTTGTTTCGATACGATTGGTTATCGAAGCAGCGGGCCCGCAAAAGCCTGTAGGATAACCTCGCTAACGGTCGTTGTTTCTAGAGTGTCGAAACTATTTGACTTAAATTATTTTGAGAAATATCTCAATAGGTTTCTTTTTACTCCTTACCTCTATTCTATTTCTCCTCTTACCTTACTTGTTTTGGAGTCTCTTCTCTTATCCAAACTTTCAAAGTTTTAGGATCCCACGTGTGGGTGGACGATTTCTTGCCTTCTACCCTATTAGGTTCGATCTTTCGGAGTCGTCTTCGTCGTGAGAAACAATCCCTTGTTAGTGGTGTAGAGAATCTCGAGGTGGAGAAACAATCCCTTGTTAGTGGTGTCGAGAAGTTCATCACGAAGCCGGAAGACTCGGTAGTTACCCCTCTCTTCTTGTGGTCTCGGCGTGGATCGCGGGACGCGATCCCTTGTTAGTGGTGTCGATTGTAACGCCCCGGGATTTATCCCCTTTTAATTTTGTGAGTTTTCTTTTCGCATCGACATGGCATCGCATCGCATCGCATTAATTTAATTTGTTGCATTTAAATTAAATTTCCATAATTAAATTCAAATGCATTTCAATTTAATAAAAAATGTGTTATTTTCAATCTTTTAAAAATGTTAAAAGTTAGTTTATTAAATTGTCATTTTAAAACTAAAAATATTTTGTAGAAGATTCGTGTTCAAATTCATTTTCGATTTTGTTCTAAAAATATAAAACGAAAAAGAATAACGGTGACAAATAAAGCCCAAGCCCATCAAACCCCAAACCCTAGGTTTTGTGCCCTGAAAACTTTTCCCACCCCCTGTAATTATTGCAGCCGCCCCCTCCATCTTTTTCCTTTTTCCTTTTCTCTTTTTCCCCCTCCTTTTCTTTCTTTTTCTTTTCTTCTTCCTTTATTTCCTTCTTCTCCTTCCCACAGCTAGCCCGCACGGGAGATCCTTCCGGCCCGAGCCCGTGCTCCCCACACCCCCGCACGCCCCGTGCCCACCGGCCGCCGCCGCCTCCGGCCGTTGCCCGCGCCTCCCCGCCACCCAGAATTGACGAGCTTCGTATGAGTCGCCAGCTGCCTCCCGGGTGACCCGCTCTTCAACGCGATCCTGCTCAGCCAGCCAATCCGGGTTCACGTCTGCATAAAAAAAAGCTAGAAATCAGAACAAGCAAGTTTCAACGATAAAAGGAGCCGCAAAGGATACCAACCTTGAAGCTGTCGACTGATCAGATTGATTTCTGTGAGCAAAAAATCCTCGCGCTGGGAGAACTCCGCAGTAGGATGCGATCTGGAGCGATGCAACAACAACTCGGTATTCTTAAGACTCGCCTCAAGCTCGACCACCTTATTCTTCAAATAAGTGATTATTCGCTGGTCGTTCGTACTTCGTGGAGGAGCTGGCGTCGCTCGACGACGACGCACACCCGAAGAAGAGCCCTCGCCACTCGGGCCAGCCGCCGAAACAGAGGAAGTGCCGCCGCGCACGTTAGTCTGCCATGAATGTGCAGAGTCAATACAAATATGCGACTGCTCAACAAAAGCAAAGATGGTGGGAAGAAGCAATCAATCCCGGCATAAAAAATATTCTTCAAGGCCAGTAGACCCGACAGAACATTAGTCATTACAAGCAAAAGACAAAAGTACAGGCCACCGCGACTACTGGAAATCTACACTACAATGGCCCCTAGGCAGCAGACTCCGACCGGGAGCGACTCTTTCGAGCAGCAGCCGCCTCGGACGCCTTAGCGAGCGCCTTCTCAAAGGTTGCCACAAGCTTCACAGCTAGTTGTGTAGCCTGCACCTTCACCCCGCTCAAAGATGTCGTCCGTCCATCAGGCCTTCGAGGGAAGCCGCTGACAACCTTCTCGAAGTCGCCAGCAACCTGATGGCCTAGCAGAAGCTGGAAAGTGAGCTCGGAGCCGCATACCGTCTGCGTCCGAGTGAAGTCCACGAGGGTGGTCGCGTCGTCTTCAAAGGGAGCGGCAAGGGCATCAACGGCAGTCGGCGGCGGGTCACTCGGAAAGATGCTGCGGTGCACCGTTGCGAGCGCTCCTGTCGACTTCTGCAGAGCGGCCGTCGACTTCTGCAGCACATCAGACGCATACGCGCAGACGCGGTCGAGGAAGCCGACAGCGGTCGCCAAGTCAACGTCGTCACTCGACGAACCTTCCGGAGGAGCGCCACCGCATCTCTCTGGACAAAATACCCAACTGTCAGCAAAGAGCAAAGCAAGTACAAGTAGGCGCCAAAGCCGAAAACTAACCTCCAAGGGTACCGGCGAGTGAGGGAAGGCGGTCGACTTGAGTCTTCTCCTGGATGGCCCGCACTCGCTCGCGCTCCTGGGACTCGCGCAGGGTTTTCTCAAGCCCCGCCTGAGCCTGAAGTTTCAGCTCCAACTCCTCAGCCCGCTTGGTATCTTGGTCAAAAGAGGTGCGCAGCTGGTCCCTCTCCTTCTCCAGGCGAACGTAGGCAGCGGCTGCCTCGAGTTGCTGGCGGTAGTACGGCTGCAGAAACAACAAGTTATATAAAGTTACGGGCGACTATACTAGTCACCCACACCTTCGGGGGCTACTCCCATCGGGAGCGCTGTTCGCGCACCCGATGAAATTTCAAGACTACAAATACAAGCATAAAGGACTTACGTGGTCCAGGAGGTCGACACCCTCCGAAGCCGCTGGGGGAGCACGACTCGACGACGCGAGGCCAACAGTCGGCGCACGCTCCTCGATCGCCACCTGAGTCACTAGCTCTGTCAAAGGGGCGGATGTGTGCTCCACGTCACGTCGAGGGGAGCTGACATCGCCAGAGAGGTGGCTGGAGCAAAAACAATACAATGCTCAACTCGAAGATTGAAACTCTGAAGTACAACTCGGAAAAGCAAGGTGAAAAGAAACTCACCTGGTGGTCTCGAACTCGTCGTCACTCCCCGGGGAGAGAGACGGCATCCGAGCGAACTCACACGGTGGCACAGAGCTAACAGGAGGAGCGGCTAGTGGTTCGCCCCAGTCGCCCTGGGACCATACACCCGAAGATGTCGCGCCGGCTTCCTCCAAATCAGCATCTGCACCCTTCACGGGCGACGAAGCAGTCGCAGAATCGCCACCACTTCGACGCTTTTGCCTCTTCCGCGCGGGTTCCTCCTCGTCGTCATCGTCCTCCACCTCTTCGTCGGGAGAGATAGCGGACGGGAGGTCGTTGTCGTCACCCTCCTCCTTCACGATATTCGACTCGTCATGCGGACCGTTTTCTGGGAGAGGAGGAAGGCTGACCAGGAAGGAGCGACCCTGTAGCAAGAAAAGACAAGTCGATTCAAGAAACAAAAGAAAAAGAAAGCAAGACAGGAAAGGAATAAATCAAGAACTCACCTCGGGAACAGGGTTCGCCGCTCCATACGCAGCAATTGGACATTTGACGTTGCAGAGGTCCGCGGCTCGGAGGTTAGTGATGCCCTTCACCTTGGTTTCCACCTCCTCGTCGTCGAGAGGCTGGTCGCTGACGCCCTCGACTGCCCACATCGGGTGGGGCCGAGCGCCAAGCGGTTGGACATGTGTGGGGACCCCGGACTAGCTGTCCGAAATACCCGATTATGCTTAACACAACGATCCCATGATCAGTGTGTCGTTGCACATAATCCGAATTGAATACCAAAGTTTACATCCATTACAATACCAAATTAAAGTCTTACATAAATGGTCATTTAGACCAAGTCTTACATAGGTGCCTTCAAGGGCCAAACCAAAACAATCAGCGGAAGTAAGGCGTAGTAGACATCAAATCCTAGCGATGACCCGACAGGCAGTCGACTTATGAAGATCCTTAGTTGGCATAGATGTCGTTGTACTCCTCCTGAATGTAGGACTCCTCGAAGTCTGGCTACGACAATAGCCAGAGACAAAACTAGTATGAGTACATTTGAATGTACTCGCAAACTACTCCAACATGAGTGCACTAGTCTCAGTTTTTGTTTCACACTTTTATTTACTCAAGACATCTCTATATCTTTGTTGAAGAAGATAAGGAAAGTATAACTACTCTTAATATCTCAATGTTATTAGTTTTCTTCTAAAACTCCTCCTTTTCCGACCACAAACCATTATGGTAATCATTCTCCAACTACCTCATACCGATCCGTTGGTATAGGTGTATGGAACATTCTCCAATTCCTTTTTCTTTTGAAACTCAATTCTTTTCCCAAAATTTGCACATGGTCAAAGTAGGGCCTCTCAACTGTCCATATCCGAGGACTCGGCTATTCGAATAGTTTAATTACCCTCTGTAGAGGTAGCACGCTTTTCCCACACTCATCCGATAACTCATCGTGTCAGCCACGTTTCGCCATACCAGTGGTATGCGAAGTTGAGTCACCGACCCTAGTCTTTCCTTTACTCATGCTAGTACAGGATCCTGCCCATATGATATTTTTCCATCGACACTTAACCCAGCCCGTCGGGATCTAAGTGTGATGACTCACATGTTTTATCTGGCGGTGTATAGGGGACATCCTTCTATCCTCCTCCTTATCTACTCATAGATGTTGAGCGAGGACCCAGGTCAGGGGTAGGTCATCAAACCATTCCCTCATGCATAACAGAGTCATCTCCGTTGATGCAGTGTCCCATACTAATAAGAGCAAACTATATGACTAAGCCCTTTCCCATATGTGGGTAAATGTGGTCGCACAGAGTATCGGCTGATCGACGTAAGTACTATGACACAATGTGCTTTTCTCAAAAAACACCTTTCTCCATTTCTTTACTTCAACACCATATCATAGTGCTTTGTATCCACACAAGTTTCAAAGGAGTTTTGAATAAACAAATCTTGGTTTTTCCATCCTATAGTTTTAGCATATACTTCTACATATGGTGGCAAAATAATCTCTATATACTTTTGAAAAAGGGTTTTATAAACCTTTGCTTTTGAAAATGATTTGTAAATCTAGATGCATAAGTTATGCGCATGCTCAGAGAGTAGCTTGCCTTGCTCAACAAAGTGGTCTTGGTCTTGGTCTTCAGGTTCCACAAATCCTTCCTCCTCGATATATCCGGCAACGTTCTCGTCTAATACACAAGCAATCAATACAACCAATCACTAGCCTATTCAAACAATCATCATAGCAATACACTCTTAGAGGTTCTAATTAATCATTCCACATATCAAACAACACTATGTGGTTTCAATTTAATTGATTTAACCATTATCCCATTGTATTTTAATTAGGGCAGAAACTTGTTGCACATGTTTAATTGCATAGCTTGAGTTCTGTTTGTCACAATAATACAAAATAAAATTCTACAGAAAGCTAATGATGTGTAGAACATGTCAGAATTGGATTTGGGTCATTTGGAGTTACCAAACTCCCTACACATTGTTTTGAATCAAGAAGCCAATTAATAAGGTTTTGACTATTATTTAAATTATATTCATCTAAAAATTAAACCCTTTTAGGGATGACTAACCATAGTTAAATGTGACCTAATAAAATTAGTTTCAACTAATTTGGATTATCAGAGTATCAGAAACAAACTAGTTTAGAATTTAAACCATTTATGGTGTTTTGAATAGTGTATTTTTATTATATATCCAAATGGAGTGAAACCAATTGGGTTTGGAAGATATTTTCATAAGCTTTCCAGAACAGTTGGATTTGCTCCATTTGGAGTTGTAAATCTAAAGTTATGGTTTTTCTAAAATTGAGTTCAGTACTGATTTCTAATTAAATCTAAATTCGAAATAAAAACCAGGAGTGGATAATGTTGAAAACCCTGAAGGGTGGGGCCTACTGGACAGAGACTCAGCGAGCGCGCGCGGGATTCATTTAAAAAGAATCGGTACGCCACCGTTGGATCAAGATCCAACGGCTCAGATCGCGCGCGTCGCCGGCGACCAAAACCGAGCGGCGCTGCGGCTCCGGCGACGGCGAGGAGGACGGGGGCTCACCTAGGGTGCTCGGGAGGGCGTGCGGGCGGTGCAGAACGACGGCGGCGACTCGGGGAAGGCTTAGGGACGAGCGGCGCGTGCTGGGGCGGCTCCAATCGACGGCGGCGAGCCGTTCCTCTTCCTCGGCCGTGCTCCAACTCCGGCGAGGCGCCCGCGTCGATCCTGTGCACGAACCAGAGGGGAAAAAGGGGCGGGTGAGTGCGGGCGTATGGGGAAGAGATTGGGGGCATAGGGGGGGCGAAGGGGAGGAGCAACACGGCCCGGCCGTGGTCGTCGCCTACCTCGGACACGGCGGCTCGAGGAGGGCACGGCGGCCTGAGGCCTTGCTACCCTGGCCTGGGCTCCCTAGCGGTGCACGAGAGAGTGATGAGTGAGGGGGAGAGGTGGTGGCGAGGTGTGGAGGAGAAGAGGGGCACGGGGGCCATTTTATAGCGGCCGGGCGGCGCACGGTGGACGTGGTGCAGAGGGCACCCGCGGTCGTGCGAGCTCGCCGTAGGCCGGTGGAGGGGTGCGGCTACGCTACGGGGTGCTCGGGGGACCGATTGGACAAGGAGGGGAGGCGTGGCGCATGCTGCGCGTGCACGACGGGGCGGGCCGGCCGTGAGCGCGCTCGGGCGTTGCACGACGTGCATGGCGTGGCGCGGGCGCGGCGCGGTCGGATGGCTGCTGGTGCGTGCTGCTGCCGTGCGAGGGCGCCAGGAGGTGAGGGAGGGAGAGAGATGAAGCAGCGCGGACGGCACGGCGCGGCGTCGCCGCGGCCACAGTGCCGACACGGCGACGTGCGCACGGCTACTGCTGTCGCCGGCGTCTCCTCGTCGATCCCAGTCACCATTTGGCTCGCTCTCGGGTGCGGCGTGATCGTGGTGATGAGGGGAATCCAGTGCGGGCTCCAATTTGACAAAACAAACTCGCATTCGCTCGATTGATCTGCGACTTGGTTCGGGTTTGGGAAGAACAGGGTGGTGCTCAACAGGTGTTTGATGAAATTCCTGAACCAAAACAGTGTGCACTTTGGCTATTTAATTTTCTTAATTTGCTTAATTCTTTTGGGTCCAAACTTAGGATCTAGGCTAAATACATTATTGGTAAGTGATACAAAGTCTTTTTGAAATATTTGGAAATATTTCAATAATGAATTTCTAATTTGAATTTGAGTTTTTTTTTGTATTTGAAAATTGAAAGGGAATAGTTTGTGGAAATCAACTAGGAGTGTTTATAATATTACTCCACTGATTTTAGGTTTGAAATAGAATTATGTTTCTTACTTTGGAAAATAATGTGACATATGTCACATGGTGTTATGTTTTTGTAATTTGTTTCCTTTGTTTTCTTTTTCTTCAAACTTTTAATTAGAGCTAGAATTCAACAATCTTGCAAGCAAAGCAAACAACAATACTCAAGAATTAAACATACACAAATCTTTATAAGAAAAGTTTTTTGTTGGCCCACATTTTTGCATTAATAATTATATTAATATTTTGGGATGTTACAACATGGAGCCGGAAGAAGGTGGCCATCAAGTAGATGCCACCCGACTCGCGCCCCAAGGTCTTGGTTAGGTTGCGCAGCAGGCTCAGCAGCGGCCTTGTAGCCTCCCTCTCCTCCTCGCCAAGCGGGTGCGCCCAGGCGCGAGTCTTCAGCAACCCGCGCTCGCCGTTAAAATGCACCAGGCCTTCCTAATTCCACTGGATGTAGAACCAGCGCTTCCGCCACCCCTGGATGGAGTCCGACTTCTTCATCTGAAAGTACGCGGTGTCTCCGCGCACCTGGATGCCGAAGCCGCCCACTTGGTATGTCAACCCGCTCTTCCCGACGTTCTTGCGAACGAGGAAGAGCGACTTCCATAGCGCCCAGTGGGGTGCAATCCCCAAAAAACATTCGCAGAGCACAATAAAGCTCGTGATGCTCAAGACGCCATTGAGGGTCAGATCGTGGATCTGAACCCCATAGGCATACAAGAGACCGCGAACAAAATCATGGAGAGGAACCTGAATCCCCGTGGAAGGAAATCCACGAAGCATACGCGCTCCCCCTCGCGAACTGCGGGGTACACCTCCTTGCCAGGGGCACGTACCTGGGCCTGATCCGACGGCGGCAGGAGACCCTGCATGCGCAGCAGCTCGAGGTCCGTCTTCTTCACCACGGACCTCTGCCAGTCGCCATCGGGTTTCTTCATCAACCCAGCTCCGGCGGCGGTGGCTGAGGTGCCAGCGGCGGTCTTCGGCTTGCCCATGGCTTCGAAGGATCGTGGAAGGTGGGAGGACAAGAGGCACAGAGCTTAGATGGAGCAAGAATGGCAGAGAAGCAGAGGAACGGAGGCGCAGACGATTGGAGAAGATGATATGCCCTCGCGCTGCGGCGCAGTACTTATGCTTTGAAGAAATTCATCTCAGCCATCCGCCAAGCAACTGCTCCGAGAAGCTACATCCAGCCGTACATGTGTCGTGTGGAGAGGCTAACCGTCGCCGCCCACTTCGTCCACTACGCACGGGAATCAAGGCGTCATCATCGAGCCGCGAAAATTTCACGCCCAGTTCGAGAGACGTAACAAATGCTGACCACAGTCAACTCTGACGCGCGGCCCACCACGACATGTAACATCCCGGGATTTATCCCAATCTAGATTCTAATTGTTTTCCTTTTTTGCATCATCATGACGTCATATCATCATGCTATTGTCACTGCATTTAATTTTTGCATTTAAATTTAAATCACACCCTTCAAATTCAAATTCCACTTTTAATTTCAAATGCAAATCAAATTGATTTAAATGTGTTATTTAAATTCTTTTTTCAAATATTCAAACTAATATATTAAATCATGTATTTTTAAAACTATAAATATTTTCCAAAAGTTATAAATCTTTTCTTCTCCTATTTGTTTTAAAACATGAAAACAGGAAAAGAATAAAAGAAGGAAATAATAAAAACAGAAGAGAAATAAAACATGGGACTACTTTATTTTTTTCTCCTGGCCCATCTCCTCCAACCCCCTCCAGGCCCAAAAGCCAGCCCGGCCCACTCCTCCTCACCTCTTCTTCTCCGTACGGAACATAGGGGAAGAAACGTGACCACCTCCGTGGCCATGGCCCCCACTGCTCCTCTTTTCTCCCTCCTTTAAAACACTTCCCGAGCCTCCCCTGGAACCCTAGCTCTCTTCTCCTCCCTCCCCTATGCCGCCCCCCTTTTCTATGTCTCCTTCCTCCGCTGTTTTTCTCCACCACGCCCCACCGGAGCCACATCGTCGTCGCCCCGTCGCTCCGGCGACGCCGAAGAAGCCCCCTCCGGTCCAGGAGATTCACCGCGCCGTCGCCGTCCTCTCCCCCGAAAGAATTGAGCGGTAGCTGCTAGGGCAGTTGGCCTCGTCCACGTCGTCCTCGGCTTCGTCGCCGCCGCAGCAAATTCTCCGCCTCCGGTCGTCTCCGACATGAACAACTACCCCGAGATCATTCGTTGTGAGATTCTCTTCCCGTTCCCCCCGCTTCTTTGCTCGATTCCGTGTTGAAATCGATGAATTCATCCACGCCACCTCGGGTCGCCATGGATACCGTAACAAGCTCCAAGTCCGTTTTTCTCTAGTACTCGCCTCCTGCACTCAAACCCGCACACATCTCGCACCGCACGCATGCGCGTTTGATGCCCACACCCTAGCGACGTCCTGCACACGTTCACGCGCCTTTAATCTCCGCTGCAGGTCGCCGGAGTGCAGTTCATCTCCAGCTTCGTGTCCGGAAAGACTGAACTTTCGGGTTCAGTTTCATCAGAAGAAACCGTGTTTGTTTAACACCTTAAATAAAATCTGTACCGTAGCGTATCACCAACACTCGACCGGCCGGGGGGCAAGCAGCACCGTTCCTTGCGCGTCTCGACGCGAGTTCGAATCACATTGGGCGCGATGGACATAATGCCCACCTTTTTCCTTTTCTGTCCCACTGACAGGCGGGCCCCGCTGGTCAGTGACCGCGGGAGCCCATACATCACACCGCACGTCGCGTGGCACCTGGGCCCGCCAGGTGTGGACTCTGTTTCGGTGAGAAAGGTTCTGAGAAGAATCTCTAAGTGGGAAACTTGCACCAGAGCCACTGCTCTCTGGTTTTTCGCACCTAAGCCCCCCGAGACACTTTTTCCATCACGAGCAAGTCCTGTATTTTGCAGAAAGAACCCTAATAATAATAAGCTAGTATCTTTTAATCTACAACTAGAAATAAAATAATCTTTATATGTTTTATTATCAAAAAAATGCAATGAATATTAATATGCCATTTGTATGCCATTTTGCATCTGTTATTTTAATTGCTTACTGCAATTTGTTAATTGCAACTAAATAATTAAATATGGAATGTGTGGGGTAATAAATATATAATGCCCTATTCCATTTAATTTAATTAGATCACCCATGCCATGTGTTGCCATGTTAACCAACATTTAATATTGCTGGTAAATAAATAACTTGCACCTAAATATTAATTGTCGGGGTTGCTTTCCCGCTTAAATGGGATTACCTGCATTGTATTGCATCTTGCCATGTCATGCATCATTCTCATATGATCATGCTGGATCTTTTGCCGAAGTTGTAAAATGCATCTTTTACGCTTTCCAGTGTTTGTTGCTTCTTCGCGGATAAGACGTTGAGATGTGTAAGCAACGACAAGATCTGCTTCCATGTGGGATTCCAGGCAAGCAAAGTTTGCTTGTGTACCTATACATTGTCTTTCATTCCTGCCGTTGATCTCTGCTACCCTAGTATTTGATTCTTTATTGTGATCCCATCACATGTTTATCCTGCAGCCTATACAGCTTTATCCCCACTTCCCATCACCTGTTGTATGTTTATCTGTTAGCCTTGCGAGTCGTAGCGCATGCTTAGAGTTGGTTGTGCGAGTCGTCCGTTGGTCTTATGTTTCATCTGCTTAGTATGATAGATTGTTCTACTTTAATAAAATGATTGTTTTCTCTTTTTTGCACTTTTTGAGGTGTTTTGCCTTGTCTGAATTTTGTATTGGGGTATTATAATTAAAAGATAAGGCCCCAGGCGGTTTTGTTCTGCTCAGTGTCGACCTAGGAACTGAGATTTTGTCATCGGATCCAATTTTGAGCGCACTAACCACTTGTGGGAGGCCCTATGGAGCCCCCCTCGACTTTGAACGGATCCACAACTTTTCCATGTGCCGCAAGTAGTTCGGGTTTTCCATTTGCTCATATGCATGTGCATGATGATGATGATGATGAGAGGTTATGTGATACGGGGGGTCATATAGGTGCGGTACGACACGAAGCGGACAGTTCCTACTGTGGTTGGAGCCGCATGGTGGCGTAGTCGCAAACTAATGAGTCCGCAATTGAGATTCGGCCGGACTCCTGACACGGGTAACAACTCATATGGGTGGCACTTGGACTTGCTGTAGTGAAGGAACGAGTCGTGTTGAGATGCCCTGATGCTTGCTTGGGTTGATCATACGAGTATGGGTACAGTAGTGCACCCCTGCAGGGCATAATCTTATCGATGAGCCGTGTCCACGGTTATGGACGACTTTGGTGATGATGCTGGCTAACAAGATCTAGATAACTTGCACCTAAATTAATGTTAATTAATTTGACAAGTAATATAGAATTACTTTCAGCATAAATTATAATTAAAACTGTTCAACGTGTGAGTTTCCCGAATTGCTTCCTCATATTTGGTTGAGGGGGTTAATTCGAGAATGGGTTATGATTGGTGTTAGTTGTAGATGTTTACTTTATACGCTCTCTTATCCCTCTCTAATTAGACGGAAGTTGTAGCGTGTCTCTTTAGGTTGCTAGTGCTGCTGCCGCTAAGTCCACCTAACCCCATATTTTGGGAGATGGTGTAGAAAGTAGGCAAGTCGGTTTTGCTTGCCAGGGAGTGCCCTGACCCTCTTTTGGGTTATGCTTTACGTGCAGTTAACAGGTTTGAAGTCTGACGATGTTAGCTTGGGAATCCCTCTGGCTTGGCTGGGCAGGGATATGGCGCCATCGCTTATCTTCAGGACTCTTAGTCCAATTTGCATCTTATCCGTAGTCGGATACTATTTTGCATCCGCTGTCATTTGTATCTTTGTATTGTAATATTTGTATCTTGACTCGTTTGAGTCTTTGTTGTATTTATCTTTTGTTGTATTTGTGGATGTATCGAAATTGTTGTAATGTTATCACAATTCCACCCACATAATGCGCATGCTTCGGCGTGCACATTATGTATGGTGGGCGACCTAAAATCGTTATTATGCGGATTTCGGCGGGATCTCTTAAATCTACATAGTACCGATTTTAGGGCGTCACACGTCACGTCCCATCGAGCACATAAGCATGCCACGAAGCGTCATCGGGGACGTCATCAAGACAGTCTGGAGAAGACAAGGAGAAACAAGGCAACTCGAACGCACGATTCGAGTAGTAAGCTTCATGGCTGAACACAACAGAGGACAGTGCACTGATCTGAGAACCCGAAACAATTATTCGGGTGGCAAAGAACATTGAGTAAGCTCAAGCAGCCGAATCAATCTACAAGTAAGCCGACATGCCGAATGGAAGCAAACTTCACAAGGAGATCAAGACAAAGTAAATCGACTTCACAGGTTACTCGCATCGGGAGTGTCCTATTCGACTGAAGAAAACGAGTTCAAGCTCAAGAACAAGCAGTCCGGCGGCGGGCCCAGGAGGAAGAAGTCCTTTGCCCGACTCTACGATCCGACCAAGCACTCGGGGGCTACTGACGTGGGGCTACCTTTCGACTAGCCCACGATGAGGTTACCTGGGCCGCGCTGAGTTGGAGAAAGCCCACTAGGGGTGCCGTGTAACCTAGTCCAAGTCGGTAAGGTCTCATAACCTGCCATATCCGTAATTGCCGTCGGCATCGATCACCCGAGACCTGGCTGACCTATAAAAGCCAGGAGGGTCGCTCGTCTCAAGACACGAAAATAGCTGCCACCACAAACCCTAGCGAGATCACAATCTCGCCATTGTAACCGCTACTCGCCATCAATTCCAGACAAGCAGGAGTAGGGTGTTATCCTCCGGGAGCCTGAACCTGGGTAAATTCCTCGCTTGTCAGCCGTCGTGATCACCAGCACTTATCTCTTTCCCCCTCAATCAACCCGGGGTGCACAACCCTGGGATTTGCCGAGTTACACCCTCGTCAGCTGAGGACGTGACTGAAGAGGCCACAGGCCCCACTGAGGAGGTGCCTTAAGGGGAGGCGGCTGCGCCTCGGGCGGAGGTTGCAGAGCCTCAGGCGGAGGAGGACGCGCCTCGCCCTGAGGCCTCTAGGCCATCCCCTGAGCCAATGGTGGTGGAGGCTTCGGAGGAGAGCATCTCCACTCCACCTCGCGCTCCTACTCCCCCTCGCGCGGTCACGCCTCCGCGCGAGACGACTCCGCCACGCGAGCCAATGCCGCCGGGCGTGACGACGCCGCCGCGTGCGCCAACTCCGCCTCGCGCCCAAGGCTCCTGCGCAGCCTATAGCTGAGGCTAGAAAGGCGCCAGCGGGCGCGGGCGAGTCCGCAGGGGGAGATTCTTCTTCTTCGCCTCGTCCGGCTGTAGGGGATGAGCACCCGGCTGACGCGGGCGCCGAGGAGGACGCTGGCGCGGGCTGGGGTGGAGCACAGCCTAGCCCCCGTGCGCGCCCTTGGGCCAGGCTCTCAGGACTTGACGCCGGGGCTGGGCCCTCGACAAGCCAAGAGCTGGTCCTCCGTGGCTAGGACTGGAGCGCGGGACGCCGCGAGGTCGCCTTTGGGCTCGTGAGGGAGTCCCTAGAGGGGCTGGAGGCGCATCTCGCCCGGCAGCGATAGGAGCTCGCGAGGTCGTGGGCGTCCTTCAATGCGGCTATCGAGGCCCGCCGACAGGAAGACTTAGCGCAGTGGTCCACGCGCGAGGAGGCCACCTGCTTTGCCAAGGAGATGCACGAGGAGGCCATCCGTGACGCCACAGAGCTCCTTGTGCCCCTCCAAGAGGAAGGCGATGCCGCTGCTGATCTCCTGCGTGCAACAACGGCCGAACGCGAGGCTATGGAGGGCTCGTTGGCGCAAAAACACAGCGAGCTGAGCCAGCTGGAGGCCCAGCTTCTCTCCGCCCACCAGGCCGCCCAAGGGACCCTGGAGGAGGACCGCAAGAGCCTCGCTGAGCGCGAGTGGCAGCTGGCCCTCAAGGAGAGGGAGGTGTGGCTGTGCGACGAGCAACGACTTCAGGCGGAAAGCGCGCTTGCCACCCAGCGCGAGGACCTTGAGGCGCGCGAGACGGACCTGGCCCAGGCGCTCCTCCAGTACGACAAGAACGTCGCTGCCCAGAAGCGTGCTTATGAGCGCTTCGAGCAGCGATTTTCTGAGAAGAATAAAGAGGCGGAGGACGCCCTCGTGGAGCGCGAGAAGCAGTACATGCTGACCAAGGCCCAGGAGTACAGCGACTTGGCCTAGAAGCAGGAGGACCGCTTCCAGGCTCGGCACGCTGCTGACGCTCAGCGGATTGTTGAGCTTGAGAAGGCCAACTCCAAGCTAGAGGCCCGCCTCGAGCGCGCCAAGGATGGTCGACGCTGGGCGGAGGAGGCCCACAGCGAGGCCGTCCATGACCTCACCACCCTGGTCAAGGATGTGGAGGAGCAAGTGGCTCCCGCGATGGAGCGGGCGACGGAGGCGGCTGGCTGTACCGTAGCGACTCGTGCACTCACGAGGCAACGGGAGCGCATGTTCGAAGCTCTGGTCGATCGGGGTACCGACCTTGCCGCCCTGCTTGGGGTGGACACGCCGCACGCCAATGTTTGGGGCCGTGGCGATGCTGCCATGTACCTGGTCTACTTCGACCAGCTCTTAACGATGCTCGAGGGCCCTGTCGCTGATCTCCGTGAGGTAATAGAGGACGAGAGTCGACAGCTCCTGGGGGTGGTCGTCGACCGCATCTTCACCAACATCAAGATCCTCACGCCAGGCTTCGACCTCTCCACCGTGACGGAGGCTCCCCTAGGTGAGGACACGCGCAGGGTCTCCAACTCCCTCTGCAAGCAAGTCGATGCTTTCTGCAACCGCTTCAAGCGTGCGGAGGGTGCCGCTAAGGACAGCGAGGAGGAGGCCGCCTCTGGCGAGACCGAGAAGGCCGCAGTGGAGGAGGTACTGGATGATGACGGCTCCGCCTGAGCTATTTGCCATTGCGCCTGCGTGCGCTTGTATCTGAAACAATTTTATGCTTAGACATTTGCGACCTTTTGGCATGTGATATGCTCTTGTTTGCAATTTTCTTCTAGCTTGCTTGCCCCTCGAGAGGTCTCTTTGGACTCATCTTCATGTCTATTTGTTCTCTGCGTCGGTAGGACCCATCTCTCCGTGCCATGACTCCGCCACTTTGGTATGCGAGAGAATGACTCTACAAGGCCGGGGGGAGTTTAGGCCTAGGAGAGGTAAGAGCCCTGAGTCGCAATGCTCAAGTGCCCCCCTTAGACCTACGAGTAGTCCATGAAGCGTAAGGGAAAGCGAAGTCGCTTGAGGGGCAAACGTGTGCTAGTGGGGAAAAGCTCTTAAGGCGCGGGTGTGAGACTTAGCTTCTCGATGTTTTCGCCCTGTAGAGGCTTTTTGCCTGGCGAGGAGGTCCTCTTGAGGTATCGTTCCCGGACGCCTCCTCAGGCTTGCGGGAGCATTTCTTCCCTGTAGATGTTAGAGAGGCGAACCCAAACGCTAGTGCACGGTACAGGGGAATCGTGCGCGCTTATAGGTCCCCTCAGGCGTTCCTCGGGAGGAGAGTAAGTACCAAGGTCTTCTGTGGAGATGGCGTGTTTGTGGGATCTTACCCTCCAGCCAGAGCTTGGATCCTTGGATTTTGCAGTGTTGCTGGTGTGTCGTTTGAAGCACGGGCAACGTACTCAGCCCCCGCTCGTGAGGTACGCATGTGGAGAGATATAAGCGCACATCTCAATGAAGTAATGCGTAAATAAAAACTCACCACCAAATAAAGTTCACTTGGGAACGAAATTTTCTCATTATGCTTGGAGTTGCCAAGTTAATGTTTTTACCATCTCGACGCATGGGGACCACCCATTAGTGGCAGAGACTCTCAACGGCTTGAGGTGGCTCGTTACATGGAGAGCTCGGAGGGTTGACCCTCGAGAGAAGCCTTTGGAGCTTGGAGGTTTAAGCCGTGAGCTTTTAACCTCTGGAGACAAAAATGCTTGGAGGTTGAGCCGTAAGCTGCCTCTTCCGCCAGATGTCTTGACGTGACAATGATCACGGGCGTGACAATGATCACGTTTGCGTTTGTTCCTTTGGGAGACAAAAAATGTTTGGGAGGTTTAAGTCGTGAGCTTTTAACCTCTAGAGACAAAAAATGCTTGGAGGTTGAGCCGTAAGCAGCCTCTTCCGCTACATGCCTTGACGTGACAATGATCACGAGTGTTACAATGATCACGTTTGCGTTTGTTCCTTTTGGAGACAAAAAAAAGTTTAGGAGGTTTAAGTCGTGGGCTTTTAACCTCTCGAGAGAAAAAATGATTGGAGGTTGAGCCGTAAGCTGCCTCTTCTGCAAGATGCCTTGACGTGACAATGATCACGGGCGTGACAATGATCACAGGTAGAACTTGCGCAGGTGCATGATGTTCCATGGGTTTTTGACAGGCCTGTCGATGTGGGTGACCCTGTAGGGACCTTCCCACATCTGTGACAGCTTGTGGAGCCCTTCCCTATTGAGGATTCGCCTGAGGACGAGATCGCTTGCCTCCAGGGTACGCGAGCGCATGTTGCGGCTGTGGTAGCGTCTCAGGTCCTGCTGGTATTTGACCGCCCGGAGGGCGGCGTGGCGTCGTAGTCCCTCGAGGAGTAGCAGGTCGTCATTGTGGAGGTCCTCTTGCTGGTCCTCGTTAAAGGCAAGGACCTGTGGGGATCCATGCTTTATCTCTGTGGGGAGGACTGCTTCGGCTCCATAGACGAGGGTGAACGATGTTTCCCCCGTAGGCTTGGGTGGAGTTGTGTGGATGGACCAAAGCACCGAAGGGAGCTCGCTGATCCAGCCCTTGCCGTGGCCTTTGAGGATGTCGAAGGTCCTGGTCTTTAGGCCCTTGAGGACTTCTGTGTTTGCTCGCTCAGCCTGTCCATTGATCTGCGGATGAGCGACTGAGGCGAAGCAGAGCTTGATGCCCATCCTTTCGCAGTAAGCTCTGAAGATGCCACTGGTGAATTCCGAGCCATTGCCGGTGATGATGTGGTTAGGCACTCCGAAGCGGAAAACCAGGCCTCTGATTAATTTTACCGCCACGCCTGCTGTAATTGTGCGCGTCGCCTCCACTTCGGGCCACTTAGTGAACTTGTCGATGGCCACGAAGAGGTAGCGATATCCCCCTTGCGCTGTTGGGAAATGTCCCAGGATGTCCAGCCCCCAGACCGCGAACGACCAGGAGAGCGGAATGGTCTGTAGCCCCAGGGCAGGTTGGTGGATTTGCTTGGCGTGGAATTGGCAAGCTACACATGCTTGAACGATGTCAACTGCATCCTGAAGTGCTTGAGGCCATTAGAAGCCGCTCCTGAAGACTTTGCCTGCGACGGTGCGGGTGCACGAATGGTGGCCGCATTCCCCTCTGTGGACATCTTCAGGAGGGACGCACTTGAGCGCGATGCAGTTTTTGCGCTTGAGGTAGATATTTCCTTCGAGAATTTGGTAAGATTTTGCCTGGCGGGCAATTCGCTCGGCTTCAACATCTTCCTCGGGAAGGGTCCGTTTGTCGAGGTAGCCTTTGATCTCGTCAATCCATCCTGCTTCTTGATGCACCGTTGTGAGCAACAAACGCTCCCCTGTAGGGGGCCCACAATCTGGAGCCCCGTTTGTAGGTCTTGGCGGGAGCGCTTCGTCTGTGCTTGCGGGCATGGCCTCTTGAGGCTGTTTTATGGATGCCTTGACGAGTCTGTCTTCAAAGACGCCTGGCAGCTGAGCTTGCCTCTTTGATACGCGCTTGTCGATGTCATCAGCCTCTTGGTTATCCTTTCTTGGGATGTGCATGAGCTCCATTCCCCTGAAGTGCTTCTCAAGCCTACGTAACTCTTCAAGGTATGCAGCCATGTGGTCATTCTTAGGCTTATAGCTTTTGTTGGATAAGTTGACGAGCAGCTGTGAGTCGCCCTTGATGAGCAGGTGCTTGATGCCTAAAGCGATTGCGGCGCGTAGGCCAACAAGCAGGCCTTCATACTCAGCGATATTGTTGGAGATCTTGTCGATTCCGAAGCACAGCTGGACCGCGTAATATAGCTTGTCGCCTTTTGGTGAGATCAAGACCACGCCAGCCCCACCGTGGCGACAAGCGAAAGCTCCGTCAAACTTCATGGTCCAGTGGCTGGGCATTTTGTCTCCAGAGGGCTCTTGTTCTTCTCCCAAAGGCTCTTCAGGGGTTGGGTCAGTCCATTTGGTGACGAAGTCTGCCAGCGCTCTTCCTTTGATTACCCTTGTGGTATCGAAGCGCAAATTGAATGGTTGTAGCTCTATATTCCATCCTGCGACACGATCTGTGGTATTAGGGTTGCGCAGGATCTGCTCCAGGGGAAAATAGGTAACCACTGTGATGGGGTGCCCCTGAAAGTAGTGTCACAACTTTCTTGAGGCGATGAGGAGCGCGACGAGGAGCTTCTGCTCCATTGTGTACCGCTCGTGAGCATCGCGCAGTACTGTGCTGACGAAGTAGACTGGATGCTCGACAAGGGTTGTCAGTTTAGTCTTGGTGCACTCTGCCTGAGGGGCTCTGCTAGGCCCTCAAGGGGGTGGGCCTGTGGAGGCTCTTTGGGGCCCTCGAGGGGGTTGGCCTTTGGAGGCTCTTCAGAGCCCTCGAGGGGGTTGGCCTGTGGAGGCTCTTCAGGCTCCCTCGCGGGATCATCCTGTAGCGGTTGACTTGGGGCAGGCCCCGCTTGTGGCTTTGGGCCTGGCGGTTGGTTTGCGAGGCCTGTTCCTTTGTCGAGCTCTTCATCAGGTTTTTTTTTGCTTTGGAGTGGCTGCACTCTTCTTGTGGAGTACTGGCTCTTCCCTTTCTACCACAAGGACGACACTGGTGTTCTGTGGAGTGGCTGATAGATACAGCTTCAGGTGCTCGCCTGTCCTTGGGGCGACCATGACTGTTGGGCTGGCTAGGTACCTCTTAAATTGCTCAAATGCTTTTTCCGCTTCAGGGGTCCACTTGTAAGTGCCGATTCTTTTCATGATCTTGAAGAACGGCAGGGCTTTTTCGCCGAACTTGGAGATGAATCTACCCAAGCTGGCCATGCAGCCTGCTAGGCGTTGCATGTCCTTGAGCCGGCGTGGAGGTTGCATTTCCTCTATGGCCTTGATTTTGTAAGGTTTGCCTCTATGCCCCGGTGGGACACGAGGAAACCAAGCAATTTTCCTGAAGGCACTCCAAAGACGCACTTGGCGGGGTTTAGCTTGATATTCACCTTGCGCAAGCTGGCGAAAGTCTCTTCAAGGTCCCTGAGGAGAGTATTTCCCTCTCGAGATTTTACGACAACGGCATCGACATAAGCCTCGGCATTTCTGCCCACTTGCTCGCCAAGCGCTATGCTCATTAGCCTCTGGAAAGTGGCTCCGGCACTTTCTAGGCCGAAGGGCATGCAGACATAGCAATACACACCGCAAGGGGTGAGGAAAGCCGTCTTCTCCTCATTTTCCTTAGCCATTTTTATCTGATGATAACCAGGGAAGGCATCGAGGAAGCAGAGCAGGTCGCAGCGTGCCGTGGAGTCCACAATCTGGTCGATTCTTGGCATGGGATAAGGATCCTTGGGGCAAGCCTTTTTCACCTCAGTGTAGTCGATGCAGAGGCGGACTTCTCCGGCGGGTTTTGGGACGACCACGCCGTTGGAGAGCCAAGTGGGGTGTGCGACTTCGCGGACGACCTTTGCCGCTTTTAGCTTCTCGACCTCTTTGACGATGAATGCTTGCTTCTCGGGGGCTTGTTTTCTTGCTTTTTGCTTGACGGGGCGCGCGTTTGGACACACGGCTAAGTGGTGCTCGATCACCTCCTCGGTACACCAGACATATCTGACGGTGTCCACGCGAACATGTCATAGTTTGCCCGGAGGAAGGCGACGAGCGCGCTTTCCTATTTCGGAGGCAGCACGGCGCCAGTGGTGACGCTAGCCCCCGAGCCCTCAGCCCCCGAGCTGCTGGAGCTTAGAGAGACTTTCTTTGTAGCAGCTGGCTCCTGGGAGAACATCTGCTTTTTCTTCTTGGGTCTCTCGAGAGGCTCCATGTCCTCATCTGCAGGGAACTCCATGGCGGCTGCCTTTTAGGCTGTCTCGACAGCGCGCGTGGCATCCAGGACATGTCCACAGATGGTGATTGTGCCAGCGCTGCCGGGGATCTTGACCATGTTGTAGGCATGATGCGTGACGGCCATGAATTTCGCGAGCGCGGGGTAGCCGAGGATGGCGTTGTATGGCAGGCCGATGTGTGCAACATCGAAATAGATGTGCTCGGTGCGGTAGTTTTCCTCGCTTCCGAAGGTGACGGCAAGACTGACCTGCCCCAGAGGCTCGATCGAGCCGCTGGTGACTTACGTGAAGGGCCTAGAGGGCATGAGCCGCTCGTAGGGCACTTGAAGCGCTTCGAACGTCTCAATGGAGATGACATTCAGGCATGCTCCACCATCAATGAGCGTCTTGGAGACGGCGATGTTGTCGATGGTGGGGCTGCAGACCAGCGGGAGGGTTCCAACAGTCTTGGTAGACTTGGCGTGGTCCTGAGCGTCGAAGGCGATGGTGTACTGCGACCACTTGAGGGGCCTGGAGGTCTCGGTGCTGGGGAGGGCAGCATTGAGTTCGCGGGCGAACTGCTTGAACTGATTGTTCTGGCGGTTGCGCTGGAGCTCCATCCCCACGCGAGCGTCGGGCGCGGTGCACTGCACGATCAAGCAATCGTGCGGCGAGGACGGTGAAGGTCCTGGCGGAGGTGCAGGCGCGTCTGGCGCGGCCGTGCCCGCGAGGGAGGGGCACACGATGGACTGCGACGGAGCGGGGCGCGTCCTGGTGATACCGACGTGGTGGTTGAGGCGCTCCAGCCACTGCTCGTGGACCTCAGCGGTAGGCTGATAGCGGAGAAGTTCCTGCCCAATGATCAGTGCGGTGTGCGGCGTGGGGCACGTTCTGCCAGGACCGGAGCCGCTCGGACGCTGCGTCCTGGGGAGGTTACAGTACAGTTGAGCTTGCCGAGGGCTCTCTTGAGGCAGTTCGTGCCTGGGGAGGGAAGCAATGGTCTTCTTCCTCCTCAGGCCAAGGCTATCCTTCTTAGTCGAGCTAGGGTTTACGAGTGTTCTCTTAGCAAATTTGCCGACTTTCTCTATGATGGAGGTCTTGCTCCTTTTATAGGCGCCGCAGGCGTCTTCCTTCCGCTTGGCCTCCAAGGTGGGCTCCCACACGGCAGCGGCGTGATAGAGTTACAGTCCACCGCTGCCGTCTCGTTCCTGGACGCGGTCCATCGTCGATAAAGTTGGGCGCGGTGGCCGACAAGATGCAGACCGCGCAGAACAGCTCGCAGGGCCACAGTCTCTAGAGTGGAGTCCACGATGACGATCTTCTTGGAGTGTTGCGCCATCCAGCTGCTTTATCATCTGAGAGGAAGGTACCAGCTGTCCTGGCGCAGCCGGCACAACTTTATTGACTCCTTTATCACCAAAACGGCAAGGGGGGCGCCTGCGTCACCCTGCGGGTACGGCAGAGGCCATGTGCGTCCTGCCGTACTTCCTTGGCCGCAACGTTTCCCCCCCAGGCCTAGGGAGGCCTGTGGAGGCGTTTCTGTTGACTTCCCTCCAGGCGCGCTGCTCCTCAAGAGGGACTCCTGAAGCGCGCGTCCTCTTCAGGCCCTTGCTTTCTCTTCAGGCCATCGAGGGGATTTGCCTCTCGGGGGTCTCTTCAAGCAAGGGCTTTGTCCTTAGCCGTTTCGTTTGATCAGCCCGCGTGCGGGGCCTAGGGAGAGTGGGCTCTTCAGACCCGTGTCTCCACTTGTCAGGTTATGACTCACTAGGAACAGGGGTAGTCACTTCCTGAAGGGTAGTTCGTGAAGGGGATTGAACGCGGAGGTCAAGACCCTCGAGGGGCACGGCGACGATGCTCGCTGGACCTGAAGACAAAAAACCCACTACAGAGATAGACACCAGCCCGTACCCAGGTTCACGGCCCTCGTGAGGAGGTAAGACCGCTACTCCTGCTTGTCTGTATTGAACTATGGAGGTTACAGTACAGCAGAGCTTGCCGAGAGCCCCCTTGAGGCGGTTCTTGACTGGGGAGGGAAGCGATGATCTTCTTCCTCCTCAGGCCAGAGGCTATTCTACTCAGTAGTGCTAGGGTTTACAAGTGTTGTAGCAAGCAATTGGCCAACCCTCTCTATGATGGGGGTCTTGCTCCTTTTATAGGCGCCGCAAGCGCTCTTCTTCCGCTTGGCGTCCAAAGTGGTTCCCACACGGCAGTGGCGTGGAGGAGCAGGAGTTCACCACCGCGGGATCGTCCATGGACGCGGTCCATCGTCGATAAAGTTGGGCGCGGTGGCCGACCAGCGGCCGACCGCGTAGTACTGCCCGCAGGGACGGCAGTCTCTGAGGTGGAGTCCGCGATGACGTTGCTCTTGGAGGGTTGCGCCGTCCAGCTGCTTTATCACCAGATAGGAAGGTCCTGGCAGTCATGAGGTAGGCGGCGCAACTTTATTGACTCCTTTATCACCAAAAACGGCAACGGGAGCGCCTGCGTCACCATGTGGGCGTGGCAGGGCCATGTGCGCTCTGCCGTAATTCCTTGGCCGCGACGTTTGCACACAGGCCTGGGCAGGCCTGTGGAGGGGTTCTTGTTGACTTTGCTCCAGGCGCGTTGCGCCTCGGGAGGGTCTCCTGAAGCGAGGGTCCCCTTGAGGACCTTCTTCCTCTTCAGGCCCTCGAGGGGAATTGCCTCTCGAGGGTCTCGCCAAGCGGCGAGGCTTGGTCCTTAGTCGTTTTGTCTGATTAGCCCGCGTGCGAGGCCTGGGGGGAGTGGGCTCTTCATACCCCAGTCTCCACTGGGCCGACAACACTGGGCGGACACACATCAACATGCTATTCTTGTGCAACTAAAGAAGCTAAGGGAACATTATTTGGATCAACATGGGATTTACCACTTGCAAGCATAGACATACTAATATCAATCTTTTCACTCAAGGAGGAGGTTTCTTCATTAGAATTTACCTTCTTACATTGAGGTGTCCTTTCCGTATGCCATTCATAATAATTCACCATCATATCATCCAAGAGTTTTTTTGCAGCCCCCAATGTGATGGACATAAAGATACCTCCAGCAGTTGAATACAATAAGTTTCTTGAAGAAAAATTCAGTCCTGCATAAAAGGTTTGGATGATAACCCAAGCAGTCAGTCCATGGGTAGGGCAATTCTTAATTAAAGATTTCATTCTTTCCCAAGTTTGAGCAACATGTTCATTATCAAGTTGTTTAAAATTCATGATGGTCCTTCATAGAGAAATAATCTTCGCATAAGGATAGTATTTTTCAATAAAAGCATCTTTGTATTTAATTCATGAATCAATACTATTCCTAGGCAATGAAAGCAACCATTCTTTAGCTCTTCCTCTCAAGGAGGAAGGAAATAATTTCAGTTTTATGATTTCACCATCTATATCCTTATATTTGTGCATTTCACATAGTTAAAAAAAAATTGTAGATGGGCAGTAGCATTATCAGAACTAACACCAGAGAATTGCTCTCTCATAACAAGGTTCAACAAAGCAGATTTAATTTCAAAGAATTCAGCTTTAGATGCAGGTGAAGCAATAGGTGTGCATATAAAATCATAATTATTGATGCCAGTAAAGTCACATAACTTAGTATTCTAGCATAGCTCATTTTAGCAAATTAATTAACAAACCAAAATAACAAAAATGACAAAACTGAAAATAAAATAACATAACCAAAATAAGAAAAGTAATGCAAGTAAATATTTTTTGTATTTTTGATATTAAGCAAACTTGACAGTAGTAAAAATAAACTAAGAAAAACAATAACAAAATAAAATATTGGAAGTGGAATGCTCAAATCCTCGGCAACGGCGCCAGAAAAATGCTTGATGCACACGGTGGGTGTGTTGTTGGGAGACCCCAAGAGGAAGGTATGAAGTAGTGCAGCAGAAAGTTTCCCTCAGTTATGAAACCAAGGTTATCGAGCCAGTAGGAAATGAGGATTCACCCGAGGTATCAACAGCGCCAGAAAGAGCTTGACATAGTTGACGTGGAGTGTAGCGTACCTGCACTTAAAATATGGCAGGTACCTGTGTATAGTGCAAACCCCTGGATCGATTCATTTGAACACACAATTTACAATTAATATCACAACATTGTATCAATACTAAACGAATCATCCAGACTTGGTAAAATAAATAGTTCGATACATCTTTGCATAGCTTAAAGCTAGCTCAAAACAATAAAGCAGTGGAAATAAATTTTCAATGAGCCTCCATCTTCATGATACGCCACAGGCGAAAACATGTTGGTGCAGACTCGAAACCCAAATGTAATCCTTACTCTTCGTCAGATATTTCTGCAACCAATAATAATTTGCAACAGAGTGGGTCAGATTCCATTAGAAATGGATCTGGCAAGTGACACTATGGTGGACACTTAACGGAAATCACTCTATAACCTGTACGCATATTTGGCTGGTGGAGTTCAAGTCTATTGTGCATAAAGCCAGTTTTTCCTAACTCTTTGTAAAACAAACTTATTAACATCATAATTGGCAACACTGGTTAACCCAGGTGAGCCAAAAGATATCACGTCCTTAAGTGCACCCTCAGGTGAAAACCCCCACATTCAATGGTCCTAAGTATAGTGGAAACTATCTTAGGTGAAAACCCCCATGAACATGGTCCTGAGTAGTCCACTCTTGTTTATCAAAATTTTATTAAGAAATTAGAATGTTGGGATTCCTCCATGTTACTTGATCAGCTGTAGTCTTTACTTGGAATACTTCTCCTTGAGTTCTTCACAATCTTCATTTATCCCTCACATCCCTTTGTTCCTGGGTGGCCTTCCACAAGTGTGCTCTCAGGTGAAAACCCCCACGTTCATGATCCTAAGTATAGTAGAAACTATCTTAGGTGAAAACCCTCATGGACATGGTCCTGAGTAGCCAGTCAACATAAACCAAACAACCAATCCACCCAGATGATTCATTAACTTAGTGGATGTGCACTCCCAGGTGAAAACCCCCACATTCTATGATCCTATGTATGGTAGATACTATCTCAGGTAAAAACCCTCATAGACATGGTCCTGAGCAGCCACTTAACATTTTATAAAACCTTTCATCAATTGCATAGCATCAAAATTCTACTAAGTCATTTCATAGGTACCTAGACACAATGGAATAGGAAATTCTAAACAGGTTTTGCATAGCAATACTACTAAGTCATACACATGCTTAGGAAAATATTTCTACTTATGCATATAAAATACTTGGGAGTTTATGACGTGTGACACTTGCCTTGGCAACAAGAAGAATAGCAACAGCAACTGCAACAGTTGTCGTTTCCCTCCGAAATTTCTAACACATCAAACAAGACACATATAAACATACAAACAAAAATAACAATACAAAAATATGCTATGCATGATGTGCAAAATACTTAGAGAAAATACTAATCTATTGTTCAAGGTGATCGACAATTATCAACAACTCTTTGTAAATTGTACATTCACTATAGTGAGAGAGACAGACACCCGGCCATCCACTTAAGTTGTGGAACAGGTCTCATGTACGTGGACATGTAAGGTTAGTCTCCACGCCTCTTCATCTCACTATGCCGCTAGGATCCAACAAACTTCAAGATGGTAATAACATGATAAAAAATTGTTTTAAGTCAAGATTAGGAAGGAGGGAAGAGATAGAAAGAAAAATGTAGTTGGTCTTCCAGGCTTCATCTCCAGACTTGTAACTTGCTTCTTAGTGATGTCTTGATTGAATTCTTTGGTAGACTTGATAATTCTTCAGACTTGATGATTCTTGTATCATCGAGGCTGGTCTTGGATTTAACTTAGTCTTCATGAAGTCTAAGAGGAGAAGGGAGAAAAGAGAGAGAGGAAGTAAGACTTAGATTGCTGGTTGGTTTTCATGAACTTCTTTTTGATCTTCTTCTAAGTGCTTCAACTCCTCGAAGATAATTCTGAAGTATTGTTTTGGCTAAGTCCTTCATTGGCCTTCTACCTCCACGTTGAAAATCCTAAGTGTCTAAGTGCATAGCACTTAACCTAAAATGCTAAGTTGAAAATATTCCTAACATAGAGAAAATAATGGAGGAGTTTTCCTGTGAGGAGTATAACTATATAATAAAATAAGTTATGCATGAAATGCACTTTTTAGTCATAGGAAACATCATACTAAATTTGTGATAATTATAAAGTATGCATGAGGCTATAAATACAATTTAATTAATTTCTATTTTTGGAAAATATAATAAAAGAAATTACATTTAAGATTAAAGTTTTATGTGATTAAATTTTATAACAAAAATTTTCTAAATAATGTTAATAGACAGAGGGGATTTAATTAAATTTATTGCAATTGGATTTACTCAATAATAATATTTCTATCAAAAGTTATATCAAAATACTCAAACTATTCAAATTAAACATACAACTAACAAATCATGAAATAATACTCAAAAATATTTTATAACAGAGGCATCATATTACAAATATTCCAAAGTTTCTAAAACAATTTTATTTGCAATTTTTGGATTTATAGATTTAAAGTTATAACAAAAATACTCAAATTCACCATTTGAAATCTGAATATTCTAAACTAAGTCAAATTTGAATTTTGGCAGTTCTAAACTATTCTACATGTCAAGAGCTTTCCAAATATATAAAATTTATCAAATTTGGATGTGTGAATAAAAAGTTATAACAATTCTAAGTGACATGGGAGTTTCTGCAAAAATGGCAAATTAAATTAAATCGGGAAATTCATTTCCAGGTTAGCGCTGACTGGACGCTGATGAGGCAACGACGTGGCGCTGACGTGGATAAGTGGAACGATCTGGATCGTCAGATCCAGATCTGACGGTATAGATCTAAATACCGATTCGGTTTAAAACTTCTAATCTCGGCCGTAGAATCAGGATCGGACGGCGAAGGAGGAGAGGCTCACCGGGCGGCGCGGGATGTTCGCCGGAGATGGAGGAGACGGCGGTGGAGGCTCGGGCGAGGACGGCGTCGGCGTTGTGGTGCTCCCCCGGACGAACGGAGGCGACAGTGGAGCGCGGCTGGCCGCGGGGAGGCAAGTGGACGTCGTGGCAGCGTCGGGTTCTTCTCACAACGCCGGGGAGGGATGGCCGGAGAGGTGGTTGCGGCGGCGACCTTCGGGTCGAGCACGGTCTCGTGAATCTGGCGCATGAACAAGCACGGGAAAAAATCAGGGAGATGCACGTCGTCGTGGGAAAGAGGAGGAGGGGGTCACAGGCGCGAGGGGGTGGCTCACCTCACCGGAAACGAAGGAATACGGCGGCGGCAACTTTTAACTCCGGCGAGCTTTTTCGACGGCCTTGGGGCACCTCGAGCTAGGGTTTGATAGGGAAATGAGAGAGGAGGGGTGGGGGATTTATATGGGCCAGAGAGGAGGAACAAACTGCGACGATCACGCCCGAATTTTGGAAAGGGATCGGGGAGGAATTTCGGCCGGAGAAATCGCGGGAGGTTGAAGACGAATGACGTCAGCAGTGAGGTCATCAATTTTTCTTTTTCTGTTTTTCTATTTAATTCATATCTTTTTATTTAAGACTCCAAATGAAGACAAATAAATTTCTAAAAATTTGTAAAAATAATATCTTGTGCTAAAAAAGTTGTGGGTCTGTTTTGAACAATTTTCAAAATTAATATATTTGAAATATTGATTAAATACAAATTTGACACTATGTCAAATTTGCAATTGTATCTTAATTAAATTTTCTTTTGGCTAAATAAAATTTGTAAAATACCCATATTCAAATATGTTTGAATTTAAGTTATTTAAACTTATTTTGCTGAAATCATTCACCTTTAATTTGTCATAATAGTAGAATAATAGAAAATAAATAATTGTAGAGTAATATGAAATATAATGGATTTTTAATTTAAACCCTTTGTGATTTAATAATATGATGAATGATGAGATGCATGAATGTAATGCTTAAATTTTCTTTTCAAAGAAAAATACAAAAATGTTTTCAAGAGTTTTAAATTTTAGTGATTTTTAAGCATTCCAAAATATAGGGATGTTACAGACTACCACCCTTAAAAGGAATCTCGTCCTCGAGATTCGAGAAGGCTAGCAAAAGGTTCTGTCTTGGTATCGGGTTGGGCTACCACCCTTAAAAGAAATCTTTGTTGGTATTGACAACTTCAATATGAAAACTTGATTCGGAGTGTACCGTTCACTTCTTCCACAGTGATGTGGTTCACATATCCTTTATCGAAAGGATTTGAATTTGCAGCTTCACCGGCTTTCTTCTTTGCTGGACACTCGTTGGCGTAATGACCCTTGTTCTTGCATTTATAGCAGAGCACCTGACTGGTATCTCTGTGTTCAGGATTTGGACGGTGGTGTCCATTATTATGGTTATGGCCAGCAAATCCATTTCCTTTATGATCTCCATTGCCTCCCTTGGATCCACCATGGTGATCATGGTGCTTTTGGTGACTTCCTCCATTATGGTGATTCCCATGTTTGTGGCAACTATTCACATCACGAACAAGATGCTTCTTGAATGAGGGTTCAGAGGAGTGCTTGTCCATATTCCTCTTCCTATTTTCAGCTTTCTTTATGCTATCTTCAAGGGTGATTGCTTGATCCAGAAGTATCTAATAGTTTGGTGCATACGCAACTGTCAGAGGTATCTTCATCTCACCACTAAGTCCATTGAGAAATTTTGACTTCCTCTTTGCATCTGTGTCAATGTCATCAGGCGCATATCGAGACAAGGAATGGAAGTCATCCATATACTCCATAAGACTTCTGTTTCCCTGGCGCAGATTGCGAAACTCTTCCCGTTTAAGATTCATAATTCCCGTGGAGACATGAGCATTACGAAATCCTTCCTTGAATTCCTCCCAGGACAAGGTGTCCAATGGGTGAGTAATCTGGTAAGTTTACCACCATTGGGCAGCAGGTCCTTCAAGTAGATGTGCGGTAAACCTAAATTTCTCAGCGTCATCACATTCAGTTGTCACCAGATCCTTTTGCACAGAGCATAGCCAGTCATCAGCCACAATTGGCTCTGTTGCATTCGAGAACTTGTTTGGCCTAAGCCTCAGAATTCTGGTAAGCCTATCCACTTGGGGAGGTGGTGGTGGTGGAGGATTGTTGTTGTTTTTATTGTTGTTGTTGCTTGCTGCAATTAACTGAGTCATCATAGTCATCAGTTGAGCTTGAGCGGCCATCAGTTGCTGCATGGCATCATTGTTGTTGTTGTTCTCAGGAGCACGGCGGGGAGGCATCTGTGGGTTTTAGCATAGATTAGTAAAATATAGACAGATCTAGGAGAAATATTCCCACCCATACAAGCAATTGACACAATCAACCACAATCATTAAATTTCCAAACATGTTTTGAGAAAGCCGAACTAATCTTTCAGTAACGAAGCACCCGAGGTTATGGAGAACACATACGATGATACTGCCATACCACAATTTGATAGGTCAATACATCATTAGTATCTCGTTACTCTAATATATAGGTGGTCTAGTCTATCTGCTTCCTGAGTGCATCAAGTTCCTCTTGTATTTCCTTGAGTTCGTCAAGGTACTTCTGGGTGTTATGAAGTCTAAATCAAAGTCTTGCTCTAAGGTGTTTGATAGCTTCCCATGCTGCGCTTCTTGCGGAAGCAAAGAATGATGTGTGAAGTATTGGGTTGGTGAACATGCAGTAGCCATTGGTCTTGTGGTCATCTTGTTTCCTCTTGTATAGATGGAGTTGCACCCACCAGTACTCTTGACCTTCACCCATGAAAGGAAACCCTTTGTATATTGCTTCTCCTTCAAATCCCAAACTCTTCATGTTATCCTTAAGTGCTCTTGGAAAATCAGTCTCACATTGTAGGGTCATGGTCATCACTGGTCCCTTCCTGAGTGATTCCGTGAGGTTGGTCATCTAAAAAAAATAAGATAAGGTATTTAGAAAGCAAGTACATAAGATAGTTACAAGAAGGAAAATAAGAAAAGTTCTATTTTAGTAAACTGAATGAAAAATATATTTTCAATCCTATGGTCAAACCTGTTTCTATCCAGACTTAGGGGTTTTAAACCTACAGGAAACACAGTGCTCTGATACCATCTGTAGCGTACCTGCACTTAAAATATGGCAGGTACCTGTGTATAGTGCAAACCCCTGGATCGATTCATTTGCACACACAGTTTACGATGAATATCACAACATTGTATCCATATTACACGAATAATCCAGACTTGGTAAAATAAATAGTTCGATACATCTTTGCATAGATTAAAGCTAGCTCAAAACAATAAAGCAGCAGAAATAAATCTTCAATGAGCCTCCATCTTCATGATACGCCACAGGCGCAAACATGTTTATGCAGACTCGAAACCTAAACGTAATCCTTACTCTTCGTCAGATATTTCTGCAACAAATAGTAATTTGCAACAGAGTGGTTCAGATTCCATTAGAAATGGATCTGGCAAGTGACACTATGGTGGACACTTAATGGAAATAACTCTATAACCTGTATGCATATTTGGCTGGTGGAGTTCAAGGCTATTTTGCATAAAACCAGTTTTGCCTAACTCTTTGTAAAACAAACTTATTAACATCATAATTGGCAACACTGGTTAACCCAGGTGAGCCAAAAGATATCACGTCCTTAAGTGCACCCTCAGGCGAAAACCCCCACATTCAATGGTCCTAAGTATAGTGGAAACTATCTTAGGTGAAAACCCCCATGAACATGGTCCTGAGTAGTCCACTGTTGTTTATGAAAAGTTTATTAAGAAATTAGAATGCTGGGAATCCTCCATATTCCTTGATCAGCTGTAGTCTTTACTTGGAATACTTCTCCTTGAGTTCTTCACAATCTTCTCCATTTATTCCTCACATCTCTTTGTTCATGGGTGGCCTTCCACAAGTGTGATCTGAGGTGAAAACCCCCACGTTCATGATCCTAAGTATAGTAGAAACTATCTTAGGTGAAAACCCTCATGGACATGGTCCTGAGTAGCCACTCAACATAAACCAAACAACCAATCAACCGAGATGATTCATTAACTTAGTGGATGTGCACTCCCAGGTGAAAACCCCCACATTCTATGATCCTAAGTATAGTAGAGACTATCTCAGGTAAAAACCCTCATAGACATGGTCCTCAGCATCCACTTAACATTTTATAAAACCTTTCATGAATTGCATAGCATCAGAATTCTACTAAGTCATTTCATAGATACCTAGACACAATGGAATAGGGAATTCTCAACAGGTCTTGCATAGCAATACTACTAAGTCATACACATGCTTAAGAAAATATTTCTACTTATGCATATAAAATACTTGGGAATTTAAGAGGTGTGCCACTTGCCTTGGGAACAAGAAGAATAGCAACAGCAGCTGCAACAGTTGTCGTTTCCTCCAAAATTTCTAACACATCAAACAAAACACACATAAACATACAAACAAAAATAACAATACAAAAAGATGCTATGCATGATGTGCAAAATACTTAGAGAAAATACTAAGACTATTCTTCAAGGTGATCGACAATTATCTGAAAGTACTGTCTGAGAAGGGAAATGCCAGTTCCAAGAAATGGTCCCTCGAACTCTTTGTAAATTAGAAATTCACTATAGTGAGAGAGACAAACACCCGGCGAGCCACTTAAGTTGTGGAACAGGTCTCATGTACGTGGACATGTAAGGTTAGTCTCCAGGACGCTTCATCTCACTATGGCGTTAGGATCCAACAAACTTCAAGATGTTAATAACATGATAAAAAAATGTTTTAAGTCAAGATTACGAAGGAGGGAAGAGATAGAAAGAAAAATGTAGTTCGTCTTCCAGGCTTCATCTCCAGACCTGTAACTTGCTTCTTGGTGATGTCTTGATTGAATACTTTGGTAGACTTGATAATTCTTCAGACTTGATGATTCTTGTATCATCGAGGCTGGTCTTGGATTTAACTTAGTCTTCATGAAGTCTCAGAGGAGAAGGGAGAAAAGAGAGAGCGGAAGTAAGACTTAGATTGCTGGTTGGTTTTCATGAACTTCTTTTTTATTTTCTTCTAAGTGCTTTTACTCCTCGAAGATACTTCTGAAGTCTTGTTTTGGCTAAGTCCTTCATTGGCCTTCCAGCTCCATGTTGAATATCCTAAGTGTCTAAGTGCATAGCACTTAACCAAAAATGCTAAGTTGAAAATATTCCTAACATAGAGATAATAATGGAGGAGTTTTCCTATGAGGAGTGTAACTATATAATAAAATAAGTTATGCTTGAAATGCACTTTTTAGTCATAAGAAACATCATACTAAATTTGTGATAATTATAAAGTATGCATGAGGCTATAAATGCAATTTAATTAATTTCTATTTTTGGAAAATATAATAAAAGGAATTACTTATAAGATTAAAGTTTTATGTGATTAAATTTTATAAGAATTTTTTTATTAATAATGTTAATAGACATAGGCGATTTAATTAAATTTATTGCAATTTGATTTACTCAATAATAATATTTCTATCAAAAGTTATATCAAAATAGTCAAACTATTCAAATTAAACATACAACTAACAAATCATGAAAATAATACTCAAAAATATTTTATAACTGAGGCATCATATTACAAATATTCCAAAGTTTCTAAAAACAATTTTATTTGCAATTTTTGGATTTATAGATTTAAAGTTATGACACAAATACTTAAATTCACCATTTGAAATTTTAATATTCTAAACTAAGTCAAATTTGGATTTTGGCAGTTCTAAAATATTCTACATGTCAAGAGCTTTCTAAATATATAAAATTTATCAAATTTGGGTGTGTGAATAAAAAGTTATAACAATTCTAAGTGACAGGGGTGTTTCTGCAAAAGTGCCAAATTAAATTAAATCGAGAAATTCATTTCCAGGTCAGCGCTGACTGGACGCTGATGAGGCAACGACGTGGCGCTGACGTGGATAAGTGTAACGATCTGGATCGTCAGGTCCAGATCTGACGGTCTAGATCTAAATACCGATTCAGTTTAAAACTTCTAATCTCGGCCGTAGAATCAAGATCGGACGGCGCATGAGGAGAGGCTCACCTGTAACACCCCAATTTTCTCAGCATTAGTAATTGTGGTGTTATCCTAGTTTTTCAGCCTTAGCAAAAACCTTTTTGTGTGTAGAATTTTGAGGCATGAGATATGGTGTTTGCAAACATAATTCTTGACTGAGTTCCACTAGTCTTCCTGGTTAATAGAAAACCTAAAACCTCAACAACCAATATCAAATATCAACTATTAGGATCTTCATGGTTGTTAAAACTTAGCAAAACTAGGAGCTATTATTAAGCAAACCATAAATGGTTTTTGACATGCATCTGAAACATTTTGGTCTAAGGAATATATAGTTTCACACCCTGTTCCAAATTTCTCAAAAGAACTTGTTTGCACATAAATATCACTAGCTTTTGTAGCCATCAAATTAACATGACCATTTGAGTTATTCTTTTCCTTCTCACTAATTTTTTTCTTTTCCTTGTGAATCAAATGAGGTGTTTGACTTGGGCATTTATAAATTCAGTAATTTCTCCTAATTTAGGTGAGTTTGGGGTATAGAATCATTTTGCTTTTGTGGGACATGTTTGAATTTTTCAAAACTTGGAGGTTGAAAATTGTGTGAGGGAGAGCAGCAACCTTTTGTGGGACACCTTTTTCTCTCTCACTCTTTTCTACCCCACCTACTGGAAAGGGAGAGCAGCAACCTCGCCCCTGGCCCCACCTGTCATGGACTAGGGTCACCACCTCCTCTCTCTTCTCTTCTTTTCTCTTATTTTCCACCCAACCGAAGCCCACCTCCTCTCTTCTCACTGGCTAGGTCGTGTCACCCCGACCAGCACACTCTCTGTCCCTCTCCACCGCCCACCCTGAGCCAGTAAGAACGAGGGAGAGCCACCCCTCCCTCTCTCCTGCCCGAGCCAACCCTAGATCGGGTGGCACCCGTTATATCCACCCGAGCCCCTCCTCTGCCCATTTCTCCCCCTCCATGGCACCTCCCCATCCCACTCCTCTCCTCTCTGGCGAGATCCATCGAGCTCTCTCCCCCATTTGCTCTCGAGGAGGAGAAAACTCACTCGGTACCCTACGGCAAGAAATGGCTCTAGCCGCCGTTCTCCTCCACCATTTCTCGCCATTGTTGGCTCTCTGTGACCCCCTACTCAAGCTCTAACCCCTCCACCCTTTCCTCTTTGCTCCAGGTGCGTAGATACGTCGCCCTCGTCCACGACCCGAGCTCGGAGGAGGCGCCATGGTGGCATGCAGAGGACCTCACCGGCGTTTCTTTGCGTAGGGATCCGCTGCCCTACTTCTTCTCGGCCGAACCCCACCCTCCGCTCGAGCTCTGGACGTCCGAGGTGAGCTCCTCGTCGCGTCCCTCTTCTTCCCTCTCTTTTTCTTGGTTTCCCGCTCGTGTCTCCGGCGCGGGGAAGAAGAAAGGCCCAGGGTCGTCCGATCTGAGATCGATGACCCTGTTTGAATTACCCCCTTCTAATCTCCGCCGTCCGCTCCAGATCCGGCAACCGCGCACCGGTTCGCCAGCGCGCGCGCTGCGACCAGGCCATCCCAGTTTGCCCCCACGGCCCATCGCCAGATCCAGCCGTTTCGGCCTGTTTTCTCTTTATTCTTATTTCCTGTCATTTTTCCAGTAAATCAATAGTCTAGCTTTTAATCAGTTGTGGTAAATCCAGAGTTGCTAAAATGACGGGATTAATTTTGTAACATGCATGCACGTTTTATTAACCATGTGGCATTGGATTTGTTCCAAAATCTATTTCCTGTTGTGTGTTAAAATAGATCTAGTAAAAAGTACCTATTTCATCATTTGTTTAATAACTTGTGTTTTATAAATCCAAAGCATGCAATCTTGGATCTGTTGGAAATCTTGTAAAACTGTCTATCTAGATTGGTAAATATTGCATGAAGGAGATTACTCTAGCAAAAGTTGTTTCTAGTCTAAAAATAACATCACTAGATGTTTGGCGATTTTTAATTCTTAAATGAAAACACTTTTTGAGGTAAATCCAATTGGAAGTGTTAGATATGAGTTGGAAGTATCATGTGCAACAAAGGTAGATTTTACCTGTAAATAGTTATTACTTATTGAGCAAATCTCTGAAAAACAGGGAAATATTCTCTTAAAATGCATTTCTGTAATTTCAGAGATTATTGCATGTCTAGTTTTGTTCGGTTGAGCCCCTTTTGTCCCTAGATTAATGTTTGGGATATTTTTGTGGTATAGCCACATGTTTTATCTAACTTACCCCACTGGTTTGGCACCAAAATAATCCATAGTATTTTCTGTACTTAAATAATAGTCAGAAGTTTATGTATTCTTAAAACAAGGATAACTTGAGCTAGGAGTAGCCAAATTTGATGAACAAAATCTCCACTTAAAGAGAAAACTCATAACTCACCAGAAAGGTTAATTGTGCATACAGGAGATCTCTAAAACTGAGTCTATCTTCTGTTTGAGTTTGACATCAGTAGCTCTTAACTGATTTTTAATTCTTGTTTGGTGATAGATTTTCATGTTCAGCTAATTTTCAGAGATCCACATAGTAGGTAGGAGTAATTTGGTAGAAGGGTTTTATTTTAGGAGCAGTACCTTAGGAGTTATGCCTTTTTCATGTAAACAGCCCTTGATGACATTTTGAATGCATTAGTTGTATTTTCTGTTTTGTGGTGCTTGTTGTTTGTTAATATACTTTAGATTGTTATCAACTCGCATTTTAGGATTTACACTAGTCTTGTTTATTTTCATGTTACGGTAGAACCACAACCCGAGGGAGAGCAGTACGAGGTAGCTGAGCACAACTACGAAGAAGATCAAGACCAGGGACAGTTTTCTGAGCAAGGCAAGCCACCTCACCACTATAATGAATCTTATTATTTTCATCAAGCATGTTTTGCTTTCAAAATAAAATAATGCATGTTTTATTTCTTTTGTGGTGCCTTGTCACCCGAAAACTATTTTACAAAATATTGTTTGGCCAGAGTTATCTACTAGAATAGTATAGGTGTTACAAAAAGAGTTTATTTGGTGAGCCTTGTTGTTGAAGGCTCCATCAAAAAGATTAAGTTTTCTAGTAGTCTACCTTCATCTACTTACCTCAAAACTATAGGATGGGAACCCGTTTGATAAAACTGTTTTACGGAGGAAAACCCGAGTTGCTGTGAGCAATCGGAGAGCAAGTGTTTAATTAAAACTCGAGTTGCTGGGAGCAATCGGAGATGTTTGCGAAAACCCGAGCTGCTGGGAATAGTCGGAGGAGAAAGTGTTTTTGAAAAACAAAGTGTGAACCTAGCTGCCGCTTGAACAATTAACCCGTGCAACCACACTACCTGACATGGGTAGGGCTTAGCCGGAAGCTTGTCTGTTTTAGTGTTGGGACTCTCATACTTTCTATAAGGGCTGGGCCCTCGAAGCCGGGTTGTTGTCCGGAAGAGACAATACACTGTTGAGGACCAACAGCTGGACGATTACGGTGGGTCTTCTGACGTGGCGGTGTGGCGTCCCGAGGAAAGACCAAGAGGTCTAGTGGAGCACACGGTGCCGAGGAGAACTAACCTACCGGGAGGCCCCGATACTAGGGTGTTCATAGTGGAAAGCTTTGATCGTGTTATCCGGACCCCCGCATGCTGTCGTATGACGGGCCGTGGCAGACACAACGGAAGGAACGATTGGTGTGGGTAAAGTGTGCAACCTCTGCAGAGTGTAAATCTATTCGAATAGCCGCGTCCGAGGTCATGGACGGTTGGAAAGGTCCCACTAGGCATGCTGGCTGTTTTATGGTTTTCAAAAGAGAAGTGTTTTCGAAGGAAGCAAGGAATCAACAAAGTGGTACCTGGGAGGTACGGAATTTGGCAGAGGATGATTGGTCTCGGGGAGACAATCAGTCTGGTCTCAAGGAGGAAAAAGGGTTACCCCTATCCTATTGTTCTAAATGGTTTGACAAAAGAAGGTTTTTGAACTTGGATATGTCCTTGCTATATCTAAGAGAAGAGAATTCTATCTCTAAATGTTTTTCTTCAACAAAGATATAGAGATGTCGTATTCTCTACGCTTGAAATCATTGTATTCGAAAATAAGCCCTGTAGTTATATATAGGAGCCATCCTAGTTAAAAAAAATGCTTTACTAGCATATCCTTGAAAAACTATAAAAACCTAGAGGTGGTCTTGCGAGTACGTAATTGTACTCATATGGCTTTGTCCCTGGATATTCAAATGTCCAGATTATAATGAGGAGGCCTGCGTCGAGGAGGAGGCGTATGACGACGACTACGCCACTTAGCTGTCACCGGTCAACTGCACTTGTGGGATCAGCGCTCGGAGATGTTAAGAGCCGTCGCTAGCCACGAGCTTCCGCTATCTTAGTTATTTCCGTCCTGCGTGACGAGGTTTGTTAAGTTTGGTCGTATGACCGCCTATGTGTGGTAAGACTTTTATTCGTGCGACTTGAATGATGTAACCCTTTGATACCTATGTTGGTTATGTGATTGCGATGCACTGATCATTGGGATCATGATCTTTTACATAACGTGGGCATCTCAGACTTGTTTCGAGGGGTCCCTACAGACTTGGTATCAGAGCCATCGCTGACCTTAGGAGACTTTAGCTAGGTTGGGCGTCGATGTCACGCAAAAATGTTTTTCCTAAAAATCTAGGAGAAATACTTAAAATGTGCAGAATATACTGCTATCCCCTCCCCTCTGTTGTTGGTTACTGATTAATATTATACGTGCATTAAACCTCATATTTTTACCTATTTAAAATTTTGTGCATCGTTCACTAATTTAACCTCCATTTAAAATTTTGTGTAGATGAGCGGAGAGTTCTCGTCGTCGATTCAGTTGGGAGCTGTGCCCCACACTGGAGTTTTGCGTCTGTTCCAGGCAGACCTACTCCAGCTGACCAGGCACTTGAGGTGTCCGCTACCTGAGCTGCTGATAGGACGCTGTCTACCCATGATTGTGGACGAGATGTCCTGGACCGTGAGGTGCATCCTTCGAGGACCACTGGTGCCACCCTTCGCCGAGGAGCTGATAGAGGATGCCCTCGCATCTACTCAGATGGGGGATTCGTCACCGTGCTGTAGAGAGCTCTAGCTCTCTTGGTGTGTGCTCACAGTACCGAGCTGAGCGGCACCCGTTTCGAGTTTTACTCTGGCCTGGACGAGCAGAGTAACCCTGTGCCGCCGTGTCCCCACCCCACTCTCGGGAACCACTTGGCCGAGCTGGGACTCCTCGTCGAGTACACCCAGTCCCAGCTGGTCACTAGTCGTTTCGAGAGTGATCTTCACCGTCCGAATCACGACGGTGCTGAGGTTCGGATCTCGGCAGCTGAGCTGAGGATCGAGGACCTGGAGACGCAACTCAAGGCGTCGCAGGACAAGCTGAAGACCGTGGAGCTGAAGCTCAAGACCTCAGAGGAGCGTCTAGTGGAGTCCCAGGCAGAGCTGAAGAAGGAGCGCAAGGAGCGCCGTTCCATCTCTACGCGTTTCCAGACTACTCGCTTCTACAAGTTCCATCTCGACGGTATGGTTGACATGCTCCGGTCGACCATTGACGACCGCGACGAGAGGATTAGCGAGCTGGAGAGCGAGGTGGAGGCGCTGAGTAAGGAGAACGATGATCTGTTGCCTGATGATGAGGACCCTATGGAGGATATGGACATGGAGCATGAGAGTGGACAGGACGACGACGACCGTCGAGGCGAGGACGGTGAGGACTCAGGAGCTGTGATGTCCGAGGACGAGGACCCCGACGAGCCACCTTTCGACAGTGACGCTGCCGTGGACGTGGAGTAGCTAGTTGCGTAGTATCTTTTGGGTTAGGGCCGAACCATCGCGATAAGTGGATGCGATTGTGTGGTCTAGTTAGTATGAGTGTGTGTTTGAATTATTGTAAGACTATGTCAGTTCGGGTGTTGTGGTTGTGAACTATGTGATGATGCTTTTGGAACCTTGTTATGGAGTGGATCTTGTCTTACTTTGAGAAATGTCTTGCTAAATTTTTTTTGCTGCTGTGTCTGATTGATGAACCCTTTTTCCTAAAATCTGTTTTAAAAATTCTAATAAGGTTATTAATGTGTGTTTTAATCTGAAATTCAGAATGGCTAGGGATCCACCACCCCCACCACCCGAGCCATCTATGGCTCAAGTGCTACGCCTTCTCCTGGCGGATCGTGAGGCAGCTCGCACTGAGAGGAATGCCAATCTTGCCACCCTGCAGCATCTTGCTCAGATTGCTGTCAATCAGAATGGCGGCCAAGGGAATGAGGAACCCCGTTCTAAGCTGCGTGATTTTCAGAACACCAACCCGCCAGTCTTCTCCAAAAGTGAAGTACCCCTGGATGCTGATGATTGGATCCGTACCATCGAGAACAACCTGAGAGTCGCCCAAGTGGGTGACAACGAGAAGGTGGTCTACGCCACTCACTACCTCTTTGGGCCTGCCCGAGCATGGTGGGAGGCCATTCGTGCTTTGTTGCCACCGGAGGAAGTTGTGGCTTGGGCGGCTTTCAAGACCAAGTTCTTGAAGCTTTATGTGCCCTCCGGACTCGTCAGTATTATGCGAGAGAAGTTTCTGCAGCTCAAGCAAGGCGGGATGTCTGTGAGTGAGTACTTGGAGAAGTTCACTTCTTTAGCAAGGTATGCGCCCACCGATACCGATACCGAGGACAAGAAGGAGAGGTTCCTGAACGGGCTTCATGATGAGATGAAGTGCATTCTGGTGATGATGCCTTTCACCAACCTTGGTTCCCTGGCGGATGCTTCCATTATGATGGAGCACAAGCGCAAGGCTTCGTTTGACAACCACAAGCGTCGCCAGCAGATGCAGCAAGGCAGCAGCAGCAGCCCCGCCGGGAGTTACCCCCGTCCGCGCCCTTCGCCTCCACCAAGGCCTTCTTATCCATCGTCAAGGCCTCCAACTATTGGACCAAGACCCAACTACTCTCCTCGCCCGCCTGCACGTCGCCCTGGAGGTGGTTCCAACCCCGGCCTCAACTTTAACAGGCCGCCTGCTCCGAAGCCCACAGGAGCATGTTTCACTTGTGGACAGCCTGGGCATTTCTCGTGGGATTGTCCCACTAGACAGCCCGCCGGTGGTCGCCCTAATGCGACCAAGATGAACCAAGGGCCACCCCGTCCACCAGGAGGCAAGTACCCGTATCCCAAGAAAGCGGCCCCTGTCACCCGAGGCCATCTGAATCATATCAGTGCAGAAGAAGCTCAGGAGGCGCCAGATCTGGTTATGGGTACGTTCCCTGTCAACTCAGTTCCTGCCTCAGTTTTGTTTGATTCGGGAGCTTCCCATTCGTTCGTTACGGAGGCGTTTGTTAGGAAGAGCGGTATGGTCCCAACCTTGTTGCATCGCCCTATGAGGGTGCAAATTCCGGGGGCCACCACTAAGGCCATTGTATATTGCAAGGAGACTCCTGTGGAAATTCAAGGAGCCCGATTCCATTCGGATTTAGTGGTATTAGGAAAACAAGGAATAGAAATGGTTTTAGGAATGGATTGGATGGCAGTCAACCGGGGAAAAATTGATTGCACCAACAAGTCTGTCACACTAACCACCCTGGAAGGAGAGGAGATTACACACTTCTCGACCCAGTACTCCACCACGGGTCACTTCCACAAGAGTGTTGCTGGAGCCATATTGGAAGAGGTACCGGTAGTGTGTGATTACCCCAATGTTTTTCCCGAGGAGTTACCCGGTATGCCGCCAGATCGGGATATCGAGTTCATCATTGAGTTGGTACCCGGTACTGGCCCTATAGCTCAAAAACCCTACCGGATGAACCCCGAAGAGTTGGGGGAACTGAAGAAGCAATTGGACGACCTGCTTAAAAAAAGGGATGATTCGCCCTAGTGCGTCACCCTGGGTGTGACGCCCTAAAATCGGTACTATGTTGATTTAAGCGATTCCGCCGAAATGCGCATAATAACGATTTTTGGTCGCCCACCAGACATAATGTGCACGCCGAAACATGCGCATTATGTTGGTGGAATTGTGATAACATTACAACAGTTTCGATAAATCCACAAATACAACAGGAGATAAAATAATACAACAACGACTCGAACGAGTCAAGATACAAATGATACAATACAAAGATATAGATGACAGCGGAAGCAAAATAGTATCCGTCTAAGGATAAGATGCAAATTGGACTAAGAGTCGTGAAGATAAGCGATGGCGCCATATCCCTGCCCAGCCAAGCCGGAGGGATTCCCAAGCTAACGTCGTCAGACTTCAAACCTGTTGACTGCACATAAAGCACATCCCAAAAGAGGGTCAAGGCACTCCCTGGCAAGCAAAACCGACTTGCCTACTTTCTACACCATCTCCCAAAATATAGGGGAGGTGGACTTAGCGGCAGCAGCACTAGCAACCTAAAGAGACACGCTACAACTTCCGTCTAATCAGAGAGAGATAAGAGAGCGCATAAGATAAACATCTACAACTAACACCAAACATAACCCATTCTCGAATTAAACCCCTCAACCAAATATGAGGAAGCAATTCGGGAAACTCACACATTGAACAGTTTTAGTTATAATTTATGGTGAAAGTAATTCTATATTACTAGTCAATTTAATTAACATTAATTAAGTGTAAGTTGTCTAGATCTTGTTAGCCAGCATCATCACCAAAGTCGTCCATAACCGTGGACACGGCTCGTCGATAAGATTATACCCTGCAGGGGTGCACTACTGTACCCATACTCGCATGATCAACCCAAGCAAGCATTAGGGCTCCTCAACATGACTTATTCCTTCACTACAGCATGTCCAGGTGCCACCCATATGAGTTGTTACCCGCGTCAGGAGTCCGGCCGAATCTCAATTGCGGACTCATTAGTTTGCGACTACGCCACCATGTGGCTCAAACCACAGTAGGAACTGTCCGCTTCGTGTCGTACCGCACCTATATGACACCCCGTATCACATAACCTCTCATCATCATCATCATCATCATGCACATGCATATGAGCAAATGGAAAACCCGAACTATTTGCGGCACATGGACAAGCTGTAGATCCGTTCAAAGTAAAGGGGGGCTCCATAGGGCCTCCCACAAGTGGTTAGTGCGCTCAAAATTGGATCCGAGGACAAAATCTCAGTTCCTAGGTCGACAATTCCATAGGGCCTTCCACCTGGTGCCTTATCTTTTATTAAAGTAGAACAATTTATCATACTAAGCAGATGAAACATAAGACCAACAGACGACTCGCACAGTCAACGCTAAGCATGCGCTACGACTCGCAAGGCCAACAGATAAACAAACAGCAGGTGATGGGATGTGGGGATAAAGCTGTATGGGCTGCAGGATAAACATGTGATGGGATCGCAGTTCAAGAATCGATAACTAGGGTAGCAGAGATCAACGGCAGGAATGAAAGACAATGTATAGGTAAACAAGCAAACTTTGCTTGCCTGGAATCCCGCATGGAAGCAGATCTTGTCGTAGCTCACACATCTCAACGTCGTATCCGCGAAGAAGCAACAAACACTGGAAAGCGTAAAAGATGCATTTTACAACTACGGCAAAAGATCCAGCATGATCATATGAGCATGATGCATGGCATGGCGAGATGCAATTTGAGATGCACTTAACTCAAATTAAGCGGAACCGGGGTTCCGACAATTAATACTTACGTGCAAGTTATTTATCTACTCCACAAATTAAATATTCATTAACATGGCAAGACATGGCAAAGATGATCTAGTCAAATTAAATGGAATGGGGCAATACATATAGTGATTTGCCCCACACATTCCATATTTATTATTTATGTGATTTGCTACACCCGCAAACCCAAGAGATGCAAAATATGCAATTATGATGCGATATGCACAAGATAGATGACATTTAATAAAATCGGTTTTTGGGTTAGGGTTTGGGTCCGTACGTCGGATCGGGTGAACTAGGGTTCGAAACCGACGTCTTCGGTCCGTCGAGGAAGTAGTTGTCGCGGAACCGGGGCATCGTCGTTTGTCGGTGTCGTGGAAGGGGTCGGGTAGTCGGGGCACGTAGGAGCACGGCAATCGGACACCGGAAGAAAGCGCGCACGGGCGGGCGCCGAAACACGAACATGGGCAGTCGCGGCAACGCGGCACCGAAAGGAGCACTCGCACGTAGCAACACCACGAAGGGTGGACAACTCAGACAAAAGTGGCGACGAAGTTCTTGCGGGCATTTCACCGAACACCTTGTGAGCGCCGGATGCGGGGACGCCACCGAACGGAGTAACCGGCGGAATGGAAGGAGTAGTAGGTGGAGGCGCCGTAGTCGAGGACGAGGAGAGGCGCGGCGTCGGCGGTGGCGCGGAGGCGGCGACGGAGACGCGCGCGGCAGCCGGGGAGCACGGGCGGAGGAGCTCGGGGGCGCGGCGCGGGAGGAGCGGCGCGGCAGAGGAGGCGTGCGGCGACAGGGTGCACACGGCGGCAGAGTGTAGCGGCGCGGGCGGCGGCCGGAGGGAGGAACAGAGGGCGCTGCAGGCGGCGGGCGCGGCGGCCGTGGGGAGGCGCGGCCGTGCGGAAGCGGTAGGAGGCGGCGCAGCGCGACCTGAGGCGGCGTGCGCGCGGGGCTGGCGCGGCGGCGCTAGGGGACCGGGGAGGCGATCGGGCGCGGGCGCGTGCGGCGGCGGCTGCGGGCGGCCGAGGGCGCGCGAGCGGGAGGCGTGGGGGCGTGCTCGGGCCGGACGGTGCTCGGGCAGGCGCGGGCGGCGAGGGGAGGCGCGCGCGGAGGTTGCCGGGAGCGCGGCGGCGCGGCCGGAGGCAGGGCCGGGCGCGGGGAGCGGGGAAGGAGGCGCGTGGGGGTCGCTCGGCTCGGGAGGTTGGGGCTGCTGCGGGTTGGAGATGGTGCGGTGCGGGATGGGAAGGAAGGAGAAGAGAAGAGAGAAAAAAAAAGAGGAAAAAGAAATAGAAAGGAGGGGGGAAAAAGAGAAAAGGAGAGGTGGGAGGATGTCTTGCAAAATTCCAGAAAAAGGAGGAGGGTGGCTGCAAAAAGTCAGGGGGTGGGAAAGAATTTTCCAGGGGGAAACCCTAGGGTTTGGGGTTAGATGGGCTTGGTCTTTTATTTCTCACCCGTTTAATTATTTCTGATTATATTTTTAAAACCAAAACAAAGAGGAATTTGAATACGAAACCTTTACAAAATATTTTTAGTTTTGAATAGACAATTTAATAAACTAGTTTTTAACATTTTTAAAATATTTGAAAATAACACACTTTTAATTAATTTGAAATGCATTTAAATTTAATTATGGAAATTTAATTTAAATGCAACAAATTAAATTAATGCGATGCGATGCCATGTCGATGCAAAAAAGAAAACTCACAAATCAAAAGGGGATAAATCCAGGGGTGTTACACTGGGGGTCACCAATCATTTTCGTGGATAAAAGGGACGGTACCACTCGCTTGTGTGTGGATTACGGTAAGCTGAATGACGTGACTATCAAAAACAAGTATCCTCTACCCAAAATTGAGTATCTATTTGATCAGCTCAACGGAGACCGAGTCTTCTCTAAGATCGATCTCCGCACCGGTTACCATCAGCTGAAAGTTAGAGAATCTGACATCCCTAAGACAGCCTTCATCACTCGTTATGTATTGTTTGAGTATACGGTGATGTCCTTCGGCCTAACTAATGCCCCAGCCTACTTCATGAACCTCATGAACAAGGTGTTCATGGAATACTTGGATAAGTTTGTAGTTGTGTTGCGCTCATAACGCGTCACACGAACACGTCCTCGTGTACCCGTGTGTAACATCCCAATTTTTGCTAAAATTTAAAACTTTGCATTCATACATCATTCATCTTATAGGGTTAACTTTTAATCACATAAATACTAAATAAAAATTCAATTATGAGTTTAAATAATGTTTAATCCCATTTAAATGTTTATTTAAACTTACTTCATAAATATAATTTTTCCAAATTATATAATGGGTAAGGTTATTATTAAAAATTGCTAATTTAAATAACTTTTCCAAAATATATTTTTATGAATTTTTCTGAAATGTTTTGAATAGGTTTAAAAATCATTTAGTAAATCAGACTTGAAAAACAGTTTTTATTTTATTAGGTTACCGGGCCGGCCCAGACGTTATCCACCGCGCGCGCAGTCGATAACGGCCCATCGGCCCGCTCCAGCGCACGCGCGCCGCTCCCCTCTCGCTGACAGGTGGGCCCCACCTGTCAGCCGTCTTCCACCTCCGTCCGGAGATCGCGCCGGAGACGACGACCACGACCGAGCCGTTTCCGTGCCGGTTTCCGCCGTGATTAGCTCCCGCGCCCCCTCCTATTTATACCCCGCGAGGCCGCCTCCGAAACCCCCCCAAAAACCCTACCTCTCCGCCGTCGGGCTGCTCAGAATCGAACTCGCCGTCGCCGCCATTGCCGCCGGGCTTTTTCGCGAGTGCGGTAAGCTCCAAGCTCCTCGAGCTCCACCGAGCCCCCCCCCTCGTTTCCCCAATCTTTTGCGCACCCGTTGAGCCCCCTTGCTTGTCCCATTGCGCAGCCGAACGCCGAAAAAGACCCCGACCGAGGTGCTCCGCCGCTGGCCACCATCTCCGACGAGGAAAGGAGAGGAGTCGCGACGCCGCTGCCGCGCCATCGACCTCGCCTCCTCCTCCGCGTCATTTTGGTAAGATCCATTCGTCCTGGGGCGGTGTTTTCATGCGGGAAGCGTCGAGGCCGACGCGCCGCCGCCGCGGGCGCCGCCGCCGGCGAGCCTTCCGGCGACCCGCGCGCCGCTCGGTTCGGCCGGGTTGGATCTAGATCCGTATCTAGATCCAAACGATCCCGTGCGTCCGATCTCATTTAAATCGGACGATTATCGTCCACGATCCGCGCGAACCGTTTTCGTCCAATAGGATCGCGCCACATAGCCCCCTTATTTTCTTTTTCGCAGGAATTTTATAAATAAAACAGAAAAATATGCAAAACTTAGAAAATTCATAACTTATGTTCTGTAAGTCCAAATTCAATGAACTTTATATCCACGGATAGCCCTGCTAGAGTAGTTTATTTCTACATCATTTGTTTTTGCTTTTGTTAAATAAAAATTCATAAGATCATCCAAGGAGTAATTCGGCTATTAAATCCATAACTTAAATAATAAAAATGTTTTACAAATAAACTCAATTGTTTTAGGTTTAGGTTAACAACATTTGCCCAGGAATATTAATATATGTCTTATTGGAAAACTTTCTTAGAACAATAAAAGTTGTAATGTTATAATTTAAGTTTTGGTTATTTTGTTTTCAATTAATAAATTGTTAAGTGAATTGAGAAATTCCTAGAAATTGCATATCATGCATTTAATACCAGAGAATAAAAATCATGGATAAGTGTGCCTAATTCTACACATGGCATACCATGCATGCATACATCTTTTAATTGGTGTGTGAGATTTTGTGTGGATATTTATTTGTATGTATTGCTTGTGCTAGATTGTGAAGGAGAGGAAGGACCTGCTTGTGATTGCTATTCTTGTTGTGCCTACCCCTCCTGTTGCCAAGGCAAGTGACTTCATAAAACACCTACTATTTTATTCTATTGCATATCTAGTGTTTTCAAAGAGTATTTGCAAAAGTAGTATGCATGATAGGTTTTTGGGAGATTGTAGTATGCTATGCAAACCTTTTAGGTTTCCCCTTAGAAATTCCAGATTAGACCCCTATTATAATTTAGTGGAAGCAACTGCTGCAAAAATGATTTTTTTATGGTTGATGTGATAAATGAAAATTTTCACTAAATTAATTAAACGCCAGGGTGGATTGGGTCGATCGAGGAGGTTTCAAGTTGAGTGGCTTCTCAGGGCCATATGTCATGGTTGTCTTCGCCAAGGGTAGTTTCTACTTACCTAGGGCCATGATATGCGGTGTTAACCTGAGTTGCTCACTTGTGGTAGGCCACCCAGGGCTATGAGATTTAAGTCTACACTGAGTCTAGTTGCTTATCGTGCAACCATTGGTCAATATGGGCTCTGTCTTGATGGAGTAAGTTGTTGTGGACCTGGGTCAAGAGATTGATGGTGGTAGAGTTGATAGGATGGTGGTAATCTCTTAGTATGATCATGGGAAAGCAACTTCTGAAAAGTCTCGTCTTGATCTTCTCCTTTTCCTTCTCACTAAAGGAGTGTAGAGGATAGTTTGGGTTGATTGAGTCTAATGGTGAAAGTGCACACCCTCTCGAGAGTTAAAACCTAAGATCTTAGCCGTGTCCCCGGCATCGGACAATTTGAGTAACTACACAAGGCTGTGTTCTGAAAATCTCCTCATCTCAAATTTCTTAATAAAACTTTGTTGGATGAACATGGGTAGGAGACATGGACTTGTCTCGAGAATTGTCTCTGAAGGAGAAGATATTGCTTTTAAGAAAATTGTTTATCAAAAATAGGAGAAAATTTTCTTTGCGCAATAGCCTTGAGCTCCACCAGCCAAAATAAGCATATAGTTATAGTTTAATAGAACATTAGGAATTAAAGTCACTTGCCACCACAATTCAATTGTGCTGACCCTTTATAGCTGGGCTGCAACTAAACCTTGCAGAATGTCCGAATGAGGAGTAAGGGGGTCGTCTTCGAGCTACAACCAACATGATTTGACAGTGGCTTCATGGAGAAGATGTAGCTCCATGCTACCTTTAGTATTGCGTTTGAACTCTGAAATAAAGTGTGAACTACTCATTCAGCTAGCATTCCCGCTATGCTAAGTTGTAAGGATATTTGTTTTTGGATCATTCGTCTCGTTCTGTAATAAATTTTGACATTGTACTGTGATATTTCATCTTATTGGAGAATGTGAGACTTATGTGATCCAAGTCCTTGCATTATTCATATGTGCCATTGCTTTCGTAAGCAAGGGCACTACAGATGGTATCAGAGCACGAATGTTGCCTGTAGGCTCGAAACCCTAGGATTGGATACAAAGCCTAAAATAAATATTTATAATTAATAAAATTTGAAATACCATACTTCTTTCCTTATAATATGTTCCTTACCTTTTTTTTTGTTTCATTTCCTTATTTCTTATCCCTTCAAAATTCTTGTAGATGAAGAACTTTACCCAAGAGTTATCCCCGCAGAAAGGAGATCAGTACTACTTCAGTGACCAGCTCCTCAGTATTTCCAGAACCCTGAGGTTGACGCCGCCAGTCTTCAGGGGCAAAGAAATTATGTCAGAAGATTACCCTGAAGGACGCTGGAAGATCGAGTCAGAAGTTCTCCCTCGTCTTGATCCTCCTGGATCGCAGCTGATCCGTTTCCAATCTAGATACCCCACCTGGAAGAATGGAGTGGAGATGGCGATGCTGGAGACCTTGTCCCGCATCATTGAGCAATTCTATGACGAGATCAAACCCAACTCCGTCTTTCGACACTTTGCCAGGAGGGATAGCATTGGACAACCCGTTCAACCCTCACTTAGGGGTATGAACGAGAAGCATCATGGAGACCTTGGAGCTCATTGCCATAACTTGGATATACTTCTGGGACAAGAGATCTTCTACAGGGCAGATTTAAGGCGCGTCCACCGTCACGTTAAGGAAAGCTTAGAAGAAGAGAAGGATATTCTTCGTGTAGAAGTTCAGGTGCTAACGAAGGAGAACAAGGAACTGGAAACAAGATTTACCTGCAAGATGATAGGATTGCGCAGAAGGATGCCCACATTTTGGCATTGCAGGCTCAGTGTGCTCATTTGTGTGAACAACTAAGTCAAATGGAACTTCAGGTAGAGAAGAATCATCCCCCTGACGCCCCAAAGCCCCTAGTGTTAACCTATCCCGATGAGGACACTCCCAAGGAAGCCACAGGTGTCAAGAAGCGCAAGTGTGGGAACACCCGCAAATACATAAGGAGTTTCGAAATTTGATTAGTAAGACCACCAGTTATCCTTACCTTACGAGTATTTCTCCTTACCTCATCGAAGTTGTATTGACCCACCAATTTGTGGTGAGGCAGTACTTTGAAAACCATGTCCTAGCTTGGTTTGCAAGTCTCTAAAATATCGAATTTATAAAATACTTCGGGTGTGTCTGTTCATTTGTTGTTTTTATGTTTCTGTGAAGTGTGTTGATGTGCATGGGTAGATTTTTTTTTCCTTTGTAGTCTCTTTCTATCACTACTTACCTATGCCCACACCATACAGATGCCTCCACGTCGTGATCCTGACAACAACAATGCCAACGAAATGATGCAATAAATGATGGCAGCCCAGACACAGTTGATGACCATGATGGCTCAGTTCATGGCAAACCAAAACAATCCACCACCCCCTCCACCGCCGCCACCACCACCCCCACCCCAAGTTGACCGCCTTGCTAGGTTCTTGAGGCTCAGACCCAACAAATTCTCCACAGCTACTGAACCAATCGTAGCCGATGATTGGCTACGCTCTGTGAACAAGGATCTAGTTACTTGCGAGTGTACGGAATTGGAGAAAATAAGGTTCACTTCACATCTACTGGAGGGACCAGCGGCACAGTGGTGGGAAACATATCAGATCACTCACCCACTTGAAGGGCTTACCTGGGAAATCTTTAAAGAAGGTTTCCACAATGCTCACATCTCAACTGGGATCATGAATCTGAAAAGGGATGAGTTCCGTACCCTGAGACAGGGAAATCGTGCTCTGAGGGAGTACATGGAGGACTTCAATTCCCTCTCACGCTATGCCCCAGAGGATGTAGACACCGATGCAAAGAGGAAGTATAAGTTTCTGAATGGACTCAATGGTGAGCTGAAAATACCATTGTCTGTGGCCTATGCTCCCAATTATCAGGACCTTCTTGATCAAGCCATTACTCTGGACAGTAACATGATGAAGGAGGAGAATAGAAAAAGGAAGTTCAGCGCCAATAAGTACAACACTAATCTGATGCAGAAGAAACCATACGTTCCTGAGAACAGTGGGGGTCACCACAGTCACAAGAGTGGAAGTGGCCACAACCATAATGGTCATATCCATAAAGTAGGAAATTCCGGATACAGAGGAAATGGACAGGGTGGTAGTGGACACAACCACCCGTTCAATGGGAACAATAGTGGAAAAGAGCAACACCGCCACAACAATGAACCTAAACGAGATATTAATCAAGTGACTTGCTACAAGTGTGGGAACAAGGGACATTACTCAACAGACTGCCCAGAGAAGAAGAAGGCGCCGGAAGCATCAAAGCCTAATCCTTTCCAGAAGGCACATGTGAATCATCTTGATGTGGAAGAAGTGCAGAATGAACCGGATGCAGTGATTGGTACGTTCCTACTACATACCTTTCCAGCATTAGTCTTGTTCGATACTGGAGCATCCCACTAATTCATCTCAAGAGCTTTTGTTAATAAAAAACAAACTGACTACTACAAGCCTGCTAAATCCGGTTAGGGTGAGTTCCCCAGGGGGGGAAATGCTCGCACAAACCGATTGTCAAAACTTGAGTTTAGAAATTGGTAAACACTCCTTTCCGGTAAACCTGATAATATTAGAGACCCAGGGTCTGGATGTTATACTCGGTATGGATTGGTTGGCCAAGTTTGAAGGAGTATTGGATTGTGCGAATAGATCCATTACACTCACCACTCCCGAGAAGAAGAAGATCAGATACAAATCCAAATTTGAATTTAAGAAAGTTAAGCTAAATTCTCTTAAGGGGGTTAGCATGGGAGACGTTCGTGTGGTAAGAGATTACCCTGATGTTTTCCCCGAAGAACTACCGGGAATGCCACCCAATAGGGATGTTGAATTTTTTATAGATTTGGTTCCCGGAACGGGACCCATAGCCAAGAGACCATATCCAATGGCCGTAGCTGAATTGAAAGAACTAAAGAAGCAGTTAGAGGAGCAACTACAGAAAGGATTCATCCGCCCAAGTTCATCACCTTGGGGAGCACCCATTCTGTTTGTAGATAAAAAGGATAGTACTCAAAGGCTAGTCACGGATTATCGAGCAATCAACGAGGTGACGATCAAGAACAAGTACCCGCTACCGAAAATTAACGAGCTTTTCGACCAGCTAGAGGGTGCTTCGGTATTCTCTAAGATCGATTTGCGATCAGGATACTTTCAAATGAAAGTAAGAGAACTAGATATACCAAAAACTGCCTTCACTACTAGATATGGATTATATGAGTACACCGTAATGCCGTTTGGTTTAACCAATGCACTGGCATACTTCATGAACATGATGAACAAAGTGTTTATGGACTTTCTGGATAAGTTTGTTGTGGTGTTCATTGATGATATCCTGATTTACTCCAAAAGTCAGGAGGAACATGAAGAACACCTGCACATGATATTACAGAGACTTAGAGAACATAAGCTGTGCGCCAAATTTAGCAAGTGTGAATTCTGGCTAGAAGAAGTTGGTTTTCTAGGACACGTTGTGTCAAAAAATGGAATAGCAGTAGACCCAGAAAAGGTGTCAGCTGTGACAAAATGGGAAGTACCCAAGAATGTGGCAGACATCCGTAGTTTCCTTGGACTGGCAGGTTATTATAGAAGATTTATTGAGAACTTCTCCAAACTTGCCAAACCATTGACTTCACTACTGAAAAAGGAAGTCAAACTCAAGTGGACTGAAGAATGTGAAATAAGTTTCCAGGAACTGAAGAAACGGCTGGTGTCAGCACCTGTTTTATATTTGCCAGATATAGAGAAGGAATTCCAAGTATATTGTGATGCCTCGCACCATGGACTAGGTAGTGTCCTAATGCAAGAAGGGAAAGTGGTTTCATATGCTTCTAGACAGCTTAAGAAACATGAGGTCAACTATCCCACTCACGATCTGGAGTTAGCATCAGTAGTGCATGCGCTAAGGACGTGGAGACCCTATCTTTTGGGAAAGCGTTGTGAAGTATTTACGGATCACAAGAGCCTGAAATATATTTTCACCCAGAAGGAATTGAATATGAGGCAAAGAAGATGGCTGGAACTTATTAAGGACTATGATATGAGTTTGCAATATCGCCCAGGAAAGGCTAATGTGGTGGCTGACGCTTTGAGCCGTAAGGTCCATGTAAATGGACTGACAGCGGGAGAATTGCCCGAGGATTTAAGTAGAGCATTTAAGGACCTCAGATTAGAGGTAGTACCCGAAGGATTCCTCGCAACACTGGACGTACAACCGTTGTTGATGGATAAGATTCGGGAAGGCCAGAAGGGAGACAAAGTAATGGATGAAATCAAGGTCAACCTGAGCGAAGGGAAGGCCAAGGGTTTTCGAATGGATGAGAAAGGCACCTTGTGGTTTGAGAAACGCATCTGCGTGCCGCAAGATGAGGATCTTAGAAAGTTGATTCTGCAAGAAGCACATAACTCGCCTTATTCCATACACCCGAGAAACACCAAGATGTACATGGATGTAAAGGAAATATTTTGGTGGAATAACCTGAAGAGAGACATCGCGGAATATATAGCTAAGTGCGATGTATGTAGTCGAGTAAAGGCAGAGCATCAGAAGCCAGCAGGATTGTTGCAACCTTTACCTATACCGGATTGGAAATGGGAACATATAGGTATGGATTTCATTACTGGGTTACCGCGTACCAGATCGGGATATGATTCGATCTGGGAAATAGTGGATCGTTTGACAAAGGTGGCCCATTTTTTGCCAGTAAAGACTACCTACTCAAGTGCTAAGTTGGCAGAGATTTACATGAGGAGAATTGTATGCCTTCATGGTATTCCCCAGAGGATTGTGTCTGACAGAGGTACCCAGTTTACCTCGCATTTCTGGAAACAACTACATGAATCATTGGGTACGAGAGAGTTCAGTACAACATTTCATCCACAAATGGATGGACAGACGGAAAGAGTAAACCAAATTTTAGAAGATATGTTGAGGGCATGTGCCTTGGACTACAAGTCTAGTTGGGATGATAATTTGCCATACGCAGAATTTTCCTATAACAACAGCTACCAAGCAAGTATAGAGATGTCGCCGTTTGAGGCACTTTATGGTAGGAAATGCACCACACCACTACTCTGGAGCGGTGTGGGAGATCGAAGTTTATTTGGACCTGATATAATCCAGGAAGCTGAAGAGAAGGTTCGAATAATCAAGGACAGATTGAAGATCGCGCAGTCCAGGCAGAAAAGCTATGCGGATTCCAAGAGGAGAGAAATCACATATGAGATAGGTGACAGGGCTTATTTAAGAGTGTCACCAATGCGTGGAGTGAAGAGGTTCGGGATCAAGGGTAAACTTGCACCTCGATTCATTGGCCCCTTTAAGATTCTTTCCCGCAAGGGAGAAGTAGCATATGAGTTAGAATTGCCGGAAGTTCTGTCAGCAGTTCACAATGTCTTCCAGACCAAGTCGTCAATTTGGAAATCCTTTAGCCGGACTTTCTTGTTGTAAGACCTCGCCACCCGCAACTTCTCTTTCTTGATTTAACTTAGCGCAATGATACGTTTGTCGGCTACTTTGTCAATGTTGTCCATCATTAGACTGCAATAATCATCAGCCGACAAATCGTTCTGTCTGACAAGCCTTAAGGCGGCCAGATTCACCTCTATTGGCAAAACGGCTTCCTGTCCATATACCAACTCGAAAGGAGTCACCTTGGTGGCTCCATGCTTTGAAATCCTGTGAGCCCATAAAGCTTCAGACAACACTTCGTGCCACCTTCTGGGAAAATCTTGCACCTTCTTCTTGATCAAAATTTTGTTGCTCGACTCAGCTTGCCCCTTGGCTTGAGCATAGTACGGTGAAGAATTGAGCATCTTGATCCCGAGTGATTCGGCAAACTGTTTCACCTCCTTAGCAATGAAGGAAGTACCTTGATCTGTGGTCAATGTTTGCGGGATGCCGAACCTGTGAACTATATGCTTTGTGATAAATTGAATCACCTCCTTATGAGTCATGTTTCTGAGAGGTACCGCTTCAGACCACTTGGTAAAATAATCAGTAGCAACCAAAACAAACCGATGCCCCTTAGAAGAAGTCGGATGAATCATCCCGACAAAGTCAAGCGCCCAACCTCGGAAAGGCCACGGTTTTATGATTGGGTTAAGAGGTGTAGCTGGCACTAACTGAATATCTCCAAACTTTTGGCAAGCTTCGCATCCCTTGTAATATCTGAAGCATTCATTGATCATTGTTGGCCAATAAAATCCGGTTCGTCTGAGCATCCACTTCATTTTATGAGCCGACTGATGCGTTCCACACAGGCCCTCATGTACCTCTCCCATAGCAACTCTAGCTTCGTCTTCATTCAAACATGTTAGAAGAAGGCCGTCAACAGTTCGGCGATACAAGGCAACATCCACCAACGTATACTTGAGAGATGTGCACCGAACTGCCATGTCCGCCTTCTGACTTGGATCTTGCAGATAGTCAACATAAGGTTTTCTCCAATCGCTTGACGGTTCAAACTTTGGCTTTTCCTTAGCCGACTCCAACAAGCTGGCTTCCTGTTTGGCTTCCTCCAAGTTGGCAACATAGGTCACCGGCAGCTGCCTAACGAAGAACATACCTCGACTGATATGATAGCCTGAAGCCTGTTGTGCCAACTCATTGGCAAGCCAATTATCCTGCCTGGGAACATGTGATATGTCGAAATAATCCAACTTTGAGATAACCTCCAGGCAACTGTCAAGATACACGTTGAGTATCCCGCTATGACATTGACAAATCTTGGATACTTGCTGGACAACAAGTAACGAGTCACCATATGCCTCGATATGGGTCACCCCTGCATCAACTACAAGTTCTAGCCCGAATAAAAGTGCTTCATATTCGGCTTCATTGTAAGTGCATAAATATTCAAGACCACAAGAGGCCTCAAAAATATTACCGTGTGGTAATATGTATACAACACTGACTCCCTCCCCATCATCGCAGACCGAGCCGTCAAAATAAAGCCTCCACGGTACAGCCGACACGAGATTTAAGTCGGCTTCCTGTCCCAGGTCAACCCGATGTTCAACAATGAAGTCAGCTACAATCTGGCCTTTCATAGATTTGAGGGGCTCATAAGCCAACTCATATTCGATCAATCCGTATGCCCACTTGCCGATTCGCCCGCTGAGAATCGGCTTTTGAATCATGTGTGTGAGAACATCGGTTTGACTAAGGACTTGGCATTTGCTGGACAACGAATAATGTCGCAATTTGGTGCAGGCGAAATAAAGAGACAGGCACAATCTCTCCACAAAGTTGTACCTTGATTCAGCATCCAGCAAACGCCAGCTCAGATACGTGACGACATACTCTTTCCCTTCGGCTTCCTGAGTTAAGGCAGCTCCAATCACCTTTTCTTCAGCGGCAATGTAAAGCCGGAAAGGCTGCCCCCGAGTAGGCTTCCTCAGAATTGGCGGAGTAGATAGACAAATTTTGATCTTGTCAAATGCCTCTTGTTGCTTTGCTCCCCAGGTGAACTTATCATCATTCTTGAGCCGAAGGATTTCTGTAAATGCATCAACTTTTCCGGACAAGTTAGTAATAAATCTCCTTAAATAATTTACCTTGCCCAAAAACTTTTGCATCTCCTTTTTACAACTTGGTGCTGTCATCTTTTGGATGGCTTCAATCTTGGCCGGATCAATCTCTATGCCATCTTCATGTATGATAAAGCCTAAGAACTTTCCAGCCGACACGCCAAAGGCACACTTCAAAGGATTCATCTTGAGCCCGTACTTCCTCATTCTTTCAAACGCAAGTGGTAAGTCGGCAAAATTACTTGACTCGCCGTCCGACTTAACCACCACGTCGTCAATATATACCTCCAGTACTACTCCCAGAAGATCATGAAAAATCAAGTTCATTGCTCTCTGATATGTGGCTCCGGCATTCTTCAAGCCAAAAGTCATCACAGTCCACTCAAACAAGCCAACAGAACCTGGGCAGCGAAACGCCGTCTTAGACGAATCTTCTTCGGCCATAAATATCTGGTTGTATCCTGCGTTGCCATCCAGAAAGCTGATAACTTTGTGACCTGAGGCTTCGTTGATGAGCATGTCGGCTATTGGCATAGGATATTCGTCCTTAGGCGTGGCACGATTTACATCTCTGAAGTCAATACATGCCCTAATCTTGCCAGATCCTTTCTTCTCGACCGGAACAATGTTGGATATCCAATCAGCATACTTACAAGGCCGAATAAAGTTGGCCTCCAAAAGTCGGCCTATTTCTGCCTTGATCCGGTCATAGAATCTTGGGTTGAACTTGCGAGCCGGCTGCTTGTGTGGTCTGAAGCCGGCTTTGATAGGCAACCGATGTTCGACCAACTCTCGGCTCCACCCAGGCATCTCGTGGTATTCCCACGCAAAGCAATCTACATATTCCCTGACTAGCGCGATTAACTTAGACATATAATCGGCTGCCAACTTCTGCTTCACAAATGTTGTCCTAGGAATAGTGCCATCCCCAATGTCAACTTCTTCAAGTAAGTCAGCTGATGCAAAGCCTTGTCCCAACTTGTCCATATCGTCTGGTTCTTCAATTGCTTCACACGTATCGTTCCTCTCGGACCGATACTTCTCCAGACGTTTCTGCAGCCACTCGTCGTTTTTATCCATCTACTTGAGCTGCAACCGATTTCCACCAATCGGCTTTAGAGATACTGGCACGAATCCGTCCCTGGTAGCACTCAGGAAATCGAACCCGGATAAATCACGCCCAGATAGGCATGTGACATTGGAATGTTGCCAATCAACAACTGACTCGGCTAATGCAATACATGCCGATTCGTCAGCATGGATGACTTCAATCTCGTTGTCAACCCATTGAACGAGTTGCTGGTGCATAGTTGGTGGAACACATTGGTTGGCATGAAGCCAATCTCTCACCAACAGTACATTGTAGTTTCCCTGCACCTCAGCAACAAAGAAGGCAGTAGCCAAAGTTTTGTTGCCAACTATGAGCTCCAAACTTATAACTACTTTGGCTTCTATTCCTTCTCCTCCTTTGAACCCATTCAACACCATGTTTGTCTTCATCAAGTGACTATCATCTAGTTGTAGCTTCTTGAAGACAGAATATGGCATCAGATTTACCACAGCTCCGCCATCCACCAACATTCTGGTAACCGGCTTTCCATCAATATGCCCTCTGACGTACAAAGGCTTTAGGTGTTTAACCGGTCCATCAGGTTTCTCAAAGATGGCATTTTTGGGTCCAAAGTTGATTTGCGCAATTTCACCTTCTTCTTCCATAGCTCGGAACTCGGCAGGAAGATAATATACCATGTTGATATCCATGTTCGTCCGGCTTGGTGTCGTCTCATAATCCAGCAGCTCTTCGTCATCAGTCATGTTGCCCGATTCGTCCATTGCTGATTCTGATGTTGCCGGATTTTCTTCCGCCAACTTTTCTGTTGTACTTGTCGGCTCTTCCATCGTGATGTCTCCAGTTACAAGCTCTTCAGCTGGCAACTTTTCAGTTGCCGCGTTCTCGCGTGCCAAATCTGCTGCTTCTACTTCATCGGCCCATGATGAATAAGTAACAGCCGATGCATCGGCCAACATTGTGTCATTGACTGCAGCTATACTTGGCGTGACTGCTGTCGATGCCGTCATACGAACTTGCCTAGGAACCCATACTTGAGATGGTACCATTGGTCGCTCCAAATTGAATTGGACATCCCTGGCTTGCTCAGCTCCTTCTTCTGCCTTCTCTCGGTTCCTTGCCCTTTGCAGTTTCCGCCTTTGTGTCTTTGTTATACCCGGCGGACACGACTTTGGCTGAGTATATTTTGGATCCCGAGGGGGAGGAACCACAGATTGACTAGAGCTGGCTTCATGATCATGGGTTGCTGCCTTTGGCACGACAACGGGTGTCGGCTTGTTGTTTGTCGGCTCTATAACCGGGTCCTTCATCTTGAACACATGACTTCCATTGATCAGTACGTTGCCAGCTTCTGATCCGCCTTCTGTAGCCTTCTTAGCGCCTTGCGCCTTGACCCGTCAATATGACGAGTCTCCGGGATATACAAGCCGACTTTGCACAGATTGTCGAGTTGCCTTGCGTTTGAACTCGTCAGCCGGCTTCTCATACCGACTTCCTTCTTCGGCAGATGGTGATCTCGGCCGCTTCCTATACTGATATTGGTTTGGTCTTGATCCGTCTTGGCGCACATACTTGTTCAGCAACATGTCAAAAGTTGGCTTCTTCTTCCTTGGCCTATATTCAGCCTGATTTGTCTTCAATCTGCCAACTTCTGGGTTCTTGGGCTTTATAAATCTTGGCGGCAAACCATCCGAGCGTGGCTTTTGCCCCCCGAGCGGAGGATTCTTGATCGTGATCTTGATGACTTCGTGGCCACCGGGTTGTTGGCTTACAGTAACTTGCCTTTCGGCCGCCTTGTTGTCAGTCTTTTCCCTGGGCACACCAACAACAATATTAGACTTTTTAGCCCCTTCGGCCGCCTCTGGCCGAAGCAAAACCTTCATTCCCTCCAAGTATAGCGCGTTCATTGGGAACGGATGTGTGTCAATTGCCATGCCAGCAAAGCTCAATCGTCCGTCATTGAGGGTCGATTGGATCTGTCGATGAAAGACATTATAATCATTAATAGCATGAGAGAAAGAATTGTGATACTTGCAATAAGCTCGCCGCCTTAATTCATCAGGAGACGGTAAAACATGATTAACTCTTATCACTTTATCTTTTAACAAGGCATCAAATATTCTATCACATTTGCCTACATCAAAACTGCATTTTATCTCATCATCCCGATTTTTGCGAATCGGCTTTAAGTCATCACACACATAGGGTTTGGCCTTGCAGGGCCAAACAAACTCGGCTGAATAGATATCGGCCTCCTCGTCGGAGTCAGCATCGTTGCTGAGCACATTAAGCCGACTCATGTTCATCCGATGTGGGTCTTTTGACTCATTAACCCGGCTTTCCTGAGCCAGAGCTCTCTCTTGAACTTGACTAACAGACAAGAATTCATGGCCTTCCAACTTCTCTTTTAAGTAAGTCCTTAACCCATTCAAAACCAGGTCAGCCATGTCTCTTTCAGTTATCACCAGACTGTAACATCGGTTTCTAGTGTTTCTAAATCTCTTGACATAATCGGATACCGATTCGTCATGTTTCTGCCTAACCAATGTAAGGTGGGACAACTTCTGTTCTACTTCCCCGGCAAAGAAGTGTTCATGGAACTTTTGCTCTAAATGGAACCAAGTATGTATAGAATTAGGAGCTAAAGCCGAAAACCAAGAAAACGCAATGCCTGTCAAAGACAATGAGAACAAGCGGACTCTGATATGGTCATGATTAGCTTCGCCCAATTGAGCCAAGTACTGACTAATATGTTCCCATGTTGACTTGTTGTCCACCCCATTAAATTTGGAAAATTCAGGAACTCTATAGCCAGGTGGATAAGGCTGTAGATCAAAGTAATCGGGGTAAGGCTTAATGTAAGTCCTATGTTTTGGCATAACCCCGAGTTTGTCGTAAGCTATCTGATCCAATTTTCTCTTGAATTCCGCCATCAAATCGTCCATATTGGACGATTTAGCCGGCACAAGCGAAGAATTGACTGCAGGGTTGGCTTGTGTCAAACATGCTGAACTTCGGTTCGGCAATGACTCTTGTCCCAAAAGTCGTACCGCTTGTCCCGGCTGGCTTACCGGGTTAGGCAGACTCTGGACAGGAGTTGAGCAGGTTATACTAGACACAAGTTGGTTTTCCCTGACTTGACCAATCGGCTGTCTGTCCGATGGTTGAACCTGGAGCATGTTTTTCTTAGCCTTTTCATGTTCGAACATAAGATCATAAACATTGGCAGTACCTTGCGAAACATGATATTGAATTTCGGCTATTTTTTCAGAGGAGAAAAGACTTCTGCTTACAGCGGGTTGGTCGACGTCAACGTTCAGCGGTATGAATTTCGGCTCCTTGATCGGCGAAATCACTCTCTGCCGATCAACCTTGAAGCTGGACAGGTACACATCTTGATATTCTTGATCCCGCTTGGCACGCAAGGCTCCAAACTCCTCGTCTCTCATCTTCTTCCACGCCTCCAGGCCTTGGCGTTGTTCTTCTGACAACTTCTCCAAAGTTGGCTTGATGATGTTGTCAACATTGATGTTGGTAACGTCGGTCTTGGCATTGGTCATTGTTGTCCAATTTTAGATCGAAAGTGCCCAGCGGAGTCACCAAAAAGTGTGTTGCGCTCGTAACGCGTCACACGAACACGTCCTCGTGTACCCGCGGTGCCGGGGGAGATACTCCGCAACTCACCCCACGGGAGGCTGGCTTACAGCGCTATACGCAAGACAGTAAGCCGGCGCTTTTGAGACCAGACGCCCCAGCCCCTCGGGAAGCCCCGTCGGAGGAAAGCCGGGAACAATTGGCTGAGCTAAGCCGGACTTGTCCGCTCTCAGCTCGGTTTTCGATATCCGGCAAGATCTACTCGAAATCGCCGAACAACGGAAGCAGGAACAAGGGTTGAAGGAGACAAAAGTAGGGTTGTATTGATAGGTTGTCGATTGTTTGCTTAATTTCAATCGGCCATCACCTCTCATATATATATGAGGCGGCTGGCCTTCCCGTACAAGATTTGGACTCCTACGCGAATTATAATTCATGGTTTATGTCGGATTCTATCCTAACTTGGCGGATCCTTGATCGGCTTCGTGCCAGACCCGGAATCGATCTGTCTGGTTTCTTTGGAAAGTTGCCTCCTTCTTCCAGCCTGATCTCAAAGTTGCCTTCTCTTTGCCACCTTTAGCCTTCCGCCTTGATACGAGCAAGAAAGTTGCCTTTTGTCTTCCGCCTTGATCAGCGAAAGTTGCCTTTTGCCTTCCACTTTGATCGGGGAAAGTTGCCTATCTCCTTCCGCCTTGATCGGAGAAAGTTGCCTTCTTTAGCCTTTCACCTTGATCGGGGAAAGTTGTCTTTTGTCTTCCGCCTTGATCGATGAAAGTTGCCTTCTTTAGCCTTTCACCTTGATCGGGGAAAGTTGCCTTTTGTCTTCCGCCTTGATCGGTGAAAGTTGCCTTTCGCCTTCCACCATGATTGCAGGAAGCTGCATTTTGCCTTCCGCCTTGATCAGGGAAAGTTGTCTTCTTTTGCCGGCTTGTTTTGACAACGTTGGCTTCTCTTCTATCGGCTCATTTTGACAACATTGGCTTCTTTTCTACCACCTTGTTTTGACAAAGTTGACTTTGTCCACCTTGTTTTGACAAAGTTGGCTTCTTTTCTACCACCTTCTTCTGACCTTGATTTTCACTATGCTAGAATTGACTTGCCTCCATGGGCCTTCAAGCAACTTCTCACACCCAAATTTGTTCCAGTTTTGTGATCCTATAACCGTCCGGCTGCCAAAAACGGGTGCTAACAAGTTGTCTTCATCGATGACATCCTGATTTATTCCAAGTCAGAAGAGGAGCATGAAGAGCATCTGAGGTTGGTTCTCGGTACCCTACGAGAGCACCAGTTGTATGCAAAGTTCAGTAAATGCCAGTTTTGGTTGAAAGAAGTAGGTTTTCTTGGCCATGTTATCTCAGCGGGAGGGATATCTGTAGATCCTACCCACATCAAGTCCATCCTTGAATTCCCACCCCCCACCAGCCAAACCGAAGTGAGGTCCATCCTTGGATTAGCAGGTTATTACCGCAAGTTTGTTGAAGGATTTTCGACTATCGCCAAGCCCCTTACTCAACTTTTTAAAAAGGACCAGAAGTTTATCTGGACCGATAAATGTGAAGCCAGCTTCCAGGAGCTGAAAAAGCGCCTTACTACCGCACCGATTTTAACTATGCCAGATGTGACCAAAGATTTCGTGGTTTATTGCGATGCCTCCAAACTTGGACTTGGGTGTGTCCTTATGAAAGAGGGCAAAGTGATTTCCTACTCGTCGCGACAGCTCCGCAAGCACGAGCAGAACTACCCAACCCATGACCTAGAACTTGCTGCAGTGGTCCATGCGCTCAAGACTTGGCGGCACTTTCTGATGGGCAACCCCTGTGAAATTTACACCGATCATAAGAGCCTGAAGTACATCTTCACCCAGAGGGATTTGAACATGAGGCAGCGAAGATGGATAGAACTCATCAAAGATTATGACTTGAATATCCATTACCACCCTGGAAAGGCTAACGTTGTAGCTGATGCCCTTAGCCGTCAGCCGTGTTCATTCAACTCCATGATCAAGATTCGACAGCCAGAACTCTGGGAAGAGCTTGATAAGATGGATATAAAAGTAGTCAGTTATGGGGCAGTCGATCAACTCCTACTTCAACCCACCTTATGTGAGCAGATCAAGGAAGCACAGAAGGCTCACAAAAGCATTGAGGGCATCAAGCGAAGATTGGACAAAGAGGAAGTCCCTGGGTTCACCATCGACCCTGCCGGTATTCTTTGGTACAAGGGCCGCATCTACGTACCGTTAGATCCTGCTCTGAAGCAGTTAATTATGAAGGAAGCCCACGAGACTTTGTATTCTATCCACCCCGGTGGAACAAAGATGTACCAGGATTTGAAAAAGAATTTCTGGTGGCATGGCATGAAACGCGAGATTGCACTCTTCGTCCAGAACTGCGACATCTGCCAAAGAATCAATGCAGAACACCAGCGACCAGCTGGATTACTCCAACCTCTTAAGTTGCCTGAGTGGAAATGGGATGAGATCGGCATGGATTTTATCACTGGATTACCCCGATCCAATCGCGGGCATGACGCTATTTGGGTTATTGTGGATCGACTCACCAAGGTGGCACATTTTCTCCCGGTGAGCACTCGTCATCGATCTGATCAACTAGCGGATCTTTACATGTCGCGCATCGTCAGCCTTCATGGGATACCTAAGACTATCGTATCAGATCGGGGAACCCAATTCACTTCTCGATTTTTCACTAGGCTTCATGAGGAGCTCGGAACCAAACTCTTTTTCAGTACCGCATGTCACCCTCAGACAGGAGGACAAACGGAAAGGGTCAACCATATCTTAGAAGATATGCTTCGATCTTGTGTGCTAGCCTATGGGGCCAAATGGGAAAGTTGTTTGCCGTTTGCTGAGTTTTCGTACAACAACAGCTACCAAGCCAGTCTGAAGATGGCACCATTCGAGGCCTTATACGGGCGCAGGTGTCGTACCCCCTTGAACTGGTCGTAAACAGGAGACAACCAAATTTTTGGGGTTGACACCCTGAGGGAAGCCGAAGAACAAGTGCAACTCATTCGCGACCGTCTGAAGGCCGCCCAATCCAGGCAAAAGAGTTACGCAGATTCCAGGACGCGTGAACTCAGCTTCAAGGAAGGAGATATGGTATACTTGCGTGTTACTCCACTCAAGGGAATGCAGCGTTTTCATGTGAAGGGGAAGTTAGCACGAAGGTATATTGGTCCCTTTAGAATCATCAGTCGAAGAGGAGAAGTATCTTACCAGCTAGACCTGCCGCCTCATCTGTCAGAATTTCATGATGTGTTTCATGTGTCCCTTCTCCGGAAGTGTCTGCAAGTTCCTGGTGGTACTCATTCTTATCCAGAGGTAGATCATCGCACTATTGATCTCAACCATGATCTCACCTACCGAGAGCGACCACTCCGTGTCCTCGCTGAAGACGTCCGTCTGACCCGGAGTCGGAAGATCAAATTCCTGAAGATCCAATGGAGCAACCATTCGGAGTAAGAAGCCACCTAGGAGCGTGAAGATTTTTTGGAGCGTGAATTTCCTGGTTTTCTTTCATCTTCAAATCTGGAATCTCGGGGACGAGATTCTCCTAAGGGGGGAAGGTCTGTAACACCCCAATTTTCTCAGCATTAGTAATTGTGGTGTTATCCTAGTTTTTCAGCCTTAGCAAAAACTTTTTCTGTGTAGAATTTTGAGGCATGAGATATGGTGTTTGCAAACATAATTCTTGACTGAGTTCGACTAGTCTTCCTGGTTAATAGAAAACCAAAAACCTCAAGAACCAATATCAAATATCAACTATTAGGATCTTCATGGTTGTTAAAACTTAGCCAAACTAGGAGCTATTATTAAGCAAACCATAAATGGTTTTTGCCATGCATCTGAAACAATTTGGTCTAAGGAATATATAGTTTCACACCCTGTTCCAAATTTTCTCAAAAGAACTTGTTTGCACATAAATATCACTAGCTTTTGTAGCCATCAAATTAACATGACCATTTGAGTTATTCTTTTCCTTCTCACTAAATTTTTTCTTTTCCTTGTGAATCAAATGAGGTGTTTTACTTGGCATTTATAAATTCAGTAATTTCTCCTAATTCAGGTGAGTTTGGGGTATAGAATCATTTTGCTTTTGTGGGACATGTTTGAATTTTTCAAAACTTGGAGTTTGAAAATTGTGTGAGGTTTTTACTCAAACCTTCCACCTTTTTCTCTCTCACTCTTTTCTACCCCACCTACTGGAAAGGGAGAGCAGCAACCTCACCCCTGGCCCCACCTGTCATGGACTAGGGTCACCACCTCCTCTCTCTTCTCTTCTTTTCTCTTCTTTTCCACCCAACCGAAGCCCACCTCCTCTCTTCTCACTGGCTAGGTCGTGTCACCCCGACCAGCGCACTCTCTGTCCCTCTCCACCGCCCCCCTGAGCCAGTAAGAACGAGGGAGAGCCACCCCTCCCTCTCTCCTGCCCGAGCCAACCCTAGATCAGGTGGCACCCGTTATATCCACCCGAGCCCCTCCTCTGCCCATTTCTCCCCCTCCCTGGCACCTCCCCATCCCTCTCCTCTCCTCTCTGGCGAGATCCATTGAGCTCTCTCCCCCATTTGCTCTCAAGGAGGAGAAAACTCACTCGGTACCCGACGGCAAGAAATGGCTCTAGCCCCCGTTCTCCTCCACCATTTCTCGCCATTGTTGGCTCTCTGTGACCCCCTACTCGAGCTCTAACCCCTCCACCCTTTCCTCTTTGCTCCAGGTGCGTAGATACGTCGCCCTCGTCCACGACCCGAGCTCGGAGGAGGCGCCATGGTGGCATGCAGAGGACCTCCCCGACGTTTCTTTGCGTAGGGATCCGCTTCCCTACTTCTTCTCCGCCGAACCCCACCCTCCGCTCGAGCTCTGGACGTCCGAGGTGAGCTCCTCGTCGCGTCCCTCTTCTTCCCTCTCTTTTTCTCGGTTCCCGCTCGTGTCTCCGGCGCGGGGAAGAAGAAAGGCCCAGGGCCGTCCGATCTGAGATCGACGACCCTGTTTGAATTCCCCCCTTCTAATCTCCGCCGTCCGCTCCAGATCCGGCGACCGCGCACCGGTTCGCCAGCGCGCGCGCTGCGACCGGGCCGGCCCAGTTTGCCCCTGCGGCCCATCGCCAGATCCAGCCGTTTCAGCCTGTTTTCTCTTTATTCTTATTTCCTGTAATTTTTCCAGTAAATCAATAGTCTAGATTTTAATCATTTGTGGTAAATCCAGAGTTGCTAAAATGATGGGATTAATTTTGTAACATGCCTGCACGTTTTCTTAACCATGTGGCATTGGATTTGTTCCAAAATGTGTTTCCTGTTGTGTGTTAAAATAGATCTAGTAAAAAGTACCTATTTCACCATTTGTTTAATAACTTGTGTTTAATAAATCCAAATCATGCAATCTTGGATCTGTTGGAAAGCTTGTAAAAATGTCTATCTAGATTGGTAAATCTTGAATGCAGGAGATTACTCTAGCGAAAGTTGTTTCTAGTCTAAGAATAACATCAGTAGAAGTTTGGCGATTTTTAATTCTTAAATGAAAACACTTTTTGAGGTAAATCCAATTGGAAGTGTTAGATATGAGTTGGAAGTATCATGTTCCACAAAGTTAGATTTTTCCTGTAAATATTTATTACTTATTGGGCAAATCTCTGAAAAACAGGGAGATATTCTCTTAAAATGCATTTCTGTAATTTCAGAGATTATTGCATGTCTAGTTTTGTTTGGTTGAGCCCCTTTTGTCCCTAGATTAATATTTGGGATATTTTTGTGGTATAGCCACATGTTTTATCTAACTTACCCCACTGGTTTGGCACCAAAATAATCCATAGTATTTTCTGTACTTAAATAATAGTCAGAAGTTTATGTATTCTTAAAACAAGGATAATATGAGCTAGGAGTAGCCAAATTTGATGAACAAAATCTCCACTTAAAGAGAAAACTCATACCTCACCAGAAAGGTTATTTGTGCATACAGGAGATCTCTAAAACTGAGTCTATCTTCTGTTTGAGTTTGACATCAGTAGCTCTTAACTGATTTTTAATTGTTGTTTGGTGATAGATTTTCATGCTCAGCTAATTTTCAGAGCTCCACATAGTAGGCAGGAGTAATGTGGTAGAAGGGTTTTATGTTAGGAACAGTGCCTTAGGATCTATGCTTTTTTCATGTAAATAGCCCTTGATGACATTTTGAATGCATTAGTTGTATTTTCTGTTTTGTGGTGCTTGTTGTTTGTTAATATACTTTAGATTGTTATCAACTCGCATTTTAGGATTTACACTAGTCTTGTTTGTTTTCATGTTACGGTAGAACCGCAACCCGAGGGAGAGCAGTATGAGGTAGCTGAGCACAACTACAAAGAAGATCAAGACCAGGGACAGTTTTCCGAGCAAGGCAAGCCACCTCACCACTATAATGAATCTTATTATTTTCATCAAGCATGTTTTGCTTTCAAAATAAAATAATGCATGTTTTATTTCTTTTGTGGTGCCTTGTCACCCGAAAACTATTTTACAAAATATTGTTTGGCCAGAGTTATCTACTAGAATACTATAGGTGTTACAAAAAGAGTTTATTTGGTGAGCCTTGTTGTTGAAGGCTCCTTCAAAAAGATTAAGTTTTCTAGTAGTCTACGTTCATCTACTTACCTCAAAACTATAGGATGGGATCCCGTTTGATAAAACTGTTTTACGGAGGAAAACTCGAGTTGCTGGGAGCAATAGGAGAGCAAGTGTTTAATTAAAACCCGAGTTGCTGGGAGCAATCGGAGATGTTTGCGAAAACCCGAGCTGCTGGGAGTAGTCGGAGGAGAAAGTGTTTTTGAAAAACAAAGTGTCACCCTAGCTGCCGCTTGAACAATTAACCCGTGCAACCACACTACCTGACATGGGTAGGGCTTAGCCGGAAGCTTGTCTGTTTTAGTGTTGGGACTCTCATACTTTCTATAAGGGATGGGCCCTCGAAGCCGGGTTGTCGTCCGGAAGAGACAATACACTGTTGAGGACCAACAGCCGGACGATTACGGTGGGTCTCCTGACGTGGCGGTGTGGCGTCGCGAGGAAAGACCAAGAGGTCTAGTGGAGCACACGGTGCCGAGGAGAACAAACCTACCGGGAGGCCCCGATACTAGGGTGGTCATAGTGGAAAGCTTTGATCGTGTTATCCGGACCCCCGCATGCTGTCGTATGACGGGCCGTGGCAGACACGGCGGAAGGACCGATTGGTGTGGGTAAAGTGTGCAACCTCTGCAGAGTGTAAATCTATTCGAATAGCCGCGTCCGCGGTCATGGACGGTTGGAAAGGTCCCACTAGGCATGCTGGCTATTTTATGGTTTCGAAAGAGAAGTGTTTTCGAAGGAACAAGGAATCAACAAAGTGGTACCTGGGAGGTACGGAATTTGGGAGAGGATGATTGGTCTCGGGGAGACAATCAGTCTGGTCTCAAGGAGGAAAAAGGGTTACCCCTATCCTATTGTTCTAAATGGTTTTACAAAAGAAGGTTTTTGAACTTGTATATGTCCTTGCTATATCTAAGAGAAGAGAATTCTATCTCTAAATGTTTTTCTTCAACAAAGATATAGAGATGTCGTATTCTCTACGCTTGATATCATTGTATTCGAAAATAAGCCTTGTAGTTGTATATAGGAGCCATCCTAGTTAAAAAAATGCTTTACTTGCATATCCTTGAAAAACTATAAAAACCTAGAGGTGGTCTTGCGAGTACGTAATTGTACTCATATGGCTTTGTCCCTGGATATTCATATGTCCAGATTATAATGAGGAGGCCAACGTCGAGGAGGAGGTGTATGACGACGACTACACCACTAAGCTGTGACCGGTCAACTGCACTTGTGGGATCAACGCTCGGAGATGTTAAGAGCCGTCGCTAGCCACGAGCTTCCGCTATCTTAGTTATTTCCGTCCTGCGTGACGAGGTTTGTTAACTTTGGTCGTATGACCGCCTATGTGTTGTAAGACTTTTATTCGTGCGACTTGAATGATGTAACCCTTTGATACTTATATTGGTTATGTGATTGCGATGCACTGATCATTGGGATCGTGATCTTTTACATAACGTGGCCATCTCGGACTTGTTTCGAGGGGCCCTACATCACCGGGCGGCGCGGGATGGTCACCGGAGATGGAGGAGACGGCGGCGGTGGCTCGGGCGAGGACGGCAACGGCGTTCGGGTGCTCCCCCGGATGAACGGAGGCGACGGCGGAGCGCGGCTGGTTGCGGGGAGGCCAGTGGATGTCATGGTAGCATCGGGTTCTTCTCACAACGCCGGGGAGGGATGGCCGGAGTGGTGGTTGCGGCGGCGACCTTCGGGTCGACCACGGTCTCGTCGATCTGGCGCATGAACAAGCACGGGGAAAAATCAGGGAGATGCGCGTCATCGAGGGAAAGAGGAGGAGGGGGTCACGGGCGCGAGGCGGTGGCTCACCTCGCCGGAAAAGAAGGAATACGGCGGCGGCAACTGCGAACTCCGGCGAGCTTTTTCGACGGCCTAGAGGCACCTCGAGCTAGGGTTTGAGAGGGAAATGAGAGAGGAGGGGTGGCGGATTTATATGGGCTGGAGAGGAGGAACAAACTGCTACGATCACGCCCGAATTTTCGAAAGGGACCGGGGAGGAATTTCGGCCAGAGAAATCGCGGGAGGTTGAAGCGAATCATCAGTTTTTCTTTTTCTGTTTTTCTATTTAATTCATATCTTTTTATTTAAGACTCCAAATGAAGTCAAATAAATTTCTAAAAGATTGTAAAATTAATATCTTTGTGTTAAAACAGTTGTGGGCCTGGTTTGAACAATTTTAAAAATTAATAATTTTGAAATATTGATTAAATACAAATTTGACACTTTATGTCAAATTTGAAATTATAGCTTAATTAAATTTTCTTTTGACTAAATAAAATTTGTAAAAAACCCATATTCAAATATGTTTGAATTTAAGTTATTTAAACTTATTTTGCTGAAATCATTCACCTTTATTTTGGCAAAATAGTAGAATAATAGAAAATAAATAATTTTAGACTAATATGAAATATAATGGATTTTTAATTTAAACCCTTTGTGATTTAATAAATGATGAATGATGAGATGCATGAATGTAATGCTTAAATTTTCTTTTCAAAGCAAAATACAAAAATGTTTTCAAGAGTTTTAAATTTTAGTGATTTTTAAGCATTCCAAAATATAGGGATGTTACATGGAGCCTGCACACAAACAATCAAGATACTTTGCCCCAACTTAACTGTGAGGTTGTCAATCTCACCGGCTTGCTATAACAAATGATTAAACGTATGTGTGGAAAAAAGATGTTTGTTTCCAGAAAGTAACAGGTTTGCAGTTGGTGGTTTATCGGATTAAAGAGAAGGACCGGGCTCCACAGTTCTGTTGTGATGTCTCTCCATAAATAATAATAACATTCATGCGGGTAAACAAATTACAACTGGGCAATTGATATAATAATAATGAGCAAACTAATGACCCACAAGTATAGGGGGTGAATCGCAGTACTTTTGTTAAATAAGAGTGTCGAACCTAACGAGGGGCAGAAGGTGTTGACAAGTGGTTTTGATGAGGATTTCACTGTAAACACTAGTAGACAAGTTTCAGTAGACTTTGATATAACGGAGATATAAAGTGCGAGTAAATAGAGCACAGCAAATATAATTGCAGCGAGTGGCCTAATCCTTTTGAGAGCAAAGGAGAAGCCAGTTTGTTTACTTATGATGACCAAACGTTCTTCAGGACACACGAGATTTCTATCTAGTGCTTTCGCTTCATATTGATGAATAATCTTTAGTGTTTAGATAATTGTCGTGTGGGTGAACCTATGCTAATGCACCGCCCTTCCTAGGACTAATACATACTTATGATTATACCCCTTGCAAGCATCCGCAAATACAAGAAAGTAATTAAGATAAATCTAATTATAGCCTTAAACTCTAAGATCCTGCGATCCCTCGTGCATCGGAATACCAACGGGGGTTTAGGTTTCTGTCACTTCGGCAACACCACAAATGATAACCGAGTACACAATGCATTCTCCTAGGCCCATAAAGGTGAAGTGTCATGTAGTCGACGTTCACATGACACCACTAGAAGAATGGCACCACAACTTAAATATCAAAACATCAAATATTATTCAACATAGTTCACTACTAACATCTATACTTCTCCCATGTCCTCAAGAACACAACGAACTACTCACAACACGCCATACGGAGCATGATCAGAGGTGATATAATGATGGATACCAATCTGAACGTAAACCCTTTTGCAACGGTTTCACTCAATAGCATCAATAACAATAGCAATCAACATCGGGAGAGTTTCCCCTATCAAATGCACATAGTTGAGCCCTAGATGTTATAGCGGGAACAGAGTGGATGGATGTAAATGATGGCGTCGGCGGTGGAGATGGTGGTGTTGAAGATGGTGATGGAGTGCAGCTTGATGACGGTGACGATGGCGATGATTTCCCCCCTCCGGGAGGGAATTTCCCCGGCGACAACGCAGCCTGCCAGAGAGCTTTTCTCTCTCTGTCTTCTCCGCCTCGTGGTGGCGTTAGAGATGGTTTCTGGACAACCTATGATTTTTAGGTCTTCGGGGGGAAGAATTACGCGAAGGGGTGCGCCAAGTGGTGGGTCAGGGCGGCCACACCACGTGCTCGCGCGGCCAGGAAGCCTACCGCGCCACAGGGTTGTGTGGGCCCCCTGGCCCCGCCCTAGGCTCTCCTTTTGGCCTCCTTCATGAAATAAATCAAAAATAATTCCCAGATGTCCACTTTGTTCTTCTGGTCTTCGCAAATATTGTATCTTGACGATACTTATTCCAAAAGAATTCAGACTCTGGAGTTCCATCCCCCAATGATTATCAATCATGCAAAATAGATGAAATAACATAAGTATCATCGCTAAATACGAAATATATCAATGAATAGCAATAAATTATGATATAAAATAGTGATGCAAAATGGACGTATCAACTCCCCCCAAGCTTAGACCTCGCTTGTCCCAAGCGAAAGCTGAACTCGGTAAACATGACCACAGGTTTATGGAGTGAAGTGTCGATATAAAATATATGGACAAGAAGCATCACATGGATAAATGCACAAGTCATCCTAGATATTAACTCCATTCATGTATAAATCAACTTGTAATAGGTAGAGCAAAACCACAGTAAGGTACATAGAGAAAACCGTAGTTGGTGTGGCAAACTTAGTTCTTGGTCACAGAACAATGAGCAATTAAGCTTAGTTTATTAAACATCCCTCTTTATTGGTTGGTAGCTCTAAAAATCTAATTCATTAGATGCCAACAATGTTCTAAGCAAGAAAGAATGAAACACATGATTAACAATTCTAATGTATAAATGGTTGAATCACAATCAACTCAAATGCTTGCTTAAGATAGACGAAGATAGGTTTACTGACTCAACATATAGTAAAAGATAGGCCCTTCCTAGAGGCAAGAAGAGATACAAGCATGTGCTAGAGCTTTTGGTTTTATAGCTTTTGGAAATCATATAGAGAGCATAAAAGTAAGTTTTTTAGCGGTGTTTGTTGTAGTCAACGATTTTTAAAATAGTTATAGTCATCTTCCATACTAAGCAAGTTAGGGGTGGTTCCGTTTTGTTTTAAAGAAACCTTTATGATATTCATCTTATTTTTTTCTTTTACTTTCACAGACATGACACTCCTCCCACCTTTCTAACATAACCATGGCTAGCCGAATTAACGGGTGCCCACCAATCAATCTCAAACCATGGAGGAGTGCCTATATTTTTAAAAAACTCAACCTTTGATATTATAGTGGTCTGACCACCCCTTTGCAATATTAATGACGAGCAGATGTAGCATGCAAGTCATGGGTTACTTAATTAGTATGGAAGATAACAAACCCAACTATTATTTCATCGTGAGCTAGTGAACATTGACACAAATAAGGGATAATAATTTCGAATAAAGATAGCACAAGAAGTATTTACTTGGAGTGGCGCAAAATACCACATAGTAGGTAGATATGGTGTCAGAGATGGCAAGGGTTTTTGGTTCATGGTTCGGATGTATGAGAAGCATTCCCCCTCGATACAGGTCTTTGCTAGCAAGGTTGGGTAGCAAGCATAAGAGTTGATGGATACAAACAAACATACATGTAGTAAAAGACAATCATAAAATTCTTTCTTGAAAGCACACAAAATTTTAAGTTGTGAATACCAAGCTAGTTATCGAAAAGTGAGAAAGATCAATGAGTGCTATACTCTACATGTAATTCTTTTTCTCTTAAGTCTCAAAGTATTGTAGCTACATACCAATGCTAATTTTGCCAAAGCAAAAAGATTTACTATATGTTCCCAAAGTGATCACCAATAGTAAATGACAAGATCAATCATACATGAGAAAAGTTGCAACCTAGAATAAAGTGTGCAGAAAATAAATGATAACACTTCTCATTAATATTCCATAACGGCAACTAAAACCAAGGGATGCATAGATAACCAACTAAAAGAGAGATACTTCCACATTGCAAACCATCATATAAGATAACTTCCCTAGTCATGATATGACACTACTAAAAAGTAAAAGATGAAAGATAATGGTGATACCGTGGCACTCCCCCCAAGCTTGGAACAAGCTAAGGGAGATGCCAATACCGATGATGAATTACTCCTTCGGTGTCGATGGTGGAACGACTTGAAGTGGAGTAAGGTAACGCTCCAACATCTTGCAGAGCATATTATTCTCCTCTTGAAGTATATCCACCTTCCTCCTAAGGACACAGTATGGCTCGCAAAACTGATCCGTGACTCGAAGAGCTTCGGTTGCTTCTGGAAAAGAGTTATGATCCGGGACAGGTGGTATTGCTCCCTGCATGTTATGAGAAAAAGCACGTTGGGCGTTAATTGATCCCACGAAGATGGGCTTGCTGGTTCCCCTCCATGAGCGATCCTTCTTTGCCGCTTGCATCTTCTTCACCTCCTTCATGACGCTTTCGTCCATGTACTTGCGCCTAGCCTTCACCTTCTCATCGTCCTTCCATCTAACAAAAGACCCTTCATGAAGATCTTGAAAGAGTTCACGTTGGCGATGAAGTGCGTAGTCTTCGGAGCAAGATCCCTGAGACGACATCTGGATAGAAACAGCTCGAAACAAAAACACGTCGAAAACACGATATACAGACCTCGGGGGCATTGGGTGAATATATAACAAAAATTTATGAAATAAAAGGAAGGCAACATGGTGAAACCGAGTAAGAGAGGAGCTCCGAGGCCTCGTCACCATCTGGTGGCGCGGCCAGCATGGGGCCCGCTCCACGAGGTGGTATGGTCGCCTCGTACTTCGTGTCCTGTTGATACGTCTCCAATGTATCCATAATTTCTTGTGTTCCATGCTATGTTATATCATGTTATTACATGTTTTATATGCATTTTATATAGTTCATTTTCTGGGACTAACCTATTAACGAGATGCCATAGTGCCAGTTCTCTGTTTTCTTCTGTTTTTGGTTTCTGAAAAGCTCTGGAGGAAATATCCGCCAAATTGGAAACAAGCCAACCAGGATTTATTTTTGGAATATATGCGTCCAGGAAAACCGAAGACGAGACGAAGAGGGGCCGCGAGATGCCAGCCGCACCAGGAGGTGAGGAGGGCCCCTCAGGCGCCCACCGACCTAGGACTTTCGCCTACAAATACCCCCTTTACCTAAATAAGAGCACGGTTGAACACTTTTTCCTCCACGGGTCCCGAGCCTCCGCCGTTGTCACCACCACTTCGGGAGAGATAAGAACTGCTCCCCGGCACCCTGTCCGTAGGGGGAATCGTCCTTGGAGGCTTCTACGTCGCCATGAACGCCTCCGGGCTGATGCGTGAGTAGTCCACCTTGGACTATGGGTCCATAGCAGTAGCTAGATGGTTGTCTTCTCCTCTTGTGATATCATGTTTAGATCTTATGAGCTGCCTATCATGATCAAGATCATCTTTATGTAATTCTCCATGTTGTGTTTGCTGGGATCCAATGAATATTGAGTTCTAAAATCATTGCTTCATAATATATCATGGGTGTGCTATTTAATGATCTTGCATGCTCTCCGTTACTTGTGTATGCTCTGGCAAAGTAGATGCTCGTAACTCTAAGAGGGGGTATTTATGCTCGGTAGTAAGTTGATGTCTCTATTTAATCTGGGGCAGTGACAGAAAGCTCTAAGGTTGTATATGTATTGTTGCTACTAGGGATAAAACAATAGTACTTTGTCTAAGGATGATGTTACTTACTTACTTTACACACTGTGCTTAAGGCGATAATCTGTTGCATGAAACTTATTTATGAAAGGGGTGCAGACGCTAACCGGAAGGTGGCTTATTAGTCATAGATGCGGTTGGAACGGTCTATGTATATTGTTGTAATGCCCGGATGAATCTCACACTAGACACCATATCATTAGTATATGCATTGGGTTGCTCATCATTATTCTGTCAATTGCCTAGCTGTAATTTGCTTACTACGCATGGATGAATGTTATTTTTTGTGGAGAGACACCACTAGTGAACTGTAGACCCCGTTCCTTCTCATTAATATGATAAAACCACAACTGCAAACCTGTTACCTTCTGCAAACATACATCTTTCTTCCACACATACATACGTTTAATCCTTTGTTACAGCAAGCCGGTGAGATTGACAACCTCACTATTAAGTTGGGGCAAAGTATCTTGATTGTTTGTATGCAGGCTCCACGTCAACCACCAGGAAGCATCTTTCTGGCGCTTGACACCTCAAGGGAATCCTGAAAGTGCATTCTTTGCACTCCCATATTTTGGTGACTAATGACAACACAAAAGGTGTTCTAGTGTTTGTGATGAACTATGCAGGTTCTAGTACAGGTTGGTGGATAAGAGTGAACACTTAAATTGCCTGATTTTCAGTACTGCATCCCTTAGTTTTTCAACAGGAAATCTAGAAGGAGATTTCCGAACCCCGGAGATTCCCGTTTCCCAGTCCGGAGATCTCCTAGCTGAACAAGAATTTCACCAAGTCAAGAACTCCAGAGCGCACTGACTGCAAATTGTTATTAGCCGAAAATGCTCCCAAAGATTTCCGGTGCTCGGAGATTTCCATGCCCCAATCCGGAGATCTCCGAGTGGCAGGAGTTTTTCGACTAAGTCCAGATTGATTGAGCGCACTGACTCCAACTCAAGCTAAGTCGGAAATGCTCTGGGAGATTTCCGAGCCCCAGTCTGGAAATCTCCGAGTGACGGAGGATCTGCCAAGTCTAGAAGATCATCAGCACTGACCCCGAGCCCAGCTTAACCGGAAATACTACCGGAGATATCCGAAGTCCGGAGATCTTCGGACCTCAACCCGGAGATTTCCGAACTGGCGGCTGTACAACGGGCATAATTTGGGGAGGGGAATAAATACCCCTCCACCTACCTCCAGCTGTTTAAGCTTCCAGATTCTCTCTCTTCCATTGGGGCTGAAGCTCGTTTCTTCCGGATCTCCCAATCTAGCCACTCAAATCCTTCGATTCTTGGGGATCCGAGGGAGAAGCCACCGATCTACAACTCCAACGAAGCGTTTTGATTTCCCCCCTCTATTTCTTGTGGGGCAACGAATCTAGTGTTCCTTTGTGGATAGCTAGGTTCAATATCGTATGTTTTGATCCTTTGTGGAAGTGACCTGTTGTGGTCATTGTGAGAGCCCCCAATTCATTTGTGGGTGTGTGCCTCACGAATTTGTACGGGACCTTCTCGCCCTTAAAGGAGTCCTTAGTGGAAACATGGATTCGCACCTTTGTGGTCGAATTCACAGGAGAATAGGGTGAGGCCTTTGTTGCGTTGAGCAAACCTTTGTAGTAGCTCACACCCCTCCAACGAGACGTACACCTATGTGGCGGAACTCGGGATAAACTCGCCGTCTTCGAGTTCCTACGGTTATCTTGTTCCACTCTCCTTTATCGCATCTTCAATTCATGTACTTGCTTAGTTTCTTTGTTGTCTATCACTTGTATCACCTAGTCGCACATTTAGACAAATTACTTTCCGCTAGACTAAAACTGAAAAAGACATAAAATTGGTTACCACCTATTCACCCCCCCCCCCTCTAGGTGGTCAATTGCCGTTCAATTGGTATCAGAGCCAGGTTGTCTCTTAAAATCTTCACTGCTTGAGACAAACCTTGGACAATGCAAGTTGACCCGAAAGAGGTTACCGAAAGGGACGCCGCGAGTTTGGCGGCAATGCAAGAGAAAGGTGCCATTATGGCCGATATGAACTCTTTGGAAACAAAGTTGACATCATCCATACAAACCGAGTTCAAGAAGTTTCATGATATGCTTGAGGCTCTCAAGACATCTAAGGAAACCTCTCTTGCATTGCCCTCAAAGCCTCCAGTGCTTCCTATCATTACTCACGATGTGGACTGTGATGACCCGCCATGCTACCGTATGATTGCAGCATGCAGGACATCGATGTAAAACTCACAAAACACCGTTCCGCAAATTTCCCACCATCAGAATGGCACAACAGAAACATTGCATGGGTCCACGGTCATACACATAATATTACAAGCCAAAAGTATACAAATTCAGAAAGATTATCGTCGGTCCATCAAGGATCCGCGCAACTAGGTTCTATTTGTAAACTTAAGGGTTTACAAACAAGGGGTATTAACAAACTTAAAACCATGGAGCTCAGCAACTTATTTAGTAAAGTTCTATGTTGCTCGGCTCACTAACTACACTAGGGCCATGCTCTAATAATCCTCCGCCTCTTCCTCTTGGCCGCCATAGGTGATGAGGTAGTCGACGCCTTCGACTTCACCTGACAAGTCCGGCTCGGCCACCTCAAGCTCAGCGGATTTACACACCGCCCGGCTTTGATCTAGTCACCCGTTGGTGTACGAGAGGAAAAGGGTGCAGCTGACTTCTCTGTCCCATTCCAAATCTTATGGTTGCATGCAATATTCGGCGCAAGAATCACTTGCGACATTGGTTGTTAATTCCTAGGTGATACTTTCCCGTGCAAATGGAACCTCCACCACAACATTCTTACCGTGGTTCCATCTACCAGCCATATGAGATTACCACCTCACTGGTGGATAACCATATTCATATTATTATATAATAAGTTTTGCCCTTTTTGTGTGATATACAATACTAACATTTTGAAAATAGTTTCTTAACAAATATTTCACGAGGGCATGAATAAAAGGGATGAACTTGCTTGCTGGCTAAGATGTGGTGTAACGTGAAGGTTCGGACTGACCCGGGACCTCGGGTTCTGAAATGATTATCATTGCCTCATAAGACAATGTTTGAAAGAAGCAATGGATGTTATTATGCATAATAATGCTATGTGTGATTTAAATTTGAGTCTAGAGATTTAGTGTTGTTTTATTTATGACTTTCTATTGTTTTTGTTTATTTTCAACTATTTGTTTTAAATCTAATAGGTATGAATTATTTTAAAATAATTCAGAAATGTGTAGTAAAGTAAATAATTGGATTAAAGGTTTATTTTTTATAAATAAATCTATGTTTATTGAATTTGGATTTTAAATATTTTAAATCTTTTATTTAAATAAATAGGCTATATAAATAGTTTTATTCCAAAATTTATTTTAAAATTCAAAGTAAAATAGTTTTGAATAGATTATATTTTTCTGTGTTCAAAACTTATTTTTATTTAAAATTTAAGTTCGTGTTTATTTTTTTAATGGATTGTTTTATTTTCAGGAATTTTATTAGGCTTTTATTTTAAACTGGCCCACTGACTAGTCGCATGGTCAGGTTAGAACAGCTCGCTCCCGAACCGGTCCAGCGGACAAAACCCGAACTCCTCATCCCCACCTCGCGATCCCCTTCTCTCTGGCGATCGAGAAATCGCCAGCGCCGTCGCCGAGCGATTCCAGCCGCTTCCGTGACCTTCGCCGTCGCCCCCGCATGCAAACGACGCGCCGCCCAGCTCTTCTATTCTTCCTCCACCGCGGAAATCCGCTCCACGCCTTCTCGGGTGTCCCTGCTCGCGTCGATCCCGAGTTAGGGTTTGTGATCCTCTTCCGCCTCTAACTTCGGTGACCTTCCCGGGATAATTGGCCCCGACTGGATACGATTGGAGCGGCGCCACCGTGCTCCCGTGTCCGATGTGTGGTGTTGTGTGTGGGGAAAGACTTCCCCGTGTGGCGCCATGGCGGCAGCGTAGGCACTTGTAACATCCCAACATTTTATAATGTTAAAATAATCACTAAAATTTAAAACTTTTGGTTTGATTAAAATAAAATATCAAAATGCCTAAGGAAACCAACTATAACAGACTTTAACTAAATTGAAACGGTCTATTATTTCAAATTCTCAATGTGTCATTATTTTCAAAAGTTATTTCAAATTAAACATTACATTATCCATTGTATTTCAAAAACCTTAATATGTAAATTTGACAAATAATTTATAAACTTCAAACCATTTTATTTTAATAAGAATATGTTACTTACAAGTAATTGATTTTAACCACTTAGACATAGCTATTCATAAATTAAAATAATATTTACAAATGTTGTTTAAAACTATCTAAAACATGGTCTAATTGCTAAAATGATTTTCATGAATATAGTTAACAAGAGATAATTAAATCTAAAATCCTTTCCAAACTTGTTTTATGAAGTTTTCAAATGATTTATCTTAATATAAAATATATTTGTGCACAGAATAAAAATTGAATTAAAATTTAATCCATAATATTTTCTATTATTTTAAAAATAGTTATATTCTATTATCTTACTCTTATGCCAAAATAAAGATGAAGGATTTCAGTAAAATGAGTTTTAATAACTTGTTTTCAAACATATTTGAATGTGGGTATTTTACAAATTTTATTTAGCCAAAAGAAAATTTAATTAAGCTATAATTCCAAATTTGATATTAAGTGTCAAATTTGTATTAAACCAATATTTCAAAATTATTAATTTTAAAAAGTTTCCAAAACATACCCACTAATGTTTTAAAGCATAGATATTAATTTTACAAATTTATAGAAATTAATCTGACTTCATTTGGAGTCTTAAATCAAAAGATATGAATTAAATAAGAAAACAGAAAAAGAAAAGAAAATACTTGCTGACGTCAGCGGTGACGTCACCTTCTTCAACCTCCAGCCCAAGATTTCCAGCCGAAACTCCTCCTCCGATTTCGGCTCGATTCCGAGCGTGAATGGCGCGATTGGTTTCCCCTCTACCCCCTATAAATTACCCGCACCTCGTCCTCTCTTTCCCCTGTCCTCCCTCCTCATTCCACGCCGCCAGGCCGCCGCACGAGCTCGCCGGAGCTCGTCATTTCCGCCGCCACGTTTTCTTCTTCTCCGGTCAAACCAGCGAGTATCAGCCGCCCATTCTTGGTCCCCGCGCTCTACCATGACCTTTCCCATCTCCCTAAATCCTCCTCCGATTTTTTCCGCAGCAAAAGCATCAAAACCGAGCTCGAACCGAAGCTCGCCGGAATACCGCGCCCCCGCCCGTACGCTCCGTCCGCCCGAGTACCTGCGCGTGGTCGACGCCGCCGCCATCGCCCTACCCGCGTCACGTCGCCCCCGGAGCAGCCCTCCGTTCATCCGGGGAGCCACCCCAACGTCTGCTCCGTCCACGACCGAGCCGCGCCGCCGTCCCCTCCGTCTCCGGCGACCATCCCGCGCCGCCCAGTGAGCACCACCCTCCCTCTGTCGTCTGATCTTCAACCTACGGCCTAGATTAGATCTGGTTAGCGAATTGGTACGGGCAGATATGATCCGCTAGATCTAAATCCTACGGCCGAGATCAAAACACTTATCCACGTCAGCGTGCACACTCAACGCACAGTCAGCATCGCAGTCAGCTGCCACGTCAGAAAGGATTTCTTTTAATTAGATTAAATGGCAGTTTTGCAGAATAGTCCCTGTAATAAAAACATCTATGAATTTTTAACCACAACTCCAAATTTGACAAATTTTATATTTTTGGAAAGCTCTTGACATGTAGAATATTTTAGATCTGCCAAAATTCAAATTTGACTTAGTTTAAAATATTCAAATTGCAAATGGTGAATTTGGGTATATTTGTCATAACTTTAAATCTATAATTCCAAAAATTGCAAATAAAATTGTTCTAGAAACTTTGGAATATTTGTAAAATGATGCCTCTGTTATAAAATAATTTTGAGTATTATTTTGATGATTTAATACTTATATGTTTAAATTAAATTGTTTGAATATTTTTGACATAACTTTTAATAGAAACATTATTGTTGAGTAAATCCAATTGCTATAAATTTAATTAAATCCCTTCTGTCCATTAACATCATTTATAACAAAATTGTGTTATGAAAATATATTCACATAAAAATTTAATGTATATGTTTTTGTTTTTATTATGTTTTGCAAAAATAGAAATTTATTTAAATTGCATTTATAATCGCATGCATATTTTACAAATATCACAAAAATTTGTATAATGTTTCTTATGATTAAATAGTGCATTTCATGCATAACTTATTTTATTATATAGTTATACTCCTTATAGGAAAACTCCTCCCTCATTTTCTCTAAGTTAGGATTATTTTCCGACTTAGTATTTTGGTAAAAGTGCTATGCATTAGACACTTAGGATTTTTAACATGGAGCTAGAAAGCCATTGAAGGACTTAGCCAAAACAAGACTTCAGAAGTATCTTCAATTAGTAGAAGCACTTAGAAGAAATTCAAGAAGAAGTTCATGAAGACTAACCAGCAAATATTTTCTAAGTCTTGCTACCTCTCTCTCTCTTTTCTTCCTTCTTATCTGAGACTTCATGAAGAATAAGTTAATTCCAAGACCAGCCTCGGTGATACAAGAATCATCAAGTCTGAAGATTTATCAAGTCTAACAAAATTCATTCAAGACATCACCTAGGAGAAAGTTACAAGTCTGGAAATGAAGCCTGGAAGACCAACTATATCTTTCTTTCTATATTTTCCCTCTTTCCTAATCTTGTGTTTTAGACTTAAATAAATTTTGATCATGATGTTATCATCTTTGAAGTTTGTTCGATCCTAGCGGCATAGTGAGATGAAGCGGCCTGGAGACAAACCTTACATGTCCATGTACATGAGACTTGTTCCACAATTTAAGTGGCTGGCCGGGTGTCTGTCTCTCTCACTATAGTGAATATCCAATTTACAAAGAGTTGTTAATAATTGTTGATCGCCTTGAAAAAATAGACTTAGTATTTTTGTCTAAGTATTTTGCACATCATGTGTAAGCCATTAGAGTGCTTGTTTCAAGATGATATAAAACAAAGTATTTTATCCAACCAATGATCTTAGTCCTTAGTCATTTTTGACCAACACTTTTCCTTGCATTAACTTAAAAGATTTTCATGGCATGACATGCTTCTCTAGTCCTTAGAAATAATTTGCATATCATGCATGACATGTTTTCCTTAGAATTTTATGAAACTTGTTTGTTCATTATGTATGCTTGTATGGCTTGTGTTGTTTTGTTTTATGATTGTGGTATTGTTGTTTGTTTATATTGTTTAGACTGAACGAAGAGTTTCGAGTATCGTTGAAAAGAGTTTGTGAACAACGACAACATTCAAAGGCAAGTGGCACACCTCATAAATCTCCTACTATTTTCTATATGCATTACTTAGTGTATTTTTTATATAAGCATGTGTAGGATAGTATTGCTATGCTAAACCTGTGTAGAATCCCTTACTCCTGTGTCTAGGTTCCTATGCAATACTTAGTGGAATTATTAATGCTATGCAAATGTTGTTTTCTGAAAATCTAAATTCTACTAAGTTAAGAAGGAAACACCTGGGTGGTAAAAGGTTGTATGGAGTCGAGTTGAGTGGCTACTCAGGCCCATGTCTATGGTTCCTAGAGTACGTGCACTTCTGAACGGCCACCCAGGAACAGAGGAATCTGAAGAACTCCGAGTGACGATTGCTTCCAGTGCAGCCATTGCCAATGGGCTCTGGCTTGATCAACTATGTTGCGTGGACTCTCTCCGGCTTGACAAGCAGATGTAGAGGGTGTTAGGTGGAACGGGTCAAGCCAGAGTGGGAGGGAAAATGCTTCTGAAAGATATCGTCTCATTCTTCTCCTTTTCCTTATCACTATAAGTGTGTAAAGGATAGTTTGGGTTGAATGGGTACAACGGTGAACGTGCACAACCTCTCTAGACTGTAAAACTAATTACTTAGCCGTGTCCCCGGTACGGACAATTTGAGCAGCTCATCACGGACGTCAATGGAGGATTCCACCATTCCAACTTCAAACATTAAAACTTGATGGGTGAACAAGGGTAGAATGAGACAGTGGTTGTCATACCACAAATTTCTCGAATAGAAGAAAAGTGTTTTCCAAAGAGTTAGAAAAAATTGGCTTTATGCAAAATAGACTTGAACTTCACCAGCCAAATATGCATATAGGATATTAGAGTTATTGCACTAAGTGTCCACCATAGTGTCACTTGCCAGACTCCATTTTTAATGGAATCTGACCCACATTGTTGCAATATTTTTCTTATTGCAGATGTTCAGATGACGAGTGAGGTTTCGTTTAAAGGTTTCGAGTCTACAACCAACATGTTTTCGCCTGTGGCAACATGAAGTTGATGGAGACTCACTCCTATTGTATTTCCGCTGTTTACTCTTTCAGAGCTAGCTTTATGCTATGCAACTTGTATTGAATATTTTGTAAGTCTTGATCAACGATGTAATAAAATTGATACTTTGTTGTGATATTACATCGTAAACTATGTGTGCAAACGAATCAATCCAGAGATTTGCACTATACACAGGTATCTGCCTTATTTAAAGTGCAGGTACGCTACAGATGGTATCAGAGCACTGTGTTGCCTGTAGGTTCGAAACACTAGGTCCGGATAGAAATAGGTTTGCCCATAGGATTAAAAATCTATTTTTATTCACTTTTCTAAAAAAACAAAACTTTCATTTATCTTCCTCGTACTCTCATCTACTATCAACCTTCTGAAAATTCTTATCTTACTCTAGATGACCATGTTCTTATAGTCTAAGCCTGATTGTAGTGACCTCACCTTTTATTATAAGGTGGAAGTCCCTGTGTTAATGTGCTAGTCCCTGGATCAAATGCTAGCACCACAGTTTAAGATGTATACCATGCCAAAGTGTCAAATAATTTATTAAATTGCATGATCCAGTGTTACAAATATCTCTTACAACTTGCATAACCTGAAAAGGCTAGCAGAATCCAAAGAGCATCAACGGAAAAATAGTAGATACAATGAGCCTCATCATCTTCATGTGCCACAGGCAAAGCATGTTGGTTGTAGACTCGAAATCCTATCGAATGCTCACTCGTCGTCTGTCAAATCTGCAAGGTTAAGTTGCAGCCCAGCTATAAAGGGTCAACACGATTGAATTGTGGTGGCAAGTGACTTTTAAATGCTAATATTCTACTAAGCTATATCTATATGCTTATTTTTCTGGTGGATCTCAAGGCTATTGCGCAAAGCAAGCTTTCTCCTACTTTTGGTAAACAACTTTTTGAAACAATATCTTATCTTTATGAGACAACTCGAGACAAATCCATGTCTCCTACCCATGTTCACCCATCAAAGTTTTATTAAGAAATTGGGATGAAGAGATTTAAGAAGAAAACCTTGTGTAGTCATTCAATTCTCCGATGTCTGGGACACGGCTAAGATCTTAGGTTTTAACTCTCGAGAGTGTGTGCACTTGCACCATTATACCCAATCAACCCAAACTATCCTCTACACTCATTTAGTGAGAAGGAAAAGGAGAAGATCAAGACGAGACTTTTCAGAAGTTGCTTTCCCATGATCATACTAAGATATTACCACCATCCTATCAACTCTACCACCATCAATCTCTTGACCCAGGACCATATCAACTTACTCCATCAAGACAGAGCCCATATTGACCAATGGTTGCACGATAAGCAACTAAACTCTGTGTAAACTTAAATCTCATAGCCCTGGGTGGCCATCCACAAGTGAGCATGCTCAGGTTAACACCGCATATCATGACCCCAAGTAAGTGAAAACTATCTTGGGCGAAGACAACCATGAAACTTGGCCCTGAGTAGCTACTCAACTTGAAACCTCCTCGATCGAACCAATCAACCCAGGCGTTAAATTAATTTAGTGGAAATTTTCATTTATCACATCAGCCATAAAACCATCATTTTTGCAGCATGTACTTCCACTAAATTATAATAGGTGTCTACTGGAATTTTCTAAGGGGAAACCTAACAGGTTTGCATAGCATACAACAATTCCCACAAAAACCTATCATGCATACTATTTGCAAATATTGCTTAAAAATACTAGTAATGCAATTAGATAAAAATAGTAGGTGTTTATGAAGTCACTTGCCTTTGGAAATTTGTCGTTTCTCACACACTCTTGTCCAAGTCAAACGTTGCTCCCCATTTCCAACTATACAACAAGGTACGTCCAATAAACAATAAATTCAACAACCACAAAACATATTGAGACATACAAGCGTAACGAGTCTTCTCGGGAGGGTGCTGGTCAAAGGTGTCACAAAATTCATTATACAAAAAGAAATAATGTGCTTGGGTTTAGGGTTTCGCCAAGGGATGGTCTGGGTTCAATTGTACATTTTCAACTCGAAAAGGTTGTATGGGTGTTTCCAAGTTTCTAATGAAATGGTCTTCAAAATTTTACACAAAGGGATATCAAGAAGGCTTAATCACAATTTAAAAGCAAGGTTTAACACTTTAGTACAACTGTAAACATTTAATTTCATTTACCCAAGATTATGTTTAAAATTAAATTTAACCAAATTCAAATTCAAGAATTTCTTAATTTTCTCATATCTATACATTTTTAATTCCCAACTTCAAAGTTTATAGTATTAATAATAACTTATTGATTTAAAATGTTATAATGTTTTAAATCACATTTTTAGTAACACCTAATTAACCAATAACATTTATAAACACTTGTAAATGAAATAAAATCATTTAAAAAAATTTAAACAAAACTTACTTATTAATGTTATGAAATATATTAATAAACAGGAATTTGAGCTTTCTCTGGACAAGGACAATTATTTATGCCTTTGGTGCAAAGTAATAAATTTTAAATTAATAAACCTTATAATGTGCTAAAATAAATCAAATTAAGTCTCTGACCTTTAAATTCATTTTAAATTGTTCAAACATTATTTATAACAAAATTTTATAAATGGGGTTAATAGGCAGAGGGCATTTAATTAAATTTATTGCAATTTGATTAAATCAAAAATAATATTTCTATTAATTGTTATGTCCAAAATAGTCAAACTATTCAAATTAAATAGATAACTATCAAAATATTCAAATACTACTCAAAATTATTTTATAACAGAGGCATCATTTTACAAATATTCCAAAGTCTCTAAAACAATTTTATTTGCAATTATTGAATTTACAGATTTAAAGTAATGACAAAAATACTCAAATTCACCATTTGAAATTTGAATATTTTAGACTAAGTCAAATTTGAAATCTAACAGATCTAAAATATTCTACATGTCAAGGGCTTTCCAAATATATAAAAATATTGGAATTTGGAGAAGTGAGTAAAAAGTTATAATAATTCTAAGTGAAAGGGGTGTTTCTGCAAAAGTGCCAAATTAATTTAAATAAGAAAATCATTTTCTGACGGGGCAGCTGACTGTGCGCTGACTGGATTGCCACGTCGACGCTGACGTGAATAAGTCAACAGATCTAGGCCGTTGGATCTGGATCTGGCGGTCCAAATCTAAAGTACCGGTTCGAAATAAGTGATCTAATCCTAACCGTTGGAGATAGATCGGACGATCATGGAGCGTTGACCAAAAACGGGCGGCGGAACTCACCGGAGTTGGAGGCGAAGACGGTGCCGACGGCTCGGTTTGGACCGCGACGACGCTGCGGAGCTCCCCCGCCCTCGGGGAGACGACGAAGACGCTCGACACCATGTTCCAGAGGCGATGGCGAGGCCGGTTTCGTGTTGTTCGTCTCACAGTTGCGACCTCGGGCGATTAAAGAAGAACGGACGCCGGCGAGCTTGGATCGAGCACGAGGTGCTCCGCTCGGCTACGATTTGGAGAGGAGGGGGTGACTGCCAGGCGCGCACGAGCGAGGGGAGGAAGAGGAGGTGGTCTCGGGCTCGGGTTCTTCTTCACCTCGCGGGAAACGGAGAATCACGGCGGTGTAGTAGACGAACTCCGGCGAGCAAAAATGGCGGCCTGGCGGCGTGGTTTCAAGAAGTGGAAGAGGGGAAATGCGAAGGAGGAGCTGGGGATTATAAAGGGCTAGGCACGGCGTCAGTTACTCTACCGAATCACGAGATTTTCGCGGGATTGATTCGGCCGAAACCGTCAGGCGCGATTGACGGGAGGCTGAAGACGATGACATCATGCTGACATCATCATTTTTCTTTTTCTTTTTCTGATTTTCCATTTAATTCATATCTTTTGATTTATGGCTCCAAATCAAGTCAAATAAATTTCTAAAAATTCGCAAAAGCATTATCTTTGTGTTAAACAAGTTGTGGGTATGTTTTGAACATTTTTGAAAATTAATATTTGAAATATTCATAAAATGCAAAATTGCCCATTTAGGTCAACATTGAAATTAGGGATTTAAAAATTCATTTAGGGTAAAATAAAATATATGAAATTACCCAAATTCAAATATGTTTGAATCTAAGTTATTTACTCATATTCCAATATTAAATCATTTTTTTCATTAGTACAATATTCAATACATAACACATTTATTTGAAATGGAAAGGGAAATATAATGCATTCATTTTTAAATTCAAAATATTTTGTGCACCATTAAGTTTTATATTATGATAAATCATTTGAAAACTCCATAAAACAGTTATGGAAAAGAATTTTGATTTAATTCATTTCTTATATTAAATATAGTCATGAAAATCATTTTATGTTTTTAGAATTAATGAAATCAATTTAAGTTAATGAACTGCCTATTTGGATAATTAATTTATTATAAAGTCTATGAAGTTTTAAAGATATAAACTATAGATTTATAATTTCCAAAACTATGTTTTGAACTCAGATATAAGAATGATAACCATTTTGCTATTAGCATTTTAAATAGTTATAAATATTATTTTAATTTATGATTAGCTGTGGCTAAGTGGTTGAAAACAAATACTCCCTCCGACCCGAATTACCGTTCGCGGTGGTTATTTTGCAAAAAAACCCTATACTTTTTCACCTGAAAGCAAACGTCCTCCCACCAGCCTTATCTCCTCATCTTCTTCTCCGCTCGCCTGCTTGCCGTCTGCTCTGCTTGCTCTCCGCTGCTCTGCTCGCCGCTTGCTCGCCACCTGCTCTGCTCGCCGCCTTCTCCGCCCCCCCTCGCCGCCTGCTCCGCCCCTCCCTCGCCTACGGCGCCGGAGCACACCACCGCCACCGAAGAAAAGCACACTCTTTCTCTCTCCCCCCTCCCGTCCCCGACACCCCGAGGCTCCCCGCCGGCCTGGAGGCTCCCCGCCGCCCTGGCGGATTGACCAGTTGCAGGCAGGATGGGCGCGGGGAATGACCTGAGCAACGGCGCGGCGCGCGAGGGAGCGGCTGACGGGACGACGGTGTTCAGGACCACGGCCTACTCGCCGCTCCGCACCACGGCGGCGTTGGCGCTCTGGCTGGGGGCCATCCACTTCAACGTCCTCCTCCTCCTCGCCTCCCTCTTCCTCCTGCCGCCCCGTATCGCCGCCATTCCCGTCCACTCACCCGACCTCCCCCTTCCTTCTGTTTCCATGTTGTTTGATGCTATTGTCGTCTGTCACAATCAATCCTTTTAATCCACGTGTGCTTGGTGCAGGGTGCAGGGTGCGACAGGAGCAAGATCGTCAGGATCGTCCTCCTCTTCTCCCCTGATGTGCATTGCTGGCTAGATCCAAAAAGAGACTACGGTGAGCTTCCATGTTGTATGAATTTTGCAATGTGCTACTGCTGTCAGACAACATACTTTTTATGTCATCTTGTCTGAATTTTTGCACATGACTAGTATGTTTCTGTTGTTCATAGCTGGTGCAAGTTACTAGCCAGGAGTAGAATTTTTCACATGTCATCTTGTCTGAATTTTTGCAACCCTTTATGATCTGTGTTCTGAATATATTGCAGCTAAATCTGAGGCAATATCTTGTTTATGGCAATATTGTTTATGTCATCTTGTTCTGAATATATTGCAGCTAAATCAGAAGCAACAGTCTACCTCTGTTCTAAAAGTTTCTGCTCACTAGTGGTCAGAGTTTTAAAAGTTTGACTGCTCCAAAACAAGATACTCCACAATTATTCTCCTGTTAAATATGAGGCTAAATATGTTGTGAACAAGATATATTGACCATCAGAGGCAGCTAAATATGAGGCAAACATGATTGCTCTCCTGTTACAAAGCATTTATAATTTACAACAAAATATACTCCACAATTGTTTTGTTCTAGTATTACACGCAAGCTAATTTAGGATGATGAACCAGGCCTCATGCTTTCTTGTGCCTTCTTGGCCTTCTTGTATTGCCCTTGTTCTTCTCCTCCTCTTCTCCTCTTGATACTCTTCTTCTCCTTAGGCTTCTCTCTATCTACTATTGGTTGTTTTCCCTTCCTCTTCTCCTGCTTAGGCTTCTCTTCTTCTATTTCTGGTTGTATTGCAGATTCAAATTCGCATATTTGTGCTTCCCGTATGAGATCAAGTTTCTGCAAATAGTAAACACAAAATTATATTAAGATGAGATCAAGTTGCTGCAATAGTAAATATAATTATAAGCAATAATAGTTTCTGCAAATGTTAAGATGAGACATACACTCTTCACGCGCGGGCGTGGACGGACAATGGTTGATGGGTCATTCAACCATGTGGCGTATTCTTTTCCTGCGATCATTGAGTCATACTCCAGGATTACTTGGGACCTTCCTTTCCTCTTTGATGTGTTCTTTGCTTGTTTATCCTTCATCTTCTCCTCCTCTTGCTCCATTTGTAGTTTCTCATAGTCGGCTATTAGGTTCAAGGTTTCTTCATAGAGTGTGCTATCAACCTCGAGTATGTTAGGCAGGTTTCCCTCTCTTATTAGCTTGTCCTTGCCCATGTGGGTTAGCTTATATGTGTTTCCACCTTGGTTTTTCATAATCTCAAGCAAGACAGACTGCAAGGTGACATACACTTTGGCAAGTGTCTTCACCTCATATGCATCATAAGCTTGTTCGACTGATTCTATCAGTTCTTTGAGATTGTTAGGTGCACTCTCAAATGCCAAAGATTGGATGGAGCTGAAGAAACAAAGGTCCAACACATTCAGATCCGGCGAGTTCGGAGGTTGGAAAGTTAACCTGATATCTAGTCCTGAAGCTTTTACGGCGGCCAGAAATATAGGATCATCAGGCTGAACATGTGTTCTAGCATTGTCTTGTTGTATCCATAGTGTTTCCACATCTCCATCGTCAGGCCACACTTCTAAAATTGCTGGAATTACCTTCTCGCAGAGGTATTCCCGCATGACGTCTCTAGTAACATTGACGTTCTTTAGTTCCCTCGTGCCTTTTTTCCTATACTTCGAGTTGTATTTGGCTGCATCTTCTGTGACAAAAGCCCAAATGCCTACCTTTCCGTCGAATGTCACATTTCCTTGTGCATCATGTCGAGGTCTTGCAACTATAGTTAAGAACATGACCTTGCCGATGTTGTTTTTGTTATGGATAGTGCGGACTGGTTCTGGTTCTTCTCGTGTTAGGTAGTAGACCCGATCTCGCTTAGTCATATCAAACCATTTTTCATCCATATGCATTGTGTTCCTCATCTTTTTGAACCAAAACCTTGCTTGTACTATTGTTGTTTCATCGACCATTGAGATGCAATATAGGAGCCTTCTTATTCTATTTTCCAAAGACAGATGTGGTTTCAGGCTATTGGTATGGCGTCTTAAATCGCCCCATTCCAACCTCCTTTCCAGTGTTGAGAAAGGGATACCAAGGGACCTTGCCAATTCCCTCAATGTACCCCTTTTGTTGAAGGGAACTTGAGGCACCCTTTCATCGAGATTAAGCTCTATCCTCTTTCTTCCGCACCTGCCCTTCCGCTTATTTGAGAAATCAAGCGCTTCATTTCTGCCCTCTTGATCCATGGCCTTCTTCCAAATCTTCTCGACAGATCTAAGACTTATTCCTAGAAGTTGAGCCACAACTTCTTTATCTGCCTTCACCACTGGCCTATCTTTTCCTAGAGCTTTGAGCGCAATATATGCTGCAAATTTAGAACTCTCCGGCACATCTTTATGGTGCCTCTGCACAGCATGTTCTTGTTCTTCTTCTTCTGGAACATGAGCAGCTTCTTCTTCTTCTTCTTGTTCTGGAACCTGAGCAGCTTCTAGAGTATGTGGACTGACGTTGAGTTCGAGCTCTTGTGGAGGAGTTAAGTTGATGTCAAAGAGGACCATCTTTGAGGAGTAAGGAATGGGCAACCTACAGAAAAGAAATTGAGGGGTATTTAGTTTCTCTGAAATTAATATAGGCAACAAAACAAAATACTGCATTAGTAAAAGTATAGCAATGTGCCTGGTGAGAATCATATTCAGAGCAACATGCCATTTTTCATCCTATTCCTGAAACCGAACAGGGACCAGTGCCATTTTTCAGTTAGCACATAAGTTAGCAGCTTACAAACACACATGCTTTATTTCTCTTTGTATGAAAGCTTTACAGGCATGTTATAGAAGCTTTTCAGATATAGAAGCTTTACAGGCATGTTACAGGCAAACACATGTTTGATATAGAAGCTACGTTCTCATTAACTGAACCCAATGTTGTCAGGTTAGTTTACTTAACTTTAGCTTTTCTGTACTTAGCTACTGTACTGTACTTAGCTCATCCTATAGTCTGTTTCTATGAAAGATTTTCAGATATAGAAGCTTTACAGGCATGTTACAGGCATGTTACAGGCAAACACAGGCTTGATATAGAAGCTATGTTCTCATTAACTGAACCCAATGTTGTCAGGTTAGTTTACTTAAATTTAGCTTTTCTGTACTTAGCTACTGTACTGTACTTAGCTTTTCTGCAGTTTGGTTACTTAACTTGATGGAGTAACAAAATTCATTTGTCGATTTGGATGCTAGTGTTTGTGTGTTACTTAACTTGATGGATGCTAGCTTTTCTGCTGCTAACTGAAGTACTGTATCTAAATACTTGTTATTCAGACAACAGCTTGAGTATGAACTGGAGTACTCCAGATTTGCATTGTGGAACTTCAAGCATTGAGTATGAAAATGATGCATGTGCCATTTCCATGGAGGCCACAATGCATTTCTATTGAGTATTATCCAGGAGTACTGTACATGTGCCATCTTCTTACAACTTTATTGATGAAATCTAATTCTTCAGGAGTACTGTACATGTGAATTACTGATAAAGAAGCTATGTACTGAATGAATTTAAATCCTATGCAAATACAGGTTCAATTCGGAGTTGAAGGAGAGAAGAACTTCAGAAAATCGAGTGACCTGTATATCTTCTTTCTTCAGAGAAGAACTTGAGTTACAGGAGAAGCTCGCAGGCGCCGGCCATGGCCTCATCCTCGGCCGCGCTTCTCACGGGGGAGCGGCTTGTCGTCTTCCTCTACGCCGCACGCTGCCCTTGTGAGCGCCGCTCCGGTCGCCGAGCTCCGGTCGTGCTGTCCGCTCCGACCGGCCTCGCGGCCCCGCTCGCCGCTACTCGCCGCGGCCGGCCTTGCGAGCAAGATGGAAGGGGAAGAGGCTGGCGGAAGGGGAAGATGCCGGCGAAAGACCTCCGACCAACTGCGTCGGAGCTACCGTGGATTCCCTCTCTCCGGCGAGCGCGCCAATCTGGAGACGGCCGCGATCCGCCCGCTCCGTGAGGAGGACGATTCTTCCTGGACGAGGGACTCCGTTGTAAAAGATTCAAACCGTGCGGGGGGGGGGGGGGGGGGGTTGTAAAAACAAATTATAACACCGTCCCGCCCATTAATTCGGGTCGGAGGGAGTACTTAAAAGAAACTTTTTATTACATGAAAATGGTTTGAAAGTTTGTAAAACATTTGTCAAATAATGTATTGAGGTTTTTTATAGTTGGTTTTCTTATGCATTTTAATATTTAATTTTAATCAAAAACAAAAGTTTTAAATTTTTGTGATTTTTAAACATTCCAAAATGTTGGGATGTTACACTGATTCTCCAACTTCATACGGGAATGCTACGATTCATGAAGTTCTACATGCATGAAAGACCACTGAAGAACCCGGATTCGACCAACACCTCGAAGATATTCAAGAAAGTTGAACAAGAACTTGAAGCACTCAAGAATGAGGTAGATTTGACCACCACTTAAATAGAACGCCGATATCATGTTAGTGTATTGATCATATCAACTTAGCTATATGAAAATACTAGATTGTTTGTCGATGTGAACCTTGTTGCTTGATGTATGTTAGATGTTGATTGTTGGTGTTAGAAATTGGTTGCCTTGTTCTGATTTATTGAATTAGGATTTCTCCATAGTACATAGAATTCAACTCAGTTATTTTCTAAACCAAACAGATGTCTCACCCCAATACCAACACCAATGATTTGCACACCACAATGCGACTACTATTAGAGATCCAGAGTCAGCTGTGGAATTTGATCAATGACCACCTGCCTAAGATTGATCAAAACCCCAGTGGGTATCAAGAGAGTCTTATGACCAAACCAAAGGCATGCACAACTTGTAGAGAGATAGGACATACGTCCAAAGAATGTCCTGATGAGTGGCCCCATGGTGATACAAGACATATAGTTAAAGTATGCCCCACAAGTCAGGTTACTTGCTTCTTGTGTGAAGGAACAAACCATGTCCCAATTCAGTTTCAACTTTATCCGTCGGTGCAACAAGTTATCCAACAAACCAAGGAAGGAATGCAAAGTCTCTCATGAAGACCCTGGAGGAACAAGAACAAAATGTTAAATCCAACAAATATCTTAGCCACATCAATTGCTACAAGTGCAAAGAACAAGGACATTATTCATCGAACTGCATAAAGAAGAAGATTGGTAAGGACACTAAACAAAATCATTGTCCAAGGACGATTGAGGCTCCTACCAAGATGGATAATGAAGTGAGAGTAAAGTCACACCCGAAGATATCCAAAAGTACCTCCAAGTGTTGCTATAAGTGTGAAGGAGATCACCTAGCTCGAAGTTGTCACATCAAAAGAGACTGGACTTCTTTAATTGAGATAGAATATGGCACACAAGAGTTGGAAGAACTTTTAGCCCTGTAAACACCTAAGAAGAAGAAGAACTTAAGTGACGTAATCTGCTTCAAATGTAAGTATAAGGGACATTACGCTGATAAGTGCCCAGCAAAGGTGAAGGAGAACTGCCTTATCCGCTCGCACAAGAATGATATCAGTCTCGTGACGTGTCACAAGTGTAATGATAAAGGGCACTATGCCAACTGTTGCCCTAAGAAGAGGAAGGAGGTGTCCATCAATGGGACTATGCGGAGTATAGTAAGTCCTTAATCGTTCCTTCCACCACATATCATTGTATTTTGAATACTTGTACATTCTACATCAGAAAATAAGCAAGATTAAACAAAGTCTCTAGACTGACCATAGAAATTTCTTTTAAGGGTGGTAGCCACCTAGATATTCAAACCCAGCTGCTTAAACCCAGAGATCCCAAACTATCTTTCCTTCTAGCATCCCCAATCATAAAAATCACCCCCTGCTAGTTTTGAAGTTTACATGTCAGATATTTTATTTCTCAAAAACCTCTCGAGTTATCAGAATCATTGTAACACCCCGATTCTCTGAGCTTAAGTATTGTGGTGTTATCCTAGATTTTCAACCTTAGCAAAAACTTTTATGTGTGTAGAATTTTGAGGCATGAGATATTTTGTTTGCAATCATTATTCTTGATTGAGTTCCACTAGTCTTCCTGGTTGATAGAAACCCTAAAACCTCAACAACTAAAATAAAATATCAACTATTAGGAATCTTCATGGTTGTTAAAACTTAGCCAAACTAGGAGCTAATATTAAGCAAACCATAAATGGTTTTTTACATGCATCTGAACCATTTTGATCTAAGTCATATATAGTTTCACACCCTGTTCTAAATTCTCTCAAAAGAGCTTGTTTGCACATAAATATCACTAGCTTTTGTAGCCATCAAATTAACATGACCATTTGAGTTATTCTTTTCCTTCTCACTAAAATTTTTCTTTTCTTTGAGAGCTAAATGAGATGTTTGACTTGGGCATTTATAAATTCAGTAGTTTATCTTAATTAAGGTGAGTTTGGGTTATTGACTCATTTTGCTTTTGTGGGTCATGTTTGAATTTTTCAAACATGGGGTTTGAAAAATGTTTGAGGATTTCACTCAAAACCCTCCACCCTCTCTCCCACTCAATTCCACTTCACCTGCCGGAAAAGGAGAGCAGCACCCCCTTCCCTGGTCCCACATGTCATGGACTTGGGTCACCCCTCCCCCTTCTCTCTTCTTATTTTCCCTTTTCCTTCACCCAACTGGAGCACCCCTCCTCTCCTCCCACTGGCCAGGTCGAGTCATCCCGACCATCACCCTCTCTGTCCCTCTCAACCGCCCCCCAGAGCCAGTAAGATCGAGGGAGACACTCCCCTTCCTCTCTCCTTCCCGAGCCAAACCCTTGATCGGGTGGCACTTCTTATAGCCACCCCGAGCTCCCCCCTTCTCATTTCTCCCCCTCCCTGGAACCTCCACATCCCACTCCCCTCCCCTCTGCCGAAAACCATCGAGCTCTCTCCCCCATTTGCCCTGTAGACGAGGAAACTTCCTTCGGTGGCCGACGGGAGAAATCAGCCGTAGCACTCGTTTCTCTCCGCCATTCCTCGCCATTGTTGGTTCCCTGGGTTCCCCTCTGCTTGATCTAATCCTAACCCCCCTCTCTTGGCTCTGTTTCAGCTCGGGAGCGTCTAGTTTGTCCACGACCCGGGGAAGGCGTCGTCGTCGCCACCATGGATTCCGGCGTTGCATGCAAGCTTCGCGGCCACCCGTGAGCTCTCCTTCGACGCCGCGTTCACCTCCAACCCCCGCTTCGTCCATACGCGAGCCCTAGGTGAGCCCTTCGTGCTCGGCGTCGTTGCTTCGAGCTCCTGCTCCTTGTTTCATATCGGGAGGTAGACGAAGGCCGTCGATCTCCAGATCGGCGGTTGTCTTTGAATCGCGCCCGTTCTATCCTAGACCGTAGGATCCCAGATCCACGGCCGCATACCGCTTCGCCAGCGCGCGCGCAGTGATCGGGCCGGCCCAGTTCGCCCCCGTGGCCCATCGCCAGATCCGGCCGTTTCGGCCTGTTTTTCCTTTTATTCTTTTGCTGTTATTTTTCCAGTGAATCTTTAGTCTAGCTTTTATTTTACTGTGGTAAATGTAACATCCCAAAATATTAATATAATTATTAATGCAAAAATGTGGGCCAACAAAAACTTTTCTCATAAAGATTTGTGTATGTTTAATTCTTGAGTATTGTTGTTTGCTTTGCTTGCAAGATTGTGGAATTCTAGCTCTAATTAAAAGTTTGAAGAAAAAGAAAACAAAGGAAACAAATTACAAAAAAACATAACACCATGTGACACATGTCACATTAATTTTCCAAAGTGAGAAGCATAATTTTATTTTCAACCCTAAAATCAGTGGAGTAATATTCTAAACACTCCTAGTTGATTTTCACAAACTATTCCCTTTCAATTTTTCAAATACAAAAACTCAAATTCAAATTAGAAATTCATTATTGAAATATTTCCAAATATTTCAAAAAGACTTTGTATCACTTACCAATAATGCATTTAGCCTAGATCCTAAGTTTGGACCGAAAAGAATTAAGCAAAATAGGAAAATTAAATAACCTAATGCACACTGTTTTGGTTCTGGAATTTCATCAAACACCTGTTGAGCACCACCCTGTTCTTCCCAACCCGAACCAAATCGTGGATCAATCGATCGAATGTGAGTTTGATTTGTCAAATTGAAGACTGCACTGGATTCCCCTCATCACCGCGATCACGCCGCACCCGAGGACGAGCCAAACGGTGGCTGGGATCGACGAGGAGACGCCGGCGACAGCCGCGGCCGTGCGCACGTCGCCGTGTCGGCACTGTGGCCGCGGCAACGACGCGCCGTGCCGACCGCGCTGCTCCCTCTCTCTCCCTCCCTCACCTCCTGGCGCCCTCACGCGGCAGCAGCACGCCCCAGCACGCCCCGACCGCGCCGCGCCCGCCCTACGCCACGCACGTCGTGCACCGCCCGAGCGCTCCCGAGCGCGGAACGCCTCCCCTCCTTGCCCGCTCGGTCCCCCGAACACCCCGCAACCCAGACACCCCCCTCCACCGGCCTACGGCGGGCTAGCACGGCCGCGGGCGCCCTCTGCACCAGGCCTACCGTGCGCCGCCCGGCCTCTATAAAACGCCCCCGTGCCCCTCTTCTCCTCCACACCTCGCCACCACCTCTCCCCCTCACACACCACCCCTCTCGAGCACCGCCTGGAGGGCGACGCCGTAGCCGCAAAGCCCCAGCCGCACGTGGGTCTCCTCGAGCTCGCCGTGCCCGAGGTAGACGATGACCACGGCCGAGCCATGCTGCCCTCCCTTTCTCTTCTCTCTGGCCCCCATCCCCTTCTCCATTACCACCTCACTCACCCGGTCCCTTTTCCCCTCTGGTTCGTGCCCAGGAGCAGCGCGGAGGGCTCGCCGGAGTTGGAGCGCGGCCGCGGAAGGAGAGCTCGACGCAGTCATCACCAGGAGCCTCCCCAGCCCGCGCCACCTCGCCCCGAGCTTCCCCGAGCCGCCGCACCCCTTCTGCACCGTCGCCGTCGCCTCCCGAGCCCCTAGGTGAGCCGCCCGTCCTCGACGCCGTCGCCGGAGCCACGACGCCGCCCGTTTCTGGTCACCGCCGGCGCGCTCGCTCCGGGCCGTTGGATTTAGATCCAACGGTAGCGTACCGCTTCGTTTCGATTAGGCGCTGACGTGCGGGCCCCACGCGTCAGGTTTAAATGAAAACCGCGCGCGCACCCGCAGTCGCTGACCAGTGGGTCCCCTCTGTCGGATTTTTCAACATTTTCCACTCCTGGTTATTATTTTCGAATTTAGATTTAATTAAAAAGTCAGTACTGAACTCAATTTTAGAAAATCCATAACTTTATATTTAAAACTCCAAATGGAGCAAATCCAACTGTCCTGGAAAGCTTATGAAAATATCTTTCCAACCCAATTGGTTTCACTCCATTTGGATATATAATAAAAATACACTATTCAAAATACCATAAATGGTTTAAATTCTAAATAGTTTGTTTCTGATACTCTGATAATCCAAATTAGTTGAAACTAATTTTATTAGCTCACATTTAACTTTGGTTAGTCATCCCTAAAAGGGTTTAATTTTTAGATGAATATAGTTTAAATAATAGACAAAACCTTATTAATTGGCATCTGGATTCAAAACAATGTGTAGGGAGTTTGGTTACTCCAAATGACCCAAACCCAATTGTGTCATCTTCCACACATCATTAGCTTTCTGTAGAATTTTAGTTTGTATTTTTTTGACAAACAGAACTCAAGCTATGCAATTAAACATGTGCAACAAGTTTCTGCCCTAATTAAAATACAATGTAATAATGGTTAAATCAATTAAATTGAAACCACATAGTGTTGTTTGGTATGTGGAATGGTTAATTAGAACCTCTAAGAGTGTATTGCTATGATGATTGTTTGAATAGGCTAGTGATTGGTTGTATTGATTGCTTGTGTATTAGACGAGAACGTTGTCGGATATATCGAGGAGGAAGGATTTGTGGAACCTGAAGACCAAGACCAAGACCACTTTGTTGAGCAAGGCAAGCTACTCTCTGAGCTTGCACATAACTTATGCATCTAGATTTACAAATCATTTTTTTTAAAGGCAAAGGTTTATAAAACCCTTTTTAAAAGTATATAGATATTATTTTGCCACCCAATATAGAAGTATATGCTAAAACTATAGGATGGAAAAACCAAGATTTGTTTATTCAAAACTCCTTTGAAAACTTGTGTGGATATAAAGCACTATGATATGGTGTTGAAGTAAAGAAATGGAGAAAGGTGGTTTTTGAGAAAAGCACATTGTGTCTTAGTACTTACGTCGATCAGCCGATACTCTGTGCGACCACATTTACCCACATATGGGAAAGGGCCTAGTCATATAGTTTGCTCTTATTAGTATGGGACACTGCATCAACAGGGATGACTCTGTTATGCATGAGGGAATGGTTTGAAGACCTACCCCTGACCTGGGTCCTCTCTCAACATCTATGAGTAGATAAGGAGGAGGATAGAAGGATGTCCCCTATACACCGCCAGATAAAACATATGAGTCCTCACACTTAGATCCCGACGGGCTGGGTTAAGTGTCGATGGGAAGTATCATATGGGCAGGGTCCTATACTAGCATGAGCAAAGGAAAGACTAGGGTCGGTGACTCAACTTCGCATACCACGGGTATGGCGAAGCGTGGCTGACACGATGAGTTATCGGATGAGTGTGGGAAAAGCGTGCTACCTCTGCAGAGGGTAATTAAACTATTCGAATAGCCGAGTCCTCGGATATGGACAGTTGAGAGGCCCTACTTTGACCATGTGCAAGTTTTGGGAAAAGATTTGAGTTTTAAAAGAAAAAGGAATTGGAAAATGTTCCATACGCCTATACCAACGGATCGGTATGAGGTAGTTGGAGAATGATTACCATAATGGTTTATGGTCGGAAAAGGAGGAGTTTTTGAAGAAAACTAATAATATTGAGATATTAAGAGTAGTTATAATTTCCTTATCTTCTTCAACAAAGATATAGAGATGTCTTAAATAAATAAAAGTGTGAAACTAAAACTGAGACTAGTGCACTCATGTTGGAGTAGTTTGCGAGTACATTCAAATGTACTCATACTAGCTTTGTCTCTGGCTATTGTCGTAGCCAGACTTCGAGGAGTCCTACGCCCAGGAAGAGTATGGCGACATCTATGCCAACTAAGGATCTTCATAAGTCGACTGCCTGTCGGGTCATCGTTAGGATTTGATGTCTACTACGCCTTAATTCCGCTGATTGTTTTGGTTTGGCCCTTGAAGGCACCTATGTAAGACTTGGTCTGAATGACCATTTATGTAAGACTTTAATTCGGTATTGCAATGGATGTAAACTTTGGTATTCAATTCGGATTATGTGCAACGACAGACTGATCATGGGATCGTTGTGTTAAGCATAATCGGGTATTTCGGACAGTTAGTCCGGGGTCCCCACAGAATTGGTATCAGAGCCATCTCGACTTTAGGAGCCTTAGATTAGCATGGTCGCTAGGTAGTTATTACAAAAGTTAAGTTTTTAAAAGAAAACAAAGGAAGGAATTAGTTTAAAAGTGCTTATCTCTTACCCTCTCACTTATGCAAAATTCTCTTCTTACAAACTACTAAGTTTTCTCTCATATTCATAAAAACTTGCCACACTTGTCATTTTAATAAACTTAAAAATCTGCTCACATAGTGTCCCTTCCATTAAAATTTTGATATACTTGCCATCTCACTAACTTAAAAAATTGACTAAAAATTATAGATGGCGATCCATTTCACCGAGTTCGTTCAGCTGGAGAAGGACGGCAAGTTGATGTTCGAGAAGGACTTGTTCGAGTTGACCAAGATGCTAGGTCGTCCCACTCCTGAGTTTAAGGGAGCCCAGGTGTACGCTCCCGGTAACGGGAACCTGTCCTGGTTGATCGAGGCGTCTGTTCGCGGGAACATCAAGTCCCCCGGATCCAGGGCACTCTCCTTCACCCTCATGGACGTCCTCTGGGACGATGGACTGTGTCGTTCCATGCAGCGGATGCTATCCCGACTTTGTGAGGAACACAAGGCGGAGCTGGTAAACTCTCGTTTCCAGTTCTACGGGAGGCGCACCATCGATGGACACCCAATTCGGTCCCCTCTGCACCCGACATTCGGAGAGTATATCCTGGACATGGAGATTATGCTCTTTCGCACCCAGGAGGATCTGAGGTGCGCTAGGCTTCGGTCTCACTTTGATCGCCTCTCGCTCAAGGAGAGTCGCGAGAGTGAGGCACAACTGAAGACTGAGAAGGCCGCTCTTCTTAAGAAGGGAACCCAGATGAGGAAGACCATAGCGAAGCTCCGCAAGAAGGTTGCAGAGCAGGATGAGCTGATAGAGGATTTGGAGCTCCGTACTGACGAGATGGAGGAGGAGGGCGAGGATCTCCGCAAGGAGAACGACGCTTTCCTCAATGACGATGATGACTACCTGGAGGAGATGGACTATGAGGAGGAGGATGACGAGGAGGAGGATCCAGAGGAGCCACCCTACCAGTCCGATGCTGACATAGCAGAGCCTGAGGTTCCACCTCAGTAGGCGAGTGACTTGGGTACTACCGCAGGATTAGGTCGACCCCCTATCGCTAGTAGAGTCAAAGTTGTGGTTCTTTTGGAGCTTTTACTATGTACTTTAGCTTAAGGAAAAATGTTGTAGGCTTGATATGGTGAACTCTTGATGTAATGGTTGTGCTATATGAATGTGTGCTAGTCTTGTTAAATCTGTGTAAAATGTTTCTCCTATAATCCTTAGTAAATCAATCTCTACGCAAAACCAATCTTTCCTTGGTCAAACCCCTTTTTGCTTGCCCCTTATACCCGGTGTGCTTCAGGATGGTGGACACTCGTCGCTCCAACACGGATGGAGGACCACCACCCCCACCGGACCCAACCACTGCCCAACTTCTTGCGCTCATCATGGAGGAACGCCAAGCTGCCCGGACTGAGCGTCAAGCTCATATCGCTGCCCTGCAACAGATCGCTGCCGCTCACAACAACAACAACCACCACCACAACAATGGCAATGGCAATGGCAATGGTGAAGGAAATCAGCGGTCCACTTTGAGCGACTTTCAAAAGACCAACCCACCCACCTATTCCAAGGGACTTCACCCACTTGAGGCCGATGACTGGCTTCGCACCATTAACAACAACCTGGAAGTTGCAGCCGTGGGAGAACCTGAGAAGGTGCTCTATGCGACCCACTATCTTGCAGGACCAGCACGGTCTTGGTGGGAAGCTACCAAGGCTCTCCAGCAAGCTGGTTATGCTATCAGCTGGGATGATTTCCAGGAGAAGTTCCGCAAGAAGCACATTCCCCGCGGACTCATTGAGCGGAAGAAGGATGAATTCCGCAGGTTGCGGCAGGGAAGTAAGGATGTGGTCGGATACCTCGATGAGTTCACTGACTTGTCTCGGTATGCTCCTGATGACGTCGACACCGAGAGGAGGAAGATGGAGCGTTTCATGAACGGACTTCATGATGAACTGCAATGCGCTTTGGTTATCCATGACTTTGTTGATTTGGAATCACTTGTGGACAAGGCCATCCAGTTGGAGACCAAGCGCAAGTCCATGTTTGAAGGTCGTAAGAGGAGGATGATTGCCCAGGAAGGTTCGAGCAGCCAGAAGCCTCGCACCCACCCACCAAACCCCAAGCCAGCCTATCGACCACCACCAAACCCACGCCCCAATTACCCTAATCACCCAAACAACTCAAACAGCTTCAGCCGTCCCAATGACAACACCCGTCCCGGAGGGAACTCTAACAACTTCAACCGCAATGCCAATGTTGTCTGTTTTAATTGCGGCACCAAAGGTCACTACTCCAAAGAATGCCCCAATCCTAAGAAGAATGGTCCACGCCCCGATGCACAGGCGCCGAACAACGGCCAAGTCCGCAATGGAAATGGCAAGAACCCCGCACCCCGCGGAAATGTGGCTGTTGCCAAGGGACGCCTGCACCACATCAATGCTGAAGAGGCCATGGATGCACCAGATGTTGTGCTGGGTACGTTCCTTGTCAACTCAGTACCTGCAACTGTTCTGTTTGATTCTGGTGCTACTCATTCTTTTGTTACCCAAGAATTTGTTGCTAAGGGAGGTTTAGTCGGAAACCTCTTACCCAAACCCATGGTCATCCAAATCACAGAATCCACCATAGATACCAAGTCATTTTGCCCGGACGTTTCCCTTGAGATCAAAGGGGAAAAGTTCCTAGTCGACTTAATCATTCTAGGAACTCAAGGAATAGATGTCATACTGGGTATGAATTGGTTAGCCAAGTACCATGGTCGAATTGACTGTGCCAGAAGAGCTGTATCCCTCACCACCGACAAAGGAGTAGAAGTGGAGTATGTGTCACAAACCAGTCGACCCCAACCAGGATGCCATGAGAGCATAGCTCGACCCATCCTAGATGAGATCCGTGTTGTTCACCTGTTCCAAGATGTCTTTCCCGAAGAATTGCCTGGTATGCCACCGGATCGGGATATTGAGTTCATCATTGAACTTATCCCCGGGACAGCCCCCATATCCCAAAGACCTTATCGGATGAATCCAGAAGAACTGGTTGAGTTGAAGAAGCAGTTAGCAGATATGCTCAGCAAAGGGCTTATTCGCCCAAGTGCTTCACCCTGGGGATCACCCATTATTTTTGTGGATAAGAGAGATGGTACCACACGCCTGTGTGTGGATTATCGCAGGTTAAATGATGTGACCATCAAAAACAAGTACCCTCTCCCAAAGATCGAGGATATGTTCGATCAAATGAACGGAGCCCGAGTCTTTTCCAAGATCGATCTTCGGTCAGGGTATCATCAGTTAAGAATCCGAGAGACAGACATTCCCAAGACTGCCTTAACAACCCGTTACGGTTTATTTGAATACACCGTAATGTCCTTTGGTCTGACCAATGCCCCAGCCTATTTTATGAATCTCATGAACAAGATCTTCATGGAGTATCTTGACAAGTTTGTGGTAGTTTTCCTTGATGACATCCTTATTTACTCCAAAACTGAAGAAGAGCATGCTGAACACCTGCGTCTAGTTTTAGCAACCCTCCGAGAGCATCAGTTGTATGCCAAGTTTAGCAAGTGTGAGTTTTGGCTCAGTGAAGTCTCATTTCTCGGACATGTTGTGTCTGCGGGAGGAATTTCTGTTGACCCAGAGAAGATCCAAACCATTGTGAACTGGGAAGCCCCAACTAGTGTGACTGAAATCCGAAGCTTTCTCGGACTAGCGGGATACTACCGCAAGTTCGTTGAGGGATTCTCCAGTATAGCCAAACCCCTTACCCAACCGCTGAAAAAGGACAAGAAATTTGAATGGACTCAGAAATGTGAAGAGAGTTTCCAGGAATTAAAGAAGAGATTGACCTCAACCCCTGTCCTGATTATGCCAGGCGTCACCAAGAGTTTCGACGTGTATTGCGATGCATCACGTCTAGGACTTGGTTGTGTTCTGATGCAAGGAGGCAAGGTGGTGTCGTATCAGTCTCGACAGTTGCGACCACATGAAGAGAACTACCCAACCCATGACCTGCAGTTAGCCGTTGTTGTTCTTGCTCTGAAGACGTGGCGCTCCTATCTGGCGGGACATCGCTCCGAGATCTATACGGATCATAAGAGCTTGAAGTATATCTTCACTCAGAGGGAGTTAAATTTGCGACAGAGAAGGTGGATGGAATTAATCAAGGATTATGATATCGGTATCAATTATCACCCTGGAAAGGCTAATGTAGTTGCCGATGCCCTTAGTCGCAAACCCTGCACCCTGAATGCCATGATCCAAGCAGAGCAACCAGCCCTGTTCAAAGAGTTCAAAGATTTTGGACTAGAGCTTGTTAGCCACGGCTATCTCGCCCATTTAGAGTTAGCTCCAACTCTGATAGATCAAATCAAGGAGGCCCAGAAAGGTCATGAGAGCATAGAAGGAATCAAGAAGAAGATTTCTCTCGGTAAAGCGCCTGGTTTTACCGAGGATGCAGAAGGAGTGTTGAGATTCAATGGTCGTATCTGTGTCCCCAATACCTCGGAACTCAAGGAGTTAATCCTAAAGGAAGCCCACGAGACCCCTTACTCAATCCACACCGGCGGAACCAAGATGTACCAAGACCTTCGTGAAAGATTTTGGTGGCACGGAATGAAGCGAGAAATTGGTGTTTTTGTAGCCAAGTGTGATATTTGTCAGCGAGTCAAGGCTGAACATCAGCGACCTGCTGGATTGCTTCAACCCTTAAAGATTCCCGAGTGGAAGTGGGATGAGATTGGAATGGATTTTATCACCGGACTTCCAAGGTCCAACCGAGGCCATGACTCAATATGGGTCGTCGTTGACAGGCTGACCAAAGTTGCCCATTTTCTTCCCGTCAACACCACCTATCGGGGAAATCAGTTAGCAGACCTGTATATTTCCAGAATAGTAAGCCTGCATGGTGTGCCTAAGAGGATTGTATCAGATAGGGGCACACAATTCACCTCAAGGTTCTGGAAAGCCCTACACGAAGCCCTCGGAACCAAGTTAGCATTTAGCACAGCTTATCACCCCCAGACAGATGGCCAAACTGAACGAGTGAACCAGATATTAGAGGACATGCTTCGCGCATGTGTCCTAGCCTATGGATCCAAATGGGAAGATTGCCTTCCATTTGCAGAGTTCTCCTACAACAACAGTTACCAGTCTAGTCTGCAAAATGCCCCTTTTGAAGCCCTTTACGGCAAGAAGTGTCGTACACCCCTGAATTGGTACGACACCGGAGAAGGCAAACTGTTTGGACCAGATACCCTCCGTGATGCTGAAGAGCAAGTCCAGCTTATCCGTGAGCGACTCAAGACCGCCCAATCCCGTCAGAAAAGTTACGCTGATCACAAGCGTCGTGATGTCACCTTCAGTATCGTTGATTATGTCTATCTCCGAGTGACACCCCTTAAAGGAATGCAGCGTTTCCATGTCAAAGGAAAACTGGCGCCAAGATATATTGGACCCTTCAAGATCCTTGCCCGTCGAGGAGAGGTGTCATATCAACTGGAGTTGCCTCAGGAGTTAGCAGATTACCACGATGTTTTCCATATTTCCTTGCTCCGGAAATGTCTTGAAGTTCCTGCCCAGCCTGATGTTTTCAAAAACATCGACCACCATTCTGTCGACCTGAATAAAGATCTGACTTATCGTGAGACGCCCCTCAAGATTCTCGATGAAGATGTTCGTCTTACCCGAAGGCGCGATATCAAGTTCTACAAAGTTCAGTGGACTAACTACTCTGAAGATGAAGCCACGTGGGAACGCGAAGACTATCTTAGAAGCGAATTCCCAAACCTCTTTAGTGTCCAGACCTAGCAAATCTCGGGACGAGATTTATTTTAAGGGGGGAAGTATCTGTAACATCCCAAAATATTAATATAATTATTAATGCAAAAATGTGGGCCAACAAAAACTTTTCTCATAAAGATTTGTGTATGTTTAATTCTTGAGTATTGTTGTTTGCTTTGCTTGCAAGATTGTGGAATTGTTTGAAGAAAAAGAAAACAAAGGAAACAAATTACAAAAAAACATAACACCATGTGACACATGTCACATTAATTTTCCAAAGTGAGAAGCATAATTTTATTTTCAACCCTAAAATCAGTGGAGTAATATTCTAAACACTCCTAGTTGATTTTCACAAACTATTCCCTTTCATTTTTTCAAATACAAAAACATCAAATTCAAATTAGAAATTCATTATTGAAATATTTCCAAATATTTCAAAAAGACATTGTATCACTTACCAATAATGCATTTAGCCTAGATCCTAAGTTTGGACCCAAAAGAATTAAGCAAAATAGGAAAATTAAATAACCTAATGCACACTGTTTTGGTTCTGGAATTTCATCAAACACCTGTTGAGCACCACCCTGTTCTTCCCAACCCGAACCAAATCGTGGATCAATCGATCGAATGTGAGTTTGATTTGTCAAATTGAAGCCCGCACTGGATTCCCCTCATCACCACGATCACGCCGCACCCGAGGACGAGCCAAACGGTGGCTGGGATCGACGAGGAGACGCCGGGGACAGCCGCGGCCGTGCGCACGTCGCCGTGTCGGCACTGTGGCCGCGGCGACGCCGCGCCGTGCCGGCCGCGCTGCTCCCTCTCTCTCCCTCCCTCACCTCCTGGCGCCCTCACGCGGCAGCAGCGCTCCCCAGCACGCCCCGACCGCGCCGCGCCCGCGCCACGCCGCGCACGTCGTGCACCGCCCAAGCGCGCTCACGGCAGGGCCATGAGCCCGAGCGCTCCCGAGCGCGCCACGCCTCCCCTCCTTGCCCGCTCGGTCCCCCGAACACCCCGCAACCCAGACACCCCCCTCCACCGGCCTACGGCGGGCTAGCACGGCCGCGGGCGCCCTCTGCACCGCGCCCACCGTGCGCCGCCCGGCCTCTATAAAACGTCCCCGTGCCCCTCTTCTCCTCCACACCTCGCCACCACCTCTCCCCCTCACACACCACCCCTCTCGAGCACCGCCTGGAGGGCGACGCCGTCGCCGCAAATCCCCAGCCGCCCGTGGGTCTCCTCGAGCTCGCCGTGCCCGAGGTAGACGACGACCACGGCCGAGCCGTGCTGCCCTCCCTTTCTCTTCTCTCTGGCCCCCATCCCCTTCCCCATTACCACCTCACTCACCCGGTCCCTTTTCCCCTCTGGTTCGTTCCCAGGAGCAGCGCGGAGGGCTCGCCGGAGTTGGAGCGCGGCCGCGGAAGGAGAGCTCGACGCCGTCGTCACCAGGAGCCTCCCCAGCCCGCGCCACCTCGCCCCCGAGCTTCCCCGAGCCGCCGCACCCCTTCTGCACCGTCGCCGTCGCCTCCCGAGCCCCTAGGTGAGCCGCCCGTCCTCGACGCCGTCGCCGGAGCCACGGCGCCGCCCGTTTCTGGTCGCCGCCGGCGCGCTCGCTCCGGGTCGTTGGATTTAGATCCAACGGTAGCGTACCGCTTCGTTTCGATTAGGCGCTGACGTGCGGGCCCCACGCGTCAGGTTTAAATGAAAACCGCGTGCGCACCCGCAGTCGCTGACCAGTGGGTCCCCTCTGTCGGATTTTTCAACATTATCCACTCCTGGTTATTATTTTCGAATTTAGATTTAATTAAAAAGTCAGTACTGAACTCAATTTTAGAAAATCCATAACTTTATATTTACCACTCCAAATGGAGCAAATCCAACTGTCCTGGAAAGCTTATGAAAATATCTTTCCAACCCAATTGGTTTCACTCCATTTGGATATATAATAAAAATACACTATTCAAAATACCATAAATGATTTAAATTCTAAACTAGTTTGTTTCTGATACTCTGATAATCTAAATTAGTTGAAACTAATTTTATTAGGTCACATTTAACTATGGTTAGTCATCCCTAAAAGGGGTTTAATTTTTAGATGAATATAATTTAAATAATAGCCAAAACCTTATTAATTGGCATCTGGATTCAAAACAATGTGTAGGGAGTTTGGTAACTCCAAATGACCCAAACCCAATTGTGTCATCTTCCACACATCATTAACTTTCTGTAGAATTTTAGTTTGTATTTTTGTGACAAACAGAACTCAAGCTATGCAATTAAACATGTGCAACAAGTTTCTTCCCTAATTAAAATACAATGGAATAATGGTTAAATCAATTAAATTGAAACCACATAGTGTTGTTTGGTATGTGGAATGGTTAATTAGAACCTCTAAGAGTGTATTGCTATGATGATTGTTTGAATAGGCTAGTGATTGGTTGTATTGATTGCTTGTGTATTAGATGAGAACGTTGTCGGATATATCGAGGAGGAAGGATTTGTGGAACCTGAAGACCAAGACCAAGACCACTTTGTTGAGCAAGGCAAGCTACTCTCTGAGCTTGCACATAACTTATGCATCTAGATTTACAAATCATTTTTTTTAAGGCAAAGGTTTATAAAACCCTTTTTAAAAGTATATAGAAATTATTTTGCCACCCAATATAGAAGTATATGCTAAAACTATAGGATGGAAAAACCAAGATTTGTTTATTCAAAACTCCTTTGAAAACTTGTGTGGATATAAAGCACTATGATATGGTGTTGAAGTAAAGAAATGGAGAAAGGTGATTTTTGAGAAAAGCACATTGTGTCTTAGTACTTACGTCGATCAGCCGATACTCTGTGCGACCACATTTACCCACATATGGGAAAGGGCCTAGTCATATAGTTTGCTCTTATTAGTATGGGACACTGCATCAACAGGGATGACTCTGTTATGCATGAGGGAATGGTTTGACGACCTACGCCTGACCTGGGTTCTCTCTCAACATCTATGAGTAGATAAGGAGGAGGATAGAAGGATGTCCCCTATACACCGCCAGATAAAACATATGAGTCCTCACACTTAGATCCCGACGGGCTGGGTTAAGTGTCGATGGGAAGTATCATATGGGCAGGGTCCTATACTAGAATGAGCAAAGGAAAGACTAGGGTCGGTGACTCAACTTCGCATACCACGGGTATGGCGAAGCGTGGCTGACACGATGAGTTATCGGATGAGTGTGGGAAAAGCGTGCTACCTCTGCAGAGGGTAATTAAACTATTCGAATAGCCGAGTCCTCGGATATGGACAGTTGAGAGGCCCTACTTTGACCATGTGCAAGTTTTGGGAAAAGATTTGAGTTTTAAAAGAAAAAGGAACTGGAAAATGTTCCATACGCCTATACCAACGGATCGGTATGAGGTAGTTGGAGAATGATTACCATAATGGTTTATGGTCGGAAAAGGAGGAGTTTTTGAAGAAAACTAATAATATTGAGATATTAAGAGTAGTTATAATTTCCTTATCTTCTTCAACAAAGATATAGAGATGTCTTAAATAAATAAAAGTGTGAAACTAAAACTGAGACTAGTGCACTCATGTTGGAGTAGTTTGCGAGTACATTCAAATGTACTCATACTAGATTTGTCTCTGGCTATTGTCGTAGCCAGACTTCGAGGAGTCCTACGCCCAGGAAGAGTATGGCGACATCTATGCCAACTAAGGATCTTCATAAGTCGACTGCCTGTCGGGTCATCGTTAGGATTTGATGTCTACTACGCCTTAATTCCGCTGATTGTTTTGGTTTGGCCCTTGAAGGCACCTATGTAAGACTTGGTCTAAATGACCATTTATGTAAGACTTTAATTCGGTATTGTAATGGATGTAAACTTTGGTATTCAATTCGGATTATGTGCAACGACAGACTGATCATGGGATCGTTGTGTTAAGCATAATCGGGTATTTCGGACAGTTAGTCCGGGGTCCCCACAGTAAACCTAAAATAGCTAAAACGGTGAGGTTAATTTTGTAACATGCATACATATTTTCTCAAGCATGTGGCTTTGGAGTTGGTCCAAAATGTATTTCCTGTTGTGTGGTAAAATAGATCTAGTAAAAAGTACCTATTTCACCATTTGTTTAATAACTTGTGTTTTATAAATCCAAATCATGCAATCTTTGATCTGTTGGAAAGCTTGTAAAAATATCTATCTAGATTGGTAAATCTTGCATGCAGAAGATTACTCTAAAAAAAGTTGTATTGAGTCTAAAAATAACATCAGTATGTGTTTGGTGATTTTTAATTCTTAAATGAAAACACTTTTTGAGGTAAATCCACTTGTAAATATTAGATATTTGTTGGAGGTATCATATACTACAAATGTAGACTTTTCCAGTAAACATTTATTGCTTATTGAGTAAATTTCTTAAAAACAGGGAGATAATCTCTTAAAGGGCATTTCTGTGATTTCAGAGATTATTGCATGTCTAGTTTTGTTTGGTTGGTCCCTAGATTAATGTTGCGGATATTTTTGTGGGATAGCCACATGTTTTATCTAACTTACCCCACTGGTTTGGCACCAAAATAATCCATATTATTTTCTGTACTTAAATAATGGTCCGAAGTTTACTTTATTTTAAATCTGGGATAACTTGAGCTAGGATTATCCAAATTTGATGAATAAAATCTCCACTTAAAGAGAAAACTCATATATCACCAGAAAAGTTAATTATGCATACAGGGGATCTATAAAACTGAACCTACCTTCTGTTTGAGTTTGACCTCATAAGCTCTTATCTGATTTTTAATTCTTGTTTGGTGATAAATTTTCATGCACAGCTAATTCTCAGAGCTCCATATAGTAGTTAGGAGTAATGTGGTAGAAGGGTTTAATTTTAGGAGCAGTACTTTAGGAGTTATGCCTTTTTCATGTAAACATGCCTTGATGAATATTTAAATGCATTAGTTGTATTTTCTGTTTTTGATGCTAGTTGTTTGTTATTATACTTTAGATTGTTATAAACTTGCAGTTTAGGATTTACACTAGCCTCGTTTGTTTTTCATGTTACGGTAGAGCCGCAACCCCGAGGAAGAGCAGTACGAGGTAGCTGAGCACAACTACGAAGAAGAACAAGACCAGGGGCAGTACTTTGAGCAAGGCAAGCCCACCTCACCACTATAATGAATCCTATTATTTTATCACGCATGTTTTGTTTTAAAATAAAATAATGCATGTTTTACTTCTTTTGTGGTACCTTGCCACCCAAAAACTATTTTACAAAATATTGTTTGGCCAAAGTTATCTACTAGAATACTATAGGTGTTATAAAAAAGAGTTTATTTGGTGAGCCTTGTTGTTGAAGGCTCCATCAAAAAGATTAAGTTCTCTAGTAGTCTACCTTCATCCACTTACCTCAAAACTATAGGATGGGAACCCGTTTGCTAAAACAGTTTTATGGAGGAAAACCTGAGTTGCTGGGATCAATCAGCGAGAAAGAAATGTTTTATGAAAACCCGAGATGCTGAGAGCATTCAGAGATGTTGCGAAAACCCAAGATGCTGAGAGCATTCGGAGATGTTGCGAAAACCAGAGATGTTGAGAGCCTTCGGAGATGTTGCGAAAACCCGAGCTGCTGCGAGCAGTCGGAGATGGAGGTTTAATTTCGAAGTCCCTGCTGCCGCCCGAACAATTAACCCGTGCAACCACACTACCTGACATGGGTAGGGCTTAGCCAGAAGCTTGTCTGTCTTAGTGTTGGGGCTCTCATACTTTCTATGGGGGCTGGGCCCTCGAAGCCGGGTTGTCGTCCGGAAGAGACAATACACTGCTGCGGATCAGCAGCCGGACGATTACGACAGGTCTCCTGACATGGTGGTGTGGCGTCCCGAGGAAAGACCAAGAGGTCTAGTGGAGCACACGGTGCCGAGGAGAACAAACCTACCGGGAAGCCCCGATACTAGGGTGGTCATAGTGGAAATTTTGATCGTGTTATCCGGACCCCCGCATGCAGTCGTATGACGGGCCGTGGCAGACACGGCGGAATAACCGATAGGTGTGGGTAAAGTGTACAACCTTTGCAGAGTGTAAATCTATTCGAATAGCCGCGTCCGCGGTCATGGACGGTTGGAAAGGCCACACTGGGCGCCTGGGGAAAGAAGTTGTTTCATAAAGAAAAGTGTTTATGTGGAATCGGGAGGTACGTGGGAGGTACGGAATTTGGGAGAGGATGATTGGTCTCGGGGAGACAATCAGTCTGATCTCAAGAAGAGAAAAAGGGTTACCCCTATCCCAGTGTTTTTAAAGGTTTTGCTAAAAGAAAGTTTTCAGTACTTAGATATGTCCTTGCTATATCTAAGAGAAGAGAATTCTATCTCTAAATGTTTTCTTCAACAAAGATTTAGAGATGTCGTAATCTCTATGTCGAAAAGCATGGTATTCGAAAACTAAGCCCTATTGTCGTATATAGCAGCTATCCCAGTTTTCGAAAAGTGTTTTCTTGCATTACCATGAAAACTTAAGCCTAGAGGTGGTCTTGCGAGTATGTAATTGTACTCATATGGCTTTGTCCCTAGATATTCAAATGTCCAGATTATACTGAGGAGGCTTAAGTCGAGGAGGAGGTGTACGACGACGACTTCGCCACTTAGCTGTCTCCGGTCAACTGCATTTGTGGGCTCAGCGCTCGGAGATGTTAAGAGCCGTCGCTAGCCACGAGCTTCCGCTATCTTAGTTAATTCCGTCCTGCGTGACGAGGTTTGTTGACTTTGGTCATATGACCGTCTATGTGTTGTAAGACTTTTATTTGTACGACTTGAATGATGTAACTCTTTGATACCTATGTTGGTTATGTGATTGCGATGCACTGATAGTTGGGATCGTGATCTCTACATAACGTGGGCATCTCGGACTTGTTTCAAGGGGCCCTTACAGACTTGGTATCAGAGCCATCGTTGACCTTAGGAGACTTTAGCTAGGTTGGGCGTCGACGTCACGCAAAAATGTTTTTCCTAAATATTTAGGAGAGATACTTAAAATATGCAGAATATACTGCTATCCCCTCCCCTCTGTTATTGGTCACTGATTATTATTATGCATGCATTAAACCTTATGTTTTTACCTGTTTAACGTTTTTCACACCGTTCACTAATTCAACCTCCATTTAAAATTTTGTGTAGATGAGCGGAGAGTTCTCGTCGTTGATTCAGTTGGGAGTTGCGCCCGACACTGGAGTTTCGCGTCTGTTCCAGGCAGACCTACTCCAGCTGACCCGGCACTTGAGGCGTCCGCTACCTGAGCTGCTGATAGGACGTTGTCTGCCCATGGTTGGGGACGAGATGCCTTGGACCGTGAGGTGCATCATTCGAGGACCGCTGGTGCCACCCTTCGCCGAGGAGCTGATTGAGGATGCCCTTGCATCGACTCAGATGGGGGCGTTCGTCACCGTGCTGCAGAGAGCTCTTGCTTGCTTGGTGTGTGCTCACAGCACCGAGTTGGGCGGCACCCGTTTCGAGTTTTACTCTGTCCTGGACGAGCAGAGTAACCCTGTGCCGCCGCGTCCCCACCCCACTTTCGGGAACCACTTGGCCGAGCTGGGACTCCTTGTCGAGTATACCCAGTCCCAGCTGGTCACTAGTCGTTTCGAGAGTGATCTTCACCGTCTGAATCACGACGGTGCTGAGATGCGGATCTCGGCAGCGGAGCTGAGGATCGAGGACCTGGAGACGCAACTCAAGGCATCTCATGACAAGCTGAAGACCGTGGAGCTGAAGCTCAAGACCTCAGAAGAGCGTCTAGTGGAGTCCCAGGCCGAGCTCGAGAAGGAGCGCACGGAGCGCCGTTCCGTCTCTGTGCGTTTCCAGACTACTCGCTTCTACAAGTTCCATCTTGACCGTATGGTTGACATGCTCCGGTCGACCATTGACGACCGCGACGAGAGGATTAGCGAGCTGGAGAGCGAGGTGGAGGCGCTGAGTAAGGAGAACGATGATCTGCTGCCTGATGATGAGGACCCTATGGAGGATATGGATATGGAGCCTGAGAGTGGACAGGACGACGACGACCTTCAAGGCGAGGACGGTGAGGACTCGGGGGCTGTGATGTCCGAGGATGAGGACCTCGACGAGCCACCTTTCGACAGTGACGCTACCGTGGCCGTGGAGTAGCTAGTTGCGTAGTACCTTCTGGGTTAGGACCGAACCATCACGATAAGTGGATGCGATTGTGTGGTCTAGTTAGCATGAGTGTGTGTCTGAATTATTGTAAGACTATGTCAATTCAGTGTTTTGTGGTCGTGAACTATGTGATGATGCTTTTGGAACCTTGCTATGGAGTGGATCATGTCTTATTATGAGTAATGTCTTGCTAAAATTTATATGCTGCTGTGTCTGATTGATGAACTCTTTTCCCAAACCCTGTTTAAAAAAATTCTAATAAGAATATTAATGTGTGTTTTAATCTGAAATTCAGAATGGCAAGGGATCCACCACCACCCCCACCACCCGAGCCATCTATGGCTCAAGTGCTACGTCTTCTCTTGGAGGATCGCGAGGCAGCTCGCGCTGAGAGGAATGCCAACCTTGCCACCCTGCAACATCTTGCTCAGATTGCCGTCAACCAGAATGGCGGCCAAGGGCATGAGGAACCCCGCTCCAAGCTTCGTGACTTTCAGAACACCAATCCTCCAGTCTTCTCCAAGAGTGAAGTGCCGCTGGATGCAGATGATTGGATCCGTACCATCGAGAACAACCTGAGAGTCGCCCAAGTGGGTGACAACGAGGGTGGTCTACGCCACTCACTATATCTCTGGGCCTGCCCGAGCTTGGTGGGAGGCCATTCGTGCTGTGTTGCCACCGGAGGAAGTTGTGGCTTGGGCGGCGTTCAAGACCAAATTCTTGAAGCGTTATGTGCCCTCCGGACTCGTCAGTATCATGCGAGAGAGGTTCCTGCAGCTCAAGGAAGGCGGTATGTCTGTGAGTGAGTACTTGGAGAAGTTCACTTCTCTAGCAAGGTATGCGCCCACTGATACCGGTACCGAAGACAAGAAGAAGGAGAGGTTCCTGAATGGGCTCCATGATGAGATGCAGTGTATCCGGTGGTGATGCCTTTCACCGCCCGGAGTCTCTGGCGCATGCAGCCATTGTGATGGAGCACAAGCGCAAGGCTTCGTTTCATAACCGCAAGCGTCGCCAGCAGATGCAGCAAGGCGGTAGCAGCAGCAGCCCAGCTGGGAGTTACCCCCGTCCGCGCCCTTCACCTCCACCAAGGCCTTCTTATCCATCACCAAGGCCTCCAATCTTTGCGCCAAGACCCAGCTACTCTCCTCGCCCGCCTGCACCTCGTCCTGGAGGTTGTTCCAACCCTGGCGTCAACTTTAATAGGCCGCCTGCTCCTAAGCCAACAGGTGGATGTTTCACTTGTGGACAGCCTCGACATTTCTCGCGAGATTGTCCCACTAGACAGCCCGCCGGTGGTCGCCCTAATGCGACAAAGATGAACCAAGGGCCACCCCGCCCACGTGGAGGCAAGAACCCGTACCCAAAGAAAGCATCCCCTGTCACCCGAGGCCATCTGAATCATATCAGTGCAGAAGAAGATCATGAAGCGCCAGACCTGGTTATGGGTACGTTCCCTGTCAACTCAGTTCCTGCCTCAGTTTTGTTTGATTCAGGAGCTTCCCATTCCTTCGTTACAGAGCCGTTTGTTAGGAAGAGTGGTATGGTTCCAACTTTGATGCATCGTCCTATGAGGGTGCAAATTCCGGGGGCCACTACCAAGGCCATTTTGTCGTGCAAGGAGACTCCTGTGGAAATTCAGGGAGCCCGATTCCATGCAGACTTGGTGGTCTTAGGAAAACAAAGTATATAAGTGGTTTTAGGAATGAATTGGATGGCAGTCAACCGGGGGAAGATCGATGGCACTAACAAGTCTGTCACCCTAACCACCCCGGAGGGACAAGAAACTACACACTTCTCGACCCAGTACTCCACCACGGGTCATTTCCACAAGAGTTTTCTGGAACCATTTTGGAAGTAGTACCGGTAGTATGTGATTACCCGGATGTTTTTCCCGAGGAGTTACCCGGTATGCCACGAGATCGGGCTATCGAGTTCATCATTGAGTTGGTACCCGGTACTGGCCCTATAGCTCAAAAACCTTACTGGATGAACCCTGAAGAGTTGGTGGAACTGAAGAAGCAGTTGGATGACCTTCTTAGAAAAGGGATGATTCACCCTAGTGCGTCACCCTGGGGGTCACCAATCATTTTCGTGGATAAAAGGGACGGTACCACTCGCTTGCGTGTGGATTACCGTAAGTTGAATGATGTGACTATTAAAAACAAGTATCCTCTACCCAAAATTGAAGATCTATTTGATCAGCTCAACGGAGCCCGAGTCTTCTCTAAGATCGACCTACGCACCGGTTACAATCAGCTGAAAGTAAGAGAATCTGACATCCCTAAGACGGCCTTCATCACTCGTTATGGATTGTTTGAGTATACGGTGATGTCCTTCGGCCTAACTAATGCCCCTGCCTACTTCATGAACCTCATGAACAAGGTGTTCATGGAGTACTTGGATAAGTTTGTAGTTGTCTTCATCGAGGACATCCTGATTTATTCCAAGTCAGAAGAGGAGCATGAAGAGCATCTCAGGTTGGTTCTCGGTACCATACGAGAGCACCAGTTGTATGCTAAGTTCAGTAAGTGCCAGTTTTGGTTAAAAGAAGTAGGTTTTCTTGGCCATGTTATCTCAGCGGGAGGGATATCTGTAGATCCTACCCACATCAAGTCCATCCTTGATTTCCCAACCCCCACCAACCAGACCGAAGTGAGGTCCATCCTTGGATTAGCGGGTTATTACCGCAAGTTTGATGAAGGATTTTCGAGCATCGCCAAGCCCCTTACTCAACTTTTGAAGAAGGACCAGAAGTTTATCTGGACCGACAAATGTGAAGCCAGCTTCCAGGAACTGAAAAAGCGCCTTACTACCGCACCTATCTTAACCATGCCTGATGTGACCAAAGATTCCGTGGTTCATTGCGATGCCTCCAGACTTGGACTTGGGTGTGTCCTTATGCAAGAGGGCAAAGTGATTTCCTGCTCGTTGCTGCAACTCCGCAAGCATGAGCAGAATTACCCAACCCATGACCTAGAGCTTGCTGCAGTGGTCCATGCGCTCAAGACTTGGCGACACTTTCTGATGGGCAACCGCTGCGAAATTTACACCGATCACAAGAGTCTGAAGTACATCTTCACCCAGAGGGATTTGAATATGAGGCAGAGAAGGTGGATAGAACTCATCAAAGATTATGACTTGGACATACATTACCACCCTGGAAAAGCTAACGTTGTAGCTGATGCCCTTAGCCGTCAGCCGTGTTCATTCAACTCCATGATCAAGATTCGACAGCCAGAACTCTGGGAAGAGCTTGATAAGATGGGTATAGAAGTAGTCAGTTATGGGGCAGTCGATCAACTCCTGTTGCAACCCACCTTATCGGAGCAGATCAAGGAAGCACAGAAGGGTCACGAAAGCATTGAGGGCATCAAACGAAGATTGGACATAGAGGAAGTCCCTGGGTTCACCATCGACCCTGATGGTATTCTTTGGTACAAGGGACGCATCTGAGTACCGTCAGATCCTTCTTTGAAGCAGTTAATTATGAAGGAGGCCCACAAGACTTTGTATTCTATCCACCCCGGCGGAACCAAGATGTACCAGGATTTGAAACCGAATTTCTGGTGGCATGGCATGAAACGCGAGATTGCACTCTTCGTCCAAAATTGCGACATGAAAGCAGAACACCAGCGACCCGCTGGATTACTCCAACCTCTCAAGTTGCCCGAGTGGAAATGGGATGAAATCGGCATGGATTTATCACTGGATTACCCCGATCCAATCGCGGGCATGATGCAATTTGGGTTATTGTGGATAGACTCGCCAAGGTCGCACATTTCTTAGCTGTGCGCACAACCCATCGATCGGATCAACTGGCAGATCTTTATATGTCCCGTATCGTCAGCCTTCACGGGATTCCCAAGACCATTGTGTCTGATAGGGGGACCCAATTCACCTCTTGTTTCTGGTTTAAGCTGCATGAAGCCCTGGGAACAAAACTATTTTTCAGCACCGCATATCACCCTCAGACAGGAGGACAAACGGAAAGGGTCAACCAGATCTTCGAGGATATGCTTCGATCCTGTGTATTATATTATGGGGCCAAGTGGGAAAGTTGTTTGCCGTTTGCTGAGTTCTCGTACAACAACAGCTACCAAGCTAGTCTGGAGATGGCACCATTCGAGGCTTTGTACGGACGGAGGTGCCGTACTCCATTGAACTGGTGGCAAACAGGAGACAGCCAAATTTTTGGGGTTGACACCCTGAGGGAAGCCGAAGAGCAAGTAAAACTCATTCGCGACCGTCTTAAGGCCGCCCAATCCAAGCAGAAGAGTTACGCCGATTCCAAGAGGCGTGAACTTAGCTTCAAGGAAGGTGATATGGTATACCTGCGTGTTACACCACTCAAGGGAGTGCAACGTTTTCATGTGAAGGGAAAGTTGGCACCATGGTATATTGGTCCTTTTAGGGTGATCAGTCGAAGAGGAGAAGTATCTTATAAGCTAGACCTGCCACCTCATCTGTCTGATTTTCATGACGTATTTCACGTGTCTCTTCTCCGGAAGTGCCTGCAAGTTCCTGGTGGTACTCATTCTTATCAAGAGGTAGATCATCGCACTATTGATCTCAACCATGATCTCACCTACCGAGAACGACCACTCCGTGTTCTCGCGGAAGACGTCCGTCTGACTCGAAGACGGAAGATCAGATTCCTGAGGATCCAATGGAGCAACCATTCGGAGGAAGAAGCTACCTGGGAACGTGAAGATTATTTGGAGCGTGAATTTCCTAGTTTCCTTTCTTCTTCAACTCTGGAATCTCGGGGACGAGATTCTCCTAAGGGGGGGAAGGTCTGTAGCACCCCAATTCTCTTAGCTTAAGTATTGTGGTGTTATCCAAGATTTTCAACCTTAGCAAAAACTTTTATGTGTGCAGAATTTTGAGGCATGAGATATTTTGTTTGCAATCATGATTCTTGATTGAGTTCCACTAGTCTTCCTGGTTGATAGAAACCCTAAAACCTCAACAACTAAAATAAAATATCAACTATTAGGAATCTTCATGGTTGTTAAAACTTAGCCAAACTAGGAGCTAATATTAAGCAAACTATAAATGGTTTTTGACATGCATCTGAACCATTTTGATCTAAGTCATATATAGTTTCACACCCTGTTCTAAATTCTCTCAAAAGAGCTTGTTTGCACATAAATATCACTAGCTTTTATAGCCATCAAATTAACATGACCATTTGAGTTATTCTTTTCCATCTCACTGAAAATTTTCTTTTCTTTGAGAGCTAAATGAGATGTTTGACTTGGGCATTTATAAATTCAGTAGTTTCTCTTAATTAAGGTGAGTTTGGGTTATTGACGCATTTTGCTTTTGCGGGTCATGTTTGAATTTTTCAAACTTGGGGTTTGAAAAATGTTTGATGATTTCACTCAAAACCCTCCACCCTCTCTCTCACTCAATTCCACTTCACCTGCTGGAAAAGGAGAGCAACACCCCTTCCCTGGTCCCACATGTCATGGACTTGGGTCACCCCCCCCCCCCTTCTCTCTTCTTCTTTTCCCTTTTTCTTCACACAATCGGAGCACCCCTCCTCTCCTCCCACTGGCCAGGTCGAGTCATCCCGACCTGCACCCTCTCTGTCCCCTCTCCACCGCTCCCCCAGAGCCAGTAAGATCGAGGGAGACACTCCCCTTCCTCTCTCCTGCCCGAGCCAAACCCTAGATCGGGTGGCACTTCTTATAGCCACCCCGAGCTCCCCCTTCTCATTTCTCCCCCTCCCTGGCACCTCCACATCCCACTCCCCTCCCCTCTGGCGAAAACCATCGAGCTCTCTCCCCCATTTGCCATGTAGACGAGGAAACTTCCTTCGGTCGCCGACGGGAGAAATCAGCCGTAGCACTCGTTTCTCTCCGCCATTCCTCGCCATTGTTGGTTCCCTGGGTTCCCCTCTGCTTGATATAATCCTACCACCACCCCCCCCTCTCTTGGCTCTGTTTCAGCTCGGGAGCGTCTAGTTCGTCCACGACCCGGGGAAGGCGCCGTCGTCGCCACCATGGATTCCGGCGTTGCATGCAAGCTTCGCGGCCACCCGTGAGCTCTCCTTCGACGCCGCGTCCACCTCCAACCCCCGCTTCGTCCGTACACGAGCCCTAGGTGAGCCCTTCATGCTTGGCGTCGTTGCTTCGAGCTCCGGCTCCTTGTTTCATGTCGGGAGGTAGACGAAGGCCAGAGGCCGTCGATCTCTAGATCGGCGGTTCTCTTTGAATCGCGCCCGTTCTATCCTAGACCGTAGGTTCCCAGATCCACGGCCGCGTACCGCTTCGCCAGCGCGCGCGCAGCAACCGGGCCGGCCCAGTTCGCCCCCGCGGCCCATCACCAGATCTGGCCGTTTCGGCCTGTTTTTCCTTTTATTCTTTTCCTGTTATTTTTCGAGTGAATCTTTAGTCTAGCTTTTATTTTACTGTGGTAAACCTAAAATAGCTAAAATGGTGAGGTTAATTTTGTAACATGCATACACATTTTCTGAAGCATGTGGCTTTGGACTTGGTCCAAAATGTATTTCCTGTTGTGTGGTTAAATAGATCTAGTAAAAAGTACCTATTTCACCATTTGTGTAATAACTTGTGTTTTTTACATCCAAATCATGCAATCTTGGATATGTTGGAAAGCTTGTAAAAATATCTATCTAGATTGGTAAATCTTGCATCCAGGAGATTACTCTACCAAAAGTTGTATTGAGTCTAAGAATAACATCAGTATGTGTTTGGTGATTTTTAATTCCTAAATGAAAACACTTTTTGAGGTAAATCCACTTGGAAATGTTAGATATGTGTTGGAGGTATCATATACTACAAATGTAGACATTTCCAGTAAACATTTATTGCTTATTGAGTAAATTTCTTTAAAACAGGGAGATAATCTCTTAAAGGGCATTTCTGTGATTTCAGAGATTATTGCATGTCTAGTTTTGTTTGGTTGGTCCCTAGATTAATGTTGGGGATATTTTTTTTGGGATAGACACATGTCTTATCTAACTTACCCCACTGGTTTGACACCAAAATAATCCATATTATTTTCTGTACTTAAATAATCGTCAGAAGTTTACTTTATTTTAAAACTGGGATAACTTGAGCTAGGATTATCCAACTTTGATGAATAAAATCTCCACTTAAAGAAAAACGCATATCTCACCAGAAAAGTTAATTATGCATACAGGGGATCTATAAAACTGAACCTACCTTTTGTTTGAGTTTGACCTTATTAAATATTTAAATGAATTAGTTGTATTTTCTGTTTGTGATGCTAGTTGTTTGTTATTATACTTTAGATTGTTATCAACTCGCAGTTTAGGATTTACACTAGCCTCGTTTGTTTTTCATGTTACGGTAGAACCGCAACCCGAGGAAGAGCAGTACGAGGTAGCTGAGCACAACTACGAAGAAGAACAAGACCAGGGGCAGTACTCTGAGCAAGGCAAGCCCACCTCACCACTATAATGAATCCTATTATTTTATCAAGCATGTTTTGTTTTAAAATAAAATAATGCATGTTTTACTTCTTTTGTGGTACCTTTCCACCCAAAAACTATTTTACAAAATATTGTTTGGCCAAAGTTATCTACTAGAATACTATAGGTGTTATAAAAAGAGTTTATTTGGTGAGCCTTGTTGTTGCAGGCTCCATCAAAAAGATTAAGTTCTCTAGTAGTCTACCTTCATCCACTTACCTCAAAACTATAGGATGGGAACCCGTTTGCTAAAACTGTTTTATGGAGGAAAACCTGAGTTGCTGGGAGCAATCAGCGAGAAAGAAATGTTTTTATGAAAACCCGAGATGCTCAGAGCATTCGGAGATGTTGCGAAAACCCGAGATGCTGAGAGCATTCAGAGATGTTGAGAAAACCCGAGATGCTGAGAGCATTCGGAGATGTTGCGAAAACCCGAGCTGCTGGGAGCAGTCGGAGATGGAGGTTTAATTTCGAAGTCCCTGCTGCCGCCCGAACAATTAACCCGTGCAACCACACTACCTGACATGGGTAGGGCTTAGCCGGAAGCTTGTCTGTCTTAGTGTTGGGGCTCTCATACTTTCTATGAGGCTGGGCCCTCGAAGCCGGGTTGTCGTCCGGAAGAGACAATACACTGTTGCGGATCAGTAGCCGGACGATTACGGCAGGTCTCCTGACGTGGCGGTGTGGCGTCCCAAGGAAAGACCAAGAGGTCTAGTGGAGCACACGGTGCCGAGGAGAACAAACCTACCGGGAGGCCCCGATACTAGGGTGGTCATAGTGGAAAGTTTTGATCGTGTTATCCGGACCCCCGCATGCTGTCGTATGACGGGCCGTGGCAGGCACGACGGAATAACTGATAGGTGTGGGTAAAGTGTACAACCTCTGCAGAGTGTAAATCTATTTGAATAGCCGCGTCCGCGGTCATGGACGGTTGGAAAGGCCACACTGGGCGCCTGGGGAATGAAGTTGTTTCATAAAGAAAAGTGTATATGTGGAATCGGGAGGTACCTGGGAGGTACGGAATTTGGGACAGGATGATTGGTCTCGGGGAGACAATCAGTCTGATCTCAAGAAGGGAAAAAGGGTTACCCCTATCCTAGTGTTTTTAAAGGTTTTGCTAAAAGAAAGTTTTCAGTACTTAGATATGTACTTGCTATATCTAAGAGAAGAGAATTCTATCTCTAAATGTTTTCTTCAACAAAGATATAGAGATGTCGTAATCTCTATGTCGAAAAGCATGGTATTCGAAAACTAAGCCCTATTGTCGTATATAGCAGCTATCCCAGTTTTCGAAAAGTGTTTTCTTGCATTACCATGAAAACTTAAGCCTAGAAGTGGTCTTGCGAGTACGTAATTGTACTCATATGGCTTTGTCCCTGGATATTCAAATGTCCAGATTATACTGAGGAGGCTTACGTCGAGGAGGAGGTGTACGACGACGACTTCGCCACTTAGCTGTCTCCGGTCAACTGCACTTGTGGTCTCAGGGCTCGGAGATGTTAAGAGCCGTCGCTAGCCACGAGCTTCCGCTATCTTAGTTAATTCTGTCCTGCGTGATGAGGTTTGTTGACTTTGGTCATATGACCGTCTATGTGTTGTAAGACTTTTGTTCGTACGACTTGAATGATGTAACTCTTTGATACCTATGTTGGTTATGTAATTGCGATGCACTGATCATTGGGATCGTGATCTCTACATAACGTGGGCATCTCGGACTTGTTTCGAGGGGCCCTTACAATCATTCAAGCATTTGCTTTTCTTTCTAGCTTCTCCGAATCTCGGGGACGAGATTCCTTTTAAGGGTGGTAGTCTGTAACATCCCAACATTTTATAATGTTGAAAATATCACTAAAATTTAAAACTTTTGCTTTGATTAAAATAAAATATTAAAATGCCTAAGGAAACCAACTATAACAGACTTTAACTAAATTGAAAAGGTCTATTATTTCAAATTCTCAATGTGTCATTATTTTCAAAAGTTATTTCAAATTAAACATTACATTATCCATTGTATTTCAAAAACCTTAATATGTAAATTTGACAAATAATTTATAAACTTCAAACCATTTTATTTTAATAAGAATATGTTACTTACAAGTAATTGATTTTAACCACTTAGCCATAGCTATTCATAAATTAAAATAATATTTACAAATGTTCTTTAAAACTATCTAAAACATGGTCTAATTGCTAAAATGATTTTCATGAATATAGTTAACAAGAGATAATTAAATCTAAAATCCTTTCCAAACTTGTTTTATGAAGTTTTCAAATGATTTATCTTAATATAAAATATATTTGTGCACAGAATAAAAATTGAATTAAAATTTAATCCATAATATTTTCTATTATTTTAAAAATAGTTATATTCTATTATCTTACTCTTATGCCAAAATAAAGATGAATGATTTCAGTAAAATGAGTATTAATAACTTGTTTTCAAACATATTTGAATGTGGGTATTTTACAAATTTTATTTAGCCAAAAGAAAATTTAATTAAGCTATAATTCCAAATTTGATATTAAGTGTCAAATTTGTATTAAACCAATATTTCAAAATTATTAATTTTAAAAAGTTTCCAAAACATACCCACTAATGTTTTAAAGCATAGATATGAATTTTACAAATTTATAGAAATTAATCTTATTTCATTTGGAGTCTTAAATCAAAAGATATGAATTAAATAAGAAAACAGAAAAATAAAAGAAAATACCTGGTGCCGTCAGCGGTGACGTCACCTTCTTCAACCTCCTGCCCAAGATTTCCGGCCGAAACTCCTCCTCCGATTTCGGCTCGATTCCGAGCGTGAATGGCGTGATTGGTTTCCCCTCGGCCCCCTATAAATTCCCCGCACCTAGGCCCTCCTCGTTTCACGCCGCCAGGCCGCCGCACGAGCTCGCCGGAGCTCGCCATTTCCGCCTCCATGTTTTCTTCTTCTCCGGTCAAACCAGTGAGTATCCGCCGCCCAATCTTGGTCCCCGCGCTCTACCATGACCTTTCCCATCTCCCTGACTCCTCCTCTGATTTTATCCGCAGCAAAAGCATCGAAACCGAGCTCGAACCGAAGCTTGACGGAATACCGCGCCCCGCCTGTGCGCTCCCTCCGCCCGAGTACACGAGCGTGGTCGACGCCGCCGCCATCGCCCTCCCCGCGTCATGACGCGCCCAGAGCAACCCTCCGTTCATCCGGGGAGCCACCCCAACGTCTGCTCCATCCACGACCGAGCCGCGCCGCCGTCCCCTCCGTCTCCGGTGACCATCCCGCGCCGCCCGTGAGCACCACCCTCCCTCTGCCGTCTGATCTTCAACCTACGGCCCAGATTAGATCTGGTTAGCGAATCGGTACGGGCAGATGTGATCCGTTAGATCTAAATCCTACGGCCGAGATCAAAACACTTATCCACGTCAGCGTGCACAGTCAGCGCACAGTCAGCATCCCAGTCAGCTGCCACGTCAGAAAAGGATTTCTTTTATTTAGATTAAATGGCAGTTTTGCAGAATAGTCCCTGTAATTAAAACATCTATAACTTTTTAACCACAACTCCAAATTTGACACATTTTATATTTTGGAAAGCCCTTGACATGTAGAATATTATTCAAATTTGACTTAGTTTAAAATATTCAAATTTCAAATGGTGAATTTGAGTATATTTGTCGTAACTTTAAATCTATAATTCGAAAAATTGCAAATAAATTGTTTTAGAAACTTTGAAATATTTGTAAAATGATGCCTCTGTTATAAAATATTTTTGAGTATTATTTTGATGATTTAATACTTATATGTTTAAATTATATAGTTTGAATATTTTTGACATAACTTTTAATAGAAACATTATTTTTTAGTCATTCCAGTTGCTATAAATTTAATTAAATCCCTTCTGTCCATTAACATCATTTATAAGAAAATTGTGTTATGAAAATTTATTCACATAAAACTTTAATGTATATGTTTTTCCTTTTAGTATGTTTTGCAAAAATAGAAATTTATTTAAATTGCATTTATAACCTCATGCATATTTTACAAATATCACAAAAATTAGTATAATGTTTCTTATGATTAAATAGTGCATTTCATGCATAACTTATTTTATTATATAGTTATACTCCTTATATGAAAACTCCTCCCTCATTTTCTCTAAGTTAGGATTATTTTCAAACTTAGTATTTTGGTAAAAGTGTTATGCATTAGACACTTAGGATTTTCAACATGGAGCTAGAAGGTGTAACATCCCAAAATTGTACTTTCCTAAAATGGTATGCTTGTGTTGTAATATCGTGTGACATCATGCATATTTCATTTTGTTTGGCATTGCAATTAAATAAATTACTTTCAAATTTTCAAATCCCATTTTTTAAATTCAAATGCTTTTTCAAATCAATTAAAATTTCAAGTTTCAAAATTGTACAAATAAAATTTTCAATACTTTAATCAGTTTGTCTTGAAACTATAAAAATTGTCAAAAAGGTTTTATCTCTCTTTTAATTTTCTATTTTGTTTTAAATTTACAAAACAGAAAAAGATTAAACAAAAAGAAATATCAGTACAAAAAAAATAGAGAAGTCTGGCCGAGCTGGGCCGAATCAGCCCAGCCCGACCCAACTCAGCCCGCTCCCATCTTCCCCTTCCTCCGTACGACCTCCTTTACAGCGAGGCATGGCGCTGCTCTCTACCCTGCTGCCCCCACCGTGCTCCCCCACTACCCTCTCCCTCTCCTTCTTATCCACAACATGCCGCCGGGGCCTCTTCCCCAAACCCTAACCACCCCTCGCGCCGCCCCTCTCTGTTTTTCCCCTAATTTTGCCTCTCCACCAAAAATCGCCGAAACCACCGGAGCGGCCGCCCGTCGCCGCAGTTCTTCATCCGCTTCTCCCTGCACCGAGCACTCCACCCCGACAAACCCCTGGTGAGCCTCGGCGTCCCCCCTATCCTTCCCCTCCTCCACCAAAAATCGCCAAAACCACGGGCTCGCCCCGCACGGTGTCGAGCACGAGCACGGCGCTCCAGCCCCCGTTCCCCGCGTCCAAGCACTAAAACGAGACCGTCCGCGTCCCTGCAGTCGATCCCGCTCCAAAACACACCCCAGCGCCGCCCGTTTCGTGCTCGCCGGAGCCTTTTTCTGCCGCCGCTCAATCGGCAGCGCGCCGGAGTTCGAATCCCCTCCCTGGCTCAGTGGAATAAAAGACCATTTTTTTCAAGCGCCACGCTGGCACCTGGACCCACTAGTCAGCCGCAGTGGCTAGAGCACAGTTAGGTGAGAAAAGTGCCGGAGCACTGTAAATTTTACACCGGAGCCCCTGCCTCTCGGTTTTTGCACAGAGGACCTCCTCTGCTAAAACTCTTTCACGGATAAGTCCCTGGCAATTTCAGAAAAACACCCTAGGTTTAAAAATGCAATAACTTTATTTCTACAACTCTAAATTAAATAAACTTTATATGTTTTTATATCAGAAAAATGCAATAAACATTATTGTAACATTCTTATGTCTTTTTGCATCATTTATTTTAAATGCTTAGTTTAATTTAACAAATGCAATTAATTAATTAAATATGGAATATGTGGGGTAATAAATATATAATGCCCTAATTCCATTTAATATGCTCATACCTTTTATTCCATGTCTTGCCATGCTAATAAATATTTAATTTAAGTTGAATATAAATAATATGCAATCAAATACAAAATATGGAATGTGTTGAGCAATTAATTAATTAATGTCTATTCCATTTAAATTAATTAGGTCACCACGTCTGCTATATATTAAGTAACATTTAAATTGTTGGCTACACAAATAACTTGCACCATAATTAATTGCCAGGATTTCATCCCCGCATTAATATGACCTAATTATCTTATACCATATTGCAACATCAATTGTTTGCGCATTTCACTTTATTGATATTGTTTCCTATTGGTTGTGTCTTGCTCTTGTCTGGGTAGACGACGACGTGTCTGCTGCCGATACTTCCTTCCTTGAGTTTCCAGCTTTTGTGCCAGGCCACGAGCTGCCAGGCAAGCTTCTGCTAACCGGTTACACGACTGTTTGGTTTTCATTCTTGCCTTTTGATCTATGCTATCATAGTTATCGATTCTTGAACTGCGATCCCATCACATGTTTATCCTGCATCCTATACAGCTATATCCCCACAACACATAACCCCTTGCATGTTTATCTGTTGGCCTTTGCGAGTCGTAGTGCATGCTTAGAATTGGTTGAGCGAGTCGTTCCTTTGTCTTTTATCTCATATGCTTAGTATGATAGATGTTTATTTTTTAATAAACTGCTGTCTTATTTGGGGTATTATAATTAAAAGATAAGGCACCAGGCGGAAGGCCTTGCGAGGTGCTTTGTTCTGCTCAGTGTCGACCTAGGAACTGAGATTTTGTCCTCGGATCCAATTTTGAGCGCACTAACCACTTGTGGGTGGCCCAATGGAGCCCCCCTCGACTTTGACTGGAACTTCGACTTGTCCGGGAGCTGCACCTAGTTCGGGTTTTCCATTTGTCTCATATGCATCGATACTAGTGTAGTATTTTACTTTTGGCGGTGTGCCTTGTTACATGCATATAGGGTGCGGCCTGTTGGTGCGGAGGGGTGTGTCCTGCGGGAGTCCGCACCCTTTTGGCCGGGACCAGCATAGCTCCCGTGGCTCCTGGACTTGTTGCGGTGAAGGAAAAGAGTTGGGTTGAGAGGCCCTAATGTTTTTACTAGGTTGATCATGCGAGTATGGGTCCAGTAGTGCACCCCTGCAGGGTATAATCTTATAGATGAGCCGTGTCCACGGTTATGGACGACTTGGTGATGATGCTGGCTAACAAGATCTAGACTACTTACACCTAATCATTGTTAATTAATTTGACTAGTAAATATAGAATTACTTACACCCTAAATGGTAACTAAAATTGTTAACGTGTGAGTTTCCCGGATTGCTTCCTCATACTTGGTTGAGGGGGTTAATTAGAGAATGGGTTATGTCTGGTGTTAGTTGTAGATGGCTACTAAAACGCTCTCTTACCCCTCTCTAATTAGACGGAAGTTTTAGCGCGTCTCTCTAGGTTGCTAGTGCTGATGCCGCTAAGTACACCTACCCACATCCTACTTTGGGAATCTTACAGTTTTGTAACCTGTTAGGTTAAGCTTGTTCGATACGCTTCGGTGTATTGACCCGTTCGCGGGCTGTGGTTTTTCTACAGTTGAGGATACTTCGCTCGACCAGGTGGGTGGATACTACGTGGAGTTCGGCGACGAGATCTACGACGAGTAGTTAGAGTTCCCCTAGGCTACTTCCTGGTGGACTGCGTGGATGGGCCTTCTTTTCCGTTTCGGCTTTGAGCCCTTTGCTTCTTGTCTGTACTCAGACCGGTTTGTTTCCGCTGCATGATGTAATGTTAGGACATGTGTCCTCTGATTGGTGCCATTCGCTATATTTTTGCTCAGTGAGAGCTTTGGATATTATTTCCTTTCTTTGTGTCTTAGGTTTATTCTGTGGTTTCAACTTGTTAAAAATCCGACTCGTATACCATGTGTGTATGTTTGAAGTATACGAGTTGGAAGACTTTTTTGGGTTCTTGCAAGCACAATCTGGAAACGTATGTGACGTTGGGGTCGCCAAGAGCTGTCGGCCGATGATCCATTCCGAGCCTGGCCTGCTTGTTTCCTGGGATTGGTAACCCCAGTATGTTCTTGGTTCTGTGGCCCAACCGACACGTTTCGTTTGTGTAGCTTGAATTCAGGGTCTGATAGTTGGTATCAGAGCTTAAACGCCCTCAGGTTCCCTTCTACTGGTCGAGGTTTGAGTCTAGAAAAATATTTTGTAGCTATCAGGAAATTCTTAAACGTGAGAGTAGGAATTCTGTTCTTTTACTTCTTTCCCCACCCACCCTCCCTGTTATTCTGGTAAGGAAGTGTTATGATAATTCCCTTCTCACCTTAATTTTAAAATTAGGACATCACGTGTTCTGGGTTTTCCGTAGTACCATAGTTGCAGGTGTCTTCAAGGTGGTGCTCTTCGCTTCAGTAGTTTCAACCTGTTCGGCTACGTTTAGTTTCATTCTTGAATGAATCAGTTGTTTCTCCTCTTTTGGTGAAGTTACGTCAAGCTCAATTGGTGTTTCCTAGTTCTAGTGCTAGTCTTCGTTCTTACCTCTCTTTAAACCTTTCTGGAAGTGAACAAGGTGGCGTACCATGATGGATGGCCCTTTCTCGTTCCTTATTGTCTTTTCTAAGCAATCTAAAGTTTTCCTTTAAGCACTTACGTTGGATTTTGTTTATCCGATTATGGTGTTAACGTTGTATCCTCCTCAGGATGGAGAGTGGCGAAGAAGATACTCCAATGCCTTCCCAAATGGGGCAAGTTTTGTCTCAGATGACGCAAGTTTTGAGTCAAATTCAGCAAAACCAGAACCAGAGCAACAACTGTGTGTCTATCGTGCAGTTTCTCCAGCTCAATCCCCGCACGTTTGATGTTCCCTCTGAGCCACTCGATGATGATGACTGGCTGCGTGAGATGAACAATTCTCTGGCTGTTTCTCATGTATCCGATGAGGACCGTGTTCCTTATGTCACCTAACTGTTCCGCGGTTAATCCATGTCTTGGTGGGAGAACTTCCTAGAGTTACGAGCACCAGGTGTTGTGACTACTTGGGATGAGTTCAAGGAGGCTTTCAAATGCCACCATATTGCAGAAGGGGTCATGGAAAGAAAGCGGGAAGAATTCTATGACTTGACTCAGGGTAGCATGTCTGTGTTGGACTATCAAGCAGAGTTCAATCGGTTGGCCCGCTATGCTCAGGATGAGGTATCAACTGATGTCAAAAAGCAAGCCAAATTCCGCAGAGGTCTAAACCCAGATCTTAAGTACGCACTCATTCTTATCAAGTGCGATACCTTTGAAGACCTTGTCAACATAGCTCTCCGAGAGGAATTTGGACGTGAGAAGTTCGAAGAATCTCGTAAACACTCTCTTGAAACAACTTCTTCTCCATCAGATTCTACACCTCCGCAGAAACGTAGGGTTTGGATACCCTCTGCAGCTCAAACTCAACTCATCCACAGTCCAATCTCTCCGAGGTTTTCTTCCGGTCTAACCAACCCAGCTTCAGCTACAAGGAGTTTCGTCGAGCAGACAACGCCTATAGTTCCAAACTCTTCGGTCACCTGTTTCAAGTGCGGTGAGCCGGGCCACTTCTCTTACAAGTGTCCGCAAAACCAACTTCCTCCACCACCTTGTCGCCCTAAGAGTTGTGCTGTTACTCCTCAGGCCCCCAACATCGACAAAAGGTCTGTTGGTAGACGCGCAAGGGTGAATCATGTTACATCAAAAGAAGTAGAGGAAGCTACTGATGTGGTTCTTGGAAATCTATTTGTGAACTCTATCCTCGCTAAAGTGTTGTTTGATTCTGGTGCATCTCATTCTTTCATCTCGCAAAGTTTTGCTTCCAGCAATTATGTTCCTTTTGAAAAGATGGACAGCCCTGTCCTAGTGCAGCAACCAAGATCCAAATGGCTTACAAAGGAAGTTAGCCTGAACAACGAGATCTTAATCGGAAATCTTCCATTCCAAGCGTCTCTTATTGCTCTTCGTTCTTTAGACATTGATGTCATCCTAGGGATGGATTGGCTTGTGGCAAATAAAGCGGTCATTGGTTGTACTGCTAAATCTGTTAAGCTTACCCATTCTCCTAGCTAGATAGTCTACTTCAATTCAAAAACTCCATCTGTTCAGCTGTATGCTCTCAATGTTCATCCTCTTCCGGCTATGGAAGATATACCGGTGGTCCAAGATTTTCCTGACGTCTTTCCTGAAGAATTACCAGGTATGCCACCTGACAGAGCCGTGGAGTTCGTTATTGAACTAGAACCAGACACTGCTCCTATCTCCAAACGTCCTTACAAGATGGGCCCCAAAGAACTGGCTGAACTTAAGAGACAGCTAGAGGAGTTGAAAAGTAAAGGTCACATCCAACCTAGTACTTCTCCTTGGGGTTGTCCTACTCTGTTTGTCAAAAAGAGGGACACGACTAAGCGACTGGTTGTTGACTACCGTCCTCTGAACAAGAAAACCATCAAGAACAAGTATCCCCTTCCTCGCATCAATGACTTGTTTGATCAATTCGCTGGTGCTAAGGTTTTCTCCAAGTTGGACTTGAGATCAGGTTATCACCAGATCAAGATCCGCAAAGAAGACATTCCAAAGACAACTTTCACGACTCGTTATGGTCTCTACGAATACACTGTCATGTCTTTCGGTCTCACAAATGCTCCGGCCACTTTCTCACGTCTCATGAACTTTGTTTTCATGGAATACCTCGATAAGTTCGTGTAGTCTATCTCGATGACATTCTTTACTATTCCAAAACCGAAGTAGAACACGGCGAACATCTACGTCTTATCTTGTTGAAACTCCGAGAACATCTTCTCTATGCCAAGTTCTCCAAGTGTGAATTCTGGCTTCCTAAAGTAATCTACCTTGGTCATGTCATCTCTTTTGAAGGCATTTCTGTTGATCCAGAAAAAGTAAAGGCCATTGTTGAATGGTTGCCTCCTACATCGGTGAAACAAGTCAGGAGTTTCCTTGGCATGGCTAGGTATTGCCGTCGATTTGTTGAAAACTTCTCCAAAATCGCTAAGCCTCTCACCGATCTTACTAGGAAGGATAGAAAGTTTCTTTGGACTCGAAAGTGTGATGAGACCTTCAATCTCTTGAAAGCTAAACTCACTTCTACTCCTGTTCTAGTTGGCCCAGACACTTCCAAACCTTTCCAAATCTTCTGTGATGCATCTCTTCAAGGACTAGGCGCAGTCCTCATGCAAGAACGCAAAGTTGTGGCTTATGGATCTCGCCAGTTGCAGCCTCATGAGCTCAACTATCCTACACATGATCTGGAACTTGCAGCAATCATGTATGCTCTCAAGGCTTGGAGACCTTATTTGTTGGGGCCCAGCTGTGAGATCTTCACCGACCACAAGAGTCTCAAATATCTCTTCACTCAACCAGACTTGAACCTCAGGCAAACAACGTGGCTTGAGAAGCTCTCAGATTATGATCTTACCATCTCTTACACTCCAGGCAAAGCTAATGTAATGGCTGATGCTCTCAGTCGCAAGTCCTATTGCAACAATCTCATGGTTGAGGACATCCAACCTCCTCTTCACGAAGAATTCAAGAAGCTCAATCTTCAAGTGGTTCCTTCTGGTTATCTTGCAAACTTGATTGCCACTCCTACACTTGAGGATAAGATCCGTGGCGCACAGTTGCGTGATTCTGGTATCAAGAATATCAAAGCAAACATCGGCAAGGATAAGTACAAGAGTTTCTCTCTCGATGACAAGGGTACCTTGCTATTTGAAGAACGCATTGTAGTGCCCAAGCTTGACAGCTTAAGAGAGCTCATTCTCAAGGAGGCTCGTGATACTCCGCTTTCTATCCACCCTGGCAGCACAAAGATGTACCAGGATCTCAAGTCAATCTATTGGTGGACCAGGATGAAGCGTGAAATTGCTCGCTATGTGTCTCAGTGTGATGTTTGTTGTCGTGTCAAGGCAGTTCATCAGAGACCACCTGGACTTCTTCAACCACTGCAAATTCCTGAGTGGAAATGGGACAAGATCGAGATGGACTTCGTTACTAGGTTTCCAAAGTCCAAGAAAGGCAACGAGGCAATCTTTGTTGTCATTAATCGTCTCTCCAAAGTGGCTCACTTCTTCCCAGTCAAGGAGACAGTATCAGCTAGTCAGTTGGCAGAACTCTATATGACAAGACTGGTTCCTTTACATGGTGTTCCTTTGGCAATAAGCTCAGATCGTGGAAGTATCTTCACCTCTCGATTTTGGGATAGTTTTCAGAAAACCTTGGGTACCAAACTTCTGTTCAGCACAACTTACCATCCGCAGACAAGTGGACAGGTTGAAAGAGTGAACCAAATTCTGGAGGATATGCTCAGACCTTGTGTTATCTCCTTTGGCATGAAATGGGAGGATTGCCTTCCGTATGCTGAGTTCTCCTACAACAACAGCTTCCAAGCAAGTCTAGGCATGGCTCCCTTTGTGTAACATCCCAACATTTTATAATGTTCAAAAATCACCAAAATTTAAAACTTTTCTTTTTATTAAAATAAAATATTAAATGCATAAGGAAACCAACTATAAAAGACTTCAAAACTTATTGAAAGAGTTTAATATTCCAAATGTCACAGTTTAAATATTTTATTATCCACTGTAATTCAAATACCTTAAAATATAATGTGACAAATATTTAACAAACTACAATCCATTTTTATTTTAAATAAATTAGTTCTTTATAAGTATTTGAATTAAACCACTTAGCCATATCTATTCATAAATACAAGATTATTCAAAATGGTATATAATTACTAAATGGTTTTCATTCCTTTAACTGAGTTCAAAATATAGTTTGGAATTATAAGCCTATAGTGTATAACTTTAAAACTTCATAATTTTTAAATTAATGAATTAGCCAAATAAACATTTCATTTGCTTAAATGAATTTCATCTATTTTTAAAGCATGAAATGATTAATATATCCTAAATAAGAATAAAATTAAAACCAAGGTCTTGTCCAAAGTTGTTATGAAGTTTCAAATGAATTATCATAATGTAAAATAAAATGGTGCACAAATTATTTTCAATTAAAAATGAATACCTTATATTTCACATTTCCTAAACATTATTTATATTTAGTTCTTTAATATTATGCCAAAATAAAGATGAATGATTTCAGCAAAATAAGTTTAAATAACTTAAATTCAAATATTTTGAATATGGGTATTTTACAAACTTTATTTAGCAAAAAGAAAATTTAATTAAGTTATAAATTCAAAATTGATATTAAGTATCAATTTTGTATTAAACCAACACTTCAAATTTATTAATTTTAAAAAGTTATCAAAACATACCCACAACTGGTTTAACAGCAAGAGATTATTTTTACAAATTTTTAGAAATTAATTTGACATCATTTCGACATTTAAATCAAAAGATATGAATTAAATAAATAAAATCAGAAAAAGAAAATAGTTGCTGACGTCAGCGGTGACGTCAGCCGATCTTCTCCAACCTCCGTCCGAACCTTGCGCCGAAGATGGAATCGAATCGGAGTCGATTTTCTCTCCGTTTCTTGCGGGATTTGTTGCCATAGATGCGTCCATATAAACCCCAGATCCCGCCGCCGTTTTCCCCTCTCGAACCCTAGCTCAGAACGCCCCCAGGCCGCCACGGTTGCTTGCCGGAGAAGCTCGAAGCCGCCACCGTTTTCCTTCGTTTCCCGGCGAGGTAAATCCTCCTCGTCTCTGAGACCACGCCTATCTGCCTCGCCGCGTCCGTGCGCACCTCCTGACCCCTTCCTCGCCTCTGCCCTGCAGCCGAACGAGGAGACCGAGCTCGCCGGAATCGCGAGAGAACACCATCGCCCCGCCCGCCTTTCCTCATCGCTCCGGGAAGAAGCAGGCCCCGCCACTAGGCCCATCGACACCGCCGCGACGAGCTGCACGCCGTCGTCACCTTCGTTCGTCCGGGGGAGCACCGGAGCGTCACCGGCGTCCACACCCGAGCGAAGCGCCGCCGTCCTCGACAATTCCGGCCACCGGCGCCGCCCTCTTCCGGTCAGAGCGAGGTAACCGTCCGATCCAATCTCAACGGCGTAGATTAGAGGTCGCGGACGAAGCGGTACGATCCGATCTGGACCGTCAGATCCAGATCTGACGGCCCAGATCTGTTAACTTATCCAGTCAGCGCCGCGTGGCAGCCACGTCAGCACCACGTCACTGCCCAGTCAGCTGCCACGTGGAAAACAATTTTATTAATTAAATTTAATTGGCAGTTTTACAGAAACACCCCTGCCACTTATATCTGTCACAACTCTTTAACCACAACTCCAAATTTAATAATTTTTATATATTTGGAAAGCTCTTGATATGTAGATTATCTTAGATCGGCCAAAATTCAAATTTGACTTAGTATAAAATATTCAAAATTTAAATGGTGAATTTGAGTATATTTGTAATAACTTTAAATCTATAAATCCAAAAATTGCAAATAAATATGTTTTAGAAACTTTAGAATATTTGTAAATTAATGCCACTGCTATAAAATATTTTCAGTGATTTTTGAATGAATTCATAGTTATATATTTAATTTGAATAGTTTGAATATTTTCAACATAACTATTAATAGAAATATTATTTTTGATTAAATCAAATTGCATTAAATATAATTAAACCACCTCTGGCTATTAACACCATCTATAAAGGAAATTGAGTTATAAAATATAAATCACATAAAACTTTAATCTATATGCTTCCTTTTATTATGTTTTTCAAAATTGGAAACTAATTAAATTGCAATCATAACTTTATGCATATTTTATAAACTTCACAAAAATTAGTGTTATATTGCTTGTGATTTAAAATTGCATTTCATGCATAGCATATTTTATAGTTATATTTCCATAAGGAAAACTCCTCCCCAATTTCTCTAAGTTAGGATTATTTTCAAACTTGTATTTTGGAAAAAAGTGCTATACACTAGACACTTAGGATTTTCAACATGGGGCTGGAAGACCAATGAAGGACTTAGCCAAAAACAAGACTCCAGAAGTATCTTCAAGAAGAAGAAACACTTAGAAGAAAATCAAGAAGGAGTTCATGAAGGACTTAGAAGAAAACAGACTCTGGAAGCATCCCAAAGATGTCAAGCACTTGGAAGAAAAGTGAGAAGAAGTTCAAGAAGGCCAACCCCCTTTTTATTTTCTAAGTCTCTCTCTCTGTCTTTTCTTCTCCTCTGAGACTGCATGAAGACTAAGTAAATCCAAGACCAGCCTCGAGGATACAAGAATCATCAAGTCTGAAGATTCATCAAGACTACCAAGAGCTCAATCAAGACATCATCCAGAAGAAAGTTACAAGTCTGGAGATAAAGCCTGGAGGACAACTACATCTTTCTTTCTATCTTTCCCTCTTTCCTAATCTTGTCTTTTAGACTTAAACAAATTTTGATCATGATGTTATCATCTTGAAGTTGTTGGATCCTAGCGGCATAGTGAGATGAAGCGGCCTGGAAACAAACCTTACATGTCCACGTACATGAGACCTGTTCCACAATTTAAGTGGCTGGCCGGGTGTCTGTCTCTCTCACTTTAGCGAATATCCAATTTACAAAGAGTTGATAGTAATTGTTGATCACCTTATAGACTTAGTATTTTTCTCTAAGTATGTTGCACATCAAGACTAAGCCATTAGAGTGCTTATTTAAGATGATATAAAACAAAGTTTTGTATTCAACTTATGACCTTAGTCCTTAGTCATTCTTGACCCACCTATTTGCCTTGCATTAACTTAAAAGATTTTCATGGCATGAAAAAGCATTTCTATCCCTTAGGAATATTTTGCACATCATGCATAAACATATTTTCCTTAGAAAGTTTTATAAAACTTATTTATTCATCTAGTATGTGTTTGTATGCATTGTGGAGTTGTGCTGCTGTTGATTGTTGCTTGTCTATACTGTTAGATTGAACGGAGAGTCCCGAGTATCGTTGAAAAGAGTTGTGAACAACGACAACATTCAAAGGCAAGTGGCACACCTCATAAACTTCCTATTTTTATATGCATTACTTAGTGTATTTTTATATGCATGTGTTGCTATGCTAAACCTGTGTAGAATTCCTTACTCCTGTGTCTAGGTTCCTATATCATACTTAGCAAAGATATTGATGCTATGAAATGGATGAGAAGTTTTACAAAATAATAAGTGACTACTCAGGGCTGTGCTCATGGTTGTCGTCGCCTAGGATGAATTTCTATTCTACTTAGGGCCGTGATCATGGTGACTTTTACCTGAGAGTGCACATCCACAAAATAATGAAACACCTGGGTGGTAAGTGGTTGCATGGTTTATGTTGAGTGGCTACCCAGGTCCATGTCCATGGTTCCTGGAGTATGTACACTTGTGAATGGCCACCCAGGAACCGAGGAATCTGAAGAACTCCGAGTGACGATTGCTTCCAGTGCATCCATTGCCATATGGGCTCTGGCTTGATCAATTATGTTGCGTGGACTCTCTCCGTCTTGACAAGCAGATGTAGGGGGATGTTAGGTGGAACGGGTCAAGCCAGAGTGGGAGGGAAAATGCTTCTGAAAGATCTCGTCTCATTCTTCTCCTTTCCTTATCACAAATGGTGTGTAAAGGATAACCTGGATTGAATGGGTACAATGGTGAAAGTGCACAACCTCTGCAGAGTGTAAAACTAAGTACTTAGTCGTGTCCCCGGTTATGGACAATTTTGAGCAGCTGATCAAGGACGTCAACGGAGGATTCCACCATTCCAACTTCAAAATAAAACTTGATGGGTGAACAAGGGAAGATGAGATTTATGGTTTTCATGCCATACTCATCTGGATTTCAAGAAAAGTGTTTTCAAAAGAGTAGGAAAAATTGGCTTTATGCAAATTAGCCTTGAACTCCACCAGCCAAATATGCATTTAGGCTTTAGAGTTATTCCATTAAGTGTCCACCATAGTGTCACTTGCCAGACTCCATTTTTAATGGAATCTGACCCACGTTGTTGCAATATTTTTCTTATTGCAGATTTGATCAGATGACGAGTGAGGTTTCGTTTAAAGGTTTCGGGTCTACAACCAACATGTTTTCGCCTGTGGCAGCATGAAAAGTTATAGAGACTCACTGCTATTGTATTTCCGCTGTGTACTTTTTTTCAATGCTAGCTCTATGCTATGCAACTTGTATCAAATATTTTGTAAGTCTGGATCATCGATGTAATAAAATTGACGCTTTGTTGTGATATTACATCGTAAACTGTGTGTGCAAATGAATCGATCCAGGGATTTGCACTATACACAGGTATCTGCCTTATTTTAAGTGCAGGTACGCTACAGATGGTATCAGAGCATTGTGTTGCCTATAGGTTCGAAACCCCTAGGATTGGACTAAGACACAAAGGTCAAATAGTTAACTAAACTAGGTTTCCAAAACATGAGTAAATTTTGAACCTCCTTTAATATTGTTTTACATTATTTATCTTGTCTTGCATCTTTCCCTTTTCTTTTAAATTCTAAAACTCTTACCTGTTCAAAATTTTAGATGGGAGAGTACACTGAGACTGCGTATGCTGGAGTTTTGTCAGGTTTCATCTTTGGAAGGCAGCTGTCTAGGTTGACAAGTGTATTGAATCTACCACCACCCTATTTCCGAGGAAGGAAGGAGGAGACCGACATACCCCATGGGATACGTTGGGAAATACGCACCATCATGACCCCGGATCCTACGATGCCAGACTTCGAGCCCGTGGACTATGTCCCCTACTACCCAGAGTGGATTGAGGGAGTGAACATAGCTATGGTGGACTTAATGGCTCGTTTGTGTTACAAGTATCGATTCAAGCTAGCACCAGGATCGCCCTTCCGTGCCTTTGGGAAGAGGAATGCACATGGTCTCTCGATGGCTCACACGGGAAATCGCCTGGACCTGCCCCTCGTTAACAAGACATTGAAGACTTGGATTATCTCATCAACTGTCTGACCAGGAGGGTCCAACAGACTTATGACGTCGCGAATCATGCACAAGCCGTCATACACGCAAAAACCCAAGAACTCCAGGTTTCTGAAAATCTTATTGGTCAGTTGGAGGAACTCATCCATGACCTACATTTGGAGAACCTTGGCAAGGATGAACAAATTGCCATGCTTGAGGCGCAACTCATTCCACCTCCACCACCGCCAGTAGCTGAAGAAGGAGGTGACCAAGGCACTGGAGATGTGACTGTATCTGCAGCTACGAAGGAGGAAGGACCAGAGGAAGAAGACCCCGAAGAGGTGCTGTTTGAAGAGTCAACTGAGGGAGAAGTCAAGCCTGTGGCAAATAACCACGCAATAAAACGCAAGCGTAATAATTAGGAGGGATAAGTGTAGCAATAAAAACCATGTTAGAGGGACCACCATTATCTTATTTAGCTTATCGTATCAATTTAGAGTATTGACCTATCAAATTGTGATATGGCAGTACTGTTGCTTTTGTATTTCCCCGACCTTTCGTTCGATAAACGATTAGTTCGATTTCTCAAAAGAAGTTTGAAATTTTACGAATGTGTTGCTTGTGTTTGAACTTTGTTGCTTGATGTTTGTTAGATGATGTTTGTAATGGATTATCTTGATTTTTGGTTGTGCATTAGAATGTTTAATTACCAACAAAAATTTCTTTTAAGGGTGGTAGCCACCTAGATAATTTAAACCCAGTCGCTTAAAACCCAGAGATCTCAAACTATCTTTCATTTCATCCTCCTAATCATAAAAATCATTCGGTACCAATTCTCAAGTTTCCATGTCAAAACGTTACATTCTCAAACCTCTCGAGTTATCAGAATCATTCAAGCATTTGCTTTCTTTCTAGCTTCTCCGAATCTCGGGGACGAGATTCCTTTTAAGGGTGGTAGTCTGTAACATCCCAACATTTTATAATGTTCAAAAATCACTAAAATTTAAAACTTTTCTTTTTATTAAAATAAAATATTAAATGCATAAGGAAACCAACTATAAAAGACTTCAAAACTTATTGAAAGAGTTTAATATTCCAAATGTCACAGTTTAAATATTTTATTATCCACTGTAATTCAAAAACCTTAAAATATAATGTGACAAATATTTTACAAACTACAATCCATTTTTATTTTAAATAAATTAGTTCTTTATAAGTATTTGAATTAAACCACTTAGCCATATCTATTCATAAATACAAGATTATTCAAAATGGTATATAATTACTAAATGGTTTTCATTCCTTTAACTGAGTTCAAAATATAGTTTGGAATTATAAGCCTATAGTGTATAACTTTAAAACTTCATAGTTTTTAAATTAATGAATTAGCCAAATAAACATTTCATTTGCTTAAATGAATTTCATCTATTTTTAAAGCATGAAATGATTAATATATCCTAAATAAGAATAAAATTAAAACCAAGGTCTTGTCCAAAGTTGTTATGAAGTTTCAAATGAATTATCATAATGTAAAATAAAATGGTGCACAAATTATTTTCAATTAAAAATGAATACCTTATATTTCACATTTCCTAAATATTATTTAAATTTAGTTCTTTAATATTATGCCAAAATAAAGATGAATGATTTCAGCAAAATAAGTTTAAATAACTTAAATTCAAATATTTTGAATATGGGTATTTTACAAACTTTCTTTAGCAAAAAGAAAATTTAATTAAGTTATAAATTCAAAATTGATATTAAGTATCAATTTTGTATTAAACCAACACTTTCAAATTTATTAATTTTAAAAAGTTATCAAAACATACCCACAACTGGTTTAACAGCAAGAGATTATTTTTACAAATTTTTAGAAATTAATTTGACATCATTTGGACATTTAAATCAAAAGATATGAATTAAATAAATAAAATCAGAAAAAGAAAATAGTTGCTGACGTCAGCGGTGACGTCAGCCGATCTTCTCCAACCTCCGTCCGAACCTTGCGCCGAAGATGGAATCGAATCGGAGTCGATTTTCTCTCCGTTTCTTGCGGGATTTGTTGCCATAGATGCGTCCATATAAACCCCAGATCCCGCCGCCGTTTTACCCTCTCGAACCCTAGCTCAGAACGCCCCCAGGCCGCCACGGTTGCTCACCGGAGAAGCTCGAAGCCGCCGACGTTTTCCTTCGTTTCCCGGCGAGGTAAATCCTCCTCGTCTCTGAGACCACGCCTATCTGCCTCGCCGCGTCCGTGCGCACCTCCTGACCCCTTCCTCGCCTCTGCCCTGCAGCCGAACGAGGAGACCGAGCTCGCCGGAATCACGAGAGAACACCATCGCCCCGCCCGCCTTTCCTCATCGCTCCGGGAAGAAGCAGGCCCCGCCACTAGGCCCATCGACACCGCCGCGACGAGCTGCACGCCGTCGTCACCTTCGTTCGTCCGGGGGAGCACCGGAGCGTCACCGGCGTCCACACCCGAGCGGAGCGCCGCCGTCCTCGACAATTCCGGCCACCGGCGCCGCCCTCTTCCGGTCAGAGCGAGGTAACCGTCCGATCCAATCTCAACGGCGTAGATTAGAGGTCGCGGACGAAGCGGTACGATCCGATCTGGACCGTCAGATCCAGATCTGACGGCCCAGATCTGTTAACTTATCCAGTCAGCGCCGCGTGGCAGCCACGTCAGCACCACGTCACTGCCCAGTCAGCTGCCACGTGGAAAACGATTTTATTAATTAAATTTAATTGGCACTTTTACAGAAACACCCCTGCCACTTAGATCTGTCACAACTTTTTAACCACAACTCCAAATTTAATAATTTTTATATATTTGGAAAGCTCTTGACATGTAGATTATTTTAGATCGGCCAAAATTCAAATTTGACTTAGTATAAAATATTCAAAATTCAAATGGTGAATTTGAGAAAATTTGTAATAACTTTAAATCTATAAATCAAAAAATGGCAAATAAATATGTTTTAGAAACTTTAGAATATTTGTAAATTAATGCCACTGCTATAAAATATTTTGAGTGATTTTTGAATGAATTCATAGTTATATATTTAATTTGAATAGTTTGAATATTTTCAACATAACTATTAATAGAAATATTATTTTTGATTAAATCAAATTGCATTAAATATAATTAAACCACCTCTGGCTATTAACACCATCTACAAAGGAAATTGAGTTATACAATATAAATCACATAAAACTTTAATCTATATGCTTCCTTTTATTATGTTTTGCAAAATTGGAAACTAATTAAATTGCAATCATAACTTTATGCATATTTTATAAACTTCACAAAAATTAGTGTTATATTGCTTGTGATTTAAAATTGCATTTCATGCATAGCATATTTTATAGTTATATTTCCATAAGGAAAACTCCTCCCCAATTTCTCTAAGTTAGGATTATTTTCAAACTTGTATTTTGGAAAAAAAGTGTTATACACTAGACACTTAGGATTTTCAACATGGGGCTGGAAGACCAATGAAGGACTTAGCCAAAAACAAGACTCCAGAAGTATCTTCAAGAAGAAGAAACACTTAGAAGAAAATCAAGAAGAAGTTCATGAAGGACTTAGAAGAAAACAGACTCTGGAAGCATCCCAAAGATGTCAAGCACTTGGAAGAAAAGTGAGAAGAATTTCAAGAAGGCCAACCCCCTTTTTATTTTCTAAGTCTCTCTCTCTGTCTTTTCTTCTCCTCTGGGACTTCATGAAGACTAAGTAAATCCAAGACCAGCCTCGAGGATACAAGAATCATCAAGTCTGAAGATTCATCAAGACTACCAAGAGCTCAATCAAGACATCATCCAGTAGAAAGTTACAAGTCTGGAGATGAAGCCTGGAGGACAACTACATCTTTCTTTCTATCTTTCCCTCTTTCCTAATCTTGTCTTTTAGACTTAAACAAATTTTGATCATGATGTTATCATCTTGAAGTTGTTGGATCCTAGCGGCATAGTGAGATGAAGCGGTCTGGAAACAAACCTTACATGTCCACGTACATGAGACCTGTTCTACAATTTAAGTGGATGGCCGGGTGTCTGTCTCTCTCACTTTAGCGAATATCTAATTTACAAAGAGTTGATAGTAATTGTTGATCACCTTATAGACTTAGTATTTTTCTCTAAGTATGTTGCACATCAAGACTAAGCCATTAGAGTGCTTATTTAAGATTATATAAAACAAAGTATTGTATTCAACTTATGACCTTAGTCCTTAGTCATTCTTGACCCACCTATTTTCCTTGCATTAACTTAAAAGATTTTCATTGCATGAAAAAGCATTTCTAGCCCTTAGGAATATTTTGCACATCATGCATAAACATATTTTCCTTAGAAAGTTTTATAAAACTTATTTATTCATCTAGTATGTGTTTGTATGCATTGTGGAGTTGCGCTGCTGTTGATTGTTGTATTTTTTCTTGTCTATACTGTTAGATTGAACGGAGAGTCCCGAGTATCGTTGAAAAGAGTTGTGAACAACGACAACATTCAAAGGCAAGTGGCACACCTCATAAACTTCCTATTTTTATATGCATTACTTAGTGTATTTTTATATGCATGTGTTGCTATGCTAAACCTGTGTAGAATTCCTTACTCCTGTGTCTAGGTTCCTATATCATACTTAGCAAAGATATTGATGCTATGCAATGGATGAGAAGTTTTACAAAATAATAAGTGACTACTCAGGGCTGTGCTCATGGTTGTCGTCGCCTAGGATGAATTTCTATTCTACTTAGGGCCGTGATCATGGTGACTTTTACCTGAGAGTGCACATCCACAAAATAATGAAACACCTGGGTGGTAAGTGGTTGCATGGTTTATGTTGAGTGGCTACCCAGGTCCATGTCTATGGTTCCTGGAGTATGTACACTTGTGAATGGCCACCCAGGAACCGAGGAATCTGAAGAACTCCGAGTGACGATTGCTTCCAGTGCAGCCATTGCCATATGGGCTCTGTCTTGATCAATTATGTTGCGTGGACTCTCTCCGGCTTGACAAGCAGATGTAGGGGGATGTTAGGTGGAACGGGTCAAGCCAGAGTGGGAGGGAAAATGCTTCTGAAAGATCTCGTCTCATTCTTCTCCTTTCCTTATAACAAATGGTGTGTAAAGGATAACCTGGATTTAATGGGTACAATGGTGAAAGTGCACAACCTCTGCAGAGTGTAAAACTAAGTACTTAGCCGTGTCCCCGGTTATGGACAATTTTGAGCAGCTGATTAAGGACGTCAACGGAGGATTCCACCATTCCAACTTCAAAATAAAACTTGATGGGTGAACAAGAGAAGATGAGATTTATGGTTTTCATGCCATACTCATCTGGATTTCAAGAAAAGTGTTTTCAAAAGAGTAGGAAAAATTGGCTTTATGCAAATTAGCCTTGAACTCCACCAGCGAAATATGCATTTAGGCTTTAGAGTTATTCCATTAAGTGTCCACCATAGTGTCACTTGCCAGACTCCATTTTTAATGGAATCTGACCCACGTTGTTGCAATATTTTTCTTATTGCAGATTTGATCAGATGACGAGTGAGGTTTCGTTTAAAGGTTTCGGGTCTACAACCAACATGTTTTCGCCTGTGGCAGCATGAAAAGTTATAGAGACTCACTGCTATTGTATTTCCGCTGTGTACTTTTTTTCAATGCTAGCTCTATGCTATGCAACTTGTATCAAATATTTTATAAGTCTGGATCATCGATGTAATAAAATTGACGCTTTGTTGTGATATTACATCGTAAACTGTGTGTGCAAATGAATCGATCCAGGGATTTGCACTATACACAGGTATCTGCCTTATTTTAAGTGCAGGTACGCTACACTTTGAAGCTCTCTATGGCCGCAAATGCAGAACTCCTCTGAATTGGTCTCAAGCTGGTGAACGTCAATTCTTTGGTCTGGATATTATCCAGGAGGCTGTAGAAAAGGTTCGCATCATTCGTGACAATCTGAAGATTGCACGGTCTCGGCAGAAACGCTATTATGATAGCAAGCACAGGGACATGGTCTATGCACCTCGTGATCAAGCTTACCTTCGTGTCACTCCTCTGAGAGGCACGCAACGCTTTGGCATCAAAGGCAAGCTAGCTCCGCGTTATGTTGGGCCTTTCAACGTTCTTTCAAGGCGTGGTGAATTGGCTTACCGTCTGGAACTTCCGCCAAACCTCTCCAAAGTGCACGACGTCTTCCACGTCACAACTCAAGAAGTGATTCCAAGATCCAGGACGTGCAGTTGATCATGGATCAATTGAACTTTGAGAAGATCTCTCTTATGTGGAACAACCAATTCGCATTCTTGACGAAGCTGAACGTCGCACCCGTAACAACACTGTCAAGTTCTAGAAGGTTCAATGGTCTCATCATTCTGAAGACCACCTCCGTGCCGAGTATCCCGGCCTCTTCGTTGCTCCATGAAGAATCTCGGGGCGTGATTCCTTTGAGGGGGGGAGTGTTGTAACATCCCAAAATTGTACTTTCCTAAAATGGTATGCTTGTGTTGTAATATAGTGTGACATCATGCATATTTCATTTTGTTTGGCATTGCAATTAAATAATTACTTTGAAATTTTCAAATCCCATTTTTTAAATTCAAATGCTTTTTCAAATCAATTAAAATTTCAAGTTTCAAAATTGTACAAATAAAATTTTCAATACTTTAATCAGTTTGTCTTGAAACTATAAAAATTGTCAAAAAGGTTTTATCTCTCTTTTATTTTTCTATTTTGTTTTAAATTTACAAAACAGAAAAAGATTAAACAGAAAGAAATATCAGTACAAAAAAAAAAGTCTGGCCGAGCTGGGCCGAATCAGCCCAGCCCGACCCAACTCAGCCCGCTCCCATCTTCCCCTTCCTCCGTACGACCTCCTTTACAGCGAGGCATGGCGCTGCTCTCTGCCCTGCTGCCCCCACCGTGCTCCCCCACTGCCCTCTCCCTCTCCTTCTTATCCACAGCACGCCGCCGGGGCCTCTTCCCCAAACCCTAACCACCCCTCGCGCCGCCTCTCTCTGTTTTTCCCTAATTTTGCCTCTCCACCAAAAATCTCCGAAACCACTGGAGCGGCCGCCCGTCGCCGCAGTTCTTCATCCGCTTCTCCCCGCACCGAGCACTCCACCCCGACGAACCCCCGGTGAGCCTCGGCGTCCCCCCTCTCCTTCCCCTCCTCCAGTTCGTCCTCGGGTGGCCCAAAGCGCCGGCGCCGGAGGCGGCCACCACGGGCTCACCCCGCACGGTGTCGTGCACGAGCACGGCGCTCCAGCCCCCGTTCCCCGCGTCCAAGCACTAAAACGAGACCGTCCGCGTCCCTGCAGTCGATGCCGCTCCAAAACACACCCCAGCGCCGCCCGTTTCGTGCTCGCCGGAGCCTTTTTCCGCCGCCGCGCCACGGGTGTCGTCAGTTTCGTCAGAGTCCGCATCCCCTGTTTCCTGTTAAAAACCAAAACGAGCTAAGCCTAACACTACCACTCCCCGCCCCGCTGGCTACCAGCACCGATCAATCGGCAGCGCGCCGGAGTTCGAATCCCCTCCCTGGCTCAGTGGAATAAAAGGCCATTTTTTTTCAAGCGCCACGCTGGCACCTGGACCCACTAGTCAGCCGCAGTGGCTAGAGCACAGTTAGGTGAGAAAAGTGCCGGAGCACTGTAAATTTTACACCGGAGCCCCTCCCTCTCGGTTTTTGCACAGAGGACCTCCTCTGCTAAAAATCTTTCACGGATAAGTCCTCGGCAATTTCAGAAAAACACCCTAGGTTTAAAAATGCAATAACTTTATTTCTACAACTCTAAATTAAATAAACTTTATATGTTTTTATATCAGAAAAATGCAATAAACATTATTGTAACAGTCTTATGTCTTTTTGCATCATTTATTTTAAATGCTTAGTTTAATTTAACAAATGCAATTAATTAATTAAATATGGAATGTGTGGGGTAATAAATATATAATGCCCTAATTCCATTTAATATGCTCATACCTTTTATTCCATGTCTTGCCATGCTAATAAATATTTAATTTAAGTTGAATATAAATAATTTGCAATCAAATACTAAATATGGAATGTGTTGAGCAATTAATTCTTTAATGCCTATTCCATTTAAATTAATTAGGTCACCACGTCTGCTATATATTAAGTAAAATTTAAATTGTTGGTTACACAAATAATTTGCACCATAATTAATTGCCAGGATTTCATCCCCGCATTAATATGACCTAATTATCTTATACCATATTGCAACATCAATTGTTTGCGCATTTCACTTTATTGATATTGTTTCCTATTGGTTGTGTCTTGCTCTTCTCTGGGTAGACGACGACGTGTCTGCTGCCGATACTTCCTTCCTTGAGTTTCCAGCTTTTGTGCCAGGCCACGAGCTGCCAGGCAAGCTTTTGCTAACCGGTTACACGACTTTTTGGTTTTCATTCTTGCCTTTTGATCTATGCTATCCTAGTTATCGATTCTTGAACTGCGATCCCATCACATGTTTATCCTGCAGCCTATACAGCTATATCCCCACAACCCATAACCCCTTGCATGTTTATCTATTGGCCTTTGCGAGTCGTAGTGCATGCTTAGAATTGGTTGAGCGAGTCGTTCCTTTGTCTTTTATCTCATATGCTTAGTATGATAGATGGTTCTATTTTAATAAACTGCTGTCTTATTTGGGGTATTATAATTAAAAGATAAGGCACCAGGCGGAAGGCCTTGCGAGGTGCTTTGTTCTGCTCAGTGTCGACCTAGGAACTGAGATTTTGTTCTCGGATCCAATTTTGAGCGCACTAACCACTTGTGGGTGGCCCAATGGAGCCCCCCTCGACTTTGACTGGAACTTCGACTTGTCCGGGAGCTGCACCTAGTTCGGGTTTTCCATTTGTCTCATATGCATCGATTCTAGTGTAGTATTTTACTTTTGGCGGTGTGCCTTGTTACATGCATATAGGGCGCGGCCTGTTGGTGCGGAGGGGTGTGTCCTGCGGGAGTCCGCACCCTTTTGGCCGGGACCAGCATAGCTCCCGTGGCTCCTGGACTTGTTGCGGTGAAGGAAAAGAGTTGGGTTGAGAGGCCCTAATGTTTTTGACTGGGTTGATCATGCGAGTATGGGTCCAGTAGTGCACCCCTGCAGAGTATAATCTTATCGATGAGCCGTGTCCACGGTTATGAACGACTTGGTGATGAGGCTGGCTAACAAGATCTAGACTACTTACACCTAATCATTGTTAATTAATTTGACTAGTAAATATATAATTACTTACACCCTAAATGGTAACTAAAATTGTTAACGTGTGAGTTTCCCGGATTGCTTCCTCATACTTGGTTGAGGGGGTTAATTCGAGAATGGGTTATGTCTGGTGTTAGTGGTAGATGGCTACTCAAACGCTCTCTTACCCCTCTCTAATTAGACGGAAGTTTTAGCGCGCCTCTTTAGGTTGCTAGTGCTGTTGCCGCTAAGTACACCAACCCCCCCCTACTTTGGGAATCTTATAGTTTTGTAACATGTTAGCTTAAGCTTGTTCGATACGCTTCGGTGTATTGACCCGTTCGCGGGCTGTGGTTTTTCTGCAGTTGAGGATACTTCGCTCGACCAGGTGGGTGGATACTACATGGAGTTCGGCGACGAGATCTACGACGAGTAGTTAGAGTTCCCCTGGGCTACTTCCTGGTGGACTGCGTGGATAGGCCTTCTTTTCCTTTTCGGCTTTGAGCCCTTTGCTTCTTGTCTGTACTCAGACCGGTTTGTTTCCGCTGCATGATGTAATGTTGGGACATGTGTCCTTTGATTGGTGCCATTCGCTATATTTTTGCTCAGTGAGAGGTTTTGGATATTATTTCCTTTCTTTGTGTCTTAGGTTTATTCTGTGGTTTCAACTTGTTAAAAACCGACTCGTATACCATGTGTGTATGGTTGAAGTATACGAGTTGGAAGACTTTTTTGGGTACTTGCGTGCACAATCTGGAAACGTATGTGACGTTGGGGTCGCCAAGAGTTGTCGGCCGATGATCCATTCCGATCCTGGTTTGCTTGTTTCCTGGGATTGGTAACCCCAGTATGTTCTTGGTTGTGTGGCCCAACCGATACGTTTCGTTTGTGTAGCTTGAATTCAGGGTCTGACAGAAGGCCATTGAAGGACTTAGCCAAAACAAGACTCAGAAGTATCTTCAAGGAGTAGAAGCACTTAGAAGAAATTCAAGAAGAAGTTCATGAAGACTAACCAGCAAATATTTTCTAAGTCTTGCTGCCTCTCTCTCTCTTTTCTTCCTTCTTATCTAAGACTTCATGAAGACTAAGTTAATTCCAAGACCAGCCTCGGTGATACAAAAATCATCAAGTCTGAAAATTTATCAAGTCTACAAAAATTCATTCAAGACATCACCAAGGAGAAAGTTACAAGTCTGGAGATGAAGCCTGGAAGACCAACTACATCTTTCTTTCTATCTTTTCCCTCTTTCTTAATCTTGTCTTTTAGACTTAAACAAATTTTGATCATGATGTTATCATCTTTGAAGTTTGTTGGATCCTAGCGGCATAGTGAGATGAAGCGGCATGGAGACAAACCTTACATGTCCACGTACATGAGACCTGTTCCACAATTTAAGTGGCTGGCCGGGTGTCTGCCTCTCTCATTATAGTGAATATCCAATTTATAAAGAGTTGTTAATAATTGTTGATCACCTTGAAAAAATAGACTTAGTATTTTTCTCTAAGTATTTTGCACATCATGGCTAAGCCATTAGAGTGCTTGTTTCAAGATGATATAAAACAAAGTATTTTATCCAACCTATGACCTTAGTCCTTAGTCATTTTTGACCAACACTTTTCCTTGCATTAACTTAAAAGATTTTCATGGCATGACATTCTTCTCTAGTCCTAAGAAATAATTTGCATATCATGCATGACATGTTTTCCTTAGAAGTTTATGAAACTTGTTTTTTCATTATGTATGCTTGTATGGGTTGTGTTGTTTTGTTTTATGATTGTGGTATTGTTGTTTGTTTATATTGTTTAGACTGAACGGAGAGTTCCGAGTATCGTTCACAAGAGTTTGTGAACAACGACAACATTCAAAGGCAAGTAGCACAACTCATAAATCTCCTACTATTTTCTATATGCATTACTTAGTGTATTTTTTATATAAGCATGTGTAGGATAGTATTGCTATGCTAAACCTGTGTAGAATCCCTTACTCCTGTGTCTAGGTTCCTATGCAATACTTAGTAGAATTGATAATGCTATGCAAATGTTGTTTTGTGAAAATCTAAATTCTAATAAGTTAAGAATGAAACACCTGGGTGGTAAAAGGTGGTATGGAGTCGAGTTGAGTGGCTACTCAGGCCCATGTCTATGGTTCCTGGAGTACGTGCACTTGTGAACGGCCACCCAGGAACAGAGGAATATGAAGAACTCCGAGTGACGATTGCTTCAAGTGCAGTCATTGCCAATGGGCTCTGGCTTGATCAACTATGTTGCGTGGACTCTCTCTGGCTTGACAAGCGATGTAGAGGGTGTTAGGTGGAACGGGTCAAGCCAAAGTGGGAGGGGAAATGCTTCTGAAAGATCTCGTCTCATTCTTTTCCTTTTCCTTATCACTATAAGTGTGTAAAGGATAGTTTGGGTTGAATGGGTACAATGGTGAACGTGCACAACCTCTGCAGAGTGTAAAACTAAGTACTTAGCCGTGTCCCCGGTACGGACAATTTTAACAGCTGATCACGGACGTCAACGGAGGATTCCACCATTCCAACTTAAAAAATTAAAACTTGATGGGTGAACAAGGGTAGAATGAGACAGTGGTTGTCATACCACAAATGTCTTGAATAGAAGAAAAGTGTTTTCCAAAGAGTTAGGAAAAATTGGCTTTATGCAAAATAGCCTTGAACTTCACCAGCCAAATATGCATATAGGATATGAGAGTTATTCCACTAAGTGTCCACCATAGTGTCACTTGCCAGACTCCATTTTTAATGGAATCTGACCCACGTTGTTGCAATATTTTTCTTATTGAAGATTGTTCAGATGACGAGTGAGGTTTTGTTTAAAGGTTTCGAGTCTACAACCAACATGTTTTCGCCTGTGGCAACATGAAGTCGATGGAGACTCACTGCTATTGTATTTCCGATGTTTACTATTTCAAAGATAGCTTTATGGTATGCAACTTGTATTGAATATTTTGTAAGTCTGGATCATCGATGTAATAAAATTGATACTTTGTTGTGATATTACGTCGTAAACTGTGTGTGCAAACGAATCGATCCAGGGATTTGCACTATACACAGGTATCTGCCTTATTTAAATTGCAGGTACGCTACAGCACTGCCCCACCACGCTGTCATGGTTGCGCATCGGCGCTGGTAAGCACCTCTCTTCCCTCCTCTCTCTCACTCTATTTGGGCCTGAGGCCGTGCTGTGTGATATTCCTCTCTGTTGGTAGTGATTAGCGGCTCATTTACTTGCTAGGATTTTCGCCAGCTTTGGTTCTGCTGTGGTGTTTACACAAATGGGGAATTGGGGTTTCTTGTGTTGCCCCTGTGATTTGTGTTGATTGATGTCAAGTGCTCTGCCAAAATTATTGTGATGAGATGCAGGTGGATGTTTGTTGATTTGCTTCAATTGCTGCCTCTGTGTGTTACTCATATGGCTGCTCCTCTGAATTCCAAGGTTCAGAGATGTGCTACCCATAGCTGAATTGAACCCCTGTGTTCACTTAGCTATGCGATTTGGCCGTGTTATTTTCTAATGATTCCTGGAACCAAATGCCAGGAAAATGATTTAAAATAAGATGCATACCTCCTAGAGCTTTCATATTAGGATCTGATATGTGTATGGTGGTTGTGGTGCTATGCTAAAAGGTTAGTGCCCAGCTGTATATGTATTGGATGTGATTCTAGCTAGTTGATTTATTTGAGGTCCTTAGCGAATTACTTTTAGCAGCGAATTGAGTTGTGTTGCCTCAGCCGATGATGCTAAGGCTGAGGCTTAGTTAAATCAGAACATATGTAATTCAATTGCCTCGAACTTATTTCATTTTGGCCAGTGATGGTGGTCTGAGGCCTCTGTAATAAAACTGGGTGCTTGTGTTTGTTTAATTCATGACCATAGCCTGTGATGCACAGGTTGAGACCTTTTTCATATCTAGTAAGAACAACAGTGCTTTCCTTTTTCGGTATAAAACCCAGGGATGAGTATTACACACCATTTGTGTGCATCTGAGGGTAAAACATATAATCCAACCACTTGTGCATCTAGAGATGTGCCTACTGGCTAGTTGAGTTGAAAAACAACCTCTGGCTGGTGTGGTGTGGTTTTGGGTTGCTGTAGAGGTCCTGGATCTTTTGGGGTTGTGCAGATCTTGATCAAATGCTCTTGTGGGTTCTTAATCTACAGCTCCTAGTTGGCTTCTGGTTGCTGCCCTTCTCCTCCTGGTTTGTACTCAACCCTTCTCCTCCTCTTGTGCTCAGCCCTTCTCCTCATGATTGCTGCTGGCCATCTTCTTGACTTGCTTTTGGCAAGGTTGGGATATGGTTGGTGGTTTGTGGTGTATTGGTGGAGATGATCTAGGTGTGGTGTGCTGTGTGATAAACTTGCATATGGGGGTATGCGTGTGTGCTGAATTTGGACCGAGAGGAACAAAGGTTTTTGCCTCCCTTGCTTGCTACGGCAGTGAGTCCTTATCCTTCCGGTTTCAGCTGTGCTGGTGACAGCAGTGAGTTTCTGCATGCATGACTGAGGTACTTGTGTGCAGTCTGGTTGCTTGCCTCCTCCAGATCTTTTGGTGTTGATCTTATCCATTCGGTTGTGCTTGATATTATCCATGCTGGGTGTTTATTTTGTGATGCCAAGTGTAATATTTTCCCTAAACCAATGATGTTGTTCTGAGGTTGTTTAGATCATAAGAGCAGATACTAAACCTTGATTAAGGTCTAAACTCGATGATGAGATTAACAGTGCACACTGTTATTCTGAGAGTACTATTTACTAACACTCCCCTTTTTCATTACTTGTTTTATTCTATCTTCTATTATTCTTGTATGCTTTGTTTTAATTTTGCAGGAAGAAAGATGATGTGAAGGTGAATATTGGGATGGAGAAGATCAAGCAACAAGATTTAGTTTTCTTTGGATTTTGGTTTTACTTATGTAATCCCTTATTTATTTGAGTTTCCATTTGTTTGTTTGTAAAGACAATGTATTATTGTTGTAAATCAATAAAGCCATTCTTTTCGTTTCAATATTTGTAACTTATGTTTGTAATTATTTAATTTACGAATTACACTTGTGTTTATTATTTACTTATCATTTATTTTCAGTTGTTTCAAATTCAAATTATTTGAATATTTGAATTTGCTCAAATTTCCTCAGACAAGTAAAATACACAAAGGTCATGTCAAAATTTATAACAATCACCTCCATTGAGCTAAACTCTAACACAACGAGATGAAAGAAACTTTGATCTCTTCAGGGTTTTAAGTTGCGAAAAATTTATTCGGACTTTCAGATGCATGAATGCAGATGCGCAAATTCTATTTCTACCCTCTGTGGTTTCCTAAACGCTGGGACATTACATGGACCCCGAATTGATAAAGGGAAAGCAACCTTTGAATGGGAAGGGTGATGCTAGTAGTTCCTCATACCATCAAAACACTCCATCTTCCCAAGATGAAGTGCCGAAAGGCTACAACGCCACTCCTCCCCCATCCCAATACCATAACCCCGATCCCATTATTCCTCATCCGCAAGTTTCTCATAGGGGTGATGAAGTCTCATGTGTGCAGATCTTCAATCGAGTTGTGGCGCATCATTCAAGTTGGATACAAGCTGCATGATCCAACCAACTTGACAAGAAGAAAAGTGGTGGAAGCTCAACTTGATGCCACACCTCACCGCAGCCAAGGAGACATGGGATTCTCTATCTGAGTTGTTCGTTGGAAATGATAGCATGAGGAGGAACCGCTATGACTCTTTGAGCAATGAAGCCGAGGGTTTTTACAAGCTTGATGGTGAAGACAATGAGATGATGTATCGAAGATTGGTGACCATAGCCAAAAGATTTCAAGAAGTTGGTGCCTCTCATATTGATGATGCATGGATCAAGAGGAAGTATGTGAGCTCTATGATGTCATGTGAGCCAACCGACGTCAAGAGTCTTCAAGGAAGACACAACTACCATCTCATGACGTCTAATGAGGTGATGCAAGAGATGGCCGCATTCAAGATGGCAACGAAGAATGCTCAAGACGCAACGGCAAGGGCTCTTGGAATGCAAAAAGGCACAACCAACCTTGCCTTGAAGGCTACCGTTCAGGAAGACAACGATGATGATCTTGGAAGCTTTGCCACCATGTCCGAGGAAGCACTCAAGATTGCTTACAACGATCATCTCGCTCTTGCGGCTCGCACCTTTTGGAACAACCCTTCAAGAGGCAAGATGCGATTTGACAAGATTCCACCTCAAGCCGATAGGGTCTCACCCTCCAAGTCAAGGACATGTTACAATTGTCAAGACAAGTTCCATTTCGTTGCCGATTGTCCTTATGAGAAAAGAGAAGAGCATGGTGGACGTCTAGTGCTCAAGGACAAAGCCAAGATGCCTCCCAATAAGGTCTATGGAAAGAAGAGGCCTCCTCACAAGAAGCCTCGAATCGTGTTGTTGACCCAAGAGGAGTACCCCACCGATGATGAAGAGTCGGAGGAAGAAACGCCAAATGAAGTGGCGGCTCTTGCCACCACATCAACACCTACCGCTCCTTCATCAACGACAAGAACTCCCTCATCAACAACAAGAACTCCTTCAACTACGACAAGCTCTTCACCATATCTATTCACGTCGCCAAATGAGAACTCCATCACCAATAGCTCAAGATGTCTTATGGACAAGGCATCGGAGGTACCTTCATCATCTTCCTCTCTCATGAATGAAATGAATGAGCTTGATGATGCCTCTAGCCTTCATATCAAGGAAGAGCTCGTTGCATTTGATTCCTTCATCACTAACTTGCAAGGGGAGAGCAAGAAACACGTTGGTGCTCTTATGGCTCGTATTGATGAGTTAGAGCACCTTAATGAAGAGAAGGGTAAGATTGAAAGGGAGGACTCTATTTATCTATCCTATTTAGATCCTCTCTTGAGGAGGTTGAAGAGTCTCATGCTCGTCTTGAGGAGCAACTTGAAACTATTGAGGAAACTCATAACTCCTCGCATGCTAAGCTCATTCAAGATCGTGACATGTACTTTGCTAAATTCAGGGTGGCTCAACAAAATAAAGCTGAATTTGCGGTTGGGCATGTTAGACTCATTGAGGACATGGGGAAGCTCGTCATAGCCCACAAGGCTTTGGAGAGTTAACATGCTCTTCTAAAGGAGTCTCATGCTCAACTCCAAACTCGGCTAACTAACCTTGACTCTCCTAGCATCTCTACCTATATTTGTTCTTGTGATAATGCTAATCCTATGAAGGAGAATTCTAGGTTGAAGAATGAGATTGCTAAGGCCTCCACATCCAAAATCATCCTTCTCAAGGGTAAGCAAGTTGTTGAGACTCCCATCGCGGAGCCTCACACTCGCCAAGGGAAGGAAGGACTTGGATATGTGCCTCCCATGAAGATGAATGCCAAGAATGGTATTCCCAAGAGCGTCAACCCCATTCAAGCCAAGAAGGCCGACTCCATTCAATCCATGGACGATCTTGCAAGTAGGAATGCCTCAAGGGGCAAGCCTACTCGTAAACATCACGCCGGGGAAAACAATCCTAACTATGCTTTATATGTTGATTATTATGGGAATGTTTGTGCTCGTTACATTGGACCCTACTAAGGTTTTATTTCATATGCTATTTGGGTTCCTAAGTCTCTTGTCGCTAACCATAAAGCACCCATTGTGAAGCAATGGGTTGCTAAATGCAAGAATTGATCTCTTGTAGGACCTTGCTCCCGGTGGTTCAAAATGGATAATTGATAGTGGATGTGCAAGTCATATGACCGGGAACAAAGAACTCATCACGGAGTTGAAACCTAATGTAGATCAAGTAACCGTGACGTTTGGTGACTTATCAAGGTCTAAGGTAACCGGGCTTGGCAAAGTGGTAGTTGCCCCCGACATTACCATTGTCAATGTTATGCTTGTTGAATCTCTCGGCTATAATTTGTTATCGGTTCATGCCTTAAAAAAGTTGTGGATCCCTCCCTTCTTTGATAAGGATGTTGTGGTCCTCTTGTGGAGCAAGTCGCTAAGAGTGGCTTTCGTGGGATACATGGAGCATGTGCTATATGTGGTGGACTTCTCCGGAGCCACCACTACTCAAGCCATGTGTCTCTTCGGAAAAGCCGACGTGGGTTGGCTTTGGCATCACCGACTAGCCCACGTAAACATGCGCACTTTGCAAAGCCTTCACAAGGGTGGCCACATCCTTAGACTAAAAGATCATGTTTTCTTTTCAAGGGATCGTGTTTGTAGAGCTTGTGTGGAAGGCAAGATGCATGATATTCCTCATCTAAGCAAGACCATAATATCTTCCTCCCGAATTTTGGAGCTCCTTCATGTTGATCTATTTGGACCAATTCCGGAGATAAGCCTCGGTGGCAAGAAATATTGCCTCGTGATTGTTGATGACTATTCAAGGTATAGATGGGTCTATTTCTTCAAGACCAAGGATGAGACTCAACAAGTCTTCATAGATTTCTCAAAGGATGTCCAACGCCAACATGACCTCCCCATATTGGTTGTTCGAAGTGACGATGGGTCGGAATTCAAGAACTACACCCTTAACGACTTTCTTAGTGAAGAAGGCATTCGTCACCAATATTCCGCTGCATACACTACTGAACAAAATGGCGTTGCCAAAAGGAAGAACCAGACTCTCATCGACATGGCAAGATCTATGTTGGCGGAGTTCAAGTCTCCCATCAAATTTTGGGCGGAGGCTATTTCCACCGCGTGTCACTCATCAAACCGCCTCTACTTCCGCAAGGGCTTGAAGAAGACTCCATATGAGATCCTTACCGAAAATAAACCCAACATTGGCTACTTCCGAGTGTTTGGATGTAAGTGCTATTATCTCGTCAAGGGTGTCCGGTTGGATAAGTTTCACTCTAATTTGATTGAGGGGATATTTATTGGTTATGGTAGCGAGTCCCACACTTATAGAGTCTTTGATAAATCCTCCCGGATTATCATAGAATCTTGTAGCGTGGAATTGGATGAAAAATGATGGCTCCCAAGTGGAGCAAGTTGGTGTTTGTGATGTAGGTGATGAACAACCATTTGATGCCATTAAGAAGATGGGAGTGGGCTTTCATCGCCCCATTGAAGTTCATCAAGAAGTTGTTCAAGAAATCTCAAGCTCTTCTATCAAGGAGACCTCACCGTCACAAGAGCCACAAGGTGACTCACCCATAGCAAATGATGAATCCCCTCAAGAACAATCTCAAGATCTTCCTCAACAAGAGAATGCTAATTCTTCTCAAGATGATGCCCATGATGAGCCTCAACAAGATCTTCATCAACAAAAAGATCATGTCTCCCCCACCAAGATTATCGAAGATAACTCCACTTCTCCAAATTCTACTCAAGGGAAACATCATCCTTCCCCACCACATGAAGAAGCTTCTCATGATGATCAAGGCCCTCAAGAAGGTCAAGACGTGGATCCAAAGGACCAAGATGGTCAAGAGATTGTCCCCACAACAAGGACGGAAATTGAAACTCGTCGTCAAGCTCGCTTTGCAAAGTCATTGGAACTAACTTCTTGAAGATCTCGATTGGCTAGGTGCTATGCATGAAGAGCTTAACAACTTCGAGCGCAACAAAGTGTGGCGCCTAGTTGAGAAGCCCAAGGAGTGCCGCAACATTATGGCACTAAGTGGGTCTTCAAGAATAAGCAAGATGAACATGGTATCGTTGTGAGGAACAAGGCGCGGTTGGTGGCTCAAGGTTTTTCTCAAGTCGAAGGCATCGACTTCGAAGAAACTTTCGCGTCGGTCGCAAGACTCGAATCGATACGTATTCTCATTACTTATGCATCTCATCATAGTTTCAAATTGCAACAAATGGACGTAAAAAGTGCATTTCTTAATGGTCCTTTGTAAGAACTTGTGTATGTTAAACAACCCCCGGGTTTTAAGAACCCCAACCATCCTCACCACGTCTATGTCTTGGACAAAGCTCTCTATGGCCTCAAACAAGCCCCCCGTGCATGGTACGAGCACTTGAGAGAGTTCTTGGTAGACCGAGGATTTGAGGTTGGGTTAATCGATCCCACTCTTTTTACTAAAAAGGTCAATGGTGAACTCTTCATTTGTCAATTATATGTCGATGAAATTATCTTCGGTTCTACTAACCGTGTGTTCAATGATGAGTTTTCCAACCTAATGACCGACAAGTTCGAGATGTCCATGATGGGTGAACTCAAGTTCTTTCTCGGTTTTGAGATCAAGCAATTGAGGGAAGGGACTTTTATTTGTCAAGCCAAGTACATTCAAGATATGATCAAGAAGTTCAAGTTGCTTGGACTAAATGGTGTGCCTACTCCTATGCAAACCAAGTGCCACCTCCAGCTCAACCCCGACGGTAAAGAGGTAGACCAAAAGGAGTATCGTTCTATGATTGAGTCTCTTCTTTACTTATGTGCGTCTAGGCCCGATATCATTTTAAGCGTTGGAGTGTGTGCTCGTTATCAAGTCGCGCCTAAGGAAAGTCATTTGATGGCCGTGAAGAGAATCTTCAGATATTTGGTTCATACCTCTTGTTTCGGGTTGTGGTATCCCAAAGATGGCACCATGTCTTTTTGTGGATACACCGACTCCGATTGGGCGGGCGACATTGATGCTAGGAAGTCTACATCAGGGACATGTCAATTTCTTGGAAGATCTTTGGTGAGTTGGTCCTCGAAGAAACAAAATTGCATCTCATTATCCACGGCGGAAGCTGAGTACGTCGCCGTCCCAAGCGGGTGTACTCAACTTCTTTGGATGCGGCAAACTTTAAAGGATTACGGTGTCCTCTTGGACAAAGTGCCGCTTTTATGTGATAATGAGAGTGCCATCAAAATTGCATACAATCCGGTGCAACATTCAAGGAGCAAGTACAATGAGATTCGCCATCATTTCATCCGCGATCATGTGGCTCGAGGAGATATTGATCTATCATATGTTGGTACAAGGGATCAATTTGCGGACATCTTCACGAAGCCCCTTGATGAAGCCCGCTTTTTCTACTTGAGGAATGAGCTCAATATCATAGATTCTCGGGCCTTAGCGTGATATCCTTGCACACTCTCCAACGTTTAAGGCTTTATTAGAACTAGAGGCACGCATGGACTTAAGGGGAGTGTTTTCCTGATACATTGGATTCTTCCTCCTCCTATTATGCATATAGTAATGTATCATTGCTAAAACTTCAAATTAAATCTAATTTGTGAGCTTCAATGTTGAGATGTAGTTATGGACCCAAGATATATCTTCACGGTGCCATGCTACAACTCATACACAGTGGCTTCGGCCACCAACACTTCTTCTTGAAGTTTTTTGGATTTTATTCGGTTTTATTTTTTGATCTACACTTGCATTGTCTTTGGTTCTTTTGGGAAAACACACTCTTGTTGGTCTTCTCTTTTGGTTTATGTTTCTTGCAACTTGAGTGTGACTTCTTTATTTAGTTTGTGTATCTATCCTAAGACTTTCACTATATTCAAACATGATTTTCCCCACTCATGTCCTCTTGTTGATCTTCTTGTTCCTGAAGTTTTGGAGTTGAATGGAAATCTCCGAACCATACTCGGAAATCTCCGGTATATCAGAAAATTTCGAGACTAAGTCAGTTCAAAAATCAACACTGACCTGTGATGATTTTTGACCGGAAATAGTCCCAGAAATTTCCGCTGCCCGGAAATTTCTGGCTGAGACTCGGAAATCTCCGACCCCTGCGATTTCTCATCACCTAAGTGTTTTTCAACTTCATCACTGACCTCAGGCGAAGCTGAATGGGAATTAGAGCCGGAAATCTCCAGTATGATGTCCGGACATCTCCGAGCGTGCCAAAATTTCTGTTGCTAAGTCCAAATCAGATTCGGCACTGACCTCAGGCGAACCTAATTCAGAAATAGCCCCAGAAATCTCCGGCACCCGGACAACTCCGAGCCTCAGTCCGGAAATCTCCGGTTCAAATGGCCCAATCTATATAAGGGCACGGGTGGACTGGCTGGTTCGACCAGTTCATCCACCCCGTGCCCTATTCCTTTTGACCTCCGAAAATCTCCTTCGTGGTTCGATCTTTGCTGCGGGAGTTTCGTCCGAGAGATTCTCGCGTGCTTCTCAGATCTACTTCTCCTCGTCGAGGGCTTCGATTCCATCTGCTCGCTTTTCGCAATGTCTTCCAGTAACTCCTCATATTTCAAATCTAGGACAAAACTTGTTTTCGTTTAACCTAGCCGATTTAGGAGGTTTTTATTTGTTTCCTCTGGTAGAATTGCTCATCTAGGCATACTCTACCTTCCACGTGCACAAATATGTTTTTCATTCATAGAATTTGTTTAAATGCGTCAAATTTCGTGCAAACCGGATATCTCCAACCCTGACTCGGAAATATCCGGACCACGGAAATCTCCGAGTCAGACCCGGAAATCTCTGGCATGTTCAGAATTAACTCAGCTAAGGACATAAACTTTGACTGCTTAACTTTTCTAGTACGTTCCATTTCCTTCTTGGACATGAGTGCCTACCCCATATACTTTCTATCTTCTCTATGTTGTGTGTTTGCAGGTTCCAATACTCGTGGCCGTGTCGAGCTAATCGCTCAGCGAGGGAGGGGCAAACCAGTTCATTCTCGCCCTCCCAACGGGCCGTCGAGTGAAGATAGCAACCCTCCCGAGTCTGCAGCTCTGCTCAAGAGAGCCACAGGGCCAAGCAAAAAGAAGAGGCCCGAGCTCCGCATTGAGGACTTCAACAAAGGCAGTTTTCGCAAGTGGCGAAGTGAGCTATCTTACAAAGTGGAATCTGATGATCCAAAGTTCTTCTGCACCGAGATGGCATGGATCTATAGGGAAGTATATCAGAAGTTCTCCATGGACAAGCCCATTTGCCCCATGAAGTGGATTGATTTCGACAAGTTGATGAAGAAGGTTGATTATTTTTGGGGAACTGTCCAGGTTTGTCGCGTTCTGGGCTTGGAGCACTTGATGAGGACCGAATGCAGCTACAATGTTTCTCTTATCCATCAGTTTTATGCTACTGTGGTGTTTGACTCTTCTGAGGATATTGGGATGACTTGGATGTCTGGCAGGCAGCGCTTGACCTCCTCTTTCTGTGAGTTTGCTCGGATTCTTGGTTGTCCTTTCAGTGGATTCTCTGTACCAGCTGGTGCCCGAATGCACGTCCATGTCGTGTCCTACAACAAGCATGTCATGTCTGATCTATACCAGCCCGGAGGTAAATTTCCCTCTCAATATGGACTCCTACCCACTTATGACATCTTGCTCCGCATGTTCCGGTCGACCATTGTTCCCATTGCCGGCAATGCGGACAATATTGTCGGGGCTCTAGTTAACTTGATGGCCAAGGCTCATGCGGCCTATCTTGGGGAGTATGAGGTTCAGCAGGGAGTTTACAGGGTGGATGTCATGGACTTCATTTTCCAAGAGATGAACCAAGCAGTTTTTGAGAGGAAAGTTCCTCCCTATGTTCCCTATGTGATGATGCTCATCAAGAGGCTCTACAAGCTCTCCGAGCAAGAAGGTGATGACTTTTATGAACCTCTTGATTGTCAGCCCCACAAGGCAGCCTTGCTAATCCAGAAATCTGCTCATGTTGTCCAACAACAAGCCTCCATGCAAGATTTCACCGAGGATGATATTTTTGGTGGTCCATCTCGAGTTCCTACCAATCCCACCATTAAGAAAGCTGCAAAGAAGAGTCGCCCTTGGATTGTTTGAGCTATTGAGAAGATCCTCCAGATGAACTGCCGCATACACAATGAGAACTACTCCATCTACTCTCAAAATCATCGCATTATGAAACGCCAAGAGGAAGTTATGTCTCATTTGAAGATGCCTGCTACGAAGAATACTTTGAGGCCCGTGATTCATTTCAAGGATTGGAATACCGATGGCCTCAAATTTGATTGGGATGATGATGTTCCCGAGGACAGTGATTTTGAGTACGATGATGATGATGTTGAGGAGGAGGAAGAGGAGGCCGAGCAGGGTTCCGAGTCTTGAGTCATGGGACGTTAGTGGAAACTCCTCCCTTTTTGGTATCTTGATGCCAAAGGGGGAGAAGTATCCTGAATTAGGACTCACGGGATTTGTATGGGTTGGGAGCACTTCATTGTTTTCCTTTCGTTTTGTCTTAAGTGCTCCCTCTTATTGGTTGTTTTATCTCGTCATGTGTGTGAGACATGAGTACCTTTGAACCTCCTATTGTAATAACTATGTTGCTCAAGTTATTTGTTATTATTGTGTATGTGTGTATATTTTGCTTGCGTGGTTTGTAAAATCTAGGGGGAGTGTTGATACTAAGGAATGTGCATTTTGTATTCAAAAACATCCTAACATAATGCACATACTTATAGGGGGAGCTCTGTCTATATTTTGCAAATCCGTTCTCCTTTCGTGTTGTCATCATTCGCCAAAAAGGGAGAGATTGAAAGTGCATTCTTTGCATCCCATATTTTGGTGACTAATGACAGCACAAAAGGTGTTCTAATGTTTGTGATGAACTATGGAGGTTCTAGTACATGTTGGTGGACAAGAGTGAACACTTAAATTGCCTGGTTTTCAGTACTGCATCAATTGGTTTTTCACCAGGAAATCCAGAAGGAGATTTCCGGTCCCCAGTCCGGAGATCTCCGAGTTGAACAAGAATTTCACCAGGTCAAGAAATCTAGAGCGCACTGACTGCAAATCGTGTTTAGCCGGAAATGCTTCCAGAGATTTCCAGTGCTCGGAGATTTCCATGCCCCAATCCAGAGATCTCCGAGTGGCAGAAGTTTTTCGACTAAGTCCAGATTGATTGAGCGCACTGACTCCAACTCATGCTAAGCCGGAAATGCTCTGGGAGATTTCCGACGCTCGGAGATTTCCGAGGCACAGTCCGGAGATCTCCGAGTGACAGAGGATTTTCTGCCAAGTCTAGAAGATCAATCAGCACTGACCCCGAGCCCAGCTTAACCGGAAATACTACCAGAGATATCCGGAGTCCGGAGATCTCCAGACCTCAACGCGGAGATTTGCGAACCGGCGGCTGTACAACGGGCAGAATTTGGGGAGGGGTATAAATACCCCTCCACCTAACTCCAGCAGTTTAAGCTTCTAGATTCTCTCTCTTCCATTGGTGCTGAAGCTCGTTTCTTCTGGATCTCCCAATCTAGCCACTCAAATCCTTTGATTCTTGGGGATCCGAGGGAGAAGCCACCGATCTACAACTCCACCAAAGCGTTTTGATTTCCCCCTCTATTTCTTGAGGGGCAACAAATCTGGGGTTCCTTTGTGGATAACTAGGTTCAATCTTGTGTGTTTTGATCCTTTGTAGATTCCTTTGTGGAGGTGACCTGTTGTGGTCATTGTGAGAGCCCCCAATTCGGTTGTGGGTGTGTGCCTCACGAATTTGTACGTGACGTTCTCCGCCCTTAAAGGAGTCCGTAGTGGTAACGTGGATTCTCACCTTTGTGGTCGAATTCACAGGAGAATAGGGTGAGGCCTTTGTGGCATTGAGCAAACCTTTGTGGTAGCTCACACCCCTCCAACGAGACGTACACCTATGTGGTGGAACTCGGGATAAAATCGCCGTCTTTGAGTTCCTATGGTTGTCTTCTTCCACTCTCCTTTATCGCTTCTTCAATTCTTCCTGTCCTTACATAGTTTATTTGATGTCTATCACTTGTATCACCTAGTCGCACATATAGACAACTTACTTTCCGCTAGACTAAAACTGAAAAGACATAAACATTGGTCACCACCTATTCACCGCCCCCCCTCTAAGTGGTCAAGTGCCGTTCAAATCCTTCATCTCCTACTGGTTTGATAACCTTGGTTTCATACTGAGGGAAACTTGTTGCTGCACTACTTCACACCTTCCTCTTGGGGTCTCCCAACAACATACCCACCGTGTGCATGAAGCATTTTTCTGGCGCTGTTCCCGGGGAATTGAAGATTCTTCACGAGGGGAGTTTTCGCACTTCCAATCTTTTTATTTTGTTATTGTCTTGCTTAGTTTATTTTTATTACTGTTTTGTTTGCTTAATATCAAAAAATACAAAAAAAAATAGTTACTTGCATTACTTTTTCGGTTTGCTATTTTATTTTCAGTTTTGTTACTTTGTTATTTCGGTTTGGTAAATTTTCCTTGCTTTGTTTATTTCGATTTTAGCTTTACCTTTATTACAATGTTGCTTCCTAAATACACTTTTGAGGATCTTTCAGTAGGTAGTGGTTCTATAATTGGAAAAGAAAATATTGGGAGTTCTTTAATCATATCAGTAAGAATAGTGATCTTGAGGAGAAATCCATAGCCGAACTTGCTCCAAACTATGAAACTGCTGCAACTTCTTTATTTCACATGTTGGAAACTAGGTTTGTTAACCTTCACCCCATAATACAACAAATGTTTCTTGATCTTCATAATGTAAAAAATGCTGAAAAAGAAGGATTTTATCATGGAAACCTTGCTTAAAGAATTTGGTGATGTTGTCGTAGAAGCTAGGAAAGTTTTTGATGAGTTTAATATGCTTGGCTCATGTGAAAATGTTATTAATGCACTTGAGAAACAAGGGAAAACCGAACCTATAAAGGGGGAAGAAATGAAAGTTCCAATACCTGTTAAACTTGTAGCTATGCATGAAGCTTTGGAAGAAAATTTGATTGGATTGTCCCTCAAAACCCATTCAATGAAAGTAGTAAGCCTAAAATAAATGAAAGAGGCACCTCTGAACCTTATATAGATAAAATTCAATGTATAGTTGAAAAAGTTTCTATTCTTGATCTTGATAATACTTGAGTTTCACTTTGTGCCTAGCTCAAAGGCGTTAAACAAAAGCGCTTATGGGAGACAACCCACTTTTATTTCCTGTTATTTTATTTTGTTTTGCTTGTTTCAAGGACTTGTCTTACCTCTGTAGCAATTCCTTTGTATCTAAATTTTATTACAATGTTGTGTCAAGTTAAGACTCTAGTTGAAAGTTGATGCTTAAATTCAATTCCTGTGCTGAAACAGATTTCTGCTGTCCACCATAAAATTCATATCTTCCTACTGGAACATTTGAAAAATATGCCCTCTTTTGTGCGCAATCCCCAGATGTATACGCAACTTTAATTACTTTTGAGTTTTATGATCTGAGCCGGTTAAGTGCCTCCAAATTTTTTGTCTTTACGGACTGTTTTGTTTTTGATAGATTCTGCCATTTTCTTTTGTAATAACTTTGTTGCTATTTTGATTGGATCTTTTTATCCTATTAAGTATCAGTGGTTGTGGCTAATGTCTAGTAACAATGGTATCAATTATGTTCCTACATAATATCATAATTTTTTGTGCACTAACCATCTAATGAAGTTACTCTAAGTTTGGTGTGGAGGAAGTTTTCAAGGATCAAGAGAAGAGGATGATATAATGTGATCAAGAGGGTAGTAACGCCAAAGCTTGGGGATGCCCCAGTGGTTCACCCCAATATAATTCAAGAAGACTCAAGCAACAAAGCTTGGGGATGGCCAAGGCATCACCTTCTTCATCGACAAACTATCAGGTCCTTTCTAGTGAAACTATATTTTAATTCTGTCACATCTGATATGCTTATTGAACGGATAGACGTCGCCTAGAGGGGGGGGGGGGTGAATAGGCGATTTAAAACTTTTTCGAGGAGCCGGAATATCCGGTCCAAGAGTGACCCGGAAATTCCGAGGTGCCGGAATATCCGGTCCACAATGATCCGGAAATTCCGGTATGCTTGATAAAGGCGGAATAAAACTAGAGGTTTACTTTAACAAGCATACAACCTAGATATATAAACTAGGCTCACCTATGTGCACCAACAACTTAAGCTAAGCAATACAAGTAACAAGATGATAGCAAGATATATGACTTCAAGCACGAAGGCTATCACAATGTAAAGTGCATAAGTAAAGAGCTCGGGTAAAGAAATAACCGAGGCACGCGGACACGAGGATGTATTCCCGAGTTCCACCCAAAGGTGTACGTCTCGTTTGGAGAGGTGTGCGCAACCACAACAGGTTAGCCGCAACGCCACAAAGGCTCACCTTCTTCTCCTGATGAACTCAACCACAAAAGGTTCGAGTTCACCTTCCACTATTGATCTCCTTTGGGGCGGAGATCGAATCCCGTACAACTCTTGAGGCACACACCCATAACTTAATTGGGGGCTCCCAAGTCTTGAGGCACACACCCAAAACTTAATTGGGGGCTCTCAAGTGACCACAAAAGGTCTTGACCACAAAAGGTCTTGGCCACAAAAGGCCGGCCACAAAAGGCGTCTAGGGTCCAAAGACCCAAGAGTAACAAGCTCACAAGTAATACCACCACGAATCCTCGTGGAGGGCTCAAACCGATGCAAATGCAGTGGCAAGAGCACACGAAGTGCTCAAGTCCTTCACTCTCAAATTCCAACACAACATAAAATGTTTATGGGGGAATAAGAGAGGAAGAACAAAGGAAACCACAAAGGAGTCAAATCCTTCACTCCCAAATCCCACCAAAAGCAACTAATGCTTATGGGGGGAGAAGAGAGGAAGAACAAAGAAGAGGAACCACAAAAGAACTCCAAGAACTAGATCAACTAAGTTCCCCTCACTTAGAGGAGAGATGGATTGGTAGGATTGTAGATCTAGATCTCCTCTCAACTTTCCCTAAAGAATATGGAAGATTCAATGGAGGGATTGAGAGGGAAGTGAGCTTTCCAAGGTCAACAATGGAGTAGGAGAGAGGGAAAAATCGTGCTGCCTTTTTTGCTGGGGAAGAAGAAGGGGAGAGGTATTTATACCCCTCCAGGAAATATAGCCGTTGGCTGTTTCGACAGTCGGAAATTCCGGTATAAGTTAGACTCGGAAATTCCGGTCATCCGGAAATTCCGGTCTAGAGAGACTCGGAAATTCCGGTCACCCGGAAATTCCGGTCTAAGAGAGCTCGGAAATTCCGGCTGGAGACAGAAGCTGTAACGCCCCGGGATTTATCCCCAATTAGATTTCGGTTGTTTTTCTTTTTGCATCAACATGACATCATCATGCATCATTTTATTTGTCAACCTTGAATTTAAATTGTTGCATTTAAATTCATCTCCATTTAAATTCTTTTCCACTTTTAAATCTAATTACAAATCAAATTAATTTAAATGTGGTATTTAAATTCTTTTCAAATATTCAAATTAATTTATTAAATTGTGTTTTGGAAACAATAAATTAAATTGCCTATCTAAAACAAAAACTATTTTTATAAAGTTTTCTTTATACAAATTCTTTTTCTATTTGTTTTAAATGTAAAAAACAGAAAAGAATAAATAAAAGAAATAAAGCAGAGGGAAGAAAAAAACCTAACAGACCCGAAGCCCACTTACCTCAGCCCATCTCTCCCCTCTCCTCCTGGCCCATCTAGCCTTGGCCCAGCCCACTCCCCCATCTCCTTCTTCGTACGGACAGAGGCGAGCAGAGCTCGCTTTACAGCGAGGCTATGGCCTCCCCAACCACGTGCTCCTCCCCTCTCCTCTACTTAGCCCCCTCCTCCTGCCCCAAACCCTAGAGCCTTTCCTCCCCTTCCTCCCATCGCGCCGCCGCCCCCTTCTTCTTCTTCTTTCTCTTCTCTGTTCTTCCTCCACAAAAAGCCACCGGAGACCACCACGCCGTTCCCCACTGCTCCGGCGCCGACGAGGACCAGCCGAGCACCCCCAGAGCAGCGCCTCTCCGTCGTGGCCCTCCTCCCCGAGACAATCAATCTGCGGGGCACCGTAGCCGTCGAGCTCGTCCCCGACTCCGGCGAGCCTCCGCCTCCGATTTTCCGGCCACCACGACCCCCCAAGACGAACGGCTACCCCAAGCTCCCTCACTGTGAGCCCCTCGCTTGATTCCCCTGCTCTGTTTCCCGAATTCGAGCCGTAGCCGACTAATCGGTCGCCGGCCCTCCGCCATTGCCGCCATGGACAAGCTCCTTCTGTTCATGTGATGCGGTCGTTGTGCGCCTCGCCCCCTTGCAGCTACGGCCCACCCGCACGCACCCTGCACCCACACCCCAGCACCAGCCCCCACGCACAATCGCCCAGCGCCTCCTGATCGAGGTCATCGCCGGTGGCCGCTTTCGGTTCGTCGCTGCTCTGTTCCCAGAGGCAAGTTCAGTTTCGTCAGATGTGTTCGATATCACGTTGTACTGATAAATGCAAACCGAGCCTGGAGCTATCACAAAACTCGATCCAAGCCTAGTGGCTAGCACCGCCGAGCCGATCCACCCGTGCTGAGACGAGTTCGATCCCCGGGCGCGTGGATTAAAAGAGCTCCTTTTTATTCTTTTCCGACGATGACACCCCGGCCCCACCTGTCATTGACAGTGGGTGCCCGCAGCGCCCAGTCAGCGCCCAGTCATCCCTGGCCCCGCTTGTCAGCCTCACGAGCGAGTTCTTCTTCGGTGAGAAAAGTCCATAGGTTTCCTCTGCACTGAGAAATTGCACCGAGCCCCCTACCTTCTCAGTTTTAGTGCCTTAGCCCCCACCGACACATTTTCTATCACCAACAGGTCCCTGTCATTTTCAGAAATACCCCTAAACTTAAGATGTTAATAACTTTTATTCTATAACTCCAATTAAAATAATCTTTATATGTTTTTATATCAGAAAAATGCAATTAATATTAATATGCCATTTGTATGCCATTTTGCATATTTTATTTTAATTGCTTAGTGTAATTTATTTGTTGCACCTATATAATTAAATATGGAATGTGTTGGGCTTCACTTAATAATTGCCCTATTCCATTTAATTTAATTACATCACCCATACCATGTGTTGCCATGTTAACCAACATTTAATATTGTTGAGTAAATAAATAACTTGCCCCTAAATATTAATTGCCGGGGTTGCTTTCCCGCTTAATTTGGATTACCTGCATTGTATTGCATCTTCCCATGCCATGCATCATTCTTGTATGATCATGCTGAATGTTTTGCCGTAGTTGTAAAATGCATCTTTTACGCTTTCCAGTGTTTGTTGCTTCTTCGCGGATACCACGTTGAGATGTGTGAGCAACGACAAGATCTGCTTCCATGCGGGATTCCAGGCAAGCAAAGTTTGCTTGTTTACCTATACATTGTCTTTCATTCCTGCCGTTGATCTCTGCTACCCTAGTATTCGGTTCTTTATCGCGATCCCATCACATGTTTATCCTGCAGCCCATACAGCTTTATCCCCACAACCTAATACCTGTTGCATGTTTATCCGTTGGCCTTGCGAGTCGTAGCGCATGCTTAGGATTGGTTGAGCGAGTCGTTCCTTTGTCTTTATCTCATATGCTTAGTATGATATATTGTTCTACTATAATAAACTGCTGTCTTATTTTGGGGTTCTATAATTAAAAGATAAGGCACCAGGCGGAAGGCCTTGCGAGGTGCTTTGTTCTGCTCAGTGTCGACCTAGGAACTGAGATTTTGTCCTCGGATCCAATTTTGAGCGCACTAACCACTTGTGGGAGGCCCAATGGAGCCCCCCTCGACTTTGAACGGATCTACAGCTTGTCCATGTGCCGCAACTAGTTCGGGTTTTCCATTTGCTCATATGCATGTGCATGATGATGATGATGATGATGATGATGATGAGAGGGTATGTGATAAGGGGGGTCATATAGGTGTGGTGCGCGCGAAGCGGACAGTTCCTACTGTGGTTTGAGCCGCATGGCGCGTGGACACAAACTAATGAGTCCGCAATTGAGATTCGGCCGGACTCCTGACGCGGGTAACAACTCATATGGGTGGCACTTGGACTTGCTGTAGTGAAGGAATAAGTCGTGTTGAGAAGCCCTGATGCTTGCTTGGGTTGATCATGCGAGTATGGGTACAGTAGTGCACCCCTGCAGGGTATAATATTATCGATGAGCCGTGTCCACGGTTATGGACAACTTTGGTGATGATGCTGGCTAACATGATCTAGACAACTTGCACCTAATTAAAGTTAATTAATTTGACTAGTAATATAGAATTACTTTCACAATAAATTATAATTAAAACTGTTTAACGTGTGAGTTTCCCGAATTGCTTCCTCATATTTGGTTGAGGGGGTTAATTCGAGAATGGGTTATGTTTGGTGTTAGTTGTAGTTGTTTACTTATGCGCTCTCTTATCCCTCTCTGATTAGACGGAAGTCGTAGCGTGTCTCTCTAGGTTGCTAGTGCTGCTGCCGCTAAGTCCACCTCCCCTATATTTTGGGAGATGGTGTAGAAAGTAGGCAAGTCGGTTTTGCTTGCCAGGGAGTGCCCTGACCCTCTTTTGGGATGTGCTTTATGTGCAGTTAACAGGTTTGAATTCGGACGACGTTAGCTTGGAAATCCCTCCGGCTTGGCTGGGCAGGGATATGGCGCCATTGCTTATCTTCAGGACTCTTAGTCCAATTTGCATCTTATCCTTAGATGGATACTTTTGCTTCCGCTGTTATTTGTATCTTTGTATTGTATCATTTGTATCTTGACTCGTTCGAGTCATTGTTGTAATTTATCTTCTGTTGTATTTGTGGATGTATCGGAACTGTTGTAATGTTATCACAATTCCACGCACATAATGCGCATGTTTCGGCGTGCACATTATGTCTGGTGGGCGACCTAAAATCGTTATTACGCGGATTTTGACGGGAACGCTTAAATCTACATAGTACCGATTTTAGGGCGTCACAGAAGCAAAACCAAACTTTTCCTTAGCCATTTCTGGAGGACTTTTCTGGGGGCACTCGGAAATTCCGGTATATGGAAATTTCCGAGCACAATTTCCGATTGGAGTCAGAACCCTTTTCCTCCTTTCCTTAGCCATTTTCTTGGATGAGCTGGGGAACCGGAAATTCCGGTAGGGCGGAATATCCGGCCCCAATAATCCGAATCAGCAGAACACCGAAACGAAAACTGCTGTAACTTTTGCAAATGAACTACAAATGAGGTGAGACCAATTTTGTTGGAAAGATAGCGACGATGACTACCCATAAATACAGTAAAATCTCCACACGTGGCAAGGTGTGGGACTTTCCTCAAAGTAGAACCGGCAATATTTCCGCCACCGAAAACGCAACAAGTTGTCCAAAGTAAAACCGATTTCGATGAACTAGAGCTTGACATGGAGATGAACCAAGCTCTAATTCCTCACCAACATAAAAGCCAAATAAGAACCAAGAAACATGATATGCCAAGTATGCAAAGGTTTGAGCTCTCCACAACGATGCGATCAAGTTACTAACTTGAGAGCCTCTCTTGATAGTACGCCTATCTATCATATAGCCATGTCAAGATCATACCTTTGCCTTGAGCATTCCACTTGAGTTGGATGATGACTATCTTGATCTCTTCAAGTGGTTCATCTTTCTTGATTGCGCGTCCAAGCACTTGCTTGATGAAGACTTCTCCAAATACTCCCCCATGCTCACAATGGGAGAGTCTCGCTAAGCTTCGTCTTCATGTATCCATTGCAAGCACCAAGCAAAGGATCTTTTCGAGAAAGCTTCTCTTGGTCTTGTACAACTCATCTTTTCTTCACTAAGATGATGTCTTGAATCTTCAAGACATACTTGCAATAAGCTTCACTCAACACATGAGCTTCAAGAGTTCAACACATGAACTCCACAATTCCATGGACATGATCTATAATGATATCTCAATGCAAACATTAGTCCATAGAGATTGTCATTCAATTACCAAAACCACACATGAGGGAAAATGCTCTTTCAATCTCCCCCATTTTGGTAATTGCTGACAATCTCTTTTGAGAGGGTTTATAATATGGAATTTACCGAACAAGAATGGTTGCACTAACATCAAATACTACAAAGGTATGTGATGTTAGTCCATCCACATATATAGAGCAAACTCCCCCATAATTTATGCACGTGTGTATGAACATGAATTCATTGCATATATTATCGACCATTACCGATGGTGGAGTTTCCACTAAATATAAAAAACCAAGCAACGAATGCAAAGGCAAGGAAGGCAAATAGGCAAATACTTAAGAAGATACCAAAGTAGATACCAAAATAAAAAGCCAATTCCATACAACCCTCCAAAACTTCTCCCCCATTGGCAACGATTGCCAAAATGGGCGAAAGGCTTTGGAAAGGTAACATAATAAGATCTCCTTCATGATTTATGCATTTCTCGTGATATGAGTGAAATCAAATGCACTTATCCAATGACGAATAGATGAAGGGGATCAAACTATATTGAGGATCCAAAAATTGCGCAAAAAGATACCTATTGAAATCCACTGGAAGGATACCAATTGCAAAAGGGGGAAAGCATTCACAAAGAAGCAAGCAATCAAGGGATCCAAAAACCAATTGAGCACAAGAAGATGTTATGATAAGATCAAACAAGTGTTCTAAAAATCACGAGGGAACTCCCCAAGGTACATGCACAATGAAAAGATTTGTATTTCAATATGGTGTGCATAACATGGAATCCTCGCTCCCTCCTAGATAATTTTGAACACAAAAAGGTGCAAGATTGAATAAAGGCTTGCTCAACCGGGAAATGATGGGTGTGACATGGAAATACAATTTAGGAGACTAAACAAGGATGAGCCTAAGCAACACCATAGTCTTTCAAATTATGAGGCACATAGTGCATATCATGTATTTTGCAAACAAGCACACCCAAGATGATAAATCAAATAGGATCACAAGATTATTAAGAGGCAATGTGAAACCAATAAAAAAACAAAACTTGTGCCATTTAGAGATCACCAAAGAATCAAAAAAGTAGTAAAAGGTGATCAGTAAAGATTTTGAATACCAATTAAATATGTAACTACCTTCATGTGTATAAGTTTCTAAGTGGACACTAAGTCCTCAAAGAAACATGCACACACAATGTAGGTACAAGGTCAAGCACATGATATTCAAGAGGAAGTCATAAATACACCGATAAGAATTTTTGCTTAAAAGCAAAGCACATAGCTCAAATTATTCTTAAAGGGTATAGATGAACTTCCAACACCAAGTTCTCAAAGCATCACAAATACCCACATAGGATAAGTGATAGTTGGGATACTTCGAGACACAAAACAAATATCACATAAGGCAAATGGTTTAAGAGAATTCATCAATATTGCATATGAGAGATTTTGAAATGAATTTGCTAGATTAACATATTGGGGATCCGTGAATCATGAAAATGATTATATATAAATATATATTCCCCTTGATGTTTAATCATCCCGGCTAACTCACATTTGCAATGAAGATGTATTGAATCAAACTTTGCAAAAACCATATCAAATGCAACTTAGAGAAACTCATGCCAAAGAACAACCTACACAAGGTTGAGAGCTAGAAGTAAATGCATGAGTTAGATACTTGTTACCGAGATAGCATTGATGGTGTAGAAGATGAGAGTTCACAATCATCCAAGCTTGGCTCCAAGAAGCACATGGTGAAGACATCTTTAAAAGGAGGCAAGCTTCCAATGCATCTCTCATGTACCTAAAAGAAATCAAGTACACAATGGTACCCAAACTAATTGGGTCCAAAGTAGCTAGTCCAACTACAATACATAGGACAAACTCCGCATAAATATGTGCATATTGATATGAAATAGAATTTCATGCACATCTTAGCCATTTAGGATTTGATGGAGTTTATCCTATATATTGGATCAACGAAAGTAAACATGCCATAAGATATACAAATAGTAAATATGCATGCACAAAACTTTCAAGAACCAAGCGATATACAATTTGGACAAAACACCAATTAAATCAAAGAAGCTACACAAAAGTGTGGCAAGAGAAGGATTTGTCCTCATTGTATCAAAGACTCAACCCAACACATGATTGGAGAAACTAATTTGAAAAGATATCAAATGGAAACAAGGTCAAGGCTAAACCAATGAGCATAAGAAACAAATCAAACAAGCATGCTCGCAGGTTTATCTCATCCAAAAAGGTAGACTAGGAACCATGGGATGAGATAGCCAACTCCACAAAGAAGAGTAAGGGTTCAACAAATAAACCTATCTCTCTACACTTTTCATGATGGCACAAAGTACCAAGACGAAAAATGTTTGTCTTTCAAAGTGACATGTCATCGGGAACAAAAACCAATTGAAGACAACTAATGTTGAATAACATATAGGATTGCTCCCCCAAGATTTGTGCATTACTTATGATCTTGTATTTGAATACAAAATGCACAAAAATGGGATCATCACTTTCCATATATATTGTTAACAAATTAGTCATGTTCAAGAAGAGCAATACGATACAAAACCAATTTAAAAACCAATTTAAAGAATAGTGTTCTAAAGAGTATAGAGTAGCTTCCCCATGATTAGTGCATTTTTAAGATCTTGTATGTAAATACAAAATGCACACAAGTGGGATCATTACCCTCCATATATCTTTTTGAACACAAAGTTCAAGAAAATCAATAAGACCCGATAACAATAAAAAGGATGATGTTCTACTCAATGTAGGATAGCTCCCCCAAGAATAGTGCATTACTTAGAATTAAGTCTTCGAAAGTAAATGCACAACAATGGGATCCTTGCTTGTCCTAACTCAAGAAAGCACAACACAAATTATGAGTAGAGCAACAAAAAGATCCAAATGAAGCAAAGAAGACAAATGGGTGGTTAAACCAACACAAACTTGGCGATAGAATAATACAACTTAAGAACAATAGCCAATGTAAATATGATCAATATATTTACCACAAATATAATTATCACTTGTCAAAGACAATGATTGTATGGAGACATTTCTCGGTGGTATATGACATATATGTATTCAAGATCATATTCACAAAACATAAGCATGTGGCAAAATAAAAGAATTGAAAAACATGCTTATCTAGATATTCTTGATGACATCACATATTCAATGATCGTTCTAAGCATCAAGAAACTTTCTCACAAACAAGATACCAAAAGATGGTTGATCAAAATGCATTTAAGCAAATATGGAACTTGTTTGAGTACCATGCCACCCAGGAACAAGATAATCAACAATATCAACTCTAGGTGACACTACCTCTCATGTTCACATTTTCTAGGCTTGTAATATGCACATAGCTTATTACTCCCCCATAATGTGATAATCCATTATTTTTAACAAGAGGCAAAAGAAATCCAAGAGATAATTAATGGACATTAGAATTTGAATTTCTCATGAGTAAGACATACCACAAAGAGAGTAGATAACATTGATATATCATCACTAAGTGGTAGTCCTCATGAATACACATTTTAGGATAGTGTGTTACTAAAAAGCACATCACTCCCCCAAATGGGATAGTCCATTAATATCCCTAAAAGAGCCAATTAAGATAAAAGCAAATAGATAAGAGGCTCAAACATACATGGTGTGCAAACCAACATACACAAGCTTGATTACTCAACATAAGTAAGTAGAGTGCACAACACATATGAAACACTAGTAAGGTACAAAACCAAACACATGCAAGGGTGCAAGTAACTTTCAATGAGTACATATGAGTTAAATACAAGTTACCGCAAGGAGGAGCATTGGATATATGCTAATACAATATAATTCAATTGACTTGACTTGAGATATTATGGATGATGAAGATCCCTTAATTCTTCATGATGTAGTCAAGTCTCCAATGTCCTCCACTTACACCTATTGATCAAGTTTTAGCTTGTTGGTCCCCAACTAAGTTGGGTCCTAAGAGGTTAGTCACAATAGGTTTGGCAACCCAAATGGTTCTTTTCTTGACACCACTTTGAGTACCAATAACTTTGGCAAACACATTGCCACCCTTATCCTTCCTAAGAGAATGAACAATATCAATAGTAGAAGGGTTGGGTAAGGTACCGTGAGTGCATGAAGAAGCAAAGTGATCCTTCCCACGACATTTGTAGCAAAGGCGACTTTACCTTTGTTCTTGGGAAGGGAAGGTTCTTCAACTTGGGAAGCTTGAGTTTGAACTTGAGGTTGCTTCCCTTGTTGATTATTACTAAGAGGCTTCTTCTTCAAAGGGCATGATCTAACATGGTGCCCTTCAACCTTGCACTTGAAGCACACAATCTTGGCCGAATCGATAGCTTGTTCTTGGCCCTTCTTCTTGACGAACTTGAGCTTCTTCTTGACATTGGACTTGTTCTTGTTATTGGAGTTGAATCCAAGTCCACTCTTGTCATGAGGAAGTTGTTGCACTCTCAACATGTTGTCGAGGGTGGACTTCCCTTCATGACACTTCGTCAAGTCTCTCTTCAAAGAAGTGACTTGTGCCTTGAGCTCTTTGAGTTCCTCTATATGGTTAGTTTCAACACAAATACTAGAGGAAGTAGATGCTACATTGTTAGAGCAACAATGCAAGGAATGTAATTCATCACAAGATTTAGCAATGGTATGTGATGTAGAATTACTAGTACTAGCACATTGCAATAAAGCATTAGTAGTAGAGTTTGTGCTAGTGACCATAGGAGGCTCACAAGATTTTACCTTCGTTGTGACCGCCTCATGAGCTAACTTTAGCCTAGCATGGGATGCTAGAAGATCCTCATTAGAGCTTGAAAGCTTTTCATGATTTTCTTCCAATATCCCATACTTGCTAGTTAGCAAATCAAGTTGAGCCCTTAGCTCAACATTCTCCTTCAAAATAGATGCTTCACACAAAGTGGAGTTAGTAGCACAAGCATCATTATCATTAGAAGTGGAAGGAGACAACATGACAAGCTCATTATTTAACTTAGCATTTTGTTTACTAAGCACATTACATTTAGCAATAGCATGTTCATGTTCTTTAGTGAGTTTAGCAATTACTTCATTGTTTAACTCCTCACTAGATTTTAATCTCTCCTCGAGAGCAACCCGAGTTTCTTGCTCTTCCTCAAGAGCATTCTCAAGATTATGGACCTCACCCGCGGAATCACGAGAAAGACCCCACCCTTCATGACAACGGGTCTCCATAGCCTCAAAGGTCTCCTTAAGCTCAAAAAGAGTAGTCATGATTTCTAAGAAGTTCTCATGAGCATTTTTATTATTTAAGAGAGCATGAGAGACAATATCAAACTTCTCCTTAATTAGATCATCATCATCATCATCATTATCATCATCATGAGATATATTGGAGTGCACGGTAGGTGATACCTTATAGTCCTTAGCCATTAGGCAAATGTGAGTAGTGGATGAAGACGATGAAGAGACACTTGAAGCACCTTTGAGGTCCAAGTCTTGTTCCAACAATTGTTGGGATTCCTCTACATTGTTAGCCAAACAAGTACTAGAGGAAATAGAAACATTTTGATCATGGCAACAAGACAAGGAAAGCATATCATCATGAGATTTAGTGAAGCAACTACTACATGATATGCAAGGACTATCAACACTAGCATTTAATACATTTGAAGGGCTAGAGGTGTTTAAGTCCAACGATAGAGCATTGCAATAAGATGGGTGAGAAGTATAGTCAATAGAGGATTCACCATCAAGATTGCAATTTCTATCACCACTCACCATATCATTACCTTGTGGCAAACCACATGTCGGTGAAGTGGAGGAAGTCGTGAGCTCATCACGACCGGATGTGGAAGGAGGACAATCATCCTTGGAAATGTTGGATACCTCATATATATCTTGAAGTTTTGTCCATAATTCATGAGCGCTCCGAAAAGGCATGATTGTCGCAAGGACTACATCGCTCAAAGCACATATAAGACCATTAGATGCTAGAGTATCGAGATAAGAGTTTTTCTCATCCTCTAAGGATAATTCTTGTGACTCATTTGGAGGAGAAAAACCCATATCTACAATACTCTCTAAATTTGAACCCATGTCTCTAAAAAGCTTAAGCATGCGAATTTTCCAAACATCATAATTTGTGCCATCGAATCTATAAGTGGGATTGTGCACTAGATCTCTAAACGACATCTCTATCTCTAGGCGGTTAGTCCTAATAATGATATAACCTGGCTCTGATACCAATTGAACGGATAGACGTCGCCTAGAGGGCGGGGGGGGGTGAATAGGCGATTTAAAACTTTTTTGAGGAGCCGGAATATCCGGTCCAAGAGTGACCCGGAAATTCCGAGGTGCCGGAATATCCGGTCCACAATGATCCGGAAATTCCGATATGCTTGATAAAGGCGGAATAAAACTAGAGGTTTACTTTAACAAGCATACAACCTAGATATATAAACTAGGCTCACCTATGTGCACCAACAAGTTAAGCTAAGCAATACAAGTAACAAGATGATAGCAAGATATATGACTTCAAGCACGAAGGCTATCACAATGTAAAGTGCATAAGTAAAGAGCTCGGGTAAAGAAATAACCGAGGCACGAGGAGACGAGGATGTATTCCCGAGTTCCACCCAAAGGTGTACGTCTCGTTTGGAGAGGTGTGCGCAACCACAACAGGTTAGCCGCAACGCCACAAAGGCTCACCTTCTTCTCCTGATGAACTCAGCCACAAAAGGTTCGAGTTCACCTTCCACTATTGATCTCCTTTGGGGCGGAGATCGAATCCCGTACAACTCTTGAGGCACACACCCACAACTTAATTGGGGGCTCCCAAGTCTTGAGGCACACACCCACAACTTAATTGGGGGCTCTTAAGTGACCACAAAAGGTCTTGACCACAAAAGGTCTTGGCCACAAAAGGCCGGCCACAAAAGGCGTCTAGGGTCCAAATACCCAAGAGTAACAAGCTCACAAGTAATACCACCACGAATCCTCGTGGAGGGCTCAAACCGATGCAAATGCAGTGGCAAGAGCACACGAAGTGCTCAAGTCCTTCACTCTCAAATTCCAACACAACCACAAATGTTTATGGGGGAATAAGAGAGGAAGAACAAAGGAAACCACAAAGGAGTCAAATCCTTCACTCCCAAATCTCACCAAAAGCAACTAATGCTTATGGGGGGAGAAGAGAGGAAGAACAAAGAAGAGGAACCACAAAAGAAGTCCAAGAACTAGATCAACTAAGTTCCCCTCACTTAGAGGAGAGATGGATTGGTAGGATTGTAGATCTAGATCTCCTCTCAACTTTCCCTAAAGAATATGGAAGATTCAATGGAGGGATTGAGAGGGAAGTGAGCTTTCCAAGGTCAACAATGGAGAGAGGGAAAAATCGTGCTGCCTTTTTTGCTGAGGAAGAAGAAGGGGAGAGGTATTTATACCCCTCCAGGAAATATAGCCGTTGGCTGTTTCGACACTCGGAAATTCCGGTATAAGACTCGGAAATTCCGGTCTAGAGAGACTCGGAAATTCCGGTCACCCGGAAATTCTGGTCTAAGAGAGCTCGGAAATTCCGGCTGGAGACAGAAGAAAAACCAAACTTTTCCTTAGCCATTTCTGGAGGACTTTTCTGGGGGCACTCAGAAATTCTGGTATATGGAAATTTCCGAGCACAATTTCCGACTGGAGTCAGAACCCTTTTCCTCCTTTCCTTAGCCATTTTCTTGGATGAGCTGGGGAACCGGAAATTCCGGTAGGGCGAAATTCCGGAAATCAGCAGAACACCGAAAAGAAAACTGTTGTAACTTTTGCAAATGAACTCCAAATGAGGTGAGACCAATTTTGTTGGAAAGATAGCGACGATGACTACCCATAAATAGAGTAAAATCTCCACACATGGAAAGGTGTGGGACTTTCCTCAAAGTAGAACCGGCAATATTTCCGCCACCGAAAACGCAACAAGTTGTCCAAAGTAAAACCGATTTCGATGAACTAGAGCTTGACATGGAGATGAACCAAGCTCTAATTCCTCACCAACATAAAAGCCAAATAAGAACCAAGAAACATGATATGCCAAGTATGAAAAGGTTTGAGCTCTCCACAACGATGCGATCAAGTTACTAACTTGAGAGCCCCTCTTGATAGTACGCCTATCTATCCTATAGCCCTATCAAGATCATACCTTTGCCTTGAGCATTCCACTTGAGTTGGATGATGACTATCTTGATCTCTTCAAGTGGTTCATCTTTCTTGATTGCACGTCCAAGCACTTGCTTGATGAAGACTTCTCCAAATACTCCCCATGCTCACAATGGGAGAGTCTCGCTAAGCTTCGTCTTCATGTATCCATTGCAAGCACCAAGCAAAGGATCTTTTCGAGAAAGCTTCTCTTGGTCTTGCACAACTCATCTTTTCTTCACTAAGATGATGTCTTGAATCTTCAAGACATACTTGCAATAAGCTTCACTCAACACATGAGCTTCAAGAGTTCAACACATGAACTCCACAATTCCATGGACATGATCTATAATGATATCTCAATGCAAACATTAGTCCATAGAGATTGTCATTCAATTACCAAAACCACACATGAGGGAAAATCTCTTTCACTTATCTTGAAGTGTCTGTTTTTTTTTGTTATTTAATTCTCTGAATGAAATGGATTTTAGCATTCTTCTGTGTGGGAGAGAACCACGCTCCTTGTTTTCATATGAATAGTCGTATTCTTCACTTATATTCGTTGAGTATTCGTCTTTTTTTATCGTTTGCTCTCTAGCTCTTGTTTTTCATGCATCTCTTGTTAGAGCTGTTAGCTTTGTTATATTCTACTATCATATCTCATTGTATAATTACTTGGAGAGTTTATCTTTTAAATAAGTTGATTGGTGTTTGGTTGAGAACAGAAAATGCTAAATGTGGTAGATGGTATAATTAAATGATATATTAATCTTGTAGATCATTAAATTGTGACACTTGAATCATCGATGTTGTTTAGAGATATTAATTTAATTAATGGTAAACATGATGGTCTAGTAAAGTGGAATGATTAAATGGTTGGTCTAGAGAAACGTGAAAACTGTGCCACACTTAAAATTCCAGTTGATTGCATAATGGTATATGACTTCTATTTGCCTGAATCAAGCTTAATGACTTTATTTTATGCATGACGGTCGGGTCCCCAACAGTGACTTGTTCATCTGTCACAGCACCCCTAGGAGTAATTTTCATTATGCCTTGCATGATCATGTTTATATTTGGAATCTTTTGACTTGTGAGTTCTAAAACTGCGGTTTTCATGTCACTTTCACCACCATATTGCTAGCCTCTTCGGTACTTTGCTTTGCCCTTTCTCACATTGAGAGTTGGTGCATTTTTCACGGGTACTTCCAAACTCGTGGGAGATCTTCATCTTGTTCTCCTACACATAAGCCAAATATCTTCCTCAAAACATCCACCATACCTACCTACTAGAACATTTCCATAGTTGTTCCGAGATATATTGCCATGCAACAACCATCTTACATTACATGACTTGTTGTCATTCATTACTTATTTATTTCTTTGCGTGTTTCTATAAAGCTGATGTGTGATTTTACCCATGTTACGCTAGAGCACTGCATAACCTGCTACACTGGCAGAGGCACCGTTGTCATATGTATTCTTATGTCACATTCATATTAGTTACTTGTATAATCAGTATGTTGTTTTACCATCATTAGTGTGTTGTCATATATCATGTATCATCTTAGTATGCCTGCCCCTAAAAGTGAAAAGAGCCATGGAGGCCATCGAAAAGAGAAACAGAAAAAGAAAAAATAGAAAAAAAGAAAAGAAAAGAAAAAGAATGAAAGAAATAAAAAAGGGGGCATCATTACTATTCTTTGTCACACACTTGTGCTTATGTTTCAGCACCATATCATGTTATTGTCAGCATTTGGGATAATCATTTGTGCTCATGTTTATCACCTTTACTCCATATGAGAGAGTTTTCATCTCTTAGTTGCATAACTATGTGGGGAACTTTACACTATAGAACTTGGCTTGTATATTCCAATGATGAGCCTCCTAAAAAGTTCTCTAGATTTTCGTGAGCAAGCAAGTTGGATGCACCCCCACTAGTTCCATTGGAGAGCTTTCATATACTTATAGCTCACTGTGCATCCATTGTATGGCAATCACTACTCCTCGCATAGCTTCGATTGTATGGTTTTCTCTTGTATAATGATCATCTACAGCTTTGTGAGCCTTTCTTCCGTTGGCCTTCCAAACCTCCGTTAACATTCTCTTAACCATAACATCCTGGTGCCAGGAACCAACGTTGAACGCTTGCTTGTTTCTTTTGAACAAACAATATATTGATCTTCTACGTGCATATTGCTATTACTTGACTTGATCTTTTCATTAAGTTGTCATGTTTGTTGGAAGCATTAGATGATTATATTGTTGTGCTTGAAGCTTAAATCATCTTTAATATCTACTTTGCACAGTTGATTGCTATCTAGTATTATATCATTGAAAGCTTTGCTTGCTTCACCTACTTGTTTATTCATTACTCGTTAGATATCAATATAAACTACAACCCTTATTCATTTGATCTCAGTTTACATGCCTTGCATTATTACATGATCAAGATTGTGTTTAAGCATGTCACTTCAGAAATTATTCTTCTTTTATCGTTCTTGCCTACTCGGGACGAGTAGAACTAAGCTTGGGGATGTTGATACGTCTCCAACGTATCCATAATTTCTTGTGTTCCATGCTATGTTATATCATGTTATTACATGTTTTTTATGCATTTTATATAGTTTTATGCGTTTTCTGGGACTAACCTATTATAAGATGCCACAGTACCAGTTCCCTGTTTTCTTCTGTTTTTGGTTTCAGAAAAGCTCTTAAGGAAATATCCGCCAAATTGGAAACGAGCCAACCAGGTTTTAATTTTGGAATATATGCGTCCAGGAAAACCGAAGACGAGACGAAGAGGGGCCGCTTGGCGGACTCATCACCTGGTGGCGCGGCCCACATGCCAGCCGCGCCAGGAGGTAAGGAGGGCCCCTCGGGCGCCCACCGACCTAGGTCTTTCGCCTACCAATACCCCCTTGACCTAAAAACATAGCACGGTTGAAAACTTTTTCCTCCACGAGTCCCGAGCTGCCGCCGTCGTCACCACCACTTCGAGAGAGATCAGAACTGCTCCCCGGTACCCTGCCGGGAGGGGGAATCGTCCCCGGAGGCTTCTACGTCGCCATGACCGCCTTCGGACTGATGCGCGAGTAGTCTACCTTGGACTACAGGTCCATAGCTGTAGCTAGATGGTTGTCTTCTGCTCTTGTGCTATCATGTTTAGATATTGTGAGCTGCCTATCATGATCAAGATCATCTTTATGTAATTTCCCATGTTGTGTTTGCTGGGATCCGATGAATATTGAGTACTAAAGTTATTGCTTCATAATATATCATGTGTGTGCTTTTTAATGATCGTGCATGCTCTCCGTTACTTGTGTATGCTCTGGCCAAGTAGATGCTCGTAACTCAGAGAGGGGGTATTTATGCTCGATAGTAGGTTCATGTCTCTATTTAATTTGGGGCAGTGACAGAAAGCTCTAAGATTGTAGATGTACTGTTGCTACTAGGGATAAAACAGTAGTACTTTGTCTAAGGATGATGTTACTTACTTACTTTACACACAATGCTTAAGGCGATAATCTGTTGCATGCAACTTAATACTGAAAGGGGTGCAGACGCTAACTGGAAGGTGGATTATTAGTCATAGATGTGGTTGGAACGGTCTATGTATATTGTTGTTATGCCCGAATGAATCTCACATTAGACACCATATCATTAGTATATGCATTGGGTTGCTCATCATTATTCTGTCAATGGCCTAGCTGTAATTTGTTTACCACACATGGATAAATGTTATTATTTATGGAGAGACACCACTAGTGAACTGTGGACCCTGCTCCTTCTCATTAATCTGATAAAACCACAAACGCAAACATTTTACTTTCTCTAAACATACATCTTTCTTCCACACATACGTTTAATCCTTTGTTACAGCAAGTCGGTGAGATTGACAACCTCACTGTTAAGTTGGGGCAAAGTATCTTGATTGTTTGTGTGCAGGCTCCAAGTCAACCACCATGAAGCATCTTTCTGGCGCCTTGACACCTCAAGGGAATCCTTCATCTCCTACTGGTTAGATAACCTTGGTTTCTTACCGAGGGAAGCTTGTTGCTGCACTACTTCAGACCTTCCTCTTGGGGTCTCCCAATAACACACCCACCGTGTGCATCACCTGTTCGTTTTTGTCTCATACTTTTCCATATTTTCCAAAAATAAAGATCGTATATCCCAAAATTATATTCACGAACTTTTTCTTACCAAAACTGTACCTTTTCGAAGTCAGGTTCTACGAACTCAGAAATATTTTCCTTAATATAGTTCTCCGGAGTAATTGCTTGAATAATATCAACATCTTCATTATAAGAATCTCTAGAAATATAATGCTTGAGTCTTTGTCCATTTACCACTTGTGTAGAGTCATCCTTGAGCGAAGCAATTTTTATCACACCCGAACGAAACACCTCCACAGTAACATACGGACCTTCCCACTTGGAGAGTAATTTTCCTGCAAAGAATCTAAGATGAGAGCCATACAATATAACTTTCTCACCAACATGGAACTCTCTCTTAAGGATTCTCTTATCATGCCATCTTTTAACTTTTTCTTTAAAGAGTTTAGCATTTTCATAAGCTTCACTTCTCCATTCATCTAAAGAACTCAAATTAAGTAATCTTTTTTCACCAGCAAGTTTAAAATCTCTATTTAGTTCTCTTACGGCCCAATAAGCTTTGTGTTCTAATTCTAGAGGCAAGTGACAACCTTTTCCATAAACCATTTTATAAGGAGACATACCCATTGGATTTTTATAAGCAGTTCTATAAGCCCACAATGCATCATTTAATTTACTAGCCCAATTCTTCCTCGTTCTATTAACAGTCTTTTGCAAGATAGATTTAATTTCTCTATTAGATAGTTCTACTTGCCCACTAGTTTGAGGATGATAAGCCGATGCAATTCTATGATTAACACCATATTTAGCAAGAACTTTTCTAAAACCACCATGAATAAAATGAGAACCTCCATCAGTCATAAGATATCTAGGAACACCAAACCTAGGGAAAATAATATCTTGAAGCATTTTTAATGATGTTTCACCATCAGCACTTTTAGTAGGAATAACTTCTACCCATTTAGTAACATAATCAACATCAACAAGTATATGTGTATTACTTCTAAAGAAGGGAAAGGACCCATGAAGTAAAATCCCCAACAATCAAACGGTTCAATAACAAGAGAATAATTCATGGGCATTTCATTACGTCTGGAGATATTACCAACTCTTTGACATTCATCACAAGATATAATAAACTTTCTTGCATCTTTAAAGAGAGTAGGCCAATAAAAACATGATTGTAAAACCTTTTGTGCGGTTCTATCTCCAGTGTGATGTCCTCCATAAGCGCTACTATGGCACTTTCTCAATATCTCTTTTTGTTCATACTCCGGAACACATCTTCGCATAATACCATCAACTCCTTCTTTATATAAGTGTGGGTGCGGTTCTATCTCCAGCGTGATGTCCTCCATAAGCGCTACGATGGCACTTTCTCAATATCTCTTTTTGTTCATACTCTGGAACACATCTTCGCGTAATACCATCAACTCCTTCTTTATATAAGTGTGGGTCATCCCAGAAATAATGCCTCTAGTCATAAAGAATTTTGTTCTTTGTTGAGCTGAAAAGGTTGGAGGCAAATACTTCGGAACAATAAAGTTAGCATAATCTGCAAACCAAGGACTATCTCGTGAACTCACCCTTATTGCAGCCAATTGTTCATTTGGAAAACTATCATTAAAAGTTATAGGATCGTAAGCAATGTTTTCCAATCTAGACAAATTATCAGCAACAGGATTATCAACACCTTTCCTATCAACAATATGTAAATCGAATTCTTGCAACAATAATACCCATCTAATAAGTCTAGGCTTTGCATCTTTCTTTTCCATAAGGTATCTAATTGCAGCATGCTCAGTATGAATTATAAGTTTAGAATCAACAACGTATTGTCTTAACTTATCACAAGTAAATACAATAGCTAGAAATTCTTTTTCAGATGTAGCATAATTCTTTTGGGCAGAATCAACAGTCTTACTAGCATAATGAATAACATTCAATTTCTTATCTACTCTTTGTCCAAGAACAACACCAACATCAAAATCACTGGCATCACACATAATTTTATATGGTAAATTCCAATCAGGTGGTTGAACAATAGGATCAGTTATTAAAGCTTTCTTAAGAGTTTCAAAAGCTTCCTTACAATCATCATAAAAAACAAGGAAAAAGTCCATTCTAAACCCTGAATTCGTAGAGATTCGGCGATTTAAACCCTAAACTCTAAATCCCTGTCGTTTGGACCCTAAACTTGCGAATCCCGGTCTATTTTAATCCCTGGACCAGGATTTCAGCATAGAAAAATAGTAAGTCAAACTAAATAATTTGCTAGTTTCACTGACTAAGACGACCCACATGTCTCATGTGCATCTTCAACCTGAAAACTAAATGTGCCCCTGCTACCGCCGCGGCCATGCCGCCAGGTCCACAAAGACGTCGCCACGGATGTCAGGACGTCCGCCGGAGCCCTCGCCCAAAGTCGTGTGGAGCACCTCCGCCGAGGCGCCGTGCCACATCTTCGCAGCAGGTGCGCCGCGCCGCGCTGCCGTTGCACACTGTCATCTTCGCAGTGCAGCTGTGGCCCACAGCCTCCAAGGTGACGCCATGGCCGGAGAACTCGGCGGCGAGGTACTCCGCGTTGGGAGGAGGGAAGGGCGCTGGCGCCAGTGCATCCATGATGTGCTTGTGAGAGGAGTTGGGGGTGGCGGCAGTTTGGAGCTCCGAATGCCACGGCCGACTCTCACGAGTGGCACCACGCGCAGGTGCTTAATCTAAACTGCAACTACTCTATCGTCAGAGATTGGCTTAATATATTTTTCCTGAAGATCAGTGGACGAAGCAGGGGATCTGGGCCTCGCGCATGCTGGCTTTCATTGGCGTACTCCATGAGCCTGACCTCGGTGCTCATCGCGGGCCTTCGGCTTGGTCGTCGACGGCGCCGGTAGCAGCAAAAAGCGCCGGCCGTGGTGCGCCGGCTTCACGGGACCGCACGGGCTCACCGACGTGCTCGAGTGCGCCCACGACGGCCGGCTGCGGAGGAGGACTACACCTCTGGGCCAGCCGCCTCCATCTCCCGCGCTCCCTCCATCTACCACGCTCGCCCGTGGTCATCTCCTTCCATGGATTTTAGAGATTGGAGATGAATTGGGGATGAGATGAATATGACATGTGGGACCATCTTGTCAGTGGGACAATTGATATTCCCGGTCGGGATTTTTTTGTTTCCTGGTGTGCCAAACAGGTATAGGGTTCATTTTAGACCAGGATTGCTAACTTTAGGGTTCGAACGACCGGGATTTAAATTTTAGGGTTCGATCCGTCCGACCTCTACAAATTCAGGGTTTAAAATAGACTTTTTCCAAAAAACAAATGGTATATCTTTTTGCAAGAGATTAGTAAGATACTTTGATACCTTGGCAAAGTCTTTGATAAACCTTCTATAAAAGCCAGCATGATAAAGAATACTACTAATACCTTTAACATCTCGGGGGCAAGGAATTTTCTCAATTGCCTCCACTTTTGCTCTATTAACTTCAATACCTCTTTCAGATATTTTATGTCCAAGAACAATTCCTTCATTAACCAGAAAGTGGCATTTCTCCTAATTAAGAACAAGATTAGTTTCCTCACATCTCTGTAAAACCTTTGTAACGCCCCGGGATTTTATCCCCTTTTGGTTTTGTGAGTTTTCTTGTTTGCATCGACATGGCATCGCATTGCATCGCATTAATTTAATTTGTTGCATTTAAATTCAATTCCCATATTTAAATTCATATGCATTTCAAATTAATTAAAAATGTGTTATTTTAAAATCTTTTAAAAATGTTAAAAACTAGTTTATTAAAGTGTCTATGAAAAACTAAAAATATTTTGTAAAGGTTTCGTATTCAAATTCCTCTTCGTTTTGGTTTTAAAAATATAAATCGGAAAAGAATAAACGGAGAAAAATAAGGCCCAAAGCCCACCTAAGCCAAACCCTAGATTTCTCCCAGGAAAATTCTTTCCCACCCCCTGCCTTTTTGCAGCCACCCTTCTCCTTTTTATGGTTTTTGCGAAATAAACCTCCAACCTCTTTTTCTTCTTTTCTTCCCCCTCCTTTTCCTTTTCTCTTCTTTTCTCTTTTTCTTTCCTTTTCTCTTTTTTTCTTTTTTCCCTTCTCTTCCCGAGCCGCACCCGCACGGGAGAAAAATCTTCTCCATCTTCCTCCCGACCCGAGCCGTCCCCCGTCGCCCCGCTCGCTCCCTGCCGTGCGCGCCGGCCACAGAGCGCCGCCGCCCGCGCCGCGCTCGCGCCACCAGCCTTCGGCCGCCGCGCGACGCGCCCGCCGCTACTCGCCCGCGACGCGCGCCGCGTCCGCCCGAGCGCCGTCCGCGCCTCCCGCTACGACCGCGCCGCCGCCTCCCGCCGGCCGCCTGCGCCTTCCTCCGCCGCAGCGCGCCCCCGGGCCGCCGCCAGCCCTCCACCGCCGCCTCCCCAGCACCGGCCGCCGCGCCCCCGAGCCGCTGCGCCCGCGCCGCCACGCCTCACGCCATGCGCCGCGCCCCGGCCTCCCCCTGCTCCGGCCGCCCACACCGCCGCCGCGCCCGACCTCCTCCCGCACCCGGCGCCGGCCCGTGCGCTGCGCCTCCGTGTGCCGCCGTCCGCCCGTGCCGCGCCGCCCCGGACTCCTCCGCCGCGCGCCCGTGCCACGTGCTTGCCTGCGCACGCCGCCGCCAGTGCGCCCGCACGCCCCGCGCGGTCCCGTGCCCTCCAGTCACCGCGCCGGTAGCCGCCGCCGGCGCCATCCCCATCCGTCTTGGCGCACCGCACGTGTTCGATGAAATTCCCACACGAGGTGCCCTCGTGCCGCCGACCCCGGAGTCCATTTCCACCGTCTTCCGTGTCGCCTCATGTGTGTGGCCGCCTTCGTGCGTGACTTGAAACCGTTGCCGTGGCCGAAGACTGGATGCGACAAGTGCGCCACCTATCCGAAGCCGGTGCTCCGAACAACGACCACCCGGGCTACTACTTCCCCGACCACTTCCACGACACCGACAAACGACGATGCCCCGGTTCCGCGACGACTACTTCCACGACGACGACTACTTCCTCTACGAACCAAAAACGTCGGTTTCGAACCCTAGTTCACCCGATCCGACGTACGCAACCAAACCCTAACCCTATACCTATTTTATTAAATATCATCTATCTTGTGCATATCGCATCATAATTGCCGGTTTGGTGGTGTAGCAATTCACCTAAATAATAAATATGGAATGTGTGGGGGCAAATCAATATATGTATTGCCCGATTCCATTTAAATTGACTAGATCATCCATGCCATGTCTTGCCATGTTAACCAACATTTAATATTGTTGAGTAGATAAATAATTTGCACCTAAATATTAATTGTCGGAATCCCGGTTCCGCTTAATTTGGGTTAAGTGCATCTCATATTGCATCTTGCCATGCCATGCATCATTCTCATATGATCATGCTGGATCTTTTGCCGTAGTTATAAAATGCATCTTTACGCTTTCCAGTGTTTGTTGCTTCTTCGCGGATAATACGTTGAGATGTGTGAGCAACGACAAGATCAGCTTCCATGCGGGATTCCAGGCAAGCAAAATTTGCTTGTTTACCTATACATTGTCTTTCATTCCTGCCGTTGATCTCTGCTACCCTAGTATTCGATTCTTATCGCGATCCCATCACATGTTTATCCTCCAGCCCATACAGCTTTATCCCAACATCCCATCACCTATTGTTTGTTTATCTGTTGGCCTTGCGAGTCGTAGCGCATGCTTAGAGTTGATTGTGCGAGTCGTCTGTTGGTCTTATGTTTCATCTGCTTAGTATGATAGTTTGTTCTAATTTAATACAATGCTATCTTGTGTTTGGGTATTATAACTAAAAGATAAGACACCAGGCGGAAGGCCTTGCGAGGTGTTTTGTTCTGCTCAGTGTCGACCTAGGAACTAAGATTTTGTCCTCGGATCCAATTTTGAGCGCACTAACCACTTGTGGGAGGCCCTATGGAGCCCCCCTCGACTTTGAACGGATCTACAGCTTGTCCATGTGCCGCAAGTAGTTCGGGTTTTCCATTTGCTCATATGCATGTGCATGATGATGATGATGATGATGATGATGAGAGGTTATGTGATACGGGGGGTCATATAGGTGCGGTACGACACGAAGCGGACAGTTCCTACTGTGGTTTGAGCCACATGGTGGCGTAGTCGCAAACTAATGAGTCCGCAATTGAGATTCGGCCGGACTCCTGACGCGGGTAACAACTCATATCGGTGGCACTTGGACTTGTTGTAGTGAAGGAATAAGTCGTGTTGAGAAGCCCTGATGCTTGCTTGGGTTGATCATGCGAGTATGGGTACAGTAGTGCACCCCTGCAGGGTATAATCTTATCGATGAGCCGTGTCCACGGTTATGGACGACTTTGGTGATGATGCTGGCTAACAAGATCTAGACAACTTGCACCTAATTAATGTTAATTAATTTGATTAGTAATATAGAATTACTTTCACAATCAATTATAAATAAAACTGTTCAATGCGTGAGTTTCCCGAATTGCTTCCTCATATTTGGTTGAGGGGGTTAATTCGAGAATGGGTTATGTTTGGTATTAGTTGTAGATATTTATCTTATGCGCTCTCTTTTCCCTCTCTGATTAGAGGGAAGTTGTAGCGTGTCTCTTTAGGTTGCTAGTGCTGCTGCCGCTAAGTCCACCTCCCCTATATTTTGGGAGATGGTGTAGAAAGTAGGCAAGTCGGTTTTGCTTGCCAGGGAGTGCCCTGACCCTCTTTTGGGATATGCTTTATGTGCAGTCAACAGGTTTGAAGTCAGACGACGTTAGCTTGGGAATCCCTCCGGCTTGGCTGGGCAGGGATATGGCGCCATCGCTTATCTTCAGGACTCTTAGTCCAATTTGCATCTTATCCGTAGTCGGATACTATTTTGCTTCCGCTGTCATTTGAATCTTTGTATGGTATCATTTGTATCTTGACTCGTTCGAGTCGTTGTTGTATTTATCTTTTATAGTATTTGTGGATGTATCGAAACTGTTGTAATGTTATCACAATTCCACCCACATAATGCACATGTTTCGGCGTGCACATTATGTCTGGTGGGCAACCTAAAATCGTTATTATGCGGATTTCGGCGGGATCGCTTAAATCTACATAGTACCGATTTTAGGGCGTCACAACCTTATCAACATTGTGCAAGATATTATCAAAAGAAGTGCCATAGACGGAGAAATCGTCCATGAACACCTCCACAATTTCTTCACAAAAACCATGAAAGATAGCACACATACATCTTTGAAAAGTAGCAGGAACATTACATAAACAAAAGGCATACGTCTATAAGAATAAGTGCCATAGGGACAAGTAAATGTGGTTTTCTCTTGATCCTGGGTTTTAACTGCAATTTGAGAGAAACCAGAATAACCATCAAGAACGCAAAAATGAGTTTTATTGGCTAATCTTTCCAACATTTGATCAATGAAAGGTAATGGATAATGATATTTCTTAGTAACTTTATTAACCTTTCTAAAATCAATCCACATTCTATAACCAACAACTACTCTTTAAGGAATAAGTTCATCATGATCATTAGGTACAACAGTTCTTCCACCCTTCTTAGGGACACAATGCACAGAACTAACCCATCTACTATCAGCAATAGGATAAATGATACCAGCACCGATAAGTTTTAATACCTCATTTCTTACCACTTCCTTCATCTTAGGTATTAAACGGCGTTGATGTTTAACAATTGGCTTAGCATCGGGCTCCATATTAATAGAATGCTGACATATGGAAGGAGAAATCCCTTTCAAATCATCCAAAGTATAACCTATAGCTCCACGGTGTTTCTTCAATATTTCCAACAATCTATTTTCTTCTTTACCTGAAAGGTTAGCACTAATAATAACAGGATATATTTTCTTATCATCCAGATGAGCATATTTAAGATTATCAAGCAAAGGTTTTAAATCAAAGACAAGATCTTCTTTAGGTGAAAGTGTTTTACCCAAGTCTTCCACTTTTAAATTATGTTTAAAAATAGGTTGACGAAGGAATATGTCCTCAAGTTCATTTCTTTCTTCCATAAAACTTTCATCCTCATTATCTTCCATACATTGTTGAATATAATTAGTAGGAGCAAGAGCAATAGAAGAAAGTTGTTTTACTCTAAAATACTCACTAGCAATTCGGATTCATAAGGAGTTTTTGCAAATTTCAAAAAATTGAATTCATAAAATTCACCAGCAAATTTAGTAAGGATTTTCTCTTTCCTACAATCTATAACAACACAACAAGTATTCAGAAAAGGTCTACCAAAAATGATAGGACAAGTCTTACTAGCAGCAGAACCAAGTACAAGAAAACCACATAGAACTTCAACGTCTCTAACAATATTAATGGGAGAGATAGTTTCTCTATTAGCAAGTTGAATAACCACATCAATATCTTCAAGTACACTAGGACTAATTTCATGCATAATCTCTATGTAAATTTCATAAGGAATAGCACTTGAACTTGCACCAATATCACATAAACCATAATAGCAATGATCACCAATTTTAACAGATAACACAGGAACACTAGCCTTTTTTGGCTTTGCAGGATGAGAGACAACATTAGAAGCATCATCACAAACTATAATATACTCTTCTCCCAAATTTTCAGAAACAAGTTCTTTAACTATAGCCACAGAAGGTTCAATTTTAATTTGTTCATCAGGTTCTTTAGCCTTCTTATCACTTTTACTAACCACACTAGCCATAAGAGAATGTTCTTTCACTTTAATATGAAAATGAGTTTTATCAATATAAGGCTCAGGAATTATATGATCAACAATATTAACCTCAATGCTTTAAGCTAAAGGAGCAACAAATTTATCTTTATAAGGTTCATGATATTTTTCAAACCCCTTCTTGGGCAAACCGAAATAATCAAAAAAGGTTTTATAATAATTTGCAACAACTTGAGAGTCATGTAGTGTACCTGCACCTTAAATATGGAAGATACCTGTGTATAGTGCAAATCCTTGGATCGATTCATTTGCACACACAGTTTACGATGTAATATCACAACAAAGTGTCAATTTTATTACATCGATGATCCAGAATTACAAAATATTCGATACAAGTTGCATAGCATAAAGCTAGCATTGAAAAGTACACAGCGGAAATACAATAGCAGTGAGTCTCTATCACTTTCATGCTGCCACAGGCGAAAAACATGTTGGTTGTAGACTTGAAACCTATAAACGAAACCTCACTCGTCATCTGAACAATCTGCAATAAGAAAAATATTGCAACAACGTGGGTCAGATTCCATTAAAAATGGAGTCTGGCAAGTAACACTATGGTGGACACTTAATGGAATAACTCTATAGCCTATATGCATATTTGGCTGGTGGAGTTCAAGGCTATTTTCCATAAAGCCAATTTTTCCTATCTCTTTGGAAAACACTTTCTTCAAATCAAGACAAGTATGGCATGAAAACCATAAATCTCATCTTCCCTTGTTCCCCATCAAGTTTTATTTCTGAAGTTGGAATGGTGGAATCCTCCGTTGACGTCCGTGATCAGCTGCTCAAATTGTCCGTTCACTATTGTACCCATTCAACCCAGATTATCCTTTACACACCATTTGTGATAAGGAAAGGAGAAAATGAGACGAGATCTTTCAGAAGCACTTTCCCTCCCACTCTGGCTTGACCCGTTCCACCTAACATCACCCTACATCTGCTTGTCAAGCCGGAGAGAGTCCACGCAACATAATTGATCAAGCCAGAGCCCATATGGCAATGGCTGCACTGGAAGCAATCGTCACTCGGAGTTCTTCAGATTCCTCTGTTCCCTGGGTGGCCATCCACAAGTGCACATACTCCAGGAACCATAGACATGGACCTGAGTAGCCACTCAACTTCGCCACCATACAACCAATCCACCCAGGAGGTTTATTAATTTAGTGGATGTGCACTCTCAGGTGAAAATCACCATGCTCACGGCCCTAAGTAGAATAGACATTCATCCTAGGCGACGACAACCATGAGCACAGCCCTGAGTAGTCACTTAATATTTTGTAAAACTTTTCATCAACTGCATAGCATCAAAATTTCTGCTAAGTATGATATAGGAACCTAGACACAGTAGTAAGGGAATTCTACACAGGTTTAGCATAGCAATACTATCCTACACATGCATATAAAAATACACTAGTAATGCATATAGGAAATGGTAGGAAGTTTATGAGGTGTGCCACTTGCCTTTGAATGTTGTCGTTGTTCACAAACTCTTTTCAACAACGAACGTTTGCTCTCCGTTTAATCTAAACAATATAAGCAAACAACAATTCAACAATGAACAAACAACAATCATCAAACCTACATGTTCATATCTAGTGAACAAACAAGTTTTATAAACTTCTAAGGAAAACATGTCATGCATGAAATTCCTTGTAAGTTAATGCAAGGAAATGTGTTGGTCAAAAATGACTAAGGACTAAGGTCATAAGTTGAATAAAATATTTTGTTTTATATCATCTTGAATAAGCCCTCTAACGGCTTAGTCTCGATGTGTAGAAATATTCAGAGTACATACTATGTCATTTCTTCAAGATGATCAACAATTATTATCAACTCTTTGTAAATTGGACATTCACTATAGTGAGAGAGACAGACACCCGGCCAGCCACTTAAATTGTGGAACATGTCTCATGTTCGTGGACATGTAAGGTTTGTTTCCCGGCCGCTTCATCTCACTATGCCGCTAGGATCCAACAAATTTCAAGACGATAATATCATGATCAAAAAAATTTTATGTCAAATGTGAAAGACAAGATTAGAAAAGAGGGAAAAGATAGAAGAAAGATGTAGTTGTCCTCTAGGCTTCATCTCCAGACTTGTAATATTCTCCTTGATGATGTCTTGTTTGAAGTTTCGATAGACTTGATAAATCTTCAGACTTGGTGGTTCTTGTATCCTCGAGGCTGGTCTTGGATTTACTTAGTCATCATGAAGTCTAACAGAAGGAGGGAGAAAAGAAAGAAAGAGGGAGCAAGACTTAGAAAATATTTGTCGGTTAGTCTTCATGAACTTCTTCTTGATTTTTCTTCTAAGTGCTTCTATCCTTGAAGATATTTATGAAGTCTTGTTTTGGCTAAGTCCTTCATTGGCCTTCTAGCTCCATGTTGAAATTTCCTAAGTGTCCAGTGCATAGCACTTTCACCAAAATACTAAGTTTGAAAATAATCCTAACTTAGAGAAAATGGGGGAGGAGTTTTCTTATGTGAAATATAATTACAAACTGAAATATGATATGCATGAAATGAAATTTTAAATCACAACAAACATAATACTAATTTTTGTGATATTTATAAAGTATGCAATGAGTTATCATTGCAATTTAATTAGTTTCTAATTTTGCAAAATATAATAAAAGGAATAATTATAAGATTAAAGTTTTCTATGATTAAATTTTTTTATAACAAAATTTTATAAATAGTGTTTAATAGACAGAGAGGATTTAAATAAGTTTTATAGCAATTGGATTTATTCAAGAATCATGTTTATATTAAAAGTTATGTTGAAAATATTCAAACTCTTCAATTTAAATAGATAAATATGAATTCATTCAAATATTACTCAAAAATATTTTATAACAGAGGCATCACACTACAAATATTCTAAAGTTTCTAAAACAATTTTATTTGCAATTGTTGAATTTACAGATTTAAAGTTATGACAAAAATACTCAAATTCACCATTTGAAATTTGAATATTTTAAACTAAGTCAAATTTGAAATCTAACAGATCTAAAATATTCTACATGTCAAGGGCTTTCCAAATATATAAAAATATTTGAATTTGGATAAACAGAGAAAAAGATATGATAGTTTGAATAAACAGGGGCTTTTCTACAAAAGTGCCTGATCTGTTGACTGGGCGCTGACTGGATCCAACAATAGCTGGATAAGTCATTGGATCTGGTCCGCACGATCTAGATCTAACGGTGCTAAACAGATCGTACCGATTCAAATAAAACAATAGGCATGAGCCGTTGGATCAAGATCCAACGGTCCAGATCTAACGACCAAACGCGGGCGGCGCTAGGTCACCGGAGACCTCGCCGTAGTTGCGCCCGTGGCGGCGTCACAACGTTCCTTACGTTACACGGTTCCCCGGGACGAACGAGTCTTACCAAAACAAAGAGGAGGTCGCGGTGGTCTCGATGGCGCAGTAGGAAGCTCCGGCGTGTCCCTCTCCTCCTTGTATCGCTCGCCGGACTCGGGGACCGCAGCGACCTGCTTCGGGCGGTGAAGAACACGACGCCCTGGTGCGTTGAGAGAAGAACAGAGGGTTCACGCAGATGCGCACGGAGAAGGCAAAGCGAGAGGAAGTGAACGGAGAGGTCGGGAGGTTCGGTACTGACCGAGAATAGAGGAGTTCGTCGACGGCAATGGCGGACGGTGGCGGCTTCAACTCGAACAGCCCGACGGCGATTGGGCTAGGGTTTTTGGGGGAAAACGAAGAGGAGGAGCTGGGGTATTTGTAGGGGGCACAGGAGGGAACGCTCGCGTTGATCACGGCTCGAATTTGGAAGGGGATCGCCGGCGGATTCCTCGGGCGCGATTTGGGCGGAGGTTGAAGACGACTTGGGCTGATAGGTAGGTCCCGCTGTCAGGTTATTTTCTTTTTCTTTTCTGTTTTATTTATTTTCATTATAACTTTTGATTTATAACTCCAAATGAGGTCAAACAAGTTTCTAAAAATTTGAAAAATTATTATCTTTGTGTTAACCAAGTTGTGGGAATGTTTTGAACATTTTTGAAAAATAATATTTCGAATTATTGATTAAATACAAATTTGACACTTAAAGTCAAATTTTAAATTATATTTTAATTATATCTTCTTTTGGCTAATAAAATTTGTAAAATACCCACATTCCAATATGTTTGAATTTAAGTTATTTAAACTCATATTCCAATATTAAATAATTTTTAGCTTTAATAGATTATTAAATATCATATTACAAGTATTTGTAATGGAAGGCGAAAATGTAATGTAATCATTTTTAATTCAAATTATGTTGTGCACCATTATATTTTATATTAAGATATATCATTTGAAAATTTTATAAACAACTTTGGAAAAGATTTTAAATTTAATTCTTTTCTTATATAGAATATATATTCATGAAAATCATTTTATGTTTTGAAAATAATTGGAATTCATTTTAAGCTAATGAAATGTTTATTTAGATAATCCATTTATTATAAAATATATGAAGTTATTAAAGTTATAAACTATAGGGTTGTAATTTCAACACTCAGTTTGAACTTAGTTGTAAGAATGAAAAACTATTTGACAAATAGATCATGTTTTAAATAGTTTAAAATGAACACTTGTAATTATTATTTTAATTTATGAATAGCTATGGCTATGTGGTTGGAATCATATACTTATGAGGAAACTATTGATTTCACGAATATGGTTTGAAGGTTTGTAAAACATTTTTCAATTTAGATATTGAGGTTTTAATAATTACAATGGATAATAAATTGTTTACTTGAAACAACTTTTGAAAATAAGGTTAAACTGAGATATTTGAAATATTAAACCTTTTCATCATGTTTAAATTCTTTTGTAGTTGGTTTTCTTATGTATTTTAATATTTTATTTTAATCAAAACAAAAGTTTTAAATTTTAGTGATTTTCAACGTTATAAACTGTTGGAATGTTACAAGTCAAGACCATAAGAATTATTAATATTTCAAAATGCATCAGTTTCCATGAAAGTCTTAATGCATTCAAAGTCATATTTTATACCTGTCTCCCTACCTTTGTCGTTCTCCCATGCTTCAGTATTTTCTTCAATACGATCAAGAAGATCCCACTTAAACTCATCATTACGAGTGAATGATCCAGCACATGAATGGTACATTTGAGCATTAATGCCTTCAATCACCCCCACGCTTGGGCAATACTTTCTCCATCATGATTCCAAAAGTTATATATGGAATTCTGATCTTGATGAATTTCACTTAGAGGATAAAATTTAGAATAAAAGAGAGGAACAATTTCCTCCCATCCAAGAGAATCCCTGTTCTTCAGCAGTTTATACCAATACGCAGCTCTGCCAGCAAGTGATATGGAGAATAATTTCTTTCTGACTTCGTCCATTCTAATACCTGCACACTTGAACAACTCCCATAATTCATGTAAATACATCAAATGATCACCGGGGTGGACAGTTCCATCCCCAACACAGCGGTTATTCATAACACGTCTAACAATTTTCATATGTATTTTAAATGGCACAATATCATCAGGAGTCGCCTCACGTTCTACCTCAGCAGCGGTAGAAGACTTCCCAAATAGGAAAGAAACATTTCCTCTCTCCATTATTAAGCAAATAAGGAGACAGAAATAAAAACTAAACTTACAGCTGAAGTTTTCCTTACCGATTCCTCTTACCAATAGCGCTTCACTCCCCGGCAACGACGCCAAAATATAGTCTTGATGACCCACAAGTATAGGGGGTGAATCGCAGTACTTTCGATAAATAAGAGTGTCGAACCCAACAAGGAGCAGAAGGTGTTGACAAGTGGTTTTGATGAGGATTTCACTATAAACACTAGCAGACAAGTTTTCAGTAGACTTTGATATAACGGAGAAATAAAGTGCGAGTAAATAGAGCGCGACCAATATAATTGCAGCGAGTGGCCCAATCCATTTGAGAGCAAAGGACAAGCCGGTTTGTTTACTTATGATGACCAAACGTTCTTGAGGACACACGGGATTTCTGTCTAGTGCGTTCGCTTCATATTTATGAATAATCTTTAGTGTTTAGATAAGTGTCGTGTGGGTGAAACTATGCTAATGCACCGCCCTTCCTAGAACTAATACATACTTATTATTATACCCCTTGCAAGCATCCGCAAATACAAGAAAGTAATTAAGATAAATCTAACCATAGCCTTAAACTCTGAGATCCTGTGATCCCTCGTGCATCGAAATACCAACGGGGGTTTAGGTTTGTGTCACTCCGGCAACCCCACAAATGATAACCGAGTACACGATGCATTCCCCTGGGCCCATAAAGGTGAAGTGTCATGTAGTTGACGTTCACATGACACCACAAGAAGAATGGCACCACAACATAAATATCAAAACATCAAATATTATTCAACATAGTTCACTACTAACATCTAGACTTCTCCCATGTCCTAAAGAACACAACGAGCTACTCACAACACGGCATATGGAACATGATCAAAGGTGATACACTGATGGATAACAATATGAACATAAACCCTAGTTCCACGGTTTCACTCAAAAGCATCAATAAAAATAGCAATCAACACCGGGAGATTTTCCCCTATCAAATGCACACAGTTCAGCCCTAGATGTTACAGCGGGAAAGGAGTGGATGGATGGAGATGAGGGCGTCGGCGGTGGAGATGGTGATGTTGGCGATGGTGCTGGAGTGCAGCTCAATGATGGTGACGATGGCGACGATTTCCCCCCTCCGGAAGGGAATTTCCCCAGCGGCAACGCAGCCTGCCGGAGAGCTTTTCTCTCTTTGTCTTCTCCGCCTCATGGTGGTTGCGGAGATGGTTTATGGACAACCTATGCTTTTTAGGTCTTCGGGGGGAAGAAGCACGCGAAGGGGTGCGCCAAGTGTTGGGCCAGGGCGGCCACACAACCTGCTCGCGCGGCCAGGAAGCCTGCCGCGCCACGGGATTGTGTGGGCCCCCTGGCCTCACCCCAGGCTCTCCTTTTTGCCTCCTTCATGAAATAAATCAAAAATAATTCCCAGATGTCCACTTTGTTTTTCTGGTGTTCCCAAATATTGTATCTTGATGATGCTTTTTCAAGAAGAATTCAGACTCCAGAGTTCCATCCCCCAATGATCATCAATCATGCAAAATAGATGAAATAACATAAGTATCATCGCTAAATACAAAATATATCAGTGAATAGCAGTAAATTATGATATAAAATAGTGATGCAAAATGGACGTATGTCAGACCCTGGATTCAGACGTCACAAAGAAGACGTACCGGTTACGCCACATAATTGGGAGCATACTCTGGTTACCAATCCCAGGAAAAAGCAGGCCGGCTCGGAATGGATCATCGGCCGACAGCTCGCTGGAGATCCCAACATCACGTATGTCTCGCGATTGCACACGAAAGAAATCCAAAATCCTACCAACTCGTATACTTCAAACATACATACACGGTATACAAATCGATTTGGAAACAGAATGGAAATCACATGATAAACCTAAGACACAAAGAAAGGAAATAAATATCCAAAGCTCTCACTGAGAAAATATAGCGAATATCACCAAGCAGAGGACACATGTCCCAACATTACATCATTCAGTGGAAACATGCCGGTCTGAGTACAAACAAGAAGCAAATAGTCTCAAGGCCGAAAAGAAAAGAGAAGGCCCATCCACGCGGTCCACCAGGAAGAAGACCAGGCGAACTCTAACTACTCGTCGTAGATCTCATAGTCGAACTCCACGTAGTAGCCACCCACCTGGTCGTATGGAGAAACCTCAACTGCAGAGAAAACCACAGCCCGCGAATGGGTCAATACACCGGAGCGTATCGAACATGCTAGAGCTAACAAGTTACAAAACTGAAACACTCCCAAAGTATGGGGTTAGGTGGACTTAGCGGCAGCAGCACTAGCAACCTAATAAATACACTCTACAACTTCCGTCTAAACTAGAGAGGGATAAGAGAGCGCATAAGTAACCAACTACAACTAACACCAATCATAACCCATTCTCGGATTAACCCCCTCAACCAAGTATGAGGAAGCAATTCGGGAAAACTCACACATTGAACAGTTTTAGTTACCATTTATTGTGAAGGTAATAATATATTACTAGTCAAGTTAATTAACAATGATTAGGTGTAAGTTGTCTATGACCTTATTAGCCAGCATCATCACCAAGTCGTCCATAACCGTGGACACGTATCATCGATAAGATTATACCCTGCAGGGGTGCACTACTGTACCCGTACTCGTTCGATCAATCCCAAAAAGCAAGCCAAAAGGTAGGGTATCTCAACACGACAAATTTCTTCTCTACAACTCATCCAGGGAACCGCATGATTGTGCGCACGGTTGCTCAGCCCCATACCCGGAACTTCGCAACACTCTAAGAACGTGCCACCCTATATGAGAATCGAATACTCCATCATCATGATATCGTTATGTAACCATATGCATGCATCAAATGGAAAGCCCGAACTACATACGGCGCCCTGGATAAGAAGTGGATTAGATCGAAGCCGCGGGGGGATCCATAGGGCCTCCCACAAGCGGTTAGTGCGCTAAAAATTTGATCCGAGGACAAGAACTGAGTTCCTAGGTGGACACTTAGCAGAACAAAGCACCTCGCAAGGCCTTCCGCCGGTGCCTTATATTTAATTCTAATTCCCAACAGAAGATAACATTTGATTAAAGTAGACATCCTATCATGCTAAGTATAAGTGACATTGGACAAACAGACTCGCAGAACGAACCTTAAGCATGCACTACGACTCGCAAGGCTAACAGATAAACATAAAACGGGTGATGGGATGTGGGGATAAAGCTGTATATGGCTGCAGGATAACACGTGATGGGATCGCAATTCAAGAATCTTAAACTAGGCTAGCGTAGATAAAAAGGCAAGGATGAAAACCAAACAGCCTATAACATGTTAGCACAATCTTGCCTGGCCGTTTTTGGCCTGGCACGAAAGCCGGAACCTCAGTATCGTAGGTATCGTCACGTCGTCGTCTACCCAGGGAAGAGCAAAACACAGACAAAGTAGGAAACATAATCAATACAAGGAAATGCGCAAACAATTGATGTTGCAATATGCTATGCGATGATTAGGTAACATTAAAGCGGGGATGAAATCCCGGCAAAATATTATGTTACAAGTTATTTGTGTAACCAAGAAATTAAATGTTGTTTAACATATATAGCATGGAATGGGTGATCTAATCAATTTAAATGGAATAGGAAATAAATAAATATTTGCCCAGCCTATTCCATATTTATTATTTAGGTGTAATTATTAAACTACACTAAGCATTTAAATAAATGATGCAAAATGGCATAAGAAGGCCATATTAATGTTCATTGCATTTTTCTGATATTAAAACATATAAAGATTATTTCATTTGGAGTTATGAATTAAAAGTTATTAGGATTTAAAAGCTAGGGTGGTTTCTGTAAAGTTCAGGGACCTGTCTGTGATAGAAAAGTATCTGGGAGGGGCTCCTGTGCAAAAAACAGAGAGCCAGGGGACTCTGTTTAAGAACTACATCGCATATATCTTCTCAGATCTTTTGTCACCGCACGCAAACCAATCCATAGCGGCTGACGTGCGGGCCCAAGCGCCACGCGGATGCTGACTGGGCATGAGGCGCGGTGCTGGCCCAGGCAGTCGCTGACATGTGGGCCAGGACTGTCAGTGGGTGCGCAAAAAATGGGCTTCATCCACGCGCCCGTGGTGACTCGAACTCAAATCGCGAACGATGGAATGCTGCGGCTCCGATAGCCAGTGGGATCAATGTGTGTTGGTGATAAGGTTGGGTTCGTTTTGTTTTTAACAGAAAAAGATGTTATGTTCGTCTGACGAAATTGAATGTTAGTGTTTCTGACGAAACTGAATTCGCCCGTCAGAGAGCAGTGGAGGAAGATCCTCGCCGGCGGCGACCTTGTTCGGGCGGCGCGGCAGCGTGCATGCGAGTGCGTGTGTGTGGCGAGGGGTGGCGGTCTCGTTTTTCACTCTCAGAAGCAAAGAAGGAGGCTCGGAGCCTCGTGTCCGTGTGCGACTCCGTGCGTTGCGTGCGTGTCCGTGGTGGAGTTCCTCCGGCACCGGCAAAATCCAACGAAACGGCGACGAATCGGAAGGGGGAAAGGAGCGAAGGAGATGCAGCTCACCCCGGGGGTGCTGGAGGCGAGCGGAGGGAGGCAGGGGACGATGAGGACGACCGATCGGTGCTGAGGAAGGAGCGGCGGGTGTTCGGCCGGCGTCGGGGCACAGGCTCTTGGCGCGGCTTGTCGTGGCTTCCGGGACGTCGAGGACGAAGAGGAGGAAGAGGCGTGGCTCCATGCGCGCGGAGCAGGTCGTGGACGCACTGGTCACGTCGGAGAAGAGCTAGTGCCCGTCTTGGCCATGGCGACGGCGGGGAGAGGAAAGAGGAACTAGGTTTAGGGTGTCGAGCTTTGCGGCGTGTTTATAGGAGATGGAAAGCAGAGGGGAGGCGCTCGGTGGGGGCAGCTCGCCGGCGTCTCCTCGCGATGGACACGGTGTAAAGCTGTATGGGAAAAGGAAGAAGACAAACATGAGGCCTGGCTTCGGGCTGGAAGATAGGCCGAATTCGGCCATGCTCGGCCAGAAAGGTGAGTCTTCTTATTTTTTTCTTCTTTTTCTTTTGTTTTTATTATTTTCTGTTTTGTATTTTTAAAACAAAATAGAAAAGAAAACATGATAAAAACTTTTGACAAACTTTTACAGTATCAAAATAGACAATTTAATTGACTGGTTTGAATATTTTGAAAATATTTTGAACCTTCACATTTGAATTTATTTGAGTTTGCATTTGAATTTAAATGTGGAATATGAATTTGAATGCAACCATTTAATTAAATGCAAGACAAATGAAATGATGCCATGATGTTTTTCTTTATTGCACAACCAAACATACATTCTAGGAAGGTTTTACATTTGGGATGATACAACACTCCCCCCTCAAACGAATCACGCCCCGAGATTCTTTATGGAGCAACGAAGAGGTTGGGATACTCGGCACGGAGGCGGTCTTCACGTTCCCATGTAGCTTCTTTGTCAGAATGATGAGACCATTGGACCTTGTACAACTTGACACTGTTGTTAGGGGTGCGACGTTCAGCTTCATCAAGAATGCGAATAGGTTGGTCCACATAAGAGAGATCTTCTCGAAATTCAATTGATCCATGATCAACTGCACGTCCTGGAACTTGGAAGCACTTCTTGAGTTGTAACACGTGGAAGACATCGTGCACTTTGGAGAGGTTTGGAGGAAGTTCCAGACGGTAAGCCAAATCACCACGCCTTGAAAGAACGTTGAAAGGCCCAACATAACACGGAGCGAGCTTGCCTTTGATGCCAAAGCGTTGCGTGCCTCTCAAAGGCGTGACACGAAGGTAAGCTTGATCACCAGGTGCATAGACCATGTCCCTGTGCTTGCTATCGTAATAGCTTTTCTGACGAGACAGGGCAATCTTCAGATTGTCACGAATGATGCAAACCTTTTCTTCAGCCTCCTGGATGATGCCAGGGCCATAGAATTGACGTTCACCAGCTTGAGACCAATTCAGAGGAGTTCTGCATTTTCGCTCATAGAGAGCTTCGAAGGGAGCCATGCCTAGAATTTCTTGGAAGCTTTTATTGTAGAAGAACTCAGCATACGGAAGGCAATCCTCCCATTTCATGCCAAAGGAGATAACACAAGCTCGGATCATATCCTCCAGAAATTGATTCACCCTTTCAACCTGTCCACTTGTCTGCGGATGGTAAGCGGTGTTGAACAGAAGTTTGGTACCCATGGCTTTCTGAAAGTTGTCCCAAAATTGAGAAGTGAAGATACTTCCACGATCTGAGCTTATTGCCAGAGGAACACCATGTAAAGGAACCAGTCTTGTCATATAGAGTTCTGCCAACTGACTAGCTGAGACTGTCTCTTTGACTGGAAGAAGTGAGCCACTTTGGAGAGACGATCAATGACAACAAAGGTTGCATCGTTGCCTTTCTTGGACTTTGTAAACCCATTAACGAAGTCCATTTCGATCTTGTCCCATTTCTACTCAGGAATTTGAAGTGGTTGAAGAAGTCCAGGTGGTCTCTGATGTACTGCCTTGAAACGACAGCAAACATCACACTGAGACACATAGCGAGCAATTTCATGCTTCATCCTGGTCCACCAATAGATTTTCTTGAGATCCTGGTACATCGTTGTGCTGCCAGGGTGGATAGAAAGCGGAGTATCAGGAGCCTCCTTGAGAATCAGCTCTCTTAAGCTGTCAAGCTTGGGCACTACAATGCGTCCTTAAAAGAGCAAGATACCCTTCTCATCGAGTGAGAAACTCCTGTACTTATCCTTGCCGATGTTGACATTGATATTCTTGACACAAGAATCACGCAGCTGTGCGGCGTGGATTTTATCCTCAAGTGTAGGAGTGGCAATCAAGTTTGCAAGATAACCAGAAGGAACCACTTGAAGATTGAGCTTTTTGAATTCTTTGTGTAGAGGAGGTTGGATGTCCTCAACCATGAGGTTGTTGCAATAGGACTTGCGACTTAGAGCATCAGCCATCACATTATTTTTGCCTGGAGTGTAAGAGATGGTGAGATTGAAATCTGAGAGTTTCTCAAGCCACCTTGTTTGCCTGAGGTTCAAATCTGGTTGAGTGAAGAGATATTTGAGACTCTTGTGGTCGGTGAAGATCTCACAACTGTGCCCCAACAAATGAGGTCTCCAAACCTTGCGGGCATACATGATTGATGCAAGTTCAAGATCATGTGTAGGATAGTTGAGCTCATGAGGCTGCAACTTACGAGATGCATAAGCCACAACTTTGCGCTCTTGCATTAGGACTGCGCCTAGTCCTTGAAGAGATGCATCACAGAAGATTTGGAAAGGTTTGGAAGTGTCTGGGCCAACTAGAACATGAGTAGAAGTGAGTTTAGTTTTCAAAAGATTGAAACTCTCATCACACTTTGGAGTCCAAAGAAACCTTTTATCCTTCCTAGTAATATCGATGAGAGGCTTTCGATTTTGGAGAAGTTCTCAACAAATCAGCGGCAATAGCTAGCCATGCCGAGGAAGCTCTTGACTTGTTTCACCGTTGTAGGAGGCCACCATTCAACAATGGTCTTCACTTTTTCTGGATCAACATAAATGCCTTCAGAAGAGATGACATGACCAATGTAGAATACTTTAGGAAGCCAGAATTCACACTTGGAGAACTTGGCGTAGAGACGATGTTCTCGGAGTTTCAACAAGATAAGACGTAGATGTTCTCCGTGTTCTTCCTCAGTTTTGGAATAGATAAGAATGTCATTGAGATAGACTTCCGTGAACTTGTCGAGGTATTCCATCAAAACAAAGTTCATGAGACGTGAGAAAGTCTCCGGAGAATTTGTGACACCGAAGGACATGATAGTGTACTCATAGAGACCATAACGAGTGGTGAAAGCTGTCTTTGCAATGTCTTCTTTGCGAATCTTGATCTGGTGATAACCTGACCTCAAGGCCAACTTGGAGAAAACCTTAGCACCCACGAGTTGATCGAATAGATTGTCGATGCGAGGAAGGGGATACTTGTTCTTGATGGTTTTCTTGTTCAGAGGACGGTAGTCAACAACCAGTCGCTCAGTCATGTCCCTCTTTTTGACAAACAGAGTAGGACAACCCCAAGGATAAGTACTAGGTTGGATGTGACCTTTACTTTCCAACTTTTCTAGTTGTCTCTTAAGTTCAGCCAGTTCTTTGGGGCCCATCTTGTAAGGATGTTTGGAGATAGGAGCAGTGCCTGGTTCCAGTTCAATAACGAACTCCACGGCTCTATGAGGTGGCATACCTTGCAATTCTTCAGGAAAAACATCAGGAAAGTCTCGGACCACCGGTATATGTTCCATAGCAGAAAGAGGATGAACATTGAGAGCGAAAAGCTGAGTTGAAGAGGTTTGGTTTGGAGATAGACAATCTGTCCAGAAGGATGAGAAAGAGTTACAGTCTTTGTGGAACAGTCTATCTTAGCTTGATTGACTTTCAGCCAATCCATGACTAGAATGACATCAATGTCCGAGTTACCCAGTAGGATTAGAGAAGCAGGCAACAAGTGACCTCCAATTTTTATTTGGTTTCCATGGCTCACCCTGGAAGTCTGCATCTGAGTTCCCGGAGAATGGATCGCGAGTGGAGTAGATAAGGGATCTAGAGGCAGCTTTGTTGTTTCAGCAAAGGTTCTTGACACACATGAATGAGATGCTCTAGTATCAAATTACATCTTAGCAGGAAAAGAGTTAACTCGCAGTGTACCCATCACAACTTCTGGATCTTCTTCTGCTTCCTGGGCGTTGAGGTGGTTCACCCTTCCACTCCTTGCTCTAGGCCTATTGTTGGGGAAGACAGGTCTAGCTGGAGCAGGTGCACGAACCATCGCCTGAGTTGGAGTAGTGCGAGGTGGTGGTGGAGGAAGGCGGTTATCAGGGCACTTGTTGGAGTAGTGGCCCTTTTGCCCGCACTTGTAGCAGATCACGTCGGGGTGAACGCTCGGTGGTCTTGGCGGTCCTCCAAAACACCTCATAGCTAGAGCCGGATTCGGTGGGCGAGGCGCGAGTCCTGGAGCTCCTGGCATGTAGGTAGCTCGTGCGAGTGCACTGTTGGGCACCCAGATGCGACGCATCTGAGCAGGAGCGGCTGCGTTTGAGGAGGAAGAAAAGTTGCTCTCACGAGAGTGCTTGCACGACTCCTCAAAGATCTTGCGCCTATGCTCCTCATTGAGCGTGATGTTGACGAGGTCCTCGAAGTTATCAGCCTTGACGAGGTTCAGCTTGTACTTGAGCGCGGGGTTGAAGCCCTTGCGGAACTTGGCAATCTTCTTGACCTTAGTGTTCACCTCATCTCCAGCGTAACTAGCAAGGCGATTGAACTCGCCGTTGTACTACATGACGTCCATCTTTCCTTGCGTCAGCGAGTTAAACTACTCGCGTATCCTGTCCATATGACCTTCTGGGTTGTGGTGGTGCAGGAAGGCTGTCTTCAAATCCTCCCAAGTGGTAACCACCTCGGGAGCTCTCATAGCCTGGAAGTTCTCCCACCATAAGGCAGACTTGCCCCTACGCAGATAGGACACGTAAGGCACATTGTCTTGCTCAGCCACATGGGCGATAGCAAGGGTCCTTTCCATCTCGCGAAGCATATCATCAGCTTCCAGAGGCTCACTGGGGGAAGCAAAGTTCCTTGGGCCAGACTGAGGAAGTCCTTGCCGGTCACACGTGCATTGCCTTCATTGCGATGCCCGTGGTTGTTCTGGTAGGCTTGATGCTCCGCCATTTGAGCCACGACTTGGGTTATCTGCCCAAGCAACTCAGTGATCGGTGGCGACTCACTGCCTTCCGCATTGCGGTTGTTCCTGGTGTTCGTCATCCTGGATACATTGGATATTAGAACAGCAACAAGATACGTAATGCCAGGGAAGAAAACACATGGAAAGTAGAATTCTTGCTCAAAAAACAGTTACAAACTGTAGGATAACAAGGATACAAGCTTCTCATAGAAAAAGATCACAGCATGACACTTAGTTAGCTATCAGTACAACCACCAAGGTTTCAGTACAACAAAGATAGCTAGTAGTACAAAGGAAGAGATACATCGTGAAGACTAGCTCGCACTTCCCTCGGAAGGCGAATCTATGTACCCCTCTGTGTTGTGGCGATGGATGTAACGGCGGTCAAAGTATGCGTGGTACTCCGGCACAACAGGAAGTATCTCGCAGAAGTAGGCATATGGCGTCTGTCTCCCCTATAACAGTGGTCCAACGTGGTCTGGAGAAGTAGTGAGCAGTGGACCACACTCTGGAGTGTGTCCGCCCACAGCAGACAGGCGACTCAGTGGTGGAAGCTACAACCTCGGGTACGTGTCCCGTGTGACGTTCCCCCTGTCGTACTGACCGAGGTGAGAGAGTGCCCGTTGAAGTTGCTCACCGACTGCTGCTAGCTTCAAGCATAGAGCTCTAGCAACTGTGTCCGAAGGCTGGCCAAACTGAGCGGTCCTGTCGAGAGCGTCGGTCTCGTACTGAGTGTCTGTGTAGAAGAAGTCTGGAACGTAGCAGAACCGAGGGTAGTTGAAATAGTAGTAGTCCCTGCGTAGAGTCACAGTTGCGTCATAAGCTGCCAAGTGTACTGGCATGTCCACACTGTAAGCTGCAGCCTCATACTTGTGCACAGTACCACGATCATCTCCCCTGATCCAAACTCTAGATCTGTGGAAGGTTTGTCCGAAATCCAACGGGGTCACAAACACCTGGTACTCTGGAAGCCAGCGAAACCCAAGATAGTCAACCATGCCTCTGGGAAGCCTCGGGAAACCGGTAGTCCGCTCGCACTGCATCATACGTACCACCTGGTAGTGCGCCATCTACATAGCAGTTTGAAGTAGAAGTGAGCCGCCGGAAACCAAAAGGATTGATTGCACATAATAGATTGTACAATGACAAGGAGATGATTCAATTGAAAGGTAGAACAACAACTGATTGATTCAAGAATGAAACTGAACGTAGCCGAAGAGGTTGATAACTGACAAAACAAAAAACAACCTTCAAACACCTGCAACTATGGTACTACGGAAAACCCAGAGCACGTGATGTCCTATTTTGAAATTTTAGGTGAGAAGGGAAAAACATTGTAGCACTTCCTTACCAGAAGAACAGGGAGGGTGGGTGGGGAAAAGAATAAAAGAACAGAATTCCTACTCTCACGTTTAATATTTTTCCCTGATAACTACAAAATATTTTCTAGACCCAAACAACGACCAGTAGAAGGGAACCTGAGGGCGTTTAGACTCTGATACCAACTGCCAGACCCTAGATTCAGACGTCACAAAGAAAACGTACCGGTTGGGCCACACAACTAGGAGCATACTAGGGTTACCAATCCCAGGAAAAAGCTGGCCGGCTCGGAATGGATCATCGGTCGACAACTCACTAGCAATCCCAACGTCACGTACGACTTGCAATTGCGGACGAAAGAAATCCAAAATCCTACCAACTCGTATACTTCAAACATACATACACGGTATACGAATCGGGTTGGAAACAGAATGGAAATCACAGGATAAACCTAATACATAAAGAAAGGAAATTAATATCCAAAGCTCTCACTGAGCAAATATAGCGAATATCACCAAGCAGAGGACACATGTCCCAACATTACATCATTCAGCGGAAACATGCCGGTCTGAGTACAGACAAGAAGCAAATAGGCACAAGGTTGAAACGAAAAGGGAAGGCCCATCCACGCGGTCCACCAGGATAAAGCCATGGGAACCCTAACTACTCGTCGTAGATCTCGTCGTCGAACTCCACGTAGTAGCGACCCACCTGGGCGTACGGAGAAACCTCAACTGCAGAGAAAACCACAGCCCGCGAACGGGTCAATACACCGGAGCTTATCGAACAAGCTAGAGCTAACAAGTTACAAAACTGAAAGACTCCCAAAGTATGGGGTTAGGTGGACTTAGCGGCAGCAACACTAGCAACCTAATACAGACACGCTACAACTTCTGTCTAAATTAGAGAGGGATAAGAGAGCGCATAAGTAACCAACTACAACTCACACCAATCATAATCCATTCTCGGATTAACCCCCTCAATCAAGTATGAGGAAGCAATTCGGGAAAACTAACACATTGAACAGTTTTAGTTACCATTTATTACTAGTCAAGTTAATTAACAATGATTAGGTGTAAGTTGTCTATGATCTTATTAGCCAGCATCATCACCAAGTCGTCCATAACCGTGGACACGGCTCATCGATAAGATTATACCCTGCAGGGGTTCACTACTGCACCTGTACTCGTTCGATCAACCCCCAAAAGCAAGCTAGAAGGTAGGGTATCTCAACACGGCAAATCTCTTCTCTACAACCCATCTAGGAACCGCATGATTGTGCGCACGGTTGCTCAGCCCCATACCCGGAACTTCGCAACACTCTAAGAACGTGCCACCCTATATAAGAATCGACTACTCCATCATCATGAGATGGTTATGTAACCATATGTATGCATCAAATGGAAAGACCGAACTACTTGCGGCGCCCTGGATAAGAAGCGGATTAAATCGAAGCCGCGGGGGGCTCCATAGGGTGACAAGAACTGAGTTCCTAGGTCGACACTTAGCTAAACAAAGCACCACGTAAGGCCTTCCGCCGGTGCCTTATCTTTTAATTATAATTCCCAACAGAAGATAACATTTTTTTAAAGTAGACATTCTATCATGCTAAGTATAAGTGACATAGGAGAAACAGACTCGCAGAACCAACCTTAAGCATGCTCTACGACTCGCAAGGCTAACATATAAACATACAACATGTGATGGCATATGGGGATAAAGTTGTATATGGCTGCATGATAACATGTGATGGGATAGCAATTCAAGAATCGTAAGCTTGGCTAGCATAGATCAAAAAGGAAGGATGAAAAGCAAACAACCTGTAACATGTTAGCAGAAGCTTGCCTAGCAGCTCGTGGCCTGGCACGAAGGCTGGAACCTCGGTATCGTAGGTACCGTCAGCAGGCACATCGTCGTCTACCCAGCGAAGAGCAAAACACCTACAAAGTAGGAAACATAATCAATACAAGGAAATGCGCAAGCAATTGATGTTGCAACATGGTATGCGATGATTAGGTCACATTAAAGCGGGGATGTAATCCCGACAAAGATTATGTTGCAAGTTATCTGTGTAACCAACAAATTAAATGTTGTTTAATATATATAGCATGGCATGGGTGATCTAATCAATTTAAATGGAATAGGCAATAATTAAATATTTGCCCAACACATTCCATATTTATTATTTAAGTGCAATTATTAAACTACACTAAGCATTTAAAATAAATGATACAAAATGTCATAAGAAGGCCATATTAATGTTCATTGCATTTTTCTGATAATAAAACATATAAAGATTATTTTATTTGGAGTTTTGTATTAAAAGTAAATAGCATTTAAAAGCTAGGGTGGTTTCTATAAAGTTCAGGGACCTTTCTGTGATAAAAAAGTATCTGGGTGGGACTCCTGTGCGAAAAATAGAGAGTCAGGGAGCTTTGTGCAAGAACTACAACGCATATCTCTTCTCAGATCTTTTGTCACCGCGCGCAAACCTAACCATAGCGGATGACGTCCGGGCCCAGGCGCCACGCGGACGCTGACTGGGCACGAGGCGCGGTGCTGGCCCGGGCAGTCGCTGACATGTGTGCTAGGACTGTCAGTGGGTGCAAAAAATGGGATTTTATCCACGCGCTCGTGGTGACTCAAACTCGCGTCGCGAACGATGGAATGATGCGGCTACGATAGCCAGTGGGATCAATGTGTGTCAGTGATAGGGTTGGGTTCGTTTTGATTTTAACAGAAAAAAATGTTATGTTCGTCTGATGAAATTGAATGTTAGAGTTTCTGACGAAACTGAATTCGTCCGTCGGAGAGCAGTGGCGGAAGAACCTCACCGGTGCGGCAGCGTGCGTGTGTGTGCCGAGGGGTGGCGGTCTCGTTTTTCACTCTCCGAAGCAAAGAAGGAGGCTCGGAGCCTAGTTTCCGTGTTCGACTTCGTGCGGTGCGTGCGTGTCCGTGGTGGAGTTCCTCCAGCGCCGGCAAAATCCGACGAAACGGCGATGAGTCAGAAGGGGAATGGAGCGGAGGAGATGCACCTCACCCCGAGGGTGCTGGTGGTGAGCCGAGGGAGGCAGGGGACGACGGAACGACCGATCGATGCTGAGGAAGGTGCGGCGGGTGCGCAGCCGGCGTCGGGGCAGAGGCTCTTGGCGCGGCTCGTCGTAGCTTCCAGGACGTAGAGGACAAAGAGGAGGAAGAGGCATTGCTCTTGGCGTGCGGAGGAGGTCGTGGACGCACTGGTCACGCCAGAGAAGAGCTAGCGCCCGTCTCGGCCATGGCGACGGCGAGGAGAGGAAAGAGGAACTAGGGTTAGGGTTTTGGGCGTTGCAGTGTGCTTATAGGAGAGGGAAAGCAGAGGGGAGGCGCTCGGTGGGGGCAGCTCGCCAGCGTCTCCTCGCCATGGCCATGGTATAAAGCTGTACGGGCAAAGGAAGAAGACAAACAGGAAGGTTTTCATCCCAGCTCGGCCAGAAAGTTGTACGCTCGGCTGGAAGATGGGCCGAATTCAGCCCAGCTCGGCCAGAAAGGTGAGTCTTTTTTTCTTTTTTTTCTTTGTTTTGTATTTTTAAAACAAAATAGAAAAGAAAACATGATAAAAACTTTTGACAAACTTTTATAGTTTCAAAATAGACAATTTAATTTACTGGTTTGAATATTTTGAAAAGATTTTGAAACTTCACATTTGAATTTATTTGAGTTTGCATTTGAATTCAAATGTGAATATGAATTTGAATGCAACCATTTTTATAATTAAATGCAAGACAAATGAAATGATGCCATGATGTTTTTCTTTATTGCACAACCAAACATACGTTCTAGGAAGGTTTTACATTTGGGATGTTACAACGTATCACAAACCAATGCATATACCAACGTTATGATGTCTAGTGTGAGATTCATTCGGGCATTACAACAATATACATAGACCGTTCCAACTGCATCTATGACTAATAATCCACCTTCCGGTTAGCGTCTGCACACCTTTCAGTATTAAGTTGCATGCAACAGATTATTGCCTTAAGCACTGTGTGTAAAGTAAGTAAGTAACATCATCCGTAGAGAAAGTACTACTGTTTTATCCCTAGTAGCAACAGTACATCTACAACCTTAGAGCTAGTTGTCACCACCCCATATTAAATAGAGACATGAACCTACTAGTGAGCATAAATACCCCCTCTTGGAGTCACAAGCATCTACTTGGCCAGAGCATACCCAAGTAACGGAGAGCATGCAAGATCATTAAATAGCACACACATGATATATTATAAAGCAATAACTTTAGTACTCAATATTCATCGGATCCCAGCAAACATAATATGAAGTATTGCATAACGGTGATCTTGATCATGATAGGCAGCTCACAAGATCTAAACTCGATAGCACAAGAGGAGAAAACAACCATCTAGCTACTGCTATGGACCCGTAGTCCAAGAGTAGACTATTCACGCATCAGTCCGGAGGCGGTCATGGCGACGTAGAGGCCTCCGGTGATGATTCCCCCTCCCGGCAGGGTGCCGGTGAGAAGTTCTGATCTCTCCCAAATTGGTGTTGACGACGGCGGCGACTCGGGGCCCGTAGAGGAAATAATGAACACCGTGCTAGGGTTTTAGTCTGGGGGTATATGTAGGCGAAAGGGCGGAGTTGTTGTCGCCCCGAGGGGCCCACACCTAGTCCTCACGCGGCTGGCTTCTAGGCCATACGAGCAGGTGGTGGCGGCACCTCGGTGGCCCACTTCGTCTCGTGTTCAGCTTTCTGGAACGTTCCAGATGAAAAACGTACTTTAGGAAAGAAATCGTCCAATTATGAGAATATTTCCTTAAGTACTTTTCTGAAACCAAAAACAACAGAAAACAGGGAACTGGCACTGTGGCATCTTGTTAATATGTAAGTCCCTGAAAATGCATAAAACTATATAAAATGCATAATAAACATATAATAACTTGGTATATTATAGCAAAGAACATAAGAAATTATAAATACGTTGGATACGTATCTACTGCTCATCGGAGCGCCGCTCGTCGGTGGCCGTCGCCGGGTGGTGTGGGGGAGGGGGTGGATTTGGATTTAGCTTTGGTGGGGGGTGTGTGGATAGAACGTTGTCTGGGTGACTGGGTGTTCAAATTATGTGAGTGGCTGGAAAATTCAAATTGAAGTGGGTTATCGGACAGGAGGCGGGAGAAGCTGGCAGGGTGGACGAGCGGGAAACTTTTGGGGATTTTGGGGCCCTTTTTCCGTGGAAAGTTTTGAGCTGGAAACAAGTAAAAAAACCCAAGCGATTTACACCTTCGACCAGCACCGAGATGGAGAAGAGGCATGAACTTTTTTGCTTGGTTGTGTTAGTTTGATACATAGGACCATACGTTTGTGAGGTTTTTGAAAATTTCATGTTGCAATTCCCAAAACCACTTTTCTTTGACCCTTAAACCTCATCGTTTGACAGTTTTGCGATATCTCATGAGATCCGTCCCGTTGGAGTGACTAATTAAGAAGTATCCTTCCAGTACGCATACGGCGACAATTGTATCCATCTGGACCCCCGTGAAACCCCTCCTTTCCCATCTAGGATTATCCAAACCACTCCTAACGTCATCTGACCCTCGTGCAAACCTCCCAGCCATGCATCTAGGAGTATTAGTAGCACTTTTAGGTCATCCTAAAGCACATGCGACAATTGTAGCCATCTGGACCCCCTCCTTGCCTTCTAGGAGTATATATCCGGACCCCTCCTTATTACGACATCTGACCCTCGTGCATCCTCCAAACCATATAGGAGTATCAGTGCACCTTTTAGTCATCCTAAGCATGTGCGACAAATCGTAGCCATCTAGACCCCCGTGGACCGATCGCTCCTGCCATCTAGGAGTATCCAGACCCCTTCCTTACGTTATCTAACACTCGTGCACCCCTCCTGGCCATCTAGGAGTATCGGTAGGACTTTTAGGTCATCCTAAAGCACATGCGACAATCAGTTCGAGAATAGAGTGATGGATTCAAATGAGCATAAGTAATTAAAAAATCAAAAAAAAAACCATGGCACAATGTTGTTATATGTGACATAGTAACTATAAAAAAAATATAAGCATGGTTATGGATATTTGATTGAAAACTATTTCCACAAAAGACTATCTTGTACATAGTTATCTAGAGTTCGAGAATAGAGCGACGGATTCAAATGAGCATCAGTAATTCAAATAAAAATCAAAAAATATAAACCAGGGCACAATGTTGTTATATGTGACATAGTAGCTACAAAAAAAATATAAACATGGTTTATGGATAATTGATTGAAAACTCTTTCCACAAAAGAGCTATCTTGTACATAGTTGTCTAGAGTTCGAGAATAGAGCGATGGATTCAAATGAGCAAAAGTAATTAAAAAACCAAAAATATATAAACCACGGAACAATGTTGTTATATGTGACATAGTAACTATTAAAAAATATAAACATGGTTTATGGATATTTGATTGAAAACTCCTTCCACAAAAGAGCTATCTAGTATATAGTTGTCTAGAGTTCGAGAATAGAGCGATGGATTCAAATGAGCATAAGTAATTAAAAAATAATTGAAAAATATAAAACCAGGGCACAATGTTGTTATATGTGACATAGTAACTATAAGAAAAAATAAACATGGTTTATGGATAATTGATTGAAAAATCTATCCACAAAAGAGCTATCTTGTACACAGTTGTCTAGAGTTCGAGAATAGAGCGATGGACTCAAATGAGCATAAGTAAATAAAAAAAATCGAAAAAATATATAAACCAGGGCACAATGTTGTTATATATGACATAGTAACTATAAAAAAATATAAACATGGTTTATGGATAATTGATTGAAAACTCTTTCTACAAATGCAATATCTTGTATACATAGTTGTCTAGAGTTCGAGAACATAGCGATGGATTCAAATGAGAATAAGTAATTCAAAAATATCGAAAAAATATAAAACCAGGGCACAATGTTGTTATATGTGACATGGTAACTATAAAAAAAATATAAACATAGTTTATGAATAATTGATTGAATACACTTTCCACAAAAGAGCTATATTGTACATAGTTGTCTAGAGTTCGTTGAATAGAGCAATGGATTGAAATGAGCATAAATAATTCAAAAATTCATCGAAAATATAGAACCAGGGCACAATGTTGTTATATGTGACATTGTAACTATAAAAAAATAAAAACATGGTATATGGATAATTGATTGAAAACTCTTTCCACAAAAGAGCTATCTTGTACATAGTTCTCTAGAGTTTGAGAATATAGCGATGGATTCAAATGAGAATAAGTAATTCAAAAAATTAGAAAAATACAAAACCAGGGCACACTGTTGTTATATGTGTCATAGTAACTTTAAAACAATATAAACATGGTTTATGAATAATTGGTTCAATACACTTTCCACAAAAGAGCTATCTTGTACGTAGTTGTCTGGAGTTCGAGAATAGAGCGATGGATTCAAATGAGCATAACTAATTCAAAATAAATTGACATATTAACTATTTTAAAATATAAGCATGGTTTATGGATAATGTATTAAATACTCTTTCCACAAAAGAGCTATCTTGTACATAGTTGTCTAGAGTTCGAGAATAGAGCGATGGATTAAAATGAACATAAGTAATTCAAAAAAATCGAAAAAATATATAACCAGGGCGCAATGTTGTTATATGTGACATAGTAATTATAAAAAAAACATGGTTTACGGATAACGGATAATTGGTTTTGTGTCATACCTATATGAGTTTTATCTGTCTGTGCCATACCGCGCTATTTCTCTGTTCTGTGCCCTACTTTCTCAAACAATAGATGCTTCTGTCTGGTCAATGGTTGACATTGAACTTTTTGGCGGGACCCATATGTCATAGATTTAATAATTTCAGGAAAACGTTTGGATTTTCTGTAACAACCCAAATTTTGGAAGCAACAAAAACTTAATTAATTAAGACCCAAAATTCTAAACCAACAAAAACTTTTTGAAATGTCTTGTAATGGATGTGTTTTCTTATTTATGCTATGTTTGTCATGTTGTGTTTTGTTGTTTAAGTTGATGCTTTCTAATTTACCAACTGCTAAAAAATCAAACAAGTTATAATATGATCTCTGAGGTCAAGGTCATGGCAAGTAAAAAAGTGCATGCATCTTCTCTTATCCTATTTTTGAGAAACTCTATTTAACATGATGCTTTAATTTTAGCAACTGCCCAAAAGGCCTAATATATGAGAAAGTAAAATTATTTCCATAACAGCATATCTTTGCAGAACTATAAAGAACTATATAAGAAATCCTATTATATTTTGATCTCAATATGTTGCAAGTATTAGCAACCCTCTTGTCTAAACTCCTTATTTGTTAGTCCTTGGAAATCAATTCCAAAAATGTGTGTTTAATTCTATTCCTACCAATAAAATACCCTGTCTTGATTTTGTTGATAACCTCCTCTCAAATATTTCTGATTTATATTAAAAGTATGGTTAGTGATCCAATTGTGTGGGTGTTTTATCTATTTGATGTGTGCTTCATTTCTTTGCCCTGAGTGTGTTATTTTTATGAGTGTTCATGTGATGATTGATTTTAGCAACATTTATTGCACATCATTTAATTTGGTATCTATAATATTTGATTTGTTTGTCTTGACTGAGTGGAATGTATTACCTCTTATAGAATGGTTTTGTGTTGATGTTTACAAAATTTATATTTTATATAGATAGAAATTCAATCTTCCCTCTGGTTAATTTTTTGCATTTCTTTAGCATGACAAATGGATTTAAGTTGATGCATTTCTTTAGATAGAAATGCAACTCAACCAACCTCAACCATATTATATCTACAAGCTCTCCATAATGCTATTTAAAATATTCAAAAATAATTAATCACTAATTGTTTCTTGAGTTGAATGTGTCATCTTAAGGTGACCATATCTGGGTTATAACATAGCTACTTGCCATTTTTGTATATGGTTGTTATCAAACCCCTTTGACCTAAACTTTTTAACAGAATGTTAAACCCTTATGCCCTCTCCCCAAACCATCTTGTGTTATATTTTTTCTGTCAAGGAGTTGAATAATCCATCTTAGCAAAGTAGCCTAATCCTTATTTTCCCAAGATTGTATTTAACTAAACCTACCGCTCTCCTCTTGTCCATCATGTGTTTTTGGGTGTGCACTGGACCTCCACTCCTCTGGAACCTCTTAGCACGATTTTTGTCAAACCCTAGCCCTCCTTTTCTTCTTGTCCTTTTCTTCTTGACATTCGGTCGAGCACCCTGGGGGTAGGAGAGACCACTCCCTTACTCCAACCCCTCCAACGGTGCTGCGACGTTCACTAGGCTCCAAGTCGTGCCCATGGGTACTCATGATGGTCTCCACCGCCCTCTCTCGCCCAATCCCCTCCATGTGCTCTCTCTCCCTCTGTCGGACACCACACGGGAATAAGGAGCCACAGACCCTCTCCTTCTCTCTCGCATTGCCCATTCCACTCCTCCACTCTCACTATCCCACCCTGAGTCTTGCCTCTCGAGCTCTCGCTCATTCCTGCTCAAAATCGTCGAAGAACAAAGTTCGGGACCGAGCTCGTTCATGCAAGCTCACCTACGACTCCGCCCTCTTCCTCCTCTCCTCTCAGCACCATATCGTTACCCTCCCCGTGGTCTATCCCATTGACATTGTCGTATGGTATCAGACTCACCGGAGCAGTCATGACCTCGACGTGCCCGTCGCAGGCGTCCTCGGCGTCCTCACCTTTTGGGACCTCTCTGGCAGGAACTGTGGCCACCCCTCGTCTCCCCTTGCCTTCCGCATTCACCCGCACCCCTCTCATTTGACCCATGAGTCCCCTAGGTGAGCTACCGAGGCCGCCCCCTTCTTATCTCTCTCTCTCCTGCCGGTTTCCTCTGGCGTTCCCGTCCCAAGGAAGGAGACGACCAGGAGGCGTTGATCTTTGGATCAACGGCCCAGGTTTGAAGAGCCCTGATCTATTCTTGGCCAATGGATCTGAGATCCACGGCCGCGCAGCCCTTCGCTCGCACGCGCTGAGGCGTGGGCCGGTCCATCTCCGCTCGGCTCGGCCCGGCCAGATCCAGCCCGTGTTACTTATCCAAATTTTGGGTTAAATCTTTTTCCTGCTTATTTTCCATAAATTTTAGTGGTCTAGCTTTAATTCGTTCCTGGAAGATTTACTTATCCAAATTGTTTGATTCAAATTGTTTTGAGTAGCTATGAGTTTTCTTTACCATGTGGCACTGGCCCTGCTCAAAAATATATTTGTATGCTCATGTTATGTTCAATCTTGTAAAAGTGGAATTTTCACCATTTACTTAATAACTTAAGTTTTATAGATATAAAATTAGAAAACTTTTGTTCTATGGAAAGCCAGTGAGAATTCCTACCTATATATATAAGCCTTGCATGCAATAGATGTTTATAACTAAACTTCTATCATGTTTAAGTTTGACACCAGTACCACTTTGGGGATTTTTTTATTTAGTAATAAAAATACTTTTTGGAGTAAATCCAATTGCATGTGGTAGATATTAGTATTAGCTATCATATCCTAGATTGGTAGAATTTTACATCTTATATTTTGCTCTTGGTAGATTATTTTCCAAAACAATAGGTTATTACACTTTAAAATGGATATTCTTATTTTCTTTTATTTGCATGTACCTAGTTTTACTTGTTTGTGCTTAATATTTTTATGCAAATTGTGTAGGATTATTTTTGTGTAGTACCTATGCATTTTGTTTATCATGCAAAGTTGGATTTCTCGAAAAATAAATCATAGCTTGTGCTGCACACTATTAATGGTTCCACTAAAACTGAAATATATGGAGCTAGGAGTGTCTAAATTGAGTGAATCCAATTTATTCAGAAATCTTAAAGAAATACCTATCCATAAAAATTAACCTTGCATACAGGAGATTCCTAAAACTGAAGCTACAATCTTGTTGGTTTTGAGACTAGTAGCATTTGTATGATTTTTAACTCATGTTCGGTAATAGATTTTGATGTAAATATAATTTCGCTGTCTTTCTATACTTACTAGGAGTACTGTGGTAGAAGGATTTACTTTTCTAAACCGTATTCTAGGAGTTATGCATTTTCCAACTAAACAACACCAAGATAGCTATTTAAATGAATTAATTATATTCTCTGTTTTTAGATACTATGAATCTTGTGTTTAAACTAAATCAACCTTGGAAACCAGAACTTAAACTCAACCTTAATACTTGTTTTTAATACAGTAGTAGTGTTGTAGTGCATTGTTTGTTTGTGTTTAGCAAAATTCACTTTGTGCCTAATTACAACACTAAGTGTTTTCAGATGTTTTGTTGGTAGTTGTATTTGTGTGTTATGTTTTTATCCAGTAAGTGGTGATATTTTAAAATGCTTGATGTTTGCTTGTTTACTTTAGATTGTTCTCAACACGCTCCTTTGTGGTGTTTTGTTAAATCAGCCAACTACACCTTTTTAGTTTTAAATCAACAACTTGTGTGAGCAGTGGTGTTAGCCTTGCATAACCCTAATAAGTTTCCTAAAAGTATTGTTATGTCATTCACTAGTTAGTTTAACATAGGTCATCTTGTTTCCCGGGTGTTGCACTAAATTTACTTAGGTATTATGCGTATGGATGTGACTTGTGTTAAATGCTATTAAGTAATTGTTCGTGCTTTGTAATGATTGTTGTATGGTTTGTTTACTTCAAGATTTGCTGTCAACACTTGTTTACTATGTGATTGTTTGGTTTAATTGTTGAAGTGGTATTAATTGCAGTGTCTTATTAAATAGGCTTAATGCACCTTTTTACCTCTTAGTCGTAAACTTGTTTGGACAGTGGTGTTACCATTGTTGGTCGCTTAGTTAGTTGATAGTAGGTGTTTCTTGAGCTAGTAACATGTTTGCATGTGAGTGTGCTCAATGCTAGTGTTAATGTTAATATTTTCTTGTGTGATTAAGATACTTTTGTCTGGAGTATTTCCTGTCGGGTTACGACTCCCAAGAATCGGGGGTAGTCACTTCCTGAAGAGTAGTTCGTAAAGGGGGTTGAACACGGAGGTCAAGACCCTCGAGGGGCACCACGACGTTGCTCGCCGAACCCGAAGACGACACGCTCACGACAGAGATAGACACCAGCCTTTACCCAGGTTCACGGCCCTCGTGAGGAGGTAAGACCGCTACTCCTGCTTGTCTGTAATAGATGATGGAGGTTACAGTACAGTGGAGTTTGCCGGAGGCCCCCTTGAGGCAGTTCTTGCCTGGGGAGGGAAGCGATGGTATTCTTCCTCCTCCAGCTAGAGGCTATCCTAACAAGTTACTAGGGTTTACAAGGGTTGTAGCACGCAAAGAGCCGACCTTTGCTACGATGGATGTCTTGTCCCTTTTATAGGCCCCTCTAGCGCTCTCCTTAGGCTTGGCCTTCAAAGTGGCTCCCACACGGCAGAGGCACGGTGGAGTTGGAGTCCACCGTGGTCCGTTTGTCCATGGACGAGGTCCATTGTTGATAAAGGTGGGCACGGTGGCCGACAGGCGGCCGACCGCGTTGTACTGCCCGCAGAGAGGGCAGTCTCTGAGGTGGAGCCCGCGATGACGTTCTCCGTTGGAGGGTTGCGCCGTCCACCTGCTTTATCGCCAGGGTAGAAGGTTCTGGCAGTTGTGCAGCAGGCGGAGCCGCTTTATTGACCCCTTTATTACCAAAATGGCAACGGGGGTGCTTGCGTCACCACGTGGGCGTGGCAGGGGCCATGTGTGTCTTGCCTTACTTCCTTGGCCGCGACGTTTCCCTTCAGGCCCGAGGAGGCCTGAGGGGGTTCCTGTTGGATTCCCTTGAGGCGCGCTAGCACCTCGGGAGGGTCCCTTGAAGCGAGGGATCCTCTGAGGCCCTCGTTTCCTCTTCAGGCCCTCGAGGGGAATTGTCCCTCGAGGGTCCCGCCAGGCGGTGATGCCTGGTCCTTAGTCGTTTCATCTGACTGGCCTGTGTGCGAGGCCTGAGGGGAATGGGCTCTCGCCATACCCAGTTCCCACTGGGCCGACAGTAGCCCCCGGGCCCATGATGGGCACAGTTGAGCCCATGGGCTCAGGCGAAGCATCGTGGCCCCTTAGTGCCCAGCCGACCCGAGCCACCCGACACCTGGACGAATAACGACCTCGCACGATCCGGGGCGCGAGTCGTGGGGGGTCCCACCACGTCCCGGTAACTGCTCCTCGAGGTGACATAAAGCGCGAGCGAGGCCACAGGGAGCCGTTACAGTTTCCAATTCTTCTCGCAGAAGTTTCCGCTTCCCAGAGCTCTCCGCCTCCGCTCTCTCCTGCGATTCTCTCTTCTCCGTCTCCTTCAACCTTCCGCGCCCCCACTGATGAGCCTACTCAAGAGCAAGGGCAAGGCCGCCGCGGGGTCTCCTCCCAGGTGGAGGCCCCTGAGACCGTTGTGGGCGTGCGTGTCAATGAGAAGGCGCTCGCCAAGGTCCGGTACCTGGTGGCGGACCGGACGAATGAGCATGGCGCCACTGCCCTGAAGCCGGCGGCACACGGGAAGCGCCCACACGGGTTCTTCCCGATCTTCCAGCATTGCCTTGCTGCGGGACTGGTGCCGCCCTTCTCGCCGTCCCTGGAGGCGGTGCTGGCGTTCTACAAGGTGCAGCTGCTGCACCTGCACCCCAACTCCGTCCTCATCCTCGCCGTCTTCGCCTACATCTGCGAGGCGTACCTGGGCCTGGAGCCCACGGTGGGGCTGTTCCGGTGCTTCTACGCGCTCCGGAACACGGCGAAGAACGAGCGCTCTGGGTGCGTCTCGTTCCGCATCGTCAACGGCATGGGGAGCGTCTACATCCCCATGTCTTGGAGCGAGGGCAAGGCCATCACTTCGGTGACGAAGAAGGTAGACGACTTCCGTCATAAGTGGTTTTTTGTTGGGGTGGAGCGTCCCTGCGCATTCCTCGAGGTCCCCGACGAGCCCCCGGTGAAGAAGTCCCATTGGGGCAAGGCCACCTTCAACGACGCAAGGAACGTGAGCTTGATGGGGCGCCTCAGCTTCTTCCGCGAGGAGGGCCTCACGGGGCAGATGATTGTGGCGGACTTCGTGACGCGCCACATCGCGCCCCTCCAGGCACACTTGGTCCCCATGTGGATGTACTCGGGGCCGAGCTATAAGATGCGGCTCCACGTCGAGGACAACAATAAGGACACCATAGAAAACATCCTCTCTGCGCTCTTCGTTAATCCATCGGTGCTTGCCGAGGATGAGCTCCCCGCGGCGCTCCGGGCCCTTCACCAATACAACATGACGGAGCGCATGGACCTCCTGGAGGGGATGCCTCCGTCACCCCGACAGGCCAGGCGGACTTCGAGGTGCCGACGCCGGCCACGCGGGGAGCGGAGGGAGACGATTCTCCCTCGGCCTCAGGAGCTGGCCTAGGTGAGGAGGAGGCCGCGGCAGGGGAGGTTTCCTCCTCGATGGCCGGGCCATTTACTGACGAGATTTGTGATATCTCGTCAGGCGATGAAGACACCTTCGTGGTGGCGCCCTCGCGCCTCGTGGAGGAGGAGGTTGAGGAAGAGGAGGCCTCTGACGCGGAGGCCTCTCCAGGGAGGCGCGGGCCCCGCCCCAAGGCCGTCGTGGGCCGCTTGGGGGTGAGACCGTCTGATGTCCCCTCGAAAAGGAAAGCGGTGACGCCGCCAGCAAGGCCTGCTTCCAAGCCCTTCCCCTCATGGCGCTCAGGAGGCTTGGCGTGGGTCGACGCTGGCGCCCCCCCTTCAGGGTGAGTTTTCTTGATGTTGGATCGTTTGCCTTTAGCTTTCTCTTTCACTTTAACCTTTACTGAAGGTCCTTTCTTGGGCTCTTGTCAGTGATCTAGTGCCTGCGAAGCGTCTCCAGCTTCGCAAAGCGGCTGATGTGAAGAGTGCTACGGCCGGGGCAGTGGATGAAGAGGCCGCGAGGCCTGTGGAGATGGCTTCCACGGGCCCCCTTGAGGGGGTGCCTCAAGCGGGGGCGGCTGCGCCCCAGGCGGGGGCGGCAGGGCCTCAGGTGGAGGAGGGCGCGGCACGCCCAGAGGCACCTGCCCCGCCCCCCGAGCCTCTGGTGGTGGAAGGCTTGATGGAGACAACTCCCGCGCCGCCTCGCGCTCCTACTCCTGCTCGCGCGGCTACGCCTCTGCGCGAGGCCACTCCACCGCGTGAACAAACACCGCCGCACGTATTGACGCCTCCGCGCGTGCCTAACCCGCCGCCTGCGGCCACTGCTCCCGTGCAGCCTGCAAGGGAAGCGCTCGAGGCAGCACCAGGCACATGCGGACCTACTGGGGGAGATGCTTCCTCGCCTCCTCGTCAAGCTGTGACCGAGGAACGCCCTGCAGCTGCAGGGCCAGAAGAGGATGCCGGCGCGGGCACAAGCGAGGCCTAGGCTAGCCCCCGAGCTTTCCCCGAGGCCGGGCCCGCGAGACTCGACGCCGGTGCCGGGCCCTCCTCGAGCCAGGAGCTGGTCCTCCGCGGCTGGGACTGGAGCACGGGGCGCCGCGAGGTCGCCTTCGGCCTCGTGAGGGAATCCTTGAAGGGCTTGGAGGCGCACCTCGCCCTCGGGGACATATGGCTTGCTCGGCAGCAGGAGGAGCTGGCGAGGTCGTGGACATCCTTCCACGCGGCGGTCGAGGCGCATCGGCTGGAGGATGCGGCGCTGCAGGCCGCGCGTGAGGAGGCCACCCGCCTTGCCAAGGAGGTCCGCGAGGGGGCCATCCGCGACGCCGCAAAGCTCCTCGAGCCCCTCCAAGCGGAACGTGACGCCGCAGCGGAGCTCCTGCGCCAAGCCAAGGCGGAGCGCGAGGCGATGGAGGGCTCGCTGGCGCAGAAGCGCCGCGAGTTGGGCCAGCTGGAGACCCAGCTGCTCTCCGCCCATCAGGCCGCGCAGGTCGCTCTGGAGGACGACCGCAAGGGATTTTCCGAGCGCGAGCGACAGCTGGCCCTCAAGGAGAAAGAGTTGCTGCAGCGCGAGGAGCAACGGCTTCAGGCGGAGAAAGACTTAGCCGCCCTGCACGAAGTCCTCGAGGAGCGCGAAGGAGACCTGGCCCAGGCGATCTCGAAGTACGACGAGAACGTCGCTGCCCAGAAGCTCGCTTATGAGCGCTTCGAGCGGCGTTTCGCCGAGAAGAAGAAAGAGGCCGATGACGCCCTCGTGGAGCGCGAGAAGCAATTCCACAAGTCCACCTCTCAGAGTACCGCGACCTGGCGCAGACGCAGGAGGACCGCTTCAAGGTCAAGCACGCCGCGGATGCTCGGCGGATCGCCGAGCTCGAGACGGCCAACTCCAAGCTGGAGGCTCGCCTCAAGCGCGCCAATGATGGCCATCACCGAGCGGAGGATGCTCGCACCGAGGCAGTCCACAACCTCAACTCCTTGGCCAAGGATGTGGAGGAGCAGGTGGCCCCGGCGATGGAGCGGGCGGCGGAGGCCTCGGACTCTGCCCAGGCGGCTCGCGCGCTCTCGAAGCGGCGTGACCGTATGTTCGAGGCGCTGGTCGCTCGTGGCAACGAGCTTGCCGCGCAGCTCGGCGCGGACGCGCCGCATACTGACGTCCGAGGCCGTGGCGACGCTGCCATGTACCTGGTCTACTTCGACCAGCTCTTCGAGGCGCTCGAGGGTCCCGTCGCCGAGCTTCGCGAGATGATCGAGGACGAGAGCCGGCAGCTCCTGGGGGTGGTTGTTGACCGCATCTTCACCAACCTCAGGCTCCTCACGCCAGGCTTTGACCTCTCCTCCGTGACAGAGGGTGCTCAAGGCGAGGACGCGCAGCGGGTCTCCGGTTCCCTCCGCGAGCAAGTTGACGCCTTCTGCAACCGCTTCAAGCGCGCGGAGGCTGCGGCTGAAGACAGCGAGGAGGAGGCCTGCTTTGCCGAGGCTGAAGAGGGTGCCGCGGAGGAGGTCCAAGGCGGCGCTGCTTCCCCCTGAGCCTCTTCTTATTGCGCCTGTGAGCGCTTGTATCCGAAACAATCGTGTGTTTAGATTTCTTAAGACCTTTTGGCCTGTAATATACTCTTTATTGCTGTTTGATTCGAGCTTATTTGCCCCCCGTGAGGTATCTTTGGACTCATCTTCATGTCTATTTGTTCTCTGCGTCGGTAGGTCCCATGTATTTGGGCCATGACTCCACCACTTCGGTATGCAGGAGCAATGACTCCGCAAGGACGGGGGGAGTTTAGGCCTAGGAGAGGTAAGAGCCCTGAGTCGCGATGCTCAAGTGCCCCCCTTAGACGTGCGAGTAGTCCATGAAGCGTAAGGGAAAGCGAAGTCGCTTGAGGGGCAAACATGCTCTAGGGGGAGAAAACGCTCTGAAGTCGTGGGTGCGAGACTTAGCTTCTCGAGGTTATCGCCTTGCAGAAGCTTTTCGCCTGGCGAGGTTACCACTTGAGGGGTCGCTCCCGGATGCCCCTTCAGGCTCGTGGGGGATTTTTTCCCTACAGATATTAGAGGGGCGAACCCAAACGCTGGAACAAGGTTCAAGGGACTCGCGCGCGCTTATAGTTCCCCTCAGGCGTTCCTTGCGAGGAGAGTAAGTACCAAGGTCCTCTGTAGAGATGGCGTGTTTGTGGGACCTTGCCCTCCAGCCAGAGCTCAGACTCTTGGATTATGCAGTGCTGCTGGTGTGTCATTTGAGGCACTGGCACCGTACTCAGCCCCCGCTCACGAGGTACGCATGTGGAGAGATATAAGCGCACACTTCAACAGAGTAATGCGAAAATTAAACTCACCAAATACATTACAAAGCGGTGCCGAGGCGCTACGTTCACTTGGGAACGAAACTGAGTCATTATGCTTCGGGTTGCCAAGTTAATGTTTTTACCATGTCGAGCCATGGGGACCACCCATTAGTGGCAGAGACTCTCAACGGCCTGAGGTGGCTCGTTAAATGGAGAACTCGGAGGGTTTCCCCTCGAGAGAAGCCTTTGGAGCTTGGAGGTTTAAGCCGTGAGCTTTTAACCTCTAGAGACAAAGATGCTTGGAGGTTGAGCCGTAGGCTGCCTCTTCCGCTAGAAGTCTCGACGTGACAATGATCACGGGCGTGACAATGATCACGGTTGCATTTGTTCCCTTAGGAGAAAAAAATGCTTGGGAGGTTTAAGCCGTGAGCTTTTAACCTCTAGAGACAAAAATGCTTGGAGGTTGAGCCGTAGGCTGCCTCTTCCGCTAGAAGTCTCGACGTGACAATGATCACGGGCGTGACAATGATCACGGTTGCATCTGTTCCCTTAGGAGACGAAAAATGCTTGGGAGGTTTGAGCCGTGAGCTTTTAACCTCTAGAGACAAAAATGCTTGGAGGTTGAGCCGTAGGCTGCCTCTTCCGCTAGAAGTCTCAACGTGACAATGATCACGGGCGTGACAATGATCACGTTTTTAATTTGTTCCTTTAGGAGACAAAAAATGCTTTAGGGGTTTAAGCTCTGAGCTTTTAACCTCTAGAGAAAAAAATGCTTGGAGGTTGAGCCGTGGGCTGCCTCTTTCGCTAAATTCCTTGACGTGACAATGATCACGGGTAGAACTTGCGTAGGTGCATGATGTTCCATGGATTCTTGACGGGGACGCCGTCTTGCGTCTCGAGGCGAGCCGCGCCAGGCCTGGCGATGTAGGTGACCCTGTAAGGGCCTTCCCACATCGGGGGCAGCTTGTGGAGGCCTTCCCTGGAGAGGATTCGCCTGAGGACGAGATCGCCTGCCTCCAGGATGCGCGAGCGCACGTTGCGGCTGTGGTAGCGTCTCAGGTCCTGCTGGTATTTGGCCGCCCGGAGGGCGGCGTGGCGTAGTAGCCCTTCAAGGAGCAGCAGGTCGTCGTTGTGGAGGTCCTCTTGCTGGTCCTCGTTAAAGGCAAGGACCCGTGGGGATCCATGTTTTATTCTCTGTGGGGAGGACTGCTTCAGCTCCATAGACGAGGGTGAATGGTGTTTCCCCGGTGGGCTTGGGTGGCGTGGTACGGATGGACAAGAGCACCGAGGGGAGCTCGTTGATCCAGCCCTTGCCGTGGCCCTTGAGGAAATCGAAGGTCCTGGTCTTTAGGCCTTTGAGGACCTCTGCATTTGCCTGCTCAGCCTGTCCGTTGCTTTGCGGGTGGGCGACTGAGGCGAAGCAGAGCTTGATGCCCATTCTTTCACAGTAGGCTCTGAAGATGCCACTAGTGAATTGTGAGCCATTGTCGGTGATGATGCAGTTAGGCACTCCGAAGCGGCAGACCAGGCCTCTGATGTATTTCACCGCCGTGCCTGCTGTGATTGTGCGTGTCGCCTCCACTTCAGACCATTTTTTGAACTTGTCAATGGCCACGAAGAGGTAGCGATATCCACCTTGCGCCGTTGGGAAATGTCCTAGGATGTCCAGCCCCCCAGACCGCAAATGGCCACGAGAGCGGAATGGTCTGTAGTCCCAGCGCTGGTTGGTGGATTTGCTTGGCGTGGAATTGGCAGGCTTCACATGCTTGAATGATGTCCGTTGCATCTTGAAGTGCTTGAGGCCAGTAGAAGCCGCTCCTGAAGATTTTGCCTGCGAGGGTGCGGGCGCACGAATGGTGGCCGCATTCCCCGCTGTGGATGTCCTTGATTAGTAATTTGCCTTCTTCTGGAGGGACGCATTTGAGCACGATGCCGTTTGGGCGCTTGCGATAGAGAATTCCTTCGAGAATTTGGTATGATTTTGCTTGGCGGGCAATCCTCTCCGCTTCAACGTCTTCCTCGGGAAGGACCCCTTTGTGGAGGTAATTTTTGATCTCGTCGATCCATCCTGTTTCTTGGTGCACCGCTGTGAGCAACAGACGCTCCCCTGTAGGGGGCCCGCAGCCTGGAGCCCTGCTTACAGGTGGTGGCGGGAGCGCTTCGTATGTGCTTGTGGGCAGGGCCTCTTGGGGCTGCTTTATGGATGCCTTGATGAGCCTTTCTTCAAAGACACCTGGCGGCTGAGCTTGCCTCTTTGATGCGCGCTTGGCGATGTCATCAGCCTCTTGGTTTTCCTTTGTTGGGATGTGCATGAGCTCCATTCCCCTGAAGTGCTTCTCAAGCCTACGAACCTCTTCAAGTTATGTGGCCATGTGGTCGTCCTTAGGCTTGTAGCTTTTGTTAGAGAAGTCGACGAGCAACTAGGAGTCGACCTTGATGAGTATATGCTTGACGCCTAGGGCGATTGCGGCGCGTAGGCCGGCAAGCAGGCCTTCATACTCGGCGATATTGTTGGATATCTTGTAGATTCCGAAGCACAGCTGGACAGCGTAATACAACTTGTCGCCTTTGGGTGAGATCAGGACTACGCCTGCCCCGCCGTGGCGACAAGCGAAAGCTCTATCAAACTACATGGTCCAGTGGCTGGGCATTGCGGCTCCAGAGGGCTCTTGCTCTTCTCCCAAAGGCTCTTCAGGGGTTGGGTCAGCCCATTCGGCGACCAAGTCAGCCAGCGCTCTTCCTTTGATTACCCTTGTGGTATCGAAGCGCAAATTGAATGGATGTAGCTCTATGTTCCATCCTGCGACACGATCTGTTGCATTTGGGTTGCGCAGTATTTGCTCCAGGGGAAAAGAGGTGACCACTGTGATAAGGTGCCCCTGTGATGAGGTGCTCCAGGGGAAAAGAGGTGACCACTGTCGATGACGAGTGCGAGTAGAAGCTTCTGCTGCATTGTATACCGCTCGCGAGCATCACGCAGTACTGTGCTGATGAAGTAGACTGGATGCTCGACGATGGTAATTCCTGTAGCCTTGGCGTCTTTTTCCTGAGGTGGCTCAGCTTGGCCCTCGAGGGGGTTTGCCTCGAGGGTGTTGGCCTGGGCCTCGAGGGGGTATGCCTCGAGGGGCTTGGCCTCCTGAGGCTCCTCGGCAGGATTTCCTTGCAGCGGTTGACTTGGGGCGGGCCTCTCTTGGGGCTTTGGGCCTGGCGGTGAGCTTGTGAGGGCTGCCCTTTCGTCGAGCTCCTTATCAGGAGGCTTTTTCTTTGGAGTGGCTGCCCTCTTCTTATGCAGTACTGGCTCTTCTCTTTCCACCACAAGGACAACACTGGCTGTTTGCAGAGTAGCTGATAAGTACAGCTTTAGGTGCTCGCCAGGCCTTGGGGCGACCATTACTGGTGGGCTGGCCAGATACTTTTTCAAGTCCTCAAATGCTTTTTCAGCTTCAGGGGTCCACCTGAAAGTGCCCGAAATTTTTATGATCTTGAAGAACGGCAGGGCTCTTTCACCGAACTTGGAGATGAATCGACCAAAGCTGGCCGTGCAGCCTGCTAGGCGTTGCATGTCCTTGAGCCTGCGTGGAGGTTGCATGTCTTCTATGGCCTTGATTTTGTCTGTGTTTGCCTCTATGCCTCGATGAGACACGAGGAACCCAAGCAATCTGCCTGAAGGTACTCCAAAGACGCACTTGGCGGGGTTGAGCTTGATGTTCACCTTGCGCAGGCTGGCGAAAGTTTCTTCAAGATCTCCGAGGAGAGTATTTCCTTCCCGTGATTTCACGATGATGTCATCGACATATGCCTCGGTGTTCCGCCCCATTTGCCCGCCTAGGGCTATCCTCATCAACCTCTGGAAAGTGGCTCCGGCATTTTTTAGGCCGAAAGGCATGCAGACGTAGCAATACACACCGCACGGGGTGAGGAAAGCCGTCTTCTCCCCGTCCTCCTTAGCCATCTTTATCTGGTGATAACCAGAGAAGGCATCGAGGAAACAGAGGAGGTCGTAGCCTGCCGTGGAGTCCACAATTTTGTCAATTCTGGGCATGGGATAAGGGTCTTTGGGGCAGGCCTTGTTTACATCAGTGTAGTCGATGCAGAGACGGCCTCCTCTGGCGGGCTTTGGGACTACCACGCCATTGGAAAGCCAAGTGGGGTGTGCGACTTCGCGAACGACTTTTGCCGCTTTGAGCTTCTCGACCTCCTTGACGATGAATGCTTGCTTCTCGGGGGCTTGCTTTCTTGCTTTTTGCTTGAGGGGGCGCGCGTTTGGGCACACGGCCAAGCGGTGCTCAATCACCTCCCTCGGTACACCAGACATATCTGACGGTGTCCACGCGAACATGTCAGAGATTGCCTGGAGGAAGGCGCCGAGCCCGCTTTCCTATTTGGGAGGCAGCGCGTCGCCAATGGTGACGCTAGCCCCCGAGCCTTCAGCCGCCGAGCTGCTGGGGCTCAGAGAGATCTTCTTTGTAGCAGCTGCCTCCTGGGAGCACAACTGCTTCTTCTTCTTGGGTCTCTCGAGAGGCTCTAAGTCCTCGTCTGCGGGGAATGCCATGGCGGCTATCTTGTAGGCCGTCTCAACGGCGCGCGTAGCGTCCAGGACATGCCCGCGGATGGTGATCGTGCCAGCGCTGCCAGGGATCTTGACCATGTTTGTAACATCCCTATATTATGGAATGCTTAAAAAGCACTAAAATTTAAAACTTTTGAAACATTTATGTATTTTCCTTTAAAAAGAAAATTTAAGCATTGCATTCATGCATCTCATCATTCATCACCTTATTAAATCACAAAGAGTTTAAATTAAAAATCCATTATATTTCATATTACTCTAAAAATATTTATTTTCTATTATTCTACTATTATGCCAAAATAAAGGTGAATGATTTCAGAAAAATAAGCTTAAATAACTTAAATTCAAACATATTTGAATATGGGTATTTAAAAAAAATTATTTAGCCAAAAAAAAATTAATTAAGATATAATTTCAAATTTGACATTAAGTGTCAAATTTGTATTGAACCAATATTTCAAAATTATTAATTTTAAAAAGTTTTCAAAACATGCCCAGAAATGTTTTAAAACATAGATATGAATATTACAAATTTAGAGAAATTTATTTGAGTTCATTTGGACACATAAATCAAAAGTTATGAAATAATAAAATAAAAATCAGAAAAGAAAAAGGCCGGATGACGTCAGCGTGACGTCGTCGTCTTCAACCTCTACCTCAAATCCCGCCCGAAACCGTCGGCGCCTCCTTCCTTCAATTCGCGTGATTAGCGCCCCAAATCAACGCGCCTCTCTGCCCTATAAGTAGCCCTCGAGCTCCTCCGTCTTTCCCCTCTCCTCCCTCATTTTTTTACGCCCCCAAGCTGCCACAAATCCTCGCCGGAGTTCGTGACCGCCGCCTCCGTTTCCTCACGATTTCCCCACGGTGAGACCTTCCTCGACCCCCCTGACCCTCTCCTCTGTCTTGCCGTCTTCGTGCGCGTCTCCTAAGGCCCGCCTTTGTCTGTTTCGTGCAGTATTTCGAGCGCCTCGTGCTCGCCCGAGGTGATCGGAGCCGCCGTCGCACTCATCTGCGCCTCCGAGCAGCACCGAGAGGCAAATCCACTCGCCGCCGGCCCCTTCGAGTTCGCCGCGTCGCTCCGCACGTCGTCGTTGCCTTCTCGAGCCCGGGGAACCACCGGAGCTCCGCCCCCGTCGATCACCATCAGATCCAGATCTGACGGCCCAGATCATTTCACTTATCTACGTCAACGTGCACAGTCAGCGCTCCGTCAGCATCCAGTCAGCACACGTCAGCGCCAGCGTGGAAAACAATTTTCTGAATAAAATTAAAATGGCATTTTTGCAGAAAAGCCCGTGCATATTCAAACCTTCATAACTTTTTAATCACTTCGCCAAATTCAAATATTTTTATATATTTGGAAAGCCCTTGACATGTAGAATATTTTAGATTTGCCAAAATTTAAATTTGACTTAGTTTAAATTATTCAAATTTCAAATGGTGGATTTGAGTATTTTTGTCATAACTTTAAATCTATGAATTCAAAAATTGCAAATAAAATTGTTTTAGAAACTTTGGGAATGTTTCTATTTTCATGCCTCTGTTATAAAATAAATTTTGAGTAGTATTGGAATGAATTCATAGATATATATTTAAATTGAATAGTTTGGATATTTTTAACATAACTTTTAATCTAAAAAATATTTTTGGATAAATCGAATTGATATAAATTTATTTAAATCCCCTCTGTCTGATAATACTAATTACAAAATTTTGTTATAAAAATTTAATCACATAAAACTCTAATATTTTATTAAATCCTTTTATTATATTTTGCAAAATTTAAAACTAATTAAATTGCATTTATGCATACTTTATAAATATCACAAAAATTAGTATTATGTTTGTTGTGAATTAAAATTGCATTCATGCATAGCATAATGTATTTTGTAGTTATACTTTCCACATGAAAACTCCTCCCCCATTTTCTCTAAGTTAGGATTATTTCGGCTTAGTATCCTGGTAAAGTGCTATGCACATAACCACTTAGGACTTTCAACATGGAGCTAGAAGGCCAATGAAGGACTTAGCCAAAATAAGACTTCAGAAGTATCTTCAAGGAGTAGAAGCACTTAGAAGAAAATCAAGAAGTTCAAGGAGACCAACCCCCTGTATTCTCTATGTCTTTCTCTCTCTCTTCCTTCTTCTCTCTAAGACTTCATGATGACTAAGTTAAACCCAAGACCAACCTCGGAGATACAAGAATCATCAAGTCTGAAGATTCATCAAGTCTACCAAAAATTCAATCAAGACATCACCAAGGAGGGAGTTACAAGTCTGGAGATGAAGCCTGGAAGATAAACTATATCTTTCTTTTATCTTTCCCTCTTTCCTAATATGGTCTTTCACATTTGACTTAAACAATTTTTTATCATGATATTATCATCTTGAAGTTGTTGGATCCTAGCGGCATAGTGAGATGAAGCGGCCTGGAGACTAACCTTACATGTCCATGTACATGAGACCTGTTCCACAACATAAGTTGCTGGCCGGGTGTCTGTCTCTCTCACTATAGTGAATATCCAATTTACAAAGAGTTGTTAATAATTGTTGATCACCTTAAAGAAAAGACTTAGTATTTTCTCTAAGTATTTTTGCACATCATCCATAACATATTTTTGTACTGTTGTTTTGTTTATATGTTTATGTGTGTTTTGTTTGATGTGTTAAAAATTTCGGAGGGAAACGACAACTGTTGCAGCTGCAGTTGCTATTCTTCTTGTTGCCAAGGCAAGTGGCACACCCCCATAAAATTCCTAAGTATTTTCTATGCATGACTTAGTTATTTTCCTATGCATGTGTAGGACTTAGTAGATTTTCTATGCAAGACCTTAGAATTCCCTATTCAATTGTATCTAGGTACCTATGAAATGAATTAGTAGAGTTTTGATGCTATGCAATAGATGAAAGGTTTTACAAAATCTTAAGTGGCTACTCAGGACCATGTGTATGAGGGTTTTCACCTGAGATAGTCTCTACTATACTTAGGATCATAGTATGTGGGTGTTTTTACCTGGGAGTGCACATCCACTAAGTTAATGAATCATCTGGGTGGATTGGTTGTTTGGTTTATGTTGAGTGGCTACTCAGGACCATGTCCATGGGGGTTTTCACCTAAGATAGTTTCTACTATACTTAGGATCATGAATGTGGGGGTTCTCACCTGAGAGCACACTTGTGGAAGGCACCCAGGAACAAAGGGATGTGGGGAATAAAGGGAGAAGAAATTGGAGAACTCAAGGAGAAGTTTTCCAAGTGAAGACTGCAGCTGATCAAGGACAATGGAGGAATCCCAACATTCTAATTTCTTAATAAAATTTTGATAAGTAAACAACAGTGGACTACTCAGGACCATGTTCATGGGGGTTTTCACCTAAGATAGTTTCCACTATACTAAGGACCATTGAATGTGGGGGTTTTCACCTTAGGGTGCACCTAAGGACGTGATATCTTTTGGCTCACTTGGGTTAACCAATGATGTCAATTACGATGTTAAGTTTGTTTTATAAAGAGTTAGGCAAAATTGTCTTTATGCAAAATAGTCTTCAACTCCACCAGCCAATTATGCATATAGGCTATAGAGTTATTCCATTAAGTGTGCACCATAGTGTCACTTGCCAGACTCCATTTCTAATGGAATCTGACCCACTCTGTTGCAAATTATTATATGTTGCAGAAATTTCTGACGAAGAGTAAGGACTACGTTTGGGTTTCGAGTCTGCACCAACATGTTTTCGCCTTTGGCGTATCATGAAGTTGGAGGCTCATTGAAGATTTATTTCCGCTGCTTTATTGTTTTGAGCTAGCTTTAAGCTATGCAAAGATGTATCGAACTTTTTATTTTACCAAGTCTGGATTATTCGTGTAATATGGATACAATGTTGTGATATTCATCGTAAACTGTGTGTGCAAATGAATCGATCCAGGGGTTTGCACTCTACACAGGTACCTGCCATATTTTTAAGTGCAGGTACGCTACAAGATGGTATCAGAGCACTCTGTTGCCTATAGGTTCGAAACCCCTAAGTCTGGATAGAAATAGGTTTGACCATAGGATTGAAAATATATTTTATTCAGTTTGCAAAAACAAAACTTTTCTAATGTTCCTCTTGTAACTATCTTATGTATTTGCTTTCTAAATACCTTATCTTCTTTTTAGATGACCAACCTCATTGGATCACTCAAGAAGGGACCAGTGATGACCGTGACCCTACAAGGTGAGACTGATTTTCCAAGAGCACTTAAGGATAACATGAAGAGTTTGAGATTTGAAGGAGAAGCAATATATAAAGGGTTTCCTTTCATGGGTGAAGGTCAAGCGTACTGGTGGGTGCAACTCCATCTATTCAAGAGCAAACAAGATGACCACAAGACCAATGGCTACTGCATGTTTACCAACCCAATACTTCACACATCATTCTTTGCTTCAGCAAGAAGTGCAGCATGGGAAGCTATCGAACACCTTAGAGCAAGACTTCGATTTAGACTTCATAACACCCAGAAGTACCTTGACGAACTCAAGGAAATAGAAGAGGAACTTGATGCACTCAGGAAGAAGATAGACTATACCACCAATCTGTTAGAGTAACGAGATACTAATGATGTATTGACCTATCAAATTGTGGTATGGCAGTATCATCGTATATGTTCTCCATAACCTCGGTGTGCTTCGTTACGGAACGATTAGTTTGGTTTTCTTAAAACATGTTTGGAAATTTAATAATTGTGGTTGATTGTGTCAATTGCTTGTATGGGTAGGAATATTTCTTCTAGATCTGTCTATCTTTTACTCATCTATGCTAAAACCCACAGATGCCTCCCCGTCGTGCTCCTGAGAACAACAACAACAATGATGCCATGCAGCAACTGATGGCCGCTCAAGCTCAGCTAATGACTATGATGACTCAGTTTGCAGCAAGCAACAACAACAATAACAACAACAACAACAACAACAATAACAACAACAATCCTCCACCACCACCACCTCCCCAAGTGGATAGGCTTACCAGATTTCTGAGGCTTAGGCCAAACAAGTTCTCGAACGCAACAGAGCCAATGGTGGCTGATGACTGGCTACGCTCTGTACAAAAGGATCTGGTGACAACTGAATGTGATGACGCTGAGAGAGTTAGGTTTACCGCACATCTACTTGAAGGACCTGCTGCCCAATGGTGGGAAACTTGTCAGATTACTCACCCATTGGACACCTTGACCTGGGATGAATTCAAGGAAGGATTTCGTAATGCTCATGTCTCCATGGGAATTATGAATCTTAAATGGGAAGAGTTTCGCAATCTGCGTCAGGGAAACAAAAGTCTTAAGGAGTATATGGACGACTTCCATTCCTTGTCTCGATATGCGCCTGAGGACATTGACACAGATGCAAAGAGGAAGTCAAAATTTCTCAATGGACTTAGTGATGAGCTGAAATACCTCTGAATGTTGCTTATGCACCAAATTATCAGATACTTTTTGATCAAGCAACCCCCCTTGAAGATAGCATAAACAAAGCTGAAAATAGGAAGAGGAAGATGGACAAGCACTCCTCTGAACCCTCATTCAAGACGCACCTTGTTCATGATCTGAACAGTGGCCACAAACATGGGAATCACCATAATGGAGGAAGTCACCACAAGCATCATGATCACCATGGTGGATCCAAAGGAAGCAATGGAGACCATAAAGGAAATGGATTTGCTGGCCATAACCATAACAATGGACACCACCGTCCAAATCCTGAACACAGAGATTGTAGTCAGGTGCTCTGTTACAAATGCAAGAACAAGGGTCATTACGCCAATGAGTGCCCAGCAAAGAAAAAGGCCGATGAAGCTGCTAAGTCAAATCCTTTCGATAAAGGATATGTGAACCACATTACTGTGGAAGAAGTGAACGGTACGCTCTGAATCAAGTTTTCATAATAAAGTTTTCAATACCAACAAAGATTTCGTTTAAGGGTGGTAGCCCAACCCGACACACAGACAGATCCTTTTGCTAGCCTTCTCGAATCTCGAGGACGAGATTCCTCTTAAGGGTGGTAGCCTGTAACATCCCTATATTATGGAATGCTTAAAAAGCACTAAAATTTAAAAAATTTGAAAACATTTATGTATTTTCCTTTAAAAAGAAAATTTAAGCATTGCATTCATGCATCTCATCATTCATCACCTTATTAAATCACAAAGAGTTTAAATTAAAATCCATTATATTTCATATTACTCTAAAAATATTTTTTTCTATTATTCTACTATTATGCCAAAATAAAGGTGAATGATTTCAGAAAAATAAGCTTAAATAACTTAAATACAAACATATTTGAATATGGGTATTTTAAAAATTTTATTTAGCCAGAAAAAAATTAATTAAGATATAATTTCAAATTTGACATTAAGTGTCAAATTTGTATTAAACCAATATTTCAAAATTATTAATTTTAGAAAGTTTTCAAAACATGTCCACTAATGTTCTAAAACATAGATATGAATATTACAAATTTATAGAAATTTATTTGAGTTCATTTGGACACTTAAATCAAAAGTTATGAAATAATAAAATGAAAATCAGAAAAGAAAAAGGCCGGATGACGTCAGCGTGAAGTCATCGTCTTCATGTTCTGCCTCAAATCCCGCATGAAACTGCCGGCGCCTCCTTCCTTCAATTCGCTTGATTAGCGCCCCAAATCAACACGCCTCTCTGCCTTATAAGTAGCCCTCGAGCTCCTCCGTCTTTCCCCTCTCCTCCCTCTCTGTTTTACGCCCCCAGCCTGCCACAAATCCTCGCCGGAGTTCGCGACCGCCGCCTCTGTTTCCTCATGATTCCGCCACGGTGAGACCTTCGTCGACCCCCCTGACCCTCTCCTCTGTCTTGCCGTCTTCGTGCGCATCTCCTAAGGCTCGCCTTCGTCTGTTTCATGCAGTATTTCGAGCGCCTCGTGCTAGCCCGAGGTGACCGGAGCCGCCGTCGCACTCGTCTGCGCCTCCGAGCAGCACCGAGAGGCAAATCCACTCGCCGCCGGCCCCTTTGAGTTCGCCGCGTCGCTCTGCACGTCGTCGTTGCCTTCTCGAGCCCGGGGAACCACCGGAGCTCCGCCCCCGTCGATCACCGGAGCGCAGCGCCGTCGTGTCCTCCACCTCCGGCCATCCCGCGCCGCCACGGTAACGCTTCCCTGCCGTCCGACCTGTTTTCAACGGGCGCGATTAGATCCTTAACGCGAACGGGTACGGGCAGATCTGGACTATCAGATCCAGATCTGACGGCCCAGATCATTTCACTTCTCTACGTCAGCGTGCACAGTCAGCGCTCCGTCAGCATCCAGGCAGCACACGTCAGCGCCAGCGTGGAAAACAATTTTCCGAATAAAATTAAAATGGCATTTTTGCAGAAAAGCCCGTGCATATTCAAACCTTCATAACTTTTTAATCACTTATCGAAATTCAAATATTTTTATATATTTGCAAAGCCCTTGACATGTAGAATATTTTAGATCTGCCAATTTTTTTAAATTTGACTTAGTTTAAATTATTCAAATTTCAAATGGTGGATTTGAGTATTTTTGTCATAACTTTAAATCTATGAATTCAAAAATTGCAAATAAAATTGTTTTAGAAACTTTGGGAATATTTGTATTTTGATGCCTCTATAATAAAATAAATTTTGAGTAGTTTTGGAATGAATTCATAGTTATATATTTAAATTGAATAGTTTGAATATTTTTAACATAACTTTTAATATAAAAATTATTTTTGGATAAATCTAATTGATATAAATTTATTTATATCCCCTCTGTCTAATAATTCTAATTACAAAATTTTGTTATAAAAATTTAATCACATAAAATTCTAATATTTTATTAAATCCTTTTACTATAGTTTCTAAAATTTAAAACTAATTAAATTGCATTTATGCATACTTTATAAATATCACAAAAATTAGTATTATGTTTCTAGTGAATTAAAATTGCATTCATGCATAGCATAATGTATTTTGTAGATACTTCCCACAGGAAAACTCCTCCCCCATTTTCTCTAAGATAGGATTATTTCCACTTAGTATTTTAGTAAAGTGCTATGCATATAACCACTTAGGATTTTCAACATGGAGCTTGAAGGCCAATGATGGACTTAGCCAAAACAAGACTTCAGAAGTATCTTCAAGGAGTAGAAGCACTTAGAATAAAATCAAGAAGTTCAAGAAGACCAACCCCTTGTATTCTCTAGGTCTTTCTCTGTCTCATCCTTCTTCTCTCTAATACTTCATGATGACTAAGTTAAACCCAAGACCAACCTTGGAGATACAAGAATCATCAAGTCTGAAGATTCATCAAGTCTACCAAAAATTCAATCAAGACATCACCAAGGAGGGAGTTACAAGTCTGAAGATGAAGCCTGGAAGATAAACTACATCTTTCTTCTATCCTTCCCTCTTTCCTACTCTTGTCTTTCACATTTGACTTAAACAATTTTTTATCATGATATTATCATCTTGAAGTTGTTGGATCCTAGCGACATAGTGAGATGAAGCGGCCTGGAGACTAACCTTACATGTCCACGTACATGAGACATGTTCCACGACATAAGTGGTTGTCCGGTTGTCTGTCTGTCTCACTGTAGTGAATATCCAATTTACAAAGAGTTGTTAATAATTGTTGATCACCTTGAAGAATAGAGTTAGTATTTTCTCTAAGTATTTTTGCACATCATGCATAACATATTTTTGTACTGTTATTTTGTTTATATGTTTATGTGTGTTTTGTTTGATGTGTTAGAAATTTCAGAGGGAAACGACAACTGTTGCAGCTGCTGTTGCTATTCTTCTTGTTGCCAAGGCAAGTGGCACACCCCCATAAAATTCCTAAGTATTTTCTATGCATGACTTAGTTATTTTCCTATGCATGTGTAGGACTTAGTAGATTTGCTATGCAAGACCTTAGCATTCCCTATTCCATTGTGTCTAGGTACCTATGAAATGAATTGGTAGAGTTTTGATGCTATGCAATTGATGAAAGGTTTTACAAAATCTTAAGTGCCTACTCAGGACCATGTCTATGAGGGTTTTCACCTGAGATAGTCTCTACTATACTTAGGATCATAGTATGTGGGGTTTTTTACCTAGGAGTGCACATCCACTAAGTTAATGAATCATCTGGGTGGATTGGTTGTTTGGTTTATGTTGAGTGGCTACTCAGGACCATGTCCATGGGGATTTTCACCTAAGATAGTTTCTACTATACTTAGGATCATGAATGTGGGGGTTCTCACCTGAGAGCACACTTGTGGAAGGCACCCAGGAACAAAGGGATGTGAGGAATAAAGGGAGAAGAAATTGGATAACTCAAGGAGAAGTTTTCCAAGTGAAGACTGCAGCTGATCAAGGACATTGGAGGAATCCCAACATTCTAATTTCTTAATAAAATTTTGATAAGTAAACAACAGTAGACTACTCAGGACCATGTTCATGGGGGTTTTCACCTAAGATATTTTCCACTATACGAAGGACCATTGAATGTGGGGGTTTTCACCTGAGGGTTCACCTAAGGTCGTGATATCTTTTGGCTCACTTGGGTTAACCAATGATGTCAATTATGATGTTAAGTTTGTTTTATAAAGAGTTGGGAAAAATTGGCTTTATGAAAAATAGTCTTCAACTCCACCAGCCAAATATGCATATAGGCTATAGAGTTATTCCATTAAGTGCCCACCATAGTGTCACTTGCCAGACTCCATTTTTAATGGAATCTGACCCACTCTGTTGCAAATTATTATTTGTTGCAGAAACTTCTGACGAAGAGTAAGGACTACGTTTGGGTTTCGAGTCTGCACCAACATGTTTTCGCCTGTAGCGTATCATGAAGTTGGTGGCTCATTGAAGATTTATTTCCGCTGCTTTATTGTTTTGAGCTAGCTTTAAGCTATGCAAAGATAAATCGAACTTTTTATTTTACAAAGTCTGGATTATTCGTGTTATATGGATACAATGTTGTGACATTCATCGTAAAATGTGTGTGCAAGTGAATCGATCCAGGGGTTTGCACTATACACAGGTACCTGCCATATTTTTAAGTGCAGGTACACTACAATGTTGTAGGCATGGTGCGTGACGGCCATGAACTTCGCGAGCGCGGGGTAGCCGAGGATGGCATTGTACGGCAGGCCGATGTGTGCGACATCGAAATCGATGTGCTCGGTGCGGTAATTCTCCTTGCTCCCTAAGGTGACGGCAAGCCTGACCTGGCCTAGAGGCTCGATCGAGCCGCTGGTGACCCCCGTGAAGGGCCTCGAGGGCATGAGCCGCTCGTAGGGCACTTGAAGCGCTTCGAACGTATCTATGGAGATAACGTTAAGGCCTGCTCCGTCATCGATGAGAGTCTTGGAGACAGCCACGTTGTTGAGGGTGGGGCTGCATACCAGCGGGAGGGTTCCGACAGTCTTGGTGGACTTGGGGTGGTCCTGAGCGTCGAAGGCGATGGTGTACTGCGACCACTTGAGCGGCCTGGAGGTTTCCGTGCTTGGGAGGGTGACGTTGAGCTCGCGGGCGAACGTCTTGAACTTTGGCGCCTGCGCCCCCCCCCCCCCCCCCCGAGGATGCAGGCAATGGCGCCTCTCGGGGCTTGGTAGCCGCCATCTTCCTCGTCAGGGAGGTTGCCGTTCTTTTCTGTGGCGTTGGCCTGATTGCCAGATGGTTTCTGGTAGCCGCCCTTGCGTCCGCTCCCGCGGTAGACACGGCCTCGGTTGCGGCTGCCACAGCCCTCTGCTTGCTCGCGCTCCATGCTCAACCATTTAAGGTCGAAGCAGGACTCTGTAGAGTGGCCGCGCCTGTTGTGGTAGATGCAGAAAGGGTGGTGGTCATCTCTTCTCTCTCCCGGCTCAGGGGAGTCCCTGCGGGTGCCCTTCGCGTCAGGCTCTGCCGCGAGAACCGCGGTGGCCTTGCGCTTAGGCTCCTCTTTGTTCTTCTGGCTTTTGGACCCCTCGGCGTGATGGTCCCCTCTCGAGGACATCTTGACGAAGAGGAGTCCCTCTTCAGCCTTGGCGCACTTGTCCGCTAGGTCGAACAACTTTACCACAGAGGTGAGCTTGTCGTGGATGCCCAGCTTCTCGAGCATCCTGCTGTCGCTGTGACTTGGGTGTCAGAGATGTTCGGGATCTTGTTGCGCACTTGGCTGAAGCGCTGGATGTACTTGCGGAGCGTATCATCCTTCTTCTGCACTACAACGCGCATGTCGTTGTGGGTGAGGGCGCGCTCATATGACCCCTTGAAGTTGGAGACGAACTGCTTGCAGAACTCCTCCCAGGAGTTCACGGAGTCCTCAGGGAGGTTCAGGAGCGACGACAACGCAGAATCACGAAGTGCGTGTGAGAACCAATTGGCCATGACCTTCTCATCTCCACCCGCAGCTTGGATGGAGGTGGTGTAGAGCTGCAAGAACTCGATGGGGTTACTGGAGCCGTCGTAGCCCTTAGGGAGAGCAGGCCTGAACTTTGGGGGCCAGACCACGCGACGCAGAGAACGGGTGAACGCCATGCAGCCTGAGGCGTACGTGGCGACCCCCTGCTGCAGTGCGCTGCGGTTCTGCTGACCCGCCTGGCCGATCTCCTCCACGAGCCTGTTCTGGCGGTTTCGCTGGAGCTCCATCCCCACGCGAGCGTAGGGCGCGGCGAGGACGCGTGCGAAGCAGCTCTCTGCGCCGCAGCCGGTGCAGGTCGCGGAGGTGGCGGAGGCGCGTTTGTCGCGACCGTGCCCGCGAGAGAGGGGTGCAGGTTGGACTGCAACGGAGCAGGGCGCGTCGTCGTGATGTCGACGAGGTGGTTGAGGCGTTGGAGCCACTGCTCGTGGGCCTCAGCGGTGGGCTGGTAGCGGAGAAGCTCATGCGCCATGATCAGCGTGGTGTGGGGCGCAGGGTCTGTCCTCCCCGGGCCCGAGCCGCTCGGGTGCTGCGTCGGGTGCGACGACTGCGCGTCCTCCTGAGGCTCCGAGTCACATTCCGGTGCCTCGGCATGAGGGCCGGAAGGCACACGCTCTTCGTGACGGGGTCGTCCCCGCCGCGCGCGAGTGTTCGCGGTGTCCGCCGGCGCGCGCGCTCCTTCAGGCGCGCGCCGGTTGACGCGGGCGGCACAGGTGTTCACGATGGCGCAGAGACGAACTCGAAGGTTGTTGACGCGCCTCAACCCCCTACCTAGCGCGCCAAATGTCGGGTTACGACTCCTTAAGAATCGGGGGTAGTCACTTCCTGAAGAGAAGTTCGTAAAGGGGGTTGAAAACGGAGGTCAAGACCCTCGAGGGGCACCGCGACGTTGCTCGCCGGACCGAAGACGACACGCTCACGACATAGATAGACACCAGCCTTTACCCAGGTTCACCGCCCTCGTGAGGAGGTAAGACCGCTACTCCTCCTTGTCTGTAATAGATGATGGAGGTTACAGTACAGTGGAGTTTGCCGGAGGCCCCCTTGAGGCAGTTCTTGCCTGGGGAGGGAAGCGATGGTCTTCTTCCTCCTCCAGCCAGAGGCTATCCTAACAAGAGTTACTAGGGTTTACAAGGGTTGTAGCATGCAAAGAGACGGCCTTAGCTACGATGGTTGTCTTGTCCCTTTTATAGGCCCCTCTGGCGCTCTCCTTCGGCTTGGCCTTCAAAGTGGCTCCCACACGGCAGAGGCACGATGGAGTTGGAGTCCACCGCGGTCCATTGTTGATAAGATGGGCGCGGTGGCCGACAGGCGGCCGACCGCGCTGTACTGCCCGAAGAAAGGGCAGTCTCTGAGGTGGAGCCCGCGATGACGTTCTCTGTTGGAGAGTTGCGCCGTCCACCTGCTTTATCGCCAGGGTAGAAGGTCCTGGCAGTTGCGCAGCAGGCGGAGCCGCTTTATTGACCCCTTTATTACCAAAACGGCAACGGGGGTGCTTGCGTAACCACGTGGGCGTGGCAGGGGCCATGTGCGTCTTGCCGTACTCCCTTGGCCGCGACGTTTCCCTTCAGGCCCAAGGAGGCCTGAGGGGGGTTCCTGTTGGATTCCCTTGAGGCGCGCTGGCGCCTCAGGAGGGTCCCTTGAAGCGAGGGATCCCCTGAGGCCCTCGTTTCCTCTTCAGGCCCTCGAGGGGAATTGTCCCTCAAGGGTCCCGCTAGGCGGTGATGCCTGGTCCTTAGTCGTTTCGTCTGACTGGCCAGTGTGCGAGGCCTGAGGGGGATGGGCTCTCGCCATACCCCAGTTCCCACTGGGCCGACATTTCCTAAACAATTAATATACCTTCGTCTGAAGTATTTCCTGAACTACTAAGATACTTTTGTCTGAAGTATTTCCTGAAACTAATATAACAGCTCTTGTTAAATGATATAATAACCCTAAGTGATGTGTTGTTTTGGTGTTCGGTAGAACTACCTTTTTAATACTCAGAGTTGTTATGTATATTTTATTAGAAGAATCTGTTGTTGTCTTAGCTCTCTGGACTTTGTGGTTTATTGTTGTTAAGCTAAAGGAGTTGTTTGTTTCTGATTGTTAGCTTAGTGTCTTGTGCAATGCTTGATGTTTAGTATGTCCTTGTAGCTTTGTCTTGTATTCTGAGTGTGGTTCATTTTCCTATTTACGATGTTAGATACGATCGGGGAGGAACTAGAAGTGAGGAATGAACCTGAGGAACATCAAGGTCAAGACCAAGGACATATTGTTGAGCCAGGCAAGCCCACCTCAGCACTATAATGAATCCTACTATTTTATCAAGCATTGTTTTGTCTTCAAAATAAAATAATGCATGTTTCACTTCTTTGTGGTAGCTTGCCACCCAAAAACTATGTTACAAAATATTGTTTGGCCAAAGTTATCTACTAGAAATACTCTAGGTGTTACCAAAATAAGTTTCACTTGATGAGCCTTGTTGTTGAAGGCTCCATCGAAAAGATTAAGTTTTCTAGTAGTCTACCCTCTTGTACTTATCTCAAAACTATAGGATGGGGAACCTGTTTGATAAAACTGTTTTACGGAGGAAAACCTGAGTTGCTGGGAGCAATCTGCGATAAAGAAATGTTTTATGAAAACCCGAGATGCTGATAGTTTTTGGAGATGTTGCGAAAACCCGAGCTGCTGGGAGCAGTCAGAGAGGGAGGTTTAATTTTGAAGTCCCTGCTGCCGCCCAAACAATTAACCCATGCAACCACACTATCTGATATGGGTAGGGCTTAGCCGGAAGCTTGTATGTTTTGGTATTGGGGCTCTCATACTATCTATGAGGGCTGGCCCCTCCAAGCCGGGTTGTCGTCCGGAAGAGACAATACACTGCTGAGGACCAGCAGCCGGACGATTACGGTGGGTCTCCTGTCGTGGCGGTGTGGCGTCCCGAGGAAAGACCAAGAGGTCTAGTGGAGCACACGGTGCCGAGGAGAGCAAACCTACAGGGAGACCCCGATACTAGGGTGGTCATATTGGAGAGCTTTGATCGTGTTATCCGGACCCCCACACGCTGTCGTGTGACGGGCCGTGGCAGACACGGCGGAATGACCAATAGGTGTGGGTAAAGTGTGCAAACTCTGCAGAGTGTAAATCTATTCGAATAGCCGTGTCCGCGGTTATGGATGGTTGCAAAGGCCACACTGGGCGCCTTGGAGAAAGAAGTGGTTTTCATGAAAAGTGTTTTCGGTGAAACAAGGAGGTACCTGGGAGGTACGGAATTTGGGTGAGGATGGTCGATCTCGGGGAGACAACCAGTCCGACCTCAAGTCAGAAAGAGGGTTACCCCTATCCTAGTGTTTTGACAAACTCTTACTAAAGAAAGTTTTCAGTACTTAGATACGTCTTTGCTATATCTAAGAGAAGATAATTTTATCTCTAAATGTTTTTTTCAACAAAGATACAGAGATGTCGTATTCTATATGCCTAAAGTCATCGTATTCGAAAACTAATCCCTATAGTCGTATATAGCAGCCATCCCAGTTTTCGAAAGGTGTTTTCTTGCATTACCATGAAAACTTAAGTCTTAGAGGTGGTCTTGCGAGTACGTAAATGTACTCATATGGCTATGTCCCTGGATATTCAAACGTCCAGGTTGAAATGAGGAGATGTACGACAACAAGGAGGAGTACGCCAACGACTACGCCAACTGAGTGTCCTGCTCAACTGCTCTGTGGGAATACGTCAGGACATCACGAGGTCCGACGCTAGCCGAATCTTCTGCTGAACCTTAGTTAATATTCGTCAAGTTTGCTCTACGATGTTTGCTGACTTGGTCATGAGACCATTATATTTGTAAGTCTTATACTATTCGAGTTGTATGATGTAACTTTGCATACCATGTTGGTTATGTGATCGCGATGCACTGATCATTGGGATCGTGATCTGTTTACATAACGTGGGCAAATCTGATGGGTAGTCAGAGGGGTCCTCACATTTTCGAATTTCAAATCTACAATTCGAACGGTGCAAATTCGAATTTCAAGTTTGAAAAATTAGAAAATGTGAATAAAATTTCAGGTGTTTGTAATGATATAAAAAACAACTTTGCCAAAACGATTTTTCAAATTATTGTGTCGTTTGGCCTGTGTGAAAAAGATAAATTTCTAAATCAACATCTAGATCGGAAATGAAAAGTGTAGAATTTGAAAAAAGTCAACTTTCGAATTTAAGTGTGAAAAAATTCTCCGATGTTGTCAATGATGTAGGAAACAACTTTGCTAAAGCGATTTTCCAAATTCTTGTGTCGTTTGCCCTTTGTAAAAAAGACAAATTTATAAATCTGACATATAGATCTGTAATGAACGGCGCAGAATTCGAAGAAAAGTCAACTTTCGAATTTAAGTGTGAAACAAATTCTCAATGTTGTCAATGATATAGGAAATAATTTTGGAAAAACGATTTTCCAAATCTTGTGTCGTTTGGCCTATGTAAAAAGGACAAATTTCTATATCGGATATCTAGATCTAGATCTAGATCGGCTAGCTCGTATACGTCAACGCCGCAGTGCTCCATTCACCTGTGTCCGACCTCACTTTCCACTCTATCGTGCTCGGGATGGACCGAGTATCCTAATGTGCAAGGTGTTACGCGAGAGAGAGTTTATCCACGATCATGAGCGGACAACGCCGTTGGACTATCATCGAACAACTTGAGTGTGTGATCTGAGCATGCCAATGTTGGCATCAGCATGTTCCCACCGATTCCCATTGGTAAAGAATCTTTATATATTTGTGTGCAGAACTGGATTTCCTACAACTTTCCAGTTATACGTGTTTGCGTGTTTTGAACTTCCTCTATCATGTTTTCGTGAAAAACTGATCTAGTCCGACCTCCCAGTCCACTTTATCGTGCTCAGTGTGAGCCGAGCGTCACAATGGGTATGTTTTGACGCACGGGAGAGTGCTTCTTAGACTACTACGAGCGAGTAGAGCCGTCAAACTACTGTCGGACACCTTGAGGGTGCGATCTTGACATGGTCATGTCGGCATCAATACGACCATTATCGTGTCATAGTTTGTGATAAAGTTCCCATATTCAGCACATAAGTGTGCCATGGTACGGGAAACAACGTCGTCGAAGCGATTTTCAAAATTCTTTTTGGAAATATCATTTTTCATTTTTTAAGTGTTAAAAATGACTTTTTTGTGAAGCAAGTCCATAAAATATTGACCAAAATGACACTCATTTAATTTTCACAAAGAATAGTACATATTTTATGGATAATACCTAGATTTGAGAATTTTCCTTGTTTTCTAACTAAATTTCACTCTTTAACTTTATGACAATAATCCGAAAGTAATTCAAATTTGAACTACATCTGTGTGATAGTTTGCTCTAAAATTGTTACTAAAATAATTTTAAGGTACACAAGTAGTGGTTACAACATAGAACCATCGATAGTTTTTTAAAATTCTACCACCTTAGATGAATAGCCATGCTCTCCATTTTGACCATTTTTTGAAAGAAATGAGAAAAAGTGAAAAAAATACTTAATAAATAAACCCTTGGGCATGGAGTCCTTTTATGTGTACTAGTGTCTAGGAAAAATTATAAACTTGAGTTTTGACAAAATTTTCAAAACAATACGTCACAAAAAGGTCAATCATCTACAAACATATATAATTACAAGCCAAATGACCAATAAATGGCCATTATCGTGTCATAGTTTGAGATAAAGTTCCCATATTCAGCACATATGTGTGCCATGGTATGGGAAACAACGTCGTCGAAGCGATTTTCAAAATTCTTTTTAGAAATATCATTTTCCATTTTTTAAGTGTTAAAAATGACTTTTTTGTGAAGAAAGTACATAAAATATTGTCCAAAATGACATCCATTTAATTTTCATAAAGAGTAGTACATAGTTTAGGGATAATACCTAAAATTGAGAATTTTCCTTGCTTTCTAACTAAATTCCCCTCTTTAATTGACTTTATGTCAATTTTCCGAAATTAATTCAAATTTGAACTACAATTGTGTGATAGTTTGCTCTAAAACTTTTACAAAAATAAATTTAAGCTACACAAGTAGTGGTTACAATATAGAACCATCGATAGTTTTTGAAAATTCTACCACCTTAGATGAAAAGCCATACTCTCCATTTCGACCATTTTTTGAAAGAAATGAGAAAAAGTGAAAAAAAACTTTTAAAAATAAACCCTTTGGCATGGAGTCCTTTTATGTGTACTAGTTTCTATGAAAAATGTTAAACTAGAGTTTTGAGAAACTTTTCAAAACAATACTTTACAAAAAGGTTAATCATATACAAACATATATAAGTTTCAAGCCAAATGAGAAATGTATGGCCATTCTCATGTCATAGTTTGTGATAAAGTTCCCATATTCAGCACATATGTGTGCCATAGTATGGAAAACAAGGTCGTCGAAGCGATTTTCAAAATTCATTTTAGAAATATCATTTTCCATTTCTTAAATGTTAAAAATAACTTTTTTGTGAAGCAAGTACATTAAATATTGTCCAAAATGATATCCATTTAATTTTCACAAAGAGTAGTACATATTTTATGGATAATACCTATATTTGAGAATTTTCCTTACTTTCTAACTACATTCCCCTCTTTAATTAACTTTATGTCAATTTTTCGAAAGTAATTCAAAATTGAACTACAACTATGTGATAGTTTGCTTTTAAATGGTTACAAAAATAATTGTAAGGTACACAAGTAGTGGTTACAACATAGAACCGTCGATAGTTTTTGAAAATTCGACCACTTTTGATGAATAGCCATGCTCTCCATTTTGACATAAAGCCAATTAAAGAGGGAAATTTAGATAGAAAGTAAGAAAAATTCTCATATTTAAGGATTATCCATCAAATATGTACTACTCTTTGTGAAAATTAAATGGGTGTCATTTTGAACCATATTTTATGTACTTGCTTAACAAAAATGTCATTTTTAGCACCTAAAAAGTGGAAAATGATTTTTGTAAAAGGAATTTGGAAAATTGCTTCGGCGACGTTGTTTCCCATACCATGGCACACATATGTGCTGATTATGAGAACTTTATCACAAACAATGACACGATAATGGCTATACTGATGTCGACATGACCATGTCAAAAGATCGCGCCCTCAAGGTGTTCGACAGTAGTTTGCCGGCTCCACTCGCTCATGGTAGTCGACGAAGGACTCTCTCGTGCTTCAAAACATACCCATTAGGACGCTCGGCTCATACTGAGCATGATAAAGTGGACTGGGAGGTCGGACTAGATCAGTTTTTTATGAAAACACGATAGAGCAAGTTCAAAACTAGCAAACACGTATAAATGGACAGTTGTAGGAAATCCAGTTCTACACACAAAGATATAAAGATTGCTTCTCAATTAGTTGGGAATCGGTGGAACATGCTGATGCTAACATGGACATGCTTAGATCACACATTCAACCTGTTCGACGATAGTCCAACGATGTTGCTCGCTTGTGATCGTGGAGAAACCCTCTCTCATGTAACACCTTGCGCATTAGGATACTCGGTTCATCCTGAGCACGACAGAGTGGAAAGTGAGGTCGCAAGCAGGTGAATCGAGCACTGTGGCGTTCACGTATACGAGCTAGCCGATCTAGATCTAGATATCGGATCTAGAAATTTGTCTTTTTTACACAGGTCAAACGAACAAGAATTTGGAAAAATGCTTTGGCAAAGTTATTTCCTACATCATTGACAACATCGGACATTTTTTGCATACTTAAATTCGAAAGTTGACATTTTTTCGAATTTTGGACGGTTCATTTAAAATCTATATGTCAGATTAGAAATTTATCTTTTTTACACAAGGTAAACGACACAAGGATTTGGTAAATCGTTTTGTCAAAGTTGTTTCCTACATCATTGACACCATCAGAGATTTTTTTCACACTTAAATTCAAAAGTTGACTTTTTTTGAATTATGTACTGTTTATTTCTGATTTAGATGTCAGATTAAAAAAAAAATTACACAGGCCAAACGACACAATAATTTGAAAAATCACATTGGCAAAGTTGTTTCCTATATCATTAGCAACACCTGGAATTATTGTCACATTTTCTAATTTTTCAAACTTGAAATTCGAATTTGCACCGGTCGAATCGTAGATTCGAAATTCGAAAATCCAAACGTTTTCCTGAAATTATTAAATCTATGACATATGGGTCCCGCCCAAAAGTTCAATGTCCACCATTTACCAGACGTAAGCAGCTATTGTTTGAGAAAGTAGGGCACATAACAGAGAAATAGCGTGGGTATGGCACAGATAGATAAAACTCAGCTAGGTATGGCACAAAAACAATTGACCCTACGGTTAATTGATTGAAAACTCTTTCCACAAAAGAGCTATCCACCCACATGCATCTAGGAGTATCAGTAGCACTTTTGGGTCATCCTAATAAGCATGTGCGATAATCGTACGAGTCTGGACCAAGTGGACCCATCCTTACCATCTTGGAGTATCCGGACCCCTCCTCAGGTCATCTGAACCACGTGCACTCCCAGCCATCTAGGAGTTATCAGTACCAATTTTAGGTCATCCTAATTCACATGCGACAATCGTAGCCATCTGGACCCCCCGTGGACCCCTTCTTGCCATCTTGGAGTAGCCTCTCAATTTCTCTCGCTCAGGATTCTTAAAGTTAAGAGAAAGAAGACAGTGTTTGTGCCGCGTACATAGTTCAGAGAGAAAGAAGACAGTGTTTGTGCCGCGTACAAATAAGTTCAGAGAAAGAAGACAGTCCCGACGATCATGATGGCATGCAGCGGCAGGATCGGGTCACAAACGACGTTGACTGGATAGCTAACTAAAACCCTGAAACTTAGCTAACGACTATCTGAATTTAACCTGAAACTAACACTAGTCTGAATCCTTGAAAAACTACTAGAATAACAAATACTACGCGGGAACCGCCGGCCTTTTGCATTATGTGGTCTTGGATTGATATTAAACAGGTGTGGAGGAGGGTTTACAACTCTACGTATCATTTTCAAGGAGCAATCACGCTCCAGCAGAACCAAGCATCAGGAAAACAAGATTGTCTGAAAACATGACATAAATAGATCACTTAACTTAACATGAACCATGACATAGTCTTACAAACCTAACCAAAACACATAGTCTGACACAACATCATACCACTTCCTTTTCCTACACAAAATAACCAAACAAACGACAAGCATGTATGTTCACTTGTACGACTTAGTGAACATAAATCATAGAAAATGGCAAAGATAACTAGTAGTTTCTATCTCCATACACAATATCAGTACCCGGAGAAGGCGGCATCGTCGGAACGAACCAAATCAGTGTCTTGCTATGAACCACAGAGTCGTGGACCCTCTTCACAGTCAGCATTGAACCAATGGCAGGCCCGCCGCATACGTGCATGTGGCTACAGGTAGGTTCTGGCTGATCACGGTGGTAATGAAAGACACGCTCATGCGTTGCAAACACACAATCAGGTTTAAACATTGGCAGGGCAGGTGATAAGGGTGGTGGTAACCCAGCAACAAATGCAGCTTCACCATCAGGTTGTTCTCTATCATCACCAACAGCACCACTGAATTCTGACTCTTCAGTGTTAGCAGCATAGTCAGTAGAGGGACGGGACTGAAGGAAAAATGGATAGTTGATCCCAACAAAAGCAGACATCCCATTCAGACTGTCCACCCTGCTCCAAGATCCATCAAGATGACCATCATGTAGGCTTGCAGGCAGCGAGAAATAATCACATCGCCGGTTTAGATAAGAGTAGATATTTGTCCTCATATATTTAACTCCACCACGAGCCCAGTCTTGTGAGCCATGAATATGGAACCACACAAGGCTATCATCCTTTGGCGCAAAGAACCATAACGCCTTGTCCCCTTCTTCAGTAGCCGAGGCCTGTATTAGACGCGGTGCTGCGTGTGTACCTGATAGTTATTTTAAGTTAGGGTGTCACAGGTTCTGGGAAAATGTTAATATCCAGTCAATTAATACGTGCAAGCTATGACAAAGCCAGAACCATTGTGACAGGAACCATATTGTGAAAGCATTTGACTAAGCATATAACATCTTACCACATTCGTATGGTTTCCAAACATAAACATCTCCACGCGGTTCAGTAAACGCACATATGCGATCCAGAGCACATCGTTCCGCGCTGGGGTTGCAGCCGACGGCATCAACTTATTTGGATGGTTGCAAGTAGGTGTGAGGCAGTATGGTCCAAGCTGTCTCACGCAGCCATCGAACAATGACAATTAGCTTGTAAAACACAGCAATGAAATCATAACGCCATTCATCCTCAACAACATATGGCCTTCCTGTGAGTTGGATCTTCATCAGATTTATTACTGCCCCGTTGAATTTGAAAGCGAATGGCTCCTTCGGCAACCATCCATCTACGTAATTGAGTCATGCCAACATCCTCCAGCGATGGCATCATGAACTTCATTAACCTGTAGACGTTAGTCATAGTCAATTTTCCCGTGGGAACATCCCCATGGATATTAACCAACCACTCTTTGTTGCCGTCGACCCAGAATTGTACGCCTTCATATCCTTTCCGCCTTGCTCCTTCATCTGCACCAATATTGGTGCCATGTTCTTGTCCTGAAGCATGAGACTACTACCAACGATCTGAGATAAAACAAAGACACAAAGTCACAAAAAAACCTAGAAAATACACCATGGTTAGTAGGGAATCACATCGGTGTTTCCTCACACACCAAAGCAACCAAATAAATCTAAACTCCACATACCTGATCTTCGGGAACCCAGTGGCCCTCATCAATGTGGAGAAGGCTTGGCGTGCCAAATGAATGCGTCCTCAGATACTCCCACCGCACGGGATGAAAGCTGACCATGCCGCGAGCAAGGCGACCAGCGGATATGATGTCCACCTCGGAAGTGATCATCTCCACTGTCCCGCCGTGGAGATTATTCCATCGGTACTCCTGGCGGTGTCGTGCAAACCTAGTCGGACCAACCTCGTCATCGCACACAACAGCCATGCGCTTCGACATTGGGGTTTTTGTCCCAAACACGACTGGGATGAGGGGAGGATGAGATGTGGTGGAAGAGATGTGGTGGTCAGTGCTAGATAATAACGGGGGCTGATCGATATTAGCAGTGAAGGGCGCTTGGGGAAGTAGTGGGGAAGGTGGATCTGCAAATATCCGAGTCGCCAGGAGGAAGAAGATCGAAAAGTGGTCAAAACGAGACGGAGAGGTAAAAAACGTGTGTCGTGGCGGATGGGTCATTGATAGGTGGGTCATGTATCTGGTTGGTCCCACGTACCAGTGACTCAAAGTTAAAGACAGCCCGCGCCGGGGTCGTGGACGTGGTGGAGGCACGATCATGGGTGAGTGAATCTAAACCGTGCACACCAAGGGGCGGCATAATTGTGGGCCGCAGGATTAACAAACTGACGCGGCCGAAAAATTTGGCCACGCGGGGGAACGTGCTAGAACGCGCGCGCGAAGTCTGCCGCTTCCAAAAGCAACGACCGCGCTCGCTACAAAAACCGCTGCTGCGCTCGCTTCCAAACCGCTTCGCGCTTCCGCCGCCGTCAACGCACCAGCGCGCCCCAAAGATGTTGTCGGGCCACGTGAGGACCGACTATGTCGGTGTTCGGGAGCACCTCAATGGCACCTTCTCCGCCGTGCTGATCGGCCGCAGCGGACATCGCTTTTTCCTCGTCCGGTTCGACACGGCGCACAGAGCCGCCCGCGCGCGCGACGCCGCGGCGTGGCGCCTCGGCCTTCTTCGCGATGTGATGAACTTCCATGACGTCCAAACCCGCCGGCAGGCGATTCAACTGGCTCCAGCGCGGCGGCTGAACTACTCCAACGAGCGTTGGCAACACCGCGCTGAGCAGCGACGCCTCGAGATAGCCGAGGAGGACGAGGAGCGACGCCTGTACTAGCGCTTCGTCCACAGGGCAACAGTGGGCGCGGAATTCCGCTTCCAAGATGAAGCCGAAGATAGAAGGAGAAACCGGAGGGATAACCGCTGGGAGCGCCGCTATGACAAGAAGATGGAGCAGCAGTTCATTGCCGCACAGGTGGAGAACCCGACGATCCCACCCGAGGACCCGCACTTGAACGATCTATCATCGTCCGATCCGGTGTCTTCCTCATCCGAGGAATCGGACACGTACGATTGGGAATCCGACTAGTAGTTTAGATTTTATGAAGTAGTTTAATCTAGTATTTTGTATCTATGAACTTTGTATGAACTATGATCAAATATGAACTTTTGCAAAATGTGGCCGCGCGCAACACTCATTCAAGCGCCAAATTCTCGCGTCGCTGCTGGAGATTCTCTTAGAACAAGTGTCTAAGAGCTTAAGGCACTAAACATAGCACTTGGGCTCCAATTGCAGCATGCATTGAGGTAAAACACATGCCTAAACCTGGGACAAAGTACCCAGGTCCAAAAGGGTGGTAAAACACATACCTAAACCTGGGACAAAGTACCCAGGTCCAAAAGGGTTGTTCACAAGCGTACGTATGTAAGGCCAACACTACAACATAACCAGAGTTAAGGTCTGATGGATTGTTCAACTAACATTAGTTTGATGCCTACACTACCACTAGACTAACCATAAAGTACATCAGGATCAGGCACTAAACAAAGCACTTGGGCTCTAATTGCAGCCAGAAGTGTGGTAAAACACCTGCCTAAACCTGGGATAGAGTACCCAGGTCCAAAAGGATTGTTCACCAGCCTATATATAAGGCCAATAGTACAACCAAACTGAGCTCAGAAGGATTGTTCAAAAGCCATTGATTAGAGGCCAACAGTAGCTACCACTAGAGTAATCATACAGTACATCAGGATCAGGCGCTGACACGGCCATTCCTCGCCTGCATTGCATCCTCCCACGGGCCGGCGCGGTGCCTCCTACAGCCCTAGATAATCCCCACGGAGGTGGCATGCCTGTTGACCTGGACGGCGAAGCCGTCGTCCATTGGGTGAAGACGACCGTGTCGGCCACCCCCAGCTTGGACTCCTTGGCGAACACGTCCCAACCCTTCCAAAAGAAGACGCGCTGGGTCCTCCAGGCGAGCTGCACCCTGTACTGGCATCATTCGCCGGCGTACATTACCACCGTCGATGCGGAGGGCTCGTACCTGAGGTTGTACTTGGTGACCAGGGCCTCCTCCATGGCCGGCGGGATGCTCATGACAAGGAGATCCTGGGCAGAAGCCTTCACGAAGAAGGCAGGCAGCCGTGCCCTTGGGCCATGTCCCAGATCATCCTGTCGGCCACCTTTTTTTGTGGGTTCCTGCAGCTGCATGTATTCCTCCATCATGGCGACGTATGCGTCCCTCTACTTGACGCGAACCGCGGCATTGCCAAGTTCGTGTACTGGCCCACTGGGGCTCTCAAGATGGTACTTCCAGCTCTACACAAGACATCTGGTGTCATGGTGAATCAGCACATCATGTCGATGCACACTGGCATTGTGCACAATGCCAATGTGCATCGGCATTGCACAATGCTAGTGTGTGCATCGACATTGCACAATAACAGTTTGCATCAGCATTAATTGCACAATGCCATTGTGCATGCGCGGCTAACAATCTAACATTGCCAACAACTCAATCTAAGAACCGATCGTGTGCAATATCTAACAATCTAACGTTGCCAATCGCACCATATAACCAGTCTACATTTGGTACAATCTAACAATCTACCTTTGCGTATTCTAACAATCTTACAAGTTTATGAAAGTATAGATCACTTACCACGGGCCGGAGAGCGAGAGGGCCGGTGATTGGCAGACACTGAGCAGAAAGACTTCATCGCTGCCGAAAGACTTCATCGCCGCCGTCTCCACTGCCTTCAGCACGGCATGAGCCACGGCGTCGACCTGTAGGAGGACGGCCTGGACCTGGAGTACGGCGCGGAACTGGAGGATGGCTTCGACCATGGAACTCTTCGGTCGGAGGAGAGGAGGAGCATCAGTCGGAGGAGAAGGAGGCGCATCGGTGGGAAAAGAAGGAGGCGCCTCGCTCGAAGGAGAGGCCCCCAATCTTGAAGGGGGCAGCGACACATGACCGCGCCTCAGACTCCCTGATGGCGGCACCATCCGGAACATCGGTGCCGACGGGAATCCGGAGGATGAGATCCGACCGGTGGAGGAGGAGGAGGAAGAGGCGTCAAGACCTCCGTGCTCGTCCCTGGTGCTCCGGCTACCATGGCAGCAGCCCTGGCGGCTGAAAACCCTAGGCTGGGCGGTGCATGAAAAACCCCAATCTGGGGTTGACCGCGGCCAATGGCGGCGGCTTGCAGGGCGGCCGCGCTCGACGAAGCACTTCTTGCAACCATCCTCGCGGCGATGGGCGACGGTCGATTGAGCACTGGGATTCAACCCGCGCGCATCGGCGGTGACGCCGCCTTGCGGCCGAGCGCCTCCCGCACCATACTGGAGCGCAGGGAGTTCCAACGGTTGGAGAAGAGGTCCGCCAGATCTATGGACGGGGCTTGGGGCCGAGACGGCGGAGGAGGCGAGGACGTGCTCTAGCAGTTCAGTCGAGTGGTCAGAGAGTGAGAGAGTAGTGAGAGATTGGGAGTTAATAACCGGACTCCCGCGCTTCTCCACGCGTGCAGCCATAGCCCGAGCGCGTGCTAAAATGAACAACTAACTCTCTTGTCTTTGTTATATCAAGGAACTAGCACATATGTACCAACAACACAAGTGTAGCGCAGAGATATTGAGCAACAGTTGCTGGCATATCTCTCGGCCGAGGGTGCGAGTCCCCCTCAGCCCAAATTTTGCCGATTAATTTTCCATAGACTAGGCCGTCGGTCTAGCTATTCATTCGCCGCATGGGCCATAAGAAGAACAAAGATACCACAAATAGCCCAATCGAGTACAACCCAATAGAGGAGGATGTCACTAACAGTCCAACAGAGTGGTGGGGGCGGTCTGGATTCCACTCGGGCTTCGGCCAAAAGAATAGAGATTCCACAAATAGCCCAATAGAGTACAGCCCAACAGAGCAAGATATCACCAGCACGTCCACTTGAAGGGTAGGTATAAAAGTAGCCCAATATAGCAATACAATACATGCCAACACACGAGATATGATGATCAGTCCAATAGAAGGGTGGGCGTGCAGGAAAAAAACATCGTAGGTCCCACATGTAAGTGGATTAATGACGATCTTGAAATCGTCACTAGCCAGTTTTGAAAGCTTAACGACGATCTTGAAATCGTCACTAAGTTTAGTGACGTTTTGACCTAACCAGGTTGTGACGTTTTGGTCTCAAAACGTCACTAAGTTCGAGGGGTTTTCTTCTCTGCGACGGCTAGTGATGACTCATATCAGAAGCGTCACTAAGTTGTGACGATTCTGAGATCGTCACTAAAAAAGTCACAAATGGACTGATTTCTTGTAGTGGAGAGAGCAGGAGTTTTGGGCGCTGGTGCTGATGAGCTTGACTCGCCGGACTTCTTCTTGGATTTCTTCCGGCTCACACCTTCAACCTCTTCCCAGCAAATTTCAAAGACGCTCGGGAACTTAGCTTCAGCGACAACCGGGAAAGAACAAGCCGGCACAGTGGGAGTTCCTGAAGATAGAGCAACATCGGGCTCAACAGAAAGCGGCGCGCGGTAGCTGGGATCCATCTTCGACATAGCCAGGTCCTTCGGACATAATTTCACACCCTCGGCACTATACCAGGTTGGAAGGAGCTCAAGCTTAGGGTGTTCGTCAGCAGAGTCATGTGATGCCGGGTTGTCTCATCAATTGCAGTGATATCCTCCCGAGTGAGAGGAGTACCATCGCTCTTAAGAGAAGGCCACCCCCGGGTGAACAACTGCGTGAAAAGTTGATGCTAAACTGGTTGCCATCCACAAATCATTCCAAAAAACAATTGTGTCGCCTGCCGAGATGTGGCACTGTCACCTGAATCACTGGACGAAAATAGAATGCTGCAACAGCAAGCCTCTGACATTCAACTGTCTACTAGCGGTTCAGATACTTGAACATACACTTGGGGGTCAAAACAATTCAAGGCGAAGCAATATTACAATTACTGCTTTCAAAACATTAACTCCTCGGTTGCCTTTAACTGGATTTGGAAATCAAAATGTACAACCAAACTGAAATTCATTGGTTGTCTGCTCTTCTCGGATAGACTGGACACAAGGAATATGGAAGAAACCCTGGAACACTTACACAAGGAATATGCTGAAAAGAAGGCACTACAATATCAATTCTGGCTATCTATCTGCACTATGTGATGATGATGTGGAAGAAACCCTGGAACACTTATTTTTCCACTGCAGTTTCATATGATTGATATATCCATTGGAACCAGACGGGAGACAGGCTAACCCTTATATCCGAAGAAAACATAGGATGGACAAAACCCATATTTACTAAAATATTTATTACTGTGGCTTGGAGCATCTAGAAATAGAATAATGATCTGATCTTCTTGGAAGAGAAGATTCATTGAAGAGTTTAGATTCCTAGTTCATAGAACAAAGGAGGCCTTGCATCCCTTTATAAATTCTTTTGTGGATAACTTATAGATATAAATTTTCCTACAGTCCTACTCTCTGACCTATGGGTATCTAAATATGTAATTTGTAACCCTGCTGACACTGCATTACTAATATAGAGGCAGTAGGAGCCTTTCCTACTATCATAAATGCTTAAAAAAAACTGCGTGTTCACGACCGGGTAGTACGCCTTGGTTAAGGCAAGAATCCGCATGGCAGCTCTCCGGGCAGCAGACCTTTTCCAGCTATCCATCCAAGCCGACAACACGTCCAGTGATGTCTACGCACACTTCTATTCTCGTAGACAATGTTGTGCTTCCAAGAGCAGAGGTTTGTACAACATCATCAAGTTTCCGTTAGGTGGATCACCCAAGGTATATCGAACTCATGGAGGTAGAGGTCAAAGATAACCCTCTCGAACAACCCTGCAATTAAAAAAAAAGAAGTCTCTTGTGTCCCCAACAGACCCAATACGCTTGTCAGATGTATAGGCGCACTAGTTATGCGAAGAGATAGTGAAATATAAGTAATATGGATGATTATAAGTAGTAATTGCAATCTGTAACAAAAATGGCAGCAAACAAACATGTAGCATAGCTTGATGGAACGGCGTTTTAATGCTTAGAAACAAGGCCTAGGGATCCTACTTTCACCAGTGGACATTCTCAACAATGACGTCAAACTTTAATAAATAAACACTACTCTCAAACACTCTCATGTTGGGTAACAAACACCATTCATTGTGTAGGGCTACAAGAGCACCCTCAAAGTCTGAGTAAACTAACACCAACAATGTCATAGATACGTTGAAGACGTATCAACATCCCCAAGCTTAGTTCTACTCGTCCCGAGTAGGCAAAAACGATAAAAAGAATAATTTCTGAAGTGACATGTGATACATCTCCAACGTATCTATAATTTCTTACGTTCCATGCTATATTATACCAACTTATCACATGTTTTATATGCATTTTATATAGTTGTATGCATTTTCTCGGACTAACCTATTAACGAGATGCCAAAGTGTCAGTTTCTTATTTTCTGCTGTTTTTGGTTTCAGAAACGTACTTAAGGAAATATTCTCGGAATTGAACGATTTTCATCCTGGAATTATTTTTTCATCGAGAACGTTTCATAAGACCACAAGTGGGGCCGCGCGAGCACCAAGTGTGGGGCCCTCAACCCTCCACCGCCTTCGCCCTTTCGCCTACTTAAAGCCCCCAAAAACGTAAAAATTGCACGGTGTTCATATTTTCCTCCACGGGTCCCGAGCGCCGCCGCCATCGCCGACAAGTTTCGTTGGTCAGAAGTTCCTATTCCGGCACCCTGCCTGGACAAGGATTGACCCCCAGATCCATCTCCATCGACTCCACCGCCTCCAGTTAAACTCCATGATGGTTTGTGAGTAGGTCCCCCATGGACTACAAGTTCTTGGTTGTAGCTAGTTAGTACTCTCTCTCCCATGTACTTTAATACAATGTTCTCATGAGCTGCTATAAATGATTGAGTCATATGTAATCGGTGTTGTGTTTGTTGGGATCCGATGAATTGCTACATTATGATCAGTCTATCTATATAAGTTTATGAAGTTATTGTTGCTGCAATCTTGTTGTGTTTAATCCTTGTCACTAGTGCACCAGTGGCATGATCTTAGATGTAAGCTCTATATTTATTGCTTAGATTGTATCTACAAGTTGTATACACATGTCATTGTCCGGAACCGATGGCCCCAAAGTGACAGCAATTGGGATAACCGGAGGGAATGGCTGTGATGTGAGGATCACATGTTTTCACCAAGTGTTAATGCTTTGATCTGGTGCTCTATTAAAAGGAACACCTTAATTGCTAGTAGTTTCCCTAGAGGCCCCGCTGCAAACGGGCTGGCAGGACAAAAGATGTTATACAAGTTTCTCATTATGACCACGCACACCTATATATGGAAAACATGTCTATCTAATTAATAATCTGGATATTCTTACTTAATGTTATTTCAATACTGTCAATTGCCCAACTGTAATTTGTTCACCAAACACTTGTTCTCTGAGAGTTACCACAAGTGTAGATAGCTGGGAACCCAGGTCCTTTTGTCATCATCATTGGTTTCCTGTCAACTCCACACAAGCAACTATTCTCTGGTGCTATTGTCTATGTGTTACTTTTACTACTTCTCTCATATTACTGCTTCTTTCACAACACCCCTGTTACTAGTGCTTTTCCAGGTGCAGCTAAATTGACAACTCGGCTGTTAAGACTTATAAGTATTCTTCGTCTCCCCTTGTGTCGAATCAATAAATTTGGGTTTTACTTCCCTCGAAGACTGTTGCGATCCCCTATACTTGTGGGTTATCAAGACTATTTTTTGGCGTTGTTGCCGGGGAGTCATAGCTCTACTCATAAGTTCACCTAGGGAGTACACTCTTCCTCTCTCTCTGTTGTTATTGAATGTATTTTATTTTCTTGTCTAGTTTATTTGTGCTTAGTTTATTTTTGTTTAGTTGTATTTTGTTTAGTTTACTTTTGTCTAGTTTATTTTTATTTAGTTTATTTTTGTCTTGTTTTACTTTTCTTATATAACCAAAAAAACCTTAAAATTTTGAAAAACCGAAAATTAAAAATTGGTTACTGTGGAAGAACTTAATGAATTATATATGAATTATAGAGAACATATAAAGGGAAAGTCACGAGAGGCTTGTCAGGGAAGTGGAATACACTTGCTAAAAAATGTCTTAAACGCCATGATTTAAATTGCTGCTCTGAACAGGATACTAAACATCTTCAATTCCAATGTGGCTTTAGTAAGGAAGTTTTAATTGTGCACTATCATTGGAATAACTATATTGACATTGGATTTGAAGAAGTAGACGAAATTGTTATATTTATGGAAGCTTCTGAAATAGAATCCTTCATGTCTAAAAATTATGAAACATGTGTTGCTTGTAATACATTTAAAGATTATTTCTCTTCTATCCTTGATTATTCCATAGAATATTTTAGAAATGATCCTTATATCATTGATTATAAAGAGAGACTCATTAATGCACAAGAATGTAACCACAATTTTGCAGAAACCTGTGGAAGAAGAAATTGCTGAACCTCAAAGATCATTAGATGAAAAAGAAGAGGAGAGTGAAGAACAAGAGGAGGAATAATGGAGTAGCTACCTATGCCTACCTTCTAATCAGAGTAACTCTTCATCCCTTGCACTATTTGATTGTCCCCCATGCTTACCAAAGGAGGATGAATGTTATGTTCCTGTGGATTCTCTTGAAATATTCAATATGTGAAAAGTTGTGAAAACAATTATGCTACTGTTATATATGATAATCCATGCTATTTTGATAAATCTTATGAAAATCCTTTATTTATGCCTAATTTCGATATGCATGGTACTAAAGAAGTTTGCTTAGAAAATGTTTATGATAAAGCTCTAGATGATGCTCCTATGTTACTTGATAATATTAATTGTACTACTATTGAAAATGGGATTGGATAGGTCTTGACTTTATCTAGGAGTCCCATGTATCTTGAGAATGATGAATCATCTTGTTATAAAATTGTTACAAGTGGGTTTGAAGGTTTTAATCCCACTATTATATAGCTTGACAAAAAATATGTGATTCTAGATCATGAAAGGCATGCTTTATGTGATATTTATATTATTGGGTTTATTCATGATGCTACTTAAAATTATTATGAGAGGAAAATATGGTTGTAGAAATTTCCTCTCTATATGCTGAAAAATTGAAGTTACTTTTGTTTTATCTTCCTATGCTTGTAACTTTGTTCTTTGTGAATTCATTTGTGTACAAGATTCCTATGCATAGGAAGTGGGTTAGACTTAAATGTGTTTTGAATTTGCTTCTTGATGCTCCTTTTGCTTCATTTTCTATTTTCATGAGAGCATCATTTAAACTATCAAGCCTAGCTAAAAGACATTAAAGAAAAACGCTTATGGGAGACAACCCATGTTTTATTTATGTTAATTTTCTTATTTGAGTCAAGGAGCATGATTACCTATGTAACAACTCGTTTGTATCTTTATTTTATGGCATAGTTGTGCTACGTAAAGTCTCTAGTAGGAAGTTGATACTAGATTTGGATTTCTGCGCAGGAACAGTTTTTTCTGCTGATTACCGTTAAATTCGTAACTCTTTACAGAAAATTTGAAATGACCTGGGATTTTATGGGTGTGATCCTCAGATATGTACACAACTTCATTGTCTTTGATTTTTCTGATCTAAGCAAGTTAAGTGCTTCAAAAAATTCATCTTTACTGTCTGTTCTATTTTGACAGATTATATCTCTATTTTTTTTGCATTGTCTCTTGTGGACTTGAAGCAAGGTTCTCTATCATGGAGGGTTGTAGCTTATGTTTTATTTAGTTCTTGAATTATGTCACAACAGTACAAATTGGATTAATGTTTTTGAGTACTATCCCCTCTAATGAAGTTAATGAGAAGTTTGGTGTGAAGGAAGTTTTCAAGGATCAAGAGAGAAGGATGATATGATGTGATCAAGAATATGAAAGAGCCTAAGATTGGGGATGCCCCGTGGGTCACCCAAGCATATTTCAAGAAGACCCAAGCATCAAAGCTTGGGGATGCCCAAGGTGTCCCCTTCTTTATCAACCACTTATTAGGTCATCTCTAGTGAAATTATATTTTTAATTCCATCACATCTTATGTGCTTTACTTGGAGCGTATGTTTGTTTTTATTTTCTGTTTTGTTATTTTTGTTCTCTGAATAAAATAGATCCTAGTATTCTTGTTTGGGAGAGAGACACGTTCCGCTTTTTCTTATGAATACTCCATTCTTCACTTATATTTGTTGAGTATTCTTCTCTAGCTACTACAATACTTTCAGCTCTTGTTTTTCATGCACCTCTTGTTCAGAGCTGTTATTTCTCATATATTATACTCTCATATATCATTGTTTAATACTTGGAGAGTTTATGGGTGTTTGGTTGGAAAGAGAAAATGCTATATGTGGTAGATGGTATAATGAAAAGATATGCATGTTCTTGTAGATCATTGTCTTGCATTTTTTGTGATGCTTGGCAATCGTTTTGAGCTATCAAGTAGTTCATGTTTAAGATTTTGCATCATGTAGTTAAAACCTATTAGTGGAGAACTACCGTAAAACTTGTTGAAATTTGGTTTGCATGTTTGGTATCTCTAAGGTCTAGATATTTTCTACTTAAAGTGTTTGAGCAACAAGGGAGACAATGTAGAGTTTTATAATGTTTGCAATATGTTTTGTGTATATGTTTTGTTGTCATAGTTTATACTTGTGTTTGCTTCAAACAACCTTGCTAACCAAAGCCTTGTATTGAGAGGAATACTTCTCGTGCATCCAAAACCTTGAGCGAAAACACATGCCATTTGTGTCCACCATACCTACCTACTACATGGTATTTCCTGCCATTCCAAGCAAATACTTCGTGTGCTACCTTTTATTCAAAACTTATTATCCCGTATTTGTGTCAATGTTTATTAGCTCATCCGGAAGTATGTGGTGTTACGGATATCAACCTTGTCATTTGCTTTTAGACAGGCTTTCACAACCGGACTAGTGGCATATACACCGCTTATCCATTAATTTTGCAAAAAGAGCTCGCAAATGGGGTAGGTACCCAGTCCCAATTACTTTACTTACAAATTTAACCGCTGCATTCGCTACACATTTTCCCCAGCTCGAATCAGCCAAGCAATGATACTAGTTCTAAACTGCATGTGTAAGCAAAGGAGAATGAGGGATGATCTACCCTTGGGTAGAAATAACGTCCTTCATGAGAGCCGTTCCTTAAGAAAGTCTGGTTGACAAGGGGGTAGAGTGCCCATTAACATTCATTGACAACGACAACCACCGCTCAAAACTTACTTTTATGCTCTAAATTTCGAAAACCTATAAAACTAAGAAGCTCTAGCACATGCTTGTATCCCTTCTTCCCTCTGGAAGGGCCTATCTTTTACTTTATGTTGATTCAGTTTACCTACTTCTTTCTATCCCCGAAGCAAACACTTGTGTCAACTGTGTACAACAATTCTTATATGTTTACTTATTGCATTTGTTATATTCCTTTGTGTTGACAACTATCTATATGATATACATGTTCAAAGTTGAAAGCCAATGCTGAAACTTATATCTTCCTTCGTGTTGCTTCAATACATTTTTACTTAGATAATATTGCTTCATGAGTACGCTTATGCAAATCTTATAGATGCTTGTTTGAAAGTACTGTTCATGAAAAGATTTTACTTATATGATGTAGTTGTATACTCCTTGTCTATTTGTTAGCAAACTATAAATCATTGCCTTGAGTCATTTCATTCATAACATGAGCCTTACATTATTATATGATCAAGATTATGTGAAAGCATGTCACTTCAGAAATTATTCTTTTTATTGTTCTTGCCTACTCGGGATGAGTAGAAGTAATCTTGGGGATGTTGATGCGTCTCCAACGTATCTATAATTTCTTACGTTCCATGCTATATTATACCAACTTATCACATGTTTATATGCACTTTATATAGTTTTATGCATTTTCTTGGACTAACTGTTTAACAAGATGCTATAGTGCCAGTTCCCTGTTTTCTGTTGTTTTTGGTTTCAGAAAAGTACTTCAGGAAATATTCTCGGAATTGAACGATTTTCATCCTGAAATTATTTTTTCATCGGGAACATTCTAGTAGACCCAAGACGACACGCAGTGGGGCACCGAGGCGCCGCCACCACGTGCTCTCGCGGCCATAAGTAGGGTGATGCACACGGTGGGTGTGTTGTTGGGAGACCCCAAGAGGAAGGTGTGAAGTAGTGCATCAACAATTTTCCCTCAGTATGAAACCAAGGTTATCGAACCAGTAGGAGATTAAGGATTCCCCCGAGGTATCAACGTGAAGGGGTTCCGGTGCAGAAAACAATAATTTTTCTAGCGTAAGAACGCACTAACTAGCCAGGATCTTTCTATCTAGTACATGCGATAACGGTGGCGGAACGGGTCACATACCTCCATGTAGACCGATAGCGGGATTACGCTCCCGCACAAGCGTTGACGATGAATTCGTACGTAGCCGACCTCGAGGTCGTGGAGAACTTGCCGCGATGATGTAGACGATGACGCCGGGATGTCGACGATGACCTGCGTCGACGGGCGTCGGGCGGAAGATGGCGTGGCGCCGGCAGTTGGGGGGTGCGCCGGCGGCAGGGGCAGCGACAGGTCTGCTGGGTGGGCGAGATGACGTCGCCCAGGCTCCTCAAATGTGGCGCCTCCGAGGACTTGAAAACATACAGAGCTTGACAACAACCCCCGGTCACTCGGATCTAGCTGACATCGCAGGGGTAGAACTTTTCTGGAATCCCGCAGGGCAACGGCGCCCGGCGGTATAGCTTTGGTGGAGAGAGGAGGCAAAACGGGCGGAGAAACAGCTCGGCCGGCCTTCTACAATATTAATTGTATTTTTGATGATTTTCTCCAATTAATATGCCTTGTTATATAAAGGGGGAGGGGGTGTGCAAACAGCTTGCCTCCCCCATGTGGGACTAAAGGAAAAGGAGGGGGTTCGGCCGAACCCCTTAGTCCGAATTGGACTAGGGGCCCAAGCCCCCTTCCTCTCTTGGTTGGTGCGGATCCCTCTTGGGCCCTCCTAGGGCCCATTTTGGTGAGCTGCCCCTTTTTCCTTTATTTAATTAATAATTAAATTAATATAAAATATAATTAATTCATAATTAATATATTTAAATACTATTTAATCTCCCGTAACCCCGAAACATTTTCCTGTCGGCCCAGTGAGGACTGGGGTGCGCAGAGCCCACTCTCCCCAGGCCTCGCACGCTGACAGATCAGACGAAACGACTAAGGACCAAGCCATCGCTTGGAGAGACCCTCGAGAGGCAACTCCCCTCAAGGGCCTGAAGAGGAAGCCAGTGCCTGAAGAGGACCGCGGGCTTCAAGAGACTCCCCAAGGCTCACTTTGCCTGGAGAGAAGTCAACGGAAACCTCTCCACATGCCTCCTTCGTGGGCCTGTGGAGACACTTCGCGGCCAAGAAAGCGCTGCAGGGCGCACATGGCCTCTGCAGCAGCCGCAGAGTGACGCGAGCACTCCAATTGCCATTTTGGTGATAAAGGAGTCAACAAAGTTGCGCCGCCTGCACCAGGACAGCTGAGACTTTCCTCTCTGGTGATAAAGCGGCTGGACGGTGCAACGCTCCAAGAAGATCGTCATCGTGGGCTCCACTAGGATCACTGCAACCCCTGTGAGCCGTTCTGCGCTCTCTGCTACCTATCGGCCACCGCGTCCAACTTTATTGCAGATGGACCGAGTCCATGTAGGTTTCGGCAGTGGTGGACTCCATCTCCTCCGCGCCACTGCCATGTGGGAGCCCACCTCCGGCGCACTGCGCAAGGAAGACGCCCGTGGCGCCTATAAGAGGAGCAAGGACTCCACCGTAGAGAGGAATCGGCCAATTGCTTGTTGAACACTTGTAACCCTAGCCGAGCAAATAGGATAGCCATCTGCTGGAGGAGGAAGACAACCCTTGTGTCCATCTCCAAGCCCAAAACTGCCTCAAGAGAGCTCTCGGCAAGCTCATTGTACTGTAGCCTCCGCAGTGCAATACAAACAAGCAGGAGTAGCGGTGTTACCTCCTCCTGAGGGTCGTGAACCTGGGTACGGGCCGATGTCCATTTCTGTTGTGGGTGTTCCTCTCCAGGCCTGGCGAGCACCGTCGTCGTGCTTCTCGAGGGTCGTTTGACATCTGTGTTCAATCCCCTTTTCGAACTACTCTTCAGGTTGTGACTATCCCTATTCCGTGGGAGTCACTCTCCGACATTTGGCGCGCCAGTTAGGGGATTGAGGCGCGTCAACGACCTTCGAGCCGCCTCCGCGCCATGGCGGACACCCGCGCTACTCGCGCCGCCCGCGTCAACAGACGCGCGTCAGAAGGAGCTCGTGCCGCGCCCGGCGCAACCGCCACGGGCGGACGGCGGGGACGTCCCCGCCGTGAGGAGCGTGCCAACTCCGGCCCTCATGTGAAGGAGCCCGAGCACGACGCCGAGCATCAAGAGGACGCGCAGTCCTCGCACCGGACGCAGCGCCCGAGCGGCTCCTCCCAAGGAAGGACGGACCCCACGCCACACACCGCCCTGCTCATGGCGCAAGAACTTCTCCACTACCAGCCTACCGCTGAGGCCCACGAGCAGTGGCTGGAGCGCCTCAACCACCTCATCGGCATCGCCACGACTCGCCCCGCTCCTGACGCGCCTCCGCCTCCTCCAGGGCCTGCACCGGCCGCGACGCAGTGGGCTGCTGTGACGCCCCGAAATCGGTACTATGTAGTTAAGCGATCCCGCCGAAATCTGCATAATAACGATTTTAGGTCGCCCACCAGACATAATGTGCACGCCGAAACATGCGCATTATGTGGGTGGAATTGTGATAACATTACAACAGTTCCGATACATCCACAAATAGAACAAAAGATATAATATACAACAACGACTCGAACGAGTCAAGATACAAATGTTACAATACAAAGATACACATGATAGCGGAGCAAAATAGTATCCGACTACGGATAAGATGCAAATTGGACTAAGAGTTCTGAAGATAAGAGATGGCGCCATATCTTTGCCTAGCCAAGCCGGAGGGATTCCCAAGCTAATGTCGTCAGACTTCAAACCCGTTAACTGCACATAAAGCACAGCCCAAAAGAGGGTCAGGGCACTCCCTAGCAAGCAAAACCAACTTGCCTACTTTCTACACCATCTCCCAAAATATGGGGGTAGGTGGACTTAGCGGCAGCAGCACTAGCAACCTAATAGAGACACGCTATAACTTCCGTCTAATTAGAGAGGGATATCAGAGCGCATAAGTAACCAACTACTACTAACACACATCATAACCCATTCTCAGATTAACCCCCTCAACCAAGTATGAGGAAGAAATTCGGGAAACTCACACACTGAACAGTTTTAGTTACCATTTATTGTGAAAGTAATTCTATATTACTAGTCAATTTAATTAACATCAATTAGGTGCACTACTGGACACGGCATCATCACCAAGTTGTTCATAACCGTGGACACGGCTCATCGATAAGATTAAACCCTGAAGGGGTACACTACTGGACCCGTACTCGTTCAACCCCAAAAGCAAAGCCAGAAGGTAGGGCATCTCAACACGGCAAATCTCTTCTCTTCAACCCATCCAGGGAACCGCATGATTGTGCGCACGGTTGCTCGGTCCCATAACCGGAACTTCCCAACACTCTAAGAACGTGCCACCCTATATGAGAATCGACTACTCCACAATCATGAGATCGCTATGTAAGCATATGCATGCATCAAATGGAAAGCCCGAACTACTTGCGGCGCCCTGGATAAGAAGCGGATTAGATCGAAGCCGCGGGGGCTCCATAGGGCCTCCCACAAGCGGTTAGTGCGCTCAAAATTGGATCCGAGGACAAAATCTCAGTTCCTAGGTCGACACTTAGCAGAACAAAGCACCTCGCAAGGCCTTCCGCCGGTGCCTTATCTTTTAATTATAATACCCAACATATGACAACATTTTATAAAGGTATAACAATCTATCATACTAAGCAGGTGAAATAAATAAGACAGACATACGACTCGCACAAACAACTCTAAGTATGCTCTACGACTCGCAAGGCCAACAGATAAACATACAACATGTGACGGGATGTGGGGATAAAGCTGTATGGGTTGCAGGATAAATATGTGATGGGATCGTGATAAAGAGTCGAATACTAGGATAGCAGAGATCAATGGCAGGAATGAAAGACAATGTATAGGTAAACAAGAAAATTTTGCTTGCCTGGAATCCCGCATGGAAGCTGATCTTGTCGTTGCTCACACATATCAACGTCGTATCCGCGAAGAAGCAACAAACACTGGAAAGCGCAAAAGGTGCATTTTACAACTACGGCAAAAGATCCAGCATGATCATACGAGAATGATGCATGACATGGCAAGATGCAATACAAATGCAATTAAACCAAATTATAGCGGAAAAGCAACCCGACAATTAATATTTTGGTGCAAGTTATCTATCTACCCATCAATGTTAAATATTCATTAACATGGCAAGACAAGGCATAGATGATCTAGTCAAATTAAATGGAATGGGGCAACAATAGTAAATAATGCCCACACATTCCATAATTATTATTTAGATGAATTGCTACACCACCAAACCCAAGAGATGCAACACATGCAAGTATGATGCGATATGCACAAGGTAGATGTAATTTTATAAACGAGGCATAGGGATAGGGTTTGGGGTACGCACGTTTGGATCGGAAGAATTAGGATTCAAAACCGACGTCTTCGGTCTGTAAAGGAAGTAGTTGTCGTTCGGGAAGAAGCCGTCGCGGAACCGGGGCATCGTCGTTTGTCGGTGTCGTGGAAGTGGTCGAAGTAGTCGTACTCGGTCATCATTGTGGCACGTAGGAGCACGGAAAACGGACACCGGAAAGAAACGCTCACGGGCGTGCACCGCGACACGGACATGGGCGGTTTCGGCAACGCGGCACGGGAAGAAGCATGCGCACGCGCACGTAGCAACACCACGAAGGGTGGACAACTCGGACAACAAATGCGACGCCGAAGGTCTTGCGGGCATTTCTCCGAACACCTTTTGGGCGGCGATCGCGAGGTGGTCACCGGGACGGAGCTACCGGGCTAGGACGGCGCGACGTGGGGCGGCGGCGGTGGCGTGCACGCGGCCGGGAAGAGGAGGCAGCGGGGACGGCGCCGGCGGAAAGCAGCGGCGGCAGGCTGCGGCAGGGAGGAGCGAGGACGGCGGCGGCGTGCACGCGGTTGGCGGCGGCGACCAGAGCAGGAGCTGGGGGCGGCGGCGACCGGCGGCGGTGCAGGGGGCGACGGAGGCGGCACACGTGCGGAGGCGAGGCGAGGGCGACGAGCGGCGGCGGGCGTGGCGGCGGCGGGCGCGCATCGCACGGGGGCTGCAGGCGTGGTCGGGGCCGGAGGCGCGGGGTGGCTGGGGAGCTCGGGCCGGTTGGTGCGGGAGGAGGAAGAGATGCGGTCCAGGAGGAAGGAGAGAAGGAAGAAAAAAATAAAAGGAGAAAAAGAAAAGGGAAAGGAAGGAAAAAAATAGAAAAGAAGGGGGTGGGAGGACTTTTTTAGAAAAAACATAAAAATGGAGGAGGGTGGCTGCAAGAACGCAGGGGGTTGGAAAGAAGTTTTCAGGGGAAAACCTAGTGTTTGGCTTAGGTGGGCTTTGGGCCAGAAGGTAAGTTTTTCCGTGTTTTTATTTCTCCTCTTTTATTCTTTTCTGTTTTTGAGTTTTGCAGAAAAATAGAAGAAGAAAAGATATATAAACTTTTGGCAAATAATTATAGTTTCAAAATACACAATTTAATACACAAGTTTGAATATTTGCAAAACATTTGTAAGATCACATTTTAATTAATTTGATTTGCATTTAAATTTAAAAGTGGGAAAAGAATTTAAATACAACAAATTAAAATAATGAGATGACAAATGCATGATGACATGATGACATGATGATGCAAAAAGGAAACAAACAAATCTAATTTGGAAAAACCCGGGGCGTTACAGCTGCCTCCCACGCGTCCTCGCCTCATGACTGCCTGATCGTGCAGTGCCCCGCGCCGGACGCACGCGTGGGGATGGAGCTCCAGCGCAACCGCAAGAATCGCCTCATCGAAGAAATTGGCCAGGCGGGCCAGCAGAACCGCGGCGCGCTGCAGCACGGAGTCGCCACGTACGCCACGGGCTGCATGGCGTTCACCCGCTCCCTGCGCCGCGTGGTCTGGCCACCGAAGTTCAGGCTGGCTCTCCCCGAGGGCTACGACGGCTTCAGCAACCCCATCGAGTTCCTGCAGCTCTACACCACCTCCATCCAGGCGGCAGGCGGAGACAACAAGGTCATGGCCAACTGGTTCTCCCACGAGCTTCGCGACTCCGCGATGTCGTGGCTCCTGAACCTCCCGGAGGACTCGGTGAACTCTTGGGAAGAGCTCTGCAAACAGTTCGTCTCTAACTTCAAGGGGACATATGAGCGCGCGCTCACCCAAAACGACCTACACGTTGTGGTGCAGAAGAAGGATGAGACCCTCCGCAAGTACATCCAACGCTTCAGTCAAGTGCGCAACAAGATCCCGAACATCCCTGACACCCAGGTCATCGCCGCCTTCCGCGAGAGCGTCACAAACAGCAGGATGCTCGAGAAGTTGGGCATCCACGACAAGCTTACCTTTGGGGTGAAGTTGTTTGACTTGGCTAACAAGGTCGCCAAGGCTGAAGAGGGACTCCTCTTCGTTAAAATGTCCTCGCGAGGGGACGATCATGCTGAGGGGTCCAAGAGATAGAAGAAGAAGGAGGATCCCAAGTGCAAGGCCACCGCGGTCTTCATGGCAGAGCCTGACGCTAAGGGCACCCGCCGGGACTCCCTCGAGCCTGGGGAGAAAAAGGACGACCATCGTCCATTCTGCATATACCACAACAGGCGCGGCCACTCTACGGAGACCTGCTTCGACCTCAAGAGGCTGAGCATGGAGCACGAGCAAGCACAGGGCAGCGGCAGCCGTGGTCGAGGCCGTGGCTACCGTGGAAGCGCACGCAAGGGCGGCTACCAGAAGCCATCAGGCAATCAGGCCAACGCTGCTGAGAAGAATGGCAACCTCCCCGACGAGGAAGATGGAGGCTACGAAGCTCCGGGAGGCGCTATTGCCTGCATCCTCGGTGGATCACAAGCGCCCAAATCGAAAAACCAGTTCAATCAGTTCGCTCGCGAGCTCAACGCCGCCCTTCCTAGCATCGAGACCTCCAGGCCCCTCAAATGGTCACAGTACACCATCGCCTTCGATGCTTAGGACCACCCCAATTCCACCAAGACCGTTGGAACCCTCCCGCTGGTCTGTAGCCCCACCATCGACAACATCGCTGTCTCCAAGACACTCATCGATGTTGGTGCAGGCCTAAATGTCATCTCAATTGAGACGTTCGAAGCGCTTCAAGTGCCCTACGAGCGGCTCATGCCCTCTAGGCCCTTGACGGGAGTCACCAGCGGCTCAATCGAGCCTCTGGGGTAGGTCAGGCTTGCCGTCACCTTCGGCAACGAGGAAAACTACCGCACTGAGCACATCGACTTCGATGTTGCGCACATCGGTCTGCCGTACAACGCCATCCTCGGCTACTCCGCCCTCGCGAAGTTCATGGCCGTCACTCATCATGCCTACAACATGGTCAAGATTCCCGGCATCGCTGGCACCGTCACCATCCGTGGCCATGTCCTGGATGCTACGCGCGCCGTCGAGACAGCCTACAAGATAGCCGCCATGGAATTCGCTGCTGATGACGACATGGAGCCTCTCGAGAGGCCCAAGAAGAAGAAGCAAATGTTCTCGCAGGAACCAGCCGCCACGAAGAAGGTCTCTCTGAGCTCCAGCAGCTCGAGGGCTGAGGGCTGGGGGCTAGCGTCACCATTGGCGCTGCTCTGCCTCCCAAATAGGAAAGTGCGCTCGTCGCCTTCCTCCGGGTAAATTCTGATCTGTTTGCATGGACTCTGTCAGATATGTCCGATGTGCCGAGGGAGGTGATTGAGCACCACATAGCCGTGTGTCCAAACGCACGCCCCATCAAGCAAGAGAAAAGAAAGAAAGCCCCCGAGAAGCAAGCATTCATCGTCAAAGAGGTGGAGAAACTAAAAGCGGCAAATGTCGTCCGTGACGTCGCGCACCCCACTTGGCTCTCCACGGCGTGGTCGTCCCAAAACCCGCCGGAGGAGGCCGCCTCTGCATCGATTATGTCAACAAGGCCTGTCCCAAGGACCGTTATCCCATGCCAAGAATCGACCAGATCATGGACTCCACGGCAGGATGCGACCTCCTCTGCTTCCTCGATGCCTTCTCTGGTTATCACCAGATAAAGATGGCTAAGGAAGACGAGGAGAAGACGGCATTCCTCACCCCTTGTGGTGTGTATTGCTATGTATGCATGCCCTTTGGCCTGAAAAAACGTTGGCGCCACCTTCCAAAGGCTCATGAGGATAGCCCTTGGCGAGCAAATGGGCAGAAATGCAGAGGCTTACGTCGATGACATCGTCGTCAAGTCTCGAGAGGGAGATACTCTCCTCATGGACCTTGAAGAGACCTTCGCCAGCCTGTGCAAGGTGAACATCGAGCTCAACCCTGCCAAGTGCGTCTTCAGAGTGCCTTCAGGAAAATTGCTTGGTTTCCTCGTGTCCCACCGGGGCATAGAAGCAAATCCTGACAAGATCAAGTCCATGGAGGAAATGCAACATCCTCGCTCAAGGAAATGCAATGCCTAGCAGGCTGCATGGCCAGCTTGGGCCGCTTCATCTCCAAGTTCGGCAAGAGAGCCCTGCCCTTCTTTAAGATCATGAAAGGTCTGGCACTTTCAAGTGGACGCCTGAAGCAGAAAAAGCCTTTGAGGACTTGAAGAGGTACTTGGCCAGCCCACCAGTCATGGTTGCCCCAAGGACAGGCGAGCACCTGAAGCTGTATCTATCAGCCACTCCACAGACCGCCAGCGCCGTCCTGGTGGTATAAAGAGAAGAGCCAGTCCTCCACTAGAAGAGTGCAACCACTCCAAAGCCAAAACCGCCTGACAAAGAGCTCGACAAAGGGACAAGCCTCAGAAACCCACCGCCAGGCCTAGAGCCACAAGCGGAGCCTGCCCCAAGTCAGTCTCCACAGGCTGATCTCGCCAAGGAGCCTGAAGAGCCTCCCCAGGCCAACCCCCTTGAGCGCCCTAAAGAGCCTCCACAGGCCAACCCCCTTGAAGGCCCTAAAGAGCCTTCACAGGCCAACCCCCTCGAGGGCCCTGTAGAGCCTCTCCTGGCAGACAGCCCTGCGACTAGCCTGACAACCCTTGTCAAGCATCCTGTCTACTTCGTCAGTACAGTACTACGGGATGCTCGAGAACGGTACACAATGCAGCAAAAGCTCCTCATTGTGCTCCTCATCGCCTCAAGAAAGCTGCGACACTACCTCCAGGGACACCCCATAACGGTGGTCACCTCCTTCCCCCTGGAGCAGATCCTGCGCAACCCTAACGCCACAGATCGTGTCACGGGATGGAACATAGAGCTACAGCCATTCAACTTGCGCTTCGATACCACAAGGGTAATCAAAGGGAGAGCACTGGCAGACTTTGTCGCCGAATGGACTGATCCAACCCCTGAAGAGCCTCTAGGAGAAGAGCCAGAGCCCTCTGGAGACAAAATGCCCATCCACTGGACCATGAAGTTCGACGGAGGTTTCGCTTGACGCCATGGCGGTGCTGGCGTCGTCCTGATTTCGCATAAGGGTGACAAAATCTATTACGCGGTCGAGCTGTGCTTCGGAATCGACAAGATCTCCAACAACATTGTTGAGTACGAGGGCCTGCTCGCCGGCCTACGTGCCGCCATCGCTCTAGGCATCAAGCAACTACTCATCAAGGGCGACTCCCAGCTTCTCGTAAACTTCTCCAACAAGAGCTACAAGGCCAAGGACGGCCACATGGCCGCATAACTTGAAGAGATCCGCACGCTTGAGAAGCACTTCAGGGGCATGGAGCTCATGCACATCCCGAGGAAGGAAAATCAGGAGGCTGACAACATCGCCAAGCGCGCATCAAGGACACAAGCTCAGTTGCCAGGCGTCTTTGAAGAGAGGCTCGTCAAGGCATCCATAAAACAGCCTCAAGAGGCCATGCCCGCAAGCACAGACGAAGTACTCCCGCCACCACCTACAACTGGGGCTCCCGATTGCGGTCCCTGTCTTGCTCACAACAGTGCATCAAGAGACAGGCTGGATCGACGAGCTCAAGAACTAACTCACCAAGGGAATTCTCCGCGAGGAAGATGTCGAAGCAGAGTGAATCGCTCGCCAGGCGAAATCCTGCCACATCCTCGAGGGAGATCTCTTCCGCAAACGCCCAAATGACATCGCGCTCAAATGCGTCCCTCCTGAAGAAGACTGAATGTTGATCAAGGACATCCACTACGGGGAATGTGGCCACCATTCGTGCGCCCACACCCTCGCAAGCAAAGTCTTCAGGAGTGGATTCTACTGGCCTCAAGCACTTCAGGATGCAGTTGACATCGTCCAAGCATGTGAAGCATGCCAATTCCACGCCAAGCAAATCCATGAGCCCGCGCTGGGACTACAGACCATCCGGTCTCCTGGCCGTTCGCGTTATGGGGGCTGGACATCCTGGGACCATTCCCAACAGCGCAAGGGGGCTATCACTACCTCTTCGTGGCCATCGACAAGTTCACCAAATGGCCCGAGGTGGAAACGACGCGCACAATTCCAGCATGCGCGGCGGTGAAATTTATCAGAGGCCTAGTCTGCCGCTTCGGAGTGCCTAATCGCATAATCACCGACAATGGCACACAATTCACCAGTGGCATCTTCATGGCTTACTGCGAGAAAATGGGCATCAAGCTCTTCTTCGCCTCGGTCGCTCATCCACAGTGCAATGGCCAAGCCAAGCGAGCAAATGCAGAAGTCCTCAAGGGCCTAAAAACCAGGACCTTCGACGTCCTAAAGTGCCCCCGCAAGGCCTGGATCTGCGAGCTCCCTTCGGTGCTCTGGTCCATCCGCACAACGCCGCCAAGGCCTACAGGAGAAACACCGTTCGCCCTCGTCTATGGAGCCAAAGCAGTCCTTCCCACAAAGATAAAGCATGGATCCCCACGGGTCCTTTCCTTTAACGAGGTCGAGCAAGAAGATCTCCACAACGACGACCTGCTGCTACTCGAGGGACTACGCCGCCGTGCCGCCCTCTGGGCGGCAAAATACCAGCAGGACCTGGGACGCTACCATAGCCGCAACGTGCGCTCGCGCACGCTGGAGACAGGTGATCTCGTCCTCAGGCGAATCCTCTCCAGGAAAGACCTCCACAAGCTGTCACCCATGTGGGAAGACCCCTATAGGGTCACCCACATCTCCAAGCCTGGCGCGGCTCGCCTCAAAACTCAAGACGGCATCCCCTTAAAAAATCCGTGGAACATCATGCACCTGCGCAAGTTCTACCCGTGATCATAGTCACGTCAAGACAACCATCTAAAAGAGGCAGCTTACGGCTCAACCTCCAAAAAGTTTTTGTCGACAGAAGGATAAAATGCAAACGTGATCATTGTCACACCCGTGATCATTGTCACGTAGAGACATCTGGCGGAATACACAGTTTACGGCTCAACCTCCAAGCATTTTTTGTCTCTAGAGGTTAAAAGCTCATGGCTTCAATCTCCAAACTCCAAAGGCTTCTCTCGAGGGTCAACCCTCCGAGCTCTTAATGTAACGAGCCTCCTCAGGCCGTAGAGAGTCTCTGCCACTAATGGGTGGTCCCCATGTCTCGACATGGTAAAAATATTAACTTTGCAACTCCAAGCATAATGAGACAATTTCGTTCCTAAGTGAACTTTGCGCTAAGGCGCCGCTAAGTAATATTTGGTGGTGAGTTTTATTTTCTCATTATTTTCTTAAAAATTTGCGCTTATATCTCTCCACATGCGCACCTCGCGAGCGGCGGCTGAGTACGGTGCCAGTGCCTCAAATGACACACCAGCAGCACTGCAAAATGCAAGGATCCGAGCTCTGGCTGGAGGGCAAGCTTCCGCAAACACGCCATCTCTATAAAGGACCTTGGTACTTACTCTCCTCGCGAGGAACGCCTGAGGGGACCTATAAGCGCGCACGAGCCCAATACCATGGACAAGCGTTTGGGTTCGCCCCTCTAACATCTGCAGAAACGAAATGTCCCTGCAATCCCGAGGAGGCAACAGGGGAAAAGCCACTGAAGAGGACCTCCTCGCCAGGCAAAAACTCCTACAGGGCAAAAGCCTCGAGAACCTAAGTCCCTCCCCCGTGCCTTGAGAGCCTTTTTTCCTCAACAAGCGCACGTTTGTCCCTCGAGCGATTTTGCATTCCCTTATACTTCATGGACTACTCGTACGTCTAAGGGGGGTGACGTGGGGCTACCTTCGACTAGCCCAAGATAAGGCTACTTGGGCCGCGTTGAGATGAGAAAGCCCACAGGAGGCCCACTAGGGGTGCCGTGTAACCTAGTCCAAGTCGGTTAGGTCTCATAACCTGCCATATCTGTAATTGCCGTCGGCATCGATCACCCGAGACCTGGCTTACCTATAAAAGCCAGGAGGATCGTTCGTCTCCGAACACGCCAACAGCCGCCACAAACCCTAGCGAGATCGCAATCTCGCCATTGTAATCGCCACTCACCATTAATACCAGACAAGCAGGAGTAGGGTGTTATCCTCCGGAAGCCTGAACCTGGGTAAAATCCCCGCTTGTCAGCCGTCGTGATCACCAGCGCTTATCTCTTTCCCCCTCAATCAACCCGGGGTGCACAACCCTGGGATTTTCCTAGTTACACCCTCGTTAATTGGTGCCGTCTGTGGGAAGGACAACAGGCGTTGGAATCATGGTCGCACCGGCTCCATCCGCAATGAAGATCGACATCGGCTCCACTCGGGAGCCCATCCGATACGGCTCCTTCGAGTACGCCTTCCACCCGCCGGCCCGCCGCTTGGTGTACGCCGATCTGCACAAAGGTATACACATCACCTTTGGCTCCATCTACTGTTTCGTCGACAGTCGCGGAATATTCAGGTCCGCGGCAACCACTCCACGCGCGGCGGTAGCACCCGCATCGGTCACCCTCGGGCCGCAATCACCGTCACCCATCGCGAGAGTCGCATCTGCCACGCCCATGAAAGTTGTACCTGCGTCGAATACATCGACAACATTGGCAACGTCCGCACAGATCGAGTCTACTCCAACCATCTCTGTCGCACGACCGGCACAGTCAAGATCTACCTCAACCACGGCTGCACCCGCGCATGTGACCAAGGGCGTGCCGCCGACAGCCGCATCACGCGCACCTTCGTGGACCCATCAAGTCTACCCCAAGACAATCGCACTCGCTCCGGCGACTGCGAAATCTCCTTCCACGACCACGGTGACGATCGCGAGAAGGCCCAACGACGACTGCTCTGCCCACCATGTAGAAGCAAGTTTTGATCCAGAGCAAGATTCAGATCAAGGAAGCAGCAGCGGTAGTGTAAACACTCCTACCCAGGTTTACCCCGCGCAAGTCTTCAAGGCCGGCACAGCGCCCCCAGAAGGCGATGAGGAACCCGCATATCCATTGGAGGTGGTCATGCCTGACCAGACACGACTCACCATCACGCGTGACATAGGGATATGGGCCATGAAGCATGTCGACGATGGCACGTTCCCTCCACCCGACGCGCCTAGAGAGGATCATCTGGAGGTCCAGTACTTGCTACGCAAGGAAGGCGAGCGACTTCGCGCCAAAAAGGCCGAGCTGCTCAGGCGTAAGAGAGATGCGGATGCATCTAGTGCCAGACGGGCTGCCATCTCGTTTACTTCCTCCACGGAAGTTAACCAATGAGGACGGCGACACAGAGCTCTAGTTCCCCTCATGACGGACGCCGATTGAGCCAGGGTCACCCGCAACCTCGACTCGTCCTTCATCACCGAGGACGAGAACGGAATACCTGTCCCCAAAACGGCGAACGCCGCCATCATAGCAGTCGACACATATCTTCGGCTAACGCAGCCGCCGGAGGGAGACGCACGCGCCCTTCTCCACAAGCAGCAGATCATGTCCATGAAGGCAATCGAGGAAGCTCTGTCGACCAGGTTGCCAAGCAACCGGACACGTGAAGAGCGGGAGCACCAAGCCCGCGAGCCAGGAACATCAGGGGCCCTGGCAGTGCAGCCAATAAGACAAGCCCAACCAGGCGAGGATCTTCGCAACGTCATTACACAAAGGACAGTGGACCGTAACCGCAGCCAGCGTTCGGGACGAACCTGGATGAACAGGCTGATCGCAACTTCGATCTGTGCGGCGCCGCCTGCTTCAGCTTCAACATCCGAGACACCCGCATGCCCAAAGGCTTCAAGCTGACAGCAGGAACCCTCAGGTACGATGGGAAGCAAGACCCGCGCCTGTGGCTCGAAGACTACCTCATCGCCTGCACCTGCCAAGGCGGGACATCGACTACGGCAATGCAGTACATCCAACTCATGCTCACGGACTCAGCGCGCGGGTGGCTCACCAGCCAACCCAAGGACTCCTTCCGAACCCGGGAAGAATTCCAAGATACTTTCATTAAAATGTTTCTCTAGAACATACGCAAGGCCGACGACTTACATCGAGTTGCAAGCCTGCAAACAAGGAAGAGACGAGTCGCTTCGCTCATACATCCAGCGGTGGACACTGCTCCGGAACACCATGGAACCCATCTCAGAAGACCGGGTGATGGATGCTTTCATGCACGGCGTCGCTCGCCGCGACCTCGCGAGGAATTCGGTAGGCTCCAGCCGAACACCATGATCGAGCTCAGGAAGATAGCCAACCAGTGGGCCGAGGGAGAGGACTACGTCCGCGACACCACTCCAAAGAAGGAAGCCGAAACAAGTAATTGGCGGGACGGGCGCCAGAAGAAGAAACAACGTTTCACCAATCTAGACACCATCGAGCTAGTAGCGGCGGGATATCAAACCCCCCGTGATGACACACGAGATAACAGTCGCCAATATGATCAGGGTCGAAAGTCCAGCTCGGGACAGTACAACCGCAGCAGCGGCAACATTAGCCACAATGATGGAAACGAGAAGCGCGAGTGGAAGCGTGCGCTGACCCTAGCCGAAGAACTAATGCAACCTTGCAAGCATCACTCGTTCCGCAACCCGGAGACAGGCAAGTGGGGTGCCGCAAAGCTCGCAAGATTTACCAGGCTATGCAGCAAATCATCACCCCGGTGCAAGCATTGCAGGCAGCCCCACAACTTGCTATTCAGGTAGCACCCGCAAGCAATAACCAGACGCAAGCGGCCGGGACTTTCCCCCAGCATCAGCCGCAGCATGAAGTCCAGTCGGCAGCGAACGACGCGTACCCGACCGCACGAGGGCATCTCAACATGATCCAGAAAGGACGCCCTTCGAACAGGGCCCAGAAGCTCATCACCCGCCAAGTCCTTCAAGCTACCACCAGCCCACGCGCAGTACCAGACTACCTGAGAGGGTCAGAGACACCAATCAAATTCTCCAGGGCAGATCACCCGTCAGAGGTACCTCGATCGGTCACGCCGCCCTGGTAATCGAAGCCCTAATTGGCGACTACAACCTGAAGAAGGTATTCATGGACGGGGGCAGCGGCATCAACATCATATTCGCTGACACCCTGAGAAGAATGAACAAGTCGACGGAGAAGCTGCTAGAGTCGGAGACCACCTTCCACGGCATAGTACCAGGGCAGGAAATCATGCCCATGGGAACAATCACACTCAACGTCATCCTCGGCACACCCAAGCATTTCAGGAAGGAGTCGATTGACTTCGAGGTCGTCGACTGGAAGTCACAGTACCACGCCATACTTGGGCGCCCAACTTTATCCAGGTTCATGGCAGTGCCTCACTACGCCTACCTGATGATCAAGTTGCCTGGACCCAAAGGAGTAATCACCGTGCGCGGCGACTTCGACCGTTCCAACAGCTGCGACCGCGAGTTCAGCAGGATTTCTGAGTTCTTCGGGGTCAAAGAGCACTTCAAGGCCATATCAGTTGACAACGACAAGACCATCTTTCCACCCCGCAAGAAGCCAGCCAAAGACGCCGCCTTCAACACAAATGATGACACAGTAACCCACCAAGTTCATCCGACTGACAGCAGCAAGAGGTCAAAGTACATAAAGCGCGCTCGTCGAGTTTCTACGTGAGAACTGGAAAATCTTTGCATGGCAACCCTCTGACATGCCAGGAATACCCAGGAATCTCGCCGAGCACTCTTTAAAAGTCCACAAGGACACCAGACCAGTCAAACAAACCATGCGACGCTTCTCAGGACCCAAGAGGGACGCAATCACCGCAGAAATCGATCGACTGCTGCACGCCAAGTTCATCCGAGAAATCAAGGACTCGGACTGGGTCGTCAACCCTGTCCTGGTGGAAAAGAAGAAGACGGACAAACTGCGCATGTGCGTAGACTTTACCGCAGTCAACAAGTGTTGTCCAAAGGATCACTTCCCGCTTCCGTGGATAGACCAGATCATCGACTCGACAGCAGGCTGCGAGCGCCTGTCCTTCCTGGACGCCTACTCAGGTTACCAGCAGATCAGACTGAAAGTCGAAGATGAGGAAAAAACGGCGTTCATCACACCCGACGGTGTCTTTTGCTACCAGACGATGCCCTTTGGGGTGAAGAATGCTGGGGCCACGTATCAGCGCACCGTGCAAGCATGCCTCAAAGGGCTCATCGGGCAAATTGTCCAAGTATATGTCGATGACATCGTCGTCACGACCCAAAAAGAAGACGCACTAGTCGACGACCTCCGCAAGGTCTTCGCAGCACTGGACGCATATCAGATCAAGCTCAACCAAGAAAAATGCGTGTTCGGCGTGCGAGCCGGAGAGTTACTGTGGTACCTTGTCTATGCGAGAGGAATCAAAGCAAATCCCGAGAAGGTGCAGAACATACTCACAATGCCAGCACCCACCAAACTCCGGGAAGTGCAACGATTAGCCGGCCGAGTCGCAGATCTCAGCCGGTTCATAAGTAAGTTGGGTGAGAAGGCCCTGCCTTTCTAACAACTGATGAAGAAGACAGACAAGTTCGAGTGGACACAAGAAGCGCAAGAGGCGTTGACCAGCTCAAAAAGACCCTGACGACTTCCCAGTCCTGGTGGCACCACTGGAAAACGAGCCGCTATACCTGTACGTCTCAGCGACAAACAGAGTGGTAAGCACGGTACTCGTAGTCGAGCGGGAAGAAGAAGGGCACATTCACCCTGTCCAGAGGCCAGTCTACTACCTCAGCGAAGTTCTAACATTGTCCAAGCAAAACTACCCGCATTACCGGAAGCTGGCATACGGGGTCTTCATGACTTCCAGGAAGGTTGTCCACTACTTCTTCGAGCACCCGATCACGGTGGTAAGCTCCTCCGGCCTAGAAGACATCCTCACGAATCAACACGCGACAGGACGAGTCGCCAAGTGGGTTGTCGAACTAGGACCCTGGGGGCTCAAATACGCTCACCCGAAGTCTATCAAGGCCCAAGTCCTTCCAGAATTCACTACCGAGTGGATAGAAGCTCAGCTACCAGATGTCCCCGACTTGTCTAACGCATGGAAGATGTACTTCGACGGCTCCAAACAATTCAATGCGGCTGGGGCAGGAGTCGTGCTCATCTCCCCCAAAGGCGACAAGTTAAAGTATGTATTGAAGATGGACTTCCCAACACCCTCCAACAATGAAGCCGAATACGAGGACCTGATCCACGGCATGCGGATGGCCAAGAACTGCGGCGCCTCGCACCTCATTATCTACGGCGACTCCTACCTGGTCGTACAACAAACCATGAAATCCTGCGACGCCATCGCCGACAACATGATCGCCTACAGAGACCTGTACAACCAGCTAGAGGGCACCTTTGATGGCTGCAAGCTGCGGCACATCGGCCGTGACAGCAACGAGGAAGCCGACATCCTCGCCAACATGGGATCAGATAGGGTCCCAGTACCACCTGGCGTCTTTCTCGAGCGCATCACGTAGAGGTCCATCAAGACTCGACCCGCAGCAATCCTCTCCACACCAGCAACAAGCACCGCGAACCCGCCAAGCCAAGAAAAGGAGCCCATGGAAGTCAAGCTAGTCGAAGCTACCTGGACAGGGCCATACCTTACATACATACTGCACCAGAGGCTGCCAGCAGACCCAGTCGAAGCAAAGCGCATCATAAGGCGCTCGAAAAGTTTCACCGTCATCAACGGAGAACTCTACAAGAGAAGCATCTCAGGAATACTTCAAAGGTGCATAGACACAGTTGACGGCCAAGCCCTCCTACTCGACATCCATGCGGGTATCTGCGGGCATCACGCCAGCAGTCGTGCATTGGTGGCCAAAGCGCTGAGAGCCGGGTTCTACTGGCCAACTGCTATGCAAAACACAGAAGATCTAGTAAAGAAATGCACCGGGTGCCAAGAGTTCGCCAACAGGCTGCACGCGTCGGCGTCCGAGCTAAAAACAATACCACTAGCCTGGCCCTTCGCCCAATGGGGACTGGACATGGTGGTCCCGCTGAAGAAATCCTCACCCGGAGGACACACTCACCTCCTGGTCAAAGTCGACAAGTTCACCAAGTGGATTGAGGCCGCGCCCATCACAAGTTCGACTGCATCGTCAGCGGTCAACTTCATCAGGTCCATCATCTTCAGATTCGGAGTGCCAAACGGGGTCATCACGGACAACGGATCGAACTTCACAGCCGAGGAATTCAAAGACTTCTGCTCAGATCAAGGAATCAAGCTAAACTACGCGTCCGTTTCGCACCCGCAATCCAACGAGCAAGTCGAGAAAGCCAACGACCTAGTCTGCAGCGCCATCAAAAAGCACCTACGGGTACCACTGAGATGCGCAACAGGCGCATGGGTGGAAGAACTACCATCAGTCCTATGGAGCTTGCGAACCACGCCCAACCAATCCACCCAGTACACTCCATTCTTCATGGTGTACGGTGCAGAAGCGGTACTGCCCCGCGACATCAAGTTTGACGCACCACGGGTGGTCGCCTATGACGAGGCAGATGCAGAAGAGGCACTCGAAGACAGCATGGACATCCTGGATGAAGCCCACGACATTGCCCTGGCGCGATCAGCCGTATACCAGCAAGACCTGCGCAACTACCATGGACGGAGACTACGACCAAGATCTTTCGTTACAGGCGACCTGGTCCTCCGCCTGGAGCAGAAGAAGGTGCACAAGCTCGCCACCCCATGGGAAGGCCCATACATTGTGACAGAGGCAATTGGCAACGAAGCTTATCGTCTGAAGGACTCGAAAACAGGAGCAGTCTGCAGCAACCCATGAAACGTCGCACAACTTTGTCGGTTCTATGCCTAGTCGGCCCATTCATTGTACCAATGGTAGCACGTCAACGCGACAGGTTTCAGACGCACTCTTTCCCTTACCAGGGTACCTAAGGGGACTGGAAGGGTTTTAATGAGGCGGCATGTTCGCAACAATCAATAAAGTGATTTGAAGAAAATGTTGTCCACTTTACCTTCTCAATCAAGGCAAGCAAAAATCCTAGGCCGTTACTCGAAACACTCGAGGGATGCGCCATACAGGTTGAAAGAAAAGCCTAGGCCGCCACTCGAATCACTCGGGGGCTACGCCATACAGGCACAACTCATAAAATCCTAGGCCTCTACCCGATCTACTCGGGAGTTGCGCCACACAGGTCAAGTCAAAAATCCTAGGCCGCCACCCGACGCACTCGGAGGCTGCGCCTCGCAGGCAACACTTGCAAAAACCTAGGCCGCCACTCGAATCACTCGGGGGTTGCGCCGTGCAGGCACAATTCACAAAATCCTAGGTCTCTACCTCACCTACTCGGGAGTTGCGCCGCACAGGTCAAGTAAAAATCCTGGGTCGCCACCCGAGGGCTGCGCCTCGCAGGTAACACTTGAAAAACCCTAGGCCACCGCTCGATCTACTCGGGGGCTGCGCCATACAGGCCTCACTCAAAAAATCCTAGGCCGCCACCCGAGCTACTCGGGGCCTGCGCCATACGGGTCATGTCCTAAAACCCTAAGTCGCCACCTGACACACTCGGACACTGCGCTATACAGGTCTCACTTGAAAAATCCTAGGACGCCACCCGAAGAACTCGGGGGCTGCGCCACACAGGTTCACAACACAGACTTAGGCTGTCACCCAAGGTACCCGGGGGCTACGCCATACAGGTCAAAGCCACAGCATATACTCACACAGTAATATAAATAGCTTCTTTCTCATTACTCGAGATCTCCTTTCAACTCACACATTGTCACTTACATTGGCAAATGCGCCCCCTATAGCTAACCCTGTACAACAGAAGACAGCTACTCTTAATCTGCAGGCTCGTCCTTTGGCGCGTCGAGTAGGCCTACAAGGCGCTCACTCATTTTTTTACCTACTCGATCATGTGGCACGCAGCTGCCAAGGTGTCGGCGTAGTCGTCATCTCCAGGTAGGCCACCCATAACCCTCTCCAGCAGAAGGTTCGGCCGGTGCAGCCGGACGTATGCCAGCGCCACATTCGCCCCGACGACGAGTTGGGCATGGACCACCTCCTTCAGCGCATCACCCTCACGGAACCTCTCCAGCAAGGCGGCCAGTGTAACGCCCTAAAATCGGTACTATGTAGATTTAAGCGTTCCCGCCGAAATCCGCATAATAATGATTTTAGGTCGCCCACCAGACATAATGTGCACGCCAAAACATGCGCATTATGTGGGTGGAATTGTGATAACATTACAACAGTTCCGATACATCAGAAAATACAACAGAAGATATAATTACAACAACGACTCGAACGAGTCAAGATTCAAATAATACAATACAAAGATTCAAATGACAGCGGAAGCAGAATAGTATCCGACTACGGATAAGAAGCAAATTGGACTAAGAGTCCTGAAGATAAGCGATGGCTCCATATCCCTGCCCAGCCAAGCCGGAGGGATTCCCAAGCTAACGTCGTCGGACTTCAAACCTGAGAACTGCACATAAAGCACATCCCAAAAGAGGGCCAGGGCACTCTCTGGCAAGCAAAACCGACTTGCCTACTTTCTACACCATCTCCCAAAATATAGGGGAGGTGGACTTAGCGGCAGCAGCACTAGCAACCTAAAGAGACACACTACAACTTCCGTCTAATTAGAGAGGGATAAGAGAGGGCATAAGATAAACATCTACACCTAACACCAAACATAACCCATTCTCGAATTAACCCCCTCAACCAAATATGAGGAAGTAATTCGGGAAACTCACACATTGAACAGTTTTTAGTTACCATTTATTGTGAAAGTAATTCTATATTACTAGTCAAATTAATTAACATTAATGAGGTGCAAGTTGTTTAGATCTTGTTAGCCAGCATCATCACCAAAGTCGTCCATAACCGTGGACACGGCTCATCGATAAGATTATACCCTGCAGGGGTGCACTACTGTACCCATACTCGCATGATCAACCCAAGCAAGCATCAGGGCTTCTCAACACGACTTATTTCTTCACTACAGCAAGTCCAAGTGTCACCCATATGAGTTGTTACCCGCGTCAGGAGTCGGCCGAATCTCAATTGCGGACTCATTAGTTTGCGCCTACGCCATCATGCGGCTCAAACCACAGTAGGAACTGTGTGCTTCGTGTCGTACCGCACCTATATGACCCCCCGTATCACATACCCTTTCATCATCATCATCATCATCATGCACATGCATATGAGCAAATGGAAAAACCCGAACTAGTTGCAGCACATGGACAAGCTGTAGATCTGTTCAAAGTCGAGGGGGGCTCCATAGGGCCTCCCACAAGTGGTTAGTGCGGTCAAAATTGGATCCGAGGACAAAATCTCAGTTCCTAGGTCGACACTGAGCAGAACAAAGCACCTCGCAAGGCCTTCCGCCTGGTGCCTTATCTTTCAATTTTAATACCCCAATATAATACAACATTTTATTAAGGTAGAAAGATCTATCATACTAAGCAGATGAAACATAAGACCAACAGACGACTCGCACTAACAACTCTAAGCATGCGCTACGACTCGCAAGGCCAACAGATAAACAAACAACGGGTGATGGGATGTGGGGATAAAGCTGTATGGGCTGCAGGATAAACATGTAATGGGATCGCGATAAGAATCGAATACTAGGGTAGCAGAGATCAACGGCAGGAATGAAAGACAATGTATAGGTAAACAAGCAAATTTTGCTTGCCTGGAATCCCGCATGGTACGAGATCTTGTCGTTGCTCACACATCTCAACGTCTTATCCGCGAAGAAGCAACAAACACTGGAAAGCGTAAAAGATGCATTTTACAACTACGGCAAAAGATTCAGCATGATCATACGAGAATGACGCATGGCGTGGCAAGATGCAATACAATGCAGGTAATCTAAATTAAGCGGGAAAACAACCCCGTCAATTAATATTTAGGTGCAAGTTCTTTATTTACGTGCGATATTAAATGTTGGTTAACAGGGCAACACATGGCATAGGTGACCTAATTAAATTAAATGGAATAGGGCATTATATATTTATTACCCCACACATTCCATATTATTTATTTAGTTGCAATTAACAAATTACACTAAGTAATTAAAATAACAGATGCAAAATGGCATATAAATGTCATATTAATGTTTATTGCATTTTTCTGATATAAAAACATATAAAGATTATTTAATTTGGAATTATAAATTAAAAGTTATTAGCAAATTAAGTTTAGGGGTGTTTCTGCAATTTTACAGGACCTGTTCGTGATAGAAAACTTGTCAGTGGGGGTTCTGTGCAGAAAAACAGGAACTGCAGGGGTCCAGGCGCAATGTTCCAGATCCGGATCTGGATCTGGTTCTTTTTACACCGACGCTGGGCTAACCCGTGCGGCTGTCTAGCGGGCCCAGAGCCACGCTGGCGTGGGTGTGGGCGGTACGATTCCCGCGGTCACTAACCCGCGGACCATACCTGTCAGGGAGTGCGCAAAAGGAAAAGGTTGCGTTTTAATTCGTTCGGGCGGGGTTCTAACTCGCGCCGCGCGCAGCGCACGGAGGGGATCGGTGGTGCTAGCCACTAGGTCCGGTGGGTGCTTGTGTTAGGAAGAGCGTTCGTTGCCTTAAGTAGTGGATGGAGTGTTTAATTTCCTGACGAAACTGAATCTCAGAGGTCAGATCGCACGACGGCGACGGACTGAGCAGCGACCACAGCGGCTCCTCGCACGGAGGAGACCCAGAGCAAGGGGAGAGAAAGGGAGATGTCCCACAGTGTCGGGTGGCTCACCGAGGGAGGTCGGGGTCGGCTCGGAGGACGATTGTGTCGAAGGGAAGCAGAGGAAGGCAACGACGGCGACTCCGGCGAAGGATGGCTCGGCGATGGCGGCGTTTCCGATGGATGGCTCTAATCTTCTGCGAGAACGAAGAGGAGGTCGCACGGGCTCCATTCCCGCTCCTAGCGACTCCGGTCGACGAGCACCATGAAGGCTAGAAGCAGCTTCTTGCTTCGGTAATGGAGGAAAACAAAAAAACGGGGAGCAAGAACAGAGAGAGAGAGGGAGGAAGGAGAGAGTCGCGGCCGCGACTCGATGGGAGGAGAGGTCTAGGGTTTCGGGCAGAGAGGAGGGGGCTAAGTAGGCAGAGGGAGTGGGTGAGGGAGAGGGCACATGGTGGGCACCATGGCCACGGTGGAAAGCACCGGCTCTCCTCTGTACGGGGAAGAATGCGACTGGAGGAGAAGGTGGGCTGGGCTTGAGAGAGAAGATAGGCCAAGGGTGGGCTTCGGCCAGGGAAGATTTTTCCTCCCTGGTTTTATTCTTTTTTCCTTAATTATTTTCTGTTTTTTGTATTTTTAAAACAAAATAGAAAAAGGATTTGTATAGAGAAACTTTACAAAATAGTTTTTTTTAAAATAGCAATTTAATTATTGTTTCCAATACACAGTTTAATATATTAATTTGAATATTTGAAAAGAATTTAAATACCACATTTAAATTGATTTGATTTGCAATTAGATTTAAAAGTGGAAAAGAATTTAAATGGAGTTGAATTTAAATGCAATAGTTTAAATTAAGATAGATAAATGCAAATGATGCATGGTGATGTCATGTTGATCCAAAAAATAAAAACAAACAATTTTCTAATTGGGGAAAATCCCGGGGCGTTACAATCGACACCACTAACAAGGGATCGCGTCCCTCGATCCACAGCGAGACCACAAGAAGAGAGGGGTAACTATCGAGTCTTCAGGCTCCGTGATGAACTCCTCGACACCACTAACAAGGGATTGTTGCTCCACCTGGAAATTCTCGACACCACTAACAAGAAGAGTTGATCATGACGAAGATGACTCCGAAAGATCGAACCTAACAGGATAAAAGGCAAGAAATCGTCCACCCACGCGTAGGATCCTAAAACTTTGAAAGTTGGATAAGAAAAGAGACTCCAAAATAAGTAAGGTAAGAGGAGAAATAGAATTGAGGTAAGGAGTAAATAGAAACCTATTGAGATATTTTTCAAAAATAATTTAAGTCAAATAGTTTTCAACACTTTATAAACAACGACCGTTAGCGAGGTTATCCTACAGGCTTTTGTGGACCCGCTGCTTCGATAACCATTCATATCGAAACAACAAGGAGATCGAAACCAAGGCTCTGATACCACTTTGTGACGCCCTAAAATCGGTACTATGTAGATTTAAGCGTTCCCGCCGAAATCCGCATAATAACTATTTTAGGTCGCCCACTAGACATAATGTGCACGCCGAAACATGCGCATTATGTTGGTGGAATTGTGATAGCGTTACAACAGTTCAGATACATCCACAAATACAATAGAAGATATAATTACAACAACGACTCGAACGAGTCAAGATTCAAATAATACAATACAAAGATTCAAATGACAGCGGAAGCAGAATAGTATCCGACTACGGATAAGAAGCAAATTGTACTAAGAGTCCTGAAGATAAGCGATGGCGCCATATCCCTGCCCAGCCAAGCCGGAGGGATTCCCAAGCTATCGTCGTCGGACTTCAGACCTGAGAACTGCACATAAAGCATATCCCAAAAGAGGGTCAGGGGACTCCCTCGCAGGCAAAACCGACTTGCCTACTTTCTACACCATCTCCCAAAATATAGGGGAGGTGGACTTAGCGGCAGCAGCACTAGAAACCTAAAGAGACACGCTACAACTTCCGTCTAATTAGAGAGGGATAAGAGAGCTGCATAAGATAAACATCTACAACTAACACCAAGCATAACCCATTCTCGAATTAACCCCCTCAACCAAATATGAGGAAGTAATTCGAGAAACTCACACATTGAACAGTTTTTAGTTACCATTTATTGTGAAAGTAATTCTATATTACTAGTCAAATTAATTAACATTAATTAGGTGCAAGTTGTCTAGATCTTGTTAGCCAGCATCATCACCAAAGTCGTCCATAACCGTGGACACGGCTCATCGATAAGATTATACCCTGCAGGGGTGCACTACTGTACCCATACTCGCATGATCAACCCAAGCAAGCATCAGGGCTTCTCAACACGACTTATTCCTTCACTACAGCAAGTCCAAGTGTCACCCATATGAGTTGTCACCCGCGTCAGGAGTCCGGCCGAATCTCAATTGCGGACTCATTAGTTTGCGCCTACGCCACCATGCGGCTCAAACCACAGTAGGAACTGTCCGCTTCGTGTCGTACCGCACCTATATGACCCCCCCGTATCACATACCCTCTCATCATCATGCACATGCATATGAGAAAATGGAAAAACCCGAACTAGTTGCGGCACATGGACAAGTTGTAGATCTGTTTAAAGTCGAGGGGGGCTCCATAGGGCCTCCCACAAGTGGTTAGTGCGCTCAAAATTGGATCCGAGGACAAAATCTCAGTTCCTAGGTCGACACTTAGCAGAACAAAGCACCTCGCAAGGCCTTCCGCCTGGTGCCTTATCTTTTAATTTTAATACCCCAATATAATACAACATATTATTAAGGTAGAAAGATCTATCATACTAAGCAGATGAAACATAAGACCAAAAGACGACTCGCACAAACAACTCTAAGCATGCGCTACGACTCGCAAGGCCAATAGATAAACAAACAACAAGTGATGGGATGTGGGGATAAAGCTGTATTGGCTGCAGGATAAACATGTGATGGGATCGCGATAAGAATCGAATACTAGGGTAGCAGAGATCAACGGCATGAGTGAAAGACAATGTATAGGTAAACAAGCAAACTTTGCTTGCCTAGAATCCCGCATGGAAGCAGATCTTGTCGTTGCTCACACATCTCAACGTCTTATCCGCGAAGAAGCAACAAACACTAGAAAGCATAAAAGATGCATTTTACAACTACGGCAAAAGATTCATCATGATCATACGAGAATGACGCATGGCATGGCAAGATGCAATACAATGCAGGTAATCCAAATTAAGCGGGAAAACAAACCCGTCAATTAATATTTAGGTGCAAGTTCTTTATTTACCAGCAATATTAAATGTTGGTTAACTGGGCAACACATGGCATAGGTGACCTAATTAAATTAAATGGAATAGGGCATTATATATTTATTACCCCACACATTCCATATTATTTATTTAGTTGCAATTAACAAATTACACTAAGTAATTAAAATAACAGATGCAAAATGGCATATAAATGGCATATTAATGTTTATTGCATTTTTGTGATATAAAAACATATAAAGATTATTTAATTTGGAATTATAAATTAAAAGTTATTAGCAAATTAAGTTTAGTGGTGTTTCTGCAATTTTACAGGACCTGTTCGTGATAGAAAACTTGTCAGTGGGGGTTCTGTGCAGAAAAACAGGAACTGCAGGGGTCTAGGCGCAATGTTCCAGATCCGGATCTGGATCTGGTTCTTTTTACACCGACGCTGGGCTAACCTGTGCGGCTGTCTAGCGGGCCCAGAGCCACACTGGCGTGGGTGTGGGCGGTACGATTCCCGCGGTCACTGACCCGCGGGCCATACCTGTCAGGGAGTGCGCAAAAGGAAAAGGTTGCATTTTAATTTGTTCGGGCGGGGTTCGAACTCGCGCCGCGCGCAGCGCACGGAGGGGATCGGTGGTGCTAGCCACTAGGTCCGGTGGGTGCTTGTGTTAGGAAGAGCGTTCGTTGGATTAAGTCGTGGATGGAGTGTTTAATTTCCTAATGAAACTGAATCTCAGAGGACAGATCGCACGACGGCGACGGACTGAGCAGCGACCACAGCGGCTCCTCGCGACGGAGGAGACCCAGAGCAAGGGGAGAGAAAGGGAGATGTCCCACGGGGTCGGGCGGCTCACCGAGGGAGGTCGGGGTCGGTTCGGAGGACGATTGTGTCGAAGGGGAGCAGAGGAAGGCAACGACGGCGACTCCGGCGAAGGATGGCTCGGCGACAGCGGCGTTCCCGATGGATGGCTCTAATCTTCTGCGGGAACGAAGAGGAGGTCGCAAGAGCTCCATTCCCGCTCCTAGCGACTCCGGACGACGAGCACCATGAAGGCTAGAAGCAGCTTCTTGCTTCGGTAATGGAGGAAAACAAAAAAACGGGGAGCAAGAACAGAGGGAGAGGGAGGAAGGAGAGAGTCGCGGCGGCGGCTCGATGGGAGGAGAGGTCTAGGGTTTCGGGCAGAGAGGAGGGGGCTAAGTAGGGAGAGGGAGTGGGTGAGGGAGAGGGCACATGGTGGGCACCATGGCCACGGTGGAAAGCACCGGCTCTCCTCTGTAAGGGGAAGAAATCGACCGGAGGAGAAGGTGAGCTGGGCTTCAGAGAGAAGATGTGCCAAGGGTGGGCTTCGGCCAGGGAAGAATTTTCCTCCTAGGTTTTATTCTTTTTTACTTAATTATTTTATTTTTTTGTATTTTTAAAACAAAATAGAAAAAGGATTTGTATAGAGAAACTTTACAAAATAGTTTTTTGTTTTAAATAGCAATTTAATTATTGTTTCCAATACAAAGTTTAATATATTAATTTGAATATTTGAAAAGAATTTAAATACCACATTTAAATTGATTTGATTTGCAATTAGATTTAAAAGTGGAAAATAATTTAAATGCAATAGTTTAAATTAAGATTGACAAATGCAAATGATCCATGATGATGTCATGTTGATGCAATAATAAAAACAAACAATTTTCTAATTGGGGAAAAATCCCGGGGCGTTACAGCCAGCCCATGCGGCTGCCCATTGTGTGGGAAGTACACACGGTGAATGTGCCAGAGGGTCTTCCGACACCCCTCAAGAAGAAAGGCAGCACGCCAAGTCTGATCAAGCATACGCGCAAGGACTCGCCCTCTCGACTTGTTCACCCAGAATTGACAAGCTTCGTATGAGTCGCCAGCTGCCTCCTGGGTGACTCGCTCTTCAATGCGATCCTGCTCAGCCTGCCAATCCGGGTTCACGTCTGCGCACAAAAGCTATGTCAAAACAAGCAAGTTTTCAACGAAGAAGGCAGCCGAAAAGGATACCAACCTTGAAGCTGTCGACTGATCAGATCGATCTCCCTGAGAAGAAAATCCTCGCGCTGGGAGAACTCCGCAGTAGGATGCGATCTGGAGCGAGGCTGTGGGGACCCCGGACTAACTGTCCGAAATACCCGATTATGCTTAACGCAACGATCCCGTGATCAGTCTGTCGTTGCACATAATCCGAATTGAATACCAAAGTTTACATCCATTACAATACCGAATTAAAGTCTTACATAAAATGGTCATCTAGACCAAGTCTTACATAGGTGCCTTCAAGGGCCAAACCAAAACAATCAACATAAGCAGCGGAACTTTAACGTAGTAGCCATCCAATAGCTAGCGCAGACCCGACAGGCAGTCGACTTTGGGAAGATCCTTAGTTAGCATAGATGTCGCCATACTCCTCCTGGGTGTAGTACTCCTCCATGTCTGGCTACGACAATAGCCAGAAGCAAACTAGTATGAGTACATTTGAATGTACTCGCAAACTACTCCAACATGAGTGCTCTAGTTCCATTTTTAGTTTCTCACTTTTATTTATTTAAAACATCTCTGTATCTTTGTTGAAGAAGATAAGGAAATTATGACTACTAGATATCTCAATTTTATTAGTTTTATTCCAAAACTCCTCCTTTTTCCGATCATAAACCATTATGGCAATATCTTTCCAACTACCTCATACCGATCCGTTGGTATAGGTGTATGGAACATTCTCCATTTCATTTTCTTTTTAAGACTCAAATCTTTTCCAAAACTTGCACATGGTCTAAGTAGGGTCTTCAACTGTCCATATCCGAGGACTCGGCTATTCGAATAGTTTAATTACCCTCTGCAGAGGTAGCACGCTTTTCCCACACTCATCCGATAACTCATCGTGTCAGCCACGCTTCGCCATACCCTTGGTATGCGAAGTTGAGTCACCGACCCTAGTCTTTCCTTTGCTCATGCTAGTATAGGATCCTGCCCCTATGAACCATTCCATCTACACCTAGTCTAGTTTCCCGTCGGAAACCCTAAGTGTGAGGACTCATAGGCTTTATCTGGCGGTGTATACGGACATCCTTCTATCCTCCTCCTTATCTATTCATAGATTTTTGAGCGAGGACCCAGGTCAGGGTTAGGTCACCAAACCACTCCCTCATGCATAACAGAGTCATCTCTGTTGATGCAGTGTCCCATACTAATACGAGCAAACTATGTGACTAAGCCCTTTCCCATATGTGGGTAAATGTGGTCGCACAGAGTATCGGTTGCTTGACTGAGTACTAGGACACAATGTGCTTTTCCAAAACCATCTTTCTCCATTTCCTTATTTCAACACACCATCTTGGTGCTATATATTCACACAAGTTTTCAAAGGAGTTTTGAATAAACAACATTGTTTTTTCCATCCTATAGTTTTAGTATCTACTTCTATATAGGGTGGCAAAATCATCTCTATATATTTTTGAAAAAGGGTTTTTTTGTAAACCTTTGCGTTTGAAAATGATTTGTAAATCTAGATGCATAAGTTAGGTGCAAGCTCAGAGAGTAGCTTGCCTTGCTCGGCAAAGTGATCTTGGTCTTGGTCTTCAGGTTCAGCAAATCCCTCCTCCTCGATATATCCGGCAACGTTCTCTTCTAATACACAATCAATCAAATACAAACAATCACTAGCCTATTCAATCAATCATCATAGCAATACACTCTTAGAGGTTTTTAATTCACCATTTCACATACCAAACAATATCATGTGGTTTCCATTTAATTGAATTAACATTATTCCATTGTATTTTAATTATGGCAGAAACTTGTTGCATATGTTTAATTGCATGGCTTGAGCTCTGTTTGTCACAAAAATACAAACCAAAATTCTACAGAAAGCTAATGATGTGTAGAAGATGACACAGTTGGATTTGGGTCATTTGGAATTACCAAACTACCTACACACTGTTTTGAATCCAGAAACCAATTAATAGGGTTTTGGATATTATTTAAATTATATTCATCTAAAAATTAAACCATTTTAGGGGTGATTAACCATGGTTAAATGTGATCTAATAAAATTAGTCTCAACTAATTTGGATTATCAGAGTATCAGAAACAAACAAGTTTAGAATTTAAACATGCTACTGTAATTTGAATATTGTATTTTTATTATACATCCAAATGGGGTGAAACTAGTTTAGTTGGATAGACAATTTCATAAGCTTTCCAGAACAGTTGGATTTGCTAAATTTGGAGTTGTGAATCTAAAGTTATGGAATTTCTAAGTTGGGTTTAATACTGGTTTTTAAATAAAGTTTAAATTCGAATTTTAAATCCAGAACGGATAATGTTGAAGAACCTGACAGAGGGGACCCACTGGTCAGCGACTCAGCGAGCGCGCGCGCGGTTTATTTAAACCTGACGCGTGGGACCCGCATGTCAGGGTTTTAATAATAAAAACGAATCGGTAAGTTACCGCACGATCCTAATCTAACGGCTGAGATCGAGCGCGTCGGCGACGACCTAAATCGGGCGGCGCCGCGACTCCGGCGACGGCGAGGAGGACGGAGCGCTCACCACGGGGCTCGGGAGGACGCGGCGATGGTGCAGGACGACGGCGGCGAGGTGGGGAAGCTCCTGGGCGCGAGGACGAGGCTCGGGGACTCCCCTAGGGGCGACGGCGTCGAGCTCCTTCTTCCGCGGCGGGGCTCGGACTCCGGCGAGCGATTCCTGGCGATTCTGAGCACGGGGCAGAGGGAAAAAGGCGGCGGGTGAGTGCGGGCACAAAGGGGAAGGGCTGAGGGCAGAGAGAAGGGAAGGGGGAGAGGCAGCACGGCCGTGCCGTGGTCGTCGTCTACCTCGGGCACGGCGAGCTCGAGGAGACCCACGGTGGCCAGAGGCTCGGCGGTGACTGCGTCGCCCTCCAGGCGGTGCTCGAGAGGTGGTGTGAGAGGGGAGGGGTGGCGGTGCAGTGCGGAGAAGTGCAGGGCACGGGCGGCTTTTATAGCGGCCGGGCGGCGCACGGTGGGCGCGGTGCAGGGGCGCCCGTGGCCGGGCTAGGCCGCCGTAGGCCGGTGGAGGGGCGTGGCTGGGTTGCGGGCTGCTCGGGGGACCAGGCGGGCAAGGCGGGGCGGCGTGGCGCGCTCGGGTGCGTGCGGGTGCTCGGCCCTGCCGTGGGCGTGCTTGGGCGGCGCACGGCGTGCACGTCCTGGCGCGGCCGCGGCGTGCACGGGCCGGTGCTGGTGTGCGCTGCGGGCTCGCGAGGGGACAGAGAGGCGAGGAAGAGAAGGGGGGGCCAGGCACGGGAGAGCGCGGCGTTGCCACCTCGGATGCCCGGCGCGACAGCGCGACGTGCGCGCGGCCGTGGCTGTCGCCGGCGTCCAGACGGCGACTCCGGCCACCATTTTGCCTCCCCCGGCGTGCAGTGAGGTCGCAGAGAAGAGAGGAGGGCAGGGCTGGCCTCAATTCGACAAATAAACCTCACATTCCTCGGATTGATCCACGAGTTGCTCGGATTGGGAAGAACAGGGTGGGTGAACACCAAGTGTTTGATGAATTGCTTGAACCAAAACAGAGAGCACTTTGCTATTTAATTTTTTTCCAATTTCTCTTTATTCTTTTGAGCCCAAACTTAGGATCTAGGCTCTCTGTATTATTGGTAAGTGTTACAAAATTTCTTTGAAATATTCTGAAATATTTCAACCATGAATTTCTAATTTGGATTTGAAGTTTTGAATTTGAATTTTTGAAAGGGAATAGTTTGTGAAATTATCTAGGAGTGTCAATAATATTACTTCATTGATTTTGGTGAGCCAATAAATTTATATAGCTTAATTTGGAAACATAATGTGACATTTGTCACATGGTGTGTTGTTTTTAGGATTTGTTTTGTTTGTTTTCTTTTCTTTCAATTTCTCATTTAGAACTTGGATTCAACAATATTGCAAACAATGTAACAAGCAACACTCAAGAATTAAATTTACACAACTTTTTATAAGAAAAGTTTTTGTTGGCCCACATTTTTGCATTAATAATTATATTAACATTCTGGGATGTTACAGACTTCCCCCCTTAAAATAAATCTCGTCCCGAGATTTGCTAGGCCTGGGTACTAAAGAGATTGGGAAACTCGCTTCTAAGATAGTCTTCACGTTCCCAAGTTGCTTCATCTTCAGAGTGGTTAGTCCACTGGACTTTGTAGAACTTGATAGCTCGCCTGCGGGTGAGACGAACATCTTCGTCGAGAATCTTGAGGGGCGTCTCACGGTAAGTCAGATCTTGATTCAGGTCGACGGACTGGTGATCGATGTTTTTGAAAACGTCAGGCTGGTCAGGAACTTCAAGACACTTCCGGAGCAAGGAAATGTGAAAAACATCATGGTAATCTTCTAACTCTTTGGGCAACTCCAGTTGATAAGACACTTCTCCTCGACGGGCAAGGATCTTGAAGGGTCCAATATATCTTGGCGCTAACTTTCCTTTGATATGGAAACGTTGCATTCCTTTAAGGGGTGTCACTCGGAGATAGACATAATCTCCGATATTGAAGGTGACATCACGACGCTTGGGATCAGCGTAACTCTTCTGACGGGATTGGGCGGTCTTGAGTCGCTCACGGATAAGCTGGACTTGCTCTTCAGCCTCACGAAGGGTATCTGGTCCAAACAGTTTGCCCTCTCCGGTGTCGGACCAATTCAGGGGTGTACGACACTTCTTGCCGTAAAGGGCTTCAAAAGGGGCCATTTGCAGACTAGACTGGTAACCGTTGTTGTAGGAGAATTCTGCAAATGGAAGACAATCTTCCCATTTGGATCCATAGGCTAGGACACATGCGCGAAGCATGTCCTCTAATATCTGGTTCACTCGTTCAGTTTGGCCATCGGTCTGGGGGTGATATGCTGTGCTAAATGCCAACTTGGTTCCGAGGGCTTCATGCAGGGCTTTCCAGAATCTTGAGGTGAATTGTGTGCCTCTATCTGATACAATCCTCTTAGGCACACCATGCAGGCTTACGATTCTGGAAATATACAGGTCTGCTAACTGACTTCCCCTGTAGGTGGTGTGGACGGGAATAAAATGGGCAACTTTGGTCAGCCTGTCAACGATGACCCATATTGAGTCATGGCCTCGGTTGGATCTTGGAAGTCCGGTAATAAAATCCATTCCAATCTCATCCCACTTCCACTCGGGAATCTTTAAGGGTTGAAGCAATCCAGCGGGTCGCTGATGTTCAGCCTTGACTCGCTGACAAATATCACACTTGGCTACGAAAGCACCAATTTCTCGCTTCATTCCATGCCACCAAAATCTTTCACGAAGGTCTTGGTACATCTTGGTTCCGCCGGGGTGGATTGAGTAAGGGGTCTCGTGGGCTTCCTTTAGGATTAACTCCTTGAGCTCTGAGGTATTGGGGACACAGATACGATCATTGAATCTCAACACTCCTTCTGCATCCTTGGTAAAACCAGGCGCTTTACCGAGAGAAATCTTCTTCTTGATTCCTTCTATGCTCTCATGACCTTTCTGGGCCTCCTTGATCTGATCTATCAGAGTTGGAGCTATCTCTAAATGGGCGAGATAACCGTGACTAACAAGCTCTAGTCCAAAATCTCTGAACTCCTTAAACAGGGCTGGCTGCTCTGCTTGGATCATGGCATTCAGGGTGCAGGGTTTGCGACTAAGGGCATCGGCAACTACATTAGCCTTTCCAGGGTGATAATTGATGCCGATATCATAATCCTTGATTAATTCCATCCACCTTCTCTGTCGCAAATTTAACTCCCTCTGTGTGAAGATATACTTCAAGCTCTTATGATCCGTATAAATCTCACAGCGATGCCCCGCCAGATAGGAGCGCCACGTCTTCAAAGCAAGAACGACAGCAGCTAACTCCAGGTCATGGGTTGGGTAGTTCTCTTCATGTGGTCGCAACTGCCGTGACAGATACGACACCACCTTGCCTTCTTGCATCAGAACACATCCCAATCCTAGACGTGATGCATCGCAATACACGTCGAAACTCTTGGTGACGTCTGGCATAATTAGGACAGGGGTTGAGGTCAATCTCTTCTTTAATTCCTGGAAACTCTCTTCACATTTCTGAGTCCATTCAAATTTCTTGTCCTTTTTCAGCAGTTGGGTAAGGGGTTTGGCTATACTGGAGAATCCCTCAACGAACTTGCGGTAGTATCCCGCTAGTCCGAGAAAACTTCGGATTTCCGTCACACTAGTTGGGGCTTTCCAGTCCACAATGGCTTGGATCTTCTCTGGGTCAACAGAAATTCCTCCCGCAGACACAACATGTCCGAGAAATGAGACTTCACTAAGCCAAAACTCACACTTGCTGAACTTGGCATACAACTGATGCTCTCGGAGGGTTGCTAAAACTAGACGCAGGTGTTCAGCATGCTCTTCTTCAGTTTTGGAGTAAATAAGGATGTCATCAAGGAAAACTACAACGAACTTGTCAAGATACTCCATGAAGATCTTGTTCATGAGATTCATAAAATAGGCTGGGGCATTGGTCAGGCCAAAGGACATTACGGTGTACTCAAATAAACCGTAACGGGTTGTGAAGGCAGTCTTGGGAATGTCTGTCTCTCGGATTCTTAACTGATGATACCCTGACCGAAGATCGATCTTGGAAAAGACTCGGGCTCCGTTCATTTGATCGAACAGATCCTCGATCTTTGGGAGAGGGTACTTGTTCTTGATGGTCACATCATTTAACCTGCGATAATCCACACACAGGCGTGTGGTACCATCTCTCTTATCCACAAAGATAATGGGTGATCCCCAGGGTGAAGCACTGGGGCGAATAAGCCCTTTGCTGAGCATATCTGCTAACTGCTTCTTCAACTCAACCAGTTCTTCTGGATTCATCCGATAAGGCCTTTGGGATATGGGGGCTGTCCCGGGGATAAGTTCAATGATGAACTCAATATCCCGATCCGGTGGCATACCAGGCAATTCTTCAGGAAAGACATCTTTGAACAGGTGAACAACACGGATCTCATCTAGGGCTGGTCGAGCTATGCTCTCATGGCATCCTGGTTGGGGTCGACTGGTTTCTGACACATACTCCACTTCTACTCCTTTGTCGGTGGTGAGGGCTACAGCTCTTCTGGCGCAGTCAATTCTACCATGGTACTTGGCTAACCAATTCATACCCAGTATGACATCTATTCCTTGGGTTCCTAGGATGATTAAGTCAACTAGGAACTTTTCCCTTTTGATCTCAAGGGAAACGTCCGGGCAAAATGACTTGGTATCTATGGTGGATTCTGGGATTTGGATGACCATGGGTCTGGGTAAGAGGCTTCCGACTAAACCTCCCTTAGCAACAAATTCTTGGGTAACAAAAGAATGAGTAGCACCAGAATCAAACAGAACAGTTGCAGGTACTGAGTTGACAAGGAACGTACCCATCACAACATCTGGTGCCTCCATGGCCTCTTCAGCATTGATGTGGTGCAGGCGTCCCTTGGCAACAGCCACATTTCCGCGAGGTGCGGGGTTCTTGCCATTTCCATTGTGGCCTTGGCCATTGTTTGGCGCCGGTGCATTGGGGCGTGGACCATTCTTCTTAGGATTGGGGCATGCCTTGGAGTAGTGACCCTTGGTGCCACAATTGAAACAGACCACATTGGCATTGAGGTTGGGGTTGCTAGTGTTCCCTCCGGGACGGGTGTTGTCATTGGGACGGCTGAACTTGTTTGGGGTGTATGGGGGCTTAGGGTAACTGGGGTGCGAAGTTGGTGGTGGTCTATATGCTGGCTTGGAGTTTGGTGGGTGGGTGCGAGGTTTCTGACTGCTCGAACTTTCCTGGGCAATCATCCTCCTCTTACGACCCTCAAACATGGATTTGCGCTTGGTCTCCAACTGTATGGCCTTGTCCACAAGTGATTCCAAATCAGCAAAGTCATGGATAACCAAGGCGCATTGTAGTTCATCATGAAGTCCGTTCATGAAACGCTCCATCTTTCTTCCCTCGGTGTCGACATCATCAGGAGCATACCGAGACAAGTCAGTGAACTCATCGAGGTATCCGACCACATCCTTACTTCCCTGCCGCAACCTGCGGAATTCATCCTTCTTCCGCTCAATGAGTCCGCGGGGAATGTGCTTCTTGCGGAACTTCTCCTGGAAATCATCCCAGCTGATAGCATAACCAGCTTGCTGTAGAGCCTTGGTAGCTTCCCACCAAGACCGTGCTGGTCCTGCCAGATAGTGGGTCGCATACAGCACTTTCTCAGGTTCTCCCACGGCTGCAACTATCAGGTTGTTGTTAATGGTGCGAAGCCAGTCATCGGCCTCAAGTGGGTGAAGTCCCTTGGAAAAGGTGGGTGGGTTGGTCTTCTGGAAGTCACTCAAAGTGGATCGCTGATTTCCTCCACCATTGCCATTGCCGTTGTGGTGGTTGTTGTTGTTGTTGTTGTGTGCGGCAGCGATCTGCTGCAGGGCAGCGATATGAGCTTGACGCTCTGCCCGAGCAGCTTGGCGTTCCTCCATGATAAGCGCAAGAAGTTGGGCGGTGGTTGGGTCCGGTGGGGGTGGTGGTGCTCCTCCATCCATGTTGGTGCGACGAGTTTCCACCATCCTGAAGTACACCGGGAATAAGGGCAAGCGAAAGGGGTTCTGACCAAGGGAAGATGGGTTTTTACGTAGAGGTTGATTTACTAAGGATTATAAGGAAAACTTTTAACACATGTCAACAAGACTAGCACACACTTTCATAGCACAACCATCACATCAAGAGTCCATCCAAATCTAGCTTACAACATTCTCCCTAACTAGTGTACATATAGCCAGTTCCAAAAGAACCACAACTTCGACTCTACTAGCGATAGGGGGTCGACCTAATCCTGCGGTAGAACTCAAGTAACTAGCCTACTGAGGTGGAACCTCAGGCTCTGCCATGTCAGCATCGGACTGGTAGGGTGGCTCCTCTGGATCCTCCTCCTCACCATCCTCATCCTCATCATCCTCATCATCATCGTCCATCTCCTCCAGAAAGTCATCATCGTCACTGAGGAAAGCGTTGTTCTCCTTGCGGAGATCCTCGCCCTCCTCCTCCATCTCGTCAGTACGGAGCTCCAAATCCTCTATCAGCTCATCCTGCTCAGCAACCTTCTTGCGGAGCTTCGCTATGGTCTTCCTCATCTGGGTTCTCTTCTTTAGAAGAGCGGTCTTCTCAGTCTTCAACTGTGCCTCGCTCTCGCGACTCTCCTTGAGCGAGAGACGCTCAAAGTGAGACCGAAGCCTAGCGCACCTCAGATCCTCCTGGGTGCGAAAGAGCATAACCTCCATGTCCAGGATATACTCTCCGAATGTCGGGTGCAGAGGGGACCGAATTGGGTGTCCATTGATGGTGCGCCTCCCATAGAACTGGAAACGAGAGTTTACCAGCTCCGCCTTGTGCTCCTCACAAAGCCGGGATAGCATCCGCTGCATGGAACGACACAGTCCATCGTCCCAGTGGACGTCCATGAGGGTGAAAGAGAGTGCCCTGGATCCGGGGGACTTGATGTTCCCGCGAACAGACCCCTCGATCAACCAGGACAGGTTCCCGTTACCGGGAGCGTCCACCTGGGCTCCCCTGAACTCAGGAGTGGGACGACCTAGCAGCTTGGTCACCTCGAACAAATCCTTCTCGAACATCAACTTGCCGTCCTTCTCCAGCTGAACGAACTCGGTGAAATGGATTGCCATCTATAATTTTTAGTCAAAATTTTAAGTTAGTGAGATGGCAAGTATATCAAATTTTTAAGGGAAGGGAAAATATGTGAGCAGAATTTTAAGTTTATTAAAATGAGGTGTGGCAAGTTTTTATAAGTGTGAGAGAAAACTTAGTAGTTGGTAAGAAGAGAATTTTTGCACAAATGAGAGGGTAAGAGATAAGCCATTTTCTTAAACTAAGTTCTTACTTTGTTTTTCTTTGAAACTCAACTTTTGCAATCACTACCTAACGACCATGCTAATCTAAGGCTCCTAAAGTCGAGATGGCTCTGATACCAATTCTGTGGGGACCCCGGACTAACTGTCCGAAATACCCGATTATGCTTAACGCAACGATCCCGTGATCAGTCTGTCGTTGCACATAATCCGAATTGAATACCAAAGTTTACATCCATTACAATACCGAATTAAAGTCTTACATAAAATGGTCATCTAGACCAAGTCTTACATAGGTGCCTTCAAGGGCCAAACCAAAACAATCAACATAAGCAGCGGAACTTTAACGTAGTAGCCATCCAATAGCTAGCGCAGACCCGACAGGCAGTCGACTTTGGGAAGATCCTTAGTTAGCATAGATGTCGCCATACTCCTCCTGGGTGTAGTACTCCTCCATGTCTGGCTACGACAATAGCCAGAAGCAAACTAGTATGAGTACATTTGAATGTACTCGCAAACTACTCCAACATGAGTGCTCTAGTTCCATTTTTAGTTTCTCACTTTTATTTATTTAAAACATCTCTGTATCTTTGTTGAAGAAGATAAGGAAATTATGACTACTAGATATCTCAATTTTATTAGTTTTATTCCAAAACTCCTCCTTTTTCCGATCATAAACCATTATGGCAATATCTTTCCAACTACCTCATACCGATCCGTTGGTATAGGTGTATGGAACATTCTCCATTTCATTTTCTTTTTAAGACTCAAATCTTTTCCAAAACTTGCACATGGTCTAAGTAGGGTCTTCAACTGTCCATATCCGAGGACTCGGCTATTCGAATAGTTTAATTACCCTCTGCAGAGGTAGCACGCTTTTCCCACACTCATCCGATAACTCATCGTGTCAGCCACGCTTCGCCATACCCTTGGTATGCGAAGTTGAGTCACCGACCCTAGTCTTTCCTTTGCTCATGCTAGTATAGGATCCTGCCCCTATGAACCATTCCATCTACACCTAGTCTAGTTTCCCGTCGGAAACCCTAAGTGTGAGGACTCATAGGCTTTATCTGGCGGTGTATACGGACATCCTTCTATCCTCCTCCTTATCTATTCATAGATTTTTGAGCGAGGACCCAGGTCAGGGTTAGGTCACCAAACCACTCCCTCATGCATAACAGAGTCATCTCTGTTGATGCAGTGTCCCATACTAATACGAGCAAACTATGTGACTAAGCCCTTTCCCATATGTGGGTAAATGTGGTCGCACAGAGTATCGGTTGCTTGACTGAGTACTAGGACACAATGTGCTTTTCCAAAACCATCTTTCTCCATTTCCTTATTTCAACACACCATCTTGGTGCTATATATTCACACAAGTTTTCAAAGGAGTTTTGAATAAACAACATTGTTTTTTCCATCCTATAGTTTTAGTATCTACTTCTATATAGGGTGGCAAAATCATCTCTATATATTTTTGAAAAAGGGTTTTTTTGTAAACCTTTGCGTTTGAAAATGATTTGTAAATCTAGATGCATAAGTTAGGTGCAAGCTCAGAGAGTAGCTTGCCTTGCTCGGCAAAGTGATCTTGGTCTTGGTCTTCAGGTTCAGCAAATCCCTCCTCCTCGATATATCCGGCAACGTTCTCTTCTAATACACAATCAATCAAATACAAACAATCACTAGCCTATTCAATCAATCATCATAGCAATACACTCTTAGAGGTTTTTAATTCACCATTTCACATACCAAACAATATCATGTGGTTTCCATTTAATTGAATTAACATTATTCCATTGTATTTTAATTATGGCAGAAACTTGTTGCATATGTTTAATTGCATGGCTTGAGCTCTGTTTGTCACAAAAATACAAACCAAAATTCTACAGAAAGCTAATGATGTGTAGAAGATGACACAGTTGGATTTGGGTCATTTGGAATTACCAAACTACCTACACACTGTTTTGAATCCAGAAACCAATTAATAGGGTTTTGGATATTATTTAAATTATATTCATCTAAAAATTAAACCATTTTAGGGGTGATTAACCATGGTTAAATGTGATCTAATAAAATTAGTCTCAACTAATTTGGATTATCAGAGTATCAGAAACAAACAAGTTTAGAATTTAAACATGCTACTGTAATTTGAATATTGTATTTTTATTATACATCCAAATGGGGTGAAACTAGTTTAGTTGGATAGACAATTTCATAAGCTTTCCAGAACAGTTGGATTTGCTAAATTTGGAGTTGTGAATCTAAAGTTATGGAATTTCTAAGTTGGGTTTAATACTGGTTTTTAAATAAAGTTTAAATTCGAATTTTAAATCCAGAACGGATAATGTTGAAGAACCTGACAGAGGGGACCCACTGGTCAGCGACTCAGCGAGCGCGCGCGCGGTTTATTTAAACCTGACGCGTGGGACCCGCATGTCAGGGTTTTAATAATAAAAACGAATCGGTAAGTTACCGCACGATCCTAATCTAACGGCTGAGATCGAGCGCGTCGGCGACGACCTAAATCGGGCGGCGCCGCGACTCCGGCGACGGCGAGGAGGACGGAGCGCTCACCACGGGGCTCGGGAGGACGCGGCGATGGTGCAGGACGACGGCGGCGAGGTGGGGAAGCTCCTGGGCGCGAGGACGAGGCTCGGGGACTCCCCTAGGGGCGACGGCGTCGAGCTCCTTCTTCCGCGGCGGGGCTCGGACTCCGGCGAGCGATTCCTGGCGATTCTGAGCACGGGGCAGAGGGAAAAAGGCGGCGGGTGAGTGCGGGCACAAAGGGGAAGGGCTGAGGGCAGAGAGAAGGGAAGGGGGAGAGGCAGCACGGCCGTGCCGTGGTCGTCGTCTACCTCGGGCACGGCGAGCTCGAGGAGACCCACGGTGGCCAGAGGCTCGGCGGTGACTGCGTCGCCCTCCAGGCGGTGCTCGAGAGGTGGTGTGAGAGGGGAGGGGTGGCGGTGCAGTGCGGAGAAGTGCAGGGCACGGGCGGCTTTTATAGCGGCCGGGCGGCGCACGGTGGGCGCGGTGCAGGGGCGCCCGTGGCCGGGCTAGGCCGCCGTAGGCCGGTGGAGGGGCGTGGCTGGGTTGCGGGCTGCTCGGGGGACCAGGCGGGCAAGGCGGGGCGGCGTGGCGCGCTCGGGTGCGTGCGGGTGCTCGGCCCTGCCGTGGGCGTGCTTGGGCGGCGCACGGCGTGCACGTCCTGGCGCGGCCGCGGCGTGCACGGGCCGGTGCTGGTGTGCGCTGCGGGCTCGCGAGGGGACAGAGAGGCGAGGAAGAGAAGGGGGGGCCAGGCACGGGAGAGCGCGGCGTTGCCACCTCGGATGCCCGGCGCGACAGCGCGACGTGCGCGCGGCCGTGGCTGTCGCCGGCGTCCAGACGGCGACTCCGGCCACCATTTTGCCTCCCCCGGCGTGCAGTGAGGTCGCAGAGAAGAGAGGAGGGCAGGGCTGGCCTCAATTCGACAAATAAACCTCACATTCCTCGGATTGATCCACGAGTTGCTCGGATTGGGAAGAACAGGGTGGGTGAACACCAAGTGTTTGATGAATTGCTTGAACCAAAACAGAGAGCACTTTGCTATTTAATTTTTTTCCAATTTCTCTTTATTCTTTTGAGCCCAAACTTAGGATCTAGGCTCTCTGTATTATTGGTAAGTGTTACAAAATTTCTTTGAAATATTCTGAAATATTTCAACCATGAATTTCTAATTTGGATTTGAAGTTTTGAATTTGAATTTTTGAAAGGGAATAGTTTGTGAAATTATCTAGGAGTGTCAATAATATTACTTCATTGATTTTGGTGAGCCAATAAATTTATATAGCTTAATTTGGAAACATAATGTGACATTTGTCACATGGTGTGTTGTTTTTAGGATTTGTTTTGTTTGTTTTCTTTTCTTTCAATTTCTCATTTAGAACTTGGATTCAACAATATTGCAAACAATGTAACAAGCAACACTCAAGAATTAAATTTACACAACTTTTTATAAGAAAAGTTTTTGTTGGCCCACATTTTTGCATTAATAATTATATTAACATTCTGGGATGTTACAGAGGCAACAACAACTCGGTACTCTTAAGACTCGCCTCAAGCTCGACCACCTTATTCTTTAAATAAGTGATTATTCGCTGGTCGTTCGTACTTCGTGGAGGAGCTGGCGTCGCTCGACGACGGCGCACACCCGAAGAAGAGCCCTCGCCACTCGGTCCAGCCGCCGAAGCAGAGGAAGTGCCTCCGCGCACGTTAGTCTGCCATACACGTGCAGAGTCAATACAAAAGTGCGACTGCTCAGCCAAAGAAAAAATGGTGGGAAGAAACAATCAACTCCGGCATAAAAAATACTGTTCAAGGCCAGCAGACCCGACAGAACATTAGTCATTACAAGCAAAAGGCAAAAGTACAGGCCACCGCGACTACTGGAAATCTACACTACAATGGCCCCTAGGCAGCAGACTCCGACCGGGAGCGACTCTTCCGAGCAGCAGCCGCCTCCGTCGCCTTAGCGAGCTGTAATGCCCCAATCCATAAATTATACAGTGATGCTATGTGTCGGTGGTCATGCTACATAATCGAAGGTTACTGGGGTTACCACTCCCAGGCCGAGTAAACATCGGCAGGCGTGCTCGGCATGGATCATCGGCAACACAACCCTTCGATCATGCCATATCCAAAGCATAGCCCTCAAAGTATAATAAAGAGACTAAGACACCGGAACACCTGGCACATGACAGACCCTACGACTCAAGATAATATAGTTCAACTCTTAGTAGAGAAAGATAGCAAATATTACAATCAGAGGTCACTGACCCAACATTACAACAAGCGGAAGCAAATTAAGTTGTTCTAAACAACAAGATTCAAATATGGCCTAAGAGGCCTACAGATAAACAGTTCCGTGCCAGCTGGTTCCTAGTTTCCCCAGGCTGCCACACGGGAACCCCAGACTACTCGTCGATGTCAATAAAGAACCCACCTTCAGGGTAGGTAAAGTCCTCCTCTGAAACAAAAATAAACAAGGGTGAGTTCGACGAACTCAACAAGATTTTGAGCTATTTGCTCCATGATTGGCTTTCAAGGTTTTATGGCTGTTTTGCGTAAAGCTGATTTTGTTCATAAAATATGACTCCAAGGCATCGACTATCAGAATATTTTCGAAGAGGGGTAAGAAGTAACTCTTTCTCTTTTGATTCACTTTCTCATCATCCACCACTGTACCTGTTCTTCAAAGGCACCTCCCCGACTTACCCTCGAGGAAGTCAACCTTTCAATCGTGAGTGGTACCTTTAGTACCCAGTTTTTAGTCATTCCGTTAAAGTTATTCTATGATCCCTGAATTCGTCACCAAGTCGTCCTTAACCGTGGACACGGCTTTTCGAAAAGATTTATCCCTGCAGGGGGTGTACAATGTGAAAGGCGCCAGGTTCCCGAGGGACCTCCCAGCTCCTTATCCATGCGTACCGCCCGACCCATTGCCAGAACATTTAGCTCTCTTCCGAGGAAAGCCGGCTGGGCGGGAGCGGCTACTACCTTTACCTCGCTTTGGACTAACCTAGGATCATCAGTGACCGTAGGACAAGTTCAGTGCCTCCAACACCCTGCCCCGCGGCCACTCATTTTCCTACCACCATCATCCTCATCTCAGTCTTGGCCACCATCTCAACACACGCGCAAATGGAAAGCCAAACTAGAGGACCCCCGGCTAGTCCGCCACAAGTTAGTCGGACGACGAGGTTCCATATACCCACGCATGGTAGCACGCTCAACTTGGATCGAAGGCGAGAACTCGCACTTAGGCGGCGAGAACGAGACAACCCACCACATCCATGTGGCCTCTCATCCCCACCTTTTAGCATTTTAATAAATATTACCACCATTTCTCCACCATCATCCGCGGAATTTCCACATCTGATCCCAACATGAATATCCATCGGACCACTAAGCAGTTAACTAAGCATGGCTAAGCAACAACCTAGCAAAGTAATTAATTCAGGCCATCATCACAATCCTATGGATAATAGGAGGGGAAACAGGTAATGGCTTCGGTAACTGAATGCAACTATAGGATACTCTAATCCAATCAAATTGACATTTGGAACCGCATGCAATATTATAGTGGAGAAAATAATTTGCATAAAGTAGGATAAGATATGCAAGAGGGTGGGGATCACGCTTGCCTTGCTCAGCAGGCGGGTAATACTGATCGTCGGGGTAATGTGGCGAGACCCCGGTTCCTTGATCTATAGATGTTTAAAAACACCGGAAAGAACACAATCAATACAAGCAATTCATATGCAATGCGCAAACACATGATGGTATGACATTTTAATGCACTGCATTATTATAACAATTATATGACATTTAAATGAGATGCTAGGAATAATTATTCAACGATATAGGAAATTTATTTTCCTATGTGTTTTTATGTTCCCCTACAATTTTAATTTAGGTAACATGCTTGAAATAATTTTGAATGTGTAGAACCAGTGCTTATTAGCATTTTTACTTAGAGGGTACAATTCTAGCAATTTGAGGAATTTATTATGAATTTAAACTACACCTTTTTATTTCTACCCCTTTCTTCATTTTAGCAAAACAGAAAAATACCGTAGCAGTAATGGAAGTGTGAATCAGTCCATTAGATAGCATTTATTTTTCTGATCATTTTGGTATATTATTTGCTAAATTTGGATAATTATTTTGAAAGTTATGAATTTTTGAAGTTTGAATCATTTTCTGTCTTTTTCTTAATTCACAGAAAATAGCCGCGCGTTTTTCACCGAGGCAGAGTCTACCCGAGCCACTGACGTGCAGGGCCAGGGGCCAGGTGGCGCTGACGCGGCGCGGGCGGGATCTGGGTCACTGGCGCGTGGGTCCGGGCTGTCAGCGCGGCCGGAGCGCACGGCCGTGGCGGACGCCGGCGGCGAGGTGCACGGCTGCGGCGTTCTACGGCGCCAGGGCTCGCGCGGATGGTCGCAAACGACGCACACGTGTACGGGGAGCAAAACACGGGCGGCGCCGCTACCTATAGGTCGCCGGAGCGCGGTGAGCAGCAACGGCGAGCGGCGAGCTACGGCGTCTACGCGTTCTAGGGGGAGAGGAGACGAGCGGGGATGCCCATTAAGACCGCGAGTTCACCCGCGATGCGGGCGGCTGCTCGGAGGAGAGGGAGGAGGTCGAGAACGGCGGCGAGCTTGCCCGAGGCGCGGCGGCCGGAGTTGGGGAAGAAACGGACGGAGCGGTCGCGTTCGAGTTCCCCGGCACGATTCCTACAGCGGAGAGGGAGAAGGCGAGGCGGCGGTGCTCGTGGTGGTGCTGGATGGTCTCGGGGCGCGCTCAACCGGCGGCGATGCGGCGGCGGAGCTCGGCCATGGAGCTAGGGTTCGGGGAGAACAGGGAAAAAATATCTGGGGAGGAGAGCAGAGCGGCGGCCGTCGCGTTCTTATCCACTCGCGGCAGCAGAGGAGGAGAGGGGGGGTCCGGGCGCGGCGCACGGCATGGCGACACGGCGACGAGGTTCGTCGGGGACGAAGACGCGGGTCGCTACAGAGGAAGGAGACGACTTCTTTTGCAGAAAACCCCCTGGGCACTTTTCCTCTTTCCTCACAGACAGGTCCTCCCCCCTTACAGAGAGGTCCTTTTCTATTTCTTTTTAAATCAAGTGCAGTGTTTGATTTATTTGAGGCAGTGAAACTTTTTAGAACAATTTGAGAAAAATCAGGGAGCTTCCCCATACCATATATAGGCACCACAAAAATTGGCTCCTCAAAATAAAATGTTTTGGTGCACTTTTGTTCAGAGGTGTCAAATAGGGCATTTTGTTGAAATTTCCATAAGTTGCCACCTTAATGATTTGGAGACATTGCAATTAGGAGATTTTGATTTCTTGGAACTTCCTTGACAAATATGCCATATTCAAATTAGTTTGTTTTTAGCAAGTGCAATTATCTCATGTTGAACTCTTGTAACTTCCTTGACAAATATGCAAGATTAAAGTGGGGGAGTGGTAATGTTCATAGTAGTAGCAACATGATAAACATGCCATGATGCAATTACACAAAAGTGGAAAAATTACAGAGGTTTTTAGGTTTTAAACCTTGGGCTGTTACAAATCTACCCCCCTTACAGGAATCTCGTCCCGAGATTCTAAAGTTGCGGAAGAAAGTCGGGATACTCCTCACGAAGACTAGACTCTCTTTCCCAGGTAGCTTCTTCTTCGGAATGGTGAGACCACTGAACTTTGAAGAACTTGGTAGTCTTATTCTGAGTCTTCCTTTCTGCTTCATCTAGGATACGTATGGGATGCTCGGGATAGGTGAGATCCGCCTGGATATCCAGCTCCTCATGACTGACTCCACGGATAGGATCCTTGAAGCAACGGCGGAGTTGGGATACATGGAACACATCATGCACATCCGGGAAGTTGGTTGGGAGTTCTAGCTGGTAGGATAGATCTCCTCGTTTGGCCAGAATGGTGAAAGGGCCAACGTAACGAGGGGCCAATTTTCCCTTGATTCCAAAGCGACGAACACCACGAAGAGGAGAGACGCGTAGATAGGCCTTGTCACCAATTTCATAATGGACCTCCTGATGGTGCTTATCATAGTAGCTCTTCTGCCTAGACTGGGCAATCTTCAGATTCTCTCGTATGATTTTTACCGTCTGCTCAGCTTCATTGATCACATCCGGACCTAAGAGTTGCCTCTCTCCGGTCTCGGGCCAATTTAGCGGAGTTCGGCATTTTCGTCCATACAGAACCTCGAATGGGGCCATACCCAGACTCGCTTGATAGCTATTGTTGTAGGAGAACTCAGCGAAGGGAAGGTATTTTTCCCACCCCTTTCCAAAAGAGATTACACAAGCTCGAAGCATGTCCTCTAGAACTTGGTTCACCCTTTCGGTCAGTCCGTCAGTTTGGGGATGGAAAGCTGTGCTGAAGTTGAGGCGGGTTCCCATGGCTTGTTGGAAACTCGTCCAGAATTTCGAGGTAAACAAGCTTCCACGATCAGAGATTATCCTCTTGGGAACACCGTGAAGTACGATGATCCGGGAAGCATACAGGTCAGCCAGCTTAGCAGCTGTGATGTCGACTCGCACTGGGAGGAAGTGGGCCACTTTGGATAGTCGATCGATGATTACCCATATGGCATCGTTGCCCTTGGGAGACTTCGGCAGACCCGTAATAAAGTCCATACCAATCTCGTCCCATTTCCATTCGGGAATCGCAATAGGGCGAAGAGTGCCAGCAGGCCTTTGATGTTCAGCCTTTACACGTCGACAGGTGTCGCATTCAGCAACAAACTTGGCGATTTCTCTTTTCATCCTAGTCCACCAGAATAGTGGTCGGAGGTCTTGGTACATTTTGGTACTACCGGGATGAACAGAGAGAGGGGAATCATGCGCTTCTTTGAGGATCAACTCCTTCAGATTCTGCTCCTTTGGCACCACCAGACGGTCACCAAAGTACACGATTCCCGCTTCATTCTCAGAGAAGCATTTGGCCTTTCCACTAGCAATGTTCTTTTTGATATTAAGAATGCCATTATCCAGTCTCTGCGCCTCCTTTATCTGGTCTACCAGAGTAGATTTGATTTCCAGATTTGCGAGGTAGCCAGAAGGGACAATTTCCAGGTTTAAACGGGCGAACTCTTCATGGAGAGCAGGTTGAGCCTTCTCAACCATCAGGTTGTTGCTATAAGCTTTTCGACTTAGCGCGTCAGCCACGACGTTCGCCTTGCCAGGTTGGTAGTTCAGACTCACATCATAGTCTTTGATTAACTCCAACCAACGTCTTTGCCTGATATTTAAATCCGGCTGAGTGAAAAGGTATTTCAAACTCTTGTGATTCGAGTAAATCTCGCAACGGTTACCAAACAGGTATGGTCTCCATTGCTTCAGAGCATAAACCACTGCGGCAAGCTCCAAATCATGAGTTGTGTAGTTTTGCTCATGAGGCTTCAATTGGCGAGAGGCGTATGCCACTGCATGGCCATCTTGCATTAACACACAGCCCAAGCCTTGCAGAGAGGCGTCACAGAAGACCACGAAATCCTTGCTTGCGTCTGGCAGGGCAAGCACAGGAGCAGAAGTGAGTTTGGCCTTCAGTGTTTTGAAGCTCTCTTCAGCTTGGTCCGTCCATACGAACCTTGTATCCTTCTTGAGAAGGTTGGTCAGAGGCTTGGCTATTTTGGAGAACCCTTCGATGAATCGGCGGTAGTAACCTGCCAATCCCAGAAAGCTTCGGATGTCCTTGACAGACATGGGAGTTACCCAATCCATAATAGTTTGAACCTTGTCGGGAACGACAGCCACTCCACTTGCGGAAATCACATGGCCGAGGAAGACGAGATTGTCCAACCAAAACTCACACTTGGAGAACTTGGCATAGAGGCGGTGTTCTCGAAGGCGTGTCAGGATCAAACGAAGATGTTCGGCATGCTCTTCATCGGTTTTGGAGTAGACGAGAATGTCATCGATGTAAATGACAACGAACTTGTCGAGATAATCCATGAAGACGGAGTTCATGAGCCTCATGAACGTCGCCGGAGCATTGGTGAGACCAAAGGACATAACGGTATACTCATATGAGCCATAGCGAGTAACAAATGCCATCTTTGGAATATCCTGCTTTCGGATCTTGATCTGATGTTACCCTGACCTCAGGTCCATCTTGGAAAATACCGTTGCACCAGCTAGTTGATCCAATAGATCATTGATGCGAGGAATGGGGTACTTGTTTTTGATTGTCACCGCATTTAAAGGCCTGTAGTCAGAGACTAGACGAGGCACGGTAGAATCCCTCTTCTTGACGAAGAGTACGGGACAACCCCAAGGTGAAGTGCTAGGCCGAATGAACTCTTTCGCTAACAGTTCATCAATTTGCTCCTTTAACAGCGCCAGCTCCTCCACTGGCATCCGGTAGGGCTTCTTGGCAACCGGCACGGTACCGGGAAGCAACTCTATGACGAACTCCACACTTCGATCAGGTGGCATGCCAGGCAATTCCTCCGGGAACACATCCGGGAAGTCACACACAACGTGGATGTCTTGGATTTCAGGAGGGGATAAGCCTTCCATAAGGAAAAGGAGAAGCTCAGGTGAGTGGGGCATAGATGGAGATGGAGGTCTGGACTGTGCAGACCAATACTCCACAATCACGCAGGAAGATGTGGTCACGGTGATGGTTCTGGCAGCACAGTCGAGGTTAGCCTTGTACTTCCCTAGCCAGTTCATGCCCAGTATGGCATCAAAGCCGGTTGAATTGAAGGCTATCAGCGGAAACGGGAAGGGGAATGAGCCTATATTAATTGAAACTTCAGGGGTCACCCTTTTGGTTTGCCAACGAGTACCCGGGCTGGTGACATATATCGGTGCTTCCAACTCTTCAAACGGTATATTGTTTCGTTGTGCAAATGCTACCGAAATGAATGAATGTGATGCTCCAGAATCAAACAGTACTGTAGCTAGAGCTTTAGCAATTCGAAGCGTACCCATGAGAACACTGGGGTCGTCCTCCACGTCTTCAACAGTGACGTGGTTCAGGCGACCACGACTAGCCGTACCCGTCTTGGCTACGGGCGTGGCAGGGGCTGGTGGTGGCGCCTTCCTAGGGCATTCTATGGAGTAGTGGCCGGGCTGGCCACAGCTGTAGCACGTGCATGTTGGTGGTGCAGGGAGTTGAGGACGATAACCACTTCCGCCCGGGCCCATTTTTGGAGTAGGAGGGCGCGACAGAGGTGGCCTGTACTCCGAGGTCCTTGGCACGAACGGAGGACAGGGCACGGAGCTATAGGGAACGAAGACCCTACGCTTCTTTCCGTCAGCAGCCGAGGAGCTCTGATGATCCCCCTGAAGGGGCCTCTTAGTGGCCTCTAGTTCCTTCCTTCCCTGTTCCAGGGTGAGAGCCTGGTTGTACAGTTCCTGGTAGCTCGTGAACTTGAAGGGCAGCAACTCGTAACGAAGCCTTGGATTGAGCCCCTTGCGGAACAACTCCTGCTTGTCCGCATCATTGGTCACATCCCGAGGGGCGTAACGGGAGAGACGGCTGAACTCATGACCATAGACTGGAACATCCATCCGTCCCTGATGCAAGTCCAGGAACTCCCTCCTCTTCAAGTCCATGAGGGGCTTGGGAATGTAGGCGGCGCGGAAGGCAGTGCGAAACTCCTCCCAGGTGAAAACATGCCCAGCAGCGAACATCGCCTGGTGGCTTTCCCACCACGCGCCCGCTGCACCCGCCAACAGGTAAGTGGCGAAGTTGGCTTGTTCCACAGCTGGAACGTGCAGGGCAGCGAACTTGCGCTCCAGTGCACGCAGCCAGTCATCTGCGTCCAAGGGCTCCTTAGCATCGGAGAAGGACGGTGGCTGGGACCGCAGGAACTCAGTGAGAGTATGACAATCGTTATTCCTCCGGTTCCCTTGGTGCACCAACTGCTCGAGGAGTCGGTCGCTGCGCACACGGCCCTCCTCCATAAGCAGGAGGACCTCCGCCATGGTGGGAGGTGGCGGTAAATCTTCGCCGCGGCGACGGCCCGTCATTCTGGATATTGACAAGGACACAGTTAGAATCCCATCGTGTCATCCTTGTACACAAAAATAGGGACAGCAAAACTGGTAGTAGCAACAGATAGAACGACATGCACATCACTAGACGCACGCATAGATGGAACTGAGTTCACAAATATTGGTTCTAGTACAAGTCACAGTTTGCTGAGAGAGAGGTACAAGCCTCATGCATATTACACTGAATGGGTACTAGAAAGATAACAGTGACGAGTCTATTACATAACGAGCTCTACTGCTCCAGGCTCCAGAGATACAAACAAAGGAGTATTTGGCACAACTCGCAGGAAGGCACAATTACTCGAGCATCTCCTGGTAGCACACATGGCTAGTAGTACGCCATGACATCCTCATCAAGTGGCGCCGGGGGAGTGTAGAAGCGGCGCGCACTGGCAGGCTGGTTGCCATACGGCGACTCGAGTGCAGTAAGCCTCGGGTCTCGGTGAGGACCGGTAGGCGGGGTTACGCCACCAACTCCCGAACTGCAAACGTCGGTAGGCAACTGCTCCAACGGGGGTGGGCGAAGTAGTGTGAGAGGAGGCGTCCCATCCATGACATACGGGCGCACACTCATCAGAGTATGACGGTGGCTAGCGCGCGCCAAAACAACGTAGAGGTACCACTGCCGGGCTCGACGGTCCAACGCTCGGACTAGCTAAATCAGTGCCCGGTGCCTGCTGTCCGACTCCATCTCGCCGCTGCTGTACACCGCTCGGTAAACACCCGACGTGCTGTCATCGGCAGCTGGGAAGTGGCAGAAATCCGACGCCTGGTTAGCGAGGTACGGACAATAGCTGCGGTAAATAGAGAGGCCGTTATACGCGGCCTCCTGAACCGCCTGCTCCACGGTCATACCCACGCCTCCAGCTACGTTCTCAACGCGACCCTCGTCGTTGAGCACGCGCACCTTACAGAAGAACTGCGCCTGGCTGTACGGTGCATACTCCTCATACACCGTGTACTCCGGGTACCACCTACAACCCTGGCTGGCCAAAGCTGCGGCAAACAAGGCGGGGAACCCTCGAACACCCTCACATCGAGTGAGGCGAACAACCAAGCCCGAACCAGTCATCTGTATCAAAAATAATTCAAATGTCAGGTCCGGAGACTCTAGAGTCAGGAATGAAAGTAGAACTCGGGTAGAGACTAGGAACAGCAAGGAAAATGATCCTGAAAGCAAACAGAGGGACGGGAGCCCCAAAAGCTGGTCGCCCCACGCCCTGAAACCCAAAGTGAGTAAGTGTATGACACGTCATGCGTGGCGGAAGCGCCACGTGATAAGGCTCAAAACAAATAGAGGTAAGATTGCTCCGAGAGTAGAGGGTAACCAGATAAGGAGTAAAAGAATCCTAAGATGGATTTCACAACTCATTTTTAGGTTAAAAATATTTTTACCAACACTAGACTCAACGTCGACCAGTAGTAAGGGTTTCCTACAGGCGGTACTGCTCTGATACCAAGTTGTAATGCCCCAATCCATAAATTATACAGTGATGCTATGTGTCGGTGGTCATGCTACATAATCGAAGGTTACTGGGGTTACCACTCCCAGGCCGAGTAAACATCGGCAGGTGTGCTCGGCATGTATCATCGGCAACACAACCCTTCGATCATGCCATATCCAAAGCATAGCCCTCAAAGTATAATAAAGAGACTAAGACACCGGAACACCTGGCACATGACAGACCCTACGACTCAAGATAATATAGTTCAACTCTTAGTAGAGATAGATAGCAAATATTACAATCAGAGGTCACTGACCCAACATTACAACAAGCGGAAGCAAATTAAGTTGTTCTAAACAACAAGATCCAAATATGGCCTAAGAGGCCTACAGATAAACAGTTCCGTGCCAGCTGGTTCCTAGTTGCCCCAGGCTGCCACCCGGGAACCCCAGACTACTCGTCGATGTCAATAAAGAACCCACCTTCAGGGTAGGTAAAGTCCTCCTCTGAAACAAAAATAAACAAGGGTGAATTCGACGAACTCAACAAGATTTTGAGCTATTTGCTCCATGATTGGCTTTCAAGGTTTTATGGCTGTTTTGTGTAAAGCTGATTTTGTTCATAAAATATGACTCCAAGGCATCGACTATCAGAATATTTTCGAAGAGGGGTAAGAAGTAACTCTTTCTCTTTTGATTCACTTTCTCATCATCCACCACTGTACCTGTTCTTCAAATGCAGCTCCCCGACTTACCCTCGAGGAAGTCAACCTTTCAATCGTGAGTGGTACCTTTAGTACCCAGTTTTTAGTCATTCCGTTAAAGTTATTCTATGATCCCTGAATTCGTCACCAAGTCGTCCTTAACCGTGGACACGGCTTTTCGAAAAGATTTATCCCTGCAGGGGGTGTACAATGTGAAAGGCGCCAGGTTCCCGAGGGACCTCCCAGCTCCTTATCCATGCGTACCGCCCGACCCATTGCCAGAACATTTAGCTCTCTTCCGGGGAAAGCCGGCTGGGCGGGAGCGGCTACGACCTTTACCTCGCTTTGGACTAACCTAGGATCATCAGTGACCGTAGGACAAGTTCAGTGCCTCCAACACCCTGCCCCGCGGCCACTCATTTTCCTACCACCATCATCCTCATCTCAGTCTTGGCCACCATCTCAACACCCGCGCAAATGGAAAGCCAAACTAGAGGACCCCCGGCTAGTCCGCCACAAGTTAGTCGGTCGACGAGGTTCCATATACCCACGCATGGTAGCACGCTCAACTTGGCTCGAAGGCGAGAACTCGCACTGAGGCGGCGAGAACGAGACAACCCACCACATCCATGTGGCCTCTCATCCCCACCTTTTAGCATTTTAATAAATATTACCACCATTTCTCCACCATCATCCGCGGAATTTCCACATCTGATCCCAACATGAATATCCATCGGACCACTAAGCAGTTAACTAAGCATGGCTAAGCAACAACCTAGCAAAGTAGTTAATTCAGGCCATCATCACAATCCTATGGATAATAGGAGGGGAAACAGGTAATGGCTTCGGTAACTGAATGCAACTATAGGATACTCTAATCCAATCAAATTGACATTTGGAACCGCATGCAATATTATAGTGGAGAAAATAATTTGCATATAGTAGGATAAGATATGCAAGAGGGTGGGGATCACGCTTGCCTTGCTCAGCAGGCGGGTAATACTGATCGTCGGGGTAATGTGGCGAGACCCCGGTTCCTTGATCTATCGATGTTTAAAAACACCGGAAAGAACACAATCAATACAAGCAATTCATATGCAATGCGCAAACACATGATAGTATGACATTTTAATGCACTGCTTTATTATAACAATTATATGACATTTAAATGAGATGCTAGGAATAATTATTCAACGATATAGGAAATTTATTTTCCTATGTGTTTTTATGTTCCCCTACAATTTTAATTTAGGTAACATGCTTGAAATGATTTTGAATGTGTAGAACCAGTGCTTATTAGCATTTTTACTTAGAGGGTACAATTCTAGCAATTTGAGGAATTTATTATGAATTTAAACTACACCTTTTTATTTCTACCCCTTTCTTCATTTTAGCAAAACAGAAAAATACCGTAGTAGTAATGGAAGTGTGAATGAGTCCATTAGATAGCATTTATTTTTCTGATCATTTTGGTATATTATATGCTAAATTTGGATAATTATTTTGAAAGTTATGAATTTTTGAAGTTTGAATCATTTTCTGTCTTTTTCTTAATTCGCAGAAAATAGCCGGGCATTTTTCACCGAGACAGAGTCTACCCGAGCCACTGACGTGCGGGGCCAGGGGCCAGGTGGCGCTGACGCGGCGCGGGTGGGATCTGGGTCACTGGCGCGTGGGTCCGGGCTGTCAGCGCGGCCGGAGCGCACGGCCGTGGCGGACGCAGGCGGCGAGGTGCACGGCTGCGGCGTTCTACGGCGCCAGGGCTCGCGCGGATGGTCGCAAACGACGCGCACGTGTACGGGGAGCAAAACGCGGGCGGCACCGCTACCTATAGGTCGCCGGAGCGCGGTGAGCAGCAACGGCGAGCGGCGGCCGGCGGCGAGCTACGGCGTCTACGCGTTCTAGGGGGAGAGGAGACGAGCGGGGATGCCCATTAGGACCGCGAGCTCACCCTCGATGCGTGCGGCTGCTCGGAGGAGAGGGAGGAGGTCGAGAATGGCGGCGAGCTTGCCCGAGGCGCGGCGGCCAGAGTTGGGGAAGAAACGGACGGAGCGGTCGCGTTCGAGTTCCCGGCACGATTCCTACAGCGGAGAGGGAGAAGGCGAGGCGGCGGTGCTCGTGGTGGTGCTGGATGGTCTCGAGGCGCGCTCAACCGGCGGCGATGCGGCGGCCGAGCTCGGCCATGGAGCTAGGGTTCGGGGAGAACAGGGAAAAAATATCTGGGGAGGAGAGCAGAGCGGCGGCCGTGGCGTTCTTATCCACTCGCGGCAGCAGAGGAGGAGAGGGGGGGTCCGGGCGCGGCGCACGGCATGGCGAAACGGCGACAGGGTTCGTCGGGGACGAAGACGCGGGTCGCTACAGAGGAAGGAGACGACTTCTTTTGCAGAAAACCCCCTGGGCACTTTTCCTCTTTCCTCACAGACAGGTCCTCCCCCCTTACAGAGAGGTCCTTTTCTATTTCTTTTTAAATCCAGTGCAGTGTTTGATTTATTTGAGTCAGTGAAACTTTTTAGAACAATTTGAGAAAAATCAGGGAGCTTCCCCATACCATATATAGGCACCACAAAAATTGGCTCCTCAAAATAAAATGTTTTGGTGCACTTTTGTTTAGAGGTGTCAAATAGGGCATTTTGTTGAAATTTCCATAAGTTGCCACCTTAATGATTTGGAGACATTGCAATTAGGAGATTTTGATTTCTTGGAACTTCCTTGACAAATATGCCATATTCAAATTAGTTTGTTTTTAGCAAGTGCAATTATCTCATGTTGAACTCTTGTAACTTCCTTGACAAATATGCAAGATTAAAGTGGGGGAGTGGTAATGTTCATAGTAGTAGCAACATGATAAACATGCCATGATGCAATTACACAAAAGTGGAAAAATTTCAGAGGTTTTTAGGTTTTAAACCTTGGGCTGTTACACGAGCGCCTTCTCAAAGGTAGCCACAAGCTTCACAGCTAGCTGTGTAGCCTGCACCTTCACCCCGCTCAAAGATGCCGTCCGCCCATCAGGCCTTCGAGGGAAGCCGATGACAACCTTCTCGAAGTCGACAGCAACCTGATGGCCTAGTAGAAGCTGGAAGATGAGCTCGGAGCCGCGTACCGTCTGCGTCCGGGTGAAGTCCGCGAGGGTGGTCGCGTCGTCTTCAAACGGAGCGGCAAGGGCATCAACGGCAGTCGGCGGCGGGTCACTCGGAAAGATGCTGCGGTGCAGCGTCGCGAGCGCTCCTGTCGACTTCTGCAGAGCGGCCGTCGACTTCTGCAGCGCATCGGACGCATACGCGCAGACGCCGTCGAGGAAGCTGACAGCGGTCGCCAAGTCAACATCGTCACTCGATGAACCTTCCGGAGGAGCGCCACCGCATCTCTCTGGACAAAAATATCAACTGTCAGCAAAGAGCAAAGCCAATACAAGTAGGCGTCAAAGCCGAAAACTAACCTCCAAGGGTACCGGCGAGTGAGAGAAGGCGGTCGACTTGAGTCTTCTCCTGGATGGCCCGCACTCGCTCGCGCTCTTGGGACTCGTGCAGGGTTTTCTCAAGCTCCGCCTGAGCCTATAGTTTCAGCTCCAACTCCTCAGCCCGCTTGGTACCTTGGTCAAGAGAGGTGCTCAGCTGGTCCCTCTCCTTCTCCAGGCAAACGTAGGCAGCGGCTGCCTCGAGCTGCTGGCGGTAGTACGGCTGTAGAAACAACAAGTTATATAAAGTTGCGGGCGACTATACTAGTCACCCACACCTTCGGGGGCTACTCCCATCGGGAGCGCTGTTCGCGCACCCGATGAAATTTCAAGACTACAAGTACAAGCATGGAGGACTTACGTGGTCCAGGAGGTCGACACCCTCCCAAGCCGCTAGGGAGCACGACTCGACGACGCGAGGCCAGCAGTCGGCGCACGCTCCTCGATCGCCACCTGAGTCACCAGCTCTGTCGAAGCGGCGGATGTGTGCTCCACGTCACGTCGAGGGGAGCTGACATCGCCAGATTGGTGGTTGGAGCAAAAACAATGCAATGCTCAACACGAAGATTGAAACTCCAAAGTATAGCTCGGAAAAGCAAGGTGAAAAGAAACTAACCTGGTTGTCTCGAATTCGTCATCGCTCCCCAGGGAGAGAGACGGCATCCGATCAAACTCGCGCGTTGGCGCAGAGCTAACGGGAGGAGCGGCCAGTGGTTAGTCCTAGTCGCCCTGGGACCGGACACCTGAAGACGTCGCGCCGGATTCTTCCAAATCAGCATCCGCACCTCTCGTGGGCGACGAAGCAGTCGCAGAATCACCACCACATGGACGCTTCTGCCTCTTCCGTGCGTGTTCCTCCTCGTCGTCATCGTCCTCCACCTCTTCGTTAGGAGAGATAGCGGACGGAAGCTCGCCGTCGTCACCCTCCTCCTCCACAATCTTCGATTCGTCGTCGGGGCCATTTTCAGGGAGAGGAGGAAGGCTGATCAGCAGAGATCGACCCTGAAACATGCAAACACAAGTTGAATCAAGAAACAGACAATCAAGAAAAGAAGCAAAGAAGAGAACAAGTCAAGAACTAACCTCGGGAACAGGGTTTGCCACTCCGTACGCATCAACAGGACATTTGACGTTGCAGAGGTCCGCGGCTCGGAGGTTAGTGATGCCCCTCACCGTGGTCTCCACTTCCTCATCGTCGAGTGGCTGGTCGCTGACGCCCTCGACTGCCCACATCGGGTGGGGCCGAGCGCTAAGCAGCTGGACGCGAAGCCGGAAGAATGTGGCCATCAGGTAGACGCCACCCGACTCGCGCCCCAGGGTCCTGAAGAGGTTGCGCAACAGGCTCAGCAGCGGCCTCGCGGACTCCTTCTCCTCCTCGGCAAGGGGGTGCGCCCAAGCACGAGTCTTCCGCAACTCACGCCCGCCGTCGAAGTGCGCCAGGCCCTCCTGATCGCACTGGATGTAGAACCACCTCTTCCGCCACCCCTGGACGGAGTCAGACTTCTTCATCTGAAAGTACGCGGTGTCACCGCGCACCTAGATGCCGAAGCCGCCCACGGGGTATGTCAACCCGCTCTTCCCAACGTTCTTGCGAACAAGGAAGAGCGACTTCCAGAGCGCCCAGTGGGGTGCGATCCCCAAGAAGCACTCGCAGAGCACGATTAAGCTCGCGATGCTCAAGACGCCATTGGGGGTCAGATCCTGGATCTGAACCCCATAGGCATACAGGAGTCCACGAACAAAATCATGGAGAGGGAACCCGAAGCCCCGCGGAAGGAAATCCACGAAGCACACGCATTCCCCCTCGCGGGGTGCGCGGTACACCTCCTTGCCAGGAGCACGTACCTGGGCCTGGTCCGACGGTGGCAGGAGGCCTTGCGCGCGAAGAAGCTCGAAGTCCGTCCTCTTCACCGTCGATCTCTGCCAGTCGCCGTCGGGCTTCTTCATCGACCCGACTTCGGCGGCGGCGGCGGAGGTGCCAGCGGCGGTCTTCGACTTGCCCATGGTTGCGAAGGATTGTAGAAGGTGGGAGGACCAAAGGCACAAAGCTTGGATGGAGGCGAGAATGGTAGAAAACAGAGGAAAGGAGGCACGGACGATTGGAGAAGCTAATGCCCTCCCGCTGTGACGCAGTACTTATGCTTCGGAGAAACTCATCTCAGCCGTCTGCAAAACAACTGTTCCCAGCAGCTACATCAAGTTGTCCACGTGTCGCGCGGAGAGGCTAACCGTCGCCGCCCACCTCGCCCACAATGCACGGGCATCAAGGCGTCATCATCGTCCCGCGAAAATTTTGCGCCCAGTTCGGGAGACGTAACAAATGCTAACAGCGGGGCCCACTACGTCGCGTCTCATCAAGCACAAAAGCGTGCCACGAAGCATCATCGATGGCGTCGGCAAGACAGTCTGGAGAAAACAAGGAGAAACAAGGCAACTCGAACGCACGATTCGAGTAGTAAGCTTCAATACTGAAAACAATAGAGTAGAACAGTGCACTGATCTGAGAACCCGAAACAATTATTCGTGTGGCAAAGAACATTGAGTAAGCTCAAGCAGCCGAATCAATCTACAAGTAAGCCGACAGGCCGAATAGAAGCAAACTTCACAAGGAGATCAAGACAAAGTACTTCGACTTCGCAGGCTACTCCCATTGGGAGTGTCCTATTCGATTGAAGAAAGCGAGTTCAGGCTCAAGATCAAGCAGTCCGGCGGCGGGCCTAGGAGGAAGAAGTCCTTTGCCCGACTCTACGATCCGACCAAGCACTCGGGGGCTACTGACGTGGGGCTACCTTTCGACTAGCCCACGATAAGGCTACCTGGGCCGCGCTGAGCTGGAGAAAGCCAACAAGAGGCCCACTAGGGGTGCCGTGTAACCTAGTCCAAGTCGGTTAGGTCTCATAACCTGCCATATCTGTAATTACCTATAAAAGCCAGGAGGATAGTTCGTCTCCGGACACTCCAACAGCCGCCACAAACCCTAGCGAGATCGCAATCTCGCCATTGTAATCGCCACTCACCATTAATACCAGACAAGCAGGAGTAGGGTGTTATCCTCCGGGAGCCTGAACCTGGGTAAAATCCCCGCTTGTCAGCCATCGTGATCACCAGCGCTTATCTCTTTCCCCCTCAATCAACCCGGGGTGCACAACCCTGGGATTTGCCGAGTTACACCCTCGTCAGGGGGCCTTGAGCATCGCGACTCAGGGCTCTTACCTCTCCTAGGCTTAAACTCCCCCCCCCCCCGGCCTTGTTGAGTCATTGATCTAGCATACCGAAGTGGAGGACTCATGGCGCGAAGAGACGGGTCCTAACGACGCAGTGAACCCATAGACATGAAAATAAGACAAAAGGGACCTCTGGAGGGGCACACAAGCTAAAAGCAAATTGCCAAATAGATTATGTATTACATGCCCAAAATATGCAAAGTATCTAAGCATGAAATTGGTTCAGATACAAGCGCACACATGCGCAATGAATAGAGCTCAGGCAGAGTCCGCGCCATCGTGCACCTCCTCTGCAGCACCCTCCTCCGTCTCGGCAGGGGCGGCCTCCTCCTCGCTCTCCTCTGCGGCGACCTCCGCATGCTTGAAGCGGTTGCAGAAGGCATCGACTTGCTCGCGGAGGGAGTTGGAACCCGCCACACGTCCTCGCCCTAACGGGCCTCAGTCATGGTGGAGAGATCGAAGCCTGGCGTGAGGAGCCGGAGGTTGGTGAAGAGGCGATCCACGACAACACCCCGAAGCTGGCGGCTCTCGACCTCGATCACCTCACGGAGGTCAGCAATGGGGCCCTCGAGCGCCGTGAAGACCTGGTCGAAGTAGACCAGGTACATGGCAACGTCGCCATGGCCTCGGACCTCGGAGTTCGGCGCGTTCTCTCCAAGCTAGGCCGCAAGCTCGTTGCCACGGGTCACCAACGCCTGGAACATACGCTCTCGCTACTTCGTGAGCACGCGAGCCCCATGAGCGGTGTCCGCAGCCTCCGCCACCTGCTCAGCCGCGGGGCCCACCTGCTCGTCGACGTCCTTGACAAGGGCGTTCAGGTCCTGGACGGCAGCCTTGCGACCATCCTCGGTTTGGTAGTAGGCCTCCTTGGCGCGCTTAAGGCGGCTCTCGAGTTTTGAGTTGGTTTTCTCGAGCTCTGCAATCTGCCGGGCATCCGCAGCATGCTTGGCCTTGAAGCGGTCCTCCTGCTTCTTGGCCTTGTCGCGGTACGCCTTGAGGGTGGTCTTCCTGAACTCCTTCTCGCGCTCCACAAGGGCATCATCCGCCTCTTTCTTCTTCTCGGCGTACCTCCGCTAAAAGCGCTCCAGGGCTTGCTTCTGGGCGACGACGTTCTCGTCATACTTCTGGAGCGCCTAAGCCAGGTTCCCCTCGCATCCCTCGAGCTCCTCGCGCAGGGTGGCGAGTTCAATTTCCGCCTGGAGCCGCTGCTCGTCGCGCAGCAGCACGTCCTTCTTCCAGGAGGCCAGCTGCCGCTCACGCTCTGCCAAGCCCTTGCGGTCCCTCTCCAGGGTCTCCTGTGCTTCCTGGTGGACCGAGAGGAGCTGGGTCTCCAGCTGAGACAGCTCACGGCGCTTCTGCGCCAGCGAGCCCTCCATGGCCTCACGCTCGGCCTTCACCTCCGCCATGAGCGCAGCAGCCGCGTCACGCTTGTCTAGGAGGGGCCCGAGGAGCTCGTCGGTGTCGCGGATAGCCCCCTCGCGGACCTCCTTGGCGAAATGGATGGCCTCCTCGCGCGCGGCCTGCAGCGCCTGGTCCTCCTAACGGTGGGGCTCTACCTTGGCGTGGAAGGACGCCCATGCCCCCGCAAGCTCGTCGCGCTGCCGAGCAAGCTGCGCGTGCTCCAGAGCCAGATGCGCCTCCAGGCCCTCTAGTGCCCCGCGCCTCAGTCCCAGCCGCCAAGGCCCAGGTCACGGCACGTGGAGGTCCCTGCCCCGGCGTCGAGCCTGGAGAACCTAGCCTCAGGGCGCACCGGGGGGCTAGGCCTTGCTCCGTCTCCAGCGGCGCTCGAGCTGGCCTCGCCTCTCTCGCCATCTTGGTGCTTCCCCGCCTGCGGCTCGCTTCCTGCAGCAGCGCGCGGCGGGGACGAAGGAGCTCCCCCCGCAGACTCGCCAGCACCTGGCGGCCCTTGGCCCTCCTTGATCCCGGACTGCGCGGGAGGCATGGGCGCGCGGGGCAAAGTAGCATCGCGGGCTGGTGTTGCCTCGCGGGCGGGCGAGGCCTCGCGCGGTGGAGTAGGCTCGCGCGGTGGCTTGACCACGGGAGGCGGCGTAGGGGCACGCGGAGGGGTACTAGCCCGCTCCTCCTGTGGCTCCACCACCGTCTGCTCGGGAGGTGTCGCCGCTGCCTCCTCCACCTCAGGCACCACAGTCCCCATCGGAGGCACAGCTGCCTCCGCTTGAGGCGCAACCTCCTCCGTCTGAGGCATCTCCTCGCTTGGGACTGTGGAGGCCGTCTGCACAGGCCTTGTGGCCTCCTCAGCCACGGCCTCAGTCGTGACTCTCTTCACCTCTGCTTCCTTGCGAAGATTACGGCACTTCGCAGGCACAAGATCACTGACAAGCACCAAGGAGAAACCTTCAAAAGAGCATAACAAAGAAAAAGAGCAAGAATCAAATAACCAAGTGCAAAAAGAACTTACCCATACGAAGTGGCGCCAGTGTCGACCCACGCAAGGCCTGGCGAGCGCCAGGTGGGCTTGGTCTTGGCTCGTGACCCCTCCGGGGGCGCCTCGGCTTTCCTTTTGGACGGGACGTTAGACGGCCTCGCCACAGACCGGTCCACGGCTGCTTTGGTGCGTGGCTCGCACCGCCCCGGCGTGTCTCCTCGTCTTAGGCCTCCTCCGCCTCGACCTCCACCTCCACAGGACGCGAGGGCGCTACCACTAAGGCATCGTCATCGTTTGACGAGACGTCGCAAACCTCGTTAGTAAAGGGACTGGGCCTCGAAGAGGACACCTCTCCTGCAGCGGCCTCCTCCTCGCCTCGCCCAGCTCCTGAGGCAGAAGGCGAGTCTGCCCCCTCGGCTTCCTGCACCACCGGCACAGGCGCCTCCTTCCCACATGTCATGCAGGGGTAAACGCGAGCATCCCCACCAAGATGGCTAGGCACTCGGTCATGTTGTACTGGTGCAGTGGCGGAGCGTGATGGGAAGCTGGTCCATGGCAGGCACCACCGGGTTGACGAAGAGCACGGACAAGACGTTGTCGACGGCCTCATTGTCATTGTCCTCGCGGTGGAGCCTCATTTTGTCCTGGGCGCCGAAGTACATCCACATGGGTGTCGCGTGCGCCTGAAGGGGAGCCATGCGGCGCGTCACGAAGTCCGCGATGATGATTTGCCCCGTGAGGCCCTCCTCGCGAAGGAAGCTCAAGCGGCCCATCAAGATAGCGTTCTGCGCGCCGTTGAAGGGAGCCTTGCCCCAGTTTGAGTTCTTCACGGGCGGCGCGTCAGGAACCTCGAGGAAGGCGAGGAAGCCGCAGGGCTACTCCACCACGACGAAGAACCACCGCTGGCGGAAGTCGTCCACCTTCTTCGTCACCGAAGTGACAGCCTTGCCCTCGCTTCACGACATGGGAATGTAGACGCGCACCTCTTCCATCCGTTTTCTTCGAGTGGCCGGGGCCAGCCCGCATGTCCAGTTCTCCGTCATCTTGGTCCAAGCGATAGCTCGGACACGGCGGTATACTGCAGGTTTGTCCAACCCGAAGATGATTTTCCTGGTTGGGTCGTACAACCCGCTAATGAAGCACATCTTGAGCACCCGGGTCTGTAGGGGACAAACTCGGCGCATGATAAAGGTACGCAGGAGATCATCCGCCGTCAGCTCTTCCCCGAGGACGGTCAAGACATCGTGCATGTTCTCAACCTCCTCGGAATCCGGGAGTTGGCTCCAGAGCTCGATGTCGGTTGGAGGGCCCATGACGAACTCGGGAAGGTTGAGGAAGTCCGGGACGGATCAACTCGGTTCGTCCCCTGAAGTGGCCGGATTCCGCACGTAGAAGAAGCTCCGTTGCCACTTCCGGCAGGACTCCAACTCCTGGATCTTAGGGAATCCGGAGTCGGCGCGAGGATGATGGTTGCCGCTCTGTAGGCAACGAGGTCCTTGACCTTCTGGTCAGGGTTGGGGATGACTTGTCGGCAGAGAAGAAAGTACTTTGCCCACAAATCCCCAAAGGGCCAGATGCCGAGATACCCCTCCGCGTAGGAGGCAAAGTAAGAGAGCGTCATGATTGGCGTTGGTAGGGAGATGGTGTGGTTGGAGGCTGTACATGTCAAGGAAGTCGCGAAAGAAAGGGCTACCCGGAAGGCCGAACCCAAGCTAGAAATGTGTGACAAACACTGCTCGTTCGCCGGGTTTGGGTGCCGGCTCGACCTCGCCTGTTGGAAGTCGGCTTTCCACTTGGGGTGGAATCCGGTGCATCCGATATAGCCAGTCGAGGTCCCACTGGCCGACCTCGGAGCCATCCCAGCAACCCGTAACACTCTCGTCACCCATCTCGACGCCCTCGGATGTCATGTCGGGGCTAATCTGCAGTCGGAGTGGCTGGTTAGTCGGGTTAGCATGTCGGTAATGGTGGAACCCGGGCTAAAAACTACTCCTAATAACCGTTATCCTGCTGGATAGATCTACCGAAGCAAAATAATTGGGACTTAATAAGAGCAAATATCAAGGTCCTAGGCCGTTCTAGTGCAACAGAGCACGGATGGAGATAATGCGAGCAGAGGCATGTCCAAGGAAATCTCTTCACTAGCCAATTACAACAACAGATACGTGTTACCCACTATGCAAAATCGGTCAAGCAATCCCGCGATGGGTTCGTGGTTGTTCGAAAAGAACTATCGATGAACACGAACCGTCGCGGCAATGGAGAGATCTACCGGAGGAAATCAAGAAACTCACCGCAGGCGATGGAGGTACGAAGGCGCGTGAGAGGCGCGGACCAATGGTTACGATAGCGAGATCGCTCGGCGGCGTTCGGCGCTCGAGTGCAGCACGGCGACGGCGGCGGAGCGCTCGAAGAAAGTGCCGGAACAGGAGGAGAAGCGGGAAGAAGAGGAGGCGACCCCTCCGTTCCACTATTTATGGGGAGCACCGGGAGCGGTTTCCAAATCTCCCGCCCACGATCGCCCGAATCGTGGGTGGGATCGGGATGCGCCATCGCAGACACGTGGCAGCACCCGGAGGTGCCCCCTGGGCCACACCAAAGGCCAAACAACGCCAATGGCTGGCGTGCGGATCCGATGAGGATCCCGGCGCGCGAACCCGAGCGGCGTGCTCATAAGTCAAGGGCACTCGAGTGCCTCCCTAACATGACAAGACCCCAGGTGGGACCACATGGCAGATATGGCTTATGAAGGGCAGGTTGCATGCTGTCGTTCCGACTTACGGGTATAAACCCAGAAATGCTAAGTCTTGTTCTACGAGACGAGTCGTCTCGGTGGATAGATCTCGGGAGACAGATGTCGGAAAGAGACACCCCAGTCAGAGGAATAAAGGTTGATTTGGAGTTCTCGGTTGATGTTCTTCTTGAATCTGGTGCCGCACTTCGTCTTGCATCGCTGCACGGCACCAGCTTCGGGGACTAGTGTCGGGGGGCTGCCCCCAGGGTAGGGTAGAACCCGGTCCAAATCAGCAATATGACTACATGAGTTGACCTTTTCGAGTGGCAAAGAGTTGTCCTTTGGTGTACTGAAGGGGCAACTTGACCTTTGGCTGGTTGTCAGGGTCAGAGTGCCTCCTGGGGGCCGCAAGGGTCATCGTTGGAGACTGTAAATAGACCCCCAGAGCGGCATAAGCACCAGCGGGGAGTTCCTCTAAGAACTAGCTTCTCGAAGATGTCTTTGGTGAGAGCCTAATACATCTTCGGGATGCTAGGCCTAGAGATACTTCTCTTAAGTGGTACCCGGGCTCTAGGTGGAACTCGGTACTGACCGGGAAGATCGTCCGGCTTCGCAGTAGGTCGGGATCCTCCGGCATGATCTCGGATACAGGAGAACCCGGTTGCCCGGGTAGGCATCCCAGTATGAGCTTAACCGACTAACCTACCTTAGCTCTGCTTGGTTGTATCCGATGCGCATGACGTCTCTCTAGAGGTACCGAGGTGAGAAACCGGCATGGGGCATGTCGGGCAGAAGTCAAGGGGCAGGTACGGGCTTTCCGTCTGGCGCGGGGGAAGTCATGTCCTTCCTGGCACAAAAGTGTTGTCCCCTCCCGCCTGACACGTGAGCGTGTCAGCCGGTACGATGACGCTACGACAAGACCAGACATGCCTAGCCCGGCAATCCGGAAAAGGCTACTAGGCATGGGCAAAAAAATGTCTTGTCTCTGACAAGGGGAAAATGATGATCCAGGACAGCGCCTACAGTCCTTGCCGGAATGATGACGGCAAGGCTATGCAGGATAGCACGGCGGCTAGGTCACACTAGCCGGTGTCGACATAACCTTAGCCTGGCCGGTGGGCCCAAGTCAGATTAGGGTTTCCGGCCCGCCCGGAGGAACTCTATAAAAGGCACCATAACTCCTCCTGTGGGGGGACGACCAACTTGGGTGCCAAAACTTTAGTCTCATTTACTCCAAGTTCATTTACTCCTCCTCCTCTCTAGTTCATCCGGTTCATCACCAAAACAGCTCAAGGAGCAAGTTGTAGATCTTGAGACATACATATATCGAGAGGAAAGGCAGGAGTAGGGGTCTTACCTCCTCACGAGGGCCCCAAACCTGGGTATATCGTGTGTGTGGGCTTGCCTTCGCTCATTTGTTTGAGTTTTGTAGATGTTTGAGTGTGTTCTTCGGTGTTCTTGAGTGTTTCGGCATTTCCTACTATGTGAGCTTCTTAGCTCGCTAGCCCTCCCTGGATCCACCAGCGTCCATCGGCCCCACACATTAGCCATCCCATGGCATCTGCCGTGATACTGTCGGGTTGTGACTCCCAAGAATCGGGGGTATTCACTTCCTGAAGTGTAGTTCGTGAAGGGGATTGAACGCGGAGGTCTAGACCCTCGAGTGGCTCCGCAACGTTGCTCGCCGGACCCGAAAAAGACACGCACACGACAGAGGTAGACACCGGCAATTACCCAGGTTCACAGGACTCGTGAGGAGGTAAGACCTCTACTCCTGCTTGTCTGTATTTGATGATGTACAGTACAATGGAGCTTGCCGGAGGCCTCCTTGAGGCAGTTCTTGCCTGGGGAGGGAAGCGATCGTCTTCTTCCTCCTCCAGCCAGAGGCTATCCTAACAAGTGTTGCTAGGGTTTACAAGGGTTGTAGCACGCAAAGAGCCCACCTCTGCTACGATGGATGTCTTCTCCCTTTTATAGGCGCCTCTGGCGCTCTCCTTCGGCTTGGCCTTCAAGGTGGCTCCCACATGGCAGAGGCAGGGTGGAGTTGGAGTCCACCGTGGCGTGTTCCTCCATGAACGCGGTCCATTGTTGATAAAGGTGGGCGCGGTGGCCGACAGGCGGCCGACCGCGCTGTACTTCCCGCAGAGAGAGCAGTCTCTGAGGTGGAGCCCACGATGACGTTCTCCGTTGGAGGGTTGCGCCGCCCACCCGCTTTATCGCTAGAGTAGAAGGTCCTGGCAGCTGCGCAGCAGGTGGGGCCACTTTATTGACCCCTTTATCACCAAAACGGTAACGGGGGTGCTTGCGTCACCACGTGGGCGTGGCAGAGGCCATGTGCATCTCGCTGTACTTCCTTGGCCGCAAAGTTTTCCTTCAGGCGCGGGGAGACCTGAGGTGAGATTCCTGCGGGACTCCCTCGAGGCGAGCTGGCGCCTTGGGAGGGTCCCCTGAGGCGAGGGGTCCCTTGAGGCCCTCGTTTCCTCTTCAGGCCCTCGAGGGGAATTGCCTCTCGAGGGTCCCGCCGGGCGGTGATGCCTGGTCCTTAGTCGTTTCGTCTGTCTGGCCAGCGTGCGAGGCCAGGGTGGAATGGGCTCTTCATACCCCAGTTCCCACTAGGCTGACAGTAGTCCCCGGGCCCATGATGGGCACGATTGAGCCCATGGGCTCAGGCGAAGCGTCGTGGGCCCTTAGTGCCCAGCCAGCCCGAGCCACGCGGCACTTGGACGAATAACGGTCTCGCACGATCCGGGGAGCGAGTCATGGGGGGTCCCACCACGTCGCGGTAGCTGCTCCTCGAGGTGACATAAAGCCCGAGCGAGGCAGCAGGGGGCTGTTACTGTTTCCAATTCTTCTCGCTGAAATTTCCGCTCTATAGAGCTCTCCGCCTCCGCTTTCTCCTGTGAATCTCCATTCTCCATTTCCTTCGATCCTCCGCCTCGTGACGATGGGCCCAGTCAAGAGCAAGAGCAGAGCTGCTTCGGGACCTTCCTTTCAAGCAGAAACCCTAGAGGTAGTGTAGGGCGCGGCTCTTGAGGGGGTGCGCATGGATCTTCAGGCGTTGGAGAGGATCCGCCACCTGGTCGCGGGGCCGCCCAACGAGTATGGCGCCAGCGCGCTTCAAGCCGCGCGGTTCGGGGGATTCCCCCAAGGATTTTATCCCATTTTTCTCCATGCCATCACCGCGGGGTTGGTGCCGCCGTACTCGCCTTTCTTGGAGGCGGTGCTGGAGTTCTATCAAATTCAACTCCTTCATCTTCATCCAAACTCCATGCTCATCTTGTCCATCCTTGCCTACCTCTGCGAGGCTTATCTGGGCGTGCGCCCCTCGGTAGCGCTCTTCCGGAACTTCTACTCGCTGCGGTGCACGGCTGGCGGCGAGCGGACTGAGTGCGTCTCCTTCCGCATCGTGGATGGCATGGGGAGTGTGTATATTCCCATGTCGTGGAATGGAGACAAGCCTGTCACGGCCTTGCTCAAGAAGGTGGGTGACTTCCGTCAAAGGTGGTTGCTCATCGGCGTCCGGTCGCCATGCGCGTTCCTAGACGTCCCAGAGGCGACGCCCGTGAAGAACTCTCACTGGTGCAAGTCTGCCCTTCGCGGCGCAGATAACACACACCTGGTGGGGCGCTTGAGCTTCCTCCGCGAGGAGGGCCTCACGGGGCAGATGGTCGCGACGGATTCGTGACGTGCCGCATCGCGCCCCTCCAGGCACACTCAGAGCCAATGTGGATGAACAATGGCCCCTCGGATCCAATGCGGCTTCACCCTGAGGATCACGACTCGGATGTTGTCGACACCATCTTGAACATCCTCTTTGTCAAGCCGGAGGTGCCCAAGAAGATCGCCGGCTCCGTGCGACCTCTGCATCAGCTCCCTCTGGGTGATAGCATGGACATCCTGGACGGAATGTCGTACTTTACCCCATATGGTATGGCGGGTGTGATGGATCAGGTGGTCGCTCCGTTGGCGCATGCAAGTGTCGGTGTTGACTCTTCATCAGCCTCCCGTGCCTGGAGTGGTGAGGAAAAGGCCACCACGGGAGGGGCGTCCCCCGTGAGGCACGAGCCCTTCAACGACAAGATTTGCGACATCTCGTCAGGGGACGACGACGCCTTCGTGGTGGCGCCTTCGCGCCCCGTGGAGGAGGTGACCGAGGCGGGGACGTCCTCCGAGACAGGCGCTTGGTCGGGCAGGCGCGAACCTCGCACCAAGGTTGTGGTGGATCGTTCTGGGGTGAGGCCCTCCGACGTCCCCTCCAAAAGGAAAGCGGGGATGCCTCCGGGGGGATCAGGCGTCAAGACCATGCCTTCCTGGTGCTCTCCAGGCCTGACATGGGTCGATGCCGGTGCTTCCCCTTCAGGGTGAGTATTTATGGCACCTGGCCATTCTTGGCTCTTGTTTTTCCCCCCTGCTTTGCTCTCTCTTGACTGTCCTTTCCTGTGCTTTTTGTCAGCGATCTTGTGCCTGCGTAGCGCCGCCGTCTTCGCAAGGCTGCAAACGTGAAGAGAGCCACCACAGAGGCAGTGGCCGACGGACACACGAGGCCTGCGGAGACGACCACTTCAGGCCCTGCTGAGGGGGCGCCTGAAGTGGAGGCAGCCGAGCCCCCGGCAGGGACGGCCGAGCCTCAAGAGGAGGCGGGCGCGTGACGCCAAGAGGCATCTTCATCGCTTCCTGAGCCACTAGGGGTGGAAGGCGCGGAGGAGAAGGCTTCTACGCCCCTTCGCGCTCCTACTCTCCCTCGCGCGGCTACGCCTCCGCGTGAGGCAGCTCCGCCCCGCGAGTCGACTCCGCCGCGCGAGTTGACGCTGATGCATGCGCCATGTCCACCGCGCACGCCCGTGGCTCCCGCATCGCACCCGGAGGAAACGATCGAGGCGCCAGCGGGCGCAAGTGCGTCTGTAGGAGGGGGTGTTTCCTCGCCCCTTCGTCCGGCTGGAGAAGACGAGCGCCTTATTGGCTCGAGCACCGAAGCGGAGGTAGGCGTGGATGGAAGCGGAGCCACGTTCAGCCCCCAAGCTCGACAAGGGGCCGGGCTCACGGGACCGGACGCCGCGGCTGGGCCTTCGTCTAGCCAGGAGCTGGTCCTCCGAGGCTGGGATTGGAGCACGGGATGCCGCGATGTGGCATTCGGTCTCGTGCGGGAGTCCTTGGAGGGCCTGGAGGCGCACCTCGCCCTTGGCGACAAACAGCTCGCCCTGCAGCAGGAGGAGCTGACGAGGTCGTGGACATCCTTCCACGCGGCGGTTTAGGCGCGCCGGCTGGAGGATGCGGCGCTGCAAGCCGCGCGTAAGGAAGCCACCCGCTTTGCCAAGGAGGTCCCCGATGGGGCCATCCGCGACACCGCAGAGCTCCTCGAGCCCCTTCAAGCGGAACATGACGCCGCAGCCGAGCTCCTGCGCCAGTCCAAGGCGGAGCGCGAGGCGCTGGAGGACTCGCTTGCGCAGAAGCGCCGCGGGCTGGGTCAGCTGGAGTCCCAACTGCTTTCCGCCCACCAGGCCACGCAGGCTGCTCTGGAGGAGGACCGCAAGGGCCTGGCCGAGCGTGAGCGGCAGCTGGCCCTCATGGGGAGAGAGCAGCAGCGGCGCGAGGAACAGCGTCTTCAGGAGGAGAAGGACTTGTTTGCCCAGCGCGAGGCCCTCGAGGCGCGCGAGGGAGGCCTGGCCCAGGAGATCTGGAAGTTCGACGAGCGTGTCGCTGCTCAGAAGCTTTCTTATGAGCGCTTCGAGCGGCGTTTCGACAAGAAGACGAAGGCGGCAAGGAAGGCCCTCGTGGAGCACGAGAAGCAGCTCCGTCGGTCCCTCCTTCAGAAGTACCGCGCTCAGGTCCAGAAGCGGGAGGACCGCCTCAAGGCCAAGTACGCTGCGGACGCTCAGCGGCTCACTGAGCTCGAGAAGGCCAACTCCAAACTGGTGTGCCGCCTCAAGCGCGCCAAGGGTGGTCGGCGCCGAGCGGAGGAGGCTCGCGACGAAGCAGTTCACGGCCTCAGCCCTTTGGTCGAGGGCATGGAAGAGCAGGTGGCTCCAGCGACGGAGCGGGCGGAGGAAACGCCGGACACAGCCCAGGCGGCCAGCGTGCTCGCGAAGCAGTGTGAGCACCTGTTTGAGGCGTTGGTCGCACGCGGCAACGAACTAGCGGCGCGGCTTGGTGCGGATGCGCCGTGCCCCGGAGGCCGAGGCTATGACGCCGCCATGTTCCTGGCCTACTTCGACCAGCTCTTCGCAACACTTGAGGGCCCCGCCGCCGAGCTTCGCGGGATGATCGAAGACGAGAGCAGTCAGCTCCTGGGGGTGGTTGTTGACCGCATCTTCACCAACCTCAAGCTTCTCACGCCAGGCTTCGACCTCTCCTCCATCACAGAAGCTGCTCAAGGCGAGGACGCGCAGCGGGTATCCGGTTCCCTCCCTGAGCAAGTTGACGCCTTCTGCAACCGCTTTAGGCGCGCGGAGGCTGCGGCTGAAGACTGCGAGGAGGAGGCCTGCTCTGCCGAGGCTGAAGAGGGTGCCGCGGAGGAGGTCCAAGGCGGCGCTGCTTCCCCTGAGCCTTTCCTTATTGCGCCTACGAGCGCTTGTATCTGAAACAGTTGTGTGTTTAGACTTCTTAAGACCTTTGGCCTGTAATATACTCTTTATTGTTGTTTAATTCGAGCTTGTCTGTCCCCCGTGAGGTCTCTTTGGACTCATCTTCATGTCTATTTGTTCTCTACGTCGGTAGGTCCCATCTCTTCGTGCCATGACTCCGCCACTTCGGTATGTAGGAGCAATGACTCTGCAAGGCCGGGGGGAGTTTAGGCCTAGGAGAGGTAAGAGCCCTGAGTCACGATGCTCAAGTGCCCCCCTTAGACGTGTGAGTAGTCCATGAAGCGTAAGGGAAATCGAAGTCGCTTGAGGGCAAACGTGCGCTAGGGGGAGAAAACGCTCTTAAGGCGTGGGTGCAAGACTTAGCTTCTCGAGGTTTCCGCCCTGCAGAGGCTTTTCGCCTGGCGAGGTTGCCCACTTGAGGGGTCGCTCCTAGATGCCTTTTCAGGCTTGTGGGGGGATTTTTCCCTGCTGATGTTAGAGGGGCGAACCAAACGCTGGAACACGGTTCAAGGGACTCGTGCGCGCTTATAGGTCCCCTCAGGCGTTCCTTGCGAGGAGAGTAAGTACCAAGGTCCTCTATATAGATGGCGTGTTTGTGGGATCTTGCCCTCCAGCCAGAGCTCGGACTCTGGGATTTTGCAATGCTGTTGGTGTGTCAGTTGAGGCACTGGCACCATACTCAGCCACCGCTCGCGAGGTACGCATGTGGAGAGATGTAAGCGCACACTTCAAGAGAGTAATGCGAAAATAAAACTCACCAAATACATTTTAAAGCGGCGCCGAAGCGCTAAGTTCACTTGGGAACGAAATTGAGTCATTATACTTAGGTTTGCCAAGTTAATGTTTTGACCATGTCGAGCCATGGGGACCACCCATTAGTGGAAGAGACTCTCAACGGCCTGAGGTGGCTCATTAAATGGAGAGCTCGGAGGGTTTGCCCTCGAGAGAAGCCTTTGGAGCTTGGAGGTTTAAGTCGTGAGCTTTTAACCTCTAGAGACAAAGATGCTTGGACGTTGAGCCGTAGGCTGCCTCTTCCGCTAGGAGTCTCGACTTGACAATGATCACGGGCGTGACAATAATCACGGTTTCATTTGTTCCCTAAGGAGACAAATAATGCTTTGGAGGTTTAAGCCGTGAGCTTTTAACCTCTAGAGACAAAGATGCTTGGAGGTTGAGCCGTAGGCTGCCTCTTCTGCTTGATGTCTCAACGTGACAATGATCACGGGCGTGACAATAATCACGGTTTCATTTGTTCCCTAAGGAGACAAAGAATGCTTTGGAGGTTTAAGCCGTGAGCTTTTAACCTCTAGAGACAAAGATGCTTGGAGGTTGAGCCGTAGGCTACCTCTTCCGCTTGAAGTCTCGACGTGATAATGATCACGGGCGTGACAATGATCCTAAGGAGACAAAGAATGCTTTGGAGGTTTAAGCCGTGAGCATTTTAACCTCTAGAGACAAAAATGCTTGGAGGTTGAGCCATAGGCTGCCTCTTCCGCTAGAAGTCCCGACGTGACAATGATCACGGGCGTGACTATGATCACGTTTTTAATTTGTTCCTTGTGGATACAAAATTTGTGAGGTTTAAGCCTTGAGCTTTTAACCTTGAGGGACGAAAATTGCTTGGAGGTTGAGCCGTGGGCTGCCTCTTTCGCTAAATGTCTTGACGTGACAATGATCACGGGTAGAACTTGCGTAGGTGCATGATGTTCCATGGATTCTTGACGGGGACGCCGTCTTGCGTCTCGAGGCGAGCCACGCCAGGCCTGGCGATGTGGGTGACCCTGTAGGGACCTTCCCACACCGGGGACAGCTTGTGGAGGCCTTCCCTGGAGAGGATTCGCCTGAGGACTAGATCGCCTGCCTCCAGGGTGCGCGAGCGCACGTTGCGGCTGTGGTAGCGTCTCAGGTCCTGCTGGTATTTGGCCGCCCGGAGGTCGGCGCGGCGTCGTAGCCCTTCAAGCAGCAACATGTCGTCGTTGTGGAGGTCCTCTTGCTGGTCCTCGTTAAAGGCAAGGACCCGTGGGGATCCATGCTTTATCTCTGTGGGGAGGACTGCTTCGGCTCCATAGACGAGGGCGAATGGTGTTTCCCCAGTGGGCTTGGCTGGCGTGGTACGGATGGACCAGAGCACCGAGGGGAGCTCGTTGATCCAGCCCTTGCCGTGGCCCTTGAGGATATCGAAGGTCCTGGTCTTTAGGCCTTTGAGGACCTCTACGCTTGCGCCCTCAGCCTGTCCGTTTCTTTGCGGATGGGCGACTGAGGCGAAGCAGAGCTTGATGCCCATTCTTTCACAGTAGGCTCTGAAGATGCCACTGGTGAATTGGGAACCATTATCGGTGATGATGCGGTTAGGCACTCCGAAGCCGCAGACCAGGCCTCTGATGAATTTCACCGCCGCGCCTGCTGTGATTGTGCGCGTCGCCTCCACTTCAGGCCATTTTGTGAACTTGTCAATGGCCACGAAGAGGTAGCGATATCCACCTTGCGTCGTTGGGAAATGTCCCAGGATGTCCAGCCCCCAGACCGCAAACGGCCACGAGAGCGGAATGGTCTGTAGTCCCAGCGTTGGTTGGTGGATTTGCTTGGCGTGGAATTGGCAGGCTTCACATGCTTGAATGATGTCCATTGCATCTTGAAGTGCTTGAGGCCAATAGAAGCCGCTCCTGAAGACTTTGCCCGCGAGGGTGTATGCGCATGAATGGTGGTTGCATTCCCCGTTGTGGATGTCCTTGATCAGCAGTTTGCCTTCTTCAGGAGGGACGCATTTGAGCGTGACGCTGTTTGGGCGCTTGCGATAGAGAATTCCTTCGAGGATTTGGTGCGATTTTGCTTGGCGGGCGATTCTCTCCGCTTCAACGTCTTCCTCGGGAAGGACCCCTTTGTGGAGGTAATCTTTGATCTCGTCGATCCATCCTGTTTCTTGGTGCACCGCTGTGAGCAACAGACGCTCCCCTGTAGGGGGCCCGTAGCCTGGAGCCCCGCTTGCAGGTGGTGACGGGAGCGCTTCGTCTGTGCATGCGGGCAGGGCCTCTCGGGGCTGCTTTATGGATGCCTTGATGAGCCTTTCTTCAAAGACACCTGGCGGCTGAGCTTGCCTCTTTGATGCTCGCTTGGCGATGTCATCAGCCTCTTGGTTTTCCTTTCTTGGGATGTTCATGAGCTCCATTCCCCTGAAGTGCTTCTCAAGCCTAAGGACCTCTTCAAGGTATGCGGCCATGTGGTCGTTCTTAGGCTTGTAGCTTTTCTTAGAGAAGTTGACGAGCAGCTGGGAGTCGCCCTTGACGAGTAGATGCTTGACGCCTAGGGCGATTGCGGCGCGTAGGCAGGCAAGCAAGACTTCATACTCGGCGATGTTGTTGGATATCTTGTCGATTCCGAAGCACAGCTGGACTGCGTAATACAACTTGTCGCCTTTGGGGATATCAGGACTACGCCTGCCCTGCCGCGGCGACAAGCAAAAGCTCCGTCGAACTTCATGGTCCAGAGGCTGTGTATTGCGGCTCCAGTGGGCCCTTGCCCAAGGCTCTTCAGTTGTTGGGTCAGTCCATTCAGCGACGAAGTCAGCCAGCGCTCTTCCTTTGATTACCCTTGTGGTATGGAAGCGCAAATTGAATGGCTGTAGCTCAATGTTCCACCCTGCGACACGATCTATTGCGTTTGGGTTGCGCAGGATTTCTCCAGGGGGAAAGAGGTGACCACCGTGATGGGGTGCCCCTGGAAGTAGTGTCGCAGCTTTCTTGAGGCGATGAGGAGTGCGAGGAGAAGCTTCTGCCGCATTGTATACCGCTCGCGAGCATCACGCAGTACTGTGCTGACGAAGTAAACTGGATGCTCGACGAGGGTAGTTCCTGTTGCCTTGGCGTCTTTTGCCTGAGGTGGCTCAGCTTGGCCCTCGAGGGGGTTTGCCTCAGCGGGCTTGGCCTGTGCCTCGAGGGGGTTGGCCTCAGGGGGCTTGCCCTGGGCCTCGAGGGGGTTGGCCTCAAGGGGCTTGCCCTGGACCTCGAGGGGGTTTGCCTCACGGGGCTTGCCCTGGACCTCGAGGGGGTTGGCCTCAAGGGGCTTGCCCTGTGCCTCGAGGGGGTTGGCTTCGTGAGGCTCCTCAAGCTCCTCGGCATGAATTCCTTGCAGCGGTGGACTTGGGGCGGGCCTCTCTTGGGGCTTTGGGCCTTGCGGCGGGTTTGTGAGGGCTGCCCTTTCGTCGAGCTCCTTATCAGGAGGCTTTTTCTTTGGAGTGGCTGCACTCTTCTTGTGGAGTACTGGCTCTTCTCTTTCCACCACAAGGACAGCACTGGCTGTTTGCGGAGTAGCTGATAAATACAGCTTTAGGTGCTCGCCATGCCTTGGGGCGACCATTACTGGTGGGCTGGCCAGATACTTCTTCAAGTCCTCAAATGCTTTTTCAGCTTCAGGGGTCCACTTGAAAGTGCCCATTCTTTTCATGATCTTGAAGAACGGAAGGGCTCTTTCGCCGAACGTGGAGATGAATCGACCCAACCTGGCCATGCAGCCTGCTAGGCGTTGCATGTCCTTGAGCCTGCGTGGAGATTGCATGTCTTCTATGGCCTTGATTTTGTCTGGGTTTGCCTCTATGCCTCGATGAGACACGAGGAACCCAAGCAATTTGCCTGAAGGTACTCCAAAGACGCACTTGGCGGGGTTGAGCTTGATGTTCACCTTGCGCAAGCTGGCGAAGGTTTCTTCAAGGTCTCCGAGGAGAGTATTTCCTTCTCGTGATTTCACGACGATGTCATCGACATATGCTTCGGCGCTCCGGCTATCCTCATCAACCTCTAGAAAGTGGCTTCAGCATTTTTTAGGCCGAAGGGCATGCAGACGTAGCAATACACACCACACGGGGTGAGGAAAGCCGTCTTCTCCTCGTCCTTCTTTAGCCATCTTTATCTGATGATAACCAGAGAAGGCATCAAGGAAACAGAGGAGGTCGCAGCCTGCCGTGGAGTCCACAATCTGGTCAATTCTGGGCATGGGATAAGGGTCTTTGGGGCAGGCCTTGTTTACATCAGTGTAGTCGATGCAGAGGCGGCCTCCTCCGGCGGGCTTTGGGACTTCCACGCGGTTGGAGAGCCAAGTGGGATGCGCGACTTCGCGAACGACTTTTGCCGCTTTGAGCTTTTTGACCTCCTTGACGATGAATCCTTGCTTCTCGGGGGCTTGCTTTTTTGCTTTTTGCTTGATGGGGCACGCGTTTGGGCACACGGCCAAGTGGTGCTCGATCACCTCCCTCGGTACACCAGACATATCTGACGGTGTCCATGCGAACATGTCAGAGTTGCCTGGAGGAAGGCGACAAGCGCGCTTTCCAATTTGGGAGGCAGCGCGGCGCCAATGGTGACGCTAGCCCCCGAGCCTTCAGCCCCCGAGCTGCTGGAGCTCAGAGAGATCTTCTTGGTAGCAGCTGCCTCCTGGGAGAACAACTGCTTCTTCTTCTTGGGTCTCCCGAGAGGCTCTAGGTCCTCTTCTGCGGGGAAAGCCATGGCGGCGGTCTTGTAGGCCGTCTCGACGGCGCCCGTAGCGTCCAGGACTTGCCCACGGATGGTGATCGTGCCAGCGCTGCAGGGGATCTTGAACATGTTGTAGGCATGGTGCGTGACGGCCATGAACTTCGCGAGCGCGGGGTAGCCGAGAATGGCATTGTACGGCAGGCCGATGTGTGTGACATCGAAATCGATGTGCTCAGTGCGGTAATTTTCCTTGCTCCCGAAGGTGACGGCAAGCCTGACCTGGCCTAGAAGCTCGATCGAGCCGCTGGTGACCCCCGTGAATGGCCTCGAGGGCATGAGCCGCTCGTAGGGCACTTGAAGCGTTTTGAACGTATCTATGGACATAACCTTCAAGCCTGCTCCGCTATCGATGAGAGTCTTGGAGATAGCCACGTTGTCGATGGTGGGGGTGCAGACCAGCGGGAGGGTTCCAACAACCTTGGTGGACTTTGGGTGGTCCTGAGCGTCGAAGGCGATGGTGTACTGCGACCACTTGAGGGGCCTGGAGGTTTCCGTGCTTGGGAGGGCGGCGTTGAGCTCGCGGGCGAACTGCTTGAACTGGTTGTTGGACTTCGGTGCCTGTGCCCCCCCGAGGATGCAGGCAATGGCGCCTCTCGGGGCTTGGTAGCCGCCATCTTCCTCGTTAGGGAGGTTGCCGTTCTTTTCTGCGGCGTTGGCCTGATTTCCAGACGGTTTCTGGTAGCAACCCTTGCGTCCGCTCCCGCGGTAGCCACGGCCTCGGCCACGGCTACCACTGCCCTCTGCTTGCTCGCGATCCTTGCTCAACCTTTTGAGGTCGAAGCAGGACTCCGTAGAGTGGCCACGCCTGTTGTGGTAGATGCAGAAAGGGCGGTGGTCGTCTCTTCTATCTCCAGGCTCGTGGGAGTACCTGCGGGTGCCCTTCGCGTCAGGCTCTGCCTCAAGAACCGCGGTGGCCTTGCGCTTGGGCTCCTCCTTCTTCTTCAGGCTCTTGGACCCCTCTGCGTGATCGTCCCCTCTTGAGGACATCTTGACGAAGAGGAGTCCCTCTTCAGCCTTGGCGCACTTGCATGCCAGGTTAAAAAGCTTGACCACAGAGGTGAGCTTGTCGTGGATGCCCAGCTTCTCGAGCATCCTGCTGTTAGTCACGCCCTCGCGGAACGCGGCGATGACTTGAGTGTCAGGGATGTTTTGGATCTTGTTGTGCACTTGGCTGAAGCGCTGGATGTACTTGCGGAGCGTCTCATCCTTCTTCTGCACTACGGCGCGCAGATCGTTCTGGGTGAGGGCGCGCTCGTATGTCCCCTTGAAGTTGGAGACGAACTGCTTGCAGAGCTCCTCCCAGGAGTTCACGGAGTCCTCAGGGAGGTTCAGGAGCCACGACAGCGCAGAATCGCAAAGCGCGTGGGAGAACCAATTGGCCATGACCTTCTCATCTCCGCCTGCAGCTTGGATGGAGGTGGTGTAGAGCTGCAGGAACTCGATGGGGTTGTTGGAGCCGTCGTAGCCCTTGGGGAGAGCCGGCCTGAACTTCGGGGGCCAGACCACACGACGCAGAGAACGGGTGAACGCCAGACAGCCTGAGGCGTATGTGCCGACCCCGTGCTGCAGCGCGCCGCGGTTCTGCTGACCCGCCTGGCAATCTCCTCCACGAGCCAGTTCTGGCGGTCTCTCTGGAGCTCCATCCCCACGCGAGCGTCGAGCGCGGTGCGCTGCACGATCAAGCAATCGTGCGGCGAGGACGCGTGCGAAGCAGCCCTCTGCGCCGCAGCCGGTGCAGGCCCTGGAGGTGGCGGAGGCGCGTTTGTCACGACCGTGCCCGCGAGAGAGGGGCGCAGGTTGGACTGCGACCGAGCAGGGCGCGTCGTAGCGATGCCGACTAGGTGGTTGAGGCGTTGGAGCAACTGCTCGTGGGCCTCAGCGGTGGGCTGGTAGCGGAGAAGCTCCTGCGCCATGAGCAGCGCGCTGTGAGGCGCAGGGTCTGTCCTCCCCGGGCCCGAGCCGCTCGGGCGCTGCGTCGGGTGCGACGACTGCGCGTCCTCCTGGTGGTCGGAGTTGTGCTCCGACGCCTCTCCGTGAGGGCCAGAAGGGACATGCTCTTAATGGCGGGGTCGGCCCCGCCGTGCGCGGGTAGTCGCGGTGCCTGGCGGCGCGCGTGCTCCCCCAGGCGCACGTCGGTTGACGCAGGCGACGCGGGTGGCGCGGGTGTTTACCATGGCGCGGAGAGGAACTCGAAGGTTGTTGACGCGCCTCAATCCCCTTGCGCCAAATGTCGGGTTGTGACTCCCAAGAATCGGGGGTAGTCACTTCCTGAAGTGTAGTTCGTGAAGGGGATTGAACTCGGAGGTCTGGACCCTCGAGTGGCTCCGCGACATTGCTCGCCGGACGCGAAGAAGACACGCACACGACAGAGGTAGACACCGGCCCTTACCCAGGTTCACGGCCCTCGTGAGGAGGTAAGACCGCTACTCCTGCTTGTCTGTATTAGATGATGGAGGTTACAGTACAATGGAGCTTGCCGGAGGCCCCCTTGAGGCAGTTCTTTCCTGGGGAGGGAAGCGATCGTCTTCTTCCTCCTCCAGCCAGAGGCTATCCTAACAAGTGTTGCTAGGGTTTACAAGGGTTGTAGCACGCAAAGAGCCCACCTCTGCTACGATGGATGTCTTCTCCCTTTTATAGGCGCCTCTAGCGCTCTCCTTCGGCTTGGCCTTCAAGGTGGCTCCCACATGGCAGAGTTAGGGTGGAGTTGGAGTCCACCGCGGCGTGTTCGTCCATGGACGCGGTCCGTTGCTGATAAAGGTGAGCGTGGTGGCCGACAGCCGGCCGACCGCGCTGTACTGCCTGCAGAGAGAGCAGTCTCTGAGGTGGAGCCCACGATGACGTTCTCCGTTGGACGGTTGCGCCGTCCACCCGCTTTATCGTCAGAGTATAAGGTCCTGGCAGCTGCGCAGCAGGCGGAGCCGCTTTATTGACCCCTTTATCACCAAAACGGCAACGGGGGTGCTTGCGTCACCACGTGGGCGTGGCAGAGGCCATGAGCGTCTCGCCGTACTTCCTTGGCCGCAACGTTTCCCTTCAGGCGCGGGGAGGCCTGAGGGGAGATTCCTGCAGGACTCCCTCAAGGCGAGCTGGCGCCTCAGGAGGGTCCCCTGAGGCGAGGGGTCCCTTGAGGCCCTCGTTTCCTCTTTAGGGCCTCGAGGGGAATTGCCTCTCGAGGGTCCCGCCAGGCGGTGATGCCATGTCCTTAATCGTTTCGTCTGTCTGGCCAGCGTGCGAGGCCTGCGGGGAATGGGCTCTTCATACCCCAGTTCCCACTGGGCTGACAGATACCACCACGACAGACAGGGTCCATGGATGTTTTGGCAGTGGTGGACTCCATCTCCTCCACGCCACTGCCGTGTGGGAGCCCACCATGGGGGTACTGCGCAAGGAAGACGCCTGTGGTGCCTATAAGAGGAGCAAGGACTCCACCGTAGAGAGGGATCGGCCAATTGCTTGCTGAACACTTGTAACCCTAGCTGAGCAAATAGGATAGCCATCTGCTGGAGGAGGAAGTCAACCCTTGTGTCCCTTTCCAAACACAAAACTGCCTCAAGAGAGCTCTCGGCAAGCTCATTGTACCGTAGCCTCCGCAGTGCAATACAGACAAGCAGGAGTAGCGGTGTTACCTCCTCCTGAGGGTCGTGAACCTGGGTACGGGCCGGTGTCCATTTCTGTCGTGGGTGTTCCTCTCCAGGCCCGGCGAGCACCGTTGTCGTGCTTCTCGAGGGTCCTTTGACCTCCGTGTTCAATCCCCCTTTCGAACTACTCTTCAGGGTGTGACTATCCCTGTTCCATGGGAGTCAGTCTCTGACATTTCCGGACCACCCGAACATCTTTCGGACATTCCTGGAACCATTCCAGACCTTCCCGGAACTCCTTCCGGACCATCGGAACTCTCTCCGGATCATTTCTCTCTCTCCAATAAAATACTATAATATTCCAGAACCTTCTCCAGGTGTCATTAGGACCTTAAGCTCGTTGCGCTACGGTTCGAGAATAGTACAGACATGGTCGAGACCCTTCGCTCGCCAATGACCGGCAGGGATACCTGGACGCATATGACGGTCCCTATGCATTCTACGAATATCGTCGTTGAACCATAAACATGATATTCATTCCCTTTTTTTTACGATACTACCTTGTCTGAGATATGGTCGCAGACATCCGATGCCCTGTTGTATCTCGTTACCGACAAAAGGTTATTAACTCGTCTGTGATATAACATCTCCATGACCTAGTCATAAGTTGCGCAGCTATATAGATGTAATCTCACCGAGTGGGCCCAGAGTATCTTTCCATTACAAGAATGAACAAATCCCGCTCTTGATCCTTACGTCTCAACATACTCTTTCGGGATACCCAAGATAGACATCGTTATTGTCATGCTATATAAGACACAACGTTTGATGCTCTCAAAGTACCCCTACGAAGTAGCAATAAATACGGTCTCACGGTCTAAGGAATAAGCTATCATATTACTTATCTACTACAAATGACAAACATCGAAATACGATCTTATTGCAATACTTTGCGTATGTCCATCACCTTATTCTATTAATAAGATGACCCCATTGTCAACCGACGTCATTGTCCTTGACCTGGAATCTCGATCAACTGTTGCCCAACAGACTAGTTTATGTATAGGCTAACTAGGGACTCTGGTTGTCTATGTATCACACGTGTATTAATAATTCCGATTAATACAGTTATAAAGACATATTATAAACTTAAGAGATAATGCGATAAATACTACTTATTGATTTGCTCTAGGGCATATCTCGTTCAGTCTCCTACTTGCACTAGAATACAAATAAAGCAGCTGCATTTTACTTCATAAAAACCCCTTATCAAATAAGCATTATATGATAATGATTGCTTGTGGAAGAGTGTTACTCTAACAATCTGTACAATACACAATTGTGCGTTCATTTGCGATTCATTGATATCAACTTGTTTGACATTATTATGTTATCCAATAACATATATACAAATACCATAACTAAGTGAGACTTTTGTTTCCCAGCGCTTACTCTGATTCTGTTAACCAGATAATTGCCTTGCAAACACACTCAGTCATAGAGAATTCTATGTAACATTTACAATCTCGCGATATCTATATACTTTCATACCTATGTAGAAGACTTGACAGACCAATGTCAATCTAATGACTAACACATTTTCTACTTCTAGTAAATTCTAATTTACTTTATCAACTGTTCTTCTTCTAAGAACATCAGTCATATTTCATCGAGCACATAATATGGTTCCTGTATGATGTCTAATATCACATAATAGACCAACATGTCATACAAACATTATTATCGTGTATCATTACTCTTAATGATTAATTGGAGTTCCAAGGACCATCTTTAGTTTTAATTTATTCTGACTCTTCATACATACTCCAAAACATCTCGACTATCTATTTAAAATTCCCGTTCTATTCAAAAATGGACACTAACTTTTAAATAGTTTCACAACTCTTTTAAATAGTTTCACAACTTCATTTTTCTAATTAATTCTATTGGTACAATTCACAATGTGTTCATTTACACTAGATGAATTCGGCTCCCACTCAAATTATGTCTCCACATAATTGAGAACATGAGCTCCCACTCAAAATATGTCATCGACATATATGAGGGTCTAAGCTCCCACTCAAAAATATGTCCTTTACATATTCTACCTGAGTAAACTAACTTTGACTCCCACTTAAATTCATAATTTATTTGGACATTTTGGTCAAACCAAAATCATTGATCTTTTATATTTTCGAACTTAATACAAACTACAGTATTCCATTAATACATATCCCTTAGACTTCAAGCATATCTACATTTATGTAGTCAACAAACTTGATTTTGTCCAAGATACATTTCTTGATAAAATATGCTTCCATGTCTTTCTTATAGTAACATTTCTCATATAACACTTTATATGATGATTAAGCAATCTTATTCCTTCAAAAATAGTTATAGTAACATTTATTGTTTTAATCCTTTGTTCATATTCTTATATTTTCTCAACTTTCTTTGTATTTATAAGGTGCACCTTGATCTGTCAACAAGATCTAAAATACTTAATATTAAGCTATGACCTGACATTAAATATTAATATAACAACACCTTATTTGGAAGCTTCTTTCATGAAAATACTATGATTTTATCGAACAGGATTGCAAGCAGAAACAATTTTCAAGTCTCCTTTACTCTTATCATTAAATTTTTAATTGTAGACATATACCTATTGGAACACTTTCCAATATTCTACTTTTATGAATATAGGTCTGAAACCTTATTTCAAGCTTCTAATTCTATTCCACAAATTATAATTCCAAAATCACATTTTCTCGGAATTACACAGACAACAATACAAGTTTTGTTTCTGTTGGATTTTGGAATGTACTCTCAACTAATGTGAGTGATTTACAAAGAACTTTTCGTGTATATTTTGAATTATCATATAATCATCTATACAATGACACTATTGTCAATCACACGAAAACCTGTTGAAAAACATCTATTTTCTAAAGTGGACAACGACTATAACGTTTCGAACATATTAGTAGATTCTAAGACAGATTCTGAAAGACCACACTTTATCCAAAGTAGAGAATGATTATAATATTTCACATATCACTATATGTTGATATTATAATTTTGTGAAACGAAATTTCACAAGTCTTTTGTGTTGAAACCATAATTCAAAAATATTGTCATTGTTCAAATTATGTGAATATAGTATTCGCCAACCTCTCTTCTGAAATACTCCATTTGATCTTTTATCAAATTAATTTCAGACTCATAATATTTTGCAAATACACTTATCATTAATAATCATAGAGGAATTCGAACCAAATAAATCGCACCATGTAATTAATTTAATAATCATCCGATATGACTTTCAATTAATTTCCTCACATATTGACACTTCAATATTAAATTTTAAACTTAATCAATTCGGCACATGTAATACTTAAATAGATCAAACTATCTACTCCCTCCGATCCATAAAAAGTGTCGTCCATTTTGTACTAAGCTAGTACAAAGTTTGTACTAGAGGAGCGACACTTTTTGTGGATCGGAGGTAGTATTACTTCTTATATTGCCTTTATGATCAAATTCGATGGTGTTTGTTCTAGTAACAAAATCTTTTATTCCTTGGACACATAATTTTATCATTCCCGCTTTTATGAATGTATACCACATTATCATATAAGTAATGTAATTGAGATGTGAAAGCTTTATTCATAATATAAAACAACTGGCTTGGTCCATAACATAAAACAACTGAACTTGTCTTATTACTATTACAAAAATGTCTTATAAAAAACTATTAATGACAACTATGATAACTTGAGGACGTGAACACCACTGGCCGTCAACTTCCTTGATTGCCATCATCAGCGCCAGGTCACATCATTATTCGACACAGATAAGTAATAATCAAGACCTGTTTCATAAACATAACAAGTATCAAATACTTTATCACATATCAAGAGGTGAATACACTCATAATTCTGTATATATCAAATATATACCTGTAGCATCGAAGATTTCTCCTTCGATGGAACCAGCTTCCAGAGATTTGAACTCGGACACAAACGTGTAGAAGTTCATATTGTCTGCCTTCAAAACATATTCACGCACATGCTTCTCATAGCTTGGAGGCAGAGATTTCAACACAGTCTGAATGGCACATGAATCTGCCATCCAGTAATCGAAGACATTTGTCAGCTTGAACTAGATGTCATACAACCTCTTCAAATGAGTCTTCAGACAGGTATGCTCCTCCATGTGAATGGTCTGGAACTTTCTAAGCTGCCTGAATTGCTCACGCCTCAGTTCATCTTTGAAGTGCGTTTTGATCGATTCAATCATGACATATGACTCCTTGTGTCGAAACAACTCTTTCAACTCAGGTGCTAGGCATACGGTCATGGTGATCTCCACTTCTATGAATATGTCACGACGCCTACGGAATTCATCTTCCTCCTCCTCGCTAGCAGAATCATCTGGTCTTTCTCCTAATGCTTCATCGAGGACATATAGCGATTACACGACCCCATCCACTCTACCACCCCCGATCGTCACGGCCGACGGCACAGCTTCAAAGGTGGACATAAAATGTCGATCACAAGAACTCAATGAATCATGCTCGATCTTTCGATCTTCCCATGTTCCGAGGCCATATCTGCATATGCTAGGCTCGCCAATCAAACCTCGAAAACCCTACGTGTGAAACATTGCTTACACCCACTGTATGCGAACAACGATATGTCTGATACCCGATCGTCACGGCCTGCCTCATAGCGTAGAACTTTCTTTGTGGTGCGCAACGACGGAGAACACACTTTTGGTATTTGTTAGGGATCATCTTATTTAGGATGCTACCGTTGTATATCTAACATATAAGCAATCGACAGGATGCACACACAACAACACAATATCAACATAAAGTAATGAAGTCTGATGTGACGTGGTCGATGCACCTGGACCTCCATGGCGCCATTTGCCTGGCCCCAGGCGCCCCGGCATGGCTCCGAGTCTACGGTGCCCTCCATTGCATCCGACAGTACGAGAAATATCAAACTTACCCTAGCCATGTCACATCAAATAATGCCTATGCAAAACAAAGTTAGTCGCCTCTACCTTTATTTAGTTTTGCAAGTTTTACGTGACATATAGGCTTATTCGTAAGAGAACCGTTTCCCTACCTACGAACTTTGTACCACAACGTCGATCGTATAATTGCATGTTTAGGAATCCCTTTCTGGCCCTCCATTGAAAATGCTTTGCCGACTAAAGAGAGAGAAGCAGACACCCGTCAGCCACAGATACGGTCCAAGCCGTATGTCAGTAGTGGAATTAGTCTCGCATAAGCGTACGCGTAAAGTCGGTCTGGGCCGTTTCATCAACTCAATACCGAAGGCATCGCAAGTACATGCTAGAGGGTAGAAAATATAAGAAAGACGCCCTTATTCAACATGAGTTCTAACCTTATCAGCAAGTACTGCGCATAGATCCGCTCTGATACCACTGAAGGGGTTCCGGTGCAGAAAACAATAATTTGTCTAGCGTAAGAACGCCCTAACTAGCCAGGATCTATCTATCTAGTACATGCGATAACGGTGGCGGAACGGGTCACATACCTCCATGTACACCGATAGCGGGGATTACGCTCCCGCACAAGCGTTGACGATGAAGTGGTACGTAGCCGACCTCGAGGTCACGAAGAACTTGCCGTGACGATGTAGACGATGACACTGGGATGTCGACGATGACCTGCGTCGACGGGCATCAGGCGGAAGATGGTGTGGCGCCGAAAACTGGGGGGGTGCACCGGCCGCAGGGGCAGGGGCAGCGGCAGGGCTGCTGTGTGGGCGAGACGATGACGCCCAGGCTCCTCAAATGTGGCGCCTCCGAGCACTCACAAACATACGGCGCTGAACAACAACCCCCGGTCACTCAGATCCAGCTGAGATCGCAGGGGTAGAACTCTTCTGGAATCCCGCAGGGCAACGGCGCCCGGCGGTATAGCTTTGGTGGAGAGAGGAGGCAAAACGGGCGGAGAAACAGCTCGGCCGGCCTGCTACAATATTAATTGTATTTTTGATGATTTTCGCCAATTAATATGCCTTTCTATATAAAGGGGGAGGGGGTGTGCAAACACATTGCCTCCCCCATGTGGGACTAAAGGAAAAGGAGGAGGGAGGGGGTTCGGCCGAACCTCTTAGTCCGAATTGGACTAGGGGCCCAAGCCTCCTTCCTCTCTTGGTTGGTGCGGCTCACTCTTGGGCCCTCCTAGGGCCCATTTAGGTGAGCTGCCCCTTTTTCCTTTATTTAATTAATAATTAAAATAAAATAAAATTAATTCATAATTAATATATTTAAATACTATTTAATATCCCGTGACCCCGAAACATTTCTCGGACCACCCGAACATCTTTCGGACATTCCTGGAACCATTCCAGACCTTCCCAGAACTCCTTCCGGACAACCGGAACTCTTTCCGGATCATTTCTCTCTCTCCAATAAAATCCTATAATATTCCAGAACCTTCTCCAGGTGTTATTAAGACCTTAAGCTTGTTACACTACGGTTCGAGAACACTCCAGACATGGTCGACACCCTTCGCTCGCCAATGACCGCCAGGGATACCTGGATGCATATGACGGTCCCTGTGCATTCTACGAATATCGTCGTTGAACCATAAACATGATATTCATTCCCTTTGTTTTTACGATACTACCTTGTCCGAGATATGATCGCAGATATCTGATGGCCTGTTGTATCTCGTTACCGACAAAAGGTTATTAACTCGTCTGTGATATAACATCTCCATGACCTAGTCAGAAGCTGCGCAGCTATATAGATGTAATCTCACTGAGTGGGCCCGGAGTATCTTTCCATTACAAGAATGAACAAATCCTGCTCTTGATCCTTACATCTCAACATACTCTTTCAGGATACCCAAGATGGACACCGTAATTGTCATGCTATATAAGACACAACGTTTGATGCTCTCAATGTACCCCTACGAAGTAGCAATAAGTACTGTCTCACGGTATAAGGAATAAGCTATCATATTAGTTATCTATTGCAAATGACAAACATCATAATACGATCTTATTGCAATACTTTGCGTATGTCCATCACCTCATTCTATTAATAAGATGACCCCATTTTCAACCGATGTCATTGTCCTTGCTCGGGAATCTCGATCAACAGTTGCACAACGGACTAGTTTATATATAGGCTCACTAGGGACTCTGGTTGTCTATGTATCACACGTGTATTAATAATTCTGATTGATGCAGTTATAGCATAATACAAAGACATATCATAAACTTAAGAGATAATGTGATAAATACTACTTATTTATTTGCCTCTAGGGCATATGTCCTTCACAACGTCGCCAGAAGATTGCTGGTGCTAAGTTGACGTGGAGCCTGCACACAAACAATCAAGATACTTTGCCCCAACTTAACAGTGAGGTTGTCAATCTCAACGGCTTGTTGTAACAAAGGATTAAACATATGTGTGTAAGAAAGATGCTTGTTTGCAGAATGTAACAGGTTTGAAGTTGTGATTTATCAGATTAAAGAGAAGGACCGGGGTCCACAGTTCACTAGTGGTGTATCTCGATAAATGATAATAACATTCATACGGGTAAACAAATTATAACGGGGCAATTGATAGAATAATATTTAGCAAACCTATGCATATACCAACGTTATGATCTCTAGTGTGAGATTCATTCGGTTATTACAACAATATACATAGAGCGTTCCAACTGCATCTATGACTAATAATCCACCTTCCAGTTAGCGTTCGCACCCCTTTCAGTATTAAGTTGCATGCAACAGATTATCGCCTTAAGCACAGTGTGTCAAGTAAGTAAGTAACATCATCCTTAGACAAAGTACTATTGTTTTATCCCTAGTACCAATAGTACATCTACAACCTAAGAGATGTCTTTCACCACCCTAGATTGAATAGAGACATGAACCTACTATCGAGCATAAATACCCCCTCTTGGAGTCGCAAGCATCTACTTGGCCAGAGCATACACAAGTAACGGAGAGCATGCAAGATCATTAAATAGCACACACATGATATATTATGAAGCAATAAATTTACTACTCAATATTGATTGGATCCCAGCAAACACAACATGAAAATTAGATAACGGTGATCTTGGTCATGATAGGCAGCTCACAAGATCTAAACATGATAGTACAAGAGGAGAAGATAACCATCTAGCTACTTCTATGGACCCATAATCCATAGGTAGACTACTCACGCATCAGTCCGGAGGCGGTCATGGTGACGTAGAAGCCTCCGGTGACGATTCCCCCTCCTGGCAGGGTGCCGGGGAGAAGTTCTAATCTCTCCACAGTTCACTAGTGGTGTCTCTCCATAAATAATAACATTCATCCATGAGTGGTAAACAAATTACAGCTAGGCAATTGACAGAATAATGATGAGCAACTCAATGCATATACTAATGTTATGATGTCTAGTGTGAGATTCATTCGGGCATTACAACAATATACATAGACCAATCCAACCGCATCTATGACTAATAATCCACCTTCCGGTTAGCGTCCGCACCCCTTTCAGTATAAAGTTGCATGCAACAGATTATGACCTTAAGCACTATGTGTAAAGTAAGTAACATCATCCTTAGACATAGTACTACTGTTTTATCCCTAGTAGCAACAGTACATCTACAACATTAGATCTTTCTATCATTGCCCCAGATTTAATAGAGACATGAACCCACTATCGAGCATAAATACCCCCTCTTGGAGTTACGTGCATCTACTTGGCCAGAGCACACACAAGTAACGGAGAGCATGCAAGATCATTAAATAGCACACACATGATATATTATGAAGCAATAACTGTAGTACTCAATATTCATCGGATCCCAGCAAACACAACATGGAGAATTACATAAAGATGATCTTGATCATGATAGGAAGCTCACAAGATCTAAACATGATAGTACAAGAGGAGAAGACAACCATCTAGCTACTTCTATGGACCCGTAGTCCAAGGGTAGACTTCTCATGCATCAGTCCGGAGGTGGTCATGGCGACGTAGAGGCCTCCAGGGACGATTCCCCCTCCCGGTAGGGTACCGGGTAGCAGTTCGATCTCCCCCGAAGTCATGTTGATGATGTCGGAGGCGCGGGACCCATGGGGGGAAAAGTGAATATCGTCCCTTTATTTTTAGGTCGAGGGGGATTTTATAGGCGAAAGGACAAGGTCGGTGGGCGCTCGAGGGCCCCACATCACCTCCTGGCTCGGCCAGGAAAGGAGCTGCGCCACGCGTTGGTGTGGGCGCCTCGCGGCCCCTCTTCGTCTCGTCTTCGGTTCCTCGTGACGCAAATATTCCAAAATTAATTCCAGGATCTTTTATTTCCAATTTGGCGAATATTTCCTTAAGTGATTTTCTGAAACCAAAAACTGCAGAAAACATGGAACTGGCACTGTGGCATCTTGTTAATAGGTTAGTCCCAGAAAATGCATAACACTATATAAAATGCGTATAAAACATGTAATAACATGATATAACATAGCATGGAACATAAGCAATTATGGATACGTTGGAGACGTATCAACATGCCCAAGCATAGTTCTACTCGTCCCGAGTAGGCAAGAACGATAAAAGAAGAATAATTTCTGAAGTGACAAGCTTAAACACAATCTTGATCATGTAATAATGTAAGGCATGTAAACTGAGATCAAATAAATAAGGTGTGTAGTTTATATTGATATCAAACGAGTAATGAATAAACAAGTACGTGAAGCAAGCAAAGCTTTCAATGATACAGTACTAGATAGCAATCAACTGTGCAAAGTAGATATTAAAGATGATTTAAGCTTCAAGCACAAAAATATAATCATCTAATGCTTCCAACAAACATGACAACTTAATGAAAGGATCAAGTCAAGCAATATCAATATGCACGTAGAAGATCAATATATTATTTGTTCAAAAGAAACAAGCAAGCGTTCAACGTTGGTTCTTGGCACCAGGATGTTATGGCTAAGCGAATGTTAACGGAGGTTTGGAAGGCCAACGGAAGAAAGTCTCACAAAGCTGTAAATGATCATTAGACAAGAGAAAGTCTTACAATCGAAGCTATGCAAGGAGTAGTGATTGCCATACAACGGATGCACATGGAGCTATAAGTATATGAAAGCTCTCCAATGGAACTAGTGGGGGTGCATCCAACTTGCTTGCTCATGAAGACCTAGAGCACTTTTGAGGAGGATCATCATTGAAATATACAAGCCAAGTTCTATAGTGTAAAGTTCCCCACATAGTTATGCAACTAAGACATGTAAACTCTCTCATATGGAGTAAAGGTGCTAAACATGAGCACAAATGATGATCACAAATGGTATGGTGCTATAACATGAGCACAAGTGATGACTATAAATGATATGGTGCTATAACATGAGTACAAGTGTGTCATAAAGAATAGTAATGTTGCCCCCTTTTTCTTTCTTTCTTTTTTCTTTTCTCGTTTTCTATTTGTTTTCTTTTTCTGTTTCTCTTTTCGATGGCCTCCATGGCTCTTTTCACTTTTAGGGGGCAAGCATCCTAATATGATATATGATATATGATAACACATTAATGATCATAAAACAACAGTGCCATAAGAATAGTAACTAATATGAATGTGCCATAAGAATGCATATGACAACGGTGCCTCTGCCAGTGTAGCAGGTTATGCAGTGATCTAGAAACACGCAAAGCAATAATTAAGTAATGAATGACAACAAGTCATGTAATGTAAGATGGATGTTGCATGTCAATATATCTCGGAACAGCTATGGAAATGTTGTAGTAGATAGGTATGGTGAATGTTTTGAGGAAGATATTTGGCTTATGTGTAGAAGAACAAGATGAAGATATCCCACGAGTTTAGATGCGCCCGCGAGAAATGCACCAACTCTCAATGTGAGAAAGGGAAAAGCAAAGTACCGAAGAGGCTAGCAATATGGTGGTGGAAGTGCCATGATAACCCCGGTTTTAGAACTCACATGTAAAAATATTCCAAATAAAAATATGATCATACAAGGCATAATGAAAATTACTTCTAGAGGGATTGTGGCGAATGACAAATTCACCGTTGGCTTCCCTTGTCGGCCCAGTGAGGACTGGGGTGTGCAGAGCCCACTCCCCCCAGGCCTCGCACGCTGACAGATCAGACGAAACGACTAAGGACCAAGCCACCGCTTGGAGAGATCCTCGAGAGGCAACTCCTCTTGAGGGCCTAAAGAGGAAGCGAAGGCCTGAAGAGGACCTGCGCTTCAAGAGACTCTCCCGAGGCTCCACCCGCCTGGATAGAAGTCAACAAGAATTCCTCCGCAGGCCGCCTTGGCCCCGAGGAGAGGCTTCGCGGCTAAGACAACTTTGTAGAGCGCACATGGCCTCTGCAGCAGCCGCAGGGTGACGACGGCACTCCTGTTGCCGTTCTGGCGATAAAGGAGTCAACAAAGCTGCGCCGCCCGAGCCAGGACAGCTGGAACTTTCCTCCTTGGTGATAAAGCGGCTGGACGGCGCAAAATTCCAAGAAGATCGTCATCGCAGGTTCCACCACGATCTCTGCAACCCCTGCGAGTCGTTCTGCACGGGCTGCTGCCTGTCGGCCACCGCGCTCAACTTTATCGCGTATGGACCGCGTCCTTGGAGGTTGGGAGAACGGTGGACTCCGTCTCCACCACGCCACTGCCTGGTGGGAGCCCACCTTGACCGCACGGCGCCATGAGGATGCCGGAGGCGCCTATAAAAGGAGCAAGAGCTCCACCATAGCGAGGGGTCGGCCAATTGCTTGCTAAAGACATGTAAACCCTAGCCCAGCAAGTAGGATAGCGATCGGTTGGAGGAGGATGACAACCACTGTGTCCCTCTCCAAGCTCAAACTGCCTCAAGAGAGCCCTCGGCAAGCTCAGCTGTACTGTAACCTCTGCAGTGCACTACAAACAAGCCGGAGTAGCGGTGTTACCTCCTGCTGAGGGCCGTTATCCTGGGTACGGGCCGGTGTCCATTTCTGTCATGGGTGTTCCTCTCAAGGTCCGGCGAGCACTGTCGTCGTGCCTCCCGAGGGTTGTCTGACCTCCGTGTTCAACCCCCCTTTCGAACTACTCTTCAGGGTGTGACTACCCCTGTTCCGTTGGAGTCACTCTTTGACATTTGGCGCGCCAGGTAGGGGGTTGAGGCGCGTCAACGACCTTCGAGCCGCCTCCACGCCATGGCGGACACCCACGCTACTCGCGCTGCCCGCGCCAGTAGACGCGCGTCAGAAGGAGCTCGCGCGCTGCACCCGGCGCCACTGCCACGCGCGGACGGCGGGGACGTCACCGCCGGGAGGAGCGCGCCAACTCCGGCCCTCATGTGGAGGAGCCCGAGCAGAACGCCGAGCACGAAGAGGACGCGCAGTCCTCGCACCCGACGCAGCGCCGGAGCGGCTCTGCCCAAGGAAGGACTAACCCTGCACCGCACACCGCCCTGCTCATGGCGCAAGAACTTCTCCTCTACCAGCCTACCGCCGAGGCCCACGAGCAGTGGCTGGAGCGCCTCAACCACCTCGTCGGCATCGCCATGACTTGCGCCGCTCCGTCGCAGTCCGTCGTGCACCCTCCCTCGCGGGCATGGCTACGCCAGACGCGCCTCCTCCTCCTCCTCCAGGGCCTGCACCGACCGCGATGTAGAGAGCTGTCTCCCACGCGTCCTCTCCTCACAACTGCCTGATCGTGCAGCGCACCGCGCAAGACGCGCGCGTGGGGATGGAGCTCCAGCGCAATCGCCAGAACCGCCTCGTGGAGGAAATTGGCCAGGCGGGCCAGCAGAACCGCAGCACGCTGCAGCACAGGGTCGCCACGTACGCCACTGGATGCATGGCGTTCACCCGCTCCCTGCGCCACGTGGTATGGCCCCCAAATTTCAGGCCGGCCCTTCCCAAGGGCTACGACGGCTCCAGCAACCCCATCAAGTTCCTGCAGGTCTACACCACCTCCATCCAGGCGGCAGGCGGAGACGACAAGGTCATGGCCAACTGGTTCTCCCACGCGCTTCGTGACTCCGCGTTGTCATTGCTCCTAAACCTCCTGGAGGACTCTGTGAACTCTTGAGAGCTCTGCAAGCAGTTCATCTCCAACATCAAGGGGACGTACGGGCGCACGCTCACCCACAACGAGCTGCGTGCTGTGGTGCAGAAGAAGGATGAGACCATCCGCAAGTGCATCGAGCGCTTCAGCCAAGTTCGCAACAAGATCCCGAACATCCCAGACACCCAAGTCATCGTCGCCTTCCGCGAGGGCGTCACGAACAAAAGGGATGCTCGAGAAATTGGGTATCCACGACAAGCTCACCTCTGTGGTGAAGTTGTTCGACTTGGCTGACAAGTGCGCCAAGGCGGAAGAGGGACTCCTCTTCGTCAAAATGTCCTCACGAGGGGACGACCACGCTGAGGGGTCCAAATACCAGAGGAAGAAGGAGGAGCCCAAGTGGAAGGCCACCGCAGTCCTCGCGGTAGAGCCTGACGCTAAGGGCACCCGCAGGGACTCTCCAGAGCCTGGGGAGAGAAAGGACGACCATCGCCCATTCTGCATCTACCACAACAGGCGCGGCCACTCTACGGAGACCTGCTTCGAACTCAAGAGGCTGAGCAAGGAGCGCGAGCAAGCTGAAGGCAGCGGCAGCCGTGGTCAAGGCCGTGGCTACCGCGGAAGCGGACGCAAGGGCGGCTACCAGAAGCCATCAGGCAATCAGGCCAATGCCGCTGAGAAGAACGGCAACCTCCCTGACGAGGAAGATGGAGGCTACAAATCTCCGAGAGGCGCCATTGCCTGCATCCTCGGTGGGGCACAGACGCCCAAATCAAAGAACCAGTTCAAGCAGTTCGCTCGCGAGCTCAACGCCACCCTCCCCAGTCTCTAGACCTCCAGGCCCCTCAAATGGTCAAAGTACACCATCGCCTTCGACGCTCAGGACCACCCCAAGTCCACCAATACTGTTGGAACCCTCCCGCTGGTCTGCAGTCCCACCATCAACAACATCGCCGTCTCCAAGACACTCATCGATGGCGGGACAGGCCTGAATATTATCTCAATCGAGACGTTCGAAGCGCTTCAAGTGCCCTACGAGCGGCTCATGCCCTCTAGGCCCTTCACGGGAATCACCAGCAGCTCAATTGAGCCTCTGTGGCAGGTCAGGCTTGCCGTCACCTTCCGCAACGAGGAAAACAACCGCACTGAGCACATCAACTTCGACGTTGCGCACATCGGTCTGCCGTACAACGCCATCCTCGGCTACCCTGCCCTCGGGAAGTTCATGGCCGTCACGCATCATGCCTACAACATGGTCAAGATTCCCGGCAGCGCTGGCACCATCACCATCCGTGGGCATGTCCTGGATGCTACGCGCGCTGTCGAGACAGCCTACAAAGCAGCCGCCATGGAATTCCCTGCTGATGAGGACATGGAGCCTCTCGAGAGACCCAAGAAGAAGAAGCAGTTGTTCTCCCAGGAGCCAGCCGCTACCAAGAAGGTCTCTTTAAGCTCCAGCAGCTCGGGGGCTGAAGGCTCAGGGGCTAGCGTCACCATTGGCGCTGCTTTGCCTCCCAAATAGAAAAGCGCGATCATCGCCTTCCTCCGGGCAAACTCTGACATGTTCGCATGGACTCCGTCAGATATGTCCAGTGTACCGAGGGAGGTGATCGAGCACCACTTAGCCGTGTGTCCAAACGCACGCCCTGTCAAGAAAAAAGCAAGCTCCGAGAAACAAACATTCATCGTCAAAGAGGTCGGGAAGCTTAAAGCGGCAAATGTCGTCCATGAAGTCGCGCACCCCACTTGGCTCTCCAACGGTGTGGTCGTCCCAGAACCTGCCGGAGGAGGCCGCCTCTACATCGATTACACTGATGTCAACTAGGCATGTCCCATGGATCCTTATCCCATGCCAAGAAGACGACATTCCTCACCCCTTGTGGTGTGTATTGCTATGTCTGCATGTCCTTTGGCCTGAAAAACGCTGGTGCCACTTTCCAGAGGCTCATGAGGATAGCACTTGGCGAGCAAATGGGGAGAAATGTCGAGGCTTACGTTGATGACATCGTCGTCAAGTCTCGAGAGGGAGATACTCTCCTCATGGACCTTGAAGATACCTTTGCCAGCCTGCGAAAGGTGAACATCAAGCTCAACCCCACCAAGTGCGTCTTCGGGGTGCCTTCAGGCAAATTGCTTGACGTTCTCGTGTCCCACCGGGGAATAGAGGCAAACCCTGACAAGATCAAAGCCGTAGAGGAAATGCAACCTCCACGCCGGCTCAAGGACATGCAACGTCTAGCAGGCTGCATGGCCAGCTTGGGTCGATTCATCTCCAAGTTTGGCGTGAAAGCTCTGCCATTCTTCAAGATCATGAAGATAACTGGCACCTTCAAGTGGACGCTTGAAGTGGAAAAAGCCTTTGAGGACTTGAAGAGGTCCTTGGCCATCCCACCAGTCATGGTCGCCACAAGGACAGGCGAGCACCTAAAGCTATATCTATCAGCCACTCCACAGACCGCTAGCGCCGTTCTGGTGGTAGAAAGAAAAGAGCCATTCCTCCAGAAGAAGGGTGCAACCGCTCCAAAGAAAAAACGGCCTGACGAAAAGCTCGACAAAGGGACAGGCCCCACAAACCCACCGCCAGGCCCAGATCCACAAGAGGAGCCTGCCCCAAGTCAACCTCCACAAGCTGATCCCGACAGGGGTCCTGAAGAGCCTCCCCGGGCCAACCCCCTTGAGGGCCCTAAAGAGACGCCATAGGCCAACCCCCTCGAGGGCCCTGAAGAGCCTCCTCAGGCAGACAACGCCGCGCATAAACTGACAACCCTTGTCGAGCATCCTATCGACTTCATCAATACAATATTGCGGGATGCTCGCGAACGGTACACAATGCAGCATAAGCTCCTTATTGTGCTCCTCATCGCCTCAAGAAAGTTGCAACACTACTTCCAGGGGAACCCCATCACGGTGGTCACCTCATTCTCCCTGGAGCAAATCCTGCGCAACCCTAACGCCACAGATCGTGTCTCGGGATGGAACATAGAGCTACAGCCATTCAACTTGCGCTTCCATACCCCAAGGGTAATCAAAGGGAGAGCGCTGGCAGACTTTGTTGCCGAATGGACTGATCCAACCACTATAGAGCCTCTAGGAGAAGAACCAGAGCCCTCTGGAGACAAAATGCCCAGCCACTAGACCATGAAGTTCGAGGGAGCTTTCGCTTGCTGCCACGTCAGGGCTGGCGTTGTCCTGATCGACAAGCTCTTTTACGTGGTCTAGTTGTGCTTCGGAATCGACAAGATCTCCAACAACATTGCTGAGTAGGAGGGCCTGCTCGCCGGCCTACGTGCCGCCATCGCTCTAGGCATCAAGTACCTTCTCATCAAGGGCGACTCCCAGTTGCTCGTCAACTTCTCCAAAAAGAGATACAAGTCTAAGGATGACCATATGGCCGCATACCTTGAAGAGGTCCGCAGGCTTGAGAAGCACTTCAGGGGCATGGAGCTCATGCACATCCTAAGGAAGGAAAATCAAGAGGCCGATTACATCGCCAAGCGCGCATCAAGGAGGCAAGCTCAACTGCCAGGCGTCTTTGAAGAGAGACTCGTCAAGGCATCCATAAAACAGCCTCAAGAGGCCATGCCCGCAAGCACAGACAAAGTGCTCCTGACACCACCTACAACTGGGGCTCCCAATTGTGGCCCCCCTACAGGGGAGCGTTTGTTGATCACAGCGGCGCATCAAAAAATAGGCTGGATCGACGAGATCAAAGACTACCTCGCCAAAGTGATCCTTCCCAAGGAAGAGGTTGAAGCGGAGCGTATTGCCCGCCAGGCAAAGTCCTACCACATGCTCGAAGGAAATCTCTACCGCAAGCGCCCAAATGACATCGCGCTCAAGTGCGTCCCTCCTGAAGAAGGCAAAATGCTGATCATGGACATCCACGGCGGGGAGTATAGCCACCATTCGTGCGCCCGCACCCTCATAGGCGAAGTCTTCAGAAGTGGCTTCTACTGGCATCAAGCACTTCAGGATGCAGTTGACATCGTTCAAGCATGCAAAGCTTGCCATTTCCATGCCAAGCAAATCCATCAGCCTACGTTAGGACTTCAGACCATTCCGCTCTCCTGGTCGTTCGCAGTCTAAGGGCTGGTAATTTTGGGACCATTCCCAACAGCGCAAAGGGGCTATCGCTACCTCTTCGTGGCAATCGACAAGTTCACCAAGTGGCCCGAGGTAGAGGCGACGCGCACAATTCCAGCAGGTGCGGCGGTGAAATTCATCAGAGGCCTGGTCTGCCGCTTCAGAGTGCCTAATCGCATCATCACCGACAATGGCTCGCAATTCACCAGTGGCACCTTTAGGGCCAACTGCGAAAAAATAGGCATCAAGCTCTGCTTCGCCTCGGTCGCTCATCCACAGAGCAATGGCCAGGCTGAGCGATCAAATGCAGAAGTCCTCAAGGGCCTAAAGACCAGGACCGTCGACGTCCTCAAGGGCCACGACAAGGGCTGGATCAGCGAGCTCCCTTCAGTGCTCTGGTCCATCCGAACAACGCCACCCAAACCTATCGGAGAAACACCGTTCGCCCTTGTCTATGGAGCCGAAGCAGTCCTCCCCACAGAGATAAAGCATGAATCCCCACGGGTCCTTGCCTTTAACGAGGACGAGCAAGAAGATCTCCACAACGACGACATGCTGCTTCTCGAGGGACTACGCCGCCGTGCCGCTCTCCGGGCGGCAAAATACCAGCAGGACCTACAGTGCTACCACAGCCGCAACATGCGCTCGCGCACGCTGGAGATAGGTGACCTCGTCCTCAGGCGAATCCTCTCTAGGTAAGGCCTCCACAAGCTGTCACCCATGTGGGAAGGCCCCTACATGGTCACCCACATCGCTAGGCCTGGCGCGGCTCGCCTCGAAACTCAAGACGGCATCCCCGTCAAGAATCTGTGGAATATCATGCACCTGCGCAAGTTCTTCCCGTGATCATTGTCACGTAAAGACATCACGCGAAAAGAGGCAGCCTACGGCTAAACCTCCAAGCATTTTTTGTCTCCAGATGGATAAAAAGGAAACGTGATCATTGTCACGGCCGTGATCATTGACACGTCAAGACATCTAGCGGAAGAGGCAGCTTACGGCTCAACCTTCTAGCAATTTTTGTCTCTAGATGTGAAAAGCTCACGGCTTGAACCTCTAAGCTCCAAACGCTTCTCTCGAGGGCAAAACCCTCCGAGATCTCCATGTAACGAGCCACCTCCGGTCGTAGAGAGTCTCTGCCACTAATGGGTGGTCCCCATGCCTTGACATGGTCAGAACATTAACTTGGCAAACCCAAGCATAATGAGACAATTTCGTTCCTAAGTGAATTATGCGCTACGGTGCTGTAATATTTGGTGGTGAGTTTTATTTCCGCAATACTTTCTTAGAAATGTGCGCTTATATCTCTCCACATGTGCACCTCGCGAGCGGGGGCTGAGTACCTTACTAGTGCCTCAAATGACACACTAGTAGCACTACAAAATCCAAGGATCCGAGCTCTAGCTGGAGGGCAAGCTCCCACAAACACGCCATCTCTACAAAGGACCTTGGTACTTACTCTCCTCGCAAGGAACGCCTGAGGGGACCTATAAGCGTGCACGAGTCCCTAGCACCGTGTACAAGAATTTGGGTTAGCCCATCTAACATTTACAGGGAAGGAAAGTCCCTACAAGCCTGAGGAGGCAGCAGGGAAGAACCCCTAGAGAGGACCTCCTCGCCAGGCAAAAACCTCTACAAGGCGAAAGACTCGAGAAGCTAAATCTCGCACCCATGCCCCGAGAGCCTTTTTTTGCTCCACAAGCACACGTTTGTCTCTCGAGCGATTTCGCTTTCCCTTGAACTTCATGGACTACTCGTACGTCTAAGGGGGGCACTTGAGCATCGCGACTCAGGGCTCTTACCTCTCCTAGGATTAAACTTGCCCCGGCCTTGCTGAGTCATTGCTCTAGCATACCGAAGTGGTGGAGTCATGGCGCGAAGAGACGGGTCCTAATGACGCAGAGAACCCATAGACATGAAGATAAGACAAAAGGGACCTCTCGAGGGGCACACAAGCTAAAAACAAATTGCCAAAGAGAATATATTACATGCCCAAAAGTTGCATAGTGTCTAAGCATGAAATTGTTTCACATACAAGAACAGACAGGCGCAATGGTCAAAGCTCAGGCAGAGTCCGCGCCATCGTGCACCTCCTCTACGGCACCCTCCTCCGTATCGGCAGAGGCAGCCCCCACCTCGCTCTCGTCTGCAGCGACCTCCGCACGCTTGAAGCGGTTGCAAAAGGCATCGACTTGGTCGTGGAGGGAGTTAGAAACCCGCCACACGTCCTCGCCCTGACGAGCCTCAGTCACGATGGAGAGATCGAAGCCCGGCGTGAGGAGCCGGAGGTTGGTGAAGAGGCGATCCAGGACCACGCCCAGGAGCTGGCGGCTCTCGACCTCGATCACCTCGCGGAGATCAGCGACGGGGCGCTCGAGCATCGTGAAGAGCTGGTCGAAGTAGACCAGTTACATGACTGCATCACCGCGGCGTCAAACCTCGGCGTGCGGCGCCTTCGCGCCTAGCTAGGCTGCGAGCTGATTGGCCCTGGCCACCAACGCCTGGAACATGCGCTCCCGCTGCTTCGTGAGCACGTGAGCCACATGCGTTGTGTGAGAAGCCTCCGCCGGCTGCTCCACCGCGGGACCCGCCTGCTCCTCCACGTCCTTGACAAGGGCGTTGAGGTCCAGGATGGATGTCCTGCGGCCATCCTCCGCCAGGCGATGAGCCTCCTTGGCGTGTTGGATGCGGACCTCAAGCTTGGAGTTGGCCTTCTCGAGCTCCGCGATCCGTTGGGCATCAGCAGTGTGCTTTGCCTTGAAGCGGTCCTCCTGCTTCTTGGCCTTCTTGAGGTACGCTTGGGCGGTGTTCTCCCTGAACGCCTTCTCACGCGTCACAAGGGCGTCATCCGCCTATTTCTTCTTCTTGGCGTACCCCTGCTCGAAGCGCTCCAGGGCGTGCTTCTGGGCGGCGACGTTCTCTTCGTACTTTTGGAGTGCCTGGGCCAGGTCCCCCTTGCGTGCCTCGAGATCTTCGCGCTGGGTGGCTAGCTCACTCTGCGCCTGACGCCGCTGCTCGTCGTGCAACTGCACGTCCTTCTCCCTGGAGGCCAGCTGTCGCTCGCGGTCTGCGAGGCTCTTGCGGTCCTCCTCCTGGGTCTCCTGCGCGGCCTGGTGGGCGGAGAGCAACTGGGTCTCTAGCTGGCCCAACTCGCGGCGTTTTGCGCCAGCGAGCCCTCCATGGCTTCACGCTCGGCCATTGCGGCGGCCAGGAGCTCGGCAGCGGCGTCACGCTCCTCCTAGAGGGGCGCAAGGAGCTCGGTGGCGTCACAGATGGCCCCCTCGCGGACCTCCTTGGCGAAGCGGGTGGCCTCCTCGCATGCAGCCTGCAGCGCCTAGTCCTCCTAGCAAACAAGTCTCGACCGCCGCGTGAAAGGACGCCCACGCCCGTGCAAGCTCTTCGCGCTGCTGGGCGATCTGCACGTCCTCGAGGGCGAGGTGCGCCTCCAGGCCCTCTAGGGAATTCCTCATGAGGCGGAAGGTGTCAGACCCTGAATTCAAGCTACACAAACGAAACGTATCGGTTGGGCCACACAACCAAGAACATACTGGGGTTACCAATCCCATGAAACAAGCAGGCCAGGCTCGGAATGGATCATCGGCCGACAGCTCTTGGCGACCCCAACGTCACTTACGTTTCCAGATTGTGCACGCAAGAACCCAAAAAGTCTTCCAACTCGTATACTTCAAACATACACACATGGTATACGAGTCGGATTTTTAACAAGTTAAAACCACAGAATAAACCTAAGACACAAAGAAAGGAAATAATATCCAAAAGCTCTCACTGAGCAAAATATAGCGAATGGCACCAATCAGAGGACACATGTCCCAACATTACATCATGCAGACAAACCGGTCTGAGTACAGACAAGAAGCAAAGGGCTCAAAGCCGAAACGGAAAAGAAGGCCCATCCACACAGTCCACCAGGAAGTAACCCAGGGGAACCCTAACTTCTCGTCGTAGATCTCGTCGTCGAACTCCACGTAGTATCCACCAACCTGGTCGAGCGATGGATCCTCAACTGCAGAAAAACCACAGCCCGCGAACGGGTCAATACACCGGAGCGTATCGAACAAGCTTAAGCTAACAGGTTACAAAACTGTAAGATTCCCAAAGTATGGGGATAAGTGTAGTTGGCGGCAGCAGCACTAGCAACCTGAAGAGACACGCTAAAACTTCCGTCTAGTCAGAGAGGGATGAGAGAGCGTTTGAGTACCCAACTACAACTAACACCAGTCATAACCCATTCTCGAATTAATCCCGTCAACCAAGTATGAGGAAGCAATCCGGGAATACTCACACGTTAACAATTTTTAGTTACCATTTATGGTGTAAATAATTCTATATTACTAGTCAAATTAATTAACAATGATTAGGTGTAAGTTGTCTATATCTTGTTAGCCAGCATCATCACCAAAGTCATCCATAACCGTGGACACGGCTCATCGATAATATTATACCCTGCAAGGGTGCACTACAGTACCCATACTCGCATGATCAACCCAGTCAAAAACATTAGGCCCTCTCAACACGACTCATTCCTTCACTACAACAAGTCCAAGTGCCACCCATATGAGTTGTTACCCGCATCAGGGGTCCGGCCGAATCTCAATTGCGGACTCATTAGTTTGTGTCCACGCGCCATGCGGCTCAAACCACTGTAGGAATTGTCCGCTTCGCGCACACCACCCCTATATGACCCCCTGTATCAAGTAACCTCTCATCGATCATCATCATCATGCACATGCATATGAGCAAATAGAAAATCTGAACTACTTGCGGCACATGGACGAGCTGAGTGTAACGCCCCGGGTTTTTTCCCCAATTAGTTTTTGTTGTTTTTCTTTTGTGCATCATCATGTCATCATTTCATCATGCATTGGTCACTTCATTTAATTTATTACATTTAAATTTAAACTCCCTTTAAATTCAAATCTCACAATTTGAATTCAAATGCATTTCAAATTAATTAAAATGTGTATTTTAAATCTTTTGCAAATATTATAAAAAACTAATTTATTAAATTGCCTATTTAAACACTAAGGCCTTTTTACAAAGTTTCTTTATACAAATTATTTTCTATTTTGTTTTAGAATACAAAAACAGAAAAAAAAACATTTAAAAGAGAAATAACATTTTTTTTTAGAGAAAGAAAAACCTCCCTGGGCCTGAAGGCCACTTACCTCCAGCCTCCCTCTCCCCAGCCCAGCCCATTTCTCCTCTCCTCCCACCTCGGTACGGTCAAAAGAGCAGGAAAGAGCAGAGAAGGAAAAGCAGAGCAGAAAAGCTCCATGTCGCCCCCACCATGTGCACCTCCACCTGCTCCCTCCCCCTACTACTTTAGCCGCACCCTCTCCCCTCCTGGAACCCTAGTTCCTCTCCCTCCTTCCCCTCCGCAGCGCCACCTCCCTCCCCTTCTTCCTCCATCCTCTGTTTTTCTCCCCACCAAAGATCTCCATGGCCGGAGCTCGAGAAGCTCGCCCAGCCATCACCATGGTCGTTGCGGGTGCCTCCCAAGCGCGGGAATGGAAGCGGGTTATCTTCCTCGTCAAAATCGCTGCAGGAGCCGTGGCCGGAGCTGTCCGGGAGCAGCGCCAAGGTCCTCGTCACCGGCGTCGACTTCGTCCGGCCGGGAGCGCTCGACGTCCTCTCCTTCCACTTCTCCCCCACGTCTTCTTCAGCCTCCGATCCGACCCCGACCCCCTCGGTGAGCTCCGGTCCTCCCTCTCCTTCCTCCCGTGCTCTGTGGACTCGCCCTCGCGCGGCCTGAGTAGATCGACGCCGGCGTCGCCGCGTCCAGCCTCTGTCGAGTTTCTCTGAAACTCTTTGCCGAATTCAGTTTCGACAGTATTCAGAACAGTAGGGTTGGTTCAAAAACAAAATGCCTCCTTTGTGAACAACAACACGATCCCGCTCCCCTGGCTAACAGCCCCGGTCCTCCCAGCGCGCGCGGTCGCGAGCTCGATCCCCAGGCCGGCCGAATAAAACCCCCTTTTCCCATTTTACTTTCGCCACTGACATGCGGGCCCCGCCTGTCATTGACTGCGGAAGCACGCAGAGCACACACGCGCCCGCGTGGCACCTGGGCCCGCCTGGCAGCCGCAGGTGTGGACTTTGTTTCGGTGAGAAAGATTCTGAGGAGAATCTCTGCGCGGGAAACTTGCACCGGAGCCCCTGTATTCTTGTTTTTAGTGCTTAGCCCCTCACAGTAACTATTCCATCACCAACAGGTCCCTGCAAATAACAGAAACAACCCTAAACTTAATATGCTAATAACTTTTAATCTATAACTCCAAATAAAATAATCTTTATATGTTTTTATATCAGAAAATGCAATGAATATTAATATGCCATTTGTATGCCATTTTGCATCTTTTATTTTAATTGCTTAGTGTAATTTATTTGTTGCACCTATATAATTAAATATGGAATGTGTTGGGCTTTACCTAATAATTGCCCTATTCCATTTAATTTAATTACATCACCCATGCCATGTGTTGCCATGTTAACCAACATTTAATATTGCTGGTAAATAAATAACTTGCACCTAAATATTAATTGTTGGGGTTGTTTTCCCGCTTAATTTGGATTACCTGCATTTTATTGCATCTTGCCATGCCATGCATCATTTCTCATATGATCATGCTGGATCTTTTGCCGTAGTTGTAAAATGCATCTTTTACGCTTTCCAGTGTTTGTTGCTTCTTCGCGGATAAGACGTTGAGATGTGTGAGCAACGACAAGATCTGCTTCCATGCGGGATTCCAGGCAAGCAAAGTTTGCTTGTTTACCTATACATTGTCTGTCATTCCTGCCGTTGATCTCTGCTACCCTAGTTATCGATTCTTGAACTGCGATCCCATCACATGTTTATCCTGCAGCCCATACAGCTTTATCCCCACAACCTAATACCCATTGCATGTTTATTTGTTGGCCTTGCGAGTCGTAGCGCATGCTTAGAGTTGTTTGTGCGAGTCGTCTGTTGGTCCTATGTTTCATCTGCTTAGTATGATAGATTATTCTATGTTAATAAAATGTTGTCTTATATTGGGGTATTATAATTAAAAGATAAGGCACCAGGCGGAAGGCCTTGCGAGGTGCTTTGTTCTGCTCAGTGTCGACCTAGAAACTGAGATTTTGTCCTCGGATCCAATTTTGAGCGCACTAACCACTTGTGGGAGGCCCAATGGAGCCCCCCTCGACTTTGAACGGATCCTCAGCTCGTCCATGTGCCGCAAGTAGTTCGGGTTTTCCATTCGCTCATATGCATGTGCATGATGATGATGATCGATGAGAGGTTACTTGATACGGGTGGTCATATAGGGGTGGTGCTCACGAAGCGGACAGTTCCTACTGTGGTTTGAGCCGCATGGTGAGCAGACACAAACTAATGAGTCCGCAATTGAGATTCGGCCGGACTCCTGACGCGGGTAACAACTCATATGGGTGGCACTTGGACTTGCTGTAGTGAAGGAATGACTCGTGTTGAGAGGCCCTAACGGGTTGATCATGCGAGTATGGGTACTGTAGTGCACCCCTGCAGGGTATAATCTTATCGATGAGCCGTGTCCACGGTTATGGACGACTTTGGTGATGATGTTGGCTAACAAGATCTAGACAACTTGCACATAATCATTGTTAAATTAAATTGACTAGTAACATAGAATTTCTTTCACAATAAATTAGAATTAAATCTGTTTAACGTGTAAGTTTCCCGAATTGCCTCCTCATATTTGGTTGAGGGGGTTAATTCGAGAATGTGTTATGTTTGGTGTTAGTTGTAGATGTTTACTTATGCGCTCTCTTATCCCTCTCTGATTAGACGTAAGTCGTAGCGTGTCTCTTTAGGTTGCTAGTGCTGCTGCCGCTAAGTCCACCTCCCCTATATTTTGGGAGATGGTGTAGAAAGTAGGCAAGTCGGTTTTGCTTGCCAGGGAGTGCCCTGACCCTCTTTTGGGATGTGCTTTATGTGCTGTCAACAGGTTCGAAGTCAGACGACGTTAGCTTGGGAATCCCTCCGGCTTGGCTGGGCAGGGATATGGCGCCATTGCTTATCTTCAGGACTCTTAGTCCAATTTGCATCTTATCCGTAGTCGGATACTATTTCTGCTTCCGCTGTCATTTGTATCCTTGTATTGTATCTTTTGTATCTTGACTCGTTCGAGTCGTTGTTGTAATTTATCTTCTGTTGTATTTGTGGATGTATCGGAACTGTTGTAATGTTATCACAATTCCACCCACACAATGCGCATGTTTCGGCGTGCACATTATGTCTGGTGGGCGACCTAAAATCGTTATTATGCGGATTTCGGCGGGAACGCTTAAATCAACATAGTACCGATTTTAGGGCGTCACACTGAGGATCCGTTCAAAGTCGAGGGGGGCTCCATTGGGCCACCCACAAGTGGCTAATGCGCTCAAAATTGGATCCGAGGACAAAATCTCAGTTCCTAGGTCGACACTGAGCAGAACAAAGCACCTCGCAAGGCCTTCCGCCTGGTGTCTTATCTTTTTAATTATAGAACCCCAATATAAGACAGCAGTTTATTATAGTAGAACAATATATCATACTAAGCATATGGGATAAAAGACAAAGTAACGACTCGCTCAACCAATCCTAAGCATGCACTACGACTCGCAAAGGCCAACAAATAAACATGCAAGGGGTTATAGGTTGTGGGGATATAGCTGTATAGGCTGCAGGAAAATATGTGATGGGATCGCAGTTCAAGAATCGGTAACTAGGATAGCATAGATCAAAAGGCAAGAATGAAAACCAAGCAGTCGTGTAACCGGTTAGCAGAAGCTTTCCTGGCAGCTCGTGGCCTGGCACAAAAGCTGGAACCTCAGTATCGTAGGTACTCGCAGCAGGCACGTCGTCGTCTACCTAGAGAAACCAAACACAGACAATAGGAAGCAATAATCAATACAAAGAATGCGCAAACAAATTATGGTGCAATATGGTATGAGATGGTTAGGTCATATTTAAAGCGGGGATGAAATCCCGACAAAAGATTAGGGTGCAAGTTATTTGTGTAACCAGCAATTTAAATGTTACTTAATATATAACAGATGTGGTGATCTAATTAATTTAAATGACATATGCATTAATTACTTAATTGCCCAACACATTCCACATTTAGTATTTAATTGCAGATTATTTAACTTCAACTCAAATTAAATATTTATTAGCATGGCAAGACATGGTATAAAAGATATGAGCATATTAAATGGAATTAGGGCATTATATATTTATTACCCCACACATTCCATATTTAATTAATTAATTGCGTTTGTTAAATCAAACTAGGCATTTAAAATAAATGATGCAAAATGACATAAGAATGTGATATTAATGTTTATTGCATTTTTCTGATATGAAAACATATAAAGTTTATTTACTTTGGATTTATAAATTAAAAGTTATTGCATTTTTAAGTGTAGGGGTGTTTCTGAAATATCCAGGGACTTATCCATGATAGGAAACTAGCAGGGGAGGTCCCTGGTGCAAAAACAGGGAACTAGGGGGCTCAGTGTAAAAGCGTAGCACTTCTAGGATTTTTCTCACCGCGGGGAACTAACCCCGGGCCACTGACGCGTGGCCGGCGCCCGCGTGGCGCTCAATGCGCACACTGCGCGCGCTGCGGGCTCCACGGTCGCTGACCAGTGGGCCCGCGCTGTCAGCGCGACCAAAAAAATAGGAAAAAGTGGGCATTTCTTTTACCGTGGCGGGGATTCGAACTCCGGCGCGCGTGGATCGCACGGATCGGTCCCAAACCAGTGGGGCGGGTTAGCGATGGTGCAGATCTAACACGTTAAAAGTTTTTAACAGGAAGGTGAGTGTTTTGTCTGAAGAACTGAAAGTGTCGATTTTTGTCTGTCGAAACTGACAGAACAACGAGGCGCGGCGGCGGAAAAATCAACGCCGGCGACCTCCTGTGAGCGGCGCTGCTAGTGCGGTGTGTGTGCTGGGGTGCGGGAAGAGGTGCCGGTTTCGTTTTATCGTTAGGACGCGAGGAACGGGGGGCCGGAACGCCGTGCTCGTGCTCGACACCGTGCGGGGCGAGCCCGTGGTGGCCGCCTCCAGCGCCGTCGATTCGGCCACCCGAGGACGAATTGGAGGAGGGGAAGGAGAGGGGGACGCCGAGGCTCACCGGGGAAGCTCGTGGCGAGGTGGGAAGGACGCGGGGACGAAGGAGGCAAAGACCCGGTGGCTGTGCTCCGGCGGGATTTTTCGGTGGTTACCGGGAAGGAGAGGGGCGGCGGCGCACCGGGCGAGCGAAGCTAGGGTTAGGGTTTCTTCGGGGGGTGCGGCCTGATTAATAGAGGAGAGGAGAGGAGAGAGGCAGTGGGGGCGACATGGCAGTGGGGGGAGAGTTCCATGGCGTCGCGCTGGAAAGGAGACCGTACGGAGAAGAAGCTTGGAGCGGGTCGGTGTGGATCGGGTCGTGGGCTGAGTTGGGCCGTGGTGGCCCAGCTCGGCCAGTTCTTATTTATTTATTTATTTTATACTGTTTTTCTTTTTCTTCTTTTCTGGTTTTTGTCTTTTAATAAAAAGAGAGAAAGAAAACATGACAAAACTTTTTAAACATTTTTTAATAGTTTCAAAAATAGTCATGTTAAGACATGGTTTGATTATTTACAAAATTTTGAAACTTCAAATGAATTCATTTCATAGCATTTGAATTCATAAATAAGAATTTGAATTTGGAAGCAACATAATTAATTAAATGCAACCACAAATGGAAATATGACATGATTCAACAATTTACTGCACACCATCTTTGGAAAGTTACAAACGGGCTGTTACAACACTCCCCCCCTCAAAGGAATCACGCCCCGAGATTCTTCATGGAGCAACAAAGAGGTTGGGATACTCGACACGGAGGTGGTCTTCACGTTCCCATGTAGATTCCTTGTCAGAATCATGAGACCATTGAACCTTGTAGAACTTGACAGTGTTGTTACGGGTGCGACGTTCAGCTTCGTCAAGAATGTGAATCGGTTATTCCACATAGGAGAGATCTTCTCGAAGTTCAATTGATCCATGATCAACTGCACGTCCTGGATCTTGGAAGCACTTCTTGAGTTGTGACACGTGGAAGACATCGTGCACTTTGGAGAGGTTTGGAGGAAGTTCCAGACGGTAAGCCAAATCACCACACCTTGAAAGAACGTTGAAAGGCCCAACATAACGTGGAGCGCGCTTGCCTTTGATGCGAAAGCGTTGCGTGCCTCTCAGAGGAGTGACACGAAGGTAAGCTTGATCACCAGGTGCATAGACCATGTCCCTGTGCTTGCTATCATAATAGCTTTTCTGCCGAGACTGAGCAATCTTCAGATTGTCACGAATGATGCGAACCTTTTCTTCAGCCTCCTGGATAATGTCCGGGCCAAAGAATTGACGTTCACCAGCTTGAGACCAGTTGAGTGGACTTCTGCATTTGCAGCCATAGAGAGCTTCAAAGGGAGCCATGCCTAGACTTGCTTGGAAGTTATTGTTGTAGGAGAACTCAACATGCGGAAGGCAATCCTCCCACTTCATGCCAAAGGAGATAACACAGGCTCAGAGCATATCCTCCAGAATTTGGTTCACTCTTTCAACATGTCCACTTGTCTGCGGATGGTAAGATTGAGAATGAGTTCTCTTAAGCTGTCAAGCTTGGGCACTACAATGCGTTCTTCAACAGCAAGGTACCCTTGTCATCGAGAGAGAAACTCTTGTACTTATCCTTGCCAATGTTGTCTTTGATATTCTTGACACAGAATCACGCAACTGTGCATCACAGATCTTATCCTCAAGTGTATGAGTGGCAATCAAGTTTGCAAGATAACCATAAGGAACCACTTGAAGATTGAGCTTCTTGAATTCTTCGTGAAGAGGAGGTTGGATGTCCTCAACCATTGACGTGGGGCTGCCTTTCGGATAGCCCACGATAAGGCTACCTGGGCCGCGCCAAGGACGTGGAAGCCCACAGAAGGCCCACGCGGGGTATCATGTAACCTAGTCCAAGTCGGTTAGGAAGCATAACCTGTCATATCTGTAGTTGCCATCGGCATCAACCACCCGAGACCTGGCTGCCTATAAAGCCAGGAGAGTTGCTCGTCCCAAAGGATACTCATATAGCCACCGCCACAAACCCTAGCGAGATCGCAATCTCGCCATTGTAACCACAACTCGCATCAATAATCAGACAAGCAGGAGTAGGGTGTTATCCTCCGGGAGCCTGAACCTGGGTAAATCCTTGCTTGTCAGCCGTCGTGACCACCTGCACTCATCTCTCTCCCCATCAATCAACCCGGGGTGCACAACCCTGGGACTTGTCGAGTTAACACCTCGTCAATTGGCGCCGTCTGTGGGAACGTCAAACAAGTGCTAGGATCATGGTCGCTCCGGCTCCATCCGCAATGAAGATCGGCGTATCCGCCGCCCGGGAGTCGATCCGATTCGGCTCCTTCGAGTACGTCCTCCACCCGCCGGCCCACCGCTCGGTGTACGCCGATCTGGACAAAGGTATGCACATCACCTTCGGCTCCATATACTGCTGCATCGATAGTCGTAATGTACTCAGGTCTACGACTACCGCGCTACGCGCGGCAGCGTCACCCGAATCAGCAACCCCCGCGCCCGCCGAACCCGCGAAGATCGTATCTACCGCACCCGCGGAGGCTGCGCCCGCCGAACCCGCAAAGATCGCATCTGCCGCACCCCCGGAAGCCGCGCCCGCTGCACCCGCGAAGATTGCATCTACATCGACCACACCAACAACTTCGGCGACGACCGCGCGGATCGGATCTACTACCCCAACTTCGGCCGCGCGGTCGACTAAGTCAAGATCTACCTCGACTGTCGCACCCGCACGGGCAGCTAGGAGCTCACGCCCGACAGCCGCGTCACGCGCGCCCTCATCTTCGTGGAAGTCCCAAGTCTACCCCAAGCCAATCGCACTCGCCCCGGCGAGCGGGAACACATTAACGATCGCGAGAAGACGCGACAGCGACTACGCCGCATGCCACGTTGCAACAATTTTCGACCCCGAGCAAGACACGAACGACATAAGCAGCAGCGGCAGCATCAACTCTCCGACTCAAGTCTACCCCAAGCAAGTCTTCATGGCCGGCACAGCACCACATGGCGACGACGAAGAACCCGCATATCCGCTAGAGGTGGACATGCCGGACCAGATTAAACTTGTCATCACACGGGACATGGCGATCCAAGCCATGAAGCATGTGGACGAGGGCACGTTCCCCCCTCCCAGCGCACCTCGAGACGACCACCTGGTGGTCTAGTACTTGCTACGCAAGGAAGGCGAACGAATCCACGCCGAAAAAGCTGACCTGCTCAGGCGCAAAAGGGACGCGAACGCATCAAGTGCCAGGCGAGCCGCCCTCTCCTTCACATCCTCTACGGAGGTCAACCAAGGAGCACGGCGAAACAGAGTCCGCGTTCCCCTCATGGCAGAAGCCGATCGAACCAGGCTCACCCGCAACCTCGACTCGTCCTTCGTCACCGAAGATGAGAACGGGATACCCGTCCCAAAGACGGCGAACGCCGCCCTGATCTCAGTTGAGACATACCTCCGGCTCACGCAGCCACCAGAGGGGGACGCGCGCTCCCTTCTCCACAAGCAGCAAATTGCCTCCATAAGGGCAATCGAAGAAGCACTGGCAGCCAAGGGGCCAAGCAACCGGGCGCACGAACCAACAACCTCGGGCGTCCCAGCGGCACAGCGGCAACCAGTCAAAGACCTTCGCGACATCCTCACGCAGAAGACGGTGGATCGCAACCGCAAGGAGCGCTCGGCTAGTGCGGCAAACACGGACGACCACGCTGACCGCGACTTCGAGCCGTGCGGCGCGGGATGCTTCAGCTTCAACATCCGCGACACCCGCATGCCTATGGGCTTCACGTTGACAGCAGGCACACCAAAGTATGACGGGAAGCAAGATCCAAAACTGTGGCTCGAGGACTACCTCATCGCCTGCACTTGCCAAGGCGGGACGTCGACTACGGCAATGCAGTACATCCAGCTTATGCTGACGGACTCGGCACGCGGGTGGCTCACAAGCCAACCCAAAGACTCTTTCCGAACATGGGAAGAATTCCAGGATAACTTCATCAAGAGTTTCTCGGGAACATTCGCAAGACCAACGACCTACATCGAGTCACAGGCCTGCAAGCAAGGAAAGGATGAGTCGCTCCGCTCCTACATCCAGCGGTGGACATTACTCCGCAACACCATGGAACCCGTCTCAGAAGATCGGGTGATGGACGCCTTCATGCATGGCGTCGCTCGCCGCGACCTCCGCGAGGAATTCGGTAGGCTCCAGCCGAAGACCACAATAGAGCTCATGAAGACAGCTAACCAATGGGCCGAAGGAGAGGACTATGTCCGCGGAACTTCCCCCAAGAAAGAGGGTGAAACAAGCAACTTGCGTGAGGCACGCCAAAAGAAGAAGCCACGTTACACCCACGATTCAATCGAGCTAGTAGCGGCGGGCTATGAAACCCCCCGTGAGGACAAACGCGACAACAGTCGACAGTACGACCAGAGTCGACAGTCTAACTCGAGTCAGTATAACCGTGGCAGCAGCAGCATCGGCCACAATGATGGAAGCCAGAAGCGCGAGTGGAAGCGCCCACTGACACCAGTAGAGGAGCTGATGCAACCCTGTAAGCATCACTCGTTCCGCAACCCGGAAACAGGCAAATGGTGTTCCTGCCACCTGCTGAAGGACTGTCGCAAAGCAAGAAAAATATACCAAGCCATGCAGCAAATCATCGCTCCAGTACAAGCAATACAGGTGGCCCCGCAACTAGCCATCCAGGCAGCACCCGCAAACAACAACCAGGTGCAAGCGGCAGGAGCGTTCCCCCAGCCGCAGCAACAGCAACAACAACAAGGTCAGTCGGCAGCAACCGACACGTACCCACCCGCACGGGGACAGCTGAACATGATCCAGAAGGGACCCGCGTCAAACAGGCGCCAAAAAATCATCACCCGCCAAGTACTTCAGGCCATCAACAGCCCGCGCGCGGTACCAGACTACCTGCGCGGTTCGGAGCAATCATATTTTCCAGGGCAGATCACCCATCCGAGGTAACCCGACCTGGGCACGCCGCACTCGTGATTGAGGCCTTGATCGGCGACTACAGCTTGAAGAAGGTGTTCCTGGACGGGGGCAGCGGCATCAACATCATATTCGGCGACACCCTGGGAAGAATGAACGGGTCGACAGAGAAATTGCCGGAATCTGAAACCACCTTCCACGACATAGTACCAGGGTAAGCAATCACGCCCATGGGAACAATCACACTCGACGTCATTCTCGGTACACCCGAGCACTTCAGGAAGGAGTCGATAGACTTTGAGGTCGTCGACTGGAAGTCACAATACCACGCCATCCTCGGACGCCCAACCTTTGCCAGGTTCATGATGATAAAGCTGCCCGGCCCGAAAGGAGTAATCACCGTACGCGGGGACTTCGGGCTCTCCAACAGCTGCGACCGCGAGTTCGCCAAGATATCTGAGTTCTTCGAGTCGAAGAGCACTTCAAGGCCATATCAGCCGACAACAACAAGACCGTCTTCCCAGCTCGCAAGAAGCCAGCTAAGGACGCAGCATTCAACACGAATGACGACACCGTCGCCCACCAAGTCCAACGACTAACATCAGAAAGACTGTCAAGGTCTCGTCAAGTTTGGCCCCCTTCATAGGAAAGCGCGCTCGTCGAGTTCCTACGTGAGAACTGGAAGTTCTTTGCATGGCAACCTTCTTGCATGCCAGGGATACCCAGGGAACTCGCCGAGCACTCTCTGAAAGTCCACAAGGACGCAAGACCAGTCAAACAATCCATGCGACGCTTCTCAGGACCCAAGCGAGACACGATCACCATGGAAGTCGACAGACTACTGCACGCCAAGTTCATCCGAGAGATCAAGGACTCGGACTGGGTCGCCAACCCGGTCCTAGTAGAGAAAAAGAAGACGAAGAAACTACGCATGTGCGTGGACTTTACCGCAGTCAACAAGTGCTGCCCCAAGGATCACTTCCCGCTCCCGCGGATAGACCAAATCATCGACTCGACAGCAGGTTGCGAGCGCCTGTCCTTCCTGGATGCCTACTCAGGTTACCAGCAGATCAGGCTGAAAGTCGAGGACGAAGAGAAGACGGCCTTCATCACACCCGACGGCGTCTTTTGCTACCAGACGAAGCCGTTCGGGTTAAAGAACGCAGGTGCCACGTACCAGCAGACAATGCAAGCGTGCCTCAAGGGGCTAATCGGGCAGATAGTCCAAGTCTACGTCGATGACATCGTTGTCACGACCCGAAAGGAAGATACCCTAGTCGACGACCTCCGCAAGGTCTTCGCCGCACTCGATGTATACCAGATCAAGCTCAACCCAGAGAAGTGCGTGTTCGGCGTGCCAGCCGGAGCGCTGCTAGGGTACCTCGTATCTGCAAGAGGAATCGAAGCGAACCCCGAGAAGGTGCAGAACATTCTCACCATGCCAGCACCAACCAAACTTCGCGAGGTGCAGCGATTAGCCGGCCGAGTCGCAGCTCTCAGCCGGTTCATTAGTAAGTTGGGAGAGAAAGCCTTACCTTTCTACCAACTGATGAAGAAGACGGACAAGTTCGAGTGGACACAAGAGGCGCAGGACGCATTCGACCATCTCAAGAAAACCCTAACAACCTCTCCCGTCCTTGTGGCACCACTGGAAAACGAGCCGCTATACTTATATGTCTCAGCAACAAACAGAGTGGTGAGCACGGTACTCGTAGTCGAACGGGAAGAAGAAGGGCACAGTCACCCGGTGCAGAGGCCCGTCTACTACCTCAGCGAAGTCCTCACCCTGTCCAAGCAGAACTACCCGCACTACCAGAAGCTAGCATACGGAGTCTTCATGACCTCCAGGAAGGTCGTCCACTACTTCTCCGAGCACCCGATCACGGTGGTAAGCTCCTCTGGACTAGCAGACATTCTCACAAACCAACGCGCGACAGGGCGAGTCGCCAAGTGGGTTGTCGAGCTAGGACCATGGGGGCTGAAGTATGCTCACCCGAAGTCCATCAAGGCCCAAGTCCTCCCAGAATTCACCACCGAGTGGATAGAAGCTCAGCTACAAAATGTCCCCGACTTGTTCAACGCATGGACAATGTATTTTGATGGCTCCAAGAAATTCATGTCAGCCGGGGCAGGAGTTGTGCTCATCTCCCCCAAAGGCGACAAGCTCAAGTACGTCCTGCAGATGGACTTTCCGACGCCGTCCAACAACGAAGCCGAGTACGAGGCCCTGATCCACGACATGCGGAAGACCAAGAACTGCGGCGCCACGCACCTCATGATATACGGCGACTCCTACCTGGTCTTACAGCAAACCATGAAGTCCTGCGACGCCATCGCCGACAACATGATCGCCTACAGAGACCTCTACAATCAGTTGGAAGGCAACTTCGACGGCTGCGAGTTGCGGCACATCGGCCGTGAAAGCAACGAGGAAGCCGACGTCCTCGCTAACATGGGCTCAGACAGGGTGCCAGTCCCACACGGCGTCTTCCTCGAGCGCATCACGCAGAGATCCATCAAGGCTCAGAACACAGCAAGCACTGCAACAACAAAAGACGACGCTAACCCGCCAAGCCAAGACAAGGTCCCCATGGAGGTCATGCTAGTCGAAGCTACATGGACAGGACCATACCTGGCGTAAATACTGCATCAGAAGCTGCCAGCTGACCCAGTCGAAGCAAAGCTCGTCATCAGGCGCTCCAAAAGTTTCACCGTCATCAACGGAGAACTCTACAAAAGAAGCATCTCAGGAATTCTGCAAAGGTGCGTAGATCCAGTCGACGGCCAAGCCATCTTACTCGACATCCACGCGGGTATCTGCGGGCATCACGCCAGCAGTCGAGCATTGGTGGCCAAAGCACTACGAGCCGGGTTCTACTGGCTGACAGCCATGCAGGACGCCGAGGAGCTAGTAAGGAAATGCACAGGGTGCCAGGAGTTTGCCAACAAGCCACACGCGCCAGCATCAGAACTTAAGACAATACCATTAGCCTGGCCCTTCGCCCAATGGGGTCTGGACATGGTGGGTCCGCTGAAGAAATCCTCACCCGGAGGTCACACTCACCTCCTGGTTGCAGTCGATAAGTTCACAAAGTGGATCGAAGCCGTGCAATCCACATCAGTCAACTTCATCAGGTCAATCATCTTCAGATTTGGAGTACCGAATGGGATCATCACCGACAATGGCTCTTACTTCACAGCCGAAGAATTCAAGGACTTCTGCTCAGAGCAGGGGATCAAGCTCAGCTTTGCGTCTGTCTCGCACCCGCAATCCAATGGGCAAGTGGAGAAAGCCAATGGCCTCGTCTGCAACGGCATCAAGAAGCGACTGCGTGTGCCACTAAAACGCGCAGCAGGCGCATGGGTGGAAGAACTACCATCGGTCCTTTGGAGTCTACGAACAACGCCAAACAGATCCACCCAATACACTCCATTCTTTATGGTGTATGGTGCAGAAGAGGTTCTCCCCTGCGACATCAAATTCGACGCACCGAGAGTAGTCACCTACGACGAGTCGGATGCAGAGGAGGAACTCGAAGACAGCATGGACACCCTGGATGAAGCACGCGACATCGCCCTGGCACGGTCAGCCGTGTATCAACAAGACCTGCGCAACTATCACACTCGGAGGCTGCGACCGAGAGCGTTCGTTGCAGGCGACCTGGTTCTCCGACTCAAGCAGAAGAAGGTGCACAAGCTCGCTTCCCTATGGGAGGGCCCGTACATCGTGACAGAAGCAATTGGCAACGGAGCTTACCGCCTGAAAGACTCGAAGATGGGAGCAGAGTGCAGCAACCCGTGGAACGTCGCACAACTCCGCCGGTTCTACGCCTAGTTCAACCCAATCATTGTACAAGAAAAATTTAGCGCGGCAGGTTTCAGACGCACTCTTTCCCTCACCGGGGTACCTAAGGGGACTGGAAGGGTTTTAATTAGGCGGCCTGTTCGCAAGAATCAATAAAGTGATTTGAAGAAAATTTGTCTCCTTTACCTTTCACACAGAGGAAGCTAAAATCCTAGGCCGCCACTCGAACCACTCGGGGGCTGCGCCACACAGGTTGAAAGAAAAGCTTAGGCCGCTACCCGAACTATCGGGGGCTGCGCCATACAAGCATAAATCAAAAATCCTAGTCCGCCACCTGACCCACTCGGGGGCTGCGCCATACAGGTCAAGTTCAAAATCCTAGTTTGCCACCCGACATACTCGGGGGCTGCGCCAAATAGGTAACACTTGTATTCCGAGGCTACCACTCGACCTACTCGGGGGCTACGCCATACAGGCCTTCTCAGAAAATCCTCAGCCGCCATTCGAACTCACTCGGGGGCTGCGCTGTACAGGTCAAGTTCAAAATCCTAGGTCGCCACCCGACATACTCGGGGGCTGCGCCAAACAGGTAACACTTGTAACCCTAGGCTGCCACTCGACCTACTCGGGGGCTACGCCATACAGGCCTTAGCAAAAATCCTAGGCCACCACTCGAACAACTCGGGGGTTGCGCCATACAGGTCAAGTTACAAAAATCCTAAGTCGCCACATGTTAAAGTCAGAGACTGCGACATACAGGTCACACTTGGAAAAACCTAGGCCGTTGCCTAGCATACTAGGCGACTGCGCCAAACAGGTCGCGAATCAAAACACACATTTACACTTCTGAGAAAGCAGATCAATTCTCATTACTCGCAAGTATTTTTAATCTAGTATATTGCAACATGCGCAGGCACATTTGCCCTCTATAGCTAACCCTGTACATCAGACGACAGCTACTCTAATCTGCAGGCTCGGCCTTCGGCGCATCGAGGGGACCTACAAGGCGCTCACTCAGGTCCTGAACGTGCCTGATAATTTTGCGCGCAGCCGCTAAGGTCTCGTCGAAGTCACCATCACCAGGCAGGCCATCAAGCACCTTGTCGAGCGGAAGATGCGGCCGATGCATCCGGACGTATGCCAACGCCGCATTTTCCCCAGCCACAAGTTGGGTGTCGACAACCTCCTTCAGCCCCTCACCATCGCGAAACCTCTCCAGCAAGGCGGACAACCCGTTCGGCTGCGCGTTATGCGGGAAGTACACACGATTGATATGCCAGGATGTCTTCCGGCAATTCTCCAGAAGAAAAGCCGCACGCCATGTGCGATCAAGCGTGGTGGCGAGGGCGCGCCCTCTCGACTTGTTCACCCAGAACTGACGAGCTTCATAGGAGTCGCTGGACGCCTCCCGGGTAACTCGCTCTTCAACACGAGCCCGCTCAGCCTCCCAGTCCGGGTTCACATCTGCACGCGTAAACTGCGAGTCAGAACAAGCAAGCTTCAGCAAAGAAAGCAGCCGCCAAGAGGATACCAACCTTGCAGCTGTCGACTGATCAGATCGATCTCCCCAAGCAAAAAATCTTCACGTCGTGAGAACTCTGCAGTAGGATGCGACAGAGAGCGGTGCAGCAGCAGCTCAGTATTCTTCAGGGTCGCCTCAAGCTCAACCACCTTGTTCTTCAGGTACGTGATTATCCGCTGATCATTTGTACTACGTGGAGGAGCAGGCGCCGCCCGACGACGGCGAGCGCACGAAGAAGAAGCCTCGCCACTCGACGCAGTCGCAGGAGAAGAAGAAGCACCACCGCGCACGACAGTCTGCCATGAATACGTAGAGTCAATACAATCATACGACTGTGCAGCAAGGTTAAACTCGGCAGAAAGAAATTCAATTCTAGCAAAAGCACTGTTAAAAGCCAAAAGACCGGGCAGGACAATATTCACTACAGAGCCAGAAGTTCAAAAGTACAGTCCACGGCGACTGCCGAATTCCTAAATCTATGTCTATTCTAAGGCTGCAGACTGCGACCGGGAGTGACTCTTCCGAGTGGCATCCGTCTCAGTTGCCTTAGCAAGGGCCCTCTCGAAGAGTGCCACAAGCTGCACGGCCAGCTGTGAAGCACGCACCTTCACGCCACCCAGCGACGCGGTTCAGCCATCGGGTTTTTGGGGAAAGCCGCTGACGACCTTTTCAAAGTCACCCGGAACCTGATGCCCTAAGAGGAGCTGGAAGGTGAGCTCGGAGCCGCGTGAAGTCGGCGATGGTGGTCGCGTCCTCAAACGGCGCAGCAAGGGCGTCCACGGCTGCCGGCGGCTGGTCGCCCGGGAAGATACTCTGGTGCACCACAGTAAGGGCTCCAGTCGATTTCTTCAACGCGGCTGTGGACTTCTTCAGCGCGTCGGATGCATAGGCACAGACCCGGTCGAGGAAGCCAACAGCAGTCGCCAAGTCAACCGCGTCACTCGACGCGTCTTCCGGAGGAGCTCCACCGCAAGTCTCTGCGCAAAGGATTCAAGGTCAGACAAAGATAAAGATCAAGACACAGTAGGCATTAAGCCGAAACTTACCCCCAAGAACACCGGCGAGTGAGAGGAGACGACCGACTTGAGTCTTCTCCTGGGCGACCCGCGCCAGCTCCCGCTCTCGAGACTCATGCAGGGCCTTCTCAAGCTCAGCAACCTGCCCAGTAGCCTGGTCCAGAGAAGCACGCAGCTGGTCCCTCTCCTTCTCTAGGCGAACATAAGCCATGGCTGCGTCAAGCTGCTGACGGTAGTACGGCTGAAACAAAAGCAAGATGTTAATAAAGTTGCTGGCGACTATACTAGTCACCCACACCTTCGGGGGCTACTCCCATCGGGAGCGCTGATCGCGCACCCGAGGAAAACTCAAGAATACAAGTACAAGCGTAAAGGGCTTACGTGGTCCAGGAGATCAGGGTCCTCTGAAGCCGAAGGAGGATCGCGGCTCGACGATGCAACGCCAGCAGGCTCAGCACGCGCCTTCTCCACTACCGCCTGAGTCCCAGTTCAGTCGAAGGGGCGGATGTATGCTCCACGTCCCGAAGGGGGGAGCTAACATCGCAAGAACGATGGCTGCAGCGAAAACGAGCACACTTGTCAACTCAAACGTTGCAGCTACAAAACACAACTCGAAGGAAACACATCATCAAGAAGCTCACCTGGGGGTTCCAAGGTCGTCGTAACTCTCCAGGGAGGGCGACGCCATCCGCGCAAACGAACGAGGAGCCGCGGAGCTGACTGGAGGAACATTCAGGGGCTCATTCCAGCCACCCGAGGACCGCGCACCCGACGACGTCACGACGGCCTCCTCCAGAGTAACGTCGGCATCCTTAGCAGGTGACGACGCAGTAGGAGAGTCGCCACGGCTCGGGAGCTTCCGCTTCTTCCGCACGGGTTCCTCCACTTCATCTTCATCCTCCACCTCTTCGTGGGGAGAATGTGCGGAAGGAATCTCGTCGTCGTCCTCCTCCTCGACAAACTTCGACTCATCGTCGGGTCCGTTCTCGGGAAGAGGAGGAAGGCTGATCAACAAAGACCGACCCTGAAGCAAGTAGACACAAGTCGAATCAAGAAGAAGGTAGACGCAAGTCGAGTCAAGACAAAAGAAAAACAAGCCAAGACTCACCTCAGGAACGGGGTTCGATGCCCCGTAAGCAGCAACCGGGCACTTGACGTTGCACGTGTCCGCGACTCGGAGGCTGGTGATGGACCTTACTTTGGTTTCCACCTCCTCATCGTCAAGCGGCTCGGTGCTGACGCCCTCGGCGGCCCACATCGGGTGAGGCCGAGCGCTGAGCGGCTGCACCCGAAGACGGAAGAAGGTGGCCATCAGGAAGACGCCACCCGCCTCGCGCCCAAGGGTCTTGGTCAGATCGCGCAGCAGGCTCAGCAGGGGCCGCACGGCCTCCTTCTCCACGGCAGTCAGCGGGTGCGTCCAGGCGCCGGTCTTCCGCAGTCCACGTCCGCTGTCGAATGCACCCAGGCCGTCCTGGTTCGACTGGACGTAGAACCGTCTCTTGCGCCATCCTTGGACGGAGTCGCACTTCTTCATCTGGAAGTACGCGGTGTCACCGCGCACTTGGATTCCGAAGCCGCCCACGGGGAAGGGCAACCCGCTCCTCCCAACGTTCTTGCGAACGAGGAAGAGCGACTTCCACAATGCCCAGTGGGGCGCGACACCCAGAAAGCACTCGCAGAGCACGATGAAGCCCGCGATGCTCAAGACGCCATTGGGGGTCAGATCGTGGATCTGAACCCCATAGGCATACAGGAGACCGCGCACAAAATCGTGCATGGGGAACCCGAAGCCCCACGGAAGGAAATCCACGAAGCAAACACGTTCCCCATCGCGGAGAGTGGGGAAAACCTCTTTGCCAGGAGCGCGTACCTGGACTTGGTCAGCAGGTGGAAGAAGACCCTGCGTGTGGAGGAGTTCCACCTCGGCCTTCTTCACCGACGATCTCTGCCAGTCGCCATCGGGCTTCTTCATCAGCCCGGCATCGTCGGCGGCGGCGGAGGAGCCAGCGGTGCTCTTCGGCTTGCCCATGGCGCAGTGAGGCAGCGCAAGGTGCACGGACAGAAAAGCAAGGAGCTCTGGATGGCGGCGAAAATGGTAGAGCGCAGGGGAAAGGGAGGCCAGAACGATTGGAGAAGATGAAGTCCCTCGCATCAAAACGCAATACTTATGCCTCGAAAAGTTTCATCTCAACCGTCCACAGAACAAGGGCTCCGAGCAGACACATCCGGCCGTACACGTGTCACACGAAGAAACCAACCGTCGCCGCCCACTTCGTCCACTACGCACGAAAACCGAGGCGTCATCATCATGCCGCGCAAATTTCGCGCCCAGTTCGGAGACGTGACAACTGCTAACCGCGGTCAGCTCTGACAGCGGGGCCCGCCATGTCACGTCCCATCGGGCACAGATGCGTGCAATAGATCGTCACCAGTGACGTCATCAAGCCAACGGCTCCAAAAGCAAATGAAACAGCTCGACAGAGTGATTCGAGTAGTAAGCTACTTAGCTGAAACCAACAAAGTAGGATCGACTGATGATCCGAGAACCCGAAGAAATCATTCTGGTGGCAAAGGAAAAAACGAGTAAGCTCGAGCAGCCGAATCCATCAACAAGTAAGCCAGCAGGCCGAGTAAAAGCAAGCTTCAAGACGAAGGCACAGCAATTCAACTGCAAAGGTTACTCCCATCGGGAGCGGCTGGTTCGACTGAAGAAATCGAGTTCAAGCTCAAGATCAAGCAATCCAATGGCGCGTCCAGGAGGAAGAAGTCCTTCGCTCGACTCTACGCTTCGACCAAGCACTCGGGGGCTACTGACGTGGGGCTGCCTTTCAGGTAGCCCACGATAAGGCTACCTGGGCCGCGCCAAGGACGTGGAAGCCCACAGAAGGCACACGCGGGGTATCATGTAACCTAGTCCAAGTCGGTTAGGAAGCATAACCTGTCATATATGTACTTGCCATCTGCATCAACCACCCGAGACATGGCTGCCTATAAAGCCAGGAGGGTTGCTCGTCCCAAAGGACACGCATATAGCCACCGCCACAAACCCTAGCGAGATCGCAATCTCGCCATTGCAACCACAACTCGCATCAATAATCAGACAAGCAGGAGTAGGGTGTTATCCTCCGGGAGCCTGAACCTGGGTAAATCCTTACTTGTCAGCCATCGTGACCCCCTGCACTCATCTCTCTCCCCATCAATCAACCCGGGGTGCACAACCCTGGGACTTGTCGAGTTAACACCTCGTCAACCATGAGGTGGTTGCAATAGGACTTGCGACTGAGAGCATCAGCCATTACATTAGCCTTGCCTGGAGTATAAGAGATGGTAAGATCATAATCTGAGAGTTTCTCAAGCCACCTTGTTTGCCTCAGGTTCAAGTCTGGTTGAGTGAAGAGATATTTGAGACTCTTGTGATCAGTGAACATCTCACAGCTGTGCCCCAACAAATAAGGTCTCCAAGCCATGAGGGCATACATGATTGCTGCAAGTTTAGGATCATGTGTAGGAAAGTTGACCTCATGAGGCTGGAACTGACGAGATGCGTAAGCCACAACTTTGCGTTCTTGCATGAGGATTGCGCCTAGTCCTTGAAGAGATGCATCGCAGAATATTTGGAAAGGTTTGGAAGTGTCTGGGCCAACCAGAACATGAGTAGAAGTGAGTTTAGCTTTCAAGAGATTGAAGCTCTCATCACACTTTGGAGTCCAAAGAAAGTTTCTATCCTTCCTAGTAAGATCGGTGAGAGGCTTAGAGATTTTGGAGAAGTTCTCAACAAATCGACGGCAATAGCTAGCCATGCCAAGGAAACTCCTGACTTGTTTCACCGATGTAGGGGGCAACCATTCTACAATGGCCTTTACTTTTTCTGGATCAACAGAAATGCCTTCAGAAGAGATGACATGACCAAGGTAGGATACTTTAGGAAGCCAGAATTCACACTTGGAGAACTTGGCGTAAAGACGATGTTCTCGGAGTTTCAACAAGATAAGACGTAGATGTTCTCCGTGTTCTTCCTCGGTTTTGGAATAGATAAGAATGTCATCGAGATAGACTACCACGAACCTATCGAGGTATTCCATGAAAACGAAGTTCATGAGACGTGAGAAAGTCGCCGGAGCATTTGTGAGACCGAAAGACATGACAGTGTATTCGTAGAGACCATAACGAGTGGTGAAAGCTGTCTTAGTAATGTCTTCTTTGCGGATCTTGATCTGGTGATAACCTGACCTCAAGTCCAACTTGGAGAAAACCTTAGCACCAGCAAGTTGATCAAACAGGTCATTGATGCGAGGAAGGGGATACTTGTTCTTGATGGTTTTCTTGTTCAGAGGACGGTAGTCAACAACCAGTCGCTCAGTCGTGTCCCTCATTTTGACAAACAGAGCAGGACAACCCCAAGGAGAAGTACTAGGTTGAATATGACCTTTACTTTCCAACTCCTCTAGCTGTCTCTTTAGCTCAGCCAGTTCTTTGGGGCCCATCTTGTAAGGACGTTTGGATATCGGAGCAGTGCCTGGTTCTAGATCAATAACGAACTCCACGGCTCTGTCAGGTGGCATACCTGGTAATTCTTCAGGAAAAACGTCAGGAAAGCCTCAGACCACCAGAATAGCTTCTATGGAAGGAAGAGGATCAACATTGAGAGCGAAAAGCTGAGCTGAAGAGGTTTGGTTTATAGAATAGACTATCTGTCTAGAAGGATGAGAAAGAGTTACAGTCTTTGTGGAACAGTCTATCTTAGCTTGATTTTCCTTCAGCCAATCCATGCCCAGAATGACATCAATATCCGAATTGCCGAGAATTATTATAGATGCCAAGAAGATATGGCCTCCAATTTGGATTTTGTTGTCGTGGCTTATCTTGGAAGAGTACATCTGAACACCGGGGGAAGTGACGCTAAGACCATTGGACATAGACTCGAAAGAGAGATCATGCATTTGTGCAAAAGCTTGTGATGCAAAAGAATGCGATGCGCCTGTGTCAAATAACACCTTAGCAGGAATATGATTAACAGGGAGTATACCAAGGACAACTTCTGGAGCTTCCTCTGCTTCATCAGCCCTGATGTGGTTCTGTGACGCCCGAAAATCGGTACTATGTAGATTTAAGCGCTCCTTCCGAAATCCGCATAATAACGATTTTAGGTCGCCCACCAGACATAATGTGCACGCCGAAACATGCGCATTATGTGGGTGGAATTGTGATATCATTACAACAGTTCCGATACATCCACAAATACAACAGAAGATATAATTACAACAACGACTCGAGCGAGTCAAGATACAAATGATAGAATACAAAGATTCAAATGACAACGGAAGCAAAATGGTATCCGACTACGGATAAGATGCAAATTGGACTAAGAGTCCTGAAGATAAGCAATGGCGCCATATCCCTGCCCAGCCAAGCCGGAGGGATTCCCAAGCTAACATCGTCAGACTTCAAACCTGTTGACTGCACATAAAGCACATCCCAAAAGAGGGTCAGGGCACTCCCTGGCAAGCAAAACCGACTTGCCTACTTTCTACACCATCTGTCAAAATATAGGGGAGGTGGACTTAGCGGCAGCAGCACTAGAAACCTAGAGAGACACGCTATAACTTCCGTCTAATCAGAGAGGGATAAGAGAGCGCATAAGAAAACAACTACTACTAACACCAAACATAACCCATTCTCGGATTAACCCCCTCAACCAAGTATGAGGAAGCAATTCGGGAAACTCACACGTTGAATAGTTTTTTTAATTACCATTTATTGTGAAAGTAATTATATATTACTAGTCAAATTAATTAACATTAATTAGGTGTAAGTTGTCTAGATCTTGTTAGCCAGCATCATCACCAAGTCGTCCATAACCGTGGATACGGCTCATCGATAAGATTATACCCTGCAGGGTGCACTACTGGACCCATACTCGCATGATCAACCCAGTCAAAAAACATTAGGGCCTTTCAACCCAACTCTTTTCCTTCACCGCAACAAGTCCAGGAGCCACGGGAGCTATGCTGGTACCGGCGAAAAGGGTGCGGACTCCCGCAGGACACACCCCTCCGCACCAACAGGCCGCGCCCTATATGCATGTAACAAGGCACACCGCCAAAGTAAAATACTACACTAGTATCGATGCATATGAGACAAATGGAAAACCCGAACTAGGTGCAGCTCCCGGACAAGTTGAAGTTCCAGTCAAAGTCGAGGGGGGCTCCATTGGGGCTCCCATAAGTGGTTAGTGCGCTCAAAATTGGATCCGAGGACAAAATCTCAGTTCCTAGGTCGACACTTAGCAGAACAAAGCACCTCGCGAGGCCTTCCGCCTGGTGCCTTATCTTTTAATTATAATACCCCAATATAATACAATATTTTATTAAGATAGAAAAATCTATCATACTAAGCATATGAAATAAAAGACCAACTGACGACTCGCACAACCAACTCTAAGCATGCACTACGACTCGCAAGGCTAACAGATAAACATACAACAGGTGATGGGATGTGGGGATAAAGCTGTATAGGCTGCAGGATAAACATGTGATGGGATCGCAAATTCGAGAATCAATTACTAGGGTAGCAGAGATCAACGGCAGGAATGAAAGACAATGTATAAGTAAACAAGCAAACTTTGCTTGCCTGGAATCCCGCATGGAAGAAGATCTTGTCGTTACTCACACATCTCAACGTCGTATCCGCGAAGAAGCAACAAACACTGGAAAAGCGTAAAAGATGCATTTTACAACTACGGCAAAAGATCCAGCATGATCATGGAAGAATGATGCATGGCATGACAAGATGCATTGCGAGATGTACTTAATCCAAATTAAGCGGAACCGGGATTCCGACAATTAATATTTAGGTGCAAGTTATTTATTTACCCACAATATTAAATGTTGGTTAGGATGGCAACACATGGCATGGGTGATCTAATTAAATTAAATGGAATAGGGCATTATATATTTATTACCCCACACATTCCATATTGAATTATTTAGGTGATTTGCTACACCCGCAAACCCAAGAGATGCAACACAGGCAATTATGATGTGAAATGCACAAGATAGATGACATTTAATAAAATAGGTTTAGGGTTAGAGTTTGGGTCCGTACATCGGATCGGGAGAGATAGGGTTCGAAACCAACGTCTTCGGTCCGTAGAGGAAGTAGTCGCCTTCGGGGAAGTAGCCGTCGCGGAACCGGGGCATCGTTGTTTGTCGGTGGCGTGGAAGTGGTCGGGTAGTCGTACTCGCTCATCCTCGTTGACGGGTGCAGGCACGCAGGAGCACGGCAAACGGAAACCGGGAAGAAACGCGCACGGGCGGGCACCGCGACACGGACACGGGCGGTCACGGGAACGCGGCACCGGAAGAGGACACGCACGCGCATGTAGCAACACCTCGAAGGGTGGACAACTCAGACAAAAATGGCGACGCTGGGGTCTTGCGGGCATTGTGTCGAACACCTGGCAGGCGTCGGCGGCGGCGTGCACACGGCCGGAAAGATGTGGCAGCGGGACGCGTGCGTGCGGGATGGAACGCACGGCGGCAGTGAGCGGCGCGGGCGGAGGCACGCGGGGCGGCGGCGGCGACGCGGCAAGCAGCGGTGCGACTGCGCGGCGCGGGAGGCGGATGAGCGCGGCGGCGGGTCGCTCTGGGGAGCTGCGGCGTGGGGGCGCGGACAGCAAGCGCGTGGCGCGCACGGCGGGCAGCAGCAGGGGCGCGGCGCAGCGGGAGGAGCTCGGCGGCGCGGCGGCGGCGCGGCGGCGGCGAGGACGGCCGGCGGGAGGCGGCGGAGGCGAGGGCGGCGAGCCCTGGCCGGCTCGGGAGGAGAGGGCTGGTGCGTGGCGGCGTAGCAGGCCGGAGGACGGCGCGGCGGCACGTCATGGGGCGGAGCAGGGAGGCGACGCCGGCGAGGTGGAGGAGCTCGGGCCGTCGGTGGCCATGGCGTGGAGGCGTCCGGGCGCGGCGTGCTCAGGGCGCGGGCGGCCGGGGGCGACGCCGGCGAGGCGGCCGGCGTGCTCGGGAGTATTGCTCGGGCTCGGGATTTTCTGCCGTGCGGTGCGGGGAGGAAAGAAGAGAAAGGAAAGAAGAAGAGGAAAAGAAGAAGAAAGGAAGGAGAAGAAAGGAAGGAAACGAAGAAAGAAAGGAAGAAAAGAAAGGAAAAAAGAAAAGAAGAGAAAAAGGAAGGGGAAAAAAGAGAAAAGAAGGGGGGAGGAATGACTTTTGGAAAAACCCAGAAAAGGAGGAGGGTGGCTGCAAATTCCAGGGGGTGGGAAAGAAGTTTGCAGGGGGAAAACCTAGGGTTTGGGGTTAGATGGGCTTCGGGCTTTTTATTTCTCACATGTTTATTATTTTCTGATTTATATTTTTTTAAATCAAAACGAAGAGGAATTTGAATACGAAACCTTTACAAAATATTTTTAGTTTTGATTACACAATTTAATAAACTAGTTTTTAACATTTTTAAAAGATTTGAAAATAACACATTTTTAATTAATTTGAGATGCATTTAAATTTAATCGTGGGAAAAATGATTTAAATGCAACAAATTAAAATGATGAGATGAAATGCAATGTCATGTCGATGTAAAAAAAGAAAACCCACCAAATTAAAAGGGGATAAATCCCGGGGCGTTACAACCTACAGCACTAACAAGGGATCGCGTCCCGCGATCCACGCCGAGACCACAAGAAGAGAGGGGTAACTATCGAGTCTTCAGGCTCCGTGATGAACTTCTCGACACCACTAACAAGTGATTGTTGCTCCACCTGGAAATTCTCGACACCACTAACAAGGGATTGTTGCTCACGACGAAGACGACTCCGAAAGATCGAACCTAATAGGCTAAAAGGCAAGAAATCGTCCACCCACGTAGAATCTTAAACTTTGAAAGTTGGATAAGAGAAGAGACTCAAAACAAATAAGATACGAGGAGAAATAGAATTGAGGTAAGGAGTAAAAAGAAACCTATTGAGATCATTTCAAAAATATTTTTTGTCAAATAGTTTTTGACACTCTAGAAACAACGACCGTTAGCGAGATTATCCTACAGGCTTTTGCGGACCCGCTGCTTTGATAACCATTCGTATCGAAACAACAAGGAGATCAAAACCTAGGCTCTGATACCACTTTGTGACGCCCGAAAATCGGTACTATGTATATTTAAGCGCTCCCGCGGAAATCCGCATAATAACGATTTTAGGTCGCCCACCAGACATAATGTGCACGCCGAAACATGCGCATTATGTGGGTGGAATTGTGATATCATTACAACAGTTCTGATACATCCACAAATACAACAGAAGATATAATTTCAACAACGACTCGAACGAGTCAAGATACAAATGATAGAATACAAAGATTCAAATGACAGCGGAAACAAAATTGTATCCGACTACGGATAAGATGCAAATTGGACTAAGAGTCCTGAAGATAAGCAATGGCGCCATATCCCTGCCCAGCCAAGCCGGAGGGATTCCCAAGCTAACGTCGTCAGACTTCAAACCTGTTGACTGCACATAAAGCACATCCCAAAAGAGGTCCAGGGCACTCCCTGGCAAGCAAAACCGACTTGCCTACTTTCTACACCATCTGTCAAAATATAGGGGAGGTGGACTTAGCGGCAGCAGCACTAGAAACCTAGAGTGACACGCTATAACTTCCGTCTAATCAGAGAGCGATAAGAGAGCGCATAAGAAAACAACAACTACTAACACCAAACATAACCCATTCTCGGATTAACCCCCTCAACCAAGTATGAGGAAGCAATTCGGGAAACTCACACGTTGAATAGTTTTTTTAATTACCATTTATTGTGAAAGTAATTCTATATTACTAGTCAAATTAATTAACATTAATTAGGTGTAAGTTGTCTAGATCTTGTTAGCCAGCATCATCACCAAGTCGTCCATAACCGTGGACACGGCTCATCGATAAGATTATACCCTGCAGGGGTGCACTACTGGACCCATACTCGCATGATCAACCCAGTCAAAAAACATTAGGGCCTTTCAACCCAACTCTTTTCCTTCACCGCAACAAGTCTAGGAGCCACGGGAGCTATGCTGGTCCCGGCCAAAAGGGTGCGGACTCCCGCAGGACACACCCCTCCGCACCAACAGGCCGCGCCCTATATGCATGTAACAAGGCACACCGCCAAAGTAAAATACTACACTAGTATCGATGCATATGAGACAAATGGATAGACCGAACTAGGTGCAGCTCCTGGACAAGTTGAAGTTCCAGTCAAAGTCGAGGGGGGCTCCATTGGGCTTCCCACAAGTTGTTAGTGCGCTCAAAATTGGATCCGAGGATAAAATCTCAGTTCCTAGGTCGACACTTAACAGAACAAAGCACCTCGCAAGACCTTCCGCCTGGTGCCTTATCTTTTAATTATAATACCCCAATATAATACAATATTTTATTAAGATAGAAAAATGTATCATACTAAGCATATGAAATAAAAGACCAACTGACGACTCGCACAACCAACTCTAAGCATGCACTACGACTAGCAAGGCTAACAGATAAACATACAACAGGTCATGGGATGTGGGGATAAAGCTGTAAAGGCTGCAGGATAAACATGTGATGGGATCGCAAATTCGAGAATCGATTACTAGGGTAGCAGAGATCAACGGCAGGAATGAAAGACAATGTATAGGTAAACAAGCAAACTTTGCTTGCCTGGAATCCCGCATGGAAGCAGATCTTGTCGTTACTTACACATCTCAACGTCGTATCCGCGAAGAAGCAACAAACACTGGAAAAGCGTAAAAGATGCATTTTACAACTACGGCAAAAGATCCAGCATGATCATGGAAGAATGATGCATGGCATGGCAAGATGCATTGCGAGATGTACTTAATCCAAATTAAGCGGAACCGGGATTCCGACAATTATTATTTAGGTGCAAGTTATTTATTTACCCACAATATTAAATGTTGGTTAGCATGGCAACACATGGCATGGGTGATCTTCGGTCCGTAGAGGAAGTAGTCGCCGTCGGGGAAGTAGCCGTCGCGGAACCGGGGCATCGTCGTTTGTCGGTGTCGTGGAAGTGGTCGGGTAGTCGTACTCGCTCATCCTCGTTGACGGGTGCCGGCACGCAGGAGCACGGCAAACGGACACCGGGAAGAAACGCGCACGGGCGGGCACCGCGACACGGACACGGGCGGTCACGGGAACGCGGCACCGGAAGAGGACACGCACGCGCATGTAGCAACACCTCGAAGGGTGGACAACTCGGACAAAAATGGCGACGCCGGGGTCTTGCGGGCATTGTGTCGAACACCTGGCGGGCGTCGGCGGCGGCGTGCACACGGCCGGAAAGATGAGGCAGCGGGATGCGTGCGTGCGGGATGGAACGCACGGCGGCGGTGAGCGGCGCGGGCGGAGGCACGCGGGGCGGCGGCGGCGCGGGAGGCGGATGAGCGCGGCGGCGAGTCGCTCGGCGGAGCTGCGGCGTGGGGGCGCGGACAGCAAGCGCGTGGCGCGCATGGCGGGCAGCAGCAGGGGCGCGGCGCAGCGGGAGGAGCTCGGCGGCGCGGCAGCGGCGCTGCGGCGGCGAGGAGGCGAGGACGGCCGGCGGGAGGCGGCGGAGGCGAGGGCGGCGAGCCCTGGCCGGCTCGGGAGGAGAGGGCTAGTGGCGGCGGCGTAGCAGGCCGGAGGACGGCGCGGCGGCACGTCATGGGGCGGAGCAGGGAGGCGACGCCGGCGAGGTGGAGGAGCTCGGGCCGTTGGTGGCCATGGCGTGGAGGCGGCCGGGCGCGGCGTGCTCAGGGCACTGGCGGCCGGGGGCGACGCCGGCGAGGCGGCCGGCGTGCTCTGGAGTATTGCTCGGGCTCGGGATTTTCTCCCGTGCGGTGCGGGGAGGAAAGAAGAGAAGGGAAAGAAGAAGAGGAAAAGAAGAAGAAAGGAAGGAGAAGAAAGGAAGGAAAAGAAGAAAGAAAGGAAGAAAAGAAAGGAAAAAAGAAAAGAAGAGAAAAAGGAAGGGGAAAAAAGAGAAAAAGGAAGGGGGGGAGGAAGGACTTTTGAAAAAACACAGGAAAGGAGGAGGGTGGCTGCAAATTCCAGGGGGTGGGAAAGAAGTTTCCAGGGGGAAAACCTAGGGTTTGGGGTTAGATGGGCTTTGGGCTTTTTATTTCTCACCCGTTTATTATTTTCTGATTTATATTTTTTAAAACCAAGACGAAGAGGAATTTGAATATGAAACCTTTACAGAATATTTTAGTTTTGATTAGACAATTTAATAAACTAGTTTTTAACATTTTTAAAAGATTTGAAAATAACACATTTTTAATTAATTTGAGATGCATTTAAATTTAATCGTGGGAAAAATGATTTAAATGCAACAAATTAAAATGATGAGATGAAATGCAATGTCATGTCGATGTAAAAAAAGAAAACACACCAAATTAAAAGGGGATAAATCCCGGGGCGTTACAGGTTCACCCGCGCAGCACGTGCCGGAGGCCTGGTGTTGGGGACGAAAGGCCTAGTCGGGGCAGGTGCGCGGACCATCGCCTGAGTTGGAGCAGGGCGAGGTGGTGGAGGAAGTGTACGGGTCTCCGGGCAGTTGTTGGAGTAGTGGCCTGGTTTCCCGCACTGGTAGCAGATCACGTTGGGGTGAGCGCCTGTTGGCCTTGGTGGTCTTCCGAAACCCCTCATAGCTAGAGCCGGGTTCGGTGGGCGAGGCGCAAGTCCTGGAGGTCCTGGCACGTAGGTAGCTTGTGTGAAGGCGCTGTTAGGCACCCAGAGCCGACGCTTCTGAGTAGGAGCGGCGGCGATTGACGATGAAGAAGAGTTGCTCTCACGAGAGTGCTTGCGCGACTCCTCGAAGACCTTGCGCCCATGCTCCTCATTGAGCGCGATGTTGACGAGGTCCTCGAAGTTGTCGGCCTTGACGAGGTTCAGCTTGTACTTGAGCGCGGGGTTTAAACCCTTGCGGAACTTGGCCATCTTCTTGACCTCAGTGTTCACCTCATATCCAGCGTAACGAGCTAGGCGATTGAACTCGCCACTGTACTCCATCACGTCCATCTTGCCTTGAAACTGCTCGCGCATCCTGTCCATGAGACCTTCTGGGATGTGGTGGCGCAGGAAGGCTGTCTTGAAATCCCCCCAAGTGGTAACCACCACGGGAGTTCTCATGGCCTGAAAGTTTTCCCACCATGAGGCAGACTTGCCCCTAAGCAGGTAGGACACGTAAGGCACCTTGTCGTGATCAACCACGTGGGCGATAGCAAGGGTCCTTTCCATCTCGTGAAGCCAATCATCAGCTTCCAGCGGCTCTGTGGGGGAAGCGAAGTTCCTTGGGCCCAGACCGAGGAAGTCCTTGACGGTCACACGTGCATAGCCTTCATTGCGATGCCCGTGGTTGTTCTGGTAGGCTTGGTTCTCAGCCATTTGAGCCAGAACTTGGGTCATCTAACCAAGCAACTCAGTGATTGGAGGCGGTTGTGGTGCGTCTTCCGCATTGCGGTTGTTCCTGGTGTTCGTCATCCTGGAGACATTGGATATTAGAACAGCGACAAGATACATAAAGCCAGGGAAAAACAATTGATAACAAGGATAAGCTTCTCATAGCAAAGGTTCATAACCATACACTTAGTTAGCCATCAGTACGACCACCAAGATTTCAGTACTACAAGGACAGCTACTAGTACAAAGTTAACCATCCGTACACCCAACACGGTTTCGGTACAAAGGATAGCTACTACAACAAAGGAAAAGATACAACTCGAAGACTAGCTCGCGCTTCCATCTGAAGATGAAACTGTGCACCCCTCTCCGGTGATGCGATGGGTGTAACGACGATCGCATTACACGTGGTACTCTCGCACAATGCGTCGAAACTCAATGGAGTAGGCATCTGGCGTCTGTTTCCCGTACAGCAGTGGTCCAACGTGGTCTAGGTCAGTAGTGATCAGAGGACAACGCTCTAGAGTGTATCCACCCACAGCAGACAGACGACTCGGAAAAGCGAGCTGGAACCTCGAGAAAAGGTCTAGTGTGACGTTCCTCCTGTCGTAGTGACCTAGGTGAGAGAGTGCCCGGTGCAGCTGCTGACGGACTGCTGCTAGCTCCAAGCGTAGAGTCCCAGCAACTGAGTCTGAAGACTGGCCAAACTGAGCGGTCTTGTCAAGAACCTCGAGCTCGTACTGAGAGTACGTGTAGGGGTAGTATGGAACGTAGCAGAACGGAGGGTAGTTGAAACATTAGTAGTCCCTGCGCAGAGCCAGAGCTGCATCGTAAGCTGCTAAGTGTACTGCCATGTCCACAGTGGAAGCCTCAGCCACGTGCTTGTGCACAGTATCACCATCCTCTCCCCTGATCCAAACAGCAGCTCTGTAGAAGGTATGTCCGTAATCTCTGGGGATCTCGGACACCTGGTACTCCGGAAGGAAGCTGAAACCGACATAGTCAACCATGCTTCTGAGAAGCTTCGGGTAACCGGTAGTCTGCTCGCAGTGGGTCTTACGCACCACCTGAGCGTGCGCCATCTACATAGCAGTTTGAAGTAGAAGTTAGACTCCGGAAACAAAAGTATTGATTGCACAGAAAGAATTGTACAATGACAAAGAGATGAATTCCAGTGAAAGGTAGAACAACAACTGATTGATTCAAGATTGAAACTGAACATAGCCGAAGAAGTTGATAACTACCAAAACGACAAAAGCAACCTTCGACACCTGCAACTATGGTACTACGGAAAACCCAGAACACGTGATGTCCTAAATTTTAAAATTAAGGTGAGAAGGGAATGATCGTAACACTTCCTTACCAGAAGAACAGGGAGGGTGGGTGGGGAAAGAAGTAAAAGAACAGAATTCCTACTCTCACGTTTAAGATTTTTCTGATAACTACAAAATAATTTTTCTAGTCTCAAACAACGACCAGTAGAAGGGAACCTGAGGGCGTTTAAGCTCTGATACCAACTGTCAGACCCTGAATTCAAGCTACACAAACGAAACGTATCGGTTGGGCCACACAACCAAGAACATACTGGGGTTACCAATCCCAGGAAACAGGCAGGCCAGGCTAGGAATGGATCATCGGCCGACAGCTCTTGGCGACCCCAACGTCACATACGTTTCCAGATTGTGCACGCAAGAACCCAAAAAGTCTTCCAACTCGTATAATTCAAACATACACACATGGTATACGAGTCAGATTTTTAACAAGTTAAAACCACAGAATAAATCTAAGACACAAAGAAAGGAAATAATATCCAAAAGCTCTCACTGAGCAAAATATAGCGAATGGCACCAATCAGAGGACACATGTCCCAACATTACATCATGCAGCGGAAACAAACCGGTCTGAGTACAGACAAGAAGCAAAGGGCTCAAAGCCGAAACGGAAAAGAAGGCCCATCCACACAGTCCACCGGGAAGTAACCCAGGGGAACCCTAACTACTCGTCGTAGATCTCGTCATCGAACTCCACGTAGTATCCACCAACCTGGTCGAGCGAAGGATCCTCAACTGCAGAAATACCACAGCCCGCGAACGGGTCAATACACCAAAGCGTATCGAACAAGCTTAAGCTAACAGGTTACAAAACTGTAAGATTCCCAAAGTATGGGGATAAGTGTACTTGGCGGCAGCAGCTCTAGCAACCTGAAGAGACACGCTAAAACTTCCGTCTAATCAGAGAGGGATGAGTGAGCGTTTGGGTAGCCAACTACAACTAACACCAGTCATAACCCATTCTCGAATTAACCCCCTCAACCAAGTATGAGGAAGCAATCCGGGAACACTCACACGTTAACAATTTTTAGTTACCATTTATGGTGTAAGTAATTCTATATTACTAGTCAAATTAATTAACAATGATTAGGTGTAAGTTGTCTAGATCTTGTTAGCCAGCATCATCACCAAAGTCGTCCATAACCGTGGACACGGCTCATCGATAAGATTATACCCTGCAGGGGTGCACTACAGTACCCATACTCGCTTGATCAGCCCAGTCAAAAACATTAGGGCCTCTCAACACGACTTATTCCTTCACTACAACAAGTCCAAGTGCCACCCATATGAGTTGTTACCCGCGTCAGGAGTCCGGCCGAATCTCAATTGCGGACTCATTAGTTTGTGTCCACGCGCCATGCGGCTCAAACCACAGTAGGAACTGTCCGCTTCGCGCGCACCACCCCTATATGACCCCCCGTATCAAGTAACCTCTCACGGATCATCATCATGCACATGCATATGAGCAAATTGAAAACCCGAACTACTTGCGGCACATGGACGAGCTGAGGATCCGTTCAAAGTCGAGGGGGGCTCCATTGGGCCACCCACAAGTGGTTAGTGCGCTCAAAATTGGATCCGAGGACAAAATCTCAGTTCCTAGGCCGACACTGAGCAGAACAAAGCACCTCGCAAGGCCTTCCGCCTGGTGCCTTATCTTTTTAATTATAGAACCCCAATATAAGACAGCAGTTTATTATAGTAGAACAATATATCATACTAAGCATATGGGATAAAAGACAAAGTAACGAATCGCTCAACCAATCCTAAGCATGCACTACGACTCGCAAAGGCCAACAGATAAACATGCAAGGGGTCATAGGTTGTGGGGATATAGCTGTATAGGCTGCAGGAAAAACATGTGATGGGATCGTAGTTGAAGAATCGGTAACTAGGATAGCATAGATCAAAAGGCAAGAATGAAAACCAAGCAGTCGTGTAACCGGTTAGCAGAAGCTTGCCTGGCAGCTTGTGGCCTGGCACAAAAGCTGGAACCTCAGTATCGCAGGTACTCGCAGCAGGCACGTCGTCGTCTACCCAGAGAAAACCAAACACAGACAATAGGAAGCAATAATCAATACAAAGAATGCGCAAACAAATGATGGTGCAATATGGTATGAGATGGTTAGGTCATATTTAAAGCGGGGATGAAATCCCGGCAAAAGATTAGTGTGCAAGTTATTTGTGTAACCAACAATTTAAATGTTACTTAATATATAGCAGATGTGGTGATCTAATTAATTTAAATGACATATGCATTAATTACTTAATTGCCCAACACATTCCACATTTTGTATTCAATTGCAGATTATTTAACTTCAACTCAAATTACATATTTATTAGCATGGCAAGACATGGTATAAAAGATATGAGCATATTAAATGGACTTAGGGCATTATATATTTATTACCCCACACATTCCATATTTAATTAATTAATTGCATTGTTAAATTAAACTAGGCATTTAAAATAAATGATGCAAAATGACATAAGAATGTGATATTAATGTTTATTGCATTTTTATGATATGAAAACATATAAAGTTTATTTACTTTGGATTTATAAATTAAAAGTTATTGCATTTTTAAGTGTAGGGGTGTTTCTGAAATATCCAGCGACTTATCCGTGATAGGAAACTAGCAGGGGAGGTCCCTGGTGCAAAAACAGGGAACTAGGGTGCTCAGTGTAAAAGTGTAGCGCTTCTAGGATTTTTCTCACAGTGGGGAACTAACCCCGGGCCACTGACGCGTGGGGCCGTCGCCCGCGTGGCGCTGACTGCGCTCGCTGCGCGCGCTACGGGCTCCACGGTCGCTGACCAGTGGGCCCGCGCTGTCAGCGCGACCAAAAAAATAGGAAAAAGGGGGCATTTCTTTTACCGCGGCGGGGATTCGAACTCCGGCGCACGTGGATCGCACGGATCGGTCGCAAACCAGTGGAGCGGGTGAGCGATGGTGCAGATCTAACACGTTAACAGTTCTTAACAGGAAGGTGAGTGTTTTGTCTGAAGAACCGAAAGTGTCGATTTTTTTCTGTCGAAACTGACGGAACAACGAGGCACGGCAGCGGAAAAATCAACGCCGGCGACCTCCTGTGAGCGGCGCTGCTGGTGCGGTGTGTGTGCTGGGGTGCAGGAAGAGGTGCCGGTTTCGTTTTATCGTTCGGACGCGAGGAACGGGGGGCCAGAACGCCGTGCTCGTGCTCGACACCGTGCGGGGCGAGCCCGTGGTGGCCGCCTCCAGCGCCGGCGATTCGGCCACCCGAGGACGAATTGGGGGAGGGGATGGAGAGGGGGACGCCGAGGCTCACCGGGGAAGCTCGTGGCGATGGAGGCAAAGACCCGGTGGCTGCGCTCCGGCGGGATTTTTCGGTGGGTGACCGGGAAGGAGAGGGGCGGCGGCGCTCCGGGCGAGCGAAGCTAGGGTTAGGGTTTCTTCGGGGGGGGGGGTGCGGCCCGATTAATAGAGGAGAGGAGAGGAGAGAAGCAGTGGGCGCGACATGGCAGTGGGGGGAGAGTTCCATGGCGTCGCGCTGGAAAGGAGACCGTACGGAGAAGAAGCTTGGAGCGGGCCGGTGTGGATCGGGCCGTGGGCTGAGTTGGGCCGTGGTGGCCCAGCTCGGCCAGTTCTTATTTATTTATTTATTTTTTGTACTGTTTTTCTTTTTCTTCTTTTCTGGTTTTTGTCTTTTAATAAAAAGAGAGAAAGAAAACATGACAAAACTTTTTAAACAATTTTTAATAGTTTCAAAAATAGTCATGTTAAGACATGGTTTGATTATTTACAAAATTTTGAAACTTCAAATGAATTCATTTGAAAGCATTTGAATTCAAAAATAAGAATTTAAATTCGGAAAAGAATTTGGAAGCAACTAATTAATTAAATGCAACCACAAATGGAAAGATGACATGATTCAACAATTTACTGCACACCATCTTTGGAAAGTTACAAACGGGCTGTTACAGAAGGCGACCTCGCGGTACCCAGCGCTCCAGTCCGAGCCGCTGAGGACCATGTCTCGGCTTGTGGAGGGCGCTTCCCCGGCGTCGAGGCCTGAGAACCTGGCCTCGGGGCGCGCTTGGGGGCTCGGCCGCACTCCGTCCCCAGCTGCGCCCAAAGTGTCCTTGCCGCCCGCGCCAGCCTGGCGCTCGTCCCCTGCAGCGGGACGGGGCGAAGACGGAGGAGCTCCCCCTATGGATTCGAAAGGCCCTTGTGGCCCCTCGCCCGCCACAGCCTCTGGTTGTGCTGGAGGCGTGGGCGCACGCGGCGTGCGGGCTGGAGCTGCCTCGCTTGGTGGCGTAACCGCGCGAGGCGGAGTAGGAATACGAGGAGCGGTAGCGACCCTCTCCTGTGGCGCCTCCACCACCATTGGCTCGGGAAGCGGCGCAGAGGCCTCTAGGCGAGGCGCAGCCGCCTCCGCTTGAGGCACCTCCTCAGTTGGGCCTGTGGAGGCCGTCTCCATAGGCCTCGCGGCCTCTTCAGCCACGGCCTCAGCCGTGGCTCTCTTCACGTCAGCTGCCTTGCGAAGTTTACAGCACTTCGAAGGCACAAGACACTGGCGAGAACCAAGGAAACATCTTCAAGAGAGGATCAAGAGGAAAAGAGCAAGAATCAAGCAACCAAATGCTAGAAACACTTACCCGGACGGCTTGGCGCCGGTGTCGACCCACGCCAAGCCTGGCGAGCGCCAGGAGGGCTTGGCCTTGGCACCAGACCCCTACGGGGGCGCCTCGGCTTTCCTCTTGGAGGGGACATCGGACGGCCTCGTCCCATATCGGTCCACGTCCGCCTTGGTCCGTGGCTCGCGTCGCCTTGGCGAGGCCTCCTCGTCAGAGACCTCCTCCCCCTCGTCCTCCTACTCCACGATTCGTGAGGGCGCCACCACGAAGGCGTCATCATCACCTGGCGAGATGTCGCATATCTCGTCAGTGAAGGGCCCGTGCCTCGAAGAGGTCACCTCCCCTGCCTTGGCCTCCTCCTCGCCTCGCCCAGCTCCCGAGGCAGAGGGCGAGTCTGCTCCCTCCGCTTCCTGTACCGCCGGCACAGGCACCTCCTTCCCCACCAGGCCTGCCGGGGTAAACAGGGGCATCCCCTCCAAGATGGCAAAGCGCTCGGTCATGTTGTACGGGTGGAGCGTGATGGGGACCTGGTCCATGGCAGGCACCACCGGGTTAATGAAGAGCGCAGACAGGACGTTGTCGACGGCGTCTTTCTCGTTGTCCTCGACAATTGAACGGATAGACGTCGCCTAGAGGGGAGGTGAATAGGCGATTTAGAACTTTTTATGACGAGCCGGAATATCCAGTCCAAGAATGACCCGGAAATTCCGGTATGCTTGATAAAGGCGGAATAAAAGTAGAGGTTTACTTCAACAAGCATACAACCTAGATAAATATACTAGGCTCACCTATGTGCACCAACAACTTATGCTAAGCAATACAAGTAACAAGGTGATAGCATGATAGATGACTTCAAGCACAAAGGCTATCACAATGTAAAGTGCATAAGTAAAGAGCTCGGGTATAGAAATAACCGAGGCACGCGGAGACGAGAATGTATTCCCGATTTCCACCCAAAGGGTGTATGTCTCGTTTGGAGAGGTGTGCGCAACCAAAACAGGTTAGCCGCAACGCCACAAAGGCTCACCTTCTTCTCCTGATGAACTCAACCACAAAAGGTTGCGAGTTTACCTTCCACTATTGATCCCCTTTGGGGCGGAGATCGAATCCCGTAAAACACTCTTGAGGCACACACCCACAACTTAATTGGGGCTCCCAAGTCTTAAGGCACACACCCACAACTTAATTGGGGGTGTAACATCCCAACATTTTATAATGTTTGAAAATCATTAAATTTCAAACTTTTGTTTTTATTAAATTAAAATATTAAAATGCATAAGAAAATCAACTATAAAAGACTTCAAACATATTGAAAAAGTTTAATATTTCAAATATCTCAGTATATCATTATTTTTTTCAAAAGTTGTTCCAAGTTAAACATTATAATATCCATTGTATTTTCTCAAACCTCAATATATAATTTGAAAAATGAATTACCAACTCCAAACCATTTTCAGGTAATAAAAGGTTTCTTTTTAAGTATTTGATTTCAACCACTTAGTTATAGCTATTCATAAATTTAAATAATGTTTACAAGTATCCTTTTAAACTATTTAAAACATGATCTTTTTGTCAAATGGTTAATATTCTTTACCTGAGTTCAAAAGCATAGTTTTGCAAATTACAAATCTATAGTTTATAACTTTAAAATTTCATAGATTTTAACTAATGAATTATCGAAATAGACATTTCATTAGCTTAAATGATTTTCATTAATTTTCAAATCATAAATTGATTTTCAGAAATATATTCAATATAAGAAATGAAATAAAATTAAAATCTTTTCCAAAGGTATATTGTGGAGTTGTCAAATAATTTATCATATTATAAAATTTAATGGTGCACAAAAATAATGGGAATTAAAAATGAATATTTATATTTCCCTTTCATTTCAAAAATTAAGTTATGTTATTTAATATTGTACTAAAGACAAAAATGAGTTTAAATAAATTAATGTGAAACCTATAAAAGTTTTGTAAATTTTATAAATCTAATTTAGCCACAATGAAATTTATTAAAACCCTAAATTTCAAATTTTACAAAAGGTGACCATTTTGCAATTAATCGATATTTCTAAAATATTATTTTTGAAGGTGTTTAAAACTTGCCCACTAATGTTTTAAAACAAATAATTTTTTTTTATAAATTTTAAGAATCTTATTTGACCCTATTTGGAGTTTTAATTCAAAAGATATAAAGAAAATAGAAAAACAGAAATCGGAAAAGAAAACAGAACAAAAAAAAGAAGAAGAGGAGAAGAACTATTGGGCCGAGCCCAACAACTCTCCCCGCGCGCGAGCGACGCATAACAACCCAGCGCACAGCCCAGCTTCCTCTCCCTCTCTCACTTACGTGTGGGGCCCACACGTCAGCATCTCCTTCAACCTCTCGCCGAAGACCACGCGCGACAGTTTCGGGCGACATTTCCTCGCTTTGATTTCGCGTCATTTAGTGGCTTAATAGACACCCCGACCATGCCTTATAAACCCCCACGATCTCTTCTCCCATTCCCCATGAAACCCTAGTCCGATAGCACCCAGGCTGCTCGATTCGTCCTCGGATCTCCGACATTGCCGCCGCCGTCTTCTGCTTATTCCGAACGTCGTTGTCATCCTCAACCGGAGCGAGCCACCGCCATGCGCAACTCCAGCAAGGATTTGGAGAAGCACCGGAGCACGCCGCAGCCGCCAAGCCCGCCACCGAGACCACATCGACCTCCTCTTCGATCTAGTACGACTCGTTCATCATGGGGCACCGTGTAACATAAAGAACGCCGCGACGCCGCCTTCGGTATCGTCTCCGGCGACGTCCTCCGGCGAGTAGCGCCGCCAGGCTTTGGTCAACGCACCATATCCGTCCGATCTGTTTTTAACGCCCGCGATTAGATTTTTAAATCCAACCGGTACGATTCATCAGTGGCCGTTAGATCTGGATCTGACGATCCAGATCCAACTACTTATCCAGCTCAGCGTGTACAGTCAGCGCCAGCGTGGAAAATAAATTTTGATTTAGTTTAAATTTGCAGATTTATAGAAAAGCCCCTTCATATTCAAATCTTCATAACTTTTTAACCAGATATCCAAATTTAACAAATTTTATATATTTGGAAAGCCCTTGACATGTAGAATAATTTGGATTTGTTAGAATTCAAATTTGACTTAGTTTAAATTATTCATTATGATTTCCGTTTATTATGTTTTGCAAAAATAGAAATTAGTTAAATTGTATTTATAGCCTCCTGCATACTTTATAAATATCACAAAAATTAGTATGATGTTTCTTATGATTAAAAAAGTGCATTACATGCATAACATATTTTTATCATATAGATATACTTCTCATAGGAAAACCTCTTCATTATTTTCTCTAAGTTAGTATTATTTTCAACTTAGTATTTTGGTAAAAGTGCTATGCACTTAGAGACTTAGGATTTTCAACATGGAGCTAGAAGGCCAATGAAGGACATAGCCAAAACAAGACTTCAGAAGTATCTTCAAAGAGTAGGAGCACTTAGAAGAAAATCAAGAAGAAGTTCATGAAGACCAACCACCAATATTTTTTAAGTCTTGCTTCCTCTCTCTCTCTCTTTTCTCCCTTCTTCTCACTAGTAGAAAACAAGCCATAGGATCAAACAGAAATATCCCATTTGTCCCGGTCATCTTACAAACCGGGTCAAATAGTTGGTTTTAGCCTCCATTCGCTTTAAAATCAAATCTTTTGTCCCGGTTCCAGCCACGAACCGGGATAAAAGGTCATTGGACCCCATTTGTCCCGGTTCCAGCCACGAACCATAGGTATTGGACAAATGTTTTACAAACTTCAAACCATTTTATTGTAATAGTTTCTTTATAAGTATTTGTTTTCAACCACATAACCATAGCTATTCATAAATTAAAATAATATTTACAAGTGTTCTTTGAAACTAATTAAACATAATAAATTTTGTCATATGGTTTCATTCTTTTAACTAAGTTCAAAATATAGTTTGGAAATTATAATCCTATGGTTTATAACTTTAAAACTTCATAGATTAAAATTAATGAATTATCCAAATAAACATTTCATTTGCTTAAATGAATGTCATTTATTTTCAAAGCATGAAATGATTAATATAATCTAAATAAGAAATGAATTAAAACTAAAATCTTTTCCAAAGTTGTTATGAAGTTCCAATTGAATTATCTTAATATAAAATGTAATGGTGCACAAAACATTTAGAATTAAAAATGGAATTTATTATATTTCCCATTTCCTTAAAAATATTTATATTCTACTAGTATACCAGGAATAAAAGTGAATGGTTACAAAAAAATGAGTTTAAATAGCTTAATATCAACTATATAAGAATGTGGTAATTTCATAAATTTAATTTAACCCCAAATGAAACTATTAAATTAATATTTTGAAAATTGACCTAAATGGGCAAATTCACATTTTATGAATAATTCAAAATAATTAATTTTAAAAAGTTTTCAAAACATGCCCACTAATGTTTTAAAACATAGATATGAATTTTTCAAATTTTTAGAAATTTGTTTGACCTCATTTGGAGTTATAAATCAAAAGTTATAAAGAAAATAAATAAAACAGAAAAGAAAAAGAAAATAACCTGACAGCGGGACCCACCTGTCAGCCCGAGTCGTCTTCAACCTCCGCCTAAATCGCGCCTGAGAAATCCACCGGCGATCCCCTTCCAAATTCGAGCCGTGATCAACGCGAGCGTTCCCTCCTCTGCCCCCTACAAATACCCTAGCTCCTCCTCTTCGTTTTCCCCCAAAAACCCTAGCCCAATCGCCGTCGGGCTGTTCGAGTTGAAGCCGCCACCGTCCGCCATTACCGCCGACGAACTCCTCTATTCCCGGTGAGTACCGAACCTCCCGACCTCTCCGTTCACTTCCTCTCGCTTTGCCTTCTCCGTGCGCATCTGCGTGACCCCTCTGTTCTTCTCTCAACGCACCAGGGCGTCGTGTTCTTCCCCGCCCAAAGCAGGTCGCCGCGGTCCCCGAGTCCGGCGAGCGATACAAGGAGGAGAGGGACACGCCGGAGCTTCCTACTGCGCCATCGAGACCACCGCGACCTCCTCTTCGTTTTGGTAAGACTCGTTCGTCCCGGGGAACCGTGTAACGTAAGGAACGCTGTGACCCCACCGCGGGCGCAACTCCGGCAAGGTCTCCGGTGACCTAGCGCCGCCCGCGTTTGGTCGTTAGATCTGGACCGTTGGATCTTGATCCAACGGCTCCTCCCTATTGTTTTATTTGAATCGGTACGATTTGTTTAGCACCGTTAGATCAAGATCGTGCGGACCAGATCCAATGACTTATCCAGCTCAACACTGAGTCAGCATGCCTAGTCAGCGCCACGTCGGATCCAGTCAGCGCCCAGTCAACCGATCAGGCACTTTTGCAGAAAAGCCCCTGTTTATTAAAACTATCATATCTTTTTCTCCGTTTATCCAAATTCAAATATTTTTATATATTTGGAAAGCCCTTGACATGTAGAATATTTTAGATCTGTTAGATTTCAAATTTGACTTAGTTTAAAATATTCAAATTTCAAATGGTGAATTTGAGTATTTTTGTCATAACTTTAAATCTGTAAATTCAACAATTGCAAATAAAATTGTTTTAGAAACTTTAGAATATTTGTAGTGTGATGCCTCTGTTATAAAATATTTTTGAGTAATATTTGAATGAATTCATAGTAATCTATTTAAATTGAAGAGTTTGAATATTTTCAACATAACTTTTAATATAAACATGATTCTTGTATAAATCCAATTGCTATAAAACTTATTTAAATCCCCTCTGTCTATTAAACACTATTTATAAAGTTTTCTTATAAAAAAAATTAATCATAGAAAACTTTAATCTTATAATTATTCCTTTTATTATATTTTGCAAAATTAGAAACTAATTAAATTGCAATGATAACTTATTGCATACTTTATAAATATTACAAAAATTAGTATTATGTTTGTTGTGATTTAAAATTTCATTTCATGCATATCATATTTCAGTTTGTAATTATATTTCCCATAAGAAAACTCCTCCCCCATTTTCTCTAAGTTAGGATTATTTTCAAACTTAGTATTTTGGTGAAAGTGCTATGCACTGGACACTTAGGAAACTTCAACATGGAGCTAGAAGGCCAATGAAGGACTTAGCCAAAACAAGACTTCATAAATATCTTCAAGGATAGAAGCACTTAGAAGAAAAATCAAGAAGAAGTTCATGAAGACTAACCGACAAATATTTTCTAAGTCTTGCTCTCTCTTTCTTTCTTTTCTCCCTCCTTCTTCTGTTTGACTTCATGATGACTAAGTAAATCCAAGACCAGCCTCGAGGATACAAGAACCACCAAGTCTGAATATTTATCAAGTCTATCGAAACTTCAAACAAGACATCATCAAGGAGAATATTACAAGTCTGGAGATGAAGCCTGGAGGACAACTACATCTTTCTTCTATCTTTTCCCTCTTTTCTAATCTTGTCTTTCACATTTGACATAAACAATTTTTGATCATGATATTATCGTCTTGAAATTTGTTGGATCCTAGTGGCATAGTGAGATGAAGCGGCCTGGAAACAAACCTTACATGTCCACGAACATGAGACCTGTTCCACAATTTAAGTGGCTGGCCGGGTGTCTGTCTCTCTCACTATAGTTAATGTCCAATTTACAAAGAGTTGATAATAATTGTTGATCATCTTGAAGAAATGACATACTATTTACTCTAAATATTTGTACACATCGAGACTAAGCCGTTAGAGGGCTTATTCAAGATGATATAAAACAAAATATTTTATTCAACTTATGACCTTAGTCCTTAGTCATTTTTGACCAACACATTTCCTTGCATTAACTTACAAGGAATTTCATGCATGACATGTTTTCCTTGGAAGTTTATAAAACTTGTTTGTTCACTAGATATGAACATGTAGGTTTGATGATTGTTGTTTGTTGATTGTTGAATTGTTGTTTGCTTATATTGTTTAGATTAAACGGAGAGCAAACGTTCGTTGTTGAAAGAGTTTGTGAACAACGACAACACTCAAAGGCAAGTGGCACACCTCATAAACTTCCTACTATTTCCTATATGCATTACTAGTGTATTTTTATATGCATGTGTAGGATAGTATTGCTATGCTAAACCTGTGTAGAATTCCCTTACTCTTGTGTCTAGGTTCCTATATCATACTTAGCAGAAATTTTGATGCTATGCAGTTGATGAAAAGTTTTACAAAATATTAAGTGACTACTCAGGGCTGTGCTCATGGTTGTCGTCGCCTAGGATGAATGTCTATTCTACTTAGGGCCATGAGCATGGTGATTTTCACCTGAGAGTGCACATCCACTAAATTAATAAACCTCCTGGGTGGATTGGTTGTATGGTGGCGAAGTTGAGTGGCTACTCAGGTCCATGTCTATGGTTCCTGGAGTATGTGCACTTGTGGATGGCCACCCAGGGAACAGAGGAATCTGAAGAACTCCGAGTGACGATTGCTTCCAGTGCAGCCATTGCCATATGGGCTCTGGCTTGATCAATTATGTTGCGTGGACTCTCTCCGGCTTGACAAGCAGATGTAGGGGGATGTTAGGTGGAACGGGTCAAGCCAGAGTGGGAGGGAAAGTGCTTCTGAAAGATCTCGTCTCATTTTCTCCTTTCCTTATCACAAATGGTGTGTAAAGGATAATCTGGGTTGAGTCGATACAATGGTGAACGTGCACAACCTCTGCAGAGTGTAAAACTAAGTACTTAGCCATGTCCCCGGTACGGACAATTTGAGCAGCTGATCACGGACGTCAACGGAGGATTCCACCATTCCAACTTCAGAAATAAAACTTGATGGGTGAACAAGGGAAGATGAGATTTATGGTTTTCATGCCATACTTGTCTTGATTTGAAGAAAGTGTTTTCCATAGAGATAGGAAAAATTGGCTTTATGCAAAATAGCCTTGAACTCCACCAGCCAAATATGCATATAGGCTATAGAGTTATTCCATTAAGTGTCCACCATAGTGTCACTTGCCAGACTCCATTTTTAATGGAATCTGACCCACGTTGTTGCAATATTTTTCTTATTGCAGATTGTTCAGATGATGAGTGAGGTTTCGTTTATAGGTTTCGAGTCTACAACCAACATGTTTTTCGCCTGTGGCAGCATGAAAGTGATAGAGACTCACTGCTATTGTATTTCCGCTGTGTACTTTTCAATGCTAGCTTTATGCTATGCAACTTGTATCGAATATTTTGTAATTCTGGATCATCGATGTAATAAAATTGACGCTTTGTTGTGATATTACATCGTAAACCGTGTGTGCAAATGAATCGACCAGGGATTTGCACTATACACATGTATCTGCCTTATTTAAGGTGCAGGTACATTACAGATGGTATCAGAGCACTATGTTGCCTGTAGGTTCGAAACCCTAGGTTTGGATAGAAATAGGATTTGACCATAGGATTCAAAATCTATTTTATTCGGTTTTCTGAAAACAGAACTTTTTATTTTGTCCTCCTCATACTTTCATCTACTATCAACCTTCTGAAAACATCTTATCTTTTTCTAGATGATCATGTTCTTATAGTCTAAGTCTGATTCGGCTGCTTCATATGGAAAAGCTACGGTGCAATATGAAGTTCTACATACATGGAAGACCACTGAAGAACCAGGATTCGACCAACACTTCGAAGATATCCAAGAAAGTTGAACAAGAACTTGAAGCACTCAAGAAAAGGATAGATTAGACCACCTACCTATTAGAATAACAAGATCCGTTGATGTATTGACCTATCAAATTGTGGTATGGCAGAACTATCAATTTTGTCTCTCCATGACAATGGTGTGTTTCGTTCGACAAACGAGTAGTTCGACTCTCAAAAGAAATTGGAAAATTTTCACGTATCTGGTTGCTTGTGTTTGAACCTTGTTGCTTGATGCTTGTTAGATGTCGTTTGTAATGATTTGTATTGATCTTCTTATATAAGTTAGAACATTTTGAGTATCAACAAAACTTTCCTTTTAAGGGTGGTAGCCACCTAGAAAATTTAAACTCAGTCGCTTAAACCCAGAGATCCCAAACCATCTCTCATTCCGGCCTCCCCAAATAAGAAAATTCATCCCCGACTAGTTTCCCGCTTCCATGTCGGAAAATTTCATTTCTTGAAACCTCTCGAGTTATCATAATCTTTCCAAGCAGTTGCTTTTCTTTCTAGCCTCTCCGAATCTCGGGGACGAGATTCCTTTTAAGGGTGGTAGTCTGTAACATCCCAACATTTTATAATGTTTGAAAATCACTAAAATTTAAAACTTTTGTTTTCGATTAAAATAAAAACTTAAATGCATAAGAAAACCAACTATAAAAGACTTCAATCATATTGAAAAAGTTTATTAATTTAAATATCTCAGTTTATTATTATTTTCAAAGTTGTTTCAAGTTAAACATTTTATTATCCATTGTATTTCTTAAAACCTCAATATCTAATTTGACAAATGTTTTACAAACTTCAAACCATTTTATTGTAATAGTTTCTTTATAAGTATTTGTTTTCAACCACATAACCATAGCTATTCATAAATTAAAATAATATTTACAAGTGTTCTTTGAAACTAATTAAACATAATAAATTTTGTCATATGGTTTCATTCTTTTAACTAAGTTCAAAATATAGTTTGGAAATTATAAGCCTATGGTTTATAACTTTAAAACTTCATAGATTAAAATTAATGAATTATCCAAATAAACATTTCATTTGCTTAAATGAATGTCATTTATTTTCAAAGCATGAAATGATTAATATAATCTAAATAAGAAATAAATTAAAACTAAAATCTTTTCCAAAGTTGTTATGAAGTTCCAATTGAATTATCTTAATATAAAATGTAATGGTGCACAAAACATTTAGAATTAAAAATGGAATTTATTATATTTCCCATTTCCTTAAAAATATTTATATTCTACTAGTATACCAGGAATAAAAGTGAATGGTTACAAAAAAATGAGTTTAAATAGCTTAATATCAACTATATAAGAATGTGGTAATTTCATAAATTTAATTTAACCCCAAATGAAACTATTAAATTAATATTTTGAAAATTGACCTAAATGGGCAAATTCACATTTTATGAATAATTCAAAATAATTAATTTTAAAAAGTTTTCAAAACATGCCCACTAATGTTTTAAAACATAGATATGAATTTTTCAAATTTTTAGAAATTTGTTTGACCTCATTTGGAGTTATAAATCAAAAGTTATAAAGAAAATAAATAAAACAGAAAAGAAAAAGAAAATAACCTGACAGCGGGACCCACCTGTCAGCCCGAGTCGTCTTCAACCTCCGCCCAAATCGCGCCCGAGAAATCCACCGGCGATCCCCTTCCAAATTCGAGCCGTGATCAACGCGAGCGTTCCCTCCTCTGCCCCCTACAAATACCCTAGCTCCTCCTCTTCGTTTTCCCCCAAAAACCCTAGCCCAATCGCCGTCGGGCTGTTCGAGTTGAAGCCGCCACCGTCCGCCATTACCGCCGATGAACTCCTCTATTCCCGGTGAGTACCGAACCTCCCGACCTCTCCGTTCACTTCCTCTCGCTTTGCCTTCTCCGTGCGCATCTGCGTGACCCCTCTGTTCTTCTCTCAACGCACCAGGGCGTCGTGTTCTTCCCCGCCCAAAGCAGGTCGCCGCGGTCCCCGAGTCCGGCGAGCGATACAAGGAGGAGAGGGACACGCCGGAGCTTCCTACTGCGCCATCGAGACCACCGCGACCTCCTCTTCGTTTTGGTAAGACTCGTTCGTCCCGGGGAACCGTGTAACGTAAGGAACGCTGTGACCCCACCGCGGGCGCAACTCCGGCAAGGTCTCCGGTGACCTAGCGCCGCCCGCGTTTGGTCGTTAGATCTGGACCGTTGGATCTTGATCCAACGGCTCCTCCCTATTGTTTTATTTGAATCGGTACGATTTGTTTAGCACCGTTAGATCAAGATCGTGCGGACCAGATCCAATGACTTATCCAGCTCAACACTGAGTCAGCATGCCTAGTCAGCGCCACGTCGGATCCAGTCAGCGCCCAGTCAACAGATCAGGCACTTTTGCAGAAAAGCCCCTGTTTATTCAAACTATCATATCTTTTTCTCCGTTTATCCAAATTCAAATATTTTTATATATTTGGAAATCCCTTGACATGTAGAATATTTTAGATCTGTTAGATTTCAAATTTGACTTAGTTTAAAATATTCAAATTTCAAATGGTGAATTTGAGTATTTTTGTCATAACATTAAATCTGTAAATTCAACAATTGTAAATAAAATTGTTTTAGAAACTTTAGAATATTTGTAGTGTGATGCCTCTGTTATAAAATATTTTTGAGTAATATTTGAATGAATTCATAGTAATCTATTTAAATTGAAGAGTTTGAATATTTTCAACATAACTTTTAATATAAACATGATTCTTGAATAAATCCAATTGCTATAAAACTTATTTAAATCCCCTCTGTCTATTAAACACTATTTATAAAGTTTTGTTATAAAAAAAATTTAATCATAGAAAACTTTAATCTTATAATTATTCCTTTTATTATATTTTGCAAAAATAGAAACTAATTAAATTGCAATTATAACTTATTGCATACTTTATAAATATCACAAAAATTAGTATTATGTCTGTTGTGATTTAAAATTTCATTTCATGCATATCATATTTCAGTTTGTAATTATATTTCCCATAAGAAAACTCCTCCCCCATTTTCTCTAAGTTAGGATTATTTTCAAACTTAGTATTTTGGTGAAAGTGCTATGCACTGGACACTTAGGAAATTTCAACATGGAGCTAGAAGGCCAATGAAGGACTTAGCCAAAACAAGACTTCATAAATATCTTCAAGGATAGAAGCACTTAGAAGAAAAATCAAGAAGAAGTTCATGAAGACTAACCGACAAATATTTTCTAAGTCTTGCTCCCTCTTTCTTTCTTTTCTCCCTCCTTCTTATGTTAGACTTCATGATGACTAAGTAAATCCAAGACCAGCCTCGAGGATACAAGAACCACCAAGTCTGAAGATTTATCAAGTCTACCGAAACTTCAAACAAGACATCATCAAGGAGAATATTACAAGTCTGGAGATGAAGCCTGGAGGACAACTACATCTTTCTTCTATCTTTTCCCTCTTTTCTAATCTTGTCTTTCACATTTGACATAAACAATTTTTGATCATGATATTATCGTCTTGAAATTTGTTGGATCCTAGCGGCATAGTGAGATGAAGCGGCCTGGAAACAAACCTTACATGTCCACGAACATGAGACCTGTTCCACAATTTAAGTGGCTGGCCGGGTGTTTGTCTCTCTCAATATAGTGAATGTCCAATTTGCAAAGAGTTGATAATAATTGTTGATCATCTTGAAGAAATGACATAGTATTTACTCTAAATATTTGTACACATCGAGACTAAGCCGTTAGAGGGCTTATTCAAGATGATATAAAACAAAATATTTTATTCAACTTATGACCTTAGTCCTTAGTCTTTTTTTACCAACACATTTCCTTGCATTAACTTACAAGGAATTTCATGCATGACATGTTTTCCTTAGAAGTTTATAAAACTTGTTTGTTCACTAGATATGAACATGTAGGTTTGATGATTGTTGTTTGTTGATTGTTGAATTGTTGTTTGCTTATATTGTTTATATTAAACGGAGAGCAAACGTTCGTTGTTGAAAAGAGTTTGTGAACAACGACAACACTCAAAGGCAAGTGGCACACCTCATAAACTTCCTACTATTTCCTATATGCATTACTAGTGTATTTTTATATGCATGTGTAGGATAGTTTTGCTATGCTAAACCTGTGTAGAATTCCCTTACTCCTATGTCTAGGTTCCTATATCATACTTAGCAGAAATTTCGATGCTATGTAGTTGATGAAAAGTTTTACAAAATATTAAGTGACTACTCAGGGCTGTGCTCATTGTTGTCGTCGCCTAGGATGAATGTCTATTCTACTTAGGGCCGTGAGTATGGTGATTTTCACCTGAGAGTGCACATCCACTAAATTAATAAACCTCCTGGGTGGATTGGTTGTATGGTGGCGAAGTTGAGTGGCTACTCAGGTCCATGTCTATGGTTCCTGGAGTATGTGCACTTGTGGATGGCCACCAAGGGAACGGAGGAATCTGAAAAACTCTGAGTGACGATTGCTTCCAGTGCAGCCATTGCCATATGGGCTCTGGCTTGATCAATTATGTTGCATGGACTCTCTCCGGCTTGACAAGCAGATGTAGGGGGGTGTTAGGTGGAACGGGTCAAGCCAGAGTGGGAGGGAAAGTGCTTCTGAAAGATCTCGTCTCATTTTCTCCTTTCCTTATCACAAATGGTGTGTAAAGGATAATCTGGGTTGAATGGGTACAATGGTGAACGTGCACAACCACTGCAGAGTGTAAAACTAAGTACTTAGCCGTGTCCCCGGTACGGACAATTTGAGCAGCTGGTCACGGACGTCAACGGAGGATTCCACCATTCCAACTTTAGAAATAAAACTTGATGTGTGAACAAGGGAAGATGAGATTTATGGTTTTCATGCCATACTTGTCTTGATTTGAAGAAAGTGTTTTCCAAAGAGATAGGAAAAATTGGCTTTATGCAAAATAGCCTTGAACTCCACCAGCCAAATATGCATATAGGCTATAGAGTTATTCCATAAAGTGTCCACCATAGTGTCACTTGCCAGACTCCATTTTTAATGGAATCTGACCCACGTTGTTGCAATATTTTTCTTATTGCAGATTGTTCAGATGACGAGTGAGGTTTCGTTTATAGGTTTCGAGTCTACAACCAACATGTTTTTCGCCTGTGGCAGCATGAAAGTGATAGAGACTCACTGCTATTGTATTTCTGCTGTGTACTTTTCAATGCTAGATTTATGCTATGCAACTTGTATCGAATATTTTGTAATTCTGGATCATCGATGTAATAAAATTGACGCTTTGTTGTGATATTACATCGTAAACTGTGTGTGCAAATGAATCGACCAGGGATTTTCCCTATACACAGGTATCTGCCTTATTTAAGGTGCAGGTACATTACAGGACCAGTGATGACCATGACCTTGAAATGTGAGACGGAGTTTCCAGGAGCACTTAAGGATAACATGAAAAGCTTGGGTTTTGAAGGAGAAGCAGTATACAAAGGTTTTCCTTTCATGGATGAAGGCCAAGGGTACTGGTGGGTGCAAGTCCATCTATACAGGAGCAAAGAAGGTGACCACAAGGCTGAGGGTGACTGCATATTCACCAACCCAATACTACACACATCATTCTTTGATTCAGCAAGGAATGCATCATGGAGAGCCATCGAGTACCTTGCAGAAAGACTTCGTTTTAGACTTCACAACACCCAGAAGCATCTGGAAGAACTCAAGGAAGTAGAAGAGGAACTCCAGGGACTCAAGAAAAGGATAGATTAGACCACCTACCCATTAGAATAACGAGATCAGATGATGTATTGACCTATAAAATTGTTATATGGCAGTACTATCAATTTTGTCTTTCCATGACATTGGTGTGTTTCGTTCGGTAAACGATTAGTTCGGTTTTTTTTTCAAAAGAAGTTTGAAGTTTTGTTACGTATGTATTTGCTTGCGTTTGAACCATGTTGATTGATTTTGTTAGAGACTGGTTGCCTTGTTCTGAATTATTGAATTAGAATCCCTCCATAGTACCTATAATTCAACTCATTTATTTTCTAAACCAAATAGATGTCTCACCCCAATACCAACACCAATGATTTGCACACAACAATGCGACTACTATTAGAGAACCAGAGTCAGTTCTGGAATTTGATCAATGACCACCTGCCTAAGATTGATCAAAACCATAGTGAGTATCAAGAGGGTCTTATCACCAAACCGAAGGCATGCAAAACTTGTGGAGAACTAGGACATACGTCCAAAGAATGTCCTGATGAGTGGCCTCATGGTGATACAGGACGTGTAGTTAAAGGATACCCCACAACTCAGGTTACTTGCTATTTGTGTAAAGGAACAAATCATGTCCCAATACAATGTCAACTCTACCCCATGGTGCAAGAAGTCAGTCAGCAAGCCAAACAGGGAATGCAACAAAATCTCATGAAGTATGTGGAAGTACAAGAAAACAAGGAGGAAAACAAAAGAGATACTAGCCATATAACATGTTTTACCTGTGGAGAACAAGGACATTTGTGACGCCCGAAAATCGGTACTATGTAGATTTAAGCGCTCCCGCCGAAATCCGCATAATAACGATTTTTGGTCGCCCACCAGACATAATGTGCACGCCGAAACATGCGCATTATGAGGGTGGAATTGTGATAACATTACAACAGTTCCGATACATACACAAATACAACAAAGATATAATTACAACAACGACTCGAACGAGTCAAGATAGAAATGATACAATACAAAGATTCAAATGACAGCGGAAGCAAAATAGTATCCGACTACGGATAAGATGCAATTTGGACTAAGAGTCCTGAAGATAAGCGATGGCGCCATATCCCTGCCCAGCCAAGCCGGAGGGATTCCAAAGCTAACGTCGTCAGACTTCAAACCTGTTAACTGCACATAAAGCACAGCCCAAAAGAGGGTCAGGGCACTCCCTGGCAAGCAAAACCGACTTGCCTACTTTCTACACCATCTCCCAAAATAGAGGGGAGGTGGACTTAGCGGCGGCAACACTAGCAACCTAAAGAGACGCGCTAAATCTTTCTTCTAATTAGAGAGAGATAAGAGAGCGTATAAGTAGCCATCTACAACTAACACCAGTCATAACCCATTCTCGAATCAACCCCCTCAACTGAGTACGAGGAAGCAATCCAGGAAACTCACACGTTAACAATTTTAGTTACCATTTAGGGTGTAAGTCATTCTATATTTACTAGTCAAATTAATTAACAATGATTAGGTGTAAGTTGTCTAGATCTTGTTAGCCAGCATCATCACCAAGTCGTCCATAACCGTGGACACGGCTCATCGATAAGATTATACCCTGCAGGGGTGCACTACTGGACCCATACTCGCATGATCAACCCAGTCAAAAACATTAGGGACTTTCAACCCAACTCTTTTCCTTCATCGCAACAAGTCTAGGAGCCACGGGAGCTATGTTGGTCCCGGCCAAAAGGGTGCGGACTCCCACAGGGCACACCCCTCCGCACCAACAGGCCGCGCCCTATATGCATATAACAAGGCACACCGCCAAAGTAAAATACTACACTAGTATTGACGCATATGAGACAAATGGAAAACCTGAACTAGGTGCAGCTCCCGGACAAGTTGAAGTTCCAGTGAAAGTCGAGGGGGGCTCCATTGGGCCACCCACAAGTGGTTAGTGCGTTCAAATTGGATCTGAGGAAAAAATCTCAGTTCCTAGGTCGACACTTAGCAGAACAAAGCACCTCGCAAGGCCTTCCGCCTGGTGCCTTATCCAACATTTTATTAAGGTAGAATAATTTTTCAAGCTAAGCATATAAAATAAAAGACCAACTGACGACTCGCACAACCAATTCTAAGCATGCACTACGACTCGCAAGGCTAACAGATAAACATACAACATGTGATGGGATGTGGGGATAAAGCTGTATGGGCTGCAGGATAAACATGTGATGGGATCGCGATTCAAGAATCGAATACTAGGGTAGCAGAGATCAACGGCAGGAATGAAAGACAATGTATAGATAAACAAGCAAACTTTGCTTGCCTGGAATCCCGCATGGAAGAAGATCTTGTCGTTGCTCACACATCTCAACGTCTTATCCGCGAAGAAGTAACAAACACTGGAAAGCGCAAAAGGTGCATTTTACAACTACGGTAAAATATCCAGCCTGATCATGCGAGAATGATGCATGACATGGCAAGATGCAAAACAATGCAGGTGATCCAAATTAAGCGGAAAAAGCAATTCCGACAATTAATATTTAAGTGCAAGTTATTTATCTACTCAACAATATTAAATGTTGGTTAACATGGTAATACATGGCATGGTGATCTAATTAAATTAAATGGAATAGGGCATTATATATTTATTACCGCTAACATTCCATATTTAATTATTTAGTTGCAATTAACAAATTACAGTAAGCAATTAAAATAACAGATGCAAAATCGCATACCAATGGCATATTAATATTTATTGCATTTTTATGATAAATAAACATCTAAAGATTATTTTATTTGGAGTTATAGAATTAAAGTTATTGCATATATACTGTTAGGGGTGTTTCTGCAATTAACCAGGGACTTATCCGTGATGGGAAAAATAACTGGAAGGACTTCTGTGCAATTCCTGGGAACCAGGGGGCTCAGTGCAATTGCGCAGCGCCCCTGGAGTTTTTTTCTCACCAGAGCAGAGCACACCCAGGGGACTACCAGGCGGGCCAAGGTGCCACGAGGGCGGGTGCGCGATGTGCTGACCCCCGCGGTCACTGACCCGCGGGGTCCACCTGTCGGTGACGCTACGAAAACAAAAAGAGGGCTTTTTCCACTGCCCGATGGAGACTCGAGCTCGCGAGCGCAGGCGAGCGGCGCACGGTGCTGTTAGCCAGTAAGGCGGGTTCGTGTTAGTGATAGGATTAGTGTAGGTTTCCTTTTAAGCAGCTAAACGCGCTCGGTTTTGTTTCTGACGAAACTGACGGGGCCAAAACAGTGCGGCGCGGCGGCAAGAATCGGACGCCGGCGACCATAGTAGGGCGGTGAGGCGCGTGCGTGCGTGTGGCGTGGGTGCGGGAAGGTGCGCCTTTTCGTTCCCGTGCTTGACAGTGAAGGGGAAGCGCGGAGTGCTCGTCCCCGTGGTCGACACCGTGCGGTGCGGCGCGGCCGTGGCGTTGCCGGTGGCTGCGTCGTCCAAATTGAGCCGTCCAGAGCAACAATCCGAGGAGGAAGGACGGGGAACGGGCGCGTCTCACCTCGGGGACGGTTATGGCGAGAGGAGGGAGGTCGTGGTGGCCGGACATCGAGCGTACGTTGCTCGGAGAGGCGTCGGTGTCCGCGGCGGCCGGCGTCGGGGAAACAGGGGCTGCGGCGTTTCCCGGGTTCGGCTGCTCGGCGTCAAGGAAGGAGGACTCAAAGGCAAAGCCGCTGGCGTGAGGAAGAGGTAGGAGGAGGCCAGAGATCCCCGGGGCCCGAGCTCGGGCTCCTCTCGGTCATGGCGTTGGCGGTGGCGTGTAGGGGCGAGCGGCGGCGGGGAGAACTTCTAGGGTTAGGGTTCTGGGGGAGGCGCGGCTCGGCTAAGTAGGAGGGGAAAAGGGGAGCAGGGAGCAAGAGCACATGGTGGGGGAGGGCTCGCTCGCTTTCTCTCTGCAACTATGTTGACTGTACGGGGAAGAAGGGGCGACCTGGGCTGGAGGTGGGCTTGGAGGAGAAGGGAGATGGGACAGAAGGATGGGCTTCGGCCAGGGAGGTTTTTTTTTCTTCTCTGAAATTTTATTTCTTTTGTTTATTCTTTTATGTTTTATGTTTTTAAAACAAAATAGAAAAAGAAAAGATGTATAGACTTTTGGAAATTATTTATAGTTTCCAAAAATACACAATTTGATATTTTAGTTTGATTATTTGAAAAGAATTTAAATATCACATTTAAATTAATTTGATTTGCAATTGAAATTAAAAGTGGAAAATAATTTGAAAGGTGTGATTCAAATTTAAATACAATAAAATAAATGAAGTGAAAATTGCATGATGATATGATGACATGATGATGCAAAGAAAGAAAAACAAGAAAAAAAACTAATTAGGGATAAATCCCGGGGCGTTACAACATTATTCATGGGACTGCAAAGAGAAAAGGATTGGTCAGGATACTGAACAACATCTTTATCAAAATGAGATTGTGGATCATACTAAGGTGAAAAATGAAATAAGAGTAAGGTCACTTCCAAGGACATCCAAACGTACCTCCAAGTGCTGCTACAAGTGTGAAGGAGATCACCTAGCTCAAAACTGTCACATCAAACGAGACTGGACTTCGTCAATTGAGATACAGAATAGTAAACAAGATTTGGAAGAACTTTTAGCCTGGAAACATCTAAGAAGAAGAAGAACTTAAGCGACGTAATTTGCTTCAAATGTAAGGACAAGGGACATTATGCTGATAAGTGCCCAGAAAAGATGAAGGAGAACTGCCTTATCCGCTCGAACAAGAAAATCATCAGTCCCGTGACATGCCCCAGAAGCGAAGTAACAGGGCACTATGTCAGTGGCAGCACTGAGTGGAAGAATGATAAAGCTCTCCAAGGAGCGAATGGAAAATGTGAATGTTGTAACTTTCAGTATCACCTCAAACCATTGTATTTTGAATACTAGTACACTCTTCATCAGAAAAAGTAAGCAAGATTAAACAGAGTTTTTAGACTGACCACAAAATTTTATTTTAAGGGTGGTAGCCAACCCGTTAATTCAAACCCAGATGCTTAAACCCAGAGATCCCAAACCATCTTTCTTCTAGCCTCCCCAATCAGAAAAAGCATTCCCTTCCAGTTTTCAAGTTTCCATGTCAGAAATTACATTTCTCAAAACCTCTCGCGCTATAAGAATCATTCCAAGCATTTGCTTTTCTTTCTAGCCTCTCCGAATCTCGGGGACGAGATTCATTTTAAGGGTGGTAGTCTGTAACATCCCAACATTTTATAATGTTTAAAAATCACTAAAATTTGAAACTTTTTTTATTAAATTAAAATATTAAAATGCATAAGAAAACCAACTTAAAAGACTTCAAACATATTGAAAAAGTTTAATATTTCAAATATCTCAATTTGTCATTATTTTTTTCAAAAGTTGTTCCAAGTTAAACATTATAATATCCATTGTATTTTCTTAAACCTCAATATATAATTTGACATATGAATTACCAACTCCAAACCTTTTTCAGGTAATAAAAAGTTTATTTTTAAGTATTTGATTTCAACCACTTAGCCATAGCTATTCATAAATTAAAATAATGTTTACAAGTATCCTTTTAATCGATTTAAAACATGATCTTTTTGTCAAATGGTTTTCATTCTTTACTTGAGTTCAAAAACATAGTTTTGGAAATTACAAATCTATAGTTTATAACTTTAAAGCTTCATAGATTTTAAATAATGAATTATCCAAATAGACATTTCATGAGCTTAAATGATTTTCATTAATTTTCAAAGCATAAATTGATTTTCAGAAATATATTCAATATAAGAAACGAAATAAACCTAAAATCTTTTCCAAAGGTATATTATGGAGTTGTCAAATAATTTATCATATTATAAAATTTAATGGTGCACAAAAATAATGGGAACTAAAAATGAATATTTTATATTTCCCTTTCATTTCAAAAATTAAGTTATGTTATTTAATATTGTACTAAAGACAAAAATGAGTTTAAATAAATTAATGTCAAACTTATCTAAGTGTTGTAAATTTTCTAAATCTAATTTCGCCACAATGAAATTTATTAAAAGCCTAAATTTCAAATTTTACATAAGGTGACCATTTTGCAATTAATCGATATTTCTAAAATATTATTTTTGAAGGTGTTTAAAACTTGCCTACTAATGTTTTAAAACAAAAATATTGTTTTTATTAATTTTAAAATCTTATTTGACCCTATTTGGAGTTTTAATTCAAAAGATATAAAGAAAATATAAAAACAGAAGTCAGAAAAGAAAACAAAACAAAAAAGAAGAAGAGGAGAAGAGCTATTGGGCCGAGCCCAACAACTCTCCCCGCGCACGAGCGACGCATACCAACCTAGCGCGCAGCCCAGCTTCCTCTCCCTCTCTCACTGACGTGTGGGGCCCACACGTCAGCATCTCCTTCAACCTCTCGCCGAAGACCACGGTTTCGGGCGATATTTCCTCGCTTTGATTTCGCGTCATTTAGTGCTTAATAGACACCCCGACCCTGCCCTATAAACCCCCACGATCTCCTCTCCCATTCCCCCAAGAAACCCTCGCCCGAGAGCCCCCGGGCTGCTCTAGTTCGTCCTCGGAGCTCAACCATTGACCCCGCCGTCTTCTGCTTATTCCGAACGTCGTTGTCATCCTAAACCAAAGCGAGCCACCGCCGTGCTCAACTCCAGCGAGGATTTGGAGGAGCAGCGGAGCACGCCGCAGCGGCCAAGCCCGCCTTCGAGACCACCTCGACCTCCTCTTCGATCTGGTACGACTCGTTCATCCAGGGGCACCGTGTAACGTGAAGAACGCCACGACGCCGCCGTTGGTATCGTCTCCGGCAAGGTCCTCCAGCGAGTAGCGCCGCCAGGCTTTGGTCAGCGCACCAGATCCGTCCGATTTGTTTTTAACGCCCGCGATTCGATTTTTAAATCCAACCGGTACGATTCATCTGTGGCCATCAGATTTGTATTTGATGATCCAGATCCAACCACTTATCCAGCTCAGCGTGTACAGTCAGTGCCAGCGTGGAAAATAAAATTTTGATTTAGTTTAAATTGGCAGATTTACAGAAAAGCCCCTGCATATCCAAATCTTCATAACTTTTTAACCACATATGCAAGTTTAACAAATTTTATTTATTTGGAAAGCCCTTTACATGTAGAATAATTTAGATTTGTTAGAATTCAAATTTGACTTAGTTTAAATTATTCAAATATCAAATTGTTGATTTGAGTATTTTTGCCATAACTTTAAATCTATAAATCCAAAAATTGCAAGTATAATTGTTTTTGAAACTTTGGAATAATTGTAATATGATGCCTCTGTTATAAAATATTTTGAGTAGTATTTGAATGATTTCATAGTTATATACATAAATTGAATAGTTTGAATAATTTTGACATAACTCTTGATAGAAAAATCGTTTTGAGTAAATCCAATTGCTATAAATTTAGTTAAATCCCCTCTGTCTATTAACACCATTTATAAAAATTGTGTTATGAAAATGTAATCACATAAAATTTAATCTATCTGATTTCCTTTTATTATTTTTTGCAAAAATAGAATTTATTGAAATTGTATTTATAGCCTCATGCATACTTTATAAATATCACAATAATTAGTATGATGTTTCTTATGCTTAAAAAAGTGGATTACATGCATAACATATTTTTATCATATAGATATTGTAGCACCCCAACTTTTATTAAAGTTGGAACACCTGTGTTATGTGCTAGTCCCTGGATCACTGCCAGCACCACAGTACAAAATATAAAGTATCATTGCATAAGTATTAAATTACTACAACGAGATCCAAAAATAATAGCCAATATGGCTTTATTACAAATTGCATAGCCATGAAGGCTAGCTAAAGTTCAAAGTTCACAGCGAAAGCAAAATAACATTGAGCCTCATCTTCAAGCATGCGCCACAGGCAGTCATGTTGGGTGTAGACTCGAGCCAATCATTCAGCATCACAATTTCCTGCACATTGGAATATGCATCCTCCGAAGGAGGTCAATACAATGATGTATTGGCAAGTGACTATGGTGGATAAATATACTGGCAAGTCTAACATCTATATGCATATTTGGCTTGGTGGGGTTGAAGGCTATTTGCAGAAAGCAAGTTTTCTCCTATCATTTTGTAAAACACTTTTATTTCTCGAAGACTTGGCACCGAGGGACAAAGCCCAAGTGCACCAACAATTCTTTCCTTAGTCAAATTTTACTTTATGAAAACAGTGTTGAGATTCTTCTGCCCATCCTTGTCCAGTTGCTCGAAGTAGTCCATATCCGGGGACACGGCTGAGAACTCAGATTGTCGACTCTGCAGAGGTTGTGCACTTTCACCTTTAGACTCAATTTGTCCGGGAAATCCTATACACGCGGAGTGTATTATGGAAAGGAGAGAATTGAGACAAGAACTTTCAGAAGAAGAATGCAACCATACTAGCAAGACCCGTTCCACCTATCATCTCTACATCTGCTTGTCAAGCTGACAGGTTGCACTCTCACAACTTAATCGTTCTAGACAGAGCCCATTGTCAAAAGGCTGCACGGGAAGCTTCTAAACTTGGAGGGACTTGGTAATCTCTTCGTTCCTGGGTGGCCATCCACAAGTGTACTTCTGGGTAACAACCACCATACTCATGGCCCTAAGTAGAATAGACATTCATCCTAGGCGAAGACAACCACAAGCATAGTCCCAAAAGCCACTCAACATAAACCATATCAACCAATTCCACGCAGATGTGTATTTTAGAATTTTAACACTTAGAAACATTTCCATAACATGGCAACATTTTTATAGCATGGCTAAGCAACTAATAAAATCTTTTCATGGCTGCTTAGGGAAAAAGGGTGGCTACACACTACTAGGATATTTGTAAAATACCAACTAACTTAGCATTATAAAATAAATCAAAATCCCTATCATGCACACTACTCAAAACATACTACTTATGCATATAGAAAATATGGGATATTGTATGAATGTCACTTGCCTTGGTAACAGGAGGAACAAGCACAACAAGAATAACAATCACAAGCAAGTCCTTCCTCTTCTTCACAATCTAGCACAAACAATGAATAACATAAATACCAACACCATATCATCACAACACTAAACATAATCATGTATGCATGCATGATATGCTATGATGATAAGACACACTTATTAATAATTCTTATTTTCTGTCATTAATAAATGAATATAATGTTTAGGTATTTCTTATTTTATTTATCAATTAAATAATTTAAAATAATATAGTAAAACTTTGATTTCTATAATTACAACTTTTATTGTTTTTATGGCATCTTCAATTTGGACATTTATTAATATTGCTGGACAGAGGGAAATTATACAATCTTAAAACAATTACATTTATTTCTAAATCATTTTTATTATTTAAGTTATTATTTTAATGGCCGAAATACTCCTCTGATAATTATACAAATTATAATTTGTCAAAGGGAAAAACAAATGATGTAGAATTAAACTAAATGAGCAGAGCTTTCCAATGGCATAAAGTTTATTAAATTTGGACTTACAGATCAAAAGTTATGAATTTTGCAAGTTTTATCTATTTTCTGTTTTATTTATAAAATTTCCTGCGAAAAAGAAATTAACAGGGCTACGTGGCGCGATCCTATTGGTCGGTTCCGCTTCGGCGCGGATCGGCTGCGAGAGCCGTCCGATCTAAATTAAAATGGACGCGCGAGATCTAATCGATCTAGATCCATTGGATCTAGATCTAACGGTCCACGATCCATTGACCAAAAACGGGCGGCGTTTGCTCCCGAGGCGTGCTACGATGCTAGGAGGAAACGGAGCCATGGACGGCGTTTGCTCCCGAGGCGTGCTACGATGCTAGGAGGAAACGGAGCTCACCAGGAGATGCGCGACGTCGTGGAGAGGGCGATGGCGCGGTGGTGATGACCGGAGCGTCATCGTCTTCCCGGAAGAGCTCGCCGGAGTTGCGCACGGCGTTGGTTCCTCTCGGTCGTGGACGGAGGCGGGGTTTCGCTGCAAAAACACACGCTCCACCATGTCAACTCGATGCGCATGGCTCACAGGGAGCGAAGGGAGGTGGAAAGGAGGTCCAAGGTGGCCGAAGTTGCTCGGGCGGCGGAGTTCTTACCAACGGCGACTGCGGGATTGCACGAGCTCGTGCGGGCAGCCTATGGGCTCTCGGGAGGTGAGGTTTGGGTTAATCGGACGAGAGCGAGGAGGGCTATTAGTAGGGGGAAACGGCGAGGTAAATGGAGTAGTAAATCGCCGCATTCAAACAAAATGAAATCGGGCGTTTTCGGTCGGGACGGGGGCGTGATTTGGGGACGAACGGCTCCGCGGGAGAGATGACAGGTGGGTCCCACCTGTCAGCGACTGCGAGCGAGCGCGCGGGGCGCTGGGCCGCTGGCGGGCTGCTCGGCTACGCGCGCGACAGATAGCTACGGGCCACGGCCCATTCGACTCAGAAATTCAATTATTTTTATTTAAAACCCTTTTCTGTTTTTAAATACTGATTTCAAATATGATTTTTAAACCTATTCAAAACATTTCAGAAAAATTCATAAAAATATGTTTTGGAAAGGTTATTGAAAATGGAACTTTTTAACATTATTCTTTCCCATACATAAATTGGTAAATTTTATTTATTAAAGGAGTTTTAAATAAACACTTTATGGAATTTGTAGATTATTTATATTTATAATTTGAAGTTTTATTTAATATTTTTGTGATGTATTCTTATGCTCAATGATGCATGATGCTTGAATGCAAGTTTTAAATTTTTGCAAAATTTGGGATGTTACAGACTAACCCCCTTAAGAGGAAGCTCGCCCTCGAGCTTCGGAAGGATCGGCAAATAGGTGTGGATGGTCTTCTCGGAGGTCGTCCTCTCGTTCCCAGGTGGCTTGTTCCTCAGTGTGATGGTTCCATTGGACTTTAAAGAACTTGATGGTTTTGGTACGGGTGACTCTTTCTGCGGTCTGCAATATTTTGATGGGTTTCTCCTCGTAGGTCAAGTCACCTCCAATTGTACTTCTTCGAGGGGTACAGTATCCTTTAAAGGAACTCCCATCATTTCGGGGTGACATTTCTTCAGTTGACTGACATGGAAGACATTATGAACCGCAGATAGAGCTTCTGGTAGTTCTAACTCATATGCCACCTCACCCTTACAAGACAGAATTTTAAAAGGTCAAATAAACCGAGGTGCTAATTTTCCTTTAATTCCAAACCTCTTCACACCCCTGAGTGGCGACACTCTAAGATAGGTTCTATCACCCACCTCGTAGGCGACTTCCCTACGTTTAGAATCCGCATAGCTTTTCTGGCGGGACTGTGCTACCTTCAATATATCTTTAATTAATCTGACTTTCTCTTCAGCCTCTTGGATTATATCAGGTCCAAAGAAACTTTGTTCTCCTACACCACTCCACAACAATGGGGTTGTGCATTTCTTCCCATATAAGGCCTCAAATGGTGCCATCTCGATGCTAGCTTGATAACTGTTATTGTAAGAGAACTCGGCATAGGGTAGGTTGTCATCCCAACTAGACCCATAATCCAGCGCACAAGCTCTTAACATATCTTCTAAAATCTGGTTTACTCTTTCGGTCTGACCATCCGTTTGCGGGTGAAATGCTGTACTGAACTCCAGTCTAGTTCCTAGTGACTCATGCAACTGCTACCAAAAATGGGACGTGAACTGCGTCCCTCTATCGGACACGATACTCTTGGGGACGCCGTGTAAGCATACAATCCTCTTCATGTAAATATCAGCTAGCTTTGCGCTGGTATAGGTGGTCTTCACGGGTATAAAGTGAGCTATTTTGGTTAAACGACAAACAATAACCCAAATAGAATCATACCCTGATTTGGTCCTTGGTAACCCGGTGATGAAATCCATCCCAATAGAATCCCACTTCCAGTCTGGTACCTTCAGAGGTTGCAAAAGTCCTGCTGGTTTCTGATGCTCGGCCTTTACTCGACTGCATACATCGCACTTAGCTATATATTCTTCTATTTCTCTTTTCAGATTGTTCCACCAAAATCTCTCCTTCACATCCATATACATTTTTGGTATTTCCTGGATGAATGGAGTAAGGTGTTTCATGGGCTTCTTGCAGAATTATCTTCCTGAGACTAGGATCATTTGCTACACATACACGTTTTTCAAACCACAAGGTTCCTTGCTCATCTTCATGAAATCCCTTGGCTTTTCCTGCTCTCAAATTGGCTTTGATTTCTTCAATATCTTTATCTCCCTTCTGAGCTTCTCGTATATTATCCATCAAATTTGGTTGTACTACCATCGAGGCTACAAAACCATCTGGTACAACTTCCATTCGGAGGTCCTTGAATGCCTTGCATAAATCCTCAGGTATTTTTCCGGTCGTGAGGCCATTCAAATACACTTTACGACTCAGGGCATCAGCTACTACATTAGCCTTTCCAGGATGGTATTGGAGACTTAGGTCATAATCCTTGATAAGTTCTAACCATCTTCTCTGCCTCATGTTCAATTCTTTCTGTGTGAAAATATACTTCAAACTTTTGTGGTCAGTGAACACTTCACATCTTTTTCCCATTAGGTAGGGTCTCCAAGTTTTTAGGGCATGTACTACTGAGGCTAACTCGAGATCATGGGTGGGATAATTTGTTTCATGTTTCTTGAGCTGTCTAGAGGCATAAGATGCCACTCTGCCTTCTTGCATCAGCACACTTCCCAGGCCTTGGCGTGAAGCATCACAGTATACTTGGAATTCTTTCTCTAAATCGGGTAAGCATAGAACTGGGGCTGAAACTAGTCGTTTCTTTAATTCCTGAAAACTGGCTTCGCATGCGTCAGTCCACTCAAATTTCTTCTCCTTCTTTAATAATTCCGTCAGTGCCTTGGCGATTTTGGAAAAGTTTTCTATAAATCTTCGGTAGTATCCTGCTAGACCAAGAAAAAATCGTAATTCTCCAACATTATTTGGTGGTTCCCAATTGGTTACAGCTGAAACCTTTTCAGGATCCACTGCTATACCCTCCTTGGATACTATGTGTCCTAGGAATGCGACTTGTTCCAACAAAATTCACACTTGCTGAATTTGGCACACTAGAGCAAAACAGGCCACTGGTCCCGGGCCGGGAGGGCTTTTTGTCCCGGTCACGCGCCCGGGACAGCGTGTTCGGGACCAGTAGGGGGGTCACATGGCCAAACCAGACAGCCTCTGGCTCCCACTCATTTGTCCCGGTTCGTAATACGAACCGGGACAGTATATATGATTTTTTGTTTTCTTTTTTTGTTTCTTTTGTTTTGTTTCCTGTTTTCTATTTTTGTTTCTGTTTTCTATTTATGTTACTGATTCTTTTGTGTTTGTGTTTTTTCATTTATGTTTCATTTCAAACAAGATCTAGTTGCATATTATACGTTACTATGTAATATATATCATGAATACACGATTTTTTCCTCGGGATATAGTCATGAATACTACTAGTACACGAGTTCTCCCAAACAAATATTTACAACCGGAAGATCATGTCTAAATATTTACAAACAGAGATCATTACATGACAGAGAAGCATTAGACCCTATTTTTTCCTCGGGATGGTCTTTTTTGGCGGCCGGATTATACTGCATTCTGCGCCTGGCTTTATGACATAGTCAAGCAGAAAGCCCGCAATTTCCTCCGCGATTGGTAGTAGGCGGTCTTTTGCATCAAGCCTGTTCCGGATCGTCTCAAACTAAAAAGGAGAGATCAACACCAATATATCAACCATTATGAAAATAATTCAATTTGAAAAGTGAACAAGTTTGAATGAATTGTTAACGTACCCTATTCCAGTCTACACCCTCATTGAAGTGAATTCGGATGAACTCGCAGACATAGAATCCACACAAATTGGTGCCTTGTTGCTGCTTCGCGCACTTTATGATAGAATAAGACAAGAAATCAATAAAAAATAATCAAAAATATTGAAAAAATGGTATTGTGAGACTGAAATTAAGAATATGCGTATGTGGAACCTAGCTAGTACGTCTTACCTCTCGCCATTTAAAAGTGAGGTTCTTAGCTATACCGACATCCTTGTGGAAACAAGGTGAACTTGTCCCAAACCCTGAAGTTTACGGTATGAAAAATTAGTAAAGAAGTTAACTAATTACTATATATTATTAGAAAAGACGAGGTCGATTGTGATAATGAACGAAATTACCTCTGGAGCATCTGTTTCGTGTCGTCGAACTTTTCTTGAGGTTTCGATAATGGGTCCAAGACATCAACGATTGCATTTTCAACATCAATCTCAAATAATACTAGTGAAATCTGCCATATGTTTATATTTGTTAATAACTAAATCATCAATTACATATACTTAATTAACATCGAGTATGTATAAGAAATTAAACAACTCACTCGAAGTTGAACGGGAAAATTATGGTGCTTTTGTAATGTTGCGCCATCAAATAAGTAAGCAAAAGCTCCTCCGTTTGATCTGGGTAATGTAACAAACCATGATGATGAACTCGATTAGGGTCAATGAATCCAATCTTGTGATTGAGTCCCAGCTTCCGAGATTGTATAATTTTCAGCCTGCATAATAGAGTACAAAAGTAATATAGTGATAAGGATAATTACAAGCAATGAAAAACAAGTAGAGCTAGAGAATTACTGACATATATACATAATTTAATTACTTACATGCAAAAGGCACTGATGATAGATTTGTCGAGCGCGTCAAAATTGAATAACTGCCATAATTCGCAATACTCGATTTGAACCTCATCATCACCTGGGCCAAAAAAATCCTTTGGAATTTTCCCATAGAGCCAGTCTCCGTCTTGACTGTTCGTGGTACGCAAGTACCATGCATTTAGTTGGTGCAACCTAGCTGGTAGAGTGCGCACCATTGCAGGGTCGACAAGATCTTCTCCTCTCACATATGTCCGCACCACCTCATGTATGGTGACACTCTCGCCAGATTGCAATGCCTTAAGCTCTGCCAGAGTTATACCCATATCTCTAGCTTGCTGCGAAAGTACATCATCGACCGGGTTCCGGTTGTAAGGCGCCAATATGAGTGGAGGGGTCGATTGTCCCGCCTGCATTCCGAGCTGTGGAACATCTCTCTTCTGGGTGGCAGTAGATTTTTGTTCTTCCCGCACTCTCCTAGATGTACGCACCAGAACGCGTGTGTAGTCATCGTCCATATTTAGTTCATATTGCGACGGATGCGTAAGAAATTCTATGGCCCACCGTATCGCATCCGAAGAATAAACCGGAACAGACAAAGACATCTTTTTTGCCTTCTTTCTCTGGGAAGCCTGGATCTCCTCGACCCATGTATCGACATCTTTGCGAGAGTTCACAAAGCGAGACTTCCCCGTTTCGCTTTTCTGAGTACTAGTCGACGCAGCGGTGCACTTCCTCTTCTTTTGCGGAGGCGATGGAGTCCGTTGACGCGGCGGAGTACGCTCACGCGGCAGAGTACGCTCACGCGACGGCGGAGATGGACTAGCGCCTTGGTTGTCGTTGTGGGGGGTGTCTGGACTAGCGCATTGGTTGTCGTTGTTGTAGTTATGTGGACTGGCTTGTGGACTGGGAGGGCGATTTTGCTGCATGTGTGGGAACACGATGTATTCTTTTTTCCATAAGCAGGTACTCTTGAGGGCAAATCTCAACTCAACCTCGTCTTCACCCGTAGGGAAGTCCATCTTAATTCCCTCATATGTCTTGATAACCTCATCAACCCCGACAACAGCATAGCCATCTGGAATAGGGCGACAATGGTAAGTTCCATTTGGGCTAGGCGGTAGGGCAAAGCCGTGCGCCACCTTCACGATTATGTTCAAGCATGGCACATGTAGGTCGCAAAGTTCCCGCTGCACGATATTATCCACGGGGTGACGAGGACCTGGCATATCATTGTGGCGATCGAGCTCCGTCGAAGCCACGCTGCTTCTCCGCATTGATTTTGGATCAGGAGAAGGATCTTCGGGCGTCTCAGATTCGCAGGGCATCCATCGAGTCTGCGCTGCCTTCAGCTCTGCTATCTCCTTCTCATGTTGTAGTAATTTATTTTCCATCCACTGGGCCCGGTCGGCAATCTCTTTCTTCTTTCTCGATCGGCTTCTGTAAGTGCCAACATCTTTGGGAAACCCAAGTATCCACGGTACAGAGCCGACGGTTCCTCTTGTTCGTCCACTGTGTTCAGGATTCTTAAGGGCTCACGATAGCTCGTCCTTCTCTCTGTTAGGGTGGAACCTGCCTTCCGTGACCTCCTTCCATACCTCTCTGAGAGCTTCAATAGGGTCAGGTCCGTGCTCCTTGGTAAAAAGGCAGTCACCTGTTTCAGGGTCTAACTTTACACCATGCCCATAGAACCAAGCCTTAAGCCGGTCTGGCCAGTCAAATGTCTCGATCTGTATACCTTTAGCCAAAAACTCTTCCTCCATTTTCAGAAACTTAGGCAGGGCCGTCAGGTAGCCACCTGACCCCATGTTATGGTGATATATCTTTTTGTCTGCATTTTTCTTATTTCTCTCTAACATTATCTTAGCGGCTTCCGATTGCTTGTACGCCTTAAATTCGGGCCACTCATCTTTTATCTTTTCATAGACTCTGTAACATCCCAATATTTTGGAATGTTTAAAAAAACACTAAAATTTAAAACTTTTGAAAGCATTTAAGTATTTTTGCTTTGGAAAAGAAATCTTAAGCATTGCATGCATACATACATGTATCTCATCATTCATCATTTTATTAAATCTCAAAAGGGTTTAAATTAAAATCCATTTTATTTCATATTGCTATGAAAATATTTATATTCTATTATTCTATTTTTATGCCAAAATAAAGGAGAATGATTTCAGCAAAATAATTTTAAATAATCTAATTTCAAACATATTTGAGTATGGGTAATTTCATAAATTTTATTTAACTCCAAATAAGTTATTAAATCCCTTATTTTAAAGTCAACCTAAAATAAGTAAAATTGTATTTTATGGATATTTCAAAATAATTATTTTTCAAAAAGTTTCAAAACATGCCCACTATTGGTTTAAAGCATAGATATGAATTTTACAAATTTTTAGAAATTGATTTGACTTCATTTGGAGTTATAAATCAAAAGATATAAATTAAATGGAAAGTCAGAAAAAGAAAAATGCTGACGTCAGCGATGACGTCACGGTCTTCTTCAACCTCCATCCGAATTTTCCGCCCCCGATCCCTTTCCAAAATCCGGCGGATTCTTCGCGATTTTGTTTCCCTCTCCGGCCCATACTTAAACCCCACTCCCTCCTCCGTATTTCCCACACACAAACCCTAGCTATAGCGCCGCCAGGCCGCCGCAAGAGCTCGCCGGAATTCCTCGCCTCCGCCGCCGTTTTCTTCGTTTCCCCGGCGAGGTATCGGTACCCCGAGCCCGAGATCCATCCCCTCCTTCTCCCCTCGCTCCTGCGCACCTCCCCTAACCCTCTCTTCGAAATTTTCGACAGTGATTCGAGCTGGGCGTGCTCAACCGAAGCTCGTCGCCGTTCCCCGTCTCCGGCCGCGTCTCGCCGCTACCCGAGGACGCGTGAGTCAACGCTGTCGCCACCATCGAGTCCGTCGCGCCGCCTCGCACCTCGTCGTCGCCACCGGAGGCTCGGGGAAGCACCGGAGCCACCACACCGTCCCCGACCGAGCCGCCGCCGCCGTCTTCCTCCTCTCCGGCGACCATCCCGCGCCGCCCGGTGAGCCTTTCCTCCTGAGCCGTCCGATCTGCAACCAACACTCGAGATTAGATTCATTTAAATGAATCGGTACGGCCAGATCTGACCATCAGATCTAGATCCAACGATCCATATTCATCCACTTAACCACGTCAGCGCTGACATGGCCTGCACAGTCAGCATCCCAGTCAGCTGCCACGTCAGAAAATAAATTCTTTTAATTAGATTATTTGGCAGTTTTGCAGAAAAGCCCCTATCACTTAGATATGTCATAACTTTTTAACCACTCATCCAAATTTAACAAACTTTATATTTTTGGAAATCCCTCAACATGTAGAATATTGTAGATCTGCCAAAATTCAAATTTGACTAAGTTTAAAATATTCAAATTTCAAATGGTAGATTTGAGTATTTTTGTAATAACTTTAAATCTGTAAATTCAAAAATTGCAAATAAAACTGATTTAGAGACTTTGGAATAATTGCAAATTGATGCCACTGTTATAAAATATTTTGAGTAATATTTGGATAAATTCATGGTTTTATATTTAAATTGAATAGTTTGAATATTTTCAACATAACTTCTAAAATAAACATTATTCTTGAATAAACCCAATTGCTAGGAATTTATTTAAATTCTTTATGTTATTTAATACTAATTATAAAAATTTGTTTAGATAAATTTAAATCACATAAAACTTTAATCTTATATTTATTTCTCTATTATATTTTGTGAAAGTAGAAATTAATTAAATTGCAATTATAACTTTATGCATAGCTTGTAAAATCACAAAAATTAGTACTATGTTCCTTGTGATTTAAAATTGCATTTCATGCATAGCATATTTTATTTTGTAATTATATTCCCATAAGAAAACTCCTTCCCCATTTTCTCTAAGTTAGGATTATTTCCAACTTAGTATTTTGGTAAAAGTGCTATGCACTAGATACTTAGGATTTTCAACATGGAGCTAGAAGACCAATGAAGGACTTAGAAGAAAACAGACTCTGTAAGCATCACAAGATGTCAAGCACTTAGAAGAAAAGTGAGAAGAAGTTCAAGAAGGCCAACCTCCCTTCTATTCTCTAAGTCTTTCTCTCTGTCCTTTCTTCTTCTCTGAGACTTCATGAAGACTAAGTAAATCCAAGATCAGCCCAGGTGATACAAAAATCATCAAGTCTGAAGATTATTCAAGTCTACCAAGAATTCAATCAAGACATCACTAAGGAGAATACTACAAGTCTGGAGATGAAGCCTGGAAGATAATCTACATCATTTTCTTCTACCTTACCTAATCTGGACTTAAAACAATTTTTGATCATGTTATTACCATCTTGAAGTTTGTTGGATCCTAGCGGCATAGTAAGATGAAGCGGCCTGGAAACTAACCTTACATGTCCACGTACATGAGACCTGTTCCACAACTTAAGTGGCTGGCCGGGTGTCTGTCTCTCTCACTATAGTGAATATCCAATTTACAAAGAGATGTTGATAATTGTCGATCACCCTAAAGAATAGACTTAGTATTTTCTCTAAGTATTTGGCACATCATGCATAGCATATTTTTGTATTGTTATTTTGGTTTGTAAGTTTATGTGTGTTTTGTTTGATGTGTTAGAAATTTCGGAGGGAAACGACAACTGTTGCAGCTGCTGTTGCTATTCTTCTTGTTGCCAAGGCAAGTGGCACACCTTATAAAGTTCCTAAGTATTTTCTATGCATAACTTAGTTATTTTCTATGCATGATTAGAGCTTAGTAGATTTGCGATGCAAGACTTTAGAATTCCCTATCCCATTGTGTCTAGGTACCTATGAAATGACTTAGTAGATTTTGATGCTATGCAATTGATGAAAGGTTTTTATTAAATGTTAAGTGGCTACTCAGGACCATGTCTATGAGGGTTTTCACCTGAGATAGTTTTTACTATACTTAGGATCATAGTATGTGGGGATTTTCACCTGGGAGTGCACATCACTAAATTAATGAAATATCTGGGTGGATTGGTTATTTTGGTTTATGTTGAGTGGCTACTCAGGACCATGTCCATGAGGGTTTTCACCTAAGATAGTTTCTACTATACTTAGGATCGTGAACGTGGGGGTTTTCACCTGAGAGCACACTTGTGGATGGCCACCCAGGAACAAAGGGATGTGATGAATGAAGGGAGAAGAATGTGAAGAACTCAAGGAGAAGTATTCCAAGTAAAGACTGCAGCTGATCAAGGACAATGGAGGAAATCCCAACATTCTAATTTCTTAATAAAATTTTGATAAACAACAGTGGACTACTCGTGACCATGCTCATGGGGGTTTTCACCTAAGATAGTCTCTACTATACTTAGGACCATTGAATGTGGGGGTTTTCACCTGAGAGTACACCTAAGGACGTGATATCTTTTGGTTCACTGGAACTTGCCAGTGTTGCCAACTATGATGTTAAAAAGTTGTTTTACAAAGAGTTAGGCAAAACTGGCTTTATGCAAAATAGCCTTGAACTCCACCAGCCAAATATGCATACAGGCTTTATAGTTATTTCCATTGAGTGTCCACCATAGTGTCACTTGCCAGACTCCATTTTAATGGAATCTGACCCACTCTGTTGCAAATCATTATTTGTTGCAGAAATATCTGACGAAGAGTAAGGAATACGTTTTGGGTTTCGAGTTTGCACCAACATGTTTTCGCCTGTGGCGTATCATGAAGATGGAGGCTCATCGAAGATTTATTTCCGCTGCTTTAGTGTTTTGAGCTAGCTTTGAGCTATGCAAAGATGTATCGAACTATTTATTTTTCCAAGTCTGGATTATTCGTATAATATTGATACAATGTTGTGATATTCATCGTAAACTGTGTGTGCAAATGAATCGATCCAGGGATTTGCACTATACACAGGTATCTGCCTTATTTAAAGTGCAGGTACACTACAGACTCCGACAAATTCCGGAGTTTTACCTTCTTTTATGAACTTGTTTAGCCTTTTCTTCCAGCTGCGGAACAATTCACCCATCTCATTATAAGTCCAGGCCTTGCATCGATTCTCTATAACCGGCTCCTCTACATCCTCCTCTTCCGGTAAAGTGAAATTCTGCATGAGCTTGTCCCAAAGGAGTTGTTCGTCTGCATTCGGGACATAAATAACACCCTCTTTTGGCACCTTTGGCTTATACCATTCTTGAGCCATGATGGATAGTCTGTCCCGAACGATGACTCCGCACTGAGCTACAAATTTCCTTGCGTGGTTAGCGGGAGCAATCGGTTTGCCTTTTTCATTAATTGCGTCGATGTGGTACTTCTGTTTCCCTTGGAGATTTTTGGTCCCGGTTCGTGGCCCGCCTCGTTTCACAGCTGCTTTTTTGCTTGGTCCCGGTTCATGGCCCGCCGACAGCTAAACACAAGAAAAAGTGATAGTTAATATATGTATACACACAAATCTATTCAACGGAGACAAAAACCTGAGGGCATATATCTACCTTGGCGGCCGACTTTCCAACAGTAGAGTCGGTGAACTGTCGGTGAGCTGAACTGTCGGTGACGTCTATTCCGTCTGAATGCCCCTCCAGTCCATCACCGGACTCGTTCAGAAATTGCCCGGTGAAATCGTCTAAGTGTTCCTCTTCTTGTGCATTGTTTCTGCCGGGGTCCAATTCATCACCTTCGCGAATGATGCCGAACATGTCCTCTTCTTGTTGAAGGTTTCTACGGGTGTCCATAGTTTCTGCAAGAGATTTCAATCCATTTAAATAATTTTAATAACTCAACATCTAAATAACTTTACCGATATGTCATACAACTAAATAACTTTAATAACTTCATATATTTTATAATAAATGGATTATCCAAATGAACATTTCATTAGCTTAAAATGATCTTCATTTATTTTCAAAACACAAAATGATTTTCATGAATATATATTCTATATAAGAAAAGAATTAAATGTAAAATCTATTCTAAAGATATGTTATGAAGTTTTCAAATAATTTATGATAATATAAAAACTTTTGGTGCACAAAATATTTTGAATTAAAAATGATTTCATTGCATTTTCTCTTTTCATTTCCAATAGTTGTAATATGTTATTTAAATAACCTATTAAAGAAAAAATTATTTTATTAACCCAAAATGAATTATTTAAATAACTAATCTCAAAGTTTGTATTTTTATGAAGATTTTGATAAAAAGTTTGTATTTTTCTGATTTAAAATAATTTAAGTATGATTTTCCATAGTTTAACATAGTTTCTGAAAATGATGACGTCGTGCTGACGTCATCAATGGTGAACCGAATCCAGTAGAGGTCGAATTCAACGAATTCGTGCGATTTTGCACGAATTGATTGGTGCATTCTATAGAGGGCGACGAGGGGGGCCTAGCAGTGGTGGCGCCGCTACCGCAATTTCATCGGAGAGTCACCGGCGACGACCGAAGCGGCGGCGGCCGGAAGAACTCTAGCTAGGGTTTGATTTCTTCTCCTAGGTGACGCACGCGATGGCGGCGGAGTGCGGCACGGTTGCGTCGAGAGAGAGGGAGGAGGATAAGAGGACTCACCCTCGTTGCCTTCGGCAATGGCTCGGCGGAGCTCCGGTCTCGGCGAGGAAGAAGACGGCAAAGATGGCCGGAGGCGCGCACGGGGAAGGACGGATGCGCTGGGACGGCGAGGACGGCAGCAGTGCGCAGCGGCGTCGGGATGGCCGGAGGCGCGCACAGGGATGGCCGGAGGCGCGGGGACGGCGAGTAAGGAGGCGGCGGCGCGACGGAAAAATTCGGCAGCCTGACGGCGTCGATGTGAAATTGCTCCGGGTTGTGGCTCGAACCGTGGCTAAGTGTTGGTTATATAGGGGAGAGGCTATCTGTCCCGGGTGGTGGCTCAGCCCGGGACAAATAGGGGTCATATGTCCCGGGCTGAGCCACCACCCGGGATAGATAGCACCCCATCTGTCCCGGGCTGTGCCACCACCCGGGATAGATGGGGTTTTTCCTTTTTCTTTTACTTTTACTTTTTCTTTTCTTTTCTTTTTCTGTTTTCCGTTTTAAATAACTTTGGAATTTGAAAAAACTTTCAATATGAAAAGTGTTTGAATTTGACTAACTAATACAAAAACATTTTCTCTTTTCTATAACCATTATTTTAATTAGTTTAAAACTATTTTGAATGTGAATTTGTATAACTTTTGCAAACTTTGGAATTTGAAAAAACTTTCAATATGAAAAGTGTTTGAATTTGACTAACTAATACAAAAACATTTTCTCTTTTCTATAACCATTATTTAAATTAGTTTAAAACTATTTTGAATGTGAATTTGTATAACTTTTGCAAACTTTGGAATTTGAAAAAACTTTCAATATGAAAAGTGTTTGAATTTGACTAACTAATACAAAAACATTTTTTCTTTTCTATAACCATTATTTTAATTAGTTTAAAACTATTTTGAATGTGAATTTGTATAACTTTTGCAAACTTTGGAATTTGAAAAAACTTTCAGTATGAAAAGTGTTTGAATTTGACTAACTAATACAAAAACATTTTCTCTTTTCTATAACCATTATTTTAATTAGTTTAAAACTATTTTGAATGTGAATTTGTATAACTTTTGCAAACTTTGGAATTTGAAAAAACTTTCAATATGAAAAGTGTTTGAATTTTACTAACTAATACAAAAACATTTTCTCTTTTCTATAACCATTATTTTAATTAGTTTAAAACTATTTTGAATGTGAATTTGTATAACTTTTGCAAACTTTGGAATTCTGAGCTGTTCGATCAACACTTTAACTTCCAAACCAGGACTAAAGAAGCACACGGATCGTGTGTTTCTTTCAAGCACTTGTAAGCCGTTTGATCAGGTGTGTGTTTCTTTTGATTGCTTCTGAGCTGTTCGATTAACGCTTTCAGTTTCAAACTGGGACTAAAGAAGCACACGGATCGTGTGTTTCTTTGAAACACTCGTTAGCCGTTGGATCAGGGGTGTGCTTCTTTTGAGCACTTGAGAGCTGTTGGATCAACACTATCAGTACCACTGGTTGAGCCCGTGACCCTATATATAGCCCCCTCTCGGACGAGGCGAGCACTCAGTGTTTCCTCCTTCTAGTGCCTAGCCGGGTGGTGTGTGGTATACAAATCACTCGGATTCCCTGCATACGCCCCACGGTGCATTTGATATGCATGCACTCATCAAGAGCCACCGTGGGGCTGTATGCAGGTGAAATCGTGTGTTTTGTTCTATCAACGCCGACGGATCCATTTGATATGCAGGTAAAAATGGAGCATTTTCTTCATATCAAAAGTTTAATATATTAATTATTACATATCGCACCAACATCTCCATCAGACAACACCGCCAGTTCTTATGCGTCGGAACCATGGAGCATCTTTTTCAATCAACTTGATGATTGGGTCAATGTTCACTACGAAAGGCGGAATTTCATAAAAAATATTATAATCATCTGACATGTCTGTCTTGTCCTCCACTCCCACGATGTTTCTTTTTCCTGAAAGAACTATGTGACGCCTCGGCTCCTCCACTCCCAGGATGTTTCTTTTTTGGGTCTGCTAGACATGTCTTTCACATAGAAAACCTGAGCCACATCATTGGCTAGCACGAATGGTTCGTCTCTGTACGCAAGATTGTTTAGATCCACTGTTGTCATTCCGTACATCTTGTCTACCTCAACCCCGCCTTTCAGATTGACCCATTTGCACCGAAACAAAGGGATCTTAAAAGAAGGTCCATAGTCAAGTTCCCATATCTCCTCTATGCAACCATAATATGTGTTCTTCTGCCCATTGTTGTTTGTTGCATCAATGCGAACACCACTGTTTTGGTTCGTGCTCTTTTTATCTTGAACACTCGTGTAAAATGTATTTCCATTTATCTCGTACCCTTGAAGAGTACATATAGTTGTAGATGGTGCCCTGGCCAACAAGTGTAACTCTTCATCAACCTTGTCTTTATTTTCAAGATGTGCTCGCAACCAACCGCCGAACGTGGCCATGTGTGTACGTACAATCCAGTTGTCAGACTTCCCCGCGTGTAGAGAGCGTACAAAATTCATGTGTTCATCGATATACGGGGCCACCAAGGTAGAACTTTGTAGAACTGTATAGTGTGCTTCAGTGAAAGAATGTCCATCCATACAAATTTTTGTTTTCTTTCCTAGTGTGCCTTTTCCACTAAGTCTACCCTCATGTCGTGATTGTGGAACACCTATCGGCTTAAGGTCATGAATAAAGTCAACACAGAACTCAATGACCTCCTCGTTACCGTAGCCGTTGGATATGCTTCCTTCTGGCCTAGCACGGTTATGCACATATTTCTGTAAGACTGCCATGAACCTCTCAAATGGAAACATATTGTGCAGAAATACAGGACCGAGAACTTGAATCTCTTCGACTAGGTGAACCAGGAGATGCGTCATAACATCGAAGAAGGATGGAGGGAACACCAACTCAAAACTGACAAGACACTGGACCACATCATTTTGCAACCCTGGTAGAATCGCCGGATCGATTACCTTTTGAGATATTGCATTGAGGAATGCACAAAGCTTCACAATGGGTACTCGAACATTTTCCGGTAGTAGCCCCCTCAGTGCAATCGGAAGCAATTGCGTCATAATCACGTGGCAATCATGAGACTTTAGGTTCTGAAATTTTTGGAGTCTCACATTTACTATCCTCTTTATATTCGACGATAACCCAGCCGTGACCTTGATACTGCTCAGGCATTCAAAGAATATTACTTTCTCTTGTTTGGTAAGAGCGTAGCTGGCAGGACCTTCGTAGTGTTCGGGACTTAGGCCGTCTCGTTCTTTCACACGTTTCTGGTCCTCCCGTGCTTCCTCTGTATCTTTTTTCTTCCCGTACACGCCCAAGTAGCCTAGCAGGTTCACGCAAACATTCTTCGTCACGTGCATCACGTCGATAGCAGATCTAACCTCTAGGACCTTCCAATATGGTAGCTCCCAAAATATAGATTTTTTCTTCCACATGGGTGCGTGCCCGTTAGCGTCTTTCGGAACCTGTTGTCCTCCAGGACTCTTTCCAAAGATTACTTTTAGATCCTTGACCATATCAAATATTTCTTCACCAGTACGGTTGACAGGCCTCCTACTGTGATCAGCCTCACCTTTAAAATGCTTGCCTTTCTTCCTTGCGGTATGCCTGATCGGAAGAAATCGACGATGCCCCAGATACACACACTTCTTACATTTATCCAAATATAAGCATTCAGTCTCACCCAAACAATGTGTGCATGCATTGTACCCCTTGGTCAACTGCCCTGAGAGGTTAGCAAGAGCAGGCCAATCGTTAATTGTTACAAAAAGCAGAGCTCGTAGGTCAAATTCCTCATGTTTGTGCTCATCCCACACCCGTACACCTTCTTCCCGCCACAACTGTAAAAGTTCTTCAAATAATGGCCTGAGGTACACATCAAGCTCGTCGCCGGGTTGCTTCGGGCCTTGGATGAGCAATGGCATCATAATGAAGTTTCGCTTCATGCACAACCAAGGAGGAAGGTTATAAATACATAGAGTCACAGGCCATGTGCTATGGCTGCTGCTCTGTTCCCCAAACGGATTGAAACCGTCTGTACTTAGACCAAACCTTAAGTTCCTTGCGTCATCTTCAAATTCCGGGAACTCTCTCTCAATTTTTCTCCACTGCGACCCATCAGCGGGGTGTCTACACATCGCGTCTTTCTTACGGTCCTCTTTGTGCCACGCAACAACTTGGCATGCTCTTTATTCGCGAACAGGCGTTTCAACCGTGATATTATAGGAGCATACCACATCACCTTGGCAGGAACCCTCTTCCGGGGACGCTCACCCTCAACTTCACCAGGGTCATCTCGTCTGATCTTATACCGCAATGCAGTGCTTACTGGACATGCATCCAAATTCTCATACTCACCGCGGTAGAGGATGCAGTCATTAGGGCAGGCATGTATCTTATGCACGTCTAATCCTAGAGGGCACACAACCTTCTTTGCTTCGTACGTGCTGTCGGGCAACTCGTTGACCTTTGGAAGCATCTTCCTAATTATCTGCAGCAACTTACCAAATCCCTTGTCAGTCACACCACACTCTGCCTTCCACTGCAGTAATTCCAGTGTGGTACCCAGCTTTTTCTGACCATCTTCGCAACTTGGATACAACAATTTCTTGTGATCCTCTAACATCTGGTCGAACTTCAACCTCTCCTTTTCAGTTCCGCACTCTCTCTTTGCATCAGCAATGGCCCTACCAAGATCGTCAGTGGGCTCATCTGGTGCCTCTTCAGCTTCAGCTTCCCCCGTTGCAGAATCTCCGTACTCCGGGAACATAGGATAGTTGTCATCATCTTCCTCTTCTTCATTGTCTTCCATCATAACACCTTTTTCTCCGTGCTTCGTCCAACAATTATAGCTGGGCATGAAACCATGCCGAATAAGATGACTTTGAAGGGTTCTCACGTTTGGGTGATCTGTCTTATTCTGACAGTTGACACATGGACAACACATGAAACCATTGGTACTGTTAGCCTGGGCTTTCTCTAGAAATTTCCTCAAACCTGTCATGTACTCGGCAGTGCGTCGGTCACCATACATCCATTGTCGGTCCATCTGCATTATATAATGAACTACATCAATAACCATTACAGAACATCGACAAATAAACACTGAACATGCACGGTATCAATTAATTACAAATGAAATGAGAGAAAAATTAACCTTGACCGAAAAGAAGAATAAACTTCTTTAAGTGTACATCAAATCAATTCGTGAACTCTCTCGGGCATTTCATCAAACAGCTTGCATGCATACAAAAAAAACAGACTAGCACACACCCCCTCCTTCCATTTCAAAAAAAAATGCCTCCAATGGTTTTGGGAGGGGGCTGCTGATCAGTATATATAGGCACCCCGCCATTTGTCCCGGTTTCAGTCACAAACCGGGACAACAAGGAGGCCCATTTGTCCCGGTTTGTGACTGAAACCGGGACAGATGGAGGTTTTTTCATTTTTTTTATTTTCTTTTTCTGTTTTCTGTTTTAAATAACATTTGCAAACTTTGGATTTTGGAAAAACTATGAATATGAAATATGTTTGAATTTGACTAACTAATACAAAACCATTTTCTGTTCTCTGTTTTAAATAACTTTTGCAAACTTTGGAATTTGAAAACACTTTTGCAAACTTTAGACATATTTCGGTCAATACAAGAGAACAAGGGCACACAGAATTCTTGCGTAACGGAATACATAGATAGTCTACTCATCAACGACATTAAGATGATCATTGTCCATATTATAGCCGCGTAGACTATCCCACTTCCGTGCAATCTCGAAGCCAAGGCGAGCGTCTAAAGCAGCATATACGACTTGATCGTAGCTCAATGGAACGTTGCCCCATCCGAAAATTAGGTCTTTTTGTAACGTGTCTTCCTTGTCGTCGTCCGTGTTCTTCTTCTTCTTGTATTTCTTCTTCTTCTCAAGATTTGTCCCAATGACCGCATTAGAGAGAGCTTATAGACTAGGAGTAAAATTGCCGGTAGGGTTTCGGCGATCCCTCTGCAGGTCGACCGCGGACCGAATAATAATTCCGTAGTAGGCTAGCATCTTCATGTCATTATGGATTGCCACGCCGTAGAATTTGATTGTCCCATCACCTAAGAAATCCACGAGGACCTGTGGCACCCGATCAGCTTTGCAAATTTGGAAGATAAGAGTCTCGGTCGCCACCGAGAGTTGAAGGACGGCGGCGCACTGCGGAGTATCCTTCCGTCGAGGGTCGGTGAACTCGCAATCGAGTCCAACGGCTTTGATCGGAGCGGCGTCGAGGAAGTAGTTCTTCACGTCGCGGATCCACTTCTCCACGCGCCATGCACGAAAGGTGACCCACACCTTGAACCGCATGCCTTCCTTCTCGTAGTCGTAAAACTCATCGGACGGAGGCACGAGTGGCTCCATAGGGACGGAGAAAAGAGAGGAGAGATGGCCGGAGAAATGGTGTGTGGAGGAGTCGTACTGTGCAGTGCATTTTATAACGCCGGAGAGGAAGATGAATCGCCGGCGGAGAGCAGAGGAATTAATCGCCGGAGGGCAGAGGAATCGCCGGCGGCGCCGTATTTCTGCCCGTCTTCCGTGCGCGTCGAAAAAACGCGGCGATGGCTCGGCTTCCGCGCGCGCGTAACTGAAACCATGACATTTGTCCCGGTTCGTGACTGGAACCGGGACAAATGGGTGTCGCCTTAAGCGCTCGGCGGGTGCTACCTCATTTGTCCCGGTTCGTGGCTGGAACCGGGACAAATGGGTGTCGTCTGGAGCGCTCCGCGCGTTTTATGCCCCATCTGTCCCGGTTTGCAGTACGACCGGGACAAATGGGGTTTTGGAGTTTGGTCCTTTAGCCTGTTTTCTACTAGTGCCATATAACTTATGTTCACGTAGTCTCTGCAATACTAGGCGCAAATGCTCTTCATGTTCTTGGTGACTCTCGGAGTAGATCAGAATGTCATCTATGAACACTACCACAAACTTGTCCAGAAAATCCATGAACACTTTATTCATCATATTCATGAAATAAGCTGGAGCATTGGTTAATCCAAATGGCATTACTGTATACTCATAAGAGCCATATCTTGTAACAAACGCTGTTTTTGGTATATCCATCTCTCTAACCTTCATTTGGAGATATCATGATCGAAGATCAATCTTGGAGAACACACATGCACCTTTCAATTGATCAAATAATTCATTTATCTTGGGTAACGAATACTTGTTCTTGATGGTGTGTTCATTTATATCTCTGTAGTCCGTGACTAGTCTCTGGGTTTGATCTTTCTTTTTGACAAAGAGAACTGGCGCTCCCTAGGGCGAAGAACTTGGACGGATAAATCCTTTCAGAAGGTGTTCCTCCAGTTGCTTCTTGAGTTATTTCAGTTCATCGACGCCCATTGGGTAAGGTCTCTTGACTATTGGTCCGGTACCCGGTTTTAGTTCAATGAGAAATTCCACATCTCTATCAGGTGGCATTCCCGGTAATTCTTCTGGGAATACATCTGGGTACTCTTGGACAATCAACACATCACCAAGGCTAACCCCCTTAAGAGAATTTAGCCTAACTTTCTTAAGTTCGAAAGTTGATCTGAATTTAATCTTTTGTTTTTCTGGGGTGGTGAGGGTGATAGCTCTGTTTGCACAGTCTATGATTCCTTCAAAACGGGTCATCCAATCCATTCCGATAATAACATCCAAACCTTGGGTTTCTAGGATGACTAAGTCTGCTGGAAAAAGATATTTTCCAATCCTTAATTCTAACTGCCTACAGCCTGAATTTACTATCATCTCACCCCCAGGTGAACTCACTCTAATAGGTTTTCCTAAGCTTTCCTCGGCTAGCCCATGTTTGTTTACAAAAGCTCTTGATATGAAAGAATGCGATGCTCCAGTATCAAATAAGACCAATGCTGGAAAAGAATTGAGCAGGAACTTACCAATCACAGCGTCAGGTTCATCATGAACTTCTTCCACGTTGAGGTGATTTACTTGTCCCTTCTGGAAAGGATTGGGCTTGGAATTTTCATCGGCCTTTCTCTCTGGGCAATCAGTAGCATAGTGTCCCGTCTTCTTGCACTTGAAGCAAGTCACATTAGACAGGTCTTTCTTCCGTTCAGTGTTAGGACGAGGATTACCATTTCCATGATTATGTCCATGGTGATGGTTTCCTTTGAACCCACCATTATTTCCTTTATACCCTCCATTGTGGTTATGACCATGATGCTTTTGGCCACTACCATTGTTGGAGTAGTTCCAGGGTTTATGGCCACTGACTTCTGAGCTGTGTGGTTTCTTGTGAGCCACTTCAGTGTTACCCTTACTTGCACCAAACTTCCTCTTCCTATTCTCTTCCTTTCTGATGTTATTGTCCAGGGTGATTGCCTGATCTAGCAGAATCTGATAGTTAGGAGCATATGCCACAGACAAAGGTATCTTTAGTTCTCCCCGAAGTCCATTTAGGAATTTGTCCTTCCTTTTTGCATCAGTGTCGATGTCTTCTGGTGCGTACCTTGATAGCGTACAGAAGTCATCTATATACTCCTTCAGAGTTCTACCTCCCTGTCTCAAGCTACGAAACTCCTCCTTCTTCAGGTTCATTATGCCAGAGGAGATGTGAGCATTGCGGAAACCATCCTTGAACGCATCCCAAGTCATGCCATCCAAGGGATGGGTCACTTGATAGGTCTCCCACCACATGGCAGCAGGTCCTTCCAATAGGTGAGCACTGAACCTCACCTTTTCTGCCTCAGAACACTCACAGGTTACTAAGTCCTTGTTGACGGAACGGAGCCAGTCATCCGCCACTATGGGTTCAGTAGCAGAGGAGAACTTATTAGGTCTAAGCCTGAGAAATCTTGCAAGTCTGTCCACCGGAGGTGGGGGTGGTGGTGGATGGTTGTTATTGTTGTTGTTGTTGTTGGTTGCTGCAATGAACTGGGTCATCATGGTCATCAGTTGGGCTTGACCTGCCATCAGCTGTTGCATAGTTTCACTATTGTCGGGATCACGACGTGGAGGCATCTGTGGGGTTTTTGCATGGATGAGTAAAAGATAGATAGATCTATAAGGAGGAACCTTACCCATGCACAAAACAATCCAGTCAAGCACACCATCAATCAACACACCACTCATAAAACAATCAGCAAACAATTCAAAACCTTTGGTTTTAGGAAAATGATATAAAAGTTTGGAAAATAAACTCGCGAGGTTCCGAGGATACAAGGGAAGGTACTGCCTTACCACAAGTTGGTAGGTCAATACAAGATCAAGACAATGTGGTGTATGATAAATGGTAGTCTCACTAACTAACTACTTGACCATATCCTCTTCCTCCTCTTCAATTTCCTGTATCTCGATTCCTTCATTGGCGAGTACATCCTTGAGTTCCTTTACTTCTTTCTCCAGGGCAAGATTCTTTTCTTGCAGTTTTCTCTTCTCAGTATGAAGCCTTTTGATCAAGTCACTATCAGCCTCGAACTCGACTTCATTGCTCTCGAGTTCTGCCTTTTGTTCCCTGATGATCTTGTTCTTCTCTTGAACTCTTTTCTCTTGTCTCCTGTACTTCTCCTCTTGTGCAGCGAATCTCTCTTCCTGTGCCTTAGTCACTTCCTCCTGAACCTTCACCTTCTCTTCATTCTCCTTAAGTAAAGCACATAACTCATCGTTCTTCAGGAGCTCGGTGCGTCGATCTTCATATAGTTCGGTGACAAGGATTTCCAGCTCCTGGAAATAAAGGCTAAGGGGTTTTGCCTTGCCTCTTTCTCCGACATCATACAGGTAAGGTTCTCCATCTTCGTTTCTTCTTCCAAAGAAAATGGAGTAGTGGTCCCTCAACTCTAGGCTGTAGCGTCCGCAAAGGCGCCCAATCAAATCTTGCATGACTAGATTGAGCCTTTTGTCTTTGGAGTCACTAACCATTTTGATCTCCAGTGGGGGCTCCTCTCCACGTCCTGGTTGTGTTGCTTTTATTCCCCAGCAACCCTCTTTGTTAAACTTCTTCAGAATGAAGCCCTTTATTTGGGGTAGTGGTAACCCTATCTTCTCGCCGATGTCGAGGAGGTAACAGCCAAAACGGGTGTTCTCGAAGTCCTCCGCAGTGGTGAAGTGAAAGCTCGTCATCCTTTAGGTAGGAAAGAAGGGAAATTAGAACAAGAATTGCATAAGATAAGGAAGTACTAGTTATGGAGTGTATTATTACTTTAGGGGGAATACTAAGTCAAAATCCTAAGGTGATCAACAGATATTAACAACTCTTCGTAAATTGGATTTTTCACTATAGTGAGAGAGACAGACACCCGGCCAGCCACTTATATTGTGGAACAGGTCTCATGTACGTGGACATGTAAAGTTTGTCCCGGGCCGCTTCATACCACCATGCCGTTAGAATCCAACATACTTCAAAGATGGTAACATTATGACCAAAAAGGGCTTAACCAATCCTAGGGGCTCGAACCTACAGGCAACACTTTGCTCTGATACCATTTTGTAGCACCCCAACTTTTATTAAAGTTGGAACACCTGTGTTATGTGCTAGTCCCTGGATCACTGCCAGCACCACAGTACAAAATATAAAGTATCATTGCATAAGTATTAAATTACTACAACGAGATCCAAAAATAATAGCCAATATGGCTTTATTACAAATTGCATAGCCATGAAGGCTAGCTAAAGTTCAAAGTTCACAGCGAAAGCAAAATAACATTGAGCCTCATCTTCAAGCATGCGCCACAGGCAGTCATGTTGGGTGTAGACTCGAGCCAATCATTCAGCATCAGAATTTCCTGCACATTGGAATATGCAGCCCCCGAAGGAGGTCAATATAATGATGTATTGGCAAGTGACTATGGTGGATAAATATACTGGCAAGTCTAACATCTATATGCATATTTGGCTTGGTGGGGTTGAAGGCTATTTGCAGATAGAAAGTTTTCTCCTATCATTTTGTAAAACACTTTTATTTCTCGAAGACTTGGCACCGAGGGACAAAGCCCAAGTGCACCAACAATTCTTTCCTTAGTCAAATTTTACTTTATGAAAACATTGTTGAGATTCTTCTGCCCATCCTTGTCCAGTTGCTCGAAGTAGTCCATATCCGGGGACACGGCTGAGAACTCAGATTGTCGACTCTGCAGAGATTGTGCACTTTCACCTTTAGACTCAATTTGTCCGGGAAATCCTATACACGCGGAGTGTATTATGGAAAGGAGAGAATTGAGACAAGAACTTTCAGAAGAAGAATGCAACCATACTAGCAAGACCCGTTCCACCTATCATCTCTACATCTGCTTGTCAAGCTGACAGGTTGCACTCTCACAACTTAATCGTTCTAGATAGAGCCCATTGTCAAAAGTCTGCACGGAAGCTTCTAAACTTGGAGGGACTTGGTAATCTCTTCGTTCCTGGGTGGCCATCCACAAGTGTACTTCTGGGTAACAACCACCATACTCATGGCCCTAAGTAGAATAGACATTCATCATAGGCGAAGACAACCACAAGCATAGTCCCAAAAGCCACTTAACATAAACCATATCAACCAATTCCACCCAGATGTGTATTTTAGAATTTTAACACTTAGAAACATTTCCATAACATGGCAACATTTTTATAGCATGGCTAAGCAACTAATAAAATCTTTTCATGACTGCTTAGGGAAAAAGGGTGGCTACACACTACTAGGATATTTGTAAAATACCAACTAACTTAGCATTATAAAATAAATCAAAATCCCTATCATGCACACTACTCAAAACATACTACTTATGCATATAGAAAATATGGGATATTGTATGAATGTCACTTGCCTTGGTAACAGGAGGAACAAGCACAGCAAGAATAACAATCACAAGCAAGTCCTTCCTCTTCTTCACAATCTAGCACAAACAATGAATAACATAAATACCAACACCATATCATCACAACACTAAACATAATCATGTATGCATGAATGATATGCTATTATGATAAGACACACTTATTAATAATTCTTATTTTCTGTCATTAATAAATGAATATAATCTTTAGGTATTTCTTATTTTATTTATCAATTAAATAATTTAAAATAATATAGTAAAACTTTGATTTCTATAATTACAACTTTTATTGTTTTTATGGCATCTTCAATTTGGATATTTATTAATATTGCTGGACAGAGGGAAATTATACAATCTTAAAACAATTACATTTATTTCTAAATCATTTTTATTATTTAAGTTATTATTTTAATGGCCGAAATACTCCTCTGATAATTATACAAATTATAATTTGTCAAAGGGAAAAACAAATGATGTAGAATTAAAATACATGCGCAGAGCTTTCCAATGACATAAAGTTTATTAAATTTGGACTTACAGATCAAAAGTTATGAATTTTGCAAGTTTTATCTATTTTCTGTTTTATTTATAAAATTTCCTGCGAAAAAGAAATTAACAGGGCTACGTGGCGCGATCCTATTGGTCGGTACCGCTTCGGCGCGGATCGGCTGCGACAGCCATCCGATCTAAATTAAAATGGACGCGCGAGATCTAATCGATCTAGATCCATTGGATCTAGATCTAACGGTCGACGATCCGTTGACCAAAAACGGGCGGCGCGGTCACCGGAGACGCGCGGGGCGCGGCGGAGCCATGGCCGGCGTTTGCGCCCGAGGTGTGCTACGATGCTAGGAGGAAACGGAGCTCACCAGGAGATGCGCGACGTCGTGGAGAGGGCGATGGCGCGGTGGTGATGACCGGAGCGTCCTCGTTTTTCCCGGAAGAGCTCGCCGGAGTTGCGCACGGCGTCGGTTCCTCTCGATCGTGGACGGAGGCGGGGTTTCGCTGCAAAAACACACGCTCCACCATGTCAACTCGATGCGCACGGCTCACAGGGAGCGAAGGGAATTGGAAAGGATGTCCGAGGTGGCCGGAGTTGCTCGGGCGGCGGAGTTCTTACCGAAGGCGACTGCGGGATTGCGCGAGCTCGTGCGGGCAGCCTATGGGCTCTCGGGAGGTGAGGTTTGGGGCAATCGGACGAGAGCAAGGAGGGCTATTAGTAGGGGGAAACGGCGAGGTAAATGGAGTAGTAAATCGCCGTATTCAAACGAAATCAAATCGGGCGTTTTCGGTCGGGACGGGGGTTATTCAAAACACTTCAGAAAAATTCATAAAAATATGTTTTGGAAAGGTTATTGAAAATGGAACTTTTTATCGTTATTCTTGCCCATACATAAATTGGTAAAATTTTATTTATTAAAGGAGTTTTAAATAAACACTTTATGGAATTTGTAGATTATTTATATTTATAATTTGAAGTTTTATTTAATTTTTTTGTGATGTATTCTTATGCTCAATGATGCATGATGCTTGAATGCAAGTTTTAAATTTTTGCAAAATTTGGGATGTTACAGACTAACCCCCTTAAGAGGAAGCTCGCCCTCGAGCTTCGGAATCAGCAAATAGGTGTGGATGGTCTTCTCGGAGGTCGTCCTCTCGTTCCCAGGTGGCTTCTTCCTCAGTGTGATGGTTCCATTGGACTTTACAGAACTTGATGGTTTTGGTACGGGTGACTCTTTCTGCGCAGAAGATTTTTTGATGGGTTTCTCCTCGTAGGTCAAGTCACTTTCCAATTGTACTTCTTCGAGGGGTACAGTATCCTTTAAAGGAACTCCCATCATTTTGGGGTGACATTTCTTCAGTTGACTGACATGGAACACATTATGAACCGCAGATAGAGCTTCTGGTAGTTCTAATTCATATGCCACCTCACCCTTACGAGACAGAATTTTAAAAGGTCCAATAAACCGAGGTGCTAATTTTCCTTTAATTCCAAACCTCTTCACACCCCTGAGTGGCGACACTCTAATATAGGTTCTATCACCCACCTCGTAGGCGACTTCCCTACATTTAGAATCCGCATAGCTTTTCTGGCGGGACTGTGCTACCTTCAATCTATCTTTAATTAAGCTGACTTTCTCTTCAGCCTCTTGGATTATATCAGGTCCAAAGAAACTTCGTTCTCCTACACCACTCCACAACAATGGGGTTGTGCATTTCTTCCCATATAAGGCCTCAAATGGTGCCATCTCGATGCTAGCTTGATAACTGTTATTGTAAGAGAACTCGGCATAGGGTAGGTTGTCATCCCAACTAGACCCATAATCCAGCACACAAGCTCTTAACATATCTTCTAAAATCTGGTTTACTCTTTCGGTCTGACCATCCGTTTGCGGGTGAAATGCCGTACTGAACTCCAATCTAGTTCCTAGTGACTCACGCAACTGCTTCCAAAAATGGGATGTGAACTGCGTCCCTCTATCGGACACGATACTCTTGGGGACGCCGTGTAAGCATACAATCCTCTTCATGTAAATATCAGCTAGCTTTGCGCTGGTATAGGTGGTCTTCACGGGTATAAAGTGAGCTATTTTGGTTAAACGACAAACAATAACCCAAATAGAATCATACCCTGATTTGGTCCTTGGTAACCCGGTGATGAAATCCATCCCAATAGAATCACACTTCCAGTCTGGTACGTTCAGAGGTTGCAAAAGTCCTGCTGGTTTCTGATGCTCGGCCTTTACTCGACTGCATACATCGCACTTAGCTATATATTCTGCTATTTCTCTTTTCACATTGTTCCACCAAAATCTCTCCTTCACATCCATATACATTTTGGTATTTCCTGGATGAATGGAGTAAGGTGTTTCATGGGCTTCTTGCAAAATTATCTTCCTGAGACTAGGATCATTTGCTACACATACACGTTTTTCAAACCACAAGGTTCCTTGCTCATCTTCATGAAATCCCTTGGCTTTTCCTGCTCTCAAATTGGCTTTGATTTCTTCAATATCTTTATCTCCCTTCTGAGCTTCTCGTATATTATCCATCAAATTTGGTTGTACTACCATCGAGGCTACAAAACCATCTGGTACCACTTCCAATCGGAGGTCCTTGAATGCCTTGCATAAATCCTCAGGAATTTCTCCGGTCGTGAGGCCATTCAAATACACTTTACGACTAAGGGCATCAGCTACTACATTAGCCTTTCCAGGATGGTATTGGAGACTTAGGTCATAATCCTTGATAAGTTCTAACCATCTTCTCTGCCTCATGTTCAATTCTTTCTGTGTGAAAATATACTTCAAACTTTTGTGGTCAGTGAACACTTCACATCTTTTTCCCATTAGGTAGGGTCTCCAAGTTTTTGGGGCATGTACTACTGAGGCTAACTCGAGATCATGGGTGGGATAATTTGTTTCATGTTTCTTGAGCTGTCTATAGGCATAAGATGCCACTCTGCCTTCTTGCATCAGCACACTTCCCAGGCCTTGGCGTGAAGCATCACAGTATACTTGGAATTCTTTCTCTAAATCGGGTAAGCATAGAACTCGGGCTGAAACTAGTCGTTTCTTTCATTCCTGAAAACTGGCTTCGCATGCGTCAGTCCACTCAAATTTCTTCTCCTTCTTTAATAATTCCGTCAGTGCCTTGGCGATTTTGGAAAAGTTTTCTATAAATCTTCGGTAGTATCCTGCTAGACCAAGAAAATTTCGTAATTCTCCAACATTCTTTGGTGGTTCCCAATTGGTTACAGCTGAAACCTTTTCAGGATCCACTGCTATACCCTCCTTGGATACTATGTGTCCTAGGAATGCGACTTGTTCCAACCAAAATTCACACTTGCTGAATTTGGCACACTAGAGCAAAACAGGCCGCTGGTCCCGGGCCGGGAGGGCTTTTTGTCCCGGTCACGCGCCCGGGACAGCGTGTTCGGGACAAATAGCCTCCCCTATTTGTCCCGGGCACGCCACGGCCCGGGACCAGTAGGGGGGTCACGTGGCCAAACCAGACAGCCTCTGGCTCCCACTCATTTGTCCCGGTTCGTAATACGAACCGGGACAGTATATATGATTTTTTGTTTTCTTTTTTTGTTTCTTTTGTTTTGTTTCCTGTTTTCTATTTTTGTTTCTATTTTCTATTTATGTTACTGATTCTTTTGTGTTTGTGTTTTTTCATTTATGTTTCATTTCAAACAAGATCTAGTTGCATATTATACGTTACTATGTAATATATATCATGAATACACGATTTTTTCCTCGGGATATAGTCATGAATACTACAAGTACACGAGTTCTCCCAAACAAATATTTATAACCGAACGATCATGTCTAAATATTTACAAACAGAGATCATTACATGACAGAGAAGCATTAGACCCTATTTTTTCCTCGGGATGGTCTTTTTTGGCGGCCGGATTATACTGCATTCTGCGCCTGGCTTTATGACATAGTCAAGCAGAAAGCCCGCAATTTCCTCCGCGATTGGTAGTAGGCGGTCTTTTGCATCAAGCCTGTTCCGGATCGTCTCAAACTAAAAAGGAGAGATCAACACCAATATATCAACCATTATGAAAATAATTCAATTTGAAAAGTGAACAAGTTTGAATGAATTGTTAACGTACCCTATTCCAGTCTACACCCTCATTGAAGTGAATTCGGATGAACTCGCAGACATAGAATCCACACAAATTGGTGCCTTGTTGCTGCTTCGCGCACTTTATGATAGAATAAGATAAGAAATCAATAAAAAATAATCAAAAATATTGAAAAAATGGTATTGTGAGACTGAAATTAAGAATATGCGTATGTGGAACCTAGCTAGTACGTCTTACCTCTCGCCATTTAAAAGTGAGGTTCTTAGCTATACCGACATCCTTGTGGAAACCGGTGAACTTGTCCCAAACCCTGAAGTTTACGGTACGAAAAATTAGTAAAGAAGTTAACTAATTACTATATATTATTAGAAAAGACGAGGTCGATTGTGATAATGAACGAAATTACCTCTGGAGCATCTGTTTCGTGTCGTCGAACTTTTCTTCAGGTTTCGATAATGGGTCCAAGACATCAACGATTGCCTTTTCAACGTCAATCTCAAATAATACCCAGTGAAATATGCCATATGTTTATATTGGTTAATAACTAAATCATCAATTACATATACTTAATTAATATCGAGTATGTATAAGAAAGTAAACAACTCACTCGAAGTTGAACGGGAAAATTATGGTGCTTTTGTAATGTTGCGCCATCAAATAAGTAAGCAAAAGCTCCTCCGTTTGATCTGGGTAATGTAACAAACCATGATGATGAACTCGATTAGGGTCAATGAATCCAATCTTGTGATTGAGTCCCAGCTTCCGAGATTGTATAATTTTCAGCCTGCATAATAGAGTACAAAAGTAATATAGTGATAAGGATAATTACAAGCAATGAAAAATAAGTAGAGCTGGAGAATTACTGACATATATACATAATTTAATTACTTACATGCAAAAGGCACTGATGATAGATTTGTCGAGCGCGTCAAAATTGAATAACTGCCATAATTCGCAATACTCGATTTGAACCTCATCATCACCTGGGCCAAAAAAATCCTTTGGAATTTTCCCATAGAGCCAGTCTCCGTCTTGACTTTTCGTGGTACGCAAGTACCATGCATTTAGTTGGTGCAACCTAGCTGGTACAGTGCGCACCATTGCAGGGTCGACAAGATCTTCTCCTCTCACATATGTCTGCACCACCTCATGTATGGTGACACCCTCGCCAGATTGCAATGCCTTAAGCTCTGCCAGAGTTATACCCATATCTCTAGCTTGCTGCGAAAGTACATCATCGACCGGGTTCCGGTTGTAAGGCGCCAATATGAGTGGAGGGGCCGATTGTCCCGCCTGCATTCCGAGCTGTGGAACATCTCTCTTCTGGGTGGCAGCAGATTTTTGTTCTTCCCGCACTCTCCTAGATGTACGCACCAGAACGCGTGTGTAGTCATCGTCCATATTTAGTTCATATTGCGACGGATGCGTAAGAAATTCTATGGCCCACCGTATCGCATCCGAAGAATAAACCGGAACAGGCAAAGACATCTTTTTTGCCTTCTTTCTCTGGGAAGCCTGAATCTCCTCGACCCATGTATCGACATCTTTGCGAGAGTTCACAAAGCGAGACTTCCCCGTTTCGCTTTTCTGAGTACTAGTTGACGCAGCGGTGCACTTCCGCTTCTTTTGCGGAGGCGATGGAGTCCGTTGACGCGGCGGAGTACGCTCACGCGGCGGAGTATGCTCACGCGACGGCGGAGATGGACTAGCGCCTTGGTTGTCGTTGTGGGGGGTGTCTGGACTAGCGCATTGGTTGTCGTTGTTGTAGTTATGCGGACTGGCTTGTGGACTGGGAGGGCGATTTTGCTGCATGTGTGGGAACACGATGTATTCTTTTTTCCATAAGCAGGTACTCTTGAGGGCAAATCTCAACTCAACCTCGTCTTCACCCGTAGGGAAGTCCAGCTTAATTCCCTCATATGTCTTGATAACCTCATCAACCCCGACAACAGCATAGCCATCTGGAATAGGGCGACAATGGTAAGTTCCATTTGGGCTAGGCGGTAGGGCAAAGCCGTGCGCCACCTTCACGGTTATGTTCAAGCATGGCACATGTAGGTCGCAAAGTTCCCGCTGCACGATATTATCCACGGGGTGACGAGGACCCGGCATATCATTGTGGCGATCGAGCTCCGTCGAAGCCACGCTGCTTCTCCGCATTGATTTTGGATCAGGAGAAGGATCTTCGGGCGTCTCAGATTCGCAGGGCATCCGTCGAGTCTTCGCTGCCTTCAGCTCTGCTATCTCCTTCTCATGCTGTAGTAATTTATTTTCCATCCACTGGACCCGGTCGGCAATCTCTTTCTTCTTTCTCGATCGGCTTCTGTAAGTGCCAACATCTTTGGGAAACCCAAGTATCCACGGTACAGAGCCGACGGTTCCTCTTGTTCGTCCACTGTGTTCAGGATTCTTAAGGGCTCGCGATAGCTCGTCCTTCTCTCTGTTAGGGTGGAACCTGCCTTCCGTGACCTCCTTACATACCTCTCTGAGAGCTTCAATAGGGTCAGGTCCGTGCTCCTTGGTAAAAAGACAGTCACCTGTTTCAGGGTCTAACTTTCCACCATGCCCATAGAACCAAGCCTTAAGCCGGTCTGGCCAGTCAAATGTCTCGATCTGTATACCTTTAGCCAAAAACTCTTCCTCCATTTTCAGAAACTTAGGCAGGGCCGTCAGGTAGCCACCTGACCCCATGTTATGGTGATATATCTTTTTGTCTGCATTTTTCTTATTTCTCCCTGACATTATCTTAGCGGCTTCCGATTGCTTGTACGCCTTAAATTCGGGCCACTCATCTTTTATCTTTTCATAGACTCCGACAAATTCTGGAGTTTTACCTTCTTTTATGAACTTGTTTAGCCTTTTCTTCCAGCTGCAGAACAATTCACCCATCTCAATATAAGTCCAGGCCTTGCATCGATTCTCTATAACCGGCTCCTCTACATCCTCCTCTTCCGGTAAAGTGAAATTCTGCATGAGCTCGTCCCAAAGGAGTTGTTTGTCTGCATTCGAGACATAAATAACCCCCTTTTTTGGCACCTTTGACTTATACCATTCTTGAGCCCTGATGGATAGTCTGTCCCGAACGATGACTCCGCACTGAGCTACAAATTTCCTTGCGTGGTTAGCGGGAGCAATCGGTTTGCCTTTTTCATTAATTGCGTCGATGTGGTACTTCGGTTTCCCTTGGAGCTTTTTGGTCCCGGTTCGTGGCCCGCCTCGTTTCACAGCTGCTTTTTTGCTTGGTCCCGGTTCATGGCCCGCCGACAGCTAAACACAAGAAAAAGTGATAGTTAATATATGTATACACACAAATCTATTCAACGGAGACAAAAACCTGAGGGCATATATCTACCTCGGCGGCCGACTTTCCAACAGTAGAGTCGGTGAACTGTCGGTGAGCTGAACTGTCGGTGACGTCTATTCCGTCTGAATGCCCCTCCAGTCCATCACCGGACTCGTTCAGAAATTGCCCAGTGAAATCGTCTAAGTGTTCCTCTTCTTGTTCATGGTTTCTGCCGGGGTCCATTTCATCACCTTCGCGAATGATGCCGAACATGTCCTCTTCTTGTTGAAGGTTTCTACGGGTGTCCATAGTTTCTGCAAGAGATTTCAATCCATTTAAATAATTTTAATAACTCAACATCTAAACAACTTTACCGATATGTCATACAACTAAATAACTTAATAACTTCATATATTTTATAATAAATGGATTATCCAAATGAACATTTCATTAGCTTAAAATGATCTTCATTTATTTTCAAAACACAAAATGATTTTCATGAATATATATTCTATATAAGAAAAGAAATAAATGTAAAATCTATTCTAAAGATATGTTATGAAGTTTTCAAATAATTTATGATAATATAAAAACTTTTGGTGCACAAAATATTTTGAATTAAAAATGATTTCATTGCATTTTCTCTTTTCATTTCCAATAGTTGTAATATGTTATTTAAATAACCTATTAAAGCAAAAATTATTTTATTAACCCAAAATGAATTATTTAAATAACTAATCTCAAAGTTTGTATTTTTATGAACATTTTGATAAAAAGTTTGTATTTTTCTGATTTAAAATAATTTAAGTATGATTTTCTATAGTTTAACATAGTTTCTGAAAATGATGACGTCGTGCTGACGTCATCAATGGTGAACCGAATCCAGTAGAGGTCGAATTCAACGAATTCGTGCGATTTTGCACGAATTGATTGGTGCATTCTATAGAGGGCGACGAGGGGGGCCTAGCAGTGGTGGCGCCGCTAGCGCAATTTCATCGGAGAGTCACCGGCGACGACCGAAGCGGCGGCGGCCGGAAGAACTCTAGCTAGGGTTTGATTTCTTCTCCTAGGTGACGCACGCGATGGCGGCGGAGTGCGGCACGGTTGCGTCGAGAGAGAGGGAGGAGGATAAGAGGACTCACCCTCGTTGCCCTCGGCAATGGCTCGGCGGAGCTCCGGTCTCGGCGAGGAAGAAGACGGCAAAGATGGCCGGAGGCGCGCACGGGGAAGGACGGATGCGCTGGGACGGCGAGGGCGGCAGCAGTGCGCAGCGGCGTCGGGATGGCCGGAGGCGCGCACAGGGATGGCCGGAGGCGCGGGGACGGCGAGGAAGGAGGCGGCGGCGCGACGGAAAAATTCGGCAGCCTGACGCCGTCGATGTGAAATTGCTCCGGGTTGTGGCTCGAACCGTGGCTAAGTGTTGGTTATATAGGGGAGAGGCTATCTGTCCCGGGTGGTGGCTCAGCCCGGGACAAATAGGGGTCATCTGTCCCGGGCTGAGCCACCACCCGGGATAGATAGCACCCCATCTGTCCCGGGCTGTGCCACCACCCGGGATAGATGGGGTTTTTCCTTTTTCTTTTTCTTTTTCTTTTTCTTTTCTTTTCTTTTTCTGTTTTCTGTTTTAAATAACTTTGGAATTTGAAAAAACTTTCAATATGAAGAGTGTTTGAATTTGACTAACTAATACAAAAACATTTTCTCTTTTCTATAACCATTATTTTAATTAGTTTAAAACTATTTTGAATGTTAATTTGTACAACTTTTGCAAACTTTGGAATTTGAAAAAACTTTCAATATGAAAAGTGTTTGAATTTGACTAACTAATACAAAAACATTTTCTCTTTTCTATAACCATTATTCTAATTAGTTTAAAACTATTTTGAATGTGAATTTGTATAACTTTTGCAAACTTTGGAATTTGAAAAAACTTTCAATATGAAAAGTGTTTGAATTTGACTAACTAATACAAAAACATTTTCTCTTTTCTATAACCATTATTTTAATTAGTTTAAAACTATTTTGAATGTGAATTTGGATAACTTTTGCAAACTTTGGAATTTGAAAAAACTTTCAATATGAAAAGTGTTTGAATTTTACTAACTAATACAAAAACATTTTCTCTTCTCTATAACCATTATTTTAATTAGTTTAAAACTATTTTGAATGTGAATTTGTATAACGTTTGCAAACTTTGGAATTCTGAGCTGTTCGATCAACACTTTAACTTCCAAACCAGGACTAAATAAGCACACGGATCGTGTGTTTCTTTCAAGCACTTGTAAGCCTTTTGATCAGGTGTGTGTTTCTTTTGATTGCTTCTGAGCTGTTCGATTAACGCTTTCAGTTTCAAACCGGGACTAAAGAAGCACACGGATCGTGTGTTTCTTTGAAACACTCGTTAGCCGTTGGATCAGGGGTGTGCTTCTTTTGAGCACTTGAGAGCTGTTGGATCAACACTATCAGTACCACTGGTTGAGCCCGTGACCCTATATATAGCCCCCTCTCGGACGAGGCGAGCACTCGGTGTTTCCTCCTTCTAGTGCCTAGCCGGGTGGTGTGTGGTATACAAATCACTCGGATTCCCTGCATACGCCCCACGGTGCATTTGATATGCAGGCACTCATCAAGAGCCACCGTGGGGCTGTATGCAGGTGAAATCGTGTGTTTTGTTCTATCAACGCCGACGGATCCATTTGATATGCAGGTAAAAATGGAGCATCTTCTTCATATCAAAAGTTTAATATATTAATTATTACATATCGCACCAACATTTCCATCACACAACACCGCCAGTTCTTCTGCGTCGGAACCATGGAGCATCTTCTTCAATCAACTTGATGATTGGGTCAATGTTCACTACGAAAGGCGGAATTTCATCAAAATTATTATAATCATCTGACATGTCTGTCTTGTCCTCCACTCCCACGATGTTTCTTTTTCCTGAAAGAACTATGTGACGCCTCGGCTCCTCCACTCCCAGGATGTTTCTTTTTTTGGGTCTGCTAGACATGTCTTTCACATAGAAAACCTGAGTCACATCATTGGCTAGCACGAATGGTTCGTCTCTGTACGCAAGATTGTTTAGATCCACTGTTGTCATTCCGTACATCTTGTCTACCTCAACCCCGCCTTTCAGATTGACCCATTTGCACCGAAACAAAGGGATCTTAAAAGAAGGTCCATAGTCAAGTTCCCATATCTCCTCTATGCAACCATAATATGTGTTCTTCTGCCCATTGTTGTTTGTTGCATCAATGCGAACACCACTGTTTTGGTTCGTGCTCTTTTTATCTTGGACACTCGTGTAAAATGTATTTCCATTTATCTCGTACCCTTGGAAAGTACATATAGTTGTAGATGGTGCCCTGGCCAACAAGTGTAACTCAGCGATGATGTTCTGGTGGTTTGATTGCGTCGATGGATCTCTTCTCCTCTTGGGATCTTTCCCCTGGTCGTGCAGTGGCAGCTCAGGTGCGTCGTTTCTTCAGATCTACGGTCCATTTCTCTCCCTCATCACCCTCCAAGGAGTTCTTTCTAGTGGCACACTTTGTGCATGCTTCGTTCGGTCTTTCGGTGGAATCGGTGGCTCTGGCCTTGCAATGTTGCATTGGTGGTGATCCCTCTTGTCTCCGAGTATTTCAACTTGATGATAAGAGGTTTCGGTTTTCTCTGGCTTCTAATCATGTTGGGCATTTCATATATTCCCTACGGGAAAGAACCTGGCCAGACTTTCAAATTTTATTCAAATTGTTCCGAGGAGATGTCTCTGTTGTGTCCTCCAAAAATTCTTTGGCAAGCTTGTCCACGTTTAAACCTAGATCAAAGTTGGTTTGTTCTCCTCTGGTGGCTGGATCATTTGATAAAGCTCATATGCATTTGGGATCCTGTGATCTGTTTGATTCAAGAAATTCTCGTTTGAATGTTCCTCTGATTGTGGTTCCCCCGAAGATACCGGATCCTTCTGCTGATGCTATCCCTGTTTCTTTGGGATCGCTAACGTTCTCTGTTTTGGTAAACCCTGAATCAGCGCACCGACGTGCATGGAAATTCTGTGGGCCCATGTTTTCGGGTACCAAGCCACGTGGACCAATCTTTGACTCTGATCTTTTTGGGCATATGGATGATCTATTTATGGCAGGATATGAGAATCATCAGATTGCAAAAACCTTGGGAGTTTCTGGCATGCCATCACGGAAGTTCATTAAGGAGATTCAGTCAAAAAGATATACTCGTTTTGAATGCAATACATCTGAACATATTGGATCATCTTATTCACAGAAGGATACTTTTGATACTGCCATAACATATTCAAATTTGTTACGGAAAAATATTCTCAGGTGGGTTGTTAAAGGTAGTTCTTTAAAGAAACCGCAATCTTTGGATTCTGGGGCTGATTTTACTGCACACCCCAAAGTTGTTAAGAAGGCTGGGTCCAGGACCGTTCGATGTGATCACTGCGGGTTTTATGGCCATTCGATCTCGGGTTGCTTTGCGGTGGCGCGACTAAAAAACAAAGTTTGGAAACCCAAACGTCCGCTTAAGCCTTGCCCCTCCTCTTCTCTCGAGCTGGTCGCCCCTGTTCCGCACACAGAAACCCTCCCCTGCACCGAGCCCATCGCCGCCATGGCAAACTTTCCACTCAATCCCGTCCCGTTCATCCCCGATGGTATGTCCATTGACCATGGCCCAACTGATCGCAAGATTCGCTCTGATATGGTGGTGCCTCCGACACCTCCATTGCAGCACGACCGGGTGGTGATTGCGGAGACTAGCAGATTTATCCCGATTCAACTCCGAGAAGAAACAAGGTCAGCGATCATCGATCTTCTCTTTGAGAGTGGTTATCCAGTGGCAGACTCAGATGATACAGCCTTCGGCATTGGTACTCTCACCTTTCACTCTACCCTGGTTGCGGATACAGTCGTAGGGCTTTCTTTTGAGCTGGATGAAATCACCTCGGTTACTTTTGTTAAGCATGATGCTGCTAGTAATAGAAGGCTAACCACTTTCGGTCGTGAAACTTGGATTATGTACTTGGGATTTCCTTTGGATTACCAGACCAATGCTTATATCAATCGTGCTGTTAGTGACTTCGGACTGCTTTCGGTTTGGCACAATCCTAGGGGGAACCACTATAGAGTCCTTGTGAAAGTTTGGTTAGTGCACCCCAAATTTGTGCCGAAGAGCTTAGTGATCCGTCAGTTGGGAGGTGCTAGAAGTTCTTGGACAGTGCCTGTTTATATCCTGCGTAGTAGTGATTGGAATGCACACATCCACCATATCCCTCCACCTCCTGAAGATCCTGAACCAGATAACATGCACCCACAGCCCATGTATGGTGATTACTTCACTGCTGAACAGATATTTCAGCAGCAAGTAACTCTTTGGTTGCAGCAGAATGGGGCTCCTGGGATGCAGCAGCAGCAAAACAACAATCATCACCATCATGATGTTCAGGTTGTGGCTAATGCACAAGATAATACCAGCCCTCAGTATAATCAGCCACTTGTTGCCACCCATTTGTCTCACCAGCTTAGCTTTGCACAATTCCTAGCTGACCAGGGCATCCCTTTCTCAGTTGGCTTCCATCCTAGGGCTGGTAACATTACTGACAACCCTTTGGAGGCTTGGCATGATTCCATTACACCATTTAATAGTGATCCAGACAGTGCTGACAGTGGATTAACTGATAATGTGGTGGAGTTTGTTCAGATGGAAGTTCAGTCTCATGATGCATTAGCATTAGTGCCTGTTAACTCCCCTAGTTTGGGGAGTTTTTCATTTGCTGCAGAGGAGATTAGAGGACTGACTGTGCCAGATCCTTTTGCTGACACAATCTTACAACCCAGTTTGGAGAGCTTGATTTGGCATTCCAATTCTATTGGTGGGAAGAGAAGCTCTGCTGAAATCTATCACCCACTGGATCAGTTTGGGGCTAGGAGAGTTTCCAGGAAATTATTTATTGCTCAGTCACCGGCTGACAATCCTTTGGCCATTGTACCTTATTTCTGCAGGGATCAGTTGAGGAACTCTGTAGCTGATCTGGGGGTTTTATCTGCTACACCTGCTCCTGTTACAGCTCGTCGCATCAAACGTTCTGTGCCAGCATGCTCCACTCAGGTACGCCGAAGTACAAGAAGTACTAGATATGATGGCTTTAAGTGCATTTCAGTCTCTGATTCTAAGCCTTATAAATCAAAGGTTAAGGCTAGGAGAACACCAGATCTAGCTTTGGATGCTGATACTGCTGTGGAGGAATTGAACGCGGAGCAAGAGGACGTAAGCACTGAGATCCCTCTTGACACCCCGGTCCAAGTCCTGCAAAGCATTGCTATCAATCTATGTGGTGTTCCACCTGAAGAAGTCTCTCGAGCAAACCTGCTGGCTAGTCTCCAGCTGGATGAGGCCCCAACTTCATCCACCATTTAATCTAGTTCTTTAATGAGTTTATTAAAGACTTGGTGTGTTTTGTGCTGGAATATTCGAGGTTTAAATTCCAGAGATAAACAATTAGCTTTGTGGAATGCTATTAATGTCAGTGGTTGTTCTGTAATTTGTTTGCAAGAAACTAAGAAGCATCACTTTGATCCTGGGTTTATTAAGTCTTGTTGCCCTCCCCGTTTTGATGAGTTTGTTTTTGTCCCATCTGTTGGGGCCTCTGGTGGTCTCATTGTGATTTGGAACAGTGCTATCTTCAGTGGTATGGTCATGCATTGTGAACCCTTTGCACTGTCGGTTTATTTCACTTCCACCCAATCTGCTCAGTCTTGGACACTAGTGAATGTGTATGGTCCATGTTCTGGTGAACAGAGAGATACATATGTAAAATGGTTATTTGATTTGAACATTCCAGATGATGAGGACTGGTTAATCCTAGGAGACTTAAACTTCATGCGTTTTTCGAGTAACCGCAATAAACCAGGGGCAATACAGCTGACATGATGCTTTTCAATGATTTTATCCGAGAACAAAACCTTACTGAATTACCTTTAAAAGGAAGACAATATACTTGGAGTAACATGCAAGCTGATCCTTTACTTGAACAGCTCGACTGGTTTTTCACGTCTTTGCACTGGACTACTTCTTTTCCGAATACAGTGGTTAACCCTCAAGGCAAACCGACTTCTGATCATACTCCTTGCGTAGTGTCCATTAAAACTTCTATCCCTGGAAGTAAGTTGTTTCGTTTTGAAAATTACTGGACTGCCCATCCTGGATTCCTTGATACAGTGAAGGCTAGTTGGTGTAAGCCTACTCATAAGAGTAATAGTGCTGCTAATTTGAATGCTAAGTTCAAAAGACTTCGCTCTGATATTAAGCATTGGAGTAAAGGCATCTCTAAGCTCAAGATATGTATTGATAACACAAACAAGGCTATAAGTGAGCTGGATCTTCTTGAAGATCAGAGAGGGCTATCTGTTCCTGAATACAACTGTAGAGTCATCCTGAAAAAACACTTGATGAGGTTACTTGATTATCAGAACAAGTATTGGAAGAAGAGATGTACAGTAAGATGGACTAAGCTGGGTGATGAGAATACAAAATTCTTCCATTCTATTGCCTCTGAGCGTTATAGAAGGAATAATATTGCTAAGCTGGTTCTACCAGATGGGTCTGAAGCTGTTTCCCACATGGAAAAAGAAAAGGTTATTTTTGACACTTTCAAAGACAGACTTGGTACGTCTTGCTCCCCTCCGATGATCTTTGATCTGAATCAACTTATACAACCAGTTCCTGGTTTGGAAGAGCTCTCAGTGGTTTTTACTACACAAGAGATTGATGATATTGTTAAGCTCATGCCTGGTGATAAAGCCCCTGGCCCGGATGGTTTTAATGGACATTTCTTAAAGAATACCTGGCATATTGTGAAGCAGGACATATATCAACTCTGTTTTGATTTTTATGAGGGGAAAATGAATATCGAAAGTATTAACATGGGGTACATTACACTGATTCCTAAAATTGGTGCTCCTTCCGGTGTTAATGACTATCGACCGATCACTTTGCTCAATTGCTGCCTCAATATTATCACCAAATTGCTTGCAAACATATTGCAAAAAATTGTTCTCAAAATAGTACATAAGAATCAGTATGGTTTCTTGAAGGGGAGGACAATTCAAGATTGCTTAGCATGGGCTTTTGAATTTATCCACCAATATTCTACCTCCAAGAAAGAAATTATAATGCTCAAGCTGGATTTTACTAAGGCTTTTGATACTATTGATCATGAGGCAATGCTCAAAATCATGGTAAGCATGGGGTTTGATGCTAAATGGATTAGTTGGATTAAACTTCTCTTTCAGTCTGGCTTGTCTGTAGTTCTTCTAAATGGTACTCCTGGGAGACAGTTTCATTGCAGGAGAGGTGTCAGACAGGGGGACCCTCTTTCTCCCTTATTATTTGTGCTAGCTGCTGATCTGCTCCAATCTGCTATCAACAAAGCGTTTCGAGATAATATCCTAACAGCACCTCTCTCCCCTCACTTTGGGATGGATTACCCTATTGTACAGTACGCAGATGACACCATTCTGATTATGCCTGCATGTCCCCAGCAGATTATCATAATGAAGGAAATCCTTAATTCATATGCAACATCGACTGGGTTATGCATTAACTATCAGAAATCTTCAATGATTCCTCTGAACTTGTCTGAGTCTAGGGCTAAGGAGCTGGCTGACATTCTGCAGTGTAGCATTGGGAAAATGCCCTTTACCTGTTTAGGTTTGCCGATGGGGACTACTAAGCCTACTGTTCTTGATTTAATGCCGCTAGTAGATCGGATTGAAAGACAACTCTCTGCTAATTATATGATGATGGCCTACAGTGGCAGGGTAACATTGATCAACTCTTTACTGACGTCAATTGCCATGTTTGCCATGTGTTCTATTAAAGTGCCTCCTAAGATTTTAGAGCACATCGACAAAATTAGGAGACACTGTTTGTGGAACAAGAAAACTGATGATGGGGAAAAATGTAATTCTCTGGTTGCTTGGAAAGAGGTTTGCAAACCAAAAAACAAAGGAGGATTAGGTGTACTTAATCTCAAAGTCCAAAATGAAGCTCTGTTGCTGAAGGCTTTACATAAATTCTATTCCAATAATGACACCCCCTGGGTACAACTTATTTGGAGAACATACTATACAGGAAAGGTTCCGCACGCTTTGGCTCCATGTGGCTCTTTCTGGTGGAAAGATGTATTTAAACTGAACCCAACTTTTAGAGGAATAACTCAATGTGAGGTGTTATCTGGTTCTAGTGTTCTTTTCTGGAAGGATAATTGGCTAGGATTGGAAAACTCCAGTTCCTACCCAAGAGCTTACTCCTATGCCCAGAAAGAGGATATTTCTATGCAAGAATTCTTAACTACTAATGATTTAGCAGCCCTCTTTCATCTGCCCTTGTCACCACAGGCCTTAAACGAGATTAGAGCTCTGCAGCAAGCATCCCTTCATGTCTTTTAGATGGCAATGCGGCTGGTGACAGTTGGATCTTTCAATGGGGGTCAAAGAGCTATGCTGCCAGTAAATACTATAAATTCTGTCACAGAAATATCACTCCTCATGATGCTTTCCTGTGGTTATGGAAATCCAAATCGACACCGAAGCTTAAGTTCTTCTGTTGGCTTCTACTTGCTGATAGACTCAACACCAGGAACATGCTTAGAAGGAGACATTTTAATATTGGAAACAACTACTCTTGCTTGCTTTGCAATTCTGCTCCAGAGGAAACGGTGGAACATCTGTTTTTTCATTGTCCTTTCAGTAGAGAATGTTGGAGTGAACTTGGTTTTAGTTGGGGGCCTGCTAACAACAGATTGACTATGGTATCCTTTGGTAAAGATAATTGGAATGCACCCTTGTTTATGGAGATATTCACCACAGCTGCTTGGAGCATTTGGAAGGAGCGGAACATATTACTTTTCGAAGGCTTCCCACATTCCTTGACTTCATGGAAAGTTAGATTTAAGGAAGATTTCTCTCTGCTTCAGTATAGGACTAAGTCCTCCTTACACTCCTATATTTTCTCTTTAGTTAATAGACTTTGAAAACTTTGGGGCTAGGCCCCTCTACTTGTAAATATGTAATGTTTTGGCTGTTTAATCAGAGGCAGTAGGAGCCTTTCCTACTGTCATAAAGCTTCAAAAAAAAAAACAAGTGTAACTCTTCATCAACCTTGTCTTTATTTTCAAGATGTGCTCGCAACCAACCGCCGAACGTGGCCATGTGTGTACGTACAATCCAGTTGTCAGACTTCCCCGCGTGTAGAGAGCGTACAAAATTCTTGTGTTCATCGATATACGGGGCCACCAAGGTAGAACTTTGTAGAACTGTATAGTGTGCTTCCGTGAAAGAATGTCCATCCATACAAATTTTTGTTTTCTTTCCTAGTGTGCCTTTTCCACTAAGTCTACCCTCATGTCGTGATTGTGAACACCTATCGGCTTAAGGTCATGAATAAAGTCAACACATAACTCAATGACCTCCTCGTTACCGTAGCCGTTGGATATGCTTCCTTCTGGCCTAGCACGGTTATGCACATATTTCTTTAAGACTGCCATGAACCTCTCAAATGGAAACATATTGTGCAGAAATACAGTACCGAGAACTTGAATCTCTTCGCCTAGGTGAACCAGGAGATGCGTCATAACATCGAAGAAGGATGGAGGGAACACCAACTCAAAACTGACAAGACACTGGACCACATCATTTTGCAACCCTGGTAGAATCGCCGGATCGATTACCTTTTGAGATATTGCATTGAGGAATGCACAAAGCTTCACAATGGGTACTCGAACATTTTCCGGTAGTAGCCCCCTCAGTGCAATCGGAAGCAATTGCGTCATAATCACGTGGCAATCATGAGACTTTAGGTTCTGAAATTTTTGGAGTCTCACATTTACTATCCTCTTTATATTCGACGAGAACCCAGCCGTGACCTTGATACTTCTCAGGCATTCAACGAATATTACTTTCTCTTGTTTGGTAAGAGCGTAGCTGGCAGGACCTTCGTAGTGTTCGGGACTTAGGCCGTCTCGTTCTTTCACACGTTCCTGGTCCTCCCGTGCTTCCTTTGTATCTTTTTTCTTCCCGTACACGCCCAAGTAGCCTAGCAGGTTCACGCAAACATTCTTCGTCACGTGCATCACGTCGATAGCAGATCTAACCTCTAGGACCTTCCAATATGGTAGCTCCCAAAATATAGATTTTTTCTTCCACATGGGTGCGTGCCCGTTAGCGTCTTTCGGAACCTGTTGTCCTCCAGGACCCTTTCCAAAGATTACTTTTAGATCCTTGACCATATCAAATATTTCTTCACCATTACGGTTGACAGGCCTCCTACTGTGATCAGCCTCACCTTTAAAATGCTTGCCTTTCTTCCTTGCGGTATGCCTGATCGGAAGAAATCGACGATGCCCGGAATACACACACTTCTTACAGTTATCCAAATATAAGCATTCAGTCTCACCCAAACAGTGTGTGCATGCATTGTACCCCTTGGTCGACTTCCCTGAGAGGTTAGCAAGAGCAGGCCAATCGTTATTTGTTACAAAAAGCAGAGCTCGTAGGTCAAATTCCTCATGTTTGTGCTCATCCCACACCCGTACACCTTCTTCCCGCCACAACTGTTAAAGTTCTTCAAATAATGGCCTGACGTACACATCAAGGTCGTCGCCGGGTTGCTTCGGGCCTTGGATGAGCAATGGCATCATAATGAACTTTCGCTTCATGCACAACCAAGGAGGAAGGTTATAAATACATAGAGTCACAGGCCATGTGCTATGACTGCTGCTCTGCTCCCCAAACGGATTGAAACCGTCTGTACTTAGACCAAACCTTAAGTTCCTTGCGTAATCTTCAAATTCCGGGAACTCCCTCTCAATTTTTCTCCACTGCGACCCATCAGCGGGGTGTCTACACATCGCGTCTTTCTTACGGTCCTCTTTGTGCCATCGCAACAACTTGGCATGCTCTTTATTCGCGAACAGGCGTTTCAACCGTGATATTATAGGAGCATACCACATCACCTTGGCAGGAACCCTCTTCCGGGGACGCTCACCCTCAACTTCACCAGGGTCATCTCGTCTGATCTTATACCGCAATGCAGTGCATACTGGACATGCATCCAAATTCTCATACTCACCGCGGTAGAGGATGCAGTCATTAGGGCAGGCATGTATCTTATGCACGTCTAATCCTAGAGGGCACACAACCTTCTTTGCTTCGTACGTGCTGTCGGCCAACTCGTTGACCTTTGGAAGCATCTTCCTAATTATCTGCAGCAACTTTCCAAATCCCTTGTCAGTCACACCACACTCTGCCTTCCACTGCAGTAATTCCAGTGTGGTACCCAGCTTTTTCTGACCATCTTCGCAACTTGGATACAACAATTTCTTGTGATCCTCTAACATCTGGTCGAACTTCAACCTCTCCTTTTCAGTTCCGCACTCTCTCTTTGCATCAGCAATGGCCCTACCAAGATCGTCAGTGGGCTCATCTGGTGCCTCTTCAGCTTCAGCTTCCCCCGTTGCAGAATCTCCGTACTCCGGGAACATAGGATAGTTGTCATCATCTTCCTCTTCTTCATTGTCTTCCATCATAACACCATTTTCTCCGTGCTTCGTCCAACAATTATAGCTGGGCATGAAACCATGCCGAATAAGATGACTTTGAAGGGTTCTCACGTTTGGGTGATCTGTCTTATTCTGACAGTTGACACATGGACAACACATGAAACCATTGGTACTGTTAGCCTGGGCTTTCTCTAGAAATTTCCTCAAACCTGTCATGTACTCGGCAGTGCGTCGGTCACCATACATCCATTGTCGGTCCATCTGCATTATATAATGAACTACATCAATAACCATTACAGAACATCGACAAATAAACACTGAACATGCACGGTATCAATTAATTACAAATGAAATGAGAGAAAAATTAACCTTGACCGAAAAGAAGAATAAACTTCTTTAAGTGTACATCAAATCAATTCGTGAACTCTCTCGGGCATTTCATCAAACAGTTTGCATGCATACAAAAAAAACAGACTAGCACACACCCCCTCCTTCCATTTCAAAAAAAAAAATGCCTCCAATGATTTTGGGAGGGGGCTGCTGATCAGTATATATAGGCACCCCGCCATTTGTCCCGGTTTCAGTCACAAACCGGGACAACAAGGAGGCCCATTTGTCCCGGTTTGTGACTGAAACCGGGACATATGGAGGTTTTTTCATTTTTTTATTTTCTTTTTCTGTTTTCTGTTTTAAATAACATTTGCAAACTTTGGATTTTGGAAAAACTATGAATATGAAAAATGTTTGAATTTGACTAACTAATACAAAACCATTTTCTGTTCTCTGTTTTAAATAACTTTTGCAAACTTTGGAATTTGAAAACACTTTTGCAAACTTTAGATATATTTCAGTCAATACAAGAGAACACGGGCACACAGAATTTTTGCGTAACGGAATACATAGATAGTCTAATCATCAACGACATTAAGATGATCATTGTCCGTATTATAGCCGCGTAGACTATCCCACTTCCGTGCAATCTCGAAGCCAATGCGAGCGTCTAAAGCGGCATATACGACTTGATCGTAGCTCAATGGAACGTTGCCCCATCCGAAAATTAGGTCTTTTTGTAACGTGTCTTCCTTGTCGTTGTCCGTGTTCTTCTTCTTCTTGTATTTCTTCTTCTTCTCAAGATTTGTCCCAATGACCGCATTAGAGAGAGCATATAGACTAGGAGTAAAATTGCCGGTAGGGTTTCGGCGATCCCTCTGCAGGTCGACCGCGGACCGAATAATAATTCCGTAGTAGGCTAGCATCTTCATGTCATTATGGATTGCCACGCCGTAGAATTTGATTGTCTCATCACCTAAGAAATCAACGAGGACCTGTGGCACCCGATCAGCTTTGCAAATTTGGAAGATAAGAGTCTCGGTCGCCACCGAGAGTTGAAGGATGGCGGCGCACTGCGGAGTATCCTTCCGTCGAGGGGCGGTGAACTCGCAATCGAGTCCAACGGCTTTGATCGGAGCGGCGTCGAGGAAGTAGTTCTTCACGTCGCGGATCCACTTCTCCACGCGCCATGCACGAAGGGTGACCCACACCTTGAACCGCATGCCTTCCTTCTCGTAGTCGTAAAACTCATCTGACGGAGGCACGAGTGGCTCCATAGGGACGGAGAAAAGAGAGGAGAGATGGCCGGAGAAATGGTGTGTGGAGGAGTCGTACTGTGCATTGCATTTTATAGCGCCGGAGAGGAAGATGAATCGCCGGCGGAGAGCAGAGGAATTAATCGCCGGAGGGCAGAGGAATCGCCGGCGGCGCCGTATTTCCGCTCGTCTTCCGTGCGCGTCGAAAAAACGCGGCGATGGCTCGGCTTCCGCACGCGCGTAACTGAAACCATGACATTTGTCCCAGTTCGTGACTGGAACCGGGACAAATGAGTGTCGCCTTAAGCGCTCGGCGGTTGCTACCTCATTTGTCCCGGTTCGTGGCTGGAACCGGGACAAATGGGTGTCGCCTGGAGCGCTCGGCGCGTTTTATGCCCCATCTGTCCCGGTTTGCAGTACGACCGGGACAAATGGGGTTTTGGAGTTTGGTCCTTTAGCCTGTTTTCTACTAGTGGCATATAACTTATGTTCACGTAGTCTCTGCAATACTAGGCGCAAATGCTCTTCATGTTCTTGGTGACTCTCGGAGTAGATCAGAATGTCATCTATGAACACTACCACAAACTTGTCCAGAAAATCCATGAACACTTTATTCATCATATTCATGAAATAAGCTGGAGCATTGGTTAATCCAAATGGCATTACTGTATACTCATAAGAGCCATATCTTGTAACAAACGCTGTTTTTGGTATATCCATCTCTCTAACCTTCATTTGGAGATATCCTGATCGAAGATCAATCTTGGAGAACACACATGCACCTTTCAATTGATCAAATAATTCATTTATCTTGGGTAACGGATACTTGTTCTTGATGGTGTATTCATTTATATCTCTGTAGTCCGTGACTAGTCTCTGGGTTTGATCTTTCTTTTTGACAAAGAGAACTGGCGCTCCCTAGGGCGAAGAACTTGGACGGATAAATCCTTTCAGAAGGTGTTCCTCCAGTTGCTTCTTGAGTTCTTTCAGTTCATCGACGGCCATTGGGTAAGGTCTCTTGGCTATTGGTCCGGTACCCGGTTTTAGTTCAATGAGAAATTCCACATCTCTATCAGGTGGCATTCCCGGTAATTCTTCTGGGAATACATCTGGGTACTCTTGGACAATCAACACATCACCAAGGCTAACCCCCTTAAGAGAATTTAGCCTAACTTTCTTAAGTTCGAAAGTTGATCTGAATTTAATCTTTTGTTTTTCTGGGGTGGTGAGGGTGATAGCTCTGTTTGCACAGTCTATGATTCCTTCAAAACGGGTCATCCAATCCATTCCGATAATAACATCCAAACCTTGGGTTTCTAGGATGACTAAGTCAGCTGGAAAAAGATATTTTCCAATCCTTAATTATAACTGCCTACAGCCTGAATTTACTATCATCTCACCCCCAGGTGAACTCACTCTAATAGGTTTTCCTAAGCTTTCCTCGGCTAGCCCATGTTTGTTTACAAAAGCTCTTGATATGAATGAATGCGATGCTCCAGTATCAAATAAGACCAATGCTGGAAAAGAATTGAGCAGGAACTTACCAATCACAGCGTCAGGTTCATCATGAACTTCTTCCACGTTGAGGTGATTTACTTGTCCCTTCTGGAAAGGATTGGGCTTGGAATTTTCATCGGCCTTTCTCTCTGGGCAATCAGTAGCATAGTGTCCCGTCTTCTTGCACTTGAAGCAAGTCACATTAGACAGGTCTTTCTTCCGTTCAGTGTTAGGACGAGGATTACCATTTCCATGATTATGTCCATGGTGATGGTTTCCTTTGAACCCACCATTATTTCCTTTATACCCTCCATTGTGGTTATGACCATGATGCTTTTGGCCACTACCATTGTTGGAGTAGTTCCAGGGTTTATGGCCACTGACTTCTGAGCTGTGTGGTTTCTTGTGAGCCACTTCAGTGTTACCCTTACTTGCACCAAACTTCCTCTTCCTATTCTCTTCCTTTCTGATGTTATTGTCCAGGGTGATTGCCTGATCTAGCAGAATCTGATAGTTAGGAGCATATGCCACAGACAAAGGTATCTTTAGTTCTCCCCGAAGTCCATTTAGGAATTTGTCCTTCCTTTTTGCATCAGTGTCGATGTCTTCTGGTGCGTACCTTGATAGCGTACAGAAGTCATCTATATACTCCTTCAGAGTTCTACCTCCCTGTCTCAAGCTACGAAACTCCTCCTTCTTCAGGTTCATTATGCCAGAGGAGATGTGAGCATTGCGGAAACCATCCTTGAATGCATCCCAAGTCATGCCATCCAAGGGATGGGTCACTTGATAGGTCTCCCACCACATGGCAGCAGGTCCTTCCAATAGGTGAGCAGTGAACCTCACCTTTTCTGCCTCAGAACACTCACAGGTTACTAAGTCCTTGTTGACGGAACGGAGCCAGTCATCCGCCACTATGGGTTCAGTAGTAGAGGAGAACTTATTAGGTCTAAGCCTGAGAAATCTTGCAAGTCTGTCCACCGGAGGTGGGGGTGGTGGTGGATGGTTGTTATTGTTGTTGTTGTTGTTGTTGATTGCTGCAATGAACTGGGTCATCATGGTCATCAGTTGGGCTTGAGCTGCCATAAGCTGTTGCATAGTTTCGCTATTGTCGGGATCACGACGTGGAGGCATCTGTGGGGTTTTTGCATGGATGAGTAAAAGATAGATAGATCTATAAGGAGGAACCTTACCCATGCACAAAACAATCCAGTCAAGCACACCATCAATCAACACACCACTCATAAAACAATCAGCAAACAATTCAAAACCTTTGGTTTTAGGAAAACGATATAAAAGTTTGGAAAATAAACTCGCGAGGTTCCGAGGATACAAGGGAAGGTACTGCCTTACCACAAGTTGGTAGGTCAATACAAGATCAAGACAATGTGGTGTATGATAAATGGTAGTCTCACTAACTAACTACTCGACCATATCCTCTTACTCCTCTTCAATTTCCTGTATCTCGATTCCTTCATTGGCGAGTACATCCTTGAGTTCCTTTACTTCTTTCTCCAGGGCAAGATTCTTTTCTTGCAGCTTTCACTTCTCAATACGAAGCCTTTTGATCAAGTCACTATCAGCCTCGAACTCGACTTCATTGCTCTCGAGTTCTGCCTTTTGTTCCCTGATGATCTTGTTCTTCTCTTGAACTCTTTTCTCTTGTCTCCTGTACTTCTCCTCTTGTGCAGCGAATCTCTCTTCCTGTGCCTTAGTCACTTCCTCCTGAACCTTCACCTTCTCTTCGTTCTCCTTAAGTAAGACACATAACTCATCGTTCTTCAGGAGCTCGGTGCGTCGATCTTCATATAGTTCGGTGACAAGGATTTCCAGCTCCTGGAAATAAAGGCTAAGGGGTTTTGCCTTGCCTCTTTCTCCGACATCATACAGGTAAGGTTCTCCATCTTCGTTTCTTCTTCCAAAGAAAATGGAGTAGTGGTCCCTCAACTCTAGGCTGTAGCGTCCGCAGAGTCGCCCAATCAAATCTTGCATGACTAGATTGAGCCCTTTGTCTTTGGAGTCACTAACCATTTTGATCTCCAGTGGGGGCTCCTCTCCACGTCCTGGTTGTGTTGCTTTTATTCCCCAGCAACCCTCTTTGTTAAACTTCTTCAGAATGAAGCCCTTTATTTGGGGTAGTGGTAACCCTATCTTCTCGCCGATGTCGAGGAGGTAACAGCCAAAACGGGTGTTCTCGAAGTCCTGCGCAGTGGTGAAGTGAAAGCTCGTCATCCTTTAGGTAGGAAAGAAGGGAAATTAGAACAAGAATTGCATAAGATAAGGAAGTACTAGTTATGGAGTGTATTATTACTTTAGCGGGAATACTAAGTCAAAATCCTAAGGTGATCAACAGATATTAACAACTCTTCGTAAATTGGATTTTTCACTATAGTGAGAGAGACAGACACCCGGCCAGCCACTTATATTGTGGAACAGGTCTCATGTACGTGGACATGTAAAGTTTGTCCCGGGCCGCTTCATCCCACCATGCCGTTAGAATCCAACATACTTCAAAGATGGTAACATTATGACCAAAAAGGGCTTAACCAATCCTAGGGGCTCGAACCTACAGGCAACACTTTGCTCTGATACCATTTTGTAGCACCCCAACTTTTATTAAAGTTGGAACACATGTGTTATGTGCTAGTCCCTGGATCACTGCCAGCATCACAGTACAAAATATAAAATATCATTGCATAAGTATTAAATTACTACAACGAGATCCAAAAATAATAGCCAATATGGCTTTATTACAAATTGCATAGCCATGAAGGCTAGCTAAAGTTCAAAGTTCACAGCGAAAGCAAAATAACATTGAGCCTCATCTTCAAGCATGCGCCACAGGCAGTCATGTTGGGTGTAGACTCGAGCCAATCATTCAGCATCAGAATTTCCTGCACATTGGAATATGCAGCCCCCGAAGGAGGTCAATACAATGATGTATTGGCAAGTGACTATGGTGGATAAATATACTGGCAAGTCTAACATCTATATGCATATTTGGCTTGGTGGGGTTGAAGGCTATTTGCAGAAAGCAAGTTTTCTCCTATCATTTTGTAAAACACTTTTATTTCTCGAAGACTTGGCACCGAGGGACAAAGCCCAAATGCACCAACAATTCTTTCCTTAGTCAAATTTTACTTTATGAAAACAGTGTTGAGATTCTTGTGCCCATCCTTGTCCTGTTGCTCGAAGTAGTCCATATCCGGGGACACGGCTGAGAACTCAGATTGTCGACTCTGCAGAGGTTGTGCACTTTCACCTTTAGACTCAATTTGTCCGGGAAATCCTATACACGCGGAGTGTATTATGGAAAGGAGAGAATTGAGACAAGAACTTTCAAAAGAAGAATGCAACCATACTAGCAAGACCCGTTCCACCTATCATCTCTACATCTTCTTGTCAAGCTGACAGGTTGCACTCTCACAACTTAATCGTTCTAGACAGAGCCCATTGTCAAAAGTCTGCACGGGAAGCTTCTAAACTTGGAGGGACTTCGTAATCTCTTCGTTCCTGGGTGGCCATCCACAAGTGTACTTCTGGGTAACAACCACCATACTCATGGCCCTAAGTAGAATAGACATTCATCATAGGCGAAGACAACCACAAGCATAGTCCCAAAAGCCACTCAACATAAACCATATCAACCAATTCCACCCAGATGTGTATTTTAGAATTTTAACACTTAGAAACATTGCCATAACATGGCAACATTTTTATAGCATGGCTAAGCAACTAATAAAATCTTTTCATGGCTGCTTAGGGAAAAAGGGTGGCTACACACTACTAGGATATTTGTAAAATACCAACTAACTTAGCATTATAAAATAAATCAAAATCCCTCTCATGCACACTACTCAAAACATACTACTTATGCATATAGAAAATATGGGATATTGTATGAATGTCACTTGCCTTGGTAACATGAGGAACAAGCACAGCAAGAATAACAATCACAAGCAAGTCCTGCGAATACTCCTCTGATAATTATACAAATTATAATTTGTCAAAGGTAAAAACAAATGATGTATAATTAAACTACATGAGCAGAGCTTTCCAACGACATAAAGTTTATTAAATTTGGACTTACAGATCAAAAGTTATGAATTTTGCAAGTTTTATCTATTTTCTGTTTTATTTATAAAATTTCCTGCGAAAAAGAAATTAACAGGGCTACGTGGCGCGATCCTATTGGTCGGTACCGCTTCGGCGCGGATCGGCTGCGAGAGCCATCCGATCTAAACTAAAATGGACGCATGAGATCTAATCGATCTAGATCCATTGGATCTAGATCTAATGGTCCACGATCCGTTGACCAAAAACGGGCGGCGCGGTCACCGGAGACGTGCGGGGCGCGGCGGAGCCATGGCCGGCGTTTGCGCCCGAGGTGTGCTACGATGCTAGGAGGAAATGGAGCTCACCAGGAGATGCGCGACGTCGTGGAGAGGGCGATGGCGCGGTGGTGATGACCGGAGCGTCCTCGTTTTACCCGGAAGAGCTCGCCGGAGTTGCGCACGGCGTCGGTTCCTCTCGATCGTGGACGGAGGCGGGGTTTCGCTGCAAAAACACACGCTCCACCATGTCAACTCGATGCGCACGGCTCACAGGGAGCGAAGGGAGGTGGAAAGGAGGTCCGAGGTGGCCGGAGTTGCTCGGGCGGCGGAGTTCTTACCGACGGCGACTGCGGGATTGCGCGAGCTCGTGCGGGCAGCCTATGGGCTCTCGGGAGGTGAGGTTTGGGGCAATCGGACGAGAGCAAGGAGGGCTTTTAGTAGGGGGAAACGGCGAGGTAAATGGAGTAGTAAATCGCCGTATTCAAACGAAATCAAATCGGGCGTTTTCGGTCGGGACGGGGGCGTGATTTGGGGACGAACGGCTCCGCGGGAGAGATGACAGGTGGGTCCCACCTGTCAGCGACTGCGAGCGAGCGCGCGGGGCGCTGGGCCGCTGGCGGGCTGCTCGGCTACGCGCGCGCGGCAGATAGCTACGGGCCACGGCCCACTCGACTCAGAAATTCAATTATTTTTATTTAAAACCCTTTTCTGTTTTTAAATACTGATTTCAAATATGATTTTTAAACCTATTCAAAACATTTCAGAAAAATTCATAAAAATATGTTTTGGAAAGGTTATTGAAAATGGAACTTTTTATCGTTATTCTTGCCCATACATAAATTGGTAAAATTTTATTTATTAAAGGAGTTTTAAATAAACACTTTATGGAATTTGTAGATTATTTATATTTATAATTTGAAGTTTTATTTAATATTTTTGTGATGTATTCTTATGCTCAATGATGCATGATGCTTGAATGCAAGTTTTAAATTTTTGCAAAATTTGGGATGTTACAGACTAACCCCCTTAAGAGGAAGCTCGCCCTCGAGCTTCGGAAGGATCAGCAAATAGGTGCGGATGGTCTTCTCGGAGGTCGTCCTCTCGTTCCCAGGTGGCTTCTTCCTCAGTGTGATGGTTCCATTGGACTTTACAGAACTTGATGGTTTTGGTACGGGTGACTCTTTCTGCGCAGAAGATTTTTTGATGGGTTTCTCCTCGTAGGTCAAGTCACTTTCCAATTGTACTTCTTCGAGGGGTACAGTATCCTTTAAAGGAACTCCCATCATTTCGGGGTGACATTTCTTCAGTTGACTGACATGGAACACATTATGAACCGCAGATAGAGCTTCTGGTAGTTCTAACTCTAATATAGGTTCTATCACCCACCTCGTAGGCGACTTCCCTACATTTAGAATCCGCATAGCTTTTCTGACGGGACTGTGCTACCTTCAATCTATCTTTAATTAATCTGACTTTCTCTTCAGCCTCTTGGATTATATCAGGTCCAAAGAAACTTCGTTCTCCTACACCACTCCACAACAATGGGGTTGTGCATTTCTTCCCATATAAGGCCTCAAATGGTGCCATCTCGATGCTAGCTTGATAACTGTTATTGTAAGAGAACTCGGCATAGGGTAGGTTGTCATCCCAACTAGACCCATAATCCAGCGCACAAGCTCTTAACATATCTTCTAAAATCTGGTTTACTCTTTCGGTCTGACCATCCGTTTGCGGGTGAAATGCCGTACTGAACTCCAATCTAGTTCCTAGTGACTCACGCAACTGCTTCCAAAAATGGGACGTGAACTGCGTCCCTCTATCGGACACGATACTCTTGGGGACGCCGTGTAAGCATACAATCCTCTTCATGTAAATATCAGCTAGCTTTGCGCTGGTATAGGTGGTCTTCACGGGTATAAAGTGAGCTATTTTGGTTAAACGACAAACAATAACCCAAATAGAATCATACCCTGATTTGGTCCTTGGTAACCCGGTGATGAAATCCATCCCAATAGAATCCCACTTCCAGTCTGGTACCTTCAGAGGTTGCAAAAGTCCTGCTGGTTTCTGATGCTCGGCCTTTACTCGACTGCATACATCGCACTTAGCTATATATTCTGCTATTTCTCTTTTCACATTGTTCCACCAAAATCTCTCCTTCACATCCATATACATTTTGGTATTTCCTGGATGAATGGAGTAAGGTGTTTCATGGGCTTCTTGCAAAATTATCTTCCTGAGACTAGGATCATTTGCTACACATACACGTTTTTCAAACCACAAGGTTCCTTTCTCATCTTCATGAAATCCCTTGGCTTTTCCTGCTCTCAAATTGGCTTTGATTTCTTCAATATCTTTATCTCCCTTCTGAGCTTCTCGTATATTATCCATCAAATTTGGTTGTACTACCATCGAGGCTACAAAACCATCTGGTACCACTTCCAATCGGAGGTCCTTGAATGCCTTGCATAAATCCTCAGGTATTTCTCCGGTCGTGAGGCCATTCAAATACACTTTACGACTCAGGGCATCAGCTACTACATTAGCCTTTCCAGGATGGTATTGGAGACTTAGGTCATAATCCTTGATAAGTTCTAACCATCTTCTCTGCCTCATGTTCAATTCTTTCTGTGTGAAAATATACTTCAAACTTTTGTGGTCAGTGAACACTTCACATCTTTTTCCCATTAGGTAGGGTCTCCAAGTTTTTAGGGCATGTACTACTGAGGCTAACTCGAGATCATGGGTGGGATAAGTTGTTTCATGTTTCTTGAGCTGTCTAGAGGCATAAGATGCCACTCTGCCTTCTTGCATTAGCACACTTCCCAGGCCTTGGCGTGAAGCATCACAGTATACTTGGAATTCTTTCTCTAAACCGGGTAAGCATAGAACTGGGGCTGAAACTAGTCGTTTCTTTAATTCCTGAAAACTGGCTTCGCATGCGTCAGTCCACTCAAATTTCTTCTCCTTCTTTAATAATTCCGTTAGTGCCTTGGCGATTTTGGAAAAGTTTTCTATAAATCTTCGGTAGTATCCTGCTAGACCAAGAAAACTTCGTAATTCTCCAACATTCTTTGGTGGTTCCCAATTGGTTACAGCTGAAACCTTTTCAGGATCCACTGCTATACCCTCCTTGGATACTATTTGTCCTAGGAATGCGACTTGTTCCAACCAAAATTCACACTTGCTGAATTTGGCACACTAGAGCAAAACAGGCCGCTGGTCCCGGGCCGGGAGGGCTTTTTGTCCCGGTCACGCGCCCGGGACAGCGTGTTCGGGACAAATAGCCTCCCCTATTTGTCCCGGGCACGCCACGGCCCAGGACCAGTAGGGGGGTCACGTGGCCAAACCAGACAACCTCTGGCTCCCACTCATTTGTCCCGGTTCGTAATACGAACCGGGACAGTATATATGATTTTTTGTTTTCTTTTTTTGTTTCTTTTGTTTTGTTTCCTGTTTTCTACTTTTGTTTCTGTTTTCTATTTATGTTACTGATTCTTTTGTGTTTGTGTTTTTTCATTTATGTTTCATTTCAAACAAGATCTAGTTGCATATTATACGTTACTATGTAATATATATCATGAATACACGATTTTTTCCTCGGGATATAGTCATGAATACTACTAGTACACAAGTTCTCCCAAACAAATATTTACAACCGGACGATCATGTCTAAATATTTACAAACAGAGATCATTACATGACAGAGAAGCATTAGACCCTATTTTTTCCTCGGGATGGTCTTTTTTGGCGGCCGGATTATACTGCATTCTGCGCCTGGCTTTATGACATAGTCAAGCAGAAAGCCCGCAATTTCCTCCGCGATTGGTAGTAGGCGGTCTTTTGCATCAAGCCTGTTCCGGATCGTCTCAAACTAAAAAGGAGAGATCAACACCAATATATCAACCATTATGAAAATAATTCAATTTGAAAAGTGAACAAGTTTGAATGAATTGTTAACGTACCCTATTCCAGTCTACACCCTCATTGAAGTGAATTCGGATGAACTCGCAGACATAGAATCCACACAAATTGGTGCCTTGTTGCTGCTTCGCGCACTTTATGATAGAATAAGATAAGAAATCAATAAAAAATAATCAAAAATATTGAAAAAATGGTATTGTGAGACTGAAATTAAGAATATGCGTATGTGGAACCTAGCTAGTACGTCTTACCTCTCGCCATTTAAAAGTGAGGTTCTTAGCTATACCGACATCCTTGTGGAAACCGGTGAACTTGTCCCAAACCCTGAAGTTTACGGTACGAAAAATTAGTAAAGAAGTTAACTAATTACTATATATTATTAGAAAAGACGAGGTCGATTGTGATAATGAACGAAATTACCTCTGGAGCATCTGTTTCGTGTCGTCGAACTTTTCTTCAGGTTTCGATAATGGGTCCAAGACATCAACGATTGCCTTTTCAACGTCAATCTCAAATAATACCCAGTGAAATCTGCCATATGTTTATATTGGTTAATAACTAAATCATCAATTACATATACTTAATTAATATCGAGTATGTATAAGAAAGTAAACAACTCACTCGAAGTTGAACGGGAAAATTATGGTGCTTTTGTAATGTTGCGCCATCAAATAAGTAAGCAAAAGCTCCTCCGTTTGATCTGGGTAATGTAACAAACCATGATGATGAACTCGATTAGGGTCAATGAATCCAATCTTGTGATTGAGTCCCAGCTTCCGAGATTGTATAATTTTCAGCCTGCATAATAGAGTACAAAAGTAATATAGTGATAAGGATAATTACAAGCAATGAAAAATAAGTAGAGCTAGAGAATTACTGACATATATACATAATTTAATTACTTACATGCAAAAGGCACTGATGATAGATTTGTCGAGCGCGTCAAAATTGAATAACTGCCATAATTCGCAATACTCGATTTGAACCTCATCATCACCTGGGCCAAAAAAATCCTTTGGATTTTCCCATAGAGCCAGTCTCCGTCTTGACTTTTCGTGGTACGCAAGTACCATGCATTTAGTTGGTGCAACCTAGCTGGTAGAGTGCGCACCATTGCAGGGTCGACAAGATCTTCTCCTCTCACATATGTCCGCACCACCTCATGTATGGTGACACTCTCGCCAGATTGCAATGCCTTAAGCTCTGCCAGAGTTATACCCATATATCTAGCTTGCTGCGAAAGTACATCATCGACCGGGTTCCGGTTGTAAGGCGCCAATATGAGTGGAGGGGCCGATTGTCCCGCCTGCATTCCGAGCTGTGGAACATCTCTCTTCTGGGTGGCAGCAGATTTTTGTTCTTCCCGCACTCTCCTAGATGTACGCACCAGAACGCGTGTGTAGTCATCGTCCATATTTAGTTCATATTGCGACGGATGCGTAAGAAATTCTATGGCCCACCGTATCGCATCCGAAGAATAAACCGGAACAGGCAAAGACATCTTTTTTCCCTTCTTTCTCTGGGAAGCCTGGATCTCCTCGACCCATGTATCAACATCTTTGCGAGAGTTCACAAAGCGAGACTTCCCCGTTTCGCTTTTCTGAGTACTAGTCGACGCAGCAATGCACTTCCGCTTCTTTTGCGGAGGCGATGGAGTCCGTTGACGCGGCGGAGTACGCTCACGCGACGGCGGAGATGGACTAGCGCCTTGGTTGTCGTTGTGGGGGGTGTCTAGACTAGCGCATTGGTTGTCGTTGTTGTAGTTATGTGGACTGGCTTGTGGACTGGGAGGGCGATTTTGCTGCATGTGTGGGAACACGATGTATTCTTTTTTCCATAAGCAGGTACTCTTGAGGGCAAATCTCAACTCAACCTCGTCTTCACCCGTAGGGAAGTCCAGCTTAATTCCCTCATATGTCTTGATAACCTCATGAACCCCAACAACATCATAGCCATCTGGAATAGGGCGACAATGGTAAGTTCCATTTGGGCTAGGCGGTAGGGCAAAGCCGTGCGCCACCTTCACGGTTATGTTCAAGCATGGCACATGTAGGTCGCAAAGTTCCCGCTACACGATATTATCCACGGGGTGACGAGGACCCGGCATATCATTGTGGCGATCGAGCTCCATCGAAGCCACGCTGCTTCTCCGCATTGATTTTGGATCAGGAGAAGGATCTTCGGGCGTCTCAGATTCGCAGGGCATCCGTCGAGTCTGCGCTGCCTTCAGCTCTGCTATCTCCTTCTCATGCTATAGTAATTTATTTTCCATCCACTGGGCCCGGTCGGCAATCTCTTTCTTCTTTCTCGATCGGCTTCTGTAAGTGCCAACATCTTTGGGAAACCCAAGTATCCACGGTACAGAGCCGACGGTTCCTCTTGTTCGTCCACTGTGTTCAGGATTCTTAAGGGCTCGCGATAGCTCGTCCTTCTCTCTGTTAGGGTGGAACCTGCCTTCCGTGACCTCCTTCCATACCTCTCCGAGAGCTTCAATAGGGTCAGGTCCGTGCTCCTTGGTAAAAAGACAATCACCTGTTTCAGGGTCTAACTTTCCACCATGCCCATAGAACCAAGCCTTAAGCCGGTCTGGCCAGTCAAATGTCTCGATCTGTATACCTTTAGCCAAAAACTCTTCCTCCATTTTCAGAAACTTAGGCAGGGCCGTCAGGTAGCCACCTGACCCCATGTTATGGTGATATATCTTTTTGTCTGCATTTTTCTTATTTCTCTCTGACATTATCTTAGCGGCTTCCGATTGCTTGTACGCCTTAAATTCGGGCCACTCATCTTTTATCTTTTCATAGACTCCGACAAATTCTGGAGTTTTATCTTCTTTTATGAACTTGTTTAGCCTTTTCTTCCAGCTGCGGAACAATTCACCCATCTCAATATAAGTCCAGGCCTTGCATCGATTCTCTATAACCGGCTCCTCTACATCCTCCTCTTCCGGTAAAGTGAAATTTTGCATGAGCTCGTCCCAAAGGAGTTGTTTGTCTGCATTCGAGACATAAATAACCCCCTCTTTTGGCACCTTTGACTTATACCATTCTTGAGCCCTGATGGATAGTATGTCCCAAACGATGACTCCGCACTGAGCTACAAATTTCCTTGCGTGGTTAGCGGGAGCAATCGGTTTTCCTTTTTCATTAATTGCGTCGATGTGGTACTTCTGTTTCCCTTGGAGCTTTTTGGTCCCGGTTTGTGGCCCGCCTCGTTTCACAGCTGCTTTTTTGCTTGGTCCCGGTTCATGGCCTGCCGACAGCTAAACACAAGAAAAAGTGATAGTTAATATATGTATACACACAAATCTATTCAACGGAGACAAAAACCTGAGGGCATATATCTACCTCGGCGGCCGACTTTCCAACAGTAGAGTCGGTGAGCTGAACTGTCGGTGACGTCTATTCCGTCTGAATGCCCCTCCAATCCATCACCGGACTCGTTCAGAAATTGCCCGGTGAAATCGTCTAAGTGTTCCTCTTCTTGTTCATGGTTTCTGCCGGGGTCCAATTCATCACCTTCGCGAATGATGCCGAACATGTCCTCTTCTTGTTGAAGGTTTCTACGGGTGTCCATAGTTTCCGCAAGAGATTTCAATCCATTTAAATAATTTTAATAACTCAACATCTAAATAACTTTACCGATATGTCATACAACTAAATAACTTTAATAACTTCATATATTTTTTAATAAATGGATTATCCAAATGAACATTTCATTAGCTTAAAATGATCTTCATTTATTTTCAAAACACAAAATGATTTTCATGAATATATATTCTATATAAGAAAAGAATTAAATGTAAAATCTATTCTAAAGATATGTTATGAAGTTTTCAAATAATTTATGATAATATAAAAACTTTTGGTGCACAAAATATTTTGAATTAAAAATGATTTCATTGCATTTTCTCTTTTCATTTCCAATAGTTGTAATATGTTATTTAAATAACCTATTAAAGCAAAAATTATTTTATTAACCCAAAATGAATTATTTAAATAACTAATCTCAAAGTTTGTATTTTTATGAACATTTTGATAAAAAGTTTGTATTTTTCTGATTTAAAATAATTTATGTATGATTTTCTATAGTTTAACATAGTTTCTGAAAATGATGACGTCGTGGTGACGTCATCAATGGTGAACCGAATCCAGTAGAGGTCGAATTCAACGAATTCGTGCGATTTTGCACGAATTGATTGGTGCATTCTATAGAGGGCGACGAGGGGGGGCTAGCAGTGGTGGCGCCGCTAGCGCAATTTCATCGGAGAGTCACCGGCGACGACCGAAGCGGCGGCGGCCGGAAGAACTCTAGCTAGGGTTTGATTTCTTCTCCTAGGTGACGCACGCGGTGGCGGCGGAGTGCGGCACGATTGCGTCGAGAGAGAGGGAGGAGGATAAGAGGAATCACCCTCGTCGCCCTCGGCAATGGCTCGGCGGAGCTCCGGTCTCGGCGAGGAAGAAGACGGCAAAGATGGCCGGAGGCGCGCACGGGGAAGGACGGATGCGCTGGGACGGCGAGGGCGGCAGCAGTGCGCAGCGGCGTCGGGATGGCCGGAGGCGCGCACAGGGATGGCCGGAGGCGCGGGGACGGAGAGGAAGGAGGCGGCGGCGCGACGGAAAAATTCGGCAGCCTGACGCCGTCGATGTGAAATTGCTCCGGGTTGTGGCTCGAACCGTGGCTAAGTGTTGGTTATATAGGGGAGAGGCTATCTGTCCCGGGTGGTGGCTCAGCCCGGGACAAATAGGGGTCATCTGTCCCGGGCTGAGCCACCACCCGGGATAGATAGCACCCCATCTGTCCCGGGCTGTGCCACCACCCGGGATAGATGGGGTTTTTCCTTTTTCTTTTTCTTTTTCTTTTTCTTTTCTTTTCTTTTTCTGTTTTCTGTTTTAAATAACTTTGGAATTTGAAAAAACTTTCAATATGAAAAGTGTTTGAATTTGACTAACTAATACAAAAACATTTTCTCTTTTATATAACCATTATTTTAATTAGTTTAAACCTATTTTGAATGTGAATTTGTATAACTTTTGCAAACTTTGGAATTTGAAAAAACTTTCAATATGAAAAGTGTTTGAATTTGACTAACTAATACAAAAACATTTTCTCTTTTCTATAACCATTATTTTAATTAGTTTAAAACTATTTTGAATGTGAATTTGTATAACTTTTGCAAACTTTGGAATTTGAAAAAACTTTCAATATGAAAAGTGTTTGAATTTGACTAACTAATACAAAAACATTTTCTCTTTTCTATAACCATTATTTTAATTAGTTTAAAACTATTTTGAATGTGAATTTGTATAACTTTTGCAAACTTTGGAATTTGAAAAAACTTTCAATATGAAAAGTGTTTGAATTTTACTAACTAATACAAAAACATTTTCTTTTTTCTATAACCATTATTTTAATTAGTTTAAAATTATTTTAATTGGATCAACACTATCAGTACCACTGGTTGAGCCCGTGACCCTATATATAGCCCCCTCTCGGACGAGGCGAGCACTCAGTGTTTCCTCCTTCTAGTGCCTAGCCGGGTGGTGTGTGGTATACAAATCACTCGGATTCCCTGCATACGCCCCACGGTGCATTTGATATGCAGGCACTCATCAAGAGCCACCGTGGGGCTGTATGCAGGTGAAATCGTGTGTTTTGTTCTATCAACGCCGACGGACCCATTTGATATGCAGGTAAAAATGGAGCATCTTCTTCATATCAAAAGTTTAATATATTAATTATTACATATCGCACCAACATCTCCATCACACAACACCGCCAGTTCTTCTGCGTCGGAACCATGGAGCATCTTCTTCAATCAACTTGATGATTGGGTCAATGTTCACTACGAAAGGCGGAATTTCATCAAAATTATTATAATCATCTGACATGTCTGTCTTGTCCTCCACTCCCACGATGTTTCTTTTTCCTGAAAGAACTATGTGACGCCTCGGCTCCTCCACTCCCAGGATGTTTCTTTTTTTGGGTCTGCTAGACATGTCTTTCACATAGAAAACCTGAGCCACATCATTGGCTAGCACGAATGGTTCGTCTCTGTACGCAAGATTGTTTAGATCCACTGTTGTCATTCCGTACATCTTGTCTACCTCAACCCCGCCTTTCAGATATACCCATTTGCACCAAAACAAAGGGATCTTAAAAGAAGGTCCATAGTCAAGTTCCCATATCTCCTCTATGCAACCATAATATGTGTTCTTCTGCCCATTGTTGTTTGTTGCATCAATGCGAACACCACTGTTTTGGTTCGTGCTCTTTTTTATCTTGGACACTCGTGTAAAATGTATTTCCATTTATCTCGTACCCTTGGAAAGTACATATAGTTGTAGATGGTGCCCTGGCCAACAAGTGTAACTCTTCATCAACCTTGTCTTTATTTTCAAGATGTGCTCGCAACCAACCGCCGAACGTGGCCATGTGTGTACGTACAATCCAGTTGTCAGACTTCCCCGCGTGTAGAGAGCGTACAAAATTCTTGTGTTCATCGATATACGGGGCCACCAAGGTAGAACTTTGTAGAACTGTATAGTGTGCTTCAGTGAAAGAATGTCCATCCATACAAATTTTTGTTTTCTTTCCTAGTGTGCCTTTTCCACTAAGTCTACCCTCATGTCGTGATTGTGGAACACCTATCGGCTTAAGGTCATGAATAAAGTCAACACAGAACTCAATGACCTCCTAGTTACCGTAGCCGTTGGAGATGCTTCCTTCTGGGCTAGCACGGTTATGCACATATTTCTTTAAGACTGCCATGAACCTCTCAAATGGGAACATATTGTGCAGAAATACAGGACCGAGAACTTGAATCTCTTCGACTAGGTGAACCAGGAGATGCGTCATAACATCGAAGAAGGATGGAGGGAACACCAACTCAAAACTGACAAGACACTGGACCACATCATTTTGCAACCCTGGTAGAATCGCCGGATCGATTACCTTTTGAGATATTGCATTGAGGAATGCACAAAGCTTCACAATGGGTACTCAAACATTTTCCGGTAATAGCCCCCTCAGTGCAATCGGAAGCAATTGTGTCATAATCACGTGGCAATCATGAGACTTTAGGTTCTGAAATTTTTGGAGTCTCACATTTACTATCCTCTTTATATTCGACGAGAACCCAGCCGTGACCTTGATACTGCTCAGGCATTCAAAGAATATTACTTTCTCTTGTTTGGTAAGAGCGTAGCTGGCAGGACCTTCGTAGTGTTCGGGACTTAGGCCGTCTCGTTCTTTCACACGTTTCTGGTCCTCCCGTGCTTCCTCTGTATCTTTTTTCTTCCCGTACACGCCCAAGTAGCCTAGCAGGTTCACGCAAACATTCTTCGTCATGTGCATCACGTCGATAGCAGATCTAACCTCTAGGACCTTCCAATATGGTAGCTCCCAAAATATTGATTTTTTCTTCCACATGGGTGCGTGCCCGTTAGCGTCTTTCGGAACCTGTTGTCCTCCAGGACCCTTTCCAAAGATTACTTTTAGATCCTTGACCATATCAAATATTTCTTCACCAGTACGGTTGACAGGCCTCCTACTGTGATCAGCCTCACCTTTAAAATGCTTGCCTTTCTTCCTTGCGGTATGCCTGATTGGAAGAAATCGACGATGCCCCAGATACACACACTTCTTACATTTATCCAAATATAAGCATTCAGTCTCACCCAAACAGTGTGTGCATGCATTGTACCCCTTGGTCGACTGCCCTGAGAGGTTAGCAAGAGCAGGCCAATCGTTAATTGTTACAAAAAGTAGAGCTCGTAGGTCAAATTCCTCATGTTTGTGCTCATCCCATACCCGTACACCTTCTTCCCGCCACAACTGTAAAAGTTCTTCAAATAATGGCCTGAGGTACACATCAAGGTCGTCGCCGGGTTGCTTCGGGCCTTGGATGAGCAATGGCATCATAATGAACTTTCGCTTCATGCACAACCAAGGAGGAAGGTTATAAATACATAGAGTCACAGGCCATGTGCTATGACTGCTGCTCTGCTCCCCAAACGGATTGAAACCGTCTGTACTTAGACCAAACCTTAAGTTCCTTGCGTCATCTTCAAATTCCGGGAACTCTCTCTCAATTTTTCTCCACTGCGACCCATCAGCGGGGTGTCTACACATCGCGTCTTTCTTACGGTCCTCTTTGTGCCATCGCAACAAGTTGGCATGCTCTTTATTCGCGAACAGGCGTTTCAACCGTGGTATTATAGGAGCATACCACATCACCTTGGCAGGACCCTCTTCCGGGGACACTCACCCTCAACTTCACCAGGGTCATCTCGTCTGATCTTATACCGCAATGCAGTGCATACTGGACATGCATCCAAATTCTCATACTCACCGCGGAAGAGGATGCAGTCATTAGGGCAGGCATGTATCTTATGCACGTCTAATCCTAGAGGGCACACAACCTTCTTTGCTTCGTACGTGCTGTCGGGCAACTCGTTGACCTTTGGAAGCATCTTCCTAATTATCTGCAGCAACTTTCCAAATCCCTTGTCAGTCACACCACACTCTGCCTTCCACTGCAGTAATTCCAGTGTGGTACCCAGCTTTTTCTGACCATCTTCGCAACTTGGATACAACAATTTCTTGTGATCCTCTAACATCTGGTCGAACTTCAACCTCTCATTTTCAGTTCCGCACTCTCTCTTTGCATCAGCAATGGCCCTACCAAGATCGTCAGTGGGCTCATCTGGTGCCTCTTCAGCTTCAGCTTCCCCCGTTGCAGAATCTCCGTACTCCGGGAACATAGGATAGTTGTCATCATCTTCCTCTTCTTCATTGTCTTCCATCATAACACCTTTTTCTCCGTGCTTCGTCCAACAATTATAGCTGGGCATGAAACCATGCCGAATAAGATGACTTTGAAGGGTTCTCACGTTTGGGTGATCTATCTTATTCTGACAGTTGACACATGGACAACACATGAAACCATTGGTACTGTTAGCCTGGGCTTTCTCTAGAAATTTCCTCAAACTTGTCATGTACTCGGCAGTGCGTCGGTCACCATACATCCATTGTCGGTCCATCTGCATTATATAATGAACTACATCAATAACCATTACAGAACATCGACAAATAAACACTGAACATGCACTGTATCAATTAATTACAAATGAAATGAGAGAAAAATTAACCTTGATCGAAAAGAAGAATAAACTTCTTTAAGTGTACATCAAATCAATTCGTGAACTCTCTCGGGCATTTCATCAAACACCTTGCATGCATACAAAAAAACAGACTAGCACACACCCCCTCCTTCCATTTCAAAAAAAAGGCCTCCAATGGTTTTGGGAGGGGGCTGCTGATCAGTATATATAGGCACCCCGCCATTTGTCCCGGTTTCAGTCACAAACCGGGACAACAAGGAGGCCCATTTGTCCCGGTTTGTGACTGAAACCGGGACAGATGGAGGTTTTTTCATTTTTTTTATTTTCTTTTTCTGTTTTCTATTTTAAATAACATTTGCAAACTTTGGATTTTGGAAAAACTATGAATGAAAAATGTTTGAATTTGACTAACTAATACAAAACCATTTTCTGTTCTCTGTTTTAAATAACTTTTGCAAACTTTGGAATTTGAAAACACTTTTGCAAACTTTAGATATATTTCGGTCAATACAAGAGAACACGCGCACACAGAATTTTTGCGTAACGGAATACATAGATAGTCTACTCATCAACGACATTAAGATGATCATTGTCCGTATTATAGCCGCGTAGACTATCCCACTTCCGTGCAATCTCGAAGCCAAGGCGAGCGTCTAAAGCAGCATATACGACTTGATCGTAGCTCAATGGAACGTTGCCCCATCCGAAAATTAGGTCTTTTTGTAACGTGTCTTCCTTGTCGTCGTCCGTGTTCTTCTTCTTCTTGTATTTCTTCTTCTTCTCAAGATTTGTCCCAATGACCGCATTAGAGAGAGCATATAGACTAGGAGTAAAATTGCCGGTAGGGTTTCGGCGATCCCTCGACCGCGGACCGAATAATAATTTCGTAGTAGGCTAGCATCTTCATGTCATTATGGATTGCCACGCCGTAGAATTTGATTGCCTCATCACCTAAGAAATCCACGAGGACCTGTGGCACCCGATCAGCTTTGCAAATTTGGAAGATAAGAGTCTCGGTCGCCACCGAGAGTTGAAGGACGGCGGCGCACTGCGGAGTATCCTTCCGTCGAGGGTCGGTGAACTCGCAATCGAGTCCAACGGCTTTGATCGGAGCGGCGTCGAGGAAGTAGTTCTTCACGTCGCGGATCCACTTCTCCACGCGCCATGCACGAAGGGTGACCCACACCTTGAACCGCATGCCTTCCTTCTCGTAGTCGTAAAACTCATCGGACGGAGGCACGAGTGGCTCCATAGGGACGGAGAAAAGAGAGGAGAGATGGCCGGAGAAATGGTGTGTGGAGGAGTCGTACTGTGCAGTGCATTTTATAGCGCCGGAGAGGAAGATGAATCGCCGGCGGAGAGCAGAGGAATTAATCGCCGGAGGGCAGAGGAATCGCCGGCGGCGCCGTATTTCCGCTCGTCTTCCGTGCGCGTTGAAAAAACGCGGCGATGGCTCGGGTCGCGCGCGCGTAAATGAAACCATGACATTTGTCCCGGTTCGTGACTGGAACCGGGACAAATGGGTGTCGCCTGAAGCGCTCGGCGGGTGCTACCTCATTTGTCCCGGTTCATGGCTGGATCCGGGACAAATGGGTGTCGCCTGGAGCGCTCGGCGCGTTTTATGCCCCATCTGTCCCGGTTTGCAGTATGACCGGGACAAATGGGGTTTTGGAGTTTGGTCCTTTAGCCTGTTTTCTACTAGTGGCATATAACTTATGTTCACGTAGTCTCTGCAATACTAGGCGCAAATGATCTTCATGTTCTTGGTGACTCTCGGAGTAGATCAGAATGTCATCTATGGACACTACCACAAACTTGTCCAGAAAATCCATGAACACTTTATTCATTATATTCATGAAATAAGCTGGAGCATTGGTTAATCCAAATGGCATTACTGTATACTCATAAGAGCCATATCTTGTAACAAACGTTGTTTTTGGTATATCCATCTCTCTAACCTTCATTTGGAGATATCCTGATCGAAGATCAATCTTGGAGAACACACATGCACCTTTCAATTGATCAAATAATTCATTTATCTTGGGTAACGGATACTTGTTCTTGATGGTGTGTTCATTTATATCTCTGTAGTCCGTGACTAGTCTCTGGGTTTGATCTTTCTTTTTGACAAAGAGAACTGGCGCTCCCTAGGGTGAAGAACTTGGACGGATAAATCCTTTCAGAAGGTGTTCCTCTAGTTGCTTCTTGAGTTCTTTCAGTTCATCGACGGCCATTGGGTAAGGTCTCTTGGCTATTGGTCCGGTACCCGGTTTTAGTTCAATGAGAAATTCCACATATCTATCAGGTGGCATTCCCGGTAATTCTTCTGGGAATACATCATGGTACTCTTGGACAATCAGCACATCACCAAGGCTAACCCCCTTAAGAGAATTTAGCCTAACTTTCTTAAGTTCCAAATTTGATCCGAATTTAATCTTTTGTTTTTCTGGGGTGGTGAGGGTGATAGCTCTGTTTGCACAGTCTATGATTCCTTCAAAACGGGTCATCCAATCCATTCTGATAATAACATCCAAACCTTGGGTTTCTAGGATGACTAAGTCTGCTGGAAAAAGATATTTTCCAATCCTTAATTCTAACTGCCTACAGCCTGAATTTACTATCATATCACCCCCAGGTGAACTCACTCTAATAGGTTTTCCTAAGCTTTCCTCGGCTAGCCCATGTTTGTTTACAAAAGCTCTTGATATGAATGAATGCGATGCTCCAGTATCAAATAAGACCAATGCTGGAAAAGAATTGAGCAGGAACTTACCAATCACAGCGTCAGGTTCATCATGAACTTCTTCCACGTTGAGGTGATTTACTTGTCCCTTCTTGAAAGGATTGGGCTTGGAATTTTCATCGGCCTTTCTCTCTGGGCAATCAGTAGCATAGTGTCCCGTCTTCTTGCACTTGAAGCAAGTCACATTAGACAGGTCTTTCTTCCCTTCAGTGTTAGGACGAGGATTACCATTTCCATGATTATGGCCATGGTGATGGTTTCCCTTGAACCCACCATTATTTCCTTTATACCCTAAATTGTGGTTATGACCATGATGCTTTTGGCCACTACCATTGTTGGAGTAGTTCCAGGGTTTATGGCCACTGACTTCTGAGCTGTGTGGTTTCTTGTGAGCCACTTCAGTGTTACCCTTACTTGCACCAAATTTCCTCTTCCTATTCTCTTCCTTTCTGATGTTATTGTCCAGGGTGATTGCCTGATCTAGCAGAATCTGATAGTTAGGAGCATATGCCACAGACAAAGGTATCTTTAGTTCACCCCGAAGTCCATTTAGGAATTTGTCCTTCCTTTTTTGCATCAGTGTCGATGTCTTCTGGTGCGTACCTTGATAGCGTACAGAAGTCATCTATATACTCCTTCAGAGTTCTACCTCCCTGTCTCAAGCTACGAAACTCCTCCTTCTTCAGGTTCATTATGCCAGAGGAGATGTGAGCATTGCGGAAACCATCCTTGAACGCATCCCAAGTCATGCCATCCAAGGGATGGGTCACTTGATAGGTCTCCCACCACATGGCAGCAGGTCCTTCCAATATGTGAGAAGCGAACCTCACCTTTTCTGCCTCAGAACACTCACAGGTTACTAAGTCCTTGTTGACGGAACGGAGCCAGTCATCCGCCACTATGGGTTCAGTAGCAGAGGAGAAATTATTAGGTCTAAGCCTGAGAAATCTTGCAAGTCTGTCCACCGGAGGTGGGGGTGGTGGTGGATGGTTGTTATTGTTGTTGTTGTTGTTGTTGGTTGCTGCAATGAACTGGGTCATCATAGGTCATCAATTGGGCTTGAGCTGCCATCAGCTGTTGCATAGTTTCGCTATTGTCGGGATCACGACGTGGAGGCATCTGTGGGGTTTTTGCATGGATGAGTAAAAGATAGATAGATCTATAAGGAGGAACCTTACCCATGCACAAAACAATCCAGTCAAGCACACCATCAATCAACACACCACTCATAAAACAATCAGCAAACAATTCAAAACCTTTGGTTTTAGGAAAACGATATAAAAGTTTGGAAAATAAACTCGCGAGGTTCCGAGGATACAAGGGAAGGTACTGCCTTACCACAAGTTGGTAGGTCAATACAAGATCAAGACAATGTGGTGTATGATAAATGGTAGTCTCACTAACTAACTACTCGACCATATCCTCTTACTCCTCTTCAATTTCCTGTATCTCGATTCCTTCATTGGCGAGTACATCCTTGAGTTCCTTTACTTCTTTCTCCAGGGCAAGATTCTTTTCTTGCCGCTTTCTCTTCTCAGTACGAAGCCTTTTGATCAAGTCACTATCAGCCTCGAACTCGACTTCATTGCTCTCGAGTTCTGCCTTTTGTTCCCTGATGATCTTGTTCTTCTCTTGAACTCTTTTCTCTTGTCTCCTGTACTTCTCCTCTTGTGCAGCGAATCTCTCTTCCTGTGCCTTAGTCACTTCCTCCTGAACCTTCACCTTCTCTTCGTTCTCCTTAAGTAAGGCACATAACTCATCGTTCTTCAGGAGCTCGGTGCGTCGATCTTCATATAGTTCGGTGAAAAGGATTTCCAGCTCCTGGAAATAAAGGCTAAGGGGTTTTGCCTTGCCTCTTTCTCCGACATCATACAGGTAAGGTTCTCCATCTTCGTTTCTTCTTCCAAAGAAAATGGAGTAGTGGTCCCTCAACTCTAGGCTGTAGCGTCCGCAGAGGCGTCCAATCAAATCTTGCATGACTAGATTGAGCCCTTTGTCTTTGGAGTCACTAACCATTTTGATCTCCAGTGGGGGCTCCTCTCCACGTCCTGGTTGTGTTGCTTTTATTCCCCAGCAACCCTCTTTGTTAAACTTCTTCAGAATGAAGCCCTTTATTTGGGGTAGTGGTAACCCTATCTTCTCGCCGATGTCGAGGAGGTAACAGCCAAAACGGTTGTTCTCGAAGTCCTCCGCAGTGGTGAAGTGAAAGCTCATCATCCTTTAGGTAGGAAAGAAGGGAAATTAGAACAAGAATTGCATAAGATAAGGAAGTACTAGTTATGGAGTGTATTATTACTTTAGGGGTAATACTAAGTCAAAATCCTAAGGTGATCAACAGATATTAACAACTCTTCGTAAATTGGATTTTTCACTATAGTGAGAGAGACAGACACCCGGCCAGCCACTTATATTGTGGAACAAGTCTCATGTACGTGGACATGTAAAGTTTGTCCTGGGCCGCTTCATCCCACCATGCCGTTAGAATCCAACATACTTCAAAGATGGTAACATTATGACCAAAAAGGGCTTAACCAATCCTAGGGGCTCGAACCTACAGGCAACACTTTGCTCTGATACCATTTTGTAGCACCCCAACTTTTATTAAAGTTGGAACACCTGTGTTATGTGCCAGTCCCTGGATCACTGCCAGCACCACAGTACAAAATATAAAGTATCATTGCATAAGTATTAAATTACTACAACGAGATCCAAAAATAATAGCCAATATGGATTTATTACAAATTGCATAGCCATGAAGGCTAGCTAAAGTTCAAAGTTCACAGCGAAAGCAAAATAACATTGAGCCTCATCTTCAAGCATGCGCCACAGGCAGTCATGTTGGGTGTAGACTCGAGCCAATCATTCAGCATCAGAATTTCCTGCACATTGGAATATGCAGCCCCCGAAGGAGGTCAATACAATGATGTATTGGCAAGTGACTATGGTGGATCAATATACTGGCAAGTCTAACATCTATATGCATATTTGGCTTGGTGGGGTTGAAGGCTATTTGCAGAAAGCAAGTTTTCTCCTATCATTTTGTAAAACACTTTTATTTCTCGAAGACTTGGCACCGAGGGACAAAGCCCAAGTGCACCAACAATTCTTTCCTTAGTAAAATTTTACTTTATGAAAACAGTGTTGAGATTCTTCTGCGCATCCTTGTCCAGTTGCTCGAAGTAGTCCATATTCGGGGACACGGCTGAGAACTCAGATTGTCGACTCTGCAGAGGTTGTGCACTTTCACCTTTAGACTCAATTTTTCCGGGAAATCCTATACACGCGGAGTGTATTATCGAAAGGAGAGAATTGAGACAAGAACTTTCAGAAGAAGAATGCAACCATACTAGCAAGACCCGTTCCACCTATCATCTCTACATCTGCTTGTCAAGCTGACAGGTTGCACTCTCACAACTTAATCGTTCTAGACAGAGCCCATTGTCAAAAGGCTGCACGGGAAGCTTCTAAACTTGGAGGGACTTGGTAATCTCTTCGTTCCTGGGTAGCCATCCACAAGTGTACTTCTGGGTAACAACCACCATACTCATGGCCCTAAGTAGAATAGACATTCATCCTAGGAGAAGACAACCACAAGCATAGTCCCAAAAGCCACTCAACATAAACCATATCAACCAGTTCCACCCAGATGTGTATTTTAGAATTTTAACACTTAGAAACATTTCCATAACATGGCTACATTTTTTTAGCATGGCTAAGCAACTAATAAAATCTTTTCATGGCTGCTTAGGGAAAAAGGGTGGCTACACACTACTAGGATATTTGTAAAATACCAACTAACTTAGCATTATAAAATAAATCAAAATCCCTATCATGCACACTACTCAAAACATACTACTTATGCATATAGAAAATATGGGATATTGTATGAATGTCACTTGCCTTGGTAACAGGAGGAACAAGCACAGGAAGAATAACACAAGCAAGTCCTTCCTCTTCTTCACAATCTAGCACAAACAATGAATAACATAAATACCAACACCATATCATCACAACACTAAACATAATCATGTATGCATGAATGATATGCTATGATGATAAGACACACTTATTAATAATTCTTATTTTCTGTCATTAATAAATGAATATAATGTTTAGATATTTCTTATTTTATTTATCAATTAAATAATTTAAAATAATATAGTAAAACTTTGATTTCTATAATTACAACTTTTATTGTTTTTATGGCATCTTCAATTTGGAAATTTATTAATATTGCTGGACAGAGGGAAATTATACAATCTTAAAACAATTACATTTATTTCTAAATCATTTTTATTATTTAAGTTATTATTTTAATGGCCGAAATACTCCTCTGATAATTATACAAATTATAATTTGTCAAAGGGAAAAACAAATGATGTAGAATTAAACTACATGGGCAGAGCTTTCCAATGACATAAAGTTTATTAAATTTCGACTTACAGATCAAAAGTTATGAATTTTGCAAGTTTTATCTATTTTCTGTTTTATTTATAAAATTTCCTGCGAAAAACAAATTAACAGGGCTACGTGGTGCGATCCTATTGGTCGGTACCGCTTCGGCGCGGATCGGCTGCGAGAGCCGTCCGATCTAAATTAAAATGGACGCGCGAGATCTAATCGATCTAGATCCATTGGATCTAGATCTAACGGTCCACGATCCGTTGACCAAAAACGGGCGGCGCGGTCACCGGAGACGCGCGGGGCGCGGCGGAGCCATGGCCGGCGTTTGCGCCCGAGGCGTGCTACGATGCTAGGAGGAAACGGAGCTCACCAGGAGATGCGCGACGTCATGGAGAGGGCGATGGCGCGGTGGTGATGACCGGAGCGTCCTCGTCTTCCCGGAAGAGCTCGCCGGAGTTGCGCACGGTGTCGGTTCCTCTCGGTCGTGGACGGAGGCGGGGTTTCGCTGCAAAAACACACGCTCCACCATGTCAACTCGATGCGCACGGCTCACAGGGAGCGAAGGGAGGTGGAAAGGAGGTCCGAGGTGGCCGGAGTTGCTCGGGCGGCGGAGTTCTTACCGACGGCGACTGCGGGATTGCGCGAGCTCGTGCGGGCAGCCTATGGGCTCTCGGGAGGTGAGGTTTGGGGCAATCGGACGAGAGCGAGGAGGGCTATTAGTAGGGGGAAACGGCGAGGTAAATGGAGTAGTAAATCGCCGCATTCAAACGAAATCAAATCGGGCGTTTTCGGTCGGGACGGGGGCGTGATTTGGGGACGAACGGCTCCGCGGGAGAGATGACAGGTGGGTCCCACCTGTCAGCGACTGCGAGCGAGCGCGCGGGCCGCTGGCGGGCTGCTCGGCTACGCGCGCGCGGCAGATAGCTACGGGCCACGGCCCACTCGACTCAGAAATTCATATATTTTTATTTAAAACCCTTTTCTGTTTTTAAATACTGATTTCAAATATGATTTTTAAACCTATTCAAAACATTTCAGAAAAATTCATAAAAATATGTTTTGGAAAGGTTATTGAAAATGGAACTTTTTAACATTATTCTTGCCCATACATAAATTGGTAAAATTTTATTTATTAAAGGAGTTTTAAATAAACACTTTATGGAATTTGTAGATTATTTATATTTATAATTTGAAGTTTTATTTAATATTTTTGTGATGTATTCTTATGCTCAATGATGCATGATGCTTGAATGCAAGTTTTAAATTTTTGCAAAATTTGGGATGTTACAGATATACTTCTCATAGGAAAACCTCTTTATTATTTTCTCTAAGTTAGGATTATTTTCAACTTAGTATTTTGGTAAAAGTGCTATACACTTAGACACTTAGGATTTTCAACATGGAGCTAGAAGGCCAATGAAGGACATAGCCAAAACAAGACTTCAGAAGTATCTTCAAGGAGTAGAAGCACTTAGAAGAAAATCAAGAAGAAGTTCATGAAGACCAACCAGCAATATTTTTTAAGTCTTGCTTCCTCTCTTTCTCTTTTCTCCCTTCTTCACTTAGCCTTTTGATGACTTAAGTTATATTCAAGACCAACTTTGATCCTATCAACACCATCAAGTCTTCAGAGCCATCAAGTCTACAAAATTGCAATAAAGTCATCATATCAAGAAGAAAAGGAAGCAAGGAGAAGATTCTACATCTTTCTTTCTATCCTTTCCCTCTTTCCTAATCTTGTCTTTTACCTTAGACATAAACAAACTTTTGATCATGTTATTTCCATCTTGAAGTATGTTGGATGCAAGCGGCATAGTGAGATGAAGCGGCCTGGAGACTAACCTTACATGTCAACGTACATGAGACTTGTTCCACAATTTAACTGTTGGCCGGTTGTTTGTCTCTCTCACTATAGTGAATATCCAATTTACAAAGAGTTGTTAATAATTCTTGATCACCTTGAAGAATAGACTTAGTATTTTCTCTTAGTATTTATGCACATCATGGCTAAGCCATTAGAGTGCTTATTCAAGATGATTTATAACAAAGTATTTTATCAAACTTATGACCTTAGTCCTCAGTCATTTTGACCAACCTAATTGCCTTGCATTAACTTAGAAGATTTTCATGGAATGACATGCATCTCTAGTCCTTTGAAATATTTTGCACATCATGCCTAAACATATTTTCCTTAGAAGTTTTATAAAACTTGTTTGTTCATTAGGTATGTGTTTGTATGCATTGTGTAGTTGTGTTTTATGTTGATTGTTGTCTATATTGCTTAGATTGAATGGAGAGCCCCGATTTACGTTGAAAAGAGTTTGTGAGCAAAGACATCATTCTAAGGCAAGTGTCAAACCTCAAAAACCTCCTACTATTTTCTCTATGCATTACTTAGTGTATTTTTATATAAGCATGTGTAGGATAGTATTGCTATGCTAGACTTGTGTAGAAATTCCTTACTCCTGTGTCTAGGTTCCTATATAATACTTAGTAGAATTATTGATGCTCTGCAAATGTTGTTTTGTGAAAATCTAAATTCTACTAAGTTAGTAAAGAACCTCCTGGGCGGAGTGGTTGTATGGTCTATGTTGAGTGGCTACTCAGGTCCATGTCTATGCTTCCTGGAGTATGTGCACTTGTGGATGGCCACCCAGGGAATACAGGAATCTGAAGAACTCCGAGTGAGATTGCTTCCAGTGCAGCCATTGCCATATGGGCTCTGGCTTGATCAATTATGTTGCGTAGACTCGCCCCGGCTTGACAAGCATATGTAGAGGGTGTTAGGTGGAACGGGTCAAGCCCGAGTGGGAGGGAAAATGCTTCTGAAAGATCTCGTCACATTCTTCTCCTTTTCCTTATCACTATAAGTGTGTAAAGGATAGTTTGGGTTGAATGGGTACAATGGTGAACGTGCACAACCTCTGCAGAGTGTAAAACTAAGTACTTAGCCGTGTCCCCGGTACGAACAATTTGAGCAGCTGATCACGGACGTCAACGGAGGATTCCACCAGTCCAACTTCAAAAATTAAAACTTGATGGGTGAACAAGGGTAGAATGAGACAGTGGTTTTCATGCCACGAATGTCTCGAATAGAAGAAAAGTGTTTTCCAAAGAGTTATGAAAATTGGGCTTTATGCAAAATAGTCTTGAACTCCACCAGCCAAATAAGCATATAGGTTATTAGAGTTTTCCCACTAGGTGTCCGCCATAATGTCACTTGCCAGACTCCATTTTAATGGAATCTGACCAACGTTGTTGCAATATTTTTCTTATTGCATATTTCTCAGATGACGAGTGAGGTTTCGTTTAAAGGTTTCGAGTCTGCAACCAACATGTTTTCGCCTGTGGCAACATGAATGTGATGGAGACTCACTGCTATTGTATTTCTGTTGTTTACTCTTTCAAAGCTAGCTTTATGCTATGCAACTTGTATTGAATATTTTGTAAGTCTGGATCATCGATGTAATAAAATTGATACTTTGTTGTGATATTACATCGTAAACGTTGTGTGCAAACGAATCGATCCAGGGATTTGCACTATACACAGATATCTGCCTTATTTTAAGTGCAGTTACGCAACAGGGGGCTCTCAAGTGACCACAAAAGGTCTTGACCACACAAGGTCTTGGCCACAAAAGGCCGGCCACAAAAGGCGTCTAGGGTCCAATGACCCAAGAGTAACAAGCTCACAAGTATCACCACCATGAATCCTCGTGAAGGGCTCAAACCGATGCAAATGCAATGGCAAGAGCACACGAAGTGCTCAAGTCCTTCACTCTCAAATTCCAACAAAGCAATAAATGCTTATGGGGAATAAGAGAGGAAGAACAAAGGAGTCAAATCCTTCACTCCCAAATCCCACCAAAAGCAACTAATGCTTATGGGGGGAGAAGAGAGGAAGAACCACAAAGTAACTCCAAGATCTAGATCCACTAGATTCCCCTCACTTAGAGAAAAGATGGATTGGTAGGATTGTAGATCTAGATCTCCTCTCAACTTTCTCTAAAGAATATGCAAGATTCTATGGAGGGATTGAGAGGGACGAAGTGAGCTTTCTAAGGTCAATAATGGAGTAGGCGAGAGGGGAAAGTCGTGCTGCCTTGGATTGGCTGGGGAAAAAGAAATTTAGCCGTTGGCTGTTTCGACACTCGGAAATTCCGATATAAGTTAGACTCGGAATTTCCGGGTAGTCCATGAAATTTCTGAGCAAAAATTCCGGCTGGAGTCAGAACCAAAACCAACCTTTTCCTTAGCCGTTTCTGGCGGGCTTTTCTGGGTGCACTCGGAAATTCCGGTATATGGAAATTTCCGAGCACAATTTCCGGTTCGAGTCATAACCAAAAGTCCTTCTTTCCTTAGCCAAAACTGGAGGGCTTTCTAGGTGCACTCGGAAATTCTGGTAGACGGAAATTTCCGAGCACATTTTTCGGCTCGCGTCAGAACCCTTTTTCTCCTTTCCTTAGCCGTTTTCCTGGATCAGCTGGGGAACCGGAAATTCCGGTAGAGCAGAATATCTGGCCCCAATAATCCGAATCATCGAAACACCGAAACAAAAACAGCTATAACTTTTGCAAATGAACTCCAAATGAGGTGAGACCAATTTTGTTGGAAATATTGCATCCCATAAAGAGAGTAAAATCACCAAACATGGCAAGGTGTGGGACTTTTCTTACGGTAGAATCGACAATATTTCCGCCACCCAAAACGCAACAAGTTATCCAAAGTAAAACCGATTATGATGCCAAAAAAGAACCAAGAAATATGATATGCCAAGAATGCAAAGGTTTGAGCTCTCCACAACGATGCGATCAAGATACTAACTTGAGAGCCCTTTTGATAGTACGCCTATCTATCCTATAGCCCTATCAAGATCATACCTTTGCCTTGAGCATTCCACTTGAGTTAGATGATGACTATCTTGATCTATTCAAGTGGTTCATCTTTCTTGATTGCGAGTCCAAGCACATGCTTGATGAAGACTTCTCCAAATACTCCCCCATGCTCACAATGGGAGAGTCTCGCTTAGCTCCATCTTCATGCATCCAAAGCAAGCTCCAAGCATATGATCTCTTCAAGAAGCTTCTCTTGGTCTTGCACATCTCACCTTGATGACGATCACCACATGACGTCATCCTCCATGAGCTATATGAAATCTTCATTTGATGCAAGCCCATGAGAAGATACCTAACTTCATATAAAGATACCACACACACATATATCATGGGTTAGTTCACAAAGCTATACGAACAAGTGTTTACCATCCCAAGAGATACATGATCGCTCTTGGTACATCTTGTAGCTTTGTGTGTTGATCAACATCTTGATCAACCTTGTATCTTCCAACATTTCTTCACTAATATGATGTCTTGAATCGTTCAAGACATTCTTGCAATAAGCTTCAATCAACACAAGAGCTCCACTAATCCCATGGACATGATCTATAAGGATATCTCAATGCAAACATTAGTCCATAGAGATTGTCATTTAATTATCAAAACCACACATGAGGGAAAATGCTCTTTCAGCGGTGGAGCCGCATCTTGTCCTGGGGGCTTGAGTACATCCACATCGGCGTCGAATGCGCCTAAGGGAGAGCGATGCGGCGCGTCACGAATTCAGAAACGATGATTTGCCCCGTGAGGCCCTCCTCCCAAAGGTATCTCAAGCGGCCCATCAAGCTTGCGTTCTGCCGCCGTCGAAGGGGGCCTTGCCCCAGTGGGACTTCTTCACGGGCGGCGCGTCGGGGACCTCGAGGAAGGCGCAGGGCTGCTCCACCCCGACAAAGATCCACTGCTGGCGGAAGTCGTCCACCTTCTTCGTCACCGAAGTGACGGCCTTGCCAGCGCTCCACGACATGGGAATGTATACGCTCCCCATGCCGTCCACGATGCTGAACGAGACGCACCCCGAGTGCTCGTTCTTCGCCGTGTTCTGGAGCACATAGAAGCACCGGAAGAGCCCCACCGTAGGCTCCAGGCCCAAGTACGCCTTGCAGAGATAGGCGAACACGGCGAGGATGAGGACGGAGTTGGGGTGGAGGTGCAGAAGTTAAATCTTGTAGAAGGCTAGCACGGCCTCCAAGAATGGAGAGAACGGCAGCACCAACCCGTCGGAGATGCAATGCTGGAAGATGGGGAAAAACCCTCACTGGCGTTTCCCGTGCTCCGTAGCCTTGAGCGCGGTAGCGCCGTGCTCATTGGTACGGTCCACCACCAGGTAGCGGACCTTGGCGAGCGCCTTGTCGTTGACGCGCACCCCGAGCAACGCTGCGCCGTGCGCGACCTTTGCTGGCGCCGCCTGAGCAGAGGATCCCACGGCCGCCTTTCCCTTGCTCTTGGCTGGACTCATCGTCGGAGATTGGTGGGTCGCTGCGGCGAAGGAAGCTGGAGGCAAAACAAGGCGAGAGCGCTGGATTGCAGAAGCGCAGAGCTCGAGAAAGGCGGAGGCTTCTGCGAGAAGAAATGGAAACGGTAACGTCTCCCTGCCCCGGCGCTCAGACTTTATGCCTCGTCAACGAGCAGTTACCGGGGCGTGGTGGGACCCCCCCCCCACTAGGCGCGCCCCAGATCGTGCGCGCCGTTACTCGTCTGAGTGACGCGTGGCTCGGGCCGGCCGGACACTTAGGGCGCAATCGCGCCCATCGCCGGCCCGGGGGCTACTGTAGGCCCAGTGAGGAATGGGGTGTGCAGAGTCCGCTCCCCCTAGGCCTCGCACGCTGACAGATCACCCGAAACGACTAAGAACCAAGCCACCGCTTGGAGAGACCCTCGAGAGGCAACTCCTCTTGAGGGCGTAAAGAGGAAGCGAAGGCCTGAAGAGGACCTGCGCTTCAAGAGACTCTCCCGAGGCTCCATCCGCCTGGAGAGAAGTCAACAAGAATTCCTCCGCAGGCCTCCTTGGCCCTGAGGAGAGGCTTCACGGCTAAGCCAACTCTGCAGAGCGCACATGGCCTCTGCAGCAACCGCAGGGTCACGACGGCACTCTTGTTCCGTGGGAGTCACTCTCCGACATCCCCGACCGTACCGCATAACATAAAGTCATTATGGTTGCTTTAGGCAAATAGAAGTCATATACCATTATGCAATCAACTGGAAATTTAAGTGTGGCACAATTTTCAAGTTTCTCTATACCAACCATTTAATCATTCCACTTTACTAGACCATCATGTTTACCATTAAGCAAATTAATATCTCAAAACAACATCAATGATTCAAGTGACACAATTTAATGATCTATAAGATTATGAATCATTTAGTTATTCCATCTACCACATTTAGCATTTTCTGTTCTCAACTAAACACCAATCAACTTATTTAAAAGATAAACTCTCCAAACAATTAAACAATTAGATATGAGAGTATAATATAAAAAGCTAACAGCTCTAACAAGAGATGCATGAAAAACAAGAGCTAGAGAGCAAACAATAACAAAAGAAGAATACTCAATGAATATAAGTGAAGAATAAGAGTATTAATAAGAAAAAGCGGAGCGTGTCTCTCTCCCACACAAAAGAATGCTAGGATCCATATTATTCACAGAATGAAAATAATAAAAACAAAAATAATAACAAATAGACGCTTCAAGATAAGCACATAAGATGTGACGGAATTAAAATATAGTTTCACTAGAAAGGACCTAATAGTTTGTTGATGAAGAAGGGGATGCCTTGGGCATCCCCAAGCTTTGATGCTTGAGTCTTCTTGAAATATATTAGGGTGAACCACCGGGGACATCCCCAAGATTTGGCGTTACTATCCTCTTGATCACATTATATCATCTTTTTCTCTTGATCCTTTAAAACTTCCTCCACACCAAACTTAGAGTAACTTCATTAGAGGATTAGTGCAAAAACACTGTAGGAACACAATTGCTACCAATGCTATTGGATATTATCTACAGCCACTGATACTCAATAGGATAAAAAGATCCAATCAAAATAGCAAGAGAGGCATTGCAAAAGAAAATGGTAGAATCTGTCCAAAACAGAACATTCCGTAAAGACGAATTTTTTCGAGGCAATTAACTTGCTCTGATCAGAAAACTCAAAACTAATGAAAGTTGCGTATACATTTGAGGATTATGCACAAAAAAGGGAAGATGTTCTGACGTTCCAGTGAATTGATATGAATTTAACGGTGAATAACATAAATCTGTTTATGCGTAGGAATTGAATTTTAGCATCAATTTTCAACTAGAGGCTTAACTTGACACAACATTGCAATAAAATAAAGATACAAAGGAGTTGCTATAGAGGTAGGACAAGTCCTTGACACAAGAAAAATAAAAAAAATAACAGGAAATTAAAGTGGGTTGTCTCCCATAATCGCTTTTGTATAACGCCTTTGAGCTAGGCACAAAGATAAAACTCAAGTATTATCGAGATCAAAAATAGAAACCCTCTCAACTATGCATTGTATTTTATCTATATAAGGTTCAGAGGTACCCCTTTCATTTCTTTTAGGCTTACTAATTTCATCAAATGGGTTTTGAGTGACAATCCAATCAAAATTTTCTTCCAAAGCTTCATGCATAGCTACAAGTTTAACAGGTTTTGACACTTTCATTTCTTCCCCCTTTATAGGTTCAGTTTTCCCTAATTTTTCAAGTTCACTAATAACATCTACACATGAGCCTAGCATATTAAAATGATCAAAAACTTTCCTAGCTTCTATGGCAACATCACCAAATTCTTTAAGCAACGTTTCCATGATAGAATCTTCGTTTTCAACATTTTTAACATTATGAAGGTCAAGAAACATTTGTTGTATTATGGGATGAAGGTTAACAAACCTAGTTTCCAGAATATGAACTAAAGAAGTTGCAGCAGGTTCATAGTTTGGGGCAAGTTCTGCTATGGATTTCTCCTCAATATCACTATTTCTTACTAATATGATTAAAAAATCTCCAATATTTTTTTTCCAATTATAGAACCACTACCTACTAAAAGATCCTCAAAAGTGTACTTAGGAAGCAACATTGTAATAAAGGTAAAGCTAAAAACCAAAATAACAAAATAAAGGAAGTAATGCTAGAAACGAAATAAACAAAATAACAAAACTGAAAATAAATGACAAAACCGAAATAAGAAAAGTAATGCAAGTAACTATTTTTTTTTGTATTTTTGATATTAAGTAAACAAAACAGTAATAAAAATAAACTAAGCAAGACAATAACAAAATAAAAAGATTGAAAGTGCGAGAACTCCCCTCGTAGTGAATCTTCAACTCCCCGGCAACGGCGCCAGAAAATTGCTTTCATGCGACTTAGGGGATTTGAGAGACTCCTTGTGAAGAATTCTTGCGCCCCCGGCAACGGCGCCAGAAAATTGCTTGATGCACACGGTGGGTGTGTTGTTGGGAGGCCCCAAGAGGAAGGTGTGAAGTAGTGCAGTAGCAAGTTTCCCTCAGTATGAAACCAAGGTTATCGAACCAGTAGGAGATGAATGATTCCCCCGAGGTATCAACGGCGCCAGAAGATTGCTGGTGCTAAGTTGACGTGGAGCCTGCACACAAACAATCAAGATACTTTGCCCCAACTTACCAGTGAGGTTGTCAATCTCACCGGCTTGCTGTAACAAAGGATTAAACGTATGTGTGTAAGAAAGATGCTTGTTTGCAGAATGTAACAGGTTTGCAGTTGTGGTTTTATCAGATTAATGAGAAGGACCAGGGTCCACAGTTCAATAGTGTTGTCTCTCCATAAATAATAACATTCATCCATGAGTGGTAAACAAATTACAGCCAAGCAATTGAAAGAATAATGATGAGCAACCCATTGAATATACTAACGTTATGATATCTAGTGTGAGATCCATTCGGGCATTAGAACAATATACATAGACCGTTCCAACCGCATCTATGACTAATAATCCACCTTCCGGTTAGCGTCCGCACCCCTTTCAGTATTAAGTTGCATGCAACAGAATATCGCCTTAAGCACTATGTGTAAAGTAAGTAAGTAAGTAAGTAACATCATCCTTAGACAAAGTATTACTGTTTTATCCCTAGTAGCTACAGTACATCTACAACCTTAGATCTTTCTATCACTGCCCCAGATTTAATAGAGACATGAACCCACTATCGAGCATAAATACCCCCTCTTGGAGTTACGTGCATCTACTTGGCCAGAGCACACACAAGTAACGGAGAGCATTCAAGATCATTAAATAGCACACACATGATATATTATGAAGCAATAACTGTAGTACTCAATATTCATCGGATCCCAGCAAACACAACATGGAGAATTACTTAAAGATGATCTTGATCATGATAGGCAGCTCACAAGATGTAAACATGATAGCACAAGAGGAGAATACAACCATCTAGCTACAGCTATGGACCCGTAGTCCAAAGGTAGACTACTCATGCATCAGTCCGGAGGCGGTCATGGCGACGTAGAGGCCTCCGGGGACGATTCCCCTTCCCGGCAGGGTGTCGGGGAGCAGTACTGATCTCCCCCGAAGTGGTGTTGACGATGGCGGCTGCTCGGGGCCCGTGGAGGAAAAAGTGAATATTTTCCCTTTATTTTTAGGTCAAGGGGGATTTTATAGGCGAAAGGGCAAGGTCGGTGGACGCCCGAGGGCCCCACATCACCTCCTTGCGCGGCCAGGAAAGGAGCCGCACCACGAGGTGGTGTGGGCGCCTCACGGCCCCTCTTCGTCTCGTCTTCGGTTCCTCGTGACGCAAATATTCCAAAAATAATTCCAGGATCTTTTATTTCCAATTTGGCGAATATTTCCTTAAGTGATTTTGTGAAACCAAAAACAGCAGAAAACATGGAATTGGCACTGTGGCATCTTGTTAATAGGTTAGTCCCATAAAATGCATAAAACTATGTAAAATGCATATAAAACATGTAATAACATGATATAACATAGAATGGAACATAAGAAATTATGATAAAACATGTAATAACATGATATCGGCCCTCCACCGCCTTCGCCCTTTCGCCTACTTAAAGCCCCCAAAAACATAAAAATCACACGGTGTTCATATTTTCCTCCACGGGTCCTGACCGCCGCCGCCATCGCCGACATGTTTCGGGGGTCAGAAGTTCTTGTTCTGGCACCCTGCCGGGACATGGATTGACCCCAGGAGCCATCTCCATCAACTCCACCGCCTCCACTTCTACTCCATGATGGTTTGTGAGTAGTTCCCCCATGGACTACAGGTTCTTGGTTGTAGCTAGTCGGTACTCTCTCTCCCATTTACTTCAATACAATGTTCTCATGAGCTGCTATACATGATTGAGATCCATATGATGTAATCGGTATTGTGTTTGTTGGGATCCGATGAATTGTTACATTATGATCAGTCTATCTATATAAGTTTATGAAGTTATTGTTGCTGGAATCTTGTTGTGTTTAATGCTTGTCACTAGTGCACGAGTGGCATGATCTTAGATGTAAGCCCTATATTTATTTCTTAGATTGTATCTACAAGTTGTATGCACATGTCATTGTCCGGGACCGATGGCCCCAAAGTGACAGCAATTAGGATAACCGGAGGGAATGGATGTGATGTGAGGATCACATGTTTTCACCAAGTGTTAGTGCTTAATTGCCAGTAGTTTCCCTAGAGGCCCCGCTGCAAACGGGCTGGCAGGACCAAAGATGTTATGCAAGTTTCTCATTGCGAGCACGCACAACTATATAAGGAAAACATGCCTATATAATTAATAATCTGGATATTCTTACTTAATGTTATTTCAATACTGTCAATTGCCCAACTGTAATTTGTTCACCCAACACTTGTTCTTTGAGAGTTACCACTAGTGTAGATAGCTGGGAACCCCGGTCCTTCTGTCATCATCATTGCTTTCTGGTAAACCACAAGTATAGAGGATCGCAATAGTCTTCGAGGGAAGTAAAATCCAAATTTATTGATTCGACACAAGGGGAGACAAAGAATACTTATAATTCTTAATAGCCGAGTTGTCAATTCAGCTGCACCGAGAAAAGCACTAGTAACAGAGGTGATGTGAAAGCAGCAGTAATGTGACAGTAGTAGTAACAGTAACACATACACAATGGCACCCGAGAATAGTTGTTTGCGTGGAATTTCCAGGAAAGAAATGATGATGACAGAAGGACCGGGGTACCAACTAGCGACAGCCAAGAACCCGTAGTCCATGGGGGAACTACTCACAAACCATCATGGAGTCGAAGTGGAGGCGGTGGAGTCGATGGAGATGGCTCCGGGGCTCAATCCCCGTCCCGGCAGGGTGGTGGAACAGGAACTTCTGACCCCCGAAACTTGTCGGCGATGGCAGCAGCGCTCGGGACCAGTGGAGGAAAATATCGATATCGTGCTAGGGTTTTTGGTCCAGGAGGTATTTATGGGCGAAAGGGCGATGTCGATGGGCACCCGAGGGGCCCACACCACCTCCTGACGTGGCCAGGAAGGTAGCCGCGCCAAGGGGTGGTGTGGCCGCCTCGTGGCCCCTCTCCGTCTCGTCTTCGATGTTCTGAAACGTTCCTTTTCCAAAAATAATTCCTGCATGTTTTATTTCTAATATGAAAATATTTCCTTAAGTACTTTTCTGAAACCAAAAACAGCATAAAACAGGGAACTAGCACTTTGGCATCTTGTTAATAGGTTAGTCCTAGAAAATGCATAAAAATATATAGAATGCATATAAAACATGTAATAACATGGTATAACATAGCATAAAACATAAGAAATTATAGATATGTTGTTGACGTATCACTTTCTTGTCAACTCCACACAAGCAACTATTCTCTGGTGCTATTGTCTATGTGTTACTGTTATTACTGCTCTCATATTACTGTTTCTTTCACATCACCCCTATGACTAGTGCTTTTCCAGGTGCAGCTGAATTGACAACTCGGTTGTTAAGCCTTCTAAGTATTCTTCGTCTCCCTTGTGTCGAATCAATAAATTTGGTTTTTACTTCCCTCGAAGACAGTTGCGAACCCCTATACTTGTGGGTTATCAACATGCTTTCACACAATCTTGATCACGTAATAATGTAAGGCTCATGTTATGAATGAAGTGATTCAAGGAAATGATCTATAGTTTGCTAACAAATAGACATGGAGTAAACAACTACATCATATAAGTAAAAACTTTTCATGAATAGTACTTTCAAACAAGCATCAAAAACGATTTGCATAAAAGTTAACTCATAAAGAAATATTATCTAAGTAAAAGAGCATTGAAGCAACACAAAGGAAGATATAGGTTTCAGCATTGTCTTTCAACTTTTGAACATGTATATCATATAGATAGTTGTCAACACAAAGAAATATAACAAGTGCAATAAGTAAGTATATAAGAATTTTTGCACACAGTTGACACAAGTGTTTGCTTCGGGGATAGAAATAAGTAGGTAAAATGACTCAACATAAAGTAAAAGATAGACCCTTCGCAGAGGGAAGTAGAGATACAAGCATGTGCCAGAGCTTTTTTGTTTTATAGGTTTTTGAAATCATATAGAGAGCATAAAAGTAAGTTTTTGAGTGGTGTTTGTCCTTGTCAACGAATGGTAATGGGTACTCTGCCCCCCTTATCAACCAAACTTTCGTAAGAATGGCTCCCATGAAGGACGTTATTTCTACCCAAGGGCAGATCATCCCTCTTTCTCTTTTGTTTACACATGTAGTTTGGAACTAGTATCATTGCTTGGCTGATTAGATCAGGGCAAAATGTGAAGAAACACAGAGGTTAAAGTTGTAACTAATTGGGACTTGGCACCCCATTTGCCAGCTATTTTTGCAAAATTAAAGTATAAGTGGTGTATATGCCACTAGTCCGGTTGGTGAAAGTCTATCTAAAAGCAAATGACAAGGTTGATATCCGTAACACCACATACTTCCTCATGAGCTAATAAATATTGACACAAATAAGGGATATTACATTTTGAATGAAAGGTAGCACATGAAGTATTTACTTGGAATGGCAGGAAATACCATGTAGTACGTAGGTATGGTGGAAAAAAATGGCTTGGGTCTTGGCTAAAGGATTTGGATGCACGAGAATTATTCCTCTCAGCACAATGCTTTGTATAGCAAGGTTGTTTGAAGCAAACACAAGTATAAACTATGACAAAAAGGCGTATATAAAAACATAGTCAAGCATTATAAAACTCTAAATTGTTGTCGGCCCAGTGAGAACTGGGGTATGGAGAGCCCATTCCCCCCAGGCCTCGCACGCGGGCCAGTTGGACGAAACGAATAAGGACCAGGCATCACCGCTTGGCGGGACCCTCGAGAGGCAATTCCCCACAAGGGCCTGAGGAGGAACAAGGGCCTCAAGGGACCTCTCGCCTCAGGGGACCCTCCCGAGGCGCCAACACGCCTCGAGGGAGCCCCGCAGGAATCTCCCCTCATGCCTCCCCGCGCCTGAGGGGAAACGTCGCGGCCAAGGAAGCACGGCAAGATGTACGTGGCCTCTGCCACGCACATGCCGTGTCGCACGCACCCCCGTCGCTGTCCTTGGCGATAAAGTGGTCAACAAAGCCGCTCCACCTGCTGCGCAGCTGCCAGGACCTTCTACTCTGACGATAAAGCGGGTGGACAACACAACCCTCCAAAGGAGGACGTCATCGTGGGCTCCACCGCAGAGACTCCGAGCACCAGGAGGACGCGCAGTCGTCGCATGTGACGCAGCGCCCAAGCGGTTCCGGCCCTGGGAGGACGGACCCGGCGCCCCACACCGCGCTGCTCATGGCGCAGGAGTTGCTACGCTACCAGCCCACCGCTGAGGCCCACGAGCAGTGGCTCCAACGCCTCAACTACCTCGTCGGCATCGCCACGACGCGCCCTGCTCCGTCGCAGTCCAACATGCACCCCTCCCTCGCGGGCACGGTCGCAACAAATGCGCCTCCGCCAACGCCGGGGCCTGCACCGGCTGCGGCTCGGAAGGCTGCTTCGCACGCGACCTCGCCACACGATTGCATGATCGTGCAGCGCACCGCACCCGACGCCCGCGTGGGAATGGAGCTCCAGCGAGACCGCCAGAGCAGGCTCATGGAGGAGATTGGCCAGGCGGGCCAGCAGAACCGCGGCGCGCTTCAGCACGGGGTCACCACGTACGCCTCAGGCTGCATGGCGTTCACCCGTTCTCTGCGCCGCGTGGTCTGGCCCCCAAAGTTCCGGACTGCCCTCCCCAAGGGCTATGACGGCTCCAGCAACCCCATCGAGTTCCTGCAGCTCTACACCACCTCCATCCAAGCTGCGGGAGGAGATGACAAGGTTATGGCTAACTGGTTCTCTCACGCGCTTCGCGGCTCCGCGTTGTCGTGGCTCCTGAATCTCCCTGAGGACTCTGTGAACTCCTGGGAGGAGCTCTGCAAGCAGATCCTCTCCAACTTCAAGGGGACGTACGACCGCGGCCTCACCCACAATGACTTGCGTGATGTGGTGCAGAGGAAGGATGAGACGCTTCGCGAGTACATCCAGCGCTTCAGCCAAGTGCGCAACAAGATCCCGAACATCCGTGACACTCAAGTCATCGCCGCCTTCCGCGAGGGCGTCACGAACAGCAGGATGCAAGAGAAGCTGGGGATCCACGACAAGCTCACCTCTGTGGTCAAGCAGTTCGACTTGGCGGACAAGTGCGCCAAGGCTGAAGAGGGACTCCTCTTTGTGAAGATGTCCTCGAGAGGAGACGATCACGCTGAGGGGTCCAGGAGCCATAAGAAGAAAGAGGCCAAGGAGGAGCCCAAGCGCAAGGCTACCGCAGTTCTCGCGGCTGAGCCTGACGCAAAGGGCACCCGCAGGGACTCCCCTGAGCCTGGAGAAAGAAGAGATGATCACCTCCCGTTCTGCATCTACCACAACAGGCGCGGCCACTCCACGGAGTCTTGCTTCGACCTCAAAAGGTTGAGCAAGGAGCGCGAGCAAGAAGAAGGCAGTGGTAGCCATGGCCGTTGCTACCGCGGGAGCGGACGCAAGGGCGGCTACCAGAAACCGTCTGGAAATCAGGCCAACGCCGCGGCAAAGAACGGCAACCTCCCTGGCGAGGAAGACGGCGGCTACCAAGCCCCGAGAGCTGCCATTGCTTGCATCCTCTGGGGGGCGTAGGCGCCGAAGTCGAAAAACCAGTTCAAGCAGTTCGCCCGCGAGCTCAACGCCGCCCTCCCAAGCACGGAAACCTCCAGGCCCCTCAAGTGGTCACAGTACACCATCGCCTTCGACGCTCAGGACCACCCCAAGTCCACCAAGACTGTTGGAACCCTCCCGCTGGTCTGCACCCCCACCATCGACAATGTGGCTGTCTCCAAGACGCTCATCGATGGCGGAGCAGGCCTGAACGTTATCTCCATAGATACGTTTGAACCGCTTCAAGTGCCCTACGAGCGGCTTATGCCCTCGAGGCCCTTCATGGGGGTCACCAGCGGCTCGATCGAGCCTCTAGGCCAGGTCAGGCTTGCCGTCACCTTCGGGAGCGAGGAAAATTACCGCACCGAGCACATCGACTTCGATGTCGTGCACATTGGCCTGCCGTACAACGCCATCCTCGGCTACCCCGCGCTTGCGAAGTTCATGGCTGTCACGCACCATGCGTACAACATGGTCAAGATCCCCGGCAGCGCCGGCACGATCACCATACGCGGGCATGTCCTGGACGCTACGCGCGCTGTTGAGACGGCCTACAAGACCGCCGCCATGGCCTTCCCCGCAGAAGAGGACCAAGAGCCTCTCGAGAGGCCCAAGAAGAAGAAGCAGTTGTTCTCCCAAGAGGCAACTGCTACAAAGAAGATCTCTCTGAGCTCAGGTAGCTCGGGGGCTGAAGGCTCGGGGGCTAGCGTCACCATTGGCGCCGCGCTGCCTCCCAAATAGGAAAGCGCGCTCGTCGCCTTCCTCCAGGCAAACTCTGACATGTTCGCATGGACACCGTCAGATATGTCTGGTGTACCGAGGGAGGTGATCGAGCACCACTTGGCCGTGTGCCCAAACGCGCGCCCCGTCAAGCAAAAAGCAAGAAAGCAAGCCCCCGAGAAGCAAGCATTCATCGTCAAGGAAGGTTGAAAAGCTCAAAGCGGCAAAAGTCGTTCGCGAAGTCGCGCATCCCACTTGGCTCTCCAACGTCGTGGTAGTCCCAAGCCCGCCGGAGGAGGCCGTCTCTGCATCGACTACACTGATGTAAACAAGGCCTGCCCCAAAGACCCTTATCCCATGCCTAGAATTGACCAGATTGTGGACTCCACGGCAGGCTGTGACCTCTGTTTCCTTGATGCCTTCTCTGGTTATCACCATATAAAAATGGCTAAGGAGGACGAGGAGAAGACGGCTTTCCTCACCCCATGCGGTGTGTATTGCTACGTCTGCATGCCCTTTGGCCTAAAAAATGCCGGAGCCACTTTCCAGAGGTTGATGAGGATAGCCCTTGGCGGGCAAATGGGGCGAAACGCCGAAGTATACGTCGATGACATCGTCGTAAAGTCCCGAGAAGGAAATACACTCCTTGAAGACCTGGAAGAAACCTTCGCCAGCCTGCGCAAGGTGAACATCAAGCTCAACACCGCCAAGTGCGTCTTTGGAGTCCCTTCAGGCAAATTGCTTGGATTCCTCGTGTCTCATCGAGGTATAGAGGCAAACCAAGACAAAATCAAGGCCATAGAGGACATGCAACCTCCACGCAGGCTCAAGGACATGCAACGGCTGGCTAGCTGCATGGCCAGCTTGGGCCGATTCATCTCCAAGTTCAGTGAAAGAGCCCTGTCGTTCTTCAAGATCATGAAAAGAACGGGCACTTTCAAGTGGACCCCTGAAGCTGAAAAAGCATTTGAGGACTTGAAGAAGTATCTGGCCAGCCCGCCAGTAATGGTCGCCCCAAGGCCTGGCGAGCACATGAAGCTGTACTTATCAGCTACTCCACAAACAGTCAGTGATGTCCTTGTAGTGGAAAGAGAAGAGCCAGTACTCCACAAGAAGAGTGCAACCACTCCAAAGAAAAAGCCTCCTGATAAGGAGCTTGAAGAAGAGGAAGCACTCACAAACCCAACGCCAGGCCCAAAGCCCCTTGAGGCCAACCCCCTCGAGGCACAATTCAATCCACTTGAGGCCAACCCCCTCGAGGCACAATTCAATCCACTTGAGGCCAACCCCCATCGAGGCATAGGGCAAGCCCCCTGAGGCAAACCCCCTCGAGGGTCAAGTTGTGCCACCTCAGGCGAAAGACGCCAAGGCAATAGGAACTACCCTCGTCGAGCATCCAGTTTAATTCGTCAGCAAAGTGCTGCGTGATGCTCGCGAGCGGTATACGATGCAGCAGAAGCTTCTCCTCGCGCTACTCGTCGCCTCAAGAAAGCTGCGACACTATTTCCAGGGGCACCCTATCATGGTGGTCACCTCATTCCCCCTGGAGCAAATCCTGCGCAACCCAAACACAACAGATCGTGTCGCGGGATGGAACATCTAGCTACAACCATTCAATTTGCGCTTCGATACCACAAGGGTAATCAAAGGAAGAGCGTTGGCTGACTTCGTCGCCTAATGGACTGACCCAACCCCTGAAGAGCCACTGGGAGAAGAGCACGAGCCCTCTGGAGCCGCTATGCCCAGCCACTAGGACCATGAAGTTCGACGGAGCTTTCGCTTGTCGCCACGGCGGGGCAGGTGTAGTCCTGATCTCACCCAAGGGAGACAAGTTGTATTACGCAGTCCAGTTGTGCTTCGAAATCGACAAGATATCCAACAACATCGCCCGAGTATGAAGGGTTGCTCGCTGGCCTACGCGTCGCGATCGCCCTAGGCGTCAAGCATATACTCATCAAGGGCGACTCCCAGCTGCTCGTCAACTTCTCCAACAAAATCTACAAGCCTAAGGACGACCACATGGCCGAATACCTTGAAGACGTCCGTAGGCTTGAGAAGAACTTCAGGGGAATGGAGCTCATGCACATCCCAAGAAAGGAAAATCAAGAAGCTGATGACATCGCCAAGCGCGCCTCAAAGAGACAAGCTCAGACGCCAGGTGTCTTTGAAGAAAGGCTCGTCAAGGCTTCCATAAAGCAGCCCCTAGAGGCCCTGCCCGCAAGCACAGACGAAGCGCTCCCGCCACCCCCTGCAAGCGGAGCCCCAGCCTGCGGGCCTCCCACAGGGGAGCGTCTGTTGCTCACAGCGGTGCACCAAGAAACAGGATGGATTGACGAAATCAAGGACTACCTCTGCAAACGGATCCTTCTCGAGGAAGATCTTGAAGCGGAGCGAATTGCCCGCCAAGCAAAATCATACCAAATCCTCGAAGGAGTCCTCTATCGCAAGCGCCCAAACGGCATCGCGCTCAAATGCGTCCCTCCTGAAGAAGGAAAACTGCTAATTAAGGACATCCACAGCGGGGAATGCGGCCACCATTCGTGCGCCCGCACCCTCGCAGGCAAAATCTTCAGGAGCGGATTCTACTGGCCTCAAGCGCTTCAAGATGCAGCAGACATCATTCAAGCTTGTGAAGCCTGCCAATTCCACGCCAAGCAAATCCACCAACCAGCGCTGGGGCTACAGACCATTCCGCTCTCGTGGCCGTTTGCGGTCAAGGGGCTGGACATCCTGGGACACTTCCCAACGGCGCAAGGTGGATATCGCTACCTCTTCGGTGGCCATTGACAAGTTCACAAAATGGCCTGAAGTGGAGGCGACGCGCACAATCACAGCAGGCGCGGCAGTGAAATTCATCAGAGGTCTGGTCTGCCGCTTCGGAGTGCCTAACCGCATCATCACCGACAATGGCTCACAATTCACCAGTGGCATATTCAGAGCCTATTGTGAAAAATGGGCATCAAGCTCTGCTTCGCCTCAGTCGCCCATCCGCAAAGCAACGGACAGGCCGAGCGCGCAAACGCAGAGGTCCTCAAAAGCCTAAAGACCAGGACCTTCGATATCCTCAAGGGCCACAGCAAGGGCTGGATCAACGAGCTACCCTCGGTGCTCTGGTCCATCCGTACCACGCCACCCAAGCCCACCGGGGAAACACCGTTCGCCCTCGTCTATGAAGTCGAAGCAGTCCTCCCCACAGAGATAAAGCATGGATCCCCACGGGTCCTTGCCTTTAACGAGGACCAGCAAGAGGACCTCCATAACGACGACCTGCAGCTCCTTGAAGGGCTAAGACGCCACGCGGCCCTCCGGGCGGCCAGATACCAGCAGGACCTGAGGCGCTACCACAGCCGCAACGTGCGCTCGCGCACCCTGGAGGCAGGCAACCTCGTCCTCAGGCGAAGCCTCTCCAGGGAAGGCCTCCACAAGTTGTCCCCGATGTGGGAAGGTCCCTACAGGGTCACCCACATCGCCAGGCCTGGCGCGGCTCGCCTCGAGACGCAGGATGGCATCCCTGTCAAGAATCCATGGAACATCATGCACCTACGCAAGTTCTACCCGTGATCATTGTCACGTCAGGGCATGTAGTGAAAGAGGCAGCCCACGGCTCAACCTCCAAGCACTTTTTTGTCCTTCAAGGTTAAAAGCTCAAGGCTTAAACCTCTCAAACCTTTGTATCCACAAGGAACAAGTTAAAAACGTGATTATCGTCACACACGTGATCATTGTCACGTCGAGACTTCAAGCGAACGAGGCAGCCTACGGCTCAACCTCCAAGCATGGTCGTCTCTAGAGGTTAAAATGCTCACGGCTTAAACCTCCAGAAATATGCTTTGTCTCCCAAAAAGGAACAAACGCAACCGTGATCATTGCCACGCCCGTGATCATTGTCACGTCGAGACTTCAAGCGAACGAGGCAGCCTACGGCTCAACCTCCAAGCATGGTCGTCTCTAGAGGTTAAAATGCTCACGGCTTAAACCTCCAAAAATATGCTTTGTCTCCAAAAAAGGAACAAACGCAACCGTGGTCATTGCCAAGCCCGTGATCATTGTCACGTTGAGACTTCAAGCGGACGAGGCAGCCCACGGCTCAACCTCCAAACATTTTCGTCTCTAGGGGTTAAAATGATCACGGCTTAAACCTCCAAAAACACGCTTTGTCTCCTAAAGGAACAAACGCAGCCGTGGTCATTGCCACGCCCGTGATCATTGTCACGTCAAGACCACGAGCGGAAGAGGCAGCCTACGGCTAAACCTCCAAGCAACCGTGTCTCTAGAGGTTAAAACGCTCACGGCTTAAACCTCCAAGCTCCCAAGGCTTCTCTCAAGGAGAAACCCTCCGAGCTCTCCATTAAACGAGCCACCGCAGGCCGTCGAGAGTCTCGCCCACTAATAATTGGTCCCCATGCCTCGACATGGTCAAAGCATTAACTTGGTAACCCCAAGCATAATGACTCAATTTAGTTCCGAAGTGAACTTCGCGCCTCGGCGCCGTTTTAAAAAAATCATTTGGGGGGTTTTATTTCCGCATTACTTTGTTAAAGTGTGCGCTTATATCTCTCCTCATGCGTACCTCGCGAGCGGGGCTGAGTACGGTGCCAGTGCCTCAAATGAAACACCAGTGGAACTGCAAAATCCAAGTTTCCGAGCTCTGGCTGGGGGGCAAGATCCCACAAACACGCCATCTCTCCAGAGGACCTTGGTACTTACTCTCCTCGCAAGGAACACCTAAGGGGACCTATAAGCGCGCGCGAGCCCTTTGTGCCGTGTTCCAGCGTTTGGGTTCGCCCCTTTAACATATGCAGGGAAATCCCCCCACAAGCCCGAAGGGGCATCTAGGAGCGACCCCTCAAGTGGGCAACCTCGCCAGGCGAAAAGCCTCCTCAGGAGCGCCCCTCAAGCGGGCAACCTCGCCAGGCGAAAAGCCTCCTCAGGAGCGACCCCTCAAGCGGGCAACCTCGCCAGGCAAAAGGCCTTCGCAGGGCGAAAACCTCAAGAAGCTAAGTCTCGCACCCACGCTTTAAGAGCGTTTTTCTCTCCCTAGCGCGCGTTTGCCCCTCAAGCGACTTCGCTTTCCCTTACACTTCATGGGCTACTCGCACGTCTAAGGGGGGCACTTGAGCATCGTGATTCAGGGCTCTAACCTCTCCTAGGCCTAAACTCCCCCCCGGCCTTGCGGAGTCATCGCTCCTGCATACCGAGGTGGCGGAGTCATGGCACGAGGAGATGGGACCTACCGACGCAGAGAACAAACAGACATGAAGATGAGTCCAAAGAGACATCACGTGGGGCAAACAAGCTTGAATTAAACAGCAATTACAAAGTATATTACAGGCCAGAGGTCTTAAAGATGTCTAAAGCACACAGTTGTTGCAGATACAAGCGCTCACAGGCGCAATAAAAAAGAGCTCAAGGGGAAGCAGCACCGCCTCGGATCTCCTCCGCGGTACCCTCTTCAGCCTTAGCCGAGAAGGCCTCCTCCTCGCTGTTCTCCGGCGCAGCCTCCACGCGCCTGAAGCGGTTGCAGAAGGCGTCCACCTGCTCGCGGAGGGAGCATGAGACCCGCTGCGCGTCCTCGCCTGGGGCAACTTTGGTCACAGAGCTGAGGTCAAAGTCGGGCGTGAGGAGCTTGAGGTTGGTGAAGATACGATCTACAACCACCCCCAAGAGCTGCCGGCTCTCATCCTCGATTATCCCGCGAAGCTCGACGGCGGGGCCCTCAAGTGCCGTGAGGAGCTGGTCGAAATAGGCCAAGTACGTGGCGGCGTCGTAGCCTCGGCCTCCGCGCCAAGCCGCACCGCAAGCTCGTCGCTGCGTATGACCAACGCCGTAAACTGCTGCTCACTCTGCCCCGCGAGCATGCTGCCTGCCTGGAATGAGTCCGGCGTTTCCTCCGCCCGCTCCCTTGCCGGGGCCACCTGTTCTTCCACGACCTCGACTGAAGGACCAGGGCTGCGAACTGCGTCGTCGCGAGCCTCCTCCGCTCGGTGCCGACCAGCCTTGGCACGCTTGAGGCGACGCACCAGTTTGGAGTTGGCCTTCTCGAGTTCGGCATGCCGCTGAACGTCCGCATCATGCTTGGCCTTGAGGCGGTCCTCCCGCTTCTGGACCCGAGCGCGGTACTTCTGAAGGAGAGCCCGGCGGAACTGCCTATCGTGCTCCACGAGGGCCTTCCTAGCCGCCTTTGTCTTCTTGGTTAGACGCCGCTCGATGCGCTCGCAGGAAAGATTCTGGGCAGCAACATGCTCGTCGAACTCCGAGGTCGCCTGGGCCAGGCTTCCTTCACGCGCCTCGAGGGCGTCGCGCTGGGCAGTCAAGTCCTTCTCCAGCTGACCCAGCCCGCGGCGATTCTGCTCCAGCGAGCCCTACATCGCCTCGCGCTCCGCCTTGGCCTGGCGCAGGAGCTCCTCTGCGGCGTCGCGTTCCGCTTGAAGGGGCTCGAGGAGCTCTGCGGCGTCGCGAATGGCCCCCTCGCGAACCTCCTGAGCAAAGCGGGAGGCCTCCTCACGCGCGGCTTGAGCTCTGCATCCTCCAGCCGGCGCGCCTCAACCGCCGCGTGGAAGGATGCCCACTACCTTGACAGCTCCTTCTGCTGCTGGGCGAGCTGTATGTCGCCGAGGGCGAGATGCGCCTCCAGGCCCTCCAAGGACTCTCGCACGTGGCTGTATGCCACCTCGCGGCGTCCCGCGCTCCAGTCCCAGCCTCGGAGAACCAGCTCCTGGCTAGACGGGGGCCCTGCCGCGCCGTCCGGTCCCGTAAGCCCAGCCCCAGGTTGAGCTCGGGGGCTGGGTGTGGCTCCACCTCCGTCCGCGCCGACCTCCGGTTCAGACCTCGAGCCAACAAGACGCTCATCTTCTCTGGCAGGACGAGAAGGCGAAGAAGCACCCCCTCCTACAGACGCACTAGCGCCTGCTGGCGCCACGATCGTTTCCTCCGGGGGCGGCGTGGGAGCCTCGGGCGTGCGCGGTGGAGACGACGCATGCATCGGCGTCAACTCGCGCGGCGGGGTCGGCTCGCAGGGCAGAGCCGCCTCACGCGGAGGAGTAGCCGCGAGAGGGGGAGTAGAAGCGCGAAGTGGCGTGGAAGCTTTCTCCCCCGCACATTCCACCCCCAGTGGCTCGAGAAGCGATGAACAGGCCACTGGGCGCGGTGCGCCCACCTCCTCTTGAGGCTCAACCGTCCCCATGGGGGGAGCGGCCACCTCCTCTTGAGGCGCCCCCGCAGCAGGGCCTGAGGTGGCCATCTCTGCAGGCCTCGAGTGACCATCAGCTCCTCCTGCCCCTGCTGTGATTTTCTTCGCGTCCGCAGCCTCGTGAAGCCGGCGGCGCTTCGCGGGCACAAGATCGCTGATGGAAGCACAGGAAAACATAGTCAGGAGAGGGCAAAGCAGGAGGGAAAAAGCACGAGCCAAGAATGGTCGGGTGCCCTAAAAACTCACCCTAAAGGGGAAGCCCCAGCGTCGACCCATGTCAGGCCTCGAGAGAGCCAGGAAGGCGAGGCCTTGACGCTTGGTCCCCCGGGAGGCGTCCCCGCTTTCCTTTTGGAGGGGACGTCGGAGGGCCTCACTCCAGAACGGTCCACCGCGGCTTTGGTGCGAGGTTCGCGCCTCCTCGACCAAGCGCTTGTCTCGGAGGATGACCCAGCCTCGGTCACCTCCTCCACGGGGCGCGAAAGCGCCACAACGAAGGCGTCGTCATCCCCTGACGAGATGTCGTAGATCTCATCGGTGAAAGGCTCGTGCCTCACGGGGAATGCCCCTCCCGTCGCGGTCTCAGCCCCACCACTCCAGGCATGGGGGGCTGATGAAGAGCTAACACCGGCTGCTACAGGCGCCGACGGAGCAACCACCTGGTCCATCACCCCCGCCAGACCGTACGGAGTAAATTCAGGCATTCCGTCCAAGATGTCCATGTGGTCGCCCAACAGGAGCTGGTGCAGAGGACGCAAGGAGCCGGAAATCTTCTTGGGCATCTCCGGCTTGGCGAAGAGGATGTTCAGGATGGTGTCGACCACCTCCGAGTCTTGATCCTCAGGGTGAAGCCGCATTGGGTCCGAGGGGCCATCGTACATCCACATCGGCTTTGAGTGTGCCTGAAGGGGCGCGATGCGGCGCGCCACGAAGTCTGACGCGACTATCTGCCCCGTGAGGCCCTCCTCACGGAGAAAGCCCAAGCGCCCCACTAGGTGTGCATTATCCGCACCCCGAAGGGCAGACTTGCACCAGTGATGACTCTTCATGGGCGGCGCCTCCGGGACGCCTAAGAACGCGCAGGGCGACTGGACGCCAATGAGCACCTCTGTCGAAATTCACCCACCTTCTTGAGCAGGGCCGTGACAGGCTTGTCTCCACTCCACGACATGGGAATATACACACTCCCCATGCCGTCCGCGATGCGGAAGGAAACGCACCTAGTCCGCTCGCCGCCAGCCGTGCACCGCAGCGAGTGGAGTTCCAGAAGAGCGCTACCGAGGGGCGCACGCCCATATAAGCCTCACAAAGGTAGGCAAAGATGGACAGGATGAGTACGGAGTTTGGATGAAGGTGGAGGAGTTGAATTTGGTAGAATTCCAATACTGCCTCCAAGAAAGGCGAGTACGGGGGCACCAGCCCGGCGGTGATGGCATGGAGAAAAATGGGATAAAACCCTTGGGGGGATCTCCCGAACCGAGCGGCTTGAAGCGCGTTGGCTCCGTGCTCGTTGGTCGGCCCCGCGACCAGGTGGCGAATCCTCTCCAGCGCCTGGAGGTCCATACGCGCCCCCTCGAGTGCCGCGCCCTGCACTACCTCTAAGTTTTGTGCTTGAGAGGAAGGCCCCGCAGCGGCTTTGCTCTTGCTCTTGACTGGGCCCATCGTCGCGAAATAGGAAGCCTGGAGGAGTTGGAGGACGAAGATTCGCGGAGAGATCGGAGGCGGAGAGCTCTGTAGAGCGGAAATTCCTGCTAGAAGGTTTGGAAACGGAAACGGCTCCCTGCCGCCTCGCTCGGGCTTTATGTCACCTCGAGGAGCGGTTACCGGGACGTGGTGGGACCCCCCACGACTCGCGCCCCAGATCGTGCGAGACCGTTATTCGTCCAAGCGCCGCATGGCTCGGGCCAGCTGGGCACTAAGGGCCCACGACTCTTCGCCTGAGCCCATGGGCTTAATCGCGCCCATCATGGGCCTGGGGGCTACTGTCGGCCCAGTGAGAACTGGGGTATGGAGAGCCCATTCCCCCCAGGCCTCGCACGCGGGCCAGTTGGACGAAATAACTAAGGACCAGGCATCACCGCCTCGTGGGACCCGCGAGAGGCAATTCCCCTCGAGGGCCTGAGGAGGAAACGAGGGCCTCAAGGGACCTCTCGCCTCAGGGGACCCTCCCGAGGCGCCAGCACGCCTCGAGGGAGCCCCGCAGGAATCTCCCCTCAGGCCTCCCCGCGCCTGAGGGGAAACGTCGCGGCCAAGGAAGCACGGCAAGATGCACGTGGCCTCTGCCACGCACATGCCGTGTCGCACACACCACCGTCGCTGTCCTTGGCGATAAACTGATCAACAAAGCCGCTCCACCTGCTGCGCAGCTGCCAGGACCTTCTACTCTGACGATAAAGCGGGTGGACAGCACAACCCTCCAAAGGAGGACGTCATCGTGGGCTCCACCGCAGAGACTGCCCTCCCTGCGGGCAGTACAGCGCGGTCGGCCGCCGGTCGGCCACCGCACCCACCTTTACCAGCAATGGACCGAGTCCATGGACTAATGGAACACGGTGGACTCCTGCACCACCCTGCCACTGGCATGTGGGAACCACCTGGAAGGCCAAGCCGAAGGAGAAGGCCAGAGGCGCCTATAAAAGGGGCAAGGCGTCCATCGTAGCTCGGGTCGGCTCTTTGCGCACTGCAACCCTTGTAAACCCTAGCTTCACTTGTGAGGAAAGCCTCTGCCTTGAGGAGGAAGAAGACGATCGTTTCCCTCCCGAGGCAAGAACTACCTCAAGGGGGCTTTCGGCAAGCTCCGTTGTACTGTAACCTTCCACATCTAATACAGGCAAGCAGGAGTATCGGTTTTACCTCCCCACGAGGGTTGTGAACCTGGATAAAGGTTGGTGTCTCCCTTTGTGTGTGTGTGTCTTCCTCGGGTCCGGCGAGCAACGTCGCGGAGCCACTCGAGGGTCTAGACCTCCGTGTTCAATCCCCTTCACGAACTACACTTCAGGAAGTGACTACCCCCGGTTCTTGGGAGTCATAACCCGACAATTGTCTTCCTTGTTGTTCAAACAATCTAACTAAAAAATATCTAGACCTTAGAGATACCAAACATACAAACCAAATTTGAACAAGTTTTACGGTTGTTCTTCACTAATAGGTTTTAACTACATGATGTAAAATCTTAAACATGATCTACTTGAGATCTCAAAACAATTACCAAGCACCACAACATACAAGATAACAATCCATAAGAGCATGTATATCTCTTTATACCATCTACCACATTTAGCATTTTCTGTTACCCACCAAACACCAATCAAGTTATTTAAAGCATAAACTCTCCAAGTATTTAATCAGTGAGATATTAGTGTGTAACATAAGAAAACAAACAGCTCTACCAAGAGATGCATGAAAAACAAGAGCTAGAAAGTATTGAAATAACATAGAAGAATACTCAACAAATATAAGTGAAGAATACGAGTATTCATAAGAAAAAGCGGAGCGTGTCTCTCTCCCACAAAGGAATGCGAGGATCCATTTTATTCAGAGAATGAAAAAAAAACCAACAGACGCTTCAAGCAAGCACATAAGATGTGACGGAATTAAAATATAGTTTCACCAGAAAGGACCTGATAGTTTGTTGATGAAGAAGGGGATGCCTTGGGCATCCCCAAGATTTGACGCTTGCATCTTCTCGGAATATGTTGCTGGTGAACCACCGGGGAATCCCCAAGATTTGGCTTTACTATCTTCTTGATCACATCATATCATCCTTCTCTCTTGATCATTGAAAACTTCCGCCACACCAAACTTAGAGTAAACTTCATTAGAGGGTTAGTGCATAAAAATTTATGATATTCTGTAGGAGCACAATTGCTACCAATGCTACGGGACATTGGCTACAGCCACTGATACTTAATGGAACAAAAAGATCTAATCAAAATAGTAAAAGAGGCATTGCAAAATAAATGGCAGAATTTGTAAAAATAGAACAGTCCGTAAAGACGATTTTTTTCGAGGCCTTTAACTTGCTCAGATCAGAAAATTCAAACATAATGAAAGTTGCATATATATCTGAGAATTACGCACAAAAAACGTCAGGTCATTTGGATTTTTTTGTGAAGAGTTATGAATTTAACGGTGAGCAGCAGAAAAACTGTTCCTGCGCAGGAATCCAAATCTAGCATCAACTTTTAACTAGGGGCTTAACTTGACAAAGAAATGCAATAAAGTAAAGGTAGAAAGGAATTGCTACAGAGGTAGGACAAGTCCTTGACTAAACAAAATAAAATTACAGAAATAAAAAGTGTGGGTTGTCTCCCATAAGCTCTTTCTTTATAGACATTAAGATAGGCATACTGATTTTTATGATGCTCTCATAAAAACGAGAGTTCAAAAACTAAAGAGAGCATCAAGAGTCAAATATAAAAACACCTTTAAGTCTAACCCTCTTCCTATGCAAAGCAATCTTGTAAAGAAACAAGTCATGAAAGCACAAAGCAACAGGCATAAGAAAGCAAAACAAGTGCAAGTTCAAAATTTTCAACATAAAGAGAGGAAACTTCATATTGTTTAGATACATAGAACCATGTTTCCCTCTCTCATAATAACTTTCAGTAGTGGAAAAAAATTCAACCATATAACCACAAGAATCATTCAACTTAGATAACATAGGCACATAAAGAGGATCATTAAATTTACTTTGGAATTCATTAGCATGCTTCCTCCTTCAAAATAGTTATAAAGATCAATACCAACTTTAATATCATGGTTGCAACAAAGATTTGGAACTAGAGACAATTGCAAACCACCTAAGTATTTCTCAACATAAGCAATTTTATCCTCCATGGTGTAATTAGGCGAATTTAAGAACAAAGTAGGACTCTCATGAGTAAGAGTACCATCACAAGAAGCAATTATATCATTTTTATCCCCAACTTTTAAATGTAGAGGATTATCAATAAAAATAGGACCATCATCTAAAGCATTATCATATAGCATATTTAAGCATCATTCCTAATTATTATTAATAAGTTCATAATAGCATCATGAATAAAATTAACAATATAACTATCACATAAAACATTCTTATCATGAGCCACGCACATAAAAGAATTAATACTCTCCACATCAGCATATTCATTCTTATTAATTGTATTGGTAGAAAATTCAACAAAATAGCTATCATTATTATTCCCATCACCATAATAATCAAATATAGGAAGGATAATCAACATAAAATAAATCCTCAATTGTAGGTGGACCGAAAATATCACAATGATTATAATTATCATATACTGGAGGCAGGGTATCATCAAAGAAAATTTTCTCCTCCATGCTTGGGGGACTAAAAATATCATGCTCATCAAAACCAACTCCCCCAAGCTTAGACTTTTCCATAGCATTAGCAATAATGGTGTTCAAAGAAATCATACTAATAACATGCTACTACAATGCATATAAAGTTCCATAGGTTTTTTAATTTTCTCTTGAAACACTTAATGTCCTAGCTCAAGATAAATTTCATAGAGATCTCTAATTTTGTTGTTGTTTTCCATTAGCCTAACTAGTGAAAATAAAAACAAGAAACAAATTTTTTTACTGCAGGATCTAAAGGAGATACCTTCAAGTGTTCACCTCCCCGGCAACGGCGCAAGAAAATAGCTTGATGTCTACGCACGCTTCTATTCTCGTAGACAGTGTTGGGCCTCTAAGAGCAGAGGTTTGTACAACAGCATCAAGTTTCCCTTAAGTGGATGACCCAAAGTATATCGAACTCACGGAGGTAGCGATCAATGATAACCCTCTCGAACAACCCTGCAATTAATATACGAGAAGTCTCTTGTGTCCACAACACAGTGATACGTCTCCAATGTATCTATAATTTCTTACGTTTCATGCTATATTATACCACGTTATTACATGTTTTATATACATTTTATATAGTTTTATGCATTTTCTAGGACTAACCTATTAACAAGATGCCACAGTGCAAGTTCCATGTTTTCTGTTGTTTTTGGTTTCAGAAAAGTACTTAAGGAAATATTCTCGGAATTGGACAAAAACTATCCTGGAATTCTTTTTAATTATGAACGTTCCAGAAAGCCGAACACGAGACGAAGTGGGAGACCAAGGCGCCGTCATATGGTCCTCGCGCGGTTGTCTTCTGAGCCGTGAGAGCACGTGGTGAGGAGCCCTCAGGCCTCCACCGACCTCGCCGTTTCGCCTATAAGTACCCCCCAAAAACCTAAAAATCAGACGATGTTCGATATTTTCTCCACGGGTCCAGAGCGCCGCCACCATCGAAGACAAGATTCAGGAGACATAACTCTCTGTTCCGGCACCCTGCCGGGACGGGGAGTTGCCCCCGGAGCCATCTCCATCGACTCCACCACCATATCCATCACCGTTGCTGACTCCTATGATGAGGAGTGAGTAGTTCTCCCCCGGGGCTGCGGGATCTACGGTAGCCATGTGGTTTATCTCTCTCCCATGTGATCTTTATGTGATCATGAGCTTTGTAATCTAGTTGAATATGTGATGCTACTCTTTATCTATAATGCACTCTAGAGGTTACTGATACGTCCAAAACGTATCTACTTTCCCGAACACTTTCGCTATAGTTTTACCTCTAATTTGTGTGTTTTGGGTGCAACTAACGCGGACTAACGCTGTTTTCAGCAGAATTAACCTGGTGTCTTGTTTTTGTGCAGAAATATTAACTTCGGAGAAAAACCCCAAAATCCAAACAGAAGTTATTTTTCATTCGAGGGGAACTCAAAACAACGAAGACCAAACGGAGAAGAGGCCTGAGGGGCCCACACCACCCTGTGGTGCGGGGCCCATCTGGTTGTGCCAGGTGGTTGTGTGGCCACCTCGGCCACCTCCTCGCGACCCCCTCGCGGCTACAAGACCCCTCTGACCTAAAAACGCTTGGGGGGTAGACACTTTTCCAGAGAAAACACCCGTGCGCCGCCACCATCGCGAACCCTAGTTCGGGGACCAGAAGTCTCTGTTCCGGCACCCTGCCGGGACGGGTATCGAAGGGGATCGTCGCCATCGTCATCATCACCGCCTCTCCATCAACCATCCATGTTTCCCCATACATGAGTGAGTAATTCACCGTTGTAGGCTTGAGGGGATGGTAGAGATTGGATGAGATCGATCATGTAATAGTTGAAGATTGTTAAGGCATGGTGCCTAGTATCCGTTATCGGTGTTTTACATCATTGTTGCAACTTGTTATGCTTAATGCTTGACACTAGGGCCCGAGTGCCATGATTTCATATCTGAACATGTTATTGAATATGATGATAATTATTGTTTTGGATCATATCTATGAGTTGTATACACACATTATTGTCAAGAACCGATGGCCCCAAAGTGACAGCAATTGGGATGACCTGAGGGAATGGCTATGAATTGAGGATCACATGTATTCACGGAGTGTTAATGCTTTGTTGTGGTATTATATTAAAAGGAGTACCTTAATTGCCAGTAGTTTCCCGCTGCAAACGGGCTGGCAGGACAAAAGATAATGTGCAAGTTTCTCATTGCGAGCACACACAACTAAATTGGAATACATGCTTATGATTAGTTAATACTTGGATGTTTTATATTATTTATCTGCAAATGCCTATGCTATGTTATTACATGAATTATCTCGTCCATGCAACGCCCGTACTTCTATCCCTGTGCCTACAGTATTTTAATCCTGTTGTTTACATCAATCACAATCGTTGTCCTAGTTCTCCTGCTATTGTTATTTCACTACTGTCTCTGCTATAAATCTGTTGCCACGGATAATATTCCTCGAGCAAGTCTATGCATAGGTGCAGCTGATCTAACAAATCATCTATTAAAGCTTACAAATATTCTTTGGCTCCCCTTGTGTCGAATCAATAAATTTGGGTTTTTCTTCACTCGAAGACTGTTGCGATACCCTATACTTGTGGGTCATCAGTTACTTTATATGAACTCCGGGATTTTTCACGGTTGTAATGGTGACAGTGTGTGCACCGTGTGTGATTCCTTTATGAAATTATTGGTGTTAGTTTACTCTGACTTTGAGGGTGCTCTTGTAGCCCTACACAATGAATGGTGTTTGTTATCCAACATGAGAGTGTTTTAGAGCAGTGTTTATTTATTTAACTTTTATGTCATTGTTGAGAATGCACTGGTGAAAGTAGGATCCTAAGCCTTGTTTCTAAGATTTAAAACACCGTTTTCAACAAGTTCTGCTACATATTTGCTTGCTACCATTTTTATTACAGATTGCAATTACTACTTATAATCATCCATATTACTTTTATTTCACTATCCTTTTGCATAACTAGTGCACCTATACATCTGACAAGTGTATTGGGTGTGTTGGGGACACAAGAGACTTCTCATATCTTAATTGCAGGGTGTTCGAGAGGGTTATCTTTGACCTCTACCTCCATGTCGTGGTGGTGTCACGGCAGATGCCATAGGATGGCTAATTTGTGGGGCCGATGGACGCTAGAGGATTCGGGGAGGGATAGCGCGAAGGGATCGCACATGAAGAACACATGAACACAGGGATTTACCCTGCTTCGAGGCTCTCGTGAGGAGATAAAACCCCTACTGCAGCATCTATCCTATTGGTGTATTCTCTCTCTCTGTATACGAGGTACAAATTGCTCCCCGAGCTGGGCGAAGCATGCCTATAGGAGAACTCGGGAGGAAATGAGCGGGGGGGAAATGAGCTAGCCCGTGCCTTCCTGGAGCCTTCCCCCTGGTGCTCCTTATATAGAGGGAGCCCAGGGGACAAGAGGTGGCCCACTGCGCACTATTCATGACACGACTACTGGGGTCTTGTCACACTATTCACTGCGTCATGCAATCGTACTCTTGTCACATCAGGGGATGGGCTTGACATGTCTTGTCTGTCTTTTGTCCTGTAGCGCTTGGCATGGCATCCTCTCCGCGTAACTCGGCATGGGTATGCCGGGTGCCCTGGCGACTCCTCTCCTGGGCAACCCGGCATGGATATGCCGGAATCCACCTCTCTATCCGACATGAGTATGCCGGATAACCTCCTTCTCCCGAGACCCGGCATGGTTTCGCCTGATTACCCTTTCCAAACCAGCCTTCCTGCACATAAGAGAAGACGAGAAGATACCGACATACACAAGTCGGTTAGCGCATGTCGGTTAACGCAGGTGTCTCAGTGTACCCTCGGACACAACTTTCACCACATCATGACCCTACCCGGGGGTAGTCCCCCGACACTAGTCCCCGAAGCTGGTGCGGTCCTGCAGACCCGGATGAAGGGCCGTACCAGATTTAGACAACCAAACCAAATTGAGAAACCCTCGTGCCAGCCGGGATAGCCGCCGACGCTGGCCTATTCCGGATGTCCACGCATGCCAAGTGTCGGACAGATCTCCCTGCCGGAGGGGAACTCGGGGGCACTGTCGGAGGAGAATGCGGTCGAGCCATGGCGACGCAGTAGTGCGCGGCGGGCATGTCGGAGACGCAACCTAAGTCGGGGAGGTGGCCATATCGGAGGGGAACTCGGGGAGGCGCCGGGGTCCTGCGGGCGAGAAGCGCCAGAGTCGGGGACGTCACGCCGCGTTCGAGGTCGCCGATGCCGGGGTGCTGCGCTGTCGGTGAAACCGGGATGCAACGATGTCGCCGAGATCTCCCTGCCGGCGTCCGGTGCCCTGATGTCGGGGGCGGGAAGATGTCGAACTCGGGGAAGATGTCGCGGTAGGGCGCGGAGCGGGCCTGGGCGACCGGAGTCAAGGACGGCACTGTCGAGCTCGAGGGCGTGATATCGGACTCGCGATGTCGGGGGCGATGTTGGAGGCGTCACGGCTCCGGCAGCCGAGGTTGAGGTCCGGCGCGGAGGAGGCCGCGTCTGGGGTCGATGGAGGAGCCAGGCTCGGGGGAGGAAGTCGGGCGGAGCCCGCCGGGGTCGAGGGAGACACCGTGCACGAGGATGCCGGCGAGGCGCGGTCTGCTGGTGGCGCTGGCGCCGAGCTGGGTGATGCCGGAGGCGGGGCTCGGGTGGTCGAGGTCGCGGCGTCAGGCTCTCGGGCGAGGGCGCCGAGCCATGGCCGGGGGCGCAGAAGCTCTCAGACGGCCGAGATCGGGACGCCGGGCGCGGGGCTGCCGGAGGCGACCGAGCGCGGACCCGCGCGAGGTGGAGGCGAACTCGGGTGGTGTCGGTGCCGGGGTGGCCGCAGTCGGGGTTGGAGGAGAGCTTGGGGGCGGGAGATGCTGGGGCGCAGCACTGGAGCTCGGGGACGAGCCGCTCGTGTCCGTGGAGGTCGAGGTCGATGCATCCGGGAGCGAGGGGATCATGATGCGGTCAAGTCAGTTTGACCGAGATGCAGATCTCGGCCCGCATGGAAATCGGCCCAGTTCTCATCGCCTTGGTCCGAGATGCCCTTTCTCCACTTTTCCTTTACCTCTCTCAATTCAACCCATCTATTCCTGCAATATTAACACAATAAATCCCGTACCTTTAGGGTACCGGGGAAGTACATCCCCGACACTAGTCCCCGAGGCTGCGGGGGACTCGCAGAGTCGCGCGCAGACTTAGAAAAAATACCAACCCCATCGTCTTCATTTGCTCCATCGTGTACCTGCAAAAATACAATCATATGCCGGTTCCTTAGCCACTCTGGGCTTTTTACCGACATAGATGTCTTCGGCCACCGCCGGTCTGACATAGACACATAACAAATGCCGGCGTTTAGCCACTCTGGGCGAATACCGACACGGACGCCTCATGTGCCGGCCTTTAGCCACTCTGGGCGTATACCGACACAGAGTCTCATGCGCCGGCGTTTAGCCACTCCGGGCGTATACCGACACAGACGCCTACACACACAATGTCACACAGGTATCTCGGGTGTCTCGGTATCTCGGTATGTCGGTATGTCGGCCACTCTGGGCATATCACACATGTTTTGGTATCTCTGCCACTCTGGGCACATCACAGGTGTTTCGGTATCTCGGCCACTCTGGGCATACCACAGTTGTTTCGATATCTCAGGTGTTGCCTTTGGCGAACCTTGATACACCGAAACAAATGACGATTTAGAAATATTGCCCGATGCCATGATACATGGGCGAACCGAAATAAACGGGGATCTGGAGATATGGTATGATGCCTGATATGTTGGTGAACCGACCTAAACAGCGATCTGGAGATATTGCAGGATGACATGATATATTGGCGAACCGAAATAAACGGCGATCCGGAAATTGTGCAGGATACCGCGATACGTGGGCCAACTGATACCATAGATCATATTCAATGTACCTTGAGAAAATAACCAATCATAAGATGGATCCGAGATAACCAGTATAACGACCGATATCCCCAGAATCTTTGACATGAATATCCGCTCGGTAGGGCGAATATCCGACATGGGTACCATCTTGGTAAAAACCAACATGTGTACCAACTCGGATAAAACCAACATGGATACCATCTCCTTTTAATATTAGTGCAGACAAGCATGTATAACAAATATTTGAGGGAAGCGAAAACTTTAAACGACACGCCCAAGAAATTTTAACGCGAGACATAAGAATACAACTACTCGTCGAGGAAGGCCCGAGGATACCGGTTTTACCGAGTCCCCGGGTAAATTTATAGATACAATAGACAGACGAAGGAGCACGGCAGTCCCCGAATCCAGTTTCGGGATGCCGGCACAAAAACTACACAACAGGAACCAAGATACGCCATGCATATAAATAAATATACACCGAGTTACTATACAAACTAAACATGCAAGGTACCACTAGACGGTAAGCCAGTCCCCGGGTCAAAACATCTTGCTCCCGGGGAAAAACACAATGATGACAAACCGGTAAAACAGGGTAGTCCCCGGGTTACGACATTTCGATCCCGGGATAACTAATGAAGCAAAATACGAAGGGGCAGTCCCCGAGTAAAATTTGAGATTATTACTTAGCATGCAACACATATATACTGTAAGTACTCACATTGCAGTCTCGGCGCGGGTGTGTGGTTGTAGCACTTGCAACCTCGATGCCGCAGGCGAGGCAGGGATCCCGACCTACCTGACTGGAATGGGTGCACGAGACCGTAGCCTGCCAAGATTATTACTTGGTCTGGCCCAGATGTCGGACTACGGACATTCACATCTTGAATTGCATGCATGCCGGCATGCCGTCGTGTAGGTCTCGGGTCTTAACAGGTTATTTTAGTATTTTCCTTTTTTCTCTAATCTTTTCTTTCCTTTGGCCGGATCGATCCTTCCTTTCTCTTTCTAATCTTTCACCGAACCGGCCGGCCTCTTCTTTTTCCTCTTTCTCTCTTTTTTTTTCTCACCCGAACGATCCGATCCGATTCGGCTTCTCTTTTTTCTCTTTCATTCCTTTCTTTTCCGACATGCCCCGTTCCAGCTACCTCACGGCACCCGACTATGGACAGCACGAGATGCCTTCAAGGTACCACGAGCCCCCGAACCGTGTAGCCGGCGATTCGGCGCAGGGTGCGGCCGGACGGCACGACGCGGGGCGGAGCGCGCCCAGCTTGGGCCTGACACGAGTGTCGGGTTGCGGCAAGCTGCGGGGCGTTCGCCGGCGGGCGGAGTCGCCGGCACGGCTAGCGGCGAGATGGAGGAGAAGATGCGCGAGCCAATACTGGTCGCTTCTGCGGGCGGAGGAGCCGACCACGCCGGGCGACGAGACGGAGCGCAGCCAGATGGCAGCCTCGCGGAGTCGCGGGGCGCAGCGGGCGGTGAGTTTGAGGGCGCCGGCGGCGCGGCGAATTGGAGTGGAGGGCTGGCGCAGCGGAGTGCGGCGGGAGCAGGGAGCGGGCGCTGTGGAGCGCGGCCTGAGCAGGGTGCCAGAGCGCGGGTACAGCGGGCGGCGAGGGGATGCGCGGTTGTGGCAGGCGGGCGGCGCGCTGGACGCTGCTGCATGCAGACCCGAGGCGAGGGAGCTGGGTGCGTTGGCGAGCCGTGGTGCAGGGCACGGGTGCCGGCGTTGAGTAGCGAGAGGACGACGACGACACGGAGGAGCTCGAGTACGGGCGCCGAGTCGGTGAATCGGGCCTTGCGTGAGACGGAGCACACGTCGTACGGGCATCGACGCTGAAGATGAAGGGCTCGCATAAGCCGTCCCGCGAGCTGAACGGCGGAACCCGGCTCGGCCGAGAAGCTCGCCGGAGTTGGTGAAGAAGGTCCTGTCCGAAATTAGTCCAACCAGCGTCTCTCCGCCCCATGGTGGGCGCCAACTGTCGTGGTGGTGTCACGGCAGATGCCATAGGATGGCTAATTTGTGGGGCCGATGGACGCTAGAGAATTCGGGGAGGGATAGCGCGAAGAACACATGAACACGGGGATTTACCCTGCTTCGGGGCTCTCGTGAGGAGATAAAACCCCTACTGCAGCATCTATCCTATTGGTGTATTCTCTCTCTCTATATACGAGGTACAAATTGCTCCCCGAGCTGGGCGAAGCATGCCTATAGGAGAACTCGGGAGGAAATGAGCGGGGGGAAAATGAGCTAGCCCGTGCCTTCCTGGAGCCTTCCCCCTGGTGCTCCTTATATAGAGGGAGCCCAGGGGACAAGAGGTGGCCCACTGCGCACTATTCATGACACGACTACTGGGGTCTTGTCACACTATTCACTGCGTCATGCAATCGTACTCTTGTCACATCAGGGGATGGGCTTGACATGTCTTGTCTGTCTTTTGTCCTATAGCGCTTGGCATGGCATCCTCTCCGCGTAACCCGGCACGGGTATGCCGGGTGCCCTGGCGACTCCTCTCTCGGGCAACCCGGCATGGATATGCCGGAATCCACCTCTCTATCCGACATGAGTATGCCGGATAACCTCCTTCTCCCGAGACCCGGCAAGGTTTTGCCGGATTACCCTTTCCAAACCAGCCTTCCTGCACATAAGAGAAGACGAGAAGATACCTACATACACAAGTCGGTTAGCGCATGTCGGTTAACGCAGGTGTCTCAGTGTACCCTCGGACACAGCTTTCACCACATCATGACCCTACCCGGGGGTAGTCCCCCGACACTCCATTAGTTCGATATACCTTGGGTGATTCACTTAAGGGAAACTTGTTGTTCTACAAACCACTGCTCTTGGAGGCCCAACACTGTTGTGACGCGCCAAAATCGATACTATGTAGATTTAAGCGATCCCGCCGAAATCCACATAATAACGATTTTACGTCACCCACCAGACATAATGTGCACGCTGAGACATGCCAATTATGTGGGTGGAATTGTGATAACATTACAACAGTTCCGATACATCCTCAACAACAATAGAAGATCTAAATACAACAACGACACGAACGAGTCAAGATACAAATGATACAATACAAAGATACAAATGACAGCCGAAGCAAAGTAGTATCCGACTACATATAAGATGCAAATTGGAATAAGAGTCCTGAAGATAAGTGATGGCGCCATATCCCTGCCCAGCCCAAGACGGAGGGATTCCCAAGATAACATCGTCAGACTTCAAACCTGTTAAATGCACATGAATATAGCCCATATACATGGGTCAATACTATCGGTAATGATAGCAAGGCAAGCATTAAGGAGAGTTCTAACGAATGCGTAATATGCATTCCGAACATGTGAGCACATCTCCTTAGGACGGTTCAGCGGCAGCGCGCAAGCTCTAGACAACTACAGAGACACACTACAACATTCGTCTATTGGAGAGAGATAAGAGAGCGCACAAGTAACCAACTACAACTAACACCAATCATAACCCATTCTCGGATTAACCCCCTCAACCAAGTATGAGGAAGCAATTCGGAAAACTCACACATTGAACAGTTTTAGTTACCATTTATTATGAAAGTAATTCTATATTACTAGTCAAGTTAATTAACTTTAGTTAGGTGCAAGTTGTCTAGATCTCATTAGTCGGCAACGCACCAAGTTGTCCATAACCGCGGACGCGGCTCATCGATAAGATTATACCCTGCAGGGGTGCACTATTGTACCCATACTCGTTCGATCAACCCAATCAAACATCAGGGCCTCTCAACACGACTCGTTCCTTCACTACAGCAAGTCCAAGTGCCACCCATATGAGTTGTTACCCGCGTCAAGAGTTCGGCTGATACCTTAAATGCGGACTCATTAGTTTGCAACTATGTCGCCATGCGGCTCAAACCACAGTAGGAACTATCCGCTTCACGTCGTACCGCCCCTGTATGACCCCCCATATCACATAATCTCTCATCAATCATCATCATCATGCACATGCATATGAGCAAATGGAAAGCCCGAACTACTTGCGGCACATGGACAAGCTGAAGATTCGTTCAAAGTCGAGGGGTGCTCCATAGGGCCTCCGGCAAGTGGTTAGTCCGCTCAGACTTGGATAAGGGGAGAAAGATCTCAGTCCTAGGTCAACACTTAGCAGAACAAAGCACCTCGCAAGGCCTTCCGCAGGTGCCTTATCATTTAGTTATACTACCCAATACAAGATAGCATTTTATTAAAGTAGAACATTCTAACATACTAAGCATGTGAAACATAAGACAGACAGATTACTCGCACAACCAACTCTAAACATGCGCTATGACTCGCTGGCCAACAAGTAAACAAACAATAGTTAATAGGAGTTGGAGGTGGGGGCTATATCATGGCTGCAAGATAAACATGGAATAGGATCGAGACACAAGCATCGTATCACAAGGCTATCAATAGAGGCAAAAGGCGTGCATAGGTGATCAAAGGAGAAACGCTTGCCTGGGATCCCGCATGGAAGAAGATCTAGTCGTTGCTCACTTTCGGAGAGTGACTCCCACGGAATAGTGATAGTCACACCCTGAAGAGTAGTTCGAAGGGGGATTGAACACGGAGGTCAAACAACCCTCGAGAGGCAGGACGACAGTGCTCGCCGGGCCTGGAGAGGGACAACACGACAGAGATGAACACGGGCATGTACCCAGGTTCACCGCCCTCAGGAGGAGGTAACACCGCTATTCCTACTTGTATGTATTGCACTGTGGAGATTACAGTACAATGAGCTTGCCGAGGGCTCTCTTGAGGCAGTTCCGTGCTTGGAGAGGGACACAATGGTCTTATTCCTCCTCCAGCAGTTGGCTATCCTACTCGCATGGCTAGGGTTCCAAGGGTTCAGAATGCGATTCCCTGACCTCGCTACAGCGGAGCTCCTGCTCCTTTTATAGGCGCATCGAGCCTCTTCCTTGCGCTATACGCAGAGGGTGGGGTCCCACAGGGAAGTGGCCCGAAGGAGAAGGAGTCCACCATCGTGAAAATGTCTATGGACACGGTCCATCCGTGCTAAAGTTGGGCGCGGTGGCCGACAAGCTGCAGACTGCGTAGAACGGCTCGTAGGCGTTCCAGGGGTCGTGGCGGAGCCCACGATGACGATCTTCTTGGAGTGTTGCGCTGTCCAGCTGCTTTATCACCAAAGAGCAAAGTCCTGGCTGTCCTGGTGCGGGCGGCGCAGCTTTGTTGACTCCTTTATCACCAGAATGTCAACTGGGGTGCTCGTGTCACTCTGCGGCTGCTGCAGAGGCCATGTGCGCCCTGCAGCTTGCTTAGCCGCGAAGTGTCTCCACAGGGCCGTGGTGGCCTGTGGAGAGGTTTTTGTTGACTTCTCTCCATGCGTGTTGATCCTTGGGGAGTATCTTGAAGCGCGGGGTCCTCTTCAGGCCCTGGCTTCCTCTTCAGGCCCTCAAGAGGAGTTGCCTCTCGAGGGTCTCTCCAAGCAATGGCTTGGTCCTTAGTCGTTTCTTCGAATCTGTCACGTGCGATGCCTCTGGAGAGTGGTCTCTGAACACCATGGTCCTCACTTGGCCGACATTAGCCCCCGGACCCGCGATGGGCGCGGCTGAAAGTGTCCGGCCGGCCCGAGCCACGCGTCACTCGGATGAGTAACGGCCGTGCACGATCTGGGGCGCGCCTCGTTGGGGGACCAACGTGCCCCGGTAACTGCTCCTCGATGGGACATAAAGCCTGCGCGGCGAGGCGAGGAGCCGTTACTGCTTCCCATTCTTCTCGCAGAAGCCTCATTCGTCTCGAGCTCTCCGCTCCTGCTGTCCGGCACGCTCAACCCCTTTCTCCTCCAGCTTCTCCTGCCGTCGTTCTCACCTCTTCTCCGGGGATGAGTCCCGCCAAGAACAAGGGCAAGGCGGACGTGGCGTCTTCTTTGCAGGCGGAGCCTGCCGAGGTCACGCACGGCGCGTCATTGCTAGGGGTGCGCGTCAATGACAAAGCCCTCCCCAAGGTCCGCTTCCTGGTGGCGGACCGGACCAACGAGCACGGCGCTACCGCGCTCAAGGCCGCAGCGCACGGGAAACACCCGCGAGGGTTTTTCCCCATATTCCATCATTGCGTTGCTGCGGGGCTGGTGCCACCGTTCTCTCCATTCTTGGAGGCGGTGCTGGCCTTCTATCAGATCCAACTGCTGCACCTCCACCCCAACTCTGTCCTCATCCTCGTCATCTTCCTACATCTGCGAGGCCTACTTGGGCTTGGAGCCCATGGTGGGCCTCTTCCGGTGCTTCTACGCGCTCTAGAACACGGCGAGGAACGAGTGCTCTTGATGCGTCTCGTTCCGCATCATGGACGGCATGGGGAGTTTTTACATCCCCATGTCGTGGAGCGAGGGCAAGGCCATCACGGCGGTGACGAAGAAGGTGGACGACTTCCGCCAGCGGTGGTTCTTCGTCGGGGTGGAGAAGCCCTGCGCCTACGTCGAGGTCCCTGACGCGCCGCCCGTGAAGAACTCAAACTGGGGCAAAGCCCCCTTCAGCAGCGCGGACAACGCCATCTTGATTGGCCGCCTGAGCTTCCTCTGAGAGGAGGGCCTCACGGGGCAAATCATTGTCGCGGACTTCGTGACGCATCGCATTGCTCCACTCCAGGCGCATGAGACGCCAATGTGGATGTACTCCAGCCCCCTGGACAATATGCGACTCCACCGCGAGGACAACGACAAGGACCCAGTCGACAACGTCATGTCTGCGCTCTTCATCAATCCGGTGGTGCCAGCCATGGAGGAGCTCCCTCTCACGCTCCGGCCTCTGCACCAGTACAACATGACCGAACGGCTGGCCATCCTGGATGGGATGCCCTCGTTCACCCCGTTGGGTTCGACGGGAAAAGAGGTGCATGTGCCGGTGTTGCAGGAGGCGGAGGGAGCATAGTCGCCCTCTGCTTCAGGAGCTGGGCGAGGCGAGGAGGAGGTCGCGGCAAATCCCTCCGTAGGGGAGGTGTCCTCTTCAAGGGTCGGGCCCTTTATTTATGAGATTTGTGATATCTCGTTAGGCGATGATGATGACGCCTTCGTGGTGGCGCCTTCGCGCCCTGTGGAGGAGGAAGAGGAGGAGGCCGCGCCGGGGCGGCGCGAGCCCCGCTCCAATGCGGTCGTGGACCGGTCTGCGGCGAGGCCGTCAGATGACCCCTCCAAGAGAAAGGCCGAGGCGCCCCGGAGGGGTCTGGTGCCAAGGCCAAACCCTCCTAGCGCTCGCCATGCTTGGCGTGGGTCGACATCGGAACCAAGCAGTCTGGGTAAGTGCTTCTAGTTTTTAGTTGCTTGATTCTTGTTCTTTCTCTTCCCACTCATGCCTGAAGATCTTTCCCTGGTGCTTGCCAGTGAGCTTGTGCCTGCGAAGCGCCGTAAGCTTCGCAAGGCCGCAGAAGTGAAGAGAGCCACTGTTGAGGCCGTGGCTTAGGAGTCCGCGAGGCCTGTGGAGACATCCTCCACAGGCCCAACTGAAAAAATGCCTCTAGCGGGGGCGGCGGTGCCTCCGGAACAGACGGTGGTGGAGATGCAGGAGGATCGGGTTGCTACCCCTCCTCACGCTCCTACTCCGCCTCGCGCGGCCACGCCACCGTGTGAGCCAATTCCGGCCCACGAGGCAACCCCAGCACGCGAGGCCACGCCAGCCCGTGCGGCTACTCCACCCCGCGCGGTCGCGCCTCCCGCGTAGCCAGAGGCCGAGGCGGGCCAGGGCCCGCCAGACGCTGGCGATTCTGCAGGGGGAGCTCCTTCGTCTCCACCGCGCCCCGCTGCAGGGGGCGAGCCGCAGGAGACGGCGCGCCCGGGAGCCGAGGGCGGCGAGGCCAGCTTGCGCGCCGCGGGGGACGGAGCGCGGCCTAGCCTCCAAGCGCGCCCACAGGCTCGATTCTCCAGGCTTGATGCTGGGGCAGGGATCTCCACGCGCCGCGACCTGGTCCTTAGCGACTGGGAATAGAGCGCGGAGCACCGTGAGGTCGCTTTCCACCTTGTGAGGGAGTCTCTGGAGGACCTGGAGGCGCATCTTGCTCTGGAGGACGTGCAGCTCGTCCGGCAGCGCGACGAGCTTGCGGGGGCGTGGGCGTCCTTCCATGCCGCGGTCGAGGCCCGCCGCCAGGAGGACCTGGCGCTGCAGCCCACGCACGAGGAGGCCGCCCACTTCGCGAACGAGATCCGCGAGGGTGCCATCCGCGACGCAGACGAGCTCCTTGCTCCCCTCCAGGATGAGCGCAACGTCGCCGCTGAACTCCTCGCTGAGTTGAAGGCCGAGCGCGAAGTCATGGAGGGCTCGCTGGCGCAGAAGCGCCGCGACCTGGCCCAGCTGGAGTCCCAGCTCCTCTCCACACACCAGGCCGTCAGGAGACTCTGGAGGAGGACCGCAAGAGCCTGGCAGATCGCGAGCGGAAGCTGGCCTCCAAGGAGAAGGACGTGCTGCTGCGTGACGAGCAGCGGCTCCATGCAAAGAACGAGCTCGCCACCTAGCGCGAAGAGCTCGAGGCGCGCGAGGGGAACCTGGCTCAGGCGCTCCAGAAGTAGGACGAGAACGTCGTCGCCCAGAAGCAAACCCTAAAGCACTTCCAGCAACGGTTCGCCGAGAAGAAGACAGACGCAGAGACGGACCTCGCGGAGTGCGAGAAGGAGTTCAGGCGGACCACTTCCCAGACGTACCGCGACAAGGCCAAGCAGCAGGACGACCGCTTCAAGGCCAAGCAGGCCACCGCCGCCAAGCGGATCGCTGATCTTGAGAAGGCCAACTCCAAGCTTGAGGTCCGCCTCCAGCGTGCCAAGGAGGTCTGTCGCCAGGCGGGGGACGCTCGCAGGACAGCCGTCCTAGACTTGAAGGCCCTCATCAGGGACGTGGAGGAGCAGGTGGGCCACGTGGTTCAGCAGGTGGCGGAGGCTGCAGACACCACGCAGGCGGCTCGTGTGCTCACGAAGCAGCGGGAACGCATGTTCCTTGCGTTGGTAGCCAGGGACAACGAGCTCGCTGCCCAGCTTGGCGCGGAGGCGCCGCACGACGAGGCTCGGGGCCGTGGCGACGTTGCCATGTACCTGGTCTACTTCAACCAGCTCTTCACGGCCCTCGAGAGCCCCGTCGCTGACCTCCACGAGGTGATCGAGGTCGAGAGCCGCCAGCTCCTGGGGGTGGTCGTTGACGGCATCTTCACCAACCTCCGGCTCCTCACGCCTGGCTTCGACCTCTCCACGGTGACCGAGACTCGTGAGAGCGATGAGGTGTGGCGGGTCTCCAACTCCCTCCGCCAGCAGGTCGAGGCCTTCTGCAACTGCTTCAGGCGCACGGAGGTTGTTGTGGACGAGAGCGAGGAGGAGGCCGCCCCTGCCGAGATGGAGGAGGACGCTGCGGAGGAGGGGCACGATGGCGCGGACTCCGCCTGAGCCTTGTTTATTGCGCCTTTGAGCGCTTGTATCTGAAACAGTCTCATGATTAGACACTTATGTATTTTGGGCATGTAATATACTTCTTTGAGGAATTTATGCCAGCTTGTGTTCCCCTCAAGAGGTCCCTTTTGTCTTATTTTCATGTCTATATTTTCTCTGTGTCGTTAGGACCCATCTCTTCGCGCTATAACTCCGCCACTGCTGTATGCTAGAGCAATGACTCAGCAAGGCCAGGGGGAGTTTAAGGCTTGGGGAGGTAAGAGCCCTGAGTCGCGATGCTCAAGTGCCCCCCTTAGACGTGCGAGTAGTCCATGAAGCACAAGGGAAAACGAAATCGCTCGAGGGACAAATGCATGCTTGTGGAGGAATAGGCTCTCGAGGCATGAGTGCGGGACTTAGCTTCTCGAGGCTTTTGCCCTGTGGAGGTTTTTTCCCTGGTGAGGAGGTCCTCTTCAAGGGTTTTTGCCCTGTTTCCTCCTCAGGCTTGCAGGGATGCTTGTTCCCTGTAGATGTTAGAGAGGCGAAATCAAACGCATGTACATGGTAGTGGGACTCATGCGCGCTTATAGGTCTCCTCGGGCGTTCCTCGCGAGGAGTGTAAGAACCAAGGTTCTTTGAAGAGATGGCGTGTTTGTGGGAGCTTGCCCTCCAGCCAGAGCTCGGATCCTTGGGTTTTGTAGTGCTGCAGGTGTGTCATTTGAGGCACTGGCACTGTACTCAGCCCCCGCTCGCGAGCTGCGCATGGGGAAAGATATAAGCGCACATTGAAAACAATAATGTGGGAATAAACTCACCACCAAAATATTACATAGCAGCGGCGTAGCACAAGGTTCACTTAGGAACGAAAATGTCTCATTATGCTTGGAGTTGCCAAGTTAATGTATTTATCCATGTCGAGGCATGGGGACCATCCATTGGTGGCAGAGACTCTCTACGGCCTTAGGTGGCTCGTTACATGGAGAGCTCGGAGGGTTGACCCTCGAGAGAAGCCTTTGGGGCTTGGAGGTTTAAGCCGTGAGCTTTTAACCTCTAGAGACAAAAAATGCTTGGAGGTTGAGCCGTAAGCTGCCTCTTCAGCTAGATGCCTTGACGTGACAATGATCATGGGTAGAACTTGCGTAAGTACATGATGTTCCACGGATTTTTGACGGGGATGTCGTCTTGAGTCTCAAGGCGAGCCGCGCCAGGCCTGTGATGTGGGTGACCCTGTAGGGGCCTTCCCACATGGGTGACAGCTTGTGGAGGCCTTCCCTGGAGAGGATCTGCCTGAGGACGAGATCGCCTGTCTCCAGGGTGCACGAGCGCACGTTGCGGCTGTGGTAGCGTCGCAGGTCATGCTGGTATTTTGTCGCCCGGAGGGCGGCACGGTGGCATAGTCCTTCGAGGAGCAGTAAGTCGTCGTTGTGGAGGTCCTCTTGCTCGTCCTCGTTAAAGGCAAGGACCCGTGGGGATCCATGCTTGATCTCTGTAGGGAGGACTGCTTCGGCTCCGTAGACGAGGGAAAACGGTGTTTCCTCCGTATGTTTGGGTGGCGTGGTGCGGATGGACCAGAGCACCGAAGGGAGCTCGCTGATCCAGCCCTTGCCGTGGCCCTTGAGGATGTTGAAGGTCCTGGTCTTCAATCCCTTGAGGACTTCTACGTTTGCGCACTCGGCTTGGCCATTGCTCTACAGGTGAGCTACCGAGGCAAAGCAGAGCTTGATGCCCAGTTTCTCGCAGTAAGCCCTGAAGATGCCGCTTGTGAATTTGTGACGCCCTAAAATCGGTACTATGTAGATTTAAGCGATCCTGCCGAAATCCACATAATAACGATTTTAGGTCGCCCACTAGACATAATGTGCACGCCGAAACATGCGCATTATGTGGGTGGAATTGTGATAACATTACAAAAGTTCCGATACATCCACAAATTCAACAGAAGAAATAATTACAACAACGAATCGAACGTGTCAAGATACAAATGATACAATACAAAGATTCAAATGACAGCGGAAGCAAAATAGTATCCGACTACAGATAAGATACAAATTGGACTAAGAGTCCTGAAGATAAGCAATGGCGCCATATCCCTGCCCAGCCAAGCCGGAGGGATTCCCAAGCTAACGTCGTCAGACTTCAAACCTATTAATTGCACATAAAGCACATCCCAAAAGAGGGTCAGGGCACTCCCTGGCAAGACAAACCGACTTGCCTACTTTCTACACCATCTCCCAAAATATAGGGGAGGTGGACTTAGCGGCAGCAGCACTAGCAACCTAAAGAGACACGCTACGACTTCCGTCTAATCAGAGAGGGATAAGAGAGCGCATAAGATAAACATCTACAACTAACACCAAACATAACCCATTCTCGAATTAACCCCCTCAACCAAATATGAGGAAGCAATTCGGGAAACTCACACATTGAACAGATTCAGTTATAATTTATGGTGAAAGTAATTCTATATTACTAGTCAATTTAATTAACATTAATTAAGTGTAAGTTGTCTAGATCTTGTTAGCCAGCATCATCACCAAAGTCGTCCATAACCATGGACACGGCTCATCGATAAGATTATACCCTGCAGGGGTGCACTACTGTACCCATACTCGCATGATCAACCCAAGCAAGCATCAGGGCTTCTCAACACGACTTATTCCTTCACTACAGCAAGTCCAAGTGCCACCCATATGAGTTGTTACCCGCGTCAAGAGTCCGGCCAAATCTCAATTGCGGACTCATTAGTTTGTGTCTGCGCTCCATGCGGCTCAAACCACAGTAGGAACTGTCCGCTTCGCGCGCACCACCCCTATATGACCCCCCGTATCAAGTAACCTCTCATCAATCATCATCATCATGCACATGGATATGAGCAAATGGAAAACCCAAACTAGTTGCGGCACATGGACAAGCCGTAGATCCGTTCAAAGTCGAGGGGGGCTCCATAGGGCCACCCACAAGTGGTTAGTGCGCTCAAAATTGGATCCGAGGACAAAATCTCAATTCCTAGGTCGACACTGAGCAGAACAAAGCACCTCGCAAGGCCTTCCGCCTGGTGCCTTATCTTTTAATTATAATACCCCAATATAAGACAACATTTTATTAAGGTAGAATAATCTAAAATACTAAGTAGATGAAACATAAGACCAACAGACGACTCGCACAATCAACTCTAAGCATGCGCTACGACTCGCAAGGCCAACAGATAAACAAACAACAGGTGATGGGATGTGGGGATAAAGCTGTATGGGCTGCAGGATAAACATGTGATGGGATCGCGATAAGAATCGAATACTAGGGTAGCAGAGATCAACGGCAGGAATGAAAGACAATGTATAGGTAAACAAGCAAATTTTTCTTGCCTGGAATCCCGCATGGAAGCAGATCTTGTCGTTGCTCACACATCTCAACATCGTATCCGCGAAGAAGCAACAAACACTAGAATGCGTAAAGATGCATTTTACAACTACGGGAAAAGATCCAGCATGGTCATGGGAGAATGATGCATGACATGGCAAGATGCATTGCGAGATGCACTTAATCCGAATTAAGCGGAACCGGGATTCCGACAATTAATATTTAGGTGCAAGTTATTTCTTTACCAGCAATATTAAATGTTGGTTAGCATGGCAACACATGGCATGGGTGATCTAATTAATTTAAATGGAGTAGGGCATTATATATTTATTACCCCCACACATTCCATATTTATTATTTATGTGATTTCCTACACCCACAAACCCAAGAGATGCAATCCATGCAATTATGATGTGATATGCACAAGATAGATGACATTTAATAAAAGAGGCGTAGGGTTAGGGTTTGGGTCCGTACGTCGGATCTGGTGAACTAGGGTTCGAAACTGACGTCTTCGGTCCGTAGAGGAAGTAGTCGTCGTCGGGGACGTAGTCGTCGCTGAACCGGGGCATCGTCGTTTGTCGGTGTCGTGGAAGTGGCCGGGGGAGTAGTCGTACTCGGCCATCCTCGTTGACGGGCGCGTGCACGGAGGAGCACGACAAAGGACACCCGAAGGAGGCGCACACGGGGCGTGCACCGCAACACGAACATGGGCAGTCGCGGCAACGCGGCACCGAAAGGAGCACTCGCACGTAGCAACACCACGAAGGGTGGACAAATCGGAAAAAAGTGGCGACGAAGTTCTTGCGGGCATTGTGTCGAACACCTTTCGGGCGGCGGATGCGGGGACGACGCCGGACGGAGATGACGTGCACGCGGCGGGAAGAGGCATCGGTGACGGCGACGCGCCGTGGGCGAAACGCACGGCGGCGGCGAATGCACGGGGACGTGGGGCGACGGTTGGAGGGGCGGCGGGCGCAGCGCGACAGCGAGCGCGCGGCGGGAGGAGGCGGAAGCACGCGGCGGCGGGAGGAGGCGGAGGCACGCGGCGGGCGCTGGCGGCGGCTGGCGGCCGGAGGCGGCGGCGGGCGCGCCCGCACGGAGAGGAGGCGAGTGGGCGAGGCGCAGAGGGCGCGCGCGGCCGGCGGCTGCAGCGGCAGGCCGGTGCGGGAGGCGGCGCTCGGGCCGCTGCGAGCTGGGCGGGGTGGAGCTCGGGGCGGAGCGGCCGGAGCAGGGGGCGCGCGGGGAGAGGGCGCGGTCGGCGGCGGAGGACGCGCGGGCGGTGGTCGGCGGCGTCGCTGGAGGCGGTCGAGCTGGGCGGCGGAGCAGGGCGCGGCCCGGAGGTGCGGAGGCGATGGCGGCGCGGCGGCCCAGGACGGCGCGAGGGGAGCGGTGGCAGGGCGGCGCGAGGAGGCGGCTGCAGGGGGGCAGGCGAGGCGCGGCCGGCGGGAGGAGGTCGGGGGGCGGCTCGACGAGCTCGGCTCGGTCGGCCGGCTGGTGCGGGCTCGGGAGAGCTCGTGCTGGCTTGGTGCGATGCGGGCTGGAGGAAGAAGAAAAGAAAGAGAAGAAGGAAAAAAAGATAAAAAGAAAAAGGAAAAAGAAAAAGGAAAGGAGGGGGGGGGGGGGAAGAGAAAAGGAAAAAGGGAGAAGTGGAGGGGGGCGGCTGCAAAGTTGCAGGGGGGTGGGAAGCAAGTTTCTAGGGGGGGAAACCTAGGGTTTGGTTAGATGGGCTTGGGCTTTATTTCTCTCACGTTTAAACTTTTCGGTTTTATATTTTTAAAACAAAATAGACAGGGAATTTGAATACGAAAACTATACAAAATAGTTTTAGTTTTTCATAGACAATTTAATAAACTAGTTTTTAACATTTGTAAAAGATTTGAAAATATCATATTTTTAATTAATTTGAAAATGCATTTGAATTTAATTGGGGGAATTGAAATTAAATGCAACAAATCAAATTAATGAGATGCAATGCGATGCCATGTTGATGCAAAAAAAACTCATAAAATTAAAAGGGGATAAAAATTCCGGAGCGTTACAGAATTGCGAGCCGTTGTCGGTGATTATGCGATTTGGCACTCCGAAGTGGCAGACCAGGCCTCTGATGAACTTCACCGCTGTGCCTGCTGGAATTGTGTGCGTCGCCTCAACCTCGGGCCACTTGGTGAACTTGTCGATGGCCACGAAGAGGTAGCGATAGCATCCTTGCGCTGTTGGGAAGGGTCCCAAGATGTCCAGCCCCCTGACCGCGAACGTCTAGGAGAGCGGGATGGTTTGAAGTCCCAGCGTGGGCTGATGGATTTTCTTGGCGTGGAACTGGTAGGCTTCGCAAGCTTGAACGATGTCAACTGCATCCGAAAGTGCTTGCGGCCAGTAGAAGCCACTTCTGAAGACCTTGCCTGCGAGGGTGCGGGCGCATGAATGGTGGCCGCATTCCCTGCTGTGGATGTCCTTGATTAATCTCTTTCCTTTTTCAGGAGGGACGCATTTGAGCGCGATGCTATTTGGGCGTCTGCGGTAGAGATCTCCCTCAAGGATGTGGTAGGATTTTGCCTGGCGAGCAATTCGCTCTTCTTCGAGATCTTCCTCGGGGAGGATCCCCTTGGCGAGGTAGTCCTTGAGCTCGTCGATCCAGCCTGTTTCTTGATGCACCGCTGTGAGCAACAGGCGCTGCCCTGTCAGGGGTCCGCAATCGGGATCCCTAGTTGTAGGTGGTGGCGGGAGCACTTCGTTTGTGCTAGCGGGCATGGCCTCTTGAGGCTGCTTTATGGATGCCTTGACGAGTCTCTCTTCAAAGACGGCTGGCAGCTGAGTGTAGCGTACCTGCACTTTAAATAAGGCAGATACCTGTGTATAGTGCAAATCACTGGATCGATTCGTTTGCACACACAGTTTACGATGTAATATCACAACAAAGTATCAATTTTATTACATCGATGATCCAGACTTACAAAAATATTCAGTACAAGTTGCATAGCATAAATCTAGCTTTGAAAGAGTAAACATCGTAAATACAATAGCAGTGAGTCTCCGTCACATTCATGTTGCCACAGGCGAAACATGTTGGTTGTAGACTCGAAACCTTTAAACAAAAACCTCACTCGTCATCTGAACAATCTACAATAAGAAAAATATTGCAACAATGTGGGTCAGATTCCATTAAAAATGGAGTCTGGCAAGTGACACTATGGTGGACACTTAGTGGAAAAACTGTAATAACCTATATGCTTATTTGGCTGGTGGAGTTCAAGGATATTTTGCATAAAGCCAATTTTATCCTATCACTACATAAAACAGTTTCAACATCATAATTGGCAACACTGGCAAGTTCCAGTGAACCAAAAGATGGCCCATCCTTGAGTGCACTCTCAGGTAAAAACCCCCACATATTATGGTCCTAAGTATAGTGAAAACTATCTTAGGTCAAAACCCCCCATAGAGATGGTCCTGAGTAGCTCACCCATCTAAGTGTACCCTCAGGTAAAAACCCCCACATAACATGGTCCTAAGTATAGTAGAAACTATCTTAGGTGAAAACCCCCATGAAGATGGTCCTGAGTAGTCCACTTTGTTTACTTATCAAAATTTTATTAAGAATTACAATGTTGGGATTCCTCTGTTGTCCTTGATCAGCTGCAGTTTTCACTTGGAAATCTTCTCCTTGAGTTCTTCACTTTCTTCTCCATTTATTCCTCACATCCCTTTGTTCCTGGGTGGCCTTCCACAAGTGTGCTCTCAGGTGAGAACCCCCACATTCATGATCCTAAGTATAGTAGAAACTATCTTAGGTGAAAACCCTCATGGACATGGTCCTGAGTTGCCACTCAACATAAACCAAACAACCATTCCACCCAGATGATTCATTAACTTAGTGGATGTGCACTCCCAGGTGAAAACCCCCACATTCGATGGTCCTATGTATAGTAGAAACTATCTTAGGTGAAAACCCCCATGAATATGGTCCTGAGTAGTCACTTAAGATTTTGTAAAACCTTTCATCAATTGCATAGCATCAAAACTCTACTAAGTCATTTTATTGGTACCTAGACACAATGGAATAGGGAATTCTAAACAGGTCTTGCATAGCAATACTAATAAGTCATACACATGCTTAGGAAAATATTTCTACTTATGCATATAAAATACTTGGGAATTTATGAGGTGTGCCACTTTCCTTGGCAACAAGAAGAATAGCAACAGTAGCTACAACAGTTGTCGTTTCCCTCCGAAATTTCTAACACATCAAACAAAAACACACATAAATATACAAACAAAATAACAATACAAAAATATGTTATGCATGATGTGCAAAATACTTAGAGAAAATACTAAGTCTATTCTTCAAGGTGATCAACAATTATTAACAACTCTTCGTAAATTGGATATTCACTATAGTGAGAGAGACAGACACCCGGCCAGCCACTTAAGTTGTGGAACAGGCCTCATGTACGTGGACATGTAAGGTTAGTCTTCAGGCCGCTTCATCTCACTATGCCGCTAGGATCCAACGAGCTTCAATATGGTAATACCATGATCAAAAATAGTTTATGTCTAAAGTGAAAGACAAGATTAGGAAAGAGGGAAAAGATAGAAATAAAGATGTAGTTAGTCTTCCAGGCTTCATCTCCATACTTGTAACTTTCTCCTTGGTAATGTCTTGAATGAATTTTTGTAGACTTGATAAATCTTCAGACTTGATGATTCTTGTATCATCAAGGCTGGTCTTGGAATTAACTTAGTCTTCATGAAGTCTCAGATAAGAAGGGAGAAAAGAGAGAGAGGAAGCAAGGCTTAGAAAATATTGGTGGTTGGTCTTCATGACTTCTTCTTGATTTTCCTCTAAGTGCTTCTACTCCTTAAGATACTTCTGAAGTCTTGTTTTGGCTAAGTCCTTCATTGGCCTTCTAGCTCCATGTTGGAAATCCTAAGTATCTAGTGCATAGCACTTTTACCAAAATACTAAGTTCGAAAATAATCCTAACTTAGAGAAAATAATGAAGAGGTTTTCCTATGAGGAGTATAACTATATAATAAAATATATTATGCATGCAATGCACTTTTTAATCATAAGAAACATCATACTAACTTTTGTGATATTTATAAAGAATAAATGAGGCTATAAATGAAATATAACTAATTTCTATTTTTGCAAAACATAATAAAAGGAAAACATATTAAAGTTTTATGTGAATTAATTTTCATAACACAATTTTCTTATAAATGGTGTTAATAGGCAGAAGGGATTTTAATTAAAATTATACCAATTGGATTTACTCAAAAATGATTTTTCTATCAAGAGTTATATCAAAATTATTCAAGCTATTTAATTTAAACATATAAGTATTAAATCATCAAAATAATACTCAAAAATATTTTATAACGGAGGCATCACATTACAAATATTCCAAAGTTTCTAAACCATTATATTTACTATTTTTGAATTTATAGATTTAAAGTTATTACAAAAATACCCAAATCCACCATTTGAAATTTGAATATTTTAAACTAAGTCAAATTTGAAATCTAACAGATCTAAAATATTCTACATGTCAAGCTCTTTCCAAATATATAAAAATATTTGAATTTGGATATGTGAGTAAAAAGTTATAACAAATCTAAGTGGCAGGGGCTTTTCTGCAAAACTGCCAAAATGAATTAAATAGAAAAAATCATTTTCTGACGTGGATCTGATGTGGCGCTGATGTAGCGCTGAGTCAGCGTACCGGTTCGATTTTTAAAACGAAATAAAACGTGGCCGTAGGATTTGGATCTAGCCGCTCAGATCTAAAGGACCAGAGGTGGGCGGCGCGGCCGGCCGGAGATGCTCCAGCGAGCCTTACCCCTGGCGGCGCGTGCACGTCCGCGGCGGAGGAGGAGGGGAGGGGGTGCACAGCGCATACCTAGAGGACCGTGAGGTCGAGGCGAGGACGTTGGTGGCCTCAGAACGGAGGGGAGGAGTTTGGTTCGGCCTGGACACTTCGCCGGAGTTCACGGGACGGCGGCGGCTTCGGTCGACCGTGGCTCGTCAATCTGGCGCGTTAAAAATCACAGGAAAATCAAACGGATGTGCACGGACGTAAGAAAGGAGAAGGGCTAGGAGAGAGGGCTCGGGGTTTACGGGGTTCACCGGATTTTGAAGATTACGGCGGCGGCAATGGCGGCTCCAAAATGAGCAGCCTGGGGGCTCTCGGTTTAGGGTTTTTGGGGGAAAGGAGGCGGCGGGGCTGGGCTATAAATGGGGCGCATCTATGGAAACAAATCCCGCAAGGGGTGGGTTGATTGATGCGAAATCCGAGCGTGCTTCCCGGACGAGATTCACGGACAGAGGAAGAAGACGATGACGTCAGCATGACGTCAGTAATTTCTTTTTCCTTTTCAGATTTTCCATTTTATTAATATCTATTGATTTTAGTGTCCAAATGATGTCAAATTAATTTCTATAAATTTTTAAAATCCATATCTATGTTTTAAAACAATAGTGGGCATGTTTTGAAACCTTTTGAAAAATAATTATTTTGAAATATTCATAAAATACAATTTTACCTATTTTAGGTTAACTTTGAAATTAGGGATTTAATAATTTATTTGGAGTTAAATAAAATTTATGAAATTACCCACATTCAAATATGTCTGAATTTAAATTATTTAAACTTATTCTTCTAAAATCATTCACCTTTATTTTTGGCATAATAGCAGAATAATAGAATATAAATATTTTTAGAACAATATGAAATATAATAGATTTTTAATTTAAACCCTTTGTGATTTAATAAGATGATAAATGATGTGATGCATGTATGCATGAATACAATGCTTAAATTTTCTTTTCGAAAGCAAAATACTTAAATGTTTTCAAAAGTTTTAAATTTTATTGATTTTTAAACATTCCAAAATATAGGGATGTTACAGACTACCACCCTTAAAAGGAATCTCGTCCTCGAGATTCGAGAAGGCTAGAAAAAGGTTATGTCTGGGTATCGGGTTGGATCACGACCCTTAAAAGAAATCTTTGTTTGCATTGAAAACTTCAATATGAAAACTTGATTCAGAGTGTACCGTTCACTTCTTCCACAGTAATGTGGTTCACATATCCTTTATCGAAAGGATTTGACTTAGCAGCTTCATCGGCCTTTTTCTTTGCTGGGCACTCATTGGCGTAATGAACCTTGTTCTTGCATTTGTAACAGAGCACCTGACGGATATCTCTGTGTTCAGGATTTGGATGGTGGTGTCCATTATTATGGTTATGGCCAGCAAATCCATTTCCTTTATGATCTCCATTGCTTCCCTTGGATCTACCATGGTGATCATGATACTTGTGGTGACTTCCTCCATTATGTTGATTCCCATGTTTGTGGCCACTGTTCACATCATGAACAAGGTGCTTCTTGAATGAGGGTTCAGAGGAGTGCTTGTCCATCTTCCTCTTCCTATTTTCAGCTTTATTTATGCTATCTTCAAGCGTGATTGCTTGATCCAGAAGTATCTGATAGTTTGGTGCATACGCAACTGTCAGAGGTATCTTCAGCTCATCACTAAGTCCATTGAGAAATTTTGACTTCCTCTTTGCATCTGTGTCAATGTCCTCAGGCGTATATCGAAACAAGGAATGGAAGTCGTCCATATACTCCTTAAGACTTCTGTTTCCCTGACGTAGATTGCGAAACTCCCGTGGAGACATGAGCATTACGAAACCCTTCCTTGAATTCCTCTCAGGTCAAGGTGTCCAATGGGTGAGTAATCTGATAAGTTTCCCACCATTGGGCAGCGGGTCCTTCAAGTAGATGTGCAGTAAACCTAACTTTATCAGCGTCATCACATTCAGTTGACACCGGATCCTTTTGTACAGAGCGTAGCCAGTCATCATCCACCATTGGCTCTGTTGCGTTCGAGAACTTGTTTGGCCTAAGCCTCTGAAATATGGTAAGCCTATCCATTTGGGGAGGTGGTGGTGGTGGAGGATTGTTGTTGTTGTTATTGTTGTTGTTTCTTGCTACAATAAACATGAGTCATCATAGTCATCAGCTGAGCTTGAGCGACCATCAGTTGCTACATGGCATCATTGTTGTTGTTGTTGTTCTCAGGAGCACGGCGGGGAGGCATCTGTGGGTTTTAGCATAGATGAGTAAAAGATAGACAGATCTAGGAGAAATATTCCTACCCATACAAGCAATTGACACAAACAACCACAATCATTAAATTTCCAAACATGTTTTAAGAAAACCGAACTAATCGTTCTGTAACGAAGCACATCGAGGTTATGGAGAACACATACGATGATACTGCCATACCACAATTTGATAGGTCAGTACATCATTAGTATCTCGTTATTCTATTTAATAGGTGGTCTAGCGTATCTCGTTCCTGAGTGCATCAAGTTCCTCTTCTATTTCCTTGAGTTCGTCAAGATACTTTTGGGTGTTATGAAGTCTAAATCGAAGTCTTGCTCTAAGGTATTCGATAGCTTCCCATGCTGCACTTCTTGCTAAAGCAAAGAATGAGGTGTAGACTATTGCATTGGTGAATATGCAGCAACCTTTGGTCTTGTGGTCATCTCCTTTGCTTTTGTATATATGGAGTTGCACCCACAGTATTCTTGACCTTCACCTATGAAAGGAAACCCTTTGTATATTACTTCTCCTTCAAATCCCAAGCTCTTCATGTTATGCTTAAGTGCTCTTGGAAAATCAGTCTCACATTGTAGGGTCATGGTCATCACTGGTCCCTTCTTGAGTGATTTAATGAGGTTGGTCATCTAAAAAGAAGATAAGGTTCTTAGAAAGCAAATAGATAAGATAATTACAAGAAGTAAAATTAGAAAAGTTGTGTTTTAGCAAACGGAATAAAAATAGATTTTCAATCCTATGGTCAAACCTATTTCTATCCAGACTTAGGGGTTTCGAACCTACAGGCAACACAGTGCTCTGATACCATCTGTAGCGTACCTGCACTTTAAATAAGGCAGGTACCTGTATATAGTGCAAATCCCTGGATCGATTCGTTTGCACACACAGTTCACAATGTAATATCACAACAAAGTATCAATTTTATTACATCGATGATCTAGACTTAAAAAATATTCAATACAAGTTGCATAGCATAAATGTAGCTTTGAAAGAGTAAACAGCGGAAATACAATAGCAGTGAGTCTCCGTCAAATTCATGTTGCCACAGGCGAAAACATGTTGGTTGTAGACTCGAAACCTTTAAACGAAAACCTCACTCGTCATCTGAACAATCTGTAATAAGAAAATTATTGCAACACCGTGGGTCAGATTCCATTAAAAATGGAGTCTGGCAATTGACACTATGGTGGACACTTAGTGGAAAAACTACAATAACCTATATGCTTATTTGGCTGGTGGAGTTCAAGGCTATTTTGCATAAAGCCAATTTTATCCTATCACTTCATAAAACAGTTTCAACATCATAATTGTCAACACTTGCAAGTTCCAGTGAACCAAAAGATGGCCCATCCTTGAGTGCACTCTCAGGTAAAAACCCCCACATACTATGGTCCTAAGTATAGTGAAAACTATCTTAGGTGAAAACCCCCATACATGGTCCTGAGTAGCTCACCCATCTAAGTGTACCCTCAGGTAAAAAACCCCACATAACATGGTCCTAAGTATAGTAGAAACTATCTTAGGTGAAAACCCCCATGAACATGGTCCTGAGTAGTCCATTGTTGTTTACTTATCAAAATTTTATTAAGAAATTAGAATGTTGGGATTCCTCCGTTGTCCTTGATCAGCTGCAGTTTTCACTTGGAAATCTTCTCCTTGAGTTCTTCACTTTCTTCTCCATGTATTCCTCACGTCCCTTTGTTCCTGGGTGGCCTTCCACAAGTGTGCTCTCAGGTGGGAACCCCCACATTCATGATCCTAAGTATAGTAGAAACTATCTTTGGTGAAAACCCTCATGGACATGGTCCTGAGTAGCCACTCAACATAAACCAAACAACCATTCCACCCAGATGATTCATTAACTTAGTGGATGTGCACTCCCAGGTGAAAACCCCCACATTCGATGGTCCTAAGTATAGTAGAAACTATCTTAGGTGAAAACCCCCATGAATATGGTCCTAAGTAGTCACTTAAGATTTTGTAAAACCTTTCATCAATTGCATAGCATCAAAACTCTACTAAGTCATTTTATGGATACCTAGACACAATGGAATAGGGAATTCTAAACAGGTCTTGCATAGCAATAATACTAAGTCATACACATGCTTAGCAAAATATTTCTACGTATGCATATAAAATACTTGGGAATTTATGAGGTGTGCCACTTGCCTTGGCAACAAGAAGAATAGCAACAGCAGCTGCAACAGTTGTCGTTTCTCTCCGAAATTTCTAACACATCAAACAAAAACACACATAAATATACAAACAAAATAACAATACAAAAATATGTTATGCATGATGTGCAAAATACTTAGAGAAAATACTAAGTCTATTCTTCAAGGTGATCAACAATTATTAACAACTCTTCGTAAATTGGATATTTACTATAGTGAGAGAGACAGACACCCGGCCAGCCACTTAGGTTGTGGAAGAGGTCTCATGTACGTGGACATGTAAGGTTAGTCTCCAGGCCCCTTCATCTCACTATGCCGCTAGGATCCAACGAACTTCAAGATGGTAATAACATGATCAAAAATTGTTTATGTCTAAAGTGAAAGACAAGATTAGGAAAGAGGGAAAAGATAGAAATAAAGATGTAGTTAGTCTTCCAGGCTTCATCTCCAGACTTGTAACTTTCTCCTTGGTGATGTCTTGAATGAATTTTTGTAGACTTTATAAATCTTCAGACTTGATGATTCTTGTATCATCGAGGCTGGTATTGGAATTAACTTAGTCTTCATGAAGTCTCAGATAAGAAGGGAGAAAAGAGAGAGAGGAAGCAAGACTTAGAAAATATTGTTGGTTGGTCTTCATGACTTCTTCTTGATTTTCCTCTAAGTACTTCTACTCCTTGAAGATACTTTTGAAGTCTTGTTTTGGCTAAGAGTCCTTCATTGGCCTTCTAGCTCCATGTTGAAAATCCTAAGTATCTAGTGCATAGCATTTTTACCAAAATACTAAGTTTGAAAATAATCTTAACTTAGAGAAAATAATGAAGAGGTTTTCCTATGAGGAGTATAACTATATAATAAAATATATTATGCATGCAATGCACTTTTTAATCATAATAAACATCATACTAACTATTGTGATATTTATAAAGAATACATGAGGCTATAAATGAAATTTAGTTAATTTCTATTTTTGCAAAACATAATAAAAAGAAAACATATTAAAGTTTTATGTGAATTAATTTTCATAACAAAATTTTCTTATAATGGTGTTAATAGGCAGAAGGGATTTTAATTAAAATTATAGCAATTGGATTTACTCAAAAATGATTTTTCTATCAAGAGTTATATCAAAATTATTCTAGCTATTTAATTTAAACATATAAGTATTAAATCATCAAAATAATACTCAAAAAAAATTATAACAGAGGCATCACATTACAAATATTCCAAAGTTTCTAAAAAAAATTATTTACAATTTTTGGATTTGTAGATTTAAAGTTATTACAAAAATACTCAAATCCACCATTTGAAATTTGAATATTTTAAACTAAGTCAAATTTGTAATCTAACAGATCTAAAATATTCTACATGTCAAGTGCTTTCCAAATATATAAAAATATTTGAATTTGGATATGTGAGTAAAAAGTTATAACAAATATAAGTGGCAGGGGCTTTTCTACAAAACTCCCAAAATGAATTAAATAGAAAAAAATCATTTTCTGACGTGGATCTGATGTGGCGCTGACGTAGCGCTGAGTCAGCGTACCGGTTCGATTTTAAAACGAAATAAAACGTGTCTGTAGGATTTGGATCTAGCGGCTCAGATCTAAAGGACCAGAGGTGGGCGGCGCGGCCGGCCGGAGTTGCTCCGGTGAGCCTGACCCGAGGCGGCGCAAGCACGTCCGTGGCGGAGGAGAAGGGGAGGGGGTGCACAGTGCATACCTAGAGGACCGTGAGGTCGAGGCGAGGACGTTTGGTGGCCTCAGAACGGAGGGGCGGAGTTTGGATCGGTCGGGACACTTCGCAGGAGTTCACGGGGCGACGGCGGCTTCGGTCGACCACGGCTCGTCAATCTGGCGTGTTAAAAATCACAGGAAAATCGAACGGATGTGCACAGACGTAAGAAAGGAGAAGGGGCAAGAGAGAGGGCTCGGGGTTTACGGGGTTCACCGGATTTTGAAGATTACGGCGGCGGCAATGGCGGCTCCAAAACGAGCAGCCTGGGGGCTCTCGGTTTAGGGATTTTGGGGGGAAAGGAGGCGGCGGGGCTGGGCTATAAATGGGGCGCATCTGCGGAAACAAATCCCGCAAGGGGTGGGCTGATTGATGCGAAATCCGAGCGTGCTTCCCGGACGAGTTTCACGGACAGAGGAAGACGACGATGACGTCAGCATGACGTCAGCGATTTCTTTTTCCTTTTCTGATTTTCCATTTTATTAATATCTTTCGATTTTAGTGTCCAAATGATGTCAAATTAATTTCTATAAATTTGTAAAATCCATATCTATGTTTTAAAACAATAGTGGGCATGTTTTGAAACCTTTTGAAATATTCATAAAATACAATTTTACCTATTTTAGGTTAACTTTGAAATTAGAGATTTAATAATTTATTTGAAGTTAAATTAAATTTATAAAATTACCCACATTCAAATATGTTTGAATTTAAATTATTTAAACTTATTCTGCTGAAATCATTCACCTTTATTTTTTGCATAATAGTAGAATAATGGAATATAAATATTTTTAGAACAATATGAAATATAATAGATTTTTAATTTAAACCATTTGTGATTTAATAAGATGATAAATGATGAGATGCATGTATGCATGAATGCAATGCTTAAATTTTCTTTTCCAAAGCAAAATACTTAAATGTTTTCAAAAGTTTTAAATTTTAGTGATTTTTAAACATTCCAAAATATATTGATGTTACACTGAGCTTGCCTCCTTGATGCGCCCTTGGCGATATCATCAGCCTCTTGATTTTCCTTCCTTGGGATGTGCATGAGCTCCATGCCCCTGACGTGCTTCTCAAGCCAGCGGACCTCTTCAAGGTATGCGGCCATATGGTCGTCCTTAGTCTTGTAGCTCTTGTTGGAAAAGTTGGTGAGCAGCTGGGAGTCACCCTTGATAAGCATGTGCTTGACGCCTAGCACGATGGCGGCCCGCAGGGAATGTTGTTAGAGATCTTGTCGATCACGAGGCACATCTGGACCGGTGTAGCACCCCCAAGAGTTAGGCTAGACAAATCCCAGATATCCATATGATATAAAACTAACCTCGATATTGAGAGCCAACAGTTGAACATTCGGTAACAGAACAATGACTCTACCACTCAAAGCATTATTACACAAACTCTTAGCAGAGTGAAGATATCAAATATTACAAGCAGAGGTCACTGACCCAACAGTACACCAAACAACGAAAGCAAATTATATTATGCTACATAACAGGAACCAAAAGGCCTAAGAGTTCATAACATAAGCGAAGTCCCGCCCATCAATTCCAGGCTGCTGCCCGGGAACCCCGATTTACTCGTCGATGTCCATGTGGAAACTAGCAGTGGAGTAGGAACATTCACATGTACAAAAAGTGCGCAAGGCTGAGTACAAGAGGTACTCAACAAGACATACTTAACCTATTATCACTACAACAAGATCCCCCATATAGCAATGCATGCTTTGCAACGCAATAGAAATGCGTTGCAAAATATAGATGTAGCCACGCATATTTGCGTTGGTAACCCCATGCGTTATCAGGTATATGAATGGCAACGAATACCATGTGTTGTTATCTATATGTTGGAACAAGTCCAACAAGTTCGATGCAGCCATGCGTTCATAATCAGATGTCGTAACCAAACCCGTATTTTACTCGTGAAACTGACCGTAGTAATGCTTAGAAAACATCATAATTGATAATTTATTTTCGTTTTTTCCAATTAATATTAGGAATTAAATACATAATATTTTGCTCTCCCTTTCCTTTTCACGTTAGGGACAACCAGCTCTAAATAAAAATTCATGACCATCAGATCTGAATCCGTAGGCAAACGAAGGTGTTTATTTTTCTGATCAAATAAATTTAAAATTCGTATTAATTGAAGCATTAGAATTTAAAATATAATTAACAGGAAAATAACATAGACAGAGAGAAAAAGGTGGCCGCTTGTGACTCGAACTTTGATATGCTGAAAAATAAACCAGAGGCCAATGCCACTAGGCCTCAATGCTATTGGTGATCAATTAGAAGTCACCGTATTAGTATTAGTATCTTCGTTTACTAAACAGAGTCTACAGATTTTGCGTCGGATCGTTAACTAAACTAGTCGACGGATTTTGCGCCGGATCTAAGCAAAACGTCTTGCAGATCAAGCTCACCTCCTCCGCCGTCTGACACAACGCCGCCCTCGACATCATAGTCGCCGCGCCGGCCACCCCAGACCATCCTTACCGCCGCGGCGTGGTGTCCCGCCGCTGTTGTGTCTAGCTCGTCGTCCAGCTCACGGTCCCGTCGCCGCCCGACTACTCGCCGTCCTACTCGCCTTTGGTTGGCTTCTCTCCTTCCGTACGCTGCTGCTAAAATTGAGCACAGGTGAGGCTCCTTCCACATACTATGTTTGTTCTTGCTAGCCAGAGTGCAAGGCATATGCGCCACTTGATTGATTCAGTTGCCGAGAGATCAGGCAATCTCTGATTTCTTTTCCTATTTACAAACCTTGGAATCATGAATTGGTACTCCAAATAGATTATTGATTGATTGGTGACTCCATCCATATTCTACTGATGCCTGAAATTAATATGTGGAATAATGAACCCGTGCATAGTAGGAAAGAGGATAATATCCATCCTGTACAACTGCATGCCTCGGGGTAATGATCTGCAGTACTTCAATGCAATATTGTTCAGAAAGGTGAAGGTAACAAATACAATTAAGTAAACCAGGACTCAATTGGTACAAAAATATCCTTGATTATATATCACCATCTGGATCACATCTAGGTGTTATATTCATCAATATAGGGGCTAACTAATCTCTTCAATTATGCAGTGTGGTATGGATGCAGAAGTCAGCAAGCTGCTTTTGCGTTATCCTAGAGGAAGTAGCCGATACTTAGCTGGTGTAGATGGTTTTTTGGAATTTGCATACAAAGATAAGCCGGCAGATAGCATGATCATTTGTCCATGTGAAATATGTGTGCACAGTAATCTGTTGTCGAAGGATGATGTCCGTGACCACTTGATCTGCAATGGAATTCTTCAGAGCTACGAAAAATGGGTTTTTCATGGTGAGTCTTCAGATGAACACAATGATGATGGACAACCACAACCCCATAATGAAGAAATGTGTGCTGACATGCATGGACTAATTAATGATGTGTTCAGAAATATGTATAATGATGTGCCTATGAGTGAAAGTACAGATCCACCAAACCAACATGGACCAAATTCAGAAGCCGAAGAATTTTACAGATTGATAAAAGATTCAGAGAAGCCTTTATGGTCAGGATGTGAATTATCACAGCTATCATTACTTGTGATTCTGTTCAATATAAAGTCCATGAACAAATGGTCTGATAAGTCATTTGGAGATCTACTTGATACTTTGCGCATGGCGATTCCTAATGGAAATGAGCTGCCCCAGAATTTCTATGGGGCTAAGAAGATTGTTTCAAAGTTTGGCCTAGATTACAGAAAAATTCATGCATGCCCAAATAATAGCCAGCTATTCTGGAAAGTCACGGAAAATGATGACTTCTGCTCAATCTGCAAGGCTTCTAGGTGGAAAGATAAAGAACCGGAAACCAAGTTAACGAAGAAGGAAAGAAAGCGAGCAACACCAAGCAAAGTGTTACGTTACTTTCCAATCAAGGATAGGTTGAAAAGGTTGTTCATGTGCAAAGAAACAGCACCTCTCTTGAGATGGCATGATGAAGATCGCACGAAGGATGACACACTACGACATCCAGCTGATTCCCCGGCATGGAAGGTTTTGGATGAAAAGTACCCAAGAATTGCATCTGATACTCGTAATATTCGGTTTGGTTTGGCTATTGATGGATTTAATCCATACGGGATGCTAAGTTCCAGTTATAGTTGTTGGCCAGTTGTCTTGGTCATATATAACTTGCCTCCATGGATGTGCATGAAGGATTCTAATCTTTTGCTATCATTGATAATTCCCGGGCCAAAAAGCCCAGGTGATAATATTCATGTCTTTCTCCAACCACTTCTGGACGATCTAAAAGACTTATTTCTTACTAGAATGTCCACGTATGATGTATCCAAAAATGAAACCTTTACACTGCGAGGGGTCGTGCTATGGACTATCAATGACTTGCCAGCTTTAGGAATGCTTGCTTCACATAAGGTGCATGGAGAATTTGCATGCCCACCTTGCGGTGCGGATGCATGGACCAAACGCTTGAAACATGGAAAGAAATCATGCTTTATGGGCCATCGTCGGTTTTTGCCACCTGATCATAAATATCGTTCTGATAGTAGTTCTTTTGATGGAACCATGGAGCATAGAACACAGCCTAGGACTTACTATGGACGTCAGATAGAAGAAGAAATTAAGGCTATTGGTGACTTTAAGCAGTCAAAAACTTACAAGGGACTAAGCAGTCTTTTTACATTATCCTTCGATTTAATCTTGACGTGATGCATATAGAGAAGAATGTGTTGGATAATATTCTTGGCACACTTTTAGGCTTAGAATGGAAGTCAAAAGATAATCTTTTTGCTCGTCAAGATCTGGTGGAGATGAAAATTAGGGAGGAACTACATCCACAGAAACAACCTTCCGGCAAGTTCTACTTACCACCGGCAATCTTTACCATGTCCAAAAAAAAAAAGAAATTATTCTTGGAAGTTCTTGAGCATCTACTGGTTCCCGATGGTTATTGTGGAAACATATCTAAATGTGTGAACTCAGCTGAAGGAAAAATTCATGGGTTGAAAACACATGATTGCCATGTTTTACTGCAGCAACTTATGCCTATTGCTTTGACAGGTCTCCTTCCAGATAATGTAACGACAGTACTATTTGAGTTATCTGCTTACTTCCGAGGAATATGTTCAAAAATTCTCCATGTAAAGGAGCTAGATCGTTTGGAAGAATCAATTGTAATAACACTATGCAAATTGGAGATGATATTCCCTCCTGGGTTTTTCACAGTCATGGTTCACTTAGTTGTCCATTTAGCAACTGAATGCAAGATTGCTGGACCTGTTTGTTATCGATGGATGTACTTTATTGAAAGGTAACAATGTAATTCTAAGTCAAGCACAATATGAACGTAATGGTTACTATGACCTGCCTAATTGATGATTTGACGTGTGTTGCAGGTATCTTGGTAAACTGAAGTCATATGTTCCCAACAAAGCTCGCCCCGAGGGGTCGGTTGCTGAATCATATTTGGCGGATGAGTGTATGGTCTTTTGTTCAAGATATTTGGCAGGTTTCGCTACAAAGCATAACCAACCATCAAGGAATCATGACAAACCAAATGAAAATGAATCTCCCATGTATTCGTATGAATCCACATTGTTTCCTCCGGTAGGGAATCCATTGGGACAACCACGCATTTACACTTTGAATGACATGGAGACATTACAAGCTCATAGATATGTGTTATACAACTATGGTGTTGTTACTGCATATCTCAAGTAAATTCCTGTGACGCCCGAAAAATCGGTACAATGTAGATTTAAGCGATCCCGCCGAAATCCGTATAATAACGATTTTTGGTCGCCCACCAGACATAATGTGCACGCCGAAACATGCGCATTATGTGGGTGGAATTGTGATAACATTACAACAGTTCCGATACATCCACAAATACAACAGAATATATAATTACAACAACGACTCGAACGAGTCAAGATACAAATGATACAATACAAATATTCAAATGACAGCGGAAGCAAAATAGTATTGCACATAAAGCACATCCCAAAAGAGGGTCAGGGCACTCCCTGGCAAGCAAAACCGACTTGCCTACTTTCTACACCATCTCCCAAAATATAGGGGAGGTGGACTTAGCAGCAGCAGCACTAGCAACGTAAAGAGACACGCTACAACTTCCGTCTAATCAGAGAGGGATAAGAGAGCGCATAAGGTAACCATCTATAACTAACACAAATCATAACCCATTCTCGGATTAACCCCCTCAACCAAATATGAGGAAGCAATTCGGAAATACTCACACATTGAACAATTTTAGTTACCAGTTATTGTGAAACTAATTCTATATTACTAGTCAGGTTAATTAACAATGATTAGGTGTAAGTTGTCTATGATCTTGTTAGCCAGCATCATCACCAAGTCGTCCATAACCGTGGACACGGCTCATCGATAAGATTATACCCTGCAGGGGTGCACTACTGGACCCGTACTCGTTGGATCAACCCCAAAAGCAAACCAGAAGGTAGGGCATCTCAACACGGCAAATCTCTTCTCTACAACCCATCCAAGGAACCGCATGATTGTGTGCACGGCTAATCAGGTCCAGTGCCCGCGGGATACGACCTTCATAGCACTCTAAGAACGTGCCACCCTATATGAGAATCGACTACTCCATCATCATGAGATCGTTAGGTAACCTTATGCATGCATCAAATGGAAAGCCCGAACTACTTGCGGCGCCCTGGATAAGAAGCAGATTAGATCGAAGCCGCGGGGGGCTCCATAGGGACTCCAACAAGCGGTTAGTGCGCTCAAAATTGGATCCGAGGACAAGAACTGAGTTCCTAGGTCGACACTTAGCAGAACAAAGCACCTCGCAAGGCCTTCCGCCGGTGCCTTATCTTTTAATTATAATACCCCAATATAAGACAACATTTTATTAAGGTAGAATAACCTATCATGCTAAGCAGGTGAAATAAAATAAGACATACAGACGACTCGCACAAACAACTCTAAGCATGCGCTACGACTCACAAGGCCAACAGATAAACATGCAACAGGTATTAGGATGTGGGGATAAAGCTGTATGGGCTGCAGGATAAACATGTGATGGGATCGCGATTCAAGAATCATAACTAGGATAGCATAGATCAAAAGGCAGGAATGAAAAACAATGTATAGGTAAACAAGCAAACTTTGCTTGCCTGGAATCCCGCATGGAAGCAGATCGTGTCGTTGCTCACACATCTCAACGTCTTATCCGCGAAGAATCAACAAACACTGGAAGACGTAAAAGATGCATCTTATAACTACGGCAAAGATCCAGCATGATCATATGAGAATGATGCATGGCATGGCAAGATGCCAATGCAGGTAATCCAAATTAAGCGGGAAAACAACCCGACAATTAATATTTAGGTGCAAGTTATTTATTTACTCAACAATATTAAATGTTGGTTAACATGGTAACACATGGCATGGGTGATCTAATTAAATTAAATGGAATAGGGCATTAATTAAATAAATGTCCAACACCTTCCATATTTAATTATTTAGGTGCAACTAATAATTACACTAAGTAATTAAAATAAAAGATGCAAAACGGCATACAAATGGCATATTAATGTTCGTTACATTTTGTTTATCAAAATAGATATAAACTTTATATTATTTGGACAAGCCAAACAAAAGATATATAATATACAAGATTTGCACATTTTCTGAAAAAGAGAAAAACAGAGAGATAAAAAGTGGGTTTTATGCCTACACAAGGATTCGAACTCGGGTCGTCTTGGAGAGTAGAAAGGGGCACAACCACTAGACTGATTCGGTTATTGTGATATTACTCTGAAGACTCTGTATATGATTGTTGATCGGATAACTGAACTTTGCCTGACAGACAAAAGAAAGGAAAAGAGGAATTTTCGGTGTAGGCTGAGAATCGACCTCACGACCTGCACGAAGGGAATGAAGGAGCGTAGCCACTGGGACGTTTGTTTCTATTGTTTGAATCGGACACGGATAGAACATGAACAAGCGCACACCGAGTTAACTGAATCTGAACCCAAGTTCAGACTGACGAACGGATCTGGTGGAGGAGCGACGAGGATGGACTGCAGGGGCGACGACCACGAATCCAACGGTGTCGGGGATCGATTAGAAGGGTAGGAGGTAGGAGGAGATGCGGCTCACCTAGGGGGATGTTGGAGGCGGTCTCGGAGGCTCGGTGAAGACAAATTCGGCCGGGGGGAAGGCGAGGGCGGCGAGCTTGGTGACCGGAGAAGTCGACGTCGGTGTGGATGACTCCGGCGACCCCGGCACGCTTCCTTCCGCGGGAACGTAGAGGAAGTAGCGGTGGTTCCATCCCCGAGCTTGGGAGTTCCTATCGGTGACCATGGCGCCGGCTCGGTGCAAATCAAGTGCTGGCCATGGTGGTGTTTCGGTGGGGAAGAAACATGGAGAGAAGGAGATGGTGGCGGCGGCGCTAGGAGGAAGGGACAGCTAGGGTTCCAGGGGAGGCTCGGGGGCTAAGTAGGGGGAGAGGGGAGGAGCACGTGGGAGGTGGGGCGCACCATGGCCGGCTGTGTCTCTGCCTCGCTGTAAAGCGAGGAAGACGACCAGAGGAGAAGAGAGTGGGCCGGGCTAGGGGAGATGGGCCAGGAGGGAGAGGGGAAAACGGCCCAGGTTTGTTTTTCCTTTCTGAAATTTTTATTTCTCTTTTAGTTCTTTTTCTGTTTTTGTATTTCTAAAACAAAATAGAAAAGAATTTTGAATAAAGAATCTTTACAAAATAGTTTTATTTTAAAATAGGCAATTTAATAAACTAGTTTTTTATAATTTTTGCGAAAGATTTAAAATACACATGTTAATTAATTTGAAACGCATTTGAATTCAAATTGTGTGATTTTAATTTAAATGCAAAAATTAAATAAAGTGACAAATGCATGAAGATGTGATGTTATGATGATGCAAAACAAAAAAACAAACAAAACTAAAATTGGGATAAATCCCGGCGCGTTACAATTCCTTACCTTAGTTTGTCAACATGTTAAATAATCTTTTCAACTGAACTTATGTTCATATGTGTTGTAGAGAACATGCTGGTGTTTTGAAAAGGAAAAATCGGAATAAGCGCCTAGCACTAAGAACAGTTGAACGCATGCAGCATGAACATTTTCCTGAATGGTTTAGAGATCATGTAAGTTCCTTGTTGCTAATTTTCTGATTTTGAATTTCTCTTATATCTTTTCTGGTTTGTGTAGATAATGCAGCTGGAGCAAAGAGGTACTGATAGCATCAATGATGATATTGGATGGTTGGCTCGCGGCCCACTTGAGGTTGACACGCAGATACATAGCCTTCTGTATCCGAGGCTTTAGGCCCAAGCGTTATGATAAGAAGACTCAAAACAGTGGAGTTGTTGTGACTGCAAAAACATCGAGCTACGCTTCCGCGGGTGATACTAACCCTATACTCGGAGATGTCATGTACTATGGAAGGATAGTTGAGATAATTGAGTTGGATTATTATAGAAAGTTTTCAGTGGTGCTTTCTAAATGTGAATGGGTTGATACTACTCTAGACAAAGGAATAAAAAAGGATAGGGATGGTCGTACGCTTGTGAATTTTTCACATCAAATCCATAATAGTGAAAAAAGCGAGCACGGACCTTTTGTGTTCGCCAATCAAGTTGACCAAGTGTTCTATACGAGAGACCGTACAAATCCTGGATGGTCATTTGTGACGAAGGTGACACCTCGAGATGACTTTGACATGGGTGGAGAATGGAATGATGTAGACTGTGAACCTTATCATGTTAGTAAACTGGGGGAGCTTTTTGATACCGCACATGGGAATCAAATGTTGACCAGAACAGATATAGAAGGAGCTACTGTAGATCCTATTTCTAGTTCTCAGCCTGAAGATTAGCAACTAAATGTGAGGTTTGCTTCTCATGTTTTGTTTTGTTTTTTCCTACTCTCTTTTTACTTTCTCGCATAAATTACCTGAAGACTTTTGCACTCTCTTTCTGGACATAACAAGGCAACTTGTTTCCATGCAGATCAAATGATGCTAGCGATAATGTGGCAATAGGAGAAGTATTGAAATAAAAAAATGTTTAGATTGTGGAAGTATGCAATGAAGTCATCCATAGAGTTGTCAGTAGATGACGATGAAGTCAATTCACTTACACGTGAAAGAGTTTAGTATCACATCTCAAGCTGTGCAGCATTCATTTCCACCCTTGCTTCAAACTCCAGATCACTAATGGAAGCGATGAAAGCGATGGTTGTTGATTAGATTCTCCAAATTTGCCTATGTGTTCACGTTTACATTAGCGTGAGATATTTGGTACAAAGGTTGTATTCTAGATGTAAAATAAACTTCTCTGTTTATTTTTCTCTCTTTAATGGTCTTTGATATTGCCTATCTGTACTGGCTGATTGTTCATTTGTCTTCCTCGTAGAGTCAGTTATAAAAAGTGATCAGCTTGAGGACTTATTTATTTTAATTAGTGATTTGAGAGAGTCATCATTTTGAAGTATTTGCACAAATTTTGTCACTTTCACTATGTAGGAAATTTTGAATAAATTCTACAAAATCCCTACAGTCTTATGTATGATTTTCTCATTCCAAAATATGTACAGGGTTACAAGTTAAGAGATTCATTAATTTTCTCACAGAGACGTCGACCACCACATATCAGCGATGCGGTCGGATGGGATGGAAAGGGATAAAACCCGCCCCAGGCGGGAGGTGAGGGATATGGTCACAAGGATAATTAGCCATGTCGTTGCCGATGACTACTGTTGGGCGGAGTCACTGGCGTAGGCTTGGTTTGGCAGGAAAGAGGCTCCGACGTTTGATTTCTCTATAAGAGTGTGGATTTCCTCCCCCCCCCCTCCCCCCCGACCGACCCGACCGAGGTAGATGCCCCCTATCAACCACTGTTGGATCCGTCTATGGATGTCATCGTGGTCACATAGCTGAACTCTGATTAAGAAAACATATCCCGAATTTATTGCAACTATTGAATACATCAGACTAACCGTGGTGACGAACAGGTCACGAACCTTAGATTTTTAGATAAAGAACATATATTAATACCACGAGATACCAATTACATCCAAAAAAGAAAAAGAAAAAAAACATACAAAAAGGATAAGTCCCGCTAAAGTGATTCATTCCTTAAAACAGCAGCCCTAACACCACCAAGACAACACAGATATTCAACTACTCCAAAAACGACGCCTCCAAGAAGGGAACAGAGCACAAGTCTGTCGTCGCCCGATCATAGATCTCAGGTTTTCACCCTGGAGAATAGTCCTCGCTCTCAAAACAATGTCTTCGACAAGACCACTGCTAGACACAACCAATTAAGGTCAGGCCATATATTTTCACCCTGAGAAATAAGACATAGAACTTCTCCTGTGCAGTCACCCCCACGAGCATGCCGCTGCTCCAAGACAGAGATCATCTAGCCAATTCCTCGTCACCACAAAGACTCGAATCACCATTAGCAGTCCCCAGATCTTGTGTTTCATGACATTCTCCACTAGCACCATGGAACGAAAACATGCTCCATAATAATAACAGCCAGCAAAGCTTCGAAGCGACACGAACCTTATATATGAAACAATCACTAAGGGAGAAATCCAGGGTGTGCGCAATGGCATGAGAATAGTTATAACTTGGCCATCTAGCTTAAACCTATATATGTTTATAGATGGTAGACCATTTTATGAAGCAATTTTTTGAAACATTTTTCGAAACTCAAAGTTATCATTTTTCCTATAAACTGGTGCACATAAAATTACTTCATGCAAAAGATTTCTTTTTAAAGTATTATTCACCTTATTTGTCATTTTTCTTAAATATGGTCAAAATGACCACGATGACTATTCATTGGAAGGCGGGGCGCGGCGCGGCATGCGCGATGCGTCAACGTCTCCCAGCTTCCCAGGATAGATGGATTCTTCAAAGCTCCTCTGTTAGCAACCCTCTACATATCATGGGCCAATGCTGTGGGCCGTGGCCCAACCACCATCGCACGTGGCTGTTGGGTCGCAGAACTACAAGTATAAGCAAAGAAGCAACGGAGAAGTCATCCAGTGGATCACGAACGGCACAGCGGCGGCACATTCTCCTCCCACCTCCGGCTCTGAACCTTTCTTCTTCTTGCTTCTTCAATTTAGCACACTTGTGCTTGTATCCAGCACCTATACCATGAATACTTGAGTGAATCCCCATTGAGCTGTTAACACCTGGTATCAGAGCCGCCTCACCACCCTTCCTGAAATTTTTCCCCAATTTGTCCCACCAATTTCCCCCAAATTTTCCCATCCCACAATGGATCTCTGGCTCGAGAAGTTCCTCGCCAAGAGCACTACGGTCACTGTGTTCTCCGATGTCGACACGCCAACCCCTGGCTTCACCACTACCACCGTCACACAGGCCAAGGAGGAGCTTGGCCCTGGCTGGGCCGTGGACGACGTCTACCCGCCTTTAGCAGAACTGCGACGGGCGCTCCTGACCGACGAGGAGTGGGCTGCCATGTCCAGTTGGGACAAGGATGTTTGGGAGATGTACTACAGGCCAGATTGGGAACGACTGGCTTGTATCGAGCAAATTCTGGTGGACACCCCGGCGGCGCAGAGGGCGCATAGGCATGAGGAGATCCTGGCGGCGCTACGCAGCTTGGGAGCGTCGACTTTGATTTCTGTCGATCATCTCGACGACAGCCATGTCGTCTCAGTTGACGCAGCCTTGTCTGCCATCGTCGAGGAGGGCCCTGAGTACGTCCACTCTGCTTCAACCAGCGTCATCACCATAGTGCCCTTCACCTGTTCGACGTTATGCCTGCCTCAACACCCAATGGCCGTCCCTCTACTGGTTGCATCCTCGCCACCAACTCCGAATGAGTACAGCCTCGACACCAACATCATCCCTGTTGCAGCGATGCCCCTGTCCATGAGTCAGTGCATTGCAAGCAAGGTCTACGTACATCGACCAATGCCCTGGCCTTCTTTCTCTGATGGTCGTGCCACTGGTGATGAGACACGTCTGCTGCCATGGACGTCCTTCAGTGTCAGTTGTGACTGCGAGTCTCTACCCGATGTCACCATGAAACCGTCTCGGCATTGCAGTTGTGATCATTTCCCTGCAACACCTTGTGTTGTTATCATGTTCTCATCCACTACTTCATATGGTAATCTCTCCACCTCTACTGACTGCATCATTATCTACTACCCATGCAATTCTAGTGAAAGGATACGCTTCAATGGTCTGCCCTTGTTTCTGGAACATAGTGGATCTGTTAGTGATTATGTGCAGCAAGCCCTGGTTTTGCATACATGCACTATCTTTGGGTTCCTTTGGCCTGTGATGGTGAGAAGCCTTGAACTGAAGTTACTGTCAATTGGTTCTGCATTCTTCATGCTCTCGACAGTTCTCGTGGACAGCAGTGATGTTGCAGCCTTGACTTATGAGTTTTTAGGTGTAGACACTACTGCTGGCATCCCTTCATGGTTAGTAGTTGTTACAATTTGGTTACCTTGTGCCCAAGAGCCTGGCCATTATGTTTGTAGCTCTGAACTGAAGGAATCAGAGGTTCTCATTGTAGTGAGGAGTTCTTCACATTCTGTTTTATGTGATGAATGGGTACTGTCAGCATGGGATCCGGGACAACAGAGTTTATATTTTGATCCTACCTTGCTTACACCTCAGAAGCCAGGATCAACAACTAGAGATTTGCATGGGACAATCATTTTGACTGACTGCGGCAATCCATTCAGTGCTATTGTGGTTCTGCATGTTGAGACACACTGTCAGAACCGGAAATTTTTGTATTATGGTGCTCTGCTCCTGCTGATCTGGTATGCTGCTCTAAAATACATGGATTTCTACTGGCTTACGAACACTATCTTTCCTGAAGTATCCAAAGCTTGGTTTTCGTTGCAAATTGGTGTTACTGGTGGTGAGTTAACTAGTCTGGTTATCTGCAATTCATCGCTACAAAACCACCAGGATACGACGCACATGCAAATGCAGACTGAGTATCTTATGCAAAGGAGTGTTACATGTTCAGTCCATACAATTTTGCTGCTTACTCATGTTTCAGAGTTATCGATTTTTATGCTTGGTGGTGGACAAGGAATACTTCGAGGAGGGAGGCATATGTCAGTTTTGGATCGCGTAAATGTGTTCCAATTGCCATGGGACCCTAGCGGCTCAGTGGCAGCTTGGGGACAAGCTGAGTTTCAAGGAGGGAGGGGTGCACTGGACTCTGCTATTTGTTACCTCCTCCATGAGAACGACATCGACTTCCTCCACTCTCTGAACTTTAATGGCCTCAAGGTAATGCAAGTTCCATGGGACCCTGGCGGCTCACAGCTTCTTGGTTCTTCTACAACCACGGCTTGGGGTCAAGCCGTATTTCAAGGAGGGAGGGGTGTTAGCAACCCTCTACATATCATGGGCCAATGCTGTGGGCCGTGGCCCAACCACCATCGCACGTGGCTGTTGGGTCGCAGAACTACAAGTATACGCAAAGAAGCAACGGAGAAGTCATCCAGTGGATCACGAACGGCACGGCGGCGGCGGCACATTCTCCTCCCACCTCCGGCTCTGAACCTTTCTTCTTCTTGCTTCTTCAATTTAGCACACTTGTGCTTGTATCCAGCACCTATACCATGAATACTTGAGTGAATCCCCATTGAGCTGTTAACATCCTCCCAAGTTAATGGAAATTGTGTTGTGTTATTGTTCACATTCAGTAGAGCTGTTGCGTTATCTTCAGTGTTGAGTGGAGCTGTCGTCTCCACCACTTGCCATAGGAATCGATCGCGCCTGATCCTGGAGCCTTTTCGTTTCCGTTACTTGGCCTCTCCCCATTCCATCTTAGACACTTGCTCATTTTTACAGTAATCTGAACCTGAATGAGCGAGAGAGCAAGTGCGCACAGTAATTTGTTGTCAAAGAGTTTTTGTAATTTGCATACCACTCTGTTTTACAGCTAAACTGAACCTGAATGAGTGAGAGAGCGAGTGTGCACTGTAATTTGTTGTCAAAGAGTTTTTGTAATTTGCATACCACTCTGTTTTAGAGCTAAACTGAATCTGACAATTGCTCTGTTCACGTGGAGGTTAGTCTAGTTTCAGACTGCAACATGTATGCGCTGACATCTTGAATAATATTTGCATATTTCCATATACAATGTTTAGGGATTGATATATAGAGATACATGCTTGTTTGATTTAATGTACTATCGAAATCAACGGTCTTCAATTAATTATTGTCTTTTCTGTTGTAGTAGACATGACAAAAAGTAAATTACGTGTTGTTCAATGTAACGATGAATACATGACTGAGGAAGATGAGAACACTATGCATAAAGATGCTGAATCGTCTGATTTTGAACCTTGTAATGGTGAAGAAGGCTTGATAGATAGTGACGATGAAGAGGATGAAGACGACCACGATGACACCGGTAATTGTTCAGATATTCACTACTGATGATAAAATAAATATGCTTTCATAAACTATATTTGGAAACATAATTGATTGGCATTTTGTTCATGATCAGATCAAAATACAGAAACCATCAAGCGTGGGAGGACAAAGGTGAAGCAAATATGGAATCTTCCAAAAGGGCAGAGAATTGTCGTCAAAGGCAATGATCTAAATCAGCCAATTGGAAAAGAAGCTGGGTGTCTAGGTTACTTCCTTGGCACAGTTGCTAGGAATGGAAAATTGTGTAGCTTGAGCTACACGTACTGGAGAAAACTAATAAGAGAGAAAGATAAAAAGACCGACAAACAAAGAAATAAAAATGATATATTGGGGCAAGTAAAGGTAGATCCAGAGTACATTAAACATATTTTGATAACCTTGTTATGCCTTACATTTTGTGTCACCATAATATTACTTTGTTTGGATATGTAGATGAGGTTTCTTTATCCTCCTCGATTGGAAAAGTATATATTAGAAACAATTGGAGAAAGATGAAGGCAATATAAGTCATATCTGAAATCACTCTATTTTGATGAAAGCAAGAGCATGCAAGAGAACAACACCAACGTTCCAAAGGGTGTGATTAAGGACCAGTGGATTTCTCTTGTTGCTAATTGGATGAGCCAAAAGTCAAAGGTATATATACACTTTTCATATTTACCATTTGCATGTTGCTTTGTCTTTCTACAAAATGGAACTAAATGTATGTTGCATCATTTAAAAAATTTATGACAGGATATCAGTGCGAAAAATAGGACAAACTCTACGATGAAGAAGTCGATACACACGGCTGGAACTAAAAGTTTCGCTCGAAAGAGAGATGAGATTGTAAGTTTATATAAACTCATACGCACTGCATTCTATTTCTGCTGTCTGTTGGCATCACCAACTATTAAATAATTTGACCTTTCTAACCAATAGAGGTAAGAGGATCTAGAAAAGAAGAACCCTCACAGAGCTATCCTGTACATTGAGACACATGAGGACAAAAGTGACAAGAATATTAATGAACATGTGGTATAATTTCTTCTCTCCTATCTTTAAAATTTATATTGCTGCTGTATACATTGTTATTAATTTCAGTATGCATATATTTAGGTTGAACTGAAGAAGACTTTAGCCAATAGGCCAGATTTAGCAGACACAAGTAACGGAAAAACAGCTTGGAAAGGAGACGCCTTGAATACAATACTAGGAGCAGACAAGCCTGGACATATACATGGGTTGGGACTAGTGCCGAATCCTAATCAAGTCTTTGATGTAGCAGCTTCACGCCACTTTCAGAATATACACCTTACTTCATTGGATGACGCACGTAACGAAGATATCATGTCTGTTAGTCTCCGGGTGGAAATGATGGAGAAGCACATCAAGAACCAAGATGCTAAAATTCTAGAACTAAATGAGAAGGCACTGAACTCCGAAAGACAGATATATTCAAACTATTTTTTTTTATTCTTCAATACATGTACTAATTTTTCTGGTCTTCATAGGGTTCTTTGAATCAGATACATACATCTGGAGATGGTCTTGTTATTGCCCAGAAAAACTCTAATAGGAAAGTATGTATACTTAAAAAGGTCAAAGTCAATTAAATAAATATGATCATATTCTTATTTCGGTTTCAATTGGCAGAGAGTGTATGGTGACCTTCGTAGCCAAACACTTGGCACTGTTCGACAACAAAACAGTGTGATGGTACTATCTCTTGTCTTTTAGTTTCAGAATATACTCCTGCTTGTATTTTACGTAAATACTTATCTCTTGTCTTCCTTTATATAGCAAGGAAAATTTTCAGAATGATACGGGGATGGAACCATCAATCAAACGTCCCACTGCAAATAAGGTCTACACATCTTCATATATTGTTTAGAACGAACATGCTTGAGCAATATCAGTGTTTAATATAGTCGTCGCCAATCATACAATGTACCTTTTGTCAAAGATCAAAGAAAATTTGGTCCAACATGAAAGTGTGCAACTAAAAAAGGGAAGCGCTAGTGCAGAAAAGGTTAGTGTGCACTTTACTTTTACGACTTCTTTCGTCTATAGTTGATTCTGCTACCATTCCCTCTTAAGGATGACATGGTTCATGAATTTATTATTTACATAATGAATTGTCCTGTACACTAGGTTCAGGACAATGGTCCCCAACACAATGATAGCCTTGAACGTTTTAGAGTAAGCTCTGCCCACGCGGTACTTTCTCATCCATCTTTCATACATTGATATTCATTTTTATATTACTCTTACCTTTGATTATTACGCATATTCTCATTAGCATGGTCTCCCAAGCATGAAGATCTCAAAAGGGGCCACTGCAACACATCATGCCAGCGTATGAAATGGAAATATCTCAATATGTTTCTTCTCCTTTCAGTTTTCTTATGATTTAATTTGCATACAGAATGATATTGCATTATATCCTTGCCGCAATATATTACTGTATCCTGTAATTTTTACAATATCAGTGTTGATGATACTTCATGGTAATCTTACAGTATACCTTTTTCTTAGATCAAGGAAACTTTGGTCCTCGATAAAAATGTCCAACCGAGGAAGGAAAGTGCTATTGCAGAAAAGGTTAGTACACTTCTCTAGTTCTTGGAGTTATCTCTTATTTAGTATTGCCCCGGTCTACTTATAGATCGCTGAAGTTCTGAAAAGACGGTCTGTAGAAATCTAGAGTGCTTACCTGTGTAGATAGCATGATCACGTATAAAACATATAGTGCTTGTGTTAAAAATAAAGTATAAGCCCAACCTGATCATGTATGAAAGTGCCCAAAAGAAAACAACAACTGAAGATTAGTGCATTCACCGCACTAGGAATTCATCATAAATACTTGTTTTGTACTTCGATGTAACGCCTCGGGATTTATCCCCTTTTAGATTTGTGAGTTTTCTTTTTGCATCGACATGGCATCGCATCGCATTAATTTAATTTGTTACATTTAAATTAAATTTCCATAATTAAATTTAAATGCATTTCAAATTAATTAAAAATATGTTATTTTCAAATCTTTTAAAAATGTTAAAAACTAGTTTATTAAATTATCCATTTAAAACTAAAAATATTTTGTATAAGATTCCTGTTCAAATTCATTTTTATTTTTGTTTTAAAAATATATAACGAAAAAGAATAACGGTGACAAATAAGGCCCAAAGCCCACCTAAGCAAACCCTATGGTTTCCCCATGGAAACTTCTTTCCCACCCCCTGCGTTTTTGCAGCCGCCCCCCTCCACTCTCTTCTTTTCCTTTTTCCAGTTTTCCCCCTCCTTTCTTTCCTTTTCCTTTTTCTTTTTCCTCCTTTTTTTTCTCTCTTCTCCTTCTTCCTCTCTTTCCCGCACGAAACAACCCGCATCGCGCCCCCGCTCCAACCGCCCGGCGCCCTCGCCTCCCAGCGACTCCCACGCGCCTCCCCGGCCGCCCGCGCCGCCCCGGCCCGCGCCCGACGCCTGCCGCGCCCGCAGCGCCGCCGCCGCGCCGTCTCTTCCGCCCGCACCCCGGCCTTCCCCTGCGCGCGCCGCGCCCCGTACCCTCCCGTCACCGGCTCTCCCGTGCCCAGCCTCGGCCGCGCCGCCCGCCGCCGCCTCCGGCCCGGCCGCCGCGCCAGCCGCTGCGTGCCTCCACCCCCGCTCCCACGCCCGGCCGCCCCACGCCACCCCGCCGCCGTCCGCGCCTCTCCCCGCCGCTGCCAGCCGCGCCTTCTCCTCCGCGCCCCCTGCTCCGGCCTCCCCGCACGCAGCGCCGCCGCTGCCAGCCGCCGCGCGCCGCCGCCGCGTCCTCCGGCTGTGCCGCCGTCGCCCGCGCCGCGCCGCTCGCGCTCGCAGCCTCCCCGCCGCGCTCCTCGCGCCGCTGCTCCACTGCTCGCTCCACGCCGCCCGTGTGCGCGCCCACCGCCGTGCGCGTGCTCGCAGTCCGCTCCGTGGCTCCGCTCCGCGCCGGCCGCTTTTCTCCGTCCGGTGGTGTCCTCGCGTCCGCCGCCCGCATGGTGCTCGGTGGAATCCCGCACGACCCCGGCGTCACTTTTGTTGCCCGTTTTGTCCACCCTTCGAGGTGCTGCCCGTGCGCGTGCGTGTGCTCCCTCCGGTGTCGCGTCGCCGTCACTGTCCGTGTCCGTGTCGCGGTGCCCGCCCGTGCGCGCTTTCTTTCCGGTGTCCGATTGCCGTGCTCCTACGTGCCCCGACTACCCGACCACTTCCACGACACCGACAAACGACGATGCCCCGGTTCCGCGACGACTACTTCCATGACGACGACTACTTCCTCTACGGACCGAAGACGTCGGTTTCGAACCCTATCTCTCCCGATCCAACGTGCGAACCCAAACCCTAACCTTAAACCTATTTTATTAATTGTCATCTATCTTGTGCATTTCGCATCATTATTGCGTTTGTTGCATCTCTTGGGTTTGCGGGTGTAGCATTTCACCTAAATAATAATTATGGAATGTGTGGGGTAATAAATATATAATGCCCTATTCCATTTAATTTAATTAGATCACCCATGCCATGTGTCGCCATGTTAACCAACATTTAATATTGCTGTTAAATAAATAACTTGCACCTAAATATAAATTGTCAGGGTTGGTTTCCCGCTTAATTTGGATTACCTGCATTGTATTGCATCTTGCTTGCCATGCCATTCATCATTCTCGTATGATCATGCTGAATCTTTTGCTGTAGTTGTAAAATGCATCTTTTACGCTTTCCAGTGTTTGTTGATTCTTCGCGGATACAACGTTGAGATGTGTGAGCAACGACAAGATCTGCTTCCATGCGGGATTCCAGGCAAGCAAAGTTTGCTTGTTTACCTATACATTGTCTTCCATTTCTGCCGTTGATCTCTGCTACCCTAGTTATCGATTCTTGAACTGCGATCCCATCACATGTTTATCCTGCAGCCCATACAGCTTTATCCCCACAACCTAATACCGGTTGCATGTTTATCTGTTGGCCTTATGAGTCGTAGCGCATGCTTAGAGTTGTTTGTGCGAGTCGTCTGTTGGTCTTATATTTCATCTGCTTAGTATGATATATTATTCTACCTTAATAAAATGTTATCTTATATTGGGGTATTATAATTAAATGATAAGGCACCAGGCGGAAGGCCTTGCGAGGTGCTTTGTTCTGCTCAGTGTCGACCTAGGAACTGAGATTTTGTCCTCGGATCCAATTTTGAGCGCACTAACCACTTGTGGGAGGCCCTATGGAGCCCCCCTCGACTTTGAACGGATCTACAGCTTGTCCATGTGCCGCAACTAGTTCGGGTTTTCCATTTGCTCATATGCATGTGCATGATGATGATGATTGATGAGAGGTTACTTGATACGGGGGGTCATATAGGGGTGGTGCGCGCGAAGCGGACAGTTCCTACTGTGCTTTGAGCCGCATGGCGCGCAGACACAAACTAATGAGTCCGCAACTGAGATTCGGCCGGACTCCTGACGCGGGTAACAACTCATATGTGTGGCACTTGGACTTGCTGTAGTGAAGGAATAAGTCGTGTTCAGAAGTCCTGATGCTTGCTTGGGTTGATCATGCGAGTATGGGTACAGTAGTGCACCCTTGCAGGGTATAACCTTATCGATGAGCCGTGTCCACGGTTATGGACGACTTTGGTGATGATGCTGGCTAACAAGATCTAGACAACTTGCACCTATTTAATGTTAATTAAATTGACTAGTAATATAGAATTACTTTCACAATAAATTATAACTAAAACTGTTCAATGTGTGTGTTTCCCGAATTGCTTCCTCATATTTGGTTGAGGGGGTTAATTCGAGAATGGGTTATGTTTGGTGTTAGTTGTAGATGTTTATCTTATGCGCTCTCTTATCCCTCTCTGATTAGACGGAATTCGTAGCGTGTCTCTTTAGGTTGCTACTGCTGCTGCCGCTAAGTCCACCTCCCCTATATTTTGGGAGATGGTGTAGAAAGTAGGCAAGTCGGTTTTGCTTGCCAGGGAGTGCCCTGACCCTCTTTTGGGATGTGCTTTATGTGCAATTAACAGGTTTGAAGTTCGACGACGTTAGCTTGGGAATCCCTCCGGCTTGGCTGGGCAGGGATATGGCGCCATTGCTTATCTTCAGGACTCTTAGTCCAATTTGCATCTTATCCGTAGTCGGATACTTTTCTGCTTCCGCTGTCATTTGAATCTTTGTATTGTATCATTTGTCTCTTGACTCGTTCGAGTCGTTGTTGTATTTTATCTTCTGTTGTATTTGTGGATGTATCGGAACTGTTGTAATGTTATCACAATTCCACCCACATAATGCGCATGTTTCAGCGTGCACATTATGTCTGGTGGGCGACCTAAAATCCTTATTATGCGGATTTCGGCGGGATCGCTTAAATCTACATAGTACCGATTTTAGGGCGTCACAAAGTGATATCAGAGCCAGGGTTTCGATCTCCTTGTTGTTTCGATACGATTGGTTATCGAAGCAGCGGGTCCGCAAAAACCTGTAGGATAACCTCGCTAACGGTCGTTGTTTGTAGAGTGTCTAAACTATTTGACTAAAATTATTTTGAAAAGATCTCAATAGGTTTCTTTTTACTCCTTATCTCAATTCTATTTCTCCTCTTACCTTATTTTTTTTGGAGTCTCTTCCCTTATCCAAACTTTCAAAGTTTTAGGATCCTACGTGTGGGTGGACGATTTCTTGCCTTTTACCCTATTAGGTTCGATTTTTCGGAGTCGTCTTTGTCGTGAGCAACAATCCCTTGTTAGTGGTGTCGAGAATTTCAAGGTGGAGCAACAATCCCTTGTTAGTGGTGTCGAGAAGTTCATCCCGGAGCGTGAAGACTCGATAGTTACCCCTCTCTTCTTGTGGTCTCGGCGTGAATCGCGGGACGCGATCCCTTGTTAGTGGTGTCGATTGTAACGCCCCGGGATTTATCCCCTTTTAGATTTGTGAGTTTTCTTTTTGCATCGACATGACATCGCATCGCATTAATTTAATATGTTGCATTTAAATTAAATTTCCATAATTAAATTTAAATGCATTTCAAATTAATTAAAAATGTGTTATTTTCAAATCTTTTTAAAATGTTAAAAACTAGTTTATTAAATTGTCCATTTAAAACTAAAAATATTTTGTATAAGATTCCTGTTCAAATTCATTTTCGTTTTTGTTTTAAAAATATATAACGAAAAAGAATAACGGTGACAAATAAGGCCCAAAGCCCACCTAAGAAAACCCTAGGGTTTCCCCCTGGAAACTTCTTTCCCACCCCCTGCGTTTTTGCAGCCGCCCCCCTCCACTCTCTTCTTTTCCTTTTTCCAGTTTTCCCCCTCCTTTCTTTCCTTTTCCTTTTTCTTTTTCCTCCTTTCTTTTTTTTTCTCTCTTCTCCTTCTTCCTCTCTTTCCCGCACGAAACAACCCGCATCGCGCCCCCGCTCCAACCGCCCGGCGCCCTCGCCTCCCAGCGACTCCCGCGCGCCTCCCCGGCCGCCCGCGCCCGCCGCGCCGTCTCTTCCGCCCGCACCCCGGCCTTCCCCTGCGCGCGCCGCGCCCCGTACCCTCCCGTCGCCGGCTCTCCCGTGCCCAGCCTCGGCTGCGCCGCCCGCCGCCGCCTCCGGCCCGGCCGCCGCGCCAGCCGCTGCGTGCCTCCACCCCCGCTCCCACGCCCGGCCGCCCCACGCCACCCCGCTGCCGTCCGCGCCTCTCCCCGCCGCTGCCGGCCGCGCCTTCTCCTCCGCGCCCCCTGCTCCGGCCTCCCCGCATGCAGCGCCGCCGCTGCCAGCCGCCGCGCGCCGCCGCCGCGTCCTCCGGCTGTGCCGCCGTCGCCCGCGCCGCGCCGCTCGCGCTCGCCGCCTCCCCGCCGTGCTCCTCGCGCCGCTGCTCCACTGCTCGCTCCACGCCGCCCGTGTGCGCGCCCACCGCCGTGCGCGTGCTCGCAGTCCGCTCCGTGGCTCCGCTCCGCGCCGGCCGCTTTTCTCCGTCCGGTGGTGTCCTCGCGTCCGCCGCCCGCATGGTGCTCGGTGGAATCCCGCACGACCCCGGCGTCACTTTTGTTGCCCGTTTTGTCCACCCTTCGAGGTGCTGCCCGTGCGCGTGCGTGTGCTCCCTCCGGTGTCGCGTCGCCGTCACTGTTCGTGTCCGTGTCGCGGTGCCCGCCCGTGCGCGCTTTCTTTCCGGTGTCCGATTGCCGTGCTCCTACGTGCCCCGACTACCCGACCACTTCCACGACACCGACAAACGACGATGCCCCGGTTCCGCGACGACTACTTCCACGACGACGACTACTTCCTCTACGGACCGAAGACGTCGGTTTCGAACCCTATCTCTCCCGATCCAACGTGCGAACCCAAACCCTAACCTTAAACCTATTTTATTAATTGTCATCTATCTTGTGCATTTCGCATCATTATTGCGTTTGTTGCATCTCTTGGGTTTGCGGGTGTAGCATTTCACCTAAATAATAATTATGGAATGTGTGGGGTAATAAATATATAATGCCCTATTCCATTTAATTTAATTAGATCACCCATGCCATGTGTCGCCATGTTAACCAACATTTAATATTGCTGTTAAATAAATAACTTGCACCTAAATATAAATTGTCGGGGTTGGTTTCCCGCTTAATTTGGATTACCTGCATTGTATTGCATCTTGCCATGCTATTCATCATTCTCGTATGATCATGCTGAATCTTTTGCTGTAGTTGTAAAATGCATCTTTTACGCTTTCCAGTGTTTGTTGATTCTTCGCGGATACAACGTTGAGATGTGTGAGCAACGACAAGATCTGCTTCCATGCGGGATTCCAGGCAAGCAAAGTTTGCTTGTTTACCTATACATTGTCTTCCATTCCTGCCGTTGATCTCTGCTACCCTAGTTATCAATTCTTGAACTGCGATCCCATCACATGTTTATCCTGCAGCCCATACAGCTTTATCCCCACAACCTAATACCCGTTGCATGTTTATCTGTTGGCCTTGTGAGTCGTAGCGCATGCTTAGAGTTGTTTGTGCGAGTCGTCTGTTGGTCTTATGTTTCATCTGCTTAGTATGATATATTATTCTACCTTAATAAAATGTTGTCTTATATTGGGGTATTGTAATTAAATGATAAGGCACCAGGCGGAAGGCCTTGCGAGGTGCTTTGTTCTGCTCAGTGTCGACCTAGGAACTGAGATTTTGTCCTCGGATCCAATTTTGAGCGAACTAACCACTTGTGGGAGGCCCTATGGAGCCCCCCTCGACTTTGAACGGATCTACAGCTTGTCCATGTGCCGCAACTAGTTCGGGTTTTCCATTTGCTCATATCCATGTGCATGATGATGATGATTGATGAGAGGTTACCTCATACGGGGGTCATATAGGGGTGGTGCGCGCGAAGCGGACAGTTCCTACTGTGGTTTGAGCCGCATGGCGCGCAGACACAAACTAATGAGTCCGCAATTGAGATTCGGCCGGACTCCTGACGCGGGTAACAACTCATATGGGTGGCACTTGGACTTGCTGTAGTAAAGGAATAAGTCGTGTTGAGAAGCCCTGATGCTTGCTTGGGTTGATCATGCGAGTATTGGTACAGTAGTGCACCCCTGCAGGGTATAATCTTATCGATGAGCCGTGTCCACGGTTATGGACGACTTTGGTGATGATGCTGGCTAACAAGATCTAGACAACTTGCACCTATTTAATGTTAATTACATTGACTAGTAATATAGAATTACTTTCACAATAAATTATAACTAAAACTGTTCAATGTGTGAGTTTCCCGAATTGCTTCCTCATATTGGTTGAGGGGGTTAATTCGAGAATGGGTTATGTTTGGTGTTAGTTGTAGATGTTTATCTTATGCGCTCTCTTATCCCTCTCTGATTAGACGGAAGTCGTAGCGTGTCTCTTTAGGTTGCTCTTGCTGCTGCCGCTAAGTCCACCTCCCCTATATTTTGGGAGATGGTGTAGAAAGTAGGCAAGTCGGTTTTGCTTGCCAGAGAGTGCCCTGACCCTCTTTTGAGATGTGCTTTATGTGCAGTTAACAGGTTTGAAGTTCGACGACGTTAGCTTGGGAATCCCTCCGGCTTGGCTGGGCAGGGATATGGCGCCATTGCTTATCTTCAGGACTCTTAGTCCAATTTGCATCTTATCCGTAGTCGGATACTTTTCTGCTTCCGCTGTCATTTGAATCTTTGTATTGTATCATTTGTCTCTTGACTCGTTCGAGTCGTTGTTGTATTTTATCTTCTGTTGTATTTGTGGATGTATCGGAACTGTTGTAATGTTATCACAATTCCACCCACATAATGCGCATGTTTCGGCGTGCACATTATGTCTGGTGGGCGACCTAAAATCGTTATTATGCGGATTTCGGCGGGATCACTTAAATCTACATAGTACCGATTTTAGGGCGTCACATTCGATCAAATAAGAAAGTTTTCAGAAGATAACACATCTGGTTGCGGTTAGTTAAATCCAACTTTAGAAGGTTTGATAATTTGTTGTGCTATCTGATGGTACTTTCCCATTCATCAAATATAAATCTGTACAATTGTTTGCTTATGTTATTTTTTATTATTTTGCATCTTCTCATGATCAGCATGGTTGCCAGAACATGAAGATCTCAAAAGGGGCTAGTGCACCAAAGCACGCTAATGTATGTCACACAATTTATGAAATGTTTTACTCTCCTTTTTAATCAGCTTGTGATTTCTTATGTTATTGCATACTCATTCCGGTTGGACTATATCATCTATAGAAACAACAATGCAGTGCAACAAATTGCTTGGATGCCAACTCGATAGATGTATGGGCATTAAGTTTCTTTATTCATGATTCTTCACATGCTTCAAACTGCATTGAAATTTGTTTTCTCATGTGTTTTTTTATGTAAAAGGTTGGGGCAATAATATTTTGGAAGAGTTTGGAAAATCCAAACAAGAATGTTGCTCTTGCTACACTCCAAAGTACCGACCCAGAATATACAGTTGAAGGTGTTAAACTTGGAAAACAATTCTGGGCTGTGCGGGTTGATGCTACACTAGCAAAATCTGATGAGTTGATACGACCGCTCAAAAAGGTCAAGATTATTGGTCATGCGGGAGGACTAACAATTGCACGGCCTTCAACCTTTGTATGTTAACCCTCTCTTAAATTCACCCCTCTTAGATTTTAGTACTTTATTAACCTAATGGTTCTAATGGTATGCTATTGATCTCGTTTTTGTTCTTATAGATTTCCAAGATAAATGGATAATGTATGGTTGCGATTCTGATGGAAAGATAGAGATTGATGCTACTACTACATAGTTTTACATAATTTTTTATTATGTCATTGTCATAGTTATTGTTTGGAGCAGAACATGTGTAATTGTCGTAGTTAAAGTTTGGAAGGGAACATATATATTTGTAATAGTGCAAGTATCAGATATTTGAATTCTTTGAATCTTGTTCTTTGTAATGAAACATAGTCGATATAATATGACATATTTCTGTTTACTATATTTTGTTCCCGTGTATTTGCATTGACCTAGTGATCGTTAATGGGTGTGTATAAATATAACTACCATGCAATGTAGCAACATTTCTAAGTGTTGCAACTTTCGGGTATGTCAATTTGTGGATTCATTCCTACAGAGTAGCAGCAACGCAAACAAAGTGTTGTTAGGATCCCCTTATATATGTTGATATCTTACAACGCTTCTTCATGTTGATTACCAACGCATCATTTTGTGTTGGCGTAGACCCTTGCAACGCCAGCTACGGCAACGCATAAAAATCCGTTGGTGTAGACCATCGCAACGTTTATATGGACTTATGGCTACACATTGATGCGTTGCTGAAGGGGGGGTCCTGTTGTAGTGTATATATCTGCCCGTTCATAGAGTCTGAATGATGTTCTTTGCATAAAGTCATCTTTATTTTCAAATCGAGGAAGGAGAGAATCTCGCATCAGTAGACTTTGAAAATGGGGTAAGGGAACAACACCTCTGACTTCATCCTTCGTCTTTGTAGCCACTAGAATGCCATCGTTTGCACCACCCACAGGAATTACCCCCTCACTCAACCCGAGGAAGCAATCCTAACCACCCCTTTAGTTGTCAAGTTTTAGGATCATGTTAATGTTGTCTATGATCACCGAAATAAGGTACCAAGTCGTCCATAACCATGGACACGGCTTTCTGAAAAGATTTACCCTGCAGGGGGTGTAACTACCCACACGCGCCAACCAACCGATACGACAGACATCGGGGAGTGCCGACAGGAGGGTTGGCCACGACCTTTTCCAAGCTTCGTCTATTTCCATGAGCCACATCAGTAGGTCTGACCACCAACGCGCAGCGGTCCCTAGTGCGGGTTGCCAAGTCCAAGATCTGAGACAGCAACCCACTTGAACCAGACCCTAACTTTTCTCAAACCATTTTATCGCACCTGCAAATGGAACACTCGAACTAGTGGCTTCACGTAGTAGGCTAGGCAAGTTGGAGTCGAGGGGGAAATGAATACCCCGTGTGGATGCACGAATAGCCTTGGTTCTGAACCCAGGAACTCAGTTCCTAATGTCGACGAGAACGAGACAACCCACCACAATCCCAATGTGTCCTCTCGTCCAAGTCTTTAGAGATAATAATAAATAAATCATGCATACCCATTCCACCTCAACCTTCTCGACTGGGTAGAGAAATAAACAACTAAACAAGTCTAAGCGACAATGCAACGCAAGTGACACCCTATACCTCGACCAAAACATCTTTGAACCGTATGCATAACACAAGAATCAAATACTTTGGAAATCTTATTTTTGCGGATAAGAGGTTATGCTTGCCTTGCTCTTCAGTAGTTGGGTATTGATCTTCGTAGGCGTTGCAAACACTCTCGGGCTCAAATCCTACCGCGAAGAACCAAATACCGGAAAGGAATGACACAATCAATACAATATTGATGCAATGCACAATCACATAAATGACATGGCATTTAGGATACCCTAGATGCAAGCTTCAAATTAAATGGGTGTATAAAATATACCCATAATTATAATTAGGGTTTATTAATATGAGACTAATAACATTATTTTCATTTTATGGAATATGTATAATTATATTATAATTGAATAGATTTTATATTTCTTAATATTTAGATATAAAAATCATATTAGTGTGATTTAAAATTAATTAGTTATGAATTTTCAAAGTTTAAATAATTTAATTCAAATTTCAAAATTAATTAAATAAATTGGCCCCACGTGTCATAGTTTTAATCATTTCAGAAAATAGTAATGAAAAGGATTAAAAACCTGACAACATGGTCCCACATGTCATTTAATTAAACAATTACAGAAAAGGAATAATTGATTTTCAGAAATTAAAAAGAAATGATGACGTCAGCTGACATCGTCAATGGCAATCGCTCCACTGCCAAGCACGATCTACTCGCTACCGAAGGAATTGGGACGATTCCTCTGCAGGAATCGGTGGAGGAGGCGAGGGCGGACCAACTGGTGGCGGCGGCGCTGGAAAATGGTCACCGGAGATACTCCGGTGACGTGCCCGCGCGGCGGCCGGTGAAGGAGCACGGCGGCCCGACGAACCACGGCGAGAGGGAGAAGAAGGAGGGCACGAGGAGGACCGCGGGGACGACATGAGGCTCGTGGAGGTGTCGAGGAGGCGAGGCGAGGTCGGGGACGACCAAAGTTTGAGGTCGACGGCGGCGGACCGAGCGGAGGGATTCGACGATTTCTCCGGGCTCCGGTCTTCCCTGCACGAACGGCTCGAGGAGGAGGTGGAGATGATCAACGCGCAGCTTCCGAGCTGCTCGCCGGAGCAATAGGTGGCCGGAGACAGCGGCAATCGCCGGCGACCTGTAGCTAGGGTTTCGCCAAGTTGGGGAAGAAATGGAGGAGGAGAAGGGAAACTAGGGTTTCTCCCTGGCGGCGGCGGCGTCTACTTGTAGGCCGTCGAGGTCGGCGGCGCGAATCGTGGCACAGAGGAGGCAGGGGACGGCCAGGAGCACGACAGCGCACGGCGGCGCCGTCAGAAGGAAGAAGACGACACCTTTTCTGAAAACCCCCCTGGAAATTTAATTATTTGCCAGTTTTCTTCACAAACAGGCCCCTGGTTACTTATTTAAATAGTTTGGGGCCTTTCTGTAAAGAGAAATATTTATAGAAAAATACTAGGAGATTCAAAATTTCACAAGGAAGCCAATGGTAGTCTTGGATTTTTAAAATTTGGAATATTTTGAGTTTACCGAAAATAACAAGAGTTTAACCCTTTCTTATAGAAGCAAACATGTAAATTTTAAATGCAAAATCCTGTCCAAATTAAATTAGATGCATGCAATGCTGAAAACACACATTTTATTTCTATTTAACAAACTTGGGATGTTACAGATATACCCTGCTTACAAGAATCTTGCCCCGAGATTCCTAGGTTTTAGAAAAGAAGTCGGGATACTCAGATCGGAGACGATCTTCGCGTTCCCAGGCTGCTTCCTCCTCAGAGTGATGAGACCACTGGACTTGAGGAACTTGATGCTCTAACATCGAGTTTTACGCTCGGCTTCATCAAGGATACGGATAGGATATTCACGATAGGTTAGATCCTTTTGAAGGTCAAGAGTTTCATGATCAACACCACGAATGGGATTTTTTAAGCAACGCTTCAATTGGGAAACATGGAAGACGTCATGGACGTCTGGAAATTTTTAGGGTAGTTCCAACTAGTAGGCAAGCTCTCCGCGCTTGCCAAGAATGCGAAAGGGACCAACGTAGCGAGGAGCTAGTTTGCCTTTATACCGAAACGACGGACACCCCGAAGAGGAGTGACCCTGAGATAGGCATACTCGCCAACTTCATAGCGAACATCTTGATGATGGCTGTCATAGTAGCTCTTCTGACGAGACTGAGCTGTTTTGAGACGCTCACGATGATACTGACTTTATCTTCTGCTTCTTTGAGGATATCTGGCCCAAAGAGTGAGCTTTCACCGGTTTCGGACCAATTCAAAGGAGTACGGCATCTCCTGCCATACAGAGCTTCAAAAGGTGCCATACCAATGCTTGATTGGAAGCTGTTGTTGTAACTGAATTCAGCGAATGGAAGACACTTCTCCCAATTCTTTCCGAAGGATAGGACACAGGCTCTTAACATGTCCTCAAGAATCTGATTGACTCGTTCTGTCTGACCACCAGTTTGAGGATGATAAGCGGTGCTAAAGGAAAGATGTGTTCCCATAGCTTGTTGGAAACTAGACCAGAATTTGGAGGTAAACAAACTTCCACGATCAGAGACGATCTTCTTCGGAATACCATGAAGAACAACTATCCGGGATATATACAAATCTGCTAGTTGAAAAGCGGTGATATCTTCTCGAACAGAAAGGAAGTGAGCAACCTTAGACAAACGGTCCACGACTACCCAGATAGCATTATTTCCCTTTTGAGTCTTTGGAAGACCAGTGATGAAATTCATACCAACTTCATCCCATTTCCAGACAGGAATGGAAAGAGGTTGCAGTGTACCAGCTAGCCTTTGATGTTCAGTTTAACGCGACGACAAACGTCACATACTGCCACAAACTTAGCTATTTCTCGCTTCATCCGGGACCACCAGAATCTTTGACGAAGATCCCTATACATCTTAGTGCCACCAGGATGGATAGAAAGAGGTGACTCATGAGCTTCCTGAAGGATTAGTGCTTTCAACTTCTGATGGTTCGGCACAACAAGACGAACACCAAAGTAGACAGTACCTTTATCATCAAGGGAGAAACATTTATCCATTCCGCTAGCAACGTTCTGCTTGATCTGGATAACTTCAGAGTCTAGCTTCTGAGCAGTCCGGATTTTGTCCTCGAGAGAGGGTTTCACCTCTAGATTTGTGAGAAATCCACTGGGAACAACTTCAAGGTTGAGTCGTGCAAATTCTACATAGAGGGAGGGTTGAGATTTCTTAAGCATCAGATTGTTGCAGTAAGACTTCCGACTTAGCGCGTCAGCAACAACATTCGCTTTGTCGGGTTGGTAATTGAGACCCAAATCATAGTCTTTGATGAGTTCCAACCATCTTCTCTGTCTGAGATTCAGATCCGGTTGGGTGAAAATATACTATAGACTTTGATGATCCGAATAGATCTCATGTGGTTTCAATTGTCGAGTGGTGTAAGCCACGACATGACCATCTTGCATTAGCACACATCCGAGCCCTTGAAGTGAAGCATCACAGAAAACAACAAAGTCCTTGCTCGTATCAGGAAGAACAAGAACTGGAGCAGTGGTCAACTTGGTTTTCAATACCTGGAAGCTTTCTTCTGCCTTTTCTGACAATTCAAACTTCTTTCCTTTCTTGAGAAGATTTGTCAAGGGCTTTGCAATCTTGGAGAAGTTCTCAATGAAGCGACGGAAGTAACCAGCAAGTCCGAGAAAACTCCGAATCTCTTTAGCTGATTATGGTGTCTCCCAATCCAGAACAGCTTGAACTTTTTCCGAAATGACGGTAACACCATCGGCAGACACAACATGGCCAAGAAAGATAAGCTCTTTCAACCAGAATTCACACTTGGAGAACTTGGCGTAGAGACGATGCTCACGAAGCTTAGTCAACACCAAACGTAGATGCCCTGTGTGTTCTTCTTCGGTTTTGGAATAGATTAGGATATCATCGATGTAGATCACGACGAACTTGTCAAGGTACTCCATGAATACTGAGTTCATAAGCCGCATAAAAGTGGCTGGAGCATTGGTCAGACCAAAGGACATCACGGTATACTCATAGAGCCCATAACGAGTTTGAAATGTCGTCTTTGGAATGTCTTCCTCCCGGATTTTGATTTGATGATAACCAGACCTCATATCCATATTGGAGAAGACAATAGCACCAGCTAGTTGGTCAAATAGATTGTTGATCCGAGGAAGAGGGTACTTGTTCTTGATCGTCACAGCATTCAACGGTTGATAGTCAACCACCAGTCGAGGAATATTGGTGTCCGGCTTCTTAACAAAGAGTGCAGGGCATCCCCACGAAGAGGTACTAGGTTGAATGAATTCCTTTCCTTCCATCTCTTCTAGTTGTCTCTTTAACTCCACCAACTCTTCCTTAGGCATGCGGTAAGGTCTTTTGGAGACTAGAGCAGTTCCAGGAACCAACTCAATAACAAACTCGACAATTCGATCAGGTGGCATACCAGGCAACTACTCAGGAAAAACATCTGGAAAATCACAAACCACATGAACATCTTGAATTTCAAGGGTAGGCGAGGCATCCATGGCACACAACTCTGAGCTTGAAAAAGATGTTGTCGAGGAAGGTACTGAGGAAGGAGACCAGTACCAAACAGTTTCACCGGAAGGATGGGTCATATCCACAGATCTGGCTGCACAATCAATAACGGCCTTGTACCGTACCAGCCAATCCATTCCCAAGATGACGTCAAGGTCGGTAGACTTGAGGGCAATGAGGGAAATGGGATAAGATAAAGAGCCTATAACAATGTTGGGCTCAGGGGCAGTCCAAATTGCCTGCCAACAAGATCTCGGGGTGTTAATCTCCATAGAGATAGACATTTCCTCTAAAAGGATACCATGCTTTTGAGCAAACCCTTGCGATATGAATGAATGCGATGCTCCGGAATAAAACAAAACTGTAGCTGGAATTATGTTGAGGTGAAGCGTACCAAGAATGACACTTGGATCTTCTTCCACAGCCTCAGTAGTTACATGGGTCAGACGACCACGTCCAGCACCAGACGGTTTAGCACCTTTCTTGGGCGGAGGAGCTCCACCCTTAGCAGCATTCTGTGGACACCCATAGGAGAAATGGCCGGGCTGACCACAAGTATAACAAGTGACCCCGGCTGGAACAACACCTAGAGGACGATAACCTTTCCCACCACCATATGTCGAAGTAGAATGGGGTGCAGTTGGGCGAGAAGCATAACCATCAGGCTTAGGAGCATATGGGGCTCTTGGAACAACGCTATATGGAATGAACACACGACGCTTCTTTAAGCCAGAGCCAGATGCACGAGGATCCCCGGAGACAGACTTCATAGCGGAATCCATTTCCTTCCTTCCATTCTCAAGAGTGATAGCCTGATTCTCAAGGTTTGAACCTTAAACGGTAACAGCTCATACCGAAGTGCTGGGTTCAGGCCCTTGCGGAACAGCTCTTGTTTATCTGCATCATCAGTAACATCTCGAGGGGCATATCGAGCGTGACGAGTGAACTCACGCCCGTACGCCTCGATATTCAGCCTTCCCTAAGACAGTTCCAGGAACTCCTTTCTTTTGATGTCCATTACTGCCTTAGGGATATAGGCAGCACGAAAGGCAGTACGGAATTCTTCCCAAGTGACCTCATGTCCTGGCGCCTGCAACGCCAAGAAACCTTCCCACCAAGCGCCAGCCGCACCCTCTAGCTTGTAGGTGGCGAAGTTCACACGGTCATTGGCTTGAACATGGAGAGCAGTAAACTTACGCTCAATTGTACGGAGCCAGTCATCAGCTTCAAGGGGCTCCTTGTATTCACCAAAGGTAGGAGGCTGAGCTTTAAGGAAATCTCCAAGTGTAGCACAGACATTGGGACGACGTTCTGTGTTCTGAGCCACACGCTCAAGGAGATGTTCAGTCCTCACGTGATTGTTCTCGATGTTCTGAAGAACCTGCGCCATTGTGGGAGGTGGCGGCAGTTCATCATCACCATGGTGATGAACACCACGGCCCTGGCCACGAGTACCACTTGACATCCTGATAGAATAGAACAAAGACCACAAAGGTTAGATCCACCGGTAAACATGGTAGATGAAAAGACGTGGGAAAATAACAAGATATTAGTGGTAAGAGATGGACAAGCAGTTAGAATTCAATCTTGGAAGAAGAAAGATACATGCTTCAGCGGAATTGAAGCATATAGAACACTATGAGAATCGCAACCAAAAATAGGTACGAAAGAACACTACCCAATCTTCGAGATCCTGAGATTTTAAAGTATTAGATAAGATAGTAAACCTTTAGAAATCAAATCAAGAAAAGAGGCTCCAGGAAGAGATTCATTGATAAGGAGAAAAAGCATCCTATCAAGATTTTTGTAGATAATTTTAGCTTTCAAATATTTTTCACAAACACTAACTCAACATCGACCAACAAAAAGGGTTTCCTACAGGTAGTCCTGCTCTAATACCAAAACTTGTACCACCCCCGAGAGCCAGGCTAGACAAATCCCAGATATCCATCTGATATAAGCCTAACCTCGATCTCGAGAGCCAACAGATGAACATTCGGTTACACAACAGTGACTCTACGACTCAAAGCATTATTACACAAACTCTTAGCAGAGTGAAGATAGAAAATATTACAAGCAGAGGTCACTGACCCAACAGTACACCAAACAACGAAAGAAAATTATGTTATGCTACATAACAAGAACCAAAAGGCCTAAGAGGCCATAACATAAGCGACGTCCCGCCCAACGATTCTAGGCTGCCGCCTGGGAACCCCGATTTACTCGTCGATGTCCATGTAAAAACCAGCAGTGGAGTAGGAACCTTCACCTGTCCAAAAAGTGCGCAAGGCTGAGTACAAGAGGTACTCAACAAGACTTACTTAACTTATTATATATCTGCCCGTTCATAGAGTATGAATGATGTTCTTTGCATAAAGCCATCTTTATTTTCAAATCGAGGAAGGAGAGAATCTCGCATCAGTAGACTTTGAAAATGGGATAAGGGAACAAAACCTCTGACTTCATCCTTCGTCTTTGTAGCCACCAGAATGCCATCGTTTGCACCACCCACAGGAATTACCCTTGGCTCAACCCGAGGAAGCAATCCTAACCACCCCTTTAGTTGTCAAGTTTTAGGATCATGTTAATGTTGTCTATGATCACCGAAATAAGGTACCAAGTCATTCATAACCGTGGACACGGCTTTCCAAAAAGATTCACCCTGCAGGGGGTGTAACTACCCACACGCGCCAACCAACCGATACGCCAGACATTAGCACTCTACCTGGGAGTGCCGGCAGGAGGGTTGGCCACAACGTTTCCCAAGCTTCGCCTATTTTCATGAGCCACATCAGTAGGTCTGACCACCAACGCGCAGCGGTCCCTAGTGCGGGTTGCCAAGTCCAAGATCTGAGACCGCACCCCACTTGAACCTGGCCCTAACTTTTCTCAAACCATTTTACCGCACCTGCAAATGGAACACTCGAACTAGTGGCTTCACGTAGTAGGCTAGGCAAGTTGGAGTCGAGGGGGAAATGAATACCCGTGTGGATGCACGAATAGCCTTGGTTCCGAACCCAGGAACTCAGTTCCTAATGTCGACGAGAACGAGACAACCCACCACAATCCCAATGTGGCCTCTCGTCCATGTCTTTAGAGATAATAGTCAATAAATCATGCATACCCGTTCCACCTCAACCTTCTCGACTGGGTAGAGAAAGAAACAACTAAGCAAGTCTAAGCGGCAATGCAACCCAAGTGACACCCTATATCTCGACCAAAACATCTTTGAACCGTATGCATAACACAAGAATCAAATACTTTGGAAATCTTATATGTGCGGAGAAGAGGTTGTGCTTGCCTTGCTCTTCAGTAGTTGGGTATTGATCTTCGTAGGCGTTGCAAACACTCTCGGGCTCGAATCCTACCGCGAAGAACCAAATACCGGAAAGGAATGACACAATCAATACAATATTGATGCAATGCACAATCACATGAATGACATGGCATTTAGGATACCCTAGATGCAAGCTTCAAATTAAATGGGTGTATAAAATATACCCATAATTATAATTAGGGTTTATTAATGTGAGACTAATAACATTATTTCCATTGCATGGAATATGTATAATTAAATTATAATTGAATAGATTTTAATTTTCTGAATATTTTTATATAAAAATCATATTATTGTGATCTAAAATGAATTAGTTATGAATTTTCAAAGTTTAAATAATTTAATTCAAATTTCAAAATTATTTAAGTAAATTGGCCCCACATGCCATAGTTTTAATCATTTCAGAAAATAGTAATGAAAAAGATTAAAAACCTGAAAACATGGTCCCACATGTCATTTAATTAAACAATTAAAAAAAGGAATAATTGATTTTCAGAAATTAAAAAGAAATGATGACGTCAGCTGACGTCATTAATGGCAAACCTCCACTGTCGAGCACGATCTACTCGCTCCCGAAGGAATTGGGACGATTCCTCAGCAGGAATTGGTGGAGGAGGCGAGGGCGAGTGCTCTTGGAAACTCTGTCTCACATTCCAAGGTCATGGTCATCACTTGTCCCTTCTTGAGTGATTCAATGAGGGCGGTCATCTAAAAACAAGGGAAGATAATTAGAAAGGAAATAGTTAAGATAGTTACAGGAATGATGTTTGAAAAGTTCTTATTTTCAGCAGACTGAATGAAATAGATTTTCAATCCTATGGCCAAACCTAATTCTATCCAAACCTAGGGTTTCGAACCTACAGGCAACACAGTGCTCATATACCATCTATAGCGTACCTGCACTTAAAATATGGCAAGGTACCAGTGTATAGTGCTAATCCCTGGATCGATTCGTTTGCACACACAGTTTATGATGTAATATCACAACAAAGTATCAATTTTATTACATCGATGATCCAGACTTGGAAAATATTCTTTTACAACTTGCATAGCATAAAGCTAGCACAGAAAGAGTAAACAGTGGAAATACATAGCAGTGAGTCTCCATCATCTTCATGTTGCCACAGGCGAAAACATGTTGGTTGTAGACTCGAAACCTTTAAGCGAAACCTCACTCGTCATCTGATCAATCTGCAATAAGAAAAATATTGCAACAACGTGGGCCAGATTCCATAAAAACTGGAGTCTGGCAAGTGACACTATGGTGGAAACTTAGTGCAATAACTCTAATAACCTATATGCATATTTTGCTCGTGGATTCAAGTCTATTTTGCATAAAGCCAATTTTTCCTAACTCTTTGGAAAACACATTTCTTCTGTCGAGACATTCGTGGTATGACCACCACTGTCTCTTTGTACCCTTTTTCACCCATGAAGTTTTATATTTTTGAAGTTGGAATGGTGGAATCCTACGTTGACGTCCATGATCAGCTGCTCAAATTGTCCGTACCGGGACACGACTAAGTACTTAGTTTTACACTCTGTACAGGTTGTGCACGTTCACCATTGTACCCATTCAACCCAAACTATCCTTTACACTCTTATAGTGATAAGGAAAAGGAGAAGAATGAGACGAGATCTTTCAGAAGCATTTTCCCTCCCACTCTGGCTTGACCCGTTCCACCTAACACCCTCTACATCTGCTTGTCAAGCCGGGGCGAATCCACTCAAGTTAGTTGATCAAGCCAGAGCCCATATGGCAATGGCTGCACTGGAAGCAATCGTCACTCGGAGTTCTTCAGATTCTTCTGTTCCCTGGGTGGCCATCCACAAGTTTACGTACTCCAGGAACCATAGACATGGGCACGTACTCAACTCGACTCCATACAACCAATCCACCCAGGAGGTTCATTAACTTAGTGGATGTGTACTCTCAGGTGAAAATTACCCTGCTCACGGCCCTAAGTAGAATAGAAATTCATCCTAGGCGACGACAACCATGAGCACAGCGCTGAGTAGTCACTTAACATTTTGTAAAACTTTTCATCAATTGCATAGCATCAATAATCCTACTAAGTATTGCATACGAACCTAGACACAGGAGTAAGGAATTTCTACACAGGTCTAGCATAGCAATACTATCCTACACATGTGTGACGCCCTAAAATCGGTACTATGTAGATTTAAGCGTTCCCGCCGAAATCCGCATAATAATGATGTTAGGTCGCCCACCAGACATAATGTGCACGCCGAAACATGCGCATTATGTGGGTGGAATTGTGATAACATTACAATAGTTCCGATACATCCACAAATACAACAGAAGATAAAATTACAACAACGACTCGAACGAGTCAAGATACAAATGATACAATACAAAGATTCAAATGACAGCGGAAGCAAAATAGTATCCTACTACGGATAAGAAGCAAATTGGACTAAGAGCCCTGAAGATAAGCGATGGCGCCATATATCCAAGCCGGAGGGATTCCCAAGCTAACGTCGTCAGACTTCAAACCTGTTGATTGCACATAAAGCACAACCCAAAAGAGGGTCAGGGCACTCCCTGGCAAGCAAAACCGACTTGCCTACTTTCTACACCATCTCCCAAAATATAGGGGAGGTGGACTTAGCGGCAGCAGCACTAGCAACCTAAAGAGACACGCTACAACTTCCGTCTAATTAGAGAGGGATAAGAGAGCGCATAAGATAAACATCTACCACTAACACCAAACATAACCCATTCTCGAATTAACCCCCTCAACCAAATATGAGGAGACAATTCGGGAAAACTCACGCATTGAACAGTTTTATTTATAATTTATGGTGAAAGTAATTCTATATTACTAATCAAATTAATTAACATTAATTAGGTGTAAGTTGTCTAGATCTTGTTAGCCAGCATCATCACCAAAGTCGTCCATAACCGTGGACACGGCTCATCGATAAGATTATACCCTGCAGGGGTGCACTACTGTACCCATACTCGCATGATCAACCCAAGCAAGCATCAGGGCTTCTCAACACGACTTATTCCTTCACTACAGCAAGTCCAAATGCCACCCATATGAGTTGTTACCCGCGTCAGGAGTCCGGCCGAATCTCAATTGCGGACTCATTAGTTTGCGACTACGCCACCATGCGGCTCAAACCACAGTATGAACTGTCCGCTTCGTGTCGTACCGCACCTATATGACCCCCCGTATCACATAACCTCTCATCATCATCATCATCATCATGCACATGCATATGAGCAAATGGAAAACCCGAACTACTTGCGGCACATGGACAAGCTGAAGATCCGTTCAAAGTCGAGGGGGGCTCCATTGGGCCTCCCACAAGTGGTTAGTGCGCTCAAAATTGGATCCGAGGACAAAATCTCAGTTCCTAGGTCGACACTGAGCAGAACAAAGCACCTCGCAAGGCCTTCCGCCTGGTGCCTTATCTTTTAATTATAATACCCCAATATAAGACAACATTTTGTTAAGATAAAATAATCCTATCATACTAAGCAGATGGAACATAAGACCAACAGACGACTCGCACAATCAACTCTAAGCATGCGCTACGACTCGCAAGGCCAACAGATAAACAAACAACAGGTGATGGGATGTGGGGATAAAGCTGTATGGGCTGCAGGATAAACATGTGATGGGATCGCAATTCAACAATCGAATGCTAGGGTAGCAGAGATCAACGGCAGGAATGAAAGACAATGTATAGGTAAACAAGCAAACTTTGCTTGCGTGGAATCCCGCATGGAAACAGATCTTGTCGTTGCTCACACATCTCAACGTCGTATCCGCAAAGAAGCAACAAACACTGGAAAGCGTAAAAGATGCATTTTACAACTACGGCAAAGATCCAGCATGATCATGGGAGAATGATGCATGACGTGGCAAGATGCATTGCGAGATGCACTTAATCCAAATTAAGCGGAACCGGGATTCCGACAATTAATGTTAAAGTTATTTATCTGCCCAACAAATTAAATGTTCATTAACATGGCAAGACATGGCAAAGGTGTTCTAGTCAAATTAAATGGAATTGGGCAATACATATATGGATTTGCCCCACACATTCCATATTTATTAATTAGGTGATTTACTACACCCGCAAACCCAAGAAATGCAACACATGCAAGTATGATGCGATATGCTCAAGATAGATGATATTTAATAAAATAGGTACAGGGTTAGGGTTTGGGTTCGCACGTTGGATCGGGAGAGACAGGGTTCGAAACCGAAGTCTTCGGTCCGTAGAGGAAGTAGTCGACGTCGGGGAAGTAGCCGTCGCGGAACAGGGGCATCGTCGTTTGTCGGTGTCGTGGAAGTGGTCGGGGAAGTAGTCGTACTCGGTCATCACCGTTGACGGGCGCGGGCACGTAGGAGCACGGCAACGGACACCGGAAAGAAACGCGCACGGGCGGGCACCGCGACACGAACACGAGCGGTCACGGCGACGCGACACCGGAAGAGGCACTCGCACGTAGCATCACCACGAAGGGTGGACAACTCGGACAAAAGTAGCGACGAAGTTCTTGCGGGCATTTCACCGAACACTTTGCGTGCGACGGATGCGGGGAAGTCACCGGAAGGGGGAAACGGCGAATGGAAGGCGGTCGGCGCAGATGCGAGCACGCGCACGGGTGAAGGCGCGCGACACGACGGTGGTGGCACGGAGGGCGCACGCGGGGGCGTGCGGCTCGTGGCGCGGCGCAGCGCCGGCGGATGCGGCGGCGACGCGACGCACGCGGGGCGGAGCAGCGGACGGCGGAGGCGCGCAGCGCGGCACGGCGCGAAGGCGTGACGGGCGGCGGCGATGCGGCGAGCGGCGGCGCGGCGCGGAATGCGGAGGAGGCCGGGGCGAGCGGGAGGCGCGGGAGGCGGAGCAGGGCGGAGCAGGCCGGGAGGAGGAGCTCGGGCCGGCCAGAGCAGGCGGCGCGGGCGCGCGCGGTCGGAGGCGGCAGGGACGCGCGGCGGCGGCTTGGCCGACGGGCGTTGAGGCGAGGGCGGCCGGGCCGGAGGCGCGGGGCGTCGGGCGCTCGAGCTGGGGAGGCCGGGGCGCAGCGGGCGGAGCAGAGCGGGCCGGGGACGCGCGGCTCGGCCAGCACGGCGGCGGGGAGGCGGAGCTCAGGCCGGGGAGCGGGCGGCGCGGCAGGCGGCGTGCGCGGGAGGAGGCGATGGCGGCGCGGCGGCGGCGAGGCTGGGGAGGCGCGTGGAGGTCGGGAGGAGGCGCTCGGGCGGCTGGCTGGTGCGGGCTCGGGAGAGCTCGTGCTGGCTTGGTGCGATGCGGGCTGGAGGAAGAAGAAAAGAAAGAGAAGAAGGAGTTTCTCCCGTGCGGTGCGGGAGAGGAAAGGAAGGAAAGAAGAGAGAAAAAAGGAAAGAAAAGAAGAAGAAAGGAAGGAAAGAAAGGAAAAAAGAAAAGAAGAGAAAAAGGAAGGAAAAAAAAAGAAGGAAAGTAGGTGGGAGGACCTTTTGCAAAATCCCAGAAAAAGGAGGAGGGTGGCTGCAAATTTCCAGGGGGTGGGAAAGAATTTTGCTGGGAGAAATCTAGGGTTTGGCTAAGGTGGGCTTTGGGCCTTATTTCTCTCCCGTTTAAATATTTCTGATTATATTTTTAAAACCAAAACGAAGAGAAATTTGAATACGAAACCTTTACAAAATATTTTAGTTTTGAATAGACAATTTAATAAACTAGTTTTTAACATTTTTAAAAGATTTGAAAATAACACATTTTTAATTAATTTGAAATGCATTTAAATTTAATTATGGAAATTTAATTTAAATGCAACAAATTAAATTAATGCGATGCGATGCCATGTCGATGCAAAAAGAAAACTCACAAATCTAAAAGGGGATAAATCCCTGGGCGTTAGAATCGACACCACTAACAAGGGATCGCGTCCCGCAATCCACGCCGAGACCACAAGAAGAGAGGGGTAACTATCGAGTCTTCACGCTCCGGGATGAACTTCTCGACACCACTAACAAGGGATTGTTGCTCCACCTTGAAATTCTCGACACCACTAACAAGGGATTGTTGCTCACGACGAAGACGACTCCGAAAAATCGAACATAATAGGGTAAAAGGCAAGAAATCGTCCACCCACACGTAGGATCCTAAAACTTTGAAAGTTGGATAAGAGAAGAGACTCCAAAACAATTAAGATAAGATGAGAAATAGAATTGAAGTAAGGAGTAAAAAGAAACCTATTGAGATCATTTCAAAATAATTTTAGTCAAATAGTTTTCGACACTCTAGAAACAACGACCGTTAGCGAGGTTATCCTACAGGCTTTTGCGTACCCGCTGCTTCGATAACCATTCGTATCGAAACAACAAGGAGATCGAAAGCGTGGTGGGCCCATAACCCACAGGTCCCAGGATCGAAACCTGGATCTGATACCACTTTGTGACGCCCTAAAATCGGTACTATGTAGATTTAAGCGTTCCCGCCGAAATCCGCATAATAACGATGTTAGGTCGCCCACTAGACATAATGTGCACGCCGAAACATGCGCATTATGTGGGTGGAATTGTGATAACATTACAGCAGTTCCGATACATCCACAAATACAACAGAAGATAAAATTACAACAACCACTCGAACGAGTCAAGATACAAATGATACAATACAAAGATTCAAATGACAGCGGAAGCAAAATAGTATCCGACTACAGATAAGAAGCAAATTGGACTAAGAGTCCTGAAGATAAGCGATGGCGCCATGTCCCTGCCCAGCCAAGCCGGAGGGATTCCCAAGCTAACGTCGTCAGACTTCAAACCTGTTGACTGCACATAAAGCACAACCCAAAAGAGGGTCAGGGCACTCCCTGGCAAGCAAAACCGACTTGCCTACTTTCTACACCATCTCCCAAAATATAGGGGAGGTGGACTTAGCGGCAGCAGCACTAGCAACCTAAAGAGACACGCTACAACTTCCGTCTAATTAGAGAGGGATAAGAGAGCGCATAAGATAAACATCTACCACTAACACCAAACATAACCCATTCTCGAATTAACCCCCTCAACCAAATATGAGGAAACAATTCGGGAAAACTCACGCATTGAACAGTTTTATTTATAATTTATGGTGAAAGTAATTCTATATTACTAATCAAATTAATTAACATTAATTAGGTTTAAGTTGTCTAGATCTTGTTAGCCAGCATCATCACCAAAGTCGTCCATAACCGTGGACACGGCTCATCGATAAGATTATACCCTGCAGGGGTGCACTACTGTACCCATACTCGCATGATCAACCCAAGCAAGCATCAGGGCTTCTCAACACGACTTATTCCTTCACTACAGCAAGTCCAAATGCCACCCATATGAGTTGTTACCCGCGTCAGGAGTCCGGCCGAATCTCAATTGCGGACTCATTAGTTTGCGACTACGCTACCATGCGGCTCAAACCACAGTAGGAACTGTCCGCTTCGTGTCGTACCGCACCTATATGACCCCCCGTATCACATAACCTCTCATCATCATCATCATATCATCATCATCATGCACATGCATATGAGCAAATGGAAAACCCGAACTACTTGCGGCACATGGACAAGCTGAAGATCCGTTCAAAGTCGAGGGGGGCTCCATTGGGCCTCCCACAAGTGGTTAGTGCGCTCAAAATTAGATCCGAGGACAAAATCTCTGTTCCTAGGTCGACACTGAGCAGAACAAAGCACCTCGCAAGGCCTTCCGCCTGGTGCCTTATCTTTTAATTATAATACCCCAATATAAGACAACATTTTGTTAAGATAAAATAATTCTATCATACTAAGCAGATGGAACATAAGACCAACAGACGACTCGCACAATCAACTCTAAGCATGCGCTACGACTCGCAAGGCCAACAGATAAACAAACAACAGGTGATGGGATGTGGGTATAAAGCTGTATGGGCTGCAGGATAAACATGTGATGGGATCGCAATTCAAGAATCGAATGCAAGGGTAGCAGAGATCAACGGCAGGAATGAAAGACAATGTATAGGTAAACAAGCAAACTTTGCTTGCCTGGAATCCCGCATGGAAGCAGATCTTGTCGTTGTTCACACATCTCAACGTTGTATCCGCAAAGAAGCAACAAACACTGGAAAGCGTAAAAGATGCATTTTACAACTACGGCAAAGATCCAGCATGATCATGGGAGAATGATGCATGACATGGCAAGATGCACTTAATCCAAATTAAGCGGAACCGGGATTCCGACAATTAATATTAATGTTAAAGTTATTTATCTGCCCAACAAATTAAATGTTCATTAACATGGCAAGACATGGCAAAGGTGTTCTAGTCAAATTAAATGGAATTGGGCAATACATATATGGATTTCCCCACACATTCCATATTTATTAATTAGGTGATTTACTACACCCGCAAAACCAAGAAATGCAACGCATGCAAGTATGATGCGATATGCTCAAGATAGATGATATTTAATAAAATAGGTACAGGGTTAGGGTTTGGGTTCGCACGTTGGATCGGGAGAGACAGGGTTCGAAACCGAAGTCTTCGGTCCGTAGAGGAAGTAGTCGACGTCGGGGAAGTAGTCGTCGCGGAACAGGGGCATCGTCGTTTGTCGGTGTTGTGGAAGTGGTCGGGGAAGTAGTCGTACTCGGTCATCACCGTTGACGGGCGCGGGCACGTAGGAGCACGGCAACGGACACCGGAAAGAAACGCGCACGGACGGGCACCGCGACACGAACACGGGCGGTCACGGCGACGCGACACCGGAAGAGGCACTCGCACGTAGCAACACCACGAAGGGTGGACAACTCGGACAAAAGTAGCGACGAAGTTCTTGCGGGCATTTCACCGAACACTTGGCGTGCGACGGATGCAGGGACGTCACCGGAAGGGGGAAACGGCGAATGGAAGGCGGTCGGCGCAGATGCGAGCACGCGCACGGGCGAAGGCGCGCGACACGACGGTGGTGGCACGGAGGGCGCACGCGGGGTCGTGCGGCTCGGGGCGCGGCGCAGCGCCGGCGGATGCGGCGGCGACGCGACGCACGCGGGGCGGAGCAGCGGACGGCGGAGGCGCGTAGCGCGGCACGGCGCGGAGGCGTGATGGGCGGCGGCGATGCGGCGAGCGGCGGCGCGGCACGGAAGGCGGAGGAGGCCAGGGCGAGCGGGAGGCGCGGGAGGCGGAGCAGGGCGGAGCAGGCCGGGAGGAGGAGCTCGGGCCGGCCAGAGCAGGCGGCGCGGGCGCGCGCGGTCGGAGGCGGCAAGGACGCGCGGCGGCGGCTCGGCCGACGGGCGTGGAGCCGAGGGCGGCCGGGCCGGAGGCGCGGGGCGTCGGGCGCTCGAGCTGGGGAGGCCGGGGCGCAGCGGGCGGAGCAGAGCGGGCCGGGGATGCGGCGGCGCGGCGACCGGCGCAGGTGGCGCGCGGGAGGAGGCGATGGCGGCGCGGCGGCGGCGAGGCTGGGGAGGCGCGTGGAGGTCGGGAGGAGGCGCTCGGGCGGCTGACTGGTGCAGGCTCGGGAGAGCTCGTGCTGGCTTGGTGCGATGCGGGCTGGAGGAAGAAGAAAAGAAAGAGAAGGAGTTTCTCCCGTGCGGTGCGGGAGAGGAAAGGAAGGAAAGAAGAGAGAAAAAAAGGAAAGAAAAGAAGAAGAAAGGAAGGAAAGAAAGGAAAAAAGAAAAGAAGAGAAAAAGGAAGGGGAAAAAAGAAGGAAAGTAGGTGGGAGGACCTTTTGCAAAATCCCAGAAAAAGGAGGAGGGTGGCTGCAAATTTCCAGGGGGTGGGAAAGAATTTTGCTGGGAGAAATCTAGGGTTTGGCTTAGGTGGACTTTGGGCCTTATTTCTCTCCCATTTAAATATTTCTGATTATATTTTTAAAACCAAAACGAAGAGAAATTTGAATACGAAACCTTTACAAAATATTTTAGTTTTGGATAGACAATTTAATAAACTAGTTGTTAACATTTTTAAAAGATTTGAAAATAACACATTTTTAATTAATTTGAAATGCATTTAAATTTAATTATGGAAATTAATGCGATGCGATGCCATGTCGATGCAAAAAGAAAACTCACAAATCTAAAAGGGGATAAATCCCGGGGCGTTAGAACATGCTTATATAAAAATACACTAAGAAATGCACATAGAAAATAGTAGGAGGTTTATGAGGTGTGCCACTTGCCTTTAGATGATGTCTTTACTCACAAACTCTTTTCAACGTAACTCGAGTCTCTCCGTTCAATCCAACAATATAGACAAGTAACAATACAACAATCAACATAAAACACAACACAAGGCATACAAACACATACATAATGAACAAACAAATTTCATAAGACTTCTAAAGAAAATATGGCATGCATGATGTGTAAAAAATTTCTAAAGAATAGAGATGCATGTCATGCTATGAATATCTTCTAAGTTAAGTGCAGGGCAAATTTGTTGGTCAAAATGACGAAGGACTAAGGTCATAGGTTGGACAAAAATAGTTTGTTATAAATCATCTTGAATAAGCACTCTAATGGCTTAGCCATTATGGGCAAAATACTGAGAGAAAAATACTAAGTCTATTATTCAAGGTGATCAACAATTATTAACAACTCTTTGTAAATCGGATATTCACTATAGTGAGAGAGACAGACACCCGGCCAGCCACTTTTGTTGTGGAACAGGTCTCATGTACGTGGACATGTAAGGTTAGTCTCCAGGCCGCTTCATCTCACTATGCCGCTAGGATCCAACAAACTTCAAGATGGTAATAACATGATCAAAAATTGTATGTCTAAAGTGAAAGACAAGATTAGGAAAGAGGGAAAAGATAGAAGGAAGAATGTAGAATCTTCTCCTTGCTTCCTTTTCTTCTTGATGTGATCAATTCATTGTAATTTTGTAGACTTGATGGCTCTGAAGACTTGATGGTGTTGATAGCCTCCACGTTGGTCTTGAATATAACTTAGTCATCCAGGGGTCTAAGAGTAGAAGGGAGAATAGAGAGAGAGGAAGCAAAGACATAGAAAATATTGCTGGTTGGTCTTCATGAACTTCTTCTTGATTTACTTCTAAGTGCTTCTACTCCTTGAAGATACTTTTGTAGTCTTGTTTTCTTGGCTAAGTCCTTCATTGGCCTTCTAGCTCCATGTTGAAAATCCTAAGTGTCTAAGTGCATAGCACTTTACCAAAATACTAAGTTAAAAATAATCCTAACTTAGAGAAAATAATGAAGAAGTTTTCCTATGGGAAGTATAACTACAAATAAAATATGCTATGCATGAATGAAATTTTTTATCACAAGAAAGCATCATAAAAACTTTTGTGATTTTTATAAATATGCATAATGTTATAATTGCAATTTAATTAATTTCTATTATAGGAAAATAAGTAAAAGAATAAATACAAGATCAATGTTTTCTGTGATTAAATTTATATAACAAAATTTTATAAATGGTGCTAATAGACAGAGGGGATTTAATTAAATTTATAGCAATTGGATTTACTAAAAAATAATCTTTCTATCACAAGTTATGTCAAAAAATAGTCAAACTATTCAAATTCAACATATAACTATTAAATCATCAAAATAATACCGAAAAAATTTATAACAGAGTAATCATATTACAAATATTCCAAAGTTTCTAAAACTATTTTATTTGCAATTTTTGGATTTATAGTTTTAAAGTTATAACAAATATACTCAAAGCATCTATTTGAAATTTGAATATTTTAAACTAACTCAAATTTGAATTCTAACAGATCTAAATTATTCTACATGTCAAGGGCTTTCCAAAATTATAAAATTTGTCAAATTTGGATATGTGGTTAAAAAGTTATGAGAGTTTAAATTTACATGGACTAATCTATAAAATTGCCGATTTAATTTAAATAGGAAAACAATTTCTGGCGTGGCTACTTTTTTTTTGAAAGGAATGCGGTAGGGGAAGCCCCTACAACGGGTTTTTTTATTTTTAAATAATAAGAACCCAAATCTGGGTCCATGAGGACTTGAACCTGGGTGGCTGGGTTGTACATCCACTTCCCTAACCATGTGAGCTAGGCTCACTTCTTCTGGCGTGGCTACTGACTGGGCGCTGACTGGGATCTGACTGGGCGCTGACGCGGATCCAGATCTGACGGCTAAGATCTATACACCGGTTCGGTTTAAATGAATCTAATCATAACCGTTATAAGCAGATCGGATGGTCAGGATCGTGTTGACCAAACCTGGGCGGCGAACTCGCCGGAGAAGAAAGGATGGCGGGGGCGCGGCCTCGGGCGGGGACCGACGGGTCGCTGCGGCGCTCCCCGGGATGCGCGGACGGCTTCTCCGGGCGCGGCGCGACACGGCGAAGCATATGGTGATGGTGGCATCGCCGATTTCTTCTCGCATCGTTGTGGGTGCGTGGCCGAGGTGGTGGTTGCGGCGGCGACCTTCGGGTCGAGCACACTCCGCTCGATTTGCTACGACAAGAAATCGACACCAGGGTTTAGAAGATGCACAAGAGGTAGGGGAAAAGGAAGAGCCAGGAAGTAACGGCGGAGTCGCACCGTGGTTGCCGGAGTTTGAGAAATACGTCGGCGGATGCGGAGGAACTCCGGTGAGCGAATGCGGCGGCCTGGCGGCGTCTTAGATGCTACGGTTGGGGGCAAACGAGAGAGGAGGGCGTGGGGTTTTATATAGGCCCAAGGGGGAAACCAATTCGCGATAATTTCGCTCGGATTTGGAAAGGAATCGGAGAGAAAATTCGGGAGGGAAATTCAGACGGAGGTTGAAGAAGGGCGACGTCATCCCTGACGTCACAGGGGATTTTCTTTTTTTTTTCTTTTTCTGATTTCTTTTATAACTTTTGATTTAAACATCCAAATTATGTCAAATAAAATTCTATAAATTTGTAAAAATCATATATGTGCTTTAAACCATTAGTGGGCATGTTTTGAAAACTTTTTAAAATTTATAATTTTGAAATTTTGGTTTAATACACATTTGACACTTAATGTCAAATTTTAAAATATAGCTTAATTAAATTTCCTATTGGCTAAATAAATTTATGAAATACCCACATTCAAATATGTTTGAATTTAATATATTTTACACTCATTTATCATAACCATTCATATTTTATTTTGGTATACTAGGGGAATACAACATATAAATAATTTTAAGGAAATGAGAAATATAATGGATTTAATTTTTGATTCAAAATATTTTGTGCACTATTCTGTTTTATATTATGCTAATTAATTTGAAAACTCCATAACATACCTTTGAAAAAGATTTAAGATTCATTTCATTTCTTATATTGAATATATTCATGAAAATCCTTTTATGTTTTGAAAATTAATGAAAATCATTTAACCTAATGAAATGCTAATTTGGATAATTAATTAATTATATAATCTATGAAGTTTTAAAGTTATAATCTATAGACTTGTAATTTCCAAAACTATGTTTTAAACTCAGGTAAAAGAATGAAAACCATTTTATAAAGTTGTCATACTTTAGTTAACTTTTAGGTACCTTGCAAGGATGGTTTTTGAGTTTAATAATTAGTCAAAGGTAGAATATTCAAAATCACTAATGAAACTTTTTATTAGATGAAGGTGTATTTGAATAATTTTAATCTATCTTGCCAAATGTAATGGTTTCTATTATAAATTTAGTATTTTATTTTAATAAAAACAAAAGTTTCAAAATTTGTGATTTTCAAACATTATAAAATGTTGGGATGTTACAACTGGATAATAGAGTTTGTCACCCTTGTGCGAGATCAGGACGACGCCAGCCCCACCATTGCGGCAGGCAAAGGCTCCGTCAAAGTTCATGGTCCAGTGGCTTGGCATTTTTTCTCCAGAGGGCTCTGGTGTTCACGAGCAAACTGCTTGCCCCACCAAGGATGCAGGCCATGGCCCCTCTCGGGGCCTGGTAGCCTCGATCTTACTCATCAAGGAGGTTGCCATTTTTCTTGGCCGCGTTTGCCTGAGTGCCAGGTGACTTCTGGTAGCCGCACTTGCGTCCGCTTCCGTAAGAGCCACGGCCGCGACCGCGGCCGCCGCTGCCTTTAGCTTGTCTGCACTCCTTTCTTAGCCTCTTGAGGTCGAAGCAGGTCTCGGTACAGTGGTCGCGCCTGTTGTGGTAGACGCATAATGGATGGTCGTCCTCTTTCTTCTCGCCGGGCTCGGGGGAGCCCCTGCAGGAACCCTAGGCGTCAGGCTCTGCCGCTAGGACTGCGGTGGCCTTGCGCTTGGGTTCCTCCTTCTTCTTGTGGCTCTTGGACCCCTCGCCAGGGTCGTCTCCCCGCGAGCTCATGTTGACGAAGAGGAGTCCTTCTTCAGCCTTGGCGCATTTGTCCGCCAGATCGAACAACTTCACTACAGAGGTGAGCTTGTCGTGGATGCCGAGCTTCTCAAGCATCCTACGGTTCGTGTTGCCCTCGCGGAAGACGGCGATGACCTGGGTGTCGGGGATGTTGGAAATCTTGTTTCGCACCTGGCTGAAACGCTGGATGTACTTGTGGAGGGTCTCATCCTTCTTCCGCACCACAGCGGGCAGGTTGTTGTGGGTGAGCGCGCGCTCGTACGTGCCCTTGAAGTTGGCGACGAACTGCTTGCAGAGCTCTTCCCACATGCCCACAGAGTCCGCAGGGAGGTTTAGGAGCCACAACGGCACGGAGTCGCGAAGCGCGTGGGAGAACCAGTTAGCCATGACCTTGTCATCTCCTCCTGCGGCTTGGATGGAGGTGGTGTAGAGCTACAGACACTCAACGGGGTTGTTGGAGACGTTGTAGCCCTTGGGGACGGCTGGCCTGAACTTCTGGGGCCAGACCACGCGGCGCAGGGAGCGGGTGAACGCCATGCAGCCCGAGGCGTACGTGGCGACTCCGTTCTGCAGAGCCACGCGGTTCTGCTGGCCCGCCTGTCCAATCTCCTCCACGAGGCGGTTCCGGAGGTCTCGTTGGCGCTCCATCCCCATGCACGCGTCTGGGGCGGTGCGCTGCACGATTTGGCAGTCGCGCGGCGAGGAGGCGTGCAAGGCGGCTCTCTGTGTCACGGCCGGAGCAGGTCCTGGAGGTGGCGGAGGCGCGTCAGGCGCAGCCGTGCCATCGATGCACAATTGACCGCGACGGAGCGGGGCGAGTGGTGGCGATGCCGACGAGGTGGTTGAGGTGTTCCAGCCACTGCTTGTGAGCCTCTGTAGTAGGCCGGTAGCGAAGAAGTTCTTGGGCCATGAGCAGAGCCGTGTGCGGGCCGAGCTCCGCGCGTCCTTGAGAGGAGGCACTCTGGTCCTGCGTCCTGCGGGAGGACTCCGCGTCGGCATGCTGCTCGGGGTGCTTCTCCCCGTTGTGCTCGGGCTCGCTCTCGAGGTGCTCCAGGTGCGGCTCGGTGTTGGCGCGCTGCTCACGACGGGGCGACCCCGCCTTCCACGAGTGGCGGTGGCGCCCGGCACAACATTGGTTCCTTCACGTGCGCGCCTGCTGGCGCGGGCGGCGCTAGTGTCCGTCATGGCGCGGCGGCGGCTCGAAGATCGTTGACGCGCCTCATTCCACTACCTGGCGCGCCAAATGTCAGAGAGTGACTCCCACGGATCAGGGATAGTCACACCCTAAAGAGTAGTTCGAAGGGGGATTGAACACTGAGGCCAAACAACACTCGAGAGGCACGACGACGGTGCTCGCGGGGCATGGAGAGGGACAACACGACAAAGATGAACAACAGCCCGTACCCAGGTCACGGCCCTCATGAGGAGGTAACACCGCTACTCCTGCTTGTCTGTATTGCACTTCGGAGATTACAGTACAATGAGCTTGCCGAGGGCTCTCTTGAGGCAGTTTGGTGCTTGGAGAGGGACACAATGGTCTTCTTTCTCCTCCAGCAGTTGGCTATCCTACTCGCTTGGCTAGGGTTCCAAGGGTTCAGAATGCGATTCACCGATCCCTCGCTATGGCGGACCTCCTGCTCTAGGCGCCTCGGGCCTCTTCCTTGTGCTGTACGCAGAGGGTGGGATCCCACAGGGCAGTGGCACGAAGGAGAAGGAGTCCACCATCGCGGAAATGTCCATGTATATGGTCCATCCGTGCTAAAGTTGGGCGTGGTGGCCGAAAAGCTACAGACTGCGCATAACGGCTCACAGGCGTTGCAGGGGTCGTGGGGGAGCCCACAATGACGATCTTCTTGGAGCGTTGCGCCGTCCAGCCACTTTATCATCTAAGAGAAATGTCCTGGCTGTCCCGGCGCGGGCGGCGCAACTTTGTTGACTCCTTTATCACCAGAATGGCAACTAGGGTGCTCGCGTTACTCTGCGGATGTTGGAGAGGCCATGTGCGCCCTACAGCGCTTGCTTGGCCGCGAAGTGTCTCCACAGGGCCGCGGTGGCCTGTTGAGAGGTTTCTGTTGACTTCTCTCCAGGCGTGTTGAGCCTTGGGAAGTCTCTTGAAGCGCGGGGTCCTCTTCAGGCCCTGGCTTCCTCTTCAGGCCCTCAAGAGGAGTTGCCTCTCGAGGGTCTCTCCAAGCGGTGGCTTTGTCCTTAGTCGTTTCGTCGAACCTGTCGCGTGCGAGGCCTGTTAAGAGTGGGCTCTGCACACCCTGATCCTCACTGGGCCGACACTCACACATCTCAACGTCTTATCCGCGAAAAAGCAACAAACACTGGAAAGCATAAAAGATGCATCTTACGACTACGGCAAAAGATCTAGCATTATCATGAGATGATGCATGACATGGCAAGATGCAAAACAAGATGCACTTAATCAAAGTTAAGCGGGACCGGGATTCTGAACATTAATATTTAGATTCAAGTTATTTATCTAACCATCAAATTAAATGTTGATTAGCATGTCAAGACATGGCATATGTGATCTTGTCAAATTAAATAGAATGGGGCAACAAATAATTAATTACCCCAACACATTCCATAATTAATTATTTAGATGCAACAAAAAATTACACTAAGCATTTAAAATAAAAGATGCAACAGGGCATAAGGATGACATATTAATGTGCATTGCACTTTGTTGATCGAAATGGATATTAACTTTGTATTATTTCGAGTTATAAAACAATAGATATTGCATAAACAAGATTTGTAAAAATAATAACCAGAAAGAAATAAAGGAGAAAAAAGGGGAAACAAAAATTCGTGCGGCAGGGGATTTGAACTTGGACAACTAGGTCCATGACAGGGAGAGCTAGACACTAGACAAGACCCTGCGATGTGATTCATTGTCGAACTGACAACACATAACCTGGGAGCGCGACGTTAACTGAATTTAGACATCACCGTCAGAATTTAGACATCACCGTCAGGTTTTTCAGGTTAACTGAATTTGAACCTGGGAACTGACAACTCGGGCAGGGGCAAGAGAACATGAAGGAACCGAGCTTGAGCTCGTCCATGGCATCCAGAAGCTCGGGAGCGAGCGGGAAGACGACGTACATCATGAAATCGAGATGGGAAGCGGAGTGAATCGATCCAGAAGCTCACCGGGAGGGTCCTGGAGGAGCAGTTCGTGCGGGAGTTGCTCGGAGGCGCCTCAATTGCGATGAACTCGTCGCTGACCGTCGGGGCAGAAGATGACGCCGGCGGCGTCCTCGGCGCTCCGGGCTCGATTCCTACAGGGTGGAGCACGATGACAAGGAGCCGGAGTTCCTGGGACTCCCGGTGTCCCTTCGACTATGCAAGAGCAGCGGTACGACGGCGAGGGTAGCTCGGTGGTTTTATTTTGGGGGAAAGAAAAACGAGAAACAGAGGGGGAGAAGAAGAGCGAGGCGGCGGCAGCAGGGAGGGAGAGAGGCGGCTAGGTTTGGAGGATGGGTCGAGGCTGCTTGCTTTAAGGGGGAGCAGGTGGAGTGTGGGGGCGACATGGCGGTGAAGGTCACGCTCTTTGCGTGTTCCTCTCGTCCGTACGAAGAAGACATGAGAGTTGGGCTTGGGCTGTTTCGGCCCAGCTCGGCCAGGTAAGGTTCTTCTCTCTGTTTTTTTTCCTTTTATTTTATTCTTTCCTGTTTTGTGTTTTGAAGAAAAATAGAAAAGGAAAAGGATATAAAATTTTTGGCAAATATTTATAGTTTCAAAATGAACAATTTTATACACTACTTTGAACATTTGCAAAAGATTTGTAACATCACATTGTAAATTTATTTGAATTGCATTTGAATTTAAAATAGGAAATTGAATTTCAATACAACAATTTAATTAAATGAGATGACAATGCAATGACATGATGATGCAAAAATGAAAACAAATAAAACTAATTGGGGAAAAAACTCGGGGCATTACAATATCGACACTACTAACAAGGGATCGCCTCATGCGATCCACGCCGAGACCACAAGAACAGAGAGGTAACTATGGAGTCTTCATGTTCCAAGATGAACTTCTCGACACCACTAACAAGAAGAGTTGCTCACATTGAAGTTGCCTCCAGAAGATCAATCCTAATAGGGTAAAAGGCATAGAAATCGTCCAACCATACGTAGGATCCTAAACTTTGAAATATGATAAGAGAAAAGACTCCAAAACAAATAAGGTAAGAGTAGAAAATAGAACAGAGGTAAGAAATAAAAAGAAACCTATTGAGATATTTTGAAAATAATTTTTAGTCAAATAGTTTAGACACTCTAGAAACAACGACCGTTAGCAAGGTTATCCTAAAGCCATTTGCGGACCCGTTGCTTTGATAACCAATCGTATCGAAACAACAAGGAGATCGAAACCAAGGCTCTGATGCCACTTTGTGACGCCCCAATATCGATACCATGTAGATTCAAGCGATCCCGCCAAAATCCACATAATAACGATTTTAGGTTGCCCACCAGACGTAATGTGCACGCCGAGACATGCGCATTATGTGGGTGGAATTGTGATAACATACAAATGATACATACACAACAACAACAGAAGATATAAATACAACAATGACTCGAACGAGTCAAGATATAAATGATAAAATACAAAGATACAAATGACAGCGGAAGCAAACTAGTATCGCACTACAGATAAGATGCAAATTGGACTAAGAGTCCTGAAGATAAGCGATGGCGCCATATCCCTGCCCAGACCAAGCCGGAGGGATTCCCAAGCTAACATCGTCAGACTTCAAACCTGTTAACTGCACATGAATACATACCATATACATGGGTCAATACTATCGGTAATGATAGTAGGGCAAGAATTAAGGAGAGTTCTAACGAATGAGTAATATGCATTCCGAACAGGTATGCACATCTCCTTAGGACGGTTTAGCGGCAGCGCGCAAGCTCTAGACAACTACAGAGACACACTTCAACATTCGTCTATTGGAGAGGATAATAGAGCGCACAAGTAACCAACTACAACTAACACCAATCATAACCCATTCTCGGATTAACTCCCTCAACCAAGTATGAGGAAGTTATTCGGGAAACTCACACATTGAACTTTTTAGTTACCATTTATTGTGCAAGTAATTCTATATTACTAGTCAAGTTAATTAACATTAGTTAGGTGAAAGTTGTCTAGATCTCATTAATTGGCAGCGCACCAAGTTGTCCATAACCGTGGACGCGGCTCATCGATAAGATTATACCCTGCAGGGGTGCACTACTGTACCCATACTTGTTCGATGAACCCAATCAAACATCAGGTCCTCTCAACACGACTTGTTCTATCACTATAGCAAGTCAAAGTGCAACCCATATGAGTTGTTACCCGTGTCAAGAGTCTGGCCGATACCTCAATTGCGGACTCATTAGTTTGTGACTACGCCGCCATACGGCTCAAACCACAGTAGGAACTGTCCGCTTCATGTCGTACCGCCCCTGTATGACCCCCCATATCACATAACATCTCATCAATCATCATCATCATGCACATGCATATGAGCAAATGGAAAGCCCGAACTACTTGCGGCACATGGACAAGCTAAAGATCCGTTCAAAGTCGAGGGGGGCTACATAGGGCCTCCCACAAGTGGTTAGTGCCCTCAGACTTGGATTAGGGGATCAAGATCTCAGTTCCTAGGTCGACACTTAGCATAACAAAGCACCCCACAAGGCCTTCTACCGGTGCCTTGTCATTTAGTTATAGTACCCAACACAAGATATTATTTTATTAAAGTAGAACATTCTAACACACTAAGCATGTGAAACATAAGACAGACAGATGACTCGCACAACCAACTCTAAGCATGCGCTACGATTCGCTGGCCAACAAGTAAACAAACACCAGTTAATAGGAGGTGGAGGTGGGGGCTATATCATGGCTGCAAGGTAAACATGGAATAGGATCGAAACACAAGCATCGTATCACAAGGCTATAAATAGAGGCAAAATGCATGCATAGGTGTTCAAAGGGGAAACGCTTGCCTGGGATCCCACATGGAAGAAGATCTTGTCGTTGCTCACACATCTCAACGTCTTATCCGGGAAAAAGCAACACACACTGGAAAACGAAAAAGATGCATCTTACGACTACGGCAAAAGATTCAACATGATCATGAGATGATGCATGACATGGCAAGATGCAAGACGAGATGCACTTAATCAAATTTAAGCGGGACCGGCATTTCGACAATTAATATTTAGATTTAAGTTATTTGTCTAACCATCAAATTAAATGTTGATTAGCATGTCAAGACATGACATAGGTGATCCAGTCAAATTAAATAGAATGGGGTAACAAATAATTGATAACCCCAACACATTCCATAATTAATTATTTAGATGCAACTAACAATTACTATGAGCATTTAAAATAAAAGATGCAACATGGCATAAGGATGAGATATTAATGTGCATTGCATTTTGTTGATCAAAATAGATATAAACTTTGTATTATTTCGAGTTATAAAACAATAGATATGACATAAACAAGATTTGTAAAAACAATAACCAGAAAGAAATAAAGGAGAAAAAAGCGGAAAATAAAAATAGGTGCGGCAGGGGATTTGAACTTGGACAACCAGTTCCATGACAGGGAGAGCTAGCCACTGGACCAGACCCTTAGATTTGATTCATTGTCGAACTGACGTCACATAACCTTGAAGCGCGACTTTAAATGAATTTAGACATCGCCGTCAGGTTTTTCAGGTGAACAAAACAGGAGGAAAAAAGGGTGGGTTTATGTACGAGTACAGATCTGTAAGCCGGAGGATCAACGATCAAGCCACTTGGCTAGTGCGTTGATGGTGTTACATATTAGATCGAACAGAAATTGAGTGTACGTGATGTTTCTGACGAAACTGATGAACAAGCTTCAGACTTCAGGAACGGGAGAAGACGGCAACGGACTGCAGCTGATCCTTCCGTCTAGGGGCGAGGTGCAGGTGTTCGCCGGAGTGCTAGATGGTGCTGGGAAGATGCGGAGAGGCAAAGGAGGTAGACCAGAGCAGCAACTCGGGCAGGGGCAACAAAGCACCAAGGAACCGAGCTTGAGGTCGTCCATGGCGTCCAGAAGCTCGGGAGCGAGCGGGAATACGACGTACATCATGAAATCGAGATGGGAAGCGAAGGGAATCGATCCAGAAGCTCTCCGGGAGGGTCCTGGAGGAGAAGTTCGTGCGGGAGTTGCTTGGAGGCGCGTCAATTGCGAAGAACTCGTCGGTGACCATCGGGGAAGAAGATGACTCCGGCGGCGTCCTCGGTGCTCCGGGCTCGATTCCTACGGGGTGGAGCACGATGACGACGACTCAGAGCTCCTGGGACTCCCGGTGTCTCTTCGACTACGCCGGAGCAGCGGCGCGACGGCGAGGGTAGCTCGGTGGTTTTATTTTGGGGGAAAGAAAAAGTAGAAACGGAGGGGGAGAAGAAGAGGGAGGCGGCGGCGGCAGGGAGGGAGAGAGGCGGCTAGGGTTGTAGGAGGGTCGGGGCTGCTTGCTTTAAGTGGGAGCATGTGGAGTGTGGGGGCGACATGGCGGTGAAGGTCACTCTTTGTGCGTGTTCCTCTCGTCCGTATGAAGAAGACAGGGGAGGTGGGCTTGGGCTGTTTCGGCCCAGCTCGGCTAGGTAAGGTTCTTCTCTCTATTTATTTTATTTCCTTTCTTTTATTCTTTCCTGTTTTGTGTTTTGAAGAAAAATAGAAAAGGAAAAAGATATAAAAACTTTTGGCAAATATTTATAGTTTCAAAATGGACAGTTTGATACACTACTTTGAACAGCTGCAAAAGATTTGTAACATCACATTGTAAATATATTTGAATTGCATTTGAATTTAAAACAGGAAATTGAATTTCAATGCAACAATTTAATTAAATGAGATGACAATGCAATGACCTGATGATGCAAAAAGAAAAACAAATAAAACTAATTGGGGAAAAAACCCGGGGCGTTACAACTGTCTACAAGAATAGAAGCGTGCATAGACATCAAGCTATTTTCTGTTGCCGTTACCAGGGAGGTGAGCGCTTGAAGGTATCTCCTTTAGATTCTGCAATTATTACTTTTTTTTCTTGTTTTATGTTCACTAGTTAGGCTAATGGAAAACAACAAAAACATTAGGGATCTCTATGAAATTTATATTGCATTAGGACATGATACTTTTGAAGAGAAAATTTAAAAACCTATGGAAGTTTCTTTGCATAATTGTGCTAGTAATGTTGTTCGTATAAATTCTTTGGACACTATTATTGTTGAGGCCGTGGAAAAGCCTAAGCTTGGGGGAGCTAGTTTAAACAAAAATAATCTTTTTTTGCTCCTCAGCTTTGGAGGAATTATTTAGACTTGATAATGCTTTACCTCCAATATGTGACAATTCTAATGATGTTTCTGATATTCTAAAGCCACCTGAAGAAATAGTGTCATCTAAAATACCTATGAAAATTATTGATCGTGTTATGAATAACCGCTATGTAGGGGATGGAATAGTCCATCATGGTGATGATTTGCTATTTTTACATGAATTATGCGAGTTGCTCAAGTGTGCAGGTATTTCAATGGACAATGTTAAAAAGATATTATTTTCTATGTCATTGGGTGAAAGAGCTACGGATTGGTATAAATTGTTGAAAGATAGGCACTCTCTTGAATAGGAGGAGGTTGTATCTCTCATTTATTTTAAATTTTATCCTCCAAGTGAGATACACCAAGATCGCAATTCTATATAATTGCTGGCCTCTTGAAGGAGAAAGTATTGCTCAAGTCTGGGGAAGGCTAAAAAAATTAATACTCAAATGTCCTAACCATGAGCTTCCTAATAATATAATTGTTGAAAAAAATTATGCAAGGCTTTCAGGACATTGCAAGGATTATCTACATGCCTGTTCAGAGGGCTCTTTCGCAAGTAAGAAGGTTGAAGCTAGATGGGATCTCTAGAAACAATTCAAAACAATGCTGAAAACTGGGAGAATGACAAAGGTAAAGAATCAGGTACAAACTATGAATATGATTGCATTAAGTCTTGTGTTGAAACTGCTGGTTTTCAAGAGCTTAGTGCTAAATATGTTCTTGATTCTCGTTTTATTGTTGATTATTTTAGAACCTTTTCTTCTCATATTAATGTTCCTAAAGAAAATTGGGACGTGTATCATGAACTTTTCAAAGACACTTGCATGGAAAGTAAAATTGTTGTTAATGATTGCAATAAACCTGCTCAAACTACTGATAATACTATTTCTTATAAGCATGTTAATTTTTGTGGAATGCATACACCTTGTGGAATTAATCAAATTGAAGATGAATATTGTATGCATCATAGGAATGAAAATACTAGAGGTTGGTATAAAGTTTTAAGAGATCTCCGTAACACAATTTGTGCTACCGATCCTTTTATTTGTGAACTTTGCTATGAAAAGGGACATTTCAAATTTCAATGCTCAGGTTCTCATAATGATATTGCAGGAGACTTTGGTGATAACATGATCACTGATACGTCCATTTTGCATCACTATTTTATATCATAATTTACTGATATTCATTGATATATTTCTTATTTGGAGATGGTACTTATGTTATTTCATCTATTTTGCATGATTGATGATCATTGGGGGATGGAACTCCGGAGTTTGAATTCTGCTGGAAAAAACATCGTCAAGGTACAAAATTTGTGAAGACCAGAAGAACAAAGTAGACATCTGGGAATTATTTTCCATTTATTTCACGAAGGAGGCCAAAAGGAGAGTCTAGGGTGGGGCCCATAGGGCCCTCAACACCTCGTGGCATGGCTAGGAGGGCTGCCGCGCGAGCAGGTGGTGAGGCCGCCCTGGCCCACCGCATGGTGTACCCCTTCGCGTAGTTCATCCCCCCGAAGACCTAAAAATCATAGGTTGTCCAGAATTCCTCTCCGCCATCACCACGAGGCAGAGAAGACAGAGAGAGAAAACCTCTCCGGTAGGCTGCGTTGCCGCCGGGGAAATTCCCTCTTGGAGGGGGGAAATCGTCGCCATCGTCACCGTCATCGAGCTGCACTCCATCACCATCACCAACAGTACCATATCCAACGCCGACGCCGTCATCTCCATCCATCCACTCTGTTCCCGCTGTAACATCTGGGGCTAAACTCTGTGTATTTGATAGGGGAAACTCTCCCGGTGTTGATTGCTATTGTTATTGATGTGATTGAGTGAAACCGTTAAATTATGGTTTATGTTCAGATTGTTATTCATCATTATATCACCTCTGATCATGTTCCATATGGTGTGTTGTGAGTAGTTCGTTGTGTTCTTGAGGACATGATAGAAGTCTAGATGTTAGTAGTGAAATATATTGAATAATATTTGATGTTTTGATATTTAAGTTGTGCTGCCATTCTTCTAGTGGTGTCATGTGAACGTCGACTACATGACACTTCACCTTTATGGTCCTAGGGGAATGCATCGTGTGCTCGGTTATCATTTATGGGGTTGCCGGAGTGAAAGAAACCTAAACCCCCATTGGTATTCTGATGCACGAGGGATCGCGGGATCTCATAGTTTAAGGCTATGGTTAGATTAATCTTAATTACTTTCTTGTATTTGCGGATGCTTGCAAGGGGTATAATCATAAGTATGTATTAGTCCTAGGAAGGGCGGTGCATTAGCATAGGTTCGCCCACATGACACTTATCTAAACACTAAAGATTATTCATCAATATGAAGCGAAAGCACTAGACAGAAATCCCATGTGTCCTCAAGAACATTTGGTCATCAAAAGTAAACAAACCGGCTTGTCCTTTTCTATCAAAAGGATTGGGCCACTCGCTGCAATTATATTTGCCACGCTCTATTTACTTGCACTTTATTTATCTGTTATATCAAAGTCTGCTGAAAACTTGTCTGCTAGTGTTTACAGTGAAATCCTCATCAAAACCACTTGTCAGCACCTTCTGCTCCTTGTTGGGTTCGACACTCTTATTTATCGAAAGTATTGCGATACACCCCCTTGTGGGTCATCAAGTCTATTTTCTGGCGCCGTTACCGGGGAGTGAAGCGCTATTGGTAAGGAAAACTTCAATTGTAAGTGTTGTTTTTATTTATGTCTCCTTATTTGCTTAATAATAGAGAGAGGAAATGTTTCTTTCGTGTTTGGGAAGTCTTCTCCCGTTGCTGAGGTAGAACGTGAGGCGCCACCTGATGTTAATGTGCCATTTAAAATACCTATGATTTTTTTTTTGAAATTAATACCTATGAAAATTATTGAACGTGTTATGAATAACCGCTATGTTGGGGATAGAACTGTCCACCCGGTGATCATTTGCTGTATTTACATGAATTATGCGAGTTGTTCAAGTGTGCAGGTATTACAATGGACGAAGCCAGGAAGAAATTATTCTCCATATCACTTGATGGGAGAGTTGCGCATTGGTATAAACTGCTAAAGAACAGGGATTCTCTTGGATGGGAGGAAATTGAACCTCTCTTTTATTCTAAATTTTATCCTCTAAGTGAAATTCATCAAGATCGGAATTCTATATATAACTTCTGGCCTCATGATGGAGAAAGTATTTCCCAAGCGTGGGGGAGATTGAAGGCATTAATGCTCAAATGTCCCATTCATGAGCTTCCTGGTAATATTGTTGTTGATAACTTCTCTGCAAGACTCTCATTTAAAGATAAAACATTATTAGATACTTCTTGTGCTGGATCATTCCCTCGTAATGAGGAGTTTAAGTGGGATCTTCTTGATCGTATTGAAGAAAATTCTGAAGCATGGGAGAACGACAAAGGTAGGGAGCAAGGTATATAATATGTCTTTGAATGCATTAAAACTTTCATAGAAACTGATGCATTTCCAAATATTAATAATGCTTATGGTCTAGACTCTCAAGTTGTTGCAAATTATTATAAATCATTTGCTTCTTATTTCGGTTCGCCCAAGAAGGGGTTTGAAAAATATCATGAACCTTATAAAGATAAATCTGTTGCTCCTTGAGCTAATAGCATTGAAGTTGAAATTGTTGATCATATCATTCCCGAGCCTTATATTGATAAAATTCATTTTCCTGTTAAAGTGAAAGAACATTCTATTATGGCTAGTGTGATTAATAAAAGTGATAAGAAAGGTAAAGAACCTGATGAACAAATTAAAGTTGAACCTTCTGTGGCTATAGTTAAGGAACTTGTTTCTGAAAATGTGGGAGAAGAGTATATTATATTTTGTGATGATGCTTCTAATGTTGTCTCTCATCCTGCAAAGCCAAGAAAGGCTAGTGTGAAAGTGCATTATATGTACTCCCAAGTTTTGGTGACTAATGACAACACAAAAAGTATTCTAATATTTGTGATGAAGCATGCAGGCTACTTTACAGGTTGACTGTCAAAGAGAAATACTTAAGTTGCCTAAATATCATTTCAATTGCACCTGGTAATTGTTCAGGAATTCTGTCAGGAGATTTCCGGGGCCCGGAAATTTCCAGTCCACAGATCGGAGATTTCCGAGCCAAACTCATTTTTCGCTAAGTCTGAACTCAAATTGCGTACTGACTCCAAATCATTTTTAGCCGGAAATCCTCCCGGAGATTTCCGGCGCTCGGAGATTTCTGAGCCCCAATCCAGAGATCTCCGAGTGTCAAAGGAATTTCGACCAAGTCAAGAAATCCAACCAGTACTGATCCGAGGTCAAGTTCTACCGGAATTTCACCCGGAAATTTCCGGAGTCCGGAAATTTCCGGTCCTCAACCCGGAGATTTCCGAGCTGGCGGCTGTGCAACGGGCAGATTTTGAGGAGGGGTATAAATACCCCTCCACCTACCTCCAGCTCCTTAGCTTCCAGATTTTCTCTCTCCTCCATTGGTGCTGAAGCTCGTTTCTCCCGGATCTCTCAACCCAGCCACTCAAATCCGTTGATACTTGGGGATCTGAGGGAGAAGCCATCGATCTACATCTCCACCGAAGCGATTTGACTTTCCCCCTCTATTTCTTGAGGGGCAACGAATCTAGGGTTCCTTTGTGGATAGCTAGGTTCATCTTTGTGTAGTTTGATCCTTTGTGGATTCCTTTGTGGAAGTGACCTGTTGTGGTCGTTGTGAGAGCCCCCAATTCTGTTGTGGGTGTGTGCCTCACGAATTTGTACGGGACTTTCTCCGCCCTTAAAGGAGTCCTTAGTGGAAGTGTGGATTCGCACCTTTGTGGTCGAATTCACAGGAGAATAGGGTGAGGCCTTTGTGGCGTTGAGCAAACCTTTGTGGTAGCTCACACCTCTCCAACGAGACGTACACCTATGTGGTGGAACTCGGGATAAAACCTTGGTCTTCGAGTCCCTACGGTTGTTTCGTTCCACTCTCCTTTACCGCATCTTTATTTCCTGTACTTGCCTAGTTTCCTTGTAGGTTGTCACTTGAATCATCTAGTTGCACATCTAGACAATTTACTTTCCGCTAGCCTAAAAACTGAAAAAGAGATAAAAATTGGTCACCACCTATTCACCCCCCCCCCCCCTCTAGGTGGTCAACTGCCGTTCAATTGGTATCAGAGCCAGGTTGTCTCTTATAAGCTTCACCGCTTGAGACCAACCTTGGACAATGCAAGTTGACCCAAAAGAGGGTTCCGAAACGGACGCCGCGACTTTGGCGGCAATGCAAGAGAAAGGTGCCACTATGGCCGATATCAACTCTTTGGAAACAAAGTTGACATCGTCCATACAAACCGAGTTCAAGAAGTTTCATGATATGCTTGAGTCTCTCAAGACATCTAAAGAAACCTCTCTTGCACTGCCCACAAAGCCTCCGGTGCTTCCGGGCATTACTCTTGATGTGGACCCCGAATTGATAAAGGGAAAGCAATTGCCTTTGGATGGGAAGGGTGATGCTAGTAGTTCCTCAACCCATCAAAACACTCCATCATCCAATGATGAAGTGCCTAAAGGCTACAACGCCACTCCTCCCCCATCACAATACCATACCCCCGATCCCATTATTCCTCATCCGCAAGTTTCTCATAGGGGTGATCCCCCATTGCTTAAAGATTATACCTTTTCTCAATGGCAATACATGATGAAGTCTCATGTTTGCAGCTCTTCAATCGAGTTGTGGCGCATCATTCAAGTTGGATACAAGCCGCATGATCCGACCAACCTAACAAGAAGAGAAGTGGTGGAGGCTCAACTTGATGCCACCGCTCTCTACATGATCCAAAAGGCGGTTGGGAACAAGGACATGGCTCGCATTCAACATCTCACCACCGCCAAGGAGACATGGGATGGTCTATCCGAGTTGTTCGTTGGAAATGATAGCATGAGAAGGAACCGCTATGACTCTTTGAGCAATGAAGCCGAGGGCTTTTTCAAGCTTGATGGTGAAGACCATGAGATGATGTATCAAAGATTGGTGACCATAGCCACAAACTTTCGAGAAGTGGGTGCCTCTCACATTGATGATGCTTGGATCAAAAGGAAGTATGTTACCTCTATGATGGCTTGTGAGCCTACCGACGTCAAGAGTCTTCAAGGACGACACAACTATCATCTCATGACATCTAATGACGTTATGCAAGATATGGCCGCATACAAGGTGGCCACTAATAATGCTCAAGATGCAAGGGCAAGGGCTCTTGGAATGCAAAGAGGCACAACCAACCTTGCTTTGAAGGCTACCGTTGAGGAAGACAACGATGATGATGATCTTGGAAGCTTTGCCGCCATGTCCGAGGAAGCACTCAAGATTGCTTACAATGACCATCTCGCACTTGCGGCTCGCACCTTTTGGAACAATCCCTCAAGAGGCAAGATGCGTTTTGACAAGAATGCACCTCAAGACGATAGGGTCTCACCCTCCAAGTCAAGGACATGTTACAATTGTCAAGACAAGTTCCATTTCGTTGCCGAGTGCCCTTATGAGAAAAGAGAAGAGCATGGTGGACGTCTAGTGCTCAAGGACAAAACCAAGATGCCTCCCAAGAAGGCCTATGGAAAGAAGAGGCCTTTTAACAAGAAGCCTCGCATCATGTTGTTGACTCAAGAGGAGTATCCCACCGATGATGAAGAGTCGGAGGAAGAAACCCCAAATGAAGTGGCGGCCCTTGCCACCACCTCGACAACTATCATCTCTCCATCAACGACAAGAACTCCTTCGACTACGACAAGCTCTTCATCGTCTCTATTTACATCGCCTAATGAGAACTCCATCACCAAGAGCTCAAAGTGTCTTATGGCAAAGGCGTCAGAGGTACCTTCATCCTCCTCCTCTCTCATGAATGAAATGAATGAGCTTGATGATGCCTCTAGCTTTCAAATCAAGCAAGAGCTTGTGGCGTTCGACTCCTTTATCACTAACTTGCAAGGTGATAGCAAGAAACATGTTGGTGCCCTCATGGTTCGAATTGGTGAGCTAGAGCATCTCAATGAAGAGAAGGGTAAGATAGAAAGAGAAGACGCTATTTCTCTATCTTATTTGAAGTCCTCTCTTGAGGAGATTGAAGAGTCTCATGCTCGTCTTGAGGAGCAACTTGAAACTATTGAGGAAACTCATAACTCCTCACATGCTAAGCTCATTAAGGATCGTGATATGTACTTTGCTAAATTCAAGGTGGCTCAACAAGATAAAGCCGAATTTGCGGTTGGGCATGTTCTACTCATTGAGGACATGGAAAAGCTCGTCATAACTCACAAAGCTTTGGAGAGTGAACATGCTCTTCTAAAAGAGTCGTATGCCCAACTTCAAACTCGGCTAACTAACCTTGATTCTCTTAGCATCTCTACCTCTAAGTGTTCTTGTGATAATGCTAATCTTGTGAAGGAGAATGCTAGGTTGAAGAGTGAGATGACTAAGGCCGCCACATCCAAGATCATCCTTCTTAAAGGTAAACAAGTTGTTGAGACTCCCATCGTGGAGCCTCACACTCGACAAGGAAAGGAAGGTTTTGGATATGTGCCTCCCATCAAGATGAATGCCAAGAAGGGCATTCCCAAGAGCATCAACCCCATCCAAGCCAAGAAGGCCGACTCCATTCAATCCAAGGAAGGTCTTGCGAGTAGGAATGTCACAAGGGGCAATCCTACTCGTAAAGATCATGCCGGGGACAACAACCCTAACTATGCTTTATATGTCGATTATTATGGGAATGTTTGTGCTCGTTACATTGGACCCTACTATGGTTTTATTTCATATGCTATTTGGGTTCCTAAATCTCTTGTCGCTAACCATAAAGCACCCATTGTGAAGCAATGGGTTGCTAAATTCAAGAATTAATCTCTTGTAGGATCTTGCTCCCGGTGGTTCAAAATGGATAATTGATAGTGGATGTACAAGTCATATGACCGGGAGCAAATAACTTGTTACGGAGTTGAAACCTAATGAAGATCAAGTAACCGTAACTTTTGGTGACTTATCAAGGTCTAAGGTAACCGGGTTTGGCAAAGTGGTAGTTGCCCCCGACATTTCTCTTGTCAATGTCATGCTTGTTGAATCTCTTGGCTATAATTTGTTATCGGTTCGTGCCTTAACAAAGATGGGGATCTCTCCCTTCTTTGATAAAGACATTGTGGTCCTCTTGTGGAGCAAGTCGCTAAGAGTGGCTTTCGTGGGACACGTGGAGCATGAGCTCTATGTGGTGGACTTCTCCGGAGCCACCACTTCTCAAGCCATGTGTCTCTTCGGAAAAGCCGACGTGGGTTGGCTTTGGCATCGCCGACTAGCTCACGTAAACATGCGTACTTTGCAAAGTCTTCACAAGGGTGGCCACATTCTTGGACTAAAAGATCATGTTTCCTTTTCAAGGGATCGAATTTGTAGAGCTTGTGTGGAAGGCAAGATGCATGACATTCCTCATCCAAGCAAGACCATCATATCGTCATCCCGGATTTTGGAACTCCTTCATGTTGATCTATTTGGACCAATTCCGGAGATAAGTCTTGGTGGCAAGAAATATTGCCTCGTGATTGTTGATGACTATTCAAGATATACTTGGGTCTATTTCTTCAAAACCAAGGATGAAACTCAACAAGTCTTCATCGAATTCTCAAAGGAAGTTCAACGCCAATATGACCTTCCCATTTTGGTTATTCGTAGTGACAATGGGTCGGAATTCAATAACTACACTCTTAACGACTTTCTTAGTGAAGAAGGCATTCGTCATCAATATTCCGCTGCTTACACTCCTCAACAAAATGGCGTTGCCGAAAGAAAGAACCGGACTCTCATCGATATGGCGAGATCTATGTTGGCGGTGTTCAAGTCTCCCATCAACTTTTGGGCGGAGGCTATTTCCACCGCTTGTCACTCATCTAATCGCCTCTACTTCCGCAAAGGTTTGAAGAAGACTCCATATGAGATCCTCACCGGCAATAAACCCAACATTGGCTACTTCCGAGTGTTTGGATGTAAGTGCTATTATCTAGTAAAGGGTGTCCGGTTGGGTAAGTTTCACTCTAAGTCTCTTGAGGGGATCTTTGTCGGTTATGGTAGCGAGTCCCACACTTATAGAGTCTTTGATAAATCCTCCCGGATTATCATAGAGTCTTGTAGTGTGGAATTCGATGAAAATGATGGCTCCCAAGTGGAGCAAGTTGGTGTTTGTGATGTAGGTGATGAACAACCTTTTGATGCTATTAAGAAGATGGGGGTGGGATTTCTACGCCCAATTGAAGTCCATGAAGAAGTTGTTCAAGATGATTCAAGTTCTCCCATCAAGGAAACCTCACCATCACAAGAACCACAAGGTGGCTCACCCACAGAAAATGATGATTCCCCTCAAGAACAATCTCAAGATCCTCCTCAACAAGGGCATGCTATTTCCTCTCAAGATGAAGCTCATGATGAACCTCAACAAGATCTTCATCAACAAAAAGATCATGCCTCCTCCACCAAGATTATCGAAGCCAACTCCGCTTCTCCAAGTTCTACTCAAGGGCAAGATCATCCTTCTCCACCTCATGAAAAGACTTCTCATGATGATCAAGGCCCACAAGAAGGTCAAGACGAGGATCCAAAGGATCAAGATAGTCAAGAAATTGTCCCCACCACAAGGGCGGCAATTGAAACTCGTCGTCAAGCTCGTTTTGCAAAGTCTTTGGAACTTAGAGCATTATCTCTCGACAAGGTCATTGGTGATATTCGAGCAAGGGTCTCCACACGAAGTCAATTAGCTCACTTTAGTGAGCATCAAGCACACATTTCCATGGTCGAGCCCAAGAAAGTCTTTGATGCTCTTGAAGATCCCGATTGGCTAGGGGCTATGCATGAAGAACTTAACAACTTCGAGCGCAACAAAGTGTGGCGTCTAGTTGAGAAGCCTAAAGATTGCCGCAACATTATCGGCACTAAGTGGATCTTCAAGAACAAGCAAGATGAACATGGTATCGCTGTGAGGAACAAGGCGCGGTCGGTGGCTCAAGGATTCTCTCAAGTCGAAGGCATCGATTTTGGAGAAACTTTCGCGCCGGTCGCAAGACTCGAATCGATACGTATTCTCATCGCTTTTGCTTCTCACCATGGTTTCAAATTGCAACAAATGGATGTAAAATCTGCTTTTCTTAATGGTCCATTGCAAGAACTTGTTTATGTTAAACAACCCCCGGGTTTTGAAAACCCCAACCATCCTCACCACCTCTATGTCTTGGACAAAGCTCTCTATGGCCTTAAACAAGCCCCCCGTGCATGGTACGAGCACTTGAGAGAGTTCTTGGTAGACCGTGGATTTGAGGTTGGGGTAATCGATCCCACTCTTTTCACTAAAAAGGTTAATGGTGAACTCTTCATTTGTCAACTATATGTCGATGACATTATCTTCGGTTCTACTAACCGTGTGTTCAATGATGAGTTTTCCAAGCTAATGACCGACAAGTTCGAGATGTCCATGATGGGTGAACTCAAGTTCTTTCTTGGCTTTGAGATAAAGCAATTGAGGGAAGGGACTTTCATTTGTCAAGCCAAGTATATTCAAGAGATGATCAAGAAATTCAAATTGCTTGGACTTAACGGTGTGACGACTCCTATGCAAACCAAGTGCCACCTCCAACTCAACCCGACGGTAAAGAGGTAGACCAAAAGGAGTATCGTTCTATGATTGGGTCTCTTCTTTATTTGTGTGCCTCTAGGCCCGATATCGTTTTAAGCGTGGGAGTGTGTGCTCGTTATCAAGCCGCGCCTAAGGAAAGTCACTTGATGGCCGTAAATAGAATCTTCAGATATTTGGTTCATACCCCTTGCTTTGGGTTGTGGTATCCCAAAGATGGCACATTGTCTCTCTGTGGATATACAGACTCCGATTGGGCGGGCGACATTGATGATAGGAAGTCCACATCCGGAACGTGTCAATTTCTTGGAAGATCTTTGGTGAGTTGGTCCTCGAAGAAACAAAATTGTATCTCATTATCCACGGCGGAGGCCGAGTATGTTGCTGCCGCAAGCGGATGTACTCAACTTCTTTGGATGCGGCAAACTTTAAAGGATTACGGTGTCCTCTTGGACAAAGTGCCGTTTTTATGTGACAATGGGAGTGCCATCAAAATTGCGTACAATCCGGTGCAACATTCAAGGACCAAGCACATTGAGATTCGTCATCACTTCATCCGTGATCACGTGGCACGAGGAGATATTGATCTATCATATGTTGGTACAAGGGATCAATTGGCGGATATCTTCACGAAACCCCTTGACGAAGGCCGTTTTTGCTACTTGAGGAATGAGCTCAATCTCATAGATTCTCGGGCCTTGGCTTGAGCTTCGTACACACACTCCAACGTTTAAGGTGTTATAAGACCTAGAGGTACGCATGGACTTAGGGGGAGTGTTTTCCTAATACATTGGACTCTTCCTCCCCCTATTATGCATATAGTGACATATCATTGCTAAAACTTCAAATTGAATCTAATTTGTGAGCTTCAATGTTGAGATGTAGTTATGGACTCAAGATATATCTTCGCGGTACCATGCTACAACTCATACACGGTGGCCTCGGCCACCAACTCTTTTTCTCTTTGGATTCCATTTGGTTTTATTTTTCTTATTCTCACTTGCATTGTCTTTGGTTCTTTTGGGAAAACACACTCTTGTTGGTCTTCTCTTGTGTTTTATGGTTTTTGAAACTTGAGTGTGTCTTCTTTTCAGTTTGAGTATCTATCCTAAGCCTTTCACTATCCTGTAAACATGCTTTTCCCCACTCATGTCCCTTTTTGGTATCTTGTTCCTGGAGTTTTTGGGTTTGAACGGAAATCTCCGAGCCTTACTCGGAAATCTCCGGGCTACCAGAAAATTTCGAGACTAAGTCCCTTCAAAAAATCAGCACTAACCTGTGTTGATTTTTGACAGGAAATAGTCCCGGAAATTTCCGAGCTGAGACTCGGAAATCTCCGGCCCCTGCGATATCTGGCACCTAAGTCTTTTTCAATTTCGGCACTGACCTCAGGCGAAACTGAATCGGATTTAGAGCCGGAAATCTCCGGGGTCCAGAAATCTCCGGTCCGATGTACGGAAATCTCCGAGTGTGCCAAAAGTTTTCCAGGGCTAAGTCCTATCTGGAAATAGCCCCGGAAATCTCCGGCACTCGGAAATTTCCGAGCCTCAGTCCGGAAATTTCCGGTTCAAATTTTCCTGTCTATATAAGGGCACGGGTGGACCGGCCGGTTCGGCCAGTTCATCCACCCCGTGCCCTAATCCTCTCTCTTATCCGAAAATCTCCAAATCTTCCTTTCCTCGCTGCGGGTGGATCGTTCGAGGGTTTCTTGCGTGCTTCGGGGATCTGCTTCTCCTCGTCAAGGGCTTCGTTTCCATCCGCACGCTTTTCGCAATGTCCTCCGGTAACTCCTCTTATTTCAAATCTAGGACGAAACTTGTTTTCGTTTAACCTAGCAGTTTTAGGAGGTTGTTGGTTGTTTCCTTTGGTAGAATTGCTCCCCTAGGCATGCTCTACCTTCCATATGCACATATCTGTTTTTCATCCATAGATTTTGTTCAAATCTGTCAAAATTTCGTGCAGACTGGAAATCTCCGAGTCTGACCCGGAAATCTCCGGACCCCGGAGATCTCCGAGTCAGACCTGGAAATCTCCGGCCTGCGCAGAATCAAAACAGCTAAGTCCAGAAACTGTGTTTGTCAAAACTTTTCTAGTATGTTCCTTTTTCAATCTTGGACATGAGTGCTTACCCCATATGCTTTCCATCCACTCTATGCTGTGTACCTGCAGGTTCCAATCCTCGTGGCCGCTTTAAGCAAATATCTACTCGCGGAAGAGCCAAACCTGTTCACTCACGCCCTCCCAGTGGGTCCTCCAGTGAAGACAACTCACAAACTGAGCACTCAGCCTTCCTCAGGAGACCTATTGGTGCTAATAAGAAGAAGAAGACCGAGCTCCGCCTTGAAGACTTCAACAAAGGAAGTTTTCGCAAGTGGCGAAGTGAACTATCCTATGATGTGGAGTCTGATGATCCCACTTACTTTTGCACTGAGATGGCATGGATCTACAGGGAAGTCTATCAGAAGTTCTCCATTGACAAGCCAATCTGCCCCATGAAGTGGATTGACTTTGACAAGTTAATGAAGAAGGCAGATTATTTTGGTGGTGCTGTGAAGGTGTGTGGTCTTTTGGGTTTGGAGCCTTTGATGAGAACTGAGTGCAACTACAGCGTCTCTCTTATACATCAGTTCTATGCCACTGTGGTGTTTGACTCCTCAGAGGATATTGGGATGACTTGGATGTCTGGCAGGCAACGCTTGACTTCTTCCTTCAGAGAGTTTGCTCAGATTCTTGGTTGCCCGTTCCGTGGTCTTACTACTGCAGCTGGTGCCCGCATGCATGTGCATGGCGTGTCCTACAACAAACACGTCATGACTGATCTATACCAGCCTGGAGGGAGGATTGGCTCTCAGAATGGCCTTCTGCCCACTTATGATATCCTGCTGCGCATGTTCCGGTGGACCATTGCTCCCATTGCCGGCAATGCAGATAATATTGCCGGGGCTCTAGTAAACTTGATGCGGAAAGCTCATGATGCCTATCTTGGGGAGTATGCAGTTGAGCAGGAGGTCTATAAGGTGGATGTCATGGACTTTATTTTCCAGGAGATGTCCCTAGCAGCCTTTGAGAGGAAAGTTCCTCCATATGCTCCTTATATAATGTTGCTCATCAAGAGCCTCTACCAGCTGTCTGAGCAAGACGGTGATGACTTTGATGCAGCTTTTGCCACTCAGCCTCACAAGCCAGCCCTGCTTGTCCAGAAATCTGCTCACTTGGTTCAACAACAAGCCACCATGCATGATATCAATGATGATGACATTTTTGGTGGTCCATATCGGGTTCCCTCCGATCCCAACATCAAGAAAGCTGCCAAGAAAAGTCGCCCCTGGGTAGTTCGAGCAATTGAGAAAATCATGAACATGAACTGTTGCATTCACAGTGAGAACTACTCCATCTACTCTCAGAACCATCGCATTATGCAGCGCCAAGAAGCAATGATGGCTCACATGAAGATGCCTGCTCCGAAGCAACCTTTGAAGCCTCGGGTTCCCTTCAAGGACTGGAATGCAGATGGTCTCACTTTTGATTGGGATGATGCTGTGCCAGAGGACAGCGATCTTGAGAATGCTGACACGGAGGAGGAAGAGGAAGATGATCAGGACGCGGGTTCCGACTCTTGAGTCATGGGACGTTAGTGGAACCTCCTCCCTTTTTGGTATCTTGATGCCAAAGGGGGAGAAGTATCTCTAGGACTCTCGGGATTTGCATGGGCTGAGAGCACTTCTTTCTTTTCGCTTTGCTTTCTTCAGTGCTCTCTTATTTCGTGACTATGTTTGTTTCGTCATGTGTGTGAGACATGAGTATTGTTAAATTCTCTTGTAATAACTATTTATCTAAGTTTGTTGCTTCTATTGTGTTTGTGTGCTTTGTAAAATCTAGGGGGAGTGTTGATCCTAAGGAATGTGCACTTTGTATTCCAAAGACATTCTTAATTAGTGCACTCACCTAGGGTGAGCTCCGTCTATATTTTGCAAATCCACTGTTTTTTTGTGTTGTCATCATTTGCCAAAAAGGGGGAGATTGAAAGTGCATTATATGTACTCCCAAGTTTTGGTGACTAATGACAACACAAAAAGTATTCTAATGTTTGTGATGAAGCATGCAGGCTACTTTACAGGTTGACTGTCAAAGAGAAATACTTAAGTTGCCTAAATATCATTTCAATTGCACCTGGTAATTGTTCAGGAATTCTGTCAGGAGATTTCCGAGGCCCGGAAATTTCCGGTCCACAGACCGGAGATTTCCGAGCCAAACTCATTTTTCGCTAAGTCTGAACTCAAATTGCGTACTGACTCCAAATCATTTTTAGCCGGAAATCCTCCCGGAGATTTCCGGCGCTCGGAGATTTCCGAGCCCCAATCCGGAGATCTCCGAGTGTCAAAGGAATTTCGACCAAGTCAAGAAATTCAACCAGTACTGATCCGAGGTCAAGTTCTACCGGAATTTCACCCGGAAATTTCCGGAGTCCGGAAATTTCCGGTCCTCAACCCGGAGATTTCCGAGCTGGCGGCTGTGCAACGGGCAGATTTTGAGGAGGGGTATAAATACCCCTCCACCTACCTCCAGCTCCTTAGCTTCCAGATTTTGTCTCTCCTCCATTGGTGCTGAAGCTCGTTTCTCCCGGATCTCTCAATCCAGCCACTCAAATCCGTTGATACTTGGGGATCTGAGGGAGAAGCCACCGATCTACATCTCCACCGAAGCGATTTGACTTTCCCCCTCTATTTCTTGAGGGGCAACGAATCTAGGGTTCCTTTGTGGATAGCTAGGTTCATCTTTGTGTAGTTTGATCCTTTGTGGATTCCTTTGTGGAAGTGACCTGTTGTGGTCGTTGTGAGAGCCCCCAATTCAGTTGTGGGTGTGTGCCTCACGAATTTGTACGGGACTTTCTCCGCCCTTAAAGGAGTCCTTAGTGGAAGTGTGGATTCACACCTTTGTGGTCGAATTCACAGGAGAATAGGGTGAGGCCTTTGTGGCGTTGAGAAAACCTTTGTGGTAGCTCACACCTCTCCAACGAGACGTACACCTATGTGGTGGAACTCGGGATAAAACCTTGGTCTTCGAGTCCCTACGGTTGTTTCGTTCCACTCTCCTTTACCGCATCTTTATTTCCTGTACTTGCCTAGTTTCCTTGTAGGTTGTCACTTGAATCATCTAGTTGCACATCTAGACAATTTACTTTCCGCTAGCCTAAAAACTGAAAAAGAGATAAAATTGGTCACCACCTATTCACCCCCCCCTCTAGGTGGTCAACTGCCGTTCATAGTGTTACTGTGTTATATGTTAAAATTGGTGATCATTGCTATTATGGTTTATGTGATATTGGTGCAAGTTCAAGTGCTATTCCTTATGAGCTTTACAAAGAGATTATGCATGAAATTGGTCCTAGTGAACTTGAGGATATTGATGTGGTTATTCAACTTGCTAATAGAGAAACTATCTCTCCCATTGGTATTGTTAGAGATGTTGAAGTCTTATGTGGAAAGACTAAATATCCCGCTGATTTTCTTTTGCTTGGTTCTGCAGCAAGTAAGACTTGTCCTATCATTTTTGGTAGACATTTGCTGAATACTTGTGGTGCTGTTATAGATTGTAGGAAAGAGAAAATGCTTACTAAATTTGCTGGTGAATCTTATGAGTTTAATTTTTCGAAATTTGCTAAAACCCCTTATGAATCTTGCCTAATGAGGATTTTAGAGTTGAACAACTTCCTTCTATTGCTCTTTCCCCTACTAATTATATTCAGCAATTTATGGAAGATTATGAGAGTGAAGATTTTATGGAACAAAGGATAGAACTTGAGGACATATTCCTTCGTCAACCTAATCTTAAGCATAATTTAAAAGTGGAAGACTTGGGTAAAACACTTCCACCTAAAGAGGATCATGTCTTTGATTTTAAACCTTTGCCTGATAATCTTAAGTATGCTCATCTTGATGATAAGAAAATATATCCTGTTATTATTAGTGCTAACCTTTCAGGTAAAGAAGAAGAAAGATTATTGGAAATATTAAGGAAACACCGTGGAGCTATGGGTTATACTTTGAATGATTTGAAAGTGATTTCTCCTACTATATGTCAACATTCTATTAATATGGAGCCCGATGCAAAGCCATTTGTTGAACATCAACGCTGTTTAATACCTAAGATGAAGGAAGTGGTAGGAAATGAGGTATTAAAACTTCTCGATGCTGGTATCATTTATCCTATTGCTGATAGTAGATGGGTTAGTCATGTGCATTGTGTCCCTAAGAAAGGTGGAATTACTGTTGTACCTAATGATCATGATGAACTTATTCCTCAAAGAGTAGTTGTTGGTTATAGAATGTGCATTGATTTTAGAAAGGTTAATAAAGTTACCAAGAAAGATCATTATCCATTACCCTTTATTGATCAAATGTTGGAGAGATTAGCCAATAAAACTCATGTTTGCTTTCTTGATGGTTATTCTGGTTTCTCTGAAATTACTGTTAAAACTCAAGATCAAGAGAAAACTATGTTTACTTGTCCTTATGTTTCTTATGCTTATAGACGTATGCCTTTTGGTTTATGTAATGCTCCTGCTACTTTTCAAAGATGTATGTCTGAAATCTTTCATGGTGTTCATGGACGATTTCTCCATCTACGACACTTCTTTTGATAATTGCTTGCATAATCTCGATAAAGTTTTGCAGAGATGTGAAGAAACTAATCTTCTTCTTAATTGGGAGAAATGCCACTTTATGGTTAATGAAGAGATTGTTCTTGGACATAAAATTTCTGAAAGAGGTATTGAAGTAGATAGAGCTAAAGTGGAGGCAATTTAGAAAATGCCTTGCCCCCGAGATGTTAAAGGTATTCGTAGTATTCTTTGTCATCCTGGTTTCTATACAAGGTTTATCAAAGACTTTGCTAAGGTATCAAAGCCTCTTACTAATCTCCTGCAAAAAGATATACCATTTGATTTTGATGATGATTGTAAGGATGCTTTTGAGACTCTTAAGAAAGATTTAATAAGTGCTCCTATTGTTCAACCACCTGATTGAAATTTACCATTTGAAATTATGTGTGATGCTAGTGATTTTGCTGTTGGTGCTGTTCTTGGACAAACAATAGATAAGAAATTAAATGTTATTCATTATGCTAGTAAGACTCTTCATTATGCTCAAAAGAATTATGCTACAACTGAAAAGGAATTTCTAGATGTTGTCTTTGCTTGTGATAAATTTAGACAATCCATTGTTGATTGTAAAGTTATTATTCATACTGATCATGCTGCAATAAGATACCTTACGGAAAAGAAAGATGCAAAGTCTAGGCTTATTAGATGTGTATTACTGTTGCAAGAATTCGACTTACACATTGTAGATAGGAAAGGTCTTGATAATCCTGTTGCTGATAATTTGTCTAGATTGGAAAACATTGCTTATGATCCTATACCTGTTAATGATAGTTTTCCAAATGAACAATTGGCTGTCATAAGGGTGAGTTCACGAGATAGTCCTTGGTAGGCAGATTATGCTAACTTTATTGTTTCGAAGTATTTGCCTCCAACCTTTTCAGCTCAACAAAGAAGAAAATTCTTTTATGACTTGAGGCATTATTGTAACGTCCCCAAATTTGCTATTTGGTAATTAAGATTTGTTTGTGCATCATGAGCATCATTTGCATCTAATTAAAATGTGCACAAAATTTGAGTTTAAGAAATTAAAAGAGAAAACACTTAAGTGGCTAAACCACTTGTTATTTTAAATGTGTTAAAGGAATTTCAAAATTTTCCAAATCCAATTTTGCCAATGGCTTCCTTGTGAAATTCTGAGTTCCCTGGTATTTTTGTATAATTTTTCTGTTTACAAAAAGGCCCTCAAAAGATTTATTTACCAAACCAGGGGCCTATTTGTGAAGCAAACCAGCAATTATTAAAATCGTCAGGGGGTTTTCTGGAAAAACATCCATCGTCTTCAACCTTCTCACCCCGAGCCGTGCGCTGTCCTCTGCTCCGCCGTTCGACGCCGGAGCCCTGCGCCAAGATCCTCGCCGCCGCCCTCCCCTTCCTTTAAACCCTCCTCCGCCGCCGGGAGAATCCCAGAAGACCTTCTCTTCTCCTTTTCTTCCCCGTTTCGGCCGAAACCCTAGCCTCGTGTCTCCGGCGAAAATTCCGGCGATTCCCGCCATTGCCGGCCACCCCGAGCCACGGTGAGGAGCTCCGAGGCTCCGCCGCCCTTCCTTCTCCCTCCTCGGTGACCCGTGCGTCCTGGGAAGCAAGAAATCAACGAAAACGGGCCGTCTCCTCCAAGTCCGGCCGCCGGCCTCCGCGGATCATCCCGGCCGTTCGCCGCCTCCCCGTGCTTCGCTGACCCTGCCACGAGCTCCGTGGTGAGTGCCTGGTCCTCCCGGACCCCTCCATTCTTCCCCTCCCTCTCTGGTTCCTCCTGGCCGCGCGCGCCGCCGTCGACCTCCGCTCCGGCGAGCTCAACGCCGCCTCCGGTGACCATTTGGTCACAGCGCCGCCACCCCTCGGTCACCCGCGCCCGTACGCATGCAACGCGCGTAGCAGCGCCTCCCCTCGCGCTGAAAACTGCCGAATTGGTGATCAACAGGAGGATTCCTCCATTGCTGACGTCAGCTGACGTCAGCGCCTCAATTTCTTTTCCTTTTTCTGAAAAATAATTAAATTGTTTTTTATTCTTTTCTGTAATTATTTAATTATGACAAGTGGGCCCTGTTTGTCAGAATCTTATTTATTTCCAAATAATGTTTTCTGTAATTAATAAACTTATGACATGTGGGTCCAACTTTTATTTAAATTCATAAATGTTTAAAATGGAATTAACAAATGGTTTAAATTGAATTAAAATTGTTTAATTTTTTGGAAATTCATAACTAATTCATTTTAATTCAGAAAAATATGATTTTTATATCAAAATTTGCAGAAAAATAAGATCTATTCAATTATGTCCAAACCATGCATACTTAAACAACTTTGAACCATGTTTATAATAGAGGAACAAATTACACCCTTCCTTTTAAATACGGGATTTGTCGAATGGCACCTCTCGGGCATTCGCACCCCATTTAAAATATCCTCCCATGTATAGGATTTACATTTCAATACTTTAACTTGTCATGTCATGCATTGTGCGCATTGCATCGATGCCATGGTTGAATGCTGTTTCCCGTTTCTTTTCCGGTGTTTCGTTTATCACGGTGGAATGCGAATCCGAAGTGGAGTTTGACAACACCGAAGGCTTGATGAATCATCGATGGTCAAATTAAGAGGATATCTATGAAGAGTTATTTTTGGTTATCTCCATCAAGTGAAGCCGAAGATATCCAAAAGCGTTATATCTTGTTATCGAAGAGCAAGGCAAGCATAACCTCTTATCTGCACATATATGGTTTCAAAGTATTTGATTCTGGTATTATGCATGCGATTCAAATGTGGTTTTGAGTTTAGATTTAGAGTGTCTTGAGTGTGGTATCGCGAGAGTATGCTATGCTTAGCTTGCTTAGATCTTCCCTCTGCTCCATCCGGTTGATGAATCAGAGCAGTGAAGGAACTGTGTTGAAGAGTGGCGTGGAATGATCGAAGATGTGCGGAACATGCTAAAGACTTGGATGAGAGGCCACAGTGGGATTGTGGTGGGTTGTCTCATTCTTGTCGATCTTAGGAACTGAGTTCCTGGGTTCGGAACCAAGACTATTCGTGCATCCACACAGGGCTCGGAAACCCCTCGATCCCAACTTGTCTAGCCTACTACGTGAAGCCACTAGTTCGAGTGTTCCATTTGCGTGTGCGGTAAAATGAGTTGAGGAAATTAGGGCTCGGGTCAGGAGAGTGTGACGCTCTGATCTTGACCCTGGCAAACCGCACTAGAGACCGCTGCGCGTGGTCAGATCTACTGCTGTGGCTCATGGACATAGGCGAAGCTTGGGAAAGGTCGTGGCCAACCCTCCTGTCGGCACTCCCCGGAAGAGTGCTAATAGCTGGCGTATCGGTTGGTTGGCGTGTGTGGGTAGTTACACCCCCTGCAGGGTAAATCTTTTCGGAAAGCCGTGTCCACGGTTATGGACGACTTGGTACCTTATTTCGGTGATCATAGACAACTATAATCTAAGTATAAAAATTGCCAACTAAGGGCGGATCGCTTCCTCGGGTTGAGCGAGGGGGTGATTCTGGTGGGTGGTACAACTCATGATGATCTGGTGGAGATTGAAGATGTGGATGTAGCTTGTGTTTCACTCTCTTACCCCATTTTAAAAGTCTACTGATGCGAGATTCTCTCCTCCCTCAAGTTGAAAATAAAGATGGCTTTATGCAAAAGGCATTCATGATACTCTCTGAACGAGCAGATATGTAGCAGGTTAAATAAGTCTTGTTGAGTACCTCCTGTACTCAGCCTTGCGCAATTATTTGGACAGGTGTGTTTTCTGGACATCGACATCGACGAGTAGGTTGGGGTTCCCAGACGGCAGCCTGGAATCTCTGGACTGGGACGTCGCCGTTATGCTTTGGCCTCTTAGGCCTTCTGCTAGTTTTGCTATGTCTAATAGCATAATTTGCCTTCCGTTGTATTGGTGATTGACAGGTCAGTGACCTTATTTTGGTGATATTTGCTTCTTCGCTCTGTTAAGAGCTTAATATATCGTTCCTTGTGTTGTAGGGTCTCTGTTGTGCTACCGATTTTCAACTGTTGGCTTCCGGGATCCTTGTTAGGCTTATCTCAGATTAAGGTCTCGGATTTGTCTAGCTTGGCTCTTGGAGGTGCTACAGGTTTTGGTATCAGAGCAGGACCGTCTGTAGGAAAACCTTTCTATTGGTCGATGTTGAGTCTAGATGTTGTGAAAAATATTTCAAAGCTAAAACTATTTACCAAAAATCTAAATAGGCTTCTTTTTACTCCTTATCTGGTATCGCTCTAATTCTGGGTCATCTTACCTTGTTTTGGTTAAAAACATTTGCTCTCCTCTCCTCTTGTCATTCAAAATATAGGTGCACCAAGTGCAGGTCGTTTCTCAGCCAAGTTGACCTAGTGTTAAGTTTTCTAGAGTCTGGTGTGCTCTCTGATCCGTTTTCCCTCATCTGTAATGAGAGATACCTTTCCCTCCTTATCTCTCAACCTTGTCGTCTCTGCATCATTCTGTTCCAATGTCCCAGATTCCTTCACTTTGAAGATCTCATTTTCTTCTTTTGATACTTCGGAAGCTGTGGTTGGTCTCTGAAGCTATCTCGTGATTACTACATCGTTGTGCCTTTGTGACACTCGAATGGTAGTTACTCCATCTTTCGTTTTTCATCCTGGACTTGAACCGAAGGTCCCAGATCGTGCAGTTGGTGGTGTTGAGTCATATGGGTTGCTAGCCATGTGATGCTCACTCTATCAGTACATGATGCTGACCTTTAACCCAAGATCCATCTTGTTGATCCCTGAGGAATGCTTGCAACCTCAGAAGGGCTAGTAATGTCAATTCTAGCTAGCCTTCCAGCTGGTGGTTTTGCCGTAATTGACCTACGACATCCAAGGTTTACTCCTTCCACTAGCTTTGGCAGGGGTTCTGTCATGGAACCAAAAGGATCACGACAAGAGTGCTCTTTATGAGTTTCACATCTAAATTGGTGACTCTGCCACACCCTTCTTATCAGAACAAGTTATGCTAGCTTGACCTCTACATCCCAGGATTCTCCTGAGCATGTTTCCTTTCTTCCGTTATGTTCTGACCAGTGTATGCCACTTGGCATCCAAGTGGTAAATGTGCATTGGTGTACTAATGCATGTTGCTCTTGTGGTCCGTCGTGACATTCCACTTCGGGATGTTAGGGAGAAACAAACTCCCGTACCTCGTCCATTCCAGGACCAGGTCAAAGTGTTGTAGTCCGCAGATTAAGATGCTTTGTTTGCTTCTAATCTGTTCCATCTCAAGGTGTCACCATCTTGTATATCAAAAGGTCGTGATGTGTCTCCTGACTTTATTGATGAAGTGATGCTTTTCACGTCTTTACTCACGCCTTTCTCCTAGCTGCTCGTGCTCGGAATGCTATGGCGAGTGTATTGATGTGATTATCAAATATTCTTAGCAAAATTTTCATTGCTTTGACATATAAGGACATTTGATTCCTTCCTTGTGTGATTGGTTATCCGGTCACTAAGTGAAGTTGACTGTGCTGCCAAGTCCGTTGTTCTGGTGCACATACTCAGTCAAAGAGTTAGGTTTTACCAACGCTCTTAAGGCCAAATCGTTTTGCTTTGATAAGCAAGACTCCTGTCTATCTGTGTTGTCGTGTTGAAGTAAGATGGTATATCCTAACGGATTTGCTATCTTCCCAATCTTTGATTTGATTTGGGCTATCGTCAAATCAAACTCAGTCCCAAGGACCATCGTTGATGATGTTTTACCTATGGTGTTTCGCCAGCTTACATCTTCATGTCCTTGGTCTGACCAATATACTTGCCTTGTTCATGTATTATTTGATTCCAACTTGTTGGAGTACATCAATAAGCTTGTAGTTGAGCCCATCGATAACATTCTTATTGCCTCCATGTCTGAAGAAGATCATTATGAACATTTGGCATTAATGTTGGAAACCTTTGAGAACCATCTTTGTGCCATCACGAAGTATGTGTTCTGGATGTTGGAAGTAACCTCTTCTGGTTCACGTGCATTTGCTGAAAGATGTCGCCGTGAATCCAAGTAGAGCTTTCCTTGTTTCCTCGGGAATCATCTCTAGTCGGTCATGCACGTGCGGATTATTCATGGGATGATAGGTTCCTACCTGCATACCTTGAAGAAGTCATTTATGCACACCAAGCCACTGACTGATTGGATCAAGAATGAGAAGAAGTCGGAAAACTTCGTTATCTTCTTTGTTGTTTCCCAGGAAGGACTCAATTGTGTTTGTTGCATATTAATCATGTAAGTGCATGATTCTTGCAATCTCGCTCATATTTTCGAGCTTGACATTGTTGTCCACATCTTGAGAATCTGCAACCTTTCCTCGATGCTAACCATTGCACCTCTCCTTTCGGACGTTCTTAGTCTGAACTTTCATCCCAACTAGCCAGAGCTGAATCTCAAGCAGCAACGATGGTTGGTGTTCCTCAAGGATTTTGACATAGGTCCTTTTGTAACTCCGGCAAGATTAATGTTGTGGTTGACACACTTAGTCGGAAGGCCTATCGCTGAAATTCCTGGAATCTTCAAGAACAACCACTCCCCATGAGGATTGTTGTGCGGCTTATTCTAAAAGTTGCCCCTTATGGAATTTATCTTTCCAAAGCCCAATGTTTACCTCCTCACCTATTTAAGACTTATCATGAGCTTGAAGTGGGTATCCAGAAGATCAAGAAGAAGTTCCCTCCTCCGATGATCTCGGAGATTCTGAATGTCTCTCAATTGATCCTCTTGATCCTTTTCTTATCTTTTGATACATATCCTCCATGTGAAGTTTCTTTCCGTGGTGATCTTCAACATTCTGTTGATCAGTTCTTCCTTCCTTTTGCTTGTACTTAAAATTCTTTCCAACTCACACATTGTGTGAATTTGTCAGTAATCTTAGGGCCCTGGACTTTTAATCATATGACAAACATCTTGTAAGCCAAATGATTCAAATCTGAAAAGGGTTCTTTCTTTTGTTGTATCAAGACCTCGTTATCTATCTATCTTAGCCTTGTGCAAAGCTCATATTCTAATCCTTTCGAAGAACAGTTGTTTACCAACTTGAAACTTCTTCCTTTCCATCTGTTACCTTGATGTGTTTCATGCTAGTTAGCTCAAGAGTTGTCTTGCACATTCCTCCCTTGAGTTGACAATGAGATACTCGATCTTTTGAAGATCCTCGTTCTAGAGTTGTTTCCCTCTTCTTTTTAGAGTAGTTGAAGAACAGTCCGACGAGTAATGAAGTGCTCAATCATCCCTGAAGTAAATGATCAACCTCTCCGTTAAACAAGATCGTCGTGGGATCGATAAGATCATCCAAGACCGGTGTAGCCTTCCTCTCAGTATCTCTTTTCCTACCCAAGGAATCTCGGGGACGAGATTCTTGTAAGGGGAATAGATCTGTAACGTCCCCAAATTTGCTATTTGGTAATTAAGATTTGTTTGTGCATCATGAGCATCATTTGCATCTAATTAAAATGTGCACAAAATTTGAGTTTAAGAAATTAAAAGAGAAAACACTTAAGTGGCTAAACCACTTGTTATTTTAAATGTGTTAAAGGAATTTCAAAATTTTCCAAATCCAATTTTGCCAATGGCTTCCTTGTGAAATTCTGAGTTCCCTGGTATTTTTGTATAATTTTTCTGTTTACAAAAAGGCCCTCAAAAGATTTATTTACCAAACCAGGGGCCTATTTGTGAAGCAAACCAGCAATTATTAAAATCGTCAGGGGGTTTTCTGGAAAAACATCCATCGTCTTCAACCTTCTCACCCCGAGCCGTGCGCTGTCCTCTGCTCCGCCGTTCGACGCCGGAGCCCTGCGCCAAGATCCTCGCCGCCGCCCTCCCCTTCCTTTAAACCCTCCTCCGCCGCCGGGAGAATCCTAGAAGACCTTCTCTTCTCCTTTTCTTCCCCGTTTCGGCCGAAACCCTAGCCTCGTGTCTCCGGCGAAAATTCCGGCGATTCCCGCCATTGCCGGCCACCCCGAGCCACGGTGAGGAGCTCCGAGGCTCCGCCACCCTTCCTTCTCCCTCCTCGGTGACCCGTGCGTCCTGGGAAGCAAGAAATCAACGAAAACGGGCCGTCTCCTCCAAGTCCGGCCGCCGGCCTCCGCGGATCATCCCGGCCGTTCGCCGCCTCCCCGTGCTTCGCTGACCCTGCCACGAGCTCCGTGGTGAGTGCCTGGTCCTCCCGGACCCCTCCATTCTTTCCCTCCCTCTCTGGTTCCTCCTGGCCGCGCGCGCCGCCGTCGACCTCCGCTCCGGCGAGCTCAACGCCGCCTCCGGTGACCATTTGGTCACAGCGCCGCCACCCCTCGGTCGCCCGCGCCCGTACGCGTGCAACGCGCGTAGCAGCGCCTCCCCTCGCGCTGAAAACTGCCGAATTGGTGATCAACAGGAGGATTCCTCCATTGCTGACGTCAGCTGACGTCAGCGCCTCAATTTCTTTTCCTTTTTCTGAAAAATAATTAAATTGTTTTTAATTCTTTTCTGTAATTATTTAATTATGACAAGTGGGCCCTGTTTGTCAGAATCTTATTTATTTCCAAATAATGTTTTCTGTAATTAATAAACTTATGACATGTGGGTCCAACTTTTATTTAAATTCATAAATGTTTAAAATGGAATTAACAAATGGTTTAAATTGAATTAAAATTGTTTAATTTTTTGGAAATTCATAACTAATTCATTTTAATTCAGAAAAATATGATTTTTATATCAAAATTTGCAGAAAAATAAGATCTATTCAATTATGTCCAAACCATGCATACTTAAACAACTTTGAACCATGTTTATAATAGAGGAACAAATTACACCCTTCCTTTTAAATACGGGATTTGTCGAATGGCACCTCTCGGGCATTCGCACCCCATTTAAAATATCCTCCCATGTATAGGATTTACATTTCAATACTTTAACTTGTCATGTCATGCATTGTGCGCATTGCATCGATGCCATGGTTGAATGCTGTTTCCCGTTTCTTTTCCGGTGTTTCGTTTATCACGGTGGAATGCGAATCCGAAGTGGAGTTTGACAACACCGAAGGCTTGATGAATCATCGATGGTCAAATTAAGAGGATATCTATGAAGAGTTATTTTTGGTTATCTCCATCAAGTGAAGCCGAAGATATCCAAAAGCGTTATATCTTGTTATCGAAGAGCAAGGCAAGCATAACCTCTTATCTGCACATATTTGGTTTCAAAGTATTTGATTCTGGTATTATGCATGCGATTCAAATGTGGTTTTGAGTTTAGATTTAGAATGTCTTGAGTGTGGTATCGCGAGAGTCTGCTATGCTTAGCTTGCTTAGATCTTCCCTCTGCTCCATCCGGTTGATGAATCAGAGCAGTGAAGGAACTGTGTTGAAGAGTGGCGTGGAATGATCGAAGATGTGCGGAACATGCTAAAGACTTGGATGAGAGGCCACAGTGGGATTGTGGTGGGTTGTCTCATTCTTGTCGATCTTAGGAACTGAGTTCCTGGGTTCGGAACCAAGACTATTCGTGCATCCACACAGGGCTCGGAAACCCCTCGATCCCAACTTGTCTAGCCTACTACGTGAAGCCACTAGTTCGAGTGTTCCATTTGCGTGTGCGGTAAAATGAGTTGAGGAAATTAGGGCTCGGGTCAGGAGAGTGTGACGCTCTGATCTTGACCCTGGCAAACCGCACTAGAGACCGCTGCGCGTGGTCAGATCTACTGCTGTGGCTCATGGACATAGGCGAAGCTTGGGAAAGGTCGTGGCCAACCCTCCTGTCGGCACTCCCCGGAAGAGTGCTAATAGCTGGCGTATCGGTTGGTTGGCGTGTGTGGGTAGTTACACCCCCTGCAGGGTAAATCTTTTCGGAAAGCCGTGTCCACGGTTATGGACGACTTGGTACCTTATTTCGGTGATCATAGACAACTATAATCTAAGTATAAAAATTGCCAACTAAGGGCGGATCGCTTCCTCGGGTTGAGCGAGGGGGTGATTCTGGTGGGTGGTACAACTCATGATGATCTGGTGGAGATTGAAGATGTGGATGTAGCTTGTGTTTCACTCTCTTACCCCATTTTAAAAGTCTACTGATGCGAGATTCTCTCCTCCCTCAAGTTGAAAATAAAGATGGCTTTATGCAAAAGGCATTCATGATACTCTCTGAACGAGCAGATATGTAGCAGGTTAAATAAGTCTTGTTGAGTACCTCCTGTACTCAGCCTTGCGCAATTATTTGGACAGGTGTGTTTTCTGGACATCGACATCGACGAGTAGGTTGGGGTTCCCAGACGGCAGCCTGGAATCTCTGGACTGGGACGTCGCCGTTATGCTTTGGCCTCTTAGGCCTTCTGCTAGTTTTGCTATGTCTAATAGCATAATTTGCCTTCCGTTGTATTGGTGATTGACAGGTCAGTGACCTTATTTTGGTGATATTTGCTTCTTCGCTCTGTTAAGAGCTTAATATATCGTTTCTTGTGTTGTAGGGTCTCTGTTGTGCTACCGATTTTCAACTGTTGGCTTCCGGGATCCTTTTTAGGCTTATCTCAGATTAAGGTCTCGGATTTGTCTAGCTTGGCTCTTGGAGGTGCTACAATTATTTCTGGGATGACCCACACTTATAAAAAAGAAGGAGTTGATGGTATTATGCGAAGATGTGTTCCGGAGTATGAACAAAAAGAAATATTGAGAAAGTGCCATAGTAGCGCTTATGGAGGACAATACGCTGGAGACAAAACTGCACAAAAGGTTTTACAATCAGGTTTTTATTGGACTACTCTCTTTAAAGATGCAAGAAAGTTTATTTAATCTTGTGATGAATGTCAACGAGTTGGTAATATCTCTAGATGTAATGAAATGGCTATGAATTATTATCTTGTTATTGAACCATTTGATTGTTGCGGATTTGACTTTATGGGTCCTTTCCCTTCTTCAGAAGGTAATACACATATACTTGTTGCTTTTGATTATGTTACTAAATGGGTAGAAGCTATTCCTACTACAAGTGTCGATGGTGAACATCATTAAAAAATTCTTGAAGATATTATTTTCCCTAGGTTTGGTGTTCCTAGATATCTTATGACTGATGGAGGTTCTCATTTTATTCATGGGGTTTTTAGAAAAGTTCTTGCTAAATATGGTGTTAATCATAGAATTGGTTCAGCATATCATCCTCAAACTAGTGGGCAAGTAGAACTATCAAATAGAGAAATTAAATTTATCTTACAGAAAACTGTTAACAGAACAAGGAATAATTGGGCTAGTAACTTAAATGACGCATTGTGGGCTTATACAACTGCTTATAAAAATCCCATGGGTATGTCTCCTTATAAAATTGTTTATGGAAAAGCCTGTCACTTGCCTTTAGAATTAGAACACAAAGCTTATTGGGCAGTGAGAGAACTAAATAGAGATTTCAAACTTGCTGGTGAGAAAAGATTACTTAATTTGAGTTCTTTAGATGAATGGAGAAGTGAAGCTTATGAAAATGCTAAACTCTTTAAAGAAAAAGTTAAAATATGGCATGATAAGAGAATCCTTAAGAGAGAGGTCCATGTTGGTGAGAAAGTTCTATTGTATAGCTCTCGTCTTAGATTCGTTGCAAGAAAATTACTCTCCAAGTGGAAAGGACCATGTGTCATTGTGGAGGTGTTTCGTTGGGGTGCGATAAAAATTGCTTCGCTCAAGGAAGACTCTACACAAGTGGTAAATGGACAAAGACTCACGCATTATATTTCTAGAGATTCTTTGTAAGGACCCCTCTGACTACTAGTCAGAGATGCCGACGTTATGTAAACATATCACGATCCCAATGATCAGTGCATCACGATCACATAACCAACATGGTTTACAAAGTAACATCATTCAACTCGGATAGCAAAAGACTTACATAAATGGTGGTCACATGACCAAGCCTGCAATCATCGTCACACCTGTCGGAAATGAACAAAGGTACAACAGAAGATTTCGACTAGCGTCGGCCCTCGTCACGTCTTGACGCATTCCCACAGAGAAGTTGAGCGGTGACACTCAGTTCGCAAAGTCGTCGGCGTTCTCCTTCCCCTTGTCGTACATCTCCTCGTATAATCTGGACATTTGAATATGTGGGGACAAAGCCAAATGAGTACATTTACGTACTCGCAAGACCACCTCTAGGGTTCAGTTTTCATGGAGATGCAAGTAAAGCATTTTCGAAAACTAGGATAGCTCCTATATACAAATATAGGGCTCATTTTCGAACACCACCATTTCCAGACTTAGAGAGTACGACATCTCTAGATCTTTGTTAAAGAAAACATTTAGAGATAGATTATCTTCTCTTAGATATAGCAAGGACATATCTAAGTTCGAAACTTTCTTTTGTAAAAGTTTGTCAAAACACTAGGATAGGGGTAACCCTTTTTCCTGACTTGATATCGGGCTGGTTGTCTCCCCGAGATCAACCATACTCAACCAAATTCCGCACCTCCCAGGTACCTCCTTGTTTCATCGAAACACTTTTCTTGAAAACAACTTCTTTCTCAAAGGCGCCCAGTGTGGCCTTTCCAACCGTCCATGACCGCGGACACGGCTATTCGAATAGATTTACACTCTGTAGAGGTTGTACTCTTTGCCCACACCTATCGGTCTTTCCGCTGTGTCTGCGACGGCCCGTCATACGACAACATGCGAGGGTCCGGATAACGCGATCAAAGCTTTCCACTATGTCCACCCTAGTATCGGGGCCTCCCAGTAGGTTTGTTCTCCCCGGCACCGTGTGCTCCACTAGACCCCTGGTCTTTCCTTGGGACGCCACACCGCCACGGCAGAAGACCCGCCGTACTCGTCCGGCGCGATTCCCACTTGTGTATTGCCTCGTACAACAGCAACCCAGCTTATAGGGCCCAGGCCCCATATAAAGTATGAGAGCCCCAATACTAAAGCAGACAAGTTTTCGGCTAAGCCCTACCCATGTCAGGTAGTGTGGCTGCACGGGTTAATTGTTTGGGCGGCAACAGGGATTTCAAAATTAAACCTCCATCTCCGAATGCTCCCTGCATCTCGGGTTTTCATAAAACATTTCTTTCTCGCTGATTGCTCCCAGCAACTCAGGTTTTCTCCGGAAAATAGTTTTATCAAATAGGTTCCCATCCTATAGTTTTGATGTAAGAAAACAAGGGTATACTACTAGAAAACTTGATCTTCTTGATGGAGCCTTCAACAACAAGGCTCACCAAGTGAAAACTTACTTTGTAACACCTATAATAATCTAGTAGATAACTTTGTCCAAACAATATTTGGTAAAATAGTTCTCGGGTGGCAAGGTGCCACAAAAGAAGTAAAACATGCATTATTTTATTTTGAAAACAAAACATGCTTGATAAAAATAATAGGATTCATTATAGTGGTGGGTTGCTTGCCTGGCTCAGCAATATGTCCTTGGTCTTGATCTTGATGTTCCTCAGGTTCATTCCTCACTTCTAGTTCCTTCCCGATCGTATCTAACGTCGTAAACAGGAAAAGGAACAACACTCAAAATACAAGACAAAGCCACAAGGACATAACAAACAACAAGCATTGTACAAGACACTAAGCTACACACATAAGCAAGCATTTCACTTCATTAAACAGTAGCAAACAGCCAATCCATATAGTTAAAACTAACAACAAACATACCTATGAGAATATACACAACAACCCTATTTGTCAAAAAGATAGTGTTAACTGAATACTAACACAAACCATCTCTTATGGTGATTAGATGATTTAGCAGGGGTTGTTATATTATTTTCAGGAAATACTTCATACACAATTATCTTAATTGTTTAGGAAATACGCCAAACTAAAGTATCTTAATTGTTTAGGAAATACTTCAAAAAAAAGAATCTTAATGGTTTAGGAAATACTTCAAACAAAAGTATCTTAATTGTTTAGGAAATACTTCAAACAAATGTATCTTAATTGTTTAGGAAATACTTCTAACAAAAGTATCTTAATTGTTTAGGAAATACTTCAGACAAAAGTAGGTTAACACACAAGCAAGTATGAATATTAACACTAGCATTGAGCACCCTCACATGCAACCATGTTACTAGCTCAAGAAACACCTACTATCAAGTAACTAAGCGACAAACAATAGTAACATCACTGTCCAAACAAGTTTATGACTAAGAGCGAAAATGGTGCACTAGGCTTATTTAATAGGACACCACAATTAAGACCACTTCAACAATTAAACCAAACAATCATACGGTAAACAAGTGTTGACGGTAATCTTGAAGTAAACAAACCATACAACAATCATTACAAAGCACAAACAATTTCTGGATAGAAACATGACACACAACCATGCCCACAAGGAAAGCATAAAAACACATTTGATGTCATTATTAGGGTACAAAGTGAATGATGCCAAACCTAAGTAAATAATGCACCACACATTATCAAGGTGGTTTAACAAAGTCATTATGATTGAGTTAAGGTTCTGATCTTCAAAAGTTGATTAGTATTATTTCTACAATTCACATTTGCTAAGAACAAATGATTAAAAGCTATTACTTCTATTAGCCAAAGGTTGCTGTTTTGTGAGATAAATCATAACTCCTAAGATAATGTTCATAAAGTAAAATCCTTGTACCACAGTATACTTAGTAACTATAGGAAGCCATGAAAATTGGATTTGCATGCAAAGCTATTACTTAACAGGAATTAAAAATCCTGCAATTTCTACTGGTCTCAAAACCATTATGAACATAGTTTCAGTTTTAGGAATCTCCTACATGCTTACTTTCTGTGGATAGGTATTGACTTATGCATTCTGTAGAAATTAGACTCACTTCATTTGGACACTCCTAACTCAAGATATTCCATTTTAAGCGGAGAACATACTGTTACTAGATTTAATGTGCAACACAAAGTATAAATATTTTTGAGACCAAACCAGAGTGGTATGATAAAAAAAATACATAGATACTACACAAAAATACTCCTAATCCACTTGGACAAACAGATATAGCACAAACAAGAGAAACTAGACACATGCAATTAACATAAAATAAATATATTATTTTTCAAGTGTATTAACCTACTGTTTAAGGAAATAATTCACCATGCACAAAATAAAAGCTGAAAAATTCTACCAATCTAGGATATGAAATATACCACCAATATCTACCACAATTGGATTTAATCCAAAAAGTATTTTAAATAGTGAATTAAAAATCATCAAATAGCTACTGATGGCATTCTTAAACTTAATAGAACTCTAGTTTCTCAAATCTCCTGCATGCATGGGTTATAGATCTAGGTAGGTAATCTTGCTGGCTTACCAAAGAACTTAAGTTTGCATGTTTTGGATCTATAAAACTCAAGTTATTAAATAGAAGGTGATTGGAATACTGTTTACAAGATTAAACCTAGCGCACACACACAAACATATTTTTAGGAAAGTCCAGTGCCACATGGTTAAGAAAACTCACAGCAATCCAATTTTTTTTGAATCATTCTATTTGGATGTCTAGATCTACCCCAAACTAATTAATCCTAGCATGCACAGATAACAGGGAATGCAAATTATTAAAGGCTGGAAAAAAAAAGACTACGGGCCGCACTCTGGCCAGATCTGGCGCAGGCCCCGCCGTGCGAGCTCGGCCGGCCCACGCGACGAGCGGGCGCAAGGAAACGGTGGCCGGCCGTCGGATCCGATCTGGAAGGTCAAGATTAGATCGAGGCGTTTCAAATCTCGATCATTGATTTCGAATCTGAAGGCTCGGAGTCGTCTTCACCTCCCGACGCTAGAAATAGGGCAAGAAACAGAAGAATATGGCGGGCACAATCGGCTCACCCTGGGGGCTCGTCGGACGAGGAGGAGGCGTGGAGGCAGTTGCGGATACTCGAGGAACGATGGGGGTGGGCTAGGTTCGGTTCGCCGTTGCCTGGAACGGCGGGAATGTCGACGGCGTCCGCGACGGGCATGTCGTGTCCTCGGGAGCTCGAGTGCGCCTGAAAGAAAATGACCAAGTCTGAGAGGTAGCTTGAGGAGAGGGGATCGAGATAGAGCACATAGATGGAGAGGAGAGGGACAAAGTTGATGGCGAGCGTGCTCGAAAGAGCTCGGGCCGAGCTGTGGTTCACGGCCGTTCCTGGCCGTGCTAGAGCAAGGCCTCGCTCGGGAGTGCACATAATGGTGGAGGAGGCTTGTGGGAGGTGGAATGGCAAGGAGAGATGGGTCGGGGGAGCCTCGGGATACTTATCCAAGAGGGTGGCCAGTTCATGGTCTCGGGTATGGACAGGGAGAGAGAAGACAGAGCTCGGGCAGGGGTTGGCTGAGACATGCGGTGGGCAATGATATAAAACGCAGCTGCACCTCTTTGGACAGTAGCCCATGTCCCGGAGTCGTTGGAGGGGGTGAAATAAATGAAGATGTTTCTCCTGCCCTCAACCTGTTCGACAAAATGCTCGAAAGAAAAAGACAAGAAGAAAGGCAGGGCTAGGATTTGACAGAAGTCGTGGTAAGAGTTTCCAGGGGTGTGGGGGTCCAAAGTACACCATAACCCACGACATGGACAAGGTTAGACGGGTGGGTTTGTATGATGATGATATAGGGCTGATTTGGTTAGGCAACTTTGCAAACAGGGATTAGTCAATTCTTTGACCTAAAAATAACATAACAGGTTGGGTTGGCTAGAGGGCATAAGGGTTTAATTTTAGTTAAAAGGTTTGGGTCAAACGGGATCCATAGCAACAAGATAAGAAAGTGGGAAAAGGCTATCTATTAATACACACATGGTCACCTTATCATGAAGCACTAAAAACAACCAAGAATTGGTGATCAATAAATTTTCTAAAATACCAAGAATGATATAAGTGGGAAGTAGAGGCGGCGGGATGATGTTAGGTGAGTTTAATTTCCAATTGAATTAAATAAGTCCTAATTATCATGTTCTAGAAATGCTAAAAGTTAAAAGTAAAGAAGATTGATATCTCCTATTTGAGAATATTGTATTTGACTTTCTTTTGAAATGAAACAAAATGAAAAAAGGGTAAACACATCACAATCATGGAGGACACCATTTAAGCATAAAAGATCTCACATCAAATCAGACACCAAGAATGCACACATAATATCCATATATAAAAACAGCCAAAAACAAATACAAACCAATCAATTCTAGAAACAAGTAGATGAATAAGCAATCCAAGCATTTAGGATATAAAAAGTGTAATGTGAGGTAATGACCAAAAACTAGGGTTGCTAGTACTTGCAACTTATTATTTACCAAAATATTTTAGGACTTATGGTATGGTCCTTTGTAGCTTTTGAAATCATATAGCTTTTAGAAATACTTCTATTATATCAAATAATTGGTCTTTGGGTAAAAGCTGAAATCAAGACATCATGGTAAAAATGATTTGTTAAATATAAGATAAGAGAAGGTATATATGGACTATTTTTACTTTTCACAAGAGGTATGACAAAACTTGGTTGATTTAATAGGTTGCTATTTTGAGGTCAAAACACAAACAACCAAACACGATTAAACCACATAGAGAAGGCATGAGTAAAAACTGATCCACTAACAATGCATTTCAAAAAGTTTTTTGTTAGTCCTAAATTTTGGGTCGTTTATAAATAAGTTTTTGTTGCTTCCAAAATTTGGGACGGTACATTCTTATAATGAAAATGTTGATATTATTCAAGAAATTACTCCGGAGAATTATATTAAGGAAAAAATTCTTAGTTCGCGTAACCTGATTTCAAAAAGGTACATTTTCGGTAAGAAAAAGGTCGTGAATTGAATTTTGGGATATCTGATATTTATTTTTGAAAAATATGGAAAAATATGAGGCGAAAACGAACATGACACAGAGTCCGAAGGGACCTCATCAACTCGTGGCGCGGGCCCCATGCTGGCCGCGCGAGCAGATGGTGAGGAGGCCTCAGAGCTCCTCTCCTACTCGGCTTCGCCCTGTTACCTTCCTTTTGTTTAGTAAATTTTTGCTATAGCCCTACACAATGAATGGTGTTTCTTATCCAACATGAGGGTGGTTGAGAGTAGTGTTTATTTATTTAACTTTGATGTCATTGTTGAGAATGTCCACTGGTGAAATTAGGATCCCTCGGCCTTGTTTCTAAGCATTAAAACATCGTTTCCAACAAGTTCTGCTACATGTTTGCTTGCTACCATTTTCATTACAGATTATAGTTACTACTTATAATCATCCATATTACTTATATTTCACTATCTCTTCGCATAACTAGTGCACCTATACATCTGACAAGTGTATTGGGTGTGTTATGGACATAAGAGACTTCTCGTATCTTAATTGCAGGGTTGTTCGAGAGGGTCATATTTGAACTCTACCTCCCTTAGAGCCGGGCCAAGGGGTGTGCGGAGAGTGCCGAGGGCACAAGGCCCGTTTTTGTCGGGGCCCATTTTTTGCTGCACACAAGTAATATTTCTATAAAATAAATTTGCTGATTTGATCGTCCCACGAGCTCACGAACAACTACAGTTGAAGCGTGCATGACATCAAACCGAGCGAATAATTGTGCTAAGTTCGTAGACCTATTTCTTTTATCTAGTAGCTTCTCCAAATAGATTAGTAGCATACATCTTTAGATTTGTCAGACCAAGCGAATAGTTATGCTACGTTAGTAGACGTACGTTTTAAATCATGTAGCTCCTCCAAATTAATTACTACTAGTGTAACATACATCTTTAATTTTGGTTAAAACTAGATGCATTTTTTGGATATACTTTTACCGTTGAGTGAACAATTTAAGCCGTCAGTGGAACTGCTAAGAGCACCTCTAACCGAAATTCAAATATTTAGAGGATAAAAGACCTCCCTAAAGGTTAACTTCCTATATTTGGTACTCTTAATTTAGCGTATATCATGTTCGGCTGGTTCCCCGCTAATTAACATGTCATTTTCTCCTACTTTTAAAGAGAATGAGGCAATGTTACCCTTTTAAAATAATTTATAGTCCATAATCTTGTAGGATAGTAACTTCAATGGCTTGTTGACGTGTATGTATTTCGATATTTCACAAGAGCGGCCCATTCTAAAATTTGGCATCGGGTCCCAAATTTTGTCGGCCCAGTCCTGACCTCCCTGAGTTCCATATACCTTGGGTGATTCACTTAAGAAAAACTTGCTGCTGTTCTACAAACTCTGCTCTTGGAGGACCAACATTGTCTACAAGAATAGAAGCATGCGTAGACATCACACACCCAATACACTTGTCAGATGTATAGGTGCACAAGTTATGCGAAGAGATAGTGAAATACAAGTAATATGTATGATTATAAGTAATAGTTGCAGTCTGTAAAAAAAATGGCAGCACGTAAACATGTAGCAGAACTTGTTGGAAATGGTGTTTTAATGCTTAGAAACAAGGCCTAGGGATTCTAATTTCACCGGTGGACATTCTCAACAATGACATCAAAGGTAAATAAATAAAGACTACTCTCAAACACTCTCATGTTGGATAACAAACACAATTCATTGTGTAGGGCTACAAGAGCACACTCAAAGTCAGAGTAAACTAACACCAACAATATCATAAAGGAATCACACACGGTGCACACACTATCACCATTAAAACCGTCAATAACCCCGGAGTTCATATTAAAGTAACCTCTAGAGTGCATACTAGATAAAGAGTAGCATCACATATTCAACTAGATTACAAAGCTCATGATCACATAAATATCACATGGGAGAGAGAGATACACCACATAGCTACCGTATATCCCGCAACCCCGGGGGAGAACTACTCACTCCTCATCGTAGGAGTCAGCAACGGTGATGGCGATGGTGGTGGAGTCGATGGAGATGGCTCAGGGGGCAATTCCCCGTCCTGGCAGGGTGCCGGAACAGAGACTTATGTCCCCGAATCTTGTCTTCGATGGCGGCAGCGCTCTGGACCCGTGGAGGAAAAATCGAACACCGTGCTAGGGTTTTTGGTTCGGAGGGTATAAGTAGGCGAAAGGGCGAGGTCGGTGGAGGCCCGAGGGCTCCTCACCATGTGCTCGCGCAGCCAGAAGTGGGGTCATGCCAGCACCTGATGAGGGCAGATCGGTCCCCTCCTCCATCTCGTCTTCGGTGCTCTGGAACGTTCCCAATTAAAACGGACTTCGGAAAAGAAATCGTCTGGTTCCGAGAATATTTCCTTAAGTACTTTTCTGAAACCAAAAAACAGCAGAAAACAGGGAACTGGCGCTGTGGCATCATGTTAATAGGTTAGTCAAAAAAAATGCATAAAACTATATAAAATGCATATAAAACATGTAATAACTTGGTATAATATAGCATGTAACATAAGAAATTATAGATACGTTTGAGACGTATCGTTCAGCTGCTCCAAGAATATGAGTTGAGTCGTTGGCGGCTTCTCCCAACCATGGCACGCCATCATATCCTTGCCAGCACCATAATACAGTTATTGCACAAGAGTATTGGCAGTCTTAAGCTTCATTTCTGGCTCAAGTTGACAGATAGGGTTCCAAGCGCCTGAGAAATAAAGAAGACAAAGATTGTTAAGCCGGACATACTCGGAAGAAAGCAAAAAAGCAAAGAATCTCCAGCTAGAGATAAGTTTCCCAAAGAGGGAGGCCACCATCTCAGAAATAAAAGAAACACGCTTATTGAATTTCTCGACAGAGGCTCTCAGATCTTCTTGTAGTTTTTCATGTTGCTCAGCCAATCTCGGCTCATGCTCTTCAATATCTTGCTAAAGTCGGGCGTTTTGTTCGGCAGTTTGGCCGAGTTTCTTTTCAAGCTCCTCAATCTTCTTCTCAAGCTCGACACGCTTGACGGCTTCAGTCTTCAGCTCCTCCTTCACAACTTCAAGAGCGTGATCGTGTTGTTGTGCTTGGTCTTGGAAAATACAAAAAGATAGTCAAGAGATAATAGAGATTGCAGAAAATAGCTAAGGAGCTCAAATTTTTATAAGTTCCGGGTTGCTGTAGGATGAAACCCGGCACTTGGGGGCTACTCAATTTGAGGATAAAAAGATAGTGATTCTCAAGGAAGACCCGGAACACAGCAAGTTATAGATCCGGCTGTTGGGGACTACTCAGTTGAAGTTTTCAGTATTAAATAAAAAAAGAGTTCAACAAGAAGAACAAGAACATTAAAAGTAATTATTTCGACTCTTGCGGACTACTCATTGAAGTTAACTTTATATGCAGAAGTGAAAATACAAAATTTAAGTAGTCCCGAGTCATCACAAGTTGATAACTCGGCACTTGGGGACTAGGAGAGGAGTATTCACGTACCTCAAATTTACCTTGGAGCTCAGCAATCACGCTATCCCCCGTCTTCCAGTGCTCGCTGATGCGCTGCCAGAATTCTTCGAAGAGAGCGGTGAAGTCCATGTCCCTATAAGACTGGAAGCAGGTGCTGGGCATAGGTGTTTTGTCGGCTGGTTTAGCCGGCGCAGTCTCTGGATTAGCGGTCTTGGTCATTCGGGAGCCAGCAGGTTCTTCACCCTGCTTGGAGTCGGTTATCTCCACTTCAGGCGACGTAGTCGCCAAGTTGTGTTTTGGCATATGAGAAGTCGGACGTGACGTCGGCTTATCAACGTTCCTTTCAGAGTGTGTGGGCAATTTATCAACAGACTCAAGAAGACTCAGGATAGTATCCGGGGCAGCGCGACCTCTGAGAAAAGTAAAGATGTTAGAAGGATCAACACAAAACAATTGTCATAAGTGGAAAGACGTAGAAGAGACTTACCCTTCGTTAATAGCGAAGTCGGAGAACAAGTCGTCGCTGGAATCTTAGGAATCGGAGAGATACTGGGACTTAGCCTTTCGTGGATTCCCGGCTAAAGGATAGAGAACCTAAGGACGCCTCTGTGGAGACTTAACCCGAAAAGGAGTCGGGAAGTTGGTAATACCTTCAGATAGACGTTCGTCGGAGTCGCAGGACCTAAGTCGGCGACGTTGGCGACGGAGGGCAGCTTGTTCCTGAGATAATCAAAGTTAGCAAAGGTCGAAAGTTGAAGAAATGATGAGAAGCTTATCGAATTTACCTTGGCGGCGTCGGACCTAAGCTTCCTCTTCGCAACCGGAGGAGCCGGGTCTGTGGAGGCGAGAACTGTATCTGATATATGTGAGTCTAAATTAAGTGTTGGCCGACTTTCCTGCAAAATATCGGCGTCTAACAGTTCATGGAAAAGTCGGGTGATGGAGTTAAGCTCACCTTCTTCATCTTTGTCGGCTTCAGGGCTCGCGCCTTCAACGTCAACCTCTGGCTGATCATCTTCTCATTCCTCGCCCGAGTCAGGCACAACCGACAATGTAGCGGCCCACCAGGGGTCGTTCGCCTGAAATACACTAAGTCAGAATATAGGTAGGATATGATACGTCACATCAAAACATAGAAGGTGTTATAAATACCTGCTTCAGCGGGTTCAAGGCGGAAAAAGGTGCAAGGCCATCTTTTGAAAGATCAGCCGGAGTCTCATTGACGATTCTCCGGATGGCCTTTATGAGGGCCACGTCAGTGTATTGTTTCTTGTCTAAATGCATAGGGTTTTCAAGTGACCCGGAGTATTGGCACATAAAGCTCGGACGCACAGCGAGTGGTTGGATATGCCACCCCATCCAGCACTCGACGAGATCGGTACCCGTCAGGCCGTGAGCAAGAAGGGCGCAAACTCGGTCAACTAAAGGCTCAAGGGCTTTACGGGCTTCGGTCGCGGCAAAGAAGTTCATTTTGTCATTCATCGACAGTCGATCTACACTGAAACCCGGAAGGACTGGCTCGCCAGGTGGAGTGGCCGCCTTATAGTAGAACCAAGTCTTTTGTCAGTCCTTGGGGTGGGAGTGCAAAACGACACCCTGAAAGATGATGTTCCTCCGGCGTTGGATGGTGACTCCGCCGTAGACGACTAAGGGACCATCGATGTTTTCCCTCTGGGTTTGCAGTAAAACAATTTGATAAACAAAGGAAGACTGGGTTCTATGCCGAGGTAAGCGTCGCATAGAACCACGAAGTGGCTAATGTTGAGCACCGAATTAGGTGCGATGTCCTGAGGCCAAATCTTGAAGTATTCAAGGGACTGGCGGGGGGAAAGAGGTCCTGGGGACGAAATCTCCGGGTAACGTGGTTGGCGAAGATGACGACCTCGCCTTGATCAGGCTGAGGCTGGGTTTCTTCCTCATCCTGAGCTCGCCAGAAGATCTCCGACTTAGCCAGGAGAAGGTTGAGGTCCGCGAGTTCCTGAAGACGGTGTTCACGAATAGAGGACTTCCTCCAGTTGGAGGCAATCTTCTGCTTAGTCTTCTCGGTGACGGTTGTAGTGGATGAGCCGACGCCAGATGTCTTCTTGCCCTTCTTCGGAGCGCTGATGTAGCGTACCTGCACTTAAAATAAGGCAGATACCTGTGTATAGTGCAAATCCCTGGATCGATTCGTTTACACACACAGTTTACGATGTAATATCACAACAAAGCATCAATTTTATTACATCGATGATCTACAATTACAAAATATTCGATACAAGTTTCATATCATAAAGCTAGCTTTGAAATAGTACACAGCAGGAAAACAATAGCAGTGGGTCTCCAACAACTTCATGTTGCCACAGGCGAAAACATGTTGGTTGTAGACTCGAAACCTTTAAACGAAACCTCACTCGTCATTTGACCAATCTGCAATAAGAAAAATATTGCAACAACATGGGTCAGATTCCATTAAAAATGGAGTCTGGCAAGTGACACTATGGTGGACACTTAATGGAATAACTCTATAGCCTATATGCATATTTGGCTGGTGGAGTTCAAGGCTATTTTGCATAAAGCCAATTTTTCCTATCTCTTTGGAAAACACTTTCTTCAAATCAAGACAAGTATGGCGTGAAAACCATAAATCTCATCTTCCCTTGTTCACCCATGAAGTTTCATTTCGGAAATTGGAATGATGGAATCCTTCGTTGACGTCCGTGATCAGCTGCTCAAATTGTCCGTACCGGGGACACGGCTAAGTACTTAGTTTTACACTCTGCAGAGGTTGTGCACGTTAACCATTGTACCCATTCAACCCAAATTATCCTTTACACACCATTTGTGATAAGGAAAGGAGAAGAATGAGACGAGATCTTTCAGAAGCATTTTCCCTCCCACCTGCCTTGACCCGTTCCACCTAACACCCCCTATATCTGCTTGTCAAGTCAGAGAGAGTCCACGCAACATAATTGATCAAGCCAGAGCCCATATGGCAATGGCTGCACTGGAAGCAATCGTCACTCGGAGTTCTTCAGATTCCTCTGTTCCTGGGTGGCCATTCACAAGTGTACATACTCCAGGAACCATAGACATGGACCTGAGTAGCCACTCAACATAAACCATACAACCACTTACCACCCAGGTGTTTCATTAACTTAGTGGAAGTACTCTCAGGTGAAAATCACCATGCTCACGGCCCTAAGTAGAATAGACATTCATCCTAGGCGACGACAACCATGAGCACAACCCTGAGTAGTCACTTAATATTTCGTAAAACTTTTCATCAATTGCATAGCATCAATATTTGTGCTAAGTATGATATAGGAACCTAGACACAGGAGTAAGGGAATTCTACACAGGTTTAGCATAGCAATACTATCCTACACATGCTTATATAAAAATACACTAAGTAATGCATATAGAAATAATAGGAAGTTTATGAGGTGTGCCACTTGCCTTTGAATGTTGTCGTTGTTCACAAACTCTTTTCAACAACGAACGTTTGCTCTCCGTTCAATCTAAACAATATAAGCAAACAACAATACAACAATCAACAAAAAACAATCATCAATCATACATGCACATACATAGTGAACAAATAAGTTTCATAAAACTTCTAAGGATAACATGTCATGTATGATATGCAAATTATTTCTTAGGACTAGAGATGCAAGTCATGCCATGAAAATCTTTTTAAGTCTTAAGTGAAAGACAAGATTAGGAAAGAGGGAAAAGATAGAAGAAAGATGTAGTTGGTCTTCCAGGCTTCATCTCCAGACTTGTAATATTCTCCTTGGTGATGTCTTGATTGAATTCTTGGTAGACTTGAATAATCTTCAGACTTGATGATTTTTGTATCACCTAGGCTGGTCTTGGATTTAACTTAGTCTTCAAGAGGTCTAAGAGAAGAAAGGAGAAATGAAAGAGAGAGGGAGCAAGACTTAGAAAATATTTCTGGTTGGTCTTCATGAACTTCCTCTTGATTTTTCTTCTAAGTGCTTCTACTTCTTGGAGATTCTTCTGGAGTCTTGTTTTGGCTAAGTCCTTCATTGGTCTTCTAGCTCCATATTGAACATCCTAAGTGTCTAAGTGTATCACTTTACCAAAATGCTAAGTTGAAAATATTTCTAACTTAGAGAAAATGGGGAAGGAGTTTTCTTATGAGAAATATAACTACAAAATAAAATATGATATGCATGAAATGCAATTTTTAATCACATGAGCAATTATGCTAATGCAATTTAATTAATTTCTATTTTCTCAAAATATAATAAAGGAATAAATATAAGATTAAAGTTTTATGTGATTTAAATTTTTATAAGAAAATTTTATAATCAGTATTAATAGACAGAGGGGATTTAAATAAATTTATAGCAATTTGATTTACTCAAAAATAATGTTTATATCAAAAGTTATGTCAAATTTACTCAAACATCATATTTTGAATTTGAATAAATCTAAATTTCTCAAGGTTGGAAAACACAGAACTAGCACAATCTATAGGTCATGGGCTTTTCAAAGATATTTTATTTACAAATTTTGACCTTACATAATTAAAACTATAATTAAAATAATGTTTTACATGTTTCTGTAAATACCAAGTTAGTGCATGACTAAAATACAAGTTTTTATTATACCACTATTTTCTACACGTTCATACGATTCCATAGACTACAAAAACATCAAAAATGGAGTTACGGTTGATTTAATATAAATTTTGAAAGTTATGTCTAGTCAGAAAAACAAAAATATTGAATAGGTGACCTATGACGTTTTTCTAATGGCTGCTACCATTCATCAAGTGACATGTACGTAACAAGATAGAAGGAAGCACATCAGCATCTCACCGGCGAGAGAAGATGACGGCGGCGGTGGATCGGCCGGGCGATCGCAGGCGGACGCGGACGGTCGGCGTGCTGTGGTCGTCGGCGACGGGTGTGGACGGCGACGACGTTTTGGAAGCTCCCGGACGCGAGGGAGACGACGGCGACGCGCGTATGGACACGTCGGAGCGGAAGACGGTGTCGGAGTTGAGCGGTGATTCCCGGAGCTGCGTGGAGAGGCGGACGGAGAGGCGACGACGACGATGAAATTCGGGTCGAGCTCGGCCTCCACGATTTGGCTGTGGAAATGAAGCAAGAATGGTGTTTAAAGGAGCGCACGGACGTGGGAAGGAGTAAGGACCAAGAATCGGCGGCGGGGACTCACTCTGCTCGTCGAAATCAAAAAAATACGGTGGCGGTCGAGCGAAACTCCGGCGAAGAAATTCGTCGGCCTTGGGGCGTATTGGAGAGGGCTTTTGGGGGGGAATGCAGGAGGATGTCGAGGGATTTTTATAGAAACCAACCATGCTTGATTTGGTACAGTAATTTTCCCGCAATTAATCGGAGATTAATTTCGACCAAAAACGCTCATGTTTAATGGCGGACGAAATTAGAGCAATTTAGTGCATTTAAGAGAGGGCTTTTATGTGGAAATGAAAGAGCAGATCAAGGGATTTAATTAGAAACAAACGGTGCGTCATTTGGGGCTCTAAATCAACGGGAATCAATTCGTGAAATTTGCACGGGAGCTGTTTTCGCGTTTTCTGGTTATGGAGCTAGGAAGACGATGCTGACGTCAGCATGACGTCAGCATTTTTTTCTTTTTCTGATTTTTCTTATTTCTTTCATAACTTTTGATTTAACACTCCAAATCAAGTCAAATAAATTTTTAAAAATTTGTAAAAATAATATCTTTGTGTTAAACCAGTTGTGGGCATGTTTTGAACGCTTTTCAAAAATCAAAATTTTGAATTATTGATTAATTACAAATTTGCCACTTAATGTCAAATTTGAAAAGATGGCTTAAATAATTTCGTTTTTGGCTAAATAAAATTTATAAAAATACAACACTTATATAAGTTTAAAATTAAGTTATTTAAACTCATTTTCCAATATTAAATAATTTTCGGCTTTAGTACAATATTAAATAACATCACACATTTATTGGAAATGAAAAGGGAAATATAATGTATTCATTTTTAATTCAAAATATTTTGTGCACCATTATATTTTATATTATGATAATTCATTTGTAAACCTTATAACAACTTTGGAAAAGATTTTTGATTTAATTCATTTCTTATATAGAAAATATATTCATGAAAGTCATTTCATGTTTTGAAAATAAATGAAAATCATTTAAGCTAATGAAATGTTTATTTGGGTTGTTAAGTAATTATAAAATCTATGAGGTTTTAAGTTATAAAATATAGGCTTATAATTTCCAAACTATATTTTGAACTTAGTTAAAAGAATGAAAACCATTTGGCAATTATACCATTTTAATAGTCTTGAATTTAAGAATAGATATGGCTAAGTGGTTGAAATCAATTACTTATAAGTAAACTATTTACTTAAAATAAAATGGTTTGTACTTTATAAAACATTTGTCAAATTACATATTAAGGTTTTTGAAATATAATGGATAATAAAATGTTTAATTGGAAATAACTTTTGAAAATAATGACACATTGGGAATTTTGAAATAATAGACTTTTTCAAATTGGTTGAAGTCTTTTATAGTTAGTTTTCTTATGCATTTTAATATTTTATTTTAATCAAAACAAAAGTTTCAAATTTTAGTGATTTTTGAACATTCCAAAATGTTGGGATGTTACAGCAGAGCTACGGACTTCAAACCCATTGACAAGATTGGAAGGTCAAAGACCTACAAACAACATATGAAGAAAGACAAAAATCAGTACGGATCTAGAATATCAGAGGAAATAAGAGGAAAAAGGAAGAATGAAGGACATGGGTTGTTTCATCAGAGGAATCCTGAGAGGAAGTACAAATGACCAGATGCAAAAGAAAAATAACAAGAAAGGGGGACAGTATACACCGGGACATATCTAGAGCACTCCGGAAAACAAGATTAAAATGAAAAGCTTCACGAACATCAAGAACACGAAGAACACGGGTTCATCCGAGGAAAGGTTTTCTGATTGGAAATGCGAGATGGATAGAAAACTTCTCTATTGAGAAGAGTTGGGCCGTGCGTACGGATGGACCATGCAGTCAATTTCTTCGTTCAAATCCGGAGGAGGAAGACGAACAACTCGGAAGGGTTTGAGCTCGGGAGAATGGAGCTCGGGAGGAGAAGCTGGAGCAACTAGCTCGAGGTAGAAGATGAAGTGAGGCGCACCGGGGGGGGGGGAGTGAGTCATTTTCACCCCGTGGTCTTATTTATAGGCTCCTAGGGTTTGACCTAGGGGTCAATTGGTTCTATGCCATACCTACCTCAGTTTTATATGTGTGTGCCATACCCGCGCTGTTTCTCTCGTATGTGCCCTGGCTCGCTCGCATATCGCCCAAACACTCGTTTCCCTCTGGTTAACCTACTTTAACTGAAGGGGTCGGCCTGGTGGGGTCGGCCTGGCGCAACTCGGGCTGACTGGAGTAGTACGTCATCCTCCTGCAAGTGGAACCGCTCAGCGAGTCTCAAGTGGGGACAGGAAGGGACGAGTCTAACGCCCAAGTTGAATATCTGCGCCCCAATTAACACGTCGTTAACACCGAATTAACTGAATTAATACTGAATTAACTGGATTTACGTTAACGTAGCTGATAATTTGTTGATTAGTACGTCATTGTTTAGTGAAACTGCTAGTACTAATTGAAACTCGATTTATAATAGGATTCATAACTCGATTTGAATACTGAAACTCGATTTATAACTCGAATTGTATCTGCTACTACTAATTGAAACTCGATTTATAACTTGAATATGATTATATTAGGATTATATTAACAATTACAAAAGATTAGCAGTGCATGCATCACTTCTACTACGCCGGTGGCGACCTAATACTACAACTAATCAGTAGCAGTGCAACTAATGCACTTCTACAGCTACTACGACGATCGGCGGACGCGGCTCCTACGCGCGCTGCCTCTTGGGCAGCGGTTCATCGTCGTCAGAGGAGGAGGAGGAGTCGTCCTTTCCCTCGTCGCCCTTGATCAACTCCGGGTTCGAGTCCTCCTCCTTGGACCCTTCGTGATTGTCGGAGTCGACGTCGCTGGAGTCGGGGTCGGAACCGCCTCTTTGGTCGGCGTCGGACCCCTTGCCCTCATCGTCGGTGCCGGAGCCGCCGCCGCCTGCGACGTTCCTGTGGCCCTCCTCCCTCCACTCGATCGGGTTCCCTCCCCGTCGGAGTCGCTCGGGATGGCTGGGTTCTCCCACCAATGCTCATCGTCCGGCATTGTTGTTGGAGAGAAGTGGTGGTTGGCATTTTTCGCAGAGAAGAGAGAATGGAGAGAAGAGAGAGTGAAAGGCGATGCTAATGCGCATTGCGGTTTTTATTAGTGAGGGGATAACTATTTGTGATGAATTCATTGCCGCCGGCGTGTAAATCGATAACCGCGTTTGGGCACTGAACAGGCGCATCTCTTGGTTTTCTTGCCAACGAAGTGTAACATGACAACACAATGCGCATTGGGATTTTATTCGCAATGAAGACATCGTGTGATCGCGCTTCATGTATAGTCGAAGTGACATGCCTGTAAATGTTTACCACGTCATCTAGTGCCCCTAGACGTGCCGAGTACAACTGTCGAACAGTTGATGCGCGTCGTCGTTCTGGTCAAATTTACTGTAGTTAGAGACGAGACGTTGTGAGACATCTACACGTATCAGAAGCATTTGTTGCGAGAACTGACGCGAATAATTTTCTTTTTACGTGCAAATATCCGGATATGAACTGGACGTGAACTACGCGTATCGGTGCATCCGTGTCAACAAAGCAAGCGCAATCTAGACACGAACTGGACATGATCTTGCACCCACAATGCGCGCTCTATGTAGTTATGTGATCTGAACGTGTGTATACCTTGTTTATCCACTTGAATCATTTGTAATATTTTACTTCTGTCGAATACCTTAAGTGTGCACTCTGGATGCGCTCAGAGCGTGCCCGGCGTGCTCTGGGCGCGCACAGGCGCATATTTGTGTAAACTTTGGGCGCAAACTAAGGCTAGACCATTCTTAGTAACTCCTAAATGATAATTTCGTGAGTATTTTGAAATTATCATGTTACAATTCTCATTTGCACATTTGAGTTATGCGATATCACATAGATCCATGCCCTTCTCATTTGAATGTATGTAGACCATGTTTTTCAACTTGAGTCGTTAGTATATGACATATGAAGACTATATGCGTCGGTTTTTCAATTTTTTGATATTTTTTTAATTTATTATGGTTATTTCAAACTAAGCACGGATCATGTGCGCAGGATTTTCCTTTTTTTGACATTTTTTCAATATTTGAAGCTCATTTCAGATGTCGATCAAACTGCAGCCGCCGATTTCCTCTAAAAGGAATATGCAACCGTCTGATTTTGTCCAGAGGGAATCTGTAGGCGATCCGGGAGAAGCTCATTCTGTGATTTGATTGGACGGACGCGTAGGATAAGGGTTTTACACCCTCTCACGGGTGTACCCAACGGGGATTTTGGCTAGACCACCCCCATTTGCCTCAGTAACACAAAATGGGTATTTTGGCGCACCAAATGCGTATTTTGGTTGTTACCCGTCATCGTCCCCTAACTTATATGGGGATTTTTGCAAACAAAATGAGGATAGCCATGAGCTTGCTCAAATCTTGCTTGAATCCATATAAATTTTCAAATTAGCCTGGACTAGCCGAAAAATTTGTTTCAAATAAGCTCCAAAGGTAGGGTAAACGGCCTCATTTCTAAGCAAAAATGGTGGACTCGCCGAAAAATGTGTTTCAAATGAGCATCCAAAGGTAGGGTAAACGGCCCCATTTCTAAGTAAAAATGGTGGACTCGCTGAAAAATGTTTTTCAACTGAGCTCCAAAGGTAGGGTAAACGGCCTCGTTTCCAAATAAAAATGGTGGATTCGCTGAAAAATGTGTTTCAAATAATCTCCAAAGGTAGGGTAAACGGCCTCATTTCTAAACTGAAGCGGATTTACACACACAATCGGAAAAGTCGAGCACAAGGCCATTGCCCTTAATAAAGCAAGTAATAACTAAAATAGATCAACAACAAAAAACTAAATTAGCACTGGCCCTAAATAAAGCAACTAATACCTAAAATGGACTACAACTCGTCCTCGTCATCGGAAACCTCCGCCGTCTTGGCCTTGGCCTTGCCCCTGCCCTTGCCATCAACATCTTCTGAGGCATTGCTGTTCGACGCCGACCACATGTCCTCCTTCTTCCTCTGGCTCTCCGAGCAGATCTTGAGCTGTTGCTGCTCGGTGGCGGAATGCTTGGCCATGTCCATGCCTTTCTGGTCGGCCATGGCCCAAGCCAAACCCAGGTCCAGCACCTTCGTGACCTCCTACTTTCAGGCCATGGTATAGTGCATACCCTGGTCGTCCTCATTGTCCTCGTCGAACAGATCGATGAAGGGAATGGGATCGGGAGCAGTGGCCCTGCCCCTGCCCCTTGGAGACTCCCCATCTCATGCCACTTCCCTCACTCGCCTCCTGCTCGAACTTGGAGGAGTACGCGCACGCCCACGCCCAGTCCCTGTGCCGCTTCCCTCGCTCGCCTAAAGAAAACCAAGGATAGGGGACGTGGCGACGACGGCGGTTTGACCTGGGAGTGGAGCTTCCATCACCACGAGCCTACTACAAGAAATATGTCAACTGGTAACACTCAATTTTGGTCACCGAAATGTCAGAATAAGTCATTTGCGACATTTTTGTGACCAAAACAAGAAGGTCACATACTGAGGGTCACTAAGGCAGTATGTAACCTTTTTTTTCAATTGGTCATAGATTTTTTGTAACCAATCCAACTGTTTGGTCACTAGCAATCCCAGCTAGGCCATATTGGAAAGCTGAGCTGGCATTCATCCGACGTGACATCCGACGTGGCGCGTGGATCAGTGACCAAATAAGATGGTCACAGATAGATTGTGTCCAATCTAGTTGATTCAACTAAATGGGCCAAGCCCAACAAGCAAGCCTTTCTAAAAAAAATTATTTAATTCGACAGGTTAAATGGGACAAGGCCATGGGCTGCATGGTCCCACTTGTCATTTTGGCCCCACTTGTTAGATGGAGGGACCCACTAGTCAGACCGACCCCACCTGTCAGGTTGGACCCACCCGTCAGGCGAGCCCACCTGTCAGTGTGGATCCACCTGTCAGGTTGGACCCACCCGTCAGTCGACCCCACCTGTCAGTGTGGATCCCACCTGTTAGGTTGGACAAACCCATCAGGCGACCCCATCTATCAGTGTGGATCCCACCTGTCAGAGTGGGTCCTAGTTGTGAGTGGGTCCCAGTTGTCATTGGGTCCCGCCTGTCAGAGTGGGTTTCACATGTCAGGGCGGGTCCTAGTTGTCAGTGGGTCCCGGCTATTAGAGTGGGTCCCAGATGGGTCCCTCCTGTTAGAATTTTTTGGGTCCCACCTGTCAGAAATTTTTGGGTCCCACCTGTCAGAAATTTTTGGGTCCCACCTGTTAGAATTTTTTTGGGTCCACATGCCAGAAATCAATTTGGTCCCACATGTCAGAATTTGATGGGTCCCATCTGTCAGTCCTATGTTGGCCCACATGGCAAAAATACAATACAATGCAACACAAATTCAAACTGAAATCACATGCTATATTGCTATAAATCATCAAGACATAATTTGTGGTTCGGATTGCCAACAAAGGCATCCAAATGACAGTGGTCCGAATTGCCAACAATGGCATGCATGTGTTAACAGACAACAAAAAGGCAGAATGGAGCCAAAAAATGGATCAACTGTCAAATGACAGGCACAAATGGATCAAACAACAACCAGCCTAAGTAGGCTTAGCAGCCAGGCACAAATGGATCAAACTGTTGTCGTTGTTATTCCATCTTCTTGAAATTGATTTCATATTTCTCATCGCGGACAGGGTGTGCAGCTTCAAATTCTTCAGTCCTCTTCCGCAATGAAGAAACTTCTTCCAGCATGCATTCACTTCTCTTTTCAGCTTGTGCCAGCTTCTCCTTGAGCTCTTGGACATGGGATGCCGCCTTGGTGGAGGATGATCTTTACTGCAACCCAGCATTCACAAAGAATGTGCTCGAAGGGCATGTTGCAGTTAGCACTTGACCAACAACTTCCACAGCGGACACTGCATGTTGGCCTTCAGGTATCGGCGCATCCAGCTTCTCCTCCATCTTAGCCTACCAGGAACAATTAAGATTAATCAAACAACAAGTATATTAGAAGATGCAACATTCTACATCTACTGCAACTTCTACTGGCACTGCAGTAATTTTGTTACTAGATCTACAACACATAATGAGATAAGCTAGAGACAAGTTTGAACAAGCAAGCACAAAGTTTATATAAATTGCAGACTGAGTAAACAAGTTCAAAAATAGAGCAACAAGCAAACACATCATCTCTAAATAGACCTTGCACTATAGCAAGAAGCAAAAACAGAAGCTAAAATGACTTACAATTGCTATTTTGGCTGCCTCTGATAAGCCTTTCACTCAGCTTATGTGTGTGACCTCGAACACCCCAATCACATGCAGCTCCTCATCACATTAAAGCTTCTCCCTCTGATGTTATTCAACAAGTATCAAACCACAAGTCAGCGGGACAGAAGCTAATTGGGCCTAATAAAGATAAAATATGCTTTGCTCTTACATCGGTATGGATAGTTGCTTCATAGGACCTCGAACCGGTTGTCTGCTGGAACTCAACCTTCTTTCGATTATTCGAGTTAGAGAGACATGTTTTCTACCAAAACAATGTACAAAAATATTATCACATACATGAGAACAAAAGCTGAAAGCATGTACATGCAAACAACAGCAGATACATATAAGTACATGTAATAACACCAAGGGCACATGTAGAGGCATACCTCGTGTTTTGGTGTGTTCCACAAATTCAATAGAGCATGCCATTCATCATCTTTCAGGTCCTTTACTGGAGAGTTGATGCTAAGATCTTTAGCATTAACTGGATCAAAGTATTTCTTTTTGATCTTGTATCGCCTGTTCTTTGATACTACCTGCAACTTCTTGGTACATGCTTCCTTTATGGCCTTCGAGTTGGTGTCCATGTTAAAATTTCCGTACAAATGAAGCAAACAAGCAACATACATTATTAGTGATCATATGAAAGGTGTAAAATAAAGAAAGAAAAAACATCCAACAAAGAATCACAAAGAGGCAAGTAACTTACAGCAACTTTGCCGATGTAGTCTTGATCAAGTTGGCATCTTTTTTGTAATCCTTGAAATGGGGAAGAACTGGTGTATGGATTACGGCAGATCCACACTCTGATGCAAACTTGGCAGACATCAGAGGCTCCTCAGGAGTCGTCTCCCCTTCAGCAATTCGAATTGTCACCTTGGAACCCGTCGTCTTAGTCATCCTTTCCAGTCCTTTGCCTTTTCTCCTACGCACAGCAGCCACAATTGCATTGCCTGAATAGGAAACAAACTTTGATTAGGACCAAACATTTCACATTCTTCATCAAACAGTAATGTAAATATTCACAATGAATGTGGAAATGACATGGCAATCATGTGGCATGTAATCAAATAAAAGCAAACAAGAGAGTAAGAGATAGATGAACTTGCCTTCATCACCAGTAGTCAGCTCGGTTTCTTGCTCGGTTTCTTATGAGATCCTTGATCATCACAGAAGGGTTGACTTGTCATCAAAGAAAGGTTTCCTTTCATCCAATAGTCTAATAGGGATGACGAGTGTGTGCATAGTGCTTCCGCCATCCTCATCACCTTGCTGCGTGCTTTCTTCAATGTCCGGAAGCGGAGTCTTTTCATGGTTGGATTCAACAGCCTGCTTTGCTTTGTTTCTGGTCACTCTAGCAGGAGCAAGGTCCTCAACTTCTAGAAATCTCTTTGTGTTTCCAGGGGCTATCCCAAACACCCTTGAATGAGCCATTTGACTGGTTGTTTCTTCTGGGTTTGCCACACTCCTCTTCCTCTTCTTAACAACTATGCACACACTCCTACTTGTAAACTTTTGTGTCTTCTATAAACAGCAAAGCCAGAAGCATGAGTTCAAAAGTAATAAAATGCTGCAAGAACAGAATGAAGTAAAAGAACATGGAAAGGAAATAGCAAACAACTAATCCCAACCAACCAAACAAGATAGAGTTGCACCTGCAAAGTCGTGTCCACTAAACAGTCATCGACTTATTCATCAGTAACTTCCTCGTTGCAAGGATCATAGTCCTAGCTTTCATCTTGTGTGATGGCAGTCATGGAGAATTCAGCGGTACTTGCACTACCTTCTCGATTAACCCCATTATTGTTTCTAAGCAAATTCACTAAAGCAGGGAGACCAAGGGACTTTAACATATTGTTGTTGCTCATCATGGTCCTAGCTCTAATCTTATCGATTTCAGTAAGCGGTTCCACTTTACATGAACAAGAAAAGATAACCATTAGATGAATGGTTGAAATGCATAGGAAGCAAGACAACACAATCAACCAAGGTGTTTAAATATGCTTCTAGTATCATTTAATTATACTACATTAACAGGCAGAAAGCTTGACATTAAAAACCTACCAAAACCATCAATATCTTTTCAATATGCAACAAGTATTAACAGGACATGGAATCATTTCAATAAGCAACAAGTATTAACAGGACATGGAATCATTTCAATATGCAACAAGTAGTAACATGACATGGAAACTACCATTTCAATATGCAACATAACACCAAATCAATCCAATTAATTTCAATTTGCAAAACATAGGATACATTTGATTGTGATTGCATAGCAGATCAATACAAAAAGGCTATTGTATGCACAAGCTAGGCACATTATTGTACAGAGCATAGACAAGGATTATTTGAAAAACTTGCAGCGCATGCAAGTGTACCAATTTACATACAAACGGCAGACTGCCTCTTTGTTGGCTTCCTCCCCATTGCTGATCTTGACGTGGTTGGATTGGTGCCGCTAGTTTCTTGATGTCCACTTGCCCTATGTGATTGGACAAAAGAATGCAGATTAACTAGATGCAGCAAGGATAAAAGCCTCATGGTTCTTGCAAAAAACAATGAAGCAAGCAATTTATTGCAAAACACCTTTTTTATCTGACCAATTCCCCTTGCTTGGCTCTGTTTAACTGGTGGAATTCCTTGATAGTTTCCTACAATATCCATCTGGTTAGATGGCAGTACCAGAATGCAGTGGAAGAGCATAACATGTCCATACTACAATAAGGAACACATCTGAACATACACACTTCATGGATTCAAAGAACTAGCTACCAGAAGAGGACATGAAAAGTGAGTGAATGGCATGTAACTAAGGAAAGAATAAAAGGTATCAATCATGTGCAAAAAACAAAAGCTGGAAACCCTAACGGCCTTATCCTAGCCGTGGCATGAAACCCTAACGGCCTTATCATGTTGCAGTTAGCACTTGACCAACAACTTCCACAACGGACACTGCATGTTGGCCTTCAGGTATCGGGGCATCCAGCTTCTCCTCCATCTTAGCCTACCAGGAACAATTAAGATTAATCAAACAACAAGTATATTAGAAGATGCAACATTCTACATCTACTTCAACTTCTACTGGCACTGCAGTAATTTTGTTACTAGATCTACAACACATAATGAGATAAGCTATAGACAAGTTTGAACAAGCAAGCACAAAGTTTATATATATTGCAGACTGAGTAATCAAGTTCAAAAATAGAGCAACAAGCAAACACATCATCTCAAAATAGACCTTGCACTACAACAGGAAGCAAAAACAGAAGCTAAAATGACTTACAATTGCTATTTTGGCTGCCTCTGATAAGCCTTTCACTCAGCTTATGTGTGTGACCTCGAACACCCCAATCACATGCAGCTACTCATCACATTAAAGCTTCTCCCTCTGATGTTATAAAACAAGTATCAAACCACAAGTCAGCGGGACAGAAGCTAATTGGGCCTAATAAAGATAAAATATGCTTTGCTCTTACAGCGGTATGGATAGTTGCTTCATAGGACCTCGAACCTTTTGTCTGCTGGAACTCAACCTTCTTTCGATTATTCGAGTTAGAGAGACATGTTTTCTACCAAAACAATGTACAAAAATATTATCACATACATGAGAACAAAAGCTGAAAGCATGTACATGCAAACAACAGCAGATACATATAAGTACATGTAATAACACCAAAGGCACATGTAGAGGCATACCTTGTGTTTTGGTGTGTTCCACAAATTCAATAGAGCATGCCATTCATCATCTTTCAGGTCCTTTACTGGAGAGTTGATGCTAAGATCTTTAGCATTAACTGGATCAAAGTATTTCTTTTTGATCTTGTATCGCCTGTTCTTTGATACTACCTGCAACTTCTTGGTACATGCTTCCTTTATGCCCTTCGAGTTGGTGTCCATGTTAAAATTTCCATACAAATGAAGCAAACAAGCAACATACATAGTTTTCTTGGCTATCATGTATGAAGTTTCTTGGCTATCGAGCCACATGACCAATGTTACGGTCGAAAACATGACATAGTTTTTCTGACTGAGGCCATATTGTGCACACATGTGCCCCTTGGCATGACACACACATCTCATACACATAGTTTTCTATTTTATTGTGTAGAAAAGTCATTTTCCATTTCCTAATCGTCAAAACACCGTTGTTTTGTGAAGCAGGTACCGACAACATGTTGTCAAAATGGAATTTCACAATTCAACCTTTGTTTGCAACAACAACATTTTTAGGCACTGTTGGTAAAAAAGACAAAACCCTGTGTATTGAAAACTATAATATTTGTCATTTCAAACGGTGAATTCTAATTTGTGTATTGAAAACTAGTGTTTTTTTCATTGTTCTGAATTTTGAACACAACGTGGGATTCTGTAAAATTGGGCCATTCATGCGACTATATCTCCCAATAAAGCAGACAAATGGTCGTGAGAGTCGTTGAGAGTCCATTTAGTCAGTTGTTCCTCCTCTCAGACGGTTTCTCCTCTCTTCCCTCTCCCCCTCTCTCTCTTCTTTTCAATTTGTGCTTATGTCTTCCAATCTTAACTTCTTCATTGTTATTCAACTACTTCAGAGGGGAAGACAAGCAAGAGATCGAAGCACGAGTTCATCCAATCGAAGAGCATAGGAATCCACAAGAGAAGCACGAGTTCTTTCAATATAAACTCACTCGTAAGTTATCTTCTACTCCCTCCGATCCCAGTACAAACCTTGCACAACCATAGTTCACCCTCCCCGCCAATCTTTTCAGACCAGAGGGAGTATCACTCATCTAGTTGCGGTTTTCCCCTTGTTAGATCGATTTCCCCTAGTTAGTAACCTTGTGGTTTGTGCTTTGATAGGATTAGGGTTTTTATTTGCATGCATGAACATTCAAATCTAAACTTCCCCTTCTTGTTCAACTTTTACAGAACTGCTTCCTCTACTTCTTCATCAGAGAGGAAGACCATCTCCTCGGTGAGATATGTTTTATCCTTGTAGTTGCAGTTGTTCTTTCTTAAATGGATTTGTAGAAATAGTTTTCTTCGTGGCTGTTCAATGTTTCCAACTGCTTGCCTGTATTGAAAATTAATTTGATGTCCAATGTTTATGTAGTAATGGATACTGAGTTGTGCAAAATCTGCTGCCAGCCTACTTCCAACTGTGGCATATCTAACCATTCGGCCATTTCGTGTGTTATACACATGACAAAAAACTTCAAAGATTTCGTGTGATATTTAATCACAATTTTCGCTTTTATATCATTTGGCTTCAGATTGTTTGCTGGCTAAATATGTCAAAATGCTTTTAAAAATAGGTTGTCCCGTGTTATTTCAAGGTGAAGATGGATGAAATAGCAGACAAGTGGCTGCTGGCTCAGACAGAGCAACCAATTCATGGGGTGGTAAGATTGCGTCAGTATGACTTCAGTGTATGTAGGAATGAGGCCAAGACTTGGATCTGTGGCGCATACTGGAGGGCCTTCCTGAGGGAACATGTTGTAGTGAAAGGAGACTACATGAAAATGGAAATCGACCATGGTGAAGAATAAGACGATGAGGCTCCTGAAACTTCATATCCAGCACATGTTGTTGTGTGTGTTTGACATAAATGGGGAGAAGAAGGCCAGAGTGCCTCTTCCTTGTATGATTCTTGAATTGTCCTCTAATTTAGTATGAAAATTGATATAGTAGTTTCTTTGAATGAAAGGAAGAGCATAGAGTTTAATTTTAACTGAGTTTGCTTGATTGTAAGAAATGACTATTCTCTAATTAAATCTCTTTATTGTTTACTAGACTCCCTGTTTGAAGTTTGTTCTTCAATAAGGCCAACAATGATGAAGTCTACCATTTCAAAACCATGTACCATAACTGAGAAACTATGGCTTACATTAACTAGGAAGTATTTAAAGAGGTTCACATGTTTGAAGAGGAAGACTTCTACCATGTACCAGATCTTCAGTACTATGTGCACAAGATCACACAGCGTGAAGCGCAAGATGGATATCTGGTAATTAATTTGTTACATCGTTAAATATGCGTAGCCTGTATAAATGATTGAATTGATATGTGCATAAAATACGCTACGTGCTAATCACTCTATGTTCTTTTTTCAGCTCCTACCTAAGGAGCTGATCCAAGGTTACAATTACCGTCGTGCTGGAGATGTGATGTACTGGAACATACGCATAACTGAACCTACTTGGGGCAAGTATGCTCCACGTTATGAGGGCAAACCATGTACAAGTCTTTTGCTCTACACTGGATTCAAGGAATTTTGCGCGGAGAACAACTTGGTCGCAGGCTCAGTCATAACTGTGAAGGTTGAGGTCAGAGAACTGTGCATGGCCCTAGAAATTGAGAAGATGTACTACAAGTTTAGTTATGTTAGGACTGTTATTAGTTATGTTAAGACTGTTGTGAACTCAACAGGTTTGTGAAGTACTCATTATTAGTTATGTTAAAGACTGCTGCTGTAATATGGTTAGTATCCTGCTGTAATATGGGCTGATATGTGATGTGAACTCTGTTAGATGGTTAGTAGTTGTAGTATTGTTCATTAAGTGTCATCATTTTATGTTCCCCATTATATGAGCCTTTGCGTAGCGTTATTTTATGTAGTTGGTACTAGATACATATGCAATTGCATCAAATAACACATCAAACACTACCAACATAATCAAAAATATATAGATAGACCAAATTAATGTCACAAAGTCATAGAACTATATATCTCACACCTAGCTAGTGCAAGCAAGAGTTTCAAATTAATGTCACAAAGTAATAGAACAATATGTCTCACAGAGCTAGCTAGTGCTAGAGTTGCTCTTCTACAGTACATCAGTTACAAACACTTACAAATTCTGACTTACAAATCAGTGACACAAACTGCTAATGTTTGACCACATACAGAAACATCAGGGCCACTAACAGTCCTAAAGCACATATCACAGTTTTGAGCAGCCAGATGATCTCCTCCAACTGCCTTCTGACTCCATTGTTTTTATTCTTTCTATTCCTTATCCATCCTCCTTTTCCTTCCACTACATATGTCTTTTTCATTGGGTTACTGTCCACCCTGTGATCTTTCATAGCTTCACAATCATTCTCCAAATAGTCCTGATATTCATCCTCCCACAGCCAGATGTCACAACCACCCTACTCCTTTGTCCGAATCAAATGCCAAAACCAAAATCATATCACAAACAATAGCCCAGGACCAAAATCAGCACCAACTGTCACAGACCATATATAGAGAAACATACCCCATGATTTGGACACCTGTAGAAATGGTGCATGTAGTTTTTGACAGTCCTCGATACAAAGTGGGAAACCTTGCGTATTTTACAATCCTTGCACATAACTAGCGGAAATCGCGGGGACTCCATGTTCTTTGAGAAGCTGTCTTCACCACCCATAACAAAGCAAGGATTCCTACCATATGGTTACAAGAACATATCACATGCATATGGTTACATTAAAGGAAACATAACACATGCATCTTCTATATATATATAGCTGATCAACCAGAGAAACAAACACGTATTGAGTACAATAAGAAGCACACTAGCTAAACAAGAAAAGAACACTTATTGACTACATTATTCTTAGTGGAAAAGGATGAAACAAAATAAAAGACACTTATTGACTGAAAAAACAAGATCCCCTGAACCTCAACGGGCTGCCAATGGTCATCAGCGTAGGCCTGCTGTAAACAGGACTTAAATCCCTGTCGCATGACCTTGAAATCTCGGTGACAGTCTGCACCATGTAGAACTTAAACATCATACCACCGACTAGGAAGTGGCAACCTTCAGAACCTCCGTGTCGTTGCTAGCATGATCAAACTTGATGTACATGTAACCATCCTGGTCGACAGCGAAAGTGTAGTGGACTGGGCATGGTACCACACGGAATGCATATAGAAAATCTCCAGGGGACATTGCAAATCTGATGTTAACATTCATTACATTTTCTACTTGCCCTTCATCTATCGCTAGGATTTTCATGTTATAGTGACATATCTGGGTTGATGTGGCTCTCCATGTCCTCTGACAGTGAAGTGTACCATGCCGGTACCCTAGCAGCGTGTTCGCCTCTAGGCAAGCGCGAAATGACTGCACAGGTGCCTCATAAGGAGTGTCTTCACCTTGTAGTAGTGCACTAATTGATGCTAGCTTGTAGATCTTGATATACTGGTGGTCAAATTTAAACTAAGCATTTGCGGTGTCTAGCATTTCAGCATCGGTAGGGGCTATGCACCTAATAACTAGCTGGGCCTCCCTGGTGTGGTTCACACCATACATTAATTCACTCTTCAACATTTTCTTTATTACATGGAGAGCACTATAAATCCCATCTTTGTTGTATCATGAACAATTCTTGACAATGAACACATCATTGACAGGCCCAGGGTTGATCCTAAGGTAGTCCAGCACAACACGTGACACGGCTGGCCTCCTAGACTCAACAACATAAGCCATTGTTCCTCTAAATTTCATTAAAAAAAGAGATAAGAACAACAGAATAATAATCAGAAAAAAGAAGAAAACCACAGTACAAAACATTGATGAATACATGCCTATAATGGTGTTGATAAACTAGCCTATCAGATCACAGATGAATACATGCCTATCAGAGCAATAAATTGAGAAATACATTGAGGATATCAAGCAATCCATACAACCTTTTATATATTAGAGCAATGTTGAGGAACATGCCAATCATATCATAGATGAATACATGCCTATCAGAGCAATAAATTGAGAAATACATTGAGGAAATCAATCAATCCATACAACATTTTATATAATAGAGCAACATTGAGGAACATGCCTAGCATATCAGAGCAACATTGAGGAATACATCAAAATAACATTGGTGTCAAGTACACTAGAGCAGGCAGAAGGAAAATCATAGCATCTTTCGGTGATAGATCGAGTACTGAATAGTAGATAGCCCTAGCCCAAACTACATGGTAAGCACAATCCTAAGATGATTCTACGCTGCACAGTCGAAGGACAGGGAGAGTAGGGACAATGAGAGCGCCTTACCCTTGCTCCGAGATGCGGCCGAGGACGAGGAGGCAGAGCATGGAGGCGGAGGACGTTGAGGTGGTCGAGGTCGTCGTAGAGGAGGAGGAGGCGGAGCACCGAGGAGGCGGAGCATGGAGGCGGAGAGTTTGGGATCTCCGTGGGCGATTTTGAAATGGAGAAGAGGAGTGGGGATCGCCGTTGGAAGAACGAGTCGCGTGGGCGATCTAGGGTTTCTGACTGCGTAGGGGGAGAACGAGTCGCGTGGGCCGTTAGATCGTGGATGATTGCGCGGCCACGATCGAGGATGACCCCACCGAGCAGTCGTGGTCGTGGATGACCCCACCGAGCAGTCGTGGTCGCATCGCCTCCCTAGTCCCCACTTCTCACTCTCCGCCCACCGAGTTGACTCCCCAGTCCCCACTTCTCACTCTCCTCCCTACCACCGTTCCCCTCTGCCTCCCATCGGCCGCTGTTCCCCTCTCCTCCCCACCGACGTTCCTCTCTTCTCCCATCAAGGCCATCCCCTCTCTCTGCACCGGAGAGAGTGGGGATCCAATGGCGCATGCGGCGGGTCCCTCGGCGCGGCTGCCCAAGACCCCGAACCCCTGCGTCGCTTTCCGGTCGGTGCCGCCGCCCGTCGATCGAACCCCTGCGCCGCCCGCTCAACGAACCCCTGCGCGGATGAAGGTAACTAGCTAGTTCTTTGATGTAGGTTAGGGTTTAGGATTCTTTGATGTAGATTAGGGTTTAGGGTTTTCGAGAAGAACTCGTTACTGTACATGATAGAATTAGGATTTTTTGATGTAGATTATTTAGAGTTCGTGATGTGAACTTCCTCTAGGGTTAGGGTTATCTCTGTTGTAGATTATTTATCTGTTGTTGATGTAGACAATTTTTTCTCCAAATAGTAGATATAGGGTCAAACCATTAAGCCTCCCAAGCCTGCATATTGGTTCAAGCCTATATAAGTCTATATAACCATTATCTGTTGTTGTTGGTTTGTAGGTGACCATGGACAGTACTCAGATCATCGAGATTAGCTTAGATGATGAAGCTGTATTTGCTACAGAGGCTGCTGCTAGGAGGTCTGAGCCTAGGTGGCGCGCAAAGAAAGCTGCTGCAAGGGAACTTGCTGCTGCTGCAAAGGAACTTGCTTCTGCAAGGATGGCTGCTGCTGATGCGGAAGCTAATAGAATTATTATGAGTCGCGGTAAAGAGATTGGCATTTGCTTTGCTATCATTATGTATTCTTGTTCTTTTCCTTATGCATTTTCCTTACATGTAGGTCCCAAGGAAAATGGAGGTTCCTACAACTTCGATAGGTTTTGTGTTTTGGCAACTTAGTTGCTCTCAAATGCAAGCAAGTGAGGTTATTGAAGAAAGTTGCAATGAAGGAACCCCCATTGCCTCCCTATATATGCACTATGCAGCTAGCAAACTCCGAGAGTCCAAAAGCAAAAATGGTAAATAAATTGTCCCTGATGATCATTGTCATTGCTTGTTGGAGTACACTGACTGTCTTTGACCTCTTTTAATTAATTTGCAGTATTTCCCCAAGAAGTTCAGCAACACCTGCATCAAGAAGTACATGCACTTGCAATCAGCGAATTTGAGGGTCCACTGCGTAGGCCATGATCCCATCGTGGTCACCATCCTTATGGGTAAAGGAAAGGGGTAAAGGAGCACAAATAACAACAAACTGGTGCCAGGTTGTGAAGGCGACCAAGATGCAGCGAGGCGATGTCTTCATGTTCCGCTTCCGCAATAGTGCTTCCCAAGGCCGCAGGTTGACCGTCCAAAAGGTCGAGTAGTTAGCTGTTGGGGGTTCGACATGTACATTTTGGTGCTAGTTAGTTGTGGCTGTTGGTCATGAACTACTTAACTACTTATGCTACCTGGCATGTATGCTTTTGCAAATTATGTGGTACTTATGCTATGCTACTTGAATCTGGTACGAAGTATGGTTTATGAACCATGTTTGGTTATCTTCAAGTTTAAGTGAATCTGGTATGAAGTATGACTGCATGTTTCTGTTGTTTCAAAAGAACCAGAGATAAGAATTCGGATGGTTATTGAGTTTGTGGTGGAGGTGTTGTGTTTCTGTTGTTTCAAAAGATACAGGGTATATGAAGTTAGTTTATGAACCATGTTGTTTTAAAAAATGGCAAAAAAATGTGTTGCTCAGCCGTGGAATCAAACCCAAGACCAAGCACTGGCAGCAATACCGCCCTTCCCCAGTTCCATTAAGCAACGCCAAACGAAACCAGCGAAACATCATGCAACTTAGCAAGGTTTTATTATGAAACCTAAGACGGCTGCTACACCTCCCTAACGCCAACAAAATGGCCAACTTCATGGCCCCTCCCAGCCAAAACACCACCAGCTACTTCACAAGGTTTTATCTTACAGAACACAGCGAGCCAAAATCTAGAAACTCCAGGGAGCCAGGCTTCATCTTCGGACGATACATCTTGCTCACTTCACCACTGGATTTAGCACGAAATCCCCAATTCACAGAGATTGAGAACTGCCCATTGATGGTCCAGCTCTGCTAGCGCCATTGCCGTCATCGGAGCTCTATTAGCGCCATTGTCGCCTCCATCTCTGGCCCTTACATTTGGATCGGCTCTACCGGTGTCGGCACCACGAACGCCAGGCCCTTCTCCTTCCTCTTCTTCCAGCTGCACAACTTGCGCATGGAGCCAAACCTCCTTGCTGGACGGAAGCGCAACCTCTGGGGTTTTCCCCGCCAAAGTGCATGGGCCGTCCAGGCTAGTTTGAGGATCATCTGCAACGAGACCTTGTACCTTCTGCCATGGATCGATGCTTCCTAAGAGTTTGTCGACCGTCTGTCTGTGAACCGCGCCGCCGCCCTTCTCGGAGACCGGGGCCCGAACCTCCCCCAAACTCCTCTCGCCGCCGCAAAACATAAGAGCAGCGAGCCCAAAGCCCTCTGCACCCGCTCCACGGCCCGCCGTGCTCGCTCCGAGGACTCCCCCACCACCATAGCGAGCACCCCCACACATCCCGCCCTCTCCATCCACTTCCGACTCCAGAGTCAATTTCCTCTGTGCTCGCTCCAAGGAATCGCCCAGAGAGTGCCTGCGGAAAAGCCAAGACGACATGAAGGAAGGTAGAGTGTCGAGTGTGGAGTGTCGAGTGTCACGTGTGCCGCGTGGAGGGGTATTCATGCCGGAGCTGACGCGCCATGGCTGGAAACCGAGATGGAGAAGTGATGTTTTTAAAAATGGCAAAAAAATGGGTTGCTCAGCCGGGGAATCGAACCCAAGACCAAGCGTTGGCAGCAATACCGCCCTGCATCTATGATGGAGAAGTGATGTTGATCTGTGTGCAACAGTTGAGAATATATAGGTTCTTATTTGTATTTGACTGGTCTGTACCAAAGCAACGCAAACATAGCAGGTGACCTAGAGATTGATTCAACGAAAATCAAATCCCGCTTTCCTAGCGACTAGCGGCGGGTGACCTAGCGACTGGCGGCCCTGCGACCGAGCAAGGGTCATCGGCGGCGTGGGTGGTGGTGGATGGCGGTGGCCGTCGCTGGCCGGAGGTTGAGACGGCGCCACCGCCGACGAAGGGTTGTGTCCGCGTTCGCCTCGGCAATTGAAGGAGAAGACCGGTCGACAAGATCTCCTTCCGTGACGACCTGCTCGAGAATTAGTCCCCTCCAACCACAGAACTCTCCGTCGGCGGACAAACTCAAGGTCTGCACCACTCTCTTATCTCCTCCCTCCCCTCTCTATCATTTGAAGCAGGAATTTGCTTGTTAGGCCATGGATCTGAATCGAGTTGACCTGCTGGATTCTTTGTGTCTCTTTCATACAGATGGACAAAAACACATCGCTCGAGTCGATCTCCTTCCGCGACTAGAGCTCTCCCACTGCTGTGGACCTGCTCGAGAACCAGTCCCCCTTCGCGACGACCCCTCCCATCGTAGTACTCCCCGTCGGTGGGCAAACTCGAGGTCTGCACCCCTCTCATGTCTTCCTCTCTCCCCTCTATCATTAGAGGAAAGTGGGAATATGGTTCGGCCATTGATCTGAATGGAGTTGCACCTGCTGGATTCTTTTATTTATTCCATACAGATGGACAGAAGCTGGATTACAAAAGGATTTAGAAGGCTTTCTTTTGAGCATCTAAGGGGTTGGATGAATTCATTCAGTTTGTTCTCAGAAGTGTTGATGTCGATGCTCAAGTACTTTGCCCATGCCCCAGCTGTAATAACCGTGTTCACCAGATTGTACGACATGTGGAGGATCATCTTCTCCTGCGTGGGATGGCATCCACGTATGATAGGTGGATCCATCATGGGTAGCCTTTACATCCAGAACCTGGAGCTCAACCTGAACATGAACCTGATGCACACCATATTAATGACGACAGTGGGTTTGTAGGACATGATGTTCCGCAAGATGATGCTGGTTTGGAAGAGGAGGATGGGTTTGAGGATGACAGAATCCCTGACCTCTATGGAGACAGATGATTCAACGATTTGTATGAGACAGAACTGCAGCGTGATGGAGATAATACAATTTATGTTGAACTTATAGAGGAGGCAAAGCGGGCAGCTAGTGATGGTGGGACATTGTCCAGATTTGCTTTCATCGTGAATTTACTTCATGTCAAATCCTTCTACCGGATGAGCAACGTCGCCTTCAACGGAATACTCCGTGGCATGGCCCTCCAATACCCTAAAAGCTCAATTCGCAAAAGTTACGATGAAGCACTTGGCATAATTGGCAGATTGGGGCTTTGTTATGATACAATACATGTATGTCCAAACAAATGTGTCTTGTTTCAGAAGACATATGCCTAGCTTGACATGTGCCCAAAATGTGATGCCTCTAGATGGAAAGATGCGGATGGCAGGAAGCGGATACCGGAGAAGGTGTTGAGGTACTTTCCAATTATTCCAAAGTTGCAGAGGATGTTTATTTCAAAGAAACAATCTGAGGAGGTACAATGGCACAAGCTAAAGAGGGAACCTTTGATCAGCTTAGCCATCCAGCGGACTGGAAGGGGTGGAAAGACTTTGACGATGAACATAAAGAGTTTGCTGCCGATGCAAGGAATATAAGACTCGGCGTTGCCACTGATGGCTTTAATCCGTTTGGAATGAGCTCACAGTATAGCATCTGGCCTGTATTTATCGTGCCCTACAACCTTCCAGCATGGTCCCGGGTCCACATTCTCCGGGAAAGGATTTTGATGTCTTTATGGAGCCCCTCGTAGAAGATCTGCTCAAGCTATGTGGTGTGTACAGACCTATGATGCCCGAGTCCCCATAAATTCAACTTCTGTGCTGCGGTCATATGGTGCATCCATGATTTCCCGGCACTACACACCTTGTCGGGGAGGATCACGGCTGGTTATCAAGCATGTGTGCGTTGTGACAAGGACCCATGCTCGGAGAGAATAAGTGTAACATCCCAACATTTTATAATGTTCAAAAATCACTAAAATTTAAAACTTTTGTTTTGTTTAAAATAAAACATAAATGCATAGGAAAAACCACTAATATCTCAATGCATCATTATTTTCAAAAGTTGGTTCAAGTTAAATTTTTTATTATCCATTGTAATTATTAAAACCTCAATATCTAATTTGAAAAATGTTTTACAAACCTTTAAACCATATTCATGAAATAAAAGGTTTCTTTATAAGTATTTGATTTCAACCACTTAACAATAGCAATTGATAAATTAAAATAATAATTACAAGTTTTATTTTAAACTATTGAAAACATTATCTATTTGCCAAAAGATTATTATTCATTTAACTGAGTTCAAAACATAGTTTGGAGATTACAAGCCCATAGTTTATAACTTTAATAACTTCATATATTTTATAATTATTGAATTATCCAAATAAACATTTCATTAGCTTAAATGATTTTTATTTATTTTCAAAACATAATACGATTTTCATGAATATATTTCTATATCAGAAATGAATTAAATCTAAAATCTTTTCCAAAGTTGTCATAAGGTTTTCAGATGAATTATCTTAATATAAAGTATAATGGTGCACAAATTATCTTCAATTAAAAATGAATACATTATATTTCCCTTTTCATTTTCATATAGTTGTGTTATACTATTTAGTATTATACTAAAGCCTAAAATGAATTTAGTATTTTAAAATGAGTTTAAATAACTTGAATTCAAACATATTTGAATATGGGTATTTTACAAATTTTATTTAGCTAAAAGAAAATTAATTAAGCTATAATTTCAAATTTAACATAAAGTGTCAATTTTGCATTTAATCAATATTTCGAAATTATTTATTTTTGAAAAGTGTTCAAAACATGCCCACAACTGGTTTAACACAAAGATAATAATTTTACAAATTTTTAGAATTTGATTTGACTTCATTTGGAGTTATAATCAAAAGTTATTAAGAAAATAGAAAATCAGAAAAGGAAAAAGAAAAATCCCTGATAGCGGGACCCACCTGTCAGGGGACTTCATCCCTAACCTCTAGCTGAAAAATCCTCCGAGATGCTCTCCGATCCCATTCCAAAATCCGGACGAAATCAACGCGTTCTGTTTCCTCCCTTGCCCCCATATAAACCCCCTGTTCCTCCTCTCTCATTTCCCCCTTTCTCTTGATCTAATCGTGCCGTGAGGCTGCGCAAAAAGCTCGCCGGAGTTGCTCCGAGGCCGCCGCTGTTTTTCTTCAAACTCCGGCGAAGTAAGCCTCTTCCCGAGCCCTTGACCCTTCCTTCCTCTTTGTAGCCCTCTCGGGAGATCCCCTGAACCTTCCCCAATCATTCTTTTCAGCCAACCGTCGAGTACGAGCTCGAGAGTAGCTCGTCGGAACAGCCGCACCTCCGACCACGGCCAGCCGCTGCCCGAGGACGCGCGAGACGACGTCGCTGTCACCATCCACTCCGCCGCAACGCGCCGTGCACGGGGACACCGTCTGCGTATCCGGGGAGCCTCCCCAACGCCGGCGCCGTCCACGCCCGAGGTCGCGCCGCCACCAGCCTTTCTTCTCCTGCAAGGTCGCCGACAGGTATAGTCAACCCACCCCAGATCCGTCCGATCTGAAATCAACGACCAGGATTAGATGTTGTAATCGAACCGGTAGGATTTGATCTGGACCGTCAGATCTAGATCTGACGATCCAAATCCAGTCACTTAACCATGTCAGCGCTGAGTCAGCATGCACAGTCAGCGCCACGTCGGATCCAGTCAGCGCACAGCCAACAGATCTGGCATTTTTGTAGAAAAGCCCCTGCTTATTAAAATTGTTATAACTTTTTATTCACACATCCAAATTTGATAAATTTTATATATTTGGAAAGCTCTTGACCCATAGAATATTTTAGATCTGATAGATTTCAAATTTGACTTAGTTTAAAATATTCAAATTTCTAATGGTGAATTTGAGTATTTTTGTCATAAATTTAAATCTGTAAATTTAAAAATTGCAAATAAAATTGTTTTAGAGACTTTGGAATATTTGTAATTTGATGCGTCTACTATAAAATAATTTTGAGTAGTATTCGAATGATTTTATAGTTATATATTTAATTTAAATAGTTTGACTATTTTTGACACAACTATTAATAGAAATATTATTTTAGATTAAATCAAATTGCTATAAATTTAATTAAATGCCCCCTGTCTATTAACACTATTATTAAAATTTTATATAAAAATTTAATCATAGAAAACTTTAATCTTATATTTATTCCTCTTATTATATTTTCCAAAAATAGAAATAAATTAAATTGCATTTATAAATTCATGCATATTTATAAAGAAATCACAAAAGTTATTTTGATACTTTCTTGTGATTAAAAAGTGCATTTCATGCATAACTTATTTTATTATATAGTTATACTCCTAATAGGAAAGCCTCTGCATCATTTTATCTAAGTTAAGATTATTTTCAAACTTAGTATTTTGATAAAGTGCTATGCACATAGACACTTAGAATTTTCAACATGGTGCTAGAAGACCAATGAAGGACTTAGAAGAAAACAAGACTTCAGAAGTACCTTCAAGAAGCAGAAATACTTAGAAGAAAAATCAAGAAGAAGTTCATGAAGACGAATCAGAAATATTTTCTAAGTCTTGCTCCCTCTCTCTTTCATTTCTCTTTTCTTCTCTTAGACCCCTTGAAGACTAAGTTAAATCCAAGACCAGCCTAGGTGATATAAAAATCATCAAGTCTGAAGATTATTCAAGTCTACCAAGAATTCAATCAAGACATCATCCAGAAGAAAGTTACAAGTCTGGAAATGAAGCCTGGAGAACAACTACATCTTTCTTTCTATCTTTTCCCTCTTTCCTAATCTTGTCTTTCACTTAATTAAGACTTAGACAATTTTTATCATATTATTACCATCTTGAAGTTTGTTGGATCCTAGCCGCATAGTGAGATAAAGCAGCCTGGAGATTGACCTTACATGTCCACGTACATGAGACCTGTTCCACAATAAGTGGCTGGCCGGGTGTCTGTCTCTCTCACTATAGTGAATATCCAATTTACAAAGAGTTGATAATAAAAGTTGATCATCTTATAGACTTAGTATTTTCTCTAAGTATTTTTACACATCATGACTAAGCCATTAGAGTGCTTATTCAAGATGAACTATAACAAAGTATTTTATTCAACGTATGACCTTAGTCCTTAGTCATTTTGACACCCTTTATCGCTTGCATTAACTTAATATATTTTCTTAGCATGACATACATCTCTAGACCTTTGGAATATTTTGCACCTCATGCATAAACATAATTTCCTTAGAAGTTTTATGAAACCTGTTTGTTCACTATGTATGTGCATGTATGTTTGATGATTGTTGTTTGTTGATTGTTGTTGTTTGCCTGTATTGTTAGATTGAAGGGAGAGCTCCGAATAACGTTGAAAAGAGTTGTGAGCAAAGACATCATTCAAAGGCAAGTGGCACACTGTAACATCCTGGGATTGAAAAATCAGAAAAATTTAAAACTTTTAAAAATTACTTTGTATGTTACTTTTAAAAGAGTTTTCAAGCATTGCATTCATGCACTCATACATTCATGCATCAACATCATTTCATCTTGTGGCTTAAATTAAATAAAAGTTTAAAATTTAATATTTATTTATATGTTTGTTTTGAAAATTATTCCATAAACATGTTATTTGTATCCTTTATAATTTCCCTTTTATTTAATTTTATTTTTGGGCAAGAATACTAACAAAAAGTTCTAAATTAAATTAGCTTTTCAAAACATATTTTTATGAATTTTTCTGAAAAGATTTGGTTAAGTTTAAAAATCAAATTTGAAATAAAAGTTTGAAAACAGAAAATGTTTGTCAAAAAAAAAAAAAGAGAAGAACAGCCCGAGTCGTCTGGGCCTAGCCCATCTTCCCTCCTCCCGCGCGCGCAGCGCGAGCAGCCCAGCAACGGCCCATCATCGACCTCCCTCTCGCTGACGCCTGGGGCCCGCTCGTCATCCCCTCCCAACCGTATCTTCTTCAACCTCTCGAACGAGATTTTTCAGCGAGGAGTTCGTCCCGACCCGGACTCGAATCCGAGCCGTGTTTCGCAAGGAACCCCCCCCCGGTGCCCTATATAAACCCCAGCCCCGGCCGCGTCTCCCTCTACCCGAAACCCTAGACTCACCGCCCCCGGGCTGCTCACAATCTCCCGCCGCCGTCCGCCGTTTCCGCCGACGAAAAACGTCGAGTTCCGGTGAGCCTCTTCAACCCCGAGACCTCCTAATGCCCTCTACCTCCTTGATGACCCCATGAGCGTCTCCGTGGCATCTTGTTCTCTCTGGTTGTTTCCTAGAACGACATATCCGTCCGTGACCAAAGACTACCGCCGCCGGTTGCCGCTCCGACGAGGAAATTGGAGAGAACGCCGCAGCGCCGAGGACCCCGAGCTCGCCATCATCACCCCCTCGTCGCCCGCAATCTCCTGGTACCCTCCTCCTTCCCCCTCGACTCGTAGAGCGTTAGGACACACGACACCGGCCATGGCGCCACCGCTGGACGAGTTCACCGGCGCTTCTCCGGCCGGCCGCGCCGCCAGTTCTAGGTCGGGCGGATCTGGACCGTTGGATCGTAATCTAACGCCTCTGTTTTAATGTTCCTTCCGAACCGGTACCGTCCAATCAGAGGCAGCCACGCGGATGTACAGTCAGCGCCTCGTCAGCAGCACAGTCAGCGCCACGTCAGATCTGTGTTTCTGCGATTTTTCTTAAATAGATTAAAACTGGCAGTTTTGCAGAAAAGCCCCTGTATCTTAAATCTATTATAACTTTTTATTGGTTTGGCCAAATTTAACAAACTTTATATTTTTGAAAAGCTCTCGACTTGTAGAATATTTTAGCACTGTTGGTTTTCTGTTTTGAGTTTGTGTAAATTACTCAAATTTGAGATTATGAGTTTAAGCAAGTTTGACTTAGATTTAAATCTATAAGATCAAAATTTGTAAATAAAATTGTTTTGGAAACCTTATAATATGTGTTATATGAATACACTGTTAGAAAATATTTTTCAGTATTATTTGGACTATTTCAAAATCATAATGTTAAATTGAATAAAGTTGAGTAATTTTTTTTATAACTTTTGATAGAAATATTATTTTGAGTAAATCCAATTACTATAAATTTGAATGACTAAGTATTTGTAGTAGGAATTTTCTACTCATTTTTGTAGAATAATTTTGTGTTTATTTTGTAAGTAAAATAGATTTAATACTTTTAGATGATATTGTAAGGAATAAAATTAATTAAAAATATATTAAAAGTAATTTCATCATCTTTTCGAAATAATAAAATGACTTAGGCATATTTTGACAACTTTGGTCACAAAAAGTACTTAGAAATATTTTGCCTTCTTAAACAAAGTAAATTCTCTCTTAGAAAATATTTGATAATATTCGACAATACTTTCCTTAGAAAAATTTCAACACTTAGTAATGCTAAATCTTTTCCTTAGAGAAATTTAGCATCTATAAACTTAGTTGTTTTTATTTTGATAAGTGTTGTCCCTAGAAATAAATTGCATTGCATGCATAGCATATTGTATTGTATAGTTATTGTTTTCTCTAAGTTAGGATTATTTTGAGCATAGTGTTTTGGTAAAGTGCTACAAAATGAAGACTAGAAGGTCAGCAAAGACTTAGAAGAAAACAGACTCTGGAAGCAGCTCCAAAAAGTAGAAGCACTTAGAAGAAAATCAAGAGGAAATGCAAGAAGACTATTCCCTTTTATTTCTAAGTCTCTCTCTCTTTTCTTTTCCTCCCTCTTGGACCTCGTGGTGGCTAAGTTATATCCAAGACATCCCTGGTGTTATACAAATTCTCAAGTCTGAATCATCAAGTCTACATGATCCAATGAAGACATCACCAAGGAGAAATTACAAGTCAGGAGATGAAGCCTGGGAAATCAACTCTATCTTCTCTGTATCTTCTCTGCCTTCCTACTCTTCTTCCACTTTGGACATAAACCAAATCCTTAGTGAGGTTGACCAAGTCCTTAGACTGCTAATTGAACATGAAGGAAACTACAAGGGAGTTGAAGAATTCAAGATCAAACATGATGAAGACTAGGAGCAGTCTTATAACTTAGTCAACATTGACTTATAGTAATTGATTTTATGACTTGGTCCTTAGTCATATTTGGCTAACACACTTGCCTTGCATTCACTTAGAATAATTTCTTGGCATGGCATGCATCTCTAGTTATAAATATTTTGCACATCATGCATAACATGTTTTTGTATGGTTATTTGGTTTGTATGTTTATTTGTGTCTTGTTTGATGTGTTAGAAATATCGGAGGGAAACGACAACTGTTGCAGCTGCTGTTGCTATTCTTCCTGTTGCCAAGGCAAGTGGCACACCCTCATAAACTTACTAAGTATTTTCTATGCATTACTTAGTATGTTTATTATATGCATGTGTTGGATAGTATTGCTATGCTGAAACTACTATATCCCTTACACTAGTTGTGTCTAGAATCCTATGGGTAACTTGGTAGAAATATTGATGCTATGCAAAAGTTGTTTTGTGAAAAGTTATTTTCTACTAAGTAAAAGAAACTTCTGGGTGGATGTGGCAAGAGGATGGAGGTTAGAGTTGAGTGGCTGCTTAGACTCATTTAGGTGGGTGCACCTGGCTAAGACCCAGGCTCATTTAGATGAGTGAACCTGAGTACGTGCACTTGAGGATGGCCACCCAGGAACAAAGGGACCAAAGTTTTCTCCAAGTGAAGATGTTTCCAGTGCAGCCACGTGGTATAATGGCTCTGCCTTGACTTTTCCCCAAAGGTCTCGTCTCAGGCTTCTCCTTTCCTTTTCACTACATGAGGGTCAAGGACAGAAGGGTTGTTTGAGTCTCGTGGTGAAAGTGCACAACCTCTGCAGAGTGTAAAACTAAGTACTTAGCCGTGTACTCGGTTACGGACAATTTTGAGCAGCTGATCAAGGATTCAACGGAGGCTCCCAACATTCAAATTTCTAAGTTAAAAGTTGATGGGTGAACAAGGGAAGATGAGATTATGGTTTTCATGCCATACTTGTCCTGATTTCAAGAAAAGTGTTTTCAAAAGAGTAGGAAAAATTGGCTTTATGCAAATTAGCCTTGAACTCCACCGGCCAAATATGCATATAGGCTTAGAGTTATTCCATTAAGTGTCCACCATAGTGTCACTTGCCAGACTCCATTTTTAATGTAATCTGACCCACTCTGTTGCAAATTATTATTTGTTGCAGAAATTTCTGACGAAGAGTAAGGACTACGTTTGGGTTTCGAGTCTGCACCAACATGTTTTCGCCTGTGGCGTGTCATGAAGTTGGAGGCTCATTGAGGATTTATTCCGCTGCTTTATTGTTTTGAGCTAGCTTTAAGCTATGCAAAGATGTATCGAACTATTTATTTTTTTGTAAGTCTGGATCATCGATGTAATAAATTTGATGCTTTGTTGTGATATTACATCGTAAACTGTGTGTGCAAATGAATCGATCCAGGGGTTTGCACTATACACAGGTACCTGCCATATTTTAAGTGCAGGTACGTTACAGATGGTATCAGAGCACTGTGTTGCCTGTAGGTTCGAAACCCCTAATTCTGGATAGAAATAAGATTTGGCCATAGGATTGAAAATCTATTTTTATTCAGTTTGTTAAAACAAAACTTTACTAATTTTCCTTCTTGTAACTATCTTACCTATTTGCTTTCTAAAAATACTATATCTTCTTTTTAGATGACCAACCTCTTTGAATCACTCAAGAAGGGACCAGTGATGACCATGACCCTACAATGTGAGACTGATTTTCCAAAAGCACTTAAGGATAACATGAAGAGCTTGGGACTTGAAGGAGAAGCAGTATACAAGGGATTTCCTTTCATGGGTGAAGGTCAGGAGTACTGGTGGGTGCAACTCCATCTATACAAAAGCAAAGAAGATAACCACAAGACCAAAGCCTACTGCATGTTCACCAACCCAATACTGTACACATCATTCTTTGACTCAGCAAGAAGTGCAGCATGCGAAGCCATCAAGAACCTTGGAAGAAGACTTCGATTTAGGCTTCATAACACCCAAAAGTATCTTGATGAACTCAAGGAAATAGGAGAGGAACTTGATGCACTCAGGAAAGACATAGACTAGACCATCCATCTATGAGAGTAATGGGATCCTAATGATGTATTGACCTATCAAATTGTGGTATGGCAGTACCATCGTATGTGTTCTCCATAATATCGGTGTACTACGTTCGAAAACGATTAGTTAGTTTTTTCAAAAAAACAAGTTTGGAAATTTAATGATTGTGGTTGATTGTGCTATTGCTTGTATGGGTAGGAAATTTTTTTTCCTAGTACCCTTCTATCTTTTACTTATCTTTGCTAAAACCCACAGATGCCTCCCCGACGTGCTCCTGGGAACAACAACAACGACAACAACAATGATGCTATGCAACAGTTGATGGCTGCCCAAGCCCAGTTGATGACTATGATGACTCAGTTCATTGCAGGGGGCCACAACAACAATAACAACAACAACAACAATCCTCCACCGCCACCACCTCCCCAAGTGGACAGGCTTACCAGGTTTCTGAGTCTTAGGCCAAACAAGTTCTCAACCTCCACTGAGCCAATGGTGGCTGATGATTGGTTGCGTTCTGTACAAAAGGATCTTGTGACAACTGAATGTGATGATGCTGAGAAAGTCAGGTTCACCGCACATCTTCTTGAAGGACCTGCTGCCCAATGGTGGGAAACCTATCAGATTACTCACCCATTGGACACCTTGACCTGGGAGGAATTCAAGGAAGGATTTCGTAATGCTCATGTCTCCAGGGGATTATGAATCTGAAACAGGAGGAGTTTCGCAATCTGCGTCAGGGTAACATAAGTCTTAAGGAGTACATGGATGACTTTCATGCCTTGTCTCGATATGCTCCTGAGGACATTGATACAGATGCAAAGAGGAAGGCAAAATTTCTCAAGGGGCTATGTGATGAGCTGAAGATACCTCTGACAGTTGCTTATGCTCCAAACTATCAGATACTCCTCGATCAAGCAATCACCCTTGAAGATAGCATGAAGAAAGCTGAAAACAGGAAGAGGAAGATGAACAAGCACTCCTCTGAACCCTCATTCAAGAAGCATTTTGTTCATGATGGGAACCATGGTCACAAACTTGGAAACCACCATAGCGGAGGAAGCAACCATAAGCATCATGAACACAATGGTGGATTCAAGGGAAACGGACACGATGCTCCTAACCACAATCACCGCCCAAATGGGGAACCCAAGAAAAACCTCAATCATATCACATGCTACAACTGCAAGAAGCAAGGACACTACTCCACTGACTGCCCAGAAAAGAAAGGGGCCGAAGCCGCAGTCAAGCCAAATCCTTTTGATAAAGGATATGTGAACCACCTCACCATGGAGGAAGTAAACGGTACATTTTAAATCAAGTTTTAATACTGAAGTTTCAGTACCAACAAAGATTTCTTTTAAGGGTGGTAGCCCACCCAGTTAAACCAGTCACAACCTTCTGCTAGCCTTCTCGAATCTCGAGGACGAGATTCCTTTTAAGGGTGGTAGTCTGTAACATCCTGGGATTGAAAAATCAGAAAAATTTAAAACTTTTAAAAAATACTTTGTATGTTACTTTTAAAAGAGTTTTCAAGCATTGCATTCATGCACTCATGCATTCATGCATCAACATCATTTCATCTTGTGGCTTAAATTAAATAAAAGTTTAAAATTTAATATTTATTTATATGTTTGTTTTGAAAATTATTCCATAAACATGTTATTTGTATCCTTTAGAATTTCCCTTTTATTTAATTTTATTTTTGGGCAAGAATACTACCAAAAAGTTCTAAATTAAATTAGCTTTTCAAAACATATTTTTATGAATTTTTCTGAAAATATTTGGTTAAGTTTAAAAATCAAATTTGAAATAAAAGTTTGAATACAGAAAATGTTTGTCAAAAAAAAAAAAGAGAAGAACAACCCGAGTCGTCTGGACCTAGCCCATCTTCCCTCCCCCCGCGCGCACAGCGCGAGCAGCCCAGCAACGGCCCGTCATCGACCTCCCTCTCGCTGACGCCTGGGGCCCGCTCGTCATCCCCTCCCAACCGTATCTTCTTCAACCTCTCGAACGAGATTTTTCAGCGAGGAGTTCGTCCCGATCCGGACTCGAATCCGAGCCGTGTTTCGCAAGGAACCCCCCCCCCCCCCCGGTGCCCTATATAAACCCCAGCCCCGGCCGCGTCTCCCTCTCCCCGAAACCCTAGACTCACCGCCCCCGGGCTGCTCACAATCTCTCGTCCGCCGTTTCCGCCGGCGAAAAACGTCGAGTTCCGGTGAGCCTCTTCAACCCCGAGACCTCCTAATGCCCTCTACCTCCTTGATGACCCCATGAGCGTCTCCGTGACATCTTGTTCTCTCTGGTTGTTTCCTAGAACGACATATCCGTCCGTGACCAAAGACTACCGCCGCCGGTTGCCGCTCCGACGAGGAAATTGGAGAGAACGCCGCAGCGCCGAGGACCCCGAGCTCGCCATCATCACCCCCTCGTCGCCCGCAATCTCCTGGTACCCTCCTCCTTCCCCCTCGACTCGTAGAGCGTTAGGACACACGACACCGGCCATGGCGCCACCGCGGGACGAGTTCACCGGCGCTTCTCCGGCCGGCCGCGCCGCCAGTTCTAGGTCGGGCGGATCTGGACCGTTGGATCGTATCTAACGCCTCTGTTTTAATGTTCCTTCCGAACCGGTACCGTCCAATCAGAGGCAGCCACGCGGATGTACAGTCAGCGCCTCGTCAGCAGCACAGTCAGCGCCACGTCAGATCTGTTTTTCTGCGATTTTTCTTAAATAGATTAAAACTGGCAGTTTTGCAGAAAAGCCCCTGTATCTTAAATCTATTATAACTTTTTATTGGTTGGGCCAAATTTAACAAACTTTATATTTTTGAAAAGCTCTCGACTTGTAGAATATTTTAGCACTGTTGATTTTCTGTTTTGAGTTTGTGTAAATTACTCAAATTTCAGATTATGAGTTTAAGTAAATTTGACTTAAATTTAAATCTATAAGATCAAAATTTGTAAATAAAATTGTTTTGGAAACCTTATAATATGTGTTATATGAATACACTGTTAGAAAATATTTTTCAGTATTATTTGGACTATTTCAAAATCATAATGTTAAATTGAATAAAGTTGAGTAATTTTTTTTATAACTTTTGATAGAAATATTATTTTGAGTAAATCCAATTACTATAAATTTGAATGACTAAGTATTTGTAGTAGGAATTTTCTACTCATTTTTGTAGAATAATTTTGTGTTTATTTTGTAAGTAAAATAGATTTAATACTTTTAGATAATATTGTAAGGAATAAAATTAATTAAAAATATATTAAAAGTAATTTCATCATCTTTTCGAAATACTAAAATGACTTAGGCATATTTTGACCACTTTGGTCACAAAAAGTACTTAGAAATATTTTGCCTTCTTAAACAAAGTAAATTCTCTCTTAGAAAATATTTGATAATATTCGACAATACTTTCCTTAGAAAAATTTCAACACTTAGTAATGCTAAATCTTTTCCTTAGAGAAATTTAGCATCTATAAACTTAGTTGTTTTTATTTTGATAAGTGTTGTCCCTAGAAATAAATTGCATTGCATGCATAGCATATTTTATTGTATAGTTATTGTTTTCTCTAAGTTAGGATTATTTTGAGCATAGTGTTTTGGTAAAGTGCTACAAAATGAAGACTAGAAGGTCAGCAAAGACTTAGAAGAAAACAGACTCTGGAAGCAGCTCCAAAAAGTAGAAGCACTTAGAAGAAAATCAAGAGGAAATGCAAGAAGACTATTCCCTTTTATTTCTAAGTCTCTCTCTCTTTTCTTTTCCTACCTCTTGGACCTCGTGGTGGCTAAGTTATATCCAAGACATCCCTGGTGTTATACAAATTCTCAAGTCTGAATCATCAAGTCTACATGATCCAATGAAGACATCACCAAGGAGAAATTACAAGTCAGGAGATGAAGCCTGGGAAATCAACTCTATCTTCTCTGTATCTTCTCTGCCTTCCTACTGTTCTTCCACTTTGGACATAAACCAAATCCTTAGTGAGGTTGACCAAGTCCTTAGACTGCTAATTGAAGATGAAGGAAACTACAAGGGAGTTGAAGAATTCAAGATCAAACATGATGAAGACTAGGAGCAGTCTTATAACTTAGTCAAGATTGACTTATAGTAATTGATTTTATGACTTGGTCCTTAGTCATATTTGGCTAACACACTTGCCTTGCATTCACTTAGAATAATTTCTTGGCATGGCATGCATCTCTAGTTATAAATATTTTGCACATCATGCATAACATGTTTTTGTATGGTTATTTGGTTTGTATGTTTATTTGTGTCTTCTTTGATGTGTTAGAAATATCGGAGGGAAACGACAACTGTTGCAGCTGTTGTTGCTATTCTTCCTGTTGCCAAGGCAAGTGGCACACCCTCATAAACTTCCTAAGTATTTTCTATGCATTACTTAGTATGTTTATTATATGCATGTGTTGGATAGTATTGCTATGCTGAAACTACTATATCCCTTACACTAGTTGTGTCTAGAATCCTATGGGTAACTTGGTAGAAATATTGATGCTATGCAAAAGTTGTTTTGTGAAAAGTTATTTTCTACTAAGTTAAAGAAACTTCTGGGTGGATGTGGCAAGAGGATGGAGGTTAGAGTTGAGTGGCTGCTTAGGCTCATTTAGGTGGGTGCACCTGGCTAAGACCCAGGCTCATTTAGATGAGTGAACCTGAGTACGTGCACTTGAGGATGGCCACCCAGGAACAAAGGGACCAAAGTTTTCTCCAAGTGAAGATGTTTCCTGTGCAACCACGTGGTATAATGGCTCTGCCTTGACTTTTCCCCAAAGGTCTCGTCTCAGGCTTCTCCTTTCCTTTTCACTACATGAGGGTCAAGGACAGAAGGGTTGTTTGAGTCTCGTGGTGAAAGTGCACAACCTCTGTAGAGTGTAAAACTAAGTACTTAGCCGTGTCCTCGGTTACGGACAATTTTGAGCAGCTGATCAAGGATTCAACGGAGTCTCCCAACATTCAAATTTCTAAGTTAAAAGTTGATGGGTGAACAAGGGAAGATGAGATTATGGTTTTCATGCCATACTTGTCCTGATTTCAAGAAAAGTGTTTTCAAAAGAGTAGGAAAAATTGGCTTTATGCAAATTAGCCTTGAACTCCACCGGCCAAATATGCATATAGGCTTTAGAGTTATTCCATTAAGTGTCCACCATAGTGTCACTTGCCAGACTCCATTTTTAATGGAATCTGACCCACTCTGTTGCAAATTATTATTTGTTGCAGAAATTTCTGACGAAGAGTAAGGACTACGTTTGGGTTTCGAGTCTGCACCAACATGTTTTCGCCTGTGGCGTGTCATGAAGTTGGAGGCTCGTTGAGGATTTATTCCGCTGCTTTATTGTTTTGAGCTAGCTTTAAGCTATGCAAAGATGTATCGAACTATTTATTTTTTTGTAAGTCTGGATCATCGATGTAATAAATTTGATGCTTTGTTGTGATATTACATCGTAAACTGTGTGTGCAAATGAATCGATCCAGGGGTTTGCACTATACACAGGTACCTGCCATATTTTAAGTGCAGGTACGTTACACACACCTCATAAACTTCCTATTATTTTCTATATGCATTACTTAGTGTATCTTTATATAAGCATGTGTAGGATAATATTGCTATGCTAAACCTGTGTAGAAATTCCTTATTCCTGTGTCTAGGCTCCTATGCAATACTTAGTAGAATTATTGATGCCATGCAAATGTCGTTTTGTGAAAATCTAAATTCTACTAAGTTGAGAATGAAACACCTGGGTGGTAAGTGGTTGTATGGTTTATGTTGAGTGGCTACTCAGGTCCATGTCTATGGTTCCTGGAGTATGTACACTTGTGAATGGCCACCTAGGAAAAGAGGAATCTGAAGAACTCCGAGTGACGATTGCTTCCAGTGCAGCCATTGTCAATGGGCTCTGGCTTGATCAACTATGTTGCGTGGACTCTCTCCGGCTTGACAAGCAGATGTAGGGGGTGTTAGGTGGAATGGGTCAAGCCAGAGTGGGAGGGAAAATGCTTCTGAAAGATCTCGTCTCATTCTTCTCCTTTTCCTTATCACTATAAGTGTGTAAAGGATAGTTTGGGTTGAATGGTTACAATGGTGAACATGCACAACCTCTGCAGAGTGTCAATCTAAGTACTTAGCCGTGTCCCCGGTACGGACAATTTGAGCAGATGATCACGGACGTTAACGGAGGATTCCACCATTCCAACTTCAGAAATAAAACTTGATGTCTGAATAAGGGTAGAATGAGACAGTGGTTTCCATGCCACGAATGTCTTGAATAGAAGAAAAGTGTTTTCCAAAGAGTTAGGAAGAATTGTCTTTATGCAAAATAGCCTTGAACTCTACCAGCCAAATAAGCATATAGGTTATTAGAGTTATTCCAATAAGTGTCCACCATTGTGTCACTTGCCAGACTCCATTTTTTATGGAATCTGACTCACGTTGTTGCAATATTTTTCTTATTGCAGATTGTTCAGATGACGAGTGAGGTTTCGTTTAAAGGTTTCGAGTCTACAACCAACATGTTTTCGCCTATGGCAACATGAAGATGATGGAGACTCACTGCTTCCGTATTTCCGCTGTTTACTCTTTAAAAGCTAGCTTTATGCTATGCAACTTGTATTGAATATTTTGTAAGTCTGGATCATCGATGTAATAAAATTGATACTTTGTTGTGATATTGCATCGTAAACTGTGTGTGCAAACGAATCGATCCAGGGATTTGCACTATACACAGGTATCTGCCTTATTTAAAGTGCAGGTACGCTACAGATGGTATCAGAGCACTGTGTTGCCTGTAGGTTCGGAACCCTAAGTTTGGATAGAAATAGGATTTGTCCATAGGATTAAAAATTTATTTCATTCAGTTTGCTAAAAATAAGAAGTTTTCAAACATCATTCTTATAATTATCTTAACTATTTCATTTCTAAGTTTCTTCTCTTGTTTTTTTCTTAGATGACCGCCCTCATTGAATCACTCAAGAAGGGACCAGCGATGACCATGACCTTGGAATGTGAGACAGAGTTTCCAAGAGCACTTAAGGATAATATGAAGAGTTGAGGTTTTGAAGGAGAAGCAGTATACAAAGGTTTTTGTTTCATGGATGAAGGCCAAGAGTATTGGTGGGTACAAGTCCATCTATACAAGAGCAAAGAAGCTGACCACAAGAATGAGGGTGACTGTATGTTCACCAACACAATACTTCACACCTCATTCTTCGATTCAGCAAGAAATGCAGCATGGAGACCATCGAGTACCTTGCAGGAAGACTTCATTTTAGGCTTCACAACACCCAGAAGTATCTTGAAGAACTCAAGGAAGTAGAAGAAGAACTCGAAGCACTCAAGAAAAAGATAGATTAGACCACCTACCCATTAGAATAACGAGATACGATGATGTATTGAACTATCAAATTGTGGTATGGCAGTACTGTCACTTTGTCTTTCCATGACATTGGTGTGTTTTGTTCGATAAACGATTAGTTCGATTTCTCAAAATAAATTTGAAAATTTTCACGTATGTGTTTGCTTGTGTTTGAACCTTGATTGATTGTTTTTGTTAGAGATTGGTTGCCTTGTTCTGATTTATTGAATTATGATTTCTCCATAGTACGTATAACTCAGCTCATTTATTTTCTAAAAAAAACAGATGCCTCATCCCAAGACCAACAACAATGATTTGCACACCACAATGCGACTACTATTAGAGAACCAGAGTCAGTTGTGGAATTTGATCAATGACAACCTGCCTAAGATTGATCAAAACCATAGTGATTTTGAAGAGGTCCTTATGACCAAACTAAAGGCATGCAAAACTTGTGGAGAGATAGGACATACGTCCAAAGAATGCACTGATGAGTGGCCCCATGGTCATACCAGACATCTAGTTAGGGAATGCCCCACAAGTCGGATTACTTGCTTTTTGTGTGAAGCAACAAATCACGTTCCAACTCAATGTCAACTCTACCCTGTGGTGCAAGAAGTCAGTCAGCAAGCCAAAAAGGGTATGCAACAAAATCTCATGAAGTATGTGGAAGTACAAGAAAACAAGGAGGAAAACAAAAGAGATACTAGCCATATAACATGTTTTACCTGTGGAGAACTAGGACATTATTCATGGGACTGCAAAGAGAAAAGGATTGGTGAGGATACTGAACAAAATCTTCATCAAAATGAGATTGTGGATCATACTAAGGTAAAAAATGAAATAAGAGTAAGGTCACTTCCGAGGACATCCAAAAGTACCTCCAAGTGTTGCTATAAGTGTAAAGGAGATCACCTAGCTGAAAGTTGTCACATAAAACGAGACTGGACTTCTTTAATTGAGATAGAATATAGCAAACAAGATTTGGAAGAACTGTTAGCCCTGGAAACACCAAAGAAGAAGAAGAACTTAAGTGACATAATTTGGTACAAATGTAAGGACAAGGGACATTATGCTGATAAGTGCCCAGAAAAGATGAAGGAGAAATGACTTACCCGCTCGCACAAGAAATCATCAGTCCCGTGACTTGTCGTAGATGCGGAGTAACTGGACACTATGTCAGTGGCTGCCCTGAGTGGAAGAAGGATAAATCTCTCCAAGGACCGAGTGGAAAACGTGAGTGCTAAAACTTTCCGTATAACACTACATGCCATTGTATTTTGAATACATGTACACTCTACATCAGAAAAGTAAACAACATTAAACAAAGTTACAAGACTAACCACAAAAATTTCTTTTAAGGGTGGTAGCTACCCAGATAATTCAAACCCAGTTGCCTCAACCCGGTGATCCCAGCCCATCTTTCCTTCTAGCCTTCCCAATCAGAAAAATCATCCCCTTCGAGCTTTTCAAGTTTCCATGTCAGAAATTTCATTTCTCAAAACCACTCGAGTTATCTAAATTACTCCAAGCATTTGCTTTTCTTTCTAGCCTCTCCGAATCTCGGGGACGAGATTCCTTATAAGGGTGGTAGTCTGTAACATCCCAACATTTTATAATGTTCAAAAATCACTAAAATTTAAAACTTTTGTTTTGTTTAAAATAAAACATAAAATGCATAGGAAAACCCACTATGAAAGACTTCAAACTTATTGAAGAGTTTATTAATTCAAATATCTCAACGCATCATTATTTTCAAAAGTTGTTTCAAGTTAAACAATTTATTATCCATTGTAATTATTAAAACCTCAATATCTAATTTGACAAATGTTCTACAAACCTTTAAACAGAATTCATGAAATAAAAGGTTTCTTTATAAGTATTTGATTTCAACCACTTAACAATAGCAATTCATAAATTAAAATAATAATTACAAGTGTTATTTTAAACTATTGAAAACATTGTCTATTTGCCAAAAGATTATAATTCATTTACCTGAGTTCAAAACATAGTTTGGAGATTACAAGCCTATAGTTTATAACTTTAATAACTTCATATATTTTATAATTAATTAATTATCCAAATAAACATTTCATTAGCTTAAATGATTTTTATTTATTTTCAAAACATAAAATGATTTTCATGAATATATTTCTATATAAGAAATGAATTAAATCTAAAATCATTTCCAAAGTTGTTATAAGGTTTTCAAACGAATTATCTTAATATAAAATATAATGGTGCACAAATTATCTTCAATTAAAAATGAATACATTATATTTCCCTTTTCATTTCCATATAATTGTGTTATACTATTTAGTATGATACTAAAGCCTAAAATGAATTTAGTATTTTAAAATGAGTTTAAATAACTTGAATTCAAACATATTTGAATATGGTTATTTTACAAATTTTATTTAGCTAAAAGAAAATTTAATTAAGCTATAACTTCAAATTTAACATAAAGTGTCAATTTTGCATTTAATCAATATTTCGAAATTATTTATTTTTGAAAAGTGTTCAAAACATGCCCACAACTGGTTTAACACAAAGATAATAATTTTACAAATTTTTAGAATTTGATTTGACTTCATTTGGAGTTATAAATCAAAAGTTATTAAGAAAATAGAAAATCAGAAAAGGAAAAAGAAAAATCCCTGACAGCGGGACCCACCTGTCAAGGGACTTTATCCCTAACCTTAGTCCTTAGTCATTTTATTCAACGTATGACCTTAGTCCTTAGTCTTTTTGACATACATCTCTAGTCCTTAAAATATTTTTGCTTGTACTAACTTAAAATATTTGCTTGTACTAACTTAAAATATTTTCTTAGCATGACATACATCTCTAGTCCTTAGGAATATTTTGCACCTCATGCATAAACATAATTTCCTTAGAAGTTTTATGAAACCTGTTTGTTCACTATGTATGTGCATGTATGTTTGATGATTGTTTTTTGTTGATTGTTGTTGTTTGCTTGTATTGTTAGATTGAACAGAGAGCTCCGAATAACGTTGAAAAGAGTTGTGAGCAAAGACATCATTCAAAGGCAAGTGGCACACCTCATAAACTTCCTATTATTTTCTATATGCATTACTTAGTGTATCTTTATATAAGCATGTGTAGGATAATATTTCTATGCTAAACCTGTGTAGAAATTCCTTATTCCTGTGTCTAGGCTCCTATGCAATACTTAGTAGAATTATTGATGCTATGCAAATGTTGTTTTGTGAAAATCTAAATTCTACTAAGTTAAGAATGAAACACCTAGGTGGTAAGTGGTTGTATGGTTTATGTTGAGTGGCTACTCAGGTCCATGTCTATGGTTCCTAGAGTATGTACACTTGTGAATGGCCACCCAGGAACAGAGGAATCTGAAGAACTCCAAGTAACGATTGCTTCTAGTGCAGCCATTGCCAATGGGCTCTAGCTTGATCAACTAGGTTGCGTGGACTCTCTCCGGCTTGACAAGAAGATGTAGGGGGTGTTAGGTGGAATGGGTCAAGCCAGAGTGGGAGGGAAAATGCTTCTGAAAGATCTCGTCTCATTCTTCTCCTTTTCCTTATCACTATAAGTGTGTAAAGGATAGTTTGGGTTGAATGGGTACAATGGTGAACGTGCACAACCTCTGCAGAGTGTAAATTTAAGTACTTAGCCGTGTCCCTGGTACGGACAATTTGAGCAGCTGATCACGGACGTCAACGGAGGATTCCACCATTCCAACTTCAGAAATAAAAATTGATGGGTGAACAAGGGCAGAATGAGACAGTGGTTTTCATGCCACGAATGTCTTGAATAGAAGAAAAGTGTTTTCCAAAGAGAGAAAAAATTGGCTTTATGCAAAATAGCCTTGAACTCCACCAGCCAAATAAGCATATAGGTTATTAGAGTTATTCCAATAAGTGTCCACCATAGTGTCACTTGCCAGACTCCATTTTTAATGGAATCTGACCCACATTGTTGCAATATTTTTCTTATTGCAGATTGTTCAGATGACGAGTGAGGTTTCGTTTAAAGGTTTCGAGTCTACAACCAACATGTTTTCGCCTGTGGCAACATGAAGAAGATGGAGACTCACTGCTTTCGTATTTCCGCTGTTTACTCTTTAAAAGCTAGCTTTATGCTATGCAACTTGTATTGAATATTTTGTAAGTATGGATCATCGATGTAATAAAATTGATAATTTGTTGTGATATTACATCGTAAACTGTGTGTGCAAATGAATCGATCCAGGGATTTGCACTATACACAGTATCTGCCTTATTTAAAGTGCAGGTACACTACAATAAGGATCAAGATATGTTGGACCGGGCACCATCGTTTTCTTGCTCGCAACCATCGTTGGCGAAGAAGCAGAGAGTTCAATGGCAAGAAGGAAACCCGGGGTTGTCTGACAGAGTTTACTAGGGAAGAGCTCGAGCAACAACTTGAAATGGTGAAAGATGTGAGACCGGGAAAGCATCCAAAGAAAAAGAAACGGGAGGATGGTTAATGCTGGGACTGGAGGTCAATTCTGTGGGACCTCCCATATTGGGCAAATTTGAAGCTGAGGCACAATCTGGATGTAATGCACATCGAGAAGATATCTTAGATAATCTGCTATGTACATTTTTTAAGATTGAAGGGAAGTCAAAGGACACACTGAACTTGAGACTAGATCTTGAAGATATGGGCATACGGCAGGAGTTGCACCTACGTCCTGTTAACGGCGGAGAGTCCTTTGAAATGTCGGAAGCATGGTTGTGACGCTCGAAAATCGGTACTATGTAGATTTAAGCGATCCCTCCGAAATCCGCATAATAACGATTTTTGGTCGCCCACCAGACATACTGTGCACGCCGAAACATGCGCATTATGTGGGTGGAATTGTGATAACATTACAAAAGTTCCGATACATCCACAAATTCAACAGAAGAAATAATTACAACAACGACTCGAACGTGTCAAGATACAAATGATACAATACAAAGATTCAAATGACAGCGGAAGCAAAATAGTATCCGACTACAGATAAGATACAAATTGGACTAGGAGTCCTGAAGATAAGCAATGGCGCCATATCCCTGCCAAGCCAAGCCGGAGGGATTCCCAAGCTAACGTCGTCATACTTCAAACCTATTAATTGCACATAAAGCACATCACAAAAGAGGGTCAGGGCACTCCCTGGCAAGACAAACCGACTTGCCTACTTTCTACACCATCTCCCAAAATATAGGGGAGGTGGACTTAGCGGCAGCAGCACTAGCAACCTAAAGAGACACGCTACGACTTCCGTCTAATCAGAGAGGGATAAGAGAGCGCATAAGTAAACATCTACAACTAACACCAATCATAACCCATTCTCGGATTAACCCCCCTCAACCAAGTATGAGGAAGCAATTTGGGAATACTCACACGTTATCAGTTTTAGCTACCATTCATTGTGAAAGTAATTATATATTACTAGTCAGGTTAATTACCAATGATTAGGTGTAAGTTGTCTATGATCTTATTAGCCAGCATCATCACACAGTCGTCCATAACCATGGACACGGCTCATCGATAAGATTATACCCTGCAGGGGTGCACTACTGGACCCGTACTCGTTCGATCAACCCCAAAAAGCAAAGCCAGAAGGTAGGGCAACTCAACACGACAAATCTCTTCTCTACAATCCATCCAGGGAACCGCATGATTGTGTGCACGGCTAATCAGATCCAGTGCCCGCGGGATCGACCTTTATAGCACTCTAAGAACGTGCCACCCTATATGAGAATCGACTATTCCATCATCATGAGATCGTTATGTAACCATATGCATGCATCAAATGGAAATCCCGAACTACTTGCGGCGCCCTGGATAAGAAGCGGATTAGATCGAAGCCGCGGGGGGCTCCATAGGGCCTCCCACAAGCGGTTAGTGCGCTCAAAATTGGATCCGAGGACAAGAACTGAGTTCCTAGGTCGACACTTAGCAGAACAAAGCACCTCGCAAGGCCTTCCGCCGGTGCCTTATCATTTAGTTATAATACCCCAATATAAGATAACAGTTTATTAAGGTAGAATAATCTATCAGCTAAGCATATGAAAAAATTAAGACATACAGACGACTCGCACAAACAACTCTAAGCATGCGCTACGACTCGCAAGGCTATCAGATAAACATACAACAGGTTATGGGATGTGGGGGTGAAGCTGTATCGGCTGCAGGATAAACATATGATGGGATCGCAATTCAAGAATCGTTACTAGGATAGCATAGATCAAAAGGCAAGGATGAAAGACAATGTATAGGTAAACAAGCAAACTTTGCTTGCCTGGAATCCCGTATGGAAGCAGATCTTGTCGTTGCTCACACATCCCAACGTCGTATCCGCGAAGAAGCAACAAACACTGGAAAGCGTAAAAGTTGCACTTTACAACTACGGCAAAAGATCCAGCATGATCATATGAGAAAGATGCATGGCATGGCAGGATGCAACACAATGCAGGTAATCCAAATTAAGCAGGAAAGCAACCCCGACAATTAATATCTAGGTGCAAGTTATTTATCTACTCAACAATATTAAATGTTGGTTAACATGGTAATACATGGCATGGGTGATCTAATTAAATTAAATGGAATAGGGGATTATATATTTATTACCCCTAACATTCCATATTTAATTATTTACATGCATTTGTTAAATTAAACTACGAATTTAAAATAAATGATGCAAAATGGCATACAAATGTCATATTAATATCCATTGCATTTTTCTGATAAATGAACATATAAGGATTATTTTATTTGGAGTTATAAATAAAAAGTTATTAGCATTTTAGTTTTAGGGTTCTTTCTGCAAAAAAAACAGGACCTGTCTGTGATGGAAACAGTGCTGGGGAGGGTTTTATCACGAAACCAGAGACCCCAGGGGGCTCTCCGCAAAGATCCATCCGGATCTGGATCTGGAAGGTCTTTTGTTACCGCACCTGGTGCTAACCCGAGGCACTGACGCCTGGGCCCAGGCTGACTGGGCGCTGACGGCGCGCGGCGTTGGTCGTTGCGGGCTCCCGCGGTCACTGACCCGTTGGGCCCGCCTGTGAGTGCGCGAGCAAAATTGGAAAAAGGGGTTTTATTTGGCCGGGCGGGGAATCAAACTAGCGCCGCGCGCTGCGAGCGACGGATCGCTGCTAGCCACTAGCCCGGATGCGTGTTAGTGATAGGTACAACGTCGAGTTGTTTTTATTGTGAAGCGCGAGTGCGATTTCTCTGATGAAACTGAAACCTAACAACGACGACGACGATGGAAAACAGCGGGAAGACGATGAACACGATGGTGTCGCGCGAAGGCGGGCACCCAGAGCAACCGGGGAGGAGGGGACGGTCCCGGATGCACGGCTCACCTAGGGGGAGGTCGGAGTCGAAGCCGAGGACGATTGTGTCGAAGGGGAGCAGAGGAAGGCAACGACGGTGATTCTGGCGGAGGACGGCTCGGCGACAGCGGCGTTCCCGATGGATGGCTCTGATCTTCTGCGGGAACGCAGAGGAGGTCGCACGGGCTCCATTCCCGCTCCTAGCGACTCCGGACGACGAGCACCATGAAGGCTAGAAGCAGCTTCTTGCTTCGGTAATGGAGGAAAACAAAAAAAACAGGGAGCAAGAACAGAGAGAGGGAGGAAGGAGAGAGTCGCGGCGGCGGCTCGATGGGAGGAAGGAGGGGCTAGGGTTTTCGGGTTGGAGGGGACCGGCTAAGTAGAGGGAAGGGGGTGGTTGAAGGAGTGGGGGCCATGGAGGGAGAGGGGGTCTCTGCCTTTTTCTCCTCTGTTTGACCGTACGGAGAAGAAGGGGAAGGGGAGAATGAGCTGGGCCAGGAGAGGTAAGTGGACTTTGGCCCAGGGAGGTTTTTCTCCCTCTGATTTTTAATTTGTTTTGCTTTTTATTCTTTTCTGGTTATTGTTTTTAACATAAATATAGAAGGAGAAAAGATATATAACTTTTGGAAAATATTTATAGTGTGAAAAATAAACAAATTAATACGTTAGTTTGAATAATTGAAAATAATTTAATTATCACATTCAAATTAATTTGCTTTGCATTTTAATTTAAAGATGGAATTGAATTTGAAGGGTGTGATTTAATTTTAATGCAACAAAAATAAAAGAAGTGACAAATGTATGATGAAATGATGACATGATGATGCAAGGAGAAAAACAAGAAAAAAATCTAATTGGGGTTAAATCCCGGGATGTTACAATCGACACCATTAACAAGGGATCGCGTCCCGCGATCCACGTTGAGACCACAAGAAGAGAGGGATAACTATCGAGTCTTCCGGCTCCGTGAAGAACTTCTCAACACCACTAACAAGGGATTGATGCTCCACCTTGAAATTATCGACACCACTAACAAAAAGGAGTTGCTCCGTCGATGTTGATTTCCGAAGATCGAACCGAATAGGATAAAAGGCAAGAAATCGTCCACCCACACGTAGGATCCTAAAACTTTGAAAGTTGGATAAGAGAAGAGACTCAAAACAAGTAAGGTAAGAGGAGAAATAGAATGGCGGTAAGGAGTAAAAGAATCCTATAAAGATCGTTTCAAAATAATTTTAGTCAAACAGTTTTCGACACTCTAGAAACAACGAACGTTAGCGAGGTTATCCTATAGGCTTTTGCGGACAAACTGCTTCGATAACCATTCGTATCGAAACAACAAGGAGATCAAAACCAAGGCTCTGATACCACTTTGTGACGCCCAAAAATCGGTACTATGTAGATTTAAGCGATCCCGTCGAAATCCGCATAATACCGATTTTTGGTCGCCCACCAGACATAATGTGCACGCCGAAACATGCGCATTATGTGGGTGGAATTGTGATAACATTACAAAAGTTCCGATACGTCCACAAATTCAACAGAAGATATAATTACAACAACGACTCGAACGTGTCAAGATACAAATGATACAATACAAAGATTCAAATGACAGCGGAAGCAAAATAGTATCCGACTACGGATAAGATACAAATTGGACTAAGAGTCCTGAAGATAAGCAATGGCGCCATATCCCTGCCCAGCTAAGCCGGACGGATTCCCAAGCTAACATCGTCAGACTTCAAACCTGTTAACTGCACATAACGCACATCCCAAAAGAGAGTCAGGGCACTCTCTGGCAAGCAAAACCGACTTGCCTACTTTCTACACCATCTCCCAAAATATAGGGGAGGTGGACTTAGCGGCAGGAGCACTAGCAACCTAAAGAGACACGCTACGACTTCCGTCTAATCAGAGAGGAATAAGAGAGCGCATAAGTAAACATCTACAACTAACACCAATCATAACCCATTCTTGGATTACCCTTCCTCAACCAAGTATGAGGAAACAATTCGGGAATACTCACACGTTATCAGTTTTAGTTACCATTCATTGTGAAAGTAATTCTATATTACTAGTCAGGTTAATTACCAATGATTAGGTGTAAGTTGTCTATGATCTTATTAGCCAGCATCATCACCAAGTCGTCCATAACCGTGGACACGGCTCATCGATAAGATTATACCCTGCAGGGGTGCATTACTGGACCCATACTCGTTCGATCAACCCCAAAAAGCAAAGCCAGAAGGTAGGGCATCTCAACACGGCAAATCTCTTCTCTTCAACCCATCCAGGGAACCGCATGATTGTGTGCACGGCTAATCAGGTCCAGTGCCTGCGGGATCGACCTTCATAGCACTATAAGAACGTGCCACCCTATATGAGAATCGACTACTCCATCATCATGAGATCGTTATGTAACCATATGCATGCATCAAATGGAAATCCCGAACTACTTGCGGCGCCCTGGATAAGAAGCAGATTAGATCGAAGCCGCGGGGGGGGGGGCTCCATAGGGCCTCCCACAAGCGGTTAGTGCGCTCAAAATTGGATCCGAGGACAAGAACTGAGTTCCTAGGTCGACACTTAGCAGAACAAAGCACCTCGCAAGTCCTTCCGCCGGTGCCTTATCATTGAGTTATAATATCCCAATATAAGATAACAAGTTATCAAGGTAGAATAATCTATCAGCTAAGCATATGAAAAAAATAAGACATACAGACAACTCGCACAAACAACTCTAAGCATGCGCTACGACTCGCAAGGCTAACAGATAAACATACAACAAGATATGGGATGTGGGGGTGAAGCTGTATCGGCTGCAGGATAAACATATGATGGGATCGCAATTCAAGAATCGTAACTAGGATAGCATAGATCAAAAGGCAAGGATGAAAGACAATGAATAGGTAAACAAGCAAACTTTGCTTGCCTGGAATCCCATATGGAAGTAGATCTTGTCGTTGCTCACACATCTCAACGTCGTATCCGCGAAGAAGCAACAAACACTGGAAAGCGTACAAGTTGCACTTTCAACTACGGCAAAAGATCCAGCATGATCATATGAGAAAGATGCATGGCATGGCAGGATGCAACACAATGCAGATAATCCAAATTAAGCAGGAACGCAACCCCGACAATTAATATCTAGGTGCAAGTTATTTATTACTCAATAATATTAAATGTTGGTTAACATGGTAATACATGGCATGGGTGATCTAATTAAATTAAATGGAATAGGGCATTATATATTTATTACCCCTAACATTCCATATTTAATTATTTAGTTGCATTTGTTAAATTAAACTAAACATTTAAAATAAATGATGCAAAATGGCATATTAATATTCATTGCAATTTTCTGATAAATAAACATATAAGGATTATTTTATTTGGAGTTATAAATTAAAAGTTATTTGCATTTTAGTTTTAGTCTTCTTTCTGCAAAAAAACAGGACCTGTCTATGATGGAAACAGTGCTGGGGAGGGTTTTATCATGAAACCAGAGACCCCAGGGGGCTCTCCGCAAATATCCATCCGGATCTGGATCTGAAAGGTCTTTTGTTACCGCACCTGGTGCTAACTCGAGGCACTGACGCCCGGGAATAGGCTGACTGGGCGCTGACGGCGCGCGGCGTTGGTTATTGCGGGCTCCCGTGGTCACTAACCTGTGGGGCCCGCCTGTGAGTGCGCGAGCAAAATAGGAAAAAGGGGTGTTATTTGGCCGGGCAGGGAATCGAACTAGCGCCGCACGCGCGAGCGACGGATCGCTGCTAGCCACTAGCCCGGATGCGTGTTAGTGATAGGTACAACGTCGAGTTGTTTTTATTGTGAAGCGCGATCGCGATTTCTCTCATGAAACTGAAACCTAACAACGACGACGACTATGGACAACAGCGGGAAGACGATGACCACGATGGTGCCGCGCGAAGGCGGGCACCCAGAGCAACGGGGGAGGAGGGGACGATCCCGGATGCACGGCTCACCTAGGGGGAGGTCGGAGTCAAAGCCGAGGACGATTGTGTCGAAGGGGAGCAGAGGAAGGCAACGACGGTGATTCCGGCGAAGGACGGCTCGGCGAAAGCGGCATTCCCGATGGATGGCTCTGATCTTCTGCGGGAACGCAGAGGAGGTCGCACGGGCTCCATTCCCGCTCCTAGCGACTCCGGACGACGAGCACCATGAAGGCTAGAAGCAGCTTCTTGCTTCGGTAATGGAGGAAAACAAAAAAAACGGGGAGCAAGAACAAAGAGAGAGGGAGGAAGGAGAGAGTCGCGGCGGCGGCTCGATGGGAGGAAGGAGGGGCTAGGGTTTTTGGGTTGGAGGGGACCGGCTAAGTAGAGGGAAGGGGGTGGTTGAAGGAGTGGGGGCCATGGAGGGAGAGGGAGTCGCTGCCTTTTTCTCCTCTGTTTGACCGTACGGAGAAGAAGGGGAAGGGCAGAGTGGGTTGGGCAAGGAGAGGTAAGTGGACTTTGGCCCAGGGAGGTTTTTCTCCCTCTGATTTTTAATTTTTTTTGCTTTTTATTCTTTTTTGGTTATTGTTTTTAACATAAAAATAGAAGGAGAAAAGATATATAACTTTTGGAAAATATTTATAGTGTCGAAAATAAACAAATTAATACGTTAGTTTGAATAATTGAAAAGCATTTAATTATCACATTCAAATTAATTTGCTTTGCATTTTAATTTAAAGATGGAATTGAATTTGAAGGGTGTGATTTAATTTTAATGCAACAAAAATAAAAGAAGTGACAAATGTATGATGAAATGATGACATGATGATGCAAGGAGAAAAACAAGAAAACAATCTAATTGGGGTTAAATCCCGGGATGTTACAATCGACACCACTACCAAGAGATCGCGTCCCGCGATCCACGCCGAGACCACAAGAAGAGAGGGGTAACTATCGAGTCTTCCGGCTCCGTGAAGAACTTCTCAACACCACTAACAAGGGATTGATGCTCCACCTTGAAATTATCGACACCAGTAACAAAAAGGAGTTGCTCCGTCGATGTTGATTTCCGAAGATCGAACCGAATAGGATAAAAGGCAAGAAATCGTCCACCCACACGTAGGATCCTAAAACTTTGAAAGTTGGATAAGAGAAGAGACTCAAAACAAGTAAAGTAAGAGGAGAAATAGAATGGAGGTAAGGAGTAAAAGAATCCTATCAAGATCGTTTCAAAATAATTTTAGTCAAACAGTTTTCGACACTCCAGAAACAACAAACGTTAACGAGGTTATCCTACATGCTTTTGCGGACCCGCTGCTTCGATAACCATTCGTATCAAAACAACAAGGAGATAGAAACCAAGGCTATGATACCACTTTGTGACGCCCGAAAATCGGTACTATATAGATTTAAGCGATCCCGCCGAAATCCGCATAATAACGATTTTTGGTCGCCCACCAGACATAATGTGCACGCCGAAACATGCGCATTATGTGGGTGGAATTGTGACAACATTACAAAAGTTCCGATACGTCCACAAATTCAACAGAAGATATAATTACAACAACGACTCGAACGAGTCAAGATACAAATGATACAATACAAAGATTCAAATGACAGCGGAAGCAAAATAGTATCCGACTACGGATAAGATACAAATTGGACTATGAGTTCTGAAGATAAGCAATGGCGCCATATCCCTCCCAGCCAAGCCGGAGGGATTCCCAAGCTAACATCATCTGACTTCAAACCGGTTAACTGCACATAAAGCACATCCCAAAAGAGGGCCAGGGCACTCCCTGGCAAGCAAAACCGACTTGCCTTCTTTCTACACCATCTCCCAAAATATAGGGGAGGTGGACTTAGCGGCAGCAGCACTAGCAACCTAAAGAGACACGCTACGACTTCCATCTAATCAGAGAGGGATAATAGAGCGCATAAGTAAACATCTACAACTAACACCAATCATAACCCATTCTCGGATTAACCCCCCTCAACCAAGTATGAGGAAGCAATTCGGGAATACTCACACGTTATCAGTTTTAGTTACCATTCGTTCTGAAAGTAATTCTATATTACTAGTCAGGTTAATTACCAATGATTAGGTGTAAGTTGTCTATGATCTTATTAGCCAGCATCATCACCAAGTCGTCCATAACCGTGGACACGGCTCGTCGATAAGATTATACCCTACAGGGGTGCATTACTGTACCGCTTCCGCAACAGTGCTTCCCAAGGCCGCAGGTTGACCGTCCAAAAGGTCGAGTAGTTAGCTGTTAGGGGTTCTTCATGTACATTTTGTTGCTAGTTAGTTGTGGCTGTTGGTCATGAACTACTTAACTACTTATGGTACCTGGCATGTATGCTTTTGAAAATTATGTGGTACTTATGCATTGCTACTTGAATCTGGTATGAAGTATGGTTTATGAACCATGTTTGGTTATCTTCAAGTGTAAGTGAATCTAGTATGAAGTATGACTGCATGTTTCTATTGTTTCAAAAGAACCAGAGAGAAGAATTCGTATGGTTATTGAGTTTGTGGTGGAGGTGTTGTGTTTCTGTTGTTTCAAAAGATAGAGGGTATATGAAGTATGGTTTATGAACCATGTTGTTTTAAAAAATGGCAAAAAAATGTGTTGCTGAGCCGGGGAGTCAAACCCAAGACCAAGCACAGGCAGTAATACCTCCCTTCCCCGGTTCCATTAAGCAACGCCAAACAAAACCAGCAAAACATCATGCAACTTAACAAGGTTTTATCATGAAACCTAAGACGGCTGCTACATCTCCCTAACACCAACAAAATTGCCAACTTCATGGCCCCTCCCAGCCAAAACACCACCAGCTACTTAACAAGGTTTTATCTTACAGAACAAAGCGAGCCAAAATCTAGAAACTCCAGGGAGCCATCCTTCATCTTCAGACGAGACATCTTGCTCACATCACCACTGGATTTAGCACGAAATCCCCAATTCGCAGAGATTGAGAACTGCCCATAGATGGTCCAGCTCTGCTAGCGCCATTGCCGTCAATCAGAGCTCTGTTAGCGCCATTGTCGCCTCCATCTCTGGCCCTTACATTTGGATCGGCTCCACCAGTGTCGTCACCACGAACGCCAGGCCCTTCTCCTTCCTCTTCTCCCAGCTTCTCAGCTCGAGCATGGAGCCAAACCTCCTTACTGGACGGAAGCGCATCCTCTGGGGTTTTCCCCGCCGAAGTGCATGTGCCGTTCAGTCTTGTTTGAGGATCATCTGCAACAAGACCTTGTACCTCCTGCCATGGATCGGTGCTTCCTGAGAGTTTGTCGACTGTATGTCTGCGAACCGCGCCGCCGCCCTTCTCGGAGACCGGGGCCCGGACCTCCCCCAAACTCCTCTCGCCGCCGCAGAACATAAGTGCAGCGAGCCCGGAGCCCTCTGCACCCGCTCCGCGGCCCACCGTGCTCGCTCCGAGGACTCCCCCACCACCATAGCGAGCGTCGCCACACATACCGCACTCTCCATCCACTTCCAACTCCAGAGTCGATTTCCTCTGTGCTCGCTCCGAGGAATCGCCCAGAGAGTGTCTGTGGAAAAGCCGAGACGATAGAAAGGAAGGTAGAGTGTCGAGTGTCGCGTGTGCCGCGTGGCGGGGTATTCATGTCGGAGCTGACGCGCCATGGCTGGAAACCGAGATGGAGAAGTGATGTTTTAAAAAATGGCAAAAAAATGGGTTGCTCCGCCGGGGAATCGAACCCAAGACCAAGTGCTGGCAGCAATACCGCCCAGCAACTGCGATGGAGAAGTGATGTTGTTCTGTGTGCAATAGTTGAGAATATATAGGTTCTTATTTGTATTTGACTGCTCTGTACCAAAGCAACGCAAACATAGCGGGTGACCTAGCGACTGATTCAACGAAAATCAAATCCCGCTTTCTAGCGACTAGCGGCGGGTGACCTAGCGACTGGCGGCCCTATGGCCGAGCAAGGGGCGTCGGCGGCGTCGGTGGCGGTTTATGGCGGTGGCCGACGCAAGCCGGAGGTTGAGACGGCGCCACCGCCGATGAAGGATTGTGTCCGCGTTCGCGTCGGCAATTGAAGGAGCAGACCGGTCGAGAAGATCTCCTTCCGTGACGACCTACTCGAGAATTAGTCCCCTCCCACCGCAGAACTCCCCGTCGGTGGACAACCTCAAGGTCTGCACCACTCTGTTATCTCCTCCCTCCCCTCTCTATCATTTCAAGCAGGAATTTGGTTGTTAGGCCATGGATCTGAATTGAGTTGCACCTACTGGATTTTTTGTGTCTCTTTCATCCAGATGGACAGAAGCACACCGCTCGAGTCGATCTCCTTCCTCGACTAGAGCTCTCCCACCGCTGTGGACCTGCTTGAGAACCAGTCCCCTTCCGCGACGACCCCTCCCATCGTAGTACTCCCCGTCGATGGACAAACTCGAGGTCTGCACCCCTCTCCTGTCTTCCTCTCTCCCCTCTATCATTAGAAGAAAGTGGGAATTTGGTTCTCCCATTGATCTGAATGGAGTGGCACCTGCTGGATTCTTTTGTTTATTCCATACAGATGGACAAAAGCTGGATTACAAAAGGATTTAGAAGGCTTTCTTTTGAGCATCTAAGGGGGGTGGATGAATTCATTCAGTTTGTTCTCAGAAGTGTTGATGTCGATGCTCATGTACTTTGCCCATGCCCCAGCTGTAATAACCGTGTTCACCAGACTGTACGACATGTGGAGGATCATCTTCTCCTGCGTGGGATGGCATCCACGTATGATAGGTGGATCCATCATGGGGAGCCTTTACATCCAGAACCTGGAGGTTAACCTGAACATGAACCTGGAGCTCAACCTGAACATGAACCTGATGCACACCATATTGATGACGACAGTGGGTTTGTAGGACATGATGTTCTGCAAGATGTTGCTGGTTTGGAAGAGGAGGATGGGTTTGAGGATGACAGAATCCCTGACCTATTCAAGGATTTTCATGAGACAGAACCACGGCGTGATGGAGATAATACAATTTATGTTGAACTTATAGAGGAGGCAAAGAGGGCAGCTAGTGATGGCGGGACATTGTCCAGATTTGCTTTCACCATGAAGTTACTTCATGTCAAGTCCTTGTAAAGGATGAGCAACATCACCTTCAACGGAATACTCCGTGGGATGGCCCTCCAATACCCTAAAAGCTCAATTCCCAAAAGTTACGATGAAGCACTTGGTATAATTGGCAGATTGGGGCTTTGTTATGATACAATACATGTCTGTCCAAACAACTGTGTCTTATTTCAGAAGACATATGCCAAGCTCTACATGTGCCCAAAATGTGATGCCTCTAGATGGAAAAATGTGGATGGCAGGAAGCGGATACCGGAGAAGGTGTTGAGGTACTTTCCAATTATTCCAAGGTTGCAGAGGATGTTTATTTCAAAGAAACAATCTGAGGAGGTACAATGGCACAAGCTAAAGCGGGAACCTGTGGCTGATGAGCTTAGCCATCCAGCAGACTGGAAGGCGTGGAAAGACTTTGACGATGAACATAGAGAGTTTGCTGCCGATGCAAGGAATATAAGACTCGGCCTTGCCACCCATGGCTTTAATCCGTTTGGAATGAGCTCACAGTATAGCATGTGGCCTGTATTTATCGTGCCCTACAACCTTCCACCATGGTCGCGTATGAACCAATTCAATTTCATGATGGCTCTGCTGGTCCCGGGTCCATATTCTCCGGGAAAGGATTTTGATGTCTTTATGGAGCCCCTCGTAGAAGATCTGCTCAAGCTATGTGGTGTGTACAGACCAATGATGCCCTGAGTCCCCATAAGTTCAATTTGCGTGCTGTGGTCATATGGTGCATCCATGATTTCCCGACGCTGCACACCTTGTCGGGGAGGATCACGGCTGGTTATCAAGCATGTGTGCATTGTGACAAGGACCCGTGCTCGGAGAGAATAAGGATCAAGATATGTTGGAACGGGCACCAAAGTTTTCTTGCTCGCAACCATTGTTGGCGAAGAAGCAGAGAGTTCAATGGCAAGAAGGAAACCCGGGGCTGTCTGACAGACTTTACTAGGGAAGAGCTCGAGCAACAACTTGACAAGGTGAAAGATGTGAGATTGGGAAAGCATCAAAAGAAAAAAAAGCAGGAGGATGGTTAATGTTAGGACCGGAGGTCAATTCTGTGGGACCTCCCATATTGGGCAAATTTGAAGCTGAGGCACAATCTTGATGTAATGCACATCGAGAAGAATATGTTAGATAATCTGTTATGTACACTTTTTAAGATTGAAGGGAAGTCAAAGGACACACTGAACTTGAGACTAGATCTCGAAGATATGGGCATACGGCATGAATTGCACCTACGTCCTGTTAACGGCGGAGAGTCCTTTGAAATGCCAGAAGCATGGTACACAATGAGTAAAGAAGAAAAGAAGGCATTATGTTAATTCATCAAAGCGGTAAGGTTTCCAGATGGGTATGCACCTAACTTAGCGAAATGTGTGTCTCCCGATGGATGCATGCTCCAAGGGCTGAAAACCCATGATTTCCATATTCTTCTCCAAAGGATATTACCAGCTGGACTGCATGGAATAATGGATAAAGAAATATATGAAGCAGTTGCTGAGCTAGGAAATTTCTTCAAAGAGTTGTTCTCAAAAACATTAAAGCTCTATGTTCTTGAAAGACTCAAAAAAGAAATCCCAGTAATCCTCTGCAAACTTGAAATGATCTTTCTTCCAGCCTTCTTCAATGTGATGGTTCATTTGGCGGTCCATTTACCCGAAGAGCCAAGACTTAGAGGCCCTGTACATTACGGTTGGATGTATCCCGTTGAAAGAAGAATGCTTATATTCAAGCACTACGTGCGAAATACGGCCAGACCTGAGGGGTCAATTGCCGAGGCATATGTTGTTGATGAGTGTCTGACGTTTTGTCTCGGTACTTTGACGATGTCGAAAGACGATTTAATAGGCCGACCAGAAATCCACAGAAGGTTGATTCGGAAGGTTCTGATGTATCGGTTTTCGACCATGGTGTCAGTTTTATTGGAGGGTCACAATACTTGGAGGCTGGTGAGGAGTATGACAAGATGCATTGGTATGTGCTCAGAAGTTGCCCTGAGGTTCTACCATATATCGAGTATGTCATCTCTTGTGCACTCTCATCTTTTTTCTTCGGTTGTAAGGAACCAATATTTTAGGCCTGATGTACAGTTTGATTAACTATATGCTTCTGTGCGAATTGCAGTTTGTGCAAGGAGGAGCTGAAGGATCAAGATAGCCGTATCAATGTTCAAAAATGTCTTGCGGAAATTTGTGCTAGATGGTTTAAGGAACATGTGAGATCTTTAGCTATTGGTATTAATCAGGCATGATCAATAGCTATTGCTTAGTCTGCTTGATGTCCTGGCCATTTTATTTGCACATCATACTGAATTTATTTGCTCATGGACATGTTTGCACATATTGGGAAATTGCACGAGGAGAACAAGGTCCGTGATGATCTGTTTGCATTGGCATGTATGCCGGATAGCCGAGTAAGGTTGTATTCCACATGTCTTATTCATGGTGTCCGCTACCACACCGTTGACTGTGAGTTAAATAGAAAAACTCAGAATAGTGAAATTGTTGCAGAGAGACTACATGAGAATGCCTTCATTGACTTCTATGGTCAACTGAGGAGCATTATCAAACTGCAGTACAACTCCAGCGGAGGAGTCCATCATTCCGTTGTCTTGTTCCGGTGTGATTGGTTTGATCTTGATGGCAAGAAGACGAGCCGATTCCGGGAAGATGTACACTTAAAAAGCATTAACACTGGAAGGTACTGGTACAAAAGTGATCCTTTCAAGGTATTCTATGTGCCAGGCACTGATTTGGGTGGGCCTTGGCGAGTTGTGCAAAAATTCCAGCACAGACACCTATGGAGTGTGAAGGAAAATGAATTTCGAAGGGTCCTGGGTGTGGTGGTGGGCTATCATACCAAGATGATGACACACCAGAAGTTCCAGTGGTATTTCATGGACCCAATGTGGAAACCAGATCCAAAAGGCACCGTGAACGAGTGTTAGTTGATATTGTGGTTGTGGAAAGAATGAAGAAGATAAGGAAGCATGTAGTGGATCTGCCTGAAAGCGATGATGAGGAAACAAACATAGCCAATGACACAGCTTTCCAGTACTGGAGCGACGGTGACAATAATAGGCAGGTTGAAGATGATGAGTAGCTTGAACCATCTGTAAGGTGAATTGCTCATTTTTGTTGTTGTTTGGTAAATATATGTTCATTTATGGAACTAGCTTACCAAGTTGAATCTTGTTTGCATGTCTTCAATCTTCAAGACGGGGCAGGGCAAACTGGAGCAACCTGATGCTTGATGGCATGGCAATTGGAGAACATGATGCTTGATAACATGATAACATAATTTGGAGTTATGGATTAAAAGTTATTAGCATTTAAAAGTTAGGGTGGTTTCTGTAAAGTTCAGGGACCTGTCTGTGATGGGAAAAGTACTGGTGAGGGCCTAGGTGCGAAAACCAGAGAGCAGGGGGCTCGGGGCAAAATTCCCAGGCGCCTAAGGCGCCTCTACACTGACGTGTGGGACCCGTATGTCAGTGACCGCAAGAGAAATAAAAAGGCGCTTTTTGTTCCACGAGCCCCGGCGGATTCGAACTCTCGACCGAGCGAGTGCGGATGGATCGGCGCTGCTGACCAGAAGGGCGAGTGGGTGTTGTTGTAAGCTAACACGATGGTTTCTTTTTATTCACTTAGCGCAAACTTAACACTGACGAAACTGAAGAATTCTAGAGGCAGTGCACGACGACGAGGAGAACTGCACGCCGGCGACCAACTCCGGGCGACGCTGCTCGCGTGCGTGTGAGCGCGTGGTTGCGGAAAGTTAGGCGGATCCATTTTCGATCTCCGACACAAAGAAGGAAGCATGAGGCGCTCACGAATGTGCTCGGAAGGTGCGACGCGCCACGGCCGTGTCCGGCGACGGCGTCACCTAATTAAGGCGACCGAGACCGTAAATGAAGGGGGAAAGAAGCGGAGGGGAGGCGGCTCACCCCGGGGAGCTCGTTGGCAAAATGAGGGAGGTCCGGGACGGCAGAGACGTCGAATCGGTGCTGGGGAAGTCGAGGACGTCCCCTAGGCGGCATCGGGGAAGAAACGCTCGCACGACAGCGTCGGAGGCTCCCGGGTCCGGCTGCCCGTCGACGAAGGATGGGGAGGTAGGGGCGAAGTCGCTGGCGTGAGGAGGAGATCGGGATGCTCGGGGTGAACGGTGCTCCGAGCGCATCCCCTCGGACATCATTGCGACGGCGGATGCGTGGGGGAGCAGGCGGCGGCGGGGGCAGAGGGAAAAGTCTAGGGTTTGGGGCGGCTGCGGCGTGCGTCTTAAGGAGAGGAGGGAGCCGGTGGAGGCGCGGTGGGGGCAGTTTGCCAGTGGCGCCATGGCTCCCTCCACGCGGTAAAGGCTCGTACGGAGGAAAGAGAAGAGATAGGTGGGCTCGAGTTGGAGGTGGTTGGGCCGGAGTTGGGCCGAATGGCCCACTTCTGCCAGAAGTTTATTTTTTCTTCTCTGTTTTTTATTTTATTCCTTTTCTATTTTGTGTATTTAAAACAAAATGGAAAAGAAAAGAGATATAAAACTTTTAGCCAATTTTAATAGTTTCAATAAAATACCACTTGACACACTAGTTTGAAAACTTGCAAAATATTTGAACATCACATTTGAAATATTTGATTTGTATTTGAATTTAGAAGTGTGATTTAAATTTAAATGCAACAACTTAATTCATTGAGGAGACAAAAGAAATGATGCCATGAAGCTTTTTCTTTATTGCACAAACAAACAAACATTCTAGGAGGCATTACATTTGGGATGTTACAACACTCCCCCCCTTCAAAGGAATCACGCCCCGAGATTCTTCATGGAGCAACGAAGATGTCAGGATACTCGGCACAGAGGTGGTCTTCACGTTCCCATGTAGCTTCCTTGTCAGAGTGATGAGACCATTGGACCTTGTAGAACTTGACACTGTTGTTACGGGTGGGACGTTCAGCTTTATCAAGAATGCGAATAGGTTGTTCCACATAAGAGAGATCTTCTCGAAGTTCAATTGATCCATGATCAACTGCACGTCATGGATCTTGGAAGCACTTCTTCAGTTGTGACACCTGGAAGACATCGTGCACTTTGGAGAGGTTTGGAGGAAGTTCCAGATGGTATGCCAAATCACCGAGCCTTGAAAGAACGTTGAAAGGCCCAACAGAACGCGGAGCAAGCTTGCCTTTGATGCCAAAGCGTTGCGTGCCTCTTAGAGGAGTGACACGAAGGTAAGCTTGATCACCCGGTGCATAGATCATGTTCCTGTGCTTGCTATCATAATATCTTTTCTGTCGAGACTGAGCAATCTTCAGATTGTCACGAAAGATGCGAACCTTTTCTTCAGCCTCCTGGATAATGTCAGGGCCAAAGAATTGACGCTCACCAGCTTGAGACCAATTCAGAGGAGTTATGCATTTGCGTCTATAGAGAGCTTCGAAGGGAACCATGCCTAGACTTGCTTGGAAGCTGTTGTTGTAGGAGAACTCAACATACTGAAGGCAATCCTCCCTTTTCATGCCAAAGGAGATTACACAAGCTCTGAGCATATCCTTTGAATTTGATTCACCCTTTCAACCTGTCCACTTGTCTACGGATGGTAAGCGGTGCTGAACAGAAGTTTGGTACCCAAGGCTTTCTGAAAGCTATCCCAAAATCGAGAAGTGAAGATACTTTCACGATCTGAGCTTATTGCTAGAGGAACACCATGTAAAGGAACCAGTCTTGTCATATAGAGTTCTGCCAACTGACTAGCAGAGACTGTCTCTTTGACTGGGAATAAGTGAGCCACTTTGGAGAGACGATCAATGACAAGAATGATTGCATCGTTGCCTTTCTTGGACTTTGGAAACCAAGTAACGAAGTCCATTTCGATCTTGTCCTATTTCCACTCGGAAATTTGCAGTGGTTGAAGAAGTCTAGGTGGTCTCTGATGTACTGCCTTGACACGACAGCAAACGTCACACTTAGACACATATCGAGCAATTTCACGCTTCATCCTTGTCCACCAATAGATTTGCTTGAGATCCTGGTACATCTTTATGCTGCTAGGGTGGATAGAAAGCGGAGTATCATGAGCCTCCTTGGGAATCATGTCTCTTAAGCTGTCAAGCTTGGGCACTACAATGCGTCCTTCAAAGAGCAAGGTACCCTTGTCATCGAGAGAGAAAATCTTATACTTATCCTTGCCGATGTTGACTTTGATATTCTTGACACCAACACGCAACTGTGCAGCACGAATTTTATCCTCGAGTGAAGGAGTGGCAATCAAGTTTGCAAGATAACCAGAAGGAACCACTTGGAGATTGAGCTTCTTGAATTCTTCGTGAAGAGGAGGTTGGATGTCCTCAACCATGAGGTTGTTGCAATAGAACTTGCGACTAAGAGCATCAACCATCACATTAGCTTTTCCTGCAGTGTAAGAGATGGTGAGATTGAAATCTGAGAGTTTCTAAAGCCACCTTGTTTGCCTGAGGTTCAAATCTGATTGAGTGAAAAGATATTTGAGACTCTTGTGGTCGGTGAAGATCTCAAAGCTGTGTCCCAACAAATAAGGTCTCCAGACCTTGAGGGCATACATGATCGCTGCAAGTTCAAGGTCATGTGTAGGCTAATTTAGCTCATGAGACTGCAACTGACGAGATGCATAAGCCACAACTTTGCGTTCTTGCATGAGGACTGCACCTAGTCCTTGAAGGGATGCATCACAATTTTTTTGGAAAGGTTTGGAAGTGTCTGGGCCAACTAGAACAGGAGTAGAAGTGAGTTTAGCTTTCAAGAGATTGAAGCTCTCATCACACTTTGGAGTCCAAAGAAACTTTATATCGTTCCTAGTAAGATTGGTGAGAGGCTTTGCCATTTTGGAGAAGTTCTCAACAAATCGACGGCAATAGCTAGCCATGCCAAGGAAGATCTTGACTTGTTTCACCGTTGTAGGAGGCAACCATTCAATAATGGCCTTCACTTTTTCTGTATCAACAAAAATGCCTTCAGAAGAGATGACATGACCAAGGTAGAATACTTTAGGAAGCCAGAATTCATACTTTAGGAAGCCAGAATTCACCCCGAGGAGCCCGTTGGAGAAAGGAGGGAGGTCGGGGACGGCGGATACGTCGAATCGGTGCTGGGGAAGTCGAGGACGTCCCGTGGCCGGCGCCGGGGAAGAAATGCTCGCGCGGTAGCGTTGGTGGCTCCCGGGTCCGGCTGCCCGTCGATGAAGGATGGGGAGGTAAGGGCGAAGTCGCTGGCATGAGGAGGAAGTCGGGGACGCTCGGGGTCAGCGGGGCTCCGAGCGCGTCCGGCGACGGCGTCACCTAATTAGGGCGACCGAGACCGTAAATGAAGGGGGAAAGAAGCAGAGGGGAGGCGGCTCACCCTGGGGAGCTCGTTGGCAAAATGAGGGAGGTCCGGGACGGCAGAGACGTCGAATCGGTGCTGGGGAAGTCGAGGGCGTCCCCTAGGCGGCATCGGGGAAGAAACGCTCGCACGACAGCGTCGGAGGCTCCCGGGTCCGGCTGCCCGTCGACGAAGGATGGGGAGGTAGGGGCGAAGTCGCTGGCGTGAGGAGGAGATCGGGATGCTCGGGGTGAACGGTGCTCCGAGCGCATCCCCTCGGACATCATGGCGACGGCGGATGCGTGGGGGAGCAGGCGGCGGCGGGGGCAGAGGGAAAAGTTTAGGGTTTGGTGCGGCTGCGGCGTGCGGCTTAAGGAGAGGAGGGAGAAGGTGGAGGCGCGGTGGGGGCAGTTTGCCAGTGGCGCCATGGCTGCCTCCACGATGTAAAGGCTCGTACGGAGGAGGGAGAAGAGAGAGGTGGGCCGGAGTTGGAGGTGGTTGGGCAGGAGATGGGCCAAATGGCCCACTTCGGCCAGAAGTTTATTTTTTCTTCTCTGTTTTTTTTTCCTTTTTATTTATTCCTTTTCTGTTTTGTGTATTTAATACAAAATAGAAAAGAAAAGAGATAGAAAACTTTTAGCCAATTTTAATAGTTTCAAAAAAATACCACTTGACACACTAGTTTGAAAACTTGCAAAAGATTTGAACATCACATTTGAAATATTTGATTTGCATTTGAATTGAAAAGTGTGATTTATATTTAAATGCAACAATTTAATTAATTGAGGAGACAAAAGAAATGATTCCATGAAGCTTTTTCTTTATTGCACAAACAAACAAACAAACATTCTAGGGGGCATTATATTTGGGATGTTACAAGACCTAGGTCGGTGGGCGCCCGAGGGCGCCACACCGCCTCCCGGCGTGGCAGGCATGGGGCCCGCGCCATGAGGCGATGTGGCGGCCTCGTGGCCGCACTTCGTCTCGTCTTCGGTTTTCCTGGACGCATATATTCTAAAAATAATTCATGGTTGGCTCGTTCCAATTTGGCGGATATTTCCTTAAGAGCTTTGCTGAAACCAAAAACAACAGAAAACAGGGAACTGGCACTGTGGCATCTTGTTAATAGGTTAGTCCCAGAAAATGCATAAAACTATATAAAATGCATATAAAACATGGAATAACATGCTATAACATAGCATGGAACACAAGGTATTATGGATACGCTTGGAGACATATCAACGTCCCCAAGATTAGGTCTACTCGTCCCGAGTAGGCAAGAACGATAAAAGAAGAATAATTTCTAAAGTGACATGCTTAAACACAATCTTGATCATGTAATAATGTAAGGCATGTAAACTGAGATCAAATGAATAAGGGATGTAGTTTATATTGATATCAAACGAGTAATGAACAAACAAGTAGGTGAAGCAAGCAAAACTTTCAATGGTATAGTACTAGATAGCAATCAACTGTGCAAAGTAGATATTAGAAATGATTTAAGCTTCAAGCAGAAAAATAAAATCATCTAATGCTTCCAACAAACATGACAACTTCATAAAAGGATCAAGTGAAGTAATAGCAATATGCACGTAGAAGATCAATATATGATTTGTTCAAAAGAAACAAGCAAGCGTTCAACGTTGGTCCCTAGAACCAGGATGTTATGGCCAAGATTTTGTTTACGGAGGTTTGGAAGGCCAACGGAAGAAAGGCTCACAAAGTTGTAGATGATCATTAGACAAGAGAAAGTTATACAATCGAAACTATGCAAGGAGTAGTCATTGCCATACAACGGATGCACATGGAGCTATAATATATGAAAGATCTCCAATGGAACTAGTGGGGGTGCATCCAACTTGCTTGCTCAAGAAGACCTAGAGCACTTTTTCGGACGCTCATCATTGGAATATACAAGCCAAGTTCTATAGTGTAAAGTTCCCCACATAGTTATGCATCTAAGACATGAAAACTCTCTTATATGGATTAAAGGTGCTAAACATGAGCATAAATAATGGTTAAAAATGATATGGTGTTATAACATGAGCACTAGTGGGACTATAGATGATATGGTGCTATAACATAAGCACAAGTGTGTGATAAAGAATAGTTATGTTGCCCCCTTTGTTATTTCTTTTCTTTCTTTCTTTTATTCTTTTTTCTTGTTTCTATTTTTTTTATTTTTTGTTTCTCTTTTCGATGGCCTCCATGGCTCTTTTCACTTTTAGGGGCAATCATCCTAATATGATATATGATATTTGACAACACACTAATGATGATAAAACAACAAACTGATGATATAAGTAACTAATACGAATGTGTCATAAGAATACATATGACAACGGTGCCTCTGCCAGTGTAGCAGCTTATGCAGTGCTCTAGCGTAACATGGGTAAACCACACATCAGGTTTATAGAAACACGCAAAGCAATAAATAAGTAATGAATGACAACAAGTCATGTAATGTAAGATGGATCTTGCATGGCAATATATCTCGGAACAGCTATGGAAATGCTGTAGTAGGTAGGTATGGTGGATGTTTTGAGGAAGATATTTGGCTTATGTGTAGGACAACAAGAAGAAGATCTCCCACGAGTTTGGATGTACCCGTGAAAAATGCACCAACTCTCAATGTGAGAAAGGGCAAAGCAAAGTACCGAAGAGGCTAGCAATATGGTGGTGGAAGTGCCATGAAAACCGCAGTTTTAGAACTCACAAGTATAAAGATTCCAAATAAAAATATGATCATGCAAGGCATAATGAAAATTACACCTAGGGGTGTTGTGGCAAATGAACAAGTCACTGTTGGGCACCTGACCGTAGCGCATAACATAAAGCCATTATGGTTGCCTTAGGCAAAAAGAAGTCATATACCATTATGCAATCAACTGGAAATTTAAGTATGGCACAGTTTTCAAGTTTCTATATACCAACCATTTAATCATTCCACTTTACTAGACCATCATGTTTACCATAACGAAAATTAATATCTCAAAACAACATCAATGATACAAGTGACACAATCTAATGATCTACAAGATTATGTATCATTTAAATATACCATCTACCACATTTAGCATTTTCTGTTCTCAACCAAACACCAATCATATTATTTAAAAGATAAACTTTCCAAGTAATTAAACAATGAGATATGAGAGTATAACATAACAAAGCTAACAGCTCTTACAAGAGATGCATGAAAATAAGAGCTAGAGAGCAAACAATAACAAAAGACGAATATTCAACGAATATAAGTGAAAAATACGAGTATTCATATGAAAAAGCGGAGCGTGTCTCTCTCCCACACAAAATAATGCTAGGATACATATTTATTCAGAGAATGAAAATAACAAAAACAAACAGACGCTTCAAGATAAGCACATAAGATGTGACGGAATTAAAATATAGTTTCACTAGAGAGGACCTGACAGTTTGTCGATGAAGAAGGGGATGCCTTGGGCATCCCCAAGTTTTGACGTTTGAGTGTTCTTGAATATATTGGGGTGAACCACCGGGGCATCCCCAAGCTTTGGTTTTACCACCCTCTTGATCACATTATATCATCCTCTTCTCTTGATCCTTGAAAACTTCCTCCACACCAAACTTACAATAACTTCATTAGAGGGTTAGTGCACAAAAAATTATGATATTCTGTAGCAACACAATTGCTACCATTTATACTGGCCATTAGCTTTATCCACTGATACTTAATAGGATAAAAAGTTCCAATCAAAATAGCAAAAGAGACATTGCAAAAGAAAATCGCAGAATCTATAAAAAACAGAACAGTCCGTAAAGACAAAACATTTAGAGGCACTTAACTTACCCAGATCAGAAAACTCGAAAATAATGCAAATTGCATATACATCCGAGGATTATGCACAAAAAAGGCCAGATTTTTCTGACGTTCCAGTTGGGAGATATGCATTTTACGGTGGACAGCAGAAATCTGTTTCAGCACAGGAATTGAATTCAAGCATCAACTTTCGACTAGAGGCTTAACTTGACTCAACATTGCAATAAAAATAAGATATAAAGAAATTTAAATTGAGGTAGGCATGTTCCTTGACACAAGAAAAATAAATTAAAATGACAGAAAATAAAAGTGGGTTGTCTCCCATAAGCAGTTTTGTTTAACGCCTTTGAGCTAGGCACCAAGAATAAAACTCAAGTATTATCAAGAGATGAAGCATCACCACCATAATTTGAACGAACAATAGAATCAAAAGATAGCTTCATTATTTTCCTAGGGAAGTGTTTCATATCCTTCTTGAGTGGGAATGGGTACTTGATGGTACCTTCTTTCATATCAATAATTGCACCCACAGTTCTCATAAAGGGTCTTCACTACACAATTGTACAAGATGGATTGCATTCAATGTCCAAAAATATAAATAAACAGGGACCAGGTTATTATTAACCATAATAGGAATATCATTAATCCTCCCCAAAGGTTTCTTCAAAGCATTATCAGCAACAAAAACATCCAAATAGCAATGTTCCAATGGTGGCAAGTCAAACATATCATAGAGCTTTTTAGGCATAACATAAATACTTGCACCAAGGTCACACAAAGCATTGCAATCAAATTTATCTTTTTTCATCTTAATGATGGGCTCCCAACCATCTTCTAACTTCCTAAGGATAAAAGCTTCAAGTTTTAATTTATCTTCCCTATCTTTAATGAGAGCATTTGTAATATGAGTAGTAAAAGCCAAATTAAGAGAGCTAGCATTAGGACTTGTGGCCAATTTTTGTAAGAACTTAATAATTTCAGAGATATTACAATTTTAAAAATGAAAATTATTATCATCAAAGCAATTTGAACCACATTCTCTCACGTTCTTAAAATTTTCAGCACTTTTGTCAACACTAGTTTCAGCAGTTTTAGGCAATTTTAAATTTCTGGAGGAAGTAGAGGAGACATTTCCAACACCAACTATGTTCCCATGGATAGTAGGAGGCTTACTAACATGTGAAACACCATTATTTTCAGAGGTAGTAATAGTAAAAAAATTAACAATATCAGCCCCTTTCTCTAATTCTCTCTCTTTCCCATCTAGCACGTAACTGAGCCATCATGCTAACATTTTCATCAATTTGAACTTGGATGACATTAATTTTAGCAAAGGGATTATTCTCTTTAGTTTCAGTAGGCATAAATTTAGATTTTAAAAGATCAACATCAAGGACAAGATTATCAACTTTAGACGCAAGAATATCAATTTTCCCAAGCTTTTCCTCAACAGTTTTATTAAACAAGGTTTGTCTAGTGCTAAAATCTTTTAGCATGGTTTCAAGTTCAGAGGTGGTACTCCTATTGTCGTTATAAGAATTACCATAAGAGTTGCCATTATTAGGAGGATAGGGCTTATAGTTGTTATTACCATAGTTGTTCCTCTAGGCATTGTTGTTAAAATTGTTGCTTTTAATAAAGTTTACATCAACATGCTCTTCTTGTGCAACTAAAGAAGCTAAGGGAACATTATTGGGATAAGTATGGGATTTACCACACTAGCAAGCATAGACATAATAATATCAATCTTTTCACTCAAAGAGGAAGTTTCTTCAACATAATTTACCTTCTTACCTTGAGGTGTCCTCTACGTATGCCATTCAGAATAAATCACCATCATATCATCCAAGAGTTTTGTTGCAGCCCCCAAAGTGATGGACATAAAGGTACCTCCAGAAGCTGAATCCAATAAGATTCTTGAAGAAAAATTCAGTCCTACATAAAACGTTTGGATGATCATCCAAGCAGTCAGTCCATGGGTTGGGCAATTCTTTATCGTAGATTTTATTCTTTCCCAAGCTTGAGCAACATGTTCATTATCTAGTTGTTTAAAATTCATGATGCTACTTCTTAGAGAAATAATCTTTGCAGGAGGATAGTATTTTCCTATAAAAGCATCTTTGCATTTTGTCCGAGAATCAATACTATTCCTAGGCAGTGAAAGTAACCATTCTTTAGCTCTTCCTCTCAAGGAGAAAGGAAATAATTTCAGTTTTATAATATAACCATCTATATCCTTATATTTTTGCATTTCACATAATTCAACAAAGTTATTTAGATGGGCAGCAGCATCATCAGAACTAACACCAGAGAATTGCTCTCTCATAACAAGATTCAATAAAGCAGTTTTAATTTCAAAGAACTCAGCTTGAGATGCAGGTGGAGCAATAGTGTGCATATAAAATCATTATTGTTGATGATTGTAAAGTCACAGAACTTAGTGTTTTCAGCTGAACTCATTTCAGCAATTTAATTGACAAACCACAATAACAAAATTCAAGAATAAATTGACAAACCGAAATAAACAAAGCAAAAAAACTGAAAATAAATGACTAAACCAAAATAAGAAAAGTAATGCAAGTAACTAATTTTTTGTATTTTTTATATGAAGCAAACAAGATAGTAATAAATAAACTAAGCAAGACAATAACAAAATAAAAATATTGGAAGTGCAAAAACTCCCCTCGTGATGAATCTTCAACTCCCCGGCAACAGCGCCAGGCACACGGTAGGTGTGTTGTTGGGAGATCACAAGAGGAAGGTTTGAATTAGTGCAGCAGCAAGTTTCACTCAGTATGAAACCAAGGTTATCAATCCAGTAGGAGGTGAATGTTCACTGTAGGTTGTTGGCGGCGCCGCTTACGATTACCAACGTGGAGCCTGCACACAACACAATCAAAGTATTTTGCCCCAACTCAACGGTGAGGGTGTTAATGTAACATCACAATATTTTGGAATGTTTAAAAATCACTAAAATTTAAAACTTTTGTTTTAGATTAAAATAAAACATTAAAAGCATAATAAAACCAACCATAAAAAACTTCACAGCAATTTTCTAAATTGTTTATTTTAAATATCTCAAATAATTATTATTCTCAAAAGTTGTTTCAAGTTTAACATTATATTATCCATTCTATTTCTTAAAAGCTTATATGTAACTTGTCAAATAATTTACAAACTTTCAAACCATATTCATGAAATAAAAAGTTTCTTTGTAAGTATTTGATTTCAATGACCTAGCCATAGCTTTTCATAAATTAAAATAATATTTACAAATGTCCTTTTAAACTATTTAAAACATAAGCTATTTGCCAAATGGTTTTCATTATTTTACCTGAGTTCAAAACATAGTTTTGTGAATTTCAAGTCTATAGTTTGTAACTTTAAAACTTCATAGATTTAAATTAATGAATTATCCAAATAGGCATTTCACTAACTTAAATTACTTTCATTAATTTTCAAAACATAAAATGATGAATATATTCTATATAAGAAATGAATTAAATCTAAAATCTTTTCCAAAGTTGTTTTATGAAGTTTTCAAATGAATTATCTTAATATAAAATATAATGGTGCACAAAATAAAATTGAATAAAAATTGAATCCATAATATTTCCTATTACTTTAAAAATATTTATATTGTATTATTTTACTATTGTACCAAAATAAAAATAATCGGTTATTGAAAATGGGTTTAAGATAACTTAATATTAACCATATATGATTGTGGTAATTTCATAAATTTCATTAACCCCAAATGAATTTATTAAATTCCTAATTTCAAAGTTGACCTAAATGAGCAAATTTGCATTTTATGAATAATTCAAAATTATTAAAAAGTTTTCAAAAGATGCCCACTAATGTTTGAAAGCACAGATATTGCTTTTACAAAATTTTAGAATTTTATTTGACTTCATTTGGACATTTAAATCAAAAGATATAAATAAAATGGAAAAACATAAAAAGAAAGTCAATTGTGACGTCAGCGATGACGTCACTTCTTCTTCCTCCTCTGGCCGGAAATCGCGCCTCCGAATTTCTTTCCAAATTCGAGCGAAATCAACGCGATTTGGTTCCCTCTCTGCCTCCATCTAAATCCCCACGACATCCTCTTCATTTCCCCTCTCCTCCCTCTCTGTTTCACGCCGCCAGGCCGGAGAAATAAACCGCCGGAGCTATTTACATCCGCCGGCGAGTTTCTTCAAATCCGGTGAGCTCCGACCACCTCGGCCTCTCCCCTTCCCTCCATCCTATGTGAGGACCCCTCTGACTACCAGCCAGAGATGCCCACGTTATGTAAACAGATCACGATACCAATGATCAGTGCATCGCGATCACATAACCAACATGGTATACAAAGTTACATCATACAACTCGAATAGCATAAGACTTACATAAATACTGGTCACATGACCAAGCCTGCAAACATCGTCGCACTGGACGAATATGAACTAAGGATCAGCGGAAGTTTCGGCTAGCGTTGGCCCTCATCACGTCCTCACGCATTCCCACAGAGCAGTTGAGCGGGACACCCAGTTGGCGCAGTCGTCGGCGTACTCCTCCTTCTTGTCGTATCTCTCCTCATTGAAAACCTGGACGTTTGAATATCCAGGGACATAGCCATATGAGTACATTTACGTACTCGCAAGACCACCTCTAAGGCTTAAGTTTTTGTGATAATGCAATAAAACACTTTTCGAAAACTGGGATAGCTGCTATATACGACTATAGGGCTTAGTTTTTGAATACCATCATTTTAGACATAGAGAATATGACATCTCTGTATCTTTATTGAAGAAAACATTTAGAGATAGAATTCTCTTCTCTTAGATATAGCAAGGACATATCCAAGTTCAAAAACTTTCTTTTGTAAAACCTTTACAAGCACTAGGATGGGGATACCCCTTTTTTCTTCCTTGAGATTTGACTGATTGTCTCCCGAGACCAATGATCCTCACCCAAATTCCGTACCTCCCAGGTACCTCTTTGATGCCTCTTTGTTTTCCTCTGAAAACCACTTTATCTTTTAAAACCAAATTTCCCATACACCTAGATCAGTGGCCTTTCCAACCGTCCATGACCGCGGATAGATTTACACTCTGTAGAGGTTGCACACTTTACCCACACCTATCGGTCATTCCGCCGTTTCTGCCACGGCCCATCATATGACAACATGCGGGGGTCCGGATAACACGATCAAATCTTTCCACTATGACCACCCTAGAATCGGGGCCTCCCGGTAGGTTTGTTCTCCTCGGCACCGTGTGCTCCACTAGACCTCTTGGTCTTTCCTCGGGGCGCCACACCTCCACGTCAGGAGACCTGCCGTAGTCGTCCGGCTGCTGATCCGCAGCAGTGTATTGTCTCTTTCGGACGACAACCCGGCTTCGAGGGCCTAGCCCTCATAGAAAGTATGAGAGCCCCAACACTAAAACAGACAAGCTTCCGGCTAAGCCCTACCCATGTCAGGTAGTGTGGTTGCACGGGTTAATTGTTCGAGCGGCTGCTAGGGCAGTACTTTGTTTTTCTCAAAAACAACCTCCAATCCTCCGACTACTCCCAGCAGCTCGGGTTTTCGCAAACATGTCCGATTGCTCCCAGCAACTCAGGTTTTAGTAAAACACTTGCTCTCCGATTGCTCCCAGCAACTCGGGTTTTCCTCCGTAAAACAGGTTTATCAAATAGGTCCCCATCCTATAGTTTTGAGATAAGTAGATGAAAGTAGTCTACTAGAAATCTTAATCTTTTTGATAGAGCCTTCAACAACAAGGCTCATCAGGTAAAACTCTGTTTGTAATACCTACAGTATTCTAGCAAATAACTTTAGCCAAAAAATATTTGGTAAAATAGTTTTCGAGTGGCAAGGTGCCACAAAGGAAGTAAAACATGCATAATTTTATTTTGAAAACAAAACATGCTTGATAAAATAATAGGATTCATTATAGTGGTGAGGTGGGCTTGCCTGGCTCAGCAATATGTCCTTGGTCTTGATCTTGATGTTTCTCAGGTTCATTCCTCACTTCCCGTTCCTTCCCGATCGTATCTAACGTCGTAAACAGGAAAATGAACCGCACTCAGAATACAAGACAAAGCCACAAGGACAAACAGCAAGCATTGAACAAGACACTGAGATACAAACAACAGCAAACAACTCCTTTAGCTATACAACAACAATCAACAAAGTCCATAGAGCTAAGACAACAATAGATTTTCCTAAGAAAATGTACACGACAACTCTGGGAATTAAAAAGGTAGTTCTTCAGAACACTATAACAACACATTACTTAGGGTTATTATATCATTTAATAAGAGTTGTTATAATGGCTTCAGGAAATACTTCAGACAAAAGTATCTTAATAGTTCCAGAAATACTGCAGACAAAAGTATCTTAGTACACAAACAAGTATTAACATCAACACTAGCATTGAGCACACTCACATGCAAACAGGTTACTAGCTCAAGAAACACCCACTATCAAGTAACTAAGAGACAAACAATGGTAACATCACTGTCCAAACAAGTTTATAACTAGGAGCTAAAATGGTGCACTAGGCCTATTTACCAGGACACCACAATCAAGGTCACTTCAACCAATAAACAAACAATCACATGGCAACCAAGTGTTGATAACTATCTAAGATAAGCAAGTCATATATTACGCATTGCAAAACACAAGGAACTACTGGATAAAATTTAACACCAAACAATCATTCACATGCATAACACACAAATGAAATTAGTGCAATTCCTAGGAAACAAGATGAACTATGTGAAACTCAAAAGGGAATGGGCTAACAATACCTTTAGGAAATTTATTAAGATTATTAAAGGATAACCTAAGTTTCTGGAATTATGGGTTACTAAGCACATCAACACATAACAATTCAGGTAAAACAGGAATTTATCTCATTACATTTATTAGATAAATAAGATGATGTTTAAAGACATAAAACATAACACACAAACATACCCACAAGCAAAACATATAAACACAATTGATATTATTATTAGGGTACAACGTAAATAATGCTAAACATAAGTAAACAAGGCACCACATCTATAAAAGTGTTTTAACCAAATTGTTATGGTTGAGTTAAGGTTCTGATCTTCAAAAGTTGATTAGTAATATTTCTACAATTCACATTTGCTAAAACAGATGATTAAAAGCTAATACTTCTATTAGCCAAATGTTGCTGTTTTGGTAGATAAATCATAACTCATAAGATAATGTTCATAAAGTAGAATCCTTCTACCACAGTACACCCAGCAACCATATGAAGTGGTGAAAACTTGATTTGCATCATAAGTTATTACCAAACAGTAGCTAAAAATCATGCAAATGCTACTGGTCTCAAAACCATAATGAATATAGTTTTAGTTGTAGGTATCTCCTGTATGCAAGGTTAATTTCTATGGATAGGTATTTCCTTAAGCTTTCTGTAGAAATAGGATTCACTCAATTTGGACACTCCTAGATCCATATATTTCAGTTTTAGTGAAACAAACATGTTTTAGCAATAATAGTGTACCTAATAATGTATAAATTATTTTTATTCCAATCCAGTGTTGCATGTTAAATAAAACACAAAGCTACTCCACAAAAATACTCCTGAACTATTTGCACAAACATATAAAGAACAAACAAGTAATACCCATTGTAAAGTGTAATAACCTACTGTTTTAGAAACTAATCTACCAAGAGCAAAATATAAGAGGTAAAATTCAACCAAGCTAGGCTATGATAGCTAATACTAATATCTACCACATGCAATTGGATTTACTCCAAAAAGTATTCTTAAAAAAAGAACTAAAAATCACCAAAGTGGTACTGGTGTCAATCTTAAACATGATATAACTTTAGTTATTAACATCTGCTGCATGCAAGGCTTATAGATCTAGGTAGGTATTCTCACTGGCTTTCAATAGAACTAAAGTTTACTAATTTTGGATATATAATTTTTACAAGATTGAACATAGCACACGCATACAAATATATTTTTGAGAAGGGCCAGTGCCACATGGTTAAGAAAACCCTTAGCTACGCTACAAATTTTATTTCAAAATTTTATCATGCACAGATCTATCAGAAATGAATTAAAGCTAGGCCATAGCTTTTCTGGAAAATAAATCAGGAAAAAGGGTTTAAAATGAAAAACACCAGAACGGGCCAGATCTGGTGCGGCCCGCGATGGTCCACGCGCTGGCGAACGGCTGGGCGGTCGTGGATCTGCGATCCAGCGGACGAGATTAGAGCCAGAGGCTTTCAAAGACGGACGTTGATCTGGGATCGGACGGTCCTCACGCGTCTTCTTCCTCCAGACAGGAGACACGGGGCAGGGAACCCTAGAAATGGCGCTGCGCATGCGGGACTCACCTAGGGCTCGCCCCAGAGAAGGAGGAGGCGTGCACGGAGGTGCGGAGGGTCGAGGGAGCACATGGCAGGCCGCGGGAGGGCTTGGCTTGTGTTCGCGCATCCGGGAACAAAAATGAGGCCGTCGGCGCCCTCGACGGCCACGGCGAGACTGCTGCGGTTCCAGAGGCCCTGCAAGCACACGGAGGTGTGTCAGAGGTAGCTTGGACAGAGGGGAGTGCGATGGAGCAACAATGGCGAGAAGAGGGACTCGGAGGCGATGGCACTCGTGCTCGAAAGAGCTCGGGCTAGGGCGGAGGTTCACGACCGTTCCTGGCCGAGAGAGAACTAGGGATAGCTCGAGGGAGCTCGGGGTGGTGGAGTGGAGCGAGGGGAGGCACAATGGCAAGGTGGGAGGGTGCTAGTGAGGATGGGGAAAGATATCCACGCCGGTGCTCATCTTCAACACCTCGGGCATGGGAAAAAGGGAGAGAGAGGAGGCTCGGGCGGGGGTTGGCTAAGCTGGGCGGTGGGCAATGATGCAAGGACGTTATGCACCGTTTTGGACAGTAGCACATTGTCTGGAGTTCATGGAAACTTATGGGGATGGAGTGAGTTCTCTGCTGCCCATCACCTGCTCGACAAAATGTCACAGAGAAAAGGACAAAAGGGTTTATGTGCTAGGGTTTTGGGATGGGCGTGTTATGGGTACAACAAGGGTGTGGGGGTACATTATACACCAGAAACCAGAGGATGGGTGAGAGTGGTGTGAGTTTAAGATATAGAAGAGTTTGTGGCTGACTATAAGTCTCTTTGCAAGGATGGATTAGTCAATCATTTAGCTAGAAAATTAGGAGACAAGATGGGCTGGTCAGAAGAGATATGGGTGAAGCATTAGGCTTAAGAGTTTAGGTCAAAAGGTTCAACATGCACTAAACACCAAAATGGCAAGTTGCTATGTTATAAAAGAGATATGGTCACTTTAAATTATAGCACTCAACCCAATCAAGAATTAATGATCAAATGATTTTGTAAAATGTAAATAAGAATATAAAAGGAAAATAGAGGTGATGTAGATGATACTAGGGGTTTTGTATTTCCAAGGTTAACAATATAAGCCTTATTGGACCTGCTCTAGAAATGCTAAAAATGAACAGGAGTGAAGATAGATCTTCTACCATCTGAAATAGAAATTTAGGAAATATCAACACTAAACAACCTTACAAAAGGTAACACATTCCATTCATGCAAGACAAACAAATCAAACACTTATACCCCCATTTAAACCATCACATTAAATGTGAACTCATAAAACACCACATGAACTCTCATAAAATAACAAAATCACGGGAAACAACTTAAGCACATAACATATAAGTCAACCACACATACAAATAGATAAACATTCCCACTTTAAGTTAAACCACTGTATTAGTGAGGTGGTGATCAATACCATAATGAAAATATTTTTATGGAAAGAAGACTAAACCACTTCCTAGTAATAGTTTCCAAAGACATTAAATTAGGAGTTTTTGGAATGGACATTGCTAAGACTAGAAACACATTAAAGTTAAAATATATCATAGCCCCCTATATAATGTAGTTTTGCAAACATACAATTTTGGAAATTATTTTACTTTCTCAATTAAGCTACCTTTGGGTAATTGTTAAAATCAAGACCTCATGATGACTATAGTTTGTTAAGAATAAGATAGGAGAAGATATATGTATTGTTTTACTTGTCATAATCCTGGATTTTCAGAAGTCATATTATAACTTGAGTTTTGAAGTTGATAGATAGAGAGGTCATCAACACAACACAAATGAAAACAAAACAAGACAACAAAGGAAAAAGAGTGAAAAACATTCATAAGTAAAGCATTTCAAAAAGTTTTTGTTCCCTCAGAAATTTGGGTCTTTATTAAGTAAGCTTTTGTTGCTTCCAAAATTTGGGGTGTTACATCCTATCCACCGCCTCCGTGCGCACCTCCGTGAATTGTTTCTCCTAATTTTCCAGCTCCAGATCAAGTCATGCGTCCAAGGCCGAAACCACCACCACCGCCACCTTCTCCGGCAAGCGATTGGAGATGTAGCAGGGCCTGGGGACGCAAGGCGCCACTCTCATCGTCTCCAAAACGACCGGCCGACCGTCGTTGTCGCCTCCGCGTGTCTGGGGCACCTCCGGAGCCTCAAAACGGTCCTCGTCCGAGCCGCCGCCGTCTCCTTCGTCTCGGGCAACCAGAGCGCTGCCTGGTGAGCTCCATCGCACCTCTGTCGTCCGATCTAAAACGTGTGGCCCGGATTAGGTTTTTCTTTCGAACCGGTACTGTTAGATCTGGACCGTCAGATCTATATCTGACGATCTAGATTGTTTGACTTATCCACGTCAGCGATCCAGTCAGCGCACAGTCAGCGCCAGCGTGGAAATTTAATTTCATAATTAGATTTATTTGGCAGTTTTGCAGAAAAGCCCCTGCATATTCAAACCCTTATAACTTTTTAACCACTTATCCAAATTTGATAAATTTTATATTTTTTGACGCCCTTCACATGTAGAATATTTTAGATCTGTTAGAATTCAAATTTGACTTAGTTTAAAATATTCAAATTTCAAATGGATGATTTGAGTATATTTGTCATAACTTTAAATCTATAAATCCAAAAATTGCAAATAAAATTGTTTTAAAAACTTTATAAAATGTGTAAAATGATGCCTCCGTTATAAAATATTTTGAGTATTATTTTGATTATTTAATAGCTATATTTTTAAATTAAATAGTTTGAGTAATTTTGACATAACTCTTGATAGAAAAATCATTTTTTTGAATAAATCCAATTGCTATAAATTTATTTACATCCCCTCTGTCTATCAATATTATTTATAAAATTTTGTTACAAAATTTAATCACAGAAAACTTTAATCTTAGATTTATTCCTTTTATTATGTTTTGCAAAAATAGAAATTAATTAAATTGAATTTATAGCCTCATGCATATTTTATAAATATCACAAAAATTAGTATGATGTTTCCTATGATTAAAAAGTGTGTTGCATGCATAAAATATTTTACCATATTGTTATACTCCTCATAGGAAAACTCCTCCCTCATTTTCTCTAAGTTAGGATTATTTTCAACTTAGTATTTTGGTAAAGTGCTATGCACACACTTAGGATTTTCAACATGGAGCTAGAAGGCCAATGAAGGACTTAGACAAAACAAGACTTCAGAAGTATCTTCAAGGAGTAGAAGCACTTAGAAGAAAATCAAGCAGAAGTTCATGAAGACCAACCAACAATATTTTCTAAGTCTTGCTTCCTCTCTCTCTCTTTTCTCCCTTCTTCTCTTAGACCTCATGATGACTAATTTATATTCAAGACCAACTCGGATGCTATCAACACCATCAAGTCTACAGAGCCCGCAAGTCTACAAAATTTCAATGAAGTCATCACATCAAGAAGAAAAGGAAGCAAGGAGAAGATCCTACATCTTTCTTTCTATCTTTTCCCTCTTTCATTAGAGTGCTTATTCAAGATGATTTATAACAAAGTATTTTATCCAACTTATGACCTTAGTCCTTAGTCATTTTTACTAACATACTTGTCTTGCGTAAACTTAAAATATTTTCATGGCATGACATACATCTCTAGTCCTTAGGAATATTTTGCACATCATGCATAAACATATTTTCCTTAGAAGTTCTGTAAAACTTGTTTGTTCAATAGGTATGAGTTTGTATGCATTGTGTAGTTGTGTTTTATGTTGATTGTTGTATTGTTGTTTGTCTATATTGTTAGATTGAATGGAGAGCCCCGAGTAACGTTGAAAAGAGTTTGTGAGCAAAGACATCTTTCAAAGGCAAGTGGCACACCTCATAAACTTCCTACTATTTTCTATATGCATTACTTAGTGTATTTTTATATAAGCATGTGTAGGATAGTATTGCTATGCTAGACCTGTGTAGAAATTCCTTACTCCTTTGTCTAGGTTCCTATATAATACTTAGTAGAAATATTGATGCTATGCAATTGATGAAAAGTTTTACAAAATGTTAAGTGACTACTCAGGACTGTGCTCATGGTTGTCGTCGCCTAGGATTAATTTCTATTCTACTTAGGGCCGTGAGCATGGTAATTTTCACCTGAGAGTACACATCTACTAAGTTAATGAACCTCCTGGGTGGATTGGTTGAATGGAGTCGAGTTGAGTGGCTACTCAGGCCCATGTCTATGGTTCCGGGAGTACGTGCACTTGTGGATGGCCACCCAGGGAACAAAGGGATCTGAAGAACTCCGAGTAACGATTGCTTCCAGTGCAGCCATTGCCATATGGGCTCTGGCTTGATCAACTATGTTGCATGGACTCTCTCCGACTTGACAAGAAGATGTAGGGGTTGTTAGGTGGAATGGGTCAAGCCAGAGTGGGAGGGAAAATGCTTCTGAAAGATCTCGTCTCATTCTTCTCCTTTTCCTTATCACTTCATAGCGTAAAGGATAGTTTGGGTTGAATAGGTACAATGGTGAACGTGCACAACCTCTGCAGATTGTAAAACTAAGTAGTTCGCCGTGTCCCCGGTACGGACAATTTGTGTAGCGTACCTGCACTTTAAATAAGGCAGATACCTATGTATAGTGCAAATCCCTGGATCGATTCATTTGCACACACAGTTTACGATGTAATATCACAACAAAGCGTCAATTTTATTACATCGATGATCCAGAATTACAAAATATTTAATACAAGTTGCATAGCATAAAGCTAGCATTGAAAAAGTACACAGCGGAAATACAATAGCAGTGAGTCTCTATAACTTTCATGCTGCCACAGGCAAAAACATGTTGGTTGTAGACTCGAAATCCCATAACGAAACCTCACTCGTCATTTGAATAACCTGTAATAAATAAAATTTTGCAACAGAGTGGGTCAGATTCCATTAGAAATGGAGTCTGGCAAGTGACACTATGGTGGACACTTAATGGAATAACTCTAAAGCCTATATGCATATTTGGCTGGTGGAGTTCAAGGCTATTTTGCATAAAGCCAAATTTTTCCTTTCTTTTTGGAAAACACTTTCTTCAATTCAAGACAAGTATGGCATGAAAACCATAAATCTCATCTTCCCTTGTTTACCCATCAAGTTTTATTTCTGAAGTTGGAATGATAGAATCCTCCGTTGACGTCCGTGATCAGCTGCTCAAATTGTCCGTACCGGGGACACGGCTAAGTACTTAGTTTTACACTCTGCAGAGGTTGTGCACTTTCACCTTTAGACTCAATTTGTCCGAGAAATCCTATACACGCGGAGTGTATTATGGAAAGGAGAGAATTGAGACAAGAACTTTCAGAAGAAGAATGCAACCATACTAGCAAGATCCGTTCCACCTATCATCCCTCTACATCTGCTTGTCAAGCTGACAGGTTGCACCCTCACAACTTAATTATTCTAGACAGAGCCCATTGTCCAAAGGTTGCACGAGAACCAATCGTCACTCGGAGTTCTTCAGATTCCTCTGTTCCCTGGGTGGCCATCCACAAGTGCACTCTCAGGTTGACAACCCCAATGCTCATGGCCCCAAGTATAGTAGAACCTACCTTGGGCAAAGACAACCACAAGCACAGTCCTGAGTAGCCACTCAACATAAACCATTCAACCAATCCACCCAGGTCTTTCATTAACTTAGTGGATGTGTACTCCCAGGTTGACAACCACCATGCTCACGGCCCTAAGTAGAATAGAAATTCATCCCAGGCGACGACAACCATGAGCACAGCCCTGAGTAGCCACTTAATAACTTGTAAAACTTTTCATCAATTGCATAGCATCAATATTTCTGCTAAGTATGATATAGGAACCTAGACACAGGAGTAAGGGAATTCTACACAGGTTTAGCATAGCAATACTATCCTACACATGCATATAAAAATACACTAAGTAATGCATAGAAAATACTTAGGAAGTTTATGAGGTGTGCCACTTGCCTTTGAATATTGTCGTTGTTCACAACTCTTTTCAACGATACTCGGGACTCTCCGTTCAGTCTAACAGTAGAGACAAACAAAAACAATCAACAGCAAGCACAACTCCACAATACACACAAAACACATACTAGATGAATAACTAAGTTTTTTTAAAACTTTCTAAGGAATTATGTTTATGCATGATGTGCAAAATACTTAGAGGAAAATACTAGCTCTATTCTTCGAGGTGATCAACATTTTTTATCAACTCTTTGTAAATTGGATATTCACTAAAGTGAGAGAGACAGACACCCGGCCAGCCACTTAAATTGTGGAACAGGTCTCATGTACGTGGACATGTAAGGTTTGTTTCCAGGCCGCTTCATCCCACTATGCCGCTAGGATCCAACAACTTCAAGATGATAACATCATGATCAAAATTTGTTTAAGTTAAATGAGAAAGATAAGATTAGAAAGGAAGGGAAGAGATAGAAAGAGAGATGTAGTCGTCCTCCAGGCTTCATCTCCAGACTTGGTGGTTCTTGTATCTTCGAGGCTGGTCTTGGATTTACTTAGTCATCATGAAGTCTAACAGAAGAAGGAGGGAGAAAGAAGAAAGAGGGAGAAAGACTTAGAAAATATTTCTGGTTGGCCTTCCAGCTCCATGTTGAAAATTACTAAGTGTCTCAGTGTAGCACTTCACAAAACTGCAAAGTTGAATTTATTTCTAACTTTAGAGAAAACTAATGTAGAGGGGTTTTCCTATGAGAATAAAATATGCTATGAATGAAATGAAATTTTTAATCACAATAAACATCAAAATAACTTTTGTGATTTCTTTATAAATATGCATGAATTTATAAATGCAATTTAATTAATTTCTAATTTTGGAAAATATAATAAAAGGAATAATTATAGGATTAAAGTTTCTATGATTCAATTTTTTATAATATAATTTAATAAATAGTGTTAATAGACAGAGGTATTTTAATTAAATTTATAGCAATTTACTTTAATCAAACATACTATTTTTATTAATAGTTATGTTGAAAATACTCAAACCATTCAAATTAAATACATAACTATGAATTCATAAAAAAAATCAATCAAAAATATTTTATAGCAGTAGCAATAATTTACAAATATTCTAAAGTTTCCAAAACAATTTCATTTGTAATTTTTGAATGTACAGATTAAAAGTTATGACAAAAATACTCAAATTCACCATTTGAAATTTGAATATTTTAAACTAAGTCAAATTTGAATTTTGGTAGATCCAAAATATTCTACATGTCGAGGGCTTTCCAAAAATATAAAGTTTGTTAAATTTCGATAAGTGGTTAAAAAGTTGTGACAGATCTAAGTGGCGGGGGTGTTTCTGTAAAACTGTCAATTAAATTTAATTAAGAAAATCATTTTCCACGTGGCAGCTGACTGGACGCTGACGGGGCACTACGTGGCGCTGACGTGGCTCGCTGACGTGGATAAGTCACAGATCTGGGCCGTCAGATCTGGATCTGGCGGTCCAGATCTATTCGTACCGGTTGGATTAAAACTTCTAATCTACACCGTAGATTGCAGATCGGATGGCTGGGGACGCGTTGACCAATACCTGGTGGTGGAGTTCGCGGGCGGTGAAGAGGGAGGCGGCGCTGCGGCTCGGTCCTGGACGACGCCGGCGTTGGGAAGGCTCCCCGGATGCGCGGATGGTCCCCCCGAGTGCGGCGTGGCTCGGTGAAGAGAATGGAGGCGGTGGTTGGTGGCGGGGTGCTCCGGTGTTCGTTCGATACCTCGCCGGAGTTCGCGGGGGCGGCGGCGGCTTCGGTCGAGCACGGGCAGCTCGATCTGGCGCAAAATAAATCACAGAAAAATTATCACGGATGCGCACGGATGCAAGGAGGGAGAAGGAGCAAGAGAGAGAGAGCTCGGCGTTGCTCACCTCGCCGGAGAACGAAGGAAAACGGCGGCGGTTACCGAGGAGCTCCGACGAGTTTTTCCGGCAGCCTGGGGGCGTGCTCGGCTAGGGTTTTTGAGGGGAAAGCGAGAGGAGGGGCAGGGCTACTTATAGGGCAGAGAGGCGCGTTGATTTAGGGCGCTAATCACGCGAATTTTGAAGGAAGGAGGCGCCGGCGGTTTCGGGCGGAATTTGGGGGCAGAGGTTGAAGACGATGACGTCTGCATGACGTTAGCGTTTTTCTTTTTCTTTTCTGATTTTTCTTTTAATTCATATCTTTTGATTTAATTGTCCAAATGAGGTCAAACTACTTTCTTAAAATTTGTAAAATTATTATCTTTCTGTTAAACCAATTGTGGGACTGTTTTGAACACTTTTCAAAATAATAATTTCGAAATATTGATTAAATGTAAAATTGACACTTTATGTTTAATTTTTAAAACTAGGGTTTAATAAATTTTAATTTTGGCTACAAGTTATATGAGAAATCCATAATCAATTTTGTTTGAATTTAAGTTATTTAACTTGTTTTGCTGAATCATTCTTCCTTATTTTGGCATGATATTACAGAACAAAATATAACTAAATGAGAAATATAATGAATTCCATTTTTTATTCTAAATATTTTGTACAACATTACGTTTTATATTAGCCTTAATCATTTGAAAAACTTCATATCAACTTTGGAAAGCATTTTAGATTTAATTCATTTCATTATAAGTGAACTATTTACTTAAAGTAAAATGGGTTGTAGTTTATAAAATATTTGTCAAATTACATTTTAAGGTTTTTGGATTACAGTGGATAATAACCTGTTTAAACTGTGACATTTGAAGTATTAAATTCTTTCAAATGAGTTTGGAGTCTTTTATATTTGGTTTCTTTAGGTATTCAATATTCTATTTTAATAAAAGAAAAAGTTTTAAATTTTTGTGATTTTTGAACATCATAAAATGTTGGGATGTTACAATTTGAGCAGCTGATCACGGACGTCAATGGAGGATTCCACCATTCCAACTTCAAAACTAAAACTTGATGGGTGAACAAGGGTACAATGAGACAGTGGTTGTCATGCCACAAATGTCTCGAATGGAAGAAAAGTGTTTTCCAAAGAGTTAGGAAAAAATAGCTTTATGCAAAATAGCCTTGAACTCCACCAGCCAAATAAGCATATAGGTTATTAGAGTTTTTCCTCTAAGTGTCCACCATAGTGTCACTTGCCAGACTCCATTTTTAATGGAATCTGACCCACGTTGCTGCAATATTTTTCTTATTACAGATTGTTCAGATGACGAGTGAGGTTTCGTTTAAGAGTTTCGAGTCTACAACCAACATGTTTTCGCCTGTGGCAACTTGAATGTGATGGAGACTCACTGCTATTGTATTTCCGATGTTTACTCTTTCAAAGCTAGCTTTATGCTATGCAACTTGAATTGATTATTTTGTAAGTCTGGATCATCGATGTAATAAAATTGATACTTTGTTGTGATATTACATCTTAAAGTGTGTGTGCAAACGAATAGATCCAGCGATTTGCACAATACACATGTATCTGCCTTATTTTTAGTGCAGGTACGCTACAGTCAATCCCACCGGCTTGCTGTAATAAAGGATTAAACGTATGTGTAGAAAAAATATTTATGTTTGCAGAAATTAACAGGTTTGCATATGTGGTTTTATCATATTAATGAGAAGGACTAGGGTCCACAGTTCACTAGTGGTGTCTCTCTATAAATAATAATAACATTCATATATGTGTGGTAAACAAATTACAGCTAGGCAATTGACAGAATAATGATAAGCAACCCAATGCATATACTAATGATATGGTTTCTAGTGTGAGATTCATCCGGGCATTATAACAATATAATAGACCGTTCCAACCGCATCTATGACTAATAATCCACCTTCCGGTTAGCATGTGCACCCCTTTCAGTATTAAGTTGCATGCAACAGATTATCGCCTTAAGCACTGTGTTTAAAGTAAGTAAGTAACATCATCCTTAGATAAAGTACTAATGTTTTATCCCTAGTAGCAACAGCACATCTACAACCTTCGAGCTTTCTGTCACTGCCCAGATTAAATAGAGACATGAACCTACTATCGAGCATAAATACCCCCTCTTGGAGTTACAAGCATCTACTAGGACAGAGCATACACAAGTAACGGAGAGCATGCAAGATCATTAAATAGCACACACATGATATATTATGAAGCAATAACTTTAGTACTCAATATTCATCGGATCCCAGCAAACACAAAATGGAGAATTACATAAAGATGATCTTGATCATGATAGGCAGCTCACAAGATCTAAACATGATAGTACAATAGGAGAAGACAACCATCTAGCTACTGCTATGGACCCGTAGTCCAAGGTAGACTACTCACGCATTAGTCCGGAGGCGGTCATGGCGACGTAGAAGCCTCCGGGGACGATTCCCCCTCCCAGCAGGCTACCGGGGAGTAGTTTTGATCTCTCCCGAAGTGGTGGCGGCAACGGCGGCGGCTCGGGACCCGTGGAGAAAAAAAGTGATTGACCGTGCTATGTTTTGAGGTCAGGGGGGTTTATATGGGCGAAAGACCTAGGTCGGTGGGCGCCCGAGGGCGCCACACCGCCTCCAGGCACGACTAGCATGGGTCCCGCGCCACGAGGCGATGTGGCGGCCTCGTCGCCCCACTTCGTCTCGTCTTCGGTTTTCCTGGACGGATATATACCAAAAATAATTCCTGGTTGGCTCATTTCCAATTTGGCGGATATTTCCTTAAGAGCTTTTCTGAAACCAAAAACAGCAGAAAACAGGGAACTGGCACTGTGGCATCTTGTTAATAGGTCAGTCCTAGAAAATGCATAAAACTATATAAATGCATATAAAACATGTAATAACATTATATAACATAGCATGGAACACAAGAAATTATGGATACGTTGGAGACGTATCATAGCCCTACACAATGAATTGTGTTTTTTATCCAACATGAGAGTGTTTGAGAGTAGTGTTTATTTATTTAACTTTGATGTCATTGTTGAGAATATCCACTGGTGAAAGTAGGATCCCTATGCCTTGTTTCTAAGCATTGAAATACCGTTTCCAACAAGTTCTACATGTTTGCTTGCTGCCATTTTTATTACAGATTGCAATTACTACTTATAATCATCCATATTTGACCTCTACCTCCCTGAGTTCGATATACCTTGGGTGATTCACTTAAGGGAAACTTGTTGCTGTTCTACAAACCTCTAATCTTGGAGGCCCAACACTGTCTACGAGAATAGAAGCGTGCGTAGACATCAAGCTATTTTCTGTAGCCGTTGCCAGGGAGGTGAGCGCTTGAAGGTATCTCCTATAAATTATGCGGTTATTACTTTTTGTTTATTGTTTTTATTTTCACTAGTTAGGCTAAAATGGAAAACAACAAAAATATTAGAGAGCTTTATAGTATTTATCTTGAGCTAGGACATGAAGTGTTTGAAGAGAAAATTAAAAAACCTACAGAACTTTATTTGCATGCTAGTAGCAATGTTATTAGTATGAACTCTTTGAACACCATTATTGCTAATGCTATGGAAAAGACTAATCTTGGGGAAGTTGGTTTTTATGAGCATGATATTTTTAGTCCCCCAAGCACGGAGGAGAAATGTTTCTTTCATGACACCTTGCCTCCAATATATGATAATTATAATCATTATGATATTTTTGGTCCACCTACTATTCAGGATATATTTTATGTTGAATATGATATGCCTCCTATATTTGATGATTATGGTGATGAGAATAATAATGATAGCTATTAGTTGAATTTGCTCCGACTGTAATTAATAATAATGACAATGCTTATGTGGAGAGTATTGATTATTTCATGTTTGTAGCTCATGGTAAGAATGTTTTATGTGATAGTTATATTGTTAATTTTATTCACGGTCAATTGGTTATGTGCCATGGTTCGCTGAGTTTTATCGGTCTGTGCCATACCCGCGCTGTTTCTCTGGTCTCTGCCTTGGTTTGCTCGCATATCGCCCAAACGCTCGTCTCGCTCTGGTCAACCTGCTTTGACCCGCATATGGCCTGACTAGTGGGGTCGGCCTGGCGCGGCTCGGCTCGTGTGTCGGCTCGATTGGGATTTCCTGGGGTCGGCGCGTGGGGCCGGGGCACTAGTCTGACTGGTGGGGACGGCGCGTGGGGTAGGGCGTCAGGTCGGCGTGGGGTTGGCGCGTGGGGTCAGCGTAGATTTCTAGCCGCCGACCACTTCCAACCTATCCTCCAATCTACGATTCTGGCTACCATGGACGCCCTTCCATGGCACCTCCGCCAGGAGCGCTGCCGCTGCGTCAAGGCCGACGGAGCGTGCAAGTGCTCGAGCAGGCGGTCGACACTGAAGGGAATCCAGCCGCCGCCGTCGCTGTTGCGGCGGGAAACGGAGAAGTTTGATCTCCTCCACGGTCTCATGTCAGTGCCGCCCGTGCCACCCGCACCGCCCGTCCTCGCGCCACCGTCACCTCCCGCCGACCAGGAGACCTCGTCCGGCTCGTGGACCTTGTCACCGTCGCCGCGCAGCCTACCCGAGGTCGCCGTGGACGAGGAAGGGTTCGAGATCTACGATCCCTCCGCCTTCGAGTCCTCGGTGACCCGCGAGGACTTCGTCCCCGACGAGGTCCTCGAAACGGTCACCGAAGCCGTCCAGGCGCGCTTCTTGGAGGAGGTCCAAGCGTACGCGAAGCGCCGCCGCCGGGGGATCGAGATCGAGCAGGACCGCCTCCACCACGAGCAGGAGGCTGGCGCGAGCTCTAGCAAGGAGAAGGCCATCATCGTCTATGTCAACGACGACTCCTCCGACGAGTAGTGACGCACTCTGGCGGCGGCGCGGCCGCACCCTGAGAGCTCCGATGAGCTAATTTTGCTGCTTAGGGTTAGGGCCGCGTAGTGTACATAGATTTTGGAAGGTCATATGTAATCTCCGGCGAGCTCCGACGAGCACGCTCTGAATGTAATCTCCCGCGAACGAAGAACTATATGAATTTTAAATATGCGGGTCCAATTTGCTCCGGCGAACACATTTTTCAGCGAGTCCACCATTTTTGCTTTGAAATGGGGCGTTTACCCTACATTTGGATCTCATTTCAAACACATTTTCCAGCGAGTGCAGCATTTTTTCTTAGAAATGGAGCCGTTTAGCCAACCTTTGGAGCTCATTTGAAACACATTTTTCGGCGAGTCGACCATTTTTTCTTAGAAATGAGGCCGTTTACCCTTCTTTTGGAGCTCATTTGAGCGAGTCCACCACCCTTCCTTTGGAACTCATTTCAAACATATTTTTCGGAGAGTCGACCATTTGTGCTTAGAAATGAGGCCGTTTACCCTACCTTTGGAGCTCTTTTGAAACACATTTTTCAGCGAGTCCACCACCCTTCGTTTGGAACTCATTTCAATCACATTTTTAGGCCAGTCGACCATTTGTGCTTAGAAATGAGTCCGTTTACCCTACCTTTTGGAGCTCATTTGAAACACATTTTTCAGCGAGTCCACCACTCTTCCTTTGGAACTCATTTCAATCACATATTTCGGCGAGTCGACTATTTGTGCTTCGAAATGAGGTCGTATACCCTGCCTTTGCAGCTCATTTGACGGTGGAGGTTTCCATTTTAGTTATTAGTTGCTTTACTAAAGGCAAGTGCCAATTTAGTTATTAGTTGTTGATCTATTTTAGTTGTTAGTTGCTTTATTAAGGGCAATGGCCTTGTGCTTGACCTCTCAAATTGTGTGTGTAAATCCAATTCAGTTTGCAAATTTTCCGGCGATTCCACCATGTTTGCTTAGAAATGAGGCCGTTTACCCTACCTTTGGAGCTCATTTGAAACACATTTTTCAGTGAGTCCAAACACATTTGAAAATTTATATGGATTCAAGCAAGATTTGAGCAAGCTCATCGCTATCCCCAATTGGTTTGATAAAATACCCATTTGGTTACGATGGGTAACAGCCGAAATCCGCATTTGGTGCGCCAAAATACCCATTTTGTGTCACTGAGGCAAATGGGGGTGGGCGAGCCAAAATCCCCAATGGGTCCACTCGTCAGTGGGTGTACAGCCCTTGTCCTATACGCGCGTCCAATCAGATCGCAGAACGAGCTTCTCGCGGATCGCCTGCAGATTCCCTCTGGAGGAAATCGGACGGCTACATATTCCTTCTAGAGAAATTGGACGGCTGCAGTTTGATCGACATTTGAAATGAGATTCAAATATTCAAAAAATATCAAAAAAGGTAAATCATGCGCACATAGTCGTCTTATGTCATATACTAACGACTCAAGTTGAAATACGTGATCTACATACATTCAAAAGTATAAGGGCATGGAGATCATGTGATATCGCATAACTCAAACTATGAGGTCTAAGGTTGGAGAGAAGTGGTTTTGGAATTGCAACATGAAAATTTCAAAAACCTCACAAAAGCTTCGTTTTGGAGTGACTAAGAAGTATCCATGCTTAGTTTTTCATATTCATGTTTTAAACTTGTTTAAATGTTGGTCAAACTTAGGTTTGACCAATTTTGAAATAACCATAATAAATTAAAAAATTATTGAAAAATTCAAAAATCAACGCACATAGTCTTAATATGTCATATACTAATGACTCATGTTGAAAAACTTGGTCTACATACATTCAAATGAGAAGGGCGAGAATCTCATGTGATATCGCATATCTCAAATATGGAAATGAGAATTGCAACATGATAATTTCAAGATACTCACGAAATTATCATTTAGGACTGACTAAGAAGGGTCTAGGCCCAGTTCGCGCACAAATTTTACACAAATGTCACCTGTTCGCACTCGAAGCACGCCGGGCACGCTTTGAGCGCGTCCAGAGTCCGCACTTAAGTACAATAACATATATTCAAACGATTCAAGTTGATAAACAAGGTCTACACACGTTCAGATCACGTAACTACACAGAGCGTGCAAGTTCACGTCCAGTTCGTGTCTATATTGCGCTTGCTGTGTTGACACCGGCATTTCGTGTTCACTCGTCCTCGTCCGAAACACGTCCAGAGTGCGCACTTAAGGTGTTCGACAGAAGTACAATAACTCAGTAACATTAAGTACAATAACGCTATATAGAAGAGAGGTTCATATTCGAATATCCCTAAGTTCATAATATATATGAAGATAACCCTAAGTTTATAGTTTGAAGAAAATAAAAAGGCTGATACATGAGTGTTCAAACAAACAAAGAGAGTTCCCTCTGTAGCAGCTACTCTTTCTTGGCCCTGCAGGAACACCCTATTGGCCTCGCTTGGCCATCTCAACAGCGAGGAGCTCTCTCTGTAGCAGCTGCTCTTTCTTGGCCTTCTCCACCTTCTTGTCGAGGCGCCGCTTCTCCAGTGTCATAGCTTGGTTTTCCAGTGCTAAAGCTTCATTCCGCGCCAGGTTGTTCTCCATCTGGAGGGCCAAAACCTTCTCATGAAGCTTTAGGTTGTTCTCCACCTGGACCTTCAGCTGGTCGGACAGCTTCTCAGCGAAGTCCGAGGCCATGAGGAACTGCTCTCTAGATTACACCGTCTCGTCCATGTACTGATTAGCTTTCTTCAAGGCTGCAACTAGTCGTTCTTGTAAGTCCTCAATCGACTGCGTGAGGGAGGCGATCACCGACACCTCCTCCGGCGTGCGATCCGCCTCCGTTGCATTATCCCAGCTCACATAATCCGAATATATATGATGTTAACAAACCATGAGACCGGATGTAAACAACAGATGCAACCATAAGGAACTAACAATCAGAATCAGACCACACGTACATCATGGTAGCGGAGCGCTTGAACGGTGATGCCATGGATGGTGAAGCCGCGACGAGTACAAGAATTTGGATGAGTGGCGGCGTCGGGAAGACTGGAGGATGAAGTACATACGGGAGGGTGTGTGCACCTCTATTTATGCGAGACTGGAGGATGAAGTACCCACGCGAACTCGTTTCCCCACGCCCCACAATTGCACGTTTCCCACTTACTCCCTTCCCGCGCGTTTCTCACTTACGCGCTTCCTGAGGGCGCGAGGTTGTGCTCTAAATTGCGCCGGTGTGTAGGAGGCCGGTACGCCCGCCTTAATGGCGACGCGTTTCTGCAGGCGACGAAGCGACGGGACGGCGATCCGTCTGCGGCACGCATCGATATTACGTCGGCGCCCAAGCTTTCCAGGCTTCCCAAGCGTCGGCGTGGCCAAATCGCGTCGCCGCCGCAATAACTCCGACGCGACGCATGCTCACCCACCCGCCGCTTCCCACCCAGTGCCACCACTTCCGGTCTCTGTTTCCATCCCCTCCCCGCCTATATAACTCCTCTGCCGTGCCTGCAGCCTCCAAAGCCAACACCATGCCTCACCGCCTCCAGACCACCTGGGCCACCCTCACCCGCGCCCATCCTTTGGGGCAGGAGGACCAGCCGGAGCAGGCGCCGGAGCTCCAGCCTATCGGCGACGTCTTGCCCCTCGACTGGGTGGACGTCAACGTGGAGGACCAGGAGGAGGAGCCGTCACAGGAGCATGAGCTGCCACTGTCGATGTGGCCCGACCAGGTGGCCGCGGTGAACTCCATCGACACCTTGGATGAGGCGGATGATGACTTCGCTGAGGCGGTTGCGGTTGATGATTTCACGGAGGCGGTTGATGTCGACGCGGAGGCGGCGGACGCGGTTGTTGACGCCATGGAGGCGGTTGCTGACGCGATGAACTCCATCGACGCCTACATGGCCACCGAGCGCGCGGTGTACGACGACCTCAACGCCGTGGCGGTGGAGCGCGCAGCGAACCCGGCCTTGATGGAGGCCGCCCAGCTGTTGGTTGTCTCCGACCTGCGCGCCAGACGAAGAGCATGCTACGAGGCAGGCCAGGGCGACCTAGACGGAGTTTAGAGTAGGGCTAGTTAGTGTATATTAGGGCTAGTTAGGGTTCAAATTCGAAAACAGCCGACTAGCGGTACTAAAATGGAGCCGCGGTATTACTAATTCATCCAACGGTCCATTTCGAAAACAACCGACCAAATCCCAACCGAGCCGTACACAAGCTGAGCCACGGAAATTCCAGCGGAGCCACGCCAGGCCAACCCCACCAGTCAGGCAGAGTGCGGGTCAAAGGAGGTTGACCAGAGGGAACCGAGCGTTTGGGCGATATGCGAGCAAAACAGGGCACAGAATAGAGAAACAGCGCGGGTATGGCACAGACCGATAGAATTCAGCTAGGTATAGCACAGAACCAATTAACCCTTTTATTCATTATGCTAGTAATGACCTATTAATGATAATGAGGAGTATTGCTTAAATATGATATATGATAATGCTTTAGATGATGGTCCTATGCTTATTGATAATCCTTTTTGTTTAGAAGTTGAGGATAAAAATTATATAATTTCTTCTTGTGATGGTACTCTTACTCATGAGAGTCCTACTTTGTTTTTGAATTCTCCAAGTTACACCATGGAGGAGAAAATTGCTTATGTTGAGAAATGCTTATGTGGTTTGCAATTGTTTCTAGATCCAAATCCTTGTTGCAACCATGATCTTAAACTTGATATTGATCTGAGTAATTAATTTGAAAGAGGGAAGCATGCTAATGAATTCCAAAATAATTTAATGATCCTCTTTATGTGCCTATGTTATCTAAGTAGAATGATTCTTGTCGTTATATGGTTGAATTTATTTCTACTACTGAAAGTTATTATGAGAGAGGAAAACACGGTTGTAAAAGTTTTCAAGTTACTAAAACACATTTCTTTATGTTGAAAGCTTTGAAGTTGCATTTGTTTCATGTTGCTATGATAGTTGCTTTATGTTTCAATAATTTATTCTATCACAAGACTCCTTTGCATAGGAAGTGGGTTAGACTTAAATGTGTTTGATTTTTACCTTTTAATGCTCTTGTATGTTTTTCAACTATCATTTTATGAGAGCATCATATGAATCTTTGTAAACAAGAGCGCTTATGTGAGACAACCCACTTTTATTTCCTATTATTTTAATATATTTTTCTTGTGTCAAGGACTTGTCCTACCTCTGTAGCAATTCCTTTGTATATTTATTTTATTGCAATGTTGTGTCAAGTTAAGCCTCTAGTTGAAAGTTGATACCAAATTCAATTCCTGCGCATAATTAGATTTCTGTTGTTCACAGTTAAATTCATATCAATTCACTGGAACGTCGAAAAAATCTTCCCTTTTTGTGCAAAATCCTCAGATGTATACGCAACTTTCATTAGTTTTGAGTTTTCTGATCTGAGCAAGTTTAGTGCCTCTAAGAAAATCGTCTTTACGGACTGTTCTGTTTTTGACAGATTTTGCCATTTATTTTGCAATGCCTCTTTTGCTATTTTGGTTGGATCTTTTTTATCCTATTAAGTATCAGTGGCTGTAGATAATGTCCAGTAGCATAGGTAGCAATTGTGTTCCTACAGAATATCATAATTTTTTGTGCACTAACCCTCTAATGAAGTTTACTCTAAGTTTGGTGTGGAGGAAGTTTTCAAGGATCAAGAGAGAAGGATGATATAATGTGATCGAGAGGATAGTAACGCCAAAGCTTGGGGATTCCCCGGTGGTTCACCCCCAATATAATTCAAGAAGACTCAAGCGTCAAAGCTTGGGGATGCCCAAGGCATCCCCTTCTTCATCAACAAACTATCAGGTCCTTTCTTGTGAAACTATATTTTAATTCCGTCACATCTTATGTGCTTATCTTGTAGCGTTTGTTCGTTTTTATTTTTGTTTTTGTTATTTTCATTCTGTGAATAAAATGGATCCTAGCATTCTTTTCTGTGGGAGAGAGACACGCTCCACTTTTTCATATGAATACTCGTATTCTTCACTTATATTCGTTGAGTATTCGTTTCATGTTATTGTTTTCTCTCTAGCTCTTGTTTTGCATGCATCTCTTGTTAGAGTTGTTAGCTTTGTTATATCATACTCTCATATCTCATTGTTTAATTACTTGGAGAGTTTATCTTTTAAATAAGTTGATTGGTGTTTGGTTGAGAACAGAAAATGCTAAATGTGGTAGATGGTATAATTAAAATGATACATAATCTTGAAGATCATTAAATTGTGTCACTTGAATCAATGATGTTTTTTGAGATATTAATTTTCTTATGGTTAAACATGATGGTCTAGTAAAGTGGAATGATTAATGGTTGGTCTAGAAAAACTTGAAGCTGTGCCACACTTAAATTTCCAGTTGATTGCATATTGGTATATGACTTCTATTTGCCTAAAGCAACCGTAATGACTTTATGTTATGCGCTACGGTCGGGGAAGCCAACTGTGACTTTGTCATTCGCCACGATCCCTCTATGAGTAATTTTCATTATGCCTTGTATGTTCATATTTTTATTTGGAATCTTTTTACTTGTGAGTTCTAAAACTGCGGTTTTCATGGCACTTCCACCACCATATTGCTAGCCTCTTCGGTACTTTGCTTTACCCTTTCTCACATTGAGAGTTGGTGCATTTTTTGCGGTTACATCCAAACTCGTGTGAGATCTTCATCTTGTTCTCCTACACATAAGTCAAATATCTTCCTCAAAACATCCACCATACCTACCTACTACAACATTTCCATAGTTGTTCTGAGATATATTGCCATGCAACATCCATCTTACAATACATGACTTGTCGTCATTCATTACTTATATATTGCTTTGCGTGATTCTATAAAGCTGATGTGTGCTTTTACCCATGTTACGCTAGATCATTGCATAACCTGCTACACTGGCAGAGGCACCGTTGTCATATGCATTCTTATGGCACATTCGTATTAGTTACTTGTATCATCAGTATGTTTTTTTATCATCATTAGTGTGTTGTCATATATCATATTAGGATGTTTGCCCCTAAAAGTGAAAAGAGCCATGGAGGCCATCGAAAGAGAAACAGAAAAAGAAAAAAATAGAAAAAAGAGAAAAAAAAGAAAAAGAAATAAAAAATAAAAAAGGGGGCAGCATTACTTTTTTTATCACACACTTGTGCTCATGTTATAGCACCATATCGTTTATGATCATCATTTGTGCTCATGTTTAGCACCTTTAGTCCATGTGAGAGAGTTTTCATGTCTTAGTTGCATAACTATGTGGGGAACTTTACACTATAGAACTTGGCTTGTATATTCCAATGATGAGCCTCCTCAAAAGTGCTCTAGATCTTCGTGAGCAAGCAAGTTGGATGCACCCCCACTAGTTCCATTGGAGAGCTTTCATACACTTATAGCTCTATATGCATCTGTTGTGTAGCAATCACTACTCTTTGCATAGTTTCGATTGTAAGACTTTCTCTTGTCTAATGATCACTTACAGCTTTGTGAGACTTTCTTCCGTTGGCCTTCCAAACCCCCGTTAACATTCTCTTAGCTAAAATATCCTGGTGCCAGGAACCAACGTTGGACGCTTGCTTGTTCCTTTTGAACAAATAAAGTATTGATCTTCTACGTGCATATTAATATTGCTTGACTTGATACTTTCATTAAGTTATCATGTTTGTTGGAAGCATTAGACGATTATATTGTTGTGCTTGAAGATTAAATCATCTTTAATATCTACTACGTACAGTTGATTGTTCTTTAGTACTGATTCATTGAAAGTTTTAATTTGTTCTTCCTACTTGTTTATTCATTACTTATTTGATATCAATATAAACTACTACTCTTATTCATTTGATCTCAATTTACATGCATTATATTATAATATGATCAATATTGTCTCACGGCATTTACAATCAAAAATTATTTTGTTATCATTTACCCACTCGAGGACGAGCAGGAATTAAGCTTGGGGATGTTGATACGTCCAAAACGTATCTATAATTTTTGATTGTTTCATGCCATTTTATGCTTTTAGCACTTGTTTTCATATTAAGCTTATGATTTATTTGGAATAACCTACTAATAGTTGCAAAAGTGCACAATGTTTTTGGTTTACTCTTTGATGTGTAGAAATTATCAAGAATACAAGAGGAAACCTTGTTGCACAGGAATTGGGACTTTTCTGAAATCTTTGTGGGAACTTATTATAGAGATCGTCAGTTTGACCACCGAAGACAACGTCAAAAAAATATCAGAAAAACTGAGAGTTGTCACAAATTTCCATGCGCAAATTTTAAGCTAGAAAACACCCAATCCGAGTCCGGATGCTCCAGATATGCCCGTTTTAGTGAGGCCCAAGAGGGGCTGACGGAAATCCGAGAGTCCATATAAGGGAAGGAACCCTATGTCGTGAAAAACTGTCAAGACCACGAATTTTCCTCCTCCCAGGCAGCCGTCTTGGGAAGGAGAACTCCTCAACACCATCCCCATCACCCAGTGTGGTCGTGGCCGCGAAGCAGCCGCTGCCGTGTCAAGGGCTGCCGCCGCCGCCGGGCCGTCGTCGCCGCCGCTTCAGGGCTGCCGTCGCCGCCCCTCATCGCGCCGTGGCTGCCAAGGGCCGCCGTCTCCACTCCGCGTTGCACCTCTACATCAAGCTCCTCATCACCATGACCATGCGTGAGTAGTTATCCCCAGAGGCTGCGGGATCTACGGTAGCCATGTGATTTATCTCTCTCTCCCATGTGATCTTTATGTGATCATGAGTTTTTGTAATCTAGTTGAATATGTGATGCTACTCTTTGTCTATTATGCACTCTAGAGGTTACTTTAATATGAACTCCGGGTTATTGACGTGTGTAACGGTAACAGTGTGTGCACCGTGTGTGATTCCCTTTATGACATTGTTGGTGTTAGTTTGCTCCGACTTTGAGGGTGCTCTTGTAGGCCTACACAATGAATGGTGTTTGTTATCCAACATGAGAGTGTTTGAGAGTAGTGTTTATTTATTTAACTTTGATGTCATTGTTGAGAATTTCCACTAGTGAATGTAGGATCCCTAGGCCTTGTTTCTAAGCATTAAAACACCGTTTCCAACAAGTTCTGCTACATGTTTGCTTGCTGCCATTTTTATTACAGATTGCAAGTACTACTTATAATCATCCAAATTACTTGTATTTCAGTATCTCTTCGCATAGCTAGTGCACCTATACATATGACAAGTGTATTGCGTGTGTTGGGCACACAAGAGACTTCTCGTATTTTAATTGCAGGGTTGCTTGAGAGGAATATCTTTGACCTCTACCTCCCTGAGTTCGATATACCTTGGGTGATTCACTTAAGGGAAACGTACTGATGTTCTACAAACCTCTGCTCTTGGAAGCCCAACACTGTCTACAATAATAGAAGTGTGCGTACACATCACCGGTCAGGTTGTAGAAGCGCAGGCGGGGGAGGAGGAGGTCGCGAGTTTGGTCCCTACCCAATGCGCTCTTATTTCTTTTGATTCGGTGGGCGTGGGCGTGGGCTGGACCCGCAGGTCAGCGTGAGGTTGTTTGCGGACCCGCAGGTCAGTGGGTTGGAGCGTGTGCGGACCCGCAGGTCAGTGTGTTGTGAGTGCGGTGTGCTGCGGACCCGCAGGTCAGCGTGTGGGCGTGTGCGGACCCCCGGGTCAGTGGCGTGGGGCGTGTGCAGACCCGCAGGTTAGTGTGTTGTGAGTGGGGTGTGTTGCGGACCCGCGGGTCAGCGTGTGGGCGTGGAGGTTGGGGCGTGTGCGGACCCGCAGGTCAGTTTGTTGTGAGTGGGGTGTGCTGCGGACCCGCATGACAGCGTGTGGGCGTGTGTGGACCCCCGGGTAAGTGGCGTGGGGCGTGTGCTGACCCGCAGGTCAGTGTGTTGTGAGTGGGGTGTGTTGCGGGCCGGAGGTTAGCGTGTGGGCATGTGCGGACCCCCGGGTCAGTGGTGTGTGGTGGTGGGTGGGACCCAGTGGTCTAGTGGGGGGTGTGGGACACCTTGGTCAGTGGCGTGTGGTAGTGGGTGGGACCCAGTGGTCAGGTGGGGTGCGTGGGACACCCGTGCCAGTGGCGTGTGCTGGTGGGTGGGACCCAGAGGTCAGGTGGGGTGGGTGGGACCCGGTGGTCAGTGGCGTTGTGGGGTGGGTGGGACCCAGTTGTCAGGTGAGGGGGTGGGTGGGACCAAGTGGTCAGGTGGGGTGGGTGGGACCCAGTGGTCAGTGGCTTGTGGGGGTGGGTGGGACCTAGTGGTCAGGTGGGGCGGGTGGGACCCGGTGGTTAGTGGCATGTGGGGGTGGGTGGGACCCAGTGGTCAGGTGGGGTGGGTGGGACCCGGTGGTCAGTGGCGTGTGGGGCTGGGTGGGACCAAGTGGTCAGGTGGGTGGGGTGGGACCCGGTGGTCAGTGGCATGTGGGGGTGGGTGGGACCCGGTGGTCAGTGGCTTGTGGGGGTGGGTGGGACCCGGTGGTCAGGTGGGGGAGTGTGGGACCCAGTGGTCAGGTGTCAAACCCTGGATTCAGACGTCACAAAGAAGACGTACCGGTTGGGCCACAGAACTAGGAGCATACTGAGTGAACCAATCCCAGGAAAAGGCAGGCGGGCTCGGAATGGATCATCGGCCCACAGGTCGCTAGCGATCCCAACGTCGCGTACTTCTCGTGATTGCGGATGAAAGAAATCCAAAATCCTACCAATTCGTATACTTCAAACATACATACACTGTATACGAATCGGTTTGGAAACATAATGGAAATCACAGGATAAACCTAAGACACAAAGAAAGGAAATAAATATCCAAAACTCTCACTGAGCAAATATAGCGAATGTCACCAAGCAGAGCATTACATCATTCAGCGGAAACATGTCGGTCTGGGTACAGACAAGAAGTAAATAGGCACAAGGCCAGAATGAAAAGAGAAAGCCCATCCACGCGGTTCACTAGGAAGAAGCCCAGGGGAACTCTATCTACTCCTCGTAGATCTCATCATCGAACTCCACAAAGTAGCCACCCACCTGGTCGTACGGAGAATCCTCAACTGTAGAGAAATACCAAAGCCCGCGAACGGGTCAATACACCGGAGCGTATCGAACAAGATAGAGCTAACAAGTTACAAAACTGAAAGACTCCCAAAGTATGGGTATAGGTGGACTTAGCGGCAGCAGCACTAGCAACCTAATAGAGACACGCTACAACTTTCGTCTAATTAGAGAGGATAAGAGAGCACATAAGTAATCATCTACAATTAACACCAATCATAACACATTCTCGGATTAACCCCCCCAACCAAGTATGAGGAAGCAATTCGGGAAACTTCACACATTGAACAGTTTTAGTTACCAGTTATTGTGAAAGTAATTCAGTATTACTAGTCAAATTAATTAACAATGATTATGTGTAAGTTGTCTAGATCTCATTAGTCGGCAACGTAGCAAGTTATCCATAACCGCGGACGCAGCTCATCGATAAGATTATACTCTGCAGGGGTGCACTACTGTAACCATACTCGTACGATCAACCCAGTCAAAAACATTAGGGCCTCTCAACCCAACTCTTTCCTTCACCGCAACAAGTCCAAGGAGCCACGGGAGCTATACTGGTCCCGGGCAAAAGGGTGCGGATTCCCGCAGGACACACCCCTCCGCACCAACATGCCGCGTCATATATGCATGTAACAAGGCACACCGCCAAAATAAAATACTACACTAGTATCAATGCATATGAGACAAATGGAAAGCCCGAACTAGTTGCAGCTCCTGGACAAGTTGAAGTTCCAGTCAAAATCGACGGGGGCTCCATAGGGCCATACACAAGTGGTTAGTGCGCTCAGACTTGGGTTAGAGGAGCAAGACCTCAGTTCCTAGGTCGACACTTAGCAGAACAAAGCACCTCGCAAGGCCTTCCGCCGGTGCCTTATCTTCTAATTATAACACCCAACATATGACAGCATTTTATTAAGGTAGAACAATCTATCATACTAAGAATGTGAAATAAAAGACCAACAGACGACTCACACAACCAACTCTAAGCATGCGCTACGACTCGCAAGGCCAACAGATAAACATGCAGTAGGTAATAGGATGTGGGGATAAAGCTGTATGGGCTGCAGGATAACATGTGATGGGATCGCGATAAAGAATCGAATACTAGGGTAGCAGAGAGCAACGGCAAATATGAAAATCAAACAGCCTATAACAGGTTAGCTCGTGGCCCGGCACAAAAGCTGGAACCTCAGGGACGTAGTATCTTCAGCATACACATTGTCGTCTACCCAGAGAAGAGCAACACAGACAAAATAGGAAACATAATCAATACATGGAAATGCGCAAACAATTGATGGTTCATAAAATGGCAAGATGCAATACGAGATGCACTTAATCCAAATTAAGCGGGAATGCAATCCCGGCAATTAATAACTAGGTTCGAGTTATTTATCTATACATCAAATTATATGTTCATTAACATGGCAAGACATGACATAGATGATCTAATCAAATTAAATGGAATAGGGCATTATATATTAATTACCCCACACATTCCATATTTAATTAATTAGGTGCATTTATAAATTTAAACTAAACAAATAAAATAATATATGCAACATGGCATAAGAATGGCATATTAATGTTTATTGTATTTTTCTGATAATTAAAATATAAATATTATTAAATTTGGATTTATAGAATTAAAGTTATTAGCATTTTAAGTTTAGGGGTTGTTTCTACAAAAGGCAGGGACCTGTTGCTGAGGAAATAGTGTCGGTGGGGATTTTGTGGTAAAACTAGAGAAGACAGGGGCCTCAGCGCAAAACTATGGGCGCAGCTCTCTCTAGACTTTTCTCACCGAGGCGAAACAAGCCCGAGAGGCTGCCATGCGGGACCCAGCGCCACGCTGGCATGGGCGCACGTGTGTGTGGTGCCCGGTCACTGCCGGTGGGTCGTTGCTGTCAGGGGGTGCGAGAAAAGGGAAAAAAGGTGTGGCTTTAAATCAACGGAGCCAGGGTTTGAACCCCTGTCGCGGACGCGCACGAAGTAGCGATCAGCGTTGGTAACCAGTGAGTCGTGTGTGTGTTAGTGACAGACTAAGCATTGCACTCTTTTTAACGTGAAGCACGCGGATCGTTTTTTGACGAACTGAACAACACTGGCGACATTACGCACGGCGGACGGAAATCGGACGCCGGCGACCTAAACTTGGCGGAGCTGGGTGCGTGCGAGTGTGTGCGTGGACGCGGAGGATCTGGCGGATTCTTTTTTGTTCTCCGATGCAAAGAAGCCAGCACGAGGTGCTCGCGTTCGTGCTCGGAATGTGCGGTGTGCCACTGCCATGTACGGCACCGGCGAGATCCCGTTGAAGTGAGACGGGAACGAAAGGGGAAAGGGGGCGCAGTGTTGCGGCTCACCTTGGCATGCAGGATGGCGAGGCTCGGAGGCTCGGGGACGACGGAGACGACCAGTCGGAGTTGGGGAAGGAGAACATCGCCACGGGCGGCGTCGGGGAGGGTAGAGCTCGGGTGGCTCCCGGGTCCTGCTCTCCGTCGATAAAGAAGAAGGAGGTCATGTTGCGACTCCTGGCGCGAGGGAGAGGAACAAGACGGCCGGAATCAGCGGGTGTCCGAGCTCCGCATCTCGGAAAAACACGGTGACGGGAGGATCTAGGTGAGAGCATGCGGCGGCGGGGCAGAGGGAAGAAAGAAGGGGCTAGGGTTTGGGGGTGCTGCGGCACATCTAGTAGGAGAGGGGGAAGAGCAGGTGGCATGTGGGGCGAGCATGGCAGCCTCTGCCATGGCTTGGCTCGCCTCGCTGGAAAGGCGTACGGGAAGAAGACGACAACAGGTAAAAGGCCTTGGGCTGGAGTTGCGCCGAACGGTCCACTTCGGCCAGATTTCTGTTTTTTCTTCTTTGTTTTTATTTTTCTTTTGTTTTCTTCTTTTTATGTTTTGTTTTATAACAAAATAGAAAAAAAAGAGATAGAAACTTTTAGCCAATTTTAATAGTTTCAAAATACACAATTTGATCCATTAGTTTGAAAGTTTGAAAAGAATTGTAACATCACATTTTCATTTATTTGAATTGCATTTGTATTTAAAAGTGTGAGATTTAAATTTAAATGCAACAATTTAATTAAATGAGGTGACAAAATGAAATGATGCCATGATGTTATTATCTATTACACAACATTCTAATAAGGCATTACATTTGGGATGTTAAATCAGGGTAGGGTGGGTAGGACCCAGTGGTCAGGTGGGGGAGTAGGACCCGGTGGTCAGACGAAACTGCACGGCGGGTCCCACAGGTAAGGCGGGGCTGCTAGGCTGGTCCCACAGGTCATTGTTGTGACACGTAAGCATAAATTACATGTAGACAGTGACACGTAGGCGAGTTGGCTTAGGTGTCAGCCCATTCACACAAGTATATTAGCGTGACCTATTAGATTGGTCGTTAAAGTCTGTAATTAAGGTCATGGAGTAGTGCTATTAGAATTTATGACCAATTGGTGTCTGCGTGTTATGACCTTTCTAAAACATAAGGTCATAATTTTGTCCCTCTCAGTTGGGTTATGACCAACGAGTTTAAAATGGTTATAAATTTATGACCACAAAAAACTTGGTCGCTAAGACAAGGTCACTAGTTGACATATTTCTTGTAGTGGCCATGGATAGATAAGGGACCGGGCGAAGGTGTCTAGGAGAGGAAGAGGTGATTTGTGAGCGTAATGGGCAAGGAGATGACTCCCTTTAATTCCATCTGCGGTCTAGACGGCACTAATGGCGACCGGACATTAATTAGGCTCCAGACTGCTCAGGTTGTAGCAGGACAGAGTAGGCAAGAGAGACGCGAGGACAGCGGAGCGGATGCGCGTCCGGACCGGCAGTGTAGGTGGAGAGGCAGCTTTTTGTCAGCCAGTGGGCACGCCATTGAAGGCGAGGCGAGCACAGACGCGACGAGCACATGCATGGACGTGCACGTACGGCCCTCCGCCGCCGCTGGCTCTACTTGTTCGCTGGGCCCACATCTAAGGTCAAAGGGACGGCCCCACTAGCCGACCCCTCGAAATTCCAACCGAGTCGCACCAGCCTGACCCCACCGGTTAAAGTAGGTTGACCAGAGTGATTCGAGCGTTTGCCCGATATGCCAGCAAACTAGGGCACAAACGTGAGAAACAACGCGTGTATGGCACAAACAGATAGAACTCAGAGAATCATGGCGCAGAATCAATTAACCCTTGACCTAGGGGTAAAAAAGTAAAGCCAAAGAGATAATGATTATCTCAGGGGACAAGATCTAATCTGCAAAAGATATTCCTAACTAGATCTTTGCTTCCTCGAGGTGGTTATTGTCTACTCGTTTCCCGTGAGGGGGTATGCATTAAATAAGTCGTTGACCAGAAAGGTTGACAGAAAGCTGAGAAAAAGGTTAAAGAAAGAAAAGAGTCAAGATCTTAGAGAAATGAAAGTCGCAATGCGTTGGCCGGGTTATGAACAGGCCGCCAGCAAGAGTCGGCCAAACTAATACCCAAGAGCCTACATACTTAATGAGTTGTTTATTGTTTTTCATATCATAACCAGGACACAAATGACGACTTCCCCAAGATTACGCCCGAGGTGAAGCAAGTCAAGTCTGGTGTCCAAATTATCCTGGTGGCTACTGTTGAGGGGATCATAACCCGGTAGGCCCACCGACCTAGAAGACAAAGCCGGTCTGGTAGAAGACCTGGGCCGGATCAAGCATAGAAGAGATGGGTCGGGTTCCACATAAGCCGACGCGTGACGTGTAACTTGGCGTACAAGGAAGGGTCCAGAAAATTAGAGTCCCGGTGCAAGACGGAGTCCCAATAAGAAATGCGAAGACTTATATGACTTATAGTATAGTCCAGGTACGATTGTAACACGGATCCCGCTTATACCTCCAGCGAGACCCGCTGCCTTTATAAGTGGGTCTCCTGGTTCCTAGACAGACAAGCTCCACCATCCCTAAGTTGTTGACACATTGTAATCTCGAGAACCGAAAGTTAAGACGCCGAGTCCTTAAAACCCGATATCAATAAAGCAAGGCAGGAAGTAGTTATTTACCTCTAGAAGAGGGGCCGAACCTCGATAAACTCTGGGTTTCCTGCGTCCTGCTAGACAAGATCCCGATGTCAGAAGCCGCTATGTCCCAACACTCAGGTTTCCATTTGAAAACATCTGTGGTGACAATCACACGACACAAACCTTTCTCCAAATTAAATGAACTGCATGCAAAGCTCAAACCACAACTTTTATTTCTATTTAACAAACTTGGAATATTACACTTGTACATTGTTTAACAACCTGTTTCTTTTGAGGCATCGTTTTCTCGGTTAAAATATGTTAGACTCAGTTTCTAAATTTAAAAATACTGATTTTTGACTAAATTTATATGCGAGTATATATTTGACGTCATTTAGTAAACCGGTACCCTCTCCCAAAAAAAGGTAAAGCCGGTATTTTCTTGTGTGTCTTGTACTTTGTTCTTCTATGCTCCCTTGTGCCAACTGCACCCGCACCGATGGACGCCGCACGGGCGATACCACCGCCATTTGCAGTACACCTTGTCACCGGCGGCTCCTCCTCACCGGAGCTATCCCACCTCCTCCAGCCCTCGTCGCAGCCCGCTCTAGGTTTTTTGTTCCTTTCTTGTAGTGGGTCTCCAATCGCTTAATAGGTAAACCTATCCAGGAAATGTTATGTCTTTTCTACTTTCACAACACTTTCCTCAGTCATATAAAGTCAGAGTCGTAAGTTATGATGATGACCTTCTAACATGCGTGCATTTAAATTGGGTGGTGAATATGATATTACTAGAATTGTCACAACAAATATTTTTGCAATATGATAATTTCACAGATTTGGTTAAACTTCCATGTTGGGACAATGCCAATTCTTAAAAAAATATGTCTTTCTGATGGAGTAATGCACTGATTTATCTATAAAATTTCTCAATGGCGCACGTCGAATCCAACTAGTTGATCCCTAACGCATGTGCTAAACAACCGCGTTCTACATGGCCTAACAACCTTTTACTTTTGAGCCATCGTTTTCTAATGTCTTAAATATGTTCGACTCAGTTTCTAAATTTAAAAATATTGTTTTTTGACTAAATTTATGTTAGCAACCTCCCTACTACTGGGCCGCATGAGCAAGACGAAGAGAGCCCAACACAAGTGGTGGCCCAATACAAGAGCCAACGTCTTCGCAAAGCTAATCCGCGAGTGGCTGGGAAAGACTGGACAAGTTGATGGTATAAAACGGCGTGCGATCCAAGAGGTGGGCATCGGGGCTTCGATCACGGAAACGGCGGCGGCGGAGATTCTATCCCACCTACCTTCCCTTCTCCTCCATTCGGCACTATGTGCTTGTAATCGCGAGTTGAACTACTGCGAATCCTTGTAGCTAACCTGATTACCCCTCTATCTATACAATTCCACCTCGAGAGGGTAACAAGTTGTATCCGAGCCGTTCCGATCCACATCCTAGAAAATTTTTCCCCGATTCGTCCGATCTGGAGGCGTCGATCATCGAAACAAGGAAGTAGAAGGCGACAAGGATCGCAGAGGCCAAGGAGATGGGCGAGGAACAAGCCACCAAGGCCGATCTGAAGGACTTGATCAAGGAGTTGAAGGCGGAGATCCGCAGCACCGTCCAGGAGGAGCTGAGTACATGAACTCCGAAGATCGACAAGCAGATCCACGGGCTGCAGGTGGCGGTCGATCTGCTTCAACAACACGTCTTCAGCGACAAGTACCACGACCCGGAGGAGGCGTCGGCGCGTGATCCGTTGGATCCGTCGTCATCCCGCGAGAATTCTCCGCCGGGATTCACTCCTCGGGCACATGGCCACGGCGTCGTTTTCACCACACGGACGGCCGTCGCTGGTGGCTCAACAGCTCCAGTGACGCCTCCGGCCAACGGTGTGGTCGCAATCCCAGTCTCTCCTCAACACCAGTTCCAGTCCTACGAGTTTTCCCCAGTCAGTGCCCCGGCACCACCGTCGATGTCCCTTCCGGTTTTCGACGGTGAAAATCCCCAACTCTGGAAGGACTTGTGCGAGCAGTATTTTGTTCTGTACAATGTTCAGGAACAGTTTTGGGTACATATGGCTACTCTGAATTTTTATCCCACTACGGCGGTGTGGTTGCAGTCCGTGCGTAAGAAGTTAGTAGGCTGCAGCTGGGAGAGTCTGCAATAACATGTGTGTCTGTTTTGGGCGAGATAAGCATCAGTTGCTTATTCGTCAGTTTTATTCCATTAGGCAGCAATCTAGCGTGCAGGAGTATATTGATGCTTTTGAGCATCTGATGAATCAGTTGATTTCTTATTATGACGAAATCCATCCATATTATTTCTTGATGAGGTTTATTGGTGGACTCCGAGTGGACCTTCGCAAGGCTATCATGGTGCAGCGTCCTCCAGACTTGGATGCAGCATGTTCCCTGGCGTTGGTACAAGAGGAGGTACACGAAGGGTTCCAGCAGGAAGTGGGCAAGTACGCCGAGTCGGTGTATCGCCCTGCTGCTCGTACTTCGCTGTCGAGCATCCCTCTGCAACAGGCTCGGCAACCATTTCCTTCTTCGACACCAAACCGCCCAGCAACTGAACCTGTTCGTCAGGCACGCGCAACAGTACCGCGTTCGCAATCTGTAGGCCAGATAGATACCCTGCGAGCGTACAGGAGGGCTCGTGGTATGTGTTTCAAATGCTGGGAACGTTGGGGGCAAGAACATACCTGTCCTCCAACAATTCAGATGCATGTCCTTGAGGAAATGATGGAATTCATGGGAATTTCTGAATCTGACGAGGTTGTCGAACTGCAACAAGTTACTGAACCTGATGAACAGATACACGCTATCTCCCTACAGGTATTCAACGGTAATGATGCCTCGGTCTTGATTCAGTTATCAGCAATAGTGGGCAGCTTACCTGTATTTGTTCTAGTTGATTTGGGCAGTTCAACTTCATTCATTAATGCCAGATTAACCAAGGGGTTGTCAGGTGTTCAGCCATTATCCCGTTCTGTCAGAGTCAAAATTTCTAATGGATCAGAGTTGCAATGTTTAGAGGAAGTGGTTGATTGTATTTGGGAGACTCAGGACTTCAAATTTCACAACAACTTTAAGATTCTTCCGTTGGGTGGCTTTGATATCATCCTTGGTATGGATTGGCTAGAACAACAAAACCCTGCAATCAACTGGGTTACTAAGCAGTTGTCCCTGTTGATTGATGGTGCTACGGTTTGTTTACAAGGACAACCTTCGGATGACACTAAGTGCACAGTTTTGTCAGCAGCCCAGCTTCAACAGTTACTCAGAGATAAGGAGGTGGAACATGTGGTTTTCTTGTGTCATTCCTCAGAGACAGAGCAGTCGTCCCCGGTGCGTGCCACAGAAGATCCCGACGTTCCTGTAGCAATTCAGGAGCTTGTCACTGAGTTTGCCGGTATTTTCAAGGAACCATCAGGTCTGCCTCCACGACGTTCGTGTGATCATAGAATTCCTCTGTTTCAAGGTGCTCAGCCAGTCAATATGAGAGCTTATCGTCACTCACCAGACACAAAAGATGAAATCGATAAGCAAGTGGACGAGCTGCTGCAAAGTGGGGTTATCCAACATAGTACCAGCTCTTTTGCGTCCCCAATCATATTGGTTCGCAAGAAAGATGGGCAATGGCGTATGTGCATCGACTATTCGTAGGCTCAATGCTCTGACTGTACCAACATCGTTCCCTATACCGGTGATCGACGAGCTGCTGGACGAACTGTCTGGGCTAGCTGGTTCACTAAATTGGATCTACGGGCAGGCTATCATCAAACCAGATTAGCACCTGGGGAGGAGCACAAGACTGCGTTTCAAACACACGCAGGCCATTATGAGTACAAGGTCATGTCGTTCGGCCTGGCAGGCGCTCCTGCTACCTTCCAGGTGAAGGAGATATGCCTTAGAGTAAAATAAATAAGTAGTATTTATTGCGTTATCTCATAAGTTTATAATAGGTTTGTGTATTATGCTATAACTGTATTAATCGGAATTATTAATACACGTGTGATACATAGACAACCAGGTCCCTAGTGAGCCTCTATATGAACTAGTCCATTGGGCAACAGTTGATCGAGATTCCCGATCAAGGACAATGACGTCGGTTGACAATGGGGTCATCTTATTAGTTGAATAAGATGATGGACATACGCAAAGTATTGCAATAAGATCGTATTACGATGAATGTCATTTGCAATAGATAAGAATATGATAGCTTAATCCTTAGACCGTGAGACCGTATTTATTGGTGCTTCGTAGGGGTGCTTTGAGAGCATCAAACGTTGTGTCTTATATAGCATGACAATAACAGTGTCCATCTTGGGTATTCCGAAAGAGCATCGAGACGTAAGGATCAAGAGCGGGATTTGTTCATTCTTGTAATGGAAAGATACTCTGGGCCCACTCGGTGAGATTACATCTATATAGCTGTGCAGCTTATGACTAGGTCATGGAGATGTAATATCACAGACGAGTTAATAACCTTTGTCGGTAACGAAATACAACAAAGACATCAGTGTGTCTATGATCATATCTCAGACAAGGTAGTATCGCAGAAATAAAGGGAATGAATATCATATTTATGGTTCAACGACGATATTCGTAGAATGCACAGGGGCCGTCATATACATCCAGGTATCCCTGACGGTCATTGGTGAGCGGAGTGTCTCGACCATGTCTGGAGTGTTCTCGAACCGTAGCGTAACAAACTTAAGGTCTTAACGACACCAGGAGATAGGTTCTGGAATAATATAGGCTTTTGTTGGAGAGAGAGAAATGATCCGGAAAGAGTTCCGGTGGTCCGGAAGGAGTTCCGGGAAGGTCTGGAATGGTTCCAGGGATGTCCGAAAGTTGTTCGGGTGGTTCGGAAAATGTTTCAGAGTCACGGGATATTAAATAGTATTTAAATATATTAATTATATTTTATATTAATTTAATATTAATTAAATAAAGGAAAAAGGGGGCTCCCACCTACATGGGCCCTAAGAGGGCCCAAGAGGGGGGAGCCGCACCACCCAAGGGGAAGGGGGCTTGGGCCCTAGTCCAACTCGGACTAGGGGGGTTCGGCCGAACCCCCCTCCCTCTCGTATTCCTTTAGTCCCACATGGGGAGGCAAGGTGTTTGCACACTCCCTCCCCCCTTTATATACCAAGGCATATTAATTGGATTAATTACAGAAAAATACAATTAATTATATAGCAGGCCGGCCGAGTTGCTTCTCCGCCCGTTTTGCCCCCTCTCTCCACCTAAGCTATACCGTCGGGCGTCGTTGCCCTGCGGGATTCCAAATAAGATCTACCCCTGCGATTTCAGCTGGATCTGAATGACCGGGGGTTGTCGTTAAGTTCCGTATGTTTGTTAGTGCTCGGAGGCAACTCTTTTGAGGAGCCGGGCGACGTCGTCTCGCCCCCTGTAGCCGCCGCGCCGCCTCCCCCCTTGCCGCCGGCGCCTCGCCATCTTCCGCCCGACGCCCGTCGACGCAGGTCATCGTCGACACCCCGGCATCATCGTCTACGTCATCGCGGCAAGTTCTCCGCGACCTCGAGGTCGGCTACGTACGACTTCATCGTCAACGCTTGTGCGGGAGCGTAATCCCCGCTATCGTTCTACATGGAGGTAATGTAACCCATTCCGCCACCGTTATCACATGTACTAGATAGATAGATCATGTCTAAGTTAGGGTTTCATACGCTAGGAAATTATTCTTTTCTGCACCGTAACCCCTTCAGTGGTATCAGAGCCGATCTATGCGTAGTACTGCTGGTACGGTTAGAACTCATGTTGAATGAGGACGTCTTTCTTGTATTTTCTACCCTCTAGCGTGCACTTGCAATGCCTTGTGTATTGAGTTGATGAAGCGGCCAGGACCAACTTTACGCGTACGCTTACGCGAGACTGGTTCCACTACTGACATACAGCTTGCACCGTATTTGTGGTTGGCGGGTGTCTGTTTCTCTCTCTCTAGTCGGCAAAGCATTTCCAATGGAGGGCCCGAAAGGGATGCTTAAACATTGCAATTTTATTCGATCGACGTTGTGGTACAAAGTTCGTTGGTAGGGAAGCGATTCTCCTACGAATAAGCCTATTTGCCACGTAAAACTTGCAAAACTAAATAAAGCTAGAGGCGTCTAACATTGTTTTGCAGAGGCGTTATTTTACGTGACATGGTTATGGTAAGTTTTGATATTACTCGTACTGTCGGAGGCAATGGAGGGCTCCATAGAGTCGGAGCCATGCCGGGGCACCGGGGGCCAGGCACATGGCGCCATGAAGGTCCAGGCGCATCGACCATGTCACATAGCACTTCATTGCATCATTATTGTGTGGTGTTGTGTGTGCATCCTATTGATTGCTTATATGCTAGATATACAACGGTAGCATCTTGAATAGGATGATCCCTAACAAATACCAAAATTGTGTTCTCCCTCGTTACGCACCACCAAGAAAGTTCTACGTTATGAGGCAGGCCGTGATGATCGGGTGTCACACATCTCGTCGTTCGCATACAGTGGGTGTAAGCCATGTTGCACGTGCAGGGTCTTCCAGGTTTGATTGGCGAGCCTAGCACATTCAGAAATATGGCCTCGGAACACGGGAAGATCGAAAGATCGAGCACGAGTCACAGAGTTGTTGTGATCAACATTTTATGTCCACCTTTGAAGTTGTGCTGCCGGCCGTGATGATCGGGGGTGGTGTGGTGGATGAGGGTCGTGCAATCGCCATTATTATTTTTAGGGATAATAATCTTGGTGTGGTGTGTTTTGATAATGTGATTATAAAACTAAAACTCACCTATATATTTTAAAATTTACCTTACCTCTTTTGCGACCACATCTGTAGACTACTGTGACGCCCGAAAATCAGTACTATGTAGATTTAAGCGCTCCCGCCGAAATCTGCATAATAACGATTTTAGGTCGCCCACCAGACATAATGTGCACGCCGAAACATGCGCATTATGTGGGTGGAATTGTGATAACATTACAACAGTTCCGATACATCCACAAATACAACAGAAGATAAAATTACAACAACGACTCGAACAAGTCAAGATACAAATGATACAATACAAAGATTCAAAAGACAGCGGAAGCAAAAAAGTATCCGACTACGGATAAGATACAAATTGGACTAAGAGTCCTGAAGATAAGCAATGGCGCCATATCCCTGCCCAGCCAAGCCGGAGGGATTCCCAAGCTAACGAAGTCAGACTTCAAACATGTTGACTGCACATAAAGCACATCCCAAAAGAGGGTCAGGACACTCCCTGGCAAGCAAAACCGACTTGCCTACTTTCTACACCATCTCCCAAAATATAGGGGAGGTGGACTTAGCGGCAGCAGCACTAGCAACCTAAAGAGACACGCTACAACTTCCGTCTAATCAGAGAGGGATAAGAGAGCGCTTAAGATAAACATCTATAACTAACACCAATCATGACCCATTCTCGGATTAACCCCCTCAACCAAGTATGAGGAAGCAATTCGGGAAAACTCACACATTGAACAATTTTAGTTACAAGTTATTGTGAAAGTAATTCTATATTACTAGTCAGGTTAATTAACAATGATTAGGTGTAAGTTGTCTATGATCTTATTAGCCAGCATCATCACCAAGTCGTCCATAACCGTGGACATGGCTCATCGATAAGATTATACCCTGCAGGGGTGCACTACTGGACCCGTACTCGTTCGATCAACCCCAAAAGCAAAGCCAGAAGGTAGGGCATCTCAACACGGCAAATCTCTTCTCTACGACCCATCCAGGGAACCGCATGATTGTGTGCACGGCTAATCAGGTCCAGTGCCCGCGGGATCGACCTTCATAGCACTCTAACAACGTGCCACCCTATATGAGAATCGACTACTCCATCAAATGAAAAGCCCGAACTACTTGCGGCGCCCTGGATAAGAAGCGGATTAGATCGAAGCCGCGGGGGGCTCCATAGGGCCTCCCACAAGCGGTTAGTGCGCTCAAAATTGGATCCGAGGACAAGAACTGAGTTCCTAGGTCGACACTTAGCAGAACAAAGCACCTCGCAAGGCCTCCGCCGGTGCCTTATCTTTTAATTATAATACCCCAATATAAGACAACATTTTATTAAGGTAGAATAACCTATCATGCTAAGCAGGTGAAATTAAATAAGACATACAAACGACTCACACAAACAACTCTAAGCATGCGCTACGACTCGTAAGGCTAACAGATAAACATGCAAGGGGTTATAGGTTGTGGGGATAAAGCTGTATAGGCTGCTGGATAAACATGTGGTGGGATCGCAATTCAAGAAACGTATACTAGGGTAGCAGAGATCAACGGCAGGAATGAAAGATAATGTATAGGTAAACAAGCAAACTTTGCTTGCCTGGAATCCCGCATGGAAGCAGATCTTGTCGGTGCTCACACATCTCAATGTAGTATCTGTGAAAAAGCAACAAACACTGGGAAGCATAAAAGATGCGATTTACAACTACGGCAAAAGATTCAGCATGATCATACGAGAATGATGCATGGCATGGCAAGATGCAATACAATGCAGGTAATCCAAATTAAGCGGGAAAGCAACCCCGGCAATTACTATTTAGGTGCAAGTTATTTATTTACCAGCAATATTAAATGTTGATTAACATGGAAACACCTGGCATGGGTGATCTAAGTAATTTAAATGGAATAGGGCATTATATTTTTATTACCCCTAACATTCCATATTTAATTGTTTAGTTGCAATAAAAAATTTATACAAAGCAATTAAAATAACAGATGCAAAATGGCATACAAATGGCATATCAAATATTCCTTGGATTTTGTGATAAAAATACATATAAATATTATTTTATTTGGAGTTATAAATTAAAAGTTATTGGCATTTTAGTTTTAGTGTTCTTTCTGCAAATTACAGGACCTGTTCGTGATAGAAGAAGTGTCGGTGGGGGCTAACGCACTAAAGCTGGGAAGCCAGGGGGCTCGGTGTAAATTCCTGCGATCAGAAATCCTCTCGGGGTTTTTTTCTGACCGAGTGGGAGAGCCACCCGTGAGGCTGACAGTGGCCCCCGGGCCACGCTGGCGCGCACGTGGGGTTTGTGGGCTTCCGCGGTCACTGAACACCGGGACCCGCGCGTCAGTGGGCGAGAAAGAAAAGGAAAAAGGAGTGGGCTTCGTCAACGCGCCCGTGGGATCTCGACCTCGCGATCTCGCGCAGGGACGAGCGAGCGGTTGTGCTAGCCGGTAGGGCGGGGTGGGTGTTGTTGACGGGAAAAGGATAGGTTTTAACTTAAACCGGAAACAACGGCTGTTAGTCTGACGAAACTGAAACTCGTCCGAGACGAAAGCAGCGACGGAGCACTGGCCGGCGGCGACCGCGACGAAGCCGCGCGATGGCGGCGTCCAGAGCAACGGGGGAGGAAGGAAAAAGGGAGCGGCTCACTGTGGGGTGGCTAGGGTCGGAGAGGAGTGCTCGGAGAAGGCCGGAATCGAGGCAGGGAAGAAGAGGACGGTGAGCTTCGCGCCGGGGAAGAACTCGGAGGAGGCGCTCCTTGCGGTTTCAGCCCCGGTTCCCTTCGGCGATCTTGTTGCGGAAGAAGTCCTGGTTCGATTCCCGGACTCGGTCGTCCTCGGCGCCACCCACAAAGACGGCTTGGAGGAGCTTCATGCGTCGGCCATGGCGGTTTTTTCGGTGGAGAGAACTAAACAGGGAGAGAGAAGGATGGGGAAAGGGCGGCGGCGGCGGCTGAGAGGGAGAGGTAGAGGGGCTAGGGTTCCAGGGGGAGGGGGTCGGTTGGCTAAGAAGAGATGGAGGGAGTGGTTGGAGTGGGGCAGCCATGGCTGTCTCTCTCTGCCTCGCTGTAAAGGGGAGGAAGACGACAGAGAGAGGAGGTGGACCGGGCTGGAAGGGAGAATGGAGATGGGCCAGGGGTGGTTTGGCCCAGGTAAGGTTGTTTTCTGTTTTTTTTATTTCTTTTTGTTTATTCTTTTCTATTTTTATGTTTTAAAACAAAATAGAGAAAGAATTTGTATAGAGAAACTTTACAAAATAGTTTTTGTGTTAAATAGGCAATTTAATTATTGTTTCTAATACACAATTTAATATATTAATTTGAATATTTGAAAAGAATTTAAATACCACATTTAAATTAATTTTATTTGCAATTAGATTTAAAGGTGGAATTTGAATTTGAAGGGGTGTGATTTAAATTTAAATGCAATAAAATAAAAAAGTGACAAATGCATGATGATGTGATGTCATGATGATGCAGAAAAAAAGAAAAACAACAAAATCTAATTGGAGAATTTTCGGGTCGTTACAACTACGCAAATATACTTCGGTTACTTCCTCAAGAGCCCGGATTCTACCTTAGAAGCCGACGGGTCCAACTTCATCAGCTGGTACAAGGGTTTTAGAAACATCATCGAACACAACAACATTCTGTATGTTCTCGATGAAGCGTTAGGAGAAAGACCAGGGGATTCTGCAAGCGAGGAGGAGGAAGATGATTTCCGTAGGCGTCGAGACATATTCATCGAAGTGGAAATCACCATGACCGTATTCCTAGCACCTGAGTTGAAAGAGTTGTTTTGACGCAAGGAGCCATGCGTCATGATTGATGCGATAAAGACACACTTCCGAGATGAATTAAGGCGTGAGCAATTCAGGCAGCTTAGAATGTTCCAGGCCATTCACATGGAGGAGCATACCTGTCTGGAGACTCATTTGAAGAGATTGTATGAAATCTACTTCCAGCTGACGATGGTCTTCGATTACTGGATGGCAGATTCCTGTGCCATTCAGACTGTCCTGATATCTCTGCCTCCAAGCTATGAGAAGCATGTGCGCAAGTACATTTTGAAGGCCGACAATATGAACTTCTACAAGTTCATGTCTGAATTCAAATCTCTGAAAGTTGATTCCATCGAAGGAGAACTTTTCGATGCTACAAGTATATATTTGATATATACAGAATTATGAATTCACCTCTTGATATATGATGAAGTCTTTGATACTTGTTCTGTTTATGAAACAGGTCCTGATTATCACATATATGCGGCACAGTATGATGTGACCTGGCGCTGAAGATGGTGATCAAGGAGTTGATGGCCATTTGGTGTTCACGTCCTCAAGTTATCCTAGTTATCATTTATAGTTTTTGATAAGATCTTTTGTAATAGTGAGAAAGTGTGTTCAGTGTCTTGATTGTTGCAAGACATAGTTATTCATGTAATAAGACAAATTCAGTTGTTTTATGTTATGGAACAAGCCAGTTGTTTTATATTATGAATAAAGCTTTCACATCTCAATTACATTAATTGTATGATAAAATTCATAATTGTAGAAATGATAAAATAATATGTCCAATGAATAAAAGTTCTATCACTAGAACAAACACCGTTGAACTTAGTCATAAAGGCAATGAAAGAATTAATGGATATTTTGGTCCATTTAAGTATTTCCAGTGCCAAATTGATTAAGTTTGAAATGAAGTATTGAAGTAGCAATACAAGAGGAAATTAATTGAGAGTCGTTTTTAATGATTCATTAATGGTGTTTTTGCTTGATCTGAATTCTTCTACTCCCTCCGATCCATATTAATGGACTTAACTTTGTCTAGATACGAATGCATCTAGTCTAAATACTTAACTAGATACATATGAATCTAGACAAAGTTGAGTCCATTAATATGGATCGGAGGGAGTATGATTATTGGTGAATAAGAGTATTTGCCCAATAAATCATGAGTGTGATTAATTTGATAAGAGATCAAATGGGGTTTTTCAGAAAAAAGATTAGTGAATATTGTATTCACAAGATTCGATCAAAGGACAATATTTTTGAATTTTGGTTTCAACACAAAATACTTGTGGAAGTTTGTTTCACAATATTATAATGTCGTATATGGTGATATATGGGGTATTATAATCATACTCTATTTTATATAAAGTATGGTTTGTCAAAATCCGTCTTAGAATCTCTTAATATGTTCGAAACATTATAGTCAATGTCCACTTTAGAAAATAGATATTTCTCTCAACGACAATTCGTGTGATCGACAATAGTGTTGTAAGGTATATGATTACAAGATAATTCGAAATATACATGAATAGTTCTTTGTAGATTACTCACATTGGATGAGAGTGTGTTCCAAAACCAAATAGAAACAAAACTTGGTTTGTTGTCTATGTAATTCTGAGGAAAATATGATTTTTCGAATTATGGTTTATGGATTGGAATTAGGAGCTTGAAATAAGGTGTCAGACCTATATTCATAAAAGTAGAATGTTGGAAGGTGTTCCAAAGAGTATAATTCTACAGATGAAAATTTGGTGATTAAGAGTGAGGGAGACTAGAAAATTGTTTTCTGCTTGCAATCCTCTTCATAAAGATCATAATATTTTCATAAAAGGAAGCTTCTAAATAAAGTAATGTTATGTTTAATATTGCTGTCAGGTCACAGCACGATATTAAGTATTTCAGATCTTGTTGACAGATCAAGGTACACTTTATGAATACAAAGAAAGTTGAGAGAATATCAGAATACGAACAAAGGCTTTTCAGCCTGAAAATCCAAGTTACATTTGAAAGGATTAAAATAGTAATTGTTGCTACAATTCTTATTCAAGGAATAAGATTGTTTAATCATCATATAAAGTGTTATATGAGAAATGTGACTATAAGAAAGACGTGGAAACATGTCTTGTCAAGAAATGTGTCTTGGACAAGATCAAATTTGTTGACTACATTTATGTAGACATGCTTGAAGTCTGAGGGATTTGTATTAAAGTAATACTGTAGTTTGTATTGAATTCGAATTGATAATAGATCAATGATTTTGGTTTGACCAAAATATCGATTTTAAGTGGGAGTCAAAGTTAGTTTACTCAGGTGGAATATGTAAAGGACATATTTTTGAGTGGGAGCTTAGGAACTCAAAGATGTGGATGACACGTTTTTGAGTGGGAGCTCGTGTTCTCAAATATGTGGAGACATAATTTGAGTGGGAGCCGAATTCATCTTGTGTAAATGACACATTGAGAAATTGTACCAGTAGAATAGATGAGAAGGATGAAGTTGTGAAACTATTTGAATGTGAGTGTCTATTTGGAATATAACGAGAATTTTAAATAGTTAATCGAGTTATTTTGGATTATATCTGGGGAGTCGGATAGAATCAAAAGGATGGTCCTTTGAAATCCAATTGATCATTAAGAGTAATGATACAAGGTAGTAATGGTTGTATGACATGTTGGTCTATTATGTAATATTAGACATCATACAGAAGCCATATTATCTGCTCGATGAAATATAACCGATGTTCTTAGAAGAAGAGCAGTTATAAAAGTAAATTTAGAATTTACTGGAAGTAGAAGTGCGTTAGTTGATGGATTGACATCAGAATGTCAAGTTTTCTACATTGGTGTGAAAGTATGTAGATATCGCGAGTTTGTAATTGTTACAAGGGGCTCATTGTGACTGAGTGTGTTTTTCTAGGCAGTTATCTGGTTGGTATAATCAGAGTAAGCGCTAAGAAACAGAAGTCTCACTTAGTTACGGTATTTGCATGTATGTTATTGGATAACATGGTGATATCAAGCAAGTTGATATCAATGAATCGCAAAAGTATGCACAATCATGTATTGTGCAGATTGTCAGAGTAACACTCTTCCACAAGCAAGCATTATCAAGTGATTCTTATTTGATAAGAGATTTTGATAAAGTAAAATGCAGCTAGTTTATTTGTACTCTAGTGCAAGTGGGAGACTGAAGGAGATATGCCCTAGAGGCAATAAATAAGTAGTATTTATTGCGTTATCTCATAAGTTTATAATAGGTTTGTGTATTATGCTATAACTGTATTAATCGGAATTATTAATACACATGTGATACATAGACAACCAGGTCCCTAGTGAGCCTCTATATTAACTAGTCCATTGGGCAACAGTTGATCGAGATTCCCGATCAAGGACAATGACGTCGGTTGGCAATGGGGTCATCTTATTAGTTGATTAAGATGATGGACATACGCAAAGTATTGCAATAAGATCGTATTACGATCTTTGTCATTTGCAATAGATAAGAATATGATAGCTTGTTCCTTAGACCGTGAGACCGTACTTATTGGTGCTTTGTAGGGGTGCTTTGAGAGCATCAAACGTTGTGTCTTATATAGCATGACAATAACGGTGTCCATCTTGGGTATTCCGAAAGAGCATCGAGACGTAAGGATCAAGAGCGGGATTTGATCATTCTTGTAATGGAAAGATACTCTGGGCCCACTCGGTGAGATTACATCTATATAGCTGCGCAGCTTATGACTAGGTCATGGAGATGTAATATCACAGACGAGTTAATAACCTTTGTCGGTAACGAGATACAACAAAGACATCAGTGTGTCTACGATCATATCTCGGACAAGGTAGTATCGCAGAAACAAAGGGAATGAATATCATATTTATGGTTCAACGACGATATTCGTAGAATGCACAGGGGTCGTCATATACATCCAGGTATCCCTGACGGTCATTGGTGAGCGGAGTGTTTTGACCATGTCTGGAGTGTTTTCGAACCGTAGCGTAACAAACTTAAGGTCTTAACGACACCAGGAGATAGGTTCTGGAATAATATAAGATTTTGTTGGAGAGAGAGAAATGATCCGGAAAGAGTTCCGGTGGTCCGGAAGGAGTTCCGGGAAGGTCAGGAATGGTTCTAGGGATGTCTGAAAGTTGTTCGGGTGCTTCGGAAAATGTTTCGGAGTCACGGGATATTAAATAGTATTTAAATATATTAATTATATTTATATTAATTTTATATTAATTAAATAAAGGAAAAAGGGGGCTCCCACCTACATGGGCCCTAAGAGGGCCCAAGAGGGGGGAGCCGCACCACCCAAGGGGAAGGGGGCTTGGGCCCTAGTCCAACTCGGACTAGGGGGGTTCGGCCGAAACCCCCTCCCCCTCGTATTCCTTTAGTCCCACATGGGGGAGGCAAGGTGTTTGCACACCCCCTCCCCCCTTTATATAGCAAGGCATATTAATTGGATTAATTACCGAAAAATACAATTAATTGTATAGCAGGCCGGCCGAGTTGCTTCTCCGCCCGTTTTGCCCCCTCTCTCCACCTAAGCTATACCGCCGGGCGTCGTTGCCCTGCGGGATTCCAGATAAGATCTACCCCTGCGATTTCAGCTGGATCTAAATGACCGGGGGTTGTCGTTAAGTTCTGTATGTTTGCGAGTGCTCGGAGGCAACTCTTTTGAGGAGCCTGGGCGACGTCGTCTCGCCCCCTGCAGCCGCCGCACCGCATCCCCCCTTGCCGCCGGCGCACCCCCCTGCCGCTGGCGCCTCGCCATCTTCCGCCCGCCGCCCGTCGACGCAGGTCATCGTCGACACCCCGGCATCATCGTCTACGTCATCGCGGAAAGTTCTCCACGACCTCGAGGTCGGCTACGTACGACTTAATCGTCAACGCTTGTGCGGGAGCGTAATCCCCGCTGTCGGTCTACATGGAGGTAATGTAACCCGTTCCGCCACCGTTATCACATGTACTAGATAGATAGATCCTGGCTAAGTTAGGGTTTCATATGCTAGAAAATTATTGTTTTCTGCACCGTAACCCCTTCACCAGGGTGCCATGAATGACACTTTAAAGCCAGTATTGAGCTATTGTGCATTGGTTTTTTTTTTACGATATCTTGATTTACTCGTCAACACTGGAAGATCACATCGAGCACGTGCGTACTGTGTTTCAGTTACTGCAGAAGGACCAATGGAATATTAAGCAGTCGAAGTGTGCATTTTCTCAGAGAAAACTATCCTACTTAGGGTTTCTCATCAGTGGTACAGGGGTGTCAACTGAACTCGACAAAATTCAGAAGGTGCAGAGTTGGCCTACCCCGCAAACAGTAAAGGAATTACGGCAGATATTGGGACTCATGGGCTATTACAGGAAGTTTGTTGAGCATTACGGAGTCATTGCCAGGCCTCTCACCAATCTACTTCGCAAGAATACCCCTTTCATGTGGACAAACGACTGTGAAATTGCTTTCCAGACACTTAAACAACGGCTGGTCTCTGCACCTGTACTGGCATTGCCAAATTTCAGTCGGCCGTTCGTTCTTGAGACAGATGCTAGCGACCAGGGTATAGGAGCAGTTCTGCAGCAGGACGGCCACCCCGTGGCCTACTTGAGCAAAGCATTGGGGCCACGTTCCAAAGGCTTATCAACATATGAGAAAGAGCTTATGGCAATTATATTCGCCGTTGATCACTGGCGCCAGTATTTGCAGTCGTCAGAGTTCTTAATCAAGACTGATCACCATAGTCTTCTTCATCTCGAGGAGCAGCGCCTCCACACTCCATGGCAGCAACGCGCATTCACCAAGTTGTTGGGTTTGCGGTACCGCATCTGTTACCGCAAAGGTTCGGATAATGGCGCAGCTGACGCCCTTTCGCGCCGTCCATGCACTGACGCAGACACACTCAATGCCATATCCTTCTGCCAACCAGCCTGGTTGAATGAATTACGTCAGGGTTACATCACGGATGAACACACTGCTAAAATCATTGCTGACGTTGTCGCGGAGCCGGCGTCACACAAGCATTTCAAGTTCAGTGATGGCATTCTCAAATATAAGAACCGCATTTGGTTGGGTCATAATACAACACTGCAGCAAAAGATAATGTTCTAGGGGCATGACTCTTCTGTCGGTGGCCATTCCGGGGCTCCAGCTACTTACCAACGTTTGCACTCAGTCTTTGCCTGGCCGCGCATGAAAGCAATCGTAACGGCATATGTGCAAGCATGCGCTGTGTGCCAACAAGCCAAACCTGACCGCAACCGTTATCCAGGTCTGTTGGCACCACTGCCAGTACCTACGCAGGCATGGCAGATGATCTATATGGATTTCGTGGAAGGCCTCCCTAAGTCCGGCCGTTTCGACTGCATTCTCGATGTGGTGGACAAGTTCTCCAAATACAGCCACTTCGTCCCTCTATTGCACCCCTTTTTGGCGCAGCAAGTGGCAACTACCTTCCTGGATCAAATTTACAAACTCCATGGCATGCCGGAGTCGATCATCTTTGACAGAGATCCAGTGTTCACCAGCCGCTTTTGGCGCGAGTTGTTTCGCCTGACGGGTACGCAGTTGAGGATGAGCACGGCATACCATCCCGAGACTGACGTCCAAACAGAGAGGGTTAACCAGTGTATGGAGACGTTTCTGCGTTGCTTTGTGCATTCCCGCCTGCGCAAGTGGAGCTCCTGGTTGGCATTGGCTGAATACTGGTACAACACGGCGTGTCACAGTGCTTTAGGGCGCAGCCCATTTCAGGTGCTCTACGGCCACGAACCTCGCCATTGGGGCATCAACGCTTCCACAACTGCTCCGGTGAATGACCTGGACAAATGGCTAGCTGATCGCCAGGAGATGACGGCGCTGATCAGGCAACATCTCCTTCGTGCCAGGAACTGTATGAAGATGCAGGCTGACAAGACAAGGTCCGAACGTTCCTTTGAGGTGGGCGACAAGGTGTTCATCAAACTGCAACCTTACGTCCAGAGCTCGGTGTCGAGGCGTGCTTGTCACAAGCTCTCCGTCCGCTACTATGGCCCGTACCCGATACTGGCACGCATCGGCGCAGTGGCGTACAAGGTGGCGTTGCCAGATACATCTGCCATCCACCCGGTGTTCCCTGTCTCGCTGCTTCGCAAGGCCCTCAAACCAAACTTTCAGGTATCGCATTCGCTACCGACTGACGCTAACCAGTTTTTCATTCCCATGCAAGTCCTGGATCAGCATTCCAAAGCTTCAGCAACTCGTGTCATCGATCAAGTCCTCGTGCGTTGGTCGGGTGGCAACCTACCAGACTCCTGGGAGAGCAAAGATGATCTGATGCAGCGATTCCTGTACGCAGCGGCTTGGGGTCAAGCCGCAACCAAAGGAGGGGTGATGTTAGCAACCTCCCTACTACTGGGCCGCATGAGAAATACGAAGAGAGCCCAACACAAGTGGTGGCCCAATACAAGAGCCAACGTCTTCGCAAAGCTAATCCGCGAGTGGCTGGGAAAGACTGGACAAGGTGATGGTATAAAACGGCATGCGATCCAAGAGGTGGGCATCGGGGCTTCGATCACGGAAACGACGGCGGCGGAGATTCTATCCCACCTACCTTCCCTTCTCCTCCATTCCGCACTATGTGCTTGTAATCGCGAGTTGAACTACTGCGAATCCTTGTAGCTAACCTGATTACCCCTCTATCTATACAATTCCACCTCGAGAGGGTAACAATTTACATGCGGCGGTGTGTATTTGACGTCATTTAGAAAACCATAGTCTCCAGTATTTTCTTGCGTGCCATGTATTTTCTTCTTTCACGCCTTGTGTTTAGGGCATCTCCAGTCGTCTCGCCCCAGGGCCCAAAACGCCACTGTTTGGTGTCGTCGCGACGCCAAACGACGCTAATCTGAAATTTGGTGGGCACGGTTTCCAGTCATTCCCCAGCCAAGTTTTGGCCCATGCGATTCAAAAAATGGAGGGTAGAAACAGTGGAGATTTTCATTCATATTTTGGCGCAAACAGTGACGATTTCATTCATATTTGGCAAACTCGCCGATTACATGGCAGAAATTTAAACTAAAAACTTAAACATAAATAAAAACTTGAAACATAACTAAAAACACGCCTAGTTGAACAGGCCGAGGTTGTTCGTGATCGCCTGGCTGAAGTCGTTGTCATCGCCGTCCGAGCCGTCGTCGTCGCGCTGCTTGCTCGGGTCTGCGCCGGCGTCGTCGCCCCACCACCTGCTCTACTGCAGGGTGCGTGGGAACGGCTCCTCCTCCTCCTCGTTGTCGGGGTCGAGTATGTAGTACTTAACCGGTTTTGCCACCATACGAGAACGGATGCGGCGGTGGCCCGCCGCCTGCTGTCCGCGCTCCGCTCGCTTCTGCTCTGCCTCGGTGAGGAGCTGGCACTGGAGCTCCATCTCCTGCGTCGTGAACTCGCCGAGGCTCCATTTCTCGGCGAACCCATCCTCCGCAGGTTTGATGGTGTTGAAGGAGAGCTCATCAACCTCCTTCAGACCGGGCCACTCCTCCTCCTGCTCCTCCTCCGCCAGAGCGGGTGAAAGAACATTTCTTAATCCCTAGTGTTTTGTGTGTTAGCTAACAATACTAATGATGTGCAAATAGAATGCTAAGTATTTCAGCTTGTGTGTGATTTAAGATCATATGCATAAAAGCCAAAAATGCAAAGAAGAAGTGGTTTTGAAAATACTCGCAGAATCGGATTAATAGAACCGGAAATTCCCAGGGCCGAAATTTCCGGGTCCCCAGAACCTCCCAGATAAATAGCTAAGGAAAAGTGCAAAAGTGGTTCTGATGCGAGCCTAAAAATCAGCTCGGAAATTTCCTTTACTCGGAATTTCCGAGTCACCCCAGAAAACCACTCCAGAAATGGCTAAGGAAAGAAGAGGAAGACGTTCTGACTCCAACCGGAAAATCAGCTCGGAAATTTCACCGACTCGGAATTTCCGAGTGACCCTCAGAACTTCGAAGAATTTTGGCTAAGTCAAGAGGTCGAAGACTGTAAAGGCCCTCCTTATTATAAGGTAGCGACCTCCTGTGTATAGTGCTAGTCCCTGGATCGACTTGCTAGCACACACAGTTTAAGATGAAATACCATAACATTGCGTCAATATTCATTACACGATGATCCAGAAATAAAAGGGTTCGATACAAGGTGCATAGCCCATGGCTAGCTCAAACCGAATTAAACACACAGCGGAAAGCAAATGGATAAATGAGCTCCATCTTCATCATGTGCCACAGGCAAGGCATGTTGGTTGGAGACTCGCGACCCTAACAATCCTTACTCCTCGTCTGAGGGTCCTGCAATGGTGAGTTGCAGCCCAAACTATATTGGGTCAGCACAACTGAATTGTGGTGGCAAGATGACACTTGGTCAATAAAATTTCTAAGACTATATCTACATGTATATTTGGCTCAGTGGAGTTTCAGGCTGATTTGCATAAGCCAGTTTTGTCCTATCATTTTTAAAACAACTTTTCATCTTAGACAAAGGGTACCACTGATAGACAACAGTGAACACCTTTGACAACAAAGAGTACCACCGATAGAAAACGGTGAACAACTTTGAAAACTACTCACAACGAGCACCACCGATAGAAAACGGTGAGCTCTCCCAAACCCTTGTTCACCCATCAAATTTTATTATAGAAATTGGGATGAGGAGATCTTCAACATCTGCCCTGTCTAGTTGCTCAAATGTCCATAACCGGAGACACGTCTAAGTATACTTAGTTTTTTTAACTCTCGAGAGGGTGTGCACTTTCACCACAAGACCCAATCATTCCCTCGTCCATGTCAACCAATTATGAAATGGAAAAGAGAAGACCGAGACGAGACCTTTCCGAAGTAATTCCCCGAGTCACAACGCGTGACCCGAACCAACCTATCATCCCCCTACATCTGCTGGTCGCGACGGATCGGGGTCTCACAACATGTATGGTCAAGACAGAGCCCATTTGACAAGTGGTTGCACTAGAAGCTACTAAACAAGGTGCATCTACAATCTCTTTAAGCCTGGGTGACTTTCCACATTTGTGCGCTTCCACCAAGGGTAATTACCATAGACATGAACCATAGACATGGACCCCCTGAGTAGCCACCCACCATGGTTCTCCAACCAGCACCCAGGTAGTACATTAATTAATTTCATTATTTTTTTAACTATCCAACTAGTCAAAACATTTTTCATTGCTTGGCTAAGCATCCTACTAAGTGTTCTGCTTCTAAGCTCAGGGTGGGGGATAGCTAAACACTACATAGGAGCATAGCATAATATAGAACTGCACACAACTCCTAACATGCATACTACAGAAAAATACTACTATGCATATAGTGAAAATAATAGGTGGTTTATGAGCGTCACTTGCCTTTTGATAGTTTGTCGTTTCTCACACTCTCTTCAATGAAGAACGTTTCACTTCGTTCAATCTATACGATGAAAGAAGAAAACAATAAACAAACAATTTGACAAACACATAACACAAATCAAACATCACAATAATGTGTTCAACAATAGTTGTTTTAATTCATTTATTTTATTGTCAGGTCTTATCACATAATTTCAGTTTACAAAAGGAATAAATGTGATAGGACTTAGGGTCTGTCATTTATGGTCAAGGGATGGTCTAATTCAAATTTGAATATTTCAAATCTGAATAGGTTGAAGTATTGTTTCAGTATTGTAATATTTGGTCACGTTCAAAATGTTTGCACAATGCTTTTGTCAAAAGGAAATAACACCATCTTCAAACTATGGTTGTGATTTAAGGTCACGTATTTTAATCAACTTCACACGTTTAAGAATAATATGGACCTAATGAAGTTTAGTATTGGTTTCTCTAAGCCTATAGTTATTTTAGTGACGTTTTGCAAAAGGTTTCACATTAAAAGGATTTATGGGTTTTAAGTTATATCTAAATTACACAAATTGAGTCTGTGATTTATAAAACAATATATCATTAGATAAAATTACTCTTAACAAGTTTTATCACATCTATATAAGTTTGTATTTCAAAAGTGGTTAAATAGGCTTAGTTTTATTACTACCATTCAAAATAAAATACTTGTGTCATTTTTGTAAAAGAAAACAATTTATTAAGGTTAATAGAATTTTAAACTATGTTAAAAACATACAAGGAGGGTTTCTAATTTTTAAATGGTAATTTCATTGCTAAAAATTAATTTTAATAGTGCAACCTTATTAGTCAGATTCTAAGGTTTCCAAAAATATTTTATTTGCAATTTTTGAACTTATAAAATTGAACTTAGGTCAAAATTACTCAAATAATTCATTTGCAATTTGAATTAATTTAAACTATTCACTGAATTTGGACACTGCTACAAGATTCTACATGTCAAGGGCTTTCCAATGGTATAAAGTTTGTCAAATATGGCTTTGTGAATCGAAAGTTATGATGGTTCAAAATGACAGGGGTTTTTCTGCTAAACTTCCAATTTAATTTAATTCGGAATATAATCCAGAAAAATTGGGGTGACGTGGCTTCCTGAGATTGGATGATGCTGGTTCCTTAAGTGATCCAATATGTACCGTGGGATTAAGATCGGAGGGCTGAGATCAAGCGATACCTCTTCGTATCTCTCTTCAAATCCTGGGCGTAGATGGGGGATCGGACGGCTCTCGGTGAGTTGACCAAAACTGGCGGCGCTCCTCGCCGGTGAATGGCGCTGCGGTGGCGGCACGGCTCGGTGGCGTACGAAGCCGACGATGCGGAGGTCTTCCGGGGTCCGGGAGGCGATGGAGGGGCTCCTCTCGTCACGGCAAAACGGATGGAGTGGTCGTCGACCAGAGGGGTGTCCTCGAGCGACGGCGCCGCTCGGGCGGAGACGCCGAACTCCGGTTGCTCTCGGGTGAGGACGAACTCGTCGCTCCAGCTGCGGAAGAAATTAACGAAGAGGCTCAGAAGGTGCGCAAGAGAGAGGGGAAGAGTTTGCGGGGGCTCTTGGGTTCCGGGGCGTACCAACCTCGCCGGATTCAAGAAGTGGCGGCGGCGGCAATGCAGACTCCGACGAGCTTTTGCGGGCGAAATGGGGCACGATTCAAAGACGGGGAAGAGGTGAAATGGAGGCCGGGGTTGCAAGAACTTAAGAGAGGAAGGCGGGGGCGAGTTCCGGGGCTCGGGCGAGTGGGGGAAGTGGAGAAGTAGGGCGGGATCGTGGCGTCGTGTTCTGAGGTCGCGGGCGGCCGGAGGTTGGAGACGACCTCCGCTGACCGGTGGGTCCCGGTGGTCATAGGGAGAGAAGGGAGAGCGGCCCGGGTGGCCTGGACTGCTGCTGTTACGCTCCGCACGCGCGTTAGATTAGGATGGGCTCGGCCCAGTTACCCTTTTTTTTTGTTCTATTCGTTTTCTGGTTTTTCTTTTCTGTTTTCTTATTTCTTTCATAACTTTTGTTTAATTTGTCCAAATTACTTCAAACAAATTTCTATAAATTTGTAAAATTAAGACCTTTCTTTTAAAACATTCAAACTCATGTTTGTAATACATTTTAAATGATGATATTTTTCAAATAACATAATTTGACAATTTTGTAGAATTTAAAATAGATTTTTAATTAAGAAATTTATTTCTTAATAAAATTAAGAAAATATCATTGATACATATGTTTTAAAATTAAATCTTTCCAAACCCATTTTCAATTCAAACACTTGAATCAAAACTATATTTTAAAAATAGAGGATGTTTCAAAAGTTTTGTGACTATAAACATTGACCTAGGGTTTTATTAAGAACCCAAATATAATGTTTTGAAATAGGCATAATTTGAATAACCAGAAGTACTTTGCAAATATCTTTTAGGGTTTAATAAATGTTTAGAAAATTTATTTTTAGTTCAACACTCAAGTTTGAAAATAAAGTTACTTGATTGAATTAATATCATAATACATTTGACTAGGTCAAAAATAATCCTTTTGAGTTGATCTTCTAGGATATTGATGATTTTATTTTAATGAGAAATAAAGTTTTAAATTTTTGTGATTTTTAAACATTCCAAAATTTTGGGATGTTACAGACTACCACCCTTAAAAGGAATCTCGTCCCGAGATTCGAAGAGGCTAGAAAGAAAGATAGGTTTGGATATTTAGGGTTAGGGGGAATTGGGTGGGCTACCACCCTTAAAGGAAAACTTCCATGTGTATCTAGACTGCTGGCTTCAATAAGTGTCACATTGGATTTTCTAACTCTTTGTTGGGTAGACTTGAGTCGTTGGGTGATGCTTCATTCATCCATCATTCAAATTGATCGCATGTACTAGCATCAAAGTGTCATGTGGCTAGAAGAATTGATTAGGAACTTACTTTTCACTGCTCGACCCACTTAGTAACTTGTTCTTCATCTTCTCAGGACATCCACTAGAAGAGTGCCATGTATCTTTGCATTTGTAACATATCACATGACTGATTTCTTTCTTGTGGGAGTTGGTGGGGCATTCCTTAATCTTCTTTCCTTGGCAGTTTTGATGTTTCTTCTCTGGGCATTTGTCGGCCCAGTGTCCCTTGTGCTTACATTCTAAGCTAGTGACTTGGCATGAGTCTCTTTTTGTGCAAACTCTCTTGTCGCTTGTCTTGGATTTTCCTTCTAGACAATCACTGATGTAATGTCCTTCCTTTTTGCACCCGTAGCAAACGATCTGGCTCTGGTTTCTCTTCTTCTTAGGTCTTTCCAAGGCTAATAGGGTCTCTGTATCCTGCTGGTCATATTGTACTATTATGGATGATGATCTTGTTCGCTTGTTGGGGCAAAAGAAAAATGTCCTTCTTCTTCACATGAATAACAACATTTGGTGGTGCCTTTGGATGTGTTAGGTTGTGTCTTGATTCTGGCATTATTCTCCTCCTTGGTATGTTCCATAATTCTCTTCTGCAATTGATCGAGTTCGATCGTATTGTCAATCTTCTTCTCTGAGCAGTACCATGAATAATGTCCTAGTCCATCGCATTTGTGACAGTCTACTTGACCAACATATCGCTTGCGCTTACCCTTCTTTTCTTGTTCTTCAAATATATTCTTCAAAGTCTGGTGCATTCCCTCCCTGACTTGTTGGCTAACTTGTTCTACTATGGGATAGAGTTGACACTTAGCTGGAACCTGTATGTCTCCTTCACACAAAAAGCAAGTAACTTGAGTGGTGCAATATTCCTCAACTCCACTGGTTGCATCCAAATGAGGCCACTCATCTTGACATTCTTTGGAAGTGTATCCGATTTCCCCACAAGTCTTGCAGGCTCTAGGTGTTTTCACCACCTCTTCTTGGATCTTGTGGTTGTCATAGTTTATTTCTTGTTGATTGTCGTCATTTGCATTCATAGTCTGATACATCATCAGTACTATTTGAGTTTGGCTACACAACAGTTGCTGCCATCCAGGGGTAATTCCTTATTCGGGTTGTTGACTTGATTCTGGGCCTTCAATTGCATCAACTTATTCCGAGTCTCTAAAAGTGATTGCATTCCTATTGGCATCTCATTGCTTTTGGTAGTTTGGTGAAGCATTTGATTGGGTTTAGCATAGATGAGTAGAGGTAGAAAGGTACTAAGGAAGGATCCTACCCAAGCACAGAAGATTCAAGACAATTCATTTTACAATCAACATCTATCAAACATCAAGCAACAAGGTTCAGACACAAACAACAGTCTACTATTGTCATACAACCTGAGTTGGTATGATCAACACACTAACACGATATCGTAGTTTCTAATTAAATGGTGGTCTGATCTAAGGAAACAAAGTGATGCACTTCCTTGTCTTCTTATCCTTCATGGACTTAGTGTGATGATTCTTCAGTGATCAATACTTTTACTTGATTGATGAAATCTGGGCATCCTTGGCCAGCATCTGGTCTTCCTGATTGCATAGTTCAGAATCCACATTCACCATGTCAGTCGTCAACTGGTTCACAGAGGCCTTCAAGTCATTGGTCTTCTCTATCTCCTTTTTAAGTTCTTCAAGTTCTTTTTCCACATCTTTGAGGTACCCTTGAGTATTGTGCATTCTAAACCTAATTCTCCTTGAAAGTTCCTCAATGGCCCTCCAAGCTGCTCTTCGTGATGCATCAAAGAATGATGTTTCCAGTACTTTATTGGTGAACATCCATAGTCCTGTTGTCTTGTGGTCGTCTTCTTTATCCTGATACAAGTGTAATTCTACCCACCAGTATTCTTGGTCTTCATCCATTACAGGGAATCCTTTGTAAACTGCTTCTTCATTTAATCCCATGGTCTTCATACTCTCCTTAAGTACTTTTGGGAACTCCGTTTCACATTCCAAAGTCATGGTAAACACTGGTCCTTTCTTGAGTGAGTCTATGAGGCTGGACATCTATAAACAAATGAAGTCATTTAGAAGGATTTGAAATAGATTAGAATAAGGGAGAAGATTTTTTTTTAAAAAGAAGGAATAAAATGTGTTTTTGTATTCCTAAGGTCTTTTCCTATTTCTATTCCAAACCTAGGGTCACGAACCTACAGGAAACACAGTGCTCTGATACCATCTGTAAAGGCCCTCCTTATTATAAGGTAGCGACCTCCTATGTATAGTGCTAGTCCCTGGATCGACTTGCTAGCACACACAGTTTAAGATGAAATACCATAACATTGCGTCAATATTCATTACACGATGATCCAGAAATAAAAGGGTTCGATACAAGGTGCATAGCCCATGGCTAGCTCAAACCGAATTAAACACACAGCGGAAAGCAAATGGATAAATGAGCTCCATCTTCATCATGTGCCACAGGCAAGGCATGTTGGTTGGAGACTCGCGACCCTAACAATCCTTACTCCTCGTCTGAGGGTCCTGCAATGGTGAGTTGCAGCCCAAACTATATTGGGTCAGCACAACTGAATTGTGGTGGCAAGATGACACTTGGTAATTAAAATTTCTAAGACTATATCTACATGCATATTTGGCTCAGTGGAGTTTCAAGCTGATTTGCATAAGCCAGTTTTGTCCTATCATTTTTAAAACAACTTTTCATCTTAGACAAAGGGTACCACTGATAGACAACAGTGTAAACCTTTGACAACAAAGAGTACCACCGATAGAAAACGGTGAACAACTTTGAAAACTACTCACAACGAGCACCACCGATAGAAAACGGTGAGCTCTCCCAAACCCTTGTTCACCCATCAAATTTTATTATAGAAATTGGGATGAGGAGATCTTCAACATCTGCCCTGTCTAGTTGCTCAAATGTCCATAACCGGGGACACGGCTAAGTATACTTAGTTTTTTTAACTCTCAAGAGGGTGTGCACTTTCACCACAAGACCCAATCATTCCCTCGTCCATGTCAACCAATTATGAAATGGAAAAGAGAAGACCAAGACGAGACCTTTCCGAAGTAATTCCCCGAGTCACAACGCGTGACCCGAACCAACCTATCATCCCCCTACATCTGCTGGTCGCGATGGATCGGGGTCTCACAACATGTATGGTCAAGACAGAGCCCATTTGACAAGTGGTTGCACTAGAAGCTACTAAACAAGGTGCATCTACAATCTCTTTAAGCCTGGGTGACTTTCCACATTTGTGCGCTTCCACCAAGGGTAATTACCATAGACATGGACCCCCTGAGTAGACACCCACCATGGTTCTCCAACCAGCACCCAGGTAGTTCATTAATTAATTTCATTATTTTTTTAACTATCCAACTAGTCAAAACATTTTTCATTGCTTGGCTAAGCATCCTACTAAGTGTTCTGCTTCTAAGCTCAGGGTGGGGGATAGCTAAACACTACATAGGAGCATAGCATAATATAGAACTGCACACAACTCCTAACATGCATACTACAGAAAAATACTACTATGCATATAGTGAAAATAATAGGTGGTTTATGAGCGTCACTTGCCTTTTGATAGTTTGTCGTTTCTCACACTCTCTTCAATGAAGAACGTTTCACTTCGTTCAATCTATACGATGAAAGAAGAAAACAATAAACAAACAATTTGACAAACACATAACACAAATCAAACATCACAATAATGTGTTCAACAATAGTTGTTTTAATTCATTTATTTTATTGTCAGGTCTTATCACATAATTTCAGTTTACAAAAGGAATAAATGTGATAGGACTTAGGGTCTGTCATTTATGGTCAAGGGATGGTCTAATTCAAATTTGAATATTTCAAATCTGAATAGGTTGAAGTATTGTTTCAGTATTGTAATATTTGGTCACGTTCAAAATGTTTGCACAATGCTTTTGTCAAAAGGAAATAACACCATCTTCAAACTATGGTTGTGATTTAAGGTCACGTATTTTAATCAACTTCACACGTTTAAGAATAATATGGACCTAATGAAGTTTAGTATTGGTTTCTCTAAGCCTATAGTTATTTTAGTGACGTTTTGCAAAAGGTTTCACATTAAAAGGATTTATGGGTTTTAAGTTATATCTAAATTACACAAATTGAGTCTCTGATTTATAAAACAATATATCATTAGATAAAATTACTCTTAACAAGTTTTATCACATCTATATAAGTTTGTATTTCAAAAGTGGTTGAGTAGGCTTAGTTTTATTACTACCATTCAAAATAAAATACTTGTGTCATTTTTGTAAAAGAAAACAATTTATTAAGGTTAATAGAATTTTAAACTATGTTAAAAACATACAAGGAGGGTTTCTAATTTTTAAATGGGAATTTCATTGCTAAAAATTAATTTTAATAGTGCAACCTTATTAGTCAGATTCTAAGGTTTCCAAAAATATTTTATTTGCAATTTTTGAACTTATAAAATTGAACTTAGGTCAAAATTACTCAAATAATTCATTTGCAATTTGAATTAATTTAAACTATTCATTGAATTTGGACACTGCTACAAGATTCTACATGTCAAGGGCTTTCCAATGGTATAAAGTTTGTTAAATATGGATTTGTGAATCGAAAGTTATGATGGTTCAAAATGACAGGGGCTTTTCTGCTAAACTTCCAATTTAATTTAATTCGGAATATAATCCAGAAAAATTGGGGTGACGTGGCTTCCTGAGATTGGATGATGCTGGTTCCTTAAGTGATCCAATCTGTACCGTGGGATTAAGATCGGAGGGCTGAGATCAAGCGATACCTCTTCGTATCTCTCTTCAAATCCTGGGCGTAGATGGGGGATCGGACGGCTCTCGGTGAGTTGACCAAAACTGGCGGCGCTCCTCGCCGGTGAATGGCGCTGCGGTGGCGGCGCGGCTCGGTGGCGTACGAAGCCGACGATGCGGAGGTCTTCCGGGGTCCGGGAGGCGATGGAGGGGCTCCTCTCGTCACGGCAAAACGGATGGAGTGGTCGTCGACCAGAGGGGTGTCCTCGAGCGACGGCGCCGCTCGGGCGGAGACGCCGAACTCCGGTTGCTCTCGGGTGAGGACGAACTCGTCGCTCCAGCTGCGGAAGAAATTAACGAAGAGGCTCAGAAGGTGCGCAAGAGAGAGGGGAAGAGTTTGCGGGGGCTCTTGGGTTCCGGGGCTTACCAACCTCGCCGGATTCAAGAAGTGGTGGCGGCGGCAATGCAGACTCCGACGAGCTTTTGCGGGCGAAATGGGGCACGATTCGAAGACGGGGAAGAGGTGAAATGGAGGCCGGGGTCGCAAGAACTTAAGAGAGGAAGGCGGGGGCGAGTTCCGGGGCTCGGGCGAGTGGGGGAAGTGGAGAAGTAGGGTGGGATCGTGGCGTCGTGTTCTGAGGTCGCGGGCGGCCGGAGGTTGGAGACGACCTCCGCTGACCGGTGGGTCCCGGTGGTCATAAGGAGAGAAGGGAGAGCGGCCCGGGTGGGCTGGACTGCTGCTGTTACGCTCCGCACGCGCGTTAGATTAGGATGGGCTCGGCCCAGTTACCCTTTTTTTTTCTATTCGTTTTCTGGTTTTTCTTTTCTGTTTTCTTATTTCTTTCATAACTTTTGTTTAATTTGTCCAAATTACTTCAAACAAATTTCTATAAATTTGTAAAATTAAGACCTTTCTTTTAAAACATTCAAACTCATGTTTGTAATACATTTTAAATGATGATATTTTCAAATAACATAATTTGACAATTTTGTAGAATTTAAAATAGATTTTTAATTAAGAAATTTATTTCTTAATAAAATAAAGAAAATATCATTGATACATATGTTTTAAAATTAAATCTTTCCAAACCCATTTTCAATTCAAACACTTGAATCAAAACTATATTTTAAAAATAGAGGATGTTTAAAAAGTTTTGTGACTATAAACATTGACCTAGGGTTTTATTAAGAACCCAAATATAATGTTTTGAAATAGGCATAATTTGAATAACCAGAAGTACTTTGCAAATATCTTTTAGGGTTTAATAAATGTTTAGAAAATGTATTTATAGTTCAACACTCAAGTTTGAAAATAAAGTTACTTGATTGAATTAATATCATAATACATTTGACTAGGTCAAAAATAATCCTTTTGAGTTGATCTTCTAGGATATTGATGATTTTATTTTAATGAGAAATAAAGTTTTAAATTTTTGTGATTTTTAAACATTCCAAAATTTTGGGATGTTACAGACTACCACCCTTAAAAGGAATCTCGTCCCGAGATTCGAAGAGGCTAAAAAGAAAGATAGGTTTGGATATTTAGGGTTAGGGGGAATTGGGTGGGCTACCACCCTTAAAGGAAAACTTCCATGTGTATCTAGACTGCTGGCTTCAATAAGTGTCACATTGGATTTTCTAACTCTTTGTTGGGTAGACTTGAGTCGTTGGGTGATGCTTCATTCATCCATCATTCAAATTCATCGCATGTACTAGCATCAAAGTGTCATGTGGCTAAAAGAATTGATTAGGAACTTACTTTTCACTGCTCGACCCACTTAGTAACTTATTCTTCATCTTCTCAGGACATCCACTAGCATAGTGCCATGTATCTTTGCATTTGTAACATATCACATGACTGATTTCTTACTTGTGGGAGTTGGTGGGGCATTCCTTAATCTTCTTTCCTTGGCAGTTTTGATGTTTCTTCTCTGGGCATTTGTCGGCCCAGTGTCCCTTGTGCTTACATTCTAAGCTAGTGACTTGGCATGAGTCTCGTTTTGTGCAAACTCTCTTGTCGCTTGTCTTGGATTTTCCTTCTAGACAATCACTGATGTAATGTCCTTCCTTTTTGCACCCGTAGCAAACGATCTGGCTCTGGTTTCTCTTCTTCTTAGGTCTTTCCAAGGCTAATAGGGTCTCTGTATCCTGCTGGTCATATTGTACTATTATGGATGATGATCTTGTTCGCTTGTTGGGGCAAAAGAAAAATGTCCTTCTTCTTCACATGAATAACAACATTTGGTGGTGCCTTTGGATGTGTTAGGTTGTGTCTTGATTCTGGCATTATTCTCCTCCTTGGTATGTTCCATAATTCTCTTCTGCAATTGATCGAGTTCGATCGTATTGTCAATCTTCTTCTCTGAGCAGTACCATGAATAATGTCCTAGTCCATCGCATTTGTGACAGTCTACTTGACCAACATATCGCTTGCGCTTACCCTTCTTTTCTTGTTCTTCAAATATATTCTTCAAAGTCTGGTGCATTCCCTCCCTGACTTGTTGGCTAACTTGTTCTACTATGGGATAGAGTTGACACTTAGCTGGAACCTGTATGTCTCCTTCACACAAAAAGCAAGCAACTTGAGTGGTGCAGTATTCCTCAACTCCACTGGTTGCATCCAAATGAGGCCACTCATCTTGACATTCTTTGGAAGTGTATCCGATTTCCCCACAAGTCTTGCAGGCTCTAGGTGTTTTCACCACCTCCTCTTGGATCTTGTGGTTGTCATAGTTTATTTCTTGTTGATTGTCGTCATTTGCATTCATAGTCTGATACATCATCAGTACTATTTGAGTTTGGCTACACAACAGTTGCTGCCATCCAGGGGTAATTCCTTATTCGGGTTGTTGACTTGATTCTGGGCCTTCAATTGCATCAACTTATTCCGAGTCTCTAAAAGTGATTGCATTCCTATTGGCATCTCATTGCTTTTGGTAGTTTGGTGAAGCATTTGATTGGGTTTAGCATAGATGAGTAGAGGTAGAAAGGTACTAAGGAAGGATCCTACCCAAGCACAGAAGATTCAAGACAATTCATTTTACAATCAACATCTATCAAACATCAAGCAACAAGGTTCAGACACAAACAACAGTCTACTATTGTCATACAACCTGAGTTGGTATGATCAACACACTAACACGATATCGTAGTTTCTAATTAAATGGTGGTCTGATCTAAGGAAACAAAGTGATGCACTTCCTTGTCTTCTTATCCTTCATGGACTTAGTGTGATGATTCTTCAGTGATCAATACTTTTACTTGATTGATGAAATCTGGGCATCCTTGGCCAGCATCTGGTCTTCCTGATTGCATATTTCAGAATCCACATTCACCATGTCAGTCGTCAACTGGTTCACAGAGGCCTTCAAGTCATTGGTCTTCTCTATCTCCTTTTTAAGTTCTTCAAGTTCTTTTTCCACATCTTTGAGGTACCCTTGAGTATTGTGCATTCTAAACCTAATTCTCCTTGAAAGTTCCTCAATGGCCCTCCAAGCTGCTCTTCGTGATGCATCAAAGAATGATGTTTCCAGTACTTTATTGGTGAACATCCATAATCCTGTTGTCTTGTGGTCGTCTTCTTTATCCTGATACAAGTGTAATTCTACCCACCAGTATTCTTGATCTTCATCCATTACAGGGAATCCTTTGTAAACTGCTTCTTCATTTAATCCCATGGTCTTCATACTCTCCTTAAGTACTTTTGGGAACTCCGTTTCACATTCCAAAGTCATGGTAAACACTGGTCCTTTCTTGAGTGAGTCTATGAGGCTGGACATCTATAAACAAATGAAGTCATTTAGAAGGATTTGAAATAGATTAGAATAAGAGAGAAGATTTTTTTTTAAAAAGAAGGAATAAAATATGTTTTTGTATTCCTAAGGTCTTTTCCTATTTCTATTCCAAACCTAGGGTCACGAACCTACAGGCAACACAGTGCTCTGATACCATCTGTAAAGGCCCTCCTTATTATAAGGTAGCGACCTCCTATGTATAGTGCTAGTCCCTGGATCGACTTGCTAGCACACACAGTTTAAGATGAAATACCATAACATTGCGTCAATATTCATTACACGATGATCCAGAAATAAAAGGGTTCGATACAAGGTGCATAGCCCATGGCTAGCTCAAACCGAATTAAACACACAGCGGAAAGCAAATGGATAAATGAGCTCCATCTTCATCATGTGCCACAGGCAAGGCATGTTGGTTGGAGACTCGCGACCCTAACAATCCTTACTCCTCGTCTGAGGGTCCTGCAATGGTGAGTTGCAGCCCAAACTATATTGGGTCAGCACAACTGAATTGTGGTGGCAAGATGACACTTGGTAATTAAAATTTCTAAGACTATATCTACATGCATATTTGGCTCAGTGGAGTTTCAAGCTGATTTGCATAAGCCAGTTTTGTCCTATCATTTTTAAAACAACTTTTCATCTTAGACAAAGGGTACCACTGATAGACAACAGTGTAAACCTTTGACAACAAAGAGTACCACCGATAGAAAACGGTGAACAACTTTGAAAACTACTCACAACGAGCACCACCGATAGAAAACGGTGAGCTCTCCCAAACCCTTGTTCACCCATCAAATTTTATTATAGAAATTGGGATGAGGAGATCTTCAACATCTGCCCTGTCTAGTTGCTCAAATGTCCATAACCGGGGACACGGCTAAGTATACTTAGTTTTTTTAACTCTCGAGAGGGTGTGCACTTTCACCACAAGACCCAATCATTCCCTCGTCCATGTCAACCAATTATGAAATGGAAAAGAGAAGACCAAGACGAGACCTTTCCGAAGTAATTCCCCGAGTCACAACGCGTGACCCGAACCAACCTATCATCCCCCTACATCTGCTGGTCGCGACGGATCGGGGTCTCACAACATGTATGGTCAAGACAGAGCCCATTTGACAAGTGGTTGCACTAGAAGCTACTAAACAAGGTGCATCTACAATCTCTTTAAGCCTGGGTGACTTTCCACATTTGTGCGCTTCCACCAAGGGTAATTACCATAGACATGGACCCCCTGAGTAGACACCCACCATGGTTCTCCAACCAGCACCCAGGTAGTTCATTAATTAATTTCATTATTTTTTTAACTATCTAACTAGTCAAAACATTTTTCATTGCTTGGCTAAGCATCCTACTAAGTGTTCTGCTTCTAAGCTCAGGGTGGGGGATAGCTAAACACTACATAGGAGCATATCATAATATAGAACTGCACACAACTCTTAACATGCATACTACAGAAAAATACTACTATGCATATAGTGAAAATAATAGGTGGTTTATGAGCGTCACTTGCCTTTTGATAGTTTGTCGTTTCTCACACTCTCTTCAATGAAGAACGTTTCACTTCGTTCAATCTATACGATGAAAGAAGAAAACAATAAACAAACAATTTGACAAACACATAACACAAATCAAACATCACAATAATGTGTTCAACAATAGTTGTTTTAATTCATTTATTTTATTGTCAGGTCTTATCACATAATTTCAGTTTACAAAAGGAATAAATGTGATAGGACTTAGGGTCTGTCATTTATGGTCAAGGGATGGTCTAATTCAAATTTGAATATTTCAAATCTGAATAGGTTGAAGTATTGTTTCAGTATTGTAATATTTGGTCACGTTCAAAATGTTTGCACAATGCTTTTGTCAAAAGGAAATAACACCATCTTCAAACTATGGTTTCGATTTAAAAAGGTCACATATTTTAATCAACTTCACACATTTAAGAATAATATGGACCTAATGAAGTTTAGTATTGGTTTCTCTAAGCCTATAGTTATTTAAGTGACGTTTTGCAAAAGGTTTCACATTAAAAGGATTTATGGGTTTTAAGTTATATCTAAATTTCACAAATTGAGTCTCTGATTTATAAAACAATATATCATTAGATAAAATTACTCTTAACAAGTTTTATCACATTTATATAAGTTTGTATTTCAAAAGTGGTAGAGTAGGCTTAGTTTTATTACTACCATTCAAAATAAAATACTTGTGTCATTTTTGTAAAAGAAAACAATTTATTAAGGTTAATAGAATTTTAAACTATGTTAAAAACATACAAGGAGGGTTTCTAATTTTTAAATGGTAATTTCATTGCTAAAAATTAATTTTAATAGTGCAACCTTATTAGTCAGATTCTAAGGTTTCCAAAAATATTTTATTTGCAATTTTTGAACTTATAAAATTGAACTTAGGTCAAAATTACTCAAATAATTCATTTGCAATTTGAATTAATTTAAACTATTCAAAATTGAATTTGGACACTGCTACAAGATTCTACATGTCAAGGGCTTTCCAATGGTATAAAGTTTGTCAAATTTGGCTTTGTGAATCAAAAGTTATGATGGTTCAAAATGACAGGGGCTTTTCTGCTAAACTACCAATTTAATTTAATTCGGAATATAATCCAGAAAAATTGGGGTGATGTGGCTTCCTTAGATTGGATGATGCTGGTTCCTTAAGTGATCCAATCTGTACCGTGGGATTAAGATCGGAGGGCTGAGATCAAGCGATACCTCTTCGTATCTCTCTTCTAATCCTGGGCGTAGATGGGGGATCGGACGGCTCTCGGTGAGTTGACCAAAACTGGCGGCGCTCCTCGCCGGTGAATGGCGCTGCGGTGGCGGTGCGGCTCGGTGGCGTACGAAGCCGACGATGCGGAGGTCTTCCGGGGTCCGGGAGGCGATGGAGGGGCTCCTCTCGTCACGGCAAAACGGATGGAGTGGTCGTCGACCAGAGGGGTGTCCTCGAGCGACGGCGCCGCTCGGGCGGAGACGCCGAACTCCGGTTGCTCTCGGGTGAGGACGAACTCGTCGCTCCAGCTGCGGAAGAAATTAACGAAGAGGCTCAGAAGGTGCGCAAGAGAGAGGGGAAGAGTTTGCGGGGGCTCTTGGGTTCCGGGGCGTACCAACCTCGCCGGATTTCAAGAAGTGGCGGCGGCGGCAATGCAGACTCCGACGAGCTTTTGCGGGCGAAATGGGGCACGATTCGAAGACGGGGAAGAGGTGAAATGGAGGCCGGGGTCGCAAGAACTTAAGAGAGGAAGGCGGGGGCGAGTTCTGGGGCTCGGGCGAGTGGAGGAAGTGGAGAAGTGGGGCGGGATCGTGGCGTCGTGTTCTGAGGTCGCGGGCGGCCGGAGGTTGGAGACGACCTCCGCTGACCGGTGGGTCCCGGTGGTCATAGGGAGAGAAGGGAGAGCGGCCCGGGTGGGCTGGACTGCTGTTGTTATGCTCCGCACGCGCGTTAGATTAGGATGGGCTCGGCCCAGTTACCCTTTTTGTTCTGTTCTGTTCGTTTTCTGGTTTTTCTTTTCTGTTTTCTTATTTCTTTCATAACTTTGTTTTATTTGTCCAAATGGCTTCAAACAAATTTCTATACATTTGTAAAATTAAGACCTTTCTTTTAAAACATTCAAACTCATGTTTGTAATACATTTTAAATGATGATATTTTCAAATAACATAATTTGACAATTTTTTAGAATTTAAAATAGATTTTTAATTAAGAAATTTATTTCTTAATAAAATTAAGAAAAATATCATAGATACATATGTTTTAAAATTAAATCTTTCCAAGCCCATTTTCAATTCAAACACTTGAATCAAAACTATATTTTAAAAATAGAGGATGTTTTAAAAGTTTTGTGACTATAAACATTGACCTAGGGTTTAATTAAGAACCCAAATATAATGTTTTGAAATAGGCATAATTTGAATAACCAGAAGTACTTTGCAAATATCTTTTAGGGTTTAATAAATGTTTAGAAATGTATTTATAGTTCAACACTCAAGTTTGAAAATAAAGTTACTTGATTGAATTAATATCATAATACATTTGACTAGGTCAAAAATAATCCTTTTGAGTTGATCTTCTAGGATATTGATGATTTTATTTTAATGAGAAATAAAGTTTTAAATTTTTGTGATTTTTAAACATTCCAAAATTTTGGGATGTTACAAAGACGTTCTGATATCAACCGGAAAATCAGCTCGGAAATTTCACCAACTCGGAATTTCCGAGTAACTCTCAGGAACTTGAAGAAATTTGGCTAAGGAAAGAAGTCCAAGACGTTCTGACTCGAGCCAGAAATTCAGCTCGGAAATTTCCTCTGACCGGATATTCCAGGTGACCGGAATTTCCGATTGTGACTTATACCGGAATTTTCGAGTTACCGAGACAGCCAACGGCCAGAATTCGGGGAGAGCTATAAATACCCCCAGCTGCTCAAGAACAAGTCAGCTCTCATATTTTCTCTCTCCTACATTTCTTGAAAGCTCAAATAATCAAGATTTCCCAATCCCCCCACTCAAATCCGTTGATCTTTGGAGGATTGGAGGAGAAGGCCTGAATCTACATCTTCAGCAAAGCGATTTGTATTTCTCCCCCCATTCACTTGGGGATTTCGTGGCTAGCGTTTCCGGTAGAAAAACCTAGTTCATCATTGTTGTAATCTTGGTGTTGCCTTGACCTTTTGTGGTCCCTGACCTTTTGTGGTCATCTTGAGAGCCCCCAATTAAGTTGTGGGTCAGTGCCTCAAGCGTTTGTAAGGAATTCGATCTCCACCCTAAAAGGGGATCAATAGTGGAAGGTGAACTTGCAACCTTTGTGGTTGAGTTCATCGGAGAAGAAGGTGAGTCTTTGTGGCGTTGTGGCTAACCTCTTTGGTAGCGCACACCTCTCCAACGAGACGTACACCCTTGGGTGGAACTCGGGATTACCTCCGTCTCTGCGTGCTTCACTTGGTTCCCCTTATCCTTACTCCCTTACTTGCTTGTCTTGTATCGTGTTTATCTTGTTAATGCTTAGCTTGTCATTGAGGTAAATTCACCGTAGTTGCATATCTAGAAAGTTAACTTTGTGTTGAGCCTAAATTTGAAAAGACCTAAAATTTGTAATAGCACCTAATCACCCCCCCCCTCTAGGTGTCGGATTCCCGTTCAGCGGGCTCCTTCTTCGACCTGATGACGCGCTGGAAGAGCAACGCCGAAGAAGCCACACGTCGCTTGTGCAGCTCGCCGATGCAGAGGGCGCCGCTGCGCATGGGGCAGGGCGCCCGGAGTTGAGGACCGAAGGGGTGAGGGAGTGCGGCGCCACATGCGTACCTGGTGAAAGCGCCGAGCACGAGCCGGAGGAAGAAGACATGGCCGGCGAGGAGCTGCCCGCTCCCATCCGCCTCGGCATCCAGGCCGTATGGCGCGGCGGCATCGTCAGCCGGGGCTCGTTGTCGGCGGCGATGTAGTCAAGCACCCACATCAACAAGCGGTGCTCTCCGCCCCACCACCGGTTGCGGAGGAGGGAGTTGCAGCGGCCCTCCACCGGGTTGTTGTTGTCGTGGCGGCGCTGGAATTATGCCGTCTAGAAGGCGTTGTTGCCTTCTGGCCTCCAGCGCAGGTCTGCGGCCTGCTCCGGCGTCAGGCCTGCGCGGACCTCCGTGATGGCGTAGTCGAACCGCTGGCCGGCAGGGACGGGGGCACGAGGACTCCGCCCGTGCTGAGCTGTCACGCTCCCTGGCCGGCGGAGGCGCCGGGCACGCGCATGTCGGGCGGGCACGGGTAGCCCGCGTTGTACAACGACCATGCCTCCATCTTGCGGAGGTTGCGGCGGCCAAAACCGTTCGCGGCGACGGTGTCGTACGACATTGTCGGTGGCGAGAAGGAAGTGAGAGAGTGGGAGGCAGAGGTGGCGAGAGAGGAACAGCGAGTGTGGGGACAGACGTCGAGAGTTCGGGTGGTTTTATAGCGCGGCGGCCAGGTGAAGGGGCGGTGGTGGCTCGCCATTACTGTGCGCCACGTGCCATTGAACGTCGTAGCCGCGCCGCCACGCCATTACTCCGACAGCCTTTGACTGACACACTCTCACTGGCCTCCCGTCACACCATTAACCCTTTTGACCGACGCGGGAGCCGAAAAAACGAGCACGCGGCCTCACGGACGGTTTCTGTTCCGCGCCATTTTCTTCCCTGTCACTGTCACTGATAGCGTTGACCCGTGTCACGTTTCCACCGTGGGCTAGGTTTCGCATGGGGTGCGCCTAGGGAAGGCACCCGCAGGATATGGGTAAGGGTGGAGCCACCCCATACCCTTACCCGTCGTTATCAACCTTACCCGTCACCCGTACCCATACCCTTGTGCGGGTATAACTTTTTCTCATACCATTCACCCGACAGGGTAAAGAGTCACCCGCGGGTAAAAATGCCCTCTTTTATAGCACAACTGATTGAGTAGAAAATAGTTGTTAGAACACTGTATAAACATATACTCCCTCCGATCCATAAAAAGTGTCGCTCATTTTGTACTAAACTAGTACAAACTTTATACTATATGAGCGACACTTTTTATGGATCGGAGAGAGTACCATTAATCAGCATCACACTGTAAACAACAACACATATACTTATAAGCATCAACATTTGCAGATAATCAACACATATAAACAACATCACTTACACAAAAACAGCAACAAATTTTAATGATAAGCATCAACACATAGTTATAAAACAAACTCACGACAAAGTACATAGTACAATACATAGTCATACACTTTAAGTTCACAAACTCACGACAAAGTACATAGTAATTTTGACGTACATAAAGACACAAAATATCATTACAATAGTTATTAGTAGAGTACATGGGTATGTGGGTATGGGTTATATGAACCCAAACCCATACCCTTTCCATCCGGTGGGTATACGCATGGGTATTTTATTTTCTCAATCTTATTACCCATAGGGTATGCGGGCAAGGGTACCCATTGCGCCGGCGCATAACACCGAAACTGTACTAATTGGGGCTTCTGCGCGGGCTCGTGCGACTGGAGATGCCCTTACTCCCCCGCACCAATGGACCCCGCACGGGCGATACCACCGCCATTCGCCGTACACCTCGTCACCGGCGGCTCCTCCTCACCGGAGCTATCCCACCTCCTCCAGTCCCTCGTCACAGCCCGCCTCGTCGCCTTCGACGCAGAGTGGAAGTCGCGCCGCCGCGGCGCTTCCGACGCCTCGCCGGCACCACCGAATCCGCTGCAGTTGCCGACGGTTACGGTTCTTCAGCTTGCCTGCCGCAGCGAAGAAAGGGCTACCGAGGTGTTTGTGATCGACCTCCTCGCCGTGCCGCTCGCCGACCTATGGTCACAGCTTGTTAGAGTTGTAATTATGTACGTATATAATGTTGCAGTGGCCGACCAAAGAGGTGTCGAAGCCCACAACCCAATCTTGTTTCGTAACATGGTATCAGACGCGATCGTACGATCTGAAACCCTACCCATGTCTTCGTCTTCCGCTGCTGCTGCGGCGGCTGGCGCCACCGCGCCCGCCACCACCTTCGAGCTGGCTGCCTCCCTCGCCATGGCTCCTCCTGCCCTGACTGCTGATGCGTTCGACTCGCTCGCCTCGGCTGCGCCGGTCGCTCTGCCGCCAGTGCCGTCGTTCTTGTTCCACTTGTTTCCGAGTGGTTCTGTTCCGGCCGCCGCCGCCACCCCACTGATGACACAATCGGCGGGCGCGCTCTTCTCCGGCCCGAGTGCCTCGGTCTACTCCGGTGCTCCAGCGCCAAGGTCACCCTATGGTGTGCTTGCACCCTACGCGCCACCGCCTATGCCGTATGATCCTGCTGGCTATGGCGCATACCACGGTGCACCTTACGGTGCCCCCTATGGTGCTCTCTATGGCGCTCCCTACGGTGCTCTCCATGGCGCCCACTATGGTGCCCCTTCTGCTGCAGGCTACGGTGCTCCTCCTGCCATAGGCTACGGTCAGCCTCCACCCTACGCCGTGGGATACGGCGCTGGCTATGGTGTTGTCCAGGGCCACGCCACGTACGGGGCGCCGTCTTCATCTACGGTGCCGCCTCCTCCACCACCGGCTACCACTGCTCCGGTTTTGGCCGAGCTCCCACCTGCCTCGCCATCTGCGCTCGACGTCATCACGACTCCGTCGTTCTACTTCGGCAATCTCCTTCCAGTGAAACTGAAGATGGACAATTACTTGTTCTGGCGTGCACAGATTCTACCTCTCCTCCGTAGTCACTACCTGGAGGGGTTCGTCGATGGTACCCTGCCGTGTCCCTCGCCGACGCATCCCATGTTCGGCCCTGGATTGCTCAAGATCAAGCGATCCTCTCGGCGATTCAGTCCTCTCTCACCGAGGGCGTTGCCGGTTTGGTTCTCTTTGCTACCACGTCACATGAGACGTGGGAGGTTCTGGAGTCGAGCTTCTCCGCGCAGTCCTCGTCTCAGTCTATGGCGCTTCGTGCCAAGCTTGGCGAGACTCAGAAAGAGAACAACTCCATCTCTGTCTTCTTCAACAAGGTCAAGCGTTTGGCCGATACACTTGCCTCTATTGGCGAGCCTCTTCGTGACTCCGAGTTTACGGGATACATCCTCAAAGGTCTGGACAGTGACTATGACTCTCTTGTTGAGGTGATCAATGAGCGTCAAATTCCCATCAAGCCACAGGAGGTTTTCCAGCATCTCCTTGCGACGGAGCAACGCCTTCCTGCTCGTCATCCGGATGGGGGCCCCTCAGCCAACGCTGCCTTCCGCGGAGGAAAGGGGGAGCACCGTCCATCTGCATCGATGCCCTCTGGAGGGGGCAAACCTGCCGCACCACCCACTCCCACTACGCAGCCGTGTCCGTCCATGGTGATGGAGAACGGACGTCCGCATGCGTGTTGCGCCGCCTGCGGTGTTGCAGCTCCTTGCCCGACGTCCTCGTCGACTGCGCCCACCGCCTTGCCTGCGCGGAGTCTCGCTCCGGCCACGCTAGCAAGGCCCGCGCCAGCTCCCTCGCTCGTGCAGCGTGCGCCTCTGCTCTCGCCTGCGCGGTCCACAACAACTTCACCCGGCCCACCAGATGATGATGGGCCGTCCTCTGGAAATCAGTTTTCCTCGCCTGTGCGACCGACTGCTGATCGTGCGTTGCTGCTCGCCCCACCGATCTTCACGCCATCGCCTGGTGATACTCCGCCGTCCTCGCCTGGTGATGTTGGGTCGCCATCGCCTGCCTCGCTTGCGTCTCCTCCTGCTTCACCGATCTCTGCTCTCCAGCACAGTTCGGCGCCCGTGTCTACGTCGACGGTGCCGATTGCACCGACATCGCCTTCATCAACTGCTCCTGCTGTCATGCGTCCTCACACTCGCATTCGGAGTGGGATTTATAAACCGCTTGAACGCAAAATTGGCACGGTTGCGTGGCTAGCGGCATGTGTGGCTCTGGCTGAGTACGATCCTACTGTTGAACCCCGACATTTTCAGGCTGCTTTGGGTATTCCTCACTGGCGATCTACGATGGAACTAGAGTATCAAGCGTTGCTGAAAAATGATACGTGGCATCTTGTTCCGCCGAAGGCTGGTGTCAATGTTATTGATTCCAAGTGGGTATTCAAAGTTAAGCGACATGTCGATGGCTCCATTGAAAGGTATAAAGCTCGTCTTGTTGCTAGAGGGTTCAAACAACGTCATGGTCTTGATTATGAGGATACGTTCAGTCCTGTGGTTAAGACTACGACAATTCGTTTGTTGCTGTTGCTTGCTGTTACTCGTGGATGGTCTCTTCGACAGCTGGATGTTCAGAACGCCTTTCTTCATAGAGTTCTGGAAGAAGAGGTATATATGCGCCAGCCTCCTGGTTTTGTTGATCCTGCTAGTCCGCAACATTTGTGTCGCTTGGTGAAGGCTCTTTACGGTCTTAAGCAGGCGCCTCGTGCCTGGCATGCGCGGCTTGGAGCTGCTCTTCGTGTACATGGCTTTGTTCCCTCGACAGCTGATACATCCTTGTTTTTGCTCCAGCACCCTACTATCACTATGTACCTACTGGTGTACGTAGATGACATCATCTTGGTCAGCTCGTCAGTCTCTGCTACGGATCGTCTTGTTTCTGCTTTGGGTGGTGATTTTGCTCTTAAAGATCTTGGACGGCTTCATTTTTTCCTCGGATTGGAGGTTTCTCATTCTGATGCTGGTCTGACTCTCACTCAGCAGAAGTACTCCCGTGATTTGCTTGGTTGTGCTGGTATGCTTCAGTGCAAGCCTGCTAACACTCCTATGTCCGCCTCTCATAGACTGTCTGCACTTCATGGTACTCTTCTTTCATCTGATGATGCTACTGAGTATCGCAGTCTTGTTGGTGGCTTGCAGTTTTTGACGATTACTCGTCCTGATATCTCATATGCGGTTAACAGTGTCTGCCAGTTTCTTCATGCTCCTCGAGATTCTCACATGATGGTTGTCAAACGCATCTTGCGCTATGTTCAATTCACGGTTACTTTTGGTCTGCATCTTCGGCATGCCCCTTCTGGTATTCTTTCTGCATTTTCTGATGCAGATTGGGCTGGCAGTCCGGATGATAGGCGATCTACGGGGGGATATGCAGTATTTCATGGTCCAAATTTGATCGCCTGGAGTGCTCGTAAGCAAGCTATAGTGTCTCGCAGTAGTACTGAAGCTGAGTACAAAGCAGTTGCCAATGCCACCGCTGAGCTCATTTGGGTTCAGTCCTTACTTCGAGAGTTGGGAGTCTCTCAGGTTCAACCGCCTGTACTTTGGTGTGACAACATTGGTGCCACATATCTATCTTCAAATCCAGTGTTTCATGCTCGGACAAAACATATTGAAGTGGACTATCACTTTGTCAGAGAACGTGTTTCACAGAAGTTGCTTGAGATTAAGTTCATTCCTTCAAAGGATCAGCTGGCTGACATCTTCACGAAACCATTGCCACTACCTCAGTTTGAGGGATGTCGACGCAATCTTAATCTTCTGAATGCTTCAGAGTACGGTTAAGATTGAGGGAGGGTGTTAGAGTTGTAATTATGTACGTATTGTAAACCTTGTAGAACTAGTATTTGGAAACCTTGTAGGATTTGTATTCGTACCATTAGTACTTCTATATAATGTTGCAGTGGCCGACCCAAGAGGTGTCGAAGCCCACAACACAATCTTGTTTCGTAACACAGCTGAGGGGGTTGTTTGAACGGCCCGAGGTGCTGAAGCTGGGGTTCCTGTTCAAGCAGGATCTCGTATACCTGTCGGCAACCTTCACCGCCGCTCTCGGATGCGACTCTGGATTCGACAGGGTAGAGTGACTATAATGCAAATTTTGTTTCTTCTGTTATCAGATCGTTCACAATGTTCTCTAGGAATACCTCAAATTCCTTTCTAGTACAGTAGGTAACACTTCTATTGTAGATTGAACTGGTTTATAGCTGTGTACACTTTGTCTTAGTATTTAATGTTTCCAGCTACATGATCACTGCCACCTATCAGCTGTCTTTGGAACAGGGGATTAAGCATTAAAATCTCATGAATAATATGTTGCTGTCATTCATCTTTGCAAGGTGGAGCCTTTCATGGATATCACCAACGTTTATTACTACCTCAAGGGGCATGACAGGCAAAAGAGGCTCCCCAAGGAGACCAAGAGTTTGGCTACAATTTGTGAGGAACTGCTGAATGTCTCTTTATCCAAGGTTAATGTAGATGGCAATCATTACCTTCAAACTCGAAACTTCGTTTTTGTCAGCATGGTTGGACGAGCCACCAAAATTTTACTGCCATATGAATCAATTGTTTGGCAGATATTTACTAGAGTTTATACTGATGCAACTATAAATTAGAGAGATTGTAGGACAGCTTTCCTGAGACCTTGTTTATTACTTAAAGTTCCTTGATCAATGTAACTATTATTTCTTAAACTGCCCCGATAAGCATATCTGATACTCCCTCCGATCTGCTTTTTCTGTCATGGGAAAAGAACTAACTAGTAACTACCTACAAACTGTGAGCTTAACTGACGACCCTATTTAGGATCAGAGGGAGTAGAAAATTCCCGCCTCTCTAAGTTTATTTGTACATTTGCTCATAATTTCCATAAATAGTCAGGGTATTATTTATATTACTACATTGTATGTTCATTTTGTTTTTCCAATTCTGTTTATCCCACTACCATATTTGCTCCTAGCACTTGTGCACAAATGGTTTGGCTGAAGCTTGGTTCCTTCTACATGTAAGCTTGGTTGGTAGGGTTCATTTTCCTCACATATATTTTCAGTAATCAACATGAAGCAACGCTAACACTACCAGGTTCTTTGAGTAGAAAAATATACATACATATGCATATAGCATTGACTTAAGTATGTGTATTGAACTTTCAGTATGAGTTCTTTATAGTTGAGTTTACCTGATCAGCGTGCAATTTAATTTCAAGCTTTGTGGAACAATTCAAGCTTCTTGGTCTTCCTACATAGCCAAGTAGACAAATTCATCTAATATGTCTTCTTTGTTTTCATCTATACTACAAAATATACGATGCTCACACTAATAGGTTAGCATTAGTATTTCAAGCTTACCTAAATGTTATCCTTAAATGCTACTCTAGGAACTCCAATGTAGCGATTGGTCGCTCCGGCCCTTGAGTGAAGGACAAATACGATATGCTGCGTCAGATGCATATTACTTACTAGATATATTTGATCTCTTTCAGCTAAAGGTCAGCACTGAAGGTATTTTCCCTGATGCTTAAGACCAATGATTTTAACATGGGAATTTGTTGTTCTTTTGTTTCTATTTTTTTGTAGGACAATAATATCAGCAGCCTGTCTTTAAGAACTAACAATGATTTACCGTTACAATTTTATGGTGTCCTTGTTGTAATTATTTATTGTGCTATTGCAGAGAAATGTTTGCCGACAACAGAACTAACCTCAGATGAATTTTGCTCACCAAGGGCAGTAGAGTGCTCATCATCGGGATATGTCATTGGCTCAGATAGTCATTTAACATCCATTATAGCGAAGTACGGTGAGAGGATTTTGTTGACAGAGACAGATACAAAAGCACGTTCCTCAAGAAGAAAAGAAAAACAAAAGCTTCCTACCGATGCCAAGTACAAAGAAAAGTTCGATTACAGTACTGAATGGCAGGGTCCCCCACCATGGGATCCATCCATTGGTGGAGATGGATACCCAAAGTTTTTTGTGATGTCATGGTAACTGTTTCTTATCAAATTGCTTTCAACAATTGTCTTGATTTTGTGATCTCATTCAAATACCACTGAATAAGGTGAACTTGAAGTGTGCTAGATTTTTCAACCGTATAAATTAGTCAAGTACCGAGTTCTCTATTTTCAAAGTCTGATAGATTTGACGTGAAGAAAAAATTGAACAGATTGAGGGTCTAGCTAAGCACTTGAGATGTGTTGGAATAGATGCTGCCACACAATATTCTAGGAAACCTCAACCAAGGTCTTCCCCCAATACTTTCTGCAATAGTTTTTGCAACATATGTATTGTAGCTTCTTATTAGGAGTACATTTTTTTTTGGTTAACATGCTATTTGCTGCTTGTGTTACTCAACTTTAGGGAATTACTAAATCAAATTTATAAGGAAGGACGGATATTACTAACACGAGATGTGAAGCTCTTAAAATATCAGTATTTGGCGGCTAATCAGGTATACAAAGTGAAAAGCCTGCTAAAGCATGATCAACTCGCTGAGGTATATGCTTATTTTGATATATTGCATCTTCAACTCGATTGGATTTCTATAATTTTATTTATGGATCAAACTCTTGTTAATTATACTAAATCATATATATTTGATCAGCAAATTAGGCAACTTTTCTCTTGTTTGTTGACTTTATGGTTATCCACGGCAATTCGGTCTGGTAGTAATTGGTCCTGTATCTGCTAAATTACCAGCGAGATACCTTTCAACACTTTGTTTGAACTAGCTTAAATGAAGCAGTTTTTGACATTTTTTTTTTTTGCAGAAATTCAGATTCACCTAGTTTTTTTGAAGTAACACTGAACTTAAGATGTTGTGTAGATCAACCTTATAAAAAGTTTTTTTTGCAAATAAGCTTCTAAAAAGTTCTCCATACTAAAGGGGGCAGATATTGCAGCTCTGTGGTTGCTCGCATCCGGGGCCGTTCGATGCAGATCGGACGGTCCAGACGCTTTTGCGATTTGCCCCCGCAAAGGACCGACGCGCAATTACGGAAAACTGGAGGGGCCTTTCCGCAAAACCATCTCCACATTCACCACGCCTCTTCCCCTCTCCCCCGCGAGCTCCGGGTCGCCAGCGCCGCCGCTGCATCCCGCCGCCGCTGCGCACCTCCCTGCTCGGATCGAAGAGCACGGGCTGCTCTGCCGCCACGAGCTCTGCATCCGCACCGGCGGAATCGAGTCCGCACGTCCTACGACGCCGCGCGCCGCAGCGGATTCGTCCAGGCCGTGCTCGGAGTCCGCCGTCGCGTCGGCACGACACCGGAGCAGCTACGGCGACCACCAGGCGGCGGCGCCGCCACTAAATGGTAACATGTGGCCGTGTGGCCGTGCGCGTCCAGCGCGACGCGCCGCTCGCCCTGCTTCGCCGGAATTTGCCGCCGGCGAGCGCACCGCCGCCGCGGCCATGCCAGATGCGCTCACCGCTGACGTCAGAACGACGTCATGGTGGGCCAGCCCTGTCAGTCAAACAGGAAAATAGCAAAATTTGAAAAAAAATCATATCTCCAAAAATATTGAATAGAAAAATTCAAAAAATATATCATGATGACCGGCAAACAATATCCTAGCTATTCGTCTCACAATCCAACATATTTGAAAAACTTAAATGTTCACTAAATTTAGACAAAAAAATAACAACAAAAAAAGAATATGGATCTTCAAAAATATTGAACAAAAAAATTCAAAAAAATATCATAATGCCCGGCAAAAAATATTGTAGCTATTCATGTCACAATGCAACATATTTGAAAAACTGAAAGGTTCACTAAATTTGGACAAAAATACAACAACAAAGAAATAAATATAGAAAAAATATTAAACTTTTCACAAAAAAATCCCTGCCTATTTTCGGCAAGAGGCAACGCCATCGAAAAGGTTCAAATTTGGACAAACTTAGATCAACAAAGACAAAAAAATTCAAACTATTTAAAATAAACCTTAATTAAAGTAGATACCTTCAAACATACTCAGCAACATAGTCCGACAAAAAAAGACCAAATTAACCACACGAAAAAATAATTACTTACATCCTACTAAAGTAAATACCTTCAAAACCATAATGAACAACATAATATGAAAGAAATGACCAGATTCAAAATAATTACGTACGCCCTACTGTAACACTATTTTCAGATTTTCAAATTGGTGTCAATCTAGAGATTTTTACATATTATTTCACATATTAACTAAGTTAGGTGTGTCTTATACAAAAAATATTCAAATTGCCACGCCTCATGCAACTTAGATGAAGAGTGGAAGTCAAAAGACTCTACTCGTAATCATGTTGCCAAGCAAGAGTAGTCCGACTGGGAGGACGAGGACTGCTCGATCCTGCAACAAGAGGACTACCTTGGTTAAACGATAGTAGTCCTCGATAAGCCCACGAAGTGCAGCGGTGCCCGGGCCACGCAGTGCCACGAGCCCGGCCAAGGGGTTGGGGTAGTATATGTTGTTCAGTCTTCTTCCTTGGTATTGTCTTTTCTGTTGCTTTTCTCTTGAGCTTGATGAATGAGTGGAGACGGAGAGAGACAAAAATACCAAGATGACTAGAAGAAAAATACCTGCTTACTTAAGAAAAAATTAAATGCATTGCAAAGTGTAAAAACAACACAAATTTGAACAAATTTTAAAACCATCCCTTATAATTTTTGCCAACAAAATATACAAAAAGAAATGTCCACAAAAGAAAATACACATGTACCCCATTTGAAAGTTACAACTTGGTGTCGATTCAGAAAAAAAAAATCAAAATATTGATTACTCAATATTTATATCCTTTCATATATAACCATCAAAACAAATATGTCAAAAATATTAATATCCAAATTCGCACGAAGGGCGCGGCGTGCCCACCGCGCTGAATTCAACAAGTAATATATACACACCGGACAAAAGTATTTGGATTTGTGATATGCAGAGTATATTACAAGTTTTTCCATTAAATGTACTTTCATCTCACTAATTTTAAAAAAAACTACGTACTTATAAATTTAGAAAGTGATATTTGAAGACATAAAAGGATAATATTGTAAACCGTCTCGATGTTGATAGGTAAAGAAACATGTAAGATTATCAACACTATGAACTTGAAAATAATGTGGAATTAGAACAGTACTCACGGGAACTTCTGAAGTAAAAAAAAAAAGGAAAGAAAGGATATGCTGAAGCGAGTTGATTAGATTGCTTAACTTGGCTGTTGCAGGTGATTGATACCTTCCTGTTAAAGATCTCCGAGGACCGACTAACGTCGAGATGTACAAAGTGCAATGGAAGTTTCATTCAGAAACCACTAACGCTGGATGAAGCCATGGAAGCCTCCAAAGGTTTTCAGGTCATCCCCTCGTGTCTTTTCAACAGAAATCTGGAATTCTGGAAGTGCACCGACTGCAACCAGCTGTACTGGGAGGTACCTTGTCTTTTGTTCCAGTTCCTCACTCGAGTACACGAGCGTGTGCAGCGTGGTTGACGTGGGGCTGCCTTTCGGGTAGCCCACGATAAGGATACCTGGTCCGCGCCAAGGACGTGGAAGCCCACAGAAGTCCCACGTGGGGTATCATGTAACCTAGTCGTAACCTGCCATATCTGTAGTTGCCATCGGCATCAACCACCCGAGACCTGGCTGCCTATAAAGACAGGAGGGTTGCTCGTCCAAAAGGACACGCTCATAGTCACTGCCACAAACCATAGCGAGATTGCAATCTCGCCATTGTAACCACAACTCGCATCAATAATCAGACAAGCAGGAGTACGGTGTTATCCTCCGGAAGCCTGAACCTGGGTAAATCCTTGCTTGTCAGTCGTCGTGACCACCTGCACTCATCTCTCTCCCCATCAATCAACCCGGGTGCACAACCCTGGGACTTGTCGAGTTAGCACCTCGTCAATTGGCGCCGTCTGTGGGAACGTCAAACAAGTGCTAGGATAATGGTCGCTCCGGCTCCATCCGCAATGAAGATCGGCGTATCCGCCGCTCGGGAGTCGATCCGATTCGGCTCCTTCGAGTACGTCCTCCACCCACCGGCCCACCGCTCGGTGTACGCCGATCTGGACAAAGGTATACACATCACCTTCGGCTCCATATACTGTTGCATCGATAGTCGTGGTGTACTCAGGTCTACGACTACCGCGCTACGCGTGGTGGCGTCACCCGAATCGGCAACCCCTGCGCCCGCCGAACCCGCGAAGATCGCATCTGCCGCACCCGCGGAAGTCGCGCCCGCTGCACCCGCGAAGATCGCATCTGCATCGACCACATCGACAACTTCGGCAACGGCCGCGCGGATCGGATCTACTACCCCAACTTCGGCCGCGCGGTCGACTAAGTCAAGATCTACCTCGACTGTCACACCCGCACGGGCAGCTAGGAGCTCGCGCCCGGCAGCCGCGTCACGCGCGCCCTCATCTTCGTGGAAGTCCCAAGTCTACCCCAAGCCAATCGCACTCGCCCCGGCGAACGGGAACACATGGACGATGGCGAGAAGACGCGACAGCGACTGCGCCGCGCGCCACGTTGCAGCAATTTTCGATCCCGAGCAAGACACGGACAACATAAGCAGCAGCGGCAGCACCAACTCTCCGACTCAAGTCTACCCCAAGCAAGTCTTCATGGCCGACACTGCACCACATGGAGACGACGAAGAACCCGCATATCCGCTAGAGGTGGACATGCCGGACCAGACTAAACTTGTCATCACACGGGACATGGCGATCCAAGCCATGAAGCATGTGGACGAGGGCACGTTCCCCCCACCCAACGCACCTCGAGACGACCACCTGGCGGTCCAGTACTTGCTACGCAAGGAAGGCGAACGAATCCGCGCTGAAAAAGCCGACCTGCTCAGGCGCAAAAGGGACGCGGACGCATCGAGTGCCAGGCGAGCCGCCCTCTCCTTCACATCCTCTACGGAGGTCAACCAAGGAGCACGGCGAAACAGAGCCCGCGTTCCCCTCATGGCAGAAGTCGATCGAACAAGGCTCACCCGCAACCTCGACTCGTCCTTCGTCACCGAAGATGAGAACGGGATACCCGTCCCATAGACGGCGAACGCCGCCCTGATCTCAGTCGAGACATACCTCCGGATCACGCAGCCACCGGAGGGGGACGCGCGCTCCCTTCTCCACAGGCAGCAAATTGCCTCCATAAGGGCAATCGAAGAAGCACTGGCGGCCAAGGGGCCAAGCAACCGGGCGCTCGAACCGGCAACCTCGGGCATCCCAGCGGCACAGCGGCAACCAGTCAAGGACCTTCGCGACGTCCTCACGCAGAAGACGGTGGATCGCAGCCGCAAGGAGCGCTCGGCTAGTGCGGCAAACGCGGACGACCACGCAGACCGCGACTTCGAGCCGTGCGGCGCGGCATGCTTCAGCTTCAACATCCGCGACACCCGCATGCCCAAAGGCTTCAAGTTGACAGCAGGCTCACCAAAGTATGACGAGAAGCAAGATCCAAAACTGTGGCTCGAAGACTACCTCATCGCCTGCACTTGCCAAGGCGGGACGTCGACTACGGCAATGCAGTACATCCAGCTCATGTTGACGGACTCGGCACGCGGGTGGCTCACAAGCCAACCCAAAGACTCTTTCCGAACATGGGAAGAATTCCAGGATAACTTCATCAAGAGTTTCTCGGGAACATTCGCAAGCCAACGACCTACATCGAGTTGCAGGCCTGCAAGCAAGGAAAGGATGAGTCACTCCGCTCCTACATCCAGCGATGGACACTACTCCGCAACACCATGGAACCCATCTCAGAAGATCGGGTGATGGACGCCTTCATGCACGGCGTTGCTCGCCGCGACCTCCGCGAGGAATTCGGTAGGCTCCAGCTGAAGACCACAACAGAGCTCATGAAGACAGCCAACCAATGGGCCGAAGGAGAGGACTATGTCCGCGAAACTTCCCCCAAGAAAGAGGGGGAAACAAGCAACTGGCGTGAGGCACGCCAAAAGAAGAAGCCACGTTACACCCACGATTCAATCGAGCTAGTAGCGGCGGGCTATGAAACCCCCCGTGAGGACAAACGCGACAACAGTCGACAGTACGACCAGGGTCGACAGTCTAACTCGAGTCAGTATAACCGTGGCAGCAGCAGCATCGGCCACAATGATGGAAGCCAGAAGCGCGAGTGGAAGCGCCCACCGACCCCAGCAGAGGAGCTGATGCAACCCTGTAAGCATCACTCGTTCCGCAACCCGGAAACAGGCAAATGGGGTTCCAGCCACCTGTTGAAGGACTGTCGCAAAGCAAGAAAAATATATCAAGCCATGCAGCAAATCATCGCTCCAGTGCAAGCAATACAGGCGGCCCCACAGCTAGCCATCCAGGCAGCTCCCGCAAACAACAACCAGGTGCAGGCGGCAGGAGCATTCCCCCAGCCGCAGCAACAGCAACAAGGTCAGTCGGCAGCAACCGACACGTACCAACCCGCATGGGGACAGCTGAACATGATCCAGAAGGGACCCCCGTCAAACAGGCGCCAAAAGATCATCACCCGCCAAGTACTTCAGGCCATCCACAGCCCGCTCGCGGTACCAGACTACCTGCGCGGGTCGGAGACACCCATCACATTTTCCAGAACAGATCACCCATCTGAGGTAACCCGACCCGGGCACGCCGCACTCGTGATTGAGGCCCTGATTGGCGACTACAGCTTGAAGAAGGTGTTCCTGGACGGAGGCAGCGGCATCAATATCATATTCGCCGACACCCTGAGAAGAATGAACAGGTCGACATAGAAATTGCCGGAATCGGAAACCACCTTCCACGGCATAGTACCAGGGCCAGCAATCATGCCCATGGGAACAATCACACTCGACGTCATCCTCGGTACACCCGAGCACTTCAGGAAGGAGTTGATAGACTTTGAGGTCGTCGACTGGAAGTCACAATACCACGCCATCCTCGGGCGTCCAACCTTTGCCAGGTTCATGGCAGTACCCCACTACGCCTACCTGATGATAAAGCTGCCCGGGCCGAAAGGAGTAATCACTGTACGCGGCGACTTCGGGCTCTCCAACAGCTGCGACCGCGAGTTCGCCAAGATTTCTGAGTTCTTCGGAGTCGAAGAGCACTTCAAGGCCATATCAGCCGACAACGACAAGACTGTCTTCCCAGCTCGCAAGAAGCCAGCTAAGGACGCAGCATTCAACACGAACGACGACACCGTCACTCACCAAGTCCATCCGAATGACAGCAGAAAGACGGTCAAGGTCTCGTCAAGTCTGACCCCAGCATAGGAAAGCGCGCTCGTCGAGTTCCTACGTGAGAACTGGAAGATCTTTGCATGGCAACCTTCTGACATGCCAGGGATACCCAGGGAACTCGCCGAGCACTCTCTGAAAGTCCACAAGGATGCAAGACCAGTCAAGCAATCCATGCGACGCTTCTCAGGACCCAATCGAGACGCGATCACCATGGAAGTCGACAGACTACTGCACGCCAAGTTCATCCGAGAGATCAAGGACTCGGACTGGGTCGCCAACCCGGTCCTAGTGGAGAAAAAGAAGACGAAGAAACTACGCATGTGCGTTGACTTCACCGCAGTCAACAAATGCTGCCCAAGGATCACTTCCCGCTCCCGCGGATAGACCAAATCATCGACTCGACAGCAGGTTGCGAGCGCATGTCCTTCCTGGATGCCTACTCAGGTTACCAGCAGATCAGGCTGAAAGTCGAGGACGAAGAGAAGACAGCCTTCATCACACCCGACGGCGTCTTTTGCTACCAGACGATGCCGTTCGGGTTAAAGAACGCAGGTGCCACGTACCAGCGGACAATGCAAGCATGCCTCAAGGGGCTAATCGGGCAGATCGTCCAAGTCTACGTCGATGACATCGTCGTCACAACCCGAAAGGAAGATACCCTAGTCGACGACCTCCGCAAGGTCTTCGCCGCACTCGATGTATACCAGATCAAGCTCAACCCAAAGAAGTGCGTGTTCGGCGTGCCAGCCGGAGAGCTGCTAGGGTACCTCGTATCTGCAAGAGGAATCGAAGCGAACCCCGAGAAGGTGCAGAACATCCTCACCATGCCAGCACCAACCAAACTCCGCGAGGTGCAGCGATTAGCCGGCCGAGTCGCAGCTCTCAGCCGGTTCATTAGTAAGTTGGGAGAGAAAGCCTTACCTTTCTACCAACTGATGAAGAAGACGGACAAGTTCGAGTGGACACAGGAGGCGCAGGACGCATTCGACCATCTCAAGAAAACCCTGACAACCTCTCCAGTCCTCGTGGCACCACTGGAAAACGAGCCGCTATACTTATACGTCTCAGCAACAAACAGGGTGGTGAGCACGGTACTCATAGTCGAAAGGGAAGAAGAAGGGCACAGTCACACGGTGCAGAGGCCCGTCTACTACCTCAGCGAAGTCCTCACCCTGTCCAAGCAGAACTACCCGCATTACCAGAAGCTGGCGTATGGAGTCTTCATGACCTCCAGAAAGGTCGTCCACTACTTCTCCGAGCACCCGATCACGGTGGTAAGCTCCTCTGGACTAGCAGACATTCTCACAAACCAACGCGCGACAGGACGAGTCGCCAAGTGGGTTGTCGAGCTAGGACCATGGGGGCTGAAGTATGCTCACCCGAAGTCCATCAAGGCCCAAGTCCTCCCGGAATTCACCACCGAGTGGATAGAAGCCCAGCTACCAAATGTCCCCGACTTGTCCAACGCATGGACAATGTATTTTGATGGCTCCAAGAAATTCATGTCAGCAGGGGCAGGAGTCGTGCTCATCTCCCCCAAAGGCGACAAACTCAAGTACGTCCTGCAGATGGACTTTCCGACGCCGTTCAACATCGAAGCCGAGTACGAGGCCCTGATCCATGGCATGCGGATGGCCAAGAACTGCGGCGCCACACACCTCATGATATACGGCGACTCCTACCTGGTGGTACAGCAAACCATGAAGTCCTGCGACGCCATCGCCGACAACATGATCGCCTACAGAGACCTCTACAATCAGTTGAAAGGCAACTTCGACGGCTACGAGTTGCGTCACATCGGCCGTGAAAGCAACGAGGAAGCCGATGTCCTCGCTAACATGGGCTCAGACAGGGTGCCAGTCCCACCCGGCGTCTTCCTCGAGCGCATCACACAGAGATCCATCAAGGCTCAGAGCATAGCAAGCACTGCAACAACAAAAGGCGAAGCTAACCCGCCAAGCCAAGACAAGGTCCCCATGGAGGTTATGCTAGTCGAAGCTACATGGACAGGACCGTACCTGGCGTACATACTGCATCAGAAGCTGCCAGCTGACCCAGTCGAGGCAAAGCGCATCATCAGGCGCTCCAAAAGTTTCACCGTCATCAACGGAGAACTCTTCAAAAGAAGCATCTGAGGAATCCTGCAAAGGTGCGTAGATCCAGTCGACGGCCAAGCCATCTTACTCGACATCCACTCGGGTATCTGCGGGCATCACACCAGCAGTCGAGCATTGGTAGCCAAAGCACTGCGAGCCGGGTTCTACTGGATGACAGCCATGCAGGACGCCGAGGAGCTAGTAAGGAAATGCACAGGGTGCCAGGAGTTTGCCAACAAGCCACACGCGCCAGCATCAGAACTCAAGACAATACCATTAGTCTGGCCCTTCGTCCAATGGGGTCTGGACATGGTTGGCCCGCTGAAGAAATCCTCACCCGGAGGCCACACTCACCTCCTGGTTGCAGTCGATAAGTTCACAAAGTGGATCGAAGCCGTGCCCATCACAAGTTCGACTGCATCCACAGCAGTCAACTTCATCAGTTCAATCATCTTCAGATTTGGAGTATTGAATGGGATCATCACCGACAACGGCGCGAAATTCACAGCCGAAGAATTCAAGGACTTCTGCTCAGAACAGGGGATCAAACTCAGCTATGCGTCCGTCTCGCACCCGCAATCCAATGGGCAAGTGGAGAAGGCCAATGGCCTTGTCTGCAACGGCATCAAGAAGCGACTGCGCGTGCCACTAAAACGCGCAGCGGGTACATGGGTGGAAGAACTACCATCGGTCCTTTGGAGTCTACGAACAACGCCAAACAGATCCACCCAATTCAATCCATTCTTTATGGTGTATGGTGCAGAAGCGGTTCTCCCCTGCGACATCAAATTCGACGCACCGAGAGTAGTCGCCTACGATGAGTCGGATGCAGAGGAGGCACTCGAAGACAACATGGACACCCTGGATGAAGCACGCGACATCGCCCTGGCACGATCAGCCGTGTATCAACAGGGCCTGCGCAACTATCACACTCGGAGGCTGCGACCAAGAGCGTTCGTTGCAGGCGACCTGGTACTCCGACTCAAGCAGAAGAAGGTGCACAAGCTCGCTTCCCCATGGGAGGGCCCGTACATCGTGACAGAAGCAATCGGCAACGGAGCTTACCGCCTGAAAGACTCGAAGACGGGAGCAGACTGCAGCAACCCGTGGAACGTGGCACAACTCCGCCGGTTCTACGCCTAGTTCAACCCAATCATTGTACAAGAAAAATCAGCACGGCAGGTTTCAGACGCACTCTTTCCCTCACCAGGGTACCTAAGGGGACTGGAAGGGTTTTAATGAGGCGGTCTGTTCGCAAGAATCAATAAAGTGATTTGAAGAAAATCTGTCTACCTTTCGCACAGAGGAAGCTAAAATCCTAGGCCGCCACTCGAACCACTTGGGGGCTGCGCCACACAGGTTGAAAGAAAAGCTTAGGCCGCTACCCGAACTACTCGGGGGCTGCGCCATACAAGCACAAATCAAAAAATCCTAGGCCGTCACCCGACCCACTGGGGGTTGTGCCATACAGGTCAAGTTCAAAATCCTAGGTCGCCACCCGACACACTCGGGGGCTGCGCCAAACAGGTAACACTTGTAATCCTAGGCTACCACTCGACCTACTCGGGGGCTACGCCATACAGGCCTTCTCAGAAAAATCCTCAGCCGCCACTCGAACTCACTCGGGGGCTGCGCTATACAGGTCAAGTTCAAAATGCTAGGTCGCCACCCGACATACTCGGGGGCTGCGCCAAACAGGTAACACTTGTAATCCTAGGCCGCCACTCGACCTACTCGGGGGCTGCGCCACACAGGTCTTCGCCAAAATCCTAGGCCACCACTCGAACAACTCGGGGGGCTGCGCCATGCAGGTCAAGTTGCAAAAATCCTAAAGTCGCCACCTGTTAAAGTCAGAGACTGCGGCATACAGGTCACACTTGGAAAAACCTAGGCCGTCGCCTAACATACTAGGCGACTGCGCCAAACAGGTCGAAAATCAAAACAGGCATTTGCACTTCCGAGCAAGCAGATCAATTCTCATTACTCGCAAGTATTTTTAATCTAGCACATTACAGCTTGCACAGGCACATTTGTCCTCTATAAGCTAACCCTGTACATCAGACGACAGCTACTCTAAACTGCAGGCTCAACCTTCGGCGCATCGAGGGGACCTACAAGGCGCTCACTCAGGTCCTGAACCTGCCTGATAATTTGGCGCGCAGCCGCCAAGGTCTCGTCGAAGTCGTCATCGCCAGGCAGGCCATCAAGCACCTTGTCGAGCGGAAGATGCGGCCGATGCATCCGGACGTATGCCAACGCCGCATTCGCCCCAGCCACAAGTTGGGCGTCGACAACCTCCTTCGGGCCTTCACCATCGCGAAACCTCTCCAGCAAGGCTGACAGCCCATTCGGCTGCGCGTTATGCGGGAAGTACACACGATTGATGTGCCAGAGTGTCTTCCGGCAATTCTCCAGAAGAAAAGCAGCACGCCACGTACGATCAAGCATGGTGGCAAGGGCGCGCCCTCTAGACTTGTTCACCCAGAACTGCCGAGCTTCATAGGAGTCGTCGGACGCCTCTCTGGTAACTCGCTCTTCAACGCGAGCCCGCTCAGCCTCCCAATCCGGGTTCACATCTGCACGCGTAAAGCTACAAGTCAGAACAAGCAAGCTTCAGCAAAGAAAGTAGCCGCCAAAAGGATACCAACCTTGCAGCTGTCGACTGATCAGATCGATCTCCCCAAGCAAAAAATCCTCACGTCGTGAGAACTCTGCGGTAGGATGCGACCTGGAGCGGTGCAGCAGCCGCTCAGTATTCTTCAGGGTCGCCTCAAGCTCAACCACCTTGTTCTTCAGGTATGTGATTATCCGCTGATCATTTACACTACGCGGAGGAGCCGGCGCCGCCCGACGACGGCGAGCACCCGAAGAAGAAGCCTCGCCACTCGGCTCAGTCGCAGGAGAAGAAGAAGCACCACCGCGCACAACATCCTGCCACGAATACGCAGAGGCAATACAATCATAAGACTGCGAAGCACAGTTAAACTCGGCAGAAAGAAAGTCAGTTCTAGCAAAAGCACTATTGAAGGCCAAAAGACCTGGCAAGACAATATTCATTACAGAGCCAGAAGTTCAAAATACAGACCACGGCGACTGCCGAATTCCTAAAGCTATGCCTACTCTAAGGCTGCAGACTGGGACCGGGAGCGACCCTTCCGAGCGGCAGCCGCCTTAGTTTCCTTAGCAAGGGCCCTCTCGAAGAGTGCCACAAGCTGCGCGGCCAGCTGTGAAGCACGCTCCTTCACGCCACTCAGCGACGCGGTTCGGCCATCGGGTTTGCGGGGAAAGCCGCTGACGACCTTCTCAAAGTCACCCAGAACCTGATGCCCTAAGAGGAGCTGGAAGGTGAGCTCGGAGCCGCGTACCATCTGCGACCGCGTGAAGTCGGCGATGGTGGTCGCGTCCTCAAACGGCGCAGCAAGGGCGTCCACGGCTGCCGGAGGCTGGTCGCCCGGGAAGATACTCTGGTGCACCACAGTGAGGGCTCCAGTCGATTTCTTCAACGCGGCTGCGGACTTCTTCAGCGCGTCGGATGCATAGGCGCAGACCCGGTCGAGGAAGCCGACAGCAGTCGCCAAGTCAACCGTGTCACTTGACGCATCTTCCGGAGGAGCCCCACCACAAGTCTCTGCGCAAAGGATTCAAGGTCAGACAAAGGAAAAAGTCAAGACACAGTAGGCATTAAGCCGAAACTTACCCCCAAGAACACCGGCGAGTGAGAGAAGACGACCGACTTGAGTCTTCTCCTGGGCGACCCGCGCCAGCTCCCGCTCTCGAGATTCATGCAGGGCCTTCTTAAGCTCAGCAACCCGCCCATTAGCCTGGTCCAGAGAAGCACGCAACTGGTCCCTCTCCTTCTCCAGGCGAACATAAGCCGTGGCTGCGTCAAGCTGCTGACGGTAGTACGGCTGAAACAAAAGCAGGATGTTAATAAAATTGCGGGCGACTATACTAGTCACCCACACCTTCGGGGGCTACTCCCATCGGGAGCGCTGATCGCGCACCCGATGAAAACTCAAGAATACAAGTACAAGCTTAAAGGACTTACGTGGTCCAGGAGGTCAGGGTACTCTGAAGCCGAAGGAGGATCGCGGCTCGACGATGCAACACCAGCAGGCTGCGCACGCGTCTTCTCCACCACCGCCTGAGCCCCCAACTCAGTCGAAGGGGCGGATGTGTGCTCAACGTCCCGAAGGGGGGAGCTAACATCGCCAGAACGATGGCTGCAGCAAAAACGGGCACACTTGTCAACTTAAACGTTGCAGCTACAAAACACAAATCGAAGGAAACAAATCATCAAGAAGCTCACCTGGGGGTCCCAAGGTCGTAACTCTCCAGGGAGGGCGACGCCATCCGCGCAAACGAACGAGGAGCCGCGAAGCTGACTGGAGGAACATTCAGGGGCTCATCCCAGCCACCCGAGGACCGCGCACCCGACGACGTCGCGACGGCCTCCTCCAGAGTAACGTCGGCATCCTTAGCAGGTGACGACGCACTAGCAGAGTCGCCACGGCTCGGGAGCTTCCGCTTCTTCCGCACGGGTTCCTCCACTTCATCTTCGTCCTCCACCTCTTCGTGGGGAGAATGTGCGGAAGGAATCTCTTCGTCGTCGTCCTTCTCCTCGACAAACTTCGACTTATCGTCGGGTCCATTCTCGGGAAGAGGAGGAAGGCTGATCAACGAAGACCGACCCTGAAGCAAGTAGACACAAGTCGAATCAGGAAGAAGGTAGACGCAAGTCGAGTCAAGACAAAAGAAAAACAAGCCAAGACTCACCTCAGGAACGGGGTTCGATGCCCCGTAAGCAGCAACCGGGCACTTGACGTTGCACGTGTCCGCGACTCGGAGGCTGGTGATGGACCTTACTTTGGTTTCCACCTCCACATCGTCAAGCGGCTCGGTGCTGACGCCCTCGGCGGCCCACATCGGGTGAGGCCGAGCGCTGAGCGGCTGCACCCAAGACGGAAGAAGGTGGCCATCAGGAAGACGCCACCCGCCTCGCGCCCAAGGGTCTTGGTCAGATCGCGCAGCAGGCCCAGCAGGGGCCGTACAGCCTCCTTCTCCACGGCAGTCAGCGGGTGCGTCCAAGCGACGGTCTTCCGCAGTCCGCGTCCGCTGTCGAATGCACCCAGGCCGTCCTGGTTCGACTGGACGTAGAACCATATCTTGCGCCATCCTTGGACGGAGTCGCACTTCTTCATCTGGAAGTACGCGGTGTCACCGCGCACTTGGATTCCGAAGCCGCCCACGGGAAAGGGCAACCCGCTCCTCCCAACGTTCTTGCGAACGAGGAAAAGCGACTTCCACAATGCCCAGTGGGGCGCGACACCCAGAAAGCACTCGCAAAGCACGATGAAGCCCGCGATGCTCAAGACGCCATTGGGGGTCAGATCATGGATCTGAACCCCATAGGCATACAGGAGACCGCGCACAAAATCGTGCATGGGGAACCCGAAGCCCCGCGGAAGGAAATCCGCAAAGCAAACACGTTCCCCATCGCGGGGAGTGGGGAAAACCTCTTTGCCAGGAGCGCGTACCTGGACTTGGTCAGCAGGTGGAAGAAGACCCTGCGCGCGGAAGAGCTCCACCTCGGCCTTCTTCACCGACGATCTCTGCCAGTCACCGTCGGGCTTCTTCATCAGCCCGGCATCGTCGGCGGCGGCGGAGGAGCCAGCGGTGTTCTTCGGCTTGCCCATGGCGCAGGGAGGCAGCGCAAGGTGCACGGACAGAAAAGCAAGGAGCTCTGGATGGCGGTGAAAATGGTAGAGCGCAGAGGAAAGGGAGGCCAGAACGATTGGAGAAGATGAAGTCCCTCGCATCAAAACGCAGTACTTATGCCTCGAAAAGGTTCATCTCAACCGTCCACAGAACAAGGGCTCCGAGCAGACACATCCGGCCGTACACGTGTTGCGCGAAGAAACCAACCGTCGCCGCCCACTTCGTCCACTACGCACAAAAACCGAGGCGTCATCATCATGCCGCGCAAATTTCGCGCCCACTTCGGAGACGTGACAACTGCTGACCGCGGTCAGCTCTGACAGCGGGGCCCGCCACGTCACGTCCCATCGGGCGTAGAGGCGTGCAATGGATCTCACCAGTGACGTCATCAAGCCAACGGCTCCAAAAACAACTGGAGCAGCTCGACAAAGTGATTCAAGTAGTAAGCTACTTAGCTAAAACCATCGAAGTAGGATCGACTGATGATCCGAGGACCCGAAGAAATCATTCGGGTGGCAAAGGAAAAAACGAGTAAGCTCGAGCAGCCGAATCCATCAACAAGTAAGCCAGTTGGCCGAGTAAAAGCAAACTTCAAGACGAAGGCACAGTAATTCGACTGCAAAGGTTACTCCCATCGGGAGCGGCCGGTTCGACTGAAGTAATCGAGTTCAAGCTCAAGATCAAGCAATTCAATGGCGCGTCCAGGAGGAAGAAGTCCTTCGCTCGACTCTACGCTTCGACCAAGCACTCGGGGGCTAATTACGTGGGGCTGCCTTTCGGGTAGCCCACGATAAGGATACCTGGGCCGCGCCAAGGACGTGGAAGCCCACAGAAGGCCCACGCGGGGTATCATGTAACCTAGTCCAAGTCGGTTAGGAAGCGTAACCTGCCATATCTGTAGTTGCCATCGGCATCAACCACCCGAGACCTGGCTGCCTATAAAGCCAGGAGGGTTGCTCGTCCAAAAGGACACACTCATAGCCACCGCCACAAACCGTAGCGAGATTGCAATCTCGCCATTGTAACCACAACTCGCATCAATAATCAGACAAGCAGGAGTAGGGTGTTATCCTCCGGGAGCCTGAACCTGGGTAAATCCTTGCTTGTCAGCCGTCGTGACCACCTGCACTCATCTCTCTCCCCATCAATCAACCCGGGGTGCACAACCCTGGGACTTGTCGAGTTAGCACCTCGTCAGTGGTAAAAATGTTGAGTCTAAGAGAACCTTTTTCAGCTAGACTCGAGTCTAGTACGCTACGGAGGCAAAGCTAAGCCAAAAAATCTAAGAGTTGAGTCTAGTGCTAGACTCATGCCCAAGAAAATAAACAATTCAAACTACCCCACATGTCATTCCTATAGTACTCACAAGATGTCTCCGTCATGTGACAGGAAAATGAGACTTTGCTTCTCTTTTTCTTCAAAGTGGGCCCAACAACTAAAACTAAACGCTGCACCAAAATTGCTTGTCTAGACTCACCAGGCATGTCAGAGCTTAGCTTGAGTCTAAGACTTTACACGCTGCACACGCTCTTAGTCTCCCTGTTTCTTGTACCAATAATTATACATTTTCCACAGGGAACCCAATACCACAATGCAGTTCAGAAGTTCATGTCGGTCTGCATCATTAGTGAGTGAGCATTGCCACATATCTTGTGTGAGAGCAATGGCTCCAAGGATTCCACCCCCTTCCATTTGGAGAAAGCGACTGGATCAGCATCTTAGTTCTTAGAGTCTGCGACGGACCTTTCATTTTGTTGGTGTGCTACCCGTGGTTGTGTTGTTGTAAATATGCTCATGTTGTTTTGCAGCTGGAATTCAATAGGTACTGGGGTCTGTTCTCTCAATAATGTCACCATATTTTTGTTTATCTCTTATTCTTTTTAGAGAAATACCATTCACACTTTCATGATGTATGCCCCCTGTAGAAACATGTGGCCTGATGATTATTTTAGAGAAAACGCAAAGGACCTTTGCGCTTTTTTGCATTGAAAGGGTAGAGTGCGGTTACAAACCCCTAAGGGTCAAATTCAGGTTTGAACAAAACAAAAATCAGTGCACATCCCAGGTTCCCAGGTTTGGGGCAGCAGTACTCGCAGGCTGGCGGCTCCAGCTCTAGCCCATAGTGTGGCCTCCTCCTTCATCTTGTTCAGAACCGAGGATGTGGATGGTTGCGTGGCGTTGAAGACGCAATCGTTGCGCTGTTTCCATATCAGCCAGGGCAGGAGTAGGGCGATGGAGGCGAGCCCTTTCCTCTGCGGCTTGGGGACGCACTGCTTGGCGCGTACCATCCAGGCGAGCAGCGATGGCTCGCGATCAGGGGCCCGGATCGGCAAGCGTAGCCAGGTCAGCGTGTCGTGCCATACCTGGCGAGAGAAGGGACACTCGATGAAGAGGTGGTGGTTCCGGCTCCTGGTCGCAAAGCGGGCATCGTGGGGGGTGCTGCAGACCTCGACGAGCTAGTCTATCGGCGGTCCAACATCTGTCTTGTTGCGCTAGCCAGTGGAAGAGTTTGATCTTGGGCGGCGCCTAAGGGCGCCAGATCATCTTCCAGGCAGAGCACGTCGTTGAGCCTTGGAAGGTGGCCTGGTAAGCAGATTTGGCCGTGTATGATCCCAAGGCTGTCCACTTCCAAACTAGGTGGTCTGGCTCAGGCGATAGGGTCGTTCCGGTGATCAATTGCCAGAGCTGCTGGCCAATTTCATGGACGCCGAGAACACCCTGGATGTCTCTGGCCCAGGCGTTGGCATGCAAGCCCTCTGCCACCTTCCTAGCTTTCCTTCTCCTCTTGGGATGCACGCATATAGCTGTGGTGCAATCTCCTTGATTGAGCGTCTCTGTACCCATCTGTCCTCCCAAAATCTAGCAGTGAGGCCGTTTCCCAACACCGTGAAGGTGGAGGCGAAGAACATTGCCTGCTCGGTGGCGGAGAACTGCAGATCGAGGCTAGTCCATGCGCGGTGTGCATCGGTCTTCGATAGCCACAACCATCTGAGTCGCAGCGCCAGCCCAGTGCGCTCGAGGTCGCGGACACCCAGCCCGCCTAGGGGTTTTGGGCGACAAACTCGCCGCCAATTCACGTGGCAATGGCCACCATTGGCCTCCGCTTTCCCAGCCCACATAAACCCTCGCTGAATCTTCTCCAAGAGCATGAAAACTCGCTTGGTGGGTGCGAGTACCAGGAGCAGGTGGACAGGGATTGTGGCGAGGACGGCTTTGACAAGCTCGAGGCGCCCTGCGCGATTCATCAGGTGGGCTTTCCAAATTGGCAGCGCAGCGCCCGTGCGGTCCATGACGGCATGTAGCTCTACGCACATGTGGGCCTCTTGATCGTCAGTGGTATCCCCAGGTAGGTGATGTGGAATTCCACGATCGGGCAACCGAGCAGGTTCACCATATGCATGGTCTCGTCCTGGTCACAGTTGAGCAGAGTCGCCGAACTCTTGGTGAAATTGACTTGCAGGCCTGAAACCTGGCCGAACAGCGACATGATTGCTCTGACCGCGGCCACATCAGTTGTCGACGGGTGGCAGAATAACACCACGTCATCGGCGTAGAGGGACATCGGTGGTATGTCACGACGCGGATCCAGCTTCTAGAGGATCCCGAGCTCGACTGCGCGGTTGACTAGCTTGCCCAACACATCCACTGCGAGGACGAAAAGTTGTGGCGACAAAGGGTCGCCCTGCCGGATGGCCACGACGGTGCCATATTGGGGGGGTCTGGTTCTACGTTGATGAGCACCCTGATGCTGGCAGAAGACAACAGAATTGCCAATCATGCGAGGAACCTGTCGCCGAATCCATATTGGCATAGAACTTCGAAGAGGAACGGCCAGGAGATGGAGTCGAACGCGGCGCCAAGTCCAGCTTCAGCAACATCCGAGGCACTCGCAGTTGGTGTAGCAAGCGCGTCGATTGCTTGACGAGGACGAAATTGTCGTGGAGGCTCCGCCAGATATGAAGGCGTTCTGGTTGCGGCTCACCATGTTGTCCAGTTTGATTGCGAGGCGAAGGGATAGCGTCTTGGCGAACATCTTTGCGACGATGTGAATCAAACTGATTGGGCGATCCCGCGGCGTGGGCGCGCTTAGGCAACAGAGTTAACAGCGCCCGGTTAAGGCGCGCAAAACCTCGGCCGCGCATCTCGTACAGCTGTTGAAATACAGCGACAAAGTCTTGCTGGACAATATCCCAGCAAGCGAGGAGAAGCTCCGCAGTGAATCCGTCCGGCCCTGGTGATTTTCTAGCGGGCAGCCTCTTGATTGTGCTCCAGATACCAGATCTCATCAGCGCTGAAGGGGGCGTCCAGGTCCTGGAGATCAGATGGCATGATCAGCTGGGAGAAGTCCAGTGTTCGGTCCCGGTCAATTGCCGTGCGCAGCAGAGCGTTGTAATGCTCAAACGCAGCCACGCCCATGTCAGCCTGCTCCGTAAGCACTTGATCCTCAACCATCAGCCTGTGGATGCGATTCTTTTGCCGTCTATATGAGCACTGTCGATGGAAGAAGGACGTGTTTGCGTCTTCTTCCTGTAGGACCACAATGTGTGCGCGCTGGCGGGCGATCGTGCGTTCAAGGGACGCAAGGCCGAGGTGGACCACCTTGAGTTGCCTTTGTAGCCATTGCTCGCTGGGCGACAGCGTGCGTGATTCCTGTGCTTGATCAAAGCGCGCGGCGAGCTCTTTGGTGATGGCCAGCTTGCCCCTTATGTTTCCTGTCGATCTCGAGCTCCAGCTGTACAGCACGCGAGCAGTGGCCTGAAAGCGGAGAACCAAGCGATGGAACGGGTCATCGTCGTGCACGGAGTGCCAAGCTGTCAGCACCGTTCCTGGAAGCGGTCAAGCCTTAGCCAATAGTCCTCGAAGTGAAAACGGCGACGACCTTTGGGCATCGGGTTGCAGTCCAGTAGCAGCGGGCTATGGTCCGAAATAACGGACGCGAGGCAGCGGAGGTGGCATTCACCATGCAAGTCCTCCCAGTCCGAGGTGCACAACACACAGTCGAGGTGCACGAGCGTTGGCGGCGATTGATCATTTGACCAGGTGTACCTCCTCACTACGGGAAACACAGCCCAGCCCGACGGCCATTTCAACGCCGACGGGGGCCGTCGGTTAAACGAAAAAACCGTCGGCGTCGTTTTACCGTCGGCGTTCTAGTTGTAAGGCCGACGGCCACCGTCGGGCTCGCAGCACCGTCGGCGTTTATTAAGTGAGCCCGACGGCACCGTCGGGCTTACAGTGCCGTCAGAGTCCATATAATCACATTGTAAGCCCGACGGTATTACCGTCGGGCTCACTATACAGTTTTTCTCAAAAAATTAGATTACATTCAAAAAAAAATATAAAAAAATACTAAAAAAAGGAAACCCTTTGGCATGAAGTCTCTTTTGACGTGTACTAGTTTTTAGAAAAATGATAAACTTGATTTTTGGCAACTTTTTAAAATAAAACTTTACAAAAAATATCAATCATATACAAATATGCAATAGTTTTAACACATATGTGTGACCATTATCATGTCATAGTTTGTGATAAAGTGCTCATAATCAGCACATATGTGTGTCATGGTATGTAAAACAACGTCGCCGAAGCGATTTTCAAAATTCTTTTTAGAAATATCATTTTCCATTTTTTAAGTGTGAAAAATGACTTTTTTTGTGGAGCAAGTATATAAAATATGGTCCAAAATGACACACATTTAATTTTTACAAAGAGTAGAACAAATTTTATGGATAATATCTGAATATGAGGATTTTCCTTACTTTCTATCTAAATTCGCCTCTTTAATTGACTTTATGTCAATTTTCCGGAAGTAATTCAAATTTGAACTACAACTGTGTGATAGTTTGCTCTGAAGTTCTTACAAAAATAATTTTAAGGTACACAAGTAGTGGTTACAACATAGAACCGTCAATAGTTTTGAAAAATTCGACCACTTTTGATGAATAGCCATGCTCTCCATTTTGACCGTTTTTTGAAAGAAATGGAAAAATATGAAAAAGTACTCAAAAAAGAAACCCTTTGGCATGGAGTCCTTTTACGTGTACTAGTAAATAGGAAAAATGATAAACTTGATTTTTGGCAAACTTTTCAAAACGAAACTTCACAAAAATGTCAAACATCTATAAACATGCATAGGTTTTAAGACAAATGACCAATGTATGAACATTATCATGTCATAGTTTGTGATAAAGGGCCCATATTCAGCACATATGTGTGTCATGGTATGGGAAACAACGTCACCGAAGCGATTTTCAAAATTCTTTTTAGAAATATCATTTTCCATTTTTTAAGTGTCAGAAATGACTTTTTTTGTGAAGCAAGTACATAAAATATGGTACAAAATGACACCTATTTAATTTTCACAAAGAGTAGAAAAATTTTATGGATAATATCTGAATATGAGGATTTTTCTTACTTTCTATCTAAATTCGCCTCTTTAATTGATTTTATGCTGATTTATGTTGGTTCTTGTTTGTTTGAAAAGACATCATTCATTATGAAAATGATGGCATAGATGTCATATTTGGATTGCTCTCATTTTTATGATCGACATAGACATTTTATTTATTAAATTCTGATATATCAATATGAAGATATGAATTATTTCTTATTAAATGGAAAAGAAAAAACAAAAATAAAATAATTGATTATTATTATTATTCAAGTATTATTAAACATAGTTATTTTGTTCGTCCAAATCTTATTTTTGAAATTTTAAAGATTAAAAAGTATAATATCTCAGATGAGGGTTAATATGATTGTTATCATACTAATAGCAACAAGGTATGACATCTCAACTGGAATCTCATTTGAATAGAACTCAATAGTTAAGCGTGTTTGGCCTGCAGCACTCTAAGGATGGGTGACCGTCTGGGAAGTTTGACTAAGGGTGAATAGTTTGAGCTAAGATTATGATTAAGTGTGTGAGTGGATAGTTTGAGCTAAGATTATGATTAAGTGTGTGATATGAGATTAAATATATGACTAAATTGGAGTTAAAATAATAATAAAAAAAGTTGAAAAAAAATAATTTTGAAAAAAAATTGGTAGAGCCATCTATGAGCCCGACGGCATTGCTGTCGGCGTCCTAGTTGTAAGGCCGACGGTAATACCGTCGGGCTCACTATGAGGCCGACGGTATTTGCGACGCCGACGGCAATGGTGTGAGCCCGATGGATTACACGCCGACGGCCTTATCCCGACGGCCACCGTCGGGCTCGTGTACGCCGACGGTTTTTAGCGTGAGTTTTTAGCGTGGGCCTGTTAGTCCCGTAGTGCCTTCCGTTTAGGTAGACCTCTTTAAGCGCCAAGTCATTGATGAGTCGCCTGAATTTCCCCATCATGTGCCGATTGAGGTTCCCATAGTTCTTATCCTCCGCTCTGTATATGAGGTTGAAATCGCCACATAGCATCCACGGCCCAGGGCAATCAACGCGCACATCTCGCAACTCCTGAAGGAATGCGATTTTGTCGGCGTCTTCCTGCGGCCCGTAGACAACCGTCATCCACCATGGGGTGCCCGCCCCGGCAGTGACCTTCGTCGTGACGGCGTTCATGGTGAACACTGGATCAGTGATTGAAACGATCTTGCTCTTCCATGCAATGAGAATGCCTCCTCGAGTCCCGTCGGCGGGCAAGTAGACGTAGTCGTCAAACTCAGAACCCAACATCTCTAAAATCGTTGGTGTGCAAATCAAGTTCATCTTGCATTAGTGGTATCTAGGAGCGATTTAATGCTCAACCTTCTTGCGCGCGCATTGATGCCGCGCACGTTCGTGATCAAGAACTGTAGGCCGGCATCCATTAAACAAGGGGATCGACGGTTCGCGGCGTCCTAACCCTCTAAGTTGCGGCCTGGACGATGGGCGGCGCGCTGGCTGCCGATGTGAGGTCTAGGCGAGGAGGGATCGAGCGATCAACCAGTGCAGCTATGGCTGAGAGTGTTGGATTTGCCCCTCTACGTCGAGTACTTTCCAACGTAGACGACGACGAGTTTCCGACGAGACGTGCGTACTCCAATCCGCTGCGATACACGTGCGTACAAACCAAGCTCTCCGATCAGTACGGTCGATCGATTTCAGCTAGTATTACTCAGACACACACGAAAACAACGATTTGGTGACCAGAGGCTCGTATCGAGCCTTGCTCTTCTTTTCTTTTCTTGCACAATCTGGTATAGATTACAGGGGCTTCTACATGTATATATAGGAGCACACTTGATCAACTAAACCTAGTAGGAGTAGGAGTAGGAGAACTATCCCAATACTACTTGGATTCTGATCCGTATACAACTCGTATACCTTCCATACGTGCTTACTTCCAACATTCACCCCCCTAAGCACGACCTTCACTTCGTCCTGGGTCCCAGATACGCCAGTCACTTCGCGTAGATGTTACCCTCGAAAGTACTTTCGCCGCTTCAGCCTTCAACGTCGACATTACTTTCGTCGTTCCTTGAGACTTCCATGACATCAACATTGCTTTTGTTGATTCATTTTCTCTTTGACAGCAACAATCTTTCTTGTCGACGTCTTCAAATGTCATCTTTGCTTCGGTGCTTTTGAAGCAATCTTCTATGTACTTCATTGGCTTCATCTCCGGAATAATTACCTTGAATAAATATAGCCGTGCAAAATGCATCTCCCTTTCGTCTTGTCGCTCTTCTGTCAACGACAATGCTTCACGCCATTACTCCATTGTATCGGTATCCTGAAATTTCGTCAGTTTCTCGGCGTGATTCCTTTCCCCTTGAACAGTTCCTGGCGGTACAGGTACTCCTTGTTGCGTTCCCTGCATGCCGTCTTCTGGGCTGGGCGCCCCTTGAACTTCTTCTGACCGTAGCCCCTCATGCGGTGAACCTCCTCCTTGGTCATCAGCTGGACTCGCTTTGTCCCCTTCTCCTTTTTCTGGACTACCTCCGGGCACACTGCTTCTTTCTTCCATAACGATAGGTTTGCCCCATGACGCAACAATACGCCTCACTCTTCCCTGCGACACCATGGGCCTCACTTCATGGACTTCTGACGCCGTGTACGTGTTCTCTTCTTTTTTCTGCGACGCGACACTACGCCACATATCATGGACTTCTGGCACCATGTATGCCTTCACATCTTTTTCCTTCGACGTGACACTACGCCGCTCATCATGGACTTCTGGCGCCATGTACGCCTTCATACCAGTACTATCGGCATGAGTTCTTGAATCACCTCCCGTGTCAGTAGCATCGACATGAGTTAGTGGAACTTGAATGCAAACTTTCTCTTCCACAAGCGTGTTAGTTTCTTTAGCCATCGCTTGAAGAACTGGATCATCCTCGTCCATCAGTTCACACATCAGGTGCATCGGACTATCGTCTTCTTCCTGGGCCAAGAGAGCCCTATGCTTCGATGGTTTCCGGCAATCAGACTTGAAGTGCCCGAGTTCTCGGCAGCTATGACACCTTACTTTCTTTATGTCAAACTTCCTCCTCGGCGGAGTATCCTCCTCCTCCTCTTCTTCATCGTCGTCCTCTTGCTCATCATCATCTTGCTCATCATTATCCTGCTCAGTGATGTACGTTTTCGCTGGGCGTTGCTTATCCTTCCTTTTCTCTCGCTCTTTAGCAAGTCGAGCCTCAGGATCAGCATGAGAATACAAAAGTTTCTCACCATTGTCCTTGGACTCTTTCCTTACCTTCTGATTCTCTTCGTGTGTCCTCAATCTTCCAATCGCTTCAGGCACCGTCATCTTTGTGACATCGCTGAACTGCTCGATCGTCCCGATTATATTCGTGAATTCGTCGGTGACCGATGAAAACAGCTTCTCGATGATATCTGTATCCGTGATGGATCCTCCGAGAGATTTAATCTCACTTGTCAAGTTCGTTAGCTTCTCGGAATACTCAGCGATTGTTTCTCCTTTGGACATCTCTAACTTGTTAAGCTGCCTCTTAAGCACTTGTGCACGGGCACGCTTCACCTTATCTTTGCTAACTCGCATCTCCCGTATTGCTTCCCAAGCTTCTCTCGCCGTCTCGTAATTGGCAAGAGTCATCACCATGGAATCTGTTACGGACTGTGAGAGAGCAGCCATGGCACCATCGTCAACCTCGTCCTCCACCGCGCCATCGCCTTCTATAGCCTTCCAGACACGGAGGTTTCGGAGAATGAATTTCATCTTCGTGGCCCAAACCACATAATTTGTGTCGGTCAGCATTGGATACTGAATCGGCACATAACTTGTTCTTGACATCATCATGAGCGGCTTGCCGCTACCTTCGGACGTCACCGGCGCCTGCTTCACCGCAACCGCCGCCTTCTCCTTCTTCGTTTCCTCGTCGTCGCTTGACCAGGCTCTGATACCACTTGTTGGATTTGCCCCTCTACGTCGAGTACTTTCCGACGTAGACGACGACGAGTTTCCGACGAGACGTGCGTACTCCAATCCGCTGCGATACACGTGCGTACAAACCAAGCTCTCCGATCAGTACGGTCGATCGATTTCAGCTAGTATTACTCAGACACACACGAAAACAACGATTTGGTGACCAGAGGCTCGTATCGAGCCTTGCTCTTCTTTTCTTTTCTTGCACAATCTGGTATAGATTACAGGGGCTTCTACATGTATATATAGGAGCACACTTGATCAACTAAACCTAGTAGGAGTAAGAGTAGGAGAACTATCCCAATACTACTTGGATTCTGATCCGTATACAACTCGTATACCTTCCATACGTGCTTACTTCCAACAGAGAGCACCGCCAGATGGAATCGGCGCAGTGAAGATGCCATCATAGGCTCGCATCTCTGCCTCGGTGATCCTGTGATCAATCCCGACGATTCCCAGTGTGCGCAAGATCTGGACTTGCGCACGTCTCTCTGCCATTGGCGGCGCGGCATGCTGCTTCGTGGCTGTGGCTGTGGCCGAGCGTCCTCGTTGCTGTGGGGTGAAGTCCAAGGGCCGCTGGCGTCCCTTCTTACCGGGCGTGGGCAGCACCGCGCCGATGTGCTTCGTCGCCTCCGTTAGGAACTCGCCGAGCGTGATCGTTCGAGGCATGCCACGACGGTGCCCAGAACGCTGGAGCGTGATCGGCGGCGAGGCGAACCTGCCTAGCGTGGCAAACCGGCCAGCTTCAGGTCGTGGCGTACGAGGTGTGTCGTCGACGAGGCTTGGCTCTGGTTCTGGTGAGCTGGGCTGGGAGCGCCTATTTGACGACCTGGTCGTGTGTTAATAGCGCACGACCACCCCCACGTAATGGGCCGGCCCAATAACAGTTCCCCTTTTTTTTAGTTTTTCTTCTCATTTCAGTTTTTACAGAAAAAAGCCTAAGTTAAAAGATATTTATGTATGCTTTTTTTTTTGAATTTGAACAAATTTTTAATTTGAATTTGAACAGTTTTTAATTTGAACAATTTTTTAAATCTAAAATCTTTTTAAAAATGAATAATTTTTATATGTGAACAATTTTCGTGTTTGAACAATTTTTTGAATCTAAATCTTTTTAATTTGAATAATTTTTATATGTGAACAATTTCTGAATTTGAATAATTTTTACATTTAAACAATTATATTTTTATGTCAACACAAAAAATCCCATGAACAGAAAAAATCCATGAACATAAAAATAATAGAGGAAAAAAAAACATAAAAATAACTATAGTTAATTTTTAAAAAAAATAGAAAATATTTTAAAACTAAAAAACTAGAAAAGAAAAAGAAACATAAGAAAAATAATAAAACGAAAAAAGAAAATATAAACAGAAAAAGAAAAGAAATAGGAAAAAAGAAAAAATACCAGGCCGTGCGCTATTGGGCCGGCCCATTCGCCCCGAAGGGGGTGGTCGTGCGCTAATAGCTCACGACCTGGTCGTCAAATAGGTACAGCCAGCTGGGCTGGTGCGTGGCCTGCTGCTGCACCGGTGGGCTGGCCATTGTGGTGTTTGGCCTCTCATGGCTGATGGGCGTACTAGGCCTCGGCCCAGGGTGCGGCGCGCGGCTGGAATTGGAGTCGTCTTCTTGCGCGTGGTCCTCGGGCGGGTGGGGCGGAGCTACAGGAATCTCTGCAGCGTGGGAAGCAGCGGGCTCCTCGCTTTGCCCCAACAGGAGATCATAGTTGCAGGTCGGGCCTGGCTTCTTAGGCTGCGAGTTCGACACCTCGCTGCAGGACAGCGCACGATCCCGAGGCCAGCTTTGGCTGGTTGTGGCGGCGCAGCCTTCGCTGCGATGTGTCTGCTGCGTGCTAGAGGACGCGCCGTTTGAATCAGTCGTCTCTTGGGGAAGGTTCGTGGCCAGTAGGAGGTCGCCAGCTGGCGGCTCGGTTGTGGGGGTGGTGGTGGTCTGGCAGGGGACTCGCAGTGGCCGGTGCAGGTGCCGGAGCTTGTGGACCCTGCATCGTGCCTTTTCCTTTTCCTCTTTTGGCAAGACGACGAGGCTGCTGATCCCGTACCAGGCCCCTCTGCTGACCTGGACAAGGCTGCATGCCTCTTGTGGCTGGTTGTGCGGGCGGCGCCGCCGCCTTGCTGGCGCGGGGCCAGCCGGAGTTGATCGCCAGCTCATCAGCCCTCGCTCCACGATGGTCGGCACGCCAGCCGAGGGTGTCAACCACCATTCCATCAGCATGTCCCGCAGCCGGAGTCTCCGGCCGATGTCGTTTGCGGCCACGGCGGCGCACGCGGCTTGGTCCAGGATCAGGTCCTCGATTGTTGTTGCTCGCGCCACCGCCGCCTACACCGTCCCGGTCCGAAGTGGCCCTGAAATTTCTTGCGGCGTCCCGATCCAGCTCAACGCGGGCGAGTGCGATGGTGATGCGTTAAGTCAGGGAACGGACGAGGGGTGCGGCAGATCTTGAGTCGGAGGGGATGAGCTTGACGATCTCTAGCGTGGCCGCGCGGCGGATGGCGGACGGGTCGTGGGTGCGACCGGCGAGACGGAACGTAGCCAGGTCTTCGCGGGAACGCGTCCGAGGGTAGAGTCGCTCAATCCAGACGCTCGGCCCAAGGATGTGCTCGGCTGTGGCAAGGTGCCAGGCATGGGCGGGGACGCCGTGGAGTTCAAGCTCGACGCGTTGCTCGAACATAGCCGTCCTGGCGTGGGCGAGCTTGCTCCAAGGGCGGAGCGAGAGGGTGAAGTGCGGCCCGCGGATGAAGTGGTCTCCAGCGAGCCGATCCATGGAGTGTCTGGTGGTGAAGATGATAAGGAAATCTTCGGGGTGGTGCGTGTGGACTGTGAAGTCCCCGTCAGCAAGCTCGAAGGAGCAATGCAGCACCGTAGAGATATCCTCCGCCGTGACCCGTGGTCTGGTGCCAGTGATGATAGCGACCATGGCGCGGGACAACACCTCCTCTGCCTCCTCCATCTCGACGGTGCGCGCCATGATGATGCGCACTGGTTCCTGACCAGCGGCCATCGGCGCAACCGGAGTTGGGAGCGGAGGTGGTGGTGCCGTGAGCTGAGTCTGCTGGGCTGGGCGAGGTGTGGCGACGATGGCTCCTGCCTGGGGCTCAGGGGAGGTGCTCAGACGGGTGGTGCATCCGCGGGAGCTGTGGCCAGGGAGGAGCGCCTACACTTGATGTTGTTGGTGCATTCGCGCACGCGGTGGTGGGGGTTGAGGCAGCGGAAGCACAGCCCGGCAAGCTCCTCCGGAGATGGGCTGCGCGGGCGGGGAGGACTTGACGCCGGCGCGCGGCGGGGACGGCGGCGCAACTTGCGGCGGGGCATCTGAAATCCGTCCGCGTCCAAGACGGCCTCGGGCGCGACGCGGTGCACCTCAGAGCGCGGCCCAAGTTGAGTCTTGGCGGGCTGTCGGGGCGCCACGACCACCGTGGAGGCGGCCAGCGTGGTCTCGGCAACACGGGAGCAGGGCGTGGCGGTGTGCGCGCAACCTCGCTGTCGGAGCGCGAGGAGGACTCGCCGTCAGATTCCGGCCAGCGGCGCTCACCGGAGGAGACTCGGTCGCCGGAGTGGGAGGGGCTTGGGGTGGCCATGGAGGCGGGATTGGGGCTAGGGAGGAGGGCTACCGGCGGGGATCGACGGCGGCGGGGCTGGTGGTGGCTAGGCTAGGACGGGAGAGGAGAGCGGAGCGGGGAGAGCCATCGCCTGATGATTATATCTTCTGGCTCATGCCTAGTTTGCAGTTTACAAAGCGCCAAGCAGCGTTTGCTGAACACTTCTCCATCCACATAATGGCATATTTATTGAAGTTACATTCTACACTTCCGTATTCTAGTAAAACATTTACAATTCTCTCTTAAACCTATATACAGAGGTTACAGTTCTGTGTTGCATCATCCTGCCTTGACATTTTCCTCACTGCTGAAGTTTGTATCAGTCTTCCTGTGTTCCTCAGATATCTGCATTGATTCCAAATATACGAACCTTGTGCATGTTTGGTAGCTTAGCTACCACAAGCACTAAAACAACTAAAGTGTTGAAGAAGAGCATCGGCTGATTGTAGTCGGTCAAGTGTGACGCAATCAAGTACCTGCAGCAAGAGCCTATTTTAGAACATAACACTCAAAATACCAAGTCAAGATTCTTAACAGCACAACAAACACTATCTATGTTGTCTTGATATCAAAGCTAAGCATCATCAAAAAATGCCTATGAATATTTTGCAGTTGTAACTGTACCAACCACTAGGTTCATAGTAGGATGAGATATTGAGATCCACATGATCACACAAAAGGAACTGCCTAGCCTGAACAACCCTATATTCTAATTGTCATGAGATGCTTGGACATGACGGCACTCCATGTTTCACTTATTCTAGAACGAACAGAATAAAGACACAGAAAAGAGTGTGCTATCAAGCAGATGATAATCCATGTTTCATCTACTAACAGAATAAAGAACACGGAAAGGAGTGTAACATCAGCACATGCATTTACTATTGCATCTGTGGTAATTCAAACTTCGTATTTGAATGACAAACACATAAGTATGAACATATGCACAACTCAAACCGAACCAACTAGTTTATGAATCTCACAACGAAGGATGCTTCCACTATAAAACACAGGTCATCGTAAAATGCAAGGTGAGCTGACAGATTTGATGCTAGTATCAGTTACCGGGAGCTAATAAAATGTTCCTATTCTATGTCTCTTGTAAGTCCTTTAGGGTGGTAAGGAACTTACAGAACAACAGGTACCACGGTTAAGAACTTCCTATTACGTGTAAGCTGCTGCCCATTATCAATTTGCTCCCACCAAGTCAATCTGTTGTAGATGCCTTGATCATCAGCAGCAAACGGAGTTCCTTTCTTCCAGTGGAAGAAGTGGTAAGTGATCTGAAAATAAGACAAGAAAAAATCTACTATTAGCTGAATCGGGGGGAATAGCAATTCTAAAAACTTTGGTCAAGTTCACGTTTTACTGAACAGAACATCGGGAGAAACATGCAAAGCAGGAGTCCTATCAGATTCTCATGGCCTTCAGTTACCCTGTTTCGTGAAGGACACAAAATGATTTGCTGTGTTGAATCTCAGTATGACAATCCTTGATCCGTTGTTAATTTGTTACCAGTGCCATGTTTAGGATCAAAAACATAAATTATGACTCAATAATTAATCTAGCCTTAATAGATGTGGAACATTAATCGAGACTTCATATATGTGGAACTCTTTTTTTCCAGATAATTGATGCAAACAAATTCTTCCATCAACTTACGATGGCTTTGTGTTTTGGCTGTAGACATAATTTGACTCCCGAGAAGTATAGCGGGAACAGAGATTCTAAGAAATCTACCAAATCTTCCATGACCAGTAGTTGTGTTTTGGCTTATGCCGTTTGGACTTTTGTGAAGGCATTCCACAAACAGTAGTGCGCAGGGATATGCTTGAGATACAGGAACAGAATAACTCAACGTCAGGGTAACTGTTTAGGCCTAGTTTGGCAGCGCAGTTTTTATAAAGGACGCGACTACCCAGTGGTCAGCCACTATTGGGCCTAAATAGTGGTCACTTCGGACACAGTAAAGCCCGCCCCGCGTGATCGTAGGGTTGGGACACGCGACGCCGCCGTTTCGCCTCCTAGACACCGACGGCGCGCCCCGCGCCTCCTTCTTCCCTCCTTGCCCTCGTTCCTAAGCCCGCCGGCCCCCTTCGCCGATTTCTGACCTTCGCCTGCGTGTTCGTCGCCTCAAGCGCCACCAGCGCGGCCGTGGACTTCGGCTCCGTCGTCGCCTCCAGCGCGGTCTCCGTCTCCGCCGCGGTCGCGCGACCGTTGTCTCCATCGCAGGCGTCTTCTCCCCGCGCGCACACCGTCTCCTCCGTGCTCGCCTCCTTCCTCTGAGCCGCAGTTGGGGCGCCCCTGCACAGCTCTACCATCTGTCGCCCAGCTACCACCCCGCACTCTTCCCTTGCACAAGCTGCAACCTCCACCTCCGCCAGGAAACAAAATTCTGCAGTAAAAGAAGCTCCTAGAGATTACTTTTCGAAGAACATCACTGCTTTCTTCACAAATTTGCAGTAAGAAAACGTACCATGTTACATCTCCTTGTTTTCTTTCTCATATTCATCTTTGATTGTGCATGTAAGTTTCCATGTAATCTGTATGTTACTTCATCCTTTAAATCTCTGGTTCATATTAGCTCATGTAGAATGTAGTTGATAAATCAAAGGATGTGTAGTCGTATTTAGTTGATGTAACATTGTTACCACTTGTATATGATGTATATTCGGGTTACTTTGTTTAGGCCCCCATGATGTATCTTCAGTAGTTTTGCATCTGAGATTCGCTGCTTTGAACACTTCCAAGTGCTAGCACATCTATTGGCGGAAAAGAACTCTTGGAGTTCAGTGAAGGTAAGAACTCGTACCTGTTACTCGATTCTGCATCCCCTTCTTTACCTTCTGTCAAATCTGCCTGTAACTTTCCCTACGTTCTTGGTAGTTTCAACTAGTTGGATCAGCTGCAGTAGATGTAAGCTTTAGCTGATGTACTACAGGAGTTGCAAAAAATGTTCCTAGAATGAACTAGTAATATATGTAATTGCTAGGATATTAGAATCTGATGTATCGTCAGCTGATAGATACATCCAATTATGCCAAAAAAAGACAGCTGACAGTATAAAGCTTTTGTTACCATAAAAACAATAAAAAGTGCTAGAGATTATACTAGTAGTAGCATCTGTATAAAACGTCAGCTTACATCCGTCTCATGCGATTGAAAATACATACATTCATTCAGGGCGATATGAAAACCATGGTGGTAATATCATTGCACAAAAAGTAGTAGCATCCGTAGCATTTTACGTCCCAGTTTGATGTAACTGGTTATCTCCAGCATGTTAAAGGGAGCATGATTCAGATATGTACTAGTAGCATCTTTGTTTTCACAGTGCATCTCCCCATGTTCCATGATATTGGGACACCCGAAAAAACAAGAAAGCAAAATCAGTAATGATATTACAGTTGTATGAAAGAAAAAATATGCAAAATGTGAACAATATAAAATCATAGAAGTTACTTTATGGTTCACAATGGTTTGCAATGAAAAGGTAACTAGTAGCTATGTAACATTGCAGGCTATTCCTTTTTAATCGAGGTGGACTTGATCTGAACGAACCACCTCAAGATGAATGGTTTGAAGCTCCAGGCAATGAACATGTAGATGATGGTTCAGCACCTCGAAACGGTGAAGCAACATCTATAGTGGATACAAAATGACACAACAACTATTCCCCATGTTCTTGCTATTGTTATGTTTAGAGATGTAACAACATATTTGTTCACATGGAGACATGGAGTAGATGTAACTAGATGTACTGCATCTAGCTGAATATGCTCCAGGTGCTGCAAATCTATAAAGGATCAACTATGTGTGTAAATAAGTACGTACCATCCATGCTGAGCAAACAACTGAAGATACATCCATGTGTTTAACACAAAAGGAAGATACATATGGAAAAGGGTTGGCAAGAAGTAATCCGTAAGGAACATGGTACATGTAAAATTTGAAGCAAACCAGTAAACGACGGGATTGAAGAATTACATTAGGGATTTCGTTGCATGGTAATGACTAACAAGAAGGTACATCCAATTGTGCATGAAAATTCTGAAGTGACATAATCTTGAACACATGCATGATGCTAACAGCCAGTAGATGTATCACCACAAACCCGATGACTTGCATTCAGGAAATTCACATTCGAAGCACTAGATATTGCATTCAGGAAAAAACTACATCGATTTGGAAACGAACTATCATGTCTACTGCCGACTGCCCCCAGAGGACTGAAAATACTGTCCATCGTCGATGCACTGGAAGTACATCCATATTCACTGAGCTACTTAGAATGTAACACGCATCAAACCCTACTAATTTGGACATGGGAATTAAATCCGATATGCATAATCTTCTCCAGAATAACATGGATGTGTTAGATTTAGACTATGTGGAAGGTGTTCTCTATATGTTGCAAAGGCTACTTCTGCCTTGTATTACATAGGGGTATATATAGGAGTACAAGGTTGGTGACTACAACCTTCTACAACGTTCTATAACTAGGTTTTTATAGCTAGTTTTTCTACAGCCTTCTACAAGCTTCTACTGCTAGCCAAGATGGCAAATACTTCTACTCTATCTTACAACATAAAGATTAGTCTAGAACATTCTAGCAGTAAGCAAGGATTACTCTAACAATTCTCCCCCTAATCCTTGCTCTTCGAGCTTGACTTGATCTGGACTATCCCAATTCGAGCACGCAACTCCTGAAACTTCACTCGCCCCAAAGGTTTTGTCAAAATGTCTGCGAGCTGATCTGATGTGTTGATGAAGCTGGTGCTGATGCTTCCATCTTCCAAGCAATCTCTGATGAAGTGATACCGAATGTCGATATGTTTGCTGCGCTCGTGGAAGACTGGATTTTTGGCTAATGCTATGGCAGACTTGTTGTCTATCTTCAGCTCAACTGTCTCAGCTTTCCTTCCTTGAAGCTCACCAAGAAGTCGAGCCAACCAAATTCCCTGATTTGCTGTAGTTGTGGCTGCTACATATTCTGCCTCGCAGGAAGACTGAGCAACCACCCTCTGCTTGAGAGATTCCCAACTTACCAAGTTGTTGCCGAGGAAGAACAATGTGCCACTAGTGCTCTTCCTAGTGTCAATGTCGCCAGCCAGGTCACTATCACTATAACCAATCAGACGTACCTCATTTGTCTTCCGTCTGTAGTGAAGACCATAGTTGATCGTGCCAGCGACGTAGCGAAGAATTCTCTTCACAGCCATCATGTGCTCCTTGGTGGGTCGTTCCATGAACCGACTCACGAACCCAACAGCAAATGCTAGGTCTGGCCTGGTGTGGACAAGATAGCGGAGGCTGCCAACGATCCGCCGGTACTCTATAGCGTCCACCTCTTTTGATGTACTTTCACGGCTCAGCTTGAGCCGCTCCTCCATTGGGGTGTGTGCTGGAATGCATCCTTCCATTCCTCCCAGCTGAAGGATGCGAGAGGCATAGTGTGCTTGACATAGGCTGATGCCATCGGCATGTTGCTGGACTTCAATTCCGAGATAGAAGGACAACAATCCAAGGTCACTCATTTGGAATTTTGTCTTCATCTCGTCCTTGAAGCTCTCGATTGCTCCCTTGGATGAACCTGTGATGATTAGATCATCCACATATACTCCAATGAGCAAGATTGCATTGTTGGTGATGCGTCGGTATATTGCGTGCTCATGCTCGCTTTGCTTGAAGCCCATTTCTTTGAGCGTGCCGTCAAGCTTCACGTTCCATGCTCGTGGCGCCTGCCGCAGGCCATACAGGGCCTTGCGCAGCCGCAAAACCTTTCCTTCTTCTCCCTTGATGACGAAACCTGGTGGCTGCTTCACATATACTTCCTCCTTCAATTCTCCATTGAGAAAGGCTGATTTCACGTCCATGTGGTGGACAGGCCACCCCTCATGGGCAGCGAGAGCAAGCAGCAACCTGATTGATTCCATGCGAGCAACCGGAGCAAAGACTTCATAAAAGTCTACGCCTGCTTGTTGGACGAAACCACGAGCAACCAACCGTGCTTTGTGTTTGATGACTTCACCGGCTTCGTTTTTGTTCAACTTATAGACCCATTTCAGGCCTATTGGTCGATGCCCGTGTGGCAGATCGACGAGCTCCCATGTCTTGTTCCGCTCCACCGCTTCGATTTCCTCGCGCATGGCTGCCTGCCATGCCTTGTCCTGCTCAGCCTCTTCAAATGAGCATGGCTCCCTTGTGCTGGCCAAGTGTAGCTCGCAGTCAAGGTTGCGCGGTGCGAGCCCTGGCACTAGTTCTTCTTCTCCAATAAGGTCTTCAACCTTGCGATAGCGAACTGGTGTGTCGCTATGTGCAGCGTCGAGTCGATCATCGTCATCCGCTAGTGGCGTGACGAAACCTGGAGTCGCTGGGGTTGCAGCACTTGCTGCTGGTATAGGTGGAGGCGATGGTGGTGTGTTGGCTGACATACCTTGAGACTCGTGTCTCGCCGATGCAGATCTGTCCTCTCCTGAGCTATGCGCATGGCTGGGTGCCCTCATGGCAGGACGGCTGATGTACTCTACGTCAAAGTTGCTGCTAGAGTATTCGCTGCCGCCCGCTGCCCAATCCCAGCCACGATCTTCATCGAAGATAACGTCACGGGCGACGCGTACACGCCTCGTTGCTGGGTCCAGCAGCCTGTACCCCTTTACTCCATCCTCGTAGCCAATGAAGACAGCAGGAGAGCTACGGTCATCAAGCTTGCGTAGGTTCCCCTGTTCCTTGACATATGCCAAGCACCCAAAGGTTCGAAGGTAATGGACAACCGGCTTGCGGCCATGCCACGCCTCATAAGGCGTCTTTCCAGTGAGAGATTTGGTGGGAGCTCGGTTCAGCAAAAAAACAGCAGTGCTCACCGCCTCCCCCCAAAATTCAGCAGGCATACTCCTTTGTTTCAGCAGAGCACGCGCCATTGCCACCACCGTTTGGTTCCGCCTCTCAACGACGCCATTCTGCTGCGGGGCGTATGGCGTGGAGAAGTGGCGCTCAATTCCTTCATCAGCACAGTAGGCGGCAAACTCCGTTGAGGTGAACTCACCCCCGTTGTCCGTGCGGAATACGCGCAGTTTGCGTCCGCTCTGAGCTTCTGCTGCTGCCTGAACTCTTTTTATGGCATCTGATGCATTGTCCTTAGCTTCTAGGAGCATCACCCACATGTAGCGAGTGGCGTCATCCACCAACAGCAAGAAGTAGCGCCGGCCTCCAGGTGTTGCAGGAGATATAGGACCGCATAGGTCTCCATGGACGAGCTCAAGTAGTTCTTGTGCACGGTACCTTGCTTGCTGAGGGAAAGCACTCCGGCGATGCTTGGTGATGACGCACGTGTCGCAGAACTGCTCCACATGCTCTAGGTGTGGCAGCCCACGTGTCATGGCGAGGCGTCCCATCTTCTCCAAAGCCTCAAAGTTTAGATGTCCAAATCGCTCATGCCAGCGCCAAGCAACATCATCACGGCGGGCGGAGAGACAAATTGGTCGGGCAACCTCAAGATGGAGGAGGTAGAGGCGATTCCGGCCGCGGTGGACCCGAACAAGGAGTCGACCTTGCTGGTCCCATATGCGAAGCACACCTTTCCTGATTAACACGCTTGCTTCACTCTCATCGAGTTGTCCAATGCTGATGATTGAGTTCTTCAGACGTGGGATGTAGTAGACGCCACTGAGAGCCTTGTGTTCACCGTTTTTGCCAGCGAAGATGATGGTGCCGAGTCCTCTGATTTCAACAACCGAGCCGTCATCAAATTTGACGGTGCCGGTGACTGTTCGGTCAATTTCAGCGAAGACGTCACTGCAGCCTGTCATGTGATTTGTGGCACCTGTGTCGAGGTACCAGCCCCCCATTCGCTCCTCGTCATTGCTCGTCCCGAGGTAGGCTTTTGCCTTCGGTTCGTCGATGTGAAGTGAGGCGTGATGCGGAGGTGTAGCGGTGTTGTCCTTCACCACCATGTCTGGGGCTGGAACGATGCTTTGCTGCACCACTATGGTTGAGGCTGGAGCGATGCTTTGCTGCGCCTTCATGGGTGGGGATGGATCTTGACAGACCTGCGCCATGAGGAGAGCAGGGTCCTCATCATCTTCCTCTGCTTGGGCTAAGTAAGCCTTGTTCCCATTTCTCCTAGGCTGCCAGCAGTCCTTGGCCCAATGGCCGCGTCGGCCACAGTTGCGACATCCATCATTGCGTGGTCTGTCCCTAGGAGCTTCACGATCGTTGCCACCTTCTCCACCATTCTTACGCGGTGGCCGTCGTCGTCGCTGTGTGCTGCCACGCGCAGGCCTGGAGGAGCTGCCTCCTTGGCGCTCCTTCATCTTTTGTTTCCACTGCTCCTCGGTGAGCAGAAGTTTTCCTTGCTCATGCAGCGGCTCCGGTGACTCAAGACGGTCCTCTGCTGCCTTCAGCCTACCGGTGACCTCCTCCAACGACATATCAGAAGTGTCAAGGAGGGTCTCGATCGCAAGGGCTATCTGCGACAGCTTAGGTGGCACAACTCGTAGGAATTTCTCGACGACTTGAGTTTCGTCGATAGGTGCTCCGAGCGTGGCGAGGCTTGTGACGAGGTTGGTTAGGCGCAGCGCGAAATCATCAATGGACTCACCATCGCGGAATGAGATCATCTCAAATTCCTTCTTCAGCTGCTGCACCTTGCCCTTCCGCACGCGGTCTGAACCAACACGCATGGCTCGAATCGCGTCCCATGCCTCCTTTGTTGTCCGCTTGACAGCTAGGCCAGCCACCATTTCTGGTGGGACAGCTTGCAGGATAGCCTCCAGCGCCATTCGGTCTTCCTGGAAGTTGGCGGCGCCGAGCTCGATTGCATCCCAGATGCCCCGAGCCTGCAGCTTCACCTTCATGAGGAGGATCCATTCGGTGTAGTTCGTCCGCGTCAATGTCGGGTAATTGCCACCGCCGACTTCCTTCACGACACGCTCGACAACGACCTCGCGCCTTCCAGCCTCGCGGTGGCGCGGTCTTCTCAGTGGCGGTGAAGGGGAACGGCGCAGCGGCTGGTGAGACGGACTGCGGGCACCCTGAACTGGAGCTGACATCTCTCAATGATCCTCTCCTAACTTGGCTGATCCTATCCTCTCCTAACCTGGCGCTCTGATACCAACTGTTAGACTTAGGCTATGTGGAAGGTGTTCTCTATATGTTGCAAAGGCTACTTCTGCCTTGTATTACATAGGGGTATATATAGGAGTACAAGGTTGGTGACTACAACCTTCTACAACGTTCTACAACTAGGTTTTTATAGCTAGTTTTTCTACAGCCTTCTACAAGCTTCTACTGCTAGCCAGGATGGCAAATACTTCTACTCTATCTTACAACATAAAGATTAGTCTAGAACATTCTAGCAGTAAGTGTAACGCCCCGGGATTTATCCAATTAGATTTTTGTTGTTTCTCTTTTGTGCATCATCATGTCATCATTTCATCATGCATTGGTCACTTCATTTAATTTATGGCATTTAAATTTAAACTCCACTTAAATTCTTTTTCTCACAATTAAATTCAAATGCTTTTGAAATTAATTAAAATGTGTATTTCAAATATTTTTCAAATATTATAAAAACTAATTTATTAAATTGCCTATCTAAAATAAAGACTATTTTATAAAGCTTCTTTATATAAATTATTTTTCTATCTTGTTTTAGAATACAAAAACAGAAAAGGATTTAAAAGAGAGATAACATTTTTCAGAAAAGAAAAACCTTACCTGGGCCTGAAGCCCACTTACCTCCAGCCTCCCTCTCCTTGGCCCAGCCCAGCACGTCCCTGTCGTCTTCCCCGTACAACTTTACACCGAGGCAGAGACGCCGGCCATGGTCACTGCCTCTTGCCCCCACACGCTGCTCCCTGCCTCTCCCCTTTAAGCACCGCACGCCACAGCCGCAGCAAACCCTAGAGCCTTTCCTCCCCTCTCCTCCCATCCGCCGCCGCCACTCTCCCTTCCGATCCCCTCTCTGTTTTTCTTCCCCGATCAACTTCACCGGAGCAACCTCACCGGCCCCCTGCCACTCCGGTGCCGTCGAAGGCGAGAGGAGGAGCCCCGAAGCACTGCCTCCCCGTCGGCATCGTCTACGCGCCAGGAATCGTGCCGGGAGTCCCCGCCCTCGACGCCCTCGTCCACATCGTCTCTGACGCCGGCGGAGCACGCCGCTACAATTCCTCCTCTCCGTCGACCACGCGCTCGCCACCGGCCTCCCCTCGGTGAGACACACACCCCCTGCTAGTTGCCACCTTCAACTCGTCCTCCGTCGCCGTGGTCAGTCCTCGCCGGAGCAAACAGCGGGCTCGGTCGCGCCACCACCGCCGTCGAGCACAACTCGAAGGTCCCCGTGCCTCCCCTCCACACCTAGGCACAAAAATCGAACTGCCCGGTCCTCGGCAACTCACGCACGCACTCGAACGCAGCGGCGCCGCCCGACAAAGGTCGCCAGCGTCCTGTTTCGCCGCCGCCGGGCGCACTGCTCTCCAGTGTTCAGTTTGTCAGTGTCGTCCTCGCCTTCAGTTTCGTCAGAGAATTGCTTCTCGTTTCAGTACAAAGAAAGTACGTGCTCTGTCTGTCAACAACACTTCCCCGATCCCCGTGGCTAGCGCAGCCAACCATCCCGTGCGCTGGAGACCCGAGTTCGATTCCTCCCCGGCCGCGTTGGAATAAAAAGGCCACCTTTTTTCCCGCCTCTCACTGACAGGCCTGGCCCACCGGTCAGCGACCGCTCGGGCCAGCGCAGCGAGCCCACGCCCGCGTGTCACCTGGGCCCGCCTGGCAGTCTCTCGGGCTAGCTCGGGCTCGGTTAGAAAACACTAGTAGCTGTTCTGCGCCAGGAATCTTACACCGAGCACCCTCTCCTTTCGGGTTTAGTGCTTTAGCCCCTCACAGTAACTTTTCCATCACAGACAAGCCCCTGACTTTTGCAGAAAACACCCTAACCTTAAATTGCTAATAACTTTTATTATATAACTCCAAATTTAATAATCTTTATATGTTTTTATATCAGAAAAATGCAAGGAATATTAATATGCCATTCGTATGCCTTTTTGCATCTTTTACTTTAATTACTTAGTATAATTATTAGATGCACCTAAATAATTAAATATGGAATGTGTTGGGCAGTTATTTAATTAATGCCCTATTCCATTTAATTTAATTAGATCACCCATGCCATGTATTACCATGTTAACCAACATTTAATATTGTTGAGTAAATAAATAACTTGCACCTTAATATTAATTGTCGGGAATGTTTTCCCGCTTAATTTGGATTAGTTGTTTTTGTATTGCATCTTACCATGTCATGCATCATTATCACATGATCATGCTGGATCTTTGGCCGTAGTTGTAAAATGCATCTTTTGCGCTTTCAGTGTTTGTTGCTTCTTCGCGGATACGACGTTGAGATGTGTGAGCAACGACAAGATCTGCTTCCATGCGGGATTCCAGGCAAGCAAAAATTTGCTTGTTTACCTATACATTATCTTTCATTCCTGCCGTTGATCTCTGCTATCCTAGTTATCGATTCTTGAACTGCGATCCCATCACATGTTTATCCTGCAGCCCATACAGCTTTATCCCCACAACCTAATACCTGTTGGTTGTTTATCTGTTGGCCTTGCGAGTCGTAGCGCATGCTTAGAGTTGTTTGTGCGAGTCGTTTGTTGGTCTTATGTTTCATCTGCTTAGTATGATAGATTATTTTACCTTAATAAAATGTTGTCTTATATATGGGTATTATAATTAAAAGATAAGGCACCAGGCGGAAGGCCTTGCGAGGTGCTTTGTTCTGCTCAGTGTCGACCTAGGAACTGAGATTTTGTCCTCGGATCCAATTTTGAACGCACTAACCACTTGTGGGAGGCCCAATGGAGCCCCCCTCGACTTTGAACGGATCTACAGCTTGTCCATGTGCCGCAACTAGTTCGGGTTTTCCATTTGCTCATATGCATGTGCATGATGATGATGATGATGAGAGGGTATGTGATACGGGGGGTCATATAGGTGTGGTGCGCGCGAAGCAGACAGTTCCTACTGTGGTTTGAGCCGCATGGCGCGTGGACACAAACTAATGAGTCCGCAACTGAGATTCGGCCGTACTCTTGACGCGGGTAACAACTCATATGGGTGGCACTTGGACTTGCTGTAGTGAAGGAATGAGTCGTGTTGAGAAGCCCTGATGCTTGCTTGGGTTGATCATGCGAGTATGGGTACAGTAGTGCACCCCTGCAGGGTTTAATCTTATCGATGAGCCGTGTCCACGGTTATGGACGACTTTGGTGATGATGCTGGCTAACAAGATCTAGACAACTTGCACCTAATTAATGTTAATTAAATTGACTTGTAATATAGAATTACTTTCACAATAAATTATAATTAAAAACTGTTCAACGTGTGAGTTTCCCGAATTGCTTCCTCATATTTGGTTGAGGGGGTTAATTCGAGAATGGGTTATGTTTGGTGTTAGCTGTAGATGTTTATCTTATGCGCTCTCTTATCCCTCTCTGATTAGACGGAAGTTGTAGCGTGTCTCTTTAGGTTGCTAGTGCCCTGACCCTCTTTTGGGATGTGCTTTATGTGCAGTCAACAGGTTTGAAGTCCGACGACGTTAGCTTGGGAATCCCTCCGGCTTGGCTGGGCAGGGATATGGCGCCATCGCTTATCTTCAGGACTCTTAGTCCAATTTGCATCTTATCCGTAGCCGGATACTATTTTTGCTTCCGCTGTCATTTGAATCTTTGTATTGTAATATTTGTATCTTGACTCGTTCGAGTCGTTGTTGTAATTTATCTTCTGTTGTATTTGTGGATGTATCGGAACTGTTGTAATGTTATCACAATTCCACCCACATAATGCGCATGTTTCGGCGTGCACATTATGTCTGGTGGGCGACCTAAAATCGTTATTATGCGGATTTCGGCGGGATCGCTTAAATCTACATAGTACCGATTTTAGGGCGTCACAAAGTGGTATCAGAGCCTTGGTTTCGATCTCCTTGTTGTTTCGATACGAATGGTTATCGAAGCAGCGGGTCCGCAAAAGCCTGTAGGATAACCTCGCTAACGGTCGTTGTTTTTAGAGTGTCAAAACTATTTGAATTAAATTATTTTTGAAAAATATCTCAATAGGTTTCTTTTTACTCCTTATCTCAATTCTATGTCTGCTCTTACCTTATTTGTTTTGGAGTCTCTTCACTTATCCAAACTTTCAAAGTTTTAGGATCCTACGTGTGGGTGGACGATTTCTTGCCTTTTATCCTATTAGGTTCGATCTTTCGGAGTCGTCTTCGGCGTGAGCAACAATCCCTTGTTAGTGGTGTCGAGAATCTTGAGGTGGAGCAACAATCCCTTGTTAGTGGTGTCGAGAAGTTCATCACGAAGCCTGAAGACTCGGTAGTTACCCCTCTCTTCTTGTGTTCTCGGCGTGGATCGCGGGACGCGATCCCTTCTTAGTGGTGTCGGTTGTAACGCCCCGGGATTTATCCCCAATTAGATTTTTGTTGTTTCTCTTTTGTGCATCATCATGTCATCATTTCATCATGCATTGGTCACTTCATTTAATTTATGGCATTTAAATTTAAACTCCACTTAAATTCTTTTTCTCACAATTAAATTCAAATGCTTTTGAAATTAATTAAAATGTGTATTTCAAATATTTTTCAAATATTATAAAAACTAATTTATTAAATTGCCTATCTAAAATAAAGACTATTTTATAAAGCTTCTTTATATAAATTCTTTTTCTATCTTGTTTTAGAATAAAAAAACAGAAAAGGATTTAAAAGAGAGATAACATTTTTCAGAAAAGAAAAACCTTACCTGGGCCTGAAGCCCACTTACCTCCAGCCTCCCTCTCCTTGGCCCAGCCCAGCACGTCCCTGTCGTCTTCCCCGTACAACTTTACACCGAGGCAGAGACGCCGGCCATGGTCACTGCCTCTTGCCCCCACACGCTGCTCCCTGCCTCTCCCCTTTAAGCACCGCACGCCACAGCCGCAACAAACCCTAGAGCCTTTCCTCCCCTCTCCTCCCATCCGCCGCCGCCACTCTCCCTTCCGATCCCCTCTCTGTTTTCTTCCCCGATCAACTTCAACGGAGCAACCTCACCGGCCCCCTGCCACTCCGGTGCCGTCGAAGGCGAGAGGAGGAGCCCCGAAGCACTGCCTCCCCGCCGGCATCGTCTACGCGCCAGGAATCGTGCCGGGAGTCCCCGCCCTCGACGCCCTCGTCCACATCGTCTCTGACGCCGGCGGAGCACGCCGCTACAATTCCTCCTCTCCGTCGACCACGCGCTCGCCACCGGCCTCCCCTCGGTGAGACACACACCCCCTGCTAGTTGCCACCTTCAACTCGTCCTCCGTCGCCGTGGTCAGTCCTCGCCGGAGCAAACAGCGGGCTCGGTCGCGCCACCACCGCCGTCGAGCACAACTCGAAGGTCCCCGTGCCTCCCCTCCACACCTAGGCACAAAAATCGAACCGCCCGGTCCTCGGCAACTCACGCACGCACTCGAACGCAGCGGCGCCGCCCGACAAAGGTCGCCAGCGTCCTGTTTCGCCGCCGCCGGGCGCACTGCTCTCCAGTGTTCAGTTTGTCAGTGTCGTCCTCGCTTTCAGTTTCGTCAGAGAATTGCTTCTCGTTTCAGTACAAAGAAAGTACGTGCTCTGTCTGTCAACAACACTTCCCCGATCCCCGTGGCTAGCGCAGCCAACCATCCCGTGCGCTGGAGACCCGAGTTCGATTCCTCCCCGGCCGCGTTGGAATAAAAAGGCCACCTTTTTTCCCGCCTCTCACTGACAGGCCTGGCCCACCGGTCAGCGACCGCTCGGGCCAGCGCAGCGAGCCCACGCCCGCGTGTCACCTGGGCCCGCCTGGCAGTCTCTCGGGCTAGCTCGGGCTCAGTTAGAAAACACCAGTAGCTGTTCTGCGCCAGGAATCTTACACCGAGCACCCTCTCCTTTCGGGTTTAGTGCTTTAGCCCCTCACAGTAACTTTTCCATCACAGACAAGCCCCTGACTTTTGCAGAAAACACCCTAACCTTAAATTGCTAATAACTTTTATTATATAACTCCAAATTTAATAATCTTTATATGTTTTTATATCAGAAAAATGCAAGGAATATTAATATGCCATTCGTATGCCTTTTTGCATCTTTTACTTTAATTACTTAGTATAATTATTAGATGCACCTAAATAATTAAATATGGAAGGTGTTGGGCATTTATTTAATTAATGCCCTATTCCATTTAATTTAATTAGATCACCCATGCCATGTATTACCATGTTAACCAACATTTAATATTGTTGAGTAAATAAATAACTTGCACCTTAATATTAATTGTCGGGAATGTTTTCCCGCTTAATTTGGATTAGTTGTTTTTGTATTGCATCTTACCATGTCATGCATCATTATCAACTGATCATGCTGGATCTTTGGCCGTAGTTGTAAAATGCATCTTTTGCGCTTTCAGTGTTTGTTGCTTCTTCGCGGATACGACGTTGAGATGTGTGAGCAACGACAAGATCTGCTTCCATGCGGGATTCCAGGCAAGCAAAAATTTGCTTGTTTACCTATACATTATCTTTCATTCCTGCCGTTGATGTCTGCTACCCTAGTTATCGATTCTTGAACTGCAATCCCATCACATGTTTATCCTGCAGCCCATACAGCTCTATCCCCACAACCTAATACCTGTTGTTTGTTTATCTGTTGGCCTTGCGAGTCGTAGCGCATGCTTAGAGTTGTTTGTGCGAGTCGTCTGTTGGTTTTATGTTTCATCTGCTTAGTATGATAGATTATTTTACCTTAATAAAATGTTGTCTTATATATGGGTATTATAATTAAAAGATAAGGCACCAGGCGGAAGGCCTTGCGAGGTGCTTTGTTCTGCTCAGTGTCGACCTAGGAACTGAGATTTTGTCCTCGGATCCAATTTTGAGCGCACTAACCACTTGTGGGAGGCCCAATGGAGCCCCCCTCGACTTTGAACGGATCTACAGCTTGTCCATGTGCCGCAACTAGTTCGGGTTTTCCATCTTCTCATATGCATGTGCATGATGATGATGATGATGAGAGGGTATGTGATACGGGGGGTCATATAGGTGTGGTGCGCGCGAAGCGGACAGTTCCTACTGTGGTTTGAGCCGCATGGCGCGTGGACACAAACTAATGAGTCTGCAACTGAGATTCGGCCGGACTCTTGACGCGGGTAACAACTCATATGGGTGGCACTTGGACTTGCTGTAGTGAAGGAATGAGTCGTGTTGAGAAGCCCTGATGCTTGCTTGGGTTGATCATGCGAGTATGGGTACAGTAGTGCACCCATGCAGGGTTTAATCTTATCGATGAGCCGTGTCCACGGTTATGGACGACTTTGGTGATGATGCTGGCTAACAAGATCTAGACAACTTGCACCTAATTAATGTTAATTAAATTGACTTGTAATATAGAATTACTTTCACAATAAATTATAATTAAAAACTGTTCAACGTGTGAGTTTCCCGAATTGCTTCCTCATATTTGGTTGAGGGGGTTAATTCGAGAATGGGTTATGTTTGGTGTTAGCTGTAGATGTTTATCTTATGCGCTCTCTTATCCCTCTCTGATTAGACGGAAGTTGTAGCGTGTCTCTTTAGGTTGCTAGTGCTGCTGCCGCTAAGTCCACCTCCCCTATATTTTGGGAGATGGTGTAGAAAGTAGGCAAGTCGGTTTTGCTTGCCAGGGAGTGCCCTGACCCTCTTTTGGGATGTGCTTTATGTGCAGTCAACAGGTTTGAAGTCCGACGACGTTAGCTTGGGAATCCCTCCGGCTTGGCTGGGCAGGGATATGGCGCCATCGCTTATCTTCAGGACTCTTAGTCCAATTTGCATCTTATCCGTAGCCGGATACTATTTTTGCTTCCGCTGTCATTTGAATCTTTGTATTGTAATATTTGTATCTTGACTCGTTCGAGTCGTTGTTGTAATTTATCTTCTGTTGTATTTGTGGATGTATCGGAACTGTTGTAATGTTATCACAATTCCACCCACATAATGCGCATGTTTCGGCGTGCACATTATGTCTGGTGGGCGACCTAAAATCGTTATTATGCGGATTTCGGCGGGATCGCTTAAATCTACATAGTACCGATTTTAGGGCGTCACAGTAAGCAAGGATTACTCTAACAGGATGTAAGTGTAACGAGCACATTTTGAACTTGAAGACTAGTTACATCCTAGAGCAATAATTTGCATCAGGCATCTATTAGACTAACAAAAGTTACATCCCAAGAGGTTGCGCTTACACATCGATGAGCATTGCAGCCACCTCCTGCGACTTGCGCCCAAGCACGTTGAAGAGAGGAAGCGGTGAGCTAGAGCTTGTACTCCTCGGCGACCTTGACGAGCCAGTCGATGAGGATGTCGCGCAATGTTAGCCGTCACATCCATCTGCACCACCTGGACCTGATCCGCCGCCGGCCGACGCGTCGCCTCCACCTACATCCCGCTCCATCCGAAGAACGGAAGAAACCCATCCCCACCCAACGACAACACCAACAAATTGAGCCACCCCACTGCGAGAAAATGGGGTTGGTTCAGGGTGGGGTAGAAGTAGAATGCAGCCGGTATTCTCCGTCGCTGCAACTGACCTCCTCCATGTCCTGCTCCCGTCCGCGTGCTGCTTCCCCTCGGACGGGGTGATGCGACGATAGGAGGGGTCGACCTCAGCGTTGGAGACTGTGGTGGGGAGCTTGCTGAGCGCACACGATTCCTCTCGGCTGCACCAGAGGATCCCGCGCCACGAACCCACGGCGTCGCGGGTGAGCAGGGCCCCGCCGCCAAGATGGAGGTCGCGTGCTAATGGTCGGCTCTCAGAGCGCGTACGAGTGGGGAATCTGCGAGGAAGGAGAAGCCGGTGGTGGTGGTCGGAGACGGGGAGCTGGATGAAGGAGACAACTCAGACGAGGAAAGTGGATAAGGGCGCTGCACGCGGGGGAGCAGATCAGTTCGATTTGGATGGACGGCCCAAACAGTGAGCACGCGGTAAGACGAAATCGTGGTCAGACACGAAATAGAAATTGCCTTTTATAAAACTAGAATATTGGAAAACCAAAGTATTCCATTGCCTGGCAAAAGAATACTTCAGTTTTCTCTTCTTTCTCAGTTTTCAAAAAAGAGGGGTAGACCTCTTTCTCAAATACTTCAAAAATACTGCAGTTTTGAAGTATACTTCAGTTTTAAAATCACGTTATTTATTGGGTCCAAACACCTTGAAGTATTCAATACTTTAATATTTTCAGAAACTGAAGTATTCAATGCATACTTCAAAAATACTCCCAAACGGAGCCTTATACTTTATAGTACTAATCTTGCCGCAAATAAATTACGCAAAAGTAGATTTATAAGTTTATTGCTGCGTAGAATCAGTGGCCATAGGCTTGATTGAATATTATAGCAAGGATTCATCGTCAACGATACCAAGAATACTAATACTACCATTTGCTAAGCACATACGCGAAGAATAGTAATAGTTACAAGCTTACAGGAATCAAAAGGTTCTAGAGCAGAAGTTGAGAAGAAGAGCCAAGCAGAAGCAAGTCCCCGCTCGAGCGGATCAATAATGGATAAATAAAGAATAAGTCAAGCCAATCAAGAATCGGGATGAAACAAACTGAGGCAAGCGACGGGGGCGGTAGGTACCGCGAAGTGGCCGAGGTTGACGGTGGTCCATGCGGCCCCCGGAGAGCAGCCGGAGACAGAGAGGACGAGGAGCCAGGCGAAGAAGAGGAGCAGGATGTAGGTGGTCCAGACCCCGGGGTACATGAACCACTCGGTGTTCTTGTTCACGTCCACCGGCGCCGCCGCCTCTACGTAGTAGGGCGACCCTCGCCTCCTCATCGCTGGCTGGTTCGTCGGATCTCAGGTGAGCGCGATGGCCGGTGCCGTGCAGGTGAGCAGACCGGAGGAGGGGAGGTTGGGGGCGTTGGAGCAGTGATGGTGGTGTGTGGTTGTGATCTGGTACCAAGTTTGGGTTTGTTTGGGAGGTTTTGGGTTGTGTTTGTTTGGGCTGGATGTGGATGGCTGTGTTGCTGTGTGAGAAAAGTTGTTGTGCAGGAAAAGCTACTGTTCTGAGTTTTAGTGTTTGGCAACTAAATGGCTGTCTGGCTGTAATATGTGAAATTGTTGAAATACTCTTATATAATAATAAAAACATGTAAGATTTAGATGTTTTTAATAAAAAAATATTAGATCAACAGAGAATAGTACACAAGACGAGTATATGTTACAGTATGACTGTATGAGTATATATTGTATCGTTACATTGTGCTGGGCGGCCGGACTGCATATCCGGAGTGTACATATTTTTGTCTGTAGACGGAGAAATAGTTGGACCGTACATATCTTGGTTTCATCGTTGTACTTGTACATATTCTTTTTTAAGAAAAACAGTACATATTCCTGCGTAGCTGCAATGAACCGTGCACGCACGTAGGATGATTCCATGTAACAACTACAGTAGTCATGTACAAAGACAGGTCGAGCAGGGATATAGGCGAGGAGCTGCCTCGCTCGGGAAAAGGGAAGGGAGCAGCCGGCTGGTGATTTTTATTTTGTGTATAATCCTTCGTTAGCTAGCTCGCTGCCCGCGTGCGTGTGCGTCTCTTCCTTGGGTCCTTGGTGGCAGGATTTCGGTAATTATGCGTAACAACAGGGGCAGAGGGGTATACCGGTTCGAGGCTGAGGAGAGAAAGCTCGGGAAGCACCTCGTCGGGGTGCTTTTTCGGCCATGAAGGAAAATCGGTGGCTTCGGTAGACGCCTAATGCACAGCTGAGGCGTTTGCTTCATTTGTCTAGCTTTTTTCTGTGGAAAGCATCCAAAAGGCCAAACAAACACACCCTTGGTGTGTGAGCGTAGCGGAGCCCGTGATGCTGGTCTCTGGACCAGAACCGATTCTAGATTGTTCCGCGAGAGCAGACGATGTTTGCAACAACCGGAATAGGGAAGTGTTGAGCGTCCTCCGGAGGTTGGAAACTTTCCAACCTCCTGCTTCTCCTGTCGATACGTGTCTAATTTGGTCTTTCAATCCCGCTTTTGCTCCTATGAAGCAAAAACGCTTTGTTTTGTTATAAGATTTTTGTGTTATTGTAGCAATTTTTCATTTTCATCCAAATCCCGCAGTTGTTTCCAGGAAGAAAAAAACGATTCGTTTTAAATAAAAAAATCATGCTATTGTAGCCATTTTCACCCAGGGGCGTATACAGGGGGGCGAGCAGGGGTCAGACCCCCCCCCCCAATGGTCCGCCCCCCAAACCATTTTCAGCAGGTACTAATAGTAGTTTATATGTGCTAATGGCCGGAAGTAAGCTTCATTAGTTGATTCATCTTAATTAAGCCCAATACTTCAGCCCATACAGGCCATGCAAGCTAGCCGCTAGGCACTTGACTCTTCATATGCAGTGTGCCTATACGTGATCTGATCGATCAGCCCCTTTACGTGTCGCCACCTTCCTGTTCTTCGTAACGGCGCTCCTTTGCGGATTGATCTGTCTTTGACCCACTGGCCACCGATCGGAGCAGGCGAGTAACTCGTTCAAAGCTCGTTCAATCGCTGATCAGGCCCTTGTCGCTGATTGCCTCCGCCGGCCGGTCGCCAATCTGACAATCAACAACAAACAGACAAGGCGACGGTATTGTTTCTTGTTGCTAATATTTTTCTGGTGCATTTAGATACTTAATTTGCCTTCGTATATAAACTAGTGGATTAGTTCGTTAAATTGTGCCTTTTTAAATATAGATGAAGAGAAAAACATCAAGAATAGATTCTTTTTTCAATCCAATGGGTTCATCCTCAACCACTAATATTGCTAGTGCTGAAAATGCAAATCCATTCGAAAAGGCAAATGAGCAACAACCTATTGTAGATGACAGCTCCAAAAAAATCCGTGGCGCCAATCATATATTTGAATATTTACATTGATTTATTATTAATGATTTTTTTAGACTTAATATAGGGTGATATTTGTTCACTTTTATGGTCGTCGATTTTTCGCCCCCCTCATGTTTGAATCCTGGCTCCGCCCCTGTTTTCACCCATATGCCCCAATTGCTCCGCTGAAGCAAAAATGCTTCACTCGTAATAAAAATTTATGCTCTTGTAGCAAAAGACCTTGTAGCAAAAATTTAATGCTGCAAAAGCAAAATCAAAGAACAATAGTAGCAAAAAGTTTGTTATATTTCAGCATTGGTAGCAAAACGAATCTTCTATTGATGCAAAATCACAATACATTGGTCACAACAAAAATGCTCGTAGGATGCACTGCCCTCCCCTTGTTGTAGCCATCCTTCAACTCTAGATGTGCAGCCATGGCGGCCTACAGCACGCACCCTGTCGTGGATGGCAACACCACCGCGAGCACCGTGGCCCACCGCCGGTAGAACTGCTCCCCACCAGCACCGTATGCGTAGCTCCGGTGGACTGCCTTTGCAGCAGAGCTGTTTGCCGACACGACAGCGGCAGCAACTCCTGGCCATGGCAACGCCACCGCCGTGCCATGGAAGCTAGTTGAGGTAGAGCTCGCTCGGGGCCTCGCTGAAGGGAGGGAGGAGATGGGCACGCAGGCTGGTGGTGACGCGTCATCGTTCCATAGTGACGGCCACCAACAGGCAGCCTAGGGTCAACAGGAACAGCCTAGGGACTAGGGTTGACAGGAACGCAGCCATCATCCCGGCCGCCGCCTAGAGGCCCGGGACGACTAGCCCCAGCCTCAGCTCCAGTGCTGCCGCAAGGTACCCTGAGGAGGTGAGCTTAGAGAGAGCGGCGCTGTTATCAGGAAAAGAGGGGCGGTTAGGGGCGGCGACCTTGCCGTGGAGGCGCACGGGGGCGGAGACCTCGGCAAGGAGACGTGAGGCGGCGGCCAGGTCGGGAGGCGCGAGGGTCAGCTGTCGTGCTGTGGAGGCCCAAGGAGGCAAGGATAGGGTGGTCGCGGCGGAAATCCGTGGCCAAGAGAGAGGAAGGGGAATCGAGGGGAACGCGTGGAGAAGATAAGGTGCGGGGAGCGGTGGTTTTTTCCGTGGACCGCAGCAGACGCGTGGCGCACGCGCAGACAGGAGGCTGCGAGCCTCCGGCTGTAGCACAGCGTTTTCCACCGGAATATCTCTGGGTGTCACATATCTCTACTAATATAAAAACAACAGAGGGTGTGATCCAAACAATCTTCACCGTTCAACCATAAAATCGGACGGTCTGTACGCTGGTAAAAATACCCAACACGGATCACGCACTGCCGTTGCAGTTCGCCCACGAAGCGACGCAGGAAAGAAAAACATCCACAACACCCACGTCGCCCGCCTCCGTCACGCGACCCCGCACCGTCCTGCACGCTGCGGCTGCTTCCGGCTTCCCCGCTCCGCGACCTCCATCACGCCGTCAAAGTTGCCGCCATCTCCCCATCTCCCCATCGTCAAAATGAAAAAAAATGTCCATACTTTGAAATATGGTTAGGTATTAGTGTCTACTTTGTGTAGCATATTCGAAATATGAGTTTTGACCATTTATGTAAAATCACTGTAAAAAAAGTTGAAACGGCCATAACTTTTGCACACGACATCGAAAAACTGCGTTTAATATCTTGAAAAAAACTAGAGAAAAATAGAAAGTTACCCACACCTAGGTTTGCCTGTTAGCCCTTTTCAGATTCCTCAAATTCCAACAGGAAAAAAATTTATTTAAAAATGATTGTTTTCTCAGCACAAAAAAAAAATTGTGACGCACCTGAAGGGGGTGCGCCACATAATTTTTAGGCGGGATTCGAAATTTGAAATGGAGGCTGGCTCCTCTTATCCTCTCCCCTTCTCCTCACATTTCCTGCTCATCTCCCCTTCTCCACCGCCACTTCTCATCTCCCTCGTCTCCCCTTCTCCTCACATTTCTTGCTCCTCTTCACTTCTCCACCACCACTCCTCGCCCTCTACTTCTCCTCCCTCCTCCTTCTCAACAAACTCCAGCGACCTTCTCCTCCTCCACCAACTCCGGCGACTTCGACCTCCTCCTCCTCCACAACTCCGGCGACTTCGACCTCCTCCTCCTCCTAACCAGGGACCACCTCCACGTCCACCTCATACTCTGGCGCCCACCTCCTCCGGCGACCTCCTCCTCCACCCCGCGACATCCGGCTCCAACTCTGGCGACCACCAACCTCCGATGACTCCCTCCTCCACCCACCTACGGCCAAGCCCAGTGTTGCCTCCGACCAGCTACGATGAAAGGAAATTCCGATGAAATTTGGGTGGCCCGATCTAGATCTGGCAAGAATCCAGATTTAGATATGGCCGCCCTTTTTTTGAAAAACAAAATAAATAGTGGCGCACCTAAGTGGGGGTGCACCACTGATATGTTTCTGTGGCGCATGGTGGTGGGGTGCGTCATAGAAATGATTTTGTGGCGCACCGGGCGGGTGCCACAAAAATATATTTTTGTGGCGAGAATTCTGTGGCGCACCGACCATGCCCAATTGGTGCGCCACCGAAAGGCTTTTGGTGCGCCACTAGTAGCCCTTTTTCCACTAGTGTCTGTGACAGTTGATGTAACGCCAAACATTTGACCCATCTGTATGTACGCATGGTGAGAGCATTCTATTCAGATGTGTGATCTGTTGGCATGGTGAGAGCTTCTATTCAGATGTTTGATCTTTTTTGTCATATTGTTGTATGTTAATTTCAGCCATATTTATCATATGTAAATGTATGCAATGGTTCCCACCTATTTTGCACATTCTTCTGCATGTATTGACATGTGATGCGTTTCGCGGCGACGACTCCGAAGGCGATCTGTGTGGCGACCAAGAGTCTCCGCCGGCGGCTGGGCTCGGCGGGCGGTTCTAGACGCTAGCTTCGGACAACAACGATGATGGGGACGGCTCGGAGCAGTCTTCCTCCTCACGCTCGCTGCGCTATCGTTGCCGAACCGTCTCGGGTTCGCTAACACGTGATCTCAGTGACAAGAGAAGTTCCAAGAAGGCGGAGAAGAGAATATGGCAAAGCTGGGCGGCTCGTCACATTACGGCCACACCATCACCGGAGGTAAGCTCGTCTTCTTCACCGTCAGATCGGCTGAGATCCCGCCCGATGGTGACTCTGAAGCTACCGGTCCTTTCGCCGTCGGTCGTTTTGCTAGATGAGTTTGATGCTGATTGTTGGACTCTGGTCCGCAATCGTCGTGCTGCCTATTCCGCCATGGTTGGAGATCCCGCCGGTGTTATTCACTGGAAGACGCCGGCGATCAAACTCTCGATGGAGCTGCCGATGATCTCGCGCGTGAATTACGGATCAGTGGATCCGAATTCAAATTTCAAAACCAAATCCGGTCAAATGGGCCCTATGGGTTCACCCTTGCTTATGGGCTCGGGCGAACAGCGCAAAGGCCATATGGGCTTGTTAAACTCTGAAGGATTTAACCTGACTAAATCCATACGATTCTCTTTTTGATCTAGACACCAAAGGCGGTTAGGGTTTATCTGGCCAACCTCTCCCTCTCCGGCGCCGCGTGTTCTGGTGATGGCCGAACGTGGCAGGACTGGTGGTCAGCGGGGAGGAGGACGGTGATATACTGGACGCGGCGGTGGCAGTAACTTTGGCGGACACGGTGGCTTCAACAATTTCACTGCTGGTCCGAGCGGAACGGCGGGACAGAATCAAGGAAATTTCCATGGCGGGGAGGGCTATGGCCTGCGTCAGAATCAGTTCAATGGAGGCCAGGCGTACCAGTTTCATGCGGGCTCGGGCTTCAACACCGGGCAGCGCGGTGTTTTTGCTGGGGGATATCAAGGTCGCTACCATGGACGGGGCACGGCTGGGCGTGGTGCTCGTGGCCGCTTCGGAGGTGGTGGTGGCGTGGCTCGTGGAAGCTATCAGCCAATCCATCAACCTGCGACAAGAGGAGCTCAGGCGAATTTGGCGACAGTTGATCTCATCCCCGCCGCGGCACAGGTCTCAGCGGCGGCTGACGCCCTGATTCCGATTGCTAAAAAACTGGCAGAACAAGTGGTTCAGCCCGTCTCTGTTGCGACGTCCGATGTTAAAGAGTTTATTCAATCAGAGGATGGTGGCCAAGCGAAGAAAGGCAAAAGGATCGAAAAATTGAAGTGTTTTACGTGTGGTTTGGGGGGACATGTGTTGTCTGATTGCAAAGCTATCCTCTGCGACATTTGTGAAGAAATCAAGCACACAGACGGGGATTGCCCCTTGCTTTCTGCTCCAAAACCTCAGCTTGAGGTATATGGGTATGCTCATGACGAACTCATGTTTTTTGGAATGCCAACCACTGATACCTACCGCCCAAAGACAGTGAACACTCGATTGGGATCAGTTTCAGTCACCGGAGGGGAGATGTCTATTGCTCAGGTGACTCGACAGCTTCAGCGACTTGTTCCCGTGGAGCAATATAACTGGGAGGTTAATCAGGTGGGACATAATATCTTCAAGGTTTTATTTCCATCAAAGGTTGAGCTTGATAGACTCAAGACCTTCGGCGAGTTTAAGGTCCCAGATAGCTCGATGGTTTTGGTGGTGGATAGCTGGGTAGCACGCTGTGAGCCCATGGTCAAACTTCCTCAAGTGTGGGTAAGGATGTCCGGGATACCACCATTACGCAAAGGTGACTTTTTGGCACTCTGGAGCTTGGGATCTTTGTTTGTAAAAACTTTCAAAGTGGATATGCCGTTCACTAGGCAACATGGTATTTTAAGAATTTTGATTGTATGTGTTGATCAAACTAAGATTCCTAAAAGCCTTCCTATTTGGATTATGGATGGATTTTACAAACTCACCTTTGAGGTGGAGATGCCTTTCTTTGATGCGGGTGAGGACGTGGATATGGACAATGATGATTCTAATTTAGATGATGAGCCTAAAGGGAAGGATGGTAATTCAGATGAGCAAACTTTATCAAAGAATAAAAAGATGGATAGCTCTACATTTGGTTCTGATGATCACATGGCAAGCGGAAGTGGAAAGGATTCTGTACCCCAACAAATCCTTTCCACGGGTGTGGTCTTCTCACCATTGGTGAAGCAACACATAGAGGAGGCCAAGTTATTCCTGTTACAACAATCAGAGAAAGGAAAGAACCTTGATGCTGGTTCGGTTTCAGAAGTGCAACCTGGTGTGGAGTTGATTGATACTCCAAAGGTGTGTACACAGCCTGATGCTATTTCTAGTTGTTGTAAGAATTTAGATAATGAGTTTAATATTGCCTCTGTGTCTAATCCACAGGGAAAGAGTGATCATAGTGAAGTTACTTATTTGGTACCTGATAACTTAGCTCATGCATCTAAGGTAAATGTACCTTTGGAATATGATGTACTGTCATCTGATCATGTTCAGCAAGAGGATAATGTGACATCTAATATATGTGAGCAGGTAAAGGAAATTGATTTAGTCCGGCATGATCAAGAGGGAGAGGATGCACCTAGTTCTCAGGCCCTAAATGTTGAAACTACATTGTCTCATACTGATGAGGCTGACGGTGTACGTGCTAAGACAATGGTCTCGGCCAATGCACAACCTGACTTGCTGTCGTACGCTTCTAACGAGGTATGCTCGCCCCTGTTTACAGAATCATCAAATGTGATGGTACATGCGGGTGCAATGTCTTCATGCCTACATAATAATGTTTGTATGCATGACCATATTCAGGTTGAGGACGTGAGTTCGCAGAGCATGAAGATTACTCCTGTGACTCCTGTTTTTAAGAAACCAAGTGTGCAAGATGTTATTGCCTATGGCGGTATAAAAAACCCGATGTCAAGTGGTCATCGATCGAGTGAAAGATTGAAGATGAAACCAAATGCAGATGCGCCGCAAATGGAGAAGGCAATGTCGTTGGCTGAATCTCGCAACCTCTTATGGGGCTCAGGTGCATCTCCAAACAAGCTCTCTTTTACTTCTTTACCGCATGTGGCAATAGTAGATAGGGCGTCTAGGCTTGGGATCTCTCTAGGCAATTCTCCTTCACAAATTATTAAGTCTGTGAGCTCCATTAAGCTTGTTGAGACTGAGAGAGCAGTTACTTTTCTTAAAAACAATCTAAAAGAAGTTGAGCACGAAACTCATGATAGTATGGTAATAAAAAGAGCATCCAATATTTCGGAAGACTTAGAGAATGAAGAAGAAGATAATTCCCTAGACCAATTGGGTCTTGAAGGAATTAAAGTAGGACGTAAGAAAAAAACTAAGCAAGGCAATGGCCTAGCTATTAGTAGAGGAAGTGCTAGAATCGAAAAACTGAACACTAAAAAGTAAGATGAAAGGTATGATTTGGAACAGTGACGGACTAGGAGATATGGCTAAACACGTTTTGATTCAAGAAACCGTGCGCGAGCAAAAATTAGATTTCGTAGCTATTTTGGAGACTGGGAGGTCTAATGTTACAGCTCCTTTTCTAAAACAACTAGCGGGAGGAATGGACTACTCGTGGTATTGTTTGCCACCTCATGGTAGATCCGACGGCATACTTGCTGGTTTCGATAATATGTCTTTCTGTATACAAAATGTTGTAACAGGAGACTATTGCGTTAAATTCCAAATTAAAACAAAAAGTGATGGTTTTCTGTGGTCTTTTGTAGTCGTTTATGGGGCTGCGCAAGAAGTACAAAAACCTGAATTTCTAGCTGAGCTTGTAAGGATTTGTGAGAATGAAACACTCCCTCTTTTGGTAGGGGGTGATTTCAATATCATCCGAAGACAGGAGGAGAAAAATAATGCGAATTTTAATGCACGATGGCCTTTTATTTTTAACGCAATCATTGAAAGTCTTAGCCTTAGAGAGCTTGAGCTCTCTGGGAGGCAATACACCTGGCCAGTCGGAGAGATACTCCAACATATGAAAAGTTGGATCGTTTCTTGGCGAGTGTTCCTTGGGAACAAAAATATCCACTGGTTACGGTACATGCGATGACCCGGTCAGGGTCTGATCATACTCCGTTAATTATTGATTCAGGGATTGAGGCTCACGTCGGAAATAAATCGGCTTTCTCGTTTGAACTTTCTTGGTTGCGTAAAGAAGGTTTTTATGACATGATATGTCGTGAATGGATGTCTGTTACCTCAGGAGAGTCACCGGTTGAAAGGTGGCAAAACAAAATTAGACATTTGCGTCAATATCTCCGGGGATGGGCAAAAAATATGAGTGGAGAATACAAAAAATTAAAAAATAAGTTGTGCCTTCTAATTGATGAATTGGACATCAAAGCTGAAACCTCTCCGTTGTCGGTAGCTGAAAATGCAGCTAAAAAAGAGGCGGATGCTTTTTTGACACAACTAAGGCGTGATGAACAGTCTAAATGGGCTCAGCGGGCAAAAGTTAAGTATGTCCAAGAAGGGGGTAATAATACCAGATACTTTCACCTCATTGCAAATGGCAAGCATCGTAAAAACAGGATTTTTCAACTAGAACAGGATGAGGGAACGATTGTGGGACAGAACAACTTGAAAGTGTTCATTGTGACGCCCTGAAATCGGTACTATGTAGATTTAAGCGTTCCCGCCGAAGTCCGCATAATAACGATTTTAGGTCGCCCACCAGACATAATGTGCACGCCGAAACATGCGCATTATGTGGGTGGAATTGTGATAACATTACAACAGTTCCGATACATCCACAAATACAACAGAAGATATAAATACAACAGCGACTCGAACGAGTCAAGATACAAATATACAATACAAAGATACAAATGACAGCGGAAGCAGAATAGTATCCGACTACGGATAAGATGCAAATTGGACTAAGAGTCATGAAGATAAGCAAGGGCGCCATATCCCTGCCCAGCCAAGCCGGAGGGATTCCCAAGCTAACGTCGTCGGACTTCAAACCTGTTGACTGCACATAAAGCACATCCCAAAAGAGGGTCAGGGCACTCCCTGGCAAGCAAAACCGACTTGCCTACTTTCTACACCATCTCCCAAAATATAGGGGAGGTGGACTTAGCGGCAGCAGCACTAGCAACCTAAAGAGACACGCTACAACTTCCGTCTAATCAGAGAGAGATAAGAGAGCGCATAAGATAAACATCTACAACTAACACCAAACATAACCCATTCTCGAATTAACCCCCTCAACCAAATATGAGGAAGCAATTCGGGAAACTCACACATTGAACAGTTTTTATTTATAATATATTGTGAAAGTAATTCTATGTTACTAATCAAATTAATTAACATTAATTAGGTGCAAGTTGTCTAGATCTTGTTAGCCAGCATCATCACCAAAATCGTCCATAACCGTGGACACGGCTCATCGATAAGATTATACCCTGCAGGGGTGCACTACTGTACCCATACTCGCATGATCAACCCAAGCAAGCATCAGGGCTTCTCAACACGACTTATTCCTTCACTACAGCAAGTCCAAGTGCCACCCATATGAGTTGTTACCCGCGTCAGGAGTCCGGCCGAATCTCAATTACGGACTCATTAGTTGGCGACTACGCCACCATGCGGCTCAAAGCACAGTAGGAACTGTCCGCTTCGTGTCGTACCGCACCTATATGACCCCCCGTGTCACATACCCTCTCATCATCATCATCATCATCATCATCATCATCATGCACATGCATATGAGCAAATGGAAAACCCGAACTACTTGCGGCACATGGACAAGCTGTAGATCCATTCAAAGTCGAGGGGGGCTCCATAGGGCCTCCCACAAGTGGTTAGTGCGCTCAAAATTGGATCCGAGGACAAAATCTCAGTTCCTAGGTCGACACTGAGCAGAACAAAACACCTCGCAAGGCCTTCCGCCTGGTGTCTTATCTTTTAATTATAATACCTCAATATAAGACAACATTTTATTAAGGTAGAAAAATCTATCATGCTAAGCAGATGAAAACATAAGACCAACAGATGACTCGCACAAACAACTCTAAGCATGCGCTACGACTCGCAAGGCCAACAGATAAACAAACAACAGGTGATGGGATGTGGGGATAAAGCTTTATAGGCTGCAGGATAAACATGTGATGGGATCGCAGTTTAAGAATCGATAACTAGGGTAGCAGAGATCAACGGCAGGAATGAAAGACAATGTATAGGTAAACAAGCAAACTTTGCTTGCCTGGAATCCCGCATGGAAGCAGATCTTGTCGTTGCTCACACATCTCAACGTCTTATCCGCGAAGAAGCAACAAACACTGGAAAGCGTAAAAGATGCATTTTATAACTACGGCAAAGATCCAGCATGATCATGTGAGAATGATGCATGGCATGGCGAGATGCATTACGAGATGCACCTAATCCAAATTAAGCGGAACCGAGATTCCGACAATTAATATTTAGGTGCAAGTTATTTATTTACCCACAATATTAAATGTTGGTTAGCATGGCAACACATGGCATGGGTGATCTAATTAAATTAAATGGAATAGGGCATTATATATTTATTACCCCTAGTCATTCCATATTTAAATATTTAGTTGTAATTAACAAATTACACTAAGCAATTAAAATAACAGATGCAAAATGGCATACAAATGGCATATTAATAATTATTGCATTTTTCTGATAAAAAAGACGTTAACTTTGTATTCATTGGACTGATAAAACAAAAGATATAACATATATAAGATTTACACATTTACTAAAAAAAACAGAAAAACAGAAAGAAAAGGTGGGTTTTATGCCTCCACAAGGAATTGAACTTGGGCCTATTGGGTGTGTAAACGTAGCACAGGCCACTGGGCTGCGTATCAGGTTGGTGATATAAAGAAAGGAACTGATTTCATATCAACCCGAACTAGGCTTAACTGAAAAAAAAACAGAAACAGAGGAAAAGGATGATGCGAGCTGGGGATTTGAACTCGGGTCTCCTGGCTCAGCACAGAGGAGCGAAACCACTAGAGTCTGTCTCGGTTGTTTGATGGAATCGGACACTGAAACAAGATGAAGCCTCTCTGTCGCGTTAACTGAACTTGACGGAAATTTTCAGAATTCCTGCTCGGACGCAGACGACGACGAACTGCAGCGATCGCTGCTGCGATTCCGCGCGACGGCGGTTCCAGAGCAGGGGAGAGGAGGGGAACAGAAGTATCGGAGGTGCGGCTCACCTAGGGAATGGTCGGGGTCGGTCTCAGAGGCTCGGGGAAGGAGAAGCAGGGGACCAAGTCGGTGGCCTTGGCGATTCCGGCGGACAGCCGACGAACAGGTCGGGGACGGCCACATTCGGGACAGCTCCAGCTACGGGTTTTGCGGCGATCTGGAGGCTAACGACGAGACGGTTCCATTCCCGCTCTCGCGAGATGAAGAAGGTGCCCAGGAGGACGGCTAGGCGAGCTTCTCAAGCTTCGGCCATGGAGGTTTCTTTGGGGGAGGAAAAAGAACAGAGGGAGGAGAGGAAAGTGGGCGGCGGCGGCGCGAGAGGGAGAGAGGAGGGTTGGAGGCGGCTAGGGTTTGGACAGGAGTAGGAGGGATCGGCTTAAAGGGAGAGGGGAGTGGTTGGAGGCAGTGGGGCAGCCATGGCAGCGTCTCCTCCATGGCGTCCTCGCTGTAAAGGTGTACGGGAAGAAGACAGCGAGAGGAGTGGGTTGGGCCGGAAGGGCTAGGGTTTCCAGGGGCTGTGGGGAGGAGGTCTTAAGGGAGGGGAAAGGAGAGGGAGCACATGGGGGGCTCCATGGCTCCACCGTGGAAAGGAGGGCGACCTCCTCTGTCTCCGTACGAAGAAGAAAGAGACAGGGGAGATGGGCTGGGCTGCAAGGTAAGTGGGCTTCGGGCCTAGAAAAGGTTTTTTTTCTCCCTCTGATTTTATTTATTTTTATTTATTCTTTTCTGTTTTGCATTTAAAACAAATATAAAAAGAATTTGTATAAAGAAAATATAATAAAATAGTTTTTGGTTTAGATAGGCAATTTAATAAATTAGTTTTTATAATATTTGCAAAATATTTGAAATACACATTTTAATTAATTTCAAAAGCATTTGAATTTAATTGTGAGAAAAAGAATTTAAGTGGGGTTTAAATTTAGATGCAATAAATTAAATGAAGTGACCAATGCATGATGAAATGATGACATGATGATGCACAAAAGAAAAACAACAAAACCTAATTGGGGATAAATCCCGGGGCGTTACATTCATCCTAGAATATTACAAACGCTTATTTGGAGCGTCTGAATCCTGCCATTTTACATTGGACGAATCTTTTATAAATGATTTACCGCAAATATCACCACAAGAGAATATCATTTTAACATCTAATTTTTCTGAAAGGGAGGTGTTAGAGGCTATATCACAAATGGAACATAATAAAGCTTCGGGACCGGATGGGTTTCCGGCTGAATTTTATCAAAGATTTTGGAGTGTGATAAAGACCGACTTGATGGCCATGTTTGCACAACTCCAACAGGGTGATCTACCTCTTTATAAATTAAATTTTGGGGTCATTACTTTATTACCCAAAAAAGAGGATGCGAGTAGAATCGAGCAATATAGACCTATTTGTTTGCTTAATGTGAGCTTCAAGATTTTTACAAAAGTAGGCACAAATCGTGTTTCCTCAATTGTCCACAAGGTGTTAAGACCTACACAAACTGCTTTCATGCCGGGAAGAAATATCCTTGAGGGGGTAGTAGTACTTCATGAAACAATACATGAACTAAAAAGAAAGAAAATCGACGGTGTGCTTTTCAAAATTGATTTTGAAAAAGCATACGACAAAGTTAAATGGTCATTTCTCCAACAAGCTTTGCGAATGAAAGGTTTTAATGCAAAATGGTGCGATTGGGTTGGACGCTATGTGCAAGGAGGCAGTGTGGGAATACGTGTAAATGATGATATTGGTCATTACTTTCAGACGTTAAAAGGATTACGTCAAGGTGATCCACTTTCTCCAATCTTGTTTAATATAGTGGTTGATATGTTGGCTGTCCTCATTGCTCGTGCTAAGGATGATGGTCAAGTAGGAGCTCTCATACCTGATCTTGTTGACGGGGGAGTATCCATCCTACAATATGCGGATGATACAATTTTGTTTTTAGAACATGATCTAGACAAAGCTGTAAATATGAAATTAATTTTATCAATGTTTGAGCAACTTTCTGGGCTCAAGATAAATTTTCATAAAAGTGAGCTTTTTTGTTTTGGCAAAGCTAAATACATGCAAAATGAGTACTGTCAAATATTCGGATGTGGTGTGGGCGAATTACCTTTCAAATACTTAGGTGTTCCGATCCATTATAGAAGGTTATTAAATAAAGAATGGAAAATAATTGAAGATAGGTTTGAAAAGAAGCTGGGCTGTTGGGCAGGCAAGATGTTATCATATGGTGATCGTCTTGTATTGATAAATTCAGTTCTAACGAGCCTACCGATGTTCTTACTATCTTTCTTCCAAATTCCAGTGGGGGTAAGGAAGAGGTTGGATTACTTTCGTTCACGTTTTTTCTGGCAAAGTGACCAACATAAGAGAAAATATCGACTATCTAGATGGAATATCATTTGTCGACCGAAGGATCAGGGAGGTTTGGGTATTGCGGTTTTAGAAATTAAAAACATTTGTCTTCTGGGCAAATGGTTATATAAGATTATAAATGAGAAGGGGGTTTGGCAGGAACTGTTGTGCAACAAATACCTCAGTGATAAAACCCTGGCTCAATGTGAGCCGAAACCCAAGGACTCTCCTTTTTGGAAGGGCCTTATGGCGGTAAAGACTGAATTCTTTTCGCGGGGCTCTTTTATTGTTGGTAACGGTCAACAAACACGGTTTTGGGAGGATACATGGCTTGGGAACAAACCATTGGCTGTTCAATATCCTTCGCTATTCAATATTGTTAGACACAAGAATGTGTTGGTAGCACATGTGTTGTCCAATAATCCATTAAGCATTGAATTTCGTAGAACCTTAACTGATAACAAATGGTTAGCATGGTTGAGACTAGTAGAGCGACTAATGCGAGTCACTCTATCGCTTGATGATGACCGTTTTAGATGGAACTTGACTACAAATGGAGTCTTCACGGTTAAATCAATGTATGCGGATATGATGCATGGTAATAGCCCTAACTTACATAAGTATTTGTGGAAATTGAAAGTTCTTCTTAAGATAAAAATATTTATGTGGTTCTTAAGGCGTAAGGTCATTCTTACTAAGGATAACCTGATTAAAAGGAACTGGAATGGGTGTAAGAAATGTGCTTTTCGTCCTGCGGAAGAGACCGTGGAGCACCTCTTTATATCTTGTCCTTTTGTAACAGATATTTGGAGATTATTTCATTTCACCTTCAATATAATCCCGCCAACTAGTGTTGCAAATTTGTTTGGGCACTGGCTTAATGGAGTTGATAAAATGACTAAAGCACGTATTCGCATTGGTGTTTGTGCTTTCTTATGGGCTGTTTGGAATTGTCGAAACGATTTGGTTTTGAACAAGGTCAGAGATGCTCATTTTTTGCAGGTCGTTCATCGAGCTATCTACTGGATTCGTCTTTGGTCTTTCCTCCTCCCGTCGGAACAACGGGATACTATGGAGGCTGGATGTACCCGTATCTTGGCGGTACTCCGAGCTATTTGCTGCCAATATGGGTGGCAACACACTAGAAGAATACAATGAATAGCTTCTTCTTATTAGCTTTGTTCCGTTGGCTCATTCATGTGGCAACTTTAGCTGATTCGTGATTTGTAATAACTGTTTCGTACTCTTTTGCTACTTTTTATTAATATAAAAGGCTGTGTGCATCACCATGATGCAGAGGCCGGGACACCCTTTAAAAAAAAAAGTGATACTGATAACTGCAATGCGTCGGATTTAGCTGTAAAAGAAAATACAGATGGGCACTATGGACCTGCTATTTTACTGGAACACGAAACAAATGTCGAGCAACATACCAAGTCTTTTCAGTTCTCGGATGGAAATACACATTAGAGAATATCAATTGTACCAGAATAGCAATTTAACTATCAGTTTTGTTTCACAACAATCTCAGGTTCCATATGAAGGGCTTAATGAATGTATTGATCGTGGTGGCTTTGTAGAAAAAGTGATGCAACAACACAAAGGATACTTGCAACTCTGAGGCACTGTGAAAGAAGTGTATGTCCGTGTCTTTGCCTAATTCACCAATAGTGGACTCTGTTTTGGGTTCATATTCTTGTTTTTAAGAGTCCATGTCATCTACACCAACCTCATGATGCAATAAGCACGTGGCGCAAATCATTCCAAATGCTTGTGCCGATATTGTATTTCCTTCTGTTGGTGCATTAATATTGTATTTTATTCATATGCTTGTTGAAGTGGGCTATATATTTATTGTCCGATCGTGTTGTAATTCAAATAATTTCACAGAATGCAGCCCTCAGATGTCATCCAGATTGGTTTGCCCTTCAAATTTGTATCCTTGACTCACACTCACGTTTAAGTTTTTTAGAATAAATAATATGGAGTATTGAAGTCCCACGATTACTTCAAGGATATCTGATACACCTAAATTTCAGTTTCTTTGCAGCAAGATAATGAAATTAATAACGAAAGGGAGGAGGAGCTATGGAGAAAAAAAGAAGGGTAACAAGGGTAATACATCAACCTGAACTTTCTAGTATACACAACAGCCTTCGTATCATATAGTGGCATCAACCTGAATTTTTAGGAGTAGCTTCAATTGACTGATACTAAGGCATAAAAATTTGGATGATGAACATTAACACAGTTTTTGTTATCTCACATGGATTTAAATACATAGAGAATCATACTTCCTTGATGTCAAATCCAGTTAGTAATGCAAAGCTTTTAAGTTTTAACCATTTTAGAAAGTACACATTATCATCATAAGGATTTAGACTATGATATGTTGTCCATAGAAATGGTTTTATGCATACACATGTTTTTCATAATTTTTCTGTGTAAGCTATAGTAATTTTACGCTTGAATAGTTAACTGTCTTTCTCATTTGATAGTAGCTCATGATACTTGTACAGTTTCTTATTCTTAGCAACCATTCATTGAGCAATTATGAATTTTATGTCCTGCATTTTATCATATCGGGATGTTTTTTTGTAGCAGCGTGGGCATATATATGGGGAAGCCCTACGTTCTTGGATAAGAACAACTTTATGAGGCCATGCTAAGTAAGTTGCATGCCCTGTTAAGATGAATATTGAAGCTGGAACAACTATTAGATTTGTGAATTTTGACGTCAAAGAGCTATGTTCATGTGACGATAGGACAAGCGGGCCACATTGAGGACAAGTAGATTATAATACATTAGGCATAACCCCTCAGAGTAATGGAATCAATTAAGATCATCATTTGAAATCTTATCTGGCTTTTCCCATACAACATATATAATGAGAAAAATTAGGTGTAAGGTCCATTTTCATTATTTCTTGCTTAAGTAAGTAATCTGGTTGTTATCTTGTAGGAGTACATTTATAAAGTATGACTATGTGAGTATGCATGTATTTTGCAGGGTATGATGTAATATATTATGATTCTAAATATTTATTTTCTACATGCTAACGAGCGAAAAACGAGCATTGCACGTGCACAATTACTAGTACAAAGAAGGATATGATTTCATAGTAGTGGTCAACCACTTTTTAGTCTTAGAGAGTGGTCAGTTTTAGACAAAGTGAACTTGCTATTTTTAAAAGCCTAACCCAAATCTGAACTTTCATAAAATTGAATATAGACGGACACAATATCTTCACACGAAGCTCACATATTTCATTTTTCTTTTCTTTATTCTCCAGCACCGAAAGTTACATCGCATAACCTTAAGGATGTAACTTTATATCCAGGATAAACAAAAACAAACTAGAGAAAACTTGAGTGTGCTATTCTGTCAAGGAAAATTACATCTACAGATCATTGAAATTGTATCCAGGATAATATTGTCTTGACACCATGCCCCCGCATTTTTATCCCTTCTCTGCCAACCAAAGTTTTTTTTATTTTTTTATTTTGAGAAATACAGTACAACGTAAGTGCTAATATACACGCGCACACGCTCACCCCTATGAACGCACGCACGCACACCCTATGCCTATGAGCACCTCCGAAAGACTGAGCCGACGGATCAGGTCTTGAGATTGACGAAGTCATCACATGCACTTCGCTGTCGACAGGAACGTCGCCTCCCACTGAAAGAATATTCTGCCAAAATGAGCAACACCAGCGTCAAACCTGAGATTTAAACTCTGATGAGATGGGGATACAACTATCCTTCTAACCATCTTGCTACAGGTAAGTTCTCTCTGCCGCCCAAAGTTAATCCAACAAAGCCAGACATTCATGAAAAACAAAATAATACGATCAGATATAACAAAATTAAAGAATATAGAGCAGCAAATAAGACACTAGTAACTTGGTGGTATCCATTTTGATGCAATAGTAGAAGTTACGTCGCATAACCTTAAGGATGTAAAATTACATCAGGATAACAAAACAAATTCTAGAGAAAACTTCCAAGTACTATACTATCAAGGCAAAACTACATCTACAGATCAATGAAGTACATCCATTATAAAAAAAATCAAATTAACGTGAATCCATAAGCTTTCGGAGCTACTCCTGAAAAACTCCATTATGTAATTACATAAAGCATCAGACCTACTACTGGCCTACTGGGAAACTACATCCACCGATGCACTGAAAGTGAGCAACTCCTAAGAATGTAAACATGCATCAAAGATCAAACCTTACTAATTTGGACATGGAAATTAAATCCTACATGCATAAACTTCTACTATTGAACATGAAGACAAGTTACATCATCAAAATTAATAAGTCATAATAGGAACCCATTACAGTAAAATAGTTACATCCGGCATGTTGCTATGAATTAATTGTTGGCCACGTTGAGAAGCCACCATCAACAAGTTGGCGGAGAGGAAGCGGTTGACATAGCAGACAATGTTGTCGAGACATCAACAAGCTAGTAGATGAGGATGTCACACATGTTGTCCGCCACATTCATTTGCATCCCCTCAATCCAGTCCGCCGCCGGCCAAAACGTTGCCTGCACCTACATCCCGCCACATAAAAAGAACTAATCCTCACCCAACGCAGCGCCAAAAAACTACATAAAAAAATCATGTATATAGGGCAAAAATTGCATCCAACCTCAACTATGTAGACCAAAAAAAAAACATTCAATAGACCAAAATTACATCGATAAGAAGAGCGGCATTGGTACTCACATGGAAAGGCGACCATGATGGAGTAGGTGAGGTATGTGTGCGAGAGGCTGCTATAGCTCGGGAGAATCTGCATCTCATCCACGTTCGCCTATGGTTGAGAGAGAATTTCATCCAACAATAAAAGTTACATCTAATTCTATTCTATTATTCTGGACATAAAAGAGAGAGAAAACTACATATAAAATATGCAAAATTATACTATCTATTTATATTCAGTTATGCAGAAAGTTACACCTCAGCTGCACAAGAATATTACAATCAAATTGGCATGCCATGGAGATGGTGGGCGGAGGGAGTCCAAGAAGAGGTGGAGTGTAAGGTTTGCGTGGTAGACGTCAGTGCATGTGTGGTCGACGACGATATTGCCCAGATACACGGCCATCTAGACAGGCACGGAGAGAAGGGCAACCTACCTCGTACCGTGGGAGACCGAACCAGAGGATGTCGTTTGTATTGCAGCTCAGAATTCCAGCTTTGGAGCGCTTCACCGGAGATCCGGATGTCGATGATGCGTTCGTGGATCTGAGACTCCACTCGAGCATGACAGAATCTCCGTAGGCGCGTGGCGAGCGGTTTGGCCGGAGCATAGGCGGCGGTGAACGGAGGCCGGGAGGTAGGTGTAGCCAAAAGAGCTGGAGAGGAGGTCGCCGATCACGGCCCCGTGCTGCCGCGCGGCGCCGGATCTGGCGGTCCACCTTGAAGAAGGTGATTGTGGCTCCGAGCGCCCGTGGAGGGGAGGGGTTGGGTGGCTCGGCTATTGGCAGACCGGGGCGGCGCGGTAATGAGCAGTTGGCCGGGACGGCGATGTGGTGAGCAGTTTACCTGGGGCGGGCAACCTGGTGGTGACGAGGTCAACGCACGATAGATCGCGGTACCTCTCACTCGCGTGACCACCGTATAAGCCAGATATTGATGGATCTGTATCTTAACGGTGATGATTGTGTCAAAAGATAGTCTTGATGACTCCAACACCTGTGTCAAGAAAATAATATGAGTTAGGTTGAGACTCCTGAAGGGTATCGCGGGCAGAAAACAATAATTTTTCTAGCAACGATATACTTAAACTAGCCAAGATTTATACTATGCAGATATAGTAATACGGTGGAGATCGGAATATATATCCTTGTAGACCGAAAGCGGGGATTACGCTTCCGCACAAGCGTTGATGATGAAGACGACATAGCTGACATCTAGCTCGCGAAGAGCTTGGCGCGACGAAGCCGATGAAGATGACCTCGAGGTCGGTTGGAGGAAGCCGACCTGCCAGCACCACTAGCGTGGCACCTCGCAGGGCGTCACACACATACGGTGGAGACGACGGCCTCCGTAGATCTATTCCAGGACGAGCAGCGGAAGATTTGGACCAGAACACCAACAGTGCAGCAGCGGGCTATGGTGGAGATACCCCTTCTCTTCTCGGCGCAACTCCGACAAAGGGAATCACGTTATCGAGGAGAGAAAAAGAAATTAATTAGTGAATTAAAAGTCCACGGGTGCCCTTCTTTATATACGCTCTCGGGGGAGCCAACCTTGCCAGACAGGCAATGTGGGACTATCCCACATGCCTGGTGCGGCTAGGCAAGGTGTGCCGGCCCTAGGTGGGCCCCATTTGGCACACCTAGGCTGGCCCCCATCCAATCCGAATCCCCGCATGGGCCTTCTTTCCACCAGAAGGCCCATTTAGGGAAATCAGCCTTTAAAAATTTGAAAATAAATATATAAAATCTTATTTAATCATTAATTACACTAATTAATATCAAAAATATTATATATAATTTATTCTTGCTCTAAAAACTATTTTGTCGCTGCCCGATCTCCATTGGACCATTCCCGGGACGTTCCCGGTGATCTCTTTCTTTTCCGGTCTGTCTTGTCGAAACCCCTTTAGTGTGTTACCCTTGCGGTTCGATATAATAACTGACATGATCGAGACCCCTCTCTGATCAATGATTAACTCGTAGGCCTGGACCCCATGAATTAACCCCTGTGATATAACAAATGACTTTCATCTATCAAATCCGGACGTCGAGTCTTAAACCTTTTGCCATAGCGATACTTAGCGTGTCCTAGTATCGTTCATAGATATCTCCATACCTAGAATGATTAACACACAATGTTGTCTAAAGAATTTATTCAAATGGTAGATCTAGAGGGAGAGTGTCTATGGCTATCACAACATGTTGTCTGCCATTATCAACACACAATGTCGCTCATCCTTCCAAGCTACTCAAGTAGTAAATCTTGTTTTCATAAAACATGACTAGTATCAAAACTTAGTCACTACGAGTACTTGATTAGGTAAAACATTCATTCAAAATAGGGAGAGTGTCTAAAGAATTTATTCAAATGGTAGATCAGTGTCTATGGCCATCACAACATGGTAGATCTAGAGGGAGAGTGTCTATGGCTCAAAAGAGGGAGCGTGTCTAAAGAATTTATTCAAATGGTAGATCTAGAGGGAGAGTGTCTATGGTAAAACATTCATTCAAAAGAGGGAGAGTGTCTAAAGAATTTATTCAAATGGTAGATCTAGAGGGAGAGTGTCTATGGCCATCACAACATGGTAGATCTAGAGGGAGAGTGTCTATGGCTCGAAAGAGGGAGCATGTCTAAGGAATTTATTCAAATGGTAGATCTAGAGGGAGAGTGTCTATCGCCATCACAACATGTTGTCTGCCATTATCAACACACAATGTCGCTCATCCTTCCAAGCTACTCAAGTAGTAAATCTGGTTTTCATAAAACATGACTAGTATTAAAACTTAGTCACTATTACGAGTACTTGCTTAGGTAAAACATTCATAACGTGTATATCATATACACACCATCATCATTGATGACTTCCGGCGATCTATTTCATCTTATTGATTCTTCCAACGTAATCAAGAACCATGAAGGTGAACGATTCCCCTTGCATGACATAGTCTATGACAAATCATTTGCACTTGGCAACGTCGTCTGTCATCCAGTGATTGAGCTGAGCGAGGCATCTCAATGTCATAAACTATGACCAATGCCATCAAGTATGACTAGTGTCATCAAGTGTGACTGCCACGTGCTCCTTCAATGTGTGTATTCTCTTCCATCTTGGTTGAGAAGAAGAACAATCAACGTACTGACAAACTTCATCAACCCAACTTTAGGTGTATCCCGAGTTTAGTGATCATCTCATATGTTCGCGATATAACAACTCGTACCCACCTTTAGTTCTCTATGGCAGAGATCATAGCATACACTGGACTATGATGATATCATCCGCACAAAAACTTGATAAGCCAAATAATCCTTTTGTTAGCGGAATCTCCGGGTTTATCTCTTAGCGGGTATTGTATCACAAAGAGCTAATGGTTCAAACAAGGAGTATCCTCAAACTAAAGTATAAAACTATGAAATTTGGACACATCTTTTTTTAAGTTTCTCAATCGCAGGATTGCACCTAATTTTAAAGAATGCTATTACATCGGTTAATATCTACAAAGGTTTTGCAAAACAGACTTTGTTCATAATATTTCGAGTTCTAGTATTTTAGAAAATAACTATCAGAACTCCCACTCAAAAGAACATCCCTCCTGGCCATTTCAGCGATTACACGACCCCCATCCATTGCGCAACCCCTCATCGTCAGAGCCGGCAACACAACTTCAAAGGTGGACATCGAAATGTCGATCACAACAACTATGTGACTCATGCTCGACCTTTCGGACTCCGTGTTCTGATGCCATATCTGCATATGCTAGGCTCGCCACAATAACCTTCAACGAACGCGCGTGCAACATGTCTTCCACCCACTGTATGCAAACGATGATATGTTTGACACCCGATCGTCACGGCCTGCCTCATAACATAGAACTTTCTTGGTTGTGCACGTTGAAGAAAGAACACTAGTGGTATTTGGAGGGATCATCTTATATTACTACCGCCGTGTAACTAACATATACTAATATATATAATCACACAATATAAGATGCACACAAAAACATCAAATGTAATGCGACGTCATATGGTACATGCGCCATGGTCTTCTTGGCGCCCACAGTTTATAAACAATTTAATAAACCTACCTTGACCATATCACATTGCCCCTGCAAAATAAAGTTAGACGCGTTGTACTTTATCTTTTGCATATTTTACGTGGCTTGCGGCCGTCGGAAATAGAACCGCTTCATACCTACGAACCTGTGACCACAATAACGATCCAATAATTGCATGTTTAAGCATCCCTTTCGGGCCCTCCATTGAAATGCAAAGCCAACTAAAGAGAGAGAGAGACAGACACCCGCTAGCCACATATACGGTACAAGCCGTATGTTAGTAGTGGAACCAGTCTCGCGTAAGCGTACGCGTAAAGTCGGTCCGGGCCGCTTCGTCAACTCAATACTGCCGGAATCACAAGTGCACGCCAGAGGGTAGCAAATAATAGAACGATGCCCCCGTGAAAGATTCACGGGTTCTAAAAGCGTACAACTATATCTACGCATATATCGGCTCTGATACCACTGAAGGGTATCGCAGGCAGAAAACAATAATTTTTCTAGCAACGATATCCTTAAACTAGCCAAGATATATACTATGCAGATATAGTAATACGGCGGAGATCGGAATACATACCCTTATAGAACGAAAGCGGGGATTACGCTCCCGCACAAGCGTTGACGACGATGCCGACCTCTAGGCCGCGAAGAACTTGGCGCGACAAAGCCGATGAAGGTGACCTCGAGATCGGTTGGAGGAAGCCGACCTGCCAGCACCACTAGCGTGGCACCTCGCAGGGCGTCACACACATACGGTGGAGACGACGGCCTCCGTAGATCCATTCCAGGACGAGCAGCGGAAGATTTGGACCTGAACACCAACAACGCAGCAGCGGGCTATGGTGGAGAGACCCCTTCTCTTCGCGACGCAACTCCGACAAAGGGAATTACATTATCGAGGAGAGAAAGAGAAATTAATTGGTGAATTAAAAGGCCAGGGGTGCCCTTCTTTATATACGCTCCCGGGGGAGCCAACCTTGCCAGACAGGCAATGTGGGACTATCCCACATGCCTGGTGCGGCTAGGCAAGGTGCGCCGGCCCTGGGTGGGCCCCATTTGGCCCACCTAGGCCGGCCCCCATCCAATCCGAAGCCCTGGGGGGATCCCCCTGGGCCTTCTTTCCACCAGAAGGCCCATTTAAGGAAATCAGCCTTTAAAAATTCAAAAATAAATATATAAAATCTTATTTAATCATTAATTACACTAATTAATATCAAAAATATTATATATAATTTATTCTTGCTCTAAAAACTATTTTGTCGCTGCCCGATCTCCGTCGGACCATTCCCGGGACGTTCCTGGTGATCTCTTTCCTTTCCGGTTGTCTTGTCGAAACCCCTTTAGTGTGTTACCCTAGCGGTTCGATATAATAACTGACATGATCGAGACCCCTCTCTGATCAATGATTAACTCGTAGGCCTGGACCCCATGAATTAACCACTGTGATATAACAAATGACTTTCATCTATCAAATCAGGACGTCGAGTCTTAAACCTTTTGCCATAGCGATACTTAGCGTGTCCGAGTATCGTTCATAGATATCTCCATACCTAGCATGATCTCGTTACCGAAAACACTATCTTCTACTCGTCTGTGATATTATGTCCTGGTGACCTAGTCACATGTTTGCAAACTCTTTGCCATAATCTCACCGAGTGGGCCCTAGAGTATCTATCCTGCTATGCGGACATGCAAATCCCGCTCTTGACCCCTCGTCTCAACTACTCCCTTCCGATAACCGAAAGTGTCACCTTTATTGTCACACTATATAAGATATGACATTTGATGCGATCAAAGTATCTTCCAGGAATAACAATAAGAGTTGATCTCACGGTCGAAGGCGTAATGACTACGTCCTACAAATTATGGGTATGTCCATCACATCATTCTTCCAATGACATGACCTCATTGCCAACTGACGCCATGTCACATGATCGGGAAACCTCGATCACCAATCGCACAATGAACTAGTCTTAGTAGAAGCTACTAGGGACCTGCTTGTTTATCTACCACACGTGTATATGTTTCCGCTTAATACAGTTATAGCATGGTATAAAACATATAATGAACAATTGATATATGCCTAATGATATATCTTTATTAAGTGCCTCCTGGGTAAATTCCCTTCAACTCCAAGTGCAGAGTGTATAGTAAGGGAAAAGACTTATTTTCCCCACGAGGTTGACTCGAGGGTTTAATATCAAACTCTCAGCGAAATGAAACAAAATTTGTTGTCTCCTTATTGATGCATGTAAAATGCATACATGAACTTTGCATTATATTACTCATATTTCATCCATATTTGCATCATATAAGAGTTATATCAATGTTTTGGGGAATATTTCACACTTTGCCTATTTATTTGGAATTAACCTTGTGCCGTCAGAAAACCCCTTTTTTCTATATTTTGATGTTTCAGGGACCCAACTGACGTCCAAATGACCTAATATTCCACGGGGATCATTTTTTGAAGGAACAAGTCTTAGGAGCGAAGAAAGAGCAAAGATAGAAGGCCGAGGGGCAAAAGAGGTGGGCCCATGCGGACAAATTCCTTGGTTGCGTGAGTCACCTGATCCTGGCCCTCGAGCCTCTGATGTCGTTGACCTTCGTCTTCCTGGCTTCGTCTTGACCTAAAAACGACTATATAAATAGTCCCCCGACGCCTTTCAGAAGGGGCGCCACAGAAACACAGAAACCACGAAACAGAGACCTGGAGCTGCAGATTGGAGGGGGAAAACTCCGGCAGGTCGCTGCCGGTGTGGTCTCCACCTTCTCCAACGACTTCTCCACCGTCTTCATGATGAAGAGGGAGTAGTCCACCCCTGGATTATGGGTTTGTGGAAGTAACTTATGTATCTCTCCTCTCTCTTGAGCTTCACTAATTAGTGTCATATGAGCTGCTGAACATGATTATGGTCATATATGTAATACCTTTGTGGTGGATCTCTTAAGTTGATATATGTTATGATGATTGCCAATATTATGTCTTTTTTATGAAAGTAGATGCATATTATGTACCCCGTTCTTGTCTATGTGTTTTGATCCAACATGTGTATGAGAGCGTGTGAGGGGGAACATGTGCATTAGTTGGAGTAACAGGGGTGGTTTTGTGGTAAGTTGACAACAATACCGTGATCCACTTTGGTTTTTACCTTACTTTGTTGCCTCACTAGAGATAAAGGAAATACCATGCTATCGGGGATATGTGGGTGACATTGCCACTATCACTATGACTAGATCTAGCATATTCTCATTTAAACTTCATGTCAATGAACTTAAAGCTACACACTGTTTATCTTAATTTGTAACATCCCAATATTTTGGAATGTTTGAAAATCACTAAAATTTAAAACTTTTGTTTTTATTAAAATAAAATACTAAAATCATAATAGAAACCATTATATTTGGCAAGGTATTTTAAAATTTTCCAAGACACCTTCACCATAAAATGTTTTATTCCAAATAGTTGATTTTGAATATTTAACCTTTGTCTATTTATTAAACTCAAAAACCATCTTTGAAAAGTGCCTTAATTTCATTTAAAAGTATGCCTTACTTGTAAAATGGTTTTCATAAATAAAGTGAACATAAAGAATGAAATGTTTATTTCAAATGTATTTTGGAGAGTTTCAAATAATGTATAACATTTTAAAACTTAATGTTGGACAAAGTATTATTGGTTTGAAAACAAGTCTATTATATTTCATACTTCTTCTAAAATATTAATGTTTTGTTATCTTACTATTCTACCAAAGTTAAAAACTACTCCCTCCGTACCTAGAACTGGAATCAGGTTCAGTAATTCCATTAAAATTTGGTTGTGCTCCAATTGCTGCTGATTAGCAGGTCACTTCCTACAATAAACAGTAAGCATGATGGATCATAATGTGCTCAGTAGGCCTCGATACTTTGCGATCCGAACTGGCCATAAATGAAGAGCTAGTTCAGAATCATGAAGTACATAATCGACTTAAGTGCAGAGTACTCGTGCTTTCATCCATGTGTAATGTTCAGTCCGTGGAACTAGTTTACAAACGTAACTGATCTTCAAGTCGATCAATTTGCACTACAACTTAAGAATATCTTTAAGTAGCGACTTACATTGCTTCCTTTTACCTTCACCAACTAATGAGCTTGGATTAATGATAGCAGCATGTATGAAGTCGTTTGTGACGGCTCCTTTGTTATGTAGGTAGCATGTTTCTTTACTCCGGCAACTGGATGAGCTTGTTATGTTTCTTTGGCAAATGGCAGGTACATGATCGGAGAGGGAGGAGCAGCGGCTGCAGGCACCGCTGCGACACCTTCAAGCGGAGGCCGGGGTGCTCGAGTGCATAGTGTACAAGCACTGGAACCAGCACTGCAGTGCCGGCTACTTCCAGTACCTCATCGAATGAAAAGAAGTTGAAGCTGGCATGCTGTTCCTTAGCTAGAAGTTCAAATTTGTATGCACAATTGCTTCATTGCTCGACAGTTCAGATTATTTTATTTTGTAAAATTCTGATTTATATTGACTCGGATGGCAGCCATCATTTTGCATAATTCTTTAGACTTATTCCTTGATATGATGGTGTATTTGAGATATTAGTAATGATCCCTGTGTGGATTTATTGTATAAATAAATAAATTAATATGATTTTTTTGTAATCCTAATTAATTACTAGTGGCTTACAGGATGCATTGTTCGCCACTAGTATTAATAAATTTTTAAACCCGCAAACCTTACTGCAGGCAAACAATGTGGATGGTGGTATTAGCTTTATTAGTGGCGACCAGAACGATATGTGCGCCAGCTGTAGCGCCAGCAGTAGCCTTTTTCCTACTAGTGCCCTATTACTGTGTGTCTGTGTCTAGGTAGCTATATAATACTTAGTATAAATATTTATGCTACGTAAATATTGTTTTGTGAAAATCTAAATTCTACTAAGTTAAGAATGAAATACCTGGGTGGAAAGTGGTTTTTTATGATTTATGTTGAGTGGGTTCCCAGTGGCATACCTGTGAAATTATACTTGTGGACGGCCACCCAGGAACAAAGGGATCTGAATAACTCCGAGTGAAGATTGATTCCAGTGCAGCCATTGCCATATGGGCTCTACCTTGATCAACTAAGTTGCGTGGACTCGCCCCGCCTTGTCAAGCAGATGTAGAGCGTGTTAGGTGGAACGGGTCAAGACAGAGTGGGAGGGAAAAATGCTTCTGAAAGATCTTGTCTCATTCTTCTTCTGTTCCTTATCACTACCAGAGTGTAAAGGATAGTTTGGGCTGAATGGGTACAATGGTGAACGTGCACAACCTCTGCAGAGTGTAAAACTAAGTACTTAGTCGTGTCCACGGTATGGACAATTTCAGCAGCTGACAAGGACGTCAACGGAGGATCCCACCATTCCAATTTCTAAGTTAAAACTTGATGGGTGATCAAGGGTAGAATGAGACAGTGGATTTCATGCCACGGATGTCTCGAATAGAAGAAAAGTGTTTTCCAAAGAGTTAGGAAAAAATGGATTTATGCAAAATAGCCTTGAACTCCACCAGCCAAATATGCATATAGGTTATTAGAGTTTTTCCACTAAGTGTCCACCATAGTGTCTGCAACGCCCCAAATTTTGGAAGCAACAAAAACTTAAATATAAAAGATCCAAAATTCTGAGCCAATAAAAACTTTTTGAAATGTCTTGTTAATGGTTGTGTTTTCCCTTGTATGCTTTGTTTGTCAAGTTGTGTTTTGTTGTTTGTGTTGATGACTTCTAAATAACAACCTACTAGAAATCAAACAAGTTATAATATGACCTCCTAGATCAATGTTCTTACTAGTGAAATAGTCCATATATATTCTCCAATCTTCTTTTTAATAAACACTATTTACCATAATGTTTTGATTTTAGCAATTACCCAAAGACAGTTTATTAGAGAAAATAAAAGTATTCCCAAAAGCTTTATGTTGGAAAAACTATAAATGACCATATAAAGGGTCCTAATATATTTTGAGAATAATGTATTGCTAGTACTAGCAACTTTTATTTTAAGAACTCCTAATACTAATATGTCTTTGGAAACTATCACTAGAAAGTGGTTTAATCTTCTTTCCTTAAAAATCTTGTCATTATTGTATTAATCACCACCTCACAAATATAGTGGTTTAACTTAAAGTGTTGATGTTTATCTAATTGTATGTGTGTGAGGCCTATTTTTCAGGTGCCTAAATTGTTTGTCATGAGTGTGCATTATGAGTGAATGTGGCTATTTATGTATTAAATGAATGTTTAGTGTTTGAATTGGAGTTGTATATACCTGTTTGAGGGTTTTGCGTGCTTATAACTTGTTTCCCCCTTAAAAAGGTGTTTAGTTAAAAATATTCTTCAACAAGTAATTTGTATAGTGATGAAAAGCTATCTTCACTCCTGTTAATTTTTAGCATTTCTAGAGCATGACAATTAGGGTTTACTTTGTTAATCTTGGAAATACAAAACCTCTAGTATCATCTACATCACCTCTACTTTCCATTTATAGCCTTCTTTAAATTTTACAAAACTGTTTGATCACTAACTCTTGCTTGTTTTGAGTGCTTAAACATAAGGTGGCAATATGTTGTGTTATAGAGTAGCATTTTGAATTTTTTGTATCTAGTTGTTATTGATCCTCTCTGACCTAAAATCTTTAAGAAAATGTTAAACCTTTATGTCCTGTAACCAAGCCCTCTTGTTTTATAATTTCTTAGTAAAGGGTTTGACTAATTCATGTGTAACATCCCAACATTTTAAAATGTTGAAAATCACTAAAATTTAAAACTTTTTGTTTTAATTAAAATAAAATATTAAAATACATAAGAAAACCAACTACAAAATACTTTAAACATGATGAAAGGGTTTAATATTTCAAATATCTCAGTTTAACCTTATTTTCAAAAGTTGTTTCAAGTAAACAATTTATTATCCATTTTAATTATTAAAACCTCAATATCTAATTGACAAATGTTTTACAAACCTTCCAACCATATTCATGAAATCAATAATTTCCTCATAAGTATATGATTCCAACCACATAGCCATAGCTATTCATAAATTAAAATAATATTTACAAGTGTTCTTTTTAAAACTATTTAAAACATGATCTAATTGTCAAATAGTTTTTCATTCTTACAACTAAGTCCAAACTTAGTGTTGAAATTACAACCCTATAGTTTGTAACTTTAATAACTTCATATATTTTATAATAAATGGATTATCCAAATAAACATTTCCTTAGCTTAAAATTAATTCCATTTATTTTCAAAACATAAAATGATTTTCATGAATATATATTCTATATAAAAATTAAATTAAATTTAAAATCTTTTCCAGAATTGTTTATAAAATGTTCAAATGATATATCTTAATATAAAATATAATGGTGCACAAAATAATTTGAATTAAAAATGATTACATTACATTTTCTCTTTTCATTACAAAAACTTGTAATATGATATTTAATAATCTAATAAAGCTAAAATTTATTTTATTGAAATATGAGTTTAAATAACTTAATTTCAAACATATTGGAATGTGGGTATTTTACAAAATTTATTTAGCCAAAAGAAGATTTAATTAAAATATAATTTCAAATTTGACTTTAAGTGTCAAATTTGTATTTAATCAATATTTCAAAATATTATTTTTCAAAAATGCTCAAAACATTTCCACAACTGGTTTAACACAAAGTTAATAATTTTACAAATTTTTAGAAAATTGTTTGACATCAATTGGACAATTAAATCAAAAGATATGAATTAAAAGAAAAATCAGAAAAGAAAAACAAAATGATGACGTCATGCTGACGTCACCTTCTTCTTCCTCCGGCCGAGATTTCCGCCCCCGATTCCCTCTCCCAAATCCGGCGAGATTAGCGCGATGTGGTTCCCTCCTCCTACCCTATAAAACCCCCAGCTCCTCCGCCACCTTTTCCCCGAAGAACCCTAGCCCGAGCGCCCCTAGGCTATCCGCAAATCGCCGCCGCCGTGCCGCCATCGCCGCCGCCATTTTCTTCGGTTCTGGTGAGCTACCGCAAACGCCGAGCCCTCTCTTGTGTCCCAATCTTCTTACTTCATCCATGCGCATATCCTAAGTCTCGCGTCGATGTTTTTCGTGCAGTGTAACGAGCTGTTCGTGCGCGGTCGAAGATCACCGCCGCCTTTCCCAACTCCGGTGAGGAATAGGGCGAGCACCGGAGCACCCCGCCACCAACGACCGCCTCTATCCTCTTCGTCGTGGCGCGACGCACCTCTCCGTCAACTCCACAAGCCCAGGGAAGCACGACAACGACGGGAGCGTCCTCGCCCGAGCCCAGCGCCGCCGTACACTCCATCTCTGGCGACCATTCCGCACCGCCCGGTGAGCACCCTCTCCCAGAGCCGTCCGATCTGGAATCAACGCACGAGATTAGATTTTAAAACCCAACCGGTACGATCTGATCTGTACCGTCAGATCTAGATCTGACGATCCAGATCGAATGACTCATCCACGTCAGCTGCCGCGTGAGCAGCACAGTCAGCGCCCAGTCAGCGCCAGCGTGGAATTTCTTTTTCTAATTAAATTAAAAATGGCAGTTTTGCAGAAAAGCCCCTGTCTATTCAAACTATCATATCTTTTGATCCGTTTATCCAAATTCAAATATTTTTATATATTTGGAAAGCCCTCGACATGTAGAATATTTTGGATCTGCCAAAATACAAATTTGACTTAGTTTAAAATATTCAAAATTCAAATGGTAAATTTGAGTATTTTTGTCATAACTTTAAATCTGTAAATTCAAAAATTGCAAATAAAATTGTTTTAGAAACTTTAGAATATTTGTAAATTAATGCCACTGCTATAAAATTTTTTTGAGTAATTTTGGAATGAATTCATAGTTATTTTGAATAGTTGAGTATTTTCAACATAACTATTAATAAAAATATTATTTTGATTAAAGTAAATTGCTATAAATTTAATTAAAATACCCCTGTCTATTACCAATATTTATTAAATTATATTATAAAAATTTAATCATAGAAAGCTTTTATCTTATAATTATTCCTTTTATTATATTTTCCAAAAATAGAAATTAATTAAATTGCAGTTATAAATTCATGCATATTTATAAAGAAATCACAAAAGTTATTTTTGATGTTTCTTGTGATTTAAAATTTTATTTCAGTCATAGCATATTTTATTTCCTCTAAGTTAGGATTATTTTCAACTTAGCATTTTGGTAAAGTGTTATACACTTAGACCCTTAGGATTTTCAAGATGGAGCTAGAAGGCCATTGAAGGACTTAGCCAAAACAAGACTTCAGAAGTATCTTCAAGGAGTAGAAGCACTTAGAAGAAAAGCAAGAAGAAGTTCAAGAAGACCAACCTCCTTTATTCTCTAGGTCTTTCTTGCTATCTCTCTTTTCTTCCTTCTTATCTGAGACTTCATGAAGACTAAGTTAATTCCAAGACCAGCCTCGGTGATATAAGAATCATCAAGTCTGAAGAGTTATCAAGTCTACAAAAATTCATTCAAGACATCACCAAGGGGAAATCTACAAGTCTGGAGATGAAGTCTGGAAGACAAACTACATCTTTCTTTCTTTCTTTCTTTTCCCTCTTTCCTTATCTTGTCTTTTAGACTTAAACAAATTTTGATCATGATGTTATCCTAGCGGCATAGTGAGATGAAGCGGCCTGGAGACAAACCTTACATGTCCACGTACATGAGACCTGTTCCACAATTTAAGTGGCTGGCCGGGTGTCTGTCTCTCTCACTATAGTGAATGTCCAATTTACAAAGAGTTGATAATAATTGTTGATCATCTTGAAGAAATGACTTAGTATTTCCTCTAAATATTTCTACACATCAAGACTAAGCCATTAGAGGGCTTATTCAAGACGATATAAAACAAAATATTTTATTCAACTTATGACTATAGTCCTTAGTCATTTTGACCAATCTAATTGCATTGCATTAACTTAAAAGAATTTCATGGCATGACATACATCTCTAGTCCTTAGAAATAAATTGCATATCATGCATGACATGTTTTCCTTAGAAGTTTTACAAAACTTGTTTGTTCACTAGATATGAGCATGTATGTTTGATGATTGCTGTTTGTTGATTGTTGTATTGTTGTTTGCTTATATTGTTTAGATTAAACGGAGAGCAAACGTTCGTTGTTGAAAAGAGTTTGTGAACAACGACAACATTCAAAGGCAAGTGGCACACCTCATAAACTTCCTATTATTTCTAAATGCATTACTTAGTGTATTTTTATATGCATGAGTAGGATAATATTGCTATGCTAAACCTGTGTAGAATTCCCTTACTCCTGTGTCTAGGTTCCTATATAATACTTAGTAGATGTATTGATGCTATGCAATTGATGAAAAGTTTTACAAAATGTTAAGTGACTACTCAGGGCTGTGCTCATGGTTGTCGTCGCCTAGGATGAATGTCTATTCTACTTAGGGCCGTGAGCATGGTGATTTTTACCTGAGAGTGCTCATCCACTAAGTTAATGAAACTCCTGGGTGGATTGGTTGTTAATGGTGGCGAAGTTGAGTGGCTACTCCGGTCCATGTCTATGGTTCATGGAGTACGTGCACTTGTGGATGGCCACCCAGGGAACAGAGGAATCTGAAGAACTCAGAGTGACGATTGCTTCTAGTGCAGCCATTGCCATATGGGCTCTGGCTTGATCAATTATGTTGCATGGACTCTCTCCGACTTGACAAGCAGATGTAGGGGGTGTTAGGTGGAACGGGTCAAGGCAGGTGGGAGGGAAAATGCTTCTGAAAGATCTCGTCTCATTCGTCTCCTTTCCTTATCACAAATGGTGTGTAAAGGATAATCTGGGTTGAATGGGTACAATGGTGAACGTGCACAACCTCTGCAGAGTGTAAAACTAAGTACTTAGCCGTGTCCCCGGTACGGACAATTTGAGCAGCTGATCACGGACGTCAACGGAGGATTCCATCATTCCAACTTCAGAAATAAAACTTGATGGGTGAACAAGGGAAGATGAGATTTATGGTTTTCATGCCATACTTGTCTTGATTTGAAGAAAGTGTTTTACAAAAAGATAGGAAAAATTGGCTTTATGCAAAATAGCCTTGAACTCCACCAGCCAAATATGCATATAGGCTTTAGAGTTATTCCATTAAGTGTCCACCATAGTGTCACTTGCCAGACTCCATTTTTAATGGAATCTGACCCACGTTGTTGCAATATTTTTCTTATTGCAGATTGTTCAGATGACGAGTGAGGTTTCGTTTATAGTTTTCGAGTCTACAACCAACATGTTTTCGCCTGTGGCAACATGAAGTTGATGGAGACCCATTGCTATTGTATTTTCGCTGTGTACTTTTTCAATGCTAGCTTTATGCTATGCAACTTGTATCAAATATTTTGTAATTCTGGATCATCGATGTAATACAATTGACGCTTTGTTGTGATATTACATCGTAAACTGTGTGTGCAAATGAATCGATCCAGGGATTTGCACTATACACAGGTATCCGCCTTATTTAAAGTGCAGGTACACTACATCATGTTTGCAAAGTGGGCTACTCTAATCAGCCACAAATCTTCGATATCTAAAACTCACACCCCTCTAACCCCATCTTCTGGTTTTTGGTGTATAATGTAACCCCCTCACCCCTGAAGTACCCATAGCACGACCATCCCAAACCCTAGCACTGTTTTCTCTTTGTCTTTTTCTCTTGGACATTCTATCGAGCACCTTGCAGATTTAAAACTCTCCTATATTTTCTCTCCTCCCTCCAATAGCTCGAGGCCACCAGCAAGCGTCCAAAGAGGTGTGGCACAGCATAACATCATTGCTCCATCGCCCCTCTCCCCCAAACCCGAGCCCTTGCCCCTCTTCCTCGCGTGCCATGCCCGAGAACTTGAAAACCGGCCACCATCTTGGATATCAGCCCTCAGACTCTCTCCCTCCATCTAACCTTGCCCATTCCCCTCCTCTGCCTCTCCTCCACCTCCCTGTGCACTCCCGAGCAAGCTCTCCTCCTCTCCTGCTCGAGATCGTCGAAGACCCTCGCTCGGTCCCGAGCTCTTGCGAGCCCGAATGCCATCGCCTCCGAGTCCCTCTTCTCCCTCTATTTGCACTGCCTCGTTCACCTTTCCGTGGCCTACCTTTGAGACATCTCCATTTGCTTGCAGGGCCACCGGAACCACCGCAGCCTCGTCGTGCCCGAGCCGGGCGTCCTCGGTGTTCCCTTCGCTTGGAGGCTTACCGAGAAGATCTTCCGCCACCCCGGACCTCCCCTCGTCCCCCTGGTCTCGAATCCATCCGCGTCGCCAGCGCGCAAAGCCTCTAGGTGAGATAACCGAGGCCCTGGCCGAACCTAGGTTTTTCCTCTCCTTCCTGGGCGTCTGGAGGTTGAAGACAAACATGAGTCCTTGATTTTCAGATAAACCGCTGATGTTTGAACCCCTCCCGATCTGTTCTGGACCCTCCGATCTATATCCAGCGGCCGCGCAGCCCTCCTCTTGCACGCGCGGGCCGGCCCAGTTCATCGGAGAGGCCCAGCGCCAGATCCAGCCCGCCTGCCCTTTTTTCCTTTTAAAAACTTTTTCCTGTTTTAATTTTCCAGAGAATTACTAGCCTAGCTTTAATTCATTTGTGGTAGATCTATACGTCCAAATGAGTTGAAATAAATTTTGTGTGATTCATTAGTGTTTTCCTAACCATGTGGCACTGGCCTCTTGCCAAAATGTATTTTCATGTGTGTGCTAGAGTAGATCTTGTAAAAAGTATCTGTTTCACTATTTAATTAATAACTTGAGTTTAATATATCCAAATATTGCAAACTTTGGTTCTATGGAAAGCCAGCGAGAATACCTACCTATATCTATAAGCCTTGCATGCGGGAGATGCATCTAACTAAAGTTCTATTAAGTTTAAGAATGACACCAGTAGCATTTTGATTATTTTTAATTCATTACTAAAAATACTTTTTGGAGTATATCTAATTGCTTGTGATAGATATGGGTAGTAGCTATTATACCATAGCTTGTTAGAATTTAACAGCTTATAATTTGTGATTGGTGAATTATTTGCATAAGCAGTGGTTTATTACACTTGAAAAAGAATGCATTTATTTTCTGTTAATTGCATGTGTCTAGTTTCACTTGTTTGTGCTAGATCTGTTTGTGAAAGTGGACTAGGAGTATTTTTGTGAAGTACCTATGTGTTTTGTTTCTCATGCAGCACTGGTTTTGTCTGAAAATTATTTATACCATGTGCTTAACTTATGATCTAGTAAAAAGTATTTTCATCACTTAAAATGGTATATCTTGAGCTAGGAGTATCCAAATAGAGTAAATCCAATTTCTGCAGAAGCATAAGTCCATACCTATCCATAGAAATTAACCTTGCTGTAAGAGATTCTTAAAACGGAAACTATAATCATTTAGGTTTTGAGATCAGTAGCATTTGGGAGATTTCTAGTTTCTGCTTAGTAATAGATTTTGATGCAAATCCAATTTCCCTAGCTTCCTATAGTTACTAGGAGTACTGTGGTCGAAGGATTTAATTTTCTGAACAGTATTCTAGGAGTTATGCATTTTCCAACTAAACATCACCAAATAGCTATTTAAATAAATTAATTCTATTCTCTGTTTTTAGATAATATGAATCTTGTGTTTAAACTAAATCAACTTTGGAATCCAGAACCTACACTCAACCTTAATACTTGTTGTAAATACACTAATAGTGTTGTGGTGCATTATTTGTTTGTGTTTAGCATAATTCACTTTGTGCCTAAGTATAACACTAAGTGTTTTCAGATGTTTTGTTGGTAGTTGTATTTGTGTGTTATGTTTTTATCCAGTAAGTGGTGATGTTTTGAAGTGCTTGTTGTTTGCTTGTTTATTTTAGATTGTTGTCAACACGCTCCTTTGTGGTGTTTTGTTAAATCAGCCAACTACACCTTTTTTATTTTTAAATCAGCAACTTATGTGAGCAGTGGTGTTAACCTTGCATAACCCTAATAAGTTTCCTAAAAGTATTGTTATGTCATTCACTAGTTAGTTTAACATAGTTCATCTTGTTTCCCGGGTGTTGCACTAACTTTACTTGGGTATTAGGCATGTGGATGTGATTGGTGTTAAATACTATACAGTAATTGTTTGTGCTTTGTAATGATTGTGGTATGGTTTGGTTACTTCAAGAATGCTGTCAACACTCGTTTACTGCGTGATTGTTTGGTTTATTTGTTGAAGTGGTCTTAGTTGTCGGGTCTTATTAAATAGTCTAGTGCACCTTTTTATCTCTTAATCAAATACTTGGGTGAACATTAGGGTTAGCCTTTGTTGGTTGATTGATTACTTACTAAAATGTGTCTTAGAAATACTAATATGTCTGCATGAGAGTGTGCTAGTGTTAATGTTAACACTTGCTTGTGTGATAACATACTTTTGATTGGAGTATCTCCTAGATTAAAAGATACTTTTGTTTTCCTAAACAATTAAGATACTTTTGTCTGAAGTATTTCCTGAAACTAATATAACAACTCTTGTTAAATGATATAATAACCCTAAGTGATGTGTTGTTTTAGTGTTCTGTAGAACTACCTTTTTAATACTCAGGGTTGTTGTGTATATTTTCTTAGGAGAATCTGTTGTTCGTCTTAGCTCTATGGACTTTGTGGTTTATTGTTGTTTAGCTAAATGAGTTGTTTGTTTTTGATTGTTAGCTTGATGTCTTGTGCGATGCTTGCTGTTTGTTATGTCCTTGTGGCATTGTCTTGTATTCTGAGTGTTTTTCCTCTTCCTGTTTACGACGTTAGATACGATCGGAAAGCAATTGGAAGTAAGGAGTGAACCTGAGGAACATCAAGATCAAGACCAAGGACATATTGCTGAGCCAGGCAAGCCACATCACCATTATATCAATCCAACTATTTTATCAAGCATATTTGTCTTCAAAATAAAATAATGCATGTTTCACTTCTTTTGTGGCACCTTGCCACCCGAAAAATATTTTTCAAAGTATTGTTTGGCCAAAGTTATCTACTAGAATATTATAGGTGTTACAAAAGAAGTTTTTCTTGATGAGCCTTGTTGTTGAAGGCCTCATCAAGAAGATTAAGTTTTCTAGTAGTATACTCCTACTCTCTTACCTCAAAACTATAGGATGGGAGCCTGGTTTGATAAAAATGTTTTTGGAGAAAAACCCGAGCTGCTGGGAGCAGTCGGCGGGCAAGTGTTTTATTAAAACCTGAGTTGCTGGGAGCAATCAGCGAAAAAGAAATGTTTTATAAAAACCTGAGATGCTAGGAGCATTCGGAGAAATTGCGAAAACCCGAGCTGCTGGGAGTAGTCGGAGATGGAGGTTTAATTTCGATATCCCTGCTGCCGCCCAAACAATTAACCCGTGCAACCACACTATCTGACATGGGTACGACTTAGCAGGAAGCTTGCCCGTTTTAGTATTGGGGCTCTCATACTTTCTATGAGGGCTGGGCCCTCGAAGCCGGTTTGTCGTTCGGAAGAGACAATACACTGCTGAGGACCAGCAGCGGACGATTACGGCGGGTCTCCTGCCGTGGCGGTGTGGCGTCCTGAGGAAAGACCAGGTGTCTAGTGGAGCACACGGTGCCGTGGAGAACAAACCTACCGGGAGGCCCCGATACTAGGGTGGTCATAGTGAAAAGCTTTGATCGTGTTATCCGGACCCCCGCATGCTCTCGTATGACAGGCCGTGGCAGACACGGCGGAAGGACCGATTGGTGTGGGTAAAGTGTGCAACCTCTGCAGAGTGTTAATCTATTCGAATAGCCGCGTCCGCGGTCATGGACGGTGGGAAAGGCCACACTGGGCGCCTGGGGAAAGAAGTTGTTTTTAAAAGAAAAGTGTTTCGGTGAAATAAGGAGGTACCTGGGAGGTACGGATTTTTGGGTGAGGATAATTGGTCTCGGGGAGACAGTCAGTTTGATCTGAAGGAAGGAAAAAGGGTTACCCCTATCCTAGTGTTTTGACAAACTTTTACAAAAGAAAGTTTTGAACTTGGATATGTCCTTGCTATATCTAAGAGAAGAAAATTCTATCTTTATATGTTTTCTTCAACAAAGATAATGAGATGTCGTATTCTCTACGTCGGAAAATCATGGTATTTGAAAACTAAACCCTATAGTTGTATATAGGAGCTATCCTACTTTTCGAAAATGCTTTACTTGCATCTCCATGAAAACTGAACCCTAGAGGTGGTCTTGCGAGTACGTAAATGTACTCATATGGCTATGTCCCTGGATATTCAAACGTCCAGGTTCCGATGAGGAGATGTACGAAAAGAAGGAGGAGTACGCTGACGACTACGCCAACTGAGTGTCCCGCTCAACTGCTCTGTCGGAATGCGTCAGGACGTGACGAGGGCCGATGCTAGCCGAATCTTCCGCTGAACCTTAGTTAATAATTGTCAAGTGTGACGATGTTTGCAGACGTTGTCATGGGACCATTATTTATGTAAGTCTTATTCTATTCGACTTGTATGATGTAACTTTGTATATCATGTTGGTTATGTGATCGCGATGCACTGATCATTGGGACCGTGATCTGTTTACATAACGTGGGCAACTCTGACGGGTAGTCAGAGGGGTCCTCACAGTGTCACTTGCCAGACTCCATTTTTATTGGAATCTGACCCACGTTGTTGCAATATTTTTCTTATTGCAGATTGTTCAGATGACGAGTGAGGTTTTGTTTAACGGTTTCGAGTCTGCAACAAACATGTTTTCGCCTGTGGCAACATGAAGATGATGGAGACTCACTGCTATTTATTTCCGCTGTTTACTCTTTCAGTGCTAGCTTTATGATATGCAAGTTGTAAAGAATATTTTCTAAGTCTCGATCATCGATGTAATAAAATTGATACTTTGTTGTGATATTACATCGTAAACTGTGTGTGCAAACGAATCGATCCAGGGATTTGCACTATACACAGGTACCTTGCCATATTTTAAGTGCAGGTACGCTACAGATGGTATCAGAGCACTGTGTTGCATGTTGGTTCGAAACCCTAAGTTTTGATAGAAATAAGTTTGGCCATAGGATTGAAAATATATTTCATTCAGTTTGTTGAAAATAAAAACTTTCCAAACATCATTCTTGTAACTATCTTAAATATTTCCTTTCTAAGTATCTTCTCTTGTTTTTTTGGATGAACAGCCTCATTGAATCACTCAAGAAGGGACCAGTGATGACCATGACCTTGGAATGTGAGACGGAGTTTCCAAGAGCACTGAAGGATAACATGAAGAGCTTGGGTTTTGAAGGAGAAGCAGCATTCAAAGATTTTCCTTTCATGGATGAAGGCCAAGAGTATTGGTGGGTGCAAGTCCATCTATATAGAAACAAAGAAGCTGACCACAAGACAAGGGGTGACTGCATGTTCACCAACCCAATACTTCACACATCATTCTTTGATTCAGCAAGAAATGCAGCATGGAGAGCCATCGAGAACCTTGCAGAATGACTTCGTTTTAGACTTCACAACACCTAGAAGCATATTGAAGAACTCAAGGAAGTAGAGGAGAAACTCGAGGCACTCAAGATAAAGATAGATTAGACCACCTATTTATTTGAATAATGAGATCTGATGATGTATTGACCTATCAAATTGTGGTATGGCAGTACTATTAATCTTGTCTTTCCATGACGTTGGTGTGTTTCGTTCGATAAACGATTAGTTCGGTTTCTCAAAAGAAGTTTGAAAATTTTCACATATGAGTTTATTTTTGTTTGAACCTTGTTGCTTGATGATTGATAGATGTTGTTTGTAATGAATTGTCTTAATCTTCTTGTATCAGTTAGAATGTTTGAGTACCAACAAAACTTTTCTTTTAAGGGTGGTAGCCACCCAGATAATTCAAACCCAGTTGCCTCAACCCGGAGATCCCAAATCATCTTTCTTTCCAGCCTCCCCAATCAGAGTACCAGCTTTCAAGTTTTCATGTTAGAAGCTACATTTCTCGAATCTCCCCAGTTATCAAAATCATTCCTAGCACTTGCTTTTGGTTCCCAGCTTGTCCGAATCTCGAGGACGAGATTCCTTTTAAGGGTGGTACTCTGTAACATCCCAATATTTTGAAATGTTTGAAAATCACTAAAATTTGAAATTTTTGTTTTTATTAAAATAAAATACTAAAATTATAATAGAAACCATTATATTTGGCAAGGTATTTTAAAAATTTCCAAGACACCATCACCATAAAATGTTTTATTCCAAATAGTTGATTTTGAATATTTAACCTTTGACTATTTATTAAACTCAAAAACCATCTTTGAAAAGTGCCATAATGTTATTTAAAAGTATGCCTTACTTGTAAAATGGTTGTCATAAATAAAGTGAACATAAAGAATGAAATTTTTGTTTCAAATGTATTTTTGAGAGTTTTAAATAATGTATAACATTTTAAAACTTAATGTTGGACAAAGTATTATTTGTTTGAAAACAAGTCTATTATATTTCCCACTTCTTCTAAAATATTAATGTTTTGTTATCTTACTATTCTACCAAAGTTAAAAACTAAATGGTTATAGAAAAAGAGTTTAAATAACTTAATTTTAAACTTCTATAAGTGTTGTATTTTTATAAATTTTATTCAGTCAAAAATAAATTTTATTAAGCCATATTTTCAAAATTGACATAAATCAGCAAATATGTATTTTATGAATATTTCAAAATATTATTTGTCAAAAGTGTTCAAAACATGCCCACAAATGTTTTAAAACAAAAATATTAATTTTAGAATTTTTAGGAATTTATTTGACTTCATTTGGAGTCTTAAATCAAAAATTATAAAGGAAATAGAAAAACAGAGAAGAAAAATACCTGACACGCGGGCCCCACCTGTCAGACGACCTTCTTCTTCAACCTCCAGCTGAAAAATCCGCCAGAAATCATCGGTGATTCCTCATTTCATTTCGCGCAAATTAAGGCACCAAATCAACGCACGGTTGTTGCTATATAAAGCCCTCGATCCCTACTTCCCTTCCCCTATCCTCCCTCCGCTGATTGCGCCGCCAGGCTGCTTCAATGGTTCGTCGGAGTCCGCAAGTCACCGCCACCAAATTCTCTTATTCCGGCAAGGTAAAGCAACGCTCGGACCAGAGACACTCGCTATCTCATTCCCCTATTTCTTGCGCGCCTCCTGACCCTTCTTCTCTTCTCCTATGCGAGCCAAACGTCGAAGGTGAGCTCGACCAGAAGGTCCATCGCCGTTGCCACTCCGGCCGCCTCTCCCCACCGCTCCAGGACGAGCTGCTCGATTTCACCACCCCAATCCGACCCGGCGTGCCGCGCCGCATCTGGAGGTGGTCTCCCCCGAGCCCGGGATCCACCGGAACACCTCCTCCGTCGACCGCCCGAGCCCGCTCCGCCATCGTCCATAAGTCAGGCGAGCTCCCGCCGCCATCTTCTGGTCAATGCTTGGAAGCCGCCCGATCTGCATCCAACGACTACGATTAGTCCTTTTTAATTAACCGATACGTATTGATACGAACCGTCAGATCTAGATCTGACATAGCCGAGCCGAGCCTAGCCGAGCCGACTATCGGCTTAAGCCAAGCCCAGCTGAGCCCGAGCCCAGCCAATCGTAGCCCGCCATGTGGCCTCTCTGTTTTTTTTTGTTTTTTTCAAATATAATTAAATGCCTGTTTTGCAGAAACGCCCCTACTTTTAGAATTGTTATAACTTTTTAACCACATATCAAAATTAGAAAAAAGTTATATCAAATTAAAGCCCTTGACTTGTAGAATAGTTTGGTTCTGTTAGAATTCAAATTTGACTTAGTTTAAAATATTCAAATTTCAAATGGATGATTTTGAGTATTTTTGTCATAACTATAGTTCCAAAAATTGCAATTAAATTGTTTTGGAAACCTTGAAATATTTGTAATATGATGCCTCGGTTAGAAAATATTTTTGAGCATTATTTTGGCAGTTTAACAAATATAATTTTAAATTGAGTAAGTTTGAGTATTTTTGACATAACTTTGGATAGAAACATTATTTTTTAGTAAATCCAATTGCTATAAATTTGTTTAAATCCTCTCTGTCCATTAGGACTGTTTATAAATTTTTGTTATAAAATTGTAATCACAGAAAACTTTAATATTGTAATTAACCCTTTTATTATATTTTGCAATAATAGAAATTAATTAAATAGCATTTATAGCTTCATGTATACTTTATAAATGTCACAAAAATTTGTATGATGTTTCTTATGATTAAAAAGTGCATTGCATGCATAACATATTTTAATGTATAGTACTCCTCATAGGAAAACTTCTACCTTATTTTCTCTAAGTTAGGATTATTTTCAACATAGTTGTTTTGGTAAAGTGTTATGCACTTGGGTTTTTCAAGATGGAGCTAGAAGGCCAATGAAGGACTTAGCCAAGAAAACAAGACTTCAGAAGTATCTTCAAGGAGTAGAAGCACTTAGACGAAAATCAAGAAGAAGTTCAAGAAGACCAACCCTTTATTTTTCTGAGTCTTTCTCTCTTCTTTTCCCTTTCTCTTAGACTTCGTGGTGGCTAAGTTATATCCAAGACCAGCCTCGGTGATACAAGAATCATCAAGTCTACCAAAAATTTAATCAAGATATCACCAAGGAGAAAGTTACAAGTCGGGAAATGAAGCCTGGAAGACCAATTACACCCTTCTTTCTATCTTTTCCCTCTTTCCTAATATTGTCTTTCACTTTAGACATAAACAACTTTTGATCATGATATTACCATCTTTGAAGTATGTTGGATCTTAGCGGCATAGTGAGATGAAGCGGCCTGGAGACTAACCTTACATGTCCACGTATATGAGACCTGTCCCACAATCATAAGTGGCTGGCCGGGTTTCTGTCTCTCTCACTATAGTGAATATCCAATTTACAAAGAGTTGTTAATAATTGTTGATCACCTTGAAGAATAGACTTAGTATTTTCTCTAAGTATTTATGCACATCATGACTAAGCCATCAAAGTGCTTATTCAAGATGATTTATAGCAAAGTATTTTGTCCAACCTATGACCTTAGTCCTTAGTCATATTTTACCAACATATTTGTCTTGCATCATCTTAAAACATTTTCATGGCATGACATGCATCTCTAGTCCTTAGAAATATTTTGCACATCATGCATGACATATTTTCCTTAGAAGTTTATGAAACTTGTTTGTTCATTATGTATGTGTTTGTATGCGTTGTGATGTTGTGTTTTATATTGATTGTGGTATTGTGGTTTGTCTATATTGTTTAGATTGAATGGAGAGCTCCGAATAACGTTGAAAAGAGTTGTGAGCACCGACAACTTCCAAAGGCAAGTGGCACATTCATAAACCTTATACTATTTTGCATATGCATGACTTAGTGTATTTTTATATAAGCATGTGTAGGATAGTATAGCTATGCAAGCCATGTTTAGATTCCCCTATTCCTGTGTCTAGGTACCTATATAACACTTAGTAGAAATATTGATGCTATGCAAATGTTGTTTTGTGAAAATGTAAATTCTACTAAGTTAAGAATGAAACACCTGGGTGGAAAGTAGTTTTGTATGGTTTATGTTGAGTGGGTTCCTAGGGGCATATCTGTGGAATTACACTTGTGGACGGCCACTCAGGAACAAAGGGATATGAAGAACTCCAAGTGAAGATTGCTTACAGTGCAGCCATTGCCATATGGGCTCTGGCTTGATCAACTAAGTTGCATGGACTCGCCCCGGCTTGAAAAGCAGATGTAGAGGGTGTTAGGTGGAACGGGTCAAGCCAGAGTGGGAGGGAAAATGCTTCTGAAAGATCTCGTCTCATTCTTCTCCTTTTCCTTATCACTACCAGAGTGTAAAGGATAGTTTGGGCTGAATGGGTACAATGGTGAACATGCACAACCTCTGCAGAGTGTATAACTAAGTACTTAGCCGTGTCCCCGGTATGGACAATTTGAGCAGCAAATCAAGTACGTCAACGGAGGATCCCACCATTCCAATTTCTAAGTTAAAACTTGATGGGTGAATAAGGGTAGAATGAGACAGTGGATTTCATGCCACGAATGTCTCGAATAAAATAATAGAAAAGTGTTTTCCAAAGATTTAGGAAAAATTGGCTTTATGCAAAATAGTCATGAACCCCACCAGCCAAATATGCATATAGGATATTAGAGTTTTTCCACTAAGTGTCCACCATAGTGTCACTTGCTAGACTCCTTTTTTAATGGAATCTGACCCATGTTGTTGCAATATTTTTCTTATAGTAGATTGTTCATATGACAAGTGAGGTTTCGTTTAAGGTTTTCGAGTCTGCAACCAACATGTTTTCGCCCGTGGCAACATGAAGTTGATGGAGACTCACTGCTATTTATTTTCGCTGTTTACTGTTTCCGTGCTAGCTTTATGCTATGCAAGTTGTAAAGAATATTTTCTAAGTCTGGATCATCGATGTAACAAAATTGATACTTTGTTGAGATATTACTTCGTAAACTGTGTGTGCAAACGAATCGATACAGGTATTTGCACTATACACATGTACCTTGCCATATTTTAAGTGCAGGTACGCTACATAATTACTTAGGTGTTATGATTTAGTTCACATCTTGGTGGAGTATAAGAGAGATTAATAACCAAAAGATCGCTATGTTAGGATGTGAAGCCCATATTACTAATAACTTGTCTTGTTGCAATCTCATATGTCAATTCCTATGTTCCATTATCTACCACTATATAAAAGAGAGAGTGCATTTGTGAAACCATGAACCCCAGTCCATTTTTAATCATAAGAAACACCTTTCCAACACTTTACATTTTCTGCCATTATTAAATCCGAAAATAGAAAACACATCTTTACATCTTGCAAACATCATACAATTTACAAAAACATTATCCCATATCATTTATACCATCCTTGCACTTTTATTTACCACCATTGCATATTTATTTTAGTTTTGCATTTGTTATTTGTATATCTTTTACTTACAACTTGTGCTTGACAACCACTTGGTGGGGTTGAGGGCACAAAACAATTTACTTTGTTTTGTAGGTTACATAAAGAAGGATAAGGAGACAACATCTTTTGGTTCATTTCCCCGAGGGTTTGATATTAAACCCTCGAGTCACCATCGTGTGGAAAATAAGTCTTTTCCCTTACTATACACTCCGCACTTGGAGTCTCAACCTAACCCACATTGTTTTGACGCAGGTACTTGGAGCCTGAATCTTGGAACATCAAGATATTCTCTAGCGCCATTGTCATCATCGTCAAGGGACGTCAAGACTCTTTTCTGGCGCCGTTGCCTGGGACGAAAGAAGCACAGCAACTCATCACACTCCCCTCGTCAACTACGCGCCCGTCAAGTCTTTGAACTATCAAGAATCATTTTCTGGCGCCGTTGCTGGGGAGAGAAGAAATACAACAACGCAACACACTCCCCTCGTCAGCTACACGCCCGAGTCTTGATACGTAGTTATCAAGAGTATTTTCTGGCGCCGTTGCCGGGGAAGTGAGCAAGTAAAGAGTTGTCCCACAAGCCTTCATAAATTGTGCAAGATATTTTCTGGTGGAGTGATGCACATGCTGGGTGTGTTGTTGGGAGACCCCAAGAGGAACGTGTGAAGTAGTGCAGCATCAATTTCCCTCGGTAGGAAACCAACGTTATCGAACCAGTAGGAGATGAACGATTTCCCTGAGGTATCAACATGGCGCCAGAAGATTGCTAGTGCTAAGTTGACGTGGAGCCTGAACACAAACAATCAAGATACTTTGCCCCAACTTAATAGTGAGGTTGTCAATCTCACCGGCTTGCTGTAACAAAGGATTAAACATATGTGTGGAAGAAAGATGTTTGTTTGCAGAAAGTAACATGTTTGCAGTTGTGGTTTTATCAAATTAATGAGAAGGACCGGGGTCCACAGTTCACTAGTGGTGTTTCTCCATAAATAATAACATTCATCCATGTGTGGTAAACAAATTACAGCTAGGCAATTGACAGAATAATGATGAGAAAACCAATGCATATACTAACGTTATGATGTCTAGCGTGAGATTCCTTCGGGTATTACAACAATATACATAGACCGTTCCAACCACATCTATGACTAATAATCCACCTTCCGGTCAGCGTCCGCACCCCCTTCAGTATTAAGTTGCATGCAACCGATTATCGCCTTAAGCAATGCGTAAAGTAAATAAGTAACATCATCCTTAGACAAAGTACTACGGTTTTATCCCTAGTAGCAACAGTACATCTACAACCTTAGAGCTTACTGTCACTGCCCCAGATTTAATGGAGACATGAACCCACTATCGAGCATAAATACCCCCTCTTGGAGTTACGAGCATCTACTTGGCCAGAGCACACACAAGTAACGGAGATCATGGAAGATCATTAAATAGCATACACATGATATATTATGAAGCAATAACTTTAGTAATCAATATTCATTGAGCAAACACAACATGGAGAATTACACAAAGATGATCTTGATCATGATAGGTAGCTCACAAGATCTAAACATGATAGCACAAGAGGAGAAGACAACCATCTAGCTAATGCTATGGACCCGTAGTCCAAGGGTAGACTACTCACGCGACGTAGAGGCCTCCCGGGACGATTGTCAGACCCTGGATTCAGACGTCAGAAAGAAGACGTACCGGTTGGGCCACACAACTAGGAGTATACTGGGGGTACCAATCCCCATGCAAGAGTGGGCAGGCAGGCTCAGAATGGATCATCGGCCCACAGCTCACTTGCGATCCCAACGTCATGTACGTCTCGTGATTGCGCACGAAAGAAACCCAAAGTCCTACCAATTCGTATACTTCAAACATACATAAACTGTATACGAACCGGTTTGGAAACAGAATGGAAATCACAGGATAAACCTAAGACACAAAGAAAGGAAATAAATATCCAAAGCTCTCACTGAGCAAATATACCAAATATCACGAAGCAGAGGACACATGTCCCAACATTACATGATTCAGCGAAAACATGCCAAGTCTGGGTACAGACAAAAAGCAAATAGGCACAAGGCCAAAACAAAAATAGAAAGCCCATCCACGCGGTCCGCCAGGAAGCACCCAGGGGAACTCTATCTACTCATCGTTGATCTCGTCGTCGAACTCCACATGGTAGCCACCCACCTGGTCGTACGGAGACTCCTCAAGTGCAGAGAAAACAATAGCCACGAACGGGTCAATACACCGGAGCGTATCGAACAAGCTAGAGCTTACAAGGTATAGGGTTAGGTGGACTTAATGTAACACCACAATTTTCTTAAGCATAGAATTATGGTGTTATGCTAGAATTTTCAGTCTTTGTTAAAAACTTTGGTGTGTGAAAAATATTTTAGCATAAATTTATCCTTGATTGTACTTATTAGTCTTGTTTATTTTTCACTAGTCATATAAGTTGATAGAAGAACTAAAATAAAAATAGCTAAAAGAAAACTTCAACTCTTATGATCTTCATGTTAATTAAAACATAGCAAAACCAGAATTTATTATTAAGAAAACCTTACACCATTTTGGGCATGCAAAGGAACCAACTTGGTCTAGGCAAGATATATTTTGGTTTGTTGTCTTTAGAAAGGACTTTTGGATTTGTTTTAATATAAAACCAATGAGCTTAAGTGTGCATAAAAATCAATGACCATTGGCCCTTATTTTCTTTTCTGATGTGATTTTCCATCTTCTTTTCAATCTATTATTTAGGTAATTAGTAGATGAACTCAAGTTTGATCAAATTCATCCATTAGCTAGTGTTTGGTTATCTTTTGTTTTGTATTTCAAATTCAAAATTTTCCTTGGGCATTTTGAGAGAGGAGAAAAAAGAGAGATTAGAAGAGATAAAGAAAACCTAATCTGCGCTAGCCCTATCTACCCCTCCTCTCTCTCTCTCGACCCTCTCTGCTGGTGACAAGGAGGGGGACAACACCCCAGGCCCTGCCCCACCTGCCAGCCTCCCACTCCCATCCCTCCTCCACTCATTCTTCTTGCTTTTCTCCCCGGCCAACCCGAGCTCTCCTCCCTCATTTCTATTGGCTCAAACTCGTCACCCCGACTACCATCCCTCCTGCCTCTCTCCACCGCCCAGGAGAGCCAATAAGCTCACCCCTCCACCCTCCGCAAATCGCTCCTGCCCGAGAGAACCCTAAAACCGGCCCCTGGTTTTGAGCCGTGTCCAGCCGCTCCCTACCCCATTTATTCGCTGCCCGAGACCCTCCCACACCTCCTCTCCTCTCCCCTCCAACCTCGCTCAAACTCTCGCCTCCCTTCCTGCTCTGGAAGAAGAAATCACCGCCGGCGACAGTCTGCTTCCCACGGCAGTCGCGATCGTTCCTCTCCATCTCTCTCTGCCATTCTTGGCTCCTCGAGCGCGTATCGACGAGACCTTACCCCCCTGCCCTCCGTTTCTCTTTTAGGTGACCGCAGCTGCCGCATTCATCCTCGACCCGAGAAGCTCATCGCCGCCGTCGCCATGAACGCCAACGTCACATGCGGGAGCTAAGGACATCGCCGGGTTCGTCATCGTCTTCTCCGACGACCCCTGCCCTTCCTCCGGCCTCGCACGACCTCTGGTGAGTGCCCGTCGCCGCCCCTTTTTTCTTTCCGCGTCTGGTTCGTCCGCGCGCCATCGTGAGGAAGACGACGACCGCGAGCCATAGATTGCGAGATCTATGGCCAGGTTTGAATCCCGGCCCTGCGCGTGCGGCCTCGCCTAGTTGGGCCGGCCCAGATTCTTCTCCCACGCAGTTCCGCGCTGTCCCAGGCCGATCTGGCCCAGATCCAGCCCATCCTCGCCGTTTTCTTTAATCTTTTCTCTATTTAATATTCTAGAGAAATATTAGACTAGATTATATTCTTTTGTGATAAATCTGTGTATGCGAAATTAGTGACGTTAATTTTATAGCATAGCTACACGTTGTCTAAATCATGTGGCATTGGATTTTATCCAAAATATGTTCTCAGTTGTGTGCTATAATAGATCTAGTAAAAGTATCTTTTTCACTAACTTATTAATAACTTGAGATATATATTTCCTAAGCATGCAAAACAGGATTCTCTGGAAAGCCTATCAAAATGTCTACCTAGATCTATAAGTCTTGCATGGAGGAGAGTATTCAAACAAAAGATTTCTTAAGTTTAAGAAAGACACCAGTAGGTATTTGGTGATTTTTAATTCTTAAATTTAAATGCTTTCTGGAGTAAATCCAATTGGATGTGATGGACATGAGTGCTAGGTTTCATATCCTATAAGGGTAAAATTTTCTAGTATATATTTTATGCTGGATAAATCAATTCCTTAAAACAACAGGTTATTCCTCATAAAATGTGTGTTTCGATTCTCTGAAAATAATGTTTGTCTAGTTTTGGTTGTGTGAGCTACCTCTGACTATGCAAATATGTTTGGTGTGTTTTTGTGGAGTAGTCACAAGTTTTATCTAACTTACCACACTGATTTGGCACCAAAATAATTTATATTTTTCTCTGTACATAAATAATGGTCAAAAGTTTACTTTATTTTAAAATAGGGATAACTTGAGCTAGGATTATCCAAATTGGGTGAATCAATTTTTTAATGAAAGATAAAACTCATATCTTTCCAAGGAAATTATCTTTGCATTCAGGAGATCTATAAAACAGAAACTATAGCCTTTTTGGTTTGGACATCAGTAGCTCTTAGCTGATTTTTAGTTTCTGTTTGGAAGCAGATTTTTGTGCACAACCAATTTTCAGAGTTTCCTTTAGTACCCAGGAGAACTGTTGTAGAAGGGTTTCTGTTTTGGGACAGTACTCCAAAAGTTATGCTTTTTTCATTGAAAGAACACCATAATGACTATTTAAATGTAATACTTGTATTTCCTGTTTTTAGATAAAAGCAAGCTTAAGTATAAATCTTGTCAACCTTGTAATCCAGGAACTAAATTAAACCCTTACACTTGCCTCATAAAACATTAATAGTTTTGTGAGGTTCCTAGTGTGTTGTTAGCATACTCCATTTCATGCCATAGTGTAGCACTATATGATTGGTGCGTTCTGTTTGTAATTGTGTTGTTGATTAGGTGAATCCCTCCTATGGATGATTCTGTTTTATGATGCTTGTTGTCTGCTTCTTTACTGTAGATTGTTGTCAACTCGCATTTTAGGATTCACACTAGTCTCGTTTATTTTCATGTTATGGTAGATTTGAAAGCAAAGGAGGAGCTGAACATGGTAGCTGAGCACACCCACGAAGAAGAGCAAGACCAGGGGCAATTCTTTGAGCAAGGCAAGCCACCTCACCACAATAATGAATCCTATTATTTTATCCAGCATGTTTTGTTTTCAAAAAAAAATGCATGTTTCACTTCTTTTGTGGTAACTTGCCACCCAAAAACTATTTTACAAAATATTGGTTGGCCAAAGCTACCTACTAGAAATACTCTTGGTGTTACCAAAATACGTTTTACTTGATGAGCCTTGTTGTTGAAGGCTCCATCAAAAAGATTAAGTTTTCTAGTAGTCCACCTTCATCTACTTATCTCAAAACTATGGGATGGGAACCTATTTGATAAAATTGTTTTACTGAGGAAAAACCCGAGTTGCTGGGAGCAATCGGCGAGCAAGTGTTTTATTAAAACCCGAGTTGCTAGGAGCAATCGGAGACGTTTGCGAAAACCCGAGCTGCTAGGAGTAGTCGGAGGAGAAAGTGTTTTGAAAAACCAAGTGTGACCCTAGCTGCCGCCCGAACAATTAACCCGTGCAACCAAACTACCTGACATGGGTACGGCTTAGCCGGAAGCTTGTCTGTATTAGTATTGGGGCTCTCCTACTTTCTATGAGGGCTGGGCCCTCGAAGCCAGGTTGTCGTCCGGATGAGACAATACACTGCTGTGGACCAGCAGCCGGACGATTAAGGCGGGTGTCTTGACATGGCGGTGTGGCGTCCCGAGGAAAGACCAAGAGGTCGAGTGGAGCACACGGTGCCGGGAAGAACAAACCTACCGGGAGGCCCCGATACTAGGGTGGTCATAGTGGAAAGCTTTGATCGCGTTATCCGAACCCCCGCATGCTGTCGTATGATGGGCCGGCGTAAGGAAGGATTGGTGTGGGTAAAGTGTGCAACCTCTGTAGAGTGTAAATCTATTCGAATAGCCGCGTCCGCGGTCATGGACGGTTGGAAAGGTCCCACTAGGCATGCTGGCTGTTTTAGTTTAAAAAATGAGGTTGTTTTTTGGAAAAAAACAAGGAGGCAACAAGGTACTACCTGGGAGGTACGGAATTTGGGTGAGAATGGTTGATCTCGGGGAGACAACCAGTCCGACCTCAAGCCTAGAAAAAGGGGTATCCCTATCCTAGTGTTTTGACAGACTTTTACAAAAGAAAGTTTTTGTTCTTAGATATGTCTTTGCTATATCTAAGAGAAGAGAATTCTATCTCTACATGTTTTTCTTCAACAAAGATATAGAGATGTCGTATTCTCTATGTCTAAAATCATGGTGTTCGAAAATAAGCCCTATAGTTGTATATAGGAGATATCCTAGTTTTCGAAAATGCTTCACTTGCATCTCCATGAAAAAACTGAAAATCTAGAGGTGGTCTTGCGAGTACGTAATTGTACTCATTTGGCTTTATCCCTGGATATTAAAATGTCCAGATTACAATGATGAGGCGTATGTCGAGGAGGAGGTGTATGATGGCGACTTCGCCACTTAGTTGTCACCGGGCAATTGCACTTGTGGGATCAGCGTTCGGAGATGTCAAGGGCCGGCGCTAGCCACGAGCTTCCGCTATCTTAGTTTAATTCCGTCCTGCGTGACGAGGCTTGCAGACTTGGTCATATGACCATTCGTGTGTTGTAAGACTATTTATTCGTATGACTTGAATGATGTAACTCTATGATACCAATGTTGGTTATGTGATTGCGATGCACTGATCATTGGGATCGTGATCTTTTACATAATGTGGACATCTCAGACTTGTTTCGAGGGGTCCTTACAGACTTGGTATCAGAGCCATCGTTGACCTTATGAGACTTTAGCTAGGTTGGGCGTCGACGTCACGCAAAAATGTTTTTCCTAAAAATTTAGGAGAGATATTTAAAATATGCAGAATATACTGCTATCCCCTCCCCTCTGTTATTAACTACTTATTAATATTATACTTGCATTAAACCTTATGTTTTTACTTGTTTAAAATTTTGCACCCTGTTCAATAATTCAACCTTCATTTAAAATTTTGTGTAGATGGACGGAGAGTTCTCATCGTCGATCCAGTCGGGGCTGTGCCCGACTCGGGTGTTTCGTGTCTCTTTTAGGCGGATTTGCTCCAGTTGACCCGGCACTTCGAACGCCCGCTACCTGAGCTGCTGATAGGGTGCTGCTTACCGATGGTTGGTGACGAGATGTCCTGGACCGTGAGGTGCACCCTTCGAGGGCCGCTGGTGCCACCTTTCGCTGAGGAGCTGATTGAGGATGTACTTGCACCGACGCAGATGGGGGCGATAGTGACAGTACTGTAGAGAGGTCTCGCCCGCTTGGTGTGCGCCCACAGCGCTGAGCTCGTCGGCACCCGCTTTTAGTTCTACTCCGGCCTGGACAAGCAGAGTGACCCTGTGCCGCCGCGTCCCCACCCCACTTTCGGGAACCACTTGGCCGAGCTGGGGCTCTTCGTCGAGTACACCCAGTCCCAGCTGGTCACCAGTCGTTTCGAGAGTGATCTTCACCGTCTGAACCATGACGGTGCAGAGGTTCGGATTTCGGCAGCTGAGCTGAGGATCGAGGACTTGGTGGCTCAGCTCAAGGCATCCCAGGATAGGTTGAAGAACGAGGAGCTGAAGCTCAAGACCTCAGAGGAGCATCTAGTTGAGTCCCAGGCAGAGCTCAAGAAGGAGCGCCACTCCATCTTCGCGCGTTTCCAGACTACCCGTTTGTACAAGTTCCAGCTTGACGATATGATCGACATGCTCAGGGCGACCATTGACGCCCGTGACGAGCAGATCAACGAGCTGGAGGGTGAGTAGAGGCGTTGAGCACGGAGAACGGCGACCTCTTACCGGATGTTGAGAACCCGATGGAGGATATGGACATGGAGCCCGAGAGTGAGCAGGACGACGACGACATTCGTGGCGAGGGCGGTGAGGACTCGGGGGCTGTTATGTCCGAGGACGAGGACCCCGACGAGCCACCCTTTGACAGTGACGCTGCCGTGGACGTGGAGTAGTTATTCGAGTAGTCTCTTTTGGGTTAGGACCGAACCATCGCGATAAGTTGCTGCGATTGCGTGGTCTAGTTAGCATGAGTGTGTGTTTGGATGATTGTAAGACTATGTCAGCCCGATGGCATGTGTTTGTGAACTATGTTGTGATGCTTGTGGAACCTTTTTATGGAGCGGATCATATTTTATTATGAGTATTTCCTTGCTGTGATTTTTATTTATGCTACTAAGTTTTTCAACGACGTGTTCTATTCCAAAGCATGTTTGAAAAGTAAACGGTTTCAGATAGGAAAGTTAATGTGTGTTTTATTCTAAACTTCAGCATGGCGAGAGATCCACCACCTCCCCCACCACCCGAGCCATCTTTGGCTCAAGTGTTGCACCTTCTTATGGAGGATCGCGAAGCAGCTCGCACTGAGGGGAATGCCAATCTCGCCACTCTGCAACACCTCGCTCAGATCGCCATCAACCAGAATGGCGGCCAAGGAAATGAGGAGCCCCGCTCCAAGCTTCGTGACTTCCAGAACACCAACCCACCAGTGCAGAAGAAGCTCAGGAGGCTCCAGATCTTGTGAGCCGTTCGTTAAGAAGAGTGGTATGGTTCCAACTTTGTTGCACCGCCCTATGCTTGTGCAAATTCCGGGGGCCACTACTAAAGCCAATGTGTCTTGCAAGGAGACTCCTGTGGAGATTCAGGGAGCCCGATTCCATGCAGACTTGGTGGTATTAGGGAAGCAAGGGATATAAGTGGGTTTAGGAATGCATTGGATGGCAGTGAGCCATGGAATAGTAGATTGCACTGACAAGTCCATCACCCTCACCACCCCGGAAGGAGAGGAGATTACACACATCTCGACCCACCATTCTACCTTGGGTCATTGCCATAAGAGTGTAGCTGAACCCATTTTGGAGGAAGTACCGGTAGTTTGTGAATACCCGGACGTATTCCTCGGAGAGTTACCCGTATGCCACCTGATCGGGATATCAAGTTCATCATTGAGTTAGTACCCGGTACTGGACCTATAGCACAGAAACCATATCGGATGAATCCCGAAGAGTTGGAGGAATTAAAGAAGCAACTGGATGACATGCTTAGGAAGGGGATGATTCGCCCTAGTGCGTCACCCTCGGGATCACCAATTATTTTTGTGGATAAGATAGACGGTACCAATCGCTTATGTGTGGATTACCGAAAGTTAAATGATGTGACCATCAAGAACAAATACCCTCTACCCAAAATTGAAGACCTATTTGATCAACTCAACGGAGCTCGAGTCTTCTCGAAGATCGTTCTCCGCACTGGTTATCCTCAGCTGAAAGTGAGAGAATCAGACATCCCTAAAACAGCCTTCATCACTCGTTATGGATTTTTTGAGTATACCATGATGTCTTTTGGCCTGACTAATGCCCCTGCCTATTTCATGAATCTCATGAACAAGGTGTTCATGGAGTACTTGGATAAATTCGTGGTTTTCTTTATCGATGACATCCTGATTTATTCCAAGTCAGAAGAAGAACATGAAGAGCACCTGAGGATAGTTCTTGGTACCCTCCGGGAGCATCAGCTGTATGCCAAGTTCAGCAAGTGTCATTTTTGGTTGAAAGAGGTAGCTTTTCTTGGCCATGTTATCTCAGCAGGAGGGATATCTGTAGACCCAACTCATATCAAGTCCATCCTTGAATTACCAACCCCCACTAACCAGACCGAGGTGAGGTCCATCCTCGGATTGGCCGGATATTATCGCAAGTTTGTTGAAGGATTCTCAAGCATAGCCAAGCCACTTACTCAACTGCTAAAGAAGGACCAGCAGTTTGTTTGGACCGACAAGTGTGAAGCCAGTTTCCAAGAACTGAAGAAGCGCCTTACCACTGCACCCATTTAACCATGCCCGATGTGACCAAGGATTTTGTTGTATATTGTGATGCCTCCAAACTTGGACTTGGGTGTGTCCCTATGCAAGAGGGCAAGGTGATTTCCTACTCGTCGCGATAACACCGCAAACATGAGCATAATTTGAAGGGGATCGTGTGTAGAAAACAAAAATTTTCCTAGCAACGATATCCTTAAAACATGCCAAGATCTATTCTATGCAGATATAGTAGTACGAACGGAGATCAGAATACATACCCTTGTAGACTGAAAGCAGGGATTACGTTCCCGCACAAACGTTGTCGATGAAGACCGACGAAGCCGACCTCAAGGTCGTGTAGAGAAAGCAGACCTCCGAGTACCGCTAGCGCAGCACCTCGCAAGGCGTTACACACGTACGGTGGAAACGACGGCCTCCGAAGCTCCAACCCAGGACAAGCAGCGGAAGACTTCGACCGGAACACCAGCAGCGCGGCAGCGGGCTATGGTGGAAGAGATCCCCCTCTCAACTCGGCGCAACTCTGACAAAGGGAAACACGAAATCGAGAGAGGATTGGGGAATTAATTGGTGAATTAAAAGGCCATTGGTGCCCCTCTATATATAGGCTCCCAGGGGGAGCCAACCTCCTCACCAGGCAATGTGGGACTATCCCCACATGCCTGGTAAAGCTGCACATGGTGCACCGGCCCCTGGTGGGCCCCTTTTGGCCCACCTGCGTCGGCCCCATTGCTCCCACCGAATTCCCATAGGGAATTTTCCCCCTCTTGGGCCTTCTTTCGACCAGAAGGACCATTTAGGGAAATTAGCTTAAATAAATTCTAAAATAAATATATAAAATCATATTTAGACATTAATTACACTAATTAATATCAAACATATTATATATAATTTATTCTAACTCTGAAAACTCTTTCGTCGCTGCCCGATCTCCATCGGACCTTTCCCGGGACGTTCCCGGTGATCTCTTTCCTTTCCGGTTGTCTTGTCGAAACCCCTTAAGTGTGTTACCCTAGCGGTTCGATATAATAACAGACATGATCGAGACTCCTCTCCGATCAATGACTAACTCGTAGGCCTGGACCCCATGAATTAATCCCTGTGATGTAACGAATGACTTTCATCTATCAAACCTGAACGTAAAGTCTTACACCTTTTGCCATGGCGATACTTAGCGTGTCCGAGTGTCGTTCATAGCTATCTCCATATCTAGCTTGATTTCGTTACCGACAACGTAATCTTCTACTCGTCTATGATTTCATGTCTCCGTGACCTAGTCACATGCTTGCAAGCTCATTAGACATAATCTCACCGAGTGGCCCCTAGAGTATCTATCCTGCTATGTGAAAGAGCATCTTCTAATTGACCCTTGTTTTGGTGCTAATGACAACACAATATGTGTTCTAACATGGCTATTAAAGTTTGCAGGTTGTATCTAAGATTCTAGCAAAAAGGAAACGATCGAAACGGGCGCTGCGAAAGCTTTCCAGCAAGCCTTGCTCCAGGCAGCGGTAGTACCGCTGGCATCAGCGGTAGTACCGCTGCACTGGACTGAGCCTTGCTCGGGCCTTGGCTGCCGCTGGCGGTACCGCCCGAGCTACCGCCGTTTTCGGCGCTCTGTTGCGCGGTGCGGTACCCCCAGCGGTACCAGAGCGGTACTACCGTTGCCCAGCGGTACTACCGGCCCTTCCAGCGGTAGTACCGCTGTGTGTTTTTCTGCAGGTTCGCAGGCCAGCTCTAAGTCGAGGTACCGCTAGCGGTACCACCGGAGGTACCGCCGTTTTCACCCTTCTGTTTCTCAGGGCGGTACCTCCAGCGGTACCGGAGCGGTACTACCGCTGTCCCCAGCGGTACTACCGGCCTCTCCAGCGGTAGTACCGCTGCGTATTTTTTTGCAGGTTCGCAGGCCAGCGCGAAGTCGAGGTACCGCCCGAGCTACCGCCGGAGGTACCGCCGTTTTCAGCCTTCTGTTTCTCAGAGCGGTACCTCCAGCGGTACCGGAGCGGTACTACCGGGCTCCACAGCGGTACTACCCGTATGGCCAGCGGTAGTACCGCTGCGTGAAGTTGGAGTCGCAGTAATGCGCGTGAAGAGGGCAACAACTGGATTCAAAGGTCCAGCGGTACTACCGGCCTCTCCAGCGGTAGTACCGCTGCGTAAGTCACAGATCCAAACGGCCAGTTTTGGAAGAACTATAAAAGGGGCCCGTCACCTACCTTTGAAGACTTGAGCTTCTACACTCTCTCACCTCCATTGATGCAAAGCTAAAAGCTCCAAGCTCTCCCAATCCTCCCACCCAAACTCGTTGACCTTTGGAGGATTGATGGAGGAAGCCCCGATCTACATCTTCACCGAGCCGTTCTTCATTTCCCCCTCATTCATTTGAGGGAACACTTGCTAGGGCTTCCACTAGGAAACCTAGCCCATTGTTGTACTTACCTATTGTCTTTGTGACAGATTGTAGCTGTTCGGGAGCCCCCAAGCCCTTTGTGGGTCGTGCCCCGAATCGTTGTTGTAAAGGCTCCGGATTCCGCCTCGAAGGATTCCGATAGTGGAAGTGGACCAAACCTTTGTGGTGCGGTTCACCGGAGATTAGGGTGAGACCTTTGTGGCCGTTGAACCATTGTGTTGGTTCACACCTCTCCAACGAGACGTACTCCCATTTAAGGGAGGAACTCGGGAATACATCTTTGTCGTCTCGTGTCTTCACTTCGGTTACTTCTATCCTTATTTATTGCCTTATTATATCTTGCTTAGTTGCTAGCTTGTCATATAGGAAATTCACCTTAGTTGCATATCTAGTGAATTTACCTTTTGTGTCAAGCCTAATTTGAAAAAGAACTAAAATTTGAATTAGCACCTATTCACCCCCCCTCTAGGTGTCATACCGATCCTTTCAATTGGTATCAGAGCAAAGGCTCTCTTTTCGGGTGTAACCGCCTAAGAGAAGTATGACACAAAGTGAGGATGAGACCGCAAGGCTTGCCGAGGCTAATGAGTCCCTTAAAAAGGACCAAGCCACCGCGGCATCCATGGCCGATATCAAAGGTTTGGAAAGAACTTTGACATCTTCCATGGATGCTAGGTTTAATGAGTTTTGTGACTTGCTCAATAAACTCATTAACAACAAGCCCTCGGATATCATCCCGCTTGAAAAAGCTTCTAACTCCGATGAGGGTGGACCCAAGGAGGATAAAGAGCAAAAAGAGAAGGAGGTGAAAGCAAATGATAAGCCTAAGTCATCTCCCAACTCGCATGAGGAAAAGGAAGAGTATCATTGAAAGTGCATGGTTGCCCCCATGCGTGGTTTTGGTAATTAATGACAATCCTTATGGACTAATGTTTACATTGAGATATTCTTATAGATCTTGTCCATGGGAAAATATAGGAGTTCATGTGTTGGACTCTTCAAGATGACATAATGACCAATGCTCTATTCAAGGGTTAATATGAAGAATGGTCATGTATAGAGTTGAGCTCATCGCAAGTATGGCTTGGAATAGAAGATTGAGTGAACAATCATGTTTACCCCCAAGCCATCTTACACATCAAGAGAAGAAGATGAAGAGCAAGTTCAATATGATGCATCTCAGAAGATATCTTTTGATTGAAGCTTGCAAAGGAGACATGAAGACGAAGCTTAGCGAGGCCCTCCCATAATGGAGTATGGGGGAGCATTTGGAGAAGTCCTCATTAAGCATGTGCTAGCAAGCACAATCAAGAAAGGTGTTTCAACTTGAGAGAGTCAAGATCGTCATCATCGAGCTCAAGTGGAATGCGCAAGGCAAAGGTATGATCTTGATAGGTTTTCTATTTTACTGGTCTCATGGTGTTAGTGGGAGACCGGGTTTTAGGATAGATGGCGTATTATCAAGAGGGGCTCTCGAGTGAGTAACTTGATCGCATCTTTGTGGAGAGCTCAAACCTTTGCATACTTGCCATTTCATCTTTCTTGGTTCTTACTTGGTTTTTCTCCTTGTTGGGTTTTGGTGCTTGTTGTGATCTTCACGACAAGCCCAAGTTCACCGAAAACGAATTTCATATGGAAAACTTGTTGCGTTTTCGGTTTTGGAGGTTTGCCGATCATTCCTTTTTAGAGAGATTTTAACCTCCTCCATTTGGTTTTATCTTCCATTGTTGGACTATGAGGTTTATCTGCATGATCTTGTAAAGCTCTTCGTTGTGATTCCAACGAGCCAAAAATCATCGAAAACGGAGTCCGGATGGAAAAGATATTGACGTTTTCGTTATCGGTTTTGCTGCAGTTTTTCCTAGGCCGGAGTCTCCGGTCCTAGACCGGAGTTTCCGGTCTGTGCAGGACCGGAGTCTCCGGAATCAACGTTTTTCTCCAAACGTTGTTCAGCCCCTGCTGGGGGGCGGAGTCTCCGGCCCTAGAGGCCGGAGTTTCCGCCCCTGGATGAACTTTCCGGCCTAGGGCACCGGAGAGTTTGCCCAAGCCTCGGCGGTGTTGACAGTGTTCAGCCCCTGGTGGGGGCCGTAGTTTCCAGTCCTAGTAGGCCGGAGTTTCCGCCCCTGGCCGGAGTTTCCGGCCCTAGTGACCGGAAACTCCGGTGTGAAGTTTTCCTGCAACGTCTCTTTTTCGTGGGACCTATAAAAAGGCCCCTTCTTCCCCAGAGAGAGCAGCTCTTCCAAGCACGAATTTTCCCCCTCTCTCTCCTCCATTGTTGACCTTGGAAAGCTTGCCCCTCTCTCATTTCCTCCCATGATTCTTGCATATCTTTTAGGGATTTGAGAGAGGAGATCTAGATCTACATTTCCACCAATCCATCTCTCCTCTAAGTGAGGGGAACCTAGTAGATCTTGATCTTGGAGTTCTTGGTGCATCTCCTCTTTGTTCTTCCTCTCTTATTCCCCCATAAACATTTGTTGCTTTGTTGGAATTTGAGAGTGAAGGATTTGAGCACTTGTGCTCTTGCCTTTTGCATTTGGTGCATCGGTGTGCTCTCCACGAGGATTCGTGGAAGTTGAAAGTTTGTGAGCTTGTTACTCTTGGGTCCTTGGACCCTAGACGCCTTTGTGGTGGTTGGACCCTTGTATGGTCACTTGAAGCCGTTCGGGAGCCCCCAATCCCATTGTGGGTTGTGCCCTGGATTGTTGTTGGAGGCCGTTCGGGAGCCCCCAATCCCATTGTGGGTTGTGCCCCGAATTGTTGTTGAAAGGCTCCGGATTCCGCCTCGAAGGAATTCCGATAGTGGAAGGTGAACCAAGCCTTTGTGGTGCGGTTCATCGGAGAAGAAGGTGAAACCTTTGTGGTTGTTGAACCGTTGTGTCGGTTCACACCTCTCCAACGAGACGTACTCCCTTAACAAGGAGGAACTCGGGAATACATCCTCGTCTCCGCGTGCCTCGGTTATTTCTATACCCGAGCTTTTACTTATGCACTTTACATTGTGATAGCCTTCGTGCTTGAAGTATTCTATATTGCTATCACCTTGTTGTTTGTCTTGCTTAGCATAAGTTGTTGGTGCACATAGGTGAGCCTAGTTTATTTAGGTTGTCGGCTTGTTAATTTAAACACCTAGTTTTATTCCGCAATTAATAAGCCTAAACCGGAAAAGTTTTAAACCGCCTATTCACCCCCCCTCTAGGCGACATCATTGTCCTTTCAATTGGTATCAGAGCCTGGGCTCTCTTTTTGGGCTTTACCGCCTAGAGAGTAAAAGATGTCGTTTAGGGAATTAGTGCACGATCCCACTTTTATATTTGATGGCACAAATTTTGATGTGTGGAAAATTCGCATGCTTAATCTATTTAGGGCCATGGGTCCAAATTATGTTAAGAGGATTGTAGATGTGTGTTTATCTCCTCCAAAGGATTCTCATGAATTATCTTTAGAGGATGAGATAAACTCTCATCTCGAGACTCAAGTTACTAATGGTCTTATGTGTGTTTTGACCGATGTAGTTCTTGCTTCAATCATGCCTTTTCGAAATGCACATGAGCTTTGGACCAAGCTTCAAGATATATATGAAGTGTCCAAAATTATTGTGGATGATTTTTCTTCCTCCACCTCCGGCCGTGATGAGTTCACAACTTCTTCCACTTCACCAACATGTGATTTGTCACACGGTAACGATATGGTGAGTGGCGATAGAAATTGCATTGGTGATGGTGAACTTACTATTGATTATACCTATTCTCTATCACATTTCAATCTTCTATCTTTGAACTTAAAATCTTCTAGCACTCCAAATGTCATACATGCTAGAGTTGATTGTCCTTGCATATCAAGTAATAGTTGCTTAACTAAATATAATGATGATATGCTCTCTATGTCTTGTTGTGTTGAAAATTACTCTTCCATATCCTCTAGTATTTGCATGACTAACAATGTAGAGGAATCCCAACAATTGTTGGAACAAGACATGGACCTCAATGGAGCTTCAAGTATTTCTTCATCCTCCTCACCCATTAATCATGTTTGCCTTATGGCTAAGGATTCCGAGGTATCTCCCACCTCGAATCCAAATTGTGATGATGTGGATGAGGATTCTCATGAAGAAGGTTTTGACTTTGAATCCTTAACCAAGATGGGTGAGATGGTACTTAGTGTTCTCCCCAAAGGTAGTAAAGCTATCCCTCCTCTTTGTGAAATCATTGATCATGTTACTAAGAGTAGGGAATTCATTGAGGATTTGGAAAGTCAATTTGATGAGAAATGTCAAATTGAGAGAGATGACTCTATCACCATAGCTTCTTTGAAAGCTTCTCTTGAAGAGGAAGAAGAGATTAGGGTTTCTCTTGAAGAGAAACTTGAATCCCTTGATGAGTCTAATGATCTTATTATTGCTAAAATCATTAAGGAAAGAGATCATGCCCTTGCTAAGTATAAAGTGCTTAAAATTGAAAAAGTTGAATTTGGTGTTGGCAATGCTAGACTAAATGAGGACATAGAGAGACTTGACAAAGCTCACAAGGCTTTAGAAAGTGAACATTCTCTCCTTATCAAGTCTCATGATCAACTCCAAACTCAACTATCTAAGAATGACAAGCTTGTCAAATTGTCTTCTTCCATCTCTACTATTAATGATGCTTGTGCTACTAACTCCACTTCTTGTGAAGCATCTATTTTGAAGGAGAATGTTGAGCTAAGGGCTCAACTTGAGTTGCTATCTAATAAGTATGGGAAATTGGAAGAAAGTCATGAAAAGCTTTCTAGCTCTAATGATGATCTTCTAGCATCCCATGCTAGGCTAAAGTTAGCTCATGAGGCTATTATGTCAAAGGTAACATCTTGTGAGTCTCATGTGGACAATGGCACAATTTCTAGTCTTAATGCTATATTGCCAAATGCAAGTCCTAGTGATTCATCAACTCATAATGTTGCTACATCCTGTGATGAATTACTTTCCATGCCTTGTTGCTCTAAAAATGAAGCCTCTACTTCCTCTAGTTTTTGTGTTGATACTAACCATGTAGAGGAATTAAATGAGCTCAAGGCCCTAGTCACTTATTTGAAGAAAGACTTGGAAAAGCGTCATGTTGGGGATTCTACACTTGACAATATGTTGAGTGTTCAAAGACGCCCCAGTGACAAGAGTGGACTTGGATTCAACTCCAATATCAAGAACAAGTCCAAGCTTAACAAGAAGAACAAGGGCCAAGAACAAGTCAAGGATTCGGCCAGGATTGTTTGCTTCAAGTGCAAAGTTGAAGGGCACCATGTTAGATCTTGCCCTTTGAAGAAGAAGGCTCTTAGTGAGAAGCAACAAGGTAAGAAGACTCAAGTTCAAACTCAAGCTCCTCAAGTTGAAGAACGGTCTCTTCCCAAGAAGAATCAAGCTACCCCTCCTCAAGTCAAGACTCCAACTAAGAAGAGAGGAGGAAGTAGATGTTGCTACCTATGCCGTGAGAAGGGTCACCTTGCTTCTTCATGCACAAATGGTACCTTATCCAACCCCATTATAGTTGATGATGTTTATTCTCTTCGGAAGGATAAGGTTGGCAATGTGTTTGCCAAATTTGTTGGTACTCAAAGTGGTGTCAAGAAAAGAACCATTTGGGTTGCCAAACCTATTGTGACTAACCTCTTAGGACCCAACTTGGTTGGGGACCAACAAGCTAAAACTTGATCAATAGGTGTTGTTGGAGGACATTTGAGACTTGGATACACTATGAAGAATTAAGGGATCTTCATCAATTATATTCTCTCAAGTCAAGTCATATGGATTATATTGTTCTATCTCATATCAAATGTTTCTCCTTGCGGTAACTTTTATTTAAATCATATATACATTGAAAGTTGCTTGCACCCTTGCATGTGTTAGGTTTAGTACCTTGCTAGAGTTTGTATGTGTTGTGCTCTCTACTTACTTATTTTGAGAAACCAAGTATGTGTACTTTGGTTTGCACACCATCTACTTGTTTTGATCCCTATTGCTTTTATTTGCTATCTTATCTTGTTGGCTCTCTTTGAGAGATAAATGGACTATCCATTTTTGGAGAGTGATATGCTTCGTGCACTTTACAATCCTAAAAATGTGTGTACATGAGGAATACCACTTAGTGTTGATATATCAATATTATCTATTCTCTTTGTGGTATGTCATGCTCATGAGAAATTCAAATTATATAATGTCCATTAATTTCTCTAGTTGTTTTTGTTTGCCTCATGTGTTAAAATAAATGGATTATCACATTATGGGGGAGTAATAAGCTATGTGCATATTACAAGCCTAGAAAATGTGAAAATGTGAGGTTTTGCCACCTAGCACTGATATTGCTAATTATCTTGTTCCTATGTGGCATGTTGCTCAAACAAGTTCCCATTTACTTAAATGCTCTTTGTCTCTCACTCTTTTGGATCTTGTTTGTGAAGGATGTTCTTGATATGGCTTTCCCTAAATATGTTCTCATATATCTTTTTGGGAAGCCAATTGATTCAAGCTACTCCTTGGAGTTGCTTTGCATTATCACATGATTTGTGAATCTATCAAGAATATCTATCTAAGCATGGCTTTTAATTCCTATACTTTGCCACATGCTTATGTTTTGTGAATATGGTCTTGAATATATCTTTGCAATCCACGCCCGAGAAATATCTCCATACATTACTTGTCGTGACAAGTGATAATCATAATTTGTGGTATATATATTGATCATATTCACTTTGACTCTTGCTTTAAATTGCCTTATTTGATTGCCAAGAATTTAGTTTGATCTAACTTTCTTTTGTCTTCCTTGTATCTTTTGGATCCTTTATTGCTCTACTTGAAATTTGTTTTGTGCTTTCTTGAGTTGGGACTTGCAATGAACCAATTCTTGTGCATTGACCTTCAAGAGTCATACTTCTTAATAATGCACTATTCTTTGGGAAGCTATCCTACTTTGAGTAAAACACCGTTCTTTAAATTGGTATTGCAATTTCTTGCCTTTCTTGAACATGACTAGTGTTTGAATATATATATGAAGAGTGATGATCTCATTTGTGTGCATTTTGTATTCAAATGCAAAATCATAAATAATGTACACATCTTGGGGGAGCAATCCTATATGCTTTAGAACATTAGTTGTCTTCATATGATATTTGATCCCGATGACATGTCTCCTTGGAAGACAAACATTTTTCGTCTTGGTACTTTGTGCCACCATGAAAAGTGTAGAGGTTTTGGTTTATTCCTTGATGATATGTTCATCAATTGGTTTCTTGATTTCATTAGCATCTTTTCAAAGTGGTATCTTCACTCATGTGTTGATTTGGGTATTTGATATAATGTGGACAATTTGTTTTATTGTCACACTTGTGTGTGCCTTGTTGGTTTACTTGGTGTTTTGTCTAAATTATATCTCGTTTGGTTCTTGAAAGTCATGTGCATGCATTTTTATTATATGTATATCTTATGGCATGCTTACTTTCGTTGATCCAATATATAGGATAAACTCCATCAAATCCTATATGGCTAAGATGTGCATGAAATTCAATTTCACATTAATATGCACATATTTATGTGGAGTTTGTCCTATGTATTGTAGTTGCTCTAACTACTTTGGACCCAATGAGTTTGGGTACCTATTTGTACTTGAATTTGTTTTAGGTATATTGGAGATGCATTGGAAGCTTGTCTCATCTAAAAGGAATGTGTTGTCACCATGTGCTTATTGGATCCAAGCTTGGATGATCATGAGCTCCTATCTTCTACATCACCAATGCTATCTTGGTAACAAGTATCTACCTCATGCATACATTTCTAGCTTTCAACCTTGTGTAGGTTGTTTCTTGGCATGAATCTTTTTGTTGCAATTGATTTGGTTCTTGAAAAACATCTTTATTGCAAATATGAGTAAGCCGGGATGATTACATATAAGGGGACTATATATTCATTTCTATGATTCATCGATCCCAAATATGTTAATCTAGCACTTTCTACTCTATGTCTCGCATATGCAATATTGATTGTTTTCTTCAAATCATTTACCTTTTGTGATACTTGTTATCTCTCTCGGAGCATCCCTTTTATCACCTTATCCCTTGTGGATATTTTGATGCTATGATGAGTGTGTGTTGGAAGTTCATCTATATCCCTTTAAGATAAAATTTAGCTTTGTGCTATGCTTTTAAGCAAAGATCTTTTTTGTATATTTATGACTTCCTCTTGGATATCATGGTCTTTACCCTTGTATCTATCTTGTGTGTACATGTTTATTTATAGACCCATATCTTAGTGATTTGTGTCTACTTAGAAACTTATACACATGATAATAGTACATCTTTAATTGATATTCCAATTCTTTAGTTACCACCTCTTATTGCTTTTGACTCTTTGGTGGTCTCTAAAAAGCACAAGCTTTAGTTGTCATGTGTTATGCTTGGTGCATTTTACTAAGCTTGTGGAGCTTTTGTTATATCTCTGTTGTGTGGGTATGGGAAAGACATGATATGCACTATGTGCAACTCCTCTTGAAAGACTATGTTGATGCTTTGGCTCATCCTTGTATTAGTCTCCTAAAATGTCTTTGTATCTCACACCCATCCTTTTATTTTCCGCTCCTTGCTCATGTTGCAAAACATTTTATTTGTTGCAAATTGTTTTGCCTTCTTTTCTCAGTTATATTCTCTTGCATGGGCTTGTGTTCGAATTTATCTAGGAGGGAGTGAGGATTCCATGTTGTGCACACTATATTGAAATACAAATCCTATTTGTGCACGTACCTTGGGGAGTTCCCTCATGATATTTAGAACACTTTTTGGATCCTTTTGATTGATTGCTTCTTTCGTTGAAGTATCTTTCTATTTGATATTCTCTTGCAATCTTTGGATCCTCAATATAGTTTGATCTCCCTCCATCTATTCTTCATTGGATATGTGCATTTAATTTCACTCACATTATGAGAAATTCACACTTTATGGGGGAGCTCGTATTATATTAGCCTTCTTACTTTTCACCCATTTCGGCAATCAATGCCAATGGGGGAGAAATTTAGAGGGTTTAAGGGAATATGGGTTTGCTCTCTTGCGGTTATCTTGCATCCTTGCTCTTTGTGTTGCATGGCTGCTTAAATTCATTATATAAACCCTCGTAAAAGGGATTGTCATCAATTACCAAAATGGGGGAGATTGAAAGTGCATGGTTGCCCCCATGCGGGGTTTTGGTAATTAATGACAATCCTTATGGACTAATGTTTACATTGAGATATTCTTATAGATCTTGTCCATGGGAAAATATAGGAGTTCATGTGTTGGACTCTTCAAGATGACATAATGACCAATGCTCTATTCAAGGGTTAATATGAAGAATGGTCATGTATAGAGTTGAGCTCATCGCAAGTATGGCTTGGAATAGAAGATTGAGTGAACAATCATGTTTACCCCCAAGCCATCTTACACATCAAGAGAAGAAGATGAAGAGCAAGTTCAATATGATGCATCTCAGAAGATATCTTTTGATTGAAGCTTGCAAAGGAGACATGAAGACGAAGCTTAGCGAGGCCCTCCCATAATGGAGTATGGGGGAGCATTTGGAGAAGTCCTCATTAAGCATGTGCTAGCAAGCACAATCAAGAAAGGTGTTTCAACTTGAGAGAGTCAAGATCGTCATCATCGAGCTCAAGTGGAATGCGCAAGGCAAAGGTATGATCTTGATAGGTTTTCTATTTTACCGGTCTCATGGTGTTAGTGGGAGACCGGGTTTTAGGATAGATGGCGTACTATCAAGAGGGGCTCTCGAGTGAGTAACTTGATCGCATCTTTGTGGAGAGCTCAAACCTTTGGATACTTGCCATTTCATCTTTCTTGGTTCTTACTTGGTTTTTCTCCTTGTTGGGTTTTGGTGCTTGTTGTGATCTTCACGACAAGCCCAAGTTCATCGAAATTGAATTTCATATGGAAAACTTGTTGCGTTTTCGGTTTTGGAGGTTTGCCGATCATTCCTATTTAGAGAGATTTTAACCTCCTCCATTTGGTTTTATCTTCCATTGTTGGACTATGAGGATTATCTGCATGATCTTGTAAAGCTCTTCGTTGTGATTCCAACGAGCCAAAAATCATCGAAAACGGAGTCCGGATGGAAAAGATATTGACGTTTTCGTTATCGGTTTTACTGCAGTTTTTCCTAGGCCGGAGTCTCCGGTCCTAGACCGGAGTTTCCGGTCTGTGCAGGACCGGAGTCTCCGGAATCAACGTTTGGATGCTGGGGGGCGGAGTCTCCGGCCCTAGAGGCCGGAGTTTCCGCCCCTGGATGAACTTTCCGGCCTAGGGCACCGGAGAGTTTGCCCAAGCCTCGGCGGTGTCGACAGTGTTCAGCCCCTGGTGGGGGCCGGAGTTTCCGGTCCTAGTAGGCCGGAGTTTCCGCCCCTGGCCGGAGTTTCCGGCCCTAGTGACCGGAAACTCCGGTGTGAAGTTTTCCTGCAACGTCTCTTTTTCGTGGGACCTATAAAAAGGCCTCTTCTTCCCCAGAGAGAGCAGCTCTTCCAAGCACGAATTTTCCCCCTCTCTCTCCTCCATTGTTGACCTTGGAAATCTTGCCCCTCTCTCATTTCCTCCCATGATTCTTGCATATCTTTTAGGGATTTGAGAGAGGAGATCTAGATCTACATTTCCACCAATCCATCTCTCCTCTAAGTGAGGGGAACCTAGTAGATCTTGATCTTGGAGTTCTTGGTGCATCTCCTCTTTGTTCTTCCTCTCTTATTCCCCCATAAACATTTGTTGCTTTGTTAGAATTTGAGAGTGAAGGATTTGAGCACTTGTGCTCTTGCCTTTTGCATTTGGTGCATCGGTGTGCTCTCCACGAGGATTCGTGGAAGTTGAAAGTTTGTGAGCTTGTTACTCTTGGGTCCTTGGACCCTAGACGCCTTTGTGGTGGTTGGACCCTTGTGTGGTCACTTGAAGCCGTTCGGGAGCCCCCAATCCCATTGTGGGTTGTGCCCTGGATTGTTGTTGGAGGCTGTTCGGGAGCCCCCAATCCCATTGTGGGTTGTGCCCCGAATTGTTGTTGAAAGGCTCCGGATTCCGCCTCGAAGGAATTCCGATAGTGGAAGGTGAACCAAGCCTTTGTGGTGCGGTTCATCGGAGAAGAAGGTGAAACCTTTGTGGTTGTTGAACCGTTGTGTCGGTTCACACCTCTCCAACGAGACGTACTCCCTTAACAAGGAGGAACTCGGGAATACATCCTCGTCTCCGCGTGCCTCGGTTATTTCTATACCCGAGCTTTTACTTATGCACTTTACATTGTGATAGCCTTCGTGCTTGAAGTATTCTATATTGCTATCACCTTGTTGTTTGTCTTGCTTAGCATAAGTTGTTGGTGCACATAGGTGAGCCTAGTTTATGTAGGTTGTCGGCTTGTTAATTTAAACACCTAGTTTTATTCCGCAATTAATAAGCCTAAACCGGAAAAGTTTTAAACCGCCTATTCACCCCCCCTCTAGGCGACATCATTGTCCTTTCAATCATGCCGTTCGGGGATGGTACTCTCCCGATCCAACCTTTAGGTCCCCCACCTAAGCTTAATGCATTAGCTTTTGCTAGTTGGCAACGCTCAATGAAATCTCATGTCAACAGTGCCTCCATCGAGCTTTGGAGGATTATTGAAGAAGGATACATAGTGGAGGATCCAAGCAACATGACCAAGAGAGAGTTCGCCGAAAAGCAACTAAACGCTTCCGCTCTCCATATGATTGAACTCTCCTTGAGCGACAACGACAAGCATCATGTTCTACATGCCACCACCGCCAAAGAAGCTTGGGATTGTCTTGAGCGTGCCTTCCTTGGAAATGAAAGCATGAAGAGAAATAGATATGAATCTTTGAGCAATGCCGCCGAAGGTTTCTACATGCTTGACAACGAGACCCATGAAGAGATGTATGGTAGACTCAAGACTCTTGCCAAAGCCTTTTATGATGTGGGAGCAACATATGTTGATGATGCTTGGGTCAAGAGGAAATATGAGAATGCTCTCTTGCCCTCGGAGCCAATGGAGTAGAAGTCTATTCAAGGAAGATACAACTACCTTCAATTTTCTTCCCATGAAGTTATGCAAGAAGTCCAAGCCTCCAAGGTTGCCACCAAGAATTCCGAAGATAACCGTGCTAGGGCCATGGGAATGAGGCAAGGTCCCTCTCTTGCCTTGAAGGCCAAGGTGACTTGCCTAGATGCCAATGATGAAGTTGAAGCTTGTCCTGACAACATTGCTCCACATGATCTTGAGCAAGCCCTCAATGGTCACATTGCACTTGCCACAAGAGTGTTTTGGAATGACCCGGCTAGTGCTAAAGCTCGTGTTGATCGAGATAACAACTCAAGTGGCAAGAAAGAGCTTGCCTCAAGGACAAAGACATGCTACAATTGTCATGACAAGAACCACTACATAAGAGAGTGCCCTTATGAGAACCGTGAGCAAAATGGTGGGAAGCTTATCCCAAAGGATCACTCCAAGTTGATTCAAAAGAAGCCCGCAAGACCAAGAAAGCCCTTCTTCAAGAAGGCACCGAGAATAGTGTTGGTGGCACAATAGGAATATGCCACAGGTGATTCCGAAGATGAAGATGCACCTAACAAAGAGGTAGCCGCATTGGCTATTGTATCCACTTCATCATCATCTCTCTTTGAATCCCCCAATGAGAACCTCTCCATCAACACCGCTCGTTGCCTCATGGCTCATGTCACCGAGGTATCATCCCCTTCTCCTAAGACTATGCATGATCAATCTAGTCTTGAGATTAAGAAGGAATTAGTTGCCTTCGATACTTTTGTGACTAACTTGCAAGGTGAGGCCAAGGAACATGTTGAGTCTCTCATGAGACAACTATGTGCGGCCGAAGAACTTCTTCAAGAAAAGAGTAAGATTGAGAGAGAGGATTCTCTCACCATTGCTTCCTTGAATGCTTCCATAGCATCCTTAAATAGCTCTCTTGATGAAGAAAGTGAATATAGAACCACTCTAGAGGAAAGACTTGAATCTCTTGATGCTAAAAATGATGAAATCATTAGTAAAATCATTAAGGATAGAGATCATGTTTTTGCCAAATATAAAGTGATTAAAAAGGAGAAAGTTGAACTTGGAGTTGCAAATACTATACTTCTTGAGGATATGGAGAAACTTGATAAAGCTCACAAGGTCTTGAAAACGACCCACTCCATCCTTGTTAAGTCACATGAGCAACTCCAAACTCAACTCTCTAAAACTTGCTCAACTAGCATAACCATTCTTCCTCGTGTTCATGAAAATGTCATTGAAGAAAATGCTAGGTTAAAGGTGGATCATGCTAAGACCTCTATTCCTAAAGGTAACGATAAGGGTTTTGCTTATTTGTTTGAGTTAAAACCACACAAAGGAAAGGAAGGTCTTGGGTATGTGGCCGAGGCAAAGAAGAAGGTGAGCAACACCAAGGAGAACAAGACCAAGCCCGCACAAGCTAAGACTAACATTGCGAGTGGTAATGCCACTAGGGGCAAGACCACTCGTAGTGACTTTGCGGGGCATAACAATCCCAACTACATTATTTATGTTGATTATTATGGTGATGTTTATGCAAAATATGTTGGTCCTTATGATGGTTACATTGACTATTCTATTTGGGTTCCTAAGACCCTTGTTGCTAACCGAAAGGGACCCATTGAGAAATGGGTACCTAAATGCAAGAAATGATTTCTTGTAGGACTATGCTTCCAGTGGATCTAAATGGGTGATTGATAGTGGATGCACTAGTCATATGACCGGAAGCAAGGAGATCATGACGGAGTTGAGACCAAATTTAAATCACTCAACCGTCTCTTATGGTGACAAGTCCAAAGCCGAGGTAAAGAGTCTTGGCAAGGTGGTAGTTGCAAGGGATATCACCCTTGTAAATTTCATGCTTGTTGAGTCTCTAGGTTACAATCTTATGTCCGTTCGTGCTCTTAATAAGATGAACTTTGATGTCTATTTTACTCTTGATATGGTGGTACTCTTGAGGAGCAAGACTCTAAAGGTCATGTTCGTTGGGCATGTTGAAAATGAGTTGTTTGTGGTAGACTTTTCGGGGTCAACCAACACTCAAGCAATATGCCTATTCGGAAAGGCCGACGTGGGGTGGTTGTGGCATCGCCGCTTGTCCCATGTTAATATGAGAACTTTGCAAAGTCTCCACAAGGGTGGCCACATTCTTGGACTAAATGAGAATGTTTCTTTTTCTAGAGATCGTCTTTGTAGGGCTTGTGTTGAAGGAAAGATGCATGATTCTCCCCACCCAAGCAAGACCATCATTTCATCATCAAGGGTATTGGAACTTCTTCATGTTGATCTTTTTGGTGCCGTACCTCAACCTAGCCTTGGTGGGAAGAAATATTGTTTGGTGATTGTCGATGACTATTCAAGATTCACTTGGGTTTTCTTCTTCAAGACGAAGGATGAAACTCAACAAACCATCATCGATTTCTCCAATGAAGTTCAACGTCAACACAATCTTCCCATATTGGCCATTAGAAGTCAAGAACTACACCCTAAATGAGTTTCTTAGCGACGAGGGAATTCGACATCAATACTCCGCCGCATATACTCCTCAACAAAACGGTGTAGCCGAGAGGAAGAACCGGACTCTTATGGATATGGCTAGGTCCATGTTGGCGGAGTTTAAGTCTCCACTCTTCTTGTGGGCCGAAGCTATCTCCACGGCGTGTCACTCCTCCAACCGGTTATTCTTTCGCAAAGGGAAGAAGGAAACTCCATATGAAATGCTTACCGGCAACAAGCCCAACATCTCCTACTATCGAGTCTTTGGTTGTAAGTGTTTCTACAAAATCAAAGGTGTACATCTTTCTAAGTTTGAAGTTAAAGCCTTAGAAGGTGTTCTTGTTTGGTATGGTGCGAACTCTCACACTTATAGAGTCTACGACAAATCCTTAGGGAGAGTTGTAGAATCTTGTAGTGTGAGGTTTGATGAGAATGACGGCTCCCAAGTGGCGCAATTTCATGTTTGTGATGTAGATAACGAGGAACCTCAAGATGAAATTCAAAGAATGGGTGTTGGATTTCATCGCCCCATCGAGATTCATCATGAGCCTCCTCAAGGAAGTACAAGCTCCACTCAAGTGGAGATTCCATCATCACAAGTTGAAGTGGCACCCTCTATGGAAGCAAATGAGACACCTATCCAAGAACAAGATCAAGTTCCTCCTCAAGTTGACCAAGAGGTCTCACAAGATTCAAGAACTCCTATTCTCAACCCTAGTCAAGATCAAGAGCAAGAGCATCCATCTTCTCCCATCATTGAAAATGTGCAACAAGATGGCAATGCTCATCAAGACCGTCAAGACGGGGACTCAAATGATCTAGGTGATCAAGCCGAAATCCCACGCAACAATGGGGATATCGAAACCCGTCGTCAAGAAAGAGTAAAGAGAAACTTGGAAATCAAGTGTCACAAGCTTGAAGCCATCATTGGTGATGTATCTCGCAAGGTTTCCACAAGAAGTCAATTGGCAAGCTTTAGTGAACATCAAGCTCATATCTCTATGATTGAACCAAAGAAGGTGTTTGAAGCACTTGAAGATCCGGATTGGTTGGAAGCCATGCATGAAGAACTCAACAACTTCAAGCGCAACAAAGTATGGAATCTAGTAGAAAAGCCAAAGGATTGCCGCAATGTTATTGGCACCAAGTGGATATTCAAGAACAAGCAAGATGAGCATGGATTGGTTGTAAGGAACAAGGCGAGATTGGTAGCTCAAGGGTACTCTCAAGTTGAAGGCATTGATTTTGGAGAGACCTATGCTCCCGTGGCTCGTCTTGAGTCCATCCGTATCCTACTTGCCTATGCATCTCATTTTAATTTTAAGTTGCAACAAATGGATGTGAAGAGTGCATTTCTTAATGGTCCCTTAAAGGAGTTGGTATATGTAAAGCAACCTCCGGGATTTGAGGATCCACACTTCCCAAACCATGTCTACAAGCTTGATAAGGCCCTCTATGGTCTCAAACAAGCACCTCGAGCTTGGTATGAGCACCTAAGAGAGCTATTGCTAGACCGTGGCTTTGAAGTGGGGCAAATAGATCCCACTCTCTTCACAAAGAGGGTAAAAGGGGAGCTTTTCATATGTCAACTTTATGTTGATGATATTATCTTTGGCTCATCTAACAAAGCTTTCAATGATGAATTTTCAAAGCTTATGACGGATAGGTTCGAGATGTCCATGATGGGAGAGTTGAAATTCTTTCTTGGTTTTGAAATCAAGCAATTAAGTGGAGGGACTTTCATCTCTCAAGCCAAATACATCCAAGACATGCTCAAGAGGTTCAAGATGCAAGATGCAAAAGAGAAGAGGTTTCCTATGGACACCAAATGCCATCTTGAACTTAGTCCAAAGGGTAAAGATGTCGATCAAAAACTCTATCGCTCTATGATTGGTTCTTTGCTTTATCTTTGTGCATCTAGACCCGATATTGTGTTAAGTGTAGGAGTGTGTGCAAGGTATCAAGCGGCTCCTAAAGAAAGTCACTTGATAGCGGTGAATCGAATCTTCCGATATTTGGTTTATACCCCAAGGTTTGGTTTGTGGTATCCTAGGGGCTCCAACTTCTCTCTTGCCGGTTACACGGATTCGGATTGGGCCGGTTGCAAGGATGATAAATAGGAAGTCAACCTCCGGTGCATGTCAATTCCTTGGGAAGTCATTGGTGAGTTGGTCCTCCAAGAAGCAAAATTGCATATCACTATCCACCACCGAAGCCGAATATGTGGCAGCCGCTAGTGCTTGCACTCAGTTGTTATGGATGAGGCAAACTTTAAAGGAATACGGTGTCCTTTGTGACAAAGTGCCTCTTTTGTGTGACAATGAAAGTGCTATCAAGATTGGTCACAACCCGGTGGAGCACTCAAGAACGAAGCATATTGAGATTCGCTATCACTTTATTCGAGATCACATCAACCGGGGTGACATTGAGCTTGGTTATATTCCCACAAAGATTCAACTCACCGACATGTTCACGAAGCCACTTGATGAAGCGAGGTTCACATTTTTGAGGCATGAGCTAAATATCGTGGATTCTAGGAGCGTTGGTTGACTACCTTGCATGCACACCTCTATCTTAGCTATATATTTGCTCTAGGTGTTGGCATGGACATAGGGGGAGTGCGGTCCTAATCCATTGGACTATCCCTCCCCCCATTACGCCGATAGCAAGTGTTCTTTTACCTCTATATTCATTCTTATGTCTAAATGAGCTAAAATGACGAGTATTGGTTATGTACCCAAGATATATCTTCGCGGTGACATGACATACGCTCCAACATGGTGGCCTCGGCCACCGCCCTCTTCTCCTTGTAAGAAGAGTTGGTTTTCATGACTTTTTCGTGGTTTTCTTTTGCCTCATCTTGGTTTTGTGGGAAACACACTCATTTTCGTCTTCTTGACTTTCATGCGTTTTGCAAAGTGCGTGTGAAGTACCACTCAGACTTAATATTTCTATCGAAAAAGTTAAAGAGCCCTTCTTCCCTAATCCAAGATTGGAGAAAGAAGAGTTTCTATCCTAAGCCCTAACTCACTTCCCTAAAGCCCTTCTACCTCTAAATGCCTTGTTTCATGATTTTGGTTGTGTGGATGGTCGGAACCGGCGTGAAAAACGCGTTGTGGGCATTGTTTTGTGCCACAACATTTTTTCCCCAGGCGCCGGTACTACCGGTCGCCCTAGCGGTACTACCGCTGCGTCGCACCAAGCGGTACTACGGCTGGATACAGCGGTACTACCGTGCGCAGCGGCAGTTTCGCTCGGGCGCCCGACAGAACCGGGGCGGTACTACCGCTGGACCGAGCGGTACTACCGCCGCGGGAGATCTGGACTTAAGGGCACGGGGCTGGGCGGTTTGAGAGTGCATTCTCTCACTTTCCCCCAACCCCATCTCCTTCTCCTCCACGTCCCCGCCGCCGCCGGCCACTCCACTGCCGGGAAGAGCCCTTCCCCGGCCTAGGACCTTGTGCTCCTCGCTCCAGGAGGACTCTAGCTTCTCTCCTCCTCCTCGATCCTTCACCATGAGCTCCGGTAAGCCAAATCCCTCTCTCTCATCTAGTTGATGGATAGAGATGATATTAGTGCTTTTCCTTCGGATTTGTGGTGAATGAGTTGGTAGAGATGCTTCTTTATGGATTAAGAACCTTGTGTAGAAGTTTCATGGAAAGTTATAGGCTAGATTTAAAGTTCCCATCTTAGATTTGTTGGAGCAACCCTAGTTAGGTCTAATGCTTGTCTTAAGCCTTACATCTACTCATTGTTGCACCTTCAAACCCAAATGTGGTACTTTACCTCTAGATTTACTCTTCCTAGAATTTTGTACACTCGTGTTCTTCGTTCATAATTCATGAAATTTGTGCATTCTCATCTATATGCTTTCCATCTCTTGCTATTCACAGGTAGTGGTCGTACCAAGTCCGTTGCGAGTAGGAAGAAGCCAAGGACCGCTGCCACTGATGAAGTCCAAGATGCCCTTGATGGATTGCAGCGCCGAAAGTTCCCGGCATCATCAAAGTCCCTTCCCAAGCGCCCGAAAACAGCTAGTCAACTCAGTGAGCCCGAGTTTGTGGCAAAGAGAGCTGTGGATTTCTATGTGATTGATCGTATGGATCAAATACCCTCCGTTCGCGGCAACAATCCTTTCTTCCACAACTCCTTCCAAGAAGAGTGCTACCGGGAAATCCTCTTGAAGAAACCAAAGGACAACACCGTGATCCAACACCACATCAACGTTGAGTTCATGAGGTCCAAGCCCAACTACTTTGGTGAAGCTTTGGAAATCTGTGAGGAATTTGACCTCTTTCACATCATGGAGCTTGAGCAAGACTATGATGAGGAGATTGTGGCTCAGTTCTTAGCCACCATGCACATGGGCAATGAGACAACAAGAAGAATCAAGTGGATGACCAAAGAGAAAGTGTTTGAAGCCACTTGGGAAGATATTGCCGAGTCCCTCAACTATCAAGAGTTCGGCCCTTTTCCTCCGGAAGAGTTTGATGAGACTCACTTCCGTGTTCACTTCCAAGGAGGAAGTGCATTTGGTGTTGAGAAGCTTGCTCCCCTCTACAACCCGGATAGTGCGGATAAGTGGAAGTATGGAGATTCCAAAGGCCTATACCCCACTTGGGACATCATGCACCGCATCTACCGTGAGACAATCAATCCAAAAGTGGGCAACATTGATGAAATCCATGGCTACTTGAAGAACTTGATGGTCCTCACCATGCAAATGAAGGGACAAGGCAAGAAGCTTGATGTGATGGACTTCATCTGGCATGAGCTATGGCATGTGATTAGCAAGAAGAAGAACATCTCCTTTGCTCCTTTGATCAAGAGGATCGTGGTGTGGAAGTGGCTTCAGCACAATGACATTGATGATCTCGGTGACACCGAGAAGTGGACCCCTCACAAGGGCAAGAGGCTCCTTATCAAGCCCCACAAGCTCAAACCTAGGAAGGAAGTGGTGGATGAAGTCGAGTCCTCCAAACCCTCCAAAGGTGGTTCTTTTGCTTGGATGGCTCGTGCTATGAAGAAAATCTTCCAAGTATCCAAGAAAGTTGAGAGGCATCAATATGATGTACATAAGGAGAAGATGAAGGCTCACCAAGTTGAAGTTGCTTGCCGCCGTGCCGAGGGAGAAGATGTGCCTTCCGGGTCCGAGCAACACATCCCCACGTGGGATGAATGGCAAGCCAAGGATGACGAGGGTGAGATCATCACGTGGTCGAGCCCGGAACATGATGGTGCTTCTTCCTCTTACATGGATTGGGACCCTTGGGGCGTGTAGGTCCGATCTTTTCCCTTTTTGGTGCTTTGGTGCCAAAGGGGGAGAGATAACTATTAGGTTGCTCTCGGGAATTTGCTGGGTGGGCGTCACGAGCTCGTTTTCTCTTATTTCGACCTTTTAGCTTGTGAACACCTAAATTTATTAGTACTTGTGGAACTCCTTTATGTATGCATGGTGTAAGACATGTGAAACTCGTTTTCTATCTATGTGTTGCTTATTTGTCTTTTGGTTAATATTGCATTTGTGTTTGCTATCTTTGTGGCTTGGCTTGTAAAATTTAGGGGGAGTGTTGATTCTAGATGTTGTGTATTTGTGTATTCAAAGCACTCTAAGAATATGCACACATCTAGGGGGAGCTCCGTCGAAATTTTATGAACCCTCGCGTGTTATGTTGTGTTGTAATCAAACACCAAAAAGGGGGAGATTGAAAGAGCATCTTCTAATTGACCCTTGTTTTGGTGCTAATGACAACACAATATGTGTTCTAACATGGCTATTAAAGTTTGCAGGTTGTATCTAAGATTCTAGCAAAAAGGAAACGATCGAAACGGGCGCTGCGAAAGCTTTCCAGCAAGCCTTGCTCCAGGCAGCGGTAGTACCGCTAGCATCAGCGGTAGTACCGCTGCACTGGACTGAGCCTTGCTCGGGCCTTGGCTGCCGCTGGCGGTACCGCCCGAGCTACCGCCGTTTTCGGCGCTCTGTTGCGCGGTGCGGTACCCCTAGCGGTACCAGAGCGGTACTACCGTTGCCCAGCGGTACTACCGGCCCTTCCAGCGATAGTACCGCTGTGTGTTTTTCTGCAGGTTCGCAGGCCAGCTCTAAGTCGAGGTACCGCTAGCGGTACCGCCGGAGGTACCGCCGTTTTCACCCTTCTGTTTCTCAGGGCGGTACCTCCAGCGGTACCGGAGCGGTACTACCGCTGTCCCCAGCGGTACTACCGGCCTCTCCAGCGGTAGTACCGCTGCGTGTTTTTTTGCAGGTTCGCAGGCCAGCGCGAAGTCGAGGTACCGCCCGAGCTACCGCCGGAGGTACCGCCGTTTTCAGCCTTCTGTTTCTCAGAGCGGTACCTCCAGCGGTACCGGAGCGGTACTACCGGGCTCCACAGCGGTACTACCGGTATCGCCAGCGGTAGTACCGCTGCGTGAAGTTGGAGTCGCAGTAATGCGCGTGAAGAGGGCAACGGCTGGATTCAAAGGTCTAGCGGTACTACCGGCCTCTCCAGCGGTAGTACCGCTGCGTAAGTCACAGATCCAAACGGCCAGTTTTGGAAGAACTATAAAAGGGGCCCATCACCTACCTTTGAAGACTTGAGCTTCTACACTCTCTCACCTCCATTGATGCAAAGCTAAAAGCTCCAAGCTCTCCCAATCCTCCCACCCAAACTCGTTGACCTTTGGAGGATTGAAGGAGGAAGCCCCGATCTACATCTTCACCGAGCCGTTCTTCATTTCCCCCTCATTCATTTGAGGGAACACTTGCTAGGGCTTCCACTAGGAAACCTAGCCCATTGTTGTACTTACCTATTGTCTTTGTGACAGATTGTAGCTGTTCGGGAGCCCCCAAGCCCTTTGTGGGTCGTGCCCCGAATCATTGTTGTAAAGGCTCCGGATTCCGCCTCGAAGGATTCTGATAGTGGAAGTGGACCAAACCTTTGTGGTGCGGTTCACCGGAGATTAGGGTGAGGCCTTTGTGGCCGTTGAACCATTGTGTTGGTTCACACCTCTCCAACGAGACGTACTCCCATTTAAGGGAGGAACTCGGGAATACATCTTTGTCGTCTCGTGTCTTCACTTCGGTTACTTATATCCTTATTTATTGCCTTATTATATCTTGCTTAGTTGCTAGCTTGTCATATAGGAAATTCACCTTAGTTGCATATCTAGTGAATTTACCTTTTGTGTCAAGCCTAATTTGAAAAAGAACTAAAATTTGAATTAGCACCTATTCACCCCCCCTCTAGGTGTCATACCGATCCTTTCACTATGCGGACTGGCAAATCTCTGTCAGACCCTGAATTCAAGCTACACAAACGAAACGTATCGGTTGGGCCACACAACCAAGAACATACTGGGGTTACCAATCCTAGGAAACAAGCATGCCAGGCTCGGAATGGATCATCGGCCGACAACTCTTGGCGACCCCAACGTCACATACGTTTCCAGATTGTGCACGCAAGAACCCAAAAAGTCTTCCAACTCGTATACTTCAACCATACACACATGGTATAATAGCCGGATTTTTAACAAGTTGAAACCACAGAATAAACCTAAGACACAAAGAAAGGAAATAATATCCAAAAGATCTCACTGAGCAAAATATAGCGAATGGCACCAATCAGAGGACACATGTCCCAACAATACATCATGCAGCGGAAACAAACCGGTCTGAGTACAGACAAGAAGCAAAGGGCTCAAAGTCAAAACGGAAAAGAAGGCCCATCCACGCAGTCCACCAGGAAGTAGCCCAGGGGAACTCTAACTACTCGTCGTAGATCTCGTCGTCGAACTCCACGTAGTATCCACCGACCTGGTCGAGCGAAGGATCCTCAACTGCAGAAAAACCACAGCCTGCGAACGGGTCAATACACCGAAGCGTATCGAACAAGCTTAAGCTAACATGTTACAAAACTGGAAGATTCCCAAAGTATGGGGATAAGTGTACTTGGCGGCAGCAGCACTAGCAACCTAAAGAGACGCACTAAAACTTCCGTCTAATTAGAGAGGGATGAGAGAGCGTTTGATTAGCCATCTACAACTAACACCAGTCATAACCCATTCTCGAATTAACCCCCTCAACCAAGTATGAGGAAGCAATCCGGGAATACTCACACGTTAACAATTTTAGTTACCATTTATGGTGTAAGTAATTCTATATTACTAGTCACCTTAATTAACAATGATTAGGTGTAAGTTGTCTAGATCTTGTTAGCCAGCATCATCACCAAAGTCGTCCATAACCGTGGACACGGCTCATCGATAAGATTATACCCTGCAGGGGTGCACTACAGTACCCATACTCGCATGATCAACCCAGTCAAAAACATTAGGGCCTCTCTACACGACTCATTCCTTCACTACAGCAAGTCCAAGTGCCACCCATATGAGTTGTTACCCGCGTCAGGAGTCCGGCCGAATCTCAATTGCGGACTCGTTAGTTTGTGTCTGCGCGCCATGCGGCTCAAACCACAGTAGGAGCTGTCCGCTACGCGCGCACCACCCCTATATGTCCCCCCGTATCAAGTAACCTCTTATCGATCATCATCATCATGCACATGCATATGAGCGAATGGAAAACCCGAACTACTTGCGGCACATGGACGAGCTGAGAATCCGTTCAAAGTCGAGGGGGGCTCCATTGGGCCACCCACAAGTGGTTAGTGCGCTCAAAATTGGATCCGAGGACAAAATCCCAGTTCCCAGGTCGACACTGAGCAGAACAAAGCACCTCGCAAGGCCTTCCGCCTGGTGCCTTATCTTTTAATTATAGAACCCCAATATAAGACAGCAGTTTATTATAGTAGAACAATATATCATACTAAGCATATGGGATAAAAGACAAAGGAACGACTCGCTCAACCAATCCTAAGCATGCACTACGACTCGCAAAGGCCAACAGATAAACATGCAAGGGATTATAGGTTGTGGAGATATAGCTGTATAGGCTGCAGGATAAACATGTGATGGGATCGCAGTTCAAGAATCGATAACTAGGATAACATAGATCAAAAGGCAAGAATGAAAACCAAGCAGTCGTGTAACCGATTAGCAGAAGCTTGCCTGGCAGCTCGTGGCCTGGCACGAAAGCTGGAACCTCAGTATCGTAGGTACTCGTAGCAGGCACGTCGTCGTCTACCCAAAGAGAGCCAAACACAGACAATAGGAAACAATAATCACTACAGAGAAATGCACAATCAAATGATGGTGCAATATGGTATGAGGTGATTAGGTCATTTTAAAGCGGGGATGAAATCCCGGCAAAGATTAGGGTGCAAGTTATTTGTGTAGCCAACAATTTAAATGTTACTTAATATATATAGCAGGTATGGGGATCTGAGTAATTTAAATGGATTAGCCGTTAATTAATTATTTGTCCAACACATAACATATTTAGTAATTAATTGCAAATTATTTATCTTAAACTCAAATTAATTATTTATTAGCATGGCAAGAGATGGTATAAAAGATATGAGCATATTAAATGGAATTAGGGCATTATATATTTATTACCCCACATATCCCATATTTAATTATTTAGGTGCATTTGTTAAATTAAACTAAGCATTTAAAATAAATGATACAAAATGACATAAGAATGTGATATTAATGTTTATTGCATTTTTCTGATATAAAAACATATAAAGATTATTTGATTTGGAAGAACAGAATTCAAGTTATTGCAATTTTAATTCCAGGGTTGTTTCTGTAAAAGTGCAGGGACCTATTCGTGATAGAAAATTTATTTGAGAGGCTTCAAAAAGAAAGACCCAAAGAGCAGGGGGCTCTTGGTAAAATCCCAGATCTGCTCTCACTGACGACTGGGATCCACATGTCAGGGAACCAATCAGAGGAAAAAGGTTTGGGTTTTTTTAACGCTTAAGCCGGGGTATAAACCCACGCGCGCGGGACAGCGGGAGAGCACGGCTCTGCTAGCCACGGGGTGGATCGGGGTACTAGTGATAGGATTAGAGTTGTTTTAGATTCGAACAACACGGGTACACTTTTAACTGAAGAAAACTGAAGACTGCAAGCTGTTGATCTGAAACTAGACGGAGCAGAGAGCACCCCGGAGGAGGTTCTCGCGCCGTCGGCGACCAAGACCGGCCGGCGATGCCCTGGCGTGCGCGTGCTGTTGCGGTACGTGTGGGGAACTCATTCCGATGCTCGGGAGGAGAGGGGAGGCGCGGGGCGCTCGCATCCGTGCTCGCCATGGCGCGGCCGTGCGCGACGCGGACACCGGCGCCGGCGAATTGAGACGCTACGGTTCAGAATCGGAGGGAGAAGAGGGCGGAGCGGACGGGGCGGGATTTCGGTGGCGAGAGGAGAAAGGCAGGGGTCGCCGGAGGCGACCGGACGGTGCTCGGTAGGCGATAGTGTCCGCGGCGTTCGTCGGAGCGAAAAAAGAAACGGAGAGCTTCCCGGGTTCCTTGCTCGCTTCGAGAGGAAGGATGGACGACGCCACTTCTTCTTGGCGTGAGAAGGTAGTAGGGGACGCCGGCGTTCAGTCGGAGATGGGCTCATGCTCCCCGGCCATGTCGACGACGAAGCGAGGGGGCGAGCTGCGGCGGTGGCGGGGAGAGGAGAGGATAGGGTTAGGGTTTTGCTGCGGCCGCGGCGTGCTAAATAGGAGAGGGGAGTGGGGGCGAGCTGCGGGGGCTAGGTGGCGGTGACATGGCAGCGAGCTCCACAGCTCCTCCCCGCTTGAAAGGGGAAAGCCGTACGGAGACGAAGGCGTGGAGCGGGCCGGTCGGGGAGGCCGCAGGGCTGAGGTGGGCCGGCTTTGGCCCATCTCGGCCTGGCGCCTGTTTTTCTTCTTTTGCTTATTTTTCTTTTTAAAAATCTTTCTGATTTTTGTATTTTTAAAACAAATAAGAGAAGAGACATAAAAGAACTTTTGAATTTTTTTTAATAGTTTCAAATTAGTCATATTAAGATCTAGTTTGATTATTTATAAATAATTTGAAACTTCAAATGAATTTATTTAAAAGTGTAGCGCCCCATCTTTAAATAAAGTTTTGGGTATATCCATTTCTCTAACTTTCATTTGGAGGTACCCCGATCGAAGATCGATCTTTGAGAAAACACAAGCACCTTCCAGTTGATCAAATAGTTCATTTATCTTGGGTAACGGGTACTTGTTTTTGATAGTTTGCTCGTTTATATCTCTATAATCCGTGACTAGCCTCTGGGTTTGATCCTTCTTCTTAACAAATAAGACTGGTGCTCCCCATGGCGATGAACTTGGACGTATGAATCCTTTCTGGATGTGTTCCTCTAATTGCTTCTTGAGCTCTTTCAATTCATCGACGGCCATAGGATAAGGTCTTTTAGCTATTGGCCCTGTTCCCGGCTTCAATTCGATGAGAAACTCTACATCTCTATCGGGTGGCATTCCCGGTAGTTCCTCCGGAAAAACATCTGGGTATTCCTTGACGATAAGCACATCACCAAGGCTAACCCCCTTAAGAGAATTTAGCCTAACCTTGTTAAGTTCGAAGGTTGATCGGAACTTAATCTTCCTTTTCTCCGGGGTGGTGAGAGTGATTGCTCTATTTGCACAAACTATGATTCCTTCAAAACGAGTCATCCAATCCATTCCGATGATAACATCCAATCCTTGGGTCTCTAGGATGACTAAGTCTGTTGGGAAGGTGTGTTTTCCAATTTGCAAGTCTAACTGACTACACCCGGAATTTACTAGCATCTCTCCTGCCGGTGAACTTACCCTAATAGGTTTTCCTAGACTTTCCTCAGCTAACCCATGTTTGTTAACAAAAGCTCTTGATATGAATGAATGAGATGCTCCAGTATCAAATAAAACTAATGCTGGAAAGGAGTTGAGCAAGAACATACCAATCACAGCATCAGGTTCATCATGGACTTCTTCCACATTGATGTGGTTCACTTGTCCCTTCTGGAAAGGATTAGGCTTGGAATTTTCATCAGCTTTCCTTTCTGGGCAATCAGTTGCATAATGTCCTGTCTTCTTGCACTTGAAGCAGGTCACATTAGACAAGTCTTTCTTCCCTTCATGGTTAGGACGGTGATTACCATTCCCATGATTATGGCCATGATGATGGTTTCCCCTGGATCCACCATTATTTCCATTGTATCCTCCATTATTTCCTTTGTATCCTCCATTGTGGTTATGACCATGATGTTTTTGGCCACTACCAGTGTTGGAGTGATTCCAGGGTTTATGGCTACTGACTTCAGAGGCGTGTTTCTTATATGTCCCTTCAGAATGAACTTTACTTGCACTGAACTTCCTCTTCCTGTTCTCTTCCTTTCTTATGTTGTTGTCCAAGGTGATAGCTTGATCCAGCAGAGCTTGATAGTTTGGAGTATAGCCACAGACAACGGTATCTTCAGTTCTCCCTTAAGTCCATTGAGGAACTTTTCCTTCCTTTTTGCATCAGTATCAATGTCCTCTGGTGCATACCTTGATAGCATACAGAAGTCATCCATATACTCCTTCAGGGTTCTACCACCTTGCCTCAAGCTGCGAAATTCATCTTTCTTCAGGTTCATTATACCTGAGGAGATGTGAGCATTCCGGAAGCCTTCCTTAAACGCATCCCAAGTCATGCCATCCAAGGGATGAGTCACTTGAAAATTTTCCCACCACAATGCTGCGGGTCCTTCCAACAGGTGTGCTGTGAACCTCACTTTTTCTGCCTCAGAACATTCACAAGTTACTAAGTCCTTGTTGACTGAACGGAGCCAATCATCCGCCACTATTGGTTCAGTAGCAGAGGAGAACTTATTAGGCCTAAGCCTTAGGAATCTAGCAAGTCTGTCCACTGGGGGTGGTGGTGGAGGTGGCGGGTTGTTGTGTTGTTGTTGTTGTTGTTGGTTGCTGCAATGAACTGAGTCATCATATTCGTCAACTGAGCTTGAGCGGCCATCAGTTGTTGCATGACGTCGTCGTTGCTAGTATCACGACGAGGAGGCATCTGTAGGGTTTTTCAGCATAGATGAGTGAAAGATAGACAGAACTAAGAGAAGAAAAATCCTACCCATGCAGAAAGCAACCAAGTCACACAACAACACTCATAAAACAACTTACTAAGAAAAGTCTACTTAGCAACAAAACAAATATTCTAAGTTTATTTAATAAAACAACAAAGTCTGCAAACCAAACAATTCTATCATGTCACACCACAAGTTGGAGATCAATGTTTTTAAAAAGAACGACGAACTAAACGAGGGAGAACATGGTGGTCCAACTACTAAGTCTAAACTTCGTCCATGACGTCTCCTTCATCTTCTTCGACTTCCTCGATGATAATGCCTTCCTTTGTAAGAATCTCCTTGTAGTCGTTCACCTCCTTCTTCAAGGCCTCGTTCTTCTCCTGTAATATTGTCTTCTCACGGTGCAGAGTCTCGATTGCTTCCTTCTCCAGGACTTCAATCTTCTCTTGTAGCATTCTCTTCTCACGGCGTAGAGTCTCGATCAAATCTCGATCAGCTTCGAACTCGACGTCGTTGCTCTGGATTTCATCCTTCAAGGTCCTGATCTCCTTGTTCTTGTCTCTAACTCTCTTTTCTTCGCTTTGAAACTTCTTCTCTTGAGCTCGGAACTTCTCCTCTTGAGTGTTGGCCACCTCTTCTTGGGCTTCAATCTTCTTTTGAGTCTCCTTGACTTGTGCCATTATTTCATCATTCTTCAACAGCTCATTGCGTCTATCTTCTTCTAGTTGCCAGAGGTGAAGTTCTAAGTCTTGGAGATATGGGTACAAAGGTTCTGGTTTGTTTTTGTCTTCCTCGCTAACACTGAAAGGAATCCCATGTTCGTCACGTTGGCCAAGGTGAGCAAAGTAGTGGTCTTTTAACTCTTCTTGGTATTGCAAGCAAAGGCGTCCTATTAGCTCCTGCGTGACGAGATTAAGCCCTTTCTCCAAGGAGTCACTAATTGACTTGTACTGGATGTCTTCGGTCTTGGGTTCAGTCTGGCGCCCTTGTTGGTAAAGGCGAATTCCCCATACGCCTTCTTTGTTGAAGTGCTTCAGCTGGCTTGCCTTGATGATGGGTGGTGGAAGTGCCAACAGTTCTACCAACTCTAGAAGATATCTTCCAAAGCACATGTCCTTGAAGTCCTGCGCGGTTTGATACGTGAAGAATGACATTCTTAAGTGATAAAAGGTAGAGTTTATTAGACAAGACAAAGGTAAGATAAACTAATTGTGGGGTACTTAGGTACTTAGGGAAAAGAAGTTCTTTTCAAACAGGTGATCAACACTATTATCAACTCTTTTGTAAGTCGGATATTCACTATAGTGAGAGAGACAGACACCCGGCCAGCCACTTATAATTGTGGAACAGGTCTCATGTACGCGGACATGTAAGGTTAGTCCCGGGCCGCTTCATCCCACTATGCCGTTAGGATCCAACATACTTCAAAGATGGTAATATTATGATCAAAAAGCAGGCTTAACCAATCCTAAGGGCTCGAGTCCTACAGGCAACACTTTTGCTCTGATACCATTTTGTAGCGCCCCATCTTTAAATAAAGATGGAACACCTGTGTTATGTGCTAGTCCCTGGATCACTGCTAGCACCACAGTACAAAGTATATAGTATCATTGCATAAGTATCAAAATACTACATCGAGATCCAAAAATAGCCAAGTATAGCTTTATTACCAAGTGCATAGTCATGAAGACTAGCTAAAATATTCAGAGTTCACAACGAAAATAAAAGAAATGGGCCTTCTCTTCTAGCATACGCCACGAGCAGACATGTTGGGTGTAGAATCGAGTCCAAACTTACTCCTCATCAGAATTACCTGAACATTTGAATATGCAGCCCCCGAAGGAGGTCAATACAATGAAGTATTGGCAAGTGACTATGGTGGATAAAATTATGGCAAGTCTAATTCTATATGCATATTTGGCTTAGTGGAGTTTGTAGGCTATTTTGCAGAAAGCCAGTTTTCTCCTATCTTTTGTAAAACACTTGTGTATCTCAAAGACTTGGCACCAAGGGATGAAGCCCAAGTGCACCAATAATTCTTTCCTTTGCCAAATTTTACTTTACGAAAACCATGTTGAGATTCTTCCGTCCATCCTTGTCCAGTTGCTCGAAGTTGTCCGTCACCGGGGACACGGCTGAGTACTCAGTTTGTCGACTCTGCAGAGGTTGTGCACTTTCACCTTAAGACTCAATTTGTCCGAGATATCCTATACACGCGGAGTGTATTATGGAAAGGAGAGAATTGAGACAAGAACTTTCAGAAGAAGAATGCAACCATACTAGCAAGACCCGTTCCACCTATCAACTCTACATCTGCTTGTCAAGCTGACAGGTTGCACTCTCACAACTTAGTCGTTCTAGACAGAGCCCATTGTCAGAAGGCTGCACGGGAAGCTTCTAAACTTGGAGGGACTTAGTAATCTCTTTGTTCCTGGGTGGCCGTCCACAAGTGCACTTCTGGGTGAAAACCACCATACTCATGGCCCTAAGTAGAATAGAAATTCATCCTCGGCGAAGACAACCACAAGCATAGTCCCAAAAGCCACTCAACATAAACCAAACAACCAATTCCACCCAGAAGTGTATTCAATGTTTTACACTTAGCAATAATTCCATAACATGATAAGTAAACCTCTTTATAGCATAGCTAAGCATCTAATAAAACTTTTGGTGGCTGCAAGGAGAGGGAGGGCTACACACTACTAGGATATTTTCAAAGTGTAGACTAACTTAGCATTCTAAGATAGTATCAAAATTTCCCTATCATGCATACTACTCAAAATCTACTAATAATTCATATAGAAATCATAGGATAGATGATGAATGTCACTTGCCTTGGTAACAAAGGGAACAAGCACAACAAGAATAACAATCACAAGGACCTTCCTCCTCTTCACAATCTAGAGACAAAATAATAACACTCAATAAACACACAAGCATAACACTTAAAATATCAATACAAAAATATGTATGCATGCTTAATATGCAATGAACTTCACAAGACCAAATAATTACTATAATAAGCTCTCTGTTATTTATGCATAAAGATGCAATGATCAATATTTTAATATTTTAATTAATCATTTAAATAATGAGCATATTAGTAGTTTTAAATTATAAAACCAAATTCTTTAAGTCTATTAGAAGAAGTTTCAAATAAAACTCATGTTGCACTCTCTGGACAGAGGGCATTAATATCTCTCTAAAACATTTGGATTTATTTGGAGAGAAAATTTATTAATTAAGTTATTGATTTAATATCCGAAAGTTAAACAATTTAATTTCGCAAATTAATATGCACTAAAAGGATAAACTAATGAAACCATATTAAACTACACGAGCAGAGCTTCACGTGGATATAAAATTCATCAAATTTGGATGAACAGATCAAAAGATATGATTTTTGCAAGTTTGTGTTATTTTCTGTTTTTAAATAAAATCTCTGCCGAAATAGAAAATAAACTCGCCACGCGGCGCTCGCTGATTGGCCGGTACCGGTTCGCGCGGATCGCGCGCGTGGACCGTACGATCTTATTCAAATCTAACGCACCCGATCTGTTGGACGAAGCGGTATAAGTGATCTAATCTCGCCCGTCCGATCTCGAACGGACAGCTCGGATCTAAAGGGTGTGCGCGGCCGGCCGGAGCACGCCGGAGATCTCGTGCCCGCGGCGGCGCCATCACTGGAAACGGTGAACCTCGCGTTCTACGACTAGGGGAGGGGTGAAACTCGTACCACTGGACGCGGGAGACGGCGGCGGACTCGATGGCGTGACGGACGTGGTCGAGGTGGCTCCTCTCTTCCTCTGCGAGTTCGTCGGAGAAGCGCGGCGGACGGCGGCGTCGGTCTTCGATGAATCAGTCGCCCTGGTGCACAAAACCACGCCGGAGCTTGTCCGTTAGACGCGTACGGTGAAGGGGAGGCGCAGAGGGGGCGTGGAGACGAAGCTCGCGCGTTGAACTCACCGGAACGATGCGGTTTGCGGCGGCGGCAATGTCGGCGACGATCTCGCGATTCTGGCGTGTTTCTGTTAGGGTTTTGGACGCGGGAGACGGAGGCGGAGGGGGGGTTTATATAGGGGCGAAGGGGACCGATTAATCCGCGTTTAAACAACGGATTTGATCCGATTCGTTTTCGAGTTCGGTAGAGCTCGTGTTCTCCACGACGAAGGAGATGACAGGTGGGGCCCGGTCGTCAGCGTCTGCGGGGAGGGAGCCGGGCTGCTGTTGGGACGAAGCAGCTCGCGTGCGCGGTAGAGAAAGGATTCACGCCGTGGGCTTCGGCCCAGTTGGCCTCTCTCCTCTTTTTTTTTTAATAAAACAATTTTCTGATTTCAAACTTTTAATTCAAATTTGATTTTTAAAACTTATCAAAACATTTCAGAAAAATTCATAAAAATATGTTTTGTAAAGCTAATTAAATTTGTAACTTTTTGATATCATTTTTCTGAATAAATAAAATAATAAAATACTGATTTGCAAAAGGAGGTCAAATAAACCTCTTTAATGAAAACAATTCTATTTAACATTATAAATACAATTCAATTTACTCCTTATGTGATTTCAATGTCATACTTTTATGATGCATGATGCATGAATGCAAAGTTTTAAATTTTTGAGAAATTTGGGATGTTACAAAAAGCATTTGCTGCCGTGGTTCATGCACTCATGACTTGGCGCCACTTTCTGATGGGCAACCGTTGCGAGATCTACACCGACCACAAGAGTTTGAAGTATATCTTCACTCAGAGGGATCTGAATATGAGGCAACGGACATTAACTATGACTTGGACATTCACTATCACCCTGGAAAGGCCAACGTCGTAGCTGACGCCCTTAGTCGACAACCCTGTTCTTTCAACTCCATGATGAGGACTCGACAGCCAGAATTCTGGGAAGAGTTAGACCAGATGGGTATAGAAGTAGTCAGTTATGGAGCTGTAGATCAACTTTTATTGCAGCCCACTTTATGGGATCAGATCAAGAAAGCACAGAAGGGTCATGAAAGTATTGAGGTTATCAAGCGAAGAATGGACGAAGAGGAAGTCCCTGGATTCACTATTGATTCTGAGGGTATTCTCTGGTACGAAGGACGTATCTTGTACCATCAGATCATGATTTGAAGCAGTTGATTATGAAGGAGGCCCACGAGACTTTGTACTCCATCCACCCCGGTAGAACCAAGATGTACCAGGATCTAAAGCAAATTTCTGGTGGCATGGCATGAAGCGGGAGATTGCGCTCTTTGTTCAAAATTGTGTCATCTGCCAAAGGGTCAAAGCAGAACATCAGCGACCAGCTGGATTACTCCAACCCCTCAAGTTGCCCGAATGGAAATGGGATGAGATCGGCATGGATTTCATCACTGGACTACCCCGATCTAATCATGGTCATGACACCATTTGGGTTATTGTGGATAGGCTCACCAAAGTTGCACATTTTCTCCCAGTGAGCACCCGTCACCGATCCGATCAACTAGCGGACCTTTACATGTCCCGTATCGTCAGTCTTCATGGGGTACCCAAGACTATCGTATCCGATCGTGGGACTTAGTTTACTTCCCGATTTTGGACTAAGCTTCTAGAGGAGCTCGGAACCAAGCTCTTTTTCAGCACCGCATATCACCCTCAGACGGGAGGACAAACGGAAAGAGTCAACCAGATTTTAGAAGATATGCTTAGATCTTGTTTATTAGCATATGTAGCCAAATGGGAAAGTTGTTTGCCGTTTGCCGAGTTCTCCTACAACAACAACTATCAGACCAGTCTAAAGATGGCACCATTCGAGGCTTTATACGGGCGCAGGTGTCGTACTCCTTTGAACTGGTTGCAGACCGGAGACAGTCAAGTCTTTGGGGTTCACACTCTGAGAGAAGCTGAAGAACAAGTTCAACTGATTCACGACCGTCTTAAGGCCGCCCAATCAAGGCAGAAGAGTTACGCAGATTCTAGAAGGCGTGATTTGAGCTGTCAGACTGGGGACATGGTGTATCTTCGAGTGACCCTGCTCAAAAGAATGCAGCGTTTTCATGTCAAAGGCAAGCTCGCACCCCGTTACATCGGCCCTTTCAAAGTTCTCTCTCAAGGGGGGGGGGAGTGTCGTACCGACTGGAGCTGCCACCCCATCTATCAGAGTTTCATGACGTGTTCCACGTATCTCTGCTCAGGAAGTGCCTGCAAGTTCCCAATGGTACTCATTCTTATCAAGAGGTAGATCATCGCACCATTGACCTTAATCATGATCTCACCTACCGAGAGCGACCACTTCGTATTCTCGCCGAGGATGTCCGTTTGACCCGGAGACGGAAGATCAGATTTCTGAAGGTTCAATGGAGCAACCATTTGGAGGAAGAAGCCAACTGGGAGCGTGAAGATTATTTGGAGCGTGAATTTCCTGGTTTCCTTTCTTCATCAACTCTAGAATCTCGAGGACGAGATTCTCCTAAGGGGGGGAAGGTCTGTAACTCCCCAATTTTCTTAAGTATAGAATTGTGGTGTTATGCTAGAATTTTCAGCCTTAGTTAAAAACTTTGGTGTGTGAAAAATATGGTGGCATAAATTTAACCTTGATTGTTCTTATTAGTCTTGTTTATTTTTCACTAGTAATCTAAGTTGATAGAAGCACTAAAATAAAAATAGCTAAAAGAAAACTTTCAACTCTTATGATCTTCATGTTAATTAAAACATAGCAAAACTAGAACTTATTATTAAGCAAACCTTACACCATTTTGGGCATGCAAAAGAACCAACTTGGTCTAGGCAAGATATATTTTGGTTTGTTGTCTTTAGAAATGACTTTTGGATTTGTTTTAATATAAAACCAATGAGCTTAAGTGTGCATAAAAAATCAATGACCATTGGCCCTTATTTTCTTTAATGATGTGATTTTCCATCTTCTTTTCAATCTATTATTTAGGTAATTAGTAGATGAACTCAAGTTTGATCAAACTCATCCATTAGCTAGTGTTTGGTTATCTTTTGTTTTGCATTTCAAATTCAAATTTTTCCTAGGGAATTTTGAGATAGGAGAAAAAGGAGAGATTAGAAGAGATAAAGAAAACCTAAACTACCCGAGCCCTATCTACCCCTCCTCTCTCTCTCTCTCTCTCTGCTGGTGACAAGGAGGGGGACAACACCCCAGGCCCTGCCGCACCTGCCAGCCTCCCACTCCCCTCCCTCCTCCACTCATTCTTCTTGCTTTTTCTCCCCGGCCAACCCGAGCTCTCCTCCCTCATTTCTACTGGCTCGAACTCGTCACCCCGACCACTAACCCTCCTTCCTCTCTCCACCGCCCAGGAGAGCCAATAAGCTCACCCCTCCACCCTCCCCAAACCGCTCCTGCCTGAGAGAACCCTAAAACCGGCCCCTGGTTTTGAGCCGTGTCTAGCCGCGCCCTCCCCCAATTATTCGCTGCCCGAGACCCTCCCACACCTCCTCTGCTCTCCCCTGCCAACCTCGCTCAAACACTCGCCCTCCTTCGTGCTCTGGAAGAAGAAATCACCGCCTGCGACCGTCTTCTTCCCACGACACTCGCCATCGTTCCTCTCCATCTCTCTCTGCCATTCTTGGCTCCTCGAGCGCGTCTCGACGAGACCTAACTCCCCCTGCCCTCCGTTTCTCGTTTAGGTGACCGCAGCTGCCGCATTCATCCTCGACCCGAGAAGCTCGTCGCCGCCGTCGCCATGAACACCGACGTCACATGCGGGAGATGAAGACATCGCCGGGTTCGTCATCGTCTTCTCCAACGACCCCTGCCCTTCCCCCGGCCTCGCACGGCCTCTGGTGAGCGCCCGTCGCTGCCCCTTTTATTTTCGCGACTGGTTCGTCCGTGCGCCGTCGCGAGGAAGACGACGAACGCAAGCCGTAGATCGCGAGATCTACGGCCAGGTTTGAATCCCTCCCATGCGCGCGTGGCCTTTCCAGTTGGGTCGGCCCAGCTTCTTCTCCCGCGTAGTTCCGCGGTGTCCCGGGCCGATCTGGCCTAGATCCAGCCCATCCTCGCCATTTTTCTTTTAATCTTTTCTTTGTTTAATATTCCAGAGAAATATTAGACTAGCTTTTATTCTTTTGTGATAAATCTGTGTATGCTAAATTAGTGAGGTTAATTATTTAGCATAGCTACACGTTTTCTTAATCATGTGGCATTGGATTTTATCCAAAATATATTCTCAGTTATCTGCTATAATAGATCTAGTAAAAAGTATATTTTCACTAATTTATTAATAACTTGAGATTTATAAGTCTAAAGCATGCAAACCAGGATTCTCTGGAAAGCCTTTCAAAATGTCTACCTAGATCCATAAGTCTTGCATGCAGGAGATTATTCTAACAAAAGATCTCTTAAGTTTAAGAAAGACACCGGTAGGTATTTGGTAATTTTTAGTTCTTAAATCAAAATACTTTTTGGAGTAAATCTAATTGGATGTGATAGATATGAGTGCTAGGTTTCATATCCTATAAGGGTAAAATTTTCCATTTGAGCTACCTCTGTCTATGCAAATATGTTTGTTATATTTTTTTGGAGTAGCCACAAGTGTTATCTAACTTATCACACTGGTTTGGCACCAAAATATTTTATATTTTTCCCTGTACATTAATAATGGTCAAAAGTTTACTTTATTTTAAAACAGGGATAACTTGAGTTAGGATTATCCAAATTGGGTGAATCAAAATTTTACTGAAAGATAAAACTCATATCTTTCCAAGGAAATTAACTTTTCATTCAGGAGATCTATAAAACAGGAACTATAGCATTTTTGGTTTGGACATTAGTAGCTCTTAGCTGAATTTTAGTTCCTGTTTGGAAGTAGATTTTTGTGCACAACAAATATAGTACCCAGGAGAACTGTGGTAGAAGGGTTTCTCTTTTGGGACAATATTCCAAATGTTATGCCTTTTTCATTGAAACAACACCATAATGACTATTTAAATGTAATACTTGTATTTCCTGTTTTTAGATAAAAGCAAGCTTAAGTATAAATCTTGTCAACCTTGTAATCCAGGAACTAAACTAAACCTTTACACTTGCCTCTTAAAATATTAATAGTTTTGTGAGGTTCCTTGTGTGTTGTTAGCTTACTCCATTTCATGCCATAGTGTAGCACTATATGATTGGTGTATTCTGTTTGTAATTGTGTTGTTGATTAGGTGAATCACTCCTATGGATGATTCTGTTTTATGATGCTTGTTGTCTGCTTCTTTACTTTTAACTATTGTCAACTCGCATTTTAGGATTCACACTAGTCTTTTTTTATTTTCATGTTACGGTAGATCCGCAAGCTGAGGAGGAGCTGAACGTGGTAGCTGAGCACACCTATGAAGAAGAGCAAGACCAGGGGCAATATTTGAGCAAGGCAAGCCACCTCACCACTATAATGAATCCTATTATTTTATCCAGCATGTTTTGTTTTCAAAATAAAATAATGCATGTTTCACTTCTTTTGTGGTAACTTGCCACCCAAAAACTATTTTACAAAATATTGTTTGGCCAAAGCTACCTACTAGAAATACTCTAGGCATTACCAAAATAAGTTTTACTTGATGAGCCTTGTTGTTGAAGGCTCCATGAAAAAGATTAAGTTTTCTAGTAGTCCACCTTCATTTACTTATCTCAAAACTATAGGATGGGAACCTATTTGATAAAATTGTTTTACGGAGGAAAAACCTGAGTTGCTGGGAGCAATCAGCAAGCAAGTTTTTTATTAAAACCCGAGTTGCTGGAGCAATCGGAGATGTTTGCGAAAACTCGAGCTGCTAGGAGTAGTCGGAGGAGAAAGTGTTTTGAAAAACAAAGTGTGACCCTAACTGCCGCCTGAACAATTAACCCGTGCAACCACACTACCTGACATGGGTAGGGCTTAGCCAGAAGCTTGTCTGTTTTAGTATTGGGGCTCTCATACTTTCTATGAGGGTTGGGCCCTCGAAGCTGGGTTGTCGTCTGGATGAGACAATACACTGTTGAGGACCAGCAGCCGACGATTACGGCGGGTCTCCTGACGTGGCGGTGTGGCGTCTAGAGGAAAGACCAAGAGGTCTAGTGGAGCACACGGTGTCGGGGAGAACAAACCTACCGGGAGGCCCCGATACTAGGTTGGTCATAGTGGAAAGGTTTGATCGCGTTATCCGAACCCCCACATGCTGTCGTATGACGGGCCGGCGGAAGGACCGATTGGTGTGGGTAAAGTGTGCAACCTCTGCAGAGTGTAAATCTATTCGAATAGCCGCGTCCGTGGTCATGGACGGTTGGAAAGGTCCCACTAGGCATGCTGGCTGTTTTAGTTATAAAAATGAGGTTGTTTTTCGGAGAAAAACAAGGAGGCAACAAGGTGGTACCTGGGAGGTACGGAATTTGGGTGAGGATGGTTGATCTCGGGGAGACAACCAGTCCGACCTCAAGCCTGGAAAAAGGGGTATCCCTATCCTAGTGTTTTGACAGACTTTTACAAAAGAAAGTTTCTGTACTTAGATATGTCTTTGCTATATCTTAGAGAAGAGAATTCTATCTCTAAATGTTTTTCTTCAATAAAGATATAGAGATGTCGTATTCTCTATGTCTAAAATCATGGTGTTCGAAAATAAGCCCTATAGTTGTATATAGGAGCTATCCTAGTTTTTGAAAATGCTTTACTTGCATCTCCATGAAATACTGAAAATCTAGAGGTGGTCTTGCGAGTACGTAATTGTACTCATTTGGCTTTGTCCTTGGATATTCAAATGTCCAGATTACAATGATGAGCCTTATGTCGAGAAGGAGATGTATGACGACGACTTCGCCACTTAGTTGTCTCCGGTCAACTGCACTTCTAGGATCAGCGTTCGGAGATGTCAAGGGCCGACGCTAGCCACGAGCTTCCGCTATCTTAGTTTAATTCCGTCCTGCGTGACGAGGTTTGCAGACATGGTCATATGACCATCCGTGTGTTGTAAGACTATTTATTCATACGACTTAAATGATGTAACTCTTTGATACCAATGTTGGATATGTGATTGCGATGCACTGATCATTGGGATCGTGATCTTTTACATAATGTGGACATCTCGGACTTGTTTCGAGGGGTCCTTACACTTAGCGACAGCAGCACTAGCAACCTAATAGTGATACACTACAACTTCCGTCTAATTAGAGAGGGATAAGAGAGCGCATAAGTAACCAACTACTTCTAACACCAATCATAACCCATTCTCGGATTAACACCCTCAATCAAGTATGAGGAAGCAATTCGGGAAAACTCACACATTGATAAGTTTTACTTAACATTTATTGAGAAAGTAATTCTATATTACTAGTCAAGTTAATTAACAATGATAAGGTGTAAGTTGTCTATGATCTCATTAGCCAGCATCATCACCAAGTCGTCCATAACCATGGACACGGCTCATCGATAAGATTATACCCTGCAGGGGCGCACTACGGTACCCATACTCGTATGATCAACCCAGTCAATGTAACATCCCAATATTTTAGAATGTTTCAAAATCACTAAAAATTTAAACTTTTGTTTTGATTAAAATAAAACATTAAAATGCATAAGAAAACCAACTATAAAAGACTTCAAGCATCTTCAAAAAGTTTAATATTTCAAATATCTCAATTAATCATTATTTTCAAAAGTTGTTTCTAGTTAAACATTTTATCATCCGTTCTATTTCTTAAAATCTCAATATGTAATTTGACAAATGATTTACAAACTGTCGAAACCATTTTCAAGTAATAAAAAGTTTCTTTATAACTATTTTATTATAAGCATCTAGCCTTACTATTTACAACCCTAAAACCATATTTGCAAAGTGCCTAATTATCTAAAATATGCCACATTACAAAATGTTTTGAACCCATTTAAAACATAGTCTATTTGCTAAAATTATTTTCATGAATATATTCAATATAAGAAATGAAATAAATCTATAATCTTTTCCAAAGGTATTTTATGGAGTTTTCAAACGACTGATCATAATATAAAACTTAATGGTGCACACAATATTTTGAATTAAAAATGAATACATTATATTTCCCTTTTCATTTCAAATAAATGTGTTATGTTATTTAATATTGTACAAAAGCCAAAAATGTTTTAATATTGGAAAATGAGTTTTAATTAACTTATTTTCAAACCTATAGAAGTGTTGTATTTTTATAAATTATATTTAAAAAAATTAAATTTTCAAGCCATATTTTCAAATTTGACATTAAGTGTCAAATTTTTATTTAAACAATAATTCACAATTTTGATTTTTGAAAAGTGTTCAAAACATGCCCAGAACTGGTTTAACACTAAGATATTGTTTGTACAAATTTTTAGAAATTTATTTGACTTGATTTAGAGTCTTAAATCAAATGTTATGAAAAAAATAAGAAAAATTCAGAAAAAGAAAAATTGCGGACGTCAGCGATAACGTCAGCATCGTCTTCAACCTCCAGGACCCGGAACGCACGCACGCCCGAAAACGGCTGAATTTGCTCCTTTGATTCCGGGCGTTTTAGTACACCGTTTAATGCGCCGTTTGTTGCTACTTGAAGCCCTTGACCTCCTCCTCCACCCCCCCCCCCAAAGCCCTCTCCAATACGCCCCCTGGCTAGAGCATTTCGTCACCGGAGTTCACAGCCGCCGGTGCCATTTCTCTCTGATTCCGGCCAAGTTAGCAATCCCCCGAGCCCGAGAACGACTCCCATCACTTCCCAACGTCCGTGCGCACCTCCTCACTCCTTCCGTGACTCCCCTACACAGCAAATCAAGAAGGGGAGCACGAACCGAAGGTCGCCGGCGTACCGCACTGCTTCATCCGCCCTCGGCCGCCACACCGAGACAAACGGCACGACACCGACCGTGTCATCGCCTTCGCTACGATGGGCCGCTCCTCGCCGTCTCCTCCGCGCGTCCAGGGAGCCACCGGATCTTCGAGTTCGTCGGAGACCGCGCCGCCACCATCTTCACCAACTCCGGCGAACCGCGCCGCCACCTCCAGACCATCTCGCTGTAAGCCCTCTGTGTAGCGTACCTGCACTTTAAATAAGGCAGATACCTGTGTATAGTGCAAATCCCTGGATCGATTCGTTTGCACACATAGTTTACGATGTAATATCACAACAAAGTATCAATTTTATTACATCGATGATCCAGAATTACAAAATATTCGATACAAGTTGCAAAGCATAAAGCTAGCATTGAAAAAGTACACAGCGGAAATACAATAGCAGTGGGTCTCCAACAACTTCATGTTGCCACAGGCGAAAACATGTTGGTTGTAGACTCGAAACCTTTAAACGAAACCTCACTCGTCAACTGATCAATCTGCAATAAGAAAAATATTGCAACAACGTGGGTCAGATTCCATTAAAAATGGAGTCTGGCAAGTGACACTATGGTGGACACTTAATGGAATAACTCTATATCCTATATGCATATTTGGCTGGTGGAGTTCAAGGCTATTTTGCATAAAGCCCTTTGGAAAACACTTTTTTCAAATTAAGACAAGTATGGCATGAAAACCATAAATCTCATCTTCCCTTGTTCACCCATCAAGTTTTATTTCTGAAGTTGGAATGATGGAATCCTCCGCTGACGTCCGTGATCAGCTGCTCAAATTGTCCGTACCGGGGACACGGCTAAGTACTTAGTTTTACACTCTGCAGAGGTTGTGCACGTTCACCATTGTACACATACAACCCAAATTATCCTTTACACACCATTTGTGATAAGGAAAGGAGAAGAATGAGACGAGATCTTTCAGAAGCATTTTCCCTCCCACTCTGGCTTGACCCGTTCCACCTAACATTCCCCTACATCTGCTTGTCAAGCCGGAGAGAGTCCATGCAACATAATTGATCAAGCCAGAGCCCATATGGCAATGGCTGCACTGGAAGCAATCGTCACTCTGAGTTCTTCAAATTCCTCTGTTTCCTGGGTGGCCATCCACAAGTGCACGTACTCCAGGAACCATAGACATGGACCTGAGTAGCCACTCAACTTCGCCACCATACAACCAATCCACCCAGGAGATTCATTAACTTATTGGATGTGCACTCTCAGGTGAAAATCACCATGCTCACGGCCCTAAGTAGAATAGACATTCATCCTAGGCGACGACAACCATGAGCACAGCCCTGAGTAGTCACTTACATTTTGCAAAACTTTTCTTCATTGCATATCATCAATATATCTACTAAGTATTATACAGGAACCTAGACACAGGAATAAGGGAATTCTACAGAGGTTTCGCATAGCAATACTATCCCACACATGCATATAAAAATACACTAAGTAATGCATATAGACAATAATAGGAAGTTTATGAGGTGTGCCACTTGCCTTTGAATGTTGTCGTTGTTCACAAACTCTTTTCAACAACGAACGTTTGCTCTCCGTTTAATCTAAACAATATAAGCAACAACAATACAACAATCAACAAACAACAGTCATCAAACATACATGCTCATATCTAGTGAACAAACAGGTTTTGTAAACTTCTAAGGAAAACATGTCATGCATGAAAATCTTTTAAGTTAATGCAAGGAAATGTGTTGGTCAAAAATGACTAAGGACTAAGGTCATAAGTTGAATAAAATATTTTGTTTTATATCATCTTGAATAAGCCCTCTAATGGCTTAGTCTTGATGTGTAGAAATATTTAGAGTAACTACTAAGTCATTTCTTCAAGATGATCAACAATTATTATCAACTCTTTGTAAATTGGACATTCACTATAGTGAGAGAGACAGACACCCGGCCAGCCACTTAAATTGTGGAACAGGTCTCATGTACGTGGACATGTAAGGTTTGTTTCCAGGCCGCTTCATCTCAATATGCCGCTAGGATCCAACAAACTTCAAGACGATAATATCATGATAAAAAATTGTTTATGTCAAATGTGAAAGACAAGATTAGAAAAGAGGGAAAAGATAGAAGAAATATGTAGTTGTCCTCCAGGCTTCATCTCCAGACTTATAATATTCTCCTTGATGATGTCTTGATTGAAGTTTTGATAGACTTGATAAATCTTCAGACTTGGTGGTTCTTGTATCCTCGAGGCTGGTCTTGGATTTACTTAGTCATCATGAAGTCTAACAGAAGAAGGAGGGAGAAAAGAAGAAAGAGGGAGAAAGACTTAGAAAATATTTCTGGTTGGTCTTCATGAACTTCTTCTTGATCTTTCTTCTAAGTGCTTCCACTCCTTGGAGATTCTTCTGGAGTCTTGTTTGGCTAAGTCCTTCATTGGTCTTCCAGCTCCATGTTAAAAATACTAAGTGTCTAATGCATATATATCTATATGTGAGAATAAGTCATGCATGCAATGCACTTTTAAATCCTAAGAAATATCATACAAAATTTGTGAAATTTATAAAGTATGCATTTGGCTATAAATGCAATTTAATTAATTTCTATTTTTGGAAAATGTAATAAAAGGAATAATTATAAGATTAAAGTTTTCTATGATTAATATTTTTATAACATTATTTTATGAATAGTGTTAATAGACAGGGAGCATTTAATTAAATTTATAGCAATTTGATTTAATCAAAACTAATATTTCTATTAATAGTTATGTTGAAAATACTCAAACTATTCAATATATAACTATGAATTCATTCAAATATCACTCAAAATATTTGAATTTGGATAAACAGAGAAAAAGATATGATAGTTTGAATTGACAGGGGCTTTTCTGCAAAACTGCCAATTAATTAAATCGTGAAAATGATTTTACACGTCAGCGCTGACTGTGCGCTGACTGAGCAGCTGACTGGGATCCGACGTGGATAAGTGAATAGATCTGGGCCGTCAGATTGGATCTGGCGATCCAGATCTAATCCTACCGATACGTTCAAATTTTCTAATCTGGGCCGTTGAGATTGGATCGGACGGACGTGGGAGGGTGGTGCTCACCGGGCGGCGCGGGGTGGCCGGAGCAGAGGAAGACGCGTCGGCGCTGCGCTCGGCCTCGACGGGAGAGGCGTTCCTGTGGATCCTGGGCTCGGGGAAGGCCACCTCCAGATGCAGCGCGACACGGCGGGTAGGATGGGAGTGGTGGCCTTGAGCAGTTCGTCCTGGTGCGGCCGGGAGACGAGGTCGGAGGCGGCTCGGGTGCCGGCGAGCTCGGGTCATGCACGAGGAGCTCAAATCACTGCATGAAACAAACGAGACCGGGTCTTAGGGAAAGCGCACAAGTGCGGGAGAGGCAGAGGACGAGGAATGGGTGACGGAATCGTAATGTGTCGCCGGAAAACAGAGGAACACGACGGCGGCACCGTGTGTACTCCGGCGAGCTTTTCCGACGGCCTGGCGGCGTTATTTTGATGGGGAGGAGAGGGGAAACACGGAGGAGAGCATGGACAATTTATAGGCGTCCTCCGTTAGGTTTTTCATCGCTTAAATCGCGCGAATCGAACGAACAAAGGAAGGTGCAAATCGGGGCGAAATTCCCGGCTGGAGGTTGACGATGATGACGTCATCCAGGTAATTCTTTTTCTGTTTTTATTTATTTAATTCATATCTTTTGATTTAAATTCCAAATGATGTCAAATTAATTTCTAAAAATTTGTAAAATCAATATCTTTGTGTTAAACCAGTTGTGGGCATGTTTTGAATATTTTTGAAAAATAATATTTTGAAATATTGATTAAATACAAATTTGACACTTAAAGTCAAATTAGATATTATATCTTAAATAAATTTTCTTTAGGCTAAATAAAATTTGTAAAATACCCATATTCAAAATATGTTTGAATTTAAGTTATTTAAACTTATTTTGCTGAAATCATTCATCTTTATTTTGGCATAATATTAGAGAACAAAATATAACTAATTTGAAGGAAATGGGAAATATACTGAATTCCATTTTTAATTCTAAATGTTTTGTACACCATTATGTTTTATATTATACTTATTCATTTGAAAAACTTCATATCAACTTTGGAAAAGATTTTAGATTTAATTCTTTTCTTATATAGAATAATATGTTCCTGAAATCATTTTATGTTTTGAAAATAAATGAAAGTAATTTAAGTAAATGAAATGCTTATTTGTTTAATACATTAATTATAAAACATATGAAGTTTTAAAGTTATGAATTATAAACTTATAATTTCCAAAACTATAATTTGAATTTAGTTAAATGAATGAAAACCATTTGGCAAAAATACCATTTTAAATAGTCTTGAATTTATGAATAGATATGGCTAAGTGGTTGAAAATCATTTGCTTATAAGTAAACTATTTTATTAGAATACAATGGTTTGAAGTTTGAAAAATATTTATCAAATTATGTGTTGAGGTTTTTAAGAAAATACAATGGAATAATAAATTGTTTAACTTGAAACAAGTTTTGAAAATAATAATAACTGAGATATTTGAAATATTAAACTCTTTCAATATGTTTGAAGTCTTTCTTAGTTGGTTTTCTTATGCTTTTAAATGTTTTATTTTACTCAAAAACAAAAGTTTTAAATTTTAGTGATTTTTGAACATTATAAAATGTTGGGATGTTACACTCTGATCTTGATCCATCTATGTAGATTAGATGACTTGTTTGAATCGGTATCGGCTAGTAGCATCGCGCCGCGTGGCTGTTGTGTCAACTATTTTTCCTTTTTCGGTTTTCTACCTAATTTAGAGATAAAAATTCCAAAATTCGTATCAAATCAATCGTAACTCCGTTTTCGATGTTTTTGTAGTCTACGGAAACGTATGAACGTGTAGAATACAGTGGTAAAATAAAAACTTCTATTTTAGTCGTGCACTAACTTAGTATTACAGAAACATGTAAAACATTATTTTAATTATAGTTTTAATTTTCTAAGGTCAAAATTTGTAAAGAAAGTATCTTTGGAAAGCCCACGACCTGTAGATTGTGTTAGTTATGTTGTTTTCCAAACTTGAGAAATTTAGATTTATTCAAATTCAAAATATGATGTTTGAGTAAATTTGACATAACTTTTGATATAAACATTATTTTTGAGTAAATCCCATTGCTATTTTTTTTAAACGTCCCCTGTCCATTAGCACTATATGAATTTTTTTAATAAAAATTTAGTCACAGAAAACTTTGATCTTGTATTTACCCTTTTATTATATTTTCCTATAATAGAAATTATATAAATTGCAATTCTAACTTTATGCATATTTATAAAAATCACAAAAGTTGTTATGATGCTTTCTTGTGATTAAAAATTTCATTTCAAGGATAGCATATTTATTTTGTAGTTATACTTCCCATAGGAAAACTTCTTCATTATTTTTCTCTAAGTTAGAATTATTTTCAACTTAGTGTTCTGGTAAAGTGCTATGCACTTAGACACTTAGGATTTTCAACATGGAGTTAGAAGGACAATGAAGGACTTAGAAGAAAACATACTTCGGAAGCATCACCAAGAAGTAGAAGCAGTTAGAAGAAAAATCAAGAGGAAGTTCAAGAAGACCAACCCCCTTTATTCTCTAAGTCTCTCTCTCTTTCTTTTCTTCTTCTCTGAGACCTCATGATGACTAAGTTAAATCCAGGACCAGCCTCGGTGATACAAGAATCATCAAGTCTTAAGATTTATCAAGTCTACAAAAAATTCAATCAAGACATCACCAAGTAGAAAGTTACAAGTCTGGAGATGAAGCCTGGAAGACCAACTACATCCTTTTTTCTATCTTTTCCCTCTTTCCTAATATTGTCTTTCTCTTTAGACATATATAATTTTTGATCATGTTATTACCATCTTTGAAGTTTGTTGGATCCTAGCGGCATAGTGAGATGAAGCGGCCTGGAGACTAACCTTACATGTCCACATACATGAGACCTGTTCCACAACTTAAGTGGCTGGCCGGGTGCCTGTCTCTCTCACTATAGTGAATATCCAATTTACAAAGAGTTGTTAATAATTGTTTATCACCTTGAAGAAAAGACTTAATATTTTCTATAAGTATTTATGCACATCATGACTAAGCCATTAGAGAGCTTATTCAAGATGAAAACCTTAGTCCTTAGTAATTTTTGACCAACATATTTTCCTTGCATTAACGTAGAATATTTTCATGGCATGACATGCATCTCTAGTCCTTAGAAATTTTTTGCGCATCATGCATGACATATTTTTCCTTAGAAAGTTTTGTGAAACTTGTTTGTATGCGTTGTGTTGTGCTTTATGTTGATTTTGTATTGTTGTTTGTTAATATTGTTTTGATTGAACGGAGAGCCCCGAGTGACGTTGAAAACTGTTTATGAGCAAAGACATCATCCAAAGGCAAGTGGTACATTCATAAACCTCCTACTATTTTTTATATGAATTACTTAGTGTATTTTTATATAAGCATGTGTAGGATAGTATTGCTATGCTAGACCTTTGTTAAAATTCCTTACTCCTGTGTCTAGGTTCCTATTCAATACTTAGTAGAATTATTTGATGCTATGCAAATGTTGTTTTGTGAAAATCTAAATTCTACTAAGTTAATAAAGAACCTCCTAGGTGGATTGGTTGTATATGGTGGCGAAGTTGAGTGGCTACTCAGGCCCATGTCTATGGTTCCTGGAGTACGTGCACTTGTGGATGGCCACCCAGGGAACAAAGGGATCTGAAGAACTCCGAGTGAAGATTGCTTCTAGTGCATCCATTGCTAATGGGCTCTGGCTTGATCAACTAAGTTGCCTGGACTCGTACCGGCTTGACAAGCAGATGTAGAGGGTGTTAGGTGGAACGGGTCAAGCCAGAGTGGGAGGGAAAATGCTTCTGAAAGATCTCGTCTCATTCTTCTCCTTTTCCTTATCACTATAAGAGTGTAAAGGATAGTTTGGGCTGAATCGGTACAATGGTGAACGTGCAAAACCTCTACAGAGTGTAAAACTAAGTACTTAGCCGTGTCCCTGGTACGGATAATTTGAGCAGCCGATCACGGATGTCAACGGAGGATTCCACCATTACAATTTCTAAGTTAAAACTTGATGGGTGAACAAGGGAAGAATGAGACGATGGATTTCATGCCACGGATGTCTCGAAAGTGTTTTCCAAAGAGTTAGGAAAAATTGGCTTTCTGCAAAATAGCCTTGAACTCCACCAGCCAAATATGCATATAGGTTATTAGAGTTTTTCCACTAAGTGTCCACCATTGTGTCACTTGCCAGACTCCATTTTTAATGGAATCTAACCCACGTTGTTATAATATTTTTCTTAATGCAGATTGTTCAGATGACGAGAGAGGTTTCGTTTAAATGTTTCGAGTCTGCAACCAACATGTTTTCGCTTGTGGCAACATGAAGATGATGGAGACTCACTGCTATTTATTTTGACTGTTTACTCTTTAGGTGCTAGCTTTATGCTATGCAAGTTGTAAAGAATATTTTCTAAGTCTGGATCATCGATGTAATAAAATTGATACTTTGTTGTGATATTACATCGTAAACTATGTGTGCAAACGAATCGATCCAGGGATTTGCACTATACACAGGTACCTTGCCATATTTTAAGTGCAGGTACACTACAGATGGTATCAGAGCACTGTGTTGCCTGTAGGTTCGAAACCCTAGGTTTGGATAGAAATAGGATTTAACCATAGGATTGAAAATATATTTTATTCAGTTTTCTAGAAACAAAACTTTTCGTTTTATCTTCCTCGTACTCTCATCTACAATCAACCTTCGAAAAATACCTTATCTTACTCTAGATGACCATGTTCTTATAGTCTAAGTCTGATTCTGCTGCCTCATCTGGAAAAGCTACAATTCATCATGAAGTTCTACATGCATGGAACACCACTTAAGGACCAGGATTCGGCCAACACTTCGAAGAAATCCAAGAAAGTTGAACAAGAACTTGAAGCACTCACGAAGGAGGTAGATTTGACCACCACTTAAATAGAACGACGATATTGTGTTAGTGTATTTTCCATGCCAACTTAGGTTGTGTGACAATACTAGATTGTTTGTTTGTGTTGAACCTTGTTGCTTGATGTTTGTTAGATGTTGTTTGTAATTAATTGTCTTGATCTTCTTGTATAAGTTAGAATGTTTGACTATCAACAAAACTTTTCTTTTAAGGGTGGTAGCTACCCAGATAATTTAAACCCAACTGCTTAAACCCAGAGATCCCAAACCATCTTTATTTCTAGCCTCTTCGAATCTCGGGGACGAGATTCCTTTTAAGGGTGGTAGTCTGTAAGATCCCAATATTTTGGAATGTTTCAAAATCACTAAAAATTTAAACTTTTGTTTTGATTAAAATAAAACATTAAAATGTATAAGAAAACCAACTATAGAAGACTTCAAGCATCTTCAAAAAGTTTAATATTTCAAATATCTCAATTAATCATTATTTTCAAAAGTTGTTTCTAGTTAAACATTTTATCATCTGTTGTATTTCATAAAATCTCAATATGTAATTTGACAAATGATTACAAACTGTCGTAACCATTTTCAAGTAATAAAAAGTTTCTTTCTAACTATTTTATTCTAAGCATCTAGCCTTACTATTTACAACCCTAAAACCATATTTGCAAAGTGCCTAATTATCTAAAATATGCCACATTACAAAATGTTTTGAACCAATTTAAAACATACTCTATTTGCTAAAATGATTTTCATGAATATATTCAATATAAGAATTGAAATAAATCTAGAATATTTTCCAAAGGTATTTTATGGAGTTTACAAATGATTGATCATAATATAAAACTTAATGGTGCACACAATATTTTGAATTAAAATGAATACATTATATTTCCCTTTTCATTTCAAATAAATATGTTATGTTGTTTAATATTGTACTAAAGCCAAAAATGCTTCAATATTGGAAAATGAGTTTTAATTAACTTAATTTCAAACCTATATAAGTGTTGTATTTTTATAAATTTAATTTAGCCAAAAATGAAATTATTTGAGCCATGTTTTCAAATTTGACATTAAGTGTCAAATTTGTATTTAATCAATAATTCAAAATTTTGATTTTTGAAAAGTGTTCAAAACATGCCCACAAATGGTTTAACACAAAGATATTGCTTTTAAAAATTTATTTGACTTGATTTGGAGTCTTAAATCAAAAGTTATGAAAGAATTAAGTAAAATACAGAAAAAGAAAAATTGCTGACGTCAGCGATGACGTCAGCATCGTGTTCAACCTCTAGGAACCTGAAACGCACGCACGCCCGAAAACGGCCGAATTCGCTCCTTAGATTCAGGGCGTTTAACTACACCATTTAATGCGTCGTTTGTTGCTAATTGAAGCCCTTAACCTCCTCCATTCCCCCCCAAAAGCCCTCTCCAATATGCCCCCAGGCTAGAGAATTTCGTCACCGGAGTTCGCCGCCGCCGCCGTTTCTCTCTGATTTCGGCCAAGTTAGCAATCCCCCGAGCCTGAGAACGCCTCCCACCCCTTCCCAACGTCCGTGCGCACCTCCTCACTCCTTCCCCGACTCCCGTACACAGCCAATCAAGAAGGGGAGCACGAACCGAAGGTCGCCGGCGTCCCGCACAGCTTCATCCGCCGTCGGCCGCTACACCGAGACCAACGGCACGACTCCGACCCTGCCATCGCCTTCGCTAAGGCGGGCCGCTCCTCTCCGTCTCCTCCGCGCGTCCGGGGAGCCACCGGATCTTCGAGTTCGTCGGAGACCGCGGCGCCACCATCTTCACCAACTTCGGCGAACCGCGCCGCCACCTCCAGATCATCTCGCTGTAAGCCCTCTTATCTTGATCCATCGGTGTAGATTAGATGACTTGTTTGAATCGGTATCGGCCATTAGCATCGCGCCGCGTGGCTGCTGTGTAAACTATTTTTCCATTTTCGTTTTTCTACCTAATTTAGAGATAGAAATTCCAAAATTCGTATCAAATCAATCGTAACTCCGTTTTCGATGTTTTTGTAGTCTATGGAATTGTATGAACGTGTAGAATACTGTGGTAAAATAAAAACTTCTATTTTAGTCATGCACTAACTTAGTATTACAGAAACATGTAAAATATTATTTTAATTATAGTTTTAATTCTGTAAGGTCAAAATTTGTAAAGAAAATATCTTTGGAAAGCCCATGACCTGTAGATTGTGTTAGTTCTGTTGTTTTCCAACCTAGATTTATTCAAATTCAAAATATGATGTTTGAGTAAATTGACATAACTTTTGATATAAACATTATTTTTGAGTAAATCCAATTGCTAAAAATTTGTTTAAACATCCCCTGCCCATCAGCACTATATAAAATTTTGTTATCAAAATTTAATCACATAAAACTTTGATCTTGTATTTACCTTTTTATTATATTTTCCTATAATAGAAATTAATTAAGTTGCAATTATAACTTTATGCATATTTATAAAAATCACAAAAGTTATTATGATGCGTTCTTGTGATTAAAAATTTATTTTCATGCATAGCATATTTTATTTTGTACTTATACTTCCCATAGGAAAACTTCTTCATTATTTTTCTCTAAGTTAGAATTATTTTCAACTTAGTGTTCTGGTAAAGTGCTACGCACTTAGACACTTAGAATTTTCAACATGGAGGTAGAAGGACAATGAAGGACTTAGAAGAAAACAGACTCTGGAAGCATCACCAAGAAGTAGAAGCACTTAGAACAAAAATCAAGAGGAAGTTCAAGAAGACCAACCCCCTTTATTCTCTAAGCCTCTCTCTCTTTCTTTTCTTCTTCTCTCAGACCTCATGATAACTAAGTTAAATCCAAGACCAGCCTCGGTGATACAAGAATCATCAAGTCTACCAAAAATTCAATCACGACATCACCAAGGAGAATGTTACAAGTCTGGAGATGAAGCCTGGAAGAACAAGTACATCCTTCTTTCTATCTTTTCCCTCTTTCCTAATCTTGTATTTCACTTTAGACATAAACAATTTTTGATCATGTTATTACCATCTTTGAAGTTTGTTGGATCCTAGCGGCATAGTGAGATGAAGCGGCCTGGAGACTAACCTTACATGTCCACGTACATGAGACCTGTTCCACAACTTAAGTGGCTGGCCGGGTGTCTGTCTCTCTCACTATAGTGAATATCCAATTTACAAAGAGTTGTTAATAATTGTTGATCACCTTGAAGAAAAGACTTAATATTTTCTATAAGTATTTATGCACATCATGACTAAGCCATTAGAGTGCTTATTCAAGATGATATATGGCAAATCATTTTTGTGCAACCTATGACCTTAGTCCTTAGTCATTTCTGACCAACATATTTTCCTTGCATTAACGTAGAATATTTTCATGTCATGACATGCATCTCTAGTCCTTAGAAATATTTTGCACATCATGCATGACATATTATTTCCTTATAAAGTTTTGTGAAACTTGTTTGTATGCGTTGTGTTGTGCTTTATGTTGATTGTTATATTGTTGTTTGTTAATATTGTTTAGATTGAACGGAGATCCCCGAGTTACGTTGAAAAGAGTTTGTGAGCAAAGACATCATCGAAAGGCAAGTGGCACGTTCATAAACCTCCTAATATTTTCTATATGCATTACTTAGTGTATTTATATAAGCATGTGTAGGATAGTATTGCTATGCTAGACCTGTGTAGAAATTTCTAACTCCTGTGTCAAGGTTCCTATGCAATACTTCGTAGAATTATTTGATGCTATGCAAATGTTGTTTTGTGAAAATCTAAATTCTACTAAGTTAATAAAGAAGCTCCTGGGTGGATTGGTTGTATATGGTGGCGAAGTTGAGTGGCTACTCAGGCCCATGTCTATAGATCTTGGAGTACGTGCACTTGTGGATGGCCACCCAGGGAACAAAGGGATCTGAAGAACTCTGAGTGAAGATTGCTTCTAGTGCATCCATTGCTAATGGGCTCTGGCTTGATCAACTAAGTTGCGTGGACTCGTCCCGGCTTGACAGGCAGATGTAGAGGGTGTTGAAGGGGATCGTGTGCAGAAAACAAAAATTTCCTACCAACGATATCCTTAAACTAGCCAAGATCTACACTATGCAGATATAGAAGTACGGCGGAGATCGGAATACATACCCTCGTAGACCGAATAGCGGGGATTACGCTCCCCCACAAGCGTTGACCACGAAGACGACGTAGCCGACCTCTAGGTCGCGGAGAACTCGGCGCGACGGAGACGACGAAGATGACCCCGAGGTCGGGTGGAGGAAGTAGGCCTCCGAGTCTTGCTAGCGCAGCACCTCGCAGGGCGTCACACACATACGGTGGAGACGACGGCCTCCGAAGCTCCAGTCCAGGACGAGCAGCGGAAGACTTGGACCGGAACACCAGCAGCGCGGCAGTGGGCTATGGTGGAAGAGATCCCCCTCCTCTACTCGGGGCGGTGTAACGCCCCGGGATTTATCCCTTTTTAATTTTTGTGTGTTTTCTTTTTGCATCGTCATAGCATCGCATTGCATCTCATTAATTTAATTTGTCGCCTTTAAATTAATTCCACAATTAAATTCAAATGCATTTCAAATTAATTAAAAATGTGTTATTTAAATCTTTGGCAAATGTTAAGAATTAGTTTATTAAATTGTCGTTTGAAAAGTAAAAATATTTTGTAAAGGTTTCGTGTTGAAATTCCTTTTCTATTTTGTTTTAAAAATATAAAACAGAAATAAATAAGGGGAGAGAAATAAAGCCCAAGCCCATCTAACCCCAAACCCTAGTTTTCTCCCAGGAAAATTCTTTCCCACCCCCTGCCTTTTTGCAGCCACCCTCCTCCTTTTTATGGTTTTTGCGAAATAAACCTCCCACCTCTTTTTCTTCTTTTTTTCCCCTCCTTCTCTTCTTCTTTCTTTTTTTTCTTCTCTCTCCTCTTTCCTTTTCCTTCCGCACGGGAGAAAAAACTGCTTCTTCCTCCCGAGCCCGATCCTCCCGAGCCGAGCGCCCCCGCGCCCTCGCCTCCCGTCGCCGGCGCCTGCCCCCCCGTGTGAGCCGCTGCCGCGCCGCCATCGCATCCGCCTGCCCAGCGCCCCGACGCCGCGCCGCGCCTCCTGCGCCGGCCGCTGTCCCCGCCGCCGCGCCGCTCCTGCCGCGCGCGCACCGCACGCCCACCTCCGGCCGCGCCCCGAGCGCACCGCCGGCCCGCGCCGCACCACGCCCGAGCTGTCGCCGCCGCGCCCTCTGCCCCGGCCGCGCTCCGCCGTGCCGCGCGCCCCACGCGGCGCCTGCGCCCGACGACGCGCCGCCCGCGCCCCGCGCGTCCCCCAGCGCCGCGCGCCCCTGCTACGGCTCGCCGCCGTCGCCCCTAGCTGCGCGCTGCCGCCGCCTGCGCGCCGTGCTCCGCCGTCCCCTCCGCACGGCCGCCGCACCCGTGCTCCTCCCTGACCGCCGCCGCCGCTGCGCGCTCGCCGCCCACGCTCCCCGCGCGCCGCCGCTCGCGCTCCCCCTCCTCCGGCCGCCCCGCGCGCGCCCTCTGTACCGCTGCGCGCTCGCCGCCTCCGCCTCCCGCGCCGCGTAGCCGCGCCGCCGCTCGCCGCCGCCTTCCGCATGCACGCGTTCCCGCTTCCTCTTCCGGCCGCGTGCACTCCGTCTTCGTCCGGTGGCGTCCCGCTTTTGCCGCCCGCATAGTGTTCGGTGAAATGTCCGCAAGACCCCGGCGTCGCAATTTTTGTCCGAGTTGTCCACCCTTCGAGGTGTTGCTACATGCGCGTGCGAGTGCTTCTTCCGGTGTCCGATTTCCGACCTCCTACGTGCAACGACTACCCGACCACTTCCACGACACCGACAAACGACGATGCCCCGGTTCCGCGACAACTACTTCCCCGACGGCAACTACTTCCTCTACGCACCAAAGACGTCGGTTTCGAACCCTATCTCTCCAGATCCAACGTGCGAACCCAAACCCTAACCCTAAACCTATTTTTTTATTAAATGTCATCTATCTTGTGCATATCGCATCATAACTGCATGTGTTGCATCTCTTGGGTTTGCGGGTGTAGTAAATAACCTAATTAATAAATATGGAATGTGTGGGGAAAATCAATATATGTATTGCCCAATTCCATTTAATTTGACTAGAACACCTTTGCCATGTCTTGCCATGTTAATGAACATTTAATTTGTTGGGCAGATAAATAACTTTAACATTAATATTAATTGTCGGAATCCCGGTTCCGCTTAATTTGTATTAAGTGCATCTCGCAATGCATCTTGCCATGCCATTCATCTGTCGCATGAGCATGCTGGATCTTTTGCCGTAGTTGTAAAATGCATCTTTTACGCTTTCCAGTGTTTGTTGCTTCTTCGCGGATACAACGTTGAGATGTCTGAGCAACGACAAGATCTGCGTCCATGCGGGATTCCAGGCAAGCAAAATTTGCTTGTTTACCTATACATTGTCTTTCATTCCTGCCGTTGATCTCTGCTACCCTAGTTATCGATTCTTGAACTACGATCCCATCACATGTTTATCCTGCAGCCTATAAAGCTTTATCCCCACTTCCCATCACCTGTTGTTTGTTTATCTGTTGGCCTTGCGAGTCGTAGCGCATGCTTATAGTTGTTTGTGCGAGTCATCTGTTGGTCTAATGTTTTCATCTGCTTAGCATGATATATTATTCTACCTTAATAAAATGTTGTATTACATTGGGGTATTATAATTAAAAGATAAGGCACCAGGCTGAAGGCCTTGCGAGGTGCTTTGTTCTGCTCAGTGTCGACCTAGGAACTGAGATTTTGTCCTAGGATCCAATTTTGAGCGCACTAACCACTTGTGGGAGGCCCAATGGAGCCCCCCTCGACTTTGAACGGATCTACAACTTGTCCATGTGCCGCAACTAGTTCGGGTTTTCCATTTGCTCATATGCATGTGCATGATGATGATGATGATGATGAGTGGGTATGTGATACGGGGGGTCATATAGGTGTGGTGCGCGCGAAGCGGACAGTTCCTACTGTGGTTTGAGCCGCATGGCGCGTGGACACAAACTAATGAGTCCGCAATTGAGAATTCGGCCGGACTCTTGACGCGGGTAACAACTCATATGGGTGGCACTTGGACTTGCTGTCGTGAAGGAATAAGTCGTGTTGAGAAGCCCTGATGCTTGGTTGGGTTGATCATGCGAGTATGGGTACAGTAGTGCACCCCTGCAGGGTATAATCTTATCGATGAGCCGTGTCCACGGTTATGGACGACTTTGGTGATGATGCTGGCTAACAAGATCTAGACAACTTGCACCTAATTAATGTTAATTAATTTAATTAGTAATATAGAATTACTTTCACAATAAATTATAAATAAAACTTTTCAATGTGTGAGTTTCCCGAATTGCTTCCTCATATTTGGTTGAGGGGGTTAATTCGAGAATGGGTTATGTTTGGTGTTAGTTGTAGATGTTTACTTTATGCGCTCTCTTATCCCTCTCTGATTAGACGGAAGTTGTAGCGTATCTCTTTAGGTTGCTAGTGCTGCTGCCGCTAAGTCCACCTCCCCTATATTTTGGGAGATGGTGTAGAAAGTAGGCAAGTCGGTTTTGCTTGCCAGGGAGTGCCCTGACCCTCTTTTGGGTTGTGCTTTATGTGCAGTCAACAGGTTTGAAGTCAGACGACGTTAGCTTGGGAATCCCTCCGGCTTGGCTGGGCAGGGATATGGCGCCATTGCTTATCTTCAGGACTCTTAGTCCAATTTGCATCTTATCCGTAGTCGGATACTATTTTTGCTTCCGCTGTCATTTGTATGTTTGTATTGTATCTTTTGTATCTTGACTCGTTCGAGTCGTTGCTGTAATTATATCTTCTGTTGTATTTGTGGATGTATCGGAACTGTTGTAATGTTATCACAATTCCACCCACATAATGCGCATGTTTCGGCGTGCACATTATGTCTGGTGGGCGACCAAAAATCGTTATTATGCGGATTTCGGCGGGAACGCTTAAATCTACATAGTACCGATTTTAGGGCGTCACAAAGTGGTATCAGAGCCTTGGTTTCGATCTCCTTGTTGTTTCGATACGAATGGTTATCGAAGCAGCGGGTCCGTAAAAGCCTGTAGGATAGCCTCGCTAATGGTCGATGTTTGTAGAGTGTTTAAACTATCTGACTAAAATTATTTTGAAAAGATCTCAATAGGTTTCTTTTTACTCCTTATCTCAATTCTATGTCTCCTCTTACCTTATTTGTTTTGGAGTCTCTTCCCTTATCCAAACTTTCAAAGTTTTAGGATCCTACGTGTGGGTGGACGATTTCTTGCCTTTTATCCTATTAGGTTCGATCCTTCGGAGTCGTCTTCGGCGTGAGCAACAATCCCTTGTTAGTGGTGTCAAGAATTTCAAGGTGGAGCAACAATCCCTTGTTAGTAGTGTCGAGAAGTTCATCCCGGAGCGTAAAGACTCGATAGTTACCCCTCTCTTCTTGTGGTCTCGGCGTGGATCGCGGGACGCGATCCCTTGTTATTGGTGTCGATTGTAACGCCCCGGGATTTATCCCCTTTTAATTTTTGTGTGTTTTCTTTTTGCATCGTCATAGCATCGCATTGCATCTCATTAATTTAATTTGTTGCCTTTAAATTAAATTTCCACAATTAAATTCAAATGCATTTCAAATTAATTAAAAATGTGTTATTTCAAATCTTTGGCAAATGTTAAGAATTAGTTTATTAAATTGTCGTTTGAAAAGTAAAAATATTTTGTAAAGGTTTCGTGTTGAAATTCCTTTTCTATTTTGTTTTAAAAATATAAAACAGAAATTAATAAGGGGAGAGAAATAAAGCCCAAGCCCATCTAACCCCAAACCCTAGTTTTCTCCCAGGAAAATTCTTTCCCACCCCCTGCCTTTTTGCAGCCACCCTCCTCCTTTTTATGGTTTTTGCGAAATAAACCTCCCACCTCTTTTTCTTCTTTTTTTCCCCTCCTTCTCTTCTTCTTTTCTTTTTTTTCTTCTCTCTCCTCTTTCCTTTTCCTTCCGCACGGGAGAAAAAACTGCTTCTTCCTCCCGAGCCCGATCCTCCCGAGCCGAGCGCCCCCGCGCCCTCGCCTCCCGTCGCCGGCGCCTGCCCCCCCGTGCGAGCCGCCGCCGCGCCACCATCGCATCCGCCTGCCCAGCGCCCCGACGCCGCGCCGCGCCTCCTGCGCCGGCCGCTATCCCCGCCGCCGCGCGCGCACCGCACGCCCACCTCCGGCCGCGCCCCGAGCGCGCCGCCGCGCCCTCTGCCCCGGCCGCGCTCCGCCGTGCCACGCGCCCCACGCGACGCCCGCGCCCGACGACGCGCCGCCCGCGCCCCGCGCGTCCCCCAGCGCCGCGCGCCCCCGCTACGGCTCGCCGCCGTCGCCCCCAGCTGCGCCCTGCCGCCGCCTGCGCGCCGTGCTCCGCCGTCCCCTCCGCACGGCCGCCGCACCCGTGCTCCTCCCCGACCGCCGCCGCCGCTGCGCGCTCGTCGCCCACGCTCCCCGCGTGTCGCCGCTCGCGCTCCCCCATCTCCGGCCGCCCCGCGCGCGCCCTCTGTACCGCTGTGCGCTCGCCGCATCCGCCTCCCGCGCCGCGTAGCCGCGCCGCCGCCTTCCGCATGCACGCGTTCCCGCTTCCTCTTCCGGCCGCGTGCACTCCGTCTCCTTCCGGTGGTGTCCCGCTTTCGCCGCCCGCAAAGTGTTCGGTGAAGTGTCCGCAAGACCCCGGCGTCGCAATTTTTGTCCGAGTTGTCCACCCTTCGAGGTGTTGCTACATGCGGGTGCGAGTGCTTCTTCCGGTGTCGCGTCGCCGTGACCACCCGTGTCCGTGTCACGGTGCCGCCCGTGCGCGCTTTGTTCCGGTGTCCGATTGCCGACCTCCTACGTGCCACGACTACCCGACCACTTCCACGACACCGACAAACGACGATGCCCCGGTTCCGCGACAACTACTTCCCCGACGGCAACTACTTCCTCTACGCACCAAAGACGTCGGTTTCGAACCCTATCTCTCCAGATCCAACGTGCAAACCCAAACCCTAACCCTAAACCTATTTTTTTTATTAAATGTCATCTATCTTGTGCATATCGCATCATAACTGCATGTGTTGCATCTCTTGGGTTTGCGGGTGTAGTAAATCACCTAATTAATAAATATGGAATGTGTGGGGCAAATCAATATATGTATTGCCCAATTCCATTTAATTTGACTAGAACACCTTTGCCATGTCTTGCCATGGTAATGAACATTTAATTTGTTGGTCTGATAAATAACTTTAACATTAATATTAATTGTCGGAATCCCGGTTCCGCTTAATTTGGATTAAGTGCATCTCGCAATGCATCTTGCCATGCCATTCATCTGTCGCATGAGCATGCTGGATCTTTTGCCGTAGTTGTAAAATGCATCTTTTACGCTTTCCAGTGTTTGTTGCTTCTTCGCGGATACAACGTTGAGATGTGTGAGCAACGACAAGATCTGCTTCCATGCGGGATTCCAGGCAAGCAAAATTTGCTTGTTTACCTATACATTGTCTTTCATTCCTGCCGTTGATCTCTGCTACCCTAGTTATCGATTCTTGAACTGCGATCCCATCACATGTTTATCCTGCAGCCTATAAAGCTTTATCCCCACTTCACATCACCTGCTGTTTGTTTATCTGTTGGGGTTGCGAGTCGTAGCGCATGCTTAGAGTTGTTTGTGCGAGTCATCTGTTGGTCTTATGTTTTCATCTGCTTAGCATGATATATTATTCTACCTTAATAAAATGTTGTATTACATTGGGGTATTATAATTAAAAGATAAGGCACCAGGCGGAAGGCCTTGCGAGGTGCTTTGTTCTGCTCAGTGTCGACCTAGGAACTGAGATTTTGTCCTCGGATCCAATTTTGAGCGCACTAACCACTTGTGGGAGGCCCAATGGAGCCCCCCTCGACTTTGAACGGATCTACAGCTTGTCCATGTGCCGCAACTAGTTCGGGTTTTCCATTTGCTCATATGCATGTGCATGATGATGATGATGATGATGATGATGATGATGAGAGGGTATGTGATACGGGGGGTCATATAGGTGTGGTGCGCGCGAAGCGGACAATTCCTACTGTGGTTTGAGCCGCATGGCGCGTGGACACAAACTAATGAGTCCGCAATTGAGAATTCGGCCGGACTCTTGACGCGGGTAACAACTCATATGGGTGGCACTTGGACTTGCTGTCGTGAAGGAATAATTCGTGTTGAGAAGCCATGATGCTTGCTTGGGTTGATCATGCGAGTATGGGTACAGTAGTGCACCCCTGCAGGGTATAATCTTATCGATGAGCCGTGTCCACGGTTATGGACGACTTTGGTGATGATGCTGGCTAACAAGATCTAGAAAACTTGCACCTAATTAATGTTAATTAATTTAATTAGTTATATAGAATTACTTTCACAATAAATTATAAATAAAACTGTTCAATGTGTGAGTTTCCCGAATTGCTTTCTCATATTTGGTTGAGGGGGTTAATTCGAGAATGGGTTATGTTTGGTGTTAGTTGTAGATGTTTACTTTATGCGCTCTCTTATCCCTCTCTGATTAGACGGAAGTTGTAGCGTGTCTCTTTAGGTTGCTAGTGCTGCTGTCGCTAAGTCCACCTCCCCTATATTTTGGGAGATGGTGTAGAAAGTAGGCAAGTCGGTTTTTCTTGCCAGGGAGTGCCCTGACCCTCTTTTGGGTTGTGCTTTATGTGCAGTCAATAGGTTTGAAGTCAGACGACGTTAGGTTGGGAATCCCTCCGGCTTGGCTGGGCAGGGATATGGCGTCATTGCTTATCTTCAGGACTCTTAGTCCAATTTGCATCTTATCCGTAGTCGGATACTATTTTTGCTTCCGTTATCATTTGTATGTTTGTATTGTATCTTTTGTATCTTGACTCGTTCGAGTCGTTGCTATAATTATATCTTCTGTTGTATTTGTGGATGTATCGGAACTGTTGTAATGTTATCACAATTCCACCCACATAATGCGCATGTTTCGGCGTGCACATTATGTCTGGTGGGCGACCAAAAATCGTTATTATGCGGATTTGAGCGGGAACGCTTAAATCTACATAGTACCGATTTTAGGGCGTCACAGGCGGCTCCGATAAGGGAACCACGAGAGAAATTGGGAATTAATTGGTGAATTAAAAGGCCAGGGGTGCCCCTTCTTATATAGGCTCCCGGGGGGAGCCAACCTTGCCAGCCAGGCAATGTGGGACTACCCCACAGCCTGGTTCGGCCAAGGCATGGTGCGCCGGCCCCCTGGTGGGCCGCTTGGCCCATCCAGGCCGGCCACCTTGGCCCCCACCGAATCCCCTAGGGATTTTCCCCCCTCTTGGGCCTTCTTTCGACCAGAAGGCCCATTTAGGAAAATCAGCCTAAATAAATTCGAAAATAAATATATAAAATCATATTTGCATATTAATTACACTAATTAATATCAAACATATTATATATAATTTATTCTAGCTCCAAAAACTCTTTCGTCGCTGCCCGATCTCCATCGGACCCCTCCCGGGACGCTCCCGGTGATCTCTTTCCTTTCCGGTTGTCTTGTCGAAACCCCTTAAGTGTGTTACCCTAGCGGTTCGATATAATAACATGTATGATCAAGACTCGTCTATGATCAACGACTAACTCGTAAGCCTGTACCCCATGAATTAATCCATGTGATATAACGAATGACTTTCATCTATCAAACCTGGACCTATAGTCTTAAACCCTTTGTCATGGCGATACTTAGCGTCTCCGAGCATCATTCTCAGATATCTCCATACCTAGCATGATCTCGTTACCGACATCGCTATCTTCTACTCGTCCGTGATATTATGTCAGCTGGTGACCTAGTCACATGTTTGCAAACTCATTTGACATAATCTCACCGAGTGGGCCCTAGAGTATCTATCCGGCTATGCGGACTGACAAATCCCGCTGTTGACCCCTCGTCTCAACTACCCCTTCCGATACCCAAAAGTATCACCTATCATTGTCACACTATATAAGATATGACGTTTGGTGCGATCAAAGTATCTTCCAGGGATAACAATAAGAGTTGATCTCACGGTCTTAAGGCGTAATGACTATGTCCTATAAATACTGGGAATGTCCATCACATCGTTACACCTAACGATATGATTTCCATTGCCGACCGGCGCAATGCCCTATGATCGGGAAACCTCGATCATCAATCGCGCAACGAAACTAGTCTTAGTAGAGGCTACTAGGGACCTGGTTGTTTATCTACCACACCTGTATTAATGTTTCCGCTTAATACAGTTATAGCATGGTGTAAAACATATAATGAACGATTGGGATATTGCCAATAAACTATGTTTATTAAGTGCCTCTAGGGCATATTCCCTTCAGTCTCCCACTTGGACTAGAGTAACACTTAATCTAGTTTACAACTTGGTAAAAGCTCAACACCCATAGCATCTTGGTGTCTGCTCGCCTCTTGAAGAGGAATATAGTCAATAGAACTCACACATTGAGATCTATATGTGCTTTGCAACACTTCTATGTCACCTAGTTTGACATCATCCCGTATCTTACAATGACGGTGAAATATATCCCAATGGATGGAGTGAGACTCGAGCAATCGCGTAGAATGGACCTTAAAAGTCCAAGAGATCTATTAAGGGGACCATCTACGCTCGGAAAACTGCTCAGTCCAATCACACTTGCTACTTCTGAAGTCGTGATATATTTCTATACCTATGTAGATTATGCGACAATGCATTCATATGCGACTTCGCAAACTAACCATGTCTTTCTTCAAAATAAAGGACATCTCCTATATGAGATTTCTAGTCGTATGGGTCGGTGTAATAACTTGCATCATCGTAACCGCTTTACGACAAGTTTCCATTCCACTCTTACCCGTTACTAGAAAACCTATCTTCAGTTCTCATAGACACTGAAGAATAAACTTAACGTTTGTTCATTGATCCACACAAGGATTGTAACGACCCGGGATTTATCCCCAATTAGATTTTTTGTTTGTTTTTCTTTTTGCATCAACATGACATCATGCATCATTTTTATTTGTCAATCTTGAATTTAAATTGTTGCATTTAAATTCATCTCCATTTCAATTCTTTTCCACTTTTAGATCTAAATGCAAATCAAATTAATTTAAATGTGTTATTTAATTTCTTTTCAAATATTCAAACTAATGAATTAAATTGTGTATTTTTGAAAACTACAAATATTTGCCAAAAGTTATATATCTTTTCTCCTTCTATTTTATTTTTAAAAAACAATAACCAGAAAAGAATAAAAATCAAAACAATTTAAAAAAAAGGGAAACCTTACCTGGGCCAAACCCCACCTCTGGCCCAACTCTCCTCTCCCTTCCAGCCCGACCCACCTCTCCTCCTGTCCTCTTCCTCGCTTTACAGCGAGGCAGAGAAAGCGCCATGGAGCCCCCCTCCTCCAACCACTCCCCCTCTCCTTTTTTAGCTAGCCCGGCTCCTCCCTAACCCTAGATCCCCCACTCCTCCCATCTCCTGTGCGTCGCCGCCGCCTCCCTCTTCTTCTTCCCCATCTCTGCTTCTCTGTTCCCTTCCACGGATGAGCACATCGGAGCCCTCACCATAGAGCCATAGCTAGGGTTCCGTCGAAGGGATTCCACCAGAACCAGGAGCTGCGCGGCATCGTCTTCCACCTCTCCACGCAAGGAATCGGACCAAGAGCCGCGGTGCCCGCCGGCCTCGTCCTCGTCACCCCCGCGGCCGGCGGGCCTCCGCCGCGGAATTCCGGCGAACTAGCCCTCCCCGAGCTCGAACACCTCCTCCGACACCCCGTACGTGAGCTCCTCGTCCCGTTCCCTCTCTTCCCAACTCGTTTGGCTGCCCGTAGCGACGAGCCCGTCCTCGTCCTCCTCTGTTCCCGCCATGGCCGGGCCCGAGAAGCTTCAAAAGCTCCGACTTTGCCTCTGGCCTCGCCCCCGGCCCGCACGGCACGCTCCACACCCGCACCACACCCACGCAGACCGAGATTCAGATTCGTCAGGCAGTTACATCTTTGCTTCGTTTTAAAAATGGCGTAACGCGTAAGGTATCATCAACACGTATCCGGGCCGAGTGGCTAGCAGCGACGTTCCACCATGCACGAGAGGGCGCGAGTTCGATCCTTGGCGCGTTGGAATAAAAGCCACAATTTTTATTCTTTTCTCCCACTGACGGCTGGGTCCCACCCGTCAGAGAGAGAAGCGCCAGGAATTTTACACAGAGCCCCCTGCTCTCTGGTTCTCCCACCTAAGTCCCCAGAACTTCTATTTTTCCCATCACGGATAAGTCCTCGGGTTTTACAGAAACACCCCTACACTTATAAAATGCATAACTTTAATTCTATAACTCCAATTAAATTAATCTTTATATGTTTTTGTATCAGAAAAATGCAAGGAATATTAATATGCCATTTTTATGCCATTTTGCATCTGTTATTGCTTAGTGTAATTTGTTGATTGCAACTAAATAATTAAATGTAAAATCTGTGGAGTAATAAATATATAATGCCCTATTTAATTTAATTTAATTAGATCACCCATGCCATGTGTTGCCCTGTTAACTAACAATTAATATTGCTGGTAAATAAATAACTTGCACCTAAATTTTAATTGTCGGGGTTGCTTTCCCGTTTAATTTGGATTACCTGCATTATATTGCATCTTGCCATGCCATGCATCATTCTCGTATGATCATGCTGAATCTTTTGCCGTAGTTGTAAAATGCATCTTTTACGCTTTCCAGTGTTTGTTGCTTCTTCGCGGATAAGACGTTGAGATCTGTGAGCAACGACAAGATCTGCTTCCATGCGGGATTCCAGGCAAGCAAAGTTTGCTTGTTTACCTATACATTGTCTTACATTCATGCCGTTGATCGCTGCTACCCTAGTTATCGATTCTTGAACTGTGATCCCATCACGTGTTTATCCTGCAGCCCATACAGCTTTATCCCCACAACCTAATACCTGTTGCATGTTTATCTGTTGGCCTTGCGAGTCGTAGCGCATGCTTAGAGTTGATTGTGCGAGTCGTCTGTTGGTCTTATGTTTCATCTGCTTAGTATGATAGATTTTCTACCTTAATAAAATATTGTCTTATATTGGGGTATTATAGTTAAATGATAAGGCACCAGGCGGAAGGCCTTGCGAGGTGCTTTGTTTTGCTCAGTGTCGACCTAGGAACTGAGATTTTGTCCTCGGATCCAATTTTGAGCGCACTAACCACTTGTGGGAGGCCCTATGGAGCCCCCCTCGACTTTGAACGGATCTTCAGCTTGTCCATGTGCCGCAACTAGTTCGGGTTTTCCATTTGCTCATATCCATGTGCATGATGACGATGATGATGAGAGGTAATGTGATACGGGGGGTCATATAGGAGTGGTGCGCGCGAAGCGGACAGTTCCTACTATGGTTTGAGCCGCATGGCGCGTGGACACAAACTAATGAGTCCGCAATTGAGATTCGGCCGGACTCTTGACGCGGGTAACAACTCATATGGGTGGCACTTGGACTTGCTGTAGTGAAGGAATAAGTCGTGTTGAGAAGCCCTGATGCTTGCTTGGGTTGATCATGCGAGTATGGGTACAGTAGTGCACCCCTGCAGGGTATAATCTTATCGATGAGCCGTGTCCACGGTTATGGACGACTTGGGTGATGATGCTGGCTAACAAGATCTAGACAACTTACACTTAATTAATGTTAATTAAATTGACTAGTAATATAGAATTATTTTCACCATGAATTATAACTAAAACTGTTCAATGTGTGAGTTTCCCGAATTGCTTCCTCATATTTGGTTGAGGGGGTTAATTCGAGAATGGGTTATGTTTGGTGTTAGTTGTAGATGTTTACTTTATGCGCTCTCTTATCCCTCTCTGATTAGACGGAAGTTGTAGCGTGTCTCTTTAGGTTGCTAGTGCTGCTGCCGCTAAGTCCACCTCCCCTATATTTTGGGAGATGGTGTAGAAAGTAGGCAAGTCGGTTTTGCTTGCCAGGGAGTGCCCTGACCCTCTTTTGGGATGTGCTTTAGGTGCAGTTAACAGGTTCTGAAGTCTGACGACGTTAGCTTGGGAATCCCTCCGGCTTGGCTGGGCAGGGATATGGCGCCATCGCTTATCTTCAGGACTCTTAGTCCAATTTTCATCTTATCCCTAGTCGGATACTATTTTGCTTCCGCTGTCATTTGAATCTTTGTATTGTATCATTTGTATCTTGACTCATTCGAGTCGTTGTTGTATTTATATCTTTGTTGTATTTGTGGATGTATCGGAACTATTGTAATGTTATCACAATTCCACCCACATAATGCGCATGTTTCGGTGTGCACATTATGTCTGGTGGGCGACCTAAAATCGTTATTATGCGGATTTCGGCGGGAGCGCTTAAATCTACATAGTACCGATTTAGGGCGTCACAAGGATCACTCTAGAACCTGTTCTTCAACCAAGAACTCGGGTCACACTAAGTCGAGCTTTCAGTTTGATAGCATCTATGTCTGATACATAGATAATGTCGAACATCATTTGCTATAACTGAAAATGCCAAGATAAACTTAATATTTTACCTAGTCATACAAGCAAGAACCTCTTTCTTTGCTTGTCCTATTCTGAAACACTTCAGAATCTTGACTAAGGAAATATTCCGACATAATGTTATTAAGCCCCTTACGATCTATACAATTATAAATCGGATGCCTAATACTCCTAACTTCATTTCATAGAAAATTTAATCACTTAAATAATCCTTTACACTCTACTAGAGGATCTGTGTCATTCAATATGTCGTTACATACAGAATCACAAATGACACCTAGCTCCCACTCAAATATTCCTTCCGCATATAATATCAGGGAAAAGCTACTTAGCTCCCACTCAAATATGCCTTCCGCATATAAGATCAAGGAAAGCTACTTTGCTCCCACTCACTTCTTTGAAAATGTAGGTTTCTTCAACTATTTTGGACAACTCCAAAATCCTTTGATCACATTATCAAAGTGAAGATTCCAGCTCCGATATGCTTTCTTCAGCCCATGAATGGACCACCGAAGTTTGCATACATGTTTAGCATCCTCAGGATCACCAACTCTTTCTTAATGACACTATTAAGAAAAATGGTTTCCTTATCCATCTATCAATTTCTCATTCGAAATTATAGTGATTGCTAAACGACCCAGAATAGATTTAGGCTTCGCCACTTGAGACAAACTCTCATGTGGTATGTCGGAACTGTTTCACGACAAATCGAATATGCTCAATGTCTACTCTCTCATAAAATTCCATATACTATCAACATCCTAGATGCCATCAAGAAGATCTCCCAAGTCAATACCTGGTAATCGTATATGGATTTTATTTCGGATCACAAATGACTCATAGCCATTTCTCAGACTTAGGTCCACCATCTCTTCTTCGTAGTTCGTAGGTCTATCATATTCCATTAATATGACCTTCATAATAAGATTGTCGTAACACACAGTGTGGAACACAACCTCGTATGCCTACGCTCTTAGTATGAGCTCAGAACATCATGATCTTGAATCATCAGCTTTTTCAAGCTGTGGAGCCTGACACCGAAAACACTTTCGATTGCGCCACTCTGATGTCTGGAGAGGAAGTTCACCAACTTTGTCTTGCTCTACTTTCTTTCTCACTTATACCCTCGGACAAGAAACTATTTCTTTCGCAAGGTATATCCCGGCAAAGATTTTGCCTATGTCGTGAGACATGTACCCAACTAACTCTTTAGGTAGGGTATACTACAAAGATTAATCCATTTTAGGTTCGATTACATCGAAACACTAAATTGCTGAAACGACAATCCAGGCTCAAAAGCCATGCCATCACTCGTATGGTATTGTCTCCATGGATTCAAATGGTTTCCCTATTTGCTAACGTGAGTGTTTACGTTTCTACCATATGACTCCAATGATCACAATAATTTGGTAAGAGATTTATTTACCACACACTATCCGATAGGGTGTAACTACGACGTCCTAACACACCATAACACTATGGTGTTCCATGCGACGTAATTTGTGGAACTCTTCTCACAAGTCTTCCAATGATGTGCCAACATTATAACTCAAATCTTTATTTCCTCGATTCGCATTGCGGGAATTTGATTTTCTTGTTAAGTTTATTTCCTACTTCATTCTGGACTTGTTTGATTGAATCAAAATTTCCAGGCCAACATTCCCCGAATGGATATCCATATATCTATTCGAATGTTCATGAAGTATATGAAATAAAGACTTCCACTACACGTTAAAATACTTCATTGATTCACATACACCGAAATGTACGATTCTCAACAAGCTATACTCAAAACGTTCAGTGAAGTTCACGAAATAAAGATCTCCACTACCCGTCAATTACTTCATTGAACCACATACATCTCTATGTATGACTATCAATAAGTTATATGCCCGCTTTCCGAAAACGGTGTCACAGTTATTTTGCAAGTGTCAAAAGATCAAATCTTAGGACTTGTAGGTCCATCCGGTATGGAGCTAATGCATTGACTATAACATTGACATGACTAAACGGTAGTGCCAACATATGTGGTGTCTTTATTAAGTTTGTATCCTTTGGCATTAATATTATGAATGTGGGAGCTTCTACCATCTAAATTCAAATCGGCATATGATCATTACTTCATAAATATAGGACACCAATTTGTCACTATCATGTATGAACAAGTGTCTCGCTAGAGGAGACATACTTGTAACGATCATACTAACAGGCGATCATAAAGAATTTACCCAAATGGTAGATCTAGAGGGAGAGTGTCTATGGCCATCACAACAACTTGATTGCCATTATCAACACGCAATGTCGCCTCATCCTTTCAAGCTACTCAAGCAGTAAACCTGGTTTTTCACAAAACATGACTAGTTCAAAACTTAGTCACTACTGCGAGTACTTGCTTAGCTAAAACATTCATAACATGTATATCACATATACACCATCATCATTGATGACTTCCGGCGATCTGTTTCATTTTCTTGATACTTCCACCGTAATCAAGAACCATGAAGGTGAACGATTCCCCTTGCATGACATAGTCTATGACAGAGGATTTGCACTTGGCAACGATGTCTGTCATCCAGTGATTGAGCTGAGCGAGGCGTCTCAATGTTCATTAAGTATGAACATACGTCATTAAGTATGACCACCACGTGCTCCCTCAATGTGTGTATTCTCTTCCATTTTGGTTGAGAAGACAATCAGTCAACGTACTGATAAACTTCATCAACCCAACGTTTGGGGAACCCCGAGTTTAGCGACCATATCATATGTTCGCTATCTAAAAACTCGTACCCACCGTTGGTTCTCTATGGCAGAGATCATAGCATACACTGGACTATGATGATATCATCCGCACAAAATCCGATAATCCAAATTATCTTTTGTTAGCGGAATCTCCGGGTTTATCTCCTAGCGGGTATCGTAACACAAAGAGCTAACGGTTTAAACAAGGAGTATCCTCAAGCTAAAGCATAAAATTATGAAGTTTGGACCCAACCTTTTAAGTTTCTCAATCGCAGGAATGCGCCCAATTTGAAAAGATGCTATCACAATGGTTAATATCTACAAAGGTTAGCAAAACAGACTCTGTTCATTATATTCTGAGTTCTAGTATTTTAGAAAATAACTATCTGAACTCCCACTCAAACGAACATCCCTCCTGGTCGTTTAAGCGATTACACGACCCCCATCCATTGCACCACCCCTCATCATCAGAGCCGGCGGCACAACTTCAAGAGTAGACAAAAGTCCGCCACACCAATTTTGTGACTCGTGCTCGACCTTTCGGTCTCCTTGTTCCGAGGCCATATTTCTGAATATGCTAGGCTCGCCACCAAAGACCTCCACGCTGACGCTTGTGCAACATGGCTTACACCCACTGTATGCGAACGACGAGATGTCTGACACCCGATCATCACGGCCTGCCTCATAACGTAGAACTTTCTTGGTGGTGCGCGTTGGAGGGAGAACAATAGTGGTATTTTGAAGGGATCATCTTATATAGCTACCGCCGTGTAACTAATATATACTATATATACAATCACACAATATAAGATGCACACAAAACATCAAATGTAATGCAATGTGATATAGTCCATTGCGCCATGGTCTTCTTGGCGCCCGCAGTTTATAAACAATTTAATAAACCTACCTTGACCATATCACATAGCCCCTGCAAAAAAAAGTTAGACGCTTCTACTTTATCTTTTGCATATTTTACGTGGCTTGGGGCTTTCGTAAATAGAACCGCTTCATACCTACGAACCTTATGACCACAACAACGATCCAATAATTGCATGTTTAAGCATCCCTTTCGGGCCCTCCATTGAAAATGCAAGACCAACTAAAGAGAGAGAAACAGGCACCCGCCAGCCACAGATACGGTACAAGCCGTATGTCAGTAGTGGAACCAGTCTCGCGTAAGCGTACGCGTAAAGTCGGTCCGGGCCGCTTCATCAACTCGATGCCGCTGGAATCACAAGTGTACGCTAGAGGGTAGCAAATAACAGGAACGGTGCCCCCGTGCAGAACACGAGTTCTAACAGCGTACAGCTATATCTACGATAGATCGGCTCTGATACCACTGAAGGGGATCGTGTGCAGAAAACAAAAATTTCCTAGCAACGATATCCTTAAACTAGCCAAGATCTACACTATGCAGATATAGAAGTACGGCGGAGATCGGAATACATACCCTCGTAGACCGAATAGCGGGGATTACGCTCCCGCACAAGCGTTGACGACGAAGACGACGTAGCCGACCTCTAGGTCGCGGAGAACTCGGCGCGACGGGGACGACGAAGATGACCCCGAGGTCGGGTGGAGGAAGTAGGCCTCCGAGTACTGCTAGCGCAGCACCTCGCAGGGCGTCACACACATACGGTGGAGACGACGGCCTCCGAAGCTCCAGTCCAGGACGAGCAGCGGAAGACTTCGACCGGAACACCAGCAGCGCGGCAGCGGGCTATGGTGGAAGAGATCCCCCTCCTCTACTCGGCGCGGCTCCGACAAAGGAATCACGAGATCGAGAGAGAAATTGGGAATTAATTGGTGAATTAAAAGGCCAGGGGTGCCCCTTCTTATATAGGCTCCCGGGGGGAGCCAACCTTGCCAGCCAGGCTATGTGGGACTATCACACAGCCTGGTTCGGCCAAGGCATGGTGCGCCGGCCCCCTTGTGGGCCCCTTGGCCCATCCAGGCCGGCCACCTTGGCCCCCACCGAATCCCCTAGGGATTTTTCCCCCTCTTGGGCCTTCTTTCGACCAGAAGGACCATTTAGGAAAATCAGCCTAAATAAATTCGAAAATAAATATATAAAATCATATTTGCATATTAATTACACTAATTAGTATCAAACATATTATATATAATTTATTCTAGCTCCGAAAACTCTTTCGTCGCTGCCCGATCTCCATCGGACCCCTCCTGGGACGCTCCCGGTGATCTCTTTCCTTTCCGGTTGTCTTGTCGAAACCCCTTAAGTGTGTTAACCTAGCGGTTCGATATAATAACATGTATGATCAAGACTCCTCTACAATCAACGACTAACTCGTAGGCCTGGACCCCATGAATTAATCCCTGTGATATAACGAATGACTTTCATCTATCAAACCTGGACCTATAGTCTTAAACCCTTTGTCATGGCGATACTTAGCGTGTCCAAGCATCATTCTCAGATATCTCCATACCTAGCATGATCTCGTTACCGACATCGCTGTCTTCTACTCGTCCGTGATATTATGTCAGCTGGTGACCTAGTCACATGTTTGCAAACTCATTTGACATAATCTCACCGAGTGGGCCCTAGAGTATCTATCCGGCTATGCGGACTGACAAATCCCTCTGTTGACCCCTCGTCTCAACTACCCCCTTCCGATACCAAAGAGTATCACCTATCATTGTCACACTATATAAGATATGACGTTTGGTGCGATCAAAGTATCTTCCAGGGATAACAATAAGAGTTGATCTCACGGTCTTAAGGCGTAATGACTATGTCCTATAAATACTGGGTATGTCCATCACATCGTTACACCTAGTCTTAGTAACGAAACTAGTCTTAGTAGAGGCTACTAGGGACCTGGTTGTTTATCTACCACACCTGTATTAATGTTTCCGCTTAATACAGTTATAGCATGGTGTAAAACATATAATGAACGGTTGGGATATTGCCAATAAACTATGTTTATTAAGTGCCTCTAGGGCATATTCCCTTCAGGTGTTAGGTGGAACGGGTCAAGCCAGAGTGGGAGGGAAAATGCTTCTGAAAGATCTCGTATCATTCTTCTCCTTTTCCTTATCACTACAAGAGTGTAAAGGATAGTTTGGGCTGAATCGGTACAATGGTGAACGTGCACAACCTCTAAAGAGTGTAATAAGTACTTAGCCATGTCCCCAGTACAGACAATTTGAGCAGCTGATCACGGATGTCAACGGAGGATTCCACCATTCCAATTTCTAAGTTAGAACTTGATGGGTGAACAAGGGTAGAATGCGACAGTGGATTTCATGCCACGGATGTCTCGAAAGTGTTTTCCAAAGAGTTAGGAAAAATATGCTTTATGCAAAATAGCCTTGAACTCCACCAGCCAAATATGCATATAGGTTATTCGAGTTTTTCCACCAAGTGACCATCATTGTGTCACTTACCAGACTACATTTTTATTGGAATCTGACCCACGTTGTTGCAATATTTTCTTAATGCAGATTGTTCAGATGACGAGAGAGGTTTCGTTTAAAGGTTTCGAGTCTGCAACCAACATGTTTTCGCCGGCGACAACATGAAGATGATGGAGACTCACTGCTATTTATTTCCGTTGTTTATTCTTTGAGTGCTAGCTTTATGCGATGCAAGTTGTAAAGAATATTTTCTAAGTCTGGATCATCGATGTAATAAAATTGATACTTTGTTGTGATATTACATCGTAAACTGTGTGTGCAAACGAATCGATCCAGTGATTTGCACTATACACAAGTACCTTGCCATATTTTAAGTGCATGTACACTACAGTCAAAAACATTAGGGCCTCTCAACCCAACCCTTTTCCTTCATCGCAACAAGTCCAAGTAGCCACGGGAGCTATGCTGGTCCCGGCCAAAAGGGTGCGGATTCCCGCAGGACACACCCCTTCGCACCAACAGGCCGCGCCCTATATGCATGTAACAAGGCACACCGCCAAAGTAAAATGCTAGACTAGTATCAATACATATGAGACAAATGGAAAAGCCGAACTAGGTGCGGCTCCTGGACAAGTTGAAGTTCCAGTCAAAGTCGAGGGGGGCTCCATAGGGCCTCCCACAAGTAGTTAGCTCAAAATTGGATCCGAGGACAAGAACTGAGTTCCTAGGTCGACACTTAGCCGAACAAAGCACCTCGCAAGGCCTTCCGCTGGTACCTTTACATTTAGTTATAATTCCCAACATAATATAACATTTTATTAAAGTAGACATTCTATCATGCTAAGTATATGTGACATAGGACACAGACCTGCAGAACCAACCTTAAGAATGCACTACGACTCGCAATGGACAACAGACAAACATACAACACGTGATGGGACGTGGGGAGAAAGTTATATATGGTTGCAGGATAACATGTGATGGGATCACAATTCAAGAATCGAAAACTAGGCTAGCATAGATCAAAAGGCAAGGATGAAAATCAAACAGCCTGTAACAAGTTAGCAGTAGCTTGCTTGGTAGCTCGTAGCCCAACACAAAAGTTGGAACCTGAGGGACGTAAGTACCGGCAACAGACACGTCGTCGTCTACCTAGAGAAGAGCAACACAGACAAAATAAGAAACATAATCAATACAAGGAAATGCGCAAACAATTGATGGTGCAATATGGTATGCAAGGATTAGGTCACATTAAAGCGGGGATGGAATCCCGGCAATTAATTATGGTCCAAATTATTTATCTAACCAACAAATTAAACATTAATTAACATGGTGAAAACATGGCATGAGTGATCTAATCAAATTAAATGGAATAGGGCAATAAATAAATAATTGCCCACCACATCCCATATTTATTATTTTGGTGCAAATATTAAACTACACTAAGCAATTAAAATAAATATCCAACATGGCATAAGAATGGCATATTAATGTTTATTGCATTTTCTGATAATTAAACATATAAATATTATTAAATTTGGAGTTATAAAATTAAAGTTATTAGCATTTTAGTGTTAGGGTTGTTTCTGTAAATTACAGGGACCTGTTGGTGATGGAAAACGTACTGGTGAGGGTTTAAACACTAAATACGAAAGTGCAGGGGGCTCTGTGCAAGTTTGCAGCGCAGAGAAATTCTCCTCGGTCTTTTCTCACCTAAGGGAATTCCACCCGTGAGGCTGGCAGTGCACCCCAGGCGCCACGCAGGCGTGCGCACGCATGTTTGTCTTACTTGGTCAATGACTGGTGGGCCCGGCCTGTCAGCGACCTAAAAGAAACAAAAGGTGGCCTTTTATTCATCGCGGCCGGGAATAGATCTCGCGTCTGCGCGCAAGGAACGGATGGAACGGATCGGCTGAGCTAGCCACCGGGTCGGGTGTGTGTTGTTGTAAACTCAAGAGATGATTTGGTTTTATTCACTTAGCGAACTTTTAACACTGACGAAACTGAAAAATTGCCAGAGGCAGTGCGCACGACGGGGTGAAGATCGTCGCCGGCGACCTTATTTGGCGGCGCCGCGGCGTTTGGGGGTGCGGGATGTTTTGGCGAAGCCGAGAGTGTGCTCGCATGCGAGGAAGGAGGCTTGGAGTCTTGTTTTCATGCTCGTTTTCATGAGCGCGCGACACGGCCATGCGCGATGCCGACAATGGAATCGCCGGCGAACAGCGTACAGGACAAGGACGAAGGGGGAAAGGAGTGGAAGGGTCGCAGCTCACCTCGGGGAGGCTTATGGCGAGATGACGTGGCTCGAGGAGGCCGGAGGCAGGCAGTTGGTGTCGGGGAAGAAAAATCGCACGGCGGCCGGCTTCGGGGAAGAAGTTGTTGGCGCGGCTCGTCGGGGGCTCCTTGGTGCGTGGCTCGCGTCGGGGAGGAAGAGGGGGAAGCCGGTCAACTCTTGGCGCGAGGAGGGCGGAGGAGGAGGCCGAGTTCATGCCGGAGGCCCGCTCGGTTCTTCGGAATTCATGGCGACGGCGGATGCTTTGAAGGAGTAGGCGATGGCGGGGGAAAAGGGAAAAGAACTAGGGTTTGGTGGCGCTGCGGATGCGCGACTTTAAGGAGCGGAGGCAGGGAGCAGCTGGCCGCGGTGGGGTCGACTCGGCAGAGAGCCATGGCGCCATGGAATGTCCTCGATGTAAAGCGTTCGGGGAAGAAGACAAACAGAGAGAGGGGCGATGAGCCGGAGTTGGGCCGAACGGCCCACTTCGGCCAGGAGTTGATTTTTTCTTCTTCTGTTATTTTTTTTATTCTTTTGTTTTATAATTTTTCTGCTTTGTGTTTTTAAACAAAAATAGAAAAGAAAAAGAGATAGAAACTTTTAGCATACTTTAATAGTTTCAAAATATACAATCTGATACAATAGTTTGAATATTTGAAAAGATTTGTAACATCACATTTAAATTAATTTAATTGCATTTGAATTTAAAAGTGTGTGAACTAAATTTAAATGTAACAATTTAATTAAACGAGGAGGCAAATGAAATGATGCCATGATGTTTTTATTTATTGCACACAAACACAACATTCTAACAAGGCATTACATTGGGATGTTACAACACTCCCCCTCAAAGGAATCACGCCCCAGATTCTTCATGGGGCAACGAAGAGGTCGGGATACTCGACACGGAGGTATTCTTCACGTTCCCATGTGGCTTCCTTGTCTGAGTGATGAGACCATTGGACCTTGTAGAACTTGACACAGTTGTTACGTGTGCGACGTTCAACTTCATCAAGAATGTGAATAGGTTGTTCCACATAAGAGAGACCTTCTCGAAGTTCAATTGATCCATGATGAACTGCACGTCCTGGATCTTGGAAGCACTTCTTGAGTTGTGACACGTGGAAGACATCATGCACTTTGGAGAGTTTTTGAGGAAGTTCCAGACGGTAGGCCAATTCACCACGCCTTGAAAGAACATTGAAAGGTGCAACAATACATGGAGCAAGCTTTCCTTTGATGCCAAAGCGTTGCGTGCCTCTCAGAGTAGTGACACAAAGGTAAGCTTCATCACCAGGTGCATAGACCATGTCCCTGTGCTTGCTATCATAATATCTTTTCTGACGAGACTTGGAAATCTTCAAATTGTCACGAATGATGCGAACCTTTTCTTAAGCCTCCTGGATGATGTCAGGACCATAGAATTGGCGTTCACCAGCTTGAGACCAATTCAGAGGAGTTCTGCATTTGCGCCCATAGAGAGCTCCGAAGGGAGCCATGCCTAGACTTGCTTGGAAGCTTTTGTTGTAGGAGAACTCAGCATACGGAAGGCAATCCTCCCATTTCATGCCAAAGGAGATAAAACAAGCTCTGAGTATATCCTCCAGAATTTGATTCACCCTTTCAACCTGTCCACTTGTCTGCGGATGGTAAGCGGTGCTGAACAGAAGTTTGGTACCCAAGTATTTCTGAAATCTATCCCAAAATCGAGAAGTGAAGATACTTCCACGATCTGAGCTTATTGCATGCGGAACACCGTGTAAAGGAGCCATCCTTGTCATGTAAAGTTCTGCCAACTGACTAGCCGAGACTGTCTATTTGACTAGAAAGAAGTGAGCCACTTTGGAGAGACGATCAATGCCAACAAAGATTGCATCGTTGCCCTTCTTGGACTTTGGAAACCCAGTATCGAAGTCCATTTCGATCTTGTCCCATTTCCACTCAGGAATTTGCAGTGGTTGGAGAAGTCCAGGTGGTCTCTGATCAACTGCCTTGACAGGACAACAAACATCACACTAAGACACATAGCGAGCAATTTCACGCTTCATACTGGTCCATCAATAGAATTTCTTGAGATTCTGGTTCATCTTTGTGCTGCCAGGGCGGATAGAAAGCGGAGTATCATGAGCCTCCTTGAGAATCAACTCTCTTAAGCTGTCAAGCTTGGGCACTACAATGCGTCTTTCAAAGAGAACCCTTTCCATCGAGAGAGAAACTCTTGTACATATCGTTGCTGATGTTGACTTGGATATTCTTGACACCAGAATCACGCAATTGTGCGGCACATATTTTATCCTCAAGTGTAGGAGTGGCAATCAAGTTTGCAAGATAACTAGAAGGAACCACTTGGAGATTGAGCTTTTTGAATTATTCGTGAAGAGGAGGTTGGCTGTCCTCAACCATGATGTTGTTGCAATAGGACTTGCGACAGAGAGCATCGACCATTACATTAGCCTTGCCTGGAGTGTAAGAGATAGTGAGATCGAAATATGAGAGTTTCTCAAGCCACCTTGTTTGCATAAGGTTCAAATCTGGTTGAGTGAAGAGATATTTGAGACTCTTGTGGTCGGTGAAGATCTTGCAGCCGTGACCCACAAAATAAGGTCTCCACACCTTGAAGGCATACATGATTGCTGCAAGTTCAAGGTCATGTGTAGGATAGTTGAGCTCATGAGGTTGGAACTAACGATATGCATAAGCCACAACTTTGCGTTCTTGCATGAGGACTGTGCCTAGTCCTTGAAGGGATGCATCACAAAAAATTTGGAAAGGTTTGGAAGTGTCTAGGCCAACTAGAATACGAGTAGAAGTGAGTTTAGATTTCAAGAGATTGAAACTCTCATCACACTTTGGAGTCCAAAGGAACTTTATCCTTCCTAGTAAGATCGGTAGGCGGCTCTGCGATTTTGGAGAAGTTCTCAACAAATCGACGGCAATAGCTAGCCATGGCAAGAAAGCTCTTGACTTGTTTCACTGTTGTAGGAGGCAACCATTCAACAATGGCCTTCACTTTTTCTGGATCAACAGAAATGCCTTCAGAAGAGATGACATGACCAAGGTAGGATAATTTAGGAAGCCAGAATTCACACTTGGAGAACTTGGCGTAGAGACAATGTTCTCGGAGTTTCAACAAGATAAGGTGTAGATGTTCTCCATGTTCTTCCTCGGATTTGGAATAGATAAGAATGTCATCGAGATAGACTACCACGAACTTGTCGAGATATTCCATGAAAACGAAGTTCATGAGACGTGAAAAAGTCGACGGGGCATTTGTGAGGCCGAAGGACATGAAAGTGTATTCATAGAGACCATAACGAGTGGTGAAAGCTGTCTTTGGAATGTCTTCTTTGCGGATCTTGATCTGGTGATAACCTGACCTCAAGTCCAACTTGGACAAACCTTAGCACCAGCGAGGTTATCGAATAGATCATTGATGCAAGGAAGAGGATACTTTTTCTTGATTGTTTTCTTGTTCAGAGGACGGTAGTCAACAACGAGTCGCTCAGTTGTGTCCCTCTTTTTGACAAACAGAGAAGGACAACCCCAAGGAGAAGAACTAGGTTGGATGTGACCTTTACTTTCCATCTTTTCGGGTTGTCTCTTAAGTTCAGCCAGTTTGTTGGGGCCCATCTTGTAAGGACGTTTGGAGATAGGAGCAGTGTCTGGTTCTAGTTCAATGACGAACTCCACGGCTCTGTCAGGTGGCATACCTGGCAATTCTTCAGGAAAGATGTCAGGAAATTCTCGGACCACCGGTTTATCTTCCATAGCAAGAAGAGGATGAACATTGAAAGCGAAAAGCTGAACAGATGGAGCTTTAGAATAGAAGTAGACTATTTGGCCAGAAGAATGGGTAAGCTTAACAGATTTTGCAGTACAGTCAATGACCGCTTTATTTGCCATAAGCCAATCTATCCCTAGGATGACATCAATATCCGAAGAACGAAGAGCAATAAGAGACGCTTGGATGGAAGGTTCCCTATTAAGATCTCGTTGTTAAGGCTAACTTCCTTCTTAAGCCATTTGGATCCTGGTTGCTGCACTAAGACATGGTTGTCCATCTTTTCGAAATAAAAACCATTGCTGGAAGCAAAACTTTGCATAATGAAAGAATGGGACGCACCAGAATCAAACAACACTTTAGCGAGGATAGAGTTCATAAATAGACTTCCAAGAACCACATCAGTAGCTTCCTCTGCTTCTTTTGTTGTAACATGATTCACCCTTGCGCGTCTACCCACAGACCTTTTGTCGATGTTGGGGGCCTGAGGAGTAACATCGCAACCCTTAGGGCGAAAAGGTGGTGGAGGAAGTCGGTTTTGCGGACACTTGTAAGAGTAGTGGCCCAGCTCACCGCACTTGAAACAGGTGACCGAAGAGTTTGGGACCATTAGCGTTGTTTGCTTGACGAAACTCCTTGTTGCTGAAGCTGGGTTGGTTAGACGGGAAGAAAAACTCGGAGAGACTGGACTGTAGGTGGGTGGAGTTTGAATTGCATAGGGTATCCAAACCCTACGTTTCTGTGGAGGTGTAGATTTTGATGGAGAAGAATGATGGGTTCGTAGCATAGAAAACAAAAAATTTCCTACGGTGAGAACAAACCAACAAGCCAAGATCTACTCTAGGAGATGCTCGTAACGAGTGGAACATATTCCAAGAGAAACTCACCCTCAAGACCGTAAGTGTTTCGTGAATAATTCTCGTGGATGATGTAGTCGTTCACTTGACTATCTCAAGATCGTGAAGATGTGCGCTGCAACGGGCAGCGCCTCCGTACTCGGTCACACGTACGGATTGATGACGACCTCCGTTCACTCGATCCAGTGGGGCAGCGGAAGTAGTAGAACCACCAAGGAACTCCAACAACACGGCGGTGTGGTGTGGTGGAGAACTAAACGGCCATGGCTTCGCCAAGCGGATGGCCAAAGGTGGAGCAGCGGGAGGAGGGAGAGAGGATCAAGTGTGTGCTCAAAAGGGAGCTCCCACCTCTCCATATATAGGAGAGGGGTGAGGTTGGGTCGTTTCCCTTAGGGGTCACTCCAACTCTTCCCTCTTGATGTGAGTGGAGAATCCACTCATGCGCACTCATTCTCTTTTAATCTCCACTGAAAAATCCCAAGAGTTTTTCTTTATTAAATAAAACAATTTCATTACTTTTTAATATTTGTTAATTCTATTAACAAACATTAACACTTACCCCCTTGGTTCCTCTGTTAATTCTATTAACAACCATTGTCAACTATTAACAATTAACCCCTTGAACTATTTCAATATTACCCGAAACAATTTCGGTGCTGTCCAAACTTTTCTCCGAAATTCCGTTTCTACCCAAAAGCGTCGACAAACCTCAACTGTGTCACCCTATGGTTCGTGAATAATGTAGAAATGATCGAGACACCTCTCGGATCAATAGTCAACAGCGGGATCTGGAGATCCGTAATGACTCCTACATATTCGACGATGAATCTTGTGATCGTGTGAACCAAAAACGTCATAACCAATTCCTTTTGTCTCGCGATATTTTACTTGACCGAGATCCGATCATTCGTATCATCTATACCTTGTTCGATCTCGTTCCCGACAAGTACTCTTTACTCGTTCTGTGATATGACATCCTTGTGACCTAGTCACGTGCTTGCAAGCGGTGTCGATGTGATATCACCGAGAGGGCCCAGAGTATATCTCTCCGTCATCTGGATAGACAAATCCCACTTCTTGATCCATGAGCCTCAACTAATACTTTCGCAATACCCAACGCCACCTTTATAGTCACCCTGTTACGGTGTGACGTTTGATGTCATCAAAGCATTCTTCCGGTGTTAGTGATTGACATGATCTCATGGTCTAAGGATTAGGGTTACTTCATATGCTCAATACAACAATATAAACTTAATGACTTGATCGTATTTCTATACTTAATTTGGGTGTGTTCATCATATCATTCTCCTAATGACGTGATCCTGTTATTAACAACATCCAATGTTCATGATCAGGAAACCTTGATCATCAGTTAATCAACGAGCTAGTTAAACGAGAGGCGTTACTAGGAACTCTAATTTGTTCATTAGTCACACATGTATTAATGTTTCCGATTAATACAATTCTAGCATGAGAAATAAACATTTATCATAAACATGGAATAAGATAATAACCACTTTATTATTGCCTCTCAGGCATATTCCTTTCATAGAAGTTGTTTCAAGAGCGTATCTACGAGATTCTTCGAACCTCTCACGTCCAAATTCCTCTCGGAGAGCTGTGTTGACAAGATCATCAAAGGTATCGCACTTGATAAGAGTGAGTGCGTACTTAAGAGTTGGATTAGACCTCTGCAGAATTTGGCTTGCATTTGGGTATCAGTTGATACCTCATGTTGAGCATAGCGGGCCAGACGATTGAACTCAGTTTGGTTGTCTAGCACGGACCTGCTTCCCTGAGTCAAGTCATAGAATTGTTCACGGTTCCTTTCCATGACCCCGTCGGGAATATGGTGGCGTTTGAAAGCCTCCTTGAACTCATCCCAAGTAGTAACAACACCTGGTGCTCGTAACTCTAGGAAGTTCTCCCACCAAGACATGGATTCACCACGGAGAAGGTAGCTCACATAAGGAACACGGTCCTCATCGGACACATGAGAAACAACAAGAGCATTTTTCATCTCACGAAGCCAGTCATCAGCATCGAGTGGCTTAGAGGGAACATCAAATGTACGGCGATTGAGCTGGAGAAATTGTACGATAGACACACAGTTGTTGCCATGGTCTTGGTTTTGTTGAATTTGACTCAAAATTTGCGTCATCTGAGACAAGACTCGCCCCATTTGGGAAGGCATTGGAGTATCTTCTTCGCCACTCTCCATCCTTAGGAGGACACAACGTTAACACCACAATCGGATAAACAAAATCCAATGTAAGTACTTAAAGGATTACTTCAGATTGTTAGAAAAAGATAACATGGAACGAGACATGGCCATCCATCATGGTACCCCATTTTGTTCACTTCGAAAAGGTCTAAAGTGAGGTAAGAACGAAGACTAGCACTAGGAACACCAATTGAGCTTGACGTAACACCACCAAAGAGGAGAAACAACTGATTGATTCAAGGATGAAACTGAACGTAGCCGAAGGGAGGTTGATAACTGCTAAAACAAAATTCACCACCTTGAAGATACCTAAACTATGGTACTACAAAAAACCCCGAACACGTGATGTCCTAATTTAAAATTTTAGGTGAGAAGGGAAAAACATCATAACACTTCCTTACCATAAGAACAGGGAGGGTGGGTGGGCAAAGAAATAAAAGAACAGAATTCCTACTCTCACGTTTAAGATTTTCCTAATAACTAAAATATATTTTTTCTAGACTCAAACAACGACCAGTAGAAGGGAATCTGAGGGCGTTTAGGCTCTGATACCAACTGTCAGACCCTAGATTAAGACGTCACAAAGAAGACGTACCAGTTGGGACACACAACTAGGAGCATACTGGGGTACCAATCCCTAGGCAAGAGTGGGCAGGCAGGCTCGGAATGGATCATCGACCCACAGCTCACTAGCGATCCCAACGTCACGTACGTCTAGTGATTACGCACAAAACAAACCCAAAGTCCTACCAATTCATATACTTCAAACATACATACATTGTATATGAACCAGTTTGGAAACAAAATGGAAATCACAGGATAAACCTAAGACACAAAGAAAGGAAATAAATATCTAAAGCTCTTACTGAGAAAATATAGCGAATATCACCAAGCAGAGGACACATGTCCCAACATTACATCATTCAGCGGAAACATGACAAGTCTGGGTACAGACAAGAAGCAAATAGGCACAAGGCCGAAACGAAAAGAGAAAGCCCATCCACGCGGTCTGCCAGGAAGCACCTAGGGGAACTCTATCTACTCGTCGTTGATCTCGTCGTCGAACTCCACAAAGTAGCCACCCACCTGGTCGTACGGAGACTCCTCAACTGTAGAGAAAACCACAGCTCGCGAACGGGTCAATACACCGGAGCGTATCGAACAAGCTAGAGCTAATAAGTTACAAAACTGAAAGACTCCCAAAGTATGGTGATAGGTGGACTTAGCGGCAGCAGCACTAGAAACCTAAAGAGACACACTACAACTTTCGTCTAATTAGAGAGGGATAAGAGAGCTCATAAGTAACCATCTGCAACTAACACCAATCATAACCCATTCTCGGATTAACCCTCTCAACCAAGTATGAGGAAGCAATTTGGGAAAACTCACACGTTAACAGTTTTAGTTACCATTTATGGTGAAAGTAATTCTATATTACTAGTCAAGTTAATTAACAATGATTAGGTGTAAGTTGTCTATGATCTTATTAGCCAGCATCATCACCAAGTCGTCCATAACCATGGACACGGCTCATCGATAAGATTATACCCTGCAGGGGTGCACTACTATACCCATACTCGTATGATCAACCCAGTCAAAAACATTAGGGCCTCTCAACCCAACCCTTTTCTTTCACCGCAACAAGTCCAAGGAGCCACGGGAGCTATGCTTGTCCCGGCCAAAAGGGTGCGGATTCCCGTAGGACACACCCCTCCGTACCAACAAGCCGCGCCCTATATGCTTGTAACAAGGCACACCGCCAAAGTAAAATAATACACTAGTATCAATGCATATGAGACAAATGGAAAACCCGGATTAGGTGCGGCTCCTGGACAAGTTGAAGTTCCAGTCAAAGTCGAGGGGGGTTCCATAGAGCCTCCCACAAGTGGCTAATGCGCTCAAAATTGGATCCGAGGACAAGAACTGAGTTCCTAGGTCGACACTTAGCCGAACAAAGCACCTCGCAAGGCCTTCCACCGGTACCTTATCATTTTGTTATAATTCCCAACATAATATAAAATTTTATTAAAGTAGACATTATATCATGCTAAGTATATGTGACATAGGACAGACAGACCTGCAGAACCAACCTTAAGCATGCACTACGACTCGTAATGGCCAATAGAGAAACATACAAGTGATGGTATGTGGGGATAAAGCTGTATATGGCTGCGGTTAACATGTGATGAGATCACAATTTAAGAGTCGGAAACTAGGCTAGCATAGATCAAAAGGAAAGGATGGAAATCAAACAGCCTGTAACAGGTTAGCAGTAGCTTGCCTGGCAGCTCGTGTCCCGGCACAAAAGCTGGAACCTCAGGGACGTAAGTACCATCAGCAGACACGTCGTCGTCTACCCAGAGAAGAGCAACACACAAAATAGGAAACATAATGTAAGGACCACTCGAAACAAGTCCGAGATGTCCATGTTATGTAAAATATCACGATCCCAATGATCAGTGCATCGCAATCACATAACCAACATTGGTATCAAAGAGTTACATCATTCAAGTCGTACGAATAAAAAGTCTTACAACACAAAGATGGTCATATGACCAAGTCTACAAACCTCGTCACGCAGGACGAAATTAACTAAGATAGCGGAAGCTCGTGGCTAGCGTCGGCCCTTGCCATCTCCGGACGCTGATCCCACAAGTGCAGTTGACCGGGGACACTTAAGTGGCGAAATCGTCGTCATACACCTCCTCCTCGACATAAGCCTCCTCGTTGAAATCTGGACATTTGAATATCCAGGGACAGAGCCAAATGAGTACAATTACGTACTCGCAAGACCACCTCTAGGTTTACAGTTTTTCATGGACATGCAGATAAAGCATTTTCAAAAACTAGGATGGCTCCTATATACAACTATAGGGCTCATTTTCGAATACCTTGATTTTAGACCTAGAGAATACGACATCTCTATATCTTTGTTGAATAAAACACTTAGAGATAGAATTCTCTTCTCTCAGATATAGCAAAGACATATCCAAGTTCAAAACTTTCTTTTGTAAAAGTTTGTCAAAACACTAGGATAGGGGTAACCCTCTTTCGTGGCTTGAGATCGGACTGGTTGTCTCCCCGAGATCAACCATCCTCACCCAATTTCCGTACCTCCCGGGTACCTCCTTAATACCTCCTTGTTTCATTTCTTTTTAAAACTAAAATCATCCAGCATGCCAAGTGGGACCTTTCCAACCGTCCATGACCACGGAAGCGGCTTTTCGAATAGATTTACACTCTGCAGAGGTTGCACACTTTACCCACACCTATCGGTCATTCCGCCGTGTCTGCCGTGGCCCATCATACGACAGTATGCGGTGGTTCGGATAACTCGATCAAAGCTTTCCACTATGTCCACCCTAGTATCGGGGCCTCCCGGTGGGTTTGTTCTCCCCGGCACCGTGTGCTCCACTAGACCTCTTGGCCTTTCCTCGGGACGCCACACCGCCATGGCAGGAGACCCGCCGTAATCGTCTGGCGCGATCATCACATGTGTATTGCCCTATCCAGACGGCAACCCGGCTTCGAGGGCCTAGCCCCCATAGAGAGTATAAGAGCCCCAATACTAAAACAGACAATTTTCCGACTAAGCCCTACCCATGTCAGGTAGTGTGGTTGCACAGTTTAATTATTCGGGCGGCAGCTAGGGTCACACTTTGTTTTTCAAAACACTTTCTCCTCCGACTACCCCCAGCAGCTCGGGTTTTCGCAAACATCTCCGATTGCTCCCAACAACTCGGGTTTTAATAAAACACTTGCTCGCCGATTGCTCCCAGCAACACGGTTTTTTCTCCGGAAAATTTTTTGATCAAAACAGGCCCCCATCCTATAGTTTTGAGGTAAGGGAATAGGAGTAAACTACTAGAAATCTTAATCTTCTTGATGGAGCCTTCAACAACCAGGCTCATCAAGTGAAACTTATTTTGTAACACCTAACAAATAACCTAGTAGATAACTTTGGCCAAACAATATTTTGTAAAATAGTTTTCGGGTGGCAAGGTGCCACAAAAGAGGTAAAACATGCATTATTTGGATAGGCTTTACAGAGAATCTTGGTTTGCATGATTTGGACTTATAAATCTCAAGTTATTAAAAAATTGGTGAAAGTGATACTTTTTACTAGATCTATTATAGCACACTACAGAGAATATATTTTGGATAAAATCCAATGCCACATGATTAAGAAAACGTGTAGCTATGCTACAAAATTAACCTCACTAATTTAGCTTACACAGATTAACCACAAATGAATAAAAGCTAGACTCATATTTTTCTGGAATTTAAGCAGGGAACAGATTTAAAAAGGAAAATAACAGGAGGGGCGGATCTGGCGATGGGTCGTCCGTGCGAGCTGGGCCGGCCCAGGTGCGGAGCGCGCTGGCGAAGAGGTGCGCTGCCATGGATCTGAGATCCAACGGTCAGGAACAGAACCAAGAGGTTCAAACGTTGGCCGTAGATCCGAAAACGGACTAATCTCGTCCATCGTCTTCCTCCCAACAGGGAATGGCGGCCAAAAGACCTAGAGAAGGAGGCGGGGTCGAGGGCCTCACCTAGGGCGACTCTGGGTCACACTCGGGAGAAGGAATGGGGCGAGGAGTCGATGGGGAAGCCTCGGCTACACGCGGAAACAACAGGGGAGCTCTGTGTCCGCGGCTACGACATGGCCTCCGAGCTCCGGTCGAGGACGAAGGCGACGGTCTCGGACACCTGACGCAAAGAAGAAGGTTATGAGGGGTTAGAGTTCGCACAGGAGGTCCCGGAGGGCCAACAATGGCAAGAAAAGGAGGAGAGGGGCACCGGCTACGGCCGTTTGTTGCCGTCGGTGCAAGGGTGGTAAACTTGCTCGGTGCGGCCCGTAGAGGGAGAGAGCTCGGATGAGTTTCGGTGGATGAGCAGAGAGGGTGCGTGTGTTCCTAGCGAGAGTGGAAGTGAGCAGAGGGGAGGGTGCGGGGTGGAGATAAAACCCCAGCCCGATCTAGGGTTCGGTTTGGACAAGAGAGAGAGGGGGGTTGTCCTTGATTTTTACTGGCTGGGATGGCGATGGGAGAGAGGCAGAGAGCACTTTGGTCGGGAGTGGCGAGGTGCTGGCCATTGGGAGGGAAGGGAGTGAGCTCCGGTTGGGGGGAGAGGAAAAAGAAAGGAGGCGAGTGGTGGATTGTAACATCCCAATATTTTGGAATGTTTAAAAATCACTAAAATTTAAAACTTTTGTTTTTATTAAATTAAAATATTAAAATGCATAAGAAAATCAACTATAAAAGACTTCAAACATTTTCAAAAGGTTGTTTCAAGTTTAACATTTTATTATCCATTGTATTTCTTCAACCACCATAGGTAAATTGATAAATGATTTACAAACTTTCAAACCATTTTCATATAATAAAATAGTTTCCTTAAGTAATTGATTTAAACCACTTAACCATATCTATTCATAAATTCATAAATTCAAAACTACTTAAGAATAGTATACTGGTAAAATGGTTTCATTCTTCTACCTGAGTTCAAAACATAGTCTTGATTATTTCAAGTCTATAGTTTATATCTTTAAAACTTCATAGGTTTTAATTAATGAATTATCCAAATAAACATTTCGTTAGCTTACATGTTTTTCATTTATTCTCAAAAAATAAAATGAATTTCATGAATATATTCAATATAAGAAATGAAATAAATCTAAAATCTTTCCCAAAGGTATGTTATGGAGTTTCAAATGATTTATCATAATATAAAACTTAATGGTGCACAAAATATTGTAAATTAAAAATGAATAATAAATTAAAAATGATTTATCATAATATAAAACTTAACGGACAATTTGAGCAGCTGATCACGGACGTCAATGGAGGATTCCACCATTCCAATTTCTAAGATAAAACCTTATGGGTGAACAAGGGTAGAAAGAGACAGTGGTTGTCATACCACGAATGTCTCGAATAGAAGAAAAGTATTTTTCCAAAGAGTTAGGAAAAAATGGCTTTATGCAAAATAGCCTTGAATTCCACCAGCCAAATATGCATATAGGTTATTAGAGTTATTACAATAAGTGTCCACCATTGTGTCACTTGCCAGACTTCATTTTTAATGGAATCTGGCCCATGTTGTTGCAATATTTTTCTTATTGCAGATTGATCAGATGACGAGTGAGGTTTCGTTTAAAGGTTTCAAGTCTACAACCAACATGTTTTCACCTGTGGCAACATGAAGTTGATGGAGACTCACTGCTATTATATTTCCGTTGTTTACTCTTTTAAAGCTAGCTTTATGCTATGCAACTTGTATTGAATATTTTGTAAGTCTGATCATCGATGTAATAAAGTTGATACTTTGTTGTGATAGTACATCGTAGTGTGTGCAAACGAATCGATCCAGGGATTTGCACTATACACAGGTATCTGCCTTTTTTAAAGCGCATGTACGCTACATGGATGAATGTCCCTGGTCCATGACATGTGGGCCAGAGGAGTGAGATGTTGCTCACCTTCTCCAGCAAGTCAAGGTAGAGAGAGATGAGAGAGAGGAGTGGGAGTTTCGGCTGGTTTTTAAATAGATTCAAACACACATTTGAAAATTAAAAACAACATGCTCACAAATGTATTCAAACAACTTGCCCATACTAACTAGTTGGTGGTGAAGCTACTGTTTTATTAAGTGCACAAACCAAACACATCATTCAAAATACAAAGGAAAAGAAGTATTTGTGGGAAAAGAAGGAGAATGACCCAAATGGTCAGGTCATTCTGATGACCAAAAAAAGCTTGATAGATTATGTCCTAACAAGTTCCTTTGTGATTATTTGAAACAGGGTATGAAACTATATATGACATAGACCAAATTGGTTCAAATGCATGTCAAAAACCGTTTAAGGTTTGCTTAATATTAGGCCCTAGTTTTGCTAAGTTTTAACAGACATGAAGATCACAAGAGTTGAACTTTTCATCTAGTTGTTTTTGTTTTAGTGTTTCTATCATCTTAGATGACTAGTGAAATCAAACAAGACTAATAAGAACAACAAGATAATTCATGCCTCAAAATTTTTCACACACAAAAGTTTTAGCTAAGGCTGAAAAATCTAGCCTAACACCACAATTCTATGCTTAAGAAAATTGGGGTGTTACAGACCTTCCCCCCTTAGGAGAATCTCGTCCCCGGGATTCCAGAGTTGATGAAGAGAGGAAACCAGGAAATTCACGCTCCAAATAATCTTCACGCTCCCAAGTGGCTTCTTCTTCCGAGTGGTTGCTCCATTGAACCTTCAGAAATCTGGTCTTCCGTCTTCGGGTGAAACGGACGTCTTCGGCGAGAATACGGAGTGGCCGCTCTCGGTAGGTGAGATCAGGATTGAGGTCAATGATGCGATGATCTACCTCATGATAAGAATGAGTACCATTTTGAACTTGCAGGCACTTCCGGAGCAGCGATACGTGGAACACATCTTGAAACTCAGATAGATGGGGTGGCAGCTCCAGTCGGTACGACACTTTCCCCCGTCGAGAGAGAAATTTGGAAGGGCCGATGTAACGGGGTGCGAGCTTGCCTTTGACATGGAAACGCTGCATCCCTTTGAGCGGGGTCACTCTAAGATACACCATATCCCCAGTCTGAAAACTCAATTCACGCCTTCTAGAATCTTCGTAACTCTTCTCCTTGATTGGGCGGCCTTAAGACGGTCGCGAATCAGTTGAACTTGTTCTTCAGCTTCTCTCAGAGTGTCAACCCCAAAGACTTGACTGTCGCCGCTCTGCGACCAGTTCAGAGGAGTACGACATCGGCGCCCATATAGAGCCTCGAATGGTGCCATCTTTAGACTGGCCTGATAGGTGTTGTTGCAGGAGAACTCGACAAATGGCAAACAACTTTCCCATTTGGTTCCATATGCTAAAACACAAGATCTAAGCATATCCTCTAAAATCTGGTTCACCCTTTCCGTTTGTCCTCCCGTCTGAGGGTGATATGCAGTGTTGAAAAAGAGCTTGGTTCCGAGCTCCTCGTGAAGCTTAGTCCAAAATCGGGAAGTAAACTGAGTTCCACGATCGGATACGATAGTCTTGGGGATTCCATGAAGTCTGACGATGAGGGACATGTAAAGGTCCGCCAGTTGATCAGATTGGTGACGGGTGCTCACTGGGAGAAAATGTGCAACCTTGGTGAGCCTATCCACAATAACCCAAATGGCGTCATAACCGCGATTAGATCGGGGTAGTCCAGTGATAAAATCCATGCCGATCTCATCCCATTTCCATTCGGGCAACTTGAGGGGTTGGAGTAATCCAGCTGGTCGCTGATGTTCGGCTTTGACCCTTTGGCAGAGGTCACAATTCCGGACAAAGAGTGCAATCTCACTCTTCATGCCATGCCACATGAAATTCTGCTTTTAAATCCTGGTACATCTTGGTTCCACCGGGGTGGATGGATTACAAGTCTCGTGGGCCTCCTTCATAATCAACTTTCAAATCATGATCTGATGGTACGCAGATACGTCCTTAGTACCATAGAGCACCCTCGGAATCAACGGTGAATCCAGGGACTTCCTCTTCGTCCATCCTTCGCTTGATGCCCTCAATACTCTCGTGACCCTTCTGTGCTTTCTTGATCTAATCCCATAAAGTGGGCTGCAATAAGAGTTGATCGACCGCTCCATAACTGACTACTTCTATACCCATCTTGTCTAACTCTTCCCAGAGTTCTGGCTGTCGGGTCTTGATCATGGAGTTGAACGAACACGGTTATCGGCTAAGGGCGTCGACTACGACGTTGGATTTTCCAGGATGATAGTGGATGTTTAAGTCATAATCCTTGATGAGCTCTATCCATCTCCGTTGCCTCATGTTCAGATCCCTCTGAGTGAAGATATACTTCAAACTCTTGTGGTCGGTGTAGATTTCACAACGGTTGCCCATTAAAAAGTGGTGCCAGGTCTTGAGCGCGTGAACCTCGACAGCAAGTTCAAGGTCATGGGTTGGGTAATTCTTCTCATGCTTGCGGAGTTGTCGCGACGAGTAGGAAATCACTTTTCCCTCTTGCATAAGAACACACCCAAGTCCAAGTTTGGAGGCATCACAATATACAACAAAATTCTTGGTCACATCGGGCATGGTTAAAATGGGTGCAGTGGTAAGGCGCTTCTTCAGTTCTTGGAAACTGGCTTCACACTTGTCGGTCGAAACAAACTTCTGGTCCTTCTTTAGTAGTTGAGTAAGAGGCTTTGCGATGCTTGAGTATCCCTCCACAAACTTGCGATAATACCCGGCCAATCCGAGGATGGATCTTACCTCGGTCTGGCTAGTGGGGGTTGGGAATTCAAGAATGGACTTGATATGGGTTGGGTCAACAGATATTCCTCCGGCTGAGATAACATGGCCGAGAAAGGCTACCTACTTCAACCAAAACTGGCACTTGCTGAACTTAGCATACAGCTGATGCTCGCGAAGGCCGAGAACTAGTCTCAGGTGCTCTTCATGTTCTTCTTCTGACTTGGAGTAAATCAAGATGTCATCGAAAAAACAACCACAAATTTATCGAAGTACTCCATGAACACCTTGTTCATGAGATTCATGAAATAGGCAGGGGCATTGGTCATGCCAAAAGACATCACGGTATATTCAAACAATCCATAGCGAGTGATGAAGGTTGTTTTAGAGATGTATGATTCTCTCACTTTCAGCTGATGATAACCAGTGCGGAGATCGATCTTGGAGAAGACTCGAGCTCCATTGAGTTGATCAAACAGGTCTTCAATTTTGGGTAGAGGGTATTTGTTCTTGATGGTCACATCATTTAACTTTCGGTAATCCACACATAAGCGACTGGTACCGTCTCTCTTATCCACAAAGATAATTGGTGATCCCCAGGGTGACGCACTAGGGCGAATCATCCCCTTCCTAAGCATGTCATCCAGTTTCTTCTTTAACTCCTCCAACTCTTCGGGATTCATCCGGTAATGTTTCTGAGCTATAGGTCCAGTACCGGGTACTAACTCAATGATGAACTCGATATCTCGATCAGGTGGCATACCGGGTAACTCTCCGGGAAATACATCAGGGTATTCACATACTACCGGTACTTCCTCCAAAATGGGTTCAGCTACACTCTTATGGAAATGACCCAAGATAGAATGGTGGGTCGAGGTGTGTGTAATATCCTCTCCTTCCGAGGTGGTTAGGGTGATAGACTTGTTGGTGCAATCTATTTTTCCTCGGTTCACCGCCATCTAGTCCATGCCTAAAACCACCACGATCCCTTGCTTCCCTAGTACCACCAAGTCTGCATGGAATCGGGATCCCTGAATTTCCACGGGAGTCTCCTCGCAAGACACAGTGGCTTTAGTAGTGGCCCCCGGAATTTGCACAAGCATAGGACGATGCAACAAAGTTGGAACCATACCACTCTTCTTAATGAACGGCTCCGTGACAAAATAATAGGAAGCTCCCGAATCAAACAAAACTGAGGCAGGTACTGAGTTGATAGGGAACGTACCCAAAACAAGATCTGGAGCCTCCCGAGCTTCTTCTGCACCGATGTGGTTCAGATGGCCTCGGGTGACAGGGGCTGCTTTCTTCGGATAAGGGGCCTTGCCTCCGGATGCACGGGATGGCCTTTGATTCATCTTGGTCGCATTGGGGCGACCACCTGTGGGCTGTCTAGTGGGGCACTCTCGAGAGAAATGGCCAGGCTGCCCACAAGTGAAACATCCCCATATGGTTTAGGAGCAGGCGGCCTATTAAAGTTGAGGCCGGGGTTGAAACCAGCTCCAGGACGAGGTGCAGGCGGGCAATAGGGGTAGTTGGGTCTTGGTTCAAAAGATGACGGCCTTGCTGTCGGATAAAAAGGTCTTGATGGCTGATATGCATGTCTTGATGGAGGTGAAGGGCGCGGGCGGGGGTAACTTCCAGCAGGGCTGCTGCTGCTACTGCCTTGCTGCATCTGCTGGCGGTGTTTGCGGTTGTCAAACGAAGCCTTGCGCTTGTGCTCCATCATAATGGCTGCATCCGCCAAGGACTCCAGGTCTGTGAAGGGCATCACCACGAGGATGCACTGCATCTCATCATGAAGTCCGTTCATGAACCTCTCTTTCTTCTTGTCCTCAGTATCGGTGTCGGCAGGCGCATACCTTGCCAGAGTGGTGAACTTCTCCAGGTACTCACTGACGGACATACCGCCTTGCTTGAGCTGCAGGAACTTCTCTCGCATGATACTGACGAGTCCTGAAGGCACATAACGCTTCAAGAACTTGGTCTTGAACGCCCCCCAAGTCACGACTTCGTCTTGTGGTAGTATAACACGAACGGCCTCCCACCATGCTCGGGCAGGCCCCGAGAGGTAGTGGTGGCGTAGACCACCTTCTCATTGTCACCAACTTGGGCGACCTTCAGGTTGTTCTCGATAGTACGAATCCAGTCGTCAGCATCCAGCGGCACTTCACTCTTGGAGAAAACTGGTGGGTTGGTGTTCTGGAAGTCACGAAGCTTGGACCGCGCTGCTCATTTCCTTGGCCGCCATTCTGGTTGACGGCTATCTGAGCGAGGTGTTGCAGAGTGGCGAGATTGGAATTCCTCTCAATGCGAGCTGCTTCGCGATCCTCCCTGAGAAGGTGCAACACTTGAGCCAAAGATGGCTCGGGTGGTGGGGGTGGTGGTGGATCTCTCGCCATGTTGAAGTTTAGAATAAAACACACATTAATTTTCCTATCCGAAACCGTTTATTTTTCAAACATGCTTTGGAATATAACACGTCGTTCAAAAACTTAGTAACATAAATAAAAATCACAACAAGGAAATACTCAAAATAAAATATGATCCACTCCATAAAAATGTTCCAAAAGCATCACAACATAGTTCACAAACACATGACATTGGGCTGACATAGTCTTACAATAATCCAAGCACACACACATGTTAACTAGACCACACAATCGCAGCAACTTATCGCGATGGTTTGGTCCTAACCCAAAAGAGACTACTCGAATAACTACTCCACGTCCACGGCAGCGTCACTATCAAAGGGTGGCTCGTCGGGGTCTTCGTCCTCGGACATAACCTCCCCCAAGTCCTCACCGCCCTCGCCACGAAGGTCGTCGTCGTCCTTCTCACTCTCGGACTCCATGTCTATATACTCCATCGGGTTCTCATCATCCGGTAAGAGGTCGTCGTTCTCCTTGCTCAACGCCTCTACCTCACCCTCCAGCTCCACTCGTCACGGGCGTCAATGGTCGCCCTGTGTGACGCCCTAAAATCGGTACTATGTAGATTTAAGCGCTCCCGCCGAAATCCGCATAATAACGATTTTAGGTCGCCCACCAGACATAATGTGCACGCCGAAACATGCGCACTATGTGGGTGAAATTGTGATAACATTACAATAGTTCCGATACATCCACAAATACAACAGAAGATATATTTACAACAACGACTCGAACGAGTCAAGATACAAATATACAATACAAAGATACAAATGACAGCGGAAGCAAAATAGTATCCGACTACGGATAAGATGCAAATGGGACTAAGAGTCCTGAAGATAAGCAATGGCGCCATATCCCTGCCCAGCCAAGCCGGAGGGATTCCCAAGCTAACGTCGTCAGACTTTAAACCTGTTGACTGCACATAAAGCACATCCCAAAAGAGGGTCAGGGCACTCCCTGGCAAGCAAAACCGACTTGTCTACTTTCTACACCATCTCCCAAAATATAGGGGAGGTGGACTTAGCGGCAGCAGCACTAGCAAGCTAAAGAGACACGCTACAACTTCCGTCTAATCAGAGAGGGATAAGAGAGCGCATAAGTAAACATCTACAACTACCACCAAACATAACCCATTCTCGAATTAACCCCCTCAACCAAATATGAGGAAGCAATTCGGGAAACTCACACCTTGAACAGTTTTATTTATAATTTATTGTGAAAGTAATTCTATATTACTAGTCAAATTAATTAACATTAATTATGTGCAAGTTGTCTAGATCTTGTTAGCCAGCATCATCACCAAAGTCGTCCATAACCGTGGACACGGCTCATCGATAAGATTATACCCTGCAGGGGTGCACTACTGTACCCATACTCGCATGATCAACCCAAGCAAGCATCAAGGCCTCTCAACACGACTCGTTCCTTCACTACAGCAAGTCCAAGTGCCACCCATATGAGTTGTTACCCGCGTCAGGAGTCCGGCCGAATCTCAATTGCGGACTCATTAGTTTGCGACTACGCCACCATGCGGCTCAAACCACAGCAGGAACTGTCCGCTTCGTGTCGTACCGCACCTATATGACCCCCCGTATCACATACCCTCTCATCATCATCATCATCATCATCATCATCATGCACATGCATATGAGCAATTGGAAAACCCGAACTACTTGCGGCACATGGACAAGCTGTAGATCCGTTCAAAGTCGAGGGGGGCTCCATAGGGCCTCCCACAAGTGGTTAGTGCGCTCAAAATTGGATCCGAGGACAAAATCTCAGTTCCTAGGTCGACACTGAGCAGAACAAAGCACCTCGCAAGGCCTTCCGCCTGGTGCCTTATCTTTTAATTATAATCCCCCAATATAATACAACATTTTATTTAGGTAGAATAATATATCATGCTAAGCAGATGAAAACATAAGACCAACAGATGACTCGCACAAACAACTCTAAGCATGCGCTACGACTCGCAAGGCCAACAGATAAACAAACAACAGGTGATGGGATGTGGGGATAAAGCTGTATGGGCTGCAGGATAAACATGTGATGGGATCGCGATAAGAATCGAATACAAGGGTAGCAGAGATCAACGGCAGGAATGAAAGACAATGTATAGGTAAACAAGCAAACTTTGCTTGCCTGGAATCCCGCATGGAAGCAGATCTTGTCGTGGCTCACACATCTCAACGTCGTATCCGCGAAGAAGCAACAAACACTGGAAAGCGTAAAAGATGCATTTTATAACTACGGCAAAAAGATTCAGCATGATCATACAAAAATGATGCATGGCATGGCAAGATGCGATACAATGCAGGTAATCCAAATTAAGCGGGAAAGCATCCCGGCAATTAATATTTAGGTGCAAGTTATTTATTTACCAGCAATATTAAATGTTGGTTAACATGGCAACACATGGCATGGGTGATGTAATTAAATTAAATGGAATAGGGCAATTATTAAGTTAAGCCCAACACATTAATATTTAATTATATAGGTGCAACAAATAAATTACACTAAGCAATTAAAATAACAGATGCAAAATGGCATACAAATGGCATATTAATATTCCTTGCATTTTTCTGATATAAAAACATATAAAGATTATTTTATTTGGAATTATAGATTAAAAGTTATTGAATTTTTAGCTCTAGGGTGGTTTCTGAAAATTAGCCAGGGACCTGTTCGTGAGGAAACAGTGTTGGTGAGGGCCTAACTGGAAAGACAGAGAGCACAGGGGGCTCGGGGTAATTTTTCCCAGAAGCTCTGTTCACTGACGGGTAGGGCCCGCATGTCAGTGATGGAAAAGAAACAAAAAGGGGCTTAATTTCTCCACGCGCCCAAGGGAACTCGAACTCAGCATCTCGCGCGAGGGAGGGACAGCTGCGCTAGCCACTGGGACGGAGCGGTGATACTGATGTAGATAGGGAAACGACCGTACATGAAGCTACCTGACGAAGTTAACTGAATCCAAAAGAACAGAACAGGGACACACTATGTTCAGTCTTTGGAGAAAACGAAGAAAAAGTTGAAGGATGGAGCGGATGGGGACTTGATCTCTGGACCTCCCAGGAGGATGCGAGTACCACAGCCACCGGGCTACAGCTCGGATGGTGTTAGACAAAGACACGAAATTGTTTTTAAGGTGGTATGACCGGAAAAACCTGACGAATCTGAAACCACGGTTCAGATTTTCTGAAACTGCTCGACGGAAACGAAGTACAGACGGCGGCGACTTCCAGGGCGATGCGGGCGGCTGTGCAAGCGGGGGCGTGGTGCTGCGGTGTGGTTGGATGCTGGATCGGGAGGAGCGGGCCGTGCGACAGGGGGAAAGACCAGAGGCAAGCCGGAGCCTTTGAAGCTTCTCGGGCCTGGCCATGGCGGGATGGACACGGACAGAGGAGGTCGAGGATGAAATCCAAGGTATACGGCACGAATTCGAGAAGGGGAGCAGGGGAAACGGAAGAGATGCTCACGTGGAGTTCGTCGGAGGAGTCGTTCGCTGTCGAGGAGGACCGAGTCGCCGGAATCGCGCGGCGGAGGCTCGCCGGCCGTGGGGATGACGAGGACGAGTTCGTCGGCCTCGAGTACTTCTAACCTGATTCCTTGCACGGGGGGGAAGAAGAGGGGGAGGCGCATCTCCTGGGCCTCCTCACGGTCCTTCGTCGGCGCCGGAGTTGCGGGGCGACAGCGAGGTGGTCTCCGGTGAGTTTTTACGTGGAGAAGGAAAAACAGAGGAGGAGAGGCGAGAGTGGCGGCGGCGGATGGAGGAGAAGGCTAGGTTTAGGGTTCGGGCAGAGGAGGGGAGAGGAGGCTAAAAGGAGGGGGAGCAGTTGGGAGGTGGGGCGAGCATGGCAGTCTCTGCCATGGCTCTGCTCGCCTCGCTGTAAAGCGTACGGGAGGAAGGGGAAGAAAAAGTGGGCCGGCCCAAGAGGGAGTGATCTGGAGGTGGGCTTAGGCCAGAAAAAAAATAAGTTTATTTTCTCTCTGGTTTTTATTTTCTTTTGTTTATTCTTTTCTGTTTTGTAATAATAAAACAAAATAGAAAAAGAAACATGATAAAACATTTGGACAATTTTAATAGTCTGAAAATAGACAACTTAATTTATTGGTATGATTATTTGTAAAGATTTTGAACTTCACTTTAAATTTATTTGAAAATGCATTTGAATTTATTTAATTGCATTTGAATTTAAAAGTGTGAAATGAATATAAATGCAACAATTTAAATTAATGAGATGACAAATGTAATGACATGTTGAGCAAAAGAAGACACACAAAATCTAATTTGGGAAAAACCCGGGGCGTTACACACGTCGACCATACCGTCAAGCTGGAACTTGTAGAAACGGGTAGTCTGGAAACGCGGGAAGATGGAGCGGTGCTCCTTGCGCTCCTTCTTGAGCTCTGCCTGGGACTCAACTAGACGCTCCTCTGAGGTCTTGAGCTTCAGCTCCTCGGTCTTCAGCCTGTCCTGGGATGCCTTGAGCTGAGCCTCCAAGTCCTCGATCCTCAGCTCAGCTGCCGAAATCGAAACCTCTGCACCGTCAAGGTTCAGACGGTGAAGATCACTCTCGAAACGACTGGTGACCAGCTGGGACTGGGTGTACTCGACGAAGAGCCCCAGCTCGGCCAAGTGGTTCCCGAAAGTGGGGTAGGGACGCGGCGGCACAGGGTTACTCTGCTCGTCCAGGACGGAGTAGAACTCAAAGCGGGTGCCGACCAGCTCGGCGCTGAGGGTGCACACCAAGCGGGCGAGAGCTCTCTGCAGTACTGTCACTATCGCCCCCATCTGCGTCGGTGCAAGTGCATCCTCAATCAGCTCCTCAGCGAAAGGTGGCACCAGCGGCCCTCGAAGGGTGCACCTCACAGTCCAGGACATCTCGTCACCAACCATCGGTATGCAGCACCCTATCAGCTGCTCAGGTAGCGGGCGTCCAAAGTGTCGGGTCAACTGGAGCAAATCCACCTAAAAAGACGCGAAACACCCGAGTCGGGCACAGCCCCCAACTGGATCGACGACGAGAACTCTCCGTTCATCTACACTAAATTTAAAATGAAGGTTGAATTAGTGAACAGGGTGCAAAATTTTAAACAAGTAAAAACATAAAGTTTAATGCAAGTATAATATTAATCAGTAGTTAATAAAAGAGGGGAGGGGATAACAGTATATTCTGCATATTTTAAGTATCTCTCCTAAATTTTTAGGAAAAACATTTTTGCGTGACGTCGATGCCCAACCTAGCTAAAGTCTCCTAAGGTCAACGATGGCTCTGATACCAAGTCTTTAAGGACCCCTTGAAACAAGTCCGAGATGTCCACATTATGTAAAAGATCACGATCCCAATGATCAGTGCATCGCAATCACATAACCAACATTGGTATCAAAGAGTTACATCATTCAAGTGGTATCGGCATATTTGATAGGAGACGGGGGTCCTCTAGCCTACGTATGGATTGTGGGGAAGAAGGTTGGAGTCGTCGAGGACGGGATTGAACACGGCCGAGTTTACCCAGCTTCAGATCCCGCAGCGGTGGAGAGATCCTACATGTTGCTATAATTCACTATGAGGCGAATAGCCGTGAACAGGTTACAATGGGTATGATGCCTATTGAGCGTTTATCAGCTTGGCCCTAAAGGCCTCCCGGTGGCCGGCTTATATAGGCGGCCAGACCCCGGGTTACAAGGTAAGTACTTGGCCGGCAAGTAAACAGAGTCCTAGTTGTAGTTGGCTTTGGTTGCCACCTTCCATCTTGGGCTTGGTGGCTTGATGGGCTTCAGTCTGCTTCTTTCCTTGGACCGTCCGCCTACTTCCTTATACATCAGCTATCTGGGCCGCCCGGCAGGCATCAGCCTTACCACCCTTGGGCCACCCTGGACTAGCCGGATTGATCCATGTTGGAGATACCCCTAGTTGGTATATCCCCAACATTAGCCCCCAGAAAGGTTGAAGTTCTCCAGGTGCCGACTTCTTCTTGATCCTTCATTCTTCAATGTTGGCGGCTGCAGGACTTGAACCTTTCTGAAAATAATGGGGGAACGTGTACCTCAATGTTGGCACACGGCCGCCTTTATCCAACATGGGAAAGACGGCTTAATGAAACTTGCCGGATAGCTTCACAAAAAGCCTGATCCTTGGCGGCAAGCCAAACATATTTTTGACGGATGACGCCAGTTGGTTCACGACAGTTTGAAACCAAATGGAGCGAACATCTCGCCATGATTGCAAATCGCAGGAAAAGAGGAGGCGTGGAGATCGTGCGATCGTGCATTGCTCTACTGCAACGGATGCCCGACACTTGTCCGACTAACTGTACCGTTGCACAGGGAGCAACCCCCGGACCTATAAATTGGGAGCCGAGTAGTTCATTTTACTTCTCCGCTCTCCCTCTCCTCCGTCCTTTGCTCTCCCGCGCTCTTGCTCTTCCAATCTTTCTCACCCTACCGAGCGAACTCCGGCGAGCTTTCTCTTCCGGCGACCTCTACGCACGGCGATGTCCACCGAAAAGAACACTCCCCCGGCGGCGTCCAGCGGGCCTGCAACCGAGACCACCGCGGTAGTGGCGACGGGCGGCGCGGTGTCGCGCCTTGCGGCGGCGCACACGGGTAATCCCGCCACCGCCCCATCTTCGACCTACTCCGCGCATATCCGCGCTGCGGCGACCTCGGTGCCTTCGTCTTCCACCACGCCGACGGCGGCTGGCGGCGCACCTGTCGACGAGGAGGAGGAGCCAGCCGACCTCGGGTCGCGGTACTGGCTCCCCTCCATTGTTGACGAAGAGGCGCTCAAGGATCTGGAGGCTACGGGCTATCTTCCGACTCGGGAGGACTGCAGCTGGCGGCACGCCTTTGGGGATGTCGTCCCGGCTCCGAAAGCCGGCGAGCTGGTAATCCTCACCTCCCACCTGGTCAGGGGAATGGCCCTGCCGCCTTCCGCCTTCTTTAGCGAGGTGTTAGATCATTATGGGCTCCAGCCCCACAATATAGCGCCCAATAGCATATTAGTCTTGGCCGGCTTCACAGCTGTTTGAGGGCTATCTAGGTATTAGGCCTAGTTTAGACTTCTTCAGAAATTGCTTCAGTTGCCGGCGCCAGACTGTGCCGGACAGCAGACTGGCAACCTGCGGCAGTATTACGTTCAACTGCCGCCAAGGAAGCCAATGTTATCCCAAGATACCATACATCGAGTCCGTCAAGGGCTGGACGTCCACCTTCTTCTACTGCAAAGATATGGCAGCGCCGGGGCGCCAATTTGGCGTCCCGGACTTTGTCAACGCGCCGCCTATGCCCAGGCCATGCTGGAACGAGTCGGTCCCCAAGTTGACGGAGGAGCTCCGCCTTATTCAAAGGCGGATCAAGTTCCTCACTCGCACGATGGCTGCACTCTTGCTGGATGGGGTGGACACCGTCATTTGCTGGCTTAGCCGGCAAATACTGCCGCTGCAGTATAGCCCGCACAAGATGTGCCAATATTCGCCTACTGTCACGGCTTCTCTTCGTGTGAGCGAAGAGGGGTTACCAGCTGCCGAATTGGCGGCCCGACCTCGCAGCCTTGTCAAATCAGGGCCGGTGAAGGCGGTGGAGGACGTGCCCATGCACACCCACGACAACCCTCCCCTCGAGGTAGATATTTTGCTTTTTGCCTTTCTTTTACGGCTCTGCCGGCTTACTTGAGTCTTCTTAACACTTCCTCTTGCTTGATTGATAGCTCCCAGCTCTGGGGGAGAACGACCTAGCCCCCGACTTTTACGAGTCGGAAGCCGGGAAAACCAAGAAGCGCAAGGCGTCCGGCGCTGCTTCCTCTACGGCTAATGCTGAGAGTAAGAAACGGACCGCAACAGCTACTGAGCCGGTACTCGTCGACCTTGACGAGAACACGGGGATTAACATCCCCCGAAGGTACCCATTTCCGCCTTAATTAGTTGTCGGCCTTCTTTATTGATGGTGTTCATCTGGCTGACTTAGCTTTGTTGCCAGGGAGCGGGTGGCGACTTCCAAGATGCCGTCCAAGTCCCTTTTGTCCAGGTGAAAGCGGCTCCAGGGTAGCTCGCCATCTACCGTGCCACCAACTCCTCAGCCCCGGGCCGGCGGCTTTATGAGCGATGCTCGCCGCCAGCCCCAGGTTCCGGCTTCTAGCCCGCCGCCACGGGCCTCCTCTGCAGCCCGCGCAACCAGCACTTCTCTTCCATCGGCTGAGGCTACGGCCGATGAAGCCGTCCGATCGCACGCCGCCAAGGAGGAACTGCTTGAGGAAGTTGCCGGTGGGTCGCGAAGGGCAGCCCCGGATTCCAGAGGCGGTAGAGTTAGGGATCCTTGGTCCACCTTTAAGGAGGCCAAGGAATCCACCCTGGCTTTTGCCGACTTCGCCGCCCATACCTTTGCCGACTTGGAGGGCGATATTTTTTGTAAGTTATCTAACTTGGCGGTATATACATAGTCTTCCCCCCCCCCCCCCCCCCCCCGAGCACTTAGATGGAAGATCAATAACATTGGTCGCCGACTTAGTGGTTTTTTGACAATACGTTATATGCCTTTGTCTTTGTCCGCAGGGCATCTTGTCCGCCAACATGGAGCTTATCTCCTCCAGGATGGAGATAAACCAACGGTGTCGCGATCTGAAAAAACATTGCGAGGCCAAGGATCTGCGGATTGCCGACTTGGAAGCGGCCCACACAAAGGATGAAGGTAAGATCGTTAAGAGTTTTGCCTTCCGTCATTTTCTGTTTGCTGCCGCCAATCATTTAGCCAGCATATCCATATTGTAGAATTGTTAGATCAAGCCCAGGATATACTGAAGGCGTCTACTGATATGCAAGCTATTATGAATGAAGCTTCTGATTTGACGGTCGCCAACTTGGCGATGAAATAGGAGCATCGGAAGGAGATGGAGGCCCAGCAGATAAAGTTTGCACAGGAGTCTAGCCAGCTTACCGGAGAGCTGGATAGCCTGCGCAAAAAATTGGCGGAGGCGGAGAAGGCGGCTGCTGAAGAAATATGCAAGCAGTCTTCTCGCGCCCAGACTGCGGAGGATGTTGTGGCAGCTCATATGATAGAGTTGTTCGCCTTCCATAACTCGGTCCTTGGTCAGTTTTTCCTCAGTTTTCAACTTTTTCCGTCAATTTATTTAGCCTGAGCCAAACTGACGCTTTTTAGTTTTTGGTGCAGTTGCTGCCAGCTTAGGCGATGACAAGGTTGTCAGCCCCCGCCTAGATCGCCTTGCACGTCTGGGTGAGCTGATCACCGAGACTTTGGCGGCGTCCAAGAGGTTTGCCGCCAAGTTCTTCATCTCCTCCGACAGCCAGGAGCCAGCCGAGTTCAGCGATGTACCCAGCATGCTGGAGCACGCCACAAAGCTTCACAAGAGCTCGCTGAAGTTAGCGGCACGGGGTGGTGCCAAGACTGCGCTAGGCTTATTTATGGCGCACTACCCCGAGGCGGAGATAGGAGTCGTCACCGAGGGCATATCGTCTACTTATGAAGACGGCAGCGAGGTCCAGCCTGCTGCTGTGCTGAACAGCGTTGCCGTCTAAGACACGCGAGTTGCCGACATGGTTGATATGACGGTCTTCTATCGGCGCCATCCTGCGCCTGTTGCTGGAGAAGATGGAGCTGCCGACATGGCCGAGGCGGAGGGGAGCAACAGCTCTAGGGCTGAGGTGGTCAGCCCCCAAGCCTAATGTAGGCGGCCCCTGAGCCGAAGTTGCTGTTGCCGACTTCCTTTCTGTCTTGACGGCTAGCCTCTTCCTGCCCCTGAAATAATTATATCTCAACCTGAAATATTTGTAAATACTTTTGAGAGATAAACTGCTACGCGGGAAGCCAGCAAACTTGTTTTTATATTTGCCTTATTTTATTTGGCCCGCCTTAATTTTACTCTGACTTATATGCTTGACTTTTTGTATGTTGGCAAACCTCAGCCGGAAACTTTAGTTGAAACAACCAGGGTTAGTACCATATGTTTAGAATCAGAGACCAAAACCAACATGTTGGCGCCAAGGACATACTACTAGGCGAACCGCATATAAGTAATCAGAAGTAAAGGAATTAGGTGGCGCAAAAAGTTGATTTTTGCTTTGGTTTGTCTCAAAAGCTGCAAGTACCTACCAGTTTGAACCTTTGCACGGAGCTAGAAAATAGGTAACTTAGATACATAGGGGATATATGATTGTAGAAAAGACAAAAGATGGCATGCTTCTCAACACATATGAGGATCCGTAGACTTTTATTTCATAATCATATATGACTTATTACAATTATAAATTGCTAAGTGTACAAAGGACGTAGCTGCTCAATCTTCCAAGGCCGTCTTGTTTGTTCAAATGGGTCGTCAATGCCTCTTTTGCGCTTGGTTCCTCTCCTTCCTGCCGCCTTCTTGCGTCTTTTCTTTTCTTCTTCGTCGTAGATGTCGGCTAGGTAGTAGGAACCATTGAGCAATGCCTTTGTGACTATAAACGGTCCTTCCCATGTCGGGATAGCTTGTGCAAGCCTTTTCTATCTTGAATTAGGTGGAGAACCAGGTCACCTGTTCTGAAGCCTCGCTCCGCACTCTTCGGCTATGATAGCGGCAAAATTGTTGCTAGTACAAGGCGGAGCGATGTAGAGCGACGTCTCTTTCTTCATCTAACAGGTCTAGGCTATCCTGTCTTGCACCTTCTACGTCTTGCTTGATGTACGCTTGAACTCTTGGGGAATCATATTTCATGTCGTTAGGTAGCACCGCCTCTGCGCCATATACTAAGAAGAAAGGAGTATAGCCGGTAGATATGTTTGGCGTTGTGCGCAAACTCCAGAGTACGGACTGTAACTCTTCTGCCCAAGCGCCAGCTGCCCTATGTAACGGAGCTTCGAGACGGGGCTTAAGTCCTGAGAGGACTAGGCCGTTTGTACGCTCTACTTGTCCATTTGATTGGGGGTGTGACACAGATGCCAAATCAAGCCGGATGCCTAGATCACTGCAGTATTCTTCTATGTCGCCTTGAGATAGGTTTCTGCCATTATTAGTGATAATGATGTGTGGAACTCCGAACCGAGAGATAATTCCCCAGAGGAAATTGGTGGTTGTTCCTGCGTCAAGTTTGCTGATTGGCTTGGCCTCGACCCATTTAGTGAACTTGTCGACAGCGACCAACAGGCGAGTATACCCACCACGCGCCTTCTTGAAGGGACCAACCATGTCTAAGCCGCAGACCGTGAACGGCCAAGTGATTGGAATTGTCCTGACCTCTTGTGCCGGCATGTGAGGTTGACGGGCGTACAACTGGCAGCCTTTGCATGTTTTCATGATGTGATCGGTATCTTCTTTGGCGGTTAGCCAGTAGAAACCTTGGCGGAAAGCTTTGGACACAATGGACCTGCCAGAGGCGTGATGCCCGCAAGTGCCGATATGTATGCCCTTCAGAATTTCCCGGCCTTCTTCTGGCAGTATGCACCGCTGATAGATATCGCACGTGCTTCGCTAGTACAACTCGCCTTTGATTATTGTGAATGCTTTGGCTCGCCTTATGATATGCCTTTTCAACACCTCATCATCCTCCGGCAACTTCTGGTCGATTAAGAAATCGAGGTATGGGACAGTCCAATCCGACTGTACCAAGTAGACGGCAAAACTTGCCGCTTCTACTGGTTCTTCTGCATCAGGGTCCAACAAGTCGGCGCCCTTAATGGACGGCTTATGCAAATGTTCCAGGAAGATGTCCTTTGGCACTTTTTTGCGTTCTGACCCGAGTCTGGCGAGGGTGTCTGCCGCCTCGTTCTCAGCTCTTGGAACATGCCGGACTTCGTAGCCCATGAAATTTTTGGCGAATTCGTCAACTTTGGCCATGTAAGCCGCCATTGTTGTGCTTTTCGCGTCCCATGTGTCGCTTACTTGCTGCGCGACTAAATCGGAGTCGCCATAACGGAGGATTCTCTTGACGCCAAGCTCGTTTGCCACATGTAACCCGTGAAGCAAAGCTTCATACTTAGCGACGTTGTTGGTTGCTGTGAAATGAATCTGCAATACGTAGCTGAGCTTATCACCTTTGGGTGTGCGCAGAACAACTCCGGCCCCCGAGCCTTTGAGCATCTTTGATCCGTCAAAGTGCATGACCCCATATTCTGACTCGGGGAGTATTGTTTCCTCCATGGCTTATGTCCAATCGGCGACAAAGTCTACGAGTGCTTGAGTCTTAATGGCGGTCCGTGGTTTATAGACTATTTCGAAGGAGACAAGCTCCATGCCCCATTTGGCAACTCGGCCTGTTGCCTCTGCGTTGTTGATTATGTCTCCCAACGGTGCCCTGCTGACTAATGTCAATGTGTGCTCCTAGAAGTAATGCCTAAGCTTTCTGGCGGCGAAGAATACACCATAAGCCAGCTTTTGGTAATGTGGATACCTCTGCTTGGAGGCGGAGAAGACTTCACTGATGAAGTAAACCGGACGTTGCTCAGACGTCGCGGCTTCGCTTTCCTTTCTTTCCACAGCCAAGACAACACTGACAACTGCTCGAGTTGCCACGATGTAGAGCAGCATTGGTTCCTGCGATCGAAGTGCTGCCAATATTGGAGCGGATACGAGAGCCTCCTTAAGTTGCTGCAAGGCGGCATCTGCTTCTGATGTCCACTCAAAGTTGTCGGATTTCTTCAATAGCCGGTAGAGGGGCATTGCCTTTTCCCCGAGGCGGCTTATGAAACGACTGACGACTGCCGCCGATCCGGCTAAGCGATGCACGTCCTTCAGACAAGTAGGTCTGGATATGTTTTGGATAGCCTTGATCTTCTCCGGATTAACTTTGATCCCTCGCTCTGAGACGATAAATCCGAGTAGTCTGCCGGCTGGAACGTCGAAAACACACTTGGCAGGATTGAGCTGCATCTGGTATTTTCGGAGATTCTGAAAAGTTTCTTCCTAATCCTCCAGGAGATCCGCCTTCTTTTTTGACATCACTGCAATGTCGACTACGTAGACGTGAACATTGCGGCCGATCTGTTCGTGCAGGCAATTTTGCATACAGCGCTGGTATGTTGCCCCTGCATTCTTCTAGCCAAAAGGCACTGTGATGTAGCAGAAAGTCCCGTATGGAGTGGTGAAATATGTTTTCAGTTGATCCGACTCCCTCATCTTGATTTGGTGGTATCCTGAGTAGGCGTCCAAAAAACAAAGTAGCTCGGAGCCTGCTCTGGAGTCTACGACTTGGTCAATTCTAGGCAGCGCAAAGAGATCCTTTGGGCAAGACTTATTAACATCGGTATAGTCGATACACATCCTCAGCTCTTTATTCTTCTTTGGGACAAGTACAGGATTTGCCACCCAATCGTTGTGTACAACTTCTTTTATGAAATTGGCGGCCTTCAGCCTATTTATCTCCTTTACTATAGCCTTGCGTCTCTCATCAAAAAAGCGTCTTGTTGCTTGCTTCACCGGCTTGGATCCTTTTATGACATTGAGTGAGTGCTCGGCAAGTTCCCTCGGTACACCAGGCATGTCGGATGGTGACCATGCAAAGATGTCGCGATTCTCACGGAGGAACTCGACGAGAGCGCCTTCCTATTTGATGTCAAGGTTGAAGCCGATGACAACTTGCTTAGACTTGTCACCTGGGATGAGGTCCGCCTTTTTGGTGTCTTCTGAAGCTTCAAAGGTCTTCTTGACATCAATTTTTGGCTTGGGCATGGAGTTGTCTGGGTCCGCCTTAAGTAGTGCGAGCTCTTTCTTTTGGATGACGGCTTCTGCGAAGGCGGCCATGCCACGCTCTCACTCCTTATCTTTCTTGAAGTTGCCGGAAACCGTGATGGTTCCATTTTCCCCTGTGTAACATCCCAACATTTTATAATGTTGGAAAATCACTAAAATTTAAAACTTTTTGTTTTGATTAAAATAAAATATTTAAATGCATAAGAAAACCAACTATGAAAGACTTCAAACATACTGAAAGAGTTTAATATGCAAATATCTCAGTTATTATTATTTTCAAAACTTGTTTCAAGTTAAAAAAATTATTACCCATTGTATATCTTAAAACCTCAATATATAAACTGACAAATGTTTTACAAACTTCAAACCATTTCTTGTAATAAAATAGTTTACTTATAAGTAATTGAATTCAATCACTTAGCCATATCTATTCAAGAATTCATAAATTCAAAACTTTTTAAAAATGGTACATTTGCAAAAATGATTTTTATTCTTTTACCTGAGTTCAAAAACATAGTATTGGAAATTATAAGCCTATACCTTATAACCTTAAAACTTCATAGATTTTATAACTAATGATTTATTCAAATAAGCATTTCATTAACTTAAATTATTTTTGCCAAGTTTCAATACATAAAATTATTTCATGAATATATTCAAAATAAGCAATGAATTTAATATATAACATCATTCAAAGATAAGTTATGAAGTTTTCAAATAATTTATCATATTATAAAATATAATGGTGCACAAATTATTCTGAATTAAAAATGAATATATTATATTCCCTTTTCTTTTCTTATAGTTGTGTTATACTATTTCATATTATACTAAAGCCTAAAATGAATTAGCATTTGAAAATGAGTTCAAATAACTTGAATTCAAACATATTTGAATGTGGGTAATTTCATCAATTTTATTAACCCAAAATAAATTTATTTAAATTACTAATTACAAAGTTGACCTAAATGGGCAATTTTGCTTGTTTGAATAATTCAAAATAATATTTTTCAAAAATGTTCAAAACATGCCCCACAACTGGTTTAACACAAAGATAATGTTTTTAGAATTTTTTAGAAATTAATTTGACTTGATTTCGACCTCTAAATCAAAAGATATAAATAAAGTGAAATAAAACAAAAAAAGGGAATTATAGGGATGACGTCAGCGATGACGTCATCATATTCAACCTCCGTCCGAGAATTCCGGCCAGAAATCTCGCGCCATATCTTCGCCCTCGCGCGAGCCCCGCTGCCCTAGACCCTCACCTTTTAAAGCCCTCGAGCCCCGCTCTCTTTTCCCTCTCCCTTCACTTAAAATAGCGCCGCCAGGCCGTCGCAGTCGCTCACCGGAATCGCCCGACCGCCGCCTCATTTTTTCTGAGTTTCCTAGCGAGGTGAGCTCCCCCTCCTGTCCGAGGTCGTCCCCCACCAGTCCCCCGCGTCGTCGCTCACCTCCTGTTGCCCTCCTCTCTCTTTTTCCACAGCAGTTCGTCGAGAACGAACCCGACCGGAGCTTCGCCGGCGTGAGGAACACTCCCGCTGTGCGCTGCCGGCTTTCGGAGTGGCAATCCACGCCGCCACCGCGCCCATCTCCTTCGACATCGCACGCCGCATCTCGTTGTCGCCTCCGCGCGTCCGGAGCACCACCTGAGCGTGGGATTCGTCCACACCTGAGCCGCCGCGCCGTCATCGTCTTGAACTCCGGTCACCGGCGTCGCCAGGTAATTGTCGACGCTCGCAGATCCGTCCGATTTAAAACGTGCGGCCCCGATTAGATCACTTAGGCGAATCGGTACGGATGAGTCAGATCCGTCAGATCTAGATCTGACGATCCAGATCGACTGGAGCCGAGCCAAGCCGCGGCTCAGACTAAGCCGAGCCTAGCCGAGCCGAGCCCAGCCAAGCACAGCCCGCCACGTGGCCAGCCCTTTTCTGTTTTATTTCCGAATAGAAATAAATTGGCTGTTTTGCAGAAAAGCCCCTGCCACTTAGAATTGTTATAACTTTTTACCCACACATCCAAATTTGATAAATTTTATATTTTTGGAAAGCCCTTGACATGTAGAACATTTTGGATCTGTTTTATTTCATATTTGACTTAGTTTAAAATATTCAAATTTCAAATGGTGAATTTGAGTAATTGTATCATAACTTTAAATCTATAAACCCAAAAATTGCAAATAAAATTGTTTTAGAAACTTTATAAAATGTGTGATATGATGCCTCTGATTTTAGAATAATTCTGTGAATTATTTTGAATGATTTAATAGTTGTATGTTTAATTTGAATAGTTCGACTATTTTTTACATAACTCTTAATATAAACATTATTTTTGATTTAATACAATTGCTATATATTTAATTAATAGCCCTCTAACCATTAACCCCATTTATAAATTTTTGTTATAAATAATGTTAGAACAATTTAAAATTAATTTAAAGGCCAGAGACTTAATTTGATTTATTTTAGCACATTATAAGATTTATTAATTTAAAATTTATTACGTTGCATCAAAGACATAAATAATTGTCCTTTGTCCAGAGAAAGCTCAAATTCTTGTTTATTAATATATTTCATAACATTAATAAGTAAGCTTTTGTTTAAAACCTTTTAGATGAATTTAGTTCATTTACAAGTGTTTATAAATGTTATTGGTTAATTAGGTGTTTCTAAAAATGTGAATTATAACATTACAAATAACTAAGTTATTATTAATACTATAAACTTCTAAGTTGGGAATTAAAAATGTTTAGATATGAGAAAATTTAAGAAATTCTTGAATATGAATTTGGTTAAATTTAATTTTAAACATAATCTTGGGTAAATGAAATTAAATGTTTACAGTTGTACAAAATTGTTAAACCTTGCTTTTAAATTGTGTTTAAGCCTTCTTGATATCCCTTTGTGTAAACTTTGGAAGACCATTTCATTAGAAACTTGGAAACACCCATACAACCTTTTCGAGTTGAAAATGTACAATTGACCCCAGACCATCCCTTGGCAAAACCCTAAACCCAAGCACATTAATTCTTTTTGTATATTGAATTATGTGACACCTTTGACCAAAACCCTCCCGAGAAGACTCGTTGCGCTTGTATGTTTCAATATGTTTTGTGGTTGTTGAATTGATTGTTTATTGGATACACCTTATTGTATAGTTGAAATGGGGAGCAAAGTTTGACTTGGACAAGAGTGTGTGAGAAACGACAATATTCCAAAGGCAAGTGACTTCATAAAACACCTACTATTTTTATTCTATTGTATTACTAGTATTTTTAAGCAGTATTTGCAAAGTAGTATGGATGATAGGTTTTTGGGGATATTTGTAGTAGGCTATGCAAAACTGTTAGGTTACCCCTTAGAAATTCCAGTTAAACCCCTATTATAATTTAGTGGAAGTACATGCTGCAAAAATGATTGTTTCATGGTTGATGTGATAAGTGAAAATTTCCACTAAATTAATTTAACGCCTGGGTGGATTGGTTCGATCGAGGAGGTTTTAAGTTGAGTGGCTACTCAGGGCCAAGTTTCATGGTTGTCTTCTCCCAAGATAGTTTTCACTTACTTGGGGCCATGATATGCGGTGATAACCTGAGTTGCTCACTTGTGGAAGGCCACCCAGGGCTATGAGATTTAAGTTTACACTGAGTATAGTTGCTTATCGTGCAACCATTGGTCAATATAGGCTCTGTCTTGATGAAGTAAGTTGATGTGGACCTGGGTCAAGAGATTGATGGTGGTAGAGTTGATAGGATGGTGGTAATCTCTTAGTATGATCATGGGGAAGCAACTTCTGAAAAGTCTCGTCTTGATCTTCTCCTTTTCCTTCTCACTAAATGAGTGTAGAGGATAGTTTGGGTTGATTGAGTCTAATGGTGAAAGTGCACACACTCTCGAGAGTTATAATCTAAGATCTTAGCCGTGTCCCCGGCATCGGACAATTTGAGTAACTACACAAGGTTGTCTTCTGAAAATCTCTTCATCCCAATTTCTTAATAAAACTTTGATGGGTGAACATGGGTAGGGACATGGACTTGTCCCGAGTTGTCTCTTAAAGAGAAGTTATTGTTCCAAAAAGTGTTTATCAAAAGTAGGAGAAAACTTGCTTTGCGCAATAGCCTTGAGCTCCACCAGCCAAATAAGCATATAGATATACCTTAGTAGAATATTAGATTTTAAAAGTCACTTGCCACCACAATTCAATTGTGTTGAACCTTTATAGCTGGGCTGCAACTAAACCTTGCAGATTGTTCGAATGAGGAGTAAGGTGGTCGTCTTCGAGCTACAACCAACATGATTGCCAGTGGCTTCATGGAGATGATGTAGCTCCACGATTATTTTTAGGATTGCGTATGAACTCTGAAATAATTTGTGAACTATTTATTTATTTAGCTAGCGCTTTCAGCTATGCAAAGTTGTAAGGAATATTGTTTTTGGATCATTCGTTCTCGGTTGTAATAAATTTGACATTGTACTGTGATATTACATCTTATTGTAAAATGCGAGACTTATGTGATCCAAGTCTTCCGCACTATTCATATGTGCCATTGCTTTCTTGAGCAAGGGCACTACACACTGGCATCTTAAGCTTGATGTATATGTAGCACAACCTTGCCATGAACCTGGCAAAAGCCGGTCGTCCGAAGATTGCATGGTAGGCGCTTTTGAAGGGGACAACTTCAAACCGGAGAAACTCTGAGCGATATTACTCCTTTGGTCCAAAAGTTACCTTCAGCCTAATGCTCCCCATTTACTTTGCTTGTCTGTCGGGCACTATGCCATGAAAAGTGAGGTTGTTGTGATCAGGTTGATCCTCAGACAAGTTCATGCGACTTAGTGTATCATAGTACATGATGTTGAAGCTGCTGCCGCCATCCATGAGTACTTTTGTGAGCCTGAAGTTGTCGACAATGGGGTCGACGACAAGGGCGTATTTGCCTGGGTGAGGGACGTGATGAGGGTGGTCGGACCGATCCCAAGTGATTGCCGCCTCGGACCAGTTCAAGTACTGAGGGACGTCCGGCATTGTCGCGTTGAGTTCGTGTAACGTACCTGCACTTTAAATAAGGCAGATACCTGTGTATAGTGCAAATCCCTGGATCGATTCATTTGCACACACAGTTTACGATGTAATATCACAACAAAGCGTCAATTTTATTACATCGATGATCCAGAATTACAAAATATTCGATACAAGTTGCATAGCATAAAGCTAGCATTAAAAAGTACACAGCGGAAATACAATAGCAGTGAGTCTCTATAACTTTCATGCTGCCACAGGCGAAAACATGTTGGTTGTAGACTCAAAACCTTTCACGAAACCTCACTCGTCATCTGATCAAATCTGCAATAAGAAAAATATGGCAACAACGTGGGTCAGATTCCATTAAAAATGGAGTCTGGCAAGTGACACTATGGTGGACACTTAATGGAATAACTCTAAAGCCTATATGCATATTTGGCTGGTGGAGTTCAAGGCTAATTTGCATAAAGCCAATTTTTCCTACTCTTTTGAAAACACTTTTCTTGAAATCAAGACGAGTATGGCATGAAAACCATAAATCTCGTCTCCCCTTGTTCACCCATCAAGTTTTATTTCTGAAGTTGGAATGGTGGAATCCTCTGTTGACGTCCGTGATCAGCTGCTCAAATTGTCCGTACCGGGGACATGGCTAAGTACTTAGTTTTACACTCTGCAGAGGTTGTGCACGTTCACCATTGTACCCATTTAACCCAGATTATCGTTTACACACCATTTGTGATAAGGAAAGGAGAAGAATGAGACGAGATCTTTCAGAAGCATTTTCCCTCCCACTCTGGCTTGACCCGTTCCACCTAACACCCTCTACATCTGCTTGTCAAGCCGGGGAGAGTCCACACAACATAATTGATCAAGCCAGAGCCCATATGGCAATGGCTGCACTGGAAGCAATCGTCACTCGGAGTTCTTCAGATTCCTCTGTTCCCTGGGTGGCTTTCCAAAAGTGCACGTACTCCAGGAACCATGGACATGGACCTGAGCAGCCACTCAACTTCGCCGCCATACAACCAATCCACCCAGGAGTTTCATTAACTTAGTGGATGTGCACTCTCAGGTAAAAATCACCATGCTCACGGCCCTAAGTAGAATAGAAATTCATCCTAGGCGACGACAACCATGAGCACAGTCCTGAATAGTCACTTTAACATTTTGTAAAACTTTTCATCAATTGCATAGCATCAATATTTCTGCTAAGTATGATATAGGAACCTAGACACAGGAATAAGGTATTCTACACAGGTTTAGCATAGCAATACTATCCTACACATGCATATAAAAATACACTAAGTAATGCATATAGAAATAATAGGAAGTTTATGAGGTGTGCCACTTGCCTTTGAATGTTGTCGTTGTTCACAACTCTTTTCAACGATACTCGGGACTCTCCGTTCAATCTAACAGTATAGACAAGCAACAATACAACAATCAACAGCAAGCATAACTCCACAATGCATACAAACACATACTAGATGAATAAATAAGTTTTATAAAACTTTCTAAGGAAAATATGTTTATGCATGATGTGCAAAATATTCCTAAGGGCTAGAAATGCTTTTTCATGCCATGAAAATCTTTTAAGTTAATGCAAGGCAGATAAGGTGGTCCAAAAAGGACTAAGGGCTAAGGTCATAAGTTGAATAAAATATTTTGTTTTATATCAACTTGAATAAGCCCTCTAATGGCTTAGTCTTGATGTGTAGAAATATTTAGAGAAAATACTAAGTCATTTGTTCAAGGTGATCAACAATTATTATCAACTCTTTGTAAATTGGACATTCACTATAGTGAGAGAGACAGACACCCGGCCAGCCACTTAAATTGTGGAACAGGTCTCATGTACGTGGACATGTAAGGTTTGTTTCCAGGCCGCTTCATCCCACTATGCCGCTAGGATCCAACAACTACAAGATGATAACATCATGATCAAAATTTGTTTAAGTCAAATGTGAAAGACAAGATTAGAAAGGAGGGAAAAGATAGAAAGAAAGATGTAGTTGTCCTCCAGGCTTCATCTCCAGACTTGTAACTTTCTTCTGGATGATGTCTTGATTGAGCTCTTGGTAGTCTTGATGAATCTTCAGACTTGATGATTCTTGTATCCTCGAGTTTTGTCTTGGATTTACTTAGTCTTCATGAAGTCTCAGAGGAGAAGAAAAGACCGAGAGAAAGACTTAGAGAATAAAAAAAAAGGGGGTTGGCCTTCTTGAACTTCTGCTCACTTTTCTTCTAAGTGCTTGACATCTTGAGGATGCTTCCAGAGTCTGTTTTCTTCTAAGTCCTTCATGAAGTCTAACAGAAGAAGGAGGGAGAAAGAAGAAAGAGGAAGAAAGACTTAGAAAATATTTCTGGTTGGTCTTCATGAACTTCTTCTTGATCTTTCTTCTAAGTGCTTCCACTCCTTGGAGATTCTGCTGGAGTCTTGTTTGGCTAAGTCCTTCATCGGTCTTCCAGCTCCATGTTGAAATTTTACTAAGTGTCTTAAGTGTAGCACTTCACAAAAATGCTAAGTTGAAATTATTTCTGACTTAGAGAAAACTAATGAAGAGGGGTTTTCCTATGACAATTTATATCTACAAAATAAAATATACTATGAATGAAATGAAATTTTAAATCACAAGAAACATCAAAAATAACTTTTGTGATTTCTTTATAAATATGCATGAATTTATAAATACAATTCAATTAATTTCTATTTTTGGAAAATATAACAAAAGGAATAATTATAAGATTAAAGTTTTCTATGATTAAATTTTTATCATATAATTTAATAAATAGTGTTAAAAGACAGGGGTATTTTAATTAAATTTATAGCAATTTACTTTAATCAAAATATAATATTTTTATTAATAGTTATGTTGAAAATACTCAAACCATTCAAATTAAATATATAACTATGAATTCATTCAAATATTACTCAAAAATATTCTATAGCAGTGGCATCAATTTACAAATATTCCAAAGTTTCCAAAACAATTTTATTTGTAATTTTTGGATTTATAAATTTAAAGTTATTACAAATATACTCAAATTCACCATTTGAAATTTGAATATTTTATACTAAGTCAATTTTGAATTTTGGCCGATCTAAAATATTCTACATGTCAAGAGCTTTCCAAATATATAAAGTTTGTTAAATTTGGATAAGTGGTTAAAAAGTTATGAAGGTTTGAATCTGCGGGGGCTTTTCTGCAAAAATGCCAGATCTGTTGACTGGGCGCTGACTGGATCTGACGTGGCTGCTGACTAGATGCTGACTGTGCACGCTGACGTGGATAAGTGGAGCGATCTGGATCGTCAGATCCAGATCCAACGGATCAAAACAGATACCGATTCGAATTTAAACAGATCTAATCTTAGCCATAGATCGCAGATCGGACGGCGGGGAGGCGTTGACCTTACCGAGCGGCGCAGCTCGCCGGAGTTGGAGAGGACGACGGCGCCGGCGGCTCGGTCGTGGACGCTCCAGTCGCCCTAGAGCTTCCCCGGACGCGTGAAGACCTAGAAAATGCGCGTACTGATGCGGTGGAGACGAGGGTCGCGTCGGTGTAGCGCGACGCTCCTTCCTACGACGACCTCGGTGGGGAATCCGTGCGGGGCGTCGGTGTGTTTTCCGTCGTGCTTGTCCTCCGCAAAAATCAGCAGGAGAAGATCGCCCGAAGGCCTCAGGGGACGTTACGGGAGCGGGGTAGAAGAGGGGAGGGTCTCGGTCGCAAGGAGGGGCTTAACTCACCGGGAGTTGAAGAAAAACGCGGCGGCGGCAATGGCTACTCCGGCGATGAAATTGGACGGCCTGGCGGCGTGTTAGATGCTAGGGTTTGGGGCAAAAGGAAGACGGAGTCGTGGGGTTTATATAGGCCGAAGGGGGGAAACAAATCCGCGACAATCTCGCTCGATTTTGGAAGGATATCGCCGGCGGAAATCTCGGCTGGAGGTTGAAGAAGATCGGCTGACGTCAGCATGACGTCACAGGTATTTTCTTTTTCTTTTATGATTTTTTTCTATTTTATTTATATCTTTTGATTTATAACTCGAAATGATGTCAAATAAATTTCTAATTTTTTTTAATATTATTATCTTTGTGTTAAACCAGTTGTGGGCATGTTTTGAATATTTTTGAAAAATAATATTTTGAAATATTGATTAAATACAAATTTGACACTTAAAGTCAAATTTGAATTTCTATCTTAATTAAATTTTCTTTTTGGCTAAATAAAATTTGTAAAATACCCACATTCCAATATGTTTGAATTTAAGTTATTTAAACTTGTTTTGCTGAAATCATTCATCTTTATTTTGGCATAATATTAAAGAACTAAATATAAATAATGTTTAGGAAATGTGAAATATAAGGTATTCATTTTTAATTGGAAATAATTTGTGCACCATTATATTTTATATTATGATAATTCATTTGAAAACTTCATAACAACTTTGGAAAAGATTTTTGTTTTAATTCTATTCTTATTTAGAAGATATTAATCATTTCATGCTTTGAAAATAAATGAAATTCATTTAAGCAAATGAAATGTTTATTTGGCTAATTCATTAATTTAAAATCTATGAAGTTTATATTTGTAAATTACATAATTGAAATTTTAACACCATGTTTTGAACTTAGTTGAGAGAATGAAAACCATTTGGCAACTAACACCATTTTTAAATAATTTGTGAATTTATGAATAGATATGACTAAGTGGTTGAAATCAATTTTTTTATAAGTAAACTATTTACTTAAAATAAAATGGATTGTAGTTTGTAAAATAATTGTCAAATTACATTTTAAGGTTTTTGAAATACAGTGGATAATAAAATGTTTAAACTGTGACATTTGAAATATTAAACTCTTTCAATAAGTTTGGAGTCTTTCATAGTTGGTTTCCTTATGCATTTAATATTTTATTTTAATAAAAGGAAAAGTTTTAAATTTTAGTGATTTTTGAATATTATAAAATGTTGGGATGTTACAGTTCGCGCATCTTAGCCGAAGGCGTGCCGACAAAGCACACGAGTGATTCTTTGACCTTCGGGTATGGCTTCTTTTTCTTGGCGGCAACATCGTCATCGCTATAGATTGACATGTCGTCGTCATCCTCGTCATCCTTGTTGTCTTTCTTGTCGTACTTCTTTTACTTTTTTGACTTCCAGCCAACTGTGGGATCCTTTTTGAAGTCGTCCATGAAACGACACTCGCTGAGCATATGGTTGACCTTGACGAGTGAGGCGTGGATGGGGCATGGCAAAAGTTTTGCCTGCTCGTAAGTGATATGTGCCTCCTTAGTGCCTGAGCAAGCGTCACGGTTATCTTTCTTGTTCTTCCACTTCTTTTTGTCGGCATTCCCTTGGAACGCGACGGCTACCTCGTTAGAAGGTCCAGCTTTGTCCTCCATTGCTTGCTTGCGCTTGTTGTTCCACCTTGGCGCGGTGCTGACGTCTGGATCATCGTCACGTGCGTCATCATCTGATGTCGCGTATTGGGCCGCTAGGTTGAGCATCTCGCCAAGGTCCGTGACTTGCTCGCGGACGAGCCGGTGACGGAGCAGGGACTTCTTCTGTAGGCCCATGTAGAAGGCATGGATAGCCTGTGCGTCCGAAACACCATGACAGTTAGCCTTTTCGGAGATCCAACGGCTGACAAATCCTGTCATGGTTTCGTCCGGCTTCTGAATACAGCGTTGCAAATCCGTGTAGGTATTTGGACGCTTGTATGTTCCTTGGAAGTGCTGGGACAAAACCTTTTCCATGTCGTACCAGCTATGGATAGACTTTTCGGGAAGGTTGTCGATCCAAGCCCTTGCCGTGCCTTCTAACATGAGAGGTAGGTAGCGGACGGAAATGTGATTGCGTCCGCCGGCAATTTCTATGGCAATGGCATAATCGGCTAGCCATGAATCCGGCTTAACGAGGCCGTTGTACCTAGGACAATTTTTAGACACTGATGTCATGTCCTTGGGGAACGGCTCTTTGCGGATGGCGTCGCCAAAGAACTTTGGGCCAGACTAAAGCGGCTCCCTTCCTATTGCTATGTCTTGTAGGCGAAGTCGTGCGTCTTTTGGATCGAGTTGTTGTCCGCCTCTGTTGGCGTTTGGCTCGTCCTGCGCTGCCCGGCTTACGTTGTGCCTGGGCCCTTCGGCCGCCTCCCTCCTTTTGCTACCGGTGCTGCGCTGCGGATACCGGCTTCGACCTATCCTGGGAGGGTCGTTGCCGGCGTCTTTTTTAGGCGGCTGGTCGTTGTCCCGGCTACCGCCATTACCGCGCCTTGGCTGGGTTGGAGGTGGCAGGTCTCCTCTGCTTCCTGTCCGCGAGTTCTCGTCCCGCCTTGGTTTTGGCGGTGGCGTCTTCTTTGGAGGTGGCATTGCTTTCCTTTTGTCGCCATGGCTACTGGAGCCGGACGGGCCTTCAGGGTCAGCGCCAGGTGCGGCTTTTCACTTTCCTGACTTGGATTCTAGATCTCCCCCGCGGGCATCCGCCATGTGGCCATACGAGTCAACGCGGGCTTGCTGTTCTAGGGCCTTGCTCATGAAGTGTCTTGCGTTGGCCAGCTTTTGCTCCGTTGTGTAAGTCTTGTCATCTAGGGTGTCTAGCGCAGCAACAGCGTTAAGGATGGGGGTGCAGAAGACAACATCCCCCTTCTGTCCACACGTTGTGGTGTTGTGCGCCAGTCAAACCCAAGATCTTGAGCTGCCGTTGTTACACGAATCGGCTCCTTATCACGGCGGTTTTTGATGGCCTTTTTTCTTCGAAGAGTTGTCGGCTCGTTTTTGCCGACATATTTTCTTGCTCCTTCTCGATCTTCTTTGCAAGGCTCTCAACATGCTCCTCTCTTTTGCGCAGGAAGTCAGAGTGCTTAAGCAGCCTAAGTTCTTCCACTTCGTCGAGTGGGATATCCTTGTTCACCGGAGTGTGCATGATCTCCTCTACTTATTTGATGACGGAGAGAAAATTCGTGGGTTCGCTGCTGCCGCCTTTTTCGAGACCAGTTTTCTTCTTTGCGCACACCTTGTCGGAACCGTCAATGAGTTGACCGGTAACGGTGTTGCCGGCATCTTCTGCCGGTTTATCTTGCGTTTCAGAAGCGACTGGGGTTGACTTGTGACCGATGACAACCATCATAGCCAGCTTATCAGGCATGTCTGTATACGCTGTGGTCTCTGAAGTAACCGGATTATCTCTGGAAAAGCGGCTTTTAATTTTCTCTTCGAAGAGACTAGCATCATCATCAGAATCAGAATCTATGTTGACTTGAATGGTAGATCTGGATCCGGCATCTGACAGCGCATCCTCCTAGAGAGCAGGAAGGATTGACTCAGGATCGTTGTTTTCTGGCTGGGAGTCGGATCCCAGTCCGACAACTCCGACGAAGTGGAAGTCAGATCCGGCCGACTCCTTGGAGAAGGCGGATTCGGATCCATCTTATCGGTCGACTGCTTGGTCGAAGGGTTGGTGGGTGGGGTCGTGACGAGGTGCTAACTCGACAAGTCCCAGGGTTGTGCACCCCGGGTTGATTGATGGGGAGAGAGATGAGTGTAAGGTGATCACGACGGCTGACAAGCGAGGTTTACCCAGGTTCAGGCTCCCGGAGGATAACACCCTACTCCTGCTTGTCTGGTTATTGATGCGAGTAGAGATTACAATGGCGAGATTGTGATCTCGCTAGGGTTTGTCGTAGTGGTTCTGAACGTGTCCTCTAGGACGGGCAACCCTCCTGGCTTTATAGGTAGCCAGGTCTCGGGTGGTTGATACAGATACGGTAGGTTACAAGACCTAACCGAGTTGGACTAGGGCACAAGGTACCCCGAGTGGGCCTTCCGTGGGCCTTTCCATCCTTGGCGCGGCCCAGGTAGCATCATCGTGGGCTACCCGCAAGGTAGCCCCACGTCAGTAGCCCCCGAGTGCTTGGTCGAAGCGTAGAGTCGGACAAAGGACTCCTTCTTCCTGGACGCGCCGTTGGATTGCTTGATTCTTGAGCTTGAACTCGAATTTCTTCAGTCGAACCAGCCACTCCCGATGGGAGTAATCTGTGTAGTCGAAATATTTTGTCTTCATCTTCTTTGCGAAGCTTGCTTCTGCTCAGCCTGCTTTTGGCTTACTTATTGGATGGATTCGGCTGCTCGAGCTTACTGCGTTGCCACTCGAACGGTTTCTTCGGGTGCTCGGATCGTTGGCCGATCCTACTTTGCTGATTTCGGCTGCGAAGCCTACTACTCGAATGATTTCTTCGAGTTTCTTCGGTTGATTTTGGAGCCGTTGGCTTGGTGACGTCAGCGATGACGATTCGTTGCACGCCTCTGCGCCCGATGGGACGTGACGTGGTGGGCCCCGCTGTCAGAGCTGACCGCGGTCCGCAGTTGTCACGTCTCCGAAGTGGGCGCGAAATTTGCGCGGCACGATGACGATGCCTCGGTTCCCGTGCGTAGTGGAGGGAGTTGGCGGCGACGGTTGGTTTCTCCGTGCGACACGTGGACGGATGGATGCTCTCGCTCGGAGTCATTGCCTGACGGACGGTTGAGATGCCGATCCTCGAGGAATAAGTACCGCGCTTTGGCTTTTGGGATGTCATCTTCTCCAATCCATTCTTGCCTTTCTTCTCCTCCTGCGCTCTGCCATTACCGCCGCCATCCCGACCTCCAAACACTCCGTCCGCGCACCTTGCGACCTAGGCGATGGGCAAGCCGAAGAGCGTTGCTGGCTCCTCCGCCGCCGCTGACGACGCCGGGGTGATGAAGAAGCCCGAGGGTGATTGGCAGAGGTCGCCGACGAAGAAGAGCGATGTGGAGCTGCTCCGCGCGCAGGGCATGCTGCCGCCCGCCGACCAAGTCCAGGTACGAGTCCCTGGCAAGGAGGTCTTCCCCACTCCTCGCGATGGGGAACGTGTTTGCTTCGCGGACTTCATTCCGCGAGGCTTCGGGTTCCCCATGCACGATTTTGTGCGTGGTCTCCTGTACGCCTATGGGGTTCAGATCCACGATCTGACCCCCAATGGCGTCTTGAGCATCGCGGGCTTTAACGTGCTCTGCGAGTGCTTCTTGGGTGTCGAGCCCCACTGGGCGCTGTGGAAGTCGCTCTTCCTCGTTCGCAAGAACGTGGGGAAGAGTGGGCTGACCTTCCGAGTGGGTGGCTTCGGAATCCAGGTACGCGGTGACACCGCGTACTTTCAGATGAAGAAGTACGACTCCGTCCAAGGGTGGCGCCGGAGATGGTTCTACGTCCAGTCGAACGGCGACGGACTGGACGCATTCGACAGCAAGCGCGGACTGCGGAAGACTGGCGCCTGGGCGCACCCGCTGTCTGCCGTGGAGAAGGAGGCTGTGCGGCCCCTGCTGTCCCTGCTGCATGAGCTGACTCAGACCCTTGGGCGTGATGCGGGTGGCGTCTTTCTGATGGCCACCTTCTTCCGTCTTCGGGTGCAGCCGCTCAGCGCCCGGCCCTACCCGATGTGGGCCGCCGAAGGCGTCAGTGCCAAGCCGCTGGAGGACGAGGAGGTGGAAGCCAGCGTCAGGTCCATCACCAACCTCCGAGCCGCGGACACGTGCAACGTCAGGTGCCCCATTTCTCCTTACGGGCCCTCGAACCCCGTTCCTGAGGTAAGTCTTTTGTTCTCTTCTCTCTGACCTTGTTCGACTTGAGTCTACTTTTCTCTCTGATTTGACTTGTGTCTATTTGCTTCAGGGCCGAGATCTTTTCGTCAGCTGTCCTCCCCTCCCTGAGAACGGACCCGACGACGAGTCGAGGTTTGTCGAAGAGGATGATGAGGACGAAGAGATTCCCTCCGCGCATTCTCCCCGCGACGAGGTGGAGGAGGAAGATGAGGTGGAGGAACCCGCGAGGAAGAAACGGAAGCTTCCGAGTCGCGGCGAGTCTGCCACTGCGTCGTCGCCTGCCCGGGGCGTGGACGCTGCTGAGGAGGAGGTCGCCGTGACGTCTCCGGGTGCTCGTTCTTTGGGTGGCTGGGAGGAACCTCTGAACGTTCCCCCAGTCAGCTCCGCGGCGCCACGCTCGTTCGCCGCGGATGCCTTCGCCTTCCCTTGAGAGCTACGATGACGCCGGCACCCCCAGGTGAGTTCCTTTGTAATGTGTCCATCTAGTTGTACTTTGCAGTTTGGCCGTAATTTTGATTCGACTGGTGTTCTTTGTTTTTGCTGCAGCCATCGTTCGGACGATGTTAGCTCCCCCCTTCGGGACGTGGAGCTCACATCTGCCCCTTCGGATGGCTTGAGGACGCCAGTGGTGGTGGAGAAGGTGCATGCTGAGGCTGCTGGTATTGCATCTTCTAGCCGCGTGCTTCCTTCGACTGCGGAGGACCTTGATCTCCTGGACCACGTAAGTCTTGCATGCTTCTTTTTTTTGTGTTCTTTGATTTTCATCGGGTGCGCGATCAGCGCTCCCGATGGGAGTAGCCCCCGAAGGTGTGGGTGACTAGTATAGTCGCCCGCAACTTTATTGACTTCTTGCTTTTATTTCAGCCCTACTACCGCCAGCAGCTCGACGCAGCCGCAGCTTATGTTCGCCTGGAGAAAGAGAGGGACCAACTGCGTTCCTCACTGGATCAGGCTACTGGGCGGGTTGAAGAGCTTGAGAAGGCTCTTCGCGAGTCCCAAGAGCGGGAGCTGGCGCGGGTCGCCAAGGAGAAGACTCAAGTTGGTCGTCTCCTTTCGCTAGCCGGCGTGCTTTGGGGTTAGTTTCGGCTTGACGCCTACTGAGTCTTTTGCTCTTTTTCTTGATCTGACTTTGAATTTTTGCGCAGAGACTTGCGGTGGACCTCCTCCCGAAGATGCGTCGAGTGACACGGTTGATCCGGCAGCCGCTGTTGGCTTCCTCGACCGGGTATGCGCCTACGCTTCGGACGCGTTGAAGAAGTCTTCAGCCGCGCTGCAGAAGTCGACTGGAGCTCTGGCCGTGGTGCACCAAAGCATCTTCCCGGGTGACCAGCCGCCGGCGACCGTGGACGCCCTGGCTGCACCGTTTGAGGACGCGACTACCATCGCCGACTTCACGCGGTCGCAGACGGTACGCGGCTCCGAGCTCACCTTCCAGCTCCTATTAGGCCACCAGGTCCCCGGTGACTTCGAGAAGGTCGTCAGCGGTTTTCCCCGTAAACCCGACGGCCGGACCGCGTCGCTGAGTGGCGTGAAGGAGCACGCCTCGCAGCTGGCTGCGCAGCTTGTGGCACTCTTCGAGAGGGCTCTTGCTAAGGCGACTGAGGCAGCAGCTCGGAAGGGCCGTTCCCGGTCGCAGTCCGCGGCCTTAGAGTAGGCATAGTTGTAGGGATGTGGCAGTCGCCGTGATCTGTATTTTGACCTTTATGCTTGTAATGAACATTGCCCTGTCGGGTCTTTTGGTCTTCGATATTGATTTTGCTGGTCTTTATTTCTCCTGAGTTGATTTGTGCTTCGCAGTCGCCTGATTGTATTGACTCTGCGTATCCCTGGCAGAGTGCTGCGTGCGATGATGCTCCGCCTTCTCCGGTGGCAGTGCCGAGTGGCGCGGCTTCTTCTTCGGGTGCTCGCCGTCGTCGGGCGGCGCCGGCTCCTCCACGCAGTGCCAACGATCAGCGGATAATCACATTTTTGAAGAACAAGGTGGCTGAGCTTGAGGCGACCCTGAAGAATACGGAGTGGCTGCTACAACGTTCTCAGTCGCATCCCACGGCGGAGTTCTCGCGACGTGAGGACTTTTTGCTTGGGGAGATCGACCTGATCAGTCGACTGCTGCAAGGTATGTATCCTCTTTTTGGCGGCTGCCGTCCTCTTGTGGCTTTACTTCTCATTCTTATTTGCTTGTTGTGTACGCAGACGTCAATCCCGACTGGGAGGCTGAGCGGGTTCGCGTTGAAGAGCGAGTCACCCGAGAGGCGTCCGGCAGCTCGTACGAGGCTCGGCAGTTCTGGTGAGCCAGTCGAGGGGGCGCGTCCTTGCCACCATGCTTGATCGCACGTAGCGCGCTTCTTTTCTTCTGGAGAGCTGCCGGAAGACACTTTGGCACATCAATCGTGTGTACTTCCCGCATAATGCGCAGCCGAATGGGTTGTCTGCTTTGCTGGAGAGGTTCCGCGATGGTGAAGGGTTGAAGGAGGTCGTCGACGCCCAACTTGTGGCTGGTGCGAACGCTGCGTTGGCATACGTCCGGATGCACCGGCCACATCTTCCGCTTGAGCGGGTGCTTGAAGGCCTGCCGAGTGATGATGACTTCGACGAGACCCTGGCTGCTGCGCGTCGGATTATCCGGCAGGTTCAGGACCTGAGCGAGCGTCTTGTAGGGCCTCTTGATGCACCGAAGGCTGAACCTGCAGTGTAGAGTGGCTGTCGTCTGCTGTGCAGGGTTAGCTATAGGGTGGCAAATGTTACTGTGTAAGTATGACAATTGATTGAAATACTCTGGAATTGTAAGAGGTAATCTGTTTTACTCGAAAGTGAGTGCTTGATTTGGGCTTGTGACCTGTTCGGCGCAGTCGCCTAGAGTGCTAGGCGGCGACCTAGGTTTCTCAAGTGTGACCTGCATGCCGCAGTCTCTGATTATATCAGGTGGTGACTTAGGATTTCTGCGACTTGACCTGTATGGCGCAGCCCCCGAGTCGCTCGAGTGGTGGCCTAGGATTTTAGCGAGGACCTGTATGGCGCAGCCCCCGGGTAGGTCGAGTGGCGGCCTAGGGTTACAAGTGTTACCTGTTTGGCGCAGCCCCCGAGTATGTCGGGTGGTGACCTAGGATTTGGAACTTGACCTGTGCAGCGCGGCCCCCGAGTAGGTTCGAGTGGCGGCTGAGGATTTTTCTTGGAGTTCCTGTTTGGCGTAGCCCCCGAGTAAGTCGGGTGGTAGCCTAGGGTTACAAGTGTGACCTGTGTGGCGCAGCCCCCGTGTGTGGCGGGCGGCGCCTTAGGATTTTGGACTTGACCTGTATGGCGCAGCCCCCGAGTCGGTCAGGTGGCGGCCTAGGATTTTTGGCTTGGCACTTGTACGGCGTAGCCCCCGAGTGGGTTGGGTGGCGGCCTAAGCTTTTATTTCAACCTGTGTGGCGCAGCCCCCGAGTGGTTCGGGTGGCGACCTAGGATTTTTGATCATGCTTGTATGGCGCAGCCCCCGAGTGGTTCGAGTAGCGGCCTAAGCTTTTATTTCAACCTGTGCGGCGCAGCCCCCGAGTATTTCGAGTGGCGGCCTAGGATTTTTCATCTTCCTCTGAATGACATGTAAAGGAGACATAATTTCTTCAAATCACTTTATTGATTCTTGCGAACAGGCCGCCTCGTTAAAACCCTTCCAGTCCCCTTAGGTACCCTGGTAAGGGAAAGAGTGCGTCTGAAACCTGCCGCGCTGGTTTTCTTTGTACAATGGTTGTTTTGAGCTAGGCGTAGAACCGGCGGAGCTGTGCTACGTTCCATGGGTTGCTGCAGTGTGCTCCTGTCTTCGAGTCCTTTAGGCGGTAAGCTCCATTGCCTATTGCTTCTGTTACAATGTACGGGCCCTCCCATGGGGAGGCGAGCTTGTGCACCTTCTTTTGCTTGAGTCGAAGAACCAGGTCGCCTGCAACGAACGCTCTTGGTCGCAACCTCCGAGTGTGATAATTGCGCAGGTCTTGCTGGTACACAGCTGATCGTGCCAGGGCGATGCCTCGTGCTTCATCCAGGGTGTCTCTGCTGTCTTCGAGTGCCTCCTCTGCTTCCGACTCGTCGTAGGCGACTACTCTTGGTGCGTCGAACTTGATGTCGCAGGGGAGGACCGCTTCTGCACCGTACACCATGAAGAATGGGGTGTACTGGGTGGATCTATTCGGTGTTGTTCGCAGACTCCAGAGGACTGATGGAAGTTCTTCCACCCATGCACCTGCTGCGCTTCTCAGGGGCACGCGCAGTCGTTTCTTGATGCCGCTACAGACGAGGCCGTTGGCTTTCTCCACTTGTCCGTTGGACTGCGGGTGCGAGACGGACGCATAGTTGAGTTTGATCCCCTGCTCTGAGCAAAAGTCCTTGAATTCTTCGGCTGTGAAGTTTGAGCCGTTGTCGGTGATGATCCCGTTTGGTACCCCAAACCTGAAGATGATTGACCTGATGAAGTTGACCGTTGTGGATGCAGTTGAACTTGTGATGGGCACGGCTTCGATCCACTTTGTGAACTTATCGACTGCGACCAGGAGGTGAGTGTGACCTCCGGGTGAGGATTTCTTCAGCGGGCCCACCATGTCGAGACCCCATTGGGCAAAGGGCCAGGCCAACGGTATCGTCTTGAGTTCTGACGCTGGTGCGTGTGGCTTGTTGGCAAATTCTTGGCACCCTGTGCATTTCTTCACCAGCTCCTCAGCGTCCTGCATGGCTGTCAACCAGTAGAACCCGGCGCGTAGCGCCTTGGCCACCAGTGCCCGACTGCTGGCGTGATGCCCGCAGATACCCGTGTGGATGTCGAGTAAGATGGCTTGGCCGTCGACTGGATCTATACACCTTTGTAGGATGCCCGAGATGCTTCTTTTGTAGAGTTCTCCGTTGATGACGGTGAAACTTTTGGAGCGCCTGATGATGCGCTTTGCTTCGACTGGATCTGTTGGCAGCTTCTGATGTAATATGTATGCCAGGTACGGTCCTGTCCATATGGCTTCGACTAGCATGACCTCCATGGGGACCTTGTCTTGGCTCGGCGGGTTAACATCGCCTTTCTTTGTTTCTGTGCTTGCTGTACTCTGAGTCTTGATGGATCTCTGCGTGATGCACTCGAGGAAGACGCCGGGTGGGACTGGCACCCTGTCTGAGCCCATGTTAGCGAGGACGTCGGCTTCCTCGTTGCTTTCACGGCCGATGTGGCGCAGCTCGCAGCCGTCGAAGTTTCCTTCCATCTGATTGTAGAGGTCTCTGTAGGCGATCATGTTGTCAGCGACGGCGTCGCAGGACTTCATGGTTTGCTGTACCACCAGATAGGAGTCGCCGTAGATCATGAGGTGCGTGGCGCCGCAGTTCTTGGCCATCCGCTTGCCGTGGATCAGGGCCTCATACTCGGCCTCGTTGTTGGACGGCTTCGGGAAGTCCATCTGCAAGACATACTTGAGCTTGTCGCCTTTGGGGGAGATGAGCACGACTCCTGCCCCGGCTGACTTGAATTTCTTCGAGCCATCAAAGTACATTGTCCATGCGTTGGACAGGTCGGGGACATTTGGTAGCTGGGCTTCTATCCACTCGGTTGTGAATTCCGGGAGGACTTGGGCCTTGATAGACTTCGGGTGAGCATATTTCAGCCCCCATGGTCCTAGTTCGACAACCCACTTGGCGACTCGTCCTGTCGCGCGTTGGTTTGTGAGAATGTCTGCTAGTCCAGAGGAGCTTACCACCGTGATCGGGTGCTCGGAGAAGTAGTGGACGACCTTCCTGGAGGTCATGAAGACTCCGTATGCCAGCTTCTGGTAATGAGGGTAATTATGCTTGGACAGGGTGAGTACTTCGCTGAGGTAGTAGACCGGCCTCTGCACCGGGTGGCTGTGCCCTTCTTCTTCGCGTTCGACTACGAGCACCGTGCTAACCACCCTGTTCGTTGCTGAGACGTATAGGTACAGTGGCTCGTTTTCCAGTGGTGCCACGAGGACTGGAGAGGTTGTCAGTGTTTTCTTGAGATGGTCGAACGCGTCCTGCGCCTCTTGTGTCCACTCGAACTTGTCTGCCTTCTTCATCAGTTGGTAGAAAGGTAAGGCTTTCTCTCCCAACTTACTAATGAACCGGCTGAGAGCTGCGACTCGGCCAGCTAATCGTTGCACCTCCCTGAGCTTGGTTGGTGCTGGCATTGTGAGGATGTTTTGCACTTTCTCGGGGTTTGCTTCGATTCCTCTTGCAGATACAAGGTACCCTAGTAGCTCTCCGGCTGGTACGCCGAACACGCACTTCTCTGGATTGAGCTTGATCTGATATACGTCCAGCGCAGCGAAGACCTTGCGCAGGTCGTCGACTAGGGTATCCTCCTTTCGTGTAGTGACAACGATGTCGTCGACGTATACTTGGACAATCTGCCCGATTAGCCCCTTGAGGCACGCTTGCATTGTCCGCTGGTAGGTGGCACCTGCGTTCTTTAACCCGAACGGCATCGTCTGGTAGCAAAAGACGTCGTCGGGTGTGATGAAGGCTGTCTTCTCTTCGTCCTCGACTTTCAGCCTGATCTGTTGGTAACCTGAGTAGGCATCCAGAAAAGATAGGCGTTCGCAACCTGCAGTCGAGTCGATGATCTGGTCTATCCGCGGGAGCGGGAAATGGTCCTTGGGGCAGCATTTGTTGACTGCGGTGAAATCAACGCACATGCGTAGTTTCTTCGTCTTCTTTTTCTCAACTAGAACCGGGTTGGCGACCCAGTCCGAGTCTCTGATCTCTCGGATGAACTTGGCGTGCAGTAATCTGTCGACTTCCATGGTGATCGCGTCTCGTTTGGGTCCTGAGAAGCGTCGCATGGATTGCTTGACTGGCCTCGCGTCCTTGTGTACTTTTAGAGAGTGCTCGGCGAGTTCCCTGGGTATCCCTGGCATGTCAGAGGGTTGCCATGCAAAGATTTTCCAGTTCTCACGTAGGAACCCGACGAGCGCGCTTTCCTATGCGGGGGTCAAACTCGATGAGACCTTGACCGTCTTTCCACTGTCAGTCGGATGGACTTGGTGGGTGACGGTGTCGTCATTCGTGTTGAACGCTGCGTCTTTGGCAGGCTTCTTGCGAGCCGGGAAGACGGTCTTGTCGTTGTCGGCTGATATGGCTTTGAACCGCTCTTCGACGCCGAAGGACTCGGAGATCTTGGCAAACTCGCGGTCGCAGCTGTTGGAGAGCCCAAAGTCACCGCGGACGGTGATTACTCCTTTTGGCCCGGGTAGTTTTATCATCAGGTAGGCGTAGTGGGGTACCGCCATGAACCTGGCAAAGCTTGGGCGTCCGAGGATGGCGTGGTATTGTGACTTCCAGTCGACGACCTCAAAGTCTATCGACTCCTTCCTGAAGTGTTCGGGTGTACCGAGGATAACGTCGAGTGTGATTGTTCCCATGGGCGTGATTGCTTGCCCTGGTACTATGCCGTGGAAGGTGGTCTCCGATTCCGGCAATTTCTCTGTCGACCTGTTCATTCGCCTGAGGCTATCGGCGAATATGATGTTGATGCCGTTGCCCCCGTCCAGGAACACCTTCTTCAGGCTGTAGTCGCCGATCAAAGCCTCAATCACGAGTGCGGCGTGCCCTGGTCGGACTACCTCCGCTGGGTGATCTGCCCTGGAAAATGTGATTGGTGTCTCCGACCCGCGCAGGTAGTCTGGTACCGCGCGCGGGCTGTTGATGGCTTGAAGTACTTGGCGTGTGATGATTTTCTGCCTCCTGTTCGACGGGGGTCCCTTCTGGACCATGTTCAACTGTCCCCGTGCGGCTGGGTACGCGTCGGCTGCTGCCGACGGACCTTGTTGCTGCTGCTGCGGCTGGGGGAACGCTCCTGCCGCCTGCACTTGATTGTTGTTTGCGGGTGCTGCCTGGATGGCTAGCTGCGGTGCCGCTTGTATGGCCTGCATTGGGGCGATGATTTGCTGCATGGCGTGGTAGATTTTTCTTGCTTTGCGGCAATCCTTTAACAAGTGGTTTGAACCCCACTTTCCTGTTGCGGGGTTGCGGAATGAGTGATGCTTACAGGGTTGCATCAGTTCCTCTGCTGGGGTCAGCGGGCGCTTCCACTCGCGCTTCTGACTTCCATCATTGTGGTCGATGCTGCTGCTGCCACGGTTGTACTGACTCGAGCTTGGCTGGCGACTCTGCTCGTATTGTCGGCTGCTGTCACGTTTGTCCTCGCGGGGGGTTTTGTACCCTGCCGCTACTAATTCGATTGAATCGTGGGTGTAACGTGCCTTCTTCTTTTGACGTGCCTCGCGCCAGTTGCTTGTTTCGCCTTACTTTTTGGGAGAAGTTTCGCGGACATAGTCCTCTCCTTCGGCCCATTGGTTGGCTGTCTTCATCAGTTTTATTGTGGTCTTCGGCTGGAGCCTACCGAATTCCTCCCGGAGGTCGCGGCGAGCGACGCCATGCATGAAAGCGTCCATCACTCGATCCTCTGATACGGGTTCCATGGTATTGCGGAGGAGTGTCCACCTCTGGATGTAAGAGCGGAGCGACTCGTCCTTCCCTTGCTTGCAGGCCTGTAACTCAATGTAGGTCGTTGGCCTGGCGAATGTTCCTGAGAAACTCTTAATGAAGTTATCTTGGAATTCCTCCCATGTTCGGAAAGAGTCCTTGGGTTGGCTTGTGAGCCACCCGCGTGCCGAGTCTGTCAGCATGAGCTGGATGTACTGCATGGCTGTAGTCGACGTTCCGCCTTGACAGGTGCAAGCGATGAGGTAGTCCTCGAGCCATAGCTTTGGGTCTTGCTTCCCGTCGTATTTTGGTGTGCCCGCCGTCAACTTGAAGCCTTTAGGCATGCGGGTGTCGCGGATGTTGAAGGAAAAACATGTTGCGCCACACGGCTCGAAGTCGCGGTCGGCGTGGTCGTTTGCGTGTGCCACGCTAGCCGAACGTTCCTTGCGGTTGCGGTCCACCGTCTTCTGCGTCAGGACGTCACGGAGGTCCTTGATTGCTTGTCGCTGCGCCGCTGGGGCGCCCGACGTCGTTGGCTCAGTCGCTCTGTTGCTTGGCCCCTTGGCCGCCAGAGCCTCTTTGATTGCCCTTATGGAGGCAATTTGTTGTTTGTGGAGAAGGGAACGCGCGTCTCCCTCCGGTGGCTGCGTGAGCCGGAGGTATGTCTCGACTGATATCAGGGCGGCATTCGCCGTCTTCGGGACGGGTATCCCATTCTCGTCTTCGGTGACGAAGGACGAGTCGAGGTTGCGGGTGAGCCTTGTTCGATCAGCTTCTGCCATGTGGGGGACACGGGCTCTGGTTCGCCGTGCTCCCTGATTCACCTCTGTGGAGGATGTGAAGGAGAGAGCAGCTCGCCTGGCACTTGACGCATCCGCGTCCCTTTTGCGCCTGAGAAGTTTGGCCTTTTCGGCGCGAATTCGTTCGCCTTCCTTGCGTAGCAAGTACTGGACCGCCAGGTGATCGTCTCGAGGTGCGTTGGGTGGCGGGAACGTGCCCTCGTCCACATGCTTCATGGCTTGGATCGCCATATCACGCGTGATGACAAGTTTCGTCTGGTCCGGCATTTCCACCTCCAGTGGGTATGCGGGTTCGTCTTCGTCGTCATGCGGCTGTGCCGGCCATGAAGACTTGCTTGGGGTAGGCATGGATTGGAGAGTTGGTGCTGCCGCTGCTACTTCTGTCACCCGCTTCTTGCTCGGGGTCGAAAATTGCCGCAACGTGGCGCGCGGCGCACCCGCTGTTGCGTCTCTTCGCGACTGTCCAAGTGCTCACACTTGCCGGGGCGAGTGCGATTGGCTTGGGGTAGACCTGGGATCTCCCTGAAGACGGGGGCGCGCGTGACATGGTTGTCGGACGCGGGCCCCTGGTCGGCCGCACGGGTGCGACGGTGGGGGTGGATCTTGACTTGATCGACTGTGCGACCGAGGTTGGTGTAGCGGACTCGATTCGCGCGGTCGTTGCCGAGATTGTCGTTGTAGATGTCCTCTTCGCGGGTGCAACTGGCGCGACCTCTGCGGGTGCGACAGATGCGATCTTCGCGGGTTCGGCAGATGCGATCTCTGCGGGTGCTGCGGTCGCGATCTCCGCAGGTGCGGCAGATGCGATCCCAGTGGGTCCAGCGGTCGCGATCTCCGCGGGTGCGGTAGATGCGATCTCAACGGGTCCAGCGGTCGCGATCTCCGCGGGTGCGGTAGATGCGATCTCAACGGGTCCAGCGGGCGCGATCTCCGCGGGTGCGGTAGATGCGATCTCAACGGGTCCAGCGGGCGCGATCTCCGCGGGTGCGGTAGATGCGATCTCAACGGGTCCAGCGGGCGCGATGGTCGGCGATTTTGGGGACGCCGTCGCGCGTAGCGCAGTAGTCGTAGACCTGAGTATACCACGACTATCTATGCAGCAGAATATGGAGCCGAAGGTAATGTGTATACCTTTGTCCAGATCGGCGTACACCGATTGATGAGTTGGCGAGTGGATGACGTACTCGAAGGAGCCGAATCGGATCGACTCCCTGACGGCGGATGCGCCGATCTTCATTGCCGATGGAGCCGGTGCGACCATCATCCTAACACTTGTTGAACTTCCCACAGACGGCGCCAATTGACGAGGTGCTAACTCGACAAGTCCCAGGGTTGTGCACCCCGGGTTGATTGATGGGGAGAGAGATGAGTGTAAGGTGATCACGACGGCTGACAAGCGAGGTTTACCCAGGTTCAGGCTCCCGGAGGATAACACCCTACTCCTGCTTGTCTGGTTATTGATGCGAGTAGAGATTACAATGGCGAGATTGTGATCTCGCTAGGGTTTGTCGTAGTGGTTCTGAACGTGTCCTCTAGGACAGGCAACCCTCCTGGCTTTATAGGTAGCCAGGTCTCGGGTGGTTGATACAGATACGGTAGGTTACAAGACCTAACCGAGTTGGACTAGGGCACAAGGTACCCCGAGTGGGCCTTCCGCGGGGCTTTCCATCCTTGGCGCGGCCCAGGTAGCATCATCGTGTGCTACCCGCAAGGTAGCCCCACGTCAGGTCGTAGAAGCGCGGTAGGCTGTACGCCTCTGGCGTGTACCCGATGAAGACGGCAATCCCTCCGATCGGTAGGATTGCGCATCCGATAAGGTAGTCGTCCGCCGGGAGCCAGGACTCATCTGAGTTGACGTAGCTGTGGCCGCCATACCTTGTGACGCGGCCGACGGTGATCTGCTTGCCCACGCCGCCAAGTGTTCCCGCCTGGAACGTGACGCCAGGAACCCTCGGCCCCACGGTGTGCGCCAACTGTCGTGGTATCGGCATATTTGATAGGAGACGGGGTCCTCTAGCCTACGTATGGATTGTGGGGAAGAAGGTTGGAGTCGTCGAGGACGGGATTGAACTCGGCCGAGTTTACCCAGCTTCAGATCCCGCAGCGGTGGCGAGATCCTACGTGCTGCTATAATTCACTATGAGGCGAATAGCCGTAAACAGGTTACAATGGGTATGATGCTTATTGAGCGTTTATCAGTTTGGCCCTAAAGGCCTCCTGGTGGCCGGCTTATATAGGCGGCCAGCCCCGGGTTAAAAGGTAAGTACTTGGTCGGCAAGTAAACAGAGTCCTAGTTGTAGTTGGCTTTGGTTGCCGCCTTCCATCTTGGGCTTGGTGGCTTGATGGGCTTCAGTCTGATGCCTTCCTTGGACCATCCGCCTACTTCCTTGTACGTCAGTTATCTGGGTCGTCCGGCAGGCATCAGCCTTACAACCCTTGGGCCACCCTGGACTAGCCGGATTGATCCATGTTGGAGATACCCCTAGTTGGTATATCCCCAACACGAAAAAAAAGTCTTACAACACATAGATGGTCATATGACCAAGTCTACAAACCTCGTCACGCAGGACGGAATTAACTAAGATAGCGGAAGCTCGTGGCTAGCGTTGGCCCTTTCCATTTCCGGACGCTGATCCCACAAGTGCAGTTGACCGGGGACAACTAAGTGGCGAAATCTTCGTCATACACCTCCTCCTCGACATAAGCCTCCTCGTTAAAATCTGGACATTTGAATATCCAGGGACATAACTAAATCAGTACAATTACGTACTCGCAAGACCACCTCTAGGTTTACTGTTTTTCATGGACATGCAGATACAGCATTTTCGAAAACTAGGATGGCTCCTATATACAACTATAGGGCTCATTTTCGAATACCATGATTTTAGACCTAGAGAATACGACATCTCTGTATCTTTGTTGAATAAAACATTTAGAGATAGAATTCTCTTCTCTCAGATATAACAAAGACATATCCAAGTTCAAAACTTTCTTTTATAAAAGTTTGTCAAAACACTAGGATAGGGGTAACCCTCTTTCCTAGCTTGAGATCGGACTGGTTGTGTCTCCGAGATCTACCATCCTCACCCAATTTCCGTACCTCCGGGTACCTCCTTAATACCTCCTTGTTTCTTTTATTTTTAAAACTAAAATCATCCAGCATGCCTAGTGGGACCTTTCCAGCCGTCCATGACCGTGGACGCGGCTATTCGAATAGATTTACACTCTGTAGAGGTTGCACACTTTACCCACACCTATCGGTCATTCCGCCGTGTCTGCCACGGCCCGTCATACGACAGTATGCGGGGGTCCGGATAACACGATCAAAGCTTTCCACTATGTCCACCCTATTATCGGGGCCTCCCGGTGGGTTTGTTCTCCCCGGCACCGTGCGCTCCACTAGACGTCTTGGTCTTTCGTCGGGACGCCACACCGCCATGGCAGGAGACCCGCCGTAATCGTCCGGCGCGATCATCACATGTGTATTGCCTCATCCAGACGGCAACCTGGCTTCGAGGGCCTAGCACCCATAGAGAGTATGAGAGCCCCAATACTAAAACAGACAAGTTTCCGACTAAGCCCTACCCATGTCAGGTAGTGTGGTTTCACGGTTTAATTGTTCAGGCGGCAGCTAGGGTCACACTTTGTTTTTCAAAACACTTTCTCCTCCGACTACTCCCAGCAGCTCGGGTTTTCGCAAACATCTCCGGGTGCTCCCAACAACTCGGGTTTTAATAAAACACTTGCTCGCCGATTGCTCCCAGCAACACGGGTTTTTCTCCGGAAAACATTTTGATCAAAACAAGCCCCCATCCTATAGTTTTGAGGTAAGGGAATAGGAGTAAACTACTAGAAATCTTAATCTTCTTGATTGAGCCTTCAACAACAAGGATCATCAAGTGAAACTTATTTTGTAACACCTAACAAATAACCTAGTAGATAACTTTGGCCAAACAATATTTTGTAAAATAGTTTTCAGGTGGCAAGGTGCCACAAAAGAGGTAAAACATGCATTATTTTATTTTGAAGACAAAACATGCTTTGTAAATAATAGGATAACATAATGGTGGTGAGGTTGGCTTGCCTTGCTCAAGGTTTTGCCCCTGGTCTTGCTCTTCTTCGTAGGTGTGCTCAACTACCACGTGCAGCTCCTCCTCTGCTTGCGGATCTACCGTAACATGAAAATAAATGAGTCTCGTGTGAACCCTAAAATGCGAGTTGACAAAAATCTAAAGCAAAGAATCAGACAACAAGAATCATAAAACATAATCATCCATACAAGGGATTTACCAAATCAACAACACAGTTACAAACAGACAACACCAATCCTATCGTGCTACAATATGGCATGAAATGGAGTATGCTAACAACACACAAGGAATATCACAAAACTATTAATGTTTTAAGAGTCAAGTGTAAGAGTTTAGTTTAGTTCCTGGATTACAAGGTTGACAAGATTTAGACTCAAACTTGCTTTTATCTAAAAACAGAAAATCCAAGTATTACATTTAAATAGTCATTATGGTGTTGTTTCAATGAAAAAGGCATAACTTTTGGAGTACTGCCCAAAAAAAGAAACCCTTTTACCATAGTACTCCTTGGTACTAAAGGAAACTCTGAAAATTGGTTGTGCACAAAAAATCTACTTCCAAACAGAAACTAAAAATCAGCTAAGAGCTACTGATGTCAAAACCAAAAAGGTTGTAGTTCATGTTTTATAGATCTCCTGTATGCAAAGTTAATTTCCTTGGAAAGATATGAATTTTATCTTTTAGTAGAAATTTGATTCACCTAATTTGGATAATCCTAGCTCAGGTTATCCCTGTTTTAAAATAAAGTAAACTTTTGTCCATTATTTATGTACAGAGAGAAATATAAATTATTTTGGTGCCAAACCAGTGTGGTAAGATAGATAAAACTTGTGGTTACTCCACAAAAATATACCAAACATACTTGCATACACAGAGGTAGCTCAAACAACCAAAACTAGACAAACCATATTTTCAGGGAATCTAACTATACATTTTATTAGGAATAATCTCCTTTTTAAAGGAATTTATTTATTAAACTTAAAAGATCTTTTGCTAGAATAATCTCCTGCCGCGCGCTGTCTGTTTCTTTCGACAGTTTCGTCAGAAAACGAAAACCATCTCTACTGCTGTTTAAAACAAGAGCTATACTAAACCTAACACTAATCGCTACACTAACCTACTGGCTAACGAGCCGAACGTTCCGCATCGAGCGCATCGCGCGTTCGATTCCTCCCGCGGGCAGTGGAAAAGGAAGCCCCTTTTTATCTTCCCTCGCACCCACTGACACGCGGGCCCCGCGGGTCAGCGACCGCGGAGGCCAGCGCCGTGCGCATCCCGCCCGCGTGGCACCAGGACCCACCAGCAGTCGCTGGGTGTGCCCCGCGCCCGGTAAGAAAAGTCCGGAGCGTGGGAACTTTGCACCGAAGCCCCTGCGTTCCTGGTTTTGCACAGTAGACCTCCCTTGTTAGTTTTCTATCACGGTTAAGTCCTCGGGTTTTACAGAAACAACCCTACACTTCCTTTTTGCAATAACTTTTAATATATAACTCCAAATTAAATAAACTTTATATGTTTTCATATCAGAAAAATGCAATAAACATTAATATCATATTCTTCTGTCATTTTGCATCATTTATTTTTAAATGCTTAGTTTAAATTAACAAATGCAATTAATTAATTAAATATGGAGTATGAGGGGTAATAATTATATAATGCCCTAATTCCATTTAATATGCTCATACCTTTTATACCATATCTTGCCATGCTAATAAATATTTAATTTGAGTTGAAGATAAATATATTGCAATTAATTCCGAAATGTGGAATGTGTTGGGCAATTAAGTAATTAATGTCTTTTCCATTTTAAATTAATTTGATCACCACTTCTGCTATATTAAGTAACATTTAAATTGTTGGCTACACAAATAACTTGCACCCTAATATTTTGCCGGGATTCCATCCCCGCTTTAAATATGACCTAATCATCTCATACCATATCGCACCATCATTTGTTTGCGCATTTCTCTGTATTGATTATTGTTTCCTATTGTCTGTGTTTGGCTCTCTTTGGGTAGACGACGACGTGTCTGCTGCGAGTACCTACGATACTGAGGTTCCAGCTATCGTTCCAGGCTACGAGCTGCCAGGCAAGCTTCTGCTAACCGGTTACACGATTGTAGGGTTTTCATTCCTGCCTTTTGATCTATGCTATCCTAGTTATCGATTCTTGAATTGCGATCCCATCACATGTTTATCCTGCAGCCTATACAGCTATCTCCCCACAACCCATAACCCCTTGCATGTTTATCTGTTGGCCTTTGCGAGTCGTAGTGCATGCTTAGGATTGGTTGAGCGAGTCGTTCCTTTGTCTTTATCTCATATGCTTAGTATGATATATTGTTCTACTATAATAAACTGCTGTCTTATTTTGGGGTTCTATGATTAAAAGATAAGGCACCAGGCGGAAGGCCTTGCGAGGTGCTTTGTTCTGCTCAGTGTCGACCTAGGAACTGAGATTTTGTCCTCGGATCCAATTTTGAGCGCACTAACCACTTGTGGGTGGCCCAATGGTGCCCCCCTCGACTTTGAACAGATCCTCAGCTCGTCCATGTGCCGCAAGTAGTTCGGGTTTTCCATTCGCTCATATGCATGTGCATGATGATGATGATCGATGAGAGTTTACTTGTTACGGGGGGTCATATAGGGGTGGTGCGCGCGAAGCGGACAGTTCCTACTGTGGTTTGAGCCGCATGGCGCGTGGACACAAACTAATGAGTCCGCAATTGAGATTCGGCCGGACTCCTGACGCGGGTAACAACTCATACGGGTGGCACTTGGACTTGCTGTAGTGAAGGAATGAGTCGTGTTGAGAGGCCCTAACGGGTTGATCATGCGAGTATGGGTACTGTAGTGCACCCCTGCAGGGTATAATCTTATCGATGAGCCGTGTCCACGGTTATGGACGACTTTGGTGATGATGCTGGCTAACAAGATCTAGACAACTTACATCTAATCATTGTTAATTAATGTGACTAGTAATATAGCATTACTTACACCCTAAATGGTAACTAAAATTGTTAACGTGTGAGTATTCCCGGATTGCTTCCTCATACTTGGTTGAGGGGGTTAATTCGAGAATGGGTTATGACTGGTGTCAGTTGTAGGTGGCTACTTAAACGCTCTCTTATCCCTCTCTAATTAGACGGAAGTTTTAGCGTGTCTCTTTAGTTTGCTAGTGCTTCTGCCGCTAAGTACACCTACCCCCATATTTTGGGAATCTTACAGTTTTGTAACCTGTTAGCTTAAGCTTGTTCGATACGCTTCGGTGTATTGACCCGTTCGCGGGCTGTGGTTTTTCTGCAGTTGAGGATTCTTCGCTCGACCAGTTGGGTGGATACTACGTGGAGTTCGACGACGAGAGCTACGACGAGTAGTTAGAGTTCCCCTGGGCTACTTCCTGGTGGACTGCGTGGATGGACCTTCTTTTCTGTTTCGGCCTTGAGCCCTTTGCTTCTTGTCTGTACTCAGACCGGTTTGTTTCCGCTGCTTGATGTAATGTTGGGACATGTGTCCTCTGATTGGTGCCATTCGATATATTTTGCTCAGTGAGAGCTTTTTGGATATTATTTCCTTTCTTTGTGTCTTAGGTTTATTCTGTGGTTTCAACTTGTTAAAAATCCGACTCGTATACCATGTGTGTATGTTTGAAGTATACGAGTTGGAAGACTTTTTGGGTTCTTGCGTGCACAATCTGGAAACGTTTGTGACGTTGGGGTCGCCAAGAACTGTCGGCCGATGATCCATTCCGAGCATGGCCTGATTGTTTTCCTAGGATTGGTAACCCCAGTATGTTCTTGGTTGTGTGGCCCAACCGATACGTTTCGTTTGTGTAGCTTGAATTCAGGGTCTGACAGTTGGTATCAGAGCTTAAACGCCCTCAGGTTCCCTTCTACTGGTCGTTGTTTGAGTCTAGAAAAATATTTTGTAGTTATCACGAAATCTTAAACGTGAGAGTAGGAATTCTGTTCTTTTACTTCTTTCCCCACCCACCCTCCCTGTTCTTCTGGTAAGGAAGTGTTACGATAATTTCCCTTCTCACCTTAATTTTAAAATTTAGGACATCACGTGTTCTGGATTTTCCGTAGTACCATAGTTGCAGGTGGTTTTTGTCGTTTTGGGTGGTTATCAACTTCTTCGGCTATGTTCAGTTTCAATCTCGAATCAATCAGTTGTTGTTCTACCTTTCTCTGGTTTTCATCTCCTTGTCATGGTACAATTCGTTCTGTGCAATCAATCCTTTTTGTTCCCGGAGGCTAACTTCTACTTCAAACTGCTATGTAGATGGCGCACGCCCAGGTGGTGCGTAAGACCCACTGTGAGCAGACTACCGGTTACCCGAAGCTTCTCAGAAGCATGGTTGACTACGTCGGTTTCAGCTACCTCCCGGAGTACCAGGTGTCCGAGATCCCCAGAGATTACGGACAGACCTTCTACAGAGCTACTGTTTGGATCAGCGGAGATGATGGTGATACTGTGCACAAGCACGTTGCTGAGGCTTCCACTGTGTACATGGCAGTACACTTAGCAGCTTACGATGCAGCTCTGGCTCTGCGCAGGGACTACTACTGCTTCAACAACCATCCGTTCTGCTACGTTCCATACTACCCCTACACGGACTCTCAGTACGAGCTCGAGGTTCTGGACATGACCGCTCAGTTTGGCCAGTCTTCAGACTCAGTTGCTGGGACTCTACGCTTGGAGCTAGCAGCAGTCCGTCAGCAGCTGCACCGAGCACTCTCTCACCTGGGTCAGTATGACAGGAGGAACGTCACACCAGACGCTTTCCTGAGGTTCCAGCTCGCTTTTCCGAGTCGTCTGTCTGCTGTGGGTGGATACACTCCAGAGCGTGGTCCTCTGATCACTACTGATCCAGACCACGTTGGACCACTACTGTACGGGACACAGACGCCAGATGCCTACTCCGTTCAGTTGCGACGCATTGTGCGAGAGTACCACGTGTACTGCGATCGTCGCTACACCCATCGCAGCCACCTAGTTTCGTCTTCTGAGGGAAGCGAGAGCTAGTCTTCGAGTTGTATCTTTTCCTTGTTGTAGTAGCTATCCTTTGTACCGAAACCGTGTTGGTTGTACGGATGGTTAACTTTGTACTAGTAGCTGTCCTTGTAGTACTGAAACCTTGGTGGTTGTACTGATGGCTAACTAAGTGTATGGTTATGAACCTTTGTTATGAGAAGCTTATCCTTGTTATCCTACAGTTTGCAACTGTTTTTCTGAGCAAGAATTCGACTTTGCAAGTTTTCCCTGGCTTTGTGTATCTTGTCGCTGTTCTAATATCCAATGTCTCCAGGATGACGAACACCAGGAACAACCGCAATGCGGAAGACGCACCACAACCGCCTCCAATCACTGAGTTGCTTGGTCAGATGACCCAAGTTTTGGCTCAAATGGCCGAGAACCAAGTCTACCAGAACAACCACGGGCATCGCAATGAAGGCAACACACGTGTGACCGTCAAGGACTTCCTCGGTCTGGGCCCAAGGAACTTCGCTTCCCCTACTGAGCCGCTGCAAGCTGATGATTGGCTTCGCGAGATGGAAAGGACCCTTGCTATCGCCCACGTGGCTGAGCACGACAAGGTGCCTTACGTGTCCTACCTGCTTAGGGGCAAGTCTGCCTCATGGTGGGAAAACTTCCAGGCTATGAGAGCTCCCGGGGTGGTTACCACTTGGGGGGATTTCAGGGCAGCCTTCCTGCGCCACCACATCCCAGAAGGTCTCATGGACAGGATGCGCGAGCAGTTTAACTCGCTGACGCAAGGCAAGATGGACGTGATGGAGTACAATGGCGAGTTCAATCGCCTTGCTCGTTACGCTGGAGATGAGGTGAACACTGAGGTCAAGAAGATGGCCAAGTTCCGCAAGGGTTTCAACCCCGCGCTCAAGTACAAGCTGAACCTCGTCAAGGCCGACAACTTTGAGGACCTCGTCAACATCGCGCTCAATGAGGAGCATGGGCGCAAGGTCTTCGAGGAGTCGCGCAAGCACTCTCGTGAGACCAACTCTTCTTCATCGTCAATCGCCGCCGCTCCTGCTCAGAAGCGTCGGCTCTGGGTGCCTAACAGCGCCTTCGCACGAGCTACCTACGTGCCAGGACCTCCAGGACTCGCGCCTCGCCCACCGAACCCGGCTCTAGCTATGAGGGGTTTCGGAGGACCGCCAAGGCCAACAGGGGCTCGCCCCAACGTGACCTGCTACCAGTGCGGGAAACCGGGCCACTACTCCAACAACTGCCCGGAGACCCGTACACTTCCTCCACCACCTCGCCCTGCTCCAACTCAGGCGATGGTCCGCGCACCTGCCCCGACTAGGCCTTTCGTCCCCAACACCAGGCCTCCGGCACGTGCTGCACGGGTGAACCACATCAGGGCTGATGAAGCAGAGGAAGCTCCAGAAGTTGTCCTCGGTATACTCCCTGTTAACCATATTCCTGCTAAGGTCTTATTTGACACAGGCGCATCGCATTCTTTTGCATCACAAGCTTTTGCACAAATGCATGATCTCTCTTTCGAGTCTATGTCCAATGGTCTTAGCGTCACTTCCCCCGGTGTTCAGATGTACTCTTCCAAGATAAGCCCCAACAACGAAATCCAAATTGGAGGCCATATCTTCTTGGCATCTCTAATAATTCTCGGCAATTCTGATATTGATGTCATTCTGGGCATGGATTGGTTGAAGGCCAATCAAGCTAAGATAGACTGTTCCACAAAAACTGTAACTCTTTCTCGTCCTTCTGGACAGATAGTCTATTCTCCAAACCAAATCTCTTCAGCTCAGCTTTTCGCTCTCAATGTTGATCCTCTTCCTTCCATAGAAGTTATTCCGGTGGTCCGAGACTTTCCTGACGTCTTTCCTGAAGAATTACCAGGTATGCCACCTGACAGAGCCGTCGAGTTCGTTATTGAACTAGAACCAGGCACTGCTCCTATATCCAAACGTCCTTACAAGATGGGCCCCAAAGAACTGGCTGAGCTTAAGAGACAGCTAGAGGAGTTGGAAAGGAAAGGTCATATTCAACCTAGTACTTCTCCTTGGGGTTGTCCTACTCTGTTTGTCAAAAAGAGGGACACGACTGAGCGACTGGTTGTTGACTACCGTCCTCTGAACAAGAAAACCATCAAAAACAAGTATCCTCTCCCTCGCATCAACGATCTGTTCGATCAACTGGCTGGTGCTAAGGTTTTCTCCAAGTTGGACTTGAGGTCAGGTTATCACCAGATCAAGATCCGCAAAGAAGACATTCCAAAGACAGCTTTCACCACTCGTTATGGTCTCTACGAATACACTGTCATGTCTTTCGGTCTCACAAATGCTCCGGCGACTTTATCAAGCCTCATGAACTTCGTTTTCATGGAATACCTCGATAAGTTCGTGGTAGTCTATCTCGATGACATTCTTATCTATTCCAAAACCGAGGAAGAACACGGAGAACATCTACGTCTTATCTTGTTAAAACTCCGAGAACATCGTCTCTACGCCAAGTTTTCCAAGTGTGAATTTTGGCTTCCTAAAGTATCCTACCTTGGTCATGTCATCTCTTCTGAAGGCATTTCTGTGGATCCAGAAAAAGTGAAGGCCATTGTTGAATGGTTGCCTCCTACATCGGTGAAACAAGTCAGGAGTTTCCTTGGCATGGCTAGCTATTGCCGTCGATTTGTTGAGAACTTCTCCAAAATCGCTAAGCCTCTCACCGATCTTACTAGGAAGGATAGAAAGTTTCTTTGGACTCCAAAGTGTGATGAGAGTTTCAATCTCTTGAAAGCTAAACTCACTTCTACTCCTGTTCTAGTTGGCCTAGACACTTCCAAACCTTTCCAGATATTCTGCGATGCATCTCTTCAGGGACTAGGCGCAGTCCTCATGCAAGAACGCAAAGTTGTGGCTTATGCATCTCGCCAGTTGCAGCCTCATGAGCTCAACTATCCTACACATGATCTTTAACTTGCAGCAATCATGTATGCCCTCAAGGCTTGGAGACCTTATTTGTTGGGGCACAGCTGTGAGATCTTCACTGATCACAAGAGTCTCAAATATCTCTTCACTCAACCAGACTTGAACCTCAGGCAAACAAGGTGGCTTGAGAAACTCTCAGATTACGATCTTACCATCTCTTACACTCCAGGCAAAGCTAATGTAATGGCTGATGCTCTCAGTCGCAAGTCCTATTGCAACAACCTCATGGTTGAGGACATCCAACCTCCAATTCATGAAGAATTCAAGAAACTCAATCTTCAAGTGGTTCCCTCTGGTTATCTCGCAAGCTTGACTGCCACTCCTACACTTGAGGATAAGATCCGTGCCGCACAGTTGCGTGATTCTGGTGTCAAGAATATCAAAGACAACATTGGCAAGGATAAGTACAAGAGTTTCTCTCTCGATGACAAGGGTACCTTGCTGTTTGAAGAACGCATTGTAGTGCCCAAACTTGACAGCTTAAGAGAACTCATTCTCAAGGAGGCTCATGATACTCCGCTTTCTATTCACCCTGGCAGCACAAAGATGTACCAGGATCTCAAGTCAATCTATTGGTGGACCAGGATGAAGCGTGAAATTGCTCGCTATGTGTCTCATTGTGATGTTTGTTGTCGTGTCAAGGCAGTTCATCAGAGACCACCTGGACTTCTTCAACCACTACAAATCCCTGAGTGGAAATGGGACAAGATCGAGATGGACTTCGTTACTGGGTTTCCAAAGTCCAAGAAAGGCAACGATGCAATCTTTGTTGTCATTGATCGTCTCTCCAAAGTGGCTCACTTCTTTCCAGTCAAAGAGACAGTAACAGCTAGTCAGTTGGCAGAACTCTATATGACAAGACTGGTTCCGTTGCATGGTGTTCCTTTGGCAATAAGCTCAGATCGTGGAAGTATCTTCACTTCTCGATTTTGGGATAGCTTTCAGAAAGCCTTGGGTACCAAACTTCTGTTCAGCACAACTTACCATCCGCAGACAAGTGGACAGGTTGAAAGAATGAACCAAATTCTGGAGGATATGCTCAGAGCTTGTGTTATCTCCTTTGGCATGAAATGGGAGGATTGCCTTCCGTATGCTGAGTTCTCCTACAACAACAGCTTCCAAGCAAGTCTAGGCATGGCTCCATTTGAAGCTCTCTATGGCCGCAAATGTAGAACTCCTCTCAATTGGTCTCAAGCTGGTGAACGTCCATTCTTTGGGCCGGATATTATCCAGGAGGCTGAAGAAAAGGTTCGCATCATTCGTGACAATCTGAAGATTGCCTAGTCTCGACAGAAAAGCTATTATGATAGCAAGCACAGGGACATGGTCTATGCACCTGGTGATCAAGCTTACCTTCGTGTCACTCCTCTGAGAGGCACGCAACGCTTTGGTATCAAAGGGAAGCTCGCTCCGCGTTATGTTGGGCCTTTCAATGTTCTTTCAAGGCGTGGTGAATTGGCTTACCATCTGGAACTTCCTCCAAACCTCTCCAAAGAACACGATGTCTTCCACGTGTCACAACTCAAGAAGTGCTTCCAAGATCCAGGTCGTGCAGTTGATCATGGATCAATTGAACTTCGAGAAGATCTCTCTTATGTGGAACAACCGATTCGCATTCTTGACGAAGCTAAACGTCGCACCCGTAACAACACTGTCAAGTTCTACAAGGTTCAATGGTCTCATCATTCTGACAAGGAAGCTACATGGGAACGTGAAGACCATCTCCGTGACGAGTACCCCAACCTCTTTGTTGCTCCATGAAGAATCTCGGGGCGTGATTCCTTTGAGGGGGGGAGTGTTGTAACAGCCCAACTGTAACTTTCCTTATTTGTGTGCATTAATAATGGATATCATGTCATCATTCCATATGTGCTTGCATTTATTTAATTTTGTGCATCAAATTCAAGTTACAAATTTAAATTCTTATTTTGAATCCAAATGCTTTCAAAAATAAATTCATTTGAAGTTTCCAATTATTTATAAATAATCAAATAAGATATTAATATGACTAATTTGAAACTTGTAAAAATTGTTCAAAAGTTCTTTTATGCCTTTTCTCTTAATTGCTTTACAAATACAAAAATCAGAAAGTTTTGTAAAAGAAAAAGATTTCAGTACAAAAAAAAACGGAGCTTCTGGCCGAGCTGGGCCACCACGGCCCAACTCAACCCAGCTCGGCCTGCTCCCGGCCCACTCCCCTCTCCTCCTTCCTCGTACGGTCAGGAGACGAGCTCCTTTACACGCTGGCTATGGAGCTCGCCCCCACTGCCCTCGAGCCCCCACCGGAGCCCCACTGCCACCTCCGCCTCCCTCTCTCTACTTATTCGACCGGAGCCGAAACCCTAACCCTAATTTTTCTCCTCTCCCCCGCCGCCGCACGCTCCCCTCGCCCTGCCGTCGCCATGACCGGAGCTCCGTCCTCGACACCGGCGTGAACCCGTGCGCCCCCTGCCTCATCCTCACGCCAGAAGAAGCGCCGTCAAGTCCTGCTTCGTCCTCAACGCCGGGAGCCGCGACGGGACCACCACTCCTTCTTCTTCTTCCACGATGACCGCGCGGACCCGAGCTCCGCCTCGCCTCCCCGAGCACCGTCTACTCGTCTCCGACCTCCCCAACTCCCCTCCGCTCGCCAACAGTTTCCCCTAGGTGAGCTGCGGCGATTCCCGTTCCTTCTCCCCCCGTTCCTCTCCTAAATCGCCGGAATTTCGCCGGCTCCGGACGAGCTCCGCCACGGCCGCGCCACGCCCACTCGTTCTCGTGCACGAATTAGAGGAGATATGACGCCTTTGATGCATCTCCGCACGCACACGCACCCGCCCGCAGTGCCGCTTCCGGTTGCACACAACCACGCGAGCTGGGAGTCACCAGGTCGTGCTCGGCGCCGGCCGATCTTTCCGCCGCCGCGCGCTGTCTGTTTCTTTCGACAGTTTCGTCAGAAAACGAAAACCATCTCTACTGCTGTTTAAAACAAGAGCTATACTAAACCTAACACTAATCGCTACACTAACCTACTGGCTAACGAGCCGAACGCTCCGCATCGAGCGCGTCGCGCGTTCGATTCCTCCCGCGGGCAGTGGAAAAGGAAGCCCCTTTTTATTTTCCCTCGCACCCACTGACACGCGGGCCCCGCGGGTCAGCGACCGCGGAGGCCAGCGCCGTGCGCATCCCGCCCGCGTGGCACCAGGACCCACCAGCAGTCGCTGGGTGTGCCCCGCGCCCGGTAAGAAAAGTCCGGAGCGTGGGAAATTTGCACCGAAGCCCCTGTGTTCCTGGTTTTGCACAGTAGACCTCCCTTGTTAGTTTTCTATCACGGTTAAGTCCTCGGGTTTTACAGAAACAACCCTACACTTTCTTTTTGCAATAACTTTTAATATATAACTCCAAATTAAATAAACTTTATATGTTTTCATATCAGAAAAATGCAATAAACATTAATATCATATTCTTATGTCATTTTGCATCATTTATTTTTAAATGCTTAGTTTAAATTAACAAATGCAATTAATTAATTTAATATGGAGTATGAGGGGTAATAATTATATAATGCCCTAATTCCATTTAATATGCTCATACCTTTTATACCATATCTTGCCATGCTAATAAATATTTAATTTGAGTTGAAGATAAATAAATTGCAATTAATTCCGAAATGTGGAATGTGTTGGGCAATTAAGTAATTAATGTCTTTTCCATTTTAAATTAATTTGATCACCACTGCTGCTATATTAAGTAACATTTAAATTGTTGGCTACACAAATAACTTGCACCCTAATCTTTTGCCGGGATTCCATCCCCGCTTTAAATATGACCTAATCATCTCATACCATATCGCACCATCATTTGTTTGCGCATTTCTCTGTATTGATTATTGTTTCCTATTGTCTCTGTTTGGCTCTCTTTGGGTAGACGACGACGTGTCTGCTGCGAGTACCTACGATACTGAGGTTCCAGCTATCGTGCCAGGCTACGAGCTGCCAGGCAAGCTTCTGCTAACCGGGTACACGATTGTCGGGTTTTCATTCCTACCTTTTGATCTATGCTATCCTAGTTATCGATTCTTGAATTGCGATCCCATCACATGTTTATCATGCAGCCTATACAGCTATCTCCCCACAACCCATAACCCCTTGCATGTTTATCTGTTGGCCTTTGCGAGTCGTAGTGCATGCTTAGGATTGGTTGAGCGAGTCGTTCCTTTGTCTTTATCTCATATGCTTAGTATGATATATTGTTCTACTATAATAAACTGATGTCTTATTTTGGGGTTCTATGATTAAAAGATAAGGCACCAGGCGGAAGGCCTTGCGAGGTGCTTTGTTCTGCTCAGTGTTGACCTAGGAACTGAGATTTTGTCCTCTGATCCAATTTTGAGCGCACTAACCACTTGTGGGTGGCCCAATGGAGCCCCCCTCGACTTTGAACAGATCCTCAGCTCGTCCATGTGCCGCAAGTAGTTCGGGTTTTCCATTCGCTCATATGCATGTGCATGATGATGATGATCGATGAGAGGTTACTTGTTACGGGGGGTCATATAGGGGTGGTGCGCGCGAAGCGGACAGTTCCTACTGTGGTTTGAGCCGCATGGCGCGTGGACACAAACTAATGAGTCCGCAATTGAGATTCGGCCGGACTCCTGACGCGGGTAACAACTCATATGGGTGGCACTAGGACTTGCTATAGTGAAGGAATGAGTCGTGTTGAGAGGCCCTAACGGGTTGATCATGCGAGTATGGGTACTGTAGTGCACCCCTGCAGGGTATAATCTTATTGATGAGCCGTGTCCACGGTTATGGACGACTTTGGTGATGATGCTGGCTAACAAGATCTAGACAACTTACATCTAATCATTGTTAATTAATGTGACTAGTAATATAGCATTACTTACACCCTAAATGGTAACTAAAATTGTTAACGTGTGAGTATTCCCGGATTGCTTCCTCATACTTGGTTGAGGGGGTTAATTCGAGAATGGGTTATGACTGGTGTCAGTTGTAGGTGGCTACTTAAACGCTCTCTTATCCCTCTCTAATTAGACGGAAGTTTTAGCGTGTCTCTTTAGTTTGCTAGTGCTGCTGCCGCTAAGTACACTTACCCCCATATTTTGGGAATCTTACAGTTTTGTAACCTGTTAGCTTAACCTTGTTCGATACGCTTCGGTGTATTGACCCGTTCGCGGGCTGTGGTTTTTCTGCAGTTGAGGATTCTTCGCTCGACCAGTTGGGTGGATACTACGTGGAGTTCGACGACGAGAGCTACGACGAGTAGTTAGAGTTCCCCTAGGCTACTTCCTGGTGGACTGCGTGGATGGGCCTTCTTTTCCGTTTCGGCCTGGAGCCCTTTGCTTCTTGTCTGTACTCAGACCGGTTTGTTTCCGCTGCTTGATGTAATGTTGGGACATGTGTCCTCTGATTGGTGCCATTCGATATATTTTGCTCAGTGAGAGCTTTTTGGATATTATTTCCTTTCTTTGTGTCTTAGGTTTATTCTGTGGTTTCAACTTGTTAAAAATCCGACTCGTATACCATGTGTGTATGTTTGAAGTATACGAGTAGGAAGACTTTTTGGGTTCTTGCGTGCACAATCTGGAAACATATGTGACGTTGGGGTCGCCAAGAACTGTCGGCCGATGATCCATTCCGAGCATGGCCTGATTGTTTTCCTGGGATTGGTAACCCTAGTATGTTCTTGGTTGTGTGGCCCAACCGATACGTTTCGTTTGTGTAGCTTGAATTCAGGGTCTGACACCTTGCGTCATCGAGTTAAACTGCTCGCGCATCCTGTCCATGAGACCTTCTGGGATGTGGTGGCGCAGGAAGGTTTTCTTGAAATACCCCCAAGTGGTAACCACCCCGGGAGCTCTCATGGCATGAAAGTTTTCCCACCATGAGGCAGACTTGCCCCTAAGCAGGTAGGACACGTAAGGCACCTTGTTGTGCTCAGCCACGTGGGCGATAGCAAGGGTCCTTTCCATCTCGTGAAGCCAATCATCAGCTTCCAGCGGCTCAGTGGGGGAAGCGAAGTTCCTTGGGCCCAGACCGAGGAAGTCCTTGACGGTCACACGTGCATTGCCTTCATTGCGATGCCCGTGGTTGTTCTGGTAGGCTTGGTTCTCAGCCATTTGAGCCAGAACTTGGGTCATCTGACCAAGCAACTCAGTGATTGGAGGTGGTTGTGGTGCGTCTTCCGCATTGCGGTTGTTCCTGGTGTTCGTCATCCTGGAGACATTGGATATTAGAACATCGACAAGATACACAAAGCCAGGGAAAAACTTGGAAAGTCGAATTCTTGCTCAGAAAACAGTTGCAAACTGTAGGATAACAAGGATAAGCTTCTCATAGCAAAGGTTCATAACCATACACTTAGTTAGCCATCAATACAACCACCAAGGTTTCAGTACTACAAGGACAGCTACTAGTACAAAGTTAACCTGCCGTACAACCAACACGGTTTCGGTACAAAGGATAGCTACTACAACAAAGGGAAAGATACAACTCGAAGACTAGCTCTCGCTTCCCTCAGAAGACGAAACTATGTGGCGGCGATGGGTGTAGAGACGATCGCAGTACACGTGGTACTCTCGCACAATGCGTCGAAACTCAACGGAGTAGGCATCTGACGTCTGTTTCCCGTACAGCAGTGGTCCAACGTGGTCTGGATCAGTAGTGATCAGAGGACCACGCTCTAGAGTGTATCCACCCACATCAGACAGACGACTCGGAAAAGCGAGCTGGAACCTCGGGAAAACGTCTGGTGTGACGTTCCTCCTGTCGTACTGACCCAGGTGACAGAGTGCCCGGTGCAGCTGCTGACGGACTGCTGCTAGCTCCAAGCGTAGAGTCCCATCAATTGAGTCTGAAGACTGGCCAAACTGAGCGGTCTTGTCAAGAACCTCAAGCTCGTACTGAGAGTCCGTGTAGGGGTAGTATGGAACATAGCAGAACGAAGGGTAGTTGAAACAGTAGTAGTCCCTGCACATAGCCAGAGCTGCATCGTAAGCTGCTAAGTGTACTGCCATGTCCACAGTGGAAGCCTCAGCCACGTGCTTATGCACAGTATCACCATCATCTCCCCTGATCCAAACAGCAGCTCTGTAGAAGGTCAGTCCGTAATCTCTGGGGATCTCGGACACCTGGTACTCCGGAAGGAAGCTGAAACCGACATAGTCAACCATGCTTCTGAGAAGCTTCGGGTAACCGGTAGTCTGCTCACAGTGGGTCTTACGCACCACCTGGGCGTGCGCCACCTACATAGCAGTTTGAAGTAGAAGTTAGCATCCGGAAACAAAAAGGATTGATTGCACAGGAACGAATTGTACAATGACAAGGAGATGAATCCAGTGAAAGGTAGAACAACAACTGATTGATTCAAGATTGAAACTGAACATAGCCGAAGAAGTTGATAACTAGCAAAACGACAAAAGCAACCTTCAACACCTGCAACTATGGTACTACGGAAAACCCAGAACACGTGATGTCCTAAATTTTTTAAATTAAGGTGAGAAGGGAATTATCGTAACACTTCCTTACCAGAAGAACAGGGAGGGTGGGTGGGGAAGAAGTAAAAGAACAAAATTCCTACTCTCACGTTTAAGATTTCCTGATAACTACAAAATATTTTTTCTAGACTCAACAACGACCAGTAGAAGGGAACCTGAGGGCGTTTAAGCTCTGATACCAACTGTCAGACCCTGAATTCAAGCTACACAAACGAAACGTATCGGTTGGGCCACACAACCAAGAACATACTGGGGTTACCAATCCCAGGAAACAAGCAGGCCAGGCTCGGAATGGATCATCGGCCGACAGCTCTTGGCGACCCCAACGTCACATACGTTTCCAGATTGTGCACGCAAGAACCCAAAAAGTCTTCCAACTCGTATACTTCAAACATACACACATGGTATACGAGTCGGATTTTTAACAAGTTGAAACCACAGAATAAATCTAAGACACAAAGAAAGGAAATAATATCCAAAAGCTCTCACTGAGCAAAATATAGCGAATGGCACCAATCAGAGGACACATGTCCCAACATTACATCATGCAACTGAAACAAACCGGTCTGAGTACAGACAAGAAGCAAAGGGCTCAAAGCCGAAACGGAAAAGAAGGCCCATCCACGCGGTCCACCAGGAAGAAGCCCAGGGGAACTCTAACTACTCGTCGTAGATCTCGTCGTCGAACTCCACGTAGTATCCACCCACCTGGTCGAGCGAAGTATCCTCAACTACAGAAAAACCACAGCCCGCGAACGGGTCAATACACCGAAGCGTATCGAACAAGCTTAAGCTAACAGGTTACAAAACTGTAAGATTCCCAAAGTATGGGGGTAAGTGTACTTAGCGGCAGCAGCACTAGCAACGTAAAGAGACACGCTAAAACTTCCGTCTAATTAGAGAGGGATGAGAGAGCGTTTGAGTAGCCAACTACAACTAACACCAGTCATAACCCATTCTCGAATTAACCCCCTCAACCAAGTATGAGGAAGCAATCCGGGAATACTCACACGTTAACAATTTTAGTTACCATTTATGGTGTAAGTAATTCTATATTACTAGTCACATTAATTAACAATGATTAGGGTAAGTTGTCTAGATCTTGTTAGCCAGCATCATCACCAAAGTCGTCCATAACCGTGGACACGGCTCATCGATAAGATTATACCCTGCAGGGGTGCACTACAGTACCCATACTCGCATGATCAACCCAGTCAAAAACATTAGGGCCTCTCAACATGACTCATTCCTTCACTACAGCAAGTCCAAGTGCCACCCATATGAGTTGTTACCCGCGTCAGGAGTCCGGCCGAATCTCAATTGCGGACTCATTAGTTTGTGCCTGCGCGCCATGCGGCTCAAACCACAGTAGGAACTATCCGCTTCGCGCGCACCACCCCTATATGACCCCCCGTATCAAGTAACCTCTCATCGATCATCATCATCATCATCATCATCATGCATATGAGCGAATGGAAAACTCGAACTACTTGCGGCACATGGACGAGCTGAGGATCCGTTCAAAGTCGAGGGGGGCTCCATTGGGCCACCCACAAGTGGTTAGTGCGCTCAAAATTGGATCCGAGGACAAAATCTCAGTTCCTAGGTCGACACTGGGCAGAACAAAGCCCCTCGCAAAGCCTTCCGCCTGGTGCCTTATCTTTTAATTATAGAACCCAAATAAGACAACAGTTTATTATAGTAGAACAATATATCATAATAAGCATATGAGATAAAGACAAAGGAACGACTCGCTCAACCAATCCTAAGCATGCACTACGACTCGCAAAGGCCAACAGATAAACATGCAAGGGGTTATGGGTTGTGGGGATATAGCTGTATAGGTTGCAGGATAAACAGGTGATGGGATCGCAAATCAAGAATCGATAACTAGGATAGCATAGATCAAAAGACAGGAATGAAAACCAAACAGTCATGTAACCGGTTAGCAGAACCTTGCCTGGCAGCTCGTGGCCTGGCACAAAAGCTGGAACCTCAGTATCGTAGGTACTCGCAGCAGTCACGTCGTCGTCTACCCAAAGAGAGCCAAACACAGACAATAGGAAACAATATTCAATACAGAGAAATGCGCAAACAAATGATGGTGCAATATGGTATGAGATGATTAGGTCATATTAAAGCGGGGATGAAATCCCGGCAAAAGATTAGGGTGCAAGTGATTTGTGTAGCCAACCATTTAAATGTTACTTAATATAAAGCATATGTGGTGATCTAATTAATTTAAATGGAATATGCATTAATTAATTAATTGCTCAACACATTCCATATTTAGTATTTAATTGCAGATTATTTAACTTCAACTCAAATTAAATATTTATTAGCATGGCAAGAAATGGTATAAAAGATATGAGCATATTAAATGGAATTAGGACATTATATATTTACTACCCCACATATCCCATATTTAATTATTTAAGTGCATTGGTTAAATTAAACTAAGCATTTAAAATAAATGATGCAAAATATTATAATGTTTATTGCAGTTTTCTGATATAAAAACATACAAAGTTTATTCAATTTGGATTTATAAATTAAAAGTTATTGCATTTTTAGGTGTAGGGGTGTCTCTGAAAACTCCCAGGGACTTATCCGTGATAGAACACTAGCAGGGGAGGTCCCTGGTGCAAAAACAGAAACCCCGGGGGCTACGGTGCAAAGAAACTGCGCCTAGGAATTTTCTCACCGCGGGGAGGCTCAGTCCGGGTCACTGACACGCGGGGCCAGCGCCCGCGTGGCGCTGACTGGACAGGGCCGCACGCGCTGCGGCCTCCACGTCGCTGACCAGTGGGCCCGCAAAGTCGGCGTGACCGAAAATCAGGCAAAAACAGGGGCTTTTCTCGCCGCGGCGGGGATTCGAACTCCGGCGCGCGCGGGTGCTAGGGCACGGTGGTGCTAGCCAGTGGGACTACACCGGGGTGTTGTGAGGATATGCGACTGATTGTTTTTTAAAAATGAGACCCGGATCCTAACTCTGACGAAACTGAATTTTTACGAGTAAGTGAGTTGCGGCGGAAAGGAACTCGCCGGCGGCGACCTTTCGACGACGGTAGGAGCGGTTCTCGGGCGCAACTAGTTGCAGTGCGTGCGGGGAAACAATTTTTGTACTCGTCTTCGAAGGAGAACGTGGGGCGTGTTCGTAAACGTGCTCGACACGCTCGGACCCGTGCGCGTCCATGGCGTGCTCACCGGCGTCACGGAATTGCCGTGAACCGCGGCGGAATCGAAGGGGGAAGGAGGGGGTTCCGACTGCGGCTCACCGAGGGAGGTCGTTGGCGAGAGGAGGGCGGTTGTGGCGGCCGGAGGCAAGCGAACGGTGCTCGGGAGCGGCGGATGTGCGGCGTTCGGCGTCGGTTAGTAGGGGATGGAGCGGTGGCGCGGCCTTGCGCTTGGCGTCGAGGAAGCAGATGGAGACGCGGACGCGCTGCTGGCTCGACGGCGACGGAGGAGGTGGCCGGGGTCACCGGGAGTCCGAGCTCCGCATCTCGGACAAAACACGGCGACGGCGGAGCGAGGGGAGCGTGCGGCGGCGGGGGAGAAGAATCGGGCTAGGGTTAGGGTTCACGTCGGGGCGGTTAAATAGGGAAGAGAAGGTGGGGGCGAGCAGTGGGGCGCAGGGGGCAGTGAGAGCGCCTCCATGCCTTGATGTAAAGGTGCTCGACCTCCTCCTCTGAGTCGTACGGAGGAGGGAGACAGAGCCAGTGGGCTGAGTTGGGTCGGGCTGGGCTGATTCAGCCCAGCTCGGCCAGGGGTTTCTTTTTTTTTTACTGTTTTCTTTTTCTTCTTTTCTGGTTTTTTGTCTTTTCAGAAAATGAGAGAAAGAAAACATGACAAAACTTTTAAACAATTTTTTATAAGTTTCAAAATAGTCATATTAAAATATCGTTTGATTATTTATAACTTAATTTGAAACTTCAATTGAATTTATTTGAAAGCATTTGAATTCAAAAAAAAGAGACATAAATTTGGAAAAAGAAATTGGAACACAATATTAAATAAATGCAAACAATTATGGGATGATGACATGATTCAACAATTTTATTGCACAACAAAAAGGAAAGTTACAAACGGGCTGTTACACAGTCGCCCCCCCCCCTAGTCGATTTAACGCCATTTTTTGCGCCGTCTCGCGTCAGCGATCCCAGGCCGATCCCAGGTTTCTGGGAACCGCCTGGGGGGCAAAAGGCGTGCGCGGGCCAGCCCTATCAGCGAGACTGGGCGATTTCCCTCCATAACTCTGAGTTTCCCTCCCTTTTTGCCGCCCAAATAGCTCGCCCGCCGCCCAATCCCGCCATTTCCCCCCAGTGCTTCACTCGAGCCCGCCATGCCTCCCGCCAAATTCGCCAGCCCGCGAGCCGCCAACGCCGCTACCGCCCTCACCGCTCTCCATGTCAAAAAGCCGCGCAAGCCGAGACCGCCGAAGCAAAGGCCGCCGGGCATGACCAACAAAGATTGGATCGCCGAGTAGGAACGTCGGAGCTGGACGAGAAGTTAAAGGCCGCGGGCGAAGCTGCCGCCACAGAAGAAGAGGTGGAGGATGAGGAGGAAGTTCAAGATGTCGAGCCGCCAACTCCGGCCGTTTCTGCGGCGCAGCCGGCCCAGCGCAGGACCGGCATGGCCCCTCATCCTCACCTCTACCCCTAGTTCGCCGGCTGGGGCCAATCTGCGTCGCCATCGCCTTCACCGCGCTGGTGCGCGTCGCCGCACTACTCGCCTTCCTACGCCGACGGCGAGCTCCATGGCGGCTTTGACCCCAACGTCACCTTCCCCCACCACCCGACCATGATGTACGCCGGCTCGCCGGGCTACGTGCCTTCGCCGCCGCTGCGACGCTCCCCCACTTTTGAGACGCAGTCCATAATCACCACGGGCTCGGCGGCGGCAGCGGCATCCCCGGGTTTCCTATCGGCGTCGGGCGAGGATTTTGCCACGGGTGGCATCGGTTACGGCGGCGGCACCGGCATAGAGGAGGTCGAGGGAGGTGATGAATCACAGGCGGCCGGGGGTGAGGAAGGGCCGGCCAAGGAAAGCGGCACGGGCGGCCGCCGTCCCAAGAAGCAGCCCGCGCAACCAAAGCCGCCCGTCGAGCCGCGCATCAAGTGGACGAGCCGGGAGGACACCCTCCTCGCCGAGGCATGGAAGGTGACGACCCAGGACACTATCCACGGCTCGAACCAGGCCATGGAGAATTGCTGAAAGCGCGTCAAGTCGGCGTACGACGAGCGCTGCATGATCGACGCCGATTTCGCCATGTGCACGACGGATCGCGACCAGAAGGCGATGTCCAACCATTAGTCGCTGATGCAGACCGCCTGCAACAAGTGACACATCATAGTCGTGGAGGTCAAACACATGCCAAAGAGCGGGGCGAACGTGGAGATGGAGATCGCCCGGATGCTAGAGGCGTACAAGGCCGACGAGAAGACGGACTTCAAGTACTTTCACGTCTTCGTCGTCATCGAAAATTGTGAGAAGTGGACCGAAACGCGCCGATCGCTGGCGAATGCCGGCAAGGAGTATGTTCCGGACACGCCGGTTGCAGGTGCTTCGGATGGCCGTCCCCCAATAGGCAACAAGAAGGCCAAAGCTGCGAGGGACGCCGCGCCGGCGGCAGCGAAGCTACAGGCGTCGATCGAGACCTGCATCGCCGACGCCCAGGCCCACGCCGCAAATAGGGAGGAGACCTCCAAGGTGCGGTAGGCGGCGGTCATGGACAAATCGAAGGTCAAGCTCGACCTCCTCAGGACCGGCACCGTGGCGAAGAAGAGGAACCACGACCTCGCCTTCCTCGTGGGCGGTGGCGATCCGGACCTCCCAGTCCAGAGCGAAGCGGAGCAGCCAAGCCAACCCACTGCGCCCGCCACCGCCATGGGGAGACCCAGGGCTGCCGCCGCCGCAGCCAGGTCCAGGAGGGCCAACCCAAAGTCGAAGCCGATCTTCTTCTCGCCGCGCGCGGCGCCGACCGCCGCCACCCGCAAGCGGAACGGTGGAGCCTCGTCCTCACCGTCCCCGTCGCCTTCCTCCCCCACCGGCGTCAGCTTCGTCTCTACCCCGTCCTCCGTCTCCCCGGAGCCCGCTCCCAAGTCCAGGTCGTCCAAGCCCAGGACCAAGGCCAAGCCGGCTGCGTGCTCGCCTCCGCTCGCCAGCCCTCTCTCTCCCGCGGCCCCTGCTGCTGCTTCTGCTTCGGCGGTCTCCAGCGTCGATGACCTTAGGAGCGCCGCAGCGTCGCAGATGGAGTCCCTCAGGCGCCGCCTCGACAGGATCCACTCCCGCGGGCACACCGACCTCGACGCCTCACTCTCCCGCGCCTCCAAGCGATTCAAGGTGACTCCCCCGCCCCACTTCCCTCCCTTAGCGTCTCGCAAGTCGCAATTAGCTAGGGTTCGGTAGTTCCGTTTCTTACCTAACACATGCGTGGTTCGCTTCCTTCGTTTGGTGGATAAAATCGCATTACCGGTCTTAATTAATGCTACGGATCTGCTCTATCATGTGAGATCGATGATGCTTGATCGCATTGATTTCCTACCGTGAGGGTTGTTTTATACGTCATAGCGATCTATCGTTGATGCGCCATAGCAATCTAGATTTACTGATCACGTCTAGTGGTTGATGTAGCTGTTCGGTATATGCTTTCATTTATCAAATGTCAACACATGTGAACTGTTCTTAATTGATGTGCTGCATGCATATTTATCTAATTATCTTGTCATATGAGGCACTTTTCTGTTTCTATATGTGTGAATTGATGTTTGCCGTGTTTACCAGTCTTAATTGATGCTACGGATCTGCTCTATCATGTGAGGTGATGCGTGATCACATTGATTTCCTAGCGTGACTGTTGTTTTATACCTCATAGCGATCTATCGTTGATGCGCCATAGCAATCTAGATGTACTGATCATGTCTAGGGGTTTATGTCGCTGTTGGGTATATGCTTTCATTTATCAAATGTCAACAGCTGTGAACTGTTCTTAATTGATGTGTGTCACGACCAAGCTCCTACAGCACGCACTGTCCGCGACGAGGCGAACCATCAGGCGCCAGGAGATTCGCAAGGCCCATCTCCAGGCTAAGCAAGCAGCCCAAGACCCAGCAAGTGCGGCTACCTCTGATGCCAACAAATAGGCTGGCTTGACGAAAGGGAAGGACATCGATTAATTATCCTGTAGACAGACCAGAGCGTTGCTCATCTCTCTCTCTCTCCTATCAGATGAACCATCGAGTTCATCTGGATTCCATCCTCCTGGCGTGACGCCGGGGTTGTAATTCGTGAATTCGAGACTATCGTGTATCTGAAGCTATCTAGGGAGTGACATATGGTATCAGAGCCCAGCGATTCTTCGGCATAAGTCTAGAAATTCCTTTCCAAAAAAAAAATACCCACTTTCTCCATCATATCCACCCGATTTCCATAATCCATCACAAGATCCAGGCGGCGATTTCAGGCTCCGATCTGCTGGTGGTTGGGATCTCCCGTCAAATCCCACCAGCACGTCTAGTCTGTGGAGGCGGCGAAACCTCTGCTTGATCTGCAGGGGCCAACGGAGGCGAAGCAGGAGGCGGGGAAAATTCGGCGCAGATCGGGGCGTGCGCGTTCGGTTGGCTGTGGAACCCTACCACGGCTGGTAAAATTCCGGTTCGGGACCTCGGTTCGTGCGTAGCGGCGGCGGATCGTGGACGGCTTGCACGATGGATAAAGTTCAGACAGACCTATCTGATCTGAAAGCGCAGGGCGCGCTCGTGGCTACCTCAATCAAGGCCATGACCGAGTCGCTGCAAGGGCTGGGCATATGGATGCCAAAGGTGGATACCTCCATCACCTCAATCCTGAAATCCATCGGAGAGGTGGGTGATCGAGTCACGGCGTTGGAGGTGGCAATTATGATGATAGTGGTTACACACATGGTTCCCCACATAGAGATAGATACAACTCTCGCATGCCGAAAACTGATTTCCCTCGCTTTGATGGTGAAAACCCGAAGTGGTGGAAGACGGTGTGTGAGAAATACTTTAGCACATATGATGTCAGTAGAGAGTCTTGGAGTAGCTTTGCTACAATGCATTTCACAGGTGATGCTGCCTTATGGCTCACAAACTATGAGGCAGTGAATGAGATTGAAACTTGGGAAGAATTGGTAGTTGCAGTGCACTCCAAGTTTGGCAAAAACACTCACTTTAGGCATCTAGAAGCTTTAGAAAGATGCAAGCAAAGAGATGATAGGGTAGCCACTTACTACAAAAAGTTTGAGACACTTAGGCACAAAGTTTTGATTCACAACAAGTATTATGATGAGGCTTTTTTTGTTACTAAGTTCATTGCGGGTCTGAAGCCTGACATTCAAAAGGCTATCAGGCTCCACTGCCCAAAAACTGTTGATGCTGCTCTGTCTCTCGCTGAAACGCAGGAGGAGATGCTCGAGGAGGCGCGCCAATTTTCGAGTGCTCGTTTCAAGCATGAGTACTCCAAGCAACCCTTCCGTCGAGCAGCAATGGCAGGGGAATACTCCAGCACCAACCAGTGGAGGAGAAAAAGAAACCTGATGAAAAACCACCTTGGATGGGACAGTTTAATGCGCTCAAGGCGCAGAGGAGAGCTCGGGGTGAATGCTTCAAGTGCGGCGACAAGTACGAGCCAGGGCATCGCTGTCCCAAAACAGTGGCACTCAATGTGGTGGAAGAATTATGGGAACTATTGCAGCTGGATGAAAATTCAGACGATGAGCAAGACGTTGACTCAAGTGCTGAAGAAGGGTCAGCAATGAAAATTTCATATTGTGCATCAGCCGGAATTGCTGCGAAGAAAACGATTCGACTGCAAGCTTCTGTCAACGGCAAGCAAGTTCTCATTTTGGTGGATTCAGGGAGTTCAGGCAGTTTCATCTCACAGAAGATCGTCGACAGTCTAAACTTGAAGGCAACCCCAGCAAAAGCAGTGAAAGTGGTGGTGGCAAACGGAGCCAGAGTGGATTGCTCCACGGCTGTGCCTGACGTGGTGTGGCTCTGTCAGAACAAGGCGTTTTCGTCAACATTGCGCATATTCGAGGTGCACGGATACGATATCATCCTAGGGATGGACTGGCTTGAATCATGCGGCGATATGTGGATCAGTTGGGAAAAGAAAACAATGCGTTTCCGCCACAACGGCGAACGCATTACACTGAAGGGCACAAATGTGAGCAGATATCAGGGGCCCATCTTCACAAACTAATTCGCTCAGGGGCTCTGGCTCAAGTGATTCAACTGTGCCCAATACAGCAGCAGCAGAACACCGATGTTCCAGAGGTCATCGCCAAGGTGCTGCTCGATTTCGAGCATTGTTTCGAAGACCCACAAGAATTGCCACCACACCGTGAGTACGACCACCACATACACACACAACCAGGCGTTAAGCCTGTCAGCGTGAGGCCATATCGCTACACACCGCAGCAGAAGGATGAGATCGAGAAGCAAATCAAGATCATGTTGAGCAAAGGCATCATTCGACCCAGTCACAGTCCATTTGCATCTCCGGTGTTGCTCGTGAAGAAGAAGGACGGATGCTGGCGTTTTTGTGTGGACTATAGGCATCTGAATGCCATCACCGTGCCTGACAAGTATCCCATGCCCGTGGTCGAAGAACTTCTCGATGAATTGGCTGGGGCAGTCATCTTCACCAAGCTCGACTTACACTCAGGGTACCATCAAATCCGCATGGCGGAACAAGACGAGCACAAAACAGCGTTCCGCACACATAGCGGACACTTTGAATTCAGGGTTATGCCCTTTGGGTTGTCTACAACGCCAGCAACATTCCAATCAGCGATGAACCAGGTATTCGCCAAGCTCATCCGCAAAACAGTGCTGGTATTCGTGGACGACATCCTCATCTATAGCAAGTCGGTCGAGGAGCACGCGGTCCATCTGAAGGAGGTGTTGGAATTGCTCGCGCAAAACAAGATGTACATCAAGCGGAGCAAATGTTCGTTTGCCAAGCAATCCCTCGAATACTTAGGCCACATCATCAGCAAATCAGGGGTCGCCACGGACCCAGAGAAGATCTCTGCTGTCAAGCACTGGCCGCGACCAACGAATGTGCGACAAGTGAAGGGAATTCTCGGGCTTGCTGGCTACTACCGCAAATTCATCAAGAACTTCGGGGCAATTTGTCGTCCGCTCACCGATCTGCTAAAGAAGGGAGCTCAATTTCTCTGGAATAACGACGAACAGGCTTCGTTCGTGGCGCTAAAAGACGCGCTCATCAATGCTCCAGTACTGGCTCTCCCAGATTTTCAGCATGAGTTCGTGCTCGAGACGGACGCTTGTGACAAAGGAATTGGGGCCGTTCTGATGCAAAAAGGACACCCCATTGCCTTCCTCAGCAAGGCGCTGGGACCAAAGAACCAAACGTTGTCCACATATGACAAGGAATGCCTAGCGATTCTCTTAGCTATTGATCGCTGGCGTCCATACCTACAACACAAACAGTTCATCATTCGCACTGACCAGCGCAGCCTGATTCACCTAGAGGATCACAAAATTGCGACGCCCATTCAGCAAAAAGCGTACTTCAAGTTAATGGGATTCCAATTCAAAGTCATATACAAGAAGGGAGCGGAGAATAGAGCCGCAGACGCATTGTCACGCCGTCCCAATACACTCGAGTGTGCAGCGACATCGTCAGTCACACCTCGCTGGCTAGAGTCCGTGATTGAAGGCTACGCCCGCGATCCTCAGGCTCAAAAGCTGCTGCAAGAGCTGGCACTATCTCACAGTGATGCGCAGGGATACTCACTGGTGGATGGAGTGATCAGGTACAAAGGGCGAGTTTGGCTGGGCGCCAACAAGGAAGCGCACGATGCAGTGCTGCAAGCGCTGCACAACAGTGGGCTAGGTGGGCACTCAGGCAACCTGGTGACATATCAAAGAGTTAAACACCTGTTTGCTTGGCCACACATGCGCAAGGACATCGACAACTTTGTTCAGAGTTGTCTGGTGTGTCAACAGGCAAAATCTGAGCACTGCAAGCTACCAGGATTGCTACAGCCGCTCCCCATTCCACCTGAGGCCTGGCACACAGTCAGCCTCGATTTCATCGAAGGGCTGCCTCGCTCCTACCACTACGACACCATCTTGGTCGTCATCGACAAGCTGACCAAATACGGTCATTTCATACCTCTAAAACACCCATTCTCTGCGCAGTCAGTGGCCAAACTCTTCTTGGACAACATCTATCGTCTACATGGCATGCCCCAGACACTGATCTCCGACAGAGATAAGGTTTTCACCAGCACATTCTGGAGGCAGCTATTCAAGATGGCTGACACGACACTCAATCTCAGTTCCTCGTACCATCCTCAAACAGACGGGCAAACCGAACGTCTCAACCAGTGCTTAGAGACGTATCTCCGGTGTCTGGTGAATGCAACTCCCAACAAGTGGTCAGCATGGTTACCCCAGGCCGAATATTGGTACAATACCAACTTTCATTCTGCGCTGGGTCATTCACCATTTGAGGTTCTCTACGGGCACAAGCCGCGCCATTTTGGTATCCAAAATTCGCTGCAACCCGCGGTCACCGAGGTGGACCATTGGCTTCAGGAAAGGCTAGCCCTGCTACCGATCTTTCGTCAGCATCTGGAACGCGCGCAGCAGCGTATGCAAGCTCAGGCAAACAAGAAGCGATCCGAGAGACAGTTCCAAGTGGGGGACATGGTGTATCTGCGTCTCCAGCCCTATGTGCAGACATCCGTAGCAAACAGGTCATCACAGAAGCTTGGCTTTCGTTACTTCGGGCCATACAAGATACTCAAGCGGGTGGGAGCAGTGGCATACAAATTGCAGCTACCAGACAACGCTCGCATCCACAACGTGGTGCACGTCTCCCAGCTGAAGCAAGCAATCAAACCCTCGGACGCTGTAAGTGACACTTTGCCTAACCACTTCATTTCTGACAGGCACTCTGTCCAACCGTGTGTAGTGTTGGGCGAGCGTTTTGTTCAGTGCGGAGGCAAACTGAAACCGCAAGTCCAATTGAAATGGGAAGGCTTACCAGCAAACTGCGCCACCTGGGAGCATCTGTACGCGGTGGTTGAAGCTTTTCCAGGAGCACCAGCTTGGGGGCAAGTTGGTTCTTCAGAAGGGGGCACTGTCACGACCAAGCTCCTACAGCACGCACTGTCCGCGACGAGGCGAACCATCAGGCGCCAGGAGATTCGCAAGGCCCATCTCCAGGCTAAGCAAGCAGCCCAAGACCCAGCAAGTGCGGCTACCTCTGATGCCAACAAATAGGCTGGCTTGACGAAAGGGAAGGACATCGATTAATTATCCTGTAGACAGACCAGAGCGTTTGCTGTGACGCCCTAAAATCGGTACTATGTAGATTTAAGCGTTCCCGCCGAAATCCGCATAATAACGATTTTAGGTCGCCCACCAGACATAATGTGCACGCCGAAACATGCGCATTATGTGGGTGGAATTGTGATAACATTACAACAGTTTCGATACATCCACAAATACAACAAAGATATAATTACAACAACGACTCGAACGAGTCAAGATACAAATGATACAATACAAAGATTCAAATGACAGCGGAAGCAGAAATAGTATCCGGCTACGGATAAGATGCAAATTGGACTAAGAGTCCTGAAGATAAGCGATGACGCCATATCCCTGCCCAGCCAAGCCGGAGGGATTCCCAAGCTAACGTCGTCAGACTTCAAACCTGTTAACTGCACATAAAGCACATCCCAAAAGAGGGTCAGGGCACTCCCTGGCAAGCAAAACCGACTTGCCTACTTTCTACACCATCTCCCAAAATATGGGGTAGGTGGACTTAGCGGTAGCAACACTAGCAATCTAAAGAGACACGCTACAACCTCCGTCTAATCAGAGAGGGATAAGAGAGCGCATAAAGTAAACATCTACAACTAACACCAAACATAACCCATTCTCGAATTAACCCACTCAACCAAATATGAGGAAGCAATTCGGGAAACTCACACATTGAATAGTTTTATTTATAATTTATGGTGAAAGTAATTCTATATTAATAGTCAATTTAATTAACATTAATTAGGTGCAAGTTGTCTAGATCTTGTTAGCCAGCATCATCACCAAAGTCGTCCATAACCGTGGACACGGCTCATCGATAAGATTAAACCCTGCAGGGGTGCACTACTGTACCCATACTCGCATGATCAACCCAAGCAAGCATCAGGGCTTCTCAACACGACTTATTCCTTCACTACAGCAAGTCCAAGTGCCACCCATATGAGTTGTTACCCGCGTCAGGAGTCCGGCCGAATCTCAATTGCGGACTCATTAGTTTGTGCCTACGCACCATGCGGCTCAAATCACAGTAGGAACTGTCCGCTACGTACGCACCACACCTATATGACCCCCCGTATCACATACCCTCTCATCATCATCATCATCATCATGCACATGCATATGAGCAAATGGAAAACCCGAACTACTTGCGGCACATGGACGAGCTGCGGATCCGTTCAAAGTCGAGGGGGGCTCCATTGGGCCTCCCACAAGTGGTTAGTGCGCTCAAAATTGGATCCGAGGACAAAATCTCAGTTCCTAGGTCGACAATGAGCAGAACAAAACACCTCGCAAGGCCTTCCGCCTGGTGCCTTATCTTTTAATTATAATACCCCAATATAATACAACATTTTATTAAGGTAGAATAATATATCATACTAAGCAGATGAAACATAAGACCAACAGACGACTCGCACAAACAACTCTAAGCATGCGCTACGACTCGCAAGGCCAACAGATAAACATGCAACGGGTATTAGGTTGTGGGGATAAAGCTGTATGGGCTGCAGGATAAATATGTGATGGGATCGCGATAAGAATCGAATACTAGGGTAGCAGAGATCAACGGCAGGAATGAAAGACAATGTATAGGTAAACAAGCAAATTTTGCTTGCCTGGAATCCCGCATGGAAGCAGATCTTGTCGTTGCTCACACATCTCAACGTCGTATCCGAGAAGAAGCAACAAACACTGGAAGCGCAAGAGATGCATTTTATAACTACGGCAAAGATCCAGCATGATCATGTGAGAATGATGTATGGCATGGCAAGATGCATTGCGAGATGCACTTAATCCGAATTAAGCGGAACCGGGATTCCGACAATTAATATTAATGTTGAAGTTATTTATCTACCCCACAAATTAAATGTCCATCAAGATGGCAAGGCATGGCAAAGATGATCTAGTCAAATTAAATGGAATAGGCATCAATAGTAATTAAATGCCCACACATTCCATAATTATTATTTAGGTGAATTGCTACACCCGCAAACCCAAGAGATGCAACAAATGCAATTATGATGCGATATGCACAAGATATATGACATTTAATAAATAAATAATAAAAAAAGGTTGAGGGTTAGGGTTTGGGTCCGTACGTTGGATCGAGAGAGATATGGTCCGAAACCGACGTCTTCGGAACGTAGAGGAAGTAGTCGTCGTGGAACCGGGGCATCGTCGTTTGTCGGTGTCGTGGAAGTGGTCGGGTAGTCGTACTCGGTTATCCTCGTTGACGGGCGCGGGCACAGAGGAGCACGGCAAACGGACACCGGAAAGAAAGCGCGCATGGGCGGGCACCGCGACACGGACACGGACAGTGACGGCGACGCGACACCGGAGGGAGCACTCGCACGCGCATTCGGCAACACCTCGATGGGTGGACAACTCGGACACAAAAGCGACGCCGAAGTTCTTGCAGGCAAACCACCGAACACCTTGCGGGCGGTGGACGCGAGGAGGTCGGGGAGGCGGTCCGGGCACGCACGGGAGGCGGAGCAGGAGAGGACGCGCGCGGAGGTGCAAGGGCCGGAGGCGCACGGGTCGCGCGCGGGGCGGCGGTCTGGAGGCAGCCGCGGCGGCGGCGGCGCTGCAGCGGCGCGCGGCGAGGCGACGACTTGGCGACGGCCGGCGTCGGCGCGGTGCGCGCGGCGGCAGGAGCTGCGCGGCCCGGGGAGGCGCGGAGGCGGCCGGCGGCCAGGAGGAGGCGCGGGCGAGCGCGGCTGCGGTGCGAGCAGGAGACGCGGAGGGCGGCGGCGCGAACAGGAGACGCGGCCGGCGGCGGCGGCTGGCGCCGGTGTGCACGGGAGAAGGCCGGCGGCGGCTCGGAGGCGGGGGCGGGCGCACGGCGCGCGGGGCGTGCGCTGGCGCTGCGTGCGTGGTCGACGGGGGCGCGCTCGGTGCCGGGGGCGGCGCCCGGTGGCGGCGGCCGGCGACCGGTGGCGGGGAGAGGCGCGGGCGCGAGGCGGCCGGGCCGGAGCAGAGAGGCGACGGGGAGGAGGAGCGGCGCGCGGGATGCAGGGGCTTGGGTGGCTGAGGCGCGGCGACGGGCGCGCGGTGGCCGGGGGGCAGCGCGGCGGCGGGGGAGGCGGCGCGGCCGGCCGGCGGGCGGCGCTGGAGGTGGCCGGGGCGGCGTCGGGTGGAGGAGGAGGCCGGCGCGGGGTGCTCGCTCGGGAGCTCTCTCCCGTGCGGGATGCGCTCAGGAAGGGGAAGAAAGAAAGGAAGAAGAAAAAGGAAAAGAAAGAAAAAAAAAGAGAAAAGAAAAGAAAAGGGGGGGAAAAGAAAAAGAAGGGGGTGGAAGATTATTTTGCAAAAGTCAGAAAAAGGAGGAGGGTGGCTGCAAAAAGTCAGGGGGTGGGAGAAATTTCTGGGGGGGGGGGAACCTAGGGTTTGGCTTAGGTGGGCTTTGGGCCTTATTTCTCTCCCGTTAATCTTTTTCGTTTTATAATATTAGAGCAAAAACGAAAATGAATTTGAACACGAATCTTATACAAAATATTTTTAGTTTTGCGTAGACAATTTAATAAACTAGTTTTTAACATTTTTAAAAGATTTGAAAATAACACATTTTTAATTAATTTGAAATGCATTTGAATTTAACTGTGGAAATTAAATTTAAATGCAACAAATTAAATTAATGAGATGCAATGCGATGCTATGACAATGCAAAAAGAAAACTCACAAATCTAAAAGGGGATAAATCCCGGGGCGTTACAGTTGCTCATCTCTCTCTCTCTCCTATCAGATGAACCATCGAGTTCATCTGGATTCCATCCTCCTGGCGTGACGCCGGGGTTGTAATTCGTGAATTCGAGACTATCGTGTATCTGAAGCTATCTAGGGAGTGACAATGTGCTGCATGCATATTTATCTAATTATCTTGTTCTCGTCATATGAGGCACTTTTATGTTTTTCTATATGTGTGAATTGATGCTTGCCGTGTTTTGATATATCATACATGCATGCGTAAGTGATAGGGTTGCTTTGCTCCAGCTCTGAACACTTGAGCACCTGCAACACCTGTCAGAATAGCAAGGTCGTTTCTGTGAAGTAGTATCCTGACATTGATTTACATAACTTGTAGTCTTGCGGTGTGAGGCTCTGGGAGAGCAAATATTTGGAACTTTGATCATGACATATTGACATCTATATTTGCACTGATGTATATATATTCAGGGAACATATGTGAAATGTTGAGTAGACCACACATGCCTTAGAGTGCTGCAGGAAAAATTGGAATTATCTGTGTTGCTAATTATCCCAGTGCAGTTTTTTTTATAATGGTCTTTCTATGCCAAGATGCTTGCTTATCCACTTATAGGCTTATGAACCATTTAGTATTTTTATATACAGATATAGATCTTCTTTTCTTGTGGCATTGTATTTGTAGTTGCTCTATAATGTATACAATCTCAATGTCTTCCAGACCCAGAACCAGGCTTGTCAGCAGCTAACAGACGAAGTGGACAAGGAGTATAAGAAGATGGCAGATAGTATAAATGAAACTGCAGAGAAGATCAAGGTATGATTAGATCATTTGTTCACAGCTGGTTCAATTTTCTATTTCTTTGTTTTGATCCCAGTTTCCTTTTGCAGGCCAAGTACAAGCTGATCATGTCAGAGACAAGGTCATCCACATCGCATGGTATTTAATTAGAATTCCTCGCCACTATTGTTCACCGTAACAGCTCTGTGTTGCTTGCAAGAATAAACACATGCTGTATATAGGCTTTGGATATTTAGTTGAAAGTGATCAATCATTTTATTTTGTGTCTATGGTTTAACACACATGATTGGAATAGAATCCTTTTATGTCCTGTTGAATTTTTTAATATTTGAAGTTCTCATCTCTTTCTCATTTTTAGTGTCCAAGGTGACTATCCCTGAGATAACGAAATCTGTGGAGAAAGCAATTGACGGTCTGTGCAGCCGTTATAATATCTCAATGCCAGTCTAGTTGACAGTTCAAGTTCTGCATACAAGTATTTTGGGTAAGAATCAACTATCTATGAACTGTTGAGCTTAAAGTATGTTTCAGAAATTTATTTTCTGCTACTTCAGTTGGCACAGACGCCATCTGCATCACATTAATGCATGATCCGTCTATATCTTATTTATTTTGCCCTTGTTGGCTAAACTTGTGACACCGTGATAGAATGAAGTTTCTGGTTGATGCTCACTAACCTTGGTTTGTCAACTAATTTCTTGTTTGACATCCCCCTTCTTGGTTGATGCTCACGAATTTATCTGTTTGATGAACATGTTTAGGTTACCAAACCTGTATAATATGTCATCTTCGACAAAGAGCACTCGAGTCAATATTGCAACACAGTTGTTGTTAAGAATTTAGCTGTCTTCGACATGATAGATGTTACACTTCTGGCTGCATTTGTCTGATTACAGTCCAATTCTGACTTAGTTGTCTGTGAAATTATGTCAGTAGGATGTTGTGTAAATGGTCGCTGACTAGTACACTGTTTGATATCTTCAACATGAAATGTGAGCACGCACAAACACACGCAGACATCATTTTTGTAGTTACCCCGTTGCTTCAGGTTATCCATGCAAGGCTCTGCATCGATGAGCTGGGATTGGTATGATCCCCAACCTGGTTCATTACCACCTCATCCCTCTTAAGTAGACACTAGTACAAAATTATGGCATGGTCCATGATGGACCTCTCCTAGGATGAGTTAGTTTCTTGGACCAAGCACTCCTTTAATTTACAAGTACTTATATGTTTTTATTTGGCTCCAATCAGTTGTCAAAATAGCTAGTGTGTCGACGACTGAAAATATTTTTTAATGCCTGGGCAATGTGCTGTCAGATGTATATTTTTGTAACTTCCAGTTTAGCTCTTGCCTCCTGCTAACTTGTGTTATGTTGGCATTCCAATCGTACCTAATTTTCTAAAATCTGCATAATTGTTCTTAATTGCTATTATCAGCTTTTCATTTGTCAATAACCTTAGTTAATTATGCACACAGCTAATCTGATTTGTGATGTTTGTAATTCCTCTGAGAGCTGATCCTTGTATTTCTGTTCCCTCTCAGGTAACCTTCATATCCATAGATCATAGAAGTACAGTAGAAAATATCAAGAGTGGCTCATCAGTAGAGAGTAGAGACAGCTATGAAACATCAAGTGGTAGTTCGTCACTTTATGAAGTATACAACGTTAAGAGTTCGTTCATCAATATTTTAATGTACTCTTCGCGATATCAGGAAGGTATTCACTTCTTGTGAAGCGGGACACATATATATGTTTATCTCTTGAGTTTGACAAAATACGAAGAGAAGAAACTGCGATGCTTACAAAGATGAGACAAAATACAAAGTGAAGCATTAACCTGTGTTTGCACGGCACTGATGCTACTTTGTGTGTTGCTGGTACTTGATTTGAGTGTTTTTAACATGTACTAGTGGAAGTGTACGAGATTGCAGAAATGCCAGATCACGACACTGAAACGGTTTACATATTTAACTGCTTTAACTCCTCACATCCAACAGCAGCTATAGACCAGCAGTTGAATGACGCAATGAAACCAGCACCTACAAACTTCATACCCAAACTACCAACATGTTGACTTAACTGAATGACAATTCACAAAGCTGCAACTGCGAATTCTTGATGAACTTACAAAGCACAACAAAATGACAGCACCATTAACTATCCATCCTCCCCCAAGTTAAGCAATGGGTTTATGTCATACTCATAACTAGCAACCAGCTTGTAACAACACCATCACACAGAAGCATTAGAACTTGAACATTGTCGGGCACTGTATCCTGGCTTAATGTTCGAAGAGAGGATACATAGAGGTGGCATGTTGCAATTTCAAAGGGGTATGCTTTGTGCTTGCAACCCATGAATGTGTTGTAGAGCAACTTTTTTGCAGTAAAACTTCAGGCTTGATCAAGCTTGTGAAGCCGAGCTTTCGCCATATCAAGATGCTCTAAGAATTGAACAGGGAGGAATCATGTTACCCATCAACAGTATAAATCATAGCATAAAGGAGAAAACACCAGGAAAGTGATAAAGGCGATGAAATGTGTTGGGCACCATACTTTGTTCAGACGCGACCGCCGATTTTATGTTCTTGCGGAAGAAGATGTTGCACGTCTTCTGGTATGCGGCCTGCGCCAATCCGACACAAGATGATAGCAACAAGGCAGGCAGGTGGTAAGAAGATTGCAACAAGAATCACAGCTATGACTAATTATCACCGATGGGTGAACTTTCTACTGGCGTCCCCTCATATGGTCAGCTGATACTACTTATAACTTACTGAAATTATCAATCTATCACATTACAGCAGCCCAATCAGGCAATCACCACTGGTAATTTTGCTATATCATGGCAGGAACAATAAATTTATCGCATAAAATTCGACCAGGGAGACCTATCAAAGATGTGGGCAAGACAGAGAAGGGAGGATTACCCTGGAGGGAGGTAGGTTGTTGAGCTCGCCAATTGCCACCTCGTGCGCTCGAATCTTAACAAATTGAACAGAATAATACACGCCGAGATTCTTTTTTTAGTGTCAACAAATAAATCGAAAGAAGAACTGCAGGGAGAACGAGGTAGAGTACCAGCCGGGAAGCTAGCGTACCACTTTCGTAAGCTCGTCCACCTCCATCGCCGTCGTCGGTGTCGCCGCCGCCATGTCTCAGCCGCTCTCCAACTCGGAGAAAACCAGGTCTAGTAGTCTATAGAGATCTGTACCCGGGAGGCCCTAAACCACAGAGAAAATCAGGCCATCCTCCTTAAAGCCCAATTTAGATTAGCACGGTCCAAACTCAAGTTCACTATAGATATTTTTTCTAAAGCTCTTCGCGAAGATACATGTGCGCGCGGACAAGTGTTTCGTTTTTACTTTCATCTTTTGTCAATGCAGTGACAAGTGACAACTTCCTGGTGGTGAACACATGTATTTATTTTGAGATTTATTTTTTTCAAAATGAAATATCTTAAGAACCGTTTATCCAATTTATAAACCGTTTTCATTTTTGAACTCGCGAGATCTTTAAAACTAGATCATATATTAATAGGTTTTGATAAACTTTTTTTATACTTCGGATTGTGTATAGTTTGTACAATCTAATTGTAGTAGTACGTACAACCTGAAATATATAGTTGTATATACAACCTGCTAGGTGTATTTGTATGTTCAACCTGAATTTAGTTGTACGTATAAACTGACCTGTGTTGCTGTATAATCCGGTATGTGTTGTTGTACAACCCGGTCTGTGTGGTGATGTATAACCGGTCTGCATACTACCTGATCAACATTACTGTACAACCCGATTTATGTTGCTGTACAACTCAGTTCTGTGTTTCTGCGATTCCAATTATAGTTATACATGTACTTTCAATTATGAGTATTTTGTTTAACTTATACTACCAGATCTGTATAATTTGTACACCCAAATCTATATAGATTGATATTAATTTATTATTTGTCTTTTTTTGCTTCGTCGTACAACTGCATATCGTTCAGGACGAACTCGCGTGTATCTGCTAACGACAATGGGGGCTTTGACGCGCGCCAGGCAGCCTCGTACGCGGAAGGCGTCACGTCAACGTGTTGTCGTGCGTGACGACCACGTGGTAGTAGCGCTCACGCAGATAGGCCCTCGCAAAGGGTCTTCACCTACCCAAATGGATGGAGGTGTCGGGAAATCTGTTTTGGGTAATAGGTGTAGGGACACGTAGTGTTCAAATTTTGTATTTTAAAATGCAAAAAAATCTACATAAAAATTCAGGTGTATATATGAACATTCTATTTTTGCATAAAAAGCTTCATGAAAACATACATTTTTGTGTGTGTAAAAAAACACAAACTTCAGTGCTACAAATTTTTGTTTTTTCATGAGATATTTTTGTGTGTGTTTTTACACGAAATATATCATTTTTTTGTGAAACTTTATGTGCAGTCTCAATTGACCATGCAAATTTGACCATGCAATTTTTTTTTTGATTGATCCAGGTACTGGTCAGTGGAGTACGGAAGAGGTAGAAAATAATATTTTTTTTCCATGTGATGTTGAGGAGTTTTTTTTCAATTACGTTGAGGAGATTTTAAAACTAAAGCTGCCGATCAGGAGAGAAAATTATATAATGTATGACATTATGAAAAATTTGTGATGTTTTCAGTCCGGAGTGCCTACAAGCTTGCCCTCCAACCCCTGATTTTCCGAGGGAGCAAGCAACGAGCAGTAGAGGCCATGGTGAAAGGACTATATGTCAACTTATTTGGAAGGCAAAGGTACCTCCAAAAGTTCCTATTTCTGCATGGAAAATGGCTAGAGACGGCGGGCTGGCTACAGGCTACTCAAGCAATTAGGCTGAAAAGAACTTTAGCACTCCCTTTGAAGGAAGGAGACCTTCTCGCTCCATCTCCTTAAGTTCTTCTTCGGTGATAGAGGAAGGGAGCCAATGTCACGGAGAAGAATCCTCAGCCTCCTCCTATGAGCGGCCGCTGCCGCATCGCCTGAACCCAGAGTGAAATATTCCCCGGGATAGAGCCGCACCAGAGGCTGCGCCATTAGAGGCACCTCTGTCGATCCCGAGGTCGCCGCAGCACCGCTTGCGATGGTATCCACCGCTGCGGTTTTCCTCGCCGCCACCCCCTCTGTCGTGCTCTTCATAGTCGCACCGGAGTTTGCACATTCCATTTTATGGTGGGAAAATGTTGAGGTTTCCGATCTCGGAGATTGGGAAGCTCAAGAGCGAGAGGTTGAAGATGATGCTCTCGAAGGAAGGGAGAAATGGAAGAAGTGAGTGGGAAAAAGGTAAAGAGAAAATAAATGTATCCTTCTCCCCACAAGTCGTGCGACGGTTGGATCGATCGCACGATTTTTTGCACGTGGCGCGGAGGAAACAAAGAGACCGTTTTCTTTCCCTCCGACGCCTCGGCTCGTGCGCGGGAAAAACGCAATCATTGTTCAACAGTTTTTCGGTTGTGTCCAAACTGTCATGGACTAGAGGACTGACAAGAAAAGGCCTGCACTGACAAGATTTCATTTCCTCATAGACGTTGATGATCGTTACAGCTATTTGTGTTATTCAGACATGACGGTCATTTCGGCTTATTCAAAGCTATGTTTTTTGTTCTTTATTTGGAAATGCTTCAAGCTCTACAGAATATGTTGACTAGGTATGTCAACCGCATGGAGTAAATCCAGCCTAACAAGGTGGCACAAGGGTGATAAGGCCCTACGGCTTATCGGATAGCCTACTGGGGTTAAGCGCAAGAGGAAACCAAGAAGCTGACCGCAGTCCAAGGAAGTCCAAGACAAGCCGATGTCCGCCTTACAAGAGAAATTATGGTTTATCCTGTGTTATTCTAGCAATTGTAAGTTAAGTCGGTATGTCTTTCCTTGTAGGAAAAGGCACAACACCTATATAAGTCGGCCTCCTGAGAGTCTTAGTCCTACGCCTCACAAACATTGTAACCTATACACATATTTGCATATAGTGAATTATAGCGGCACATAGGATCTCGCCGCCGTAGCAAGGTCTGAATCTAGATAAACCTTTTAGTGTGCAATCCCGATCCTGTTAGCCACCATGCCTTCCCCTACACTATATCCTCGGTGTGCGGCACCGTCCTTTAGGCTCGTGACGAGGTTATACCAAACGGGTACCCCTTCGTGTGAGTACCTGGTGCACGTGATGACTAAACCCCAATTATCAATAAGCTGAAGAAGCCCAACAAGAGAAGCCCAAGTCGAAGACTTCTACCATAAATAGCATAGTCGGTATTACTTACCATATTTATAATCCTAGTCGGTTACTACCCGAGACCTGTACCACTATATAAAGGACAGGAGGGTGGCCGATAGATGGACACGCCCAACTAGAATCACCAAACCCTAGCAAGATCGACATATTGCCAGATCCCTGTACTCACCGCATATTCACAATCAATAACGGATAAGTATGACGTAAGGGTGTTACCTCACTCGAGGGCCCCGAACCTGGGTAAATCCTGCTTGTCAGCCGAAGAATCTACCAACACTACGCGTTCTGTACCTCATAACTCGTACCCTAGGCTAGTAATCATGGGTATTGATGGGGGACGATTAGAGGCGATGGCGGCCTGGATTCCGCCGGGGAGAGAAGAGGGAGGGTGAAAGTGCGGTGGAAGTTTTGCAGAAAAGCCTGTGGAGGCTTGCGGATTTGCATTCAGGTCCTTGGACGTGTTAAGTTTTTGACCGCGGGGCACTGGCTCGCTCTTTCAGATGCTTTTTTACAAAACAGCCTCGGGGACCGTTGGGTGACGTCAGATCAGAAATGGATGCACGTGATGGGAAGATATGGTCATATCAATGGCTTAAGCTGAAAGCATAGGAGCTACAACATCATAGATCGATCTGATCTCATCCATAGCAGGATCCATGTCCAAACGAGAATTCAACGAGTTCATGACGCAAAACCAGATAGAAGAAGAAGTACAGTCGACCCTCTAGACCAACTCAGTCGAGGATCATAAGCAAATCTACGCTCTAGAAGGAAGCTTCCACCTCTCTGAGTATGAGGAGCATACAGAGGATAGCATACGTCTGACCGACTTCGCGGATTCAGAAATCAAATCTCCACGTCAAGATTTCGTCGACACTTAAGCAACGCCTGATTAAAGACCATACAGACTACACATATCCTTCACGCATACCTCGGCAAGTTTGCGTTGCAACCACCGCAGAAACGTCAGCAACAACAGCCAATCGAAGGCCAGTCGAGTATCCTCGCACAGTTACCTTACCAGATGGTACAACCACTGTGGATATCACGGCGGAGATGGCTGCAAAAGTAACAAAGGTCATCGAAGATGGCATAATGATGCCAGCATACGCAACTCTAGATGAGTAGGCAACATACAACTACTTCAACTGGCAGGAATCGCACCACCTAAAGCAATACAGGGCAACACTTGAGGAGAGAAGAAGGCAGACAAGCATATTAAGCACTCGCAGACGACAGCTGTCTATCAGCTCTACAGGAGCAACAGAAGGACGAGGCAAATCCAGGTTCCAAAGAATCCCTGAGGACGAAAGGACAGGAACCCAAGGGGCAGATGTACATGATCCAAAATGGGCGTCCGTCGAATAGGCAGCAAAAACGACACACTCGTTGCGTCAATATGGCATTTCTAGCGCCACCCGCTATACCTGAGTTCCTGCAGGGGTCAGAAACAACAATCGCCTTCAACCAAGAGGATCATCCTCCATCCATCTATCGGCCAGGACATGCAACTTTAGTCCTCGAAGCTCAAATTGGCGGGTACGCCATGAAAAAAATATTCATGATGGAGGCAGCGGCGTCAATATAATATTCGCCGACACACTCCGTAGGATGAACAGGTCAGTCAAATACTTATCACAGTCTACAAATACTATCCACGGTATTGTGCCAGGTAAAGCCGTCAGACCAGAAGGAACAATCCAACTCGACGTCCCATTTGGCGATGCAACACACTTTAAGAGAGAATTGATCAACTTCGAAGTTGTCAACTGGAAGTCACAATACCACGCCATACTTGGAAGACCAGCATTCGCAAGATTCATGGCTGTTCCACATTACACATACCTCAAACTCAAGATGCCAAGGCCAAAAGGGGTAGTCGCAGTCAATGGAAACTTTCAGAAATCAGATGACTGTGATAGAGACTTCTGCAAAATCTCAGAGGCATTTGGAATTTGGAACAGAACAACTCTCACACGAATCACATGTAGAGAGAGAAATCACAAAAATGCCAGAGCAAAATAGACGGGCTCGCCACGACACATGAAGTAAATGCCATATGGACAGTCGAACCTGCAGAAGAAGAAAACACACACGCCAAACCCTGGACAATACACTTTGATGGGTCAAAGGGTGGCAGAGCCGCAGGAGCAGGTATGATACTCATAACACCCAACAAGGAACGAGTAAACCATGTGCTGTAGATAGACTTCCCATCTCCATCAAAAGTCGAGGTCGATTACGAAGGCCTGTTCCAAGGCATGCGACTAGCAAGATCATCCGGAGCACAAGACATCATCATTCGGGGGAAGCTCATGCATAATCACGCAAAACGCGGCAGGTGCAAGTAGGATGAATGTGAACAAACTGGCCAGATATCAGGACTACTTTGACACATTGCAAAGAAGATTCCGCATTTGCGGACTACACCATGTAGCATGCACTCGAAATAAACAAGCAAACAGGATGGCTAACATCGGAGCATCAAAGGCGCAGATACCGCCAGGTGTTTTCTTCAGGCGAGTAAACCATAGATCAATCATAAGATGGCACCCATAGACCACTCAAGAAATAGAAGCCCTCAGCAAAAAACCAGACAAAGATGATCCTCCGCTCAAAACAGCTACAGCCACGACTAAAAGGGCAACGTCAAGCAAAAACAAGATGACAAGCGCAAAGCACATCACTACTATCTTCAGTCAAGGAATACCAAACTGCATCATCATAAGCAGCTCGAGCAGCAAGCACAAGCCGGAGGAGCAAGACACAAAACCTTCACACCCACTCAAAGATCTTGCCTCAAGACATATCATACTATGACAAATAGACTCACTCCATGGGGAGTCCCTGATGCTTCGACTACAACAGCCTAAAAGACCCTCGGAGTGGGGGTACAAGGCAAAGATGCTGCAACAACAAGAAGTAGCATACAACTCGAAGAATGTGACCAACTAGGGTCACCAATATTTAGCATACACATCCAGTCGATGTAGCAAAAGCTCATGTATCAAATAGGCCAGCAGGTTTCAGACGCGCTCTTCTCCTTACCAAGGTACCTAAGGGAACTGGAAGGTTTTTAATGAGGCAGCTTGCTGGTCAACATTTATAAAGCGAAAGTTTTACTCAAACCTTTCTTGCATAATTTATCGTTACAACGAGACACAAAAAACTCCACTCGATACACTCGGGGGCTGCGCATTACCCAAAACGGAAGCAAATAGCCCAAACGCTATGGGAATTGCAAAAAATAAAAACTCATATATGTCAAGAACAACAAAACGACCACTCGATACACTCGAGGGCTGCATCCAGATGGTGGTGCATGATAACCCACAAGTATAGGGGATCGCAACAGTCTTCGAGGAAAGTAAAACCCAAATTTATTGATTCGACACAAGGGGAGCCAAAGAATATTTGTAAGCTTTGACAGATGATGTCAGATCAGCTGCACCTGTGAATAGACTTGCTCTAGAAAGATTATCAGTAGCAACAGTTTTATAGCAGAGACAGTAGTGAAATAACAGTAGCAGGAGAATTAAGACAACGATTGTGATTGAAGTAGACGACATGATTAAAATACTATAGGCACAGGGACGGATGTACGGACGTTGGATGGACGAGATAATTCATGTAATAACATAGCATAGGCATTTACATATAAGTAATATAAAGCATCCAAGTATTAACTAATCATAAGCATGTATTCCAATTTAGTTGTGCGTGCTCGCATTGAGAAACTTGCACATCATCTTTTGTCCTGCCAGCCCGTTTGCAACGGGGCCTCTAGGGAAACTACTGGCAATTAAGGTACTCCTTTTGATAAAGTACCGGAGCAAAGCATTAACATTCTGTGAATACATGTGATCCTCACATCATAGCAATTCCCTCCGGTTATCCCAATTGCTGTCACTTTGAGGCCATCGGTTCCAGACAATAACGTGTGTATACAACTCATAGATATGATCCAAAACAATAATTATCATCATAATTCAATAACATGTTCAGATCTGAAATCATGGCACTCGGGCCCTAGTGTCAAGCATTAAGCATAACAAGTTGCAACAATGACGTAAAACACCGATAACGGATACTAGGCACTATGCTCTAACAATCTTACATCTATTACATGAGTGATCTCATTCAATCCCTACCATCCCCTCAAGCCTACGTCGGTTAATTACTCACTCATGGATGGAGGAAACATGGTTGGTTGATGGAGAGGCGGTGGAGATGACGATGGCGATGATCCCCTTCGATTCCCCGTCCTGGCAGGGTGCCGGCACAACTAGGGTTTGCGATGGCGGCAGCGCACGGGTGTGTTCTCTGGAAAAGTGTCTAACCCCCGTGGGTTTTTAGGTCTGAAGGGTTAAGTAGCTGCGAGGGCGTCGCGAGGAGGCGGCCGAGTGGGCCACACCCCCTGCTGGCGCGGCCAGGAGCCTGCCGCTCCAGGGGGTGATGTGGCGCCCCCTGGCTCCTCTCCTCTTGGTCTTCGTCGTTCTGGGTCCTCCTCGGATAGAAAATGAGTTCTGGTTGGATTTCGGGGTTTTTCTCCGAAGTTCATATTTCTGCACAAAAATGACACCAGGGTAATTCTGTTGAAAACAGCGTTAGTCCGTGTTAGTTGCATCCAAAACACACAAATTAGAGGTAAAACAATAGCAAAATTGTTTGGGAAAATAGATACGTTTTGGAAGTATCAACTCCCCCCAAGCTTAGCTTATTGCTTGTCCTCAAGCAATTCAGTTAACAACTGAGTGCGATAAAAGAACTTTCACGAACTCATTTGCTCATGTGATGTAAATATTCTCATTATGAGGAATAAATTCTTAGACTATTCATAACAAGGCATATATAAACTGTGTCACCCAATAGTTATGTAAACCATGAAAAGATGCCAATTATACCGATGATAATAACATGAAACATATCAATTCACAGGATTGCAAAGATCATAAGAAAGTATGATAAAGTGGTATCTCGCTAGGCCGAATGTAACAACAAAACATAAATGCCCAGGCACCTCTGAGTTTTAAGGGAAGACTAGAGATAAAGATATCAAAGATAAAAGCATCTAGATTACACCGCGGTTAACATATTAAGGGACAAGCACATTACACTAAGAATGACAATTATGCTCTCGAGAAGGTGCTCAAAGAAGGATGAAGACTCAACAGTAAAGTAAAAGATATGCCCTTCATAGAGGGAAGTAGGGATTCAACATGTGCTAGAGCTTCTTATCATTGTGAAAACAAAGGTAAAATTGTTTTTGAGTCATGGTTGTTAGGTCAATGACTGGCAATAGAGTTCTCGGTAGCTTCCATACTAATCAAGTTGGGAGCGGTTCCGATTATTTTTAAAACAAGGCACTTGTAACATGCATCTTTATATTCATATATTTTGACAACTTGACAGTCCTCCCCACCTTGCTAACAATAACTTGGCTAACCGAATACTCGGGTGCCCACCAAACAATCTCAAACCATGGAGGAGTGCCTATTTTTTTTTTCTCAAATCCTTTTTTTATATTACAATGGTCTAACCATCCCTTGAAAAAATTAGTGACGAGTAGATGTAGCTTGCAAGTCAATTACTCAATTAGTATGGAAGATAACAAGACCAACTACCACTTCCTCATGAGTTCAAAATAGTGGCAGAAATTAAGAAGTGTTTGAAGGTTTTAAAGGTAGCACATGCAAATTTACTTGAATGGTTTGAAATTGCCATGTATAGGTGTTTATGGTGGACTCTTTGGAATAACTTGGTTTTCAGAGATTTGGAAGCACAAGCATTTTCTCAGCTTAGTACAAGTGGAGGCTAGCAAAAGATGGGAAGCGACAATTCAAGAAAGCAATAACCGTCATAATCATGCTTGCGACGAAATAGAATTAGCGGAGCCATAATAAGATACAAGAACTCTGAGTCAAAATATGTCATCAAGACTTAATTGACTTTTTGTTTTTAGTCATAACATGTGTAAGCATGTGCCAAGTCGATTCAAATGAATTATTCAGAGGAGGATACCAGTGTGTCATTACCCTATATATTAAAACGCAAGACTTTCAGGGCCTCTCCTTGCTCGCAAATTGGGCCGTCCGATCGGCATCGGACGGCCGGATTTCACCGATTCGGCGGATGAACAGTTATGAACAGTACCCGGATGCTTTTGAAATTACACCCCCGCCAAGGACCTACGTGTAATTATGTCAAACTGCATGGTCTTTTTTGCAAAAGCGTCTGAACATTCACCCCGCCTCTTCCTCTCTCTCCCGCGACCTCCGGGTCACCGCTGGCGCCGCCGCTCTCCGCCGTCGCTACGCGCCTCCCCCCTCCAATCCACGGCCGCCGGGAGCTGCGCCGCCGCGCCCTCTGCTTCCTCGCCGAAGATCGTGCGGCGAGGCACCGTTTCCACGCCGGGACCATCCGCGGCGTGCTCCGGAACCGGCGCCGCGTCCGTGCGCCTCCGCCGGCGCTCCGGCGACCTCCGAGAGGCGGCGCTGCCACTCTCGGCCTCCCCATCTCCTGGCGCATCCAAAGCGCTGAGCTGCGCGTTCGGACTCGGCCGGAGTCGCCACCGGCGAGGTCGGCTCCGCCGCGGCCTCCGTCACCAGATCAGGTCGCCGACGTCCCAATGACGTCAGCCTGCCCACACGTCAGCCCCTCTTGCTTTTCCACCACGCAAAAAAGGAAAAAAATCACAATATTCATAACTTCTAATATATCCACCAGAAAAATATAAAAAATATACCAAAATGACCGGAAAAAAAGACCTAATCACGTGTGGAAAATCCCCATATATGTTTGACCATTAAAAAAAAATTACGACGAACATTATAGCTTCTCATACTAATTACAAGACTTATATATATAGTTTCCGTAATAGCTTCTCATATTAGTTATAAGACTTATGTAAAATCAACGCACATATCAACATTATATCTTCCTATAAAATCGATAGAGCATCTGTAAAATTATCTTTTCATTTTAGATAACTACGAAAAATATTTGAATCTGTAAAATTTATTTTTCAATTTTCGAAAACAGAAAACAAATAGTTACTGAATGTGCACATTACGAGAATTAAAATTCGTTTGCTCCAATTCAATACTCGAACTCTATGTATACCATATCGTCCTCAGCTAGATATTACTACTATAAAGGTTGAATGCCCACCCCCCTCCTCACACCATGTGCCCCTCCTGGCGAATCTCGGCCGTCGGATCGGCTTGTGAACAGTGTATGTCGAAGCCTCATCCGTTGGATACGGTACAAATTTCTTTACTCTGGGCTCACTGATATGTGCATGACAGTGTGGGGCATGCTGCACGCTGGCCCCGCATATCAGTGGGCGAGGCGCTCAGCGGGTAGCCTCTCTTTTCCGTCTGATCTTTTAGCGGAGAAGGGCGTGCGCGGCCGATCTTTTAGCGGAGGAGGTCGTGTGTGGCTGCTTCTTCACCATCGAGTCGCTGTGTCTGGGCCCTGCGTTCTGGGCTCCGGCGCTCAGTGGCATGTGTTATGGTTGTTAGTCCAGTCCGCTTTTCTCCCCGGCAAGCTGAACTGTGTTGTGGTCACCGATTGGGCCCATCGGGTTACTGTGGGGAGGTCATCGTCTGGGCCCTTGGGTGGACTTTCATGCTCCACGGCGCCCGGCTGCGACGCGTCCACTTCATTCAGTTCTTGCGTTGCGTCCGGTTGGAAGAGCTTGGTTACTAAAATTTGTGCCCGTTCGGTGGCTACCAGTAGGTCCTGCTGCCACGTGCTCATCTTTCAGTGGTGGGTACTCCGATACAACGTCCACCGGCCTGCACGCAGGGTCGTGCACGGTACTGTCGCCCTGTGGTTCTATCTCTTGCCCCTTGCCCCTCTCTGACCGCCGCGCTCTCATTTCCTCCTCCGCCCACCCGTCTCTGCCTTCTTCTTTGGCCATGGGGTTCGTGCTTCAGGCTTGCTGCGTCTGCCGCAACGGTTGAGGTCAGATCTACCTCTTAATCTCTTTCAATCCTTTGGTTCTTGCAGAGGGTCTCGTCTCCCTCATCTCCGAAGGAGGGTGATAGCGATGAAATTTGATCGTGCTTTCTTTCTTCTGTTTTACTGGCTCCAGGTGCGCTCGGATTTTCGTTGCCGGTGGTCGTGTCTTTGTCATCCATTTCATTCTCTCGGTCGGGTGAGTATGGCCCCGCTCTGCATTGCGTGCTTGTTGCTTCATGAAATGTCCAGGGTAATGGTGATAGGATTTCATCATGGTTCCTCTGTTTCTATTTATTGCCTCCAGGTGCGCTAGGATCTTCGTTGTTGTTGCCGTTGTGTGTGTCATTCAGTTAGTTCTCTCGCTCGGGTGAGTACGGTCTCGGCTGTACGTTGCGTGCCTCGTGCTTGTTGAAATGTCGACCCGAAACGCTGATGTGTTTTCTTCAGCTGAATATGCTTCTCCTTTGGATCTTGTTTGCTTTTCTTTCTTCCTGCCTTGGTTGCTTCTAAATAGAGTGAGGTGCTACCTCTTTTCGAGTGTCCTATTTCATATGCTACCTCTTTTCGAGTGGCTTGTTTCATTGGTGGTTTTCGCTTCCTGTTGCTTTGAAAATTATTACGTGCAGGTTATGGAGCTTCTATTTGTCTAATTGTTTAGTAGGTTAGGACTTATGCACTGCTTTCAGGATTTTCAGATGTCCTTGGTAATAAACACCTTCACTAAATGGTTTATTAAAGTAATTTGTGCATGCCACAGGCTGGGAGGGAGAAAAGCTGGCTCAGGCGGTTTCTTTTAGTGCCATGCTGTTGCTTTCAAGGTTTTAATAGAGTCGCTTCAGATTTAGCTACATGGTTTAATCGATATATCTATATTAGCTTGTTCTGCCTCCCTCATTCGTTTGGTCCTGCTGGTATCCTTAGTTTGTTTATACTCTTTCAAAAAAGTTATGGTTCATACTGTTGTGTTAGTAGTTCGTTCTTGTCTATGGTTTTGGTCGGCATGTTGGCGTTTTAGTTACTTCTTTTCATGTTGTTACCAGCACTTTCTCCATGGTGTTTCTTCTGCTTATGTCCTAGCCACGCGTCATGGATGGTCCTCCTGGTGTGTTTCCCAGGGCACTCTTGGTGCCGGCGCCTGCACATACAGTGGTTCGTCGAAGCAGACGTCTTGTCGGTCTCAGTGCACCTTGGGTGCAGGTGCCTGCTCACCCTGCTGTTCTTTTCCCTCCTCCTGCTGTCCGGCCTGCTACACCTCTTGTGCACGTGTCTTCTCCTCCTGCTGTTCGTCGACCTCATCGCGCTGTCTGTCCTCCGAGTCCGCATTCGGTTTCACCGTTGCCTGTGTCTGACAGAACCTTGATTTCATGGTACCGCAAGAGGAAAAGTAGGTGTTTCCCTGTTTTAGTTTGGTTGTGGTTGTGCCTCCATGTTGTGTTTTCATCACCGTTGTTGTTATGATTTTATAGGGGATGGTTTCTTTCCTTTTCTTAGTAAAGAGGCTACAGCTGCAAATCGAAAATTACGCAAGACCAAGCTCGATAGAAAGATGGGTAGAACACCAGGTCTGGGTCTAGCTTTTGAAATCATGGTGGCGAGTGAACTTTTCTTTCCATGCGCTTGGTACAGATGCTCCTTTTTCTTCTCCTTTAGACCCTTCCTGGGTTGGCTTCACGGCTGAAGAAACAAATCTTTTAAAAGGTAGGGTGTATGTGTTGTGGTTTGCTTCCTTTGCTCTGCTTGTAGTTATTTTTCGGTTGCTTGAGTGTTGTATGGGTTCCCTGTAGCTGGCTATCGAGGACGATCATTTTATGGAGGCCCAGATTATAGGTGTCTTCGATGCAAGGCGAGTTATTGGTTCGAGGAGAGAGTTCGGTCAGCATCTTCGTGCAAAGACAGGCGAATTGTGTACAACCTTTGCTGTAAAGGCGGAAAGGTCTTTGTTGAACCCTTCAAGAGGCCACCTCCTTTTCTTGATGAACTTCTCAATTATGCTGGCCCTACCCGTAGCAAAGTTTGCCTTGAAAAGATAAGGCAGTACAATTGTCTTTTTGCTTTTACTTCCATGGGAGCAACCATTGATCGTTCCATAAATGATGGTGGGGGTCCAAACATTTTTAAAATATGTGGCCAGGTTTGTCATCGAATGGGTTCACTTTTACCTCAGGAAGGAGATTCCCCTAAGTTTGCGGAGTTGTATGCATTTCATGAGGGAGATGAGATTCAGAATCGAATACAGGCTCTACACCAGGATGATAAAACTGAAGGGGGGTTAGATGTATCCATTATTGATGGTCTAACAAAGATGCTTGATACTTATAATTCCCTTGTTAAAAAGTTTCGCATGGCTAGGGAGGTTTTGAAAGAAAATAAATATGCTGACATTTCTATTCGTATCCTTGCTCCTGGTAAAGATGATGGCCCTCAGTTTAATCTTCCTTCAACGGATGAGCTTGCCTGCCTGGTAGTTGGTGAGATTACATTACAAACTCCTTGTAGGGACATAATAGTGCGGCCTAGAGGTGCTAAGCTGCAGCAAATTTCATCTCTACATCCCGCGTATATGTCTTTACAGTATCCTCTGTTATTTCCACATGCTGAGCGTGGGTTTCAGCTAGATGTTAAGTACATTGGGGTTGACCCTTTGGACACGTCAAAAAGGCAAAAAATGACAATGCAGGACTTCTATTGCTTCTGCGCACATTATAAGGAGGGCCAGTATAACCCTTATCTGTCATGTGGTCTATTGTCTGATCAGGCCATGGTGGATTCTCGTGCCTGCATAGATGAATGCAGGCTTCATTTTATTCTCCTATCCAATGATGATATGAGGGCTGATAATCTACAAGGGCTTGTAGACGCAGTTGGCGAAGGGCGAATGGATGGGAGCTCTGTCGGTAAAAAGAACATACTGCCCTCTTCATTCACCGGTGGTCGTCGTTATATGGTGGAAAATTTTCAATATGCAGTTGCTGTCTCTCGTGTGCATGGTGCTCCTGATGTTTTTACCACCTTCACATGTAACCTGAAGTGGCCTGAAATTATGGCTGCCCTTGCCCCTGAACCTGGCCAAAGACCACATAACAGAGCTGATATAACTGTTAGAGTCTTCCATATGAAGCTTAACGAGTATCTCCATGATATTAAATCTGGACAAGCCTTTGGCCCTGTTGTTGCGGGTAATTATCGATCTTTCTGCTTGTTTGTTGTTTTCATATAGTTTTCTTTCATTGTGTGTCCTTCCTTTCGGTTTTAATCTCCATTTTATTTCAGTATTGCACACCGTTGAGTTTCAGAAAAGAGGACTACCGCATGCGCATATACTTGTATGGCAGGACAAAAACAAGCGAAGCCAGGTAACCCCTGCCTTGATTGATTCTTTCATTTCGGCTGAAATTCCTGACCCTGTAGAGGACCCTCTTGGATATGCTTTAGTGGCTGAGTTTATGATGCATGGACCATGTGGGCCTGATCATCCTAAATGTCCCTGTATGAAAGAGGGTGTGTGTTCAAAAAAATTTCCAAAAGAATTTCAAGATGAAACCTCTATTGATGATTCTGGCTTTCCTGTCTATAGGAGACGCAGTAATGCACATTTTGTTGTTAAAAATAGAACCAGACTTGACAATCAGCATGTCGTTCCTTACAACCTGTCATTGCTAAAAAAATATCAAGCTCACTTAAACGTTGAATGGTGTAATAAGACGTATGTGATAAAATATCTTTACAAGTACGCCACTAAGGGTCCTGACTATTCAAAGACTCTATTTCAAAGGATCCAAAATTCAGGTGATTCAAATGACCAGGGTGTAGATGAAATCCAGGAGTATCGGGACTGTCGTTACATATGTTCTCAGGATTCCTTTTGGAGATGTTACGGGTACGATATGCATAGCAAAAAACCTTCTGTTGAGAGGTTGGCTGTCCACTTGCTCAATAAACATATCGTACGTTTTCGTGCAAGGTCCAACCTTCCCGCGCTTATTAATGATAGCATGCTGGCAAAAACTATGTTGACTGAATGGTTTGTTGCTAATGCTAGGCATGAAAGTGCCAGGTCTCTAACGTACTGTGATTTCTCAACTGGCTGGTCTTGGGTAGCAAAGGACAAAAAATGGGTTTGTAGAATGCAGGGTGATAGAATCGGTAGAATATACTATGTGCATCCTTCTACTGGTGAACTTTATTATCTTAGAATGTTGTTGATGCTTGTAAAAGGTGCAACATGCTATGCTGATGTTAGGACCTACACCGGTGTTGTTTGTGAAACGTTCAAAGATGCATGTGCTGCCAGGGGTTTGCTTGGCGATGACAATGAGTGGTACTGTGCTTTTGATGAGGCTTTAAACTGGGGCATGGGTAATCAGCTGCGTAGGTTGTTTGGTACTATGATTATATTTTGCGGTGTCCTCAATGAGGATATATTTTTTGAAAAATATTGGTCCCACATGGCCGAGGATATTCAGTATAGGATACGCATTTTCCATGATGACGCTTCCTATGCTCTTAGATGAACTGGCTAGCTAAGAATGGGTGTAGTATTTTGGATTATGCTTTACCTCTAAAAACCATCTATGATAACAACTCATTTCAAACTAGCATGCTTGGTGATGAGCTATCTCAGGATTTTGAGTCCCTCATTAAAACCGCTGAGAGGATGCAAGCAAAACTTAATGACGATCAACTCGCTGCTTTTACGACTATTGTCAATCGAGTTAGAGATGATAAACCTGGTTTCTTCTTTGTATCAGGCCATGGTGGTACTGGGAAAACTTTCTTGTGGAATGTTCTTGTTACATATCTTAGGGGCCATACAAGAATTTTTTTGACTGTTGCTTCTTCAGGCATTGCATCTCTTTTATTACCTGGAGGTAGAACAGCGCATTCTAGGTTTAAAATACCAATTGATCTTGATGAAAATGGGGTTTGTGACATTAGAAGAAATACCATGCTTTCAGCTTTGATAGAGTCATCCTCTATTATTATTTGGGATGAAGCTTTGATGGCACATAGGAAGTGCTTTGAGGCGCTAGATCGAAGTCTACGTGATGTTCTATCTTGCCGTGACCCTTTGTTGGCTGATATACCATTTGGAGGCAAAATTGTGGTTCTAGGTGGTGATCTTAGGAAGATCTTACCAGTTATAGAGGGCGGAACCCGATCTCAGGTTGTAAATGCTGCTGTTACCAACTCTCCTCTCTGGCGTGGTGTCACGGTTCTTAAACTTAATAGGAATATGCGTCTGGCTGTTAGGACCATGGATCCTAATGTGCAGGCTGAGGCTGAAGCATTTGCAAAATGGGTTTTAGACATAGGCGATGGCACAATGCCTTCAACGACGCAGCCAGGGGAGGCCACCCCGACTTGGATTTCCATTCCGAGTGAGCATTTAGTGCATACCGATGACAATAAGATTGATGCTATTGTTGGGGCTGTGTATCCTGATTTCGTCAACATGTACTCTGACCCTGATTACTTGAGAGAGAGGGCAATTTTAACACCAACCAATGATGCAGCTGAGCTCATCAATGATCATATTCTTACCCTTGTACCTGGTGAAGGGAAAGAGTACCTAAGTTGTGATTCTACAGGAAGCTCGGCTGATGGTATACGTAATATAGATATCTTCTATCCTGTTGAGGTTTTAAATACTGTGAAAGTTAACAACTTCCCTTATCATAGGCTGGTATTAAAAAGAGGTGTGCCCATCATGCTTCTTAGAAATATAAGCCAATCAACAGGTTTATGCAATGGAACTCGTCTTATCATTACTAGGCTTGTTGAGAAGGTTATTGAGGCCATAGTGATGACTGGCTCTAATAAAGGAGATATTGTCTATATACCGAGAATATGCCTTACTGTTAAAGATCCTAGATGGCCTTATACACTGCATCGGCGTCAGTTTCCTATTAGGGTTTCTTATGCTATGACTATTAACAAGAGTCAAGGGCAGACTTTTTGTTGGTTTGTACTTGAAAACCCCCGTATTTACACACGGCCAATTTTACGTGGCTGTATCCCGTGTCACCTCAAAAAAGGCACTTAAGATACTGATTGAGAACGATGATGGTTCATGTGGTTCTCAGACTAGGAATATTGTCTTTTCTGAAATATTCCAAGCCCTTGTCAATAATTAATCTTAAGTGTTGTGTACATTATATAGATAGCTGGTACGTACTTTTGTTAACTGTGTTGTTCTAAGCCTGATATCTTGCGTGACAGTTGCTGGATATTGTGATTCTGGACTTTTTCCCTTGTTATGTACTGAACAGATTTTATCAGTGCTCCTTTTGATATGGTCCTTTATTCCTCACTGGGTACTTTTGCTGGACTCTATGCTTTTGCTTTTTCCATAATATTTGGTTCTTTTTGCACTCTCGGTTCGTGCCTGGTAATGCCTTTCAAACATCATTTTCCTTTTACCATCATTTTCGTTCCATATCTTTGCCTTCTGCTTCTGTCTACTTATTTTGCTCTGCACTCACCTTATATTTTTATTGTAGATGGCGCATTCAATGCTTTCAGAGATCCATAGGGACAGCAACCAGTGGACCATCTGTGTCTATGTGTCTCGCATGTGGCACTACTGTGGAGGGACTGACGAGGGACCGATTCAGCATACTGACTTAGTCTTGCTTGATGCTGAGGTATGTGTCATGTGTTCTTCTTTTTTTATCTTGCGACTATCACGTGTTAGGTTCTATGCTTTTTCCCTTGGGTTTAATGTGGGTGTTTTCTATTCAGGGAACTCATATGTATGGTCAGATCCCACCAACTGCAGTGGACCGTCTAAAAGATGTGATACAGGAAGGGAATGTCTTTGTTATCACAAAGTTCCTGTGTAATGAATCAAGGACCACCTACAGGCCTGTGGAGAGCCCTTTCATGGTTCAGTTTACCAGGTACACAAAGCTTGAAGAGAAGCCTGGCACTGAAGACGATTACCCCTTTTGCACGTACAGCCTGACTGCATTTCGCGATATCCCGCCTCCTATTAAACCTGTTCGACGCTTCATTGGTGCGTTCTTCTGCGGTTTTTCTTGCCAAATGCCTTTCACAACTGCCTCATACTTTCTGTGTCTGATTTCGGTTTCATGGTTGCTTGGGTACATATGTTATTGGCAAGATCACAATGGTTTCTAATGTTATCCATGTTCAGTCCATGTTCTAGGCGACATCGTCGAACACAAGAACAATTATGCTAATGGACCTGGAGTAAGCTGCAATAGCCATTATCTCTCTATTCCTTATAGTTGCTTCTCATCATCTTGGTGTACTTATATCTTGTTCACTTGGCTCTGTAGAGGCAATGAGATGAAGCTTGTTCTCTGGGGTGATCGTGCAGTTCAGTTTGATGCAAACACTGTTTGTTCTATGGGTGCTACAGAGACTGTTATTGCAATCTTTGTAGGGACACTGCCTAAGATGTCTCGTGGTAAGTTGTCCGGTTGACATTCATGTTAGTTCCCTATATTGTCAGCATGGTAACTCTACCGCATGGCTGCCTGACAGTTCTTTCTATTAAGGTGTAACATCTTTTGCTAAAATTTAAAACTTTGCATTCATACATCTTTCATCATATAGGCTTAACTTTTAATCACATAAGTACTAAATAAAATTTCAATTATGAGTTTAAATAATGTTTAATCCCATTAAGTGTTTATTTAAACTTACTGAATAAATATAATTTTTCCAAATTTTATAATGGGTAAGTTTATTATTAAAAATTGCTAATTTAAATAACCTCTCCAAAATATATTTTTATGAATTTTTCTGAAATGTTTTGAATAGGTTTAAAAATCATTTAGTAAATCAGATTTGAAAAACAGTTTTTATTTAACTTTATTTAAAAGAATATGTTTCCGGGCCGGCCCAGACGCTATCCACCGCGCGCGCGTTAGATAGCAGCCCATCGGCCAGCTCCAACGCGCGCCTCGCTCCTCTCTCGCTGACAGGTGGGCCCCACCTGTCAGCCGTCTTCCACCTCCGTCCGGAGATCGCGCCGGAGATGGAGTCCACGACCGAGCCGTTTCCGAGCCGATTCCCGCCGTGATTAGCTCCCGCGCTCCCTCCTACATATACCCCTCGAGGCCGCCTCCGAAACCCCCCCCCCCAAAACCCTACCTCCCCGCCGTCGGGCTGCTCGGAATCGAGACCGCTGTCGCCGCCATTTCCGCCGGACTTTTTCACGAGTGCGGTAAGCACCGAGCTCCTCGAGCGCCACCGAGGCTCCCCCTCGCTTCCCCATCCTATTGCGCATCCGTTGAGCCCCGTCTCTTGTCCTATTTCGCAGCCGAACGCCGAAACCGACCTCAACCGAAGTTCTCCTCCTCCGTCGGCCACCATCTCCGACGAGGAAAGGAGAAGCCGCCGCCGCCGCGCCATCGACCTCGCCTCCTCCCCCGCGTCATTTTGGTAAGACCCGTTCATCCTGGGGCTTTGTTTTCACGACGGAAACGTCGAGGCCAACGCACCGCCGCCACGGACGCCATCGCCGGCGAGCATTCTGGCGACCCGCGCGCCGCTCGGTTCGGCCAGGCGTTCTAAGCCGTTGGATCTAGATCCAACGGATCTAGATCAAAACGATCCCGCGCGTCCGATCTCATTTAAATCGGACGGCTCTCGTCCACGATCCGCGCGAACGTTTTTCGTCCAATAGGATCGTGCCACATAGCCCCTCTTATTTTCTTTTTCGCAGGAATTTTATAAATAAAACAGAAAATATGCAAAACTTAGAAAATTCATAACTTATGTTCTGTAAGTCCAAATTCAATGAATTTTATATCCACGGATAGCCCTGCTAGAGTAGTTTAATTCTACATCATCTGTTTTTTTCTTTTGATAAATAATAATTCATAAGATCATCCGAGGAGTAATTCGGCTATTAAATCCATAACATAAATAATAAAAATGTTTTACAAATAAACTCAATTGTTTTAGGTTGAGGTTATCAGCCTCTGCCCAGGAATATTAATATGTGTCTTATTTGAAAACTTTCTTAGAACAATAAAAGTTGTAATTGTAAAATCTAAGTTTTGCTATACTGTTTTCAATTATTAAATTGTTAAGTGAAATGAGAAATTCCTAGAATTTGCATCTCATGCATTTAATAACAGAGAATATAAATTATTGATAAGTGTGTCTAATTTTACACATGGCATATCATGCATACATACATCTTTTATTTGGTGTTGTGAGATATCGTGTGGATATTTATTTGTATGTATTGCTTGTGCTAGATTGTGAAGGAGAGGAAGGACTTGCGTGTGATTGTTATTCTTGTTGTGCCTGCCCCTCCTGCTGCCAAGGCAAGTGACTTCATAAAACACCTACTATTTTATTCTATTGCATATCTAGTGTTTTCAAACAGTATTTGCAAAAGTAGTATGCATGATAGGTTTTTGGGAGATTGTAGTATGCTATGCAAACCTTTTAGGTTTCCCCTTAGAAATTCCAGATTAGACCCCTATTATAATTTAGTGGAAGTACCTGCTGCAAAAATGAATGTTTTATGGTTGATGTGATTAATGAAAATTTCCACTAAATTAATTTAACGCCTGGGTGGATTGGGTCGATCGAGGAGGTTTCAAGTTGAGTGGCTTCTCAGGGCCAAGTTTCATGGTTTTCTTCGCCCAAGATAGTTTCCACTTACTTGGGGCCATGATATGCGGTGTTAACCTGAGTTGCTCACTTGTGGTAGGCCACCCAGGGCTATGAGTTTTAAGTTTACACTGAGTCTAGTTGCTTATCGTGCAACCATTGGTCAATATGGGCTCTGTCTTGATGGAGTAAGTTGATGTGGACCTGGGTCAAGAGATTGATGGTGGTAGAGTTGATAGGATGGTGGTAATCTCTTAGTATGATCATGGGAAAGCAACTTCTGAAAAGTCTCGTCTTGATCTTCTCCTTTTCCTTCTCACTAAAGGAGTGTAGAGGATAGTTTGGGTTGATTAAGTCTAATGGTGAAAGTGCACACCCTCTTGAGAGTTAAAACCTAAGATCTTAGCCGTGTCCCCGACATCGGACAATTTGAGTAACTACACAAGGTTGTGTTATGAAAATCTCGTCATCCCAATTTCTTAATAAAATTTTGTTGAGTAAACATGAGTAGGAGACATGGACTTGTCTCGAGATGTCTCTTAAAGAGAAGTTTTGAACTCGAAAAGTTGTTTATCTAAAGTAGGAGAAAACTTGCTTTGCGCAATAGCCTTGAGCTCCACCAGCCAAATAAGCATATTGATATAGCTTAGTAGAACATTAGGAATTAAAGTCACTTGCCACCAAAATTCAATTGTGCTGACCCTTTATAGCTGGGCTGCAACTAAACCTTGCAGAATGTCCGAATGAGGAGTAAGGGGGTCGTCTTCGAGCTACAACCAACATGATTTGCCAGTGGCTTCATGGAGAAGATGTAGCTCCATGCTATCTTTAGTTTTGCGTTTGAACTCTGAAATAAAGTGTGAACTATTTATTCAGCTAGCACATTTGCTATGCTAAATTGTAAGGATAATTTGTTTTTGGATCATTCGTCTCGTTCTGTAATAAATTATGACATTGTACTGTGATATTTCATCTTATTGGAGAATGCGAGACTTATGTGATCCAAGTCTTCCGCACTATTCATAAGTGCAATTGCTATCTTAAGCAAGGCCACTACATAAGGTGTGTTAGTCTTTTTGTATTAGTTTGGTGCACACTGTTTCTTTCTCATGTTTTCATGCCGCATGATGAGGCTGTGAAGGTTGTTCGTGTTATGTTCTTCTTTAAAACGATTCCCACCTTAGTTATATTGTATGAATGTATTATTAACAGCCGTTGATTCTCCATTCGATATCCTTATATTAGTCTGCAGGCTACCTTGCGTTTTGTCTAAGCCTCCATTCTTATGAAAAAAATCCAGCTCCTTATAGGTGTGTTGATATTGCTTGCCATACACCGTTTCTATCATGTTTTCATGCCGCGTCATGAAACTGTATGTTTTCTTTCCGTTTATCATGTTCTTCTGCCATCATAGTTCCCAGTTCAGTTCTATTGACTCAATATAGTCTTAAAGATGATCTATGTCCGAGCGATGAACTTATGGTTATCTTCATCTATAGACTGCCCTTTCATGTTGTTTTTACCTAATTTTTTGTACACATTTATAGTTTCAGATCATATTATTTTGGTGCAGGGGTTAGAACTCTGAGTGGTGGTTCTGCATGTCGTTGGTACATTGATGAGGACATTCCAGATATCAACTCCTTCCGTGCAATGTACTGTTCTGGAAATGCAGTCTCTTAATTCTGACATGTTTTCTTCTACCTATGATTTTTTATTTATATGTAATTCTGTTACTGCAGTATTGGGGCGCAGTTCACTCCACTCGCCAGCTACGTCCCCTCGGGGTCTGACGCTCTTATGCCTCGCGTCCAGCAGGTTCCAGCTGATAAAACTGTCCTAGCCCTCAATGATCTAGACCCGTTCGAAGACATGGTGAGGACACAGTGGCATAATATCCTAGGATATGTCTGTTGTTCTAAAACTTGCAATTGTCCTTACTCTCGCCTGTTTTGCTCTTGCAGGAGAAGAAGTTCCTCTATAGCGTTAAGGTTGACAGGCTTGGTACTGATCAGCGCTGGTGGTTTGCTTCATGCACCACGTGTCGTAAATCTGCAAAGCATGATGGGTATCAGTATAGGTGCTCAGGGGATACCTGCTCTTCTGTTCATGCAGAATTGACGTAAGTGCAGCAGCTCCTGTCATCCTATCCTACCTATAAACAAGATATGCTGAAGAGAATCTTCATCTACGTTTCCTTTGTTTGAGCACCTTGTGACATTAGCCCTCTAAATAGTCTTATCTGGGTCTAAATGACCTAGCTGCCTACACGATTAAGTGCAAGTAGTTTCTTGTTCACTGCTTTGTCTGCCTATAAATTGTTAACTGATAACTTGATTTGTTGTTCGTTTACAGGTACTGTCTTACTGTCTTTGCATCTGACACAACGGGTGAAACTGAATTTGTAATGTTTGACAAAGTTGCAGCTGGAGCTGTTGGAAAACCACTGCTGAGCTTGCTGAAACAAAGATACCCAGGCCGTACCACTGTGGAGGAATTAGCCAGCGCTGCGGGGTCTGACACAGCTGTTCCACCAGAGATTTTGCGTCTCGTTGGATTGAAGTACAGGCTTTTGGTTTGCATATCCAAGAAATGGAGGTTAAACAAGAGCGAGAACCTATCCTTCCAGGTCAGCAGGATTGAAGAGACCTACAAGCCTGAACTCCTGCCGCTTGTCATTTGTACTGCTGCTAAATCTGGAGGGGCGTCATCATCTCCCGGCGGTTCATCTGTGCAGGTGCCACCGCCACTCCCGGTTCTATCCCCTGTTATATCGACGCCTCCCACGGTGAGCTTTCGATGTGTCCATATCTTTTGCGAACCTCATGGATGTCTCGCTACCTAGGTCTTATCTGGCACAGGTGCCTATTTATAGTGTGCTTCAGTATGTTATTGTCATGCTACTAATTGTTTCTTTTCAAACAGCCATCTGCTATTCTTGCTGCCAAACTCAGCCCTTCAACTCCAGCTAGAGCGTGCGTCTTGTAACGCCCCCGGGATTTTTTCCCCAATTAGATTTTTGTTGTTTTTCTTTTGTGCATCATCATGTCATCATTTCATCATGCATTGGTCACTTCATTTAATTTATTGCATTTAAATTTAAACTCCACTTAAATTCTTTTCTCACAATTAAATTCAAATGCTTTTGAAATTAATTAAAATGTGTTTTTCAAATATTTTGCAAATATTATAAAAACTAGTTTATTAAATTGCCTATTTTAAACTAAACCTATTTTGTAAAGTTTCTTTATTAAAAAATTCTTTTCTATTTTGTTTTAGAAATACAAAAACAGAAAAATAACTTAAAGAGAAATAAAATTTCAGAAAACAAATAAAACCTCCCTGGGCCACTTCTCTCCTCTGGCCCAGCCCACTTTTGGCCCAACTTCTTGGCCCACTCCCACTTCTCCTTCCTCCGTACGGTCAACCGGGAGAAAGCGAGCCTGACGCCATGGCTGCCCCCACCTCCACCTGCTCCCCTTCTCCCTTTTAGCCCGACCCCCTCCTCCTGGAACCCTAGCCGCCACTCTTTCCCTCCCCTCCCGTGCGCCGCCACCCACTCCCCTCCTTCTTCTCTATTTTTTTCCCCAAACCAAGATCCACCGGAGTCCATCTCGTCTCTGCGCCGCCACTCCGGCGCCGACGAAGCCCCATGGAGCAGCCCTGGAGCAGCGCCTCGACGTCCTCAACCTCTGCGCCGGAGGAATTAGACCAGGAGTCACTGCAGCCGTCGTCCTCGTCCTCTTCTTCTCCACGGACGGCGACCCCCCGCCGTTGGAATTCGACGCCCTCGCTCGTCCCCGCGCCGGGCAACTCCTCCGACACCCTCACGGTGAGCTGCGCATCCGATTCCCCCGCTCCCCTTATCGAATTTGTGTCGAAGACCTCGAATTCGTCTACGTCTTCTCCGGGTCCGTCCGCCATGGTCACTCCTCGTCGGGTTTGTGCTAGAGCGGCTGCTCCTTGCGTCTCTCTCTGTCACACCGTGCTGCACCCCACGCCTCCACACCAAACGCACGCCCAGATGCAGTCCCCGTATTCGCGCACGCTGCCAGGAGACGCTGTAGTCTGCGTTCATGTCGCGGACGATCGGGGTTCAGAAAGCCTGAAGCTTTTCTCTGAAATTCAGTTTCACGCCTGGGAATTCTACATGTTGCGTCGGTGATCTAAACCAAACACCTGCCGAGCCGTATCCCAGTGGCTACGCTCTTGATACAGCACCAAGTGTACCGGGTTCAAATCCCCTGAGACACAATTTTTCATCCGTTGTTTTTCTCTTTTTTCAGTTCGTGCCAAAATCCAGCTAACCGAGTCCCTTTGCCTCTTTTACTGTAAGTCTGAAAAACAAACACAGGCCCAATGGCTACGCTGCTCTTGATCAATCAAAGAGACCCAAGTTCAAATCCAATACGTGATCTTTTTCTTTCTCTCTATGAATGTTTCTTTTTATATAAATGTGTAATCTAATATATGTTATATCTTTTATTTTACAATACCAATTAACATAAAGTTTATATCTATTTTGATCAACAAAATGTAACGAACATTAATATGCCATTTGTATGCCATTTTGCATCTTTTATTTTAATTGCTTAGTGTAATTTATTTGTTGCACCTAAATAATTAAATATGGAATGTGTTGGGCATTTATTTAATTATTTCCCTATTCAATTTAATTTAACTAGATCACCCATGCCATGTGTTATTATGTTAACTAACATTTAATATTGTGGAGTAGATAAATAACTTGCACCTAAATATTAATTATCGGGATTGCTTTCCCGCTTAATTTGGATTAATTGCATTTGTTATGCATCTTGTCATGTCATAAACTGCATCTTTACGCTTTCCAGTGTTTGTTGCTTCTTCGCGGATAAGACGTTAAGATGTGTGAGCAACGACAAGATCTGCTTCCATGCGGGATTCCAGGCAAGCAAAGTTTGCTTGTTTACCTATACATTGTCTTTCATTCCTGCCGTTGATCTATGCTACCCTAGTTATCGATTCTTGAACTGCGATCCCATCACATGTTTATCCTGCAACCCATACAGCTTTATCCCCACAACCTAATACCTGTTGCATGTTTATCTGTTGGCCTTGCGAGTCGTAGCGCATGCTTAGAGTTGATTGTGCGAGTCGTCTGTTGGTCTTATGTTTCATCTGCTTAGTATGATAGATTTTCTACCTTAATAAAATATTGTCTTATATTGGGGTATTATAATTAAATGATAAGGCACCAGGCGGAAGGCCTTGCGAGGTGCTTTGTTCTGCTCAGTGTCGACCTAGGAACTGAGATTTTGTCCTCGGATCCAATTTTGAGCGCACTAACCACTTGTGGGTGGCCCAATGGAGCCCCCCTCGACTTTGAACGGATCCGCAGCTCGTCCATGTGCCGCAAGTAGTTCGGGTTTTCCATTCGCTCATATGCATGTGCATGATGATGATGATCGATGAGAGGTTACTTGTTACGGGGGGTCATATAGGGGTGGTGCGCGCGAAGCGGACAGTTCCTACTGTGGTTTGAGCCGCATGGCGCGTGGACACAAACTAATGAGTCCGCAATTGAGATTCGGCCGGACTCCTGACGCGGGTAACAACTCATATGGGTGGCACTTGGCCTTGCTGTAGTGAAGGAATGAGTCGTGTTGAGAGGCCCTCACGGGTTGATCATGCGAGTATGGGTACTGTAGTGCACCCCTGCAGGGTATAATCTTATCGATGAGCCGTGTCCACGGTTATGGACGACTTTGGTGATGATGCTGGCTAACAAAATCTAGACAACTTACACCTAATTAATGTTAATTAAATTGATTAGTAATATAGAATTACTTTCACCATAAATTATAATTAAAAACTGTTCAATGTGTGAGTTTCCCGAATTGCTTCCTCATACTTGGTTGAGGGGGTTAATTCGAGAATGGGTTATGTTTGGTGTTAGTTGTAGTTGTTTATCTTATGCGCTCTCTTATCCCTCTCTGATTAGACGGAAGTTGTAGCGTGTCTCTTTAGGTTGCTAGTGTTGCTGCCGCTAAGTCCACCTCCCCTATATTTTGGGAGATGGTGTAGAAAGTAGGCAAGTCGGTTTTACTTGCCAGGGAGTGCCCTGACCCTCCCGATGTGATTTATGTGCAGTCAACAGGTTTGAAGTCCGACGACGTTAGCTTTGGAATCCCTCCGGCTTGGCTGGGCAGGGATATGACGCCATCGCTTATCTTCAGGACTCTTAGTCCAATTTGCATCTTATCCGTAGCCGGATACTATTTTTGCTTCCGTTGTCATTTGAATCTTTGTATTGTATATTTGTATCTTGACTCGTTCGAGTCGCTGTTGTATTTTATCTTCTGTTGTATTTGTGGATGTATCGGAACTGTTGTAATGTTATCACAATTCCACCCACATAATGCGCATGTTTCGACGTGCACATTATGTCTGGTGGGCGACCTAAAATCGTTATTATGCGGATTTCGGCGGGAACGCTTAAATCTACATAGTACCGATTTTAGGGCGTCACACGTCTCTCCAAAAAAATTTCAATGTGTTTATAGCCTACCTACTTTCGTCCTCTGTTTTATTTTCTTTACACTGTCCATCCAAACAGGTCAACATCCCATATACGTGGTGCGAGGAAATCACTATTCAACACTCCAGCTAAAAACAAGACGCTCGTTGGTGGAGATGTTGCTATGTTGTCTGAAGAAGCGCTTGCCGTTAGTTTCTGAACTCTATAGTTCTCATCATACCAGTGATTATTTGTTCTTCCTATACTGATCTTATATTTTTAGACTGCACAGAGTTCTGTGCAAACCATGGAGGATGCTGTTTCAGAGGCTGTTGACCCGAAGAAAGGAGGGTACTGCCTTCCTACGTAATCTCATCGTACCTTTGTATTTATGAGTGCCCAGCTAAGCAGGCTTGGTGTTACATAATCGATTTGTTTCGGTCTGTAGAAACCGTACTCCTTCCAGGAATGAACGCAAGAAGACGAAGCTGTAGCTTTGCTGCTATACACAGTGGCATCACTTGTACATTAGGTACCCCCGATTAATTCGTGTAGAACCTTTCTTGCTTTCTACAATTACTATGCTAGGGCTTTCATATTTCTCTATCCTCCATTTATTGGCCTGTCAAAGACACGCTGGTACATTATGATGATTCTTTGGTCTTCTTTCACATCTTTCTTACCAGGTCCACGGTTCCTGCTACGGGCATATCTCACAGGGGCTGGCTAAAGGGCTTACCAATATGTTAGTACTGCTCGCTGCCTGGACACTGGAGCTCAACGGCCTTTCATTAGTAGGCCATCTAAAGGGCTTATCAATATGTTAGTGTCACCCGCTGCATCGACGTCCGCTGAAACTCAACGGCCCTTTATTAGTAGACATTGTCGAACCTTGCTATTTGGTCCTGCTGCTTTTGAATTCCGCTCCCTGTCATCGACGCATCTTCTCCGCTGCGGCATTGAACTGATGTACTGTGTGTGCTTAAACTGCTGAGTCACAACTATTTTGCTTAAGCGCGTGCTGTTCTAGAGCTAAACTTTCATAGGTGCTTCCTTTGCCTGATCAAGGAGACTGCTATGTACCAATGTACACTTTCAGGATGTAAGCTAAACCTGTATGATCTTTCATGAACTTGTAGAATGGCCAGCGGTCCATTGGAGATGATTATCATAAAATCTTTAAGCCGGGTCTAATTCATGGTACAAGATGGTCATCTCAAGTGCTTTGTTATGTTCAGATTGATTTATAGCCTTTAATATATTATTTTACTTCCTTGCTTCAGTCCAGTTATATACATGGGCATATATTTCTACCTCTCCCTCTTTTTAGGCCGGAGTTCTTGGACGTTTCCTTCAGGGTCTAGGTTTCTATAACCCCTCTCAGAGCTGAAGTGATCAATGGTACCTCTCAAGACAGTTTTTGGTGGTAAAAAAAATTGACATACATTTCGATGCTTAAGGAGAACAGCGTGTTAGCAAGTACGCACAGATGCATATTTGAAAGATAACATTTGCTCCCTACAAAAGAGAGGCATTAAGAATGCTCTTACTGTTTAAAAAAGGGTAGATAAGTGCTTCAAGCCCATAAATATTAGAGAGCCAACTTAAAGGTACATCTTTCATAGGGTGGAAGCTAAATGTTGTGTAATTGTTCTATTGTAATTAATTGAATAGGTTCAATTCTTGTCCTCATATTGAAATAAATCGAGATCGATAAGGAGTTAATGTATAAGCACACACACACTACATTTGTAACTGAAATTGCATGTTTTCTTCAGTCACCTCACTTAGAATTAGAAAAAGGACGCAAGCGAGACAAAATCAAACCAGAATGTGAAACATAAAGGACCAGCATGCCTAATAGATCATGAAATATAATATCATTACAATAAACTTCACACATATTACTCTCGACACTCCATTTTAGATGGTTCGGGAACATACATACATACGACTTGTACATACTGACTATAACATACATTGTTCATGGGGAAGTGTTGGTTAGGACATACGTAACGTATCTTAGGACTGCATTCCTAGAACACACGATTCTTACACCCCAGGCACCTATATTACTTCATCTGGGGCCATGCACCGAATGTTGCCGCCCTTCACATCCACCTGCTCATTAGTCCAGGTACTCAGCAAGCTATGACGATCCTTTGCACGCACCAGATCACCTAGGCAGGCCGCATACAGGTGACTAACATCATCAGCGCATTGATACTTCAGATTATACACCTGATTCCAGGGCTCTTTCTCTGGATGCTCCATAACAATGTTCCAGCAGTGCTCCTCGCACGCGTGAAGCCCATCTATCATTTTCTCCCACTCAACGAGTACTTTGTCAGCCATGGAAATAGCACGCCTTGCAACCTCCCTTGCCTCCGATAGATACAACTCTGCGTGTGATCTTTTAAGGTAGTTAACATCAACCAAATGAATGCTCATGTTGGTGTCCATAAACATAATGGCAGCCTGGCATGCACTTTCTACCGCGTCGATGTGAGATGTGCATTCTGCACCACTTATAGTCACCGTCTTCGTGCCAGATCCTAAATAAAAAGGCTTTGGTGTCAGCACAGTCTCGCAGACAGATAGGCTAGTCCCAGTACGGGTTACATTGTGAACAGGCTCCTCCCACCCAAGAGAACTAATCATCTCATGAAAGACGGCTTTCATGGAGACTTTTATCTCCGCAGGGATATCATCCACGCGCTTCTCCGGCTGCAAACACGGCAGTTTAGACAGTACATTTAAGCACACCTCTAACATGAGAACACATAATGCTTTAGAGGATATAACTCATTCTGTGCACTGACTCAATGTTGTAGATTCATCTTCTAATATTATTTCATGACCAAGGACACCACATGGCTACAAAGTGACGCTAATCAGGTGACAAAGCATAGAAATACATTTAACCACACCTCTAACATGAGAACACATAATGCTTTAGAGGATATAACTCACTTTGTGAACTACTTTAATGTTTTAGATTCATCTTCTTATTTTATTTCATTTCATGACCAAGGACACTAAATGCCTACAAAGTTACACTAATCAGGTGAGAAAGCATAGAAATATACCTTCTCGTGAGAACGGTCACGGAAATGATGTTCCGAACGGCTACGGACATCCCATTCAGCACCCTTTATCTCTTTCGACTCGACGAACATTTCTTTGAACTTTGGATAGTTCTCCCTATTTAGTGCATATATGCGCTTTGCAATGTCAAACAAAGTATCGCCATAAACACGGTCAGTTCCATGACGGTCATACTCCACCACTTCTGCACACAGTAATTTATAGCAGCCCTCTGCCTTCTCCATACTATCTTCGTAATCAGACAGCAACAGTTTTACTCCCCGGTACACTTCACCGCCTTTGACTAAAAGTTGATTGCAGTTTCTTTCCATCTCCTCACACCTCAAATAGCTGACATCTATAATACGTCCATGGAATGGTGTACGCTGGAATTGTTCTAACGCAGCCATTGTCGCTGTGCTCTCGGGCAGCCACAGATCTGGGCATGTAATTCCATGTACCACCACATCTTCAAATATGGTTTGACTCTTGTCAACAGGTACACGGAAATGTATATGAACCTGGGTCATGCCTTCAAAATTTTCATTCATGTACACAGCATCCGGTGCATTCAGAGTAGTGAGCATATCCCGTATAATCGTACTCCAACTAATGCGGGCCTTCTTCAATCTATTCTGTTAATAATGCAAAAAAATATGTGAGAACAACACCTGGCATTCAAGCGCCACCATTTCACACATCTTTAAAGTAAATAGATATTCCAAGACTGGGATAGTTCACAGTGTACAATCTTTCAGATCCTACAGCCTATTCACTAACAGAGTGCTACCGATTTACCTGCGTGGTCGACCCTGAAGCTGGATGATTCGGCCGAAAACACGGCCTCGTGCCCCTTATTCTACGACCCTGGGACATTCTCCAAGCAAGAGCTGTTCTCGTCCCCGCCCCTTCCATGACCGGAGTGGCCTGCCTTCCTTGCGAACCTATGCTATATGAGGAGGAGATGGATCCCGTGGAGGAAAGATCCAGATGTATCTACGCAGATTGATTTATGGAGCAGCACGGATGGCCGGGTAGAGCGCACCGGCGGCGTTCTGACTGAGGAGGAGGAGTGGAGGGGGTCGGCGGATAGCTATCTCTATTGTACTTTTTTGTGGGTTCTTAGTCTGGACCGAGGTCGATGGAGATGCATAGGAGAAAAAAACTGTTCGCTCGGCCGGCTACGCTTAGATGGGCCGGCCACGTTCTTAAACTGAGGTCGTCTATATTACGCTAATCAACGGGGCTATACTATATACCAAGGATGGAGAAGTTTCCATTTAAGTCGGACTAGGGTGGTGATTACTACAATTTCGTATTTAAATTCAGACAATTTCGGGTTTCTGTCGGCTATGTCTATAGATTAATTATCTATTATGGATTGTACGAGAAAATAAGTTTGTTATTACCGTTGCGACATCATATGCAAGATTAATATTCATCGAGATCCCACTTCATACTAAAGTATTTGACAAAAAAGTGTCATATGTTCTTAAGTTGCAATGTGTCACATCAAACTGAAAATGATCGCCACTTAACTCTCTGCAACCTGCAACCGGTTTAATTTCAATCAAAATGATGGATAGTGAAATAAGAGAGACTAAGAAAATTATACGGTCTTATCCCGGCAGTTGCGCAGTCGCGTAACGGGTCATCTAGTATCATAACTTATAACAACATCCGCATTATTCATGGCATGCATTTTTATTTAAGTATTACAACAACCTTACCCACTAAAAACTTAACCTGACTTACAACTTACACACCTATACATAGCATAGCTCATTTAGTAGCGGACATATTATTACATAACTAAATCCAATACTTAAACTCTATGTCTGCCATGTCGTCTTCAGCTAGATCTTCATCATCCATCCGAGAGCGTTGAACATTTGCACTATATAACCATCATGCTTCTTCTAAACAAAATATTTTCCCATGAAGAACAGAGGCATGCTCTTCCCGCCGTGTTATCGCAAACATAGAAACACCGTTGCGACCCTTCCTAACATCAAACAAACTTCTGAAAATAAAGTATTGTGAGAGAACACCGCGAACAACCTGCTCTAAATCCGCCTCACCTTCTTTAAACCAAAACTGAACAACACCATCTTTTGGAAGCGGCAGCTCATGAACATCCTTCCTCGAGCATACCAGCAGATCCGACCAGAACTGGCGATCCCTCGAGCATCCCGGCAGATCTGACCATAGCTCACGATTCTTCGACATCTAAACTTCTAAACGATCACACTAGATATCCCGCTTATATAGAGAATTCCTCTTTTGTATATTGTTGCCTTACACTACCGCCGCCTTATATAGCATTAGGCACAACATCACTATCTGCACCCTCATACGTGCAAGACATGCACTCAGATACGTATTCTAGACAAAAAAGCTACGTGCCTGCAGCAAAACACTCAACGTACAGGACATGCACTCAGACACGTATCCTAGACAAAAAAGCTACGTACCTACAACAAAACACTCATACGTGCAAAACATGCACTCAGACATGTATCCTAAGCAACAAAACTATGTGCCTGCACTTAACACTTATGTACACAGCTAGACAGAAACAACATATCATTCCCCATACACATCACCTGTCTGAAACAAAAAAAACTAACCAAAGACAGTACACAAACATAGTCATTTCGATATATATATCACTATGTACCAAATTCTTGCTACATCATACTCCCTATTAAAAACAATACTTTATGCTATTGTCTAAAAAATGCTTTCACTATAATTCACATCGGTTGTAACCCTAGATCGGTTTTAGAAATCAAAACTTCAAATCTACTATTTGTTAACATATTTTTTTCAACAAGGGTGCGGCGTGCCGCCGCAACAAATTATGATATCCACAATTATGCTTACCACTTATTCGTAAATCCTTCCAAACATGCTAACAAAACAGATTAACGCACACTGTGATGACAGAATAAATTTTGCACCAAATTTAACAGCAAGGGTGCGGCGTGTCGCCACGCCAATTCCACTAGTATTTTATTATGAGCAAAGCAATGCAAGAAAATATCCAAAGAGACGTGACATCCATCATAAGTAATTAGAAACGATCATAAGAGAACACGAACTACTAAGTGTAACATCCCAACATTTTGTAATGTTTAAAAATCACAAAAAATTGAAACTTTTGTTTTTATTAAAATAAAATACTAAAATTATATTAGGAACCACTATATTTGGCAAGGTGATTTAAATTTTTTCAAATGCACCTTCATCTTATAAGATGTTTCATTAGTTGATTTTGAATATTTAACTTTTGACTATTTATTAAACTCAAAAACTATCTTTGAAAAGTGCCTTAAAGTATTTAAAAGTATGCCTAATTTGTAAAATGGTTTTAATAAATAAAGTCAACATAAAGACTAATATGTTCCCCCAAATGTATTTTCGAGAGTTTCATATAATGTATAACATTTTAGAACTTAATTTTACACAAAGTATTATTAGTGTGAAAATGAATTTATTATATTTCCCATTTCTTTAAAAATATTTATTTTACTATTATACCAAAATAAAAATGAATGGTTATTGAAAATAAGTTTTAAATAGCTTAATATTAAACATATATGATTTTGGTATTTTCATAAATTTTGTTTAGTTCCAAATAAATTTAATTAAGCCATATTTTCAAATTTAGCATAAAGTGTCAATTTTGCATTTAATCAATATTTCGAAATTATTATTTTTGAAAAGTGCTCAAAACATGCCCACAACTGGTTTAACACAAAGATATTGTTTTTACAAATTCTTAGAAATTTATTTGACTTGATTTGAAGTCTAAAATTAAAAGTTATGAAATAAATAAGAAAAATCAGAAACAGAAAAAAAAAGCTGATGTCAGCGATGACGTCATCTTCGTCTTCAGCTCGGGACGGATGGAAATCATGCCCGCGAGCGTGGATTTTCCCATTTCTTCCCGATTTGTTTCCCGCCGTTTTACCCCACGAAATCAAGCGCCGTTTGTTGCTAATTAAAGCCCATGATCTCCTCCTGCCCCCCCCCCCCCCCCCCCCACACAAAAGCCCTCTCCGAAACGCCTCCAATCTTCTGTATTTGGCCGCCGGAGACCATGCTGCCATTTTGAACCGAAAATTGCTCTCTTGATTCCGGGCGATTAATGCCATGATTTCTTGCCATTCTTTGCTCTATAGATAGCCCTCGATCCCCTCTATGTTTCCCCTCTCGTGCCCGAGCCAAGCACGCCTCTAGGCCGCCCAATTTCATCACCGGAGCTCCGTGACCGCCGCTGCCATTTCCTGTTTTCCGACGAGGTAACTAACCACCGAACCCCGACACCCCATCCATGCGATTTCCCACGTCCTTGCGCACCTCCTGATTCCCTCCCCGATTTGTTTCTGCAGTCATTCGTCGAGGACGAACTCGACCGGAATTCGCCGGCGACCGAGCACCTCCATCCACGCCGCCACGCGCGTCCGAGAAGAAATCGACAGTGCCGCCCGCACCATCGACTCCCTCGTCGCGCGCCGCACCTCCTCATACCCTCGCCACGTCAAGGGAGCAACGGGAGCGTCGTCCATGTCCTCGCCCGAGCGTGCGCCGCCGTCGTCGCTAACTCCAGCCACCGGAGCGCCGCCCAGGTATGGTCAACCCTCCAAGATCCGTCCGATCTAAAACGTGTGGCCCAGATTAGATCCATAACCGAATCGCTACGGGCCAGTAGGATCTTGCCACGTCGATGCCCCGTCAGCGCCCAGTCAGATCTGCGTCAGCAGCCCAGTCAGCGCCCGCGTGGCTTTTTCTTTTTCTTTTCCGGCTGGAATTTTTGTAATTAAAACATAAAACTTTTAAAACTTGCAAAATTCATATCTTTCAATCTGTAAGTCCAAATTTGATAATTTTTACATTTTTGGAAAGCCCTGGACTTGTAGAATATTTTAGCTCTGTTAGAATTCAAATTTATTTTAGTTTAAAATATTCAAAGTTCAAATGTATGATTTGAGTATATTTTTCATAACTTTAAATCTATAATTCCAAAAATTGCAAATAAAATTGTTTTGGAATCCATAAACTATGCCTTATATTATGCTTCTATTCGAAAATAATTTTTGAGAATAGTTTTGACGATTTAATAATCATACCCGTAATTTGAATAGTTTGACTATTTTTGACATAACTTTTGATAGAAACATTATTTTTGATTAAATCCAATTCCTATAGATTTATTTAAATCCCCTCTGTCTATTAACACTATTTATAAAAAAAAATTATAAAAATTTAATTACAGAAAACTTTAATCTTATATTTATTCCTTTATTTATATTTTGCAAAAATAGAAATTAATTATATTGCATTTATAGCCTCATGCATACTTTATAAATATCACAAAAAAAAGTATGATGTTTCTTATGATTAAAAAGTGCATTGGATGCATAACATATATTCTCATATAGATATACTTCTCATAGAAAAATCTCTTCGTTATTTTCTCTAAGTTAAGATTATTTTCAACTTAGTATTTTGGTAAAGTGTTGTGCACTAGGACACTTAGAATTTACAACATGGAGCTAGAAGGCCAATGAAGGACTTAGCCCAAACAAGACTTCAGAAGTATCTTCAAGGAGTAGAAGCACTTAGAAGAAAATCAAGAAGAAGTCATGAAGACCAACCAGCTATATTTTCCAAGTATTGCTTTCCCCTTTTCACTTTGCTCCCTTCTTCTCTTAGACTTCATGATGACTAAGTTAAATCCAATACCAGCCTATGTGATACAAGAATCATCAACTCTGAAGATTTATCAAGTCTACCAAAGAATTCAATCAAGACATCACCAAGGAGAAAGTTACAAGTCTGGAGATGAAGCCTGGAAAAAACTACATCTTTTGTTCTATATGTTCCCTCTTTCCTAATCTTGTCTTTAATTTTAGACAAACAATTTTTGATCATGTTATTACCATCTTTGAAGTTTGTTGGATCCTAGCGGCATAGTGAGATGAAGCGGCCTGGAGACTAACCTTACATGTCCACGCACATGAGACATGTTCCACAACTTAAGTGGCTGGCCGGGTGTCTGTCTCTCTCACTATAGTGAATATCTAATTTATAAAGAGTTGTTAATAATTAATGATCACCTTGAAGAATAAACTTAGTATTTTCTCTAAGTATTTATGCACATCATGGCTAAGCCATTAGAGTGCCTATTCAAGATGATTTATAGCAAAGTATTTTATCCAACTTATGACTTAGTCCGTAGTCATTTTTGACCAACCTATTTGCCTTGCATTAACTTAGAAGATTTTCATGTCATGACATGCATCTCTAGTCCTTAGAAATATTTTGCACATCATGCATAAACATATTTTCCTTAGAGGTTTTATAAAACTTGTTTGTTCATTAGGTATGTGTTTGTATGCATTGTGTAGTTGTTTTCATTGTTGTATTGTTGCTTGTCTATATTGTTTAGATTGAACGGAGAGTCCCGAGTTACGTTGAAAAGAGTTTGTGAACAAATACATCATTCAAAGTCAAGTGGCACATTCATAAACCTCCTACTATTTTCTATATGCATTACTTAGTGTATTTTTATATAATCATGTGTAGGATATTATTACTATGCTAGACCTGTGTAGAAATTCTTTACTCCTGTGTCTAGGTTCCTATGCCATACTTAGTAGAATTATTGATGCTATGCAAATGTTGTTTTGTGAAAAGTTAAATTCTACTAAGTTAAGAATGAAACACCTGGGTGGATTGGTTGAAAGTTTTATGTTGAGTGGCTACTCAGGGCTGTGCTTGTGGTTGCCTTCGCCTAAGGTAGTTTCTACTATACTTGGGGCCATGAGCATGGTAGTTTTCACCTGAGAGTGCACTTGTGGATGGCCACCCAGGAACAAAGGGATCTGAAGAACTCCGAGTGAAGATTGCTTCTAGTGCAGCCATTGTCAATGGGCTCTGGCTTGATCAACTATGTTACGTGGACTCGCCCCGGCTTGACAAGCAGATGTAGAGGGTGTTAGGTGGAACGGGTCAAGCCAGAGTGGGAGGGAAAATGCTTCTGAAAGATATCGTCTCATTCTTCTTCTTTTCCTTATCACTTCAGGGTGTAAAGGATAGTTTGGATTGAATGAGTACAATGGTGAACGTGCACAACCTCTGTAGAGTGCAAAACTAAGTTCCTAGCCGTGTCCCCGGTACAGACAAATTGAGCAGCTGATCACGAATGTCAACGGAGGTTTCCACCATTCCAATTTCTAAGATAAAACTTGATGGGTGAACAAGGGTAGAATAAGACAGTGGTTTTCATGCCACGAATGTCTCGAATAGAAGAAAAATGTTTTCCAAAGAGTTAGGAAAAATTGGCTTTATGCAAAATAGCCTTAAACTCCACCAGCCAAATAAGCATATAGGTTATTAGAGTTTTTCCACTAAGTGTCCACCATAGTGTCACTTGCCAGACTTCATTTTTAATGGAATCTGACCCACGTTGTTGCAATATTTTTCTTATTACAGATTGATCAGATAACGAGTGAGATTTCGTTTAAAGGTTTCGAGTCTGCAACCAACATGTTTTCGCCTGTGGCAACATGAAGATGATGGAGACTCACTGTTATTATATTTCCACTATTTACTCTTTCAGTGCTAGCTTTATGCTATGCAAGTTTTAAAGAATATTTTCTAAGTTTGGTCATCGATGTAATAAAATTGATACTTTGTTGTGATATTACATCGTAAACTCTGTGTGCAAACGAATCGATCGAGTGATTTGCACTATACACAGGTACCTTGCCATATTTTAAGTGCCGGTATGCTTCACTAAGCATCCACCAATCGACATACACCTTATGCGAACCATCTAAGCATGCTCACATGAATGAGTATATGTACAAAAATAAGAAACAAATAGATTTCATTACCAGCCTCTTACCCAACTCGAAATTGTCATAGATCATCATAATTGCCTTATCACTTGTGTGCTTAAAAGATATGAAATATAACCAAGATCTATGGATTAATTGAAGATAATGACCTCTGAAACAAACTATATAAAAGCAAAGAGAAACAACAAATATTTTTGGGTTTTTGGATTTAGAAACGAAAAACAGAACATGCAGCAAAGACGATTTTTTTCCAGGGCCTTAGTATGCCCAGATCAGAAAACTCAAAACTAACTAAAGTTACGTACACATCCCAGGAATATGCACACCAAATTTCAGGTCATTATGACATTCCTGTAAAAAGTCATTAATTTTACGGTGGACAGCAGAAATCTGTCCCTGCGCGAAACAACACACAAGAAAGATTTTTTTTTTGTGTTTTTGCATATTGAACTGAAATAAGTACTAAGCATACTAATAATAGATACTAAAACAAACCAGCAAAATAAATAAATAAAATCTTTTTGGTATTTTTGGGTTTATGGAAAGCAAACAAACCATAAACAAATGAACGAAACAAAGAAAACTAAAACGAAACATGAATATACAAAATACCGAATGATATGATATATAGATGTGTGTGCATTTCAGTATAACTCCCCCCAAGTTTAGGCTTTTTCCTAAGTGGAGCTCAATCCCATGGTGAATAATCGCCCCAACTCGGTGGGTTATGCCCGATGTAATCGTACTCCGCATCGGCTGCGGTGGAGGGAGATCCCGAAGGTCCCGCATACACTGGATCCGGGTACACGAAGCTGGGTGTCTCAGGGGGCTGAATAAAACAACCCGCATGCTCCTCGTCGTGGCCCCTACTATCCAGGCCGGGCTTCTTCCCAAGTGTATCCAACTCAGCCTCTGAGACTGACAAGTTCCTCCTGCCAACAAGGTTAAGAAGAGGCGCAAGCAAGATAATAATTTTCTCAATGGTAGTTACTTTGAGGTGTTTCCTCCTAGAATAAGTTATGGTATAAGGGATATAATGCAAGTTACCACTTCCAGCAATAAAGTCATGTCTCTTCATTGAATCAATATCAAGTTTTTCCATGGGTAATAGCAAATCATTAGGATGGGGGTATAAACAGTGCAAAGCTAATAATCATGAAGCATCTAGTCCTCCACAAATTTCTCCCTTCTCGCGGTTAGCCGCGAAACGGTGAGCAATCAGAGCACCCAAGTTATAAGTCCTATCACGATGCAATGCAGCAGCAAGAAAAGCTAGATTAGGCAAGCCTAATTTACCAACAGTTCTCCTAGCTAAAACACACTTGGCAATGAAGAATGCAAAATAACGAAAGGAAGGGAGGTGAATACTCCTGATTTTACCGTCCTCCTTAGAGAAACTTCTCCCATAACAGATTTTTTCATAGACATACATTAATAGCCTCGGGTTACCCTTCGGCTTCTCCACTGATCCTCTTTTTGAACCCTCATTACTGAACAAAAAACAATAAAAGGTGTCAGAGAGTGAATCCCACGGAACAAGGATAGTCACACCCTGAAGAGTAGTTTGGAGGGGGATTGAACACGGAGGTCAAACAACCCTCGAGAACTGGAGAGGGACCATCACGACAGAGATGGACGCCGGCCTGTACCCAGGTTCACGGCCCTCGGGAGGAGGTAACACCGCTACTCCTGCTTGTCTGAATTGCACTGCAGAGGTTACAGTACAATGAGCTTGCCGAGGGCTCTATTGAGGCAGTTTGGTGCTTGGAGAGGGACACAATGGTTGTCTTCCTCCTTCAGCAGTTGGCTATCCTACTTGCTCGGCTAGGGTTACAAGGGTTTAGCAAGCAATTGGCCGATCCTTCTCTACGGTGGAGCTCCTGCTCCTTTTATAGGCGCCTCGGGCCTCTTCCTTGCACAGGGCGATCAAGGTGGGCTCCCACAGGACAGTGGCGTGGAGGAGAGGGAGTCCACCGTCGCCGAAACCTCCATGGACGCGGTCCATCCGTGCGAAAGTTGGGCGCGGTGGCCGACAGGCTGCAGACCGCGCAGAACCGCTCGCAGGGGTTGTGGTGGAGCCCACGATGATGATCTTCTTGGAGCGTTGCACCGTCCAGCCGCTTTATCACCAAAGAGGAAAGTGCCATTTGTCCTGGCGCGGGGGGGGGGGGGGGGCGCAGCTTTGTTGACTCCGTTATCACCAGAATTGCAACTGGAGCACTCGCGTCACTCTGCGGCAGCTGTAGAGGCCATGTACACCATGCAACACTTTCTTAGTCGCGAACTGTCTCGAAAGGGCGGTGGTGGCATGTGGAGAGGTTTCGGTTGAGTTCTCTCCAGGCGTGTAGAGCCTTGGGGAGTCTCTTGAAGCGTGGGTTCCTCTTCAGGCCCTCAAGAGGAGTTGCCTCTCGAGGGTCTCTTCAAGCGGTGGCTTGGTCCTTAGTAGTTTGTCGAATCTGTGAGCGTGCGAGGCCTGGGGAGAGTGGGCTCAGCACACCCTGGTCCTCACTGGGCCGACAGTAGCCCCCAGGCCCGCGATGAGCGCGACTGAGCCCATGGGCACAAATGGAGCGTCGTGGGCCCAAGGTGTCTGGCCGGCCCGAGCTACGCGTCACTCAGATGAGTAACGTCCGGGCACGATCTGGGGCGTGCGTCGTGTGGGGTCCCACCGCGCCCCGGAAACTGCTACTTGACGACACATAAAATCTGCGCGCCGGGGCAGGGAGCCGTTACTGCTTCCATTTCTTCTCGCAGAAGCCTTCTCCGTCTCGAGCTCTCCGCCCCTGCTCTCCGGCCCGCTCAACTCCTCTCTTCTCCATCTCGTTCCACCGCGTTCCCAACTCCACTCCGGCGATGAGTCCAGCCAAGAACAAAGGCAAGGCGGTCGTTGGGTCCTCTTCGTAGGCGGCGCCTGCCGAGGTCGCGCATGGCGCGACACTGCTAGGGGTGCGCGTCAACGACAAGGCGCTCGCCAAGGTCCGCTTCCTGGTGGCGGACTGGACCAACGAGCACGGCCCTACCGCGCTCAAGGGCGCAGCGTAGAGGAAACTACCCCGAGGGTTTTTCCCTGTCTGCCAGCACTGCGTCTCCGTAGGGTTGGTGCCGCCGTTCTCTCCATTCTTGGAGGCGGTGTTGGCCTTCTACCAGATTCAGTTGCTGCACCTCCACCCCAACTCGGTCCTCTTCCTCGCCGTGTTCGCCTACCTCTGCGAGGCGTACTTGGGCTTGGAGCCTACGGTGGGTCTCTTTCGGTGCTTCTACGCGCTCTGGAACACGGCGAAGAATGAGCGCTCTGGATGCGTCTCATTCCGCATCGTGGACGGCATGGGGAACGTCTACATTCCCATGTCGTGGAGCAAGGGCAAGGCCATCACTTCGATGACGAAGAAGGTGGACGACTTCTGCCAACGGTGGTTCTTCGTTGGGGTGGAGCAGCCTTGCGCCTTCCTCGAGGTCCCTGACGCGCCGCCCATGAAGAACTTGAACTGGGGAAAGGCCCCCTTCAGCGGCGCGCAGAACGCGATCTTGATGGGCCGCCTGAGCTAGCTTTGGGAGGCGGGCCACACGGGGCAGATCATTGTTGCCGACTTCGTGACGCGCCGCATTGCTCCCCTTCAGGCGCATGCGACGCCCATGTGGATGTACTCCGGCCCCCAGGACAAGATGCTGCTCCACCGCTAGGACAATGACAAGGACGTAGTCGACAACGTCCTATCCGCGCTCTTCATCAACCCGATGGTGCCAGCCATGGATCAACTCCCCATCACGCTCCGGTCGCTGCACCAGTACAACATGACCGAGCGCCTGGCCATCCTGGAGGCGATGCCTTCGTTCACCCCAGCAGGCCTGGCTGAGAAGGAGATGACTGTGCCGGTGGTGCAAGAAGCGGAGGGAGCAGACTCGCCCTCTGCCCCAGGAGCCGGGCGAGGCGAGGAGGAGGCCGCGGCAGGGAGGTGTCCTCTTCGAGGCCCGGGCCCTTTACTGACGAGATTTGCAACATATTGTCCGGCGATGACGACGCCTTCATGGTGGCGCCCTCGCGCCTCGTGGAGGAGGAAGAAGCAGAGGAGGAGGCCTTTGACGAGCAGGCCACGCCGGGGCGGCGCGAGCCACGCACCAAGGCGGCCGTGGGCCGGTCTGGGGCGAGGCCGTCTGACGTCCCGTCCAAGAGGAAGGCCGAGGCGCCCCCGGAGGGGTCAGGTGCCAAGGTCCAGCCCTCCTGGCGCTCGCCAGGCTTGGCGTGGGTCGACACCGGCGCCAAGCCGTCCCAGTAAGAGTTTCTAGCACTTGGCTGTTTGATTTTTTCTCTTTTCTCTCTTATCCTTTCCTGAAGATCTTTCCCTGGTGCTAGCTAGTGATCTTGTGCCTGTGAAGCGCCGTAAGCTTCGCAAGGTAGCAGAGGTGAAGAGAGCCACGGCTGAGGCCATGGCCGAGGAGGCCGTGAGGCCTGTGGAGACGGTCTTCACAGGCCCAACTGAAGAGATGCCTCAAGCGGAGGAGGCTGCGCCTCAAGCGGAGGCAGCCGTGCCTCGGGCGAGAGCTACAACGCCTCAGGCGGAGGCAGCGGCGCCGCCTCTAGAGCCGATGGTGGTGGAGCCACAGGAGGAGCGGGTTGCTACACCTCATCGCGCCCCTACTCCGCCTCGCGCGGCCACGCCACCGCACGAGCCAACTCCAACGCACGAGGCCACGCCAGCCCGTGCAGTTACTCCGCCCCGCGCGTCCACGCCCCCCGCAAAGCCAGGGGCCGAAGAGGGCTTGGGACCGTCAGGCGTTGGCGAGCCTACGGGGGGAATTCCTTCGTCTCCGCCGCGCGCCGCTGCAGGGTCCGAACCGCTGGCGAGGTCACGCCAGGATGGCGAGGGTAGCGAGGCCAGCTTGGGCGCCGCGGGGGACGGAGCACGGCCTAGCCCCCAGGCGCGCCCTGAGGCCAGGTTCTCCAGGCTCGACGCCGGGGCAGGGCTCTCCACTCCCCGTGACCTAGTCCTTGGCGGCTGAGACTGGAGCGCGGGGCACCGCGAGGTCACCTTTGGCCTCGTGAGGGAGTCTCTGGAGGGCCTGGAGGCGCACCTGGCTCTGGAGGATACGCAGCTCGCTCGGCAGCGCGACGAGCTTGTGGGGGCGTGGGCGTCCTTCCACGCCGCGTTAGAGGCCCACCGTCAGGAGGGCCAGGCGCTGCAGGACGCGCGCGAGGAGGCCATTCGCTTCGCCAAGGAGATCCGCGAGGGGGCCATCCGTGATGCCGATGAGCTTCTTGCTCCCCTCCAGGCCGAGCGTGACGCAGCTGCCGAGCTCCTGACAGAGGCGAGGGCCCAGCGCGAAGCCACAGAGGGCTCGCTGGCGCAGAAGCGCCGCGAGCTGTTTCAGCTCCTCTCGGTCCACCAAGCCGCGCAGGAGACCCTGGAAGAGGACCGCAAGAGCCTAGCGGAGCGCGAGCGGCAGCTGGCCTCCAAAGAGAAGGACTTGGGAGCTGCGTGACGAGCAGCGGCTCCAGGCGGATGGCGAGCTCGCCCCTGTCGCGAGGAGCTCGAGGCACGCGAGGGGAACTTGGCTCAGGCGCTCCAGAAGTATGACGAGAACGGCGTCGCCCAGAAGCAAGCCCTGGAGCGTTTCGAGCGGCGGTACGCCAAGAAGAAGAAGGAGGCGGAAGAGGCCCTCGCGAAGCGCGAGAAGGAGTTCCGGAAGGCCACCCTCCATACGTACCACGACAAGGCCACCAAGCACGAGGAGCGCTTCAAGGCCAAGCACCCTACCGCCGCCAAGAGGATCGCGGAGCTCGAGAAGGCCAACTCCAAGCTTGAGGTCCGCGTCCAGCGTGCCAAGGAGGCCTACCGCCAGGCGGAGGACGCTCGCAAGACCGCCATCCTGGACCTGAACGCCCTCGTCAGGGACGTGGAGGAGCAGGTGGGCCCCGTGGCTGAGCAGGTGGCGGAGGCTGCGGACACCGCGTAGGCGGCTCGCGTGCTCACGAAGCAGCGGGAGCACATGTTCCAGTCTCTGGTGGCCCTGGGCAACGAGCTAGCTGCCCAGCTTGGAGCGGAGGCGCCGCACTCTGAGGTCCAAGGCCACGGCGACGTCGCCATGTACCTGGTCTACTTCGACCAGCTCTTCAAGGCGCTCGAGAGCCCCGTCGCTGATCTCCGCGAGGTGATCGAGTTCAAGAGCCGCCAACTCCTAGGGGTGGTCGTTGATCGCCTCTTCACCAACCTCAGGCTCCTCACGCCGGACGACGACCTTTCCACCGTGCCCGAGGCTCGCCTGGGCGACGATGTGTGGCAGGTCTCCAACTCCCTCCGCGAGAAGGTCGACGCCTTCTACAACCGCTTCAAGCGTGCAGAGGTTGCTGCAGAGGAGAGCGAGGAGGAGGCCGCCCCTGCCGAGACGGAAGAGGGTGCTGCGGAGGAGGAGCACGACGGCGCAGACTCCGCCTGAGCCTGCTTATTGCGCCTTTGAGCGCTTGTATCTGAAACTGTTTTATGCTTAGACACTATGCACTTTCGGGCATGTAATATATTCTTTACGCAATCTATGCCAGCTTGTGTGCCCCTCGAGGGGCCCCTTTGTCTTATTTTCATGTCTATGATTTCTCTGCGTCGTTAGGACTCGTCTCTACGCGCTATGACTCCGCCACTGCGGTATGCTAGAGCAATGACTCAGACGGGTCGGGGGGGAGTTTAAGGCTTGGAGAGGTAAGAGCCTTGAGTCGCGATGCTCAAGTGACCCCCTTTAGACGTGCGAGTAGTCCATGAAGCACAAGGGAAAATGAGATCGCTCGAGGGACAAACGAATGCTTGTAGTGGAAAAAGGCTCCCGAGGCACGAGTTTGGGACTTAGCTTCTCGAGGCCTTTGCCCTATAGTGGTTTTTGCCTGGCGAGGAGGTTCTTTTCAAGGGCTTTTCCCCTATTGTCTCCTCGGGCTTGCAGGGAAGCTTGTTCCCTGTAGATGTTACAAAGGCGAACCCAAACGCTTGTACATGGTAGTGGGAACTCATGCGCGCTTATCGGTCTCCATAGGCGTTCCTCGCGAGGAGAGTAAGTACCAAGGTTGTTTGTAGAGATGGCGTGTTTGTGGGAGCTTGCCCTCCAGCCAGAGCTCGGATCCTTGGGTTTTGTAGTGCTGCAGGTGTGTCATTTGAGGCACTGGCAGCATACTCATCCCCCGCTCGCGAGGTGCGCATGGTGAAAGATATAAGCGCACAATGAAAAGACAATAGCTGCGGAAATAAACTCACCACCAAAATATTACATAGTGGCGTCGTAGTGCAAAGTTCACTTTGGAACCAAATTGTCTCATTATGCTTAAAGTTGCCAAGTTAATGTAATTAAACCATGTCGAGTCATGGGGACCACCCATTAGTCGCAGAGACTCTCAACGGCCTGCGGTGGCTCGTTATATGGAGAGCTCGGAGGGTTGACCCTCGAGAGAAGCTTTTGGAGCTGGGAGGTTTATGCCGTGAGCTTTTAACCTCTAGAGAAAAAAATGCTTGGAGGTGGAGCCGTAAGCTGCCTCTTCTGCTGGATGTCTTGACGTGACAATGATCACGGGCGTGACAATGATCACGGATAGAACTTGCGTAAGTGCATGATGTTCCACGGATTTTTGACGGGGATGCCGTCTTGAGTCTCGAGGCGAGCCGCGCCAGGCCTGGCGATGTGAGTGACCCTGTAGGGGCCTTCCCACATGGGTGACAGTTTGTGGAGGACTTCATGGAGAGGATCCGCCTAAGGACCAGATCGCCTGTCTCCAGGGTTTGCGAGCGCACGTTGCAGTTGTGGTAGCGTCGCAGGTCCTGCTGGTACTTTGCCGCTCGGAGGGCGGCTCGGCGGCGTAGTCCCTCGAGAAGCAGCAGGTCGTCGTTGTGGAGGTCCTCTTGCTCGTCCTCGTTAAAAGCAAGGACCCGTGGGGATCCGTGCTTGATCTCTGTAGGGAGGACTGCTTCGGCTCCGTAGACGAGGGCAAACGGTGTTTCCCCCGTAGGCTAGGGCGGCGTGGTGCGCATGGACCAGAGTACCGAAGGGAGCTCGCTGATCCAGCCCTTGTCGTGGCCCTTGAGGATGTTGAAGGTCCTGGTCTTCAAGCCCTTGAGGACTTCTGCGTTTGCGCGCTCGGCTTGGCCATTGCTCTGCGGGTGAGCTACTAAGGCAAAGCAGAGCTTGATGCCCAGTTTCTCGCAGTAAGCTCTGAATATGCCGCTTGTGAACTGCGGGCCGTTATCGGTGATTATGCGATTAGGCACTCCGAAGCGGCAGACCAGGCCTCTGATGAACTTCACCGCTGCCCCTGCTGGAATTGTGCGCGTCGCCTCACCTCGGGCCATTTGGTGAACTTGTCGATGGACACGAAGAGGTAGCGGGAGCCCCCTTGCGCTATTGGGAATGGTCCCGAGATGTCCAGCCCCCAGACCGCGAACGGCCAGAAGAGCGGGATGGTTTGAAGTCCCAACGCGGGCTGATGGATTTGCTTGCGTGGAACTGGCAGGCTTCACAGGCTTGAACGATGACAACTGCATCCTGAAGTGCTTGTGTAGCCTGTCCCTTTGTCGAGCTCTTCGTCAGGCGGTTTTGGCTTTGGAGTGGTTGAACTCTTCTTGTGGAGGAATGGCTCTTCTCTTTCTACCACCAGGACGGCGCTAGCGGTCTGTGGAGTGGCTGATAGATACAGCTTCAGGTGCTCGCCTCTCCTTGGGGCAACCATGACAGGTAGGCTGGCCAAGTACCTCTTTGTGACGCCCGAAAATCGGTACTATGTAGATTTAAGCGCATCCGCCGAAATCCGCATAATAACGATTTTAGGTCGCCCACCAGACATAATGTGCACGCCGAAACATGCGCATTATGTGGGTGGAATTGTGATAACATTACAAAGTTCCGATACATCCACAAATACAACAGAAGATATAAATACAACAACGACTCGAACGAGTCAAGTCACAAATGTTACAATACAAAGATTCAAATCACAGCGGAAGAAAAATACTATCCGACTACGGATAAGATGCAAATTGGACTAAGAGTCCTGAAGATAAGCGATGGCGCCATATCCCTGCCCAGCCAAGCCGGAGGGATTCCCAAGCTAACGTCGTCAGACTTCAAACCTGTTAACTGCACATAAAGCACAACCCCAAAGAGGGTCAGGGCACTCCCTTGCAAGCAAAACCGACTTGCCTACTTTCTACACCATCTCCCAAAGTATGGGGGTAGGTGGACTTAGCGGCAGCAGCACTAGCAACCTAAAGAGACACGCTACAACTTCCGTCTATTTAGAGAGGGATAAGAGAGCGCATAAGATAAACATCTACAACTAACACCAAACATAACCCATTCTCGGATTAACCCCCTCAACCAAGCATGAGGAAGCAATCCGGGAAACTCACACATTAAACAGTTTTAGTTACCATTTACTGTGAAAGTAATTCTATATTACTAGTCAAATTAATTAACAATGATTAGGTGTAAGTTGTCTAGATCTTGTTAGCCAGCATCATCACCAAAACGTCCATGTGGACACGGCTCATCGATAAGATTATACCCTGCAGGGGTGCACTACTGGACTCAGACTCGCATGATCAACCCAGTCAAAAACATTAGGGCCTTTCAACCCAACTCTTTTCCTTCACCGCAACAAGTCCAGGAGCCACGGGAACTATGCTGGTCCCGGCCAAAAGGGTGCGGACTCCCGCAGGACACACCCCTCCGCATCAACAGGCCGCGCCCTATATGCATGGTACAAGGCACACCGCCAAAGTAAAATACTACACTAGTATCGATGCATATGAGACAAATGGAAAACCCGAACTAGGTGCAGCTCCCGGACAAGTCAAAGTTCCAGTCAAAGTCGAGGGGGGCTCCATAGGGCCTCCCACAAGTGGTTAGTGCGCTCAAAATTGGATCCGAGGACAAAATCTCAGTTCCTAGGTCGACACTTAGCAGAACAAAGCACCTCGCAAGGCCTTCCGCCGGTGCCTTATCTTTTAATTATAATGCCCAATATAAGACAGCATTTTATTAAGGTAGAATAATCTATCATACTAAGCATGTGAAATAAAAGACCAACAGACGACTCGCACAACCAACTCTAAGCATGCGCTACGACTCGCAAGGCCAACAGATAAACATGCAACATTTATTAGGTTGTGGGGATAAAGCTGTATGGGCTGCAGGATAAACATGTGATGGGATCGCAATTCATGAATCGAATACTAGGGTAGCATAGATCAACAGCAGAAGTGAAAGACAATGTATAGGTAAACAAGCAAACTTTGCTTGCCTGGAATCCCGCATGGAAGCAGATCTTGTCGTTGCTCACACATCTCAACGTCTTATCCGCGAAGAAGCAACAAACACTGGAAAGCGTAAAATATGCATTTTACAACTACAAGAAAAGATTCAGCATGATCATACGAGAATGATGCATGGCATGGCAAGATGCAATGCAATGCAGGTAATACAAATTAAGCGGGAAAGCAAGCCCGACAATTAATATTTAGGTGCAAGTTATTTATCTACTCAACAATATTAAATGTTGGTTAACATGATAACACATGGCATGTGTGATCTAATTAAATTAAATGGAATAGGGCATTATATATTTATTACCTCTAACATTCCATATTTAATTATTTAGTTGCAATTAACAAATTATACTAAGAAATTAAAATAACAGATGCAAAATTGCATACAAATGGCATATTAATATTCATTGCATTTTTCTGATAAATAAACATATAAAGATTATTAAATTTAGAGTTATAGAATTAAAGTTATTAACATTTTAGTTTCAGGGGTGTTTCTGCAAGTTACAGGGACCTGTTGGTGATGGAAAAAACTGTCGGTGGGGGCTTAAGTGTGAAAACAGAGAGCACATGGGGTCAGGGAAAAATTACAGCGCATTAGTCACTGGCGGGTGGGACCCTGCTGTCAGGGACCGAAAAGGAAATAAAAAGGGCCTTTTTTCTTTCAACGTGCCCAGTGGGGAATCGAACTCAAGATCTCGGGGGGGAGTGATGGCTGCGCTAGCCAGAGGGCCAGAAGTGTGTTGGTTTTTGGATGTGAACCGTACTACTATTATAGTCAAGTAGGGACACCGGATCTGAACAAATACAGAGAAAAACAGTGAATTGCGTTTTGGGGAGTTGAACTCGCGATCTCACGCGGTAGACGGATGGCTGCGCTACCCACATGGGATGGTGTGTGTTTGTGATGAATAACAATCCCCACTCTAAATGAGGTTATCCGCAGCGTTAACTGAACTTGGTAGGAAAAAGTTTCAGACTTAAGTACGGGACGAGCTGGGAACGAACTGCAGCGAGCGCGATTGGTTTCTTCGTGCATCCAGGAGGCCGAGCTTGCAACCAGTGAGCCGGGGTGCTGTACAGGGAAGGGAAAGCAGCGATGCTAGCCCGGGTATGCACGTACACGCGGCAGGGAACCAAAACGGAAAAGGCTTCGAGCTAGCTTCCGCATCCACGGTCATCGCGGATGGAGGATTCATGGACAAATTCGTCGGTTAGACATGGATTCGGGAAAAGGAGCTGGGAAATCGAATCGGTGGCTCACCGTGGGGGTCATGGAGAAGCAGTTCTTGCCGGAGATGGGTGGATGCGCCGAATTCCACGAGGAGGCGCCGGCGGCCGGAGGAAGAATCGGACGAGCGCGACGTACTCGGGACGCCCCTGCTCGATTCAGTCGGGGGAGGATGTCGAGGACGTCGAGGCATAGGTCCTGGGCTCCTCCGATAGGCTTCGAGGGCACCGAAGATGCGGGGCGACGGTGACCTTGCCTCTTTCTTTCTCAGGAAGAACATGGAAACAGGAAGGACGAGGGGAAAAAGAATGGCGGCGCGAGGGGGAGAGAGGAGGGTTGGAGGCGGCTAGGGTTTAGGCAGGAGGAGGCCGGCTAAGTAGGAGGGGAAAGTGGGTGGAGGCAGTGGGGGCCATGGAGGGAGAGGAGGTCGCTTTTCTCCTCTGTTTGACCGTCCGTACGAAGAAAAAGAGAAGGAGGGGATGGGCTGGGCCAGGAGGTGGGCTGGTTCGGCCCAGGTAAGTTTTTCTTTCCCTGTGTTTTTTAAATTTGTTTTGTTTTCTTCTTTTCTGTTTTATGTTTTAAAATAAAATAGAAGAAGAGAAGATATATAACTTTTGGCAAATAATTATTGTTTCAAAAATACACAATTTAACATATTAATTTGAATATTTGAAAATAATTTAAATATCATATTTAAATTAATTTGGTTTTGCATTTGAATTTAAAAGTGGAAAAGAAATTAAATGGAGTTAAATTTAAATGCAACAAATTGACAATTACAAATGATGCATGATGATGTCATGCCAATGCAAAAACAAACAAACAACTAATTGGGGAAAAAAATCCGGGGCGTTACTTCAAGTCCTCAAAGGCTTTTTCCGCTTCAGGCGTCCACTTGAAGGTGCCAGACCTTTTCATGATCTTGAAGAAGTGCAGGGCTCTCTCGCCGAACTTCGAGATGAAGCGGCCCAAGCTGGCCATGCAGCCTGCTAGGCGTTGCATGTCCTTGAGCCAGCGGGGAGGCTGCATTTCCTCTATGGCCTTGATTTTGTCAGGATTATCCTCTATGTCGCGGTGGGACACAAGGAAACCAAGCAATTTGCCAGAAGGCACTCGGAAGACGCACTTGGCGGGGTTGAGCTTGATGTTCACCTTGCGCAGGCTGGCGAAGGTTTCTTCAAGGTCCCTGAGGAGAGTATCTCCCTCTCGAGACTTGACGACGATATCATCGACGTAAGCCTCTGCATTTCTGCCCATTTGTTCGCCAAGGGCTATCCTCATGAGCCTTTGGAAGGTGGCGCTAGCGTTTTCAGGCCGAAGGGTATGCAGACATAGCAATACACACCACAAGGGGTGAGGAATGCTGTATTTTCCTCGTCTTCCTTATCCATCTTGATTTGGTGCTAACTAGAGAAGGCATCGAGAATGCAGAGGAGGTCGCAGCCTGCCATGGGGTCCACGATCTGGTCGATTCTTGGCATGGGGTAAGGGTCCATGGGGCAGGCCTTGTTGACATCAGTGTATTCGATGCAGAGGCGGCCTCCTCCGGCGGGCTTTGGGACGACCACGCCGTTGGAGAGCCAAGTGGGGTGCGCGATTTCGCGGACAACATTTGCCGCTTTGAGCTTCTCGGGGGCTTGCTTTCTTGCCTTTTGCTTGATGGGGCGTGTGTTTGGACACACGGCTAAGTGGTGCTCGATCACCTCCCTCGGTACACCTGACATATCTGACGGAGTCCATGCGAACATGTAAGAGTTTGCCCGGAGGAAGGCGACGAGCGCGCCTTCTTATTTGGGAGGCAGAGCAGCGCCAATGGTGACGCTAGCCCTCAGCCCCCGAGCCGCTGGTGCTCAGGGAGACTTTCTTCGTGGAAGCTGGCTCTTGAGAAAACAACTGCTTCTTCTTCTTGGGCCTCTCGAGAGGCTCCATGTTCTCCACAGCCGGAAATGCCATGGCGGCTGCCTTATAGGCTGTCTCGACAGCGCGCGTGGCGTCCAGGACGTGGCCGTGGATGGAGATGGTGCCAGTGCTGCCGAGGATCTTGACCATATTAAAGGCATGATGAGTGACGGCCATGAACTTCGCGAGGGCTGGGTAGCCGAGGATGGCGTTGTACAGCAAGACGATGTGCGCGACGTCGAAGTCGATGACCCCGGTGCGGTAATTCTTCTGCGTGCCTAAGGTGACAGCGAGGCGGACTTGCCGCAGAGGCTCGATGGAGCCGCTGGTGAATCCTGTGAAGGGCCTGGAGGGCATGAGCCACTCGTAGGGCACTTGAAGTGTCTCTAAAGTCCCGATGGAGATGACGTTCATGCCTGCACCTCCATCAATGAGCGTCTTGGAGATGGCGATGTTGTTGATGGTGGGGGAGAAGACTAGCGGGAGGGTGCCAACAGTCTTGGTGGACTTGGGGTGGTCCTGTGCGTCGAAGGCGATGGTGTACTGCGACCACTTGAGGGGCCTGGAGGTCTCGAGCTGTGGAGCGCGGCGTTGAGCTTGCGAGCGAACTCCTTGAACTGGTTGTTTGACTTTGCCGCCTGAGCCCCGCCAAGGATGCATGCCATGGCTCCTCTCGGGGCCTGGTAGCCTCCATCTTCCTCGTCAGGGAGGTTGACATTTTCTCGGTGGCGTTGGCCTGAGTGATAGGTGACTTCTGGTAACCGCCCTTGCGTCCGTTTCCGCAGTAGCCACGGCCACGACCGCGGCTGCCGCTGCCCTCAGCTTGTTCGTGCTCCTTGTTTGGCCTCTTGAGGTCGTCCTCCTTCTTCTCGCCAAGCTCGGCGGAGCCCCTGTGGGAGCCCTTCACGTCAGGCTCTGCCGCGAGGACTGCAGTGGTCTTGCGCTTGGGCTCCACCTTCTTCTTGTGGCTCTTGGACCCCTCGCCAGGGTCATCTCCCCGCGAGCTCATCTTGACGAAGAGGAGTCCCTCTTCAGCCTTGGCACACTTGTCCGCCAGATCGAACAGCTTCACCACAAAGGTGAGCTTGTCGTGGATGCCGAGCTTTTCGAGCATCCTGCGGTTCGTGACGCCCTCGCGGAAGGCAGCGATGACCTGAGTGTCGGGGATGTTTAGAATCTTGTTCCGCACTTGGCTGAAGCGCTGGATGTACTTTCGGAGGGTCTCATCCTTCTTCTGCACCACTGCGTGCAGGTCGTTGTGGGTGAGCGCGCGCTCGTACGTGCACTTGAAGTTGGCGACGAACTGCTTGCAGAGCTCTTCCCATGTGCCCACAGAGACCTCAGGGAGGTTCAGGAGCCACGACAGCGCGGAGTCACGAAGCACGTGGGAGAACCAGTTGGCCATGACCTTGTCGTCTCCTCCCGTAGCTTGGATGGAGGTGGTGTAGAGCTGCAGGAACTCCACGGGGTTGCTAGAGACGTCGTAGCCCTTGGGGAGGGCTGGCCTGAACTTCTGGGGCCAGACCACGCGACGTAGGGAACGGGTGAACGCCATGCAGCCAGAAGCGTACGTAGCGACCCCATTATGCAGAGCTGTGCGGTTCTGCAGGCCCGCCTGGCTAGTCTCCTCCACTAGGCAGTTCTGGCGGTCTCGCTGGCGCTCCATCCCCACGCACGCGTCTGGCGCGGTGCACTACACGATCTGGCAGTCGCGCGGCGAGGAGGCGTGCGAAGCGGCTCTCTATGTCGCGGCCGGAGCAGGTCCTGGAGGTGGCGGAGGCGCGTCATGCGCAGCCGTGCCTGCAAGCGAGTGGTGCACAATCGACCGTGACGGAGCTGGGCGTGTGGTGGCGATGCCGACAAGGTGGTTGAGGTGTTCCAGCCACTGCTCGTGAGCCTCAGCAGTCGGCCTGTAGCGGAGAAGTTCTTGCGCCATGAGCAGGGCCGTGTGCGGTGCGGGGTCTGCGCGTCCCTGGGAGGAGGCGCTCTGGTGCTACGTCCTGCGTGAGGACTCCGCGTCGGCCTCCTGCTCGGGGTGCTCCTCCCCATTGTGCTCGGGCTCGCTGTCGGGGTGTTCTACGTGCGGCTTGGTGTTGGCGCGCTCTTCACGGCGGGGGCGACCCCGTCGTCCACGAGTGGCCGTGGCACCTGGCGCAGGCGGCGCGTGCGGAGCGAGTGTCCGTCATGGCGCGGAGACGGCTCGAAGGTCGTTGACACGCCTCAATCCCTTACCTTGCGCGCCAAATGTCGGAGAGTGACTCCCACGAACAGGGATAGAGAGTAGTTCGAAAGGGGATTGAACACAGAGGTCAAACAACCCTCGAGAGGCACGACGACGGTTCTCGCCGGGCCTGGAGAGGGACCATCACGACAGAGATGGACGCCGACTCGTACCCAGGTTCACGGCCCTCTGGAGGAGTTAACACCGCTACTCCTGCTTGTCTGAATTGCACTGCAGAGGTTACATTACAATGAGCTTGCCGAGGGCTCTCTTGAGGCAGTTTGGTGCTTGGAGAGGGACACAATGGTTGTCTTCCTCCTTCAACAGTTGGCTATCCTACTTGCTCGGGTAGGGTTACAAGGGTTTAGCAAGAAATTGGCCGATCCTTCTCTACGGTGTAGCTCCTGCTCCTTTTATAGGCGCCTCGGGCCTCTTCCTTGCGCAGCGCGCTCAAGGTGCGCTCCCATAGGACAGTGGCGCGGAGGAGAGGGAGTCCACCATCGCTGAAACCTCCATGGACGCGGTCCATCCATGCGAAAGTTGGGCGCGGTGACCGACAGGCTGCAGACCGCGCATAACCGCTCGCAGGGGTTGCAGGGGTCATGGTGGAGCCCACGATGATGATCTTCTGGGAGCGTTGCGCCGTCCAGCCGCTTTATCACCAAAGAGGAAAGTCCCAGCTGTCCTGGCGTGGGGGGCACAGCTTTGTTGACTCCTTTATCACCAGAATGGCAACTAGAGCACTCGCGTCACTCTGCGGCCGCTGTAGAGGCCATGTACACCCTGCAACACTTTCTTAGTCGCGAAGTGTCTCCACGGGGCGGTGGTGGCGTGTGGAGAGGTTTCGGTTGACTTCTCTCCAGGCGTGTAGAGCCTTGGGGAGTCTCTTGAAGCGCGGGTTCCTCTTCAGGCACATGCTTCCTCTTCAGGCCCTCAAGAGGAGTTGCCTCTCGAGGGTCTCTCCAAGCGGTGGCTTGGTCCTTAGTCGTTTTGTCGAATTTGTCTGCGTGCGAGGCCTGGGGAGAGTGGGCTCTGCACACCCTGGTCCTCACTAGGCCGACAAAAGGCAAGTCCACAGATTTGTTGTAAATAGTGTAATGCACAGTGGGGTTAGATGAGTTCAACTTGCAATGAAAATTCTGCACCACCGACATAAACAATATAGCATATTGATAAGGTAGATCTTCAAGAAAACGATCCAATCCCGCATTGGATAAAAGAGAGTGGAAATCTTATGTAATCCCTGCAAACTCCATGAATTGCGAGCACAAGTAGACGGCAGGGTACACTCCTTCCTCTCTACGAACTTTGTATTTCCCTTCCAACACTATCTCATGAGAATGTAGCGCATATGAATTTCCTTCCATGTTCTGAAATTTTCAACAAACATCATAAAAATTGATTTTTAGCCAACTAAATGAAGGAAAACCACTATAGTGACTTACTTGCTAGAGGCTTAAGCATGCATCAAAACTAGTTTCATCAACTTAGATCAAGCATTCAAAATCACTAAACAAGATATCTACAACATCAAAATACTTCATATATGCACCATTAAACAAAATTTTACTTGGATATTCGGAGGAGTCAAATACCGGAGAGGAGATGCACTAGATTTCAGCACGAGAAATTGGCTGAATGTGGAGATCGAAATCCCAGGAGATGAGCACCAAGAACACGAGTTTGAGCTATCCAAAAGTGATTTTTCGAGGAAGAGGAAGGCAGGGGAAGGAGAGAGAGCAAGTGGGGGGGGGGGGGGGCTGTGGGCCGCACACCACCAGCTGGCGCGGCCAAAGGCCTGCCGCGCCACCAGGTGATGTGGTGGAACTGGGGATCCCCCTGGTGGCTCTCGGGCACTTCCAGGTCCCTCCTCGAAAAATATGATTTTTCACATAATTTTTTTAATTTTCTTAGAAACTTTATTTTTTTCATTTTCTGGTATTTTGCATTATTAAATTCAATACTGAAAAGTTATTTTCTAATAAAAAATTCCACTAAACATTGCAAACTAAGTATATTACAGTAGGTATAACAAAGAGGAGAGAAATAAATTGTTTAACCTCTTTATGCATTTAAAATGCACTTGTTAACAAGGTTGATAGAGTCTTGCCACCAAATGAATTTTATATGACATAAAAGATTTTAAACCATACGAGACACTCATGTTACCTTATAATGAATTGGTATGGATCCAATCACGAGAGTTTTGAATTCTTCTTTATATGGGCAATCAACTTCCCACTCTAATAGACCTCAAAATGGTAATTGTATTAACTCCAGGCATTCTATCAACTTTCTTGGGAAAATAAACAATATGCTCCTTGTCAAGAACATTAAAAGTAACCTTTCCTTTATTGCAATCAATAACAATCCCTGCAGTATTTAGAAAAGGTCTTCCAAGAATAATAGACATATTATCATCTGCAGGCATTTCAAGAACAACAAAGTCAGTCATAATTAAGCAATTGGTAGTTATTTGGACATGAACATCCTCACAAATGCCAACACGAACACCAATAGATTTATCAGCCATTTTCAAAGATATATCAGTAGGTATCAATTTGTCAAGATAAAGTCTCATGTAAAGAGAGAAAGGCATAACACTAACTCCAGCTCCCAAATCACATAGAGCAGTTTTAACATAATTATTTTTGATAGAGCAAGAAATAGTAGGTATACCTAGATCACCAAGCTTCTTTGGAACCTTGCCGTTAAAAGAGTAATTAGCAAGCATAGTAGATATTTCCTCATTAGGAATTTCCCTGTTGTTAGTCACAATATCTTTCATATATTTAGAATAAGGAGGCAACTTAACAGCATCAGTCAAAGGAATTTGCAAGAACAATGGTTTCATCCAATCATAAAATCTATTATAATGATATTCCTCTTTAGATTTAAGTTGTTTAGCAGGAAAAGGCATTGGTTTTTGGACCCAAGGTTCTCTTTCATTACCATGTTTCTTAGCAATAAAATCTTCTTTAGTGTACTTTTTATTTTTAGCATGTTTTTCAGGTTCTTCTTCTATTTCTTCCTAATCCGAATTGACATTTTTATCCTTATCATTGTTATTAGCATCATCATTGTTGTGTTCATGACCACTTTCAGTTTCAGCATCAGAAACATATATACTATTAGGATCAATAACAAGATCAGAGGATTCTACAACAGTTTTATGTTTCTTTTTCTTTTTCCTAGAAGGAATACTAGATTCATTCACTCGTTGAGAATCAAGTTCAATTGTGTTATCATCTCCTTTAGGATACAAAGGATCTTGAGTTGATTTACCACCTCTAGTTTTTACTTCACAAACAAGTTTTTCTTTAGCAATAGAGTTGTTTACTAGCAATTCTTTTTGCACTTTAGTGAGTTGAGCTATTTGAGTTTGAACCATATGAAAGTGTTTAATAGCACTTTTACATCATTAGCAGTTCTATCAACAATATCATGTAAATCAATAATAGCATGCGAATTTTTCATTAGGTGATTCTCTATTCTCGTATTAAAATTGCATTGCTTAACAATAAAATCATCAAATTCATCAAAGTATTGAGCAGGAGGTTTAGAGTAAGGAATATCTCTATCATCAACCCTTTGGAGAGAGTGTACCTCAATAACGGTTGGAGGAGGAATAAGTTTACATAATTCTTCAATTGGAGGTAAATACTTAACATCTTCAGATTTAATACCACTTTCTTGAAGAGATCTTTTAGCTTCCCTCATTGTTTCTTCATTTAATTCAATCATATCTCTCTTCTTCGGTGTTGGTTGATGTGTTTGAGTAGGTTCAGGAATATCCCAATCATCATTATTCTTGCATATAGTAGCCAATAATTATTTAGCTTCCTCGGGAGTCCTTTTCCTGAAAACACAACTAGCAAAACTATCCAGGTACGTACTAGATTCAGCAGTTAGTCCACTATAAAATATATCAAGTAGATCATTTCTCTCCAAATCATGGTTCGGCTGCCCCCTCAAGATGCAACAAAAGCATGTCCAAGCTTTGGGCAATTTCTCACCCTCTTCTTGATTAAAATTATAGATTTTTAGTAAGGCATCATGTTGAGAACTAGCAGGGAAATATTTTCGAAAGAAAGCATCAAGCAAACCCTTAGGACTAGTGATGGAACCAGGAGACAAATTATTATACCAAGTTTGAGCTTCTTCTTTTAATGAGAAAGGAAATATTTTAGCAACAAAGTAAGTGCGCATTTTAATGTCTTCAGCAAATAATCCACTTAAATCACACAATCATTAATATGTTCTACAACACTTTCATTTTCAGTTCCACAGAAAGGTTATCTTTCAACAATAGCTATATGAGCCAAATCAAGAGAGAAATCATAATCTTTATCTTTTATGTTTACAGGAGATGTAGCAATTTTAGCATCAGGAGATAAATTATATTTAACAACTCGTTTTTTAACAAGTTCTTCAAAGGCATTACCATCTTTCATAGTATTAATTTCTTGAACAAGGGCATCATCAAGATTCACATACATATCATCACACTCATCATCAGTATCACATGTAAATTCAGGTGAATTAACAGGTGTTTCAACATTTTTATTAGGAATTTCAGCATTTTCAATTTGTTTAGATTTAGCAATAGTAGGATCTAAAAAGGGACCTAATGAACCAGTTTCACCAAGAACAATAGAAGCATCATCATAAGTAACTTCAGATTCAGTAGTAGTAATAGAACATGCAGATTGTGGTGGTGTAACAAGCTTACCCAACACAGATGGAGAGTCAAGCGCAGCAGCAGAGTTTAGAGTTGTATCTTTCCTTGTAATGGATGACACAAAGGGAAACTTCTTATCAGCATTTCTTCTCATGATGAATAAATTCCAGCGAACAATATTACACTCAGGTGGGATTGCAAATAAAGCTACGCTCCCCGGCAACGGTGCTAGAAAATAGTCTTGATGACCCACAAGTATAGGGGATCGCAACAGTCTCCGAGGGAAGTAAAACCCAAATTTATTGATTCGACACAAGGGGAGCCAAAGAATATTTGTAAGCTTTAACAGATGATTTGTCAGATCAACTTCACCTGTGAATAGACTTGCTCGAGGAAGATTATCAGTAGCAACAGTTTTATAGCAGAGACAATAGTGAAATAACAGTAGCAGGAGAATTAAGACAACGATTGTGATTGAAGTAGACAACATGATTAAAATACTGTAGGCACAGGGACGGATGTACGGGCGTCGCATGGACGAGATAATTCATGTAATAACATAGCATAGGCATTAACAGATAAATAATATAAAACATCAAAGTATTAACTAATTATAAGCGTTTATTCCAATTTAGTTGTGCGTGCTCGCATTGAGAAACTTGCACATCATCTTTTGTCCTGCCAGCCTGTTTGCAGTGGGGCCTCTAGGGAAAACTACTGGCAAGTAAGGTAATCCTTTTAATAAAATACCAGAGCAAAGCATTAACACTCCGTGAACACATGTGATCCTCACACCATAGCCATTCCCTCCGGTTATCCTAATTGCTGTCACTTTGGGGCCATCGGTTCCAGATAATAACGTGTGTATACAACTAATAGATATGATCCAAAACAATAATTATCATCATAATTCGATAACATGTTCAGATCTGAAATCATGGCACTCGGGCCTTAGTGTCAAGCATTAAGCATAACAAGTTGCAACAATGATGTAAAACACCGATAACGGATACTAAGCACTATGCCCTAACAATCTTACAACTATTACATGAGTGATCTCATCCAATCCCTACCATTCCCTCAAGCCTACATCGGTGAATTACTCACTCATGGATGGGGGAAACATGGAGGGTTGATGGAGAGGCGGTGGAGATGAAGATGGCGATGATCCCCTTCGATTCCCCGTCCAGGCAGGGTGCCGGAACAGAGACTTCTGGTCCCCGAACTAGGGTTCGCGATGGCGGCGGCACACGTGTGTGTTCTCTGGAAAAGTGTCTAACCCCCATGGTTTTTAGGTTTGGAGGGTTAAGTAGCCGCGAGGGGGTCGCGAGGAGGCGGCCGAGTGGGCCACACCCCCTGCTGGGGCGGCCAGGAGCCTGCCGCGCCAGGGGGTGATGTGGCGCCCCCTGGCTCCTCTCCTCTTGGTCTTCGTGGTTCTGGGTCCTCCTCGGATAGAAAATGAGTTCTGGTTGGATTTTGGAGTTTTTCTCCGAAGTTGATATTTCTGCACAAAAATAAGACACCAGGGTAATTCTGCTGAAAACAGCGTTAGTCCGTGTTAGTTGCATCCAAAACACAGAAATTAGAGGTAAAAAAATAGCAAAAGTGTTTGGGAAAGTAGATACATTTTGAACGTATTAGTGCACGTAGCAAGCATCCAGCAAATACGGATGATGGATTTCTATCATAAACATATATACATACAAAACCCCACTCGACACACTCGGGGGCTAGATCCCTTTACTGAACATCATTTACATAAAAAAAAACTAGAAGAGCAAAAGGCTAAGCATCCACATCCTTCAACGGCAGGTTGGAGTCGTTCAGCTGCTTATGCGCTCGGCCTATCAACCTCTCAGCAGGAGCAAGAGTCCGCTCCATATCTTCACTTGATAGTCGAAGCTCTGATGAGAGATGAAGAAGTAGAGGCGCGCCCAGGATCTTGGCTCCGCATATATGAAAATACAGCGTTGGATCCAAGTATAACTCGCCGGATCACAGCCTCTCGTATCGGCTCAGAAGCACGAAACAACTCGACTAGGGCGTGAATCCTTTGCGGCTGAGGACCTTCAGGGAACAGGTAATGATTCACCCGCATAAGTGCCGCCCGACAACGTTCCAGCAGAATAGCACCACACCACACACGATGCTTCAGAGTGGCAAGAATGGTGGCATGGTACGTATCAAGCCAGAAGTGTTGTGGACCGGTGACAGCCTCCCGAGTCGCGTCTTCTAGACGCTCGGCCACACGAGCAGTCTCAACCTTGGAATCATCTACAAAAACTGCAGGCAAAGCAAGGTGACCAGATGATTAAATGCAACTCACACATACGCAAAAAAACAAGGCATATTTAGTACGTTCAAGCTGCCTGTTCGAATCATTCATCTCATAGAGAACATACTGTTCCCTCTGGGTAGCAAGAGAAGGTCTCCCTTGGAGAATTTTTATGTCAGCTCTGGCTGCTTTTAGCTCCTGCTCTAGTTGAGCAACCTTCTTCTTGGCATAATCCAGAACTCTGGCATCATTCTTCAACTGCGCAACCGATCGAGAGTCCTCTCCCACATGAACATCCGTCTAAGTGGTTGAGACGCTCGACTGAGACACAATCACAATATCTCAGACGAGAGATAAGCAGAAGGAAAAAGAGACACAAAACACACATCAAGGATCAACAAAAGCTCCATTTCCAAGGGACATCATATTGGCGAAATGTACATCACATATTACAAAATGAAAAAGTAATCTTAAGGAAGTGATGCCTTTGACTGGGCAGCAGACTTAGACCCATCCTTACGAGCAACAGCAATGGCTGCCGAGCAACGCTCCATAGTCGCAATGCTAGCATTAGGGAGAATGGATACACGCGACCCGTACTTCTTCAGATTCGAAGGCTTCCCATCTGAATTCTTATGGAAGTCAGACATGATGGATTCATAGTCGGCAGCCACGCCATGACCTATAAGGAGCTTGAGGGTGGAGTCCGAGCCGCGTACCATCAACTCCTGCACGTAACCCTTCAAGGTCTTCGACTTCGGGCCCAGCTACACAGCATACCCCGCGATGGTCGAAGGGACCTCGGCCATTGGCAACACTTCCTTGAATAAAGCTCCAAGAGGCTGGGTGGAAACCTCCAGAGAGTTCTTGGCTTGCTGTATGGCCACCCCAACCTGATCAATGGCTTGGTCGAGTGACAAAGCGTCACTAGCCGTACCACTGGAGCTAGAAGAGTGACGTGGGGCTGCCTTGCGAGTAGCCCACGATAAGGCTACCTGGGCCGCGCCAAGGATAGAAAGGCCCACGGGAGGCCCACGCGGGGTACCATGTAACCTAGTCCAAGTCGGTTAGGAAGCATAACCTGCCATATCTGTAGTTGCCATCGGCGCCAACCACCCGAGACCTGGCTGCCTATAAAGCCAGGAGGGTTGCTCGTCCCAGAGGACACGATCATAGCTACGGCACAAACCCTAGCGAGATCGCAATCTCGCCATTGTAACCACAACTCGCATCAATAACCAGAGAAGCAGGAGTAGGGTGTTATCCTCCGGGAGCCTGAACCTGGGTAAATCCTTGCTTGTCAGCCGTCGTGACCACCTGCACTCATCTCTCTCCCCATCAATCAACCCGGGGTGCACAACCCTAGGACTTGTCGAGTTAACACCTCGTCAATTGACGCCGTCTGTGGGAACTCAAATAAGTGCTAGGATCATGGTCGCTCCGGCTCTATATGCAATGAAGATCGGCGCGTCCGCCGTCAGGGAGTCGATCCGATTCGGCTCCTTCGAGTACGTCACCACTCGCCAGCTCACCAGTCGGTGTACGCCGATCTGGACAAAGGTATACACATCACCTTCGGCTCCATATTCTGCTGCATCGATAGTCGTGGTATACTCAGGTCTACGACTACCGTGCTACGCGCGACAGCGTCACCAAAATCGCCAACCATCGCGTCTGCCGAACCCGCGAAGATCGCATCTGCCGCACCCGCGAGGATCGCGCCCGCCGAACCCGCGAAGATCGCATCTGCCGCACCCGCGGGGATCGCGCCCACCGAACCCGCGAAGATCGCATCTCCGCACCCGCGGAGATCGCGCCTGCCGAACCCGCGGAGATCGCACCAGCTGCACCCGCGAAGAGGGCATCTACATCGACAATTTCGGCAACGGCCACGCGAATCGAGTCTACTACCCCAACCTCGGTCGCGCGGTCGATCAAGTCAGGATCCACCTCGACCGTCGTACCCGCACGGGCGGCCAGGAGCCCACGTCCGACAGGCATGTCGCGCGCGCCCTCATCTTCGTGGAAATCCCAAGTCTACCCCAAGCCAATCGCACTCGCCCCGGCGAGCGTGAGCACATGGACAATCGCGAGAAGACGCGACAGCGGCTGCGCCGCACGCCACGTTGCAGCAATTTTCGACCCCGAGCAAGAAGCGGGTGACAGAAGCAGCAGCGGCAGCACCAACTCTCTGACTCAAGTCTACCCCAAGCAAGTCTTCATGGCCGGCACAACACCGCATGACGACGAAGAAGAACCCGCATATCCGCTAGAGGTGGACATGCCGAACCAGACTAAACTTGTCATCACGCGGGACATGCCGATCCAAGCCATGAAGCACGTGGACGAGGGCACGTTCCCCCCACCCAACGCACCTCGAGAAGACCACCTGGTGGTCCAGTACTTGCTACGCAAGGAAGGCGAACGAATTCGCGCCGAAAAAGCCGACCTGCTCAGGCGCAAAAGGGACGCGGATGCATCGAGTGCCAGGCGAGCCGCCCTCTCCTTCACATCCTCCACAGAGGTTAACCAAGGAGCACGGCGAACCAGAGCCCGTGTCCCCCACATGGCAGAAGCTGATCGAACAAGGCTCACTCGCAACCTCGACTCGTCCTTCGTCACCGAAGATGAAAACGGGATACCCGTCCCAAAGACGACGAATGCCGCCCTGATCTCAGTCGAAACATACCTCCGGCTCACGCAGCCACCGGAGGGGGACGCACGCTCCCTTCTCCACAAACAACAAATTGCCTCCATAAGGGCAATCGAAGAAGCTCTGGCGGCCAAGGGGCCAAGTAACCGAGCGCACGAACCAACGACATCGGGCATCCCTGCGGCGCAGCGACAGCCAGTCAAGGACCTTCGCGACGTCCTGACACAGAAGACGGTGGACCGCAACCGCAAGGAGCGCTCGGCTAGTGCGGCAAACGCGGACGACCACGCTGACCGCGACTTCGAGCCGTGTGGCGCGGCATGCTTTAGCTTCAACATCCGCGACACCCGCATGCCTAAAGGCTTCAAGTTGACGGCTGGCACACCAAAGTACGACGGGAAGCAAGACCCAAAACTGTGGCTCGAAGACTACCTCATCGCTTACACCTGCCAAGGCGGAACGTCGACCACGGCAATGCATTACATCCAGCTCATGCTGACAGACTCGGCACGCGGGTGGCTCACAAGCCAACCCAAAGACTCTTTCCGAACATGGGAAGAATTCCAGGATAACTTCATCAAGAGTTTCTCGGGAACATTCGCCAGGCCGACGACCTACATCGAGTTGCAGGCCTGCAAGCAAGGAAAGGATGAGTCGCTCCGCTCTTACATCCAGAGGTGGACACTCTTCCGCAATACCATGGAACCCGTATCAGAAGATCGAGTGATGGACGCCTTCATGCATGGTGTCGCTCGCCGCGACCTCCGGGAGGAATTCGGTAGGCTCCAGCCGAAGACCACAATAGAACTCATGAAGACAGCCAACCAATGGGCCGAAGGAGAGGACTACGTCCGCGAAACCTCTCCCAAAAAAGAGGGCGAAACAAGCAACTGGCGCGAGGCACGTCAAAAGGAGAAGCCACGTTACACCCACGATTCAATCGAATTAGTAGCGGCGGGCTATGAAACCCCCCGTGAGGACAAGCGTGACGGCAGCCGACAGTACGAGCAAAGTCGGCAGCCCAGCTCGAGTCAGTACAACCGTGGCAGCAGCAGCATCGGCCACAATGATGGGAGTCAGAAACGCGAGTGGAAGCGCCCGTTGACCCCAGCAGAGGAGCTGATGCAACCCTGTAAGCATCACTCGTTCCGCAACCCGGAAACAGGCAAGTGGAGTTCCAACCACCTGTTGAAGGATTGCCGCAAAGCAAGAAAGATTTACCATGCCATGCAGCAAATCATCGCCCCGGTGTAGGCCGTACAGGCGGCACCGCAGCTAGCCATCCAGGCAGCACCCGCAAACAACAACCAAGTGCAGGCGGCAAGAGCGTTCCCTTAGCCGCAGCAGCAGCAACAAGGTCAGTCGGCAGCAGCCGACACGTACCCAGCCGCACGGGGACAGCTGAACATGATCTAGAAGGGACCCCCGTCGAACAGGCGCCAGAAAATCATCACACGCCAAGTACTTCAAGCCATCAACAGCCCGCGTGCGGTACCAGACTACCTGCGCGGGTCGGAGACACCAATCACATTCTCCAGGGCAGATCACCCATCAGAGGTAATCCGACCCGGGCACGCCGCACTCGTGATTGAGGCCTTGATCGGCGACTACAGCCTGAAGAAGGTATTCCTGGACGGAGGCAGCGGCATCACCATCATATTCGCCGACACCCTCAGAAGAATGAACAGGTCGACAGAGAAATTGCCGGAATCAGAGACCACCTTCCACGGCATAGTACCAGGGCAAGCAATCACGCCCATGGGAACAATCACACTCGATGTCATCCTCGGTACATGCGAGCACTTCAGGAAGGAGTCGATAGACTTTGAGGTCGTCGACTGGAAGTCACAATACCACGCCATCCTCGGACGCCCGACCTTTGCCAGGTTCATGGCAGTACCCCACTACGCCTACCTGATGATAAAGTTGCCCGGGCCGAAAGGAGTGATCACCGTCCGCGGCGACTTCGGGCTCTCCAACAGCTGCGACCGCGAGTTCGCCAAGATCTCCGAGTTCTTCGGCGTCGAAGAGCACTTCAAGGCCATATCAGCCAACAACGACAAGACCGTCTTCCCGGCTCGCAAGAAGCCTTCCAAAGACGCAACGTTCAACACGAATGACGACACCGTCACCCACAAAGTCCATCCGACTGACAGCAGAAAGACGGTCAAGGTCTCATCGAGTCTGACCCCCGCATAGGAAAGCGCGCTCGTCGAGTTCCTACGTGAGAACTGGAAAATCTTTGCATGGCAACCTTCTGACATGCCAGGGATACCCAGGGAACTCGCCGAGCACTCTCTGAAAGTCCACAAGGACGCAAGACCAGTCAAGCAATCCATGCGACGCTTCTCAGGACCCAAACGAGACGCGATCACCATGGAAGTTGACAGATTACTGCACGCCAAGTTCATCCGAGAGATCAAGGATTCGGACTGGGTCGCCAACCCGGTTCTAGTGGAGAAAAAGAAGACGAAGAAACTACGCATGTGCGTTGACTTCACCGCAGTCAACAAATGCTGCCCCAAAGACCACTTCCCGCTCCCGCGGATAGACCAGATCATCGACTCGACAGCAGGTTGCGAGCGCCTGTCCTTTCTGGATGCCTACTCAGGTTACCAGCAGATCAGGCTGAAAGTCGAGGACGAAAAGAAGACAACCTTCATCACACCCAACGGTGTTTTTTGCGACCAGACGATGCCGTTCGTGTTAAAGAACGCAGGTGCCACGTACCAGCGGACAATGCAAGCATGCCTCAAGGGGCTAATCGGGAAGATCGTCCAAGTCTACGTCGACGACATCGTTGTCACTACCCGAAAGGAGGATACCCTAGTCTACGACCTCCGCAAGGTCTTCGCCGCACTCGACGTGTATCAGATCAAGCTCAACCCAGAGAAGTGCGTGTTCGGCGTGCCAGCCGGAGAACTACTAGGGTACCTCGTATCCGCAAGAGGAATCGAAGCGAACCCCGAGAAGGTGCAGAACATACTCACAATGCCAGCACCAACCAAGCTCCGAGAGGTGCAATGATTAGCTGGCCGAGTCGCAGCTCTCAGCCGGTTCATTAGTAAGTTGGGAGAGAAAGCCTTACCTTTCTACCAACTGATGAAGAAGACGGACAAGTTCGAGTGGACACAAGAGGCGCAGGACGCATTCGACCATCTCAAGAAAACACTGACAACCTCTCCAGTCCTCGTGGCACCACTAGAAAATGAGCCGCTGTACTTATACGTCTCAGCAACGAACAGGGTGGTAAGCACGGTGCTCGTAGTCGAACGAGAAGAAGAAGGGCACAGTCACCCGGTGCAGAGGCCCGTCTACTACCTTAGCGAAGTACTCACCTTGTCCAAGCAGAACTGCCCTCACTACCAGAAGCTGGCGTACGGAGTCTTCATGACCTCCAGAAAGGTCGTCCACTACTTCTCCGAGCACCCGATCACGGTGGTAAGCTCCTCTGGACTAGCAGACATTCTCACAAACCAACGCGCGACAGGACGGGTCGCCAAGTGGGTTGTCGAACTAGGACCATGGGGGCTGAAGTACGCTCACCCGAAGTACATCAAGGCCCAAGTACTCCCGGAATTCACCACGGAGTGGATAGAAGCCCAGCTACCAAATGTCCCCGACTTGTCCAACGCATGGACAATGTACTTTGAGGGCTCCAAGAAATTCAAGTCAGCCGGGGCAGGAGTCGTGCTCATCTCCCCCAAAGGCGACAAGCTCAAGTATGTCCTGCAGATGGACTTTCCGACGCCGTCCAACAACGAAGCCGAGTACGAGTCCCTGATCCACGGCATGCGGATGGCCAAGAACTGCGGCGCCACGCACCTCATGATCTACGGCGACTCCTACCTGGTGGTACAGCAAACCATGAAGTCCTGCGACGCCGTCGCCGACAACATGATCGCCTACAGAGACCTCTACAATCAGTTGGAAGGCAACTTCGACGGCTGCGAGCTGCGCCACATTGGCCGTGAAAGCAACGAGGAAGCCGACGTCCTTGCTAACATGGGCTCAGACAGGGTGCCAGTCCCACCCGGCGTCTTCCTTGAGTGCATCACGCAGAGATCCATCAAGACTCAGAATACAGCAAGCACTGCAACAACAAAAGGCGATGCCAACCCGCCAAGCCAAGACAAGGTCCCCATGGAGGTCATGCTAGTCGAAGCCACATGGACAGGACCGTACCTGGCATACATACTACATCAGAAGCTGCCAGCCGACCCAGTCGAAGCAAAGCGCATCATTAGGCGCTCCAAAAGTTTCACCGTCATCAACGGAGAACTCTACAAAAGAAGCATCTCAGGAATCCTGCAAAGGTGCATAGATCCAGTCGACGGCCAAGCCATCTTACTCGACATCCACGCGGGTATCTGCGGGCATCACGCCAGCAGTCGAGCACTGGTGGCCAAGGCGCTACGAGACGGGTTCTACTGGCTGACAGCCATCCAACAAGCCACACGCGCCAGCATCGGAACTCAAAACAATACCATTAGCCTGGCCCTTCGCCCAATGGGGTCTGGACATGGTGGGCCCGCTGAAGAAATCCTCACCCGGAGGTCACACTCACCTCCTGGTTGCAGTCGATAAGTTCACAAAGTGGATCAAAGCCGTGCCCATCACAAGTTCGACTGCATCCACAGCGGTCAACTTCATCAGGTCAATCATCTTCAGATTTGGAGTACCGAACGCGATCATCACCGACAACGGCTCGAACTTCACAGCCAAAGAATTCCAGGACTTCTGCTCAGAGCAGGGGATCAAGCTCAGCTACGCGTCTGTCTCGCACCCGCAATCCAATGGGCAAGTGGAGAAAGCCAATGGCCTCGTCTGCAACGGCATCAAGAAACGACTGCGCGTGCCCCTAAAACGCGCAGCGGGTGCATGGGTGGAATAACTGCCATCGGTCCTTTGGAGTCTGCGAACAACGCCAAATAGATCCACCCATTACACTCCATTCTTCATGGTGTACGGTGCAGAAGCGGTCCTCCCCTGCGACATCAAGTTCGACGCACCGAGAGTAGTCGCCTACGACGAGTCGGATGCAGAGGAGGCACTCGAAGACAGCAGAGACACCCTGGATGAAGCGCGCGACATCGCCCTGGCACGATCAGCCGTGTATCAACAGGACCTGCGCAACTATCACACTCGGAGGCTGCGACCAAGAGCGTTCGTTGCAGGCGACCTGGTTCTTCGACTCAAGCAAAAGAAGGTGCACAAGCTCGCTTCCCCATGGGAGGGCCCGTACATCGTGACAGAAGCAATCGGCAATGGAGCTTACCGCCTGAAAGACTCGAAGACGGGAGCAGACTGCAGCAACCCGTGGAACGTGGCACAACTCCGCCGATTCTACGCCTAGTTCAACCCAATCATTGTACAAGAAAATCAGCGCGGCAGGTTTCAGACGCACTCTTTCCCTTACCAGGTTACCTGAGGGGACTGGAAGGGTTTTAATGAGGCGGCCTGTTCGCAAGAATCAATAAAGTGATTTGAAGAAAATCTATCTCCTTTACCTGTCACACAGAGGAAGCTCAAAATCCTAGGCCACCACTCGAACCACTCGGGGGCTGCGCCACACAGGTTGAAATAAAAGCTTAGGCCGCTACTCGAACCACTCGGGGGCTGCGCCATACAAGTATAAATACAAAATCCTAGGTCGCCACCCGAACCACTCGGGGGCTGCGCCACACAGGTTGAAATAAAAGTTTAGGCCGCCACCCAAACTACTCGGGGGCTTCGCCATACAAGCATAAGTCAAAAAATCCTAGGCCGTCACCCGACCGACTCGGGGGCTGCGCCATACAGGTCAAGTTCAATATCCTAGGTCGCCACCCGACACACACGGGGGCTGCGCCACACAGGTAATACTTGTAATCCTAGGCTACCACTCGACCTACTCGGGGGCTACGCCAAACAGGCCTTCACAGAAAAATCCTCAGCCGCCACTCGAACCCACTCGGGGGCTGCGCTGTACAGGTCAAGTTCAAAATCCTAGGTCGCCACCCGACATACTCGGGGGCTGCCAGACAGGTAACACTTGTAATCCTAGGCCGCCACTCGACCTACTCGGGGGCTGCGCCACACAGGTCTTAGCCAAAATCCTAGGCCATCACTCGAGCAACTCGGGGGCTGCGCCATACAGGTCAAGTTACAAAAATCCTAAGTCGCCACCTGTTAAAATCAGAGACTGCGGCATACAGGTCACACTTGAAAAAACCTAGGCCGTTGCCTAGCATACTAGGCGACTGCGCCACACAGGTCGCAAATCAAAACAGGCATTTTCACTTTCGAGCAAGCAGATCAATTCTCATGACTCGAAAGTACTTTAATCTATTACATCACACTTACACAGGCACATTTGCCCTCTATAGCTAACCATGTACATCAGACGACAGCTACTCTAAACTGCAGGTTCGGCCTTCGGCGCATCAAGGGGACCTACAAGGCGCTCACTCAGGTCCTGAACCTGCCTGATAATTCGACGCGCAGCCGCTAAGGTCTCGTCGAAGTCGTCGTCACCAGGCAGGCCATCAAGCACCCTCTCGAGCGGAAGATGCGGCCGGTGCATCCGGACGTACGCCAACGCCGCATTCGCCCCAGCCACAAGTTGAGCGTCGACAACCTCCTTCAGCCCTTCACCATCGCGAAACCTCTCCAGCAAGGCGGACAGCCCGTTCGGCTGCGCATTGTGCGGGAAGTACACGCGATTGATGTGCCAGAGTGTCTTCCGGCAATTCTCCAGAAGAAAAGCAGCGCGCCACGTACGATCAAGCATGGTGGCAAGGACGCGCCCCCTCGACTTGTTCACCCAGAGCTGCCGAGCTTCATAGGAGTCGCCGGACGCCTCTCGGGTAACTCGCTCCTCAACGCGAGCCCGCTCGGCCTCCCAATCAGGATTAACATCTGCACGCATAAAAATGCAAGTCAGAACAAGAAAGAAAGCCAACAAAGACGGCAGCCGCCAAAGGGATACAAACCTTGCAACTGCCGACTGATCAGGTCGATCTCCCCAAGCAAAAAATCCTCACGTCGCGAGAACTCCGCCGTAGGATGCGACTGGGAGCGGTGCAGTAGCCGCTCGGTATTCTTCAGGGTCGCCTCAAGCTCCACCACCTTGTTCTTCAGGTATGTGATTATCCACTGATCATTTACACTACGTGGAGGAGTCGGCGCCGCCCGACGACGGCGAGCACCCGAAGAAGAAGCCGCGCCACTCGGCTCGGCCACAGGAGAAGGCGGAGCATCATCACGCACATCATTCTGCCATGGATACGCAGAGTCAATACAATCATGCGACTACGAAGCGCAAATCAACTCAGAAGAAAGAAAGTCAGCAAAAGCAATATTGAAGGCCAAAAGACCCGACAGGGAAATATTCATTACAAAGCAAGAAGTTCAAAATACAGACCGCGGCGACTGCCGAATTCCTAAAGCTACGCCTACTCTAAGGCTGCGGACTGCGACCGGGAACGACCCTTCCGAGCGGCAGCCGCCTCGGTCGCCTTAGCAAGGGCCCTCTCGAAGAGTGCCACAAGCTGCACGGCCAGCTGCGAGGCACGCTCCTTCACGCCACTTAGCGACGCGGTTCGGCCATCGGGTTTGCGAGGAAAACCGCTGACGACCTTCTCGAAGTCACCTGGAACCTGATGGCCTAAGAGGAGCTGGAAGCTGAGCTCGGAGCCGCGTACCGTCTGCGACCGCGTTAAGTCGGCGATGGTGGTCGCGTCCTCAAACGGCGCAGCAAGGGCGCCCACGGCTGCCGGCGGCTGGTCGCCCGGGAAGATACTCTGGTGCACCACAGTGAGGGCTCCAGTCGATTTCTGCAACGCGGCTGCGGACTTCTTCAGCGCGTCTGAGGCATAGGCACAGACCCGGTCGAGGAAGCCAACAGCGGTCGCCAGGTCAACCGTGTCACTCGACGCGTCTTCTGGAGGAGCTCCACCGCAAGTCTCTGTTAAAAAATTCAAGGTCAAGCAAAGAAAAAGATCAAAGACGCAGTAGGCATCAAGCCGAAACTTACCCCCAAGAACACCGGCGAGTGAAAGGAGACGACCGACTTGAGTCTTCTCCTGGGCGACCCGCACCAGCTCCCGCTCGCGAGACTCGTGAAGGGCCTTCTCAAGCTCATCAACCCGCCCAGCAGCCTGGTCCAGAGATGCACGCAGTTGGTCCCTCTCTTTCTCCAGGCGAACGTAAGCCGCGGCTGCGTCGAGCTGTTGACGGTAGTACGGCTGAAGCAAAAGCAAGATGTTAATAAAGTTGCGGGCGACTATACTAGTCACCCACACCTTCGGGGGCTACTCCCATCGGGAGCGCTGATCGCGCACCCGATGAAAAATCAAGAATGCAAGAACAAGCAAAAAAGACTTACGTGGTCCAGGAGTTCAAGGTTGTAACGCCCCGGGATTTATCCCCTATTAGATTTGTGAGATTTCTTTTTTGCATCGACATGGCATCGCATCGCATTAATTTAATTTGTTGCATTTAAATTAAATTTCCATAATTAAATTCTAATGCATTTCCAATTAATTAAAAATGTGTTATTTTTTAAATCTTTTAAATTTTTTAAAAATTAGTTTATTAAATTGTCTATTGAAAACTAAAAATATTTTGTAAAGGTTTCGTCTTGAAATTCTTTTTCTATTTTGTTTTAAAAATATAAAACATAAAATAATAACGGGAGAGAAATTAAAGCCCAAGCCCATCTAACCGAAACCCTAGGTTTTGTCCCCTGAAAACTTTTCCCACCCCCTGAAATTTTTGCAGCCACCCTCCTCCTTTTCTTGGTTTTTGCAAAGTAGTCTTTCCACCCCTTCTTTTCCTTTCTTCCCCTTCCTTTTTCTTTTCTTTTCTTTTCCTCTTTTTCTTTTCTTCTTTTCTTCCTTTTTCTCTCTCCTTCTTCCTTCCTCCCGCATCCTCCCACACGGGAGAAAACGCCACCGAGCTCCAGCACGCCCCCGACGCGGTTCCCATGCTCCCGCGCCGCACGCCCACCTCCGGCCGCCCGCACCCGCGCCTCCCTCACGCCGCCAGCGCCACCTCCGCTCCGCTCCCCATCTCTGCCGCCAGCCACCGCCGGCCTCGCGACCGCGCCGCCCCGGCCTCCTCTGGCCGCACCCTCGCCTCCCCGCGCTCCTCCCCGCGCCAGCGCGCCTGCTCGTGCCTCCGCCGCCGCCGCGCGTGCGCTCCGCACCGAGCCGCCAGTGCGCCGCCGCCTCCTCCCGCTCCGGCCTTCGTCGCCCCCAGCCGGCCGTGCCCTGCTCCGGCCGCCTCCCCGACCCGCGCGCCTGCGCCTCCGGCCGCCGCCCTGCTCCGGCCCCGGCCGCCTCGCGCCCCGGCCTGCTCCACCCTGCTCCCGCGCCGCCGCGCCTCCATCGAGCCCGCACCTTCTCCTCTCGGCCCGCAGCTCCCGCGCCGTGCGACCGGCCTCCCGCGGCTCCGGCGTCGCGCCGCCGCCGCGCCCCCCTGCCGCCAACGCCGCTGGCCGCGTCCCAGCCGCTGCTTCGGCCGCCCGTGCTCCCGCCGCCTTGTGTCGCCGCTTCCCCGCCGTGCGCGCGCCGCGCTCCACTTCTTCCGCGGGCATCTCCGTCGCCGCCTCCACCCATGCTCCCCGGCTGTCGCGCGCTTCTACGCCGCCATCTCCGCTCCAGTCCACCGGTTTTCCCCGTCCGGTGGCGTCCCCGCATCCGCCGCCCGCAAGATGTTCGACGCAATGCCCGCAAGAACCCCGGCGTCGCCTTTTTGTGTCCGAGTTGTCCGCCCTTCGTGGTGTTGCCCGTGCGCGTGCGCGTCCTCTTCCGGTGCCGCGTGCCGTGACTGCCCATGTTCGTGTCGCGGTGCCCGACCGTGCGCTTTTCCTTCCGGTGTCCGTTGCCGTGCTCCTACGTGCCCGCGCCCGTCAACGGTGCTGACCGAGTACGACTACCCGACCACTTCCACGACACCGACAAACGACGATGCCCCGGTTCCGCGACGACTACTTCCACAACGACGACTACTTCCTCTACGGACCGAAGACGTCGGTTTCGAACCCTATCTCTCCCGATCCAACGTGCGAACCCAAACCCTAACCCTATGCCTATTTTATAAAATGTCATCTATCTTGTGCATTTCGCATCATAATGTAAACATGTGTTGCATCTCTTGGGTTTGCGGGTGTAGCATTTCACCTAAATAATAATTATGGAATGTGTGGGGTAATAAATATATAATGCCCTATTCCATTTAATTTTGTTATATCACCCATGCCATGTCTTGCCATGCTAATCAACATTTAATTTGATGGGTAGATAAATAACTTGCACCTAAATATTAATTGTCCGAATCCCGGTTCCGCTTAATTCGGATAAAGTGCATCTCGCAATGCATATTGCCATGTCATGCATCATTCTCGCATGATCATGCTGGATCTTTGCCGTAGTTGTAAAATGCATCTTTTACGATTTCCAGTGTTTGTTGCTTCTTCGCGGATACGACGTTGAGATGTGTGAGCTACGAAAAGATCTGCTTCCATGCGGGATTCCAGGCAAGCAAAGTTTGCTTGTTTACCTATACATTGTCTTTCATTCCTGCCGTTGATCTCTGCTACCCTAGTATTCGATTCTTATCGCGATCCCATCACATGTTTATCCTGCAGCCCATACAGCTTTGTCCCCACAACCTAATACTCGTTGCATGTTTATCTGTTGGCCTTGCGAGTCGTAGCGCATGCTTAGAGTTGATTGTGCGAGTCGTATGTTGGTCTTATGTTTCATCTGCTTAGTATGATAGATCTTTTTACCTTAATAAAATGTTGTCTTATATTGGGGTATTATAATTAAAACATAAGGCACCAGGCGGAAGGCCTTGCAAGGTGCTTTGTTCTGCTCAGTGTCAACCTAGGAACTGAGATTTTGTCCTCGGATCCAATTTTGAGCGCACTAACCACTTGTGGGAGGCCCTATGGAGCCCCCCTCGACTTTGAACGGATCTACAGCTTGTCCATGAGCCGCAAGTAGTTCGGGTTTTCCATTTGCTCATATGCATGTGCATGATGATGATGATGATGATGATGAGAGGGTATGTGATACGGGGGTCATATAGGTGCGGTACGACACGAAGCGGACAGTTCCTACTGTGGTTTGAGCCGCATGGTGGCGTAGTCGCAAACTAATGAGTCCGCAATTGAGATTCGGCCGGACTCCTGACGCGGGTAACAACTCATATGGGTGGCACTTGGACTTGCTGTAGTGAAGGAATAAGTCGTGTTGAGAAGCCCTGATGCTTGCTTGGGTTGATCATGCGAGTATGGGTACAGTAGTGCACCCCTGCAGGGTATAATCTTATCGATGAGCCGTGTCCACGGTTATGGACGACTTTGGTGATGATGCTGGCTAACAAGATCTAGACAACTTGCACCTAATTATTGTTAATTAATTTGACTAGTAATATAGAATTACTTTCACAATAAATTATAATTAAAATTGTTCAATGTGTGAGTTTCTCGAATTGCTTCCTCATACTTGGTTGAGGGGGTTAATTCGAGAATGGGTTATGATTGGTGTTAGTTGTAGATGTTTACTTTATGCGCTCTCTTATCCCTCTCTAATTAGACGGAAGTTGTATCGTGTCTCTTTAGGTTGCTAGCGCTGCTGCCGCTAAGTCCACCTCCCCTATATTTTGGGAGATGGTGTAGAAAGTAGGCAAGTCGGTTTTTCTTGCCAGGGAGTGCCCTGACCCTCTTTTGGGATGTGCTTTATGTGCAGTCAACAGGTTTGAAGTCTGACGACGTTAGCTTGGGAATCCCTCCAGCTTGGCTGGGCAGGGATATGGCGCCATCGCTTATCTTTAGAACTCTTAGTCCAATTTGCATCTTATCCGTAGTCGGATACTATTTTTGCTTCCGCTGTCATTTGTATCTTTGTATTGTATCTTTTGTATCTTGACTCGTTCGAGTCGTTGTTGTAATTTATCTCTGTTGTATTTGTGGATGTATCGGAACTGTTGTAATGTTATCACAATTCCACCAACATAATGCGCATGTTTCGGCGTGCACATTATGTCTGGTGGGCGACCTAAAATCATTATTATGCGGATTTCTTCGGGATCGCTTAAATCTACATAGTATCGATTTTAGGGCGTCACAAAGTGGTATCAGAGCCATGGTTTCGATCTCCTTGTTGTTTCGATACGATTGGTTATCGAAGCAGCGGGTCCGCAAAAGCCTGTAGGATAACCTCGCTAACGGTCGTTGTTTCTAGAGTGTCGAAAACTATTTGACCAAAATTATTTTTGAAATGATCTCAATAGGTTTCTATTTACTCCTTATCTCAATTCTATTTCTTCTCTTACCTTACTTGTTTTGGAGTCTCTTCTCATATCCAAACTTTCAAAGTTTTAGGATCCTACGTGTGGGTGGACGATCTCTTGCTTTTATCCTATTAGGTTCGATCTTTCGGAGTCGTCTTCGCCGTGAGCAACAATCCCTTGTTAGTGGTGTCGAGAATTCCAAGGTGGAGCAACAATCCCTTGTTAGTGGTGTCGAGAAGTTCATCCCGGAGCGTGAAGACTCGATAGTTACCCCTCTCTTCTTGTGGTCTCGGCGTGGATCGCGGGACGCGATCCCTTGTTAGTGGTGTCGATTGTAACGCCCCGGGATTTATCCCCTATTAGATTTGTGAGTTTTCTTTTTTGCATCGACATGGCATCGCATCGCATTAATTTAATTTGTTGCGTTTAAATTAAATTTCCATAATTAAATTCTAATGCATTTCCAATTAATTAAAAATGTGTTATTTTTCAGATCTTTTAAAAATGTTAAAAATTAGTTTATTAAATTGTCTATTGAAAACTAAAAATATTCTGTAAAGGTTTCGTGTTGAAATTCTTTTTCTATTTTGTTTTAAAAATATAAAACATAAAATAATAACGGGAGAGAAATTAAAGCCCAAGCCCATCTAACCCAAACCCTAGGTTTTGTCCCCTGAAAACTTTTCCCACCCCCTGAAATTTTTGCAGCCACCCTCCTCCTTTTCTTGGTTTTTGCAAAGTAGTCTTTCCACCCCTTCTTTTCCTTTCTTCCCCTTCCTTTTTCTTTTCTTTTCTTTTCCTCTTTTTCTTTTCTTCTTTTCTTCCTTTTTCTCTCTCCTTCTTCCTTCCTCCCGCATCCTCCCGCACGGGAGAAAACGCCACCGAGCTCCAGCACGCCCCCGACGCGGTTCCCCTGCTCCCGCGCCGCACGCCCACCTCCGGCCGCCCGCACCCGCGCCTCCCTCACGCTGCCAGCGCCACCTCCGCTCCGCTCCCCATCCCTGCCGCCAGCCACCGCCGGCCTCGCGACCGCGCCGCCCCGGCCTCCTCTGGCCGCACCCTCGCCTCCCCGCGCTCCTCCCCGCGCTCCTCCCCGTGCCAGCGTGCCTGCTCGCGCCTCCGCCGCCGCCACGCGTGCGCTCCGCACCGAGCCGCCAGTGCGCCGCCGCCTCCTCCCGCTCCGGCCGTCGTCGCCCCCAGCCGGCCGTGCCCTGCTCCGGCCGCCTCCCCGACCCGCGCGCCTGCGCCTCCGGCCGCCGCCCTGCTCCGGCCCCGGCCGCCTCGCGCCCCGGCCTGCTCCACCCTGCTCCCGCGCCGCCGCGCCTCCATCGAGCCCGCACCTTCTCCTCTCGGCCCGCAGCTCCCGCGCCGTGCGACCGGCCTCCCGCGGCTCCGGCCGTCGCGCCGCCGCCGCGTCCCCCTGCCGCCAACGCCGCTGGCCGCGTCCCAGCCGCTGCTCCGGCCGCCCGTGCTCCCGCCGCCTTGTGTCGCCGCTTCCCCGCCGTGCGCGTGCCGCGCTCCACTTCTTCCGCGGGCGTCTCCGTCACCGCCTCCACCCATGCTCCCCGGCTGTCGCGCGCTTCTACGCCGCCACCTCCGCTCCGGTCCACCGGTTTTCCCCGTCCGGTGGCGTCCCCGCATCCGCCGCCCGCAAGATGTTCGACGCAATGCCCGCAAGAACCCCGGCGTCGCCTTTTTGTGTCCGAGTTGTCCGCCCTTCGTGGTGTTGCCCGTGCGCGTGTGCGTCCTCTTCCGGTGCCGCGTGCCGTGACTGCCCATGTTCGTGTCGCGGTGCCCGACCGTGCGCTTTTCCTTCCGGTGTCCGTTGTCGTGCTCCTACGTGCCCGCGCCCGTCAACGGTGCTGACCGAGTACGACTACCCGACCACTTCCACGACACCGACAAACGACGATGCCCCGGTTCCGCGACGACTACTTCCACAACGACTACTTCCTCTACGGACCGAAGACGTCGGTTTCGAACCCTATCTCTCCCGATCCAACGTGCGAACCCAAACCCTAACCCTATGCCTCTTTTATAAAATGTCATCTATCTTGTGCATTTCGCATCATAATTACATGTGTTGCATCTCTTGGGTTTGCGGGTGTAGCATTTCACCTAAATAATAATTATGGAATGTGTGGGGTAATAAATATATAATGCCCTATTCCATTTAATTTTGTTATATCACCCATGCCATGTCTTGCCATGCTAATCAACATTTAATTTGATGGGTAGATAAATAACTTGCTCCTAAATATTAGTTGTCGGAATCCCGGTTCCGCTTAATTCGGATAAAGTGCATCTCGCAATGCATATTGCCATGTCATGCATCATTCTCGCATGATCATGCTGGATCTTTGCCGTAGTTGTAAAATGCATCTTTTACGATTTCCAGTGTTTGTTGCTTCTTCGCGGATACGACGTTGAGATGTGTGAGCTACGACAAGATCTGCTTCCATGCGGGATTCCAGGCAAGCAAAGTTTGCTTGTTTACCTATACATTGTCTTTCATTCCTGCCGTTGATCTCTGCTACCCTAGTATTCGATTCTTATCGCGATCCCATCACATGTTTATCCTGCAGCCCATACAGCTTTGTCCCCACAACCTAATACTCGTTGCATGTTTATCTGTTGGCCTTGCGAGTCGTAGCGCATGCTTAGAGTTGATTGTGCGAGTCGTATGTTGGTCTTATGTTTCATCTGCTTAGTATGATAGATCTTTTTAACTTAATAAAATGTTGTCTTATATTGGGGTATTATAATTAAAAGATAAGGCACCAGGTGGAAGGCCTTGCGAGGTGCTTTGTTCTGCTCAGTGTCAACCTAGGAATTGAGATTTTGTCCTCGGATCCAATTTTGAGCGCACTAACCACTTGTGGGAGGCCCTATGGAGCCCCCCTCGACTTTGAACGGATCTACAGCTTGTCCATGTGCCGCAAGTAGTTCGGGTTTTCCATTTTCTCATATGCATGTGCATGATGATGATGATGATGAGAGGGTATGTGATACGGGGGGTCATATAGGTGCGGTACGACACGAAGCGGACAGTTCCTACTGTGGTTTGAGCCGCATGGTGGCGTAGTCGCAAACTAATGAGTCCGCAATTGAGATTCGGCCGGACTCCTGACGCGGGTAACAACTCATATGGGTGGCACTTGGACTTGCTGTAGTGAAGGAATAAGTCGTGTTGAGAAGCCCTGATGCTTGCTTGGGTTGATCATGCGAGTATGGGTACAGTAGTGCACCCCTGCAGGGTATAATCTTATCGATGAGCCGTGTCCACGGTTATGGACGACTTTGGTGATGATGATGGCTAACAAGATCTAGACAACTTGCACCTAATTATTGTTAATTAATTTGACTAGTAATATAGAATTACTTTCACAATAAGTTATAATTAAAATTGTTCAATGTGTGAGTTTCTCGAATTGCTTCCTCATACTTGGTTGAGGGGGTTAATTCGAGAATGGGTTATGATTGGTGTTAGTTGTAGATGTTTACTTTATGCGCTCTCTTATCCCTCTCTAATTAGACGGAAGTTGTAGCGTGTCTCTTTAGGTTGCTAGTGCTGCTGCCGCTAAGTCCACCTCCCCTATATTTTGGGAGATGGTGTAGAAAGTAGGCAAGTCGGTTTTGCTTGCCAGGGAGTGCCCTGACCCTCTTTTGGGATGTGCTTTATGTGCAGTCAACAGGTTTGAAGTCTGACGACGTTAGCTTGGGAATCCCTCCGGCTTGGCTGGGCAGGGATATGGCGCCATCGCTTTTCTTCAGGACTCTTAGTCCAATTTGCATCTTATCCGTAGTCGGATACTATTTTTGCTTCCGCTGTCATTTGTATCTTTGTATTGTATCTTTTGTATCTTGACTCGTTCGAGTCGTTGTTGTAATTTATCTCTGTTGTATTTGTGGATGTATCGGAACTGTTGTAATGTTATCACAATTCCACCCACATAATGCGCATATTTCGGCGTGCACATTATGTCTGGTGGGCGACCTAAAATCATTATTATGCGGATTTCGGCGGGATCGCTTAAATCTACATAGTATCGATTTTAGGGCGTCACAAAGGTCCTCTGCAGCCGAAGGAGGAACGCGGCTAGACGAGGCAACGCCGGCAGGCTCAGCAAGCACCTTCTCCACTACCGCCTGAGTCCCCAGTCCAGTCGAAGGGTGGATGTATGCTCCACGTCACGAAGGGGGAGCTAATATTGCCAGAACGGTGGCTGCAGCAAAACCAAGCACACCTGTCAACCTAAACGTCGCAACTGCAAAATAAAACTCGAAGGACACACATCATAAAGTAGCTCACCTGGGGGTGCCGGCGTCGTCATAGCTCTCCAGGGAGGGCGAAGGCATCCGCGCGAAAGAACGAGGAGCCGCGGAGCTGACTGGAGGAACGTTCAGGGGTTCGTCCCAGCCACCCGAGGACTGTGCACCCGGCGATGTCGCGACGACCTCCTCCACAGTAACGTCGGCATCTTTGGCAGGTGACGACGTAGTGGCAGAATCGCCACGACTCGGGAGCTTCCGTTTCTTCCGCGCGGGTTCCTCCACTTCATCCTCCTCCTCCACCTCATCACGGGGAGAATGTGCGGAGGGAATCTCTTCGTCTTCGTCTTCCTCCTCGACAAACTTCGACTCGTCGTCGGGTCTGTTCTCAGGAAGAGGAGGAAGGTTGATGAACAGAGCTCGACCCTGAAGCAAGTAGACACAAGTCGAATCAAAAAGAAAGGTAGACTCAAGTCGAACAAGGACAAAAGGAAAACAAGACAAGACTTACCCCAGGAACGGGGTTCGAGGCCCCGTAAGCAGAAATCGGGCACTTGACGTTGCACGTGTCCACGACTCGGAGGTTGGTGATGGATCTGACTTTGGCCTCCACCTCCTCATCGTCAAGTGGCTCGGCGCTGACGCCTTCGGCGGCCCACATCGGGTGAGGCCGAGCGCTGAGCGGCTACACCCGAAGACGGAAGAAGGTGGCCATCAGGAAGACGCCACCCGCCTCGCGCCCAAGGGTCTTGGTCAGATCGCGCAGCAGGCTCAGCAAGGGCCGCACGGCCTCCTTCTCCACGGCGGTCAGCGGGTGCGCCCAGGCACCGGTCTTCCGCAGTCCACGTCCGCTGTCGAACGCATCCAGGCCGTCCTGGTTCGACTGGACGTAGAACCACCTCCGGCGCCATCCTTGGATGGAGTCGCACTTCTTCATCTGGAAGTACGCGGTGTCACCGCGCACCTGGATTCCGAAGCCGCCCACGGGGAAGGTCAACCCGCTCTTCCCAACGTTCTTGCGAACGAGGAAGAGCGACTTCCACAACGCCCAATGGGGCGCGACACCCAAGAAGCATTCGCAGAGCACGATGAAGCCCGCGATGCTCAAGACGCCATTGGGGGTCAGATCGTGGATCTGAACCCCATAGGCATACAAGAGACCGCGCACGAAATCGTGCATGGGGAACCCGAAGCCCCGTGGAAGGAAATCCGCGAAGCAAACACGTTCCCCATCGCGGGGAGTGGGGAAGGCCTCCTTGCCAGGAACGCGTACCTGGACTTGGTCGGCAGGTGGCAGCAGACCCTGCGCGCGGAAAAGCTCCACCTCAGCTTTCTTCACCGATGATCTCTGCCAGTCGCCGTCGGGTTTCTTCATCACCCCGGCTTCATCGGCGGCGGCAGAGGAGCCAGCGGCGCTCTTCGGCTTGCCCATGGTCAGGTTGCAAGGTATACGGACAGATGGCACGGAGCTCTGGATGGCGGCGGAAATGGTAGAGCGCAGAGGAAAGGGAGCACAGAGCGATTGGAGAAGATGAAATCCCAAACGTCAAGACACAGTACTTATGCCTCAAAAAGCATCATCTCAACCGTCCACAGAACAGGGGCTCCGAGCAGGCATATCCGCCCGTCCACGTGTCGCACGAAGAAACCAACCGTCACCGCCCACTTCGTCCACTACGCATGAAAAATGAGGCGTCGTCATCATGCCGCGCAAATTTCGCGCCCACTTCGGAGACGTGACAACTGTTGACCGCGGTCAGCTCTGACAGTGGGGCCCGCCATGTCACGTCCCATCGAGCGCAGAGGCGTGCAGCAGATCGTCACCAGTGACGTCATCAAGCCAACGGCTCCAAAATCGGTTGAAGCAACTCGACAGAGTAATTAGAGTAGTAAGCTTCAAAGCTGAAGTCAACAAGGTAGGATCGGCCGATGATCCGAGAACCCGAACAACCCATTCGGGTGGCAACATAGTTAGCTCGAGCAGCCGAATCCATCCACAAGTAAGCCAAACAGGCTGAGTATAAGCAAGCTTCACAAGAAGATGAAGGCAAAGTAATTCGACTGCAAAGGTTACTCCCATCGGGAGTGGCCGGTTCGACTGAAGAAATCGAGTTCAAGCTCAAGATCAAGCAATCCAATGGCGCGTCCAGGAGGAAGGAGTCCTTTGTTCGACTCTACGCTTCGACCAAGCACTCGGGGGCTACTGACGTGGGGATGCCTTGCGAGTAGCCCACGATAAGGCTACCTGGGCCGCGCCAAGGATAGAAAGGCCCACGGGAGGCCCACGCGGGGTACCATGTAACCTAGTCCAAGTCGGTTAGGAAGCATAACCTGCCATATCTGTAGTTGCCATCGGCGCCAACCACCCGAGACCTGGCTGCCTATAAAGCCAGGAGGGTTGCTCGTCCCAGAGGACACGCTCATAGCTACGGCACAAACCCTAGCGAGATCGCAATCTCGCCATTGTAACCACAACTGGCATCAATAACCAGACAAGCATGAGTAGGGTGTTATCCTCCGGGAGCCTGAACCTGGGTAAATCCTTGCTTGTCAGCCGTCGTGACCACCTGCACTCATCTCTCTCCCCATCAATCAACCCGGGGTGCACAACCCTGGGACTTGTCGAGTTAACACCTCGTCAAAGAGGGACCTGCAAAGCAAGAGCAGGTGTCCATATTAATAGCCGAAAAAGGTAAAGTCTCGCACGAGAAGCATATTGCCCTTACCTTCAAGAGAATGCACTAAGCCAAGCAGTCACTTGGCGCGATCTCTCTCACAAGCACGAAGGGCGTCAAGCTCCTCTTGGGCAGTTGATTGCTGGGAGAGTGCCTTTTCGACATCAGCCAGCCGGGACTCCAGAATATCCTTCTCCCCTAAGCAAAATGAAAAAAACTCCAGTTGCAGCAAAGAACAAAGACATGAATAAGAAAATAAAAGTGAGAACAGGTACTCACGTCTTTGCTGATCCAGTCGCGAGCGGAGGGCACCTCGCTCCTCTTTAGACTGCGCGAAGACTTGGCCAAAGTTAGCAAGGCCACTTACGGCCGGCTGCAGATGCAATGCACATGTTACACGCAGAAGTCAAAGAAAAAAACATACTAAAACACAAGGAAGGAGACTAGCATGCTCCAGCCAGGAAGGCATGGAAGAAGATGAGGGCACGGCAGCCGAAGCAACCGCAATTGGTGCTGCAACCTCTGGCGCAAGAGCAGAAGGCGGAGAAGGTGCGACTACCGCCTCCGCAACAGAAGAGGAGGTGGCAGTCGTCATTGGAGCAGCTAGGGGACTGGCCACCCGGTCATTGCTAGATTAAGAAAGACACGAAGGAAGGAATGTAGAAGACCAGCATAAAACAGAACAATCAGGCAAAAGATATGAACATATACATACGACAGAGGTTACCTTTGCTCATCATCATCCGAGGACAAGTCATCATCAAAGCGAGGGCCGCCAAAGCCAGATTGGCGAGTAGAAGGTGGCGGCGATCGCTGTGCCAGAGGCGGCACATCCCTCACATGCGAAGAAGCGCCGGAGTCCACCGTCCCCTTGCCCTTGCCTGTGTGAGTCAGACGATGACGTTTGAGGACGGGTTGAATGGCACGCTCAGCCTTGGACTGCCCTACACCTTTTCCATCCACTTCAGATTTCTCCGAAGAGGAGGATTCGGCCTCGGGCAAGGAGTCCGTCGACTTCTCGCTGTCCTTCAGCACAGCCGTCTCCTCGACATGCCCAGCTTCAGTAAGGGGAGGGAGTGAGGGCGCAGTCGAGTGCCCCTACAACAGACAAAGCAAAAAGAAGAACAAGTAAGCAAAAGATAACAAGGCTCACTCAACAAAGACAAAGGTACATAAACAAGTTAAGTACTTACCTCAGGAAGGGGGTTCTCTAAGCTGAATGAAGCAGTGGGGAATACATAGTCGATGGTATCCTCAGCTTTGTAGCTGGTTACCGACTTTACAAGTGCGTCGAGCTCATTAGCCTAGTGGTGTCGTGTGCGCCCTCGTACGACCACATCGGGTGAGCACGTTGCTGGAGGTAACTCACACGACGCTTCAGGAAGGTGTAGATAACCTGCACACCTAGAATGGTGTTCACCAATCCTTCGACCTTCTCCAGAAGAGGGGCAACCTCGCTCTCTTCGGCTGGGGAAACAGCGTGCGCCCATGCCTTCGTATTCGCAGGGGCGGCTCTAGTGCAGAAGGCAGGGCGGACGACCTGGCTCATAGGGACGTAGAACCACTTGGTCCTCCACCCTTGAGCTGAGTCGACTGCTTTTAAGGTGAAATACCTGTAGCCCCTCTTGACTTGGAAGCCAACGCCTCCAACTGGGTTCACACGGTCATTACGGGCCATGGGACGCACCAGGAAGATGGACTTCCACAGTGCCCAGCTGGGGGATATCCCCAAAAAGCACTCGCACATTACCAGAAAACAGGCAATGTGCAAGACACCATTGGGGACCAGATCATTGATCTGTATCCCATAGGCGTACAAAAGACCGCGCACGAAGTCGTGCAATGGGAAGCCGAAACCACCAGGGAGGAATTCGGCAAAACATGCCCGCTCTCCAAGAAGTGGCGCGGGGGAGTTCTCCTTGTCGGGAACGTGAACAACGAGCTCCTTAGCGGATGGAAGTAGCCCCTCCTTGCGAAGGGACGCCAGCCGTTTCTCAATCACGATTGACGAAATCCAGCCGTGAGACTCTTTCTTGAGAGCGGCGGGGACGACATCAACAATCGGCTCCTTCCTCTTCTTGCTGGTGGCGGCAGCAGTAGCAGAGGACGCTGAACTCTTCTTGGGTGCCATGGTGAGCAGTGGGATGCAAAAAGAAAAGAAGGATGGACGAACGCAAGAAGGAGATGGGACGACAGCACAAGAAGAGAGCAGCGGCGGGAGCAAGGAAGAAAATGAAGCAGAGGCAAATGGTAGGGTAAAACAATTCGCAGCGGAGAAACCCGTATTTACGGTAAAAACATAAGTTCATCATAGCCGTCCAATCAAGCCTACTGCGACACGTGGCACGATCGGACGGCAACCGTCCCAGGCGACGCCGCCCACTGCGCACGCAAAACAAGGAGATCATCATCACGTCTGCAAAAATCTCGCCACGTCAGGTCAAATCAGAACTGAACCGGAGTCCACAACGGTCAAAGGGTGGGATCCACTATGTTACATCCCATCAAAGTGCTATTCGCACGCCAAAGATGTCATGTATGACATCATTCGCCTGACAGACGAACCAAACGCATAAAACAAAGGAGCGTCGATTAGGACTGGCAAACAAAATATCCTTACGACTAGAAAGAAACAATAAAGATATGCATAAAGATGGTCGAGTGGGAACTCCCATCGGGAGAGAGTAAATCTTGGACTGAGGAAAACAAAATTGAGATTATCCTCTACTACAAGCAATAAAGCACAATCTCGGGGGCTACTCCCATCGGGAGCACTGTCGTGCACCCGATAGAATCAAAAACACAAAAACATAAAGATTCCCAAGTGAAAATTAGTCTATAATATCTCGGATGATGCATACGGGAAATGCAAAGGTAAGACCCATCGATTAGTAGAACGGGCCGAGTATCACTCCAGCAGTGTTTAATCCTAGATGTTTCCGTATCGACAGATGCGATGGAAATCCCGGCGGACGCGCTTAGCAAATTAAAAACTGTAAAACGATATCAGTAAGTCCATCAACTGGCCTGAGCGAGTTTGTCCAGTATGTTCCAGTATCGAGCCCGAGGACTCGAAACCTGATTAGAGACTAGTATGGTTTTGCCCAACTGCAGTTAACTGGTTTCGACTTATCGAATAATTCCATTCCTACTCAGTCGAGATCCTTATGCATAAATCATAGTCGAAAGATAAAGACATGAACATATCTTAGCAAAAAACATAAACATGAGACGTGCACTATGAAGTGAGTCCATGACTGATTCTCCGTATTAGCCAAATACTCGGAGGCTAATGACGAGGTTATACAAAACGGGTACCCTTCGTGTGGGTACCTGTTGCACGTAATGACTAAAACCAAATTGTGAATAAGCTGAAGAAGCCCAAAAGAGAAGCCCAAGTCAAAGATTTCTACCATAAATAGCATATTCGGTATTACTTACCACATTTGTAATCCTAGTCGGTTACTACCTGAGAACTGTACCACTATATAAAGACAAGATGGTGGCCGATAGATGGACACGGCCAACCAAAATCACCAAATCCTAGCAAGATCACATCTTGCTAGATCACTGTACTAACCGCATATTCATAATCAATAACAGACAAGCATGACGTAAGCGTGTTACCTGACTCGAGTTCCGCGAACCTGGGTAAATTCCGCTTGTCAGACAACGAATCTACCAACACTAAACATTCTCTACCTCATAACTTTTACCCTACACTAGTAACCATCGTATTGATGGGGGCATCCCTCGCCAGCCCGCGATTCCAATAATCTGACAAATGAAATTAAACTTTCTTGTGGGACAGGGGAATAAACACGCACACCTTAAAAAAACGTGTGTGATTGTTATTAACTAATGTCATAGATTATAGTGAAACAAAAGCCTAACTTCTAGACTAATCTATACTACTACTTCTCGTCGGAAACAAAATGGAGATTATTTCCGCATTAACTAATGCGTGTGCCTTGTCTTCTATAGCTTCTTAACGATGGACTCTTCCACTGCGAGATGCTCTTTTATCATCTCACGGTTGTCCTGCTCGGCCTTGTCGGCCTCGCGTACAGCCTCCATGGCCTCCATGGTCTCTGAAGTCAGTTTTCACGGCCTCGCGCTCAGCACGCTCACAGGAATCCTCCGACATTGCAGTCGTCGTGTTCTCATCATTTCAAAAGTTTATTGCTCCTCCTCTGGGCAAGCGTCCTCAACGTTGCGATGTTGCGTCGGCAGGGAAGAGTTCCCAGAATCCGAAGACGCGAAGGGGTTCGCGGACGGGGAGGAGTTCCCGGAAGTAGTGTGTCTATGGTGGCACCGCTGTTGAGTTCACGGACCTACGGCAGCGAGCAGTAGTATGTAGGATGGCAAAGCTGGGTCGTCGCTAACACGTGGAATTTTGGAGGAGGTGAGAAGGTTGTAAACTGTAGATGCGTCAAGCGGTAGCCGAGAAGGCCTTTGAGATTGCAGATGATGAGTGTACTTAACTCGTGTGTAAAACCTTACTATAACACAAACGTGCTATTAAAAAAATTGTGTGCGGTGTATCGCAGTCTGCGAAAAATTGACCCACCACGGGGGGCTCGCACACGGCAGCAATTTTGAAGTGAATGCGATAGGTGACAATGCACACGGAAGGCTGCTCCCGTGTGCGATCGCGGGACCTTGAATTGTTCGATCTGTACTAGTGTCTCTTTCCGAACCTTAAAAAAATTGTAAACACATGTACGCAAAATTTTCAAGAAGTCATCACAAATTCATCATAAAGTTATCACAAATTCGGGAATGAATTTATCATAAAGTTATCAGATTTTGTGTTTCCTGGGTCATTTTCCTGAGCATGTCCCCTTTTATATGGTCCAACAATGGGCCAAAGTAAATGACATTATCTCAAGTTGAAGTTGATTATAAAAATAATCACCGACCCCAACTAACCAATTAAGAAAACAAAACATGCAATAATTAAAGGAACAACAAAAGATGAAGCAAACAAAAACTTACATTTTACACACTATAGCAGAACACGCTAATGGTCCCAGGCCGGGAGGGCTTTTTGTCCCGGACCCACGGGACAACGTGTTCGGAATAAATAGGCTACCCTATTTATCCCAGCACGCCACGGCCCGGGATCATTAGGGGAGGCACGTGGCCAATTGAGCCAGCCAGAGTATCGTTCTCATTTGTCCCGGTTCGTATACGAACCGGGACAATATGTATGCTTTTTTTGTTTCCTGTTTTGTTTTTTGTTTCTATTTTACTGATTCTTTTGTGTTTCTGTTTTTGATATTTATGTTTCATTTCAAACAAGATCGAGTTGCATATTATACGCTACTCTATAATATATATCATGAATACACGATTTTTTCCTCGGGATGATCATTAATACTAGTAATACACGAGTTTTCTGAAACAAATAATTTACAACCGTAAGAATATCATGTCTAAATATTTACAACCAGAGATAATTACATGACAAAAGACGCATTAGACCCTATTTTTTCCTCGGGATGGTCTTTTTTGGTTGGATCATACTGCATTATGCGCCTGTCTTTATGACATAGTCAAGCAGAAAACCCGCAGTTTCCTCCGCAATTGGTAGTAGGCGGCCTTTTGCATCAATCCTGTTCGTCTCAAACTAAAAATGAGAGATCAACACCAATATATCAATCATCATGAAAAATAATTTAATTTGAAAAGTGAACAAGTTTTAATATAGTGTTAACGTACGCCATTCCAGTCGGCTCCCTCGTTGAAATGAATTCGGATGAACTCGCAGACATAGAATCCACACAATTGGTGCCTTGTTGCTGCTTCGCGCACTTTATGAGAGAATAAGATAAGAAATCAATCAAATAATAATCAAAAATATTGAAAAAATGATAGACTAAAATTAAAGATATATGCATACGTGAAACCTAGCTAGTACGGCTTACCTCTCGGCATTTAAAAGTGAGCTTCCGGGCTATACCGACGTCCTTGTGGAAAGAAGTGAACTTGTCCCAAACCCTGAAATTTACGGTATTAAAATTAGTAAATAAGTTTACTAATTACAATATATTATTAGAAAAGACGAGGTCGATTGTGATAATGAACGAAATTACCCCTGGAGCATCTCTTTCGTGCCGTCAAACTTTTCTTCAGGTTTTGATAATGGGTCCAAGACATCAACGATTACCTTTTCAACATCAATATCAAATAATACCCAGTGAAATCTATCATATGTTTATATTTGTTAATAACTAAATCATCAATTGCATATACTTAACATCGAGTATGTATAAGAAAGTAAACAACTCACTCGAAGTTGAACGGGAAAATCATGGTGTTTTTGTAATGTTGCACCATCAAGTAAGTTAGCAAAAGCTCCTCCGAATTCTTTCGGTAATGTAACAAATCATGATGATGAACTCGATTAGGGTCAATGAATCCAATCTTGTGATTGAGTCCCAACTTTCGAGATTGTATAATTTTCAACCTGTCTAATAGAGTACAAAAAAGGAATATAGTGATGAGGATAATTACGAGCAATGAAAAATAAGTTGAGCTAATGACATATACACATAATTTAATTACTTACATGCAAAAGGCACTGATGATAGATTTGTCGAGCGAGTCAAAATTAAATAACTGCCATAATTCACAATACTCAATTTGAACCTCATCATCACTTGGGCCAAAAAAATCCTTTGGAATTTTCCCATAGAGCCAGTCTCCGTCTTGACTTTTCGTGGTACGCATGTACCATGCATTTAGTTGGTGCAACCTAGCTGGTAGAGTGCACACCATAGCAGGCTCGACACGATCTTCTCCGCTAACATATTTCCGCACCACCTCATGTATGGTGACACTCTCGCCATATTGTAATGCCTTAATCTCTGCTAGAGATAGACCCCTATCTCTAGCTAGCTGCGAAAGTACATCGTCGACCGGGTTCCGGTTGTAAGGCGCCAGTATGAGTGGGGGCCGATTATCCCGCCTGCATTCCGAGCTGTGGAACATCTCTCTTGTGGGTGGCAGCAAGTTTTTGTTCTTCCCGCACTCTCCTAGATTTACGCACCAGAACGCGTGTGTAGTCATCGTACATATTTAGTTCATATTGCGACGGATGCGTAAGAAATTCTATGGCCCACCGTATCGCCTCCGAAAAATATACCGGAAAAGGCAAAGTCATCTTTTTTGCCTTCTTTCTCTGGGCAGCCTGGATCGCGTTGACCCATATATCAACATCTTCGCGAGAGTTCACAAAGCGAGACTCCCCGTTTCGCTTTTCTGAGTACTAGTCGACGTAGCTGTGGACTTCTGCTTCTTTTGCGGAGGCGACGGAGTCCATTGACGCGGCGGCGGAGTACGCTCACGCGACGGCGGAGATGGACTAGCGCCTTGGTTGTCGTTGTGGGGGGTGTCTGGACTAGCGCATTGGTTGTCGTTGTTGTAGTTCTGTGGACTGGCATGTGGACTGGGAGGGCGATTTTGCTGCATGTGTGGGAACTCGATGTATTCCTTTTTCCATAAGCAGGTACTCTTGAGGGCAAATCTCAACACAACCTCGTCTTCACCCGTAGGGAAGTCCAGCTTAATTCCGTCATATGTCTTCATAACCTCATCAACCCCGACAACAACATAGCCATCTGCAATAGGGCAGCAATAGTAAGTTCCATTTGGTGTGGGCGGTAGGGCACAGCCGTGCGCCACATTCACGGTTATGTTCAAGCATGGCACATGTAGGTTGCAAAGTTCCCGCTGCACGATATTATCCACGGGGTGATGTGGACCCATCATATCATCGTGGCGATCGAGCTCCGTCAAAGCCACGCTGCTTCTCCGCATTGATTTTGGATCAGGAGAAGAATCTTCGGGCGTCTAAGATTCACAGGGCATCCGTCGAGTCTGCTTCTCTGCCTTCAACTCTGCTATCTCCTTCTCATGCTCTAGTACTTTATTTCCCATCCTCTGGACCCGGTCGGCTTGCTCTTTCTTCTTTCTCGATCGGCTTCTGTAAGTCCCAACATCTTTGGGAAACCCAATTATGCCGTCGTCCGTGTCCTTCTTCTTCTTGTATTTCTTCTTCTTCTCAAGATTTGTCCCAATGATAGAATTAGAGAGAGCATAGAGACTCGGAGTAAAATTGCCGGTAGGGTTTCGGCGATCCCTCTGCAGGTCGACCGTGGACCGAATAATAATTCCATAGTAGGCTAGCATCCTCATGTCATTATGGATTGCCACGCCATAGAAATTGATTGTCTCATCAGCTAAGAAATCAATGAGGACCTGTGGCACCCGATCAGCTTCACAAATTTGGAAGACAAGAGTCTCGGTCGCCACTGAGAGTTGAAGGACGGCGGCGCGCTGCGGAGTATCCTTCCGTCAAGGGTCGGTGAACTCGCAATCGAGTCCAACGGCTTTGATCGGAGCGGCGTCGAGGAAAATGGCCTTCACATCGCGGATCCACTTCTCCATGCGCCATGCACGAAGCGTGACCCAAACCTTGAACCGCATGCCTTCCTTCTTGTAGTCGTAAAACTCATCGGACCGAGGCGCGAGTGGCTCCATAGGGACGGAGAAAAGAGAGGAGAGATGGCCGGAGAGATGGTGTGTGGAGGGCCGTACTGTAGCATTTTATAGCGTCGGAGAGGACAGAGAAATCGCCGGCCGGAGCGCCAGAGGGCAGAGGAATCGCCGGCGCCGTCTTCCATGAGCGTCGAAAAAACGCGCGACGATGGCTCGGCTTCCGTAATTGAAACCAGGACTTTTGTCCCGTGATGTGGTTATACCCGATGGGTATACCCAGCGGGCTATATTGAAGGCTGGTTTCCTGCCAGGCCCAGTTGCTGGCCCGTATAGAGAAGAAGATACAGGGTTTTTGGTAGGAAGGGTATGACTCAAGTTAAGCGGTTTCGTGCCGACTTAGGTATCTAGTAAATGTAATTCTAGTCGTATCCAAACTCCTGAGACCTGGATCTCTATATATATGGGTCAGGAGGGAAGTAAAGGACACACGCAATCGAAGATACCCAAACCCTAGGGAGGCACAGACTCGCCGGGAACTCCTGTAATCCAATTGTCAGATTATTAATATAGATTGGACGAGCAACACATTGCCCGTCAGCCGTCCGAGTTCGCCAATTCCCATATATTCTTCCTATCAATACAACCCTAGGTACATCACCATGGGACTTGTCGAGTTAATCCCTCGTCAATTGGCGCCGTCTGTGGGAAAGAAGGGTGTTGGACCAACGGAGTCGGCGGCTCCATCAGCAGCAGAAGCGTCAGGTACATCACCATGGGACTTGCCGAGTTAATCCCTCGTCAATTGGCGTCAGGACCATCACAGGAATCCATGGATCTAAGAAAGCCGTACGCGCTCGGGACCTTCGAGTTTGTCCCGCACTCGGCTGCGGAGCGATCAGCGTTCGCGCATGTATATTCAGGTATGGATCTGACCTTTGGCAGCTTCCGTTTCTTGGTCAACCAATGGGGAACTCTCCATGTGGCAAGCCCGGTTAAATCGGCAAGCATGGGCGTCAAGATTGCAACTGCGTCACCTGCGGGATCCTCGACTCCCGCGTCTTCACCAACAGTCAAGATGGCATCTGTGTCACCCGCGGGATCCTCGACTCTCGCGTCTTCATCAACAGTCAAGATCGCATCTGCGTCAGCCACGGGATCCTCGACTCCCGCGTCTTCATCGACAGTCAAGATCGCATCTGCGTCACCCACGGGATCCTCGACTCCCGCGTCTTCATCAACAGTCAAGATCGCATCTGCGTCACTAACGGGAGTTCTATTCCCGCGTCATCGAGAGCAAACAAGTCAACTTCAGTTTCATCTTCGAGCACTATAAACCCGTTCGTATCCGTTAAGGACTTAGGCGTGGCATGTTATTCTTCTGACTGTGTCGCTTCCCAACTTGCATTAATACTCCGTAGTGGGGGTTCGTCCATGGATAGTAAGCGTGAGCACAGTTGCAGAGGGCGCAGAATGCGCAGTCACCAGGTTATCCAAGTATGCACGGTGGATGCGACTCCAGGTGCCACGCCTACACCGCACCCGGCGCCCCAGGGCACTCAATACCCTATCATAGTACGGATGGCAAGTGAGGATCTAGAAATCACAGAGGAGATGGCCACCAGGTTGGAGGATATTGTTAATAGAGGCGCGTTGCTACCCATCGACTCCGCCAGGGAGGATTTATTGGCATACCAGTACCTATTACGCAAGAAAAACCTCGAGTTAGTTGAGTTGCAGAACACCCTCAACGAAAGGCAGGCCACAGCCGACTCTCTTAGTGCAAGGAGACTAGCTTATTCATCCTCTCAGTCGACTGGTGCGGAGCCGGGCATAACGGAACATTTTAGAACTAGGCCCAGGTTACATGTGGCTAGGCAAAACTTGAGTAACGTCAGACAGAAGTTCATGACCATCGCAGATGACATTATTCCCATCCCGAAAACCACAGCAGCAGCCATAGCTTCTGTAGCAACCTATCTCAGGTCCACCATGTCTCCACAGGATGACCCGCAACACGCACTTCACCGAGCTCAGATCGAGGCTCTAGGGCATGTGGGTTTAGCTTTTGTACCAGTCGCAACCCCGGCAGGCCGACCAGGGAGCAGCCCTGGTCAGAACCCTCCTGGTACAGACACCCGTGCAAACGGCAGCAGGCCAGTTGGTCAGTCGACCCCGGGCGGTAACACCCGACACGGCAGTCAGCAGCAAGAGGAAGATGCTCAAGACGAGCCAGAGGGTAGCAGGTCCAAGAGACGTCGACGCGAGGAGGGAGATCGGGAAGGCTTGGAGCAGAGCAGGTCCAGGCAGCGAAATCGGAGCAGCCGGGACAGCGAAGAGACCGAAGAGGAGCGGTCCACTCGACGTCTCCGCGAGAGAGAGAGCGCAGACGTAGTAGAGAGGAACGACGGCAGCAGAGGCAGGCTGACAGTTTTGATCATGATTATGAAGAGGAGGGGTTCGATGCAAGAGACGTAATCACTCAGCGGTTAATAAACAGATGCCGTCACCAGTGTAGGCATCATAGTCGCACTCCAGGTTTAAGTCATAGCAGGTCAGAGTCGAAATCTGATGTCGAGCCATGCGGCGCTATGTGCTTCACTTCGGCGGTACAGGAAACTCGCATGCCAAGAAGATTCAAACTAACTTCAGAGACTCCCAAGTATGATGGCAGTCAAGAGCCATCAGCGTGGTTAGATGACTACACAACAACAGTAGCGTGTCAGCGAGGGAATACCATGACTGCCATGCAGTACATCCAGCTAATGTTGACGGCATCAGCCCGTGCGTGGCTCAGAGGATTACCGCGCAGTTCGTATGGTACATGAGAAGCTTTTTGTAGTGACTTCAAGAGAAACTTTTCTTCCACGTTGAAGCGACCCGCATCTTTTCAGCAGCTCCGGGCTTGCAAGCAAAAACCTGGTGAAACACTATGCGAGTATATTCAGCGTTGGACTACCATGAAAAACTCAGGCGCAAACATCTCGGAGGACAACGCCATATTTGCGTTTATACAAGGAGTCAGGCGCAATGACCTGCAGGAAGCCCTAGGTCGGGAAGATCCCAAGTCAATTGCGCACCTCATGGAAATAGCCAACAAATGGGCTGACTGGGAAGATTCAGTAAGGAATGAAAGAGTGCCATCGCCATAAGCCGATCGCCAACAGGGCATTAATGGACGTCGCGGCCGTTTCGACAGAAGAATCAGGCCAAGGCCGTACGGGGGAATGGACGGAGTTGAGAAAGTACCGGGCAAGTCGAGGCACCCAGCAGGGGGAGAACTCGCGCGAAGAGCGGGAGGACGGCAACTTTGACGACAAAAATCGAGAGGATGCCAACAGAAGACATGATTTCAAGCCAAGGGGAGCCCGGTTCGAGCGACACTATCGATCACCAGCTCAACAATTCAACGACCCATGCAGACTGCACCTATTCAAAGACGATTTTGGCAACTTGCGAGCAACTCACATACTAAAAAACTGCCGCGACTTCATCGCAATGCAGGCTGAGATACGGCGTAACGCCGCGGCAACTCCGACTCTGCCCGTGCACGCAACGTTACCACCGCCGCCGGCAGGGCAAGTCGCGGGAATAGTTCAGGAAAGCCGACAACAGGAAAACACGGGTGCGCCCCGAGATCAGTACCCGCAAACCATGGGGGAAATGTACATGATACAGAAAGGCCGGCCATCCAACAGGTGTAAGAAGCTCATCAGTTGCCAAGTTAATTTGGCCGTAGCGGCACCACCAGCAGTCCCAGAGTATCTGCAAGGTTTAGATACTCCAATCGGCTTCACTCGGGCGGATCACCCGCCACGAGTAGTGCGTCCAGGCCACGCACCTCTTGTCATTCAGGCTTTGATTGGAGGATTCAGAATGAGCAAAGTGTTTATGGATGGCGGCAGCGGCAGTGGCATCAACATCGTTTTTGCCGAGACTTTGCGCAAGATGAATATGTCACTCGACAATTTGAAGCAGTCTGAGAACACATTCCACGGCATAGTGCCGGGCAAGGCAGTGTACCCTTTGGGTTCTTTATGGCTCGAGGTTGTTCTGGGTGACGAAGATCATTTCAGAAAGGAAAGTGTCGAGTTCGAGGTCGTTGATTGGCCTTCTCATTACCACATAATATTAGGGCGACCAACGTTTGCCAGATTTATGGCGGTGCCACATTACACTTACCTTATGCTTAAACTACCAGGACCAAAGGGAGTTATCACAGTCCGCGGCGATTTCTGTCGTTCTGATGATTACGACAGAGAATTCAGCAGGATTTCCGAGTCCTTCGGTGCGCAAGAGCAGCTTGCGGAGATCGCGTTTGATAATGATCGCACACTGTTCCCTGAGGCAAAGAAACCCGCTCCTGAGAACGCGTTCAGCGCCAAAAATGACATACGGGCTCACATGGTTCACCCGTTGGACAGTGACAAGGCAGTCCTCGTATCATCTGGTTTAGATAAAGCATAGGAAGGCGCGCTCGTCGAGTTCCTCTGTAAGAACTGGGAAATTTTCGCCTAGCACCCTACTGATATGCCAGGTGTACCCAGGGAACTAGCCGAGCATGCATTGCAAATTTATCCAGGCACCAAGCCAATCAAGCAAACCATGCGAAGGTTGTCAGAACCAAAGCGTGCGGCAGTCGGGTCCAAAATTGACATATTACTAGACGCCAAGTTCACCCGAGAATTGAAAAAATCAGACTGGGTCGCAAACCCAGTACTCGTACCAAAAAAAGGAGTTAAATATGGGCGAATGTGCATCGACTTCACGTCGCTCAACAAATGCTGCCCCAAGGACCACTTCCCCCTGCCTCGAATTGATCAGATCGTGGACTCGACGGCAGGGTGCGAGCGCTTGTCTTTTCTTGACGCTTACTCAAGGTATCAGCAGATTCAGATGAAGAAGGACGATGAGGAAAAGACAGCTTTTATCACCCCTCACGGTGTATACTGCTACACCAAGATGACCTTCGGGCTGAAGAATGCAGGAGCTACGTATCAGCGGATGATGCAGAACTGCCTAAGGGACCAGATCGGCCGAAATATTCAGGTTTACATCGACGACATAGTCATCAAGACCAAGGAAACAAGAACTTTGATAGATTATTTGAGGGAAACTTTCGCAGCCCTCAACAAATACAGAATCAAACTCAACCCCACTAAGTGCATGTTTAGGGTGCCGTCAGGGCAGATATTGGGTTATTTAGTGTCCGCCAGGGGCATCGAGGCCAATCCCGAGAAAATTCAAGACCTTTTGCAACTGTCGGAGCCGACAAAGCTCGGCGAAGTCCAGGGACTCGCAGGAAGAGTGGCAGCTCTCAGCAGATTTATCAGTCCGATGGGCAAGAAGGCTATGCCTTTCTACCAGTTAATGAAGAAGGCGGACAAGTTCGAGTGGACAACGGAGGCGCGAGTGGCATTCTCAGAACTGAAGCGGATGCTCACAAACCCTCCTGTTCTCATGGCGCCGCGAGAGCAGGAAACTCTGTATTTATACATAGCCGCCACCAACAGGGTGGTCAGTACTGTCCTCGTAGTCGAGAGGCCGGAGGAAGGAAAAACACAGCCAGTTCAGAGGCCGGTTCACTACCTCAGCGAGGTGCTCACCCCTGCCGAGGAGCGATATCCACACTATCAGAAGTTAGCGTACGGTGTGTTTTTGACGAGTCGCAAAGTCGCACACTATTTCGCAGAACACCCGATAGTGGTGGTGAGCAGCGCACCATTGTCCAATATTCTGAATAACTCCATGGCATCTGGGCGAGTCGCCAAGTGGAGTATCGAACTTGGTCCTAGAGACACCACTTATCGGCACCCCAAGGCAATCAAAGCCTAGGTTTTGCCAGATTTCACAACCGAGTGGATAGAGGCTCAGTTGCCACACGTCCCTGACTTGTCCAATTCTTGGACCATGTATTTCGACGGGTCAAAGCGATTCGAGGGTGCAGGAGCCGGAGTTGTCTGAACTTCACTCAAAGGAGACAAACTAAGATATGTACTTCAAATGGACTTTAAGTGAGCCACAAATAATGAGGTAGAGTATGAGGCGCTGTTGCATGGCATGCGCATGGCCAAAGCTTGTGGAGCAACTCGACTGATGATTTACGGCGATTCAAACCTGGCGGTTCAACAAACGATGAAGGAGTGCCACGCAAACGCATACAACATGCAGGCTTACCGTGATATGTACAATGTCATGGAGGCCAACTTCGACGGGTGCGAGTTAAGGCATGTCGGTACGGAAAGCAACGAGGAAGCGGATAAGCTGGCCAACATAGGGTCCAAAAAGGAGTCTGTCTCGCCGGGAGTTTTTCTGGAAAGAATCAAGGAGAGATCAGTCAAAATCAAGAGCCCGGTCGAGTCAGCAGTAGACACCGACATCCCGAAGAATCAAGGTGAAAATGCACCGGTTGATCAGCAACCCGAAAATATATTAGCCTCGATCCCCCCGGCCGTGGTGTTCCTCGTCGAGCCATCCTGGACCAAACCTGTTTTGTCTTATATCACATGTCAGGAGTTGCCTAGTGACTCAGTCGAAGCCAAACGTATTACTCGACGCTCAAAATCTTTCACAGTCATTAACAAGGAGTTATACAAGCGGAGCATCTCGGGAATATTGCAGAGGTGTATAGAACCAGAGGATGGATGGGCAATCCTCAGGGATATACATGCCGGTACATGTGGGCATCATGCGAGCAGCATGGCACTCGTTGTGAAGGCCTTAATGGCATGTTTTTATTTGCCAACTGCCATGCAAGACGCAGAGGACTTGGTTCGGAGGTGTCTCGGCTGCTAGAAGTACGCAACTAGACCACACGCCCCTGCGTCCGAGCTCAAGACCATCCCGCTAGCCTGGCCTTTTGCGTAGTGGGGTATGGACATGGTTGGACCACTAAAGAGATCATCCCACGGGGGTCATACTTTTCTTCTGGTCGCAGTAGACAAGTTCACCAAGTGGATTGAGGCAGTTCCCGTCACAAACGCCACCGCAACTTCCGCAGTCAATTTCATCAAGTCTATAATCTTTCGCTTCAGTGTGCCCAATAGTATAATCATGGATAACGGGACCAACTTCAAAGCAGAGGAGTTCCAAGATTTTTGTACTTCACAGGGTATCAAGCTCAAGTTCGCATCCGTTGCGCACCCGCAGTCCAATGGTCAGGTCGAAAAGGCCAACGGGCTAGTTTGCAACGGATTGAAGAAAGACTGTTAGTCCCACTAAAACGCGCAGCAGGCGCTTGGGCAGAGGAGTTGCTCGCCATACTCTGGAGTTTGCGAACAACACCTAACAGGTCTACACAATTCACTCCTTTCTTTCTGGTACATGGAGCCGAGGCCGTTATGCCATACGACATGAAATTCGACGCCCCACGAGTGGTGGCGTATGATGAGGAAGATTCAGATGATGCACTCGAGGACGGTGTCGACACGTTGGATGAAGCTCGTGATTTTGCCTTGCACAGAACCGCCACGTACCAAAAAATCTTGAAGAATTACCACAGTCGCCGTTTGAGACCATGCTCATTCTCCGTTGGCGACTTGGTCCTTCAGTTGAAGCAGAAGAAAGTTCACAAGCTCGCGTCTCCATGGGAAGGACCATTCGCCGTTACATAAATCATCAACGGGGGAGCGTACAGACTGAAGCACGCGGGCACAGGGGAACCGTCCCACAATCCATGGAACGAGGCGCACCTACGCCGGTTCTATGCGTAGTTTTTGAGTAGCAGGAATTCATTGTCTGATAGGGTCTCAGTTTAGTAGTCATTCTTAGTGTATTCTGTCGCACCAGGCAAAAGCAATATATTGAACAGCAATAAAGTACAATGTTCCTCTTTTTAATTACAGTTGGGGAGCCAGCCCATGCAACCAACACTCGGGGGTGCCTGTAAATTTACGATCCAGTTAGTGCGTCCAGCGCAGGCAGGGCTCGGGGGCTGCCTACACACGGGCACCTCAGCCGGTTCACTCCGAGTCATGAAATACTCAGGGTATAGATGGTAAGGGTGTACTTTTCTAACATATTACATATAATTAGACCCGAAATAAAAATAAAACTGGAAAAATCAGTCTCAAAGACAGTTACACGACCTCTTCTTTGATCGGTGCCAACAGACGCTTCCGCTCCAGCTCCAGGGCAGTCTCGTGTTCCATTAGGGAATCACGCAGCTGGCCGCTCCCTCAACAGCAGCGTAATGTTCAGCCATGGAAACCGACCCCGTACCAGCGGGAGTACCGACTCCAATCTTCGCCAAATCTACGTCAGGGTAGTGAAGGCGCAACACAGCGAAGACCGTAGAGGCGCCCGGCATGAGCTGGTGACGGACAAAGTCTCGGGTGGCGGAGCCAAGGCGAAACTTGGCCAGTAAGCCTACCAGCCCGTCAGGTTGTTCGTTCAGAGGGATCATGGCCTCATGGATCAGGCGAAGCGTGGTGGAGCATGACGAAGTTAAGTGCTGCGCTTGCGCGACACGGTCTCGCAGGGTCAGTAGCGTCGTGCCCCGGCTGCGCATAGACCAAATTGACGAAGCATAACGGCCATACTCCGAAGTCACCCTTACAAGTTGCGCCTGGACCCTATTTTGTTCATCCCATGCGTCAGTCTGGACGCCTGCAACAGCAAAGGCAGGATAAAGTTTAAGCACGTGTGACGCAACCAAAGACTCGGGGGCTACACGAGCACTTACAAAGAAGGCCGACAGCAGCGTCTTCCACCTCCTTCATCAATGCAAGCTCCCTCTCTATGGGTCGAGGTTTCTTTGACTGAAGTATGGCAGGTGTACCCCGCGTCAGTCTGAGCTCTTGCTCTGCATTTTCACACCGGACCTTTACCATATTGTACAAGTATTGATCGCGAGGATTGAAAGGAGGCACACCTCCAGGAGAGGAAGTACTAGCAGACTGCTTCACAGGAATCAGTCCTTTAGTGAGAAGTTTAAACATGGGACAAACAGAAAAGGAGAAACAATCAGATAACAACTCATGTTTGGCTTTGGATAAAAGCCTCGGGGGCTAAGCAAAGTGCACTCGATCATTTAAATATCTCCAAACTTAAACGTAGATTTGGTTACATTCAGTGCAGCGCAAACAGGCGCGAGTACGATCTACAAAAGAAAGGCCACTATCTTAATCTAGGTCAGTGCCTTGGGTGGCTAGGCCGTTTATTTCGAGCTGGCGCCACTAACTGACGCAGCTGACCCCTTTTTCTTGCGGGCGGCGCCTCGTTGCTCCAACGTCGAGAAAAGAATGTCCGCCAGTCGCCGTGCCTCGGGCTCAAACTGACTGAGGGAGACCTTCTTTCCAGACGAACCCAGGGGGAAATTGGCCGCTAGCGCAGACAAGTCTAGCTCCACTCCGTGTCCCAGCAGCATCTTGAAAGCAGTGGCAGAACCACGTACCGTCTGCTCGCGAAGGAATTTGGGAAAGGAGTCCTGTCGAGGGGCTTCCCCCAGGGTAGGGCAGATCCCGGCGCAATTCAACAGTGTAGCAAAAGTGCTTGACCTTTGGCGAGAGCAAGGGCCACCCCCTAGTGCACTGAAGGGGCAACTTGACCTTTCAGAGCTGGTAGAGTGCAAAGTGCCTCCTGGCAGGCGCAAGGGTCATCTCTGGCGGCTATAAATAGCCACCCCGAGCCCTCATAACAGCACAAGCATCTGCGGGTGGTTCCTCTAAGAACAAGCTTCTCGAAGATGTCTTTGCTGGTAGGCTAAGACATCTTCGGGAGGCTAGGCCTAGAGATACTCATCCTAAGAGGAACTCGGGTGCATCCGGAAGGGATCTCGGTTTTTATGGCTCCGAGGAGACTCCCGGAAGGAGAAGTACTCGGGCGTACCGGATAGGCAATCCGGGTAAGTATTAACCGGAACGTTTGTCTCGGTTCTATCAGGTTACTGGGCTTGTGCAGGAAGGACTCGCAAGGTCGAGCAAGAAGGTGACCGACATGAGGGATCCCGGTAGGCCGTCAACGGTCTGCAGCAGCCTTTCCCGCCTGATGCGGGGGGGAAGTACCATTCCGCCTGACACGGAAGCATGGTCACCTCCCGCCTGACACAGAAGCATGGTCACCTCCCGCCTGACACGGAAGCATGGTCACCTCCCGCCCGACACGGGAGCGCGTCATCCGGTACGACAACGGTACGACAAGACTGGACGTGCCTAGCTCGGCAATCCGGAAAAGGCTATCCGGGATGGGCAAAGACATGTCCTGTCTCTGATAGGGGGACAATGATGTTCCAGGACGTCGCCTGCTGTCCTTGCTGGAATGATGACGAAGGGGCTACGCCGGATAGCAGGGCAACTAGGTCGCACTAGCCGGTGTCGACATAACGGTAAGGCCTGTCCGGTGGGGCCAAGCCGGATTAGGGTTTCCGGCCCTCCCGGCCGGAACTCTATAAAAGGCGCCATAACTGCTCCTGTGAAGGAGAGACCAACTTGGGAGCCAAAACTCTAGTCTGATTTACTCCTAGAGCATTTACTTCATCCTCCCTTGAGTTCATCTAGTTCTTCGTGTTCTTCACCTCAAGAGCTCTAAGAGCAAGTTGTAGCCCTTGTACCACACTTATATTGAGAGGAAAGGCAGGAGTACGGGTGTTACCTCCTCAAGAGGGCCCTGAACCTGGGTATATCGTGTGTGTGTTGTGTGCCTTCGTGCATTTGTTCGTGTTTGCTAGATCTTCTCCCTCGTGCCTTGATCTCGTTTCTCGTTCTTGGGAGATCTCGGTTACACCTGGATCCTCCCCGTGTGAGCTCTTCAGCTCGCTATCCCTCCCCGGATCCACCAACGTCCATCGGCCCCACACATTAGCCATCCTATGGCATCTGCCGTGACACCACCACGACAGTTGGCGCCCACCATGGGGCTGACAGAGGCGTTGGCTGGTGTACACATCCGGACGGGTTCCCCCGTTCACTTCGGTGTCCGGGTTCTCTCTGGCCTTGTCGTCAGGCTGGGCGAGATGGATTTCGTCAGCGACAACGCCGGGTGCTTCGGGAACAAACCCTTCCCGGTGAACGGATGCCTCATCGACTTCGGTGGCTTCACCACCTACGTCGCCACCAAAGTCATCTGCAGCTACCCGGACGTTGTCCTGGATGCTGAGGGTCCTCCCATGCTCTGCGCCACTCGGGGTCCATGTGCTAGTCGCTCCCCGAGCTCCATCGCGGTCATGATGGTCGGGACAACCGAGGAGGAGTACCAGGATGCCAACGGCGATGCCGGTAGCGGCCATGTTCGTTTGGCCAAACCTCCTCAGGAGAGAGGTACGACCCGAGACGCCGATCCACAGCCGTCCCAGCCACGTCGTCGCCCGGATCCCCTCTCGGGTCCGGTGGCCAAGTTGGCTGTCCCATTGACAGCTGAAGCAGACACCCAAGCCACTTCGGCTGACTTGGATGAGCAACGTAGGTTGCTGCTCGCCGAAGCGCAAGAGATCGCCGAGACCCGGCGTGAGCTCAATGCTAGCCTCCGGGAGTACAATGCAGCTCACGGATTCCTTAAAATAGACTCCCGGAACAAACGCATCGCAGATCTGCGCAAGAAAGGCAGAATAGTGAATGATGAGATGGCCGGTGGAGCCGCAACCAGTCAGGCGGGTAGCATGATCTCGGCGGGGAAGCCGGTATACAACTCCCCGGCAAAAACCCTTAGGGCTGCTGAAGCCGCCATGGCAGAACTGGCTGGGCTATCCGGTGAAGCTCTGTGCAAGCAGCAGGAGCGGGTGAATGAGTTGGTCATCGAGGCCAACCGGCAGAACCAGATCTTCAATAAAAAGAACCCCGGGGCAGGATCACAAGTGCATTCAGCTAGGGCTGACAGCCAGAGATCGGGCAGAGAGGCCTCCTCCCCACATCCGAGCAGAAGCAAGAGCAAGAGCAAGAGCCGGAGCCGAAGTCGGGGCTCCGGAAAATACAAGCAGTTGCAGACTTATGACCCGGCCTTTGCCGGTATCCAGCAAGCCGGGCAGCGTAACTCGGGGCAAGCAGAGAGCAGTCGTGGTGGTAGCGACCGGGGTGTAGGAAACAATAACCCAGCTAGCCGTGGTAATCCACCCCGGAATCCGACACACGCGCAGGAAAATCAACGAAGGGAGGCCGCCTCTGTCCCGCAGCAGGCTGTGATCCCGGTACAAGACAGGCACAACGATGGCAACTCAAGGTTGCAGCAGCTCGGGTACCAACCCAATGAGAATCCTTTGGGATCTCGGATAGGAACCAGGCAACTGGATCCGGCCGATGCCAGAATCCGGCTCGACCGGATTCACCAATCCGAGCTAGTGGAAGAGCAAGGACCTCCGGGACCTGCTTGCTTTGGACCCCGGATCATGCGGCAGCCGCCTGTCCGGAATTTTCAGCTCAACCGAGGTGCTAAGACCTATGACGGCAGCAAGAAGCCGGAGGACTGGTTGACCGACTATGTAACTGCAGTAAGCATAGCCGGTGGAAACAGACGCTGGGCGGTACGTTACGTGCCGCAGATGTTGGAAGGACCTGCCAGGAGCTGGTTGAACAACTTGAGAACTGGCAGCATAGACTGCTGGTTAGATTTCGAGGAGGCGTTCAACAGCAACTTCACCAGCACATACAAGAGGCCAAACAGACCTCAACAGCTCGCCATCTGTAGGCAAAGGAGCAACGAAACTGACCGGGAGTACCTTACCCGGTGGAGCAATATTCGCAATTCTTGCGAAGGAGTGGTAGAGGCACAGGCCATCTCCTGGTTTGCGCAAGGATGTCGGCACGGCTCAATGCTTTGGCAGAAATTGCAAAGAAAGATGCCGATGACCTTGGCAGAGACCATGCGCATCACTGATACCTACACGCTTGGAGATCCCATGCAACCCCTGGTGGATGTCGGTGACTCCAACAGGAGGAATGCGGAACCTCAGTGTTCGGGATCGAGCATAAGCCATGATCGCGAAGATTTTGGCCAGAAGAGAAATCAGCCCGAATACCACCATGCCGCACAACATGTCGCAACTGTGACCCGAGATCAAGAGGATGCCGGCAACAGTCAGCGTCAGAAGACAAGTGGCCCGGGTTGGGGGCAAAGCCAGGAAGTACAGAAAACTTGGGTGGACCAGGAGAAGCCCCTGACGTATGAAGAGATGCTGAACAAGCCATGCTGTTACCATACCCTGGAGGCCAACAAGCCGACAAACCACTCCACCCGGCAGTGCAGCTGGTATCAGCGCACATTGCAGGAGGGCAGCTCGGGGGCTATTCGGCCGAGTGCTCCGGCATCTCGACCCAACATTCCGAGACCTCCCCCCCCAACTTCAGGAGCTAACGCGATCCGGATTAATCAACCACAACGAGGACCCCCACCTCGGCCGGTGAATGTGGTGCACACCCGGAACGACAATGGTGCAGGCCCCAGTAATCAAGCCGGACATCAGCAAGGCAGCTACCGGGAGGCACATCAGATCTACGTGGTCTTCGTGACCGAGCCCACTGACCGGAAGAGTGTGCGACAGCGCGCCCTGGAAGTGAATGTTGTGATTCCGGCGGTGCGCAAATTCTTGCACTGGTCCGAGATGGAGATCACGTGGAGCCGGAAGGATCATCCCAGGGTTATGCCTAAGCTGGGGGCGTACGCCTTGGTGGTAGACCCAACCTTTGTCGGGCCAAGCCTCAACGTCCGCTTCAGTCGGGTTCTGATTGACAATGGCAGCGCCATTAACATCATGTACAAGGATACGATGCTGAAGCTGGGGGTGTCCATGAACACCTTACTGCCTACCGAGACGACCTTTCATGGCATTGTGCCCGGAGTCTCTTGCTCACCCATGGGTAAAATCTGGGTTGAGGTGTTATTCGGAACCCGGGAGAACTGCCGAACCGAGAGCTTGGAATTCGAGGTCGTGGACCTCCAAAGCCCGTACCACGCACTGATCGGCAGGCCAGCCCTGGCCAAGTTCATGATCTCAACTCACATGGGCTACCTGAAGATGAAGATGCCGGGTCCTAACGGCATAATCACCATCTCGGGGGACCACAAGCGATCCATGGAGTGTGCTTCGGCCGGCTCGTGCTTAGCCGAGTCCCTGGTGATAGCTGAAGAAAGGAAGAGGATCCAGCAGGTGGTGGCGCTGGACAAGACCTCCCAACTCGGAATGCCCGGGATGGTGAACCCGGAGCAGGGTGCGTCATTCCAGCCACCTAAGGAGACGAAGAAGGTGGGGGTGGACCCCAGCAACCCGGAGCGCCAAGTTATCATTGGCAGCAACCTGGACAGCAAATAGGAAGGCGAGCTCGTTGACTTCCTCCGTGAGAATCGGGATGCTTTTGCGTGGTCGAGTGACGATCTGGAAGGTGTTCCGAGGGAGTTGGCTGAGCACTCTCTGTTTGTTATGCCGGATGCGAAGCCGGTGAAGCAACCGACTAGGCGCCTCTCGGATGAAAGAAGAGCTGCCGTCATGGAGCATCTTGCTATACTGCTGGCCGCCGGATTCATAATGGAAGTGCTGCGCCCGGATTGTATATCAAATCCGGTCCTAGTAGAGAAGAAAAAAGATGATCCCCTCCTGCTTAAGGTGTGGCGCATGTGCATCGACTTCACCAACCTCAACAAGGCATGTCCGAAGGACCCCTTTCCACTACCCCGGATAGATCAAGTGATCGATTCCACTGCCGGGAGTGAACTCTTAACTTTTTTAGATGCCTATTCTGGTTTTCACCAGATACCTTTGAATCCGGATGATCAATTGAAAACTGCTTTTATTACCCCATATGGGGCTTATTGCTATCGTGTCATGACTTTCGGTTTGAGAAATGCTGGTGCTACATACCAGAGGTGCATGCAGAAATGCTTGCATGACCAGATAGGCCGGAATGCCGAGGTCTATGTCGATGACATAGTCATAAAAACAAAAGAAAAAGCCTCATTGATCGATGATCTGAGGGAAACATTTAAGAACTTAAGAAGGTTCCGATGAAGTTGAATCCGGATAAGGGCACATTCGGCGTTCCGGCAGGAAAATTACTCGGTTTCCTCATCTCAGCCGGGGAATTGAAGTCAACCCGGGTAAGATGCGTGCTATCGAGAGCATGAAATTGCCCGTGCGTCTCAAAGATGTGCAGAAGTTCACTGGTTGTCTTGCATCCCTAAGTCGGTTTGTGAACCGACTAGGTGAGAAGGCCTTGCCCCTATACCAATTGATGAAGAAGAGTAAAACATTCGTTTGGACCCCGCAGGCTGATGCGGCGTTCAACGACTTGAAGCGAATGCTTTCAACAGCACCCGTGTTGGCATTCCCGTTGGCCAAGGAGCCTATGCTGTTGTATATTGCTGCCACTAACCGGGTAGTTAGCGTAGCCATTGTGGTAGAGAGGGATGAAGGGGGCAAGCTGATACAAAGACCGGTGTATTACCTCAGTGAGGTGATCTCGGAATCCAAGCAGAACTACCCGCACTACCAGAAGATGGCGTATGGAGTGTACATGGCGGTGACTAAGCTCAAGCACTACTTCCAAGAGCACCCAATCACAGTGGTGTGCGAGGCTCCCCTCGCCGAGATCATCGGCTGCAAAGATGCTAGCGTTCGGGTCGCCAAATGGGCCATCCAGTTGTCTCCGTACGCTCTGGCATACGAGAGACGAGATGCCATCAAGTCGCAGGCGTTGCCAGACTTTTTGGTAGACTGGGCCGAGATGCAGTATGAACCTCCGATGCCGGATTACAATTTCTGGAGGATGCATTTCGATGGCTACAAGGCTAAGATCAGATTGGGTGCCGGAGTGGTTCTCACCTCACCAAAACAAGATGTGCGGAAGTATGTCCTGCAAATTCATTTCCGGGCATCTAACAATGTCGCTGAGTACGAGGCCTTGGTTCCTGGACTGAATGTCGCGAAGGAGATCGGCATCCGCCGGATAGAGTGTTTCGGTGATTCCGACCTCGTGGTGCAGCAGGTGTCGGGGAACTAGGATGCACTGGATGCCAACATGGCCTTGTATCGGTTTCATGTGCAGAAAATATCCGGATTTTTCGAGGGATGCGAGTTCAAGCACATACCCAGAGGAGAAAATGAAGCAGCGGATGTACTGTCCAAGCTGGGGTCATCTCGAGACGCCATCCCTCCCGGGATCGCTCTCGAACACCTGAGGAAGCCATCTATTCAGCCCTCACCCGAGTCGGATTCTATCTTCATCCCAAAGGAGCCGGGTTCGGAAGCTGTACCCATGGAAGTGGAAGTCGGGAACATCGCATCGAACCCGGGGACTGCGTCACAGTGCTCAGAGAGGCAAAGAAAGATGATGATGGAGGTGATGTCGGCAGAACCAATGGACATAGATAATCCAGTGTTCCCGGTTCGACCTGTCCCGGGATGGGCACAACCCATTATGGTTTACATCTTGGAAGGAACCCTCCCTGAGAACGACGTGGAAGCCCGACAGATAGTGCGAAGGTCAAAAGCATACACCGTCATCAATCAAGAGCTATATAAGAGGAGTGTCACCGAGGTACTCCAGAGGTGTGTGGAACCAGAAGAAGGCCAAGAAATGCTGCTGGAAATACATCAGGGGGAATGTGGACATCTTGCATCATCCCGGGCCCTGGTGGCGAAAGTGTTCCGTCATGGGTTCTACAGGCCTACTGCGTTACAGCAGGCAGAAGACATTATCCGTAAATGTGGAGGATGTCAGAGGTTCGCCCACCGAATACATATGCCGGCATCGGCACTGAAGACAATACCTATCACTTGGCCATTCGCGGTATGGTGTTTGGACATGGTCGGGCAGTTCAAGCCGGCAAGAGGCAATATGACACACATACTGGTCATGGTGGACAAGTTCACCAAGTGGATAGAGGTCAAGCCAATCCGGAAGTGTGACGGACACACCGCCGTGCAATTCCTGAAAGACATCATCTTGAGGTACGGATACCCGCACAACATCATCACGGATAATGGCACCAATTTTGCTGTGGGGGAATTCGCTCGATTTTGTGCTGAGAAGGGAATCCGGTTGGATGTAGCATCAGTTGCACACCCGGAAGCAAACGGGCAAGTTGAGAGAGCAAATGCATTGGTCTTGGCCGGCATCAAAGCCCGCTTGATCGAACCACTGTTGAGAACTCCGGGATGCTGGATAGAGGAATTACCGGCAGTATTATGGGGTCTCCGGACCACACCGAATAGATCTACCGGGTATACCCCATTCTTCATGGTGTATGGTGCCGAGGCAGTACTCCCGACCGACATACAATATGATTCCCCGAGAGTGACAATGTTCACCAAAACCGAGGCGAAAGAGGCCCGAGAAGATGATGTTGACTTACTTGAAGAAGCAAGAGAATTGGCATTATCCCGGTCGGCAAATTATCAACAAAATCTCCGTCGCTATCATAGCCGGAAGGTGCACCCGAGAGTGTTCCGAGAAGGGGATCTTGTGCTGAGTCTCATCTAACGCACGGCCGGAATGCATAAGCTGTCACCTCCATGGGAGGGACCTTTTGTGATAAGCAGGGCATTGCACAATGATTCTTATTACCTTGTAGATGCACAGGAGGCTAGGAAAGGTGTAATGGACAAATCCGGTGAGGAAACCAAGCGTCCATGGAATGTAGCCCTGCTTCGACCCTTTTACACGTAAAGGGCACATTGTATGTTGTATTATGATTTTTATCTATTAATGAAAGTTCGGCACCTCGGGAGGAACCCGGGGACTGCCTCGTTGCATGCCCATTTACTTTGTTCCGTTTATTTATTATTTTGTGTCGGCATCCCGGGAAGGAACCCGGGGACTGCCTGGTACCTATTTTTTTATGTTCTCTATATGCCGGGAAAGTTCCAAAATCGATTCTCAAAGTCAAAGTAATGTATGTCATGTGAAATCATCTTGTGACTCGACTGACGAACGCCGAAATGGTAGTCAAGAGCAAAGAGAATCAAATGTGGGGAACACGAAAACGGTCTCGGGGACTCGGAGCAGGAACTTATCCGGCATACCTGTTTTACTAACCAGGTTATTTTTATGTCGGGAATTCGGTTAACTAGAACTCGGATATTCTTAAGTAATGTATGCCGTGCATGGAGTTTTGTGACTCGACTGTCGAACGCCGAAATGGTAGACAAGAGCAGAGATTGCATAAGTACGGTAAACATGAAAAGGAACTCGGGGACTCGTTGCAGAGTAAACCGACATAGCTTGTTTTTTATATATAGCATAGTGCGAAATATGAATCTTAAAAGTATATATTACATCTTGCACCCGGCATCCCGGGGATTTAACAGTTCTACCCTTGAGTATTTCTAATGGATAGGGGAAGCCGGCTTCTCGGTGGTAGCAGCAGCAGGAGCGGTGGTGACGGTATCCTCAGCGCCGGCAGCGGTACTCGGGGCATCTAGACGCGCCTCGTCCTGAGAGGTCTCGGGTGGCGGTGGAGTGGAAGCATCCCGGGAGACCACGGTCTCAGTGGCGGCACCGGAAGCAGCGTCGTCCTCCTCCAGGATCTCGGCATCCACGTCATCGGTTGCACCGGTTTTGCCGTCATCCTCGTAATCTGACTCGGAGTCAGAGGTGACGAGGCTGGTGGTGAAGACGCCGATGTCGGACCAGGAGGCGATGCGATGCGCCACTTCTTGGCGCCGCTGAACCTTGGCCGGATCGGTGCACCACGGCGAGATGGTGCGCAGGCGCTAGACCACATCAAGGTCGAGACCCTCGTACCAACTAAGTACATGGGTCAAGACTTGATCGGCGCCAGCTCGCGCACCAGAGCGCTTCCAAGCATGGACACGCCTCCCGGCAGCTCGGAGCGCGGTCGCCAGTTCGCTGACCGAGAGGGTCGCGCTGACGCCCGGCCATAGTGCGCCATAGACGTGGACCGCGGCGCTGATCAACTCGGTCCCGATCGACCGGAGAGGCACTATACGGGCCTTCAGGGCAGCGAGGTGATCCTCAATGTCCCAAGAGTCCGAGACAGGGCCCTTCCGGGCACGCTTCTCCCGGGCGGCGGCGACGGCAAGATTGGCAGCGTCGCGGGAGTGCTCGAATTGCCCTTTAAATAGAAGAGCTGTCAAGCGACTAGGTCAAGAGGATGGTAGAAGTAAAGAAAAAGAGCAGGAGAAAGGGATGTCGGTAAACTTACTGTTCAGATCCCGGTTCAACACGGTTAGCTCAGAGAGCCAAGTATCAGCCTGTGACCGGAGAAGCGCCAGCCCGGTCTCGGCGTGATGCGCGCGCGCCTCAGATTGATCCAAGGTCTCCTTCTGCTTCTTCGACGCCTCCACGAAGCGCGTCTTCATGTCGGTCGCGGCAGATTTGGCCTTCTCGAGCTCGGCGCTTAGCCGCGCGATCTCGGACTGGGTAGCGGCAAGCGCAGCCTTTTGTTCCACCGAGATTTTGCGCACGGCATCCCGCTCCTCCCGGAGGCGCCCCTCGCACTTCTTGGACTGACCGAAGTCAGAAAGAAGCCGGTGGAAGATGCTGCCCCGTTTCTTGCCGCACTCCTGAATTCAAACAAAGAAAGTTATATCAATCTCGGGAAGGATCCCGGGGACTCGGGATGTTCCGAGATCTATGTCAATTAAAGCTACTCGGTAGGGAGGATCTCGGGGACTCGTCTTCCGAGTCCTGTGATTTTCTCTAAGATTGGAGCCTAGTGGTCTGCTATTCGGTGGAATCTAGAGCACTAAGCACCAATCTCGGGGACTAGTGGAGATGGAACAATTTTAAAGCTACTCGGTAGGGAGGATCTCGGGGACCCGTCCTCCGAGTCTTGTGATTTTCTCTAAGATTGGAGCCTAGTGGTATGCTATTCGGTGGAATCTAGAGCACTAAGCACCAATCTCGGGGACTAGTGGAGATGGAACAATTTTAAAGCTACTCGGTAGGGAGGATCTCGGGGACTCGTCTTCCGAGTCCTGTGATTTTCTCTAAGATTGGAGCCTAGTGGTCTGCTATTCGGTGGAATCTAGAGCACTAAGCACCAATCTCGGGGACTAGTTGGGATGGAACAAATAATTTTTGGAAAAGGTAAAGGGAACAAACTTACATCGACCACCCGAGTAACGTCCAGCGCGGCCACCTGGAGAGCATGTAGAGCTTGGGCGCTGCGGCTAGGTCCGCCAGCGTGCAAGTCCTCCATGATCTCGGAGGCATCGGCGGCAATCCAGGCTTGGTTGTATTCTTCAACAACACGCATGCCGGAGCCGCCAGGCGCGCAAGCAGCAACAACCTCCCGGGATCCTGAAGGCATAAAGGAGCTTACGGTTGCTCGCAGCGTCTGCAGGACAGCAGTGGGGATCTCGGCAGGAGGTGGCGGTAATCGCGAAAACTTAACCGAGCTCAGGGCCAAGTCTTGGGCCGAAGATGTCGGAGGAGCAGCAGGTTTGGCGGAGGCTGTTTTCTGCCCGACGGCCTTGCTACGTGACTTCCCGGCAGGATGGTCAGATTGCCGGGAAGGGGCCGTGGGCTGTTTCGGCGGAGGAACCTTGCCCGGGGCCTGCCGGGAGGAGGCTCCCGGCACAACCTGCCGAGGAGGGCTTGCGATGTCCGTCTCGAGCCCAGGCACCCTGCGCGGGCTGTCTAGAAGGAAGATGTCTTCCGATGCGGCGGTAGCCTGGGCCGAAATCTCGTCCACCACGGGACGCGCATCCGGAGTCGCCGCGGCAGTCTGCGCGGCACCATGCGCAGGATGCTCGCTCTCTCGTGCGGAGGGGCGAGATGGAGAAGGAGCAGCCCGAGGCGGACTAGGTGTGCGGGATCCCGGAGGCTGGGAAACTGCGGATGCCGGGATGTCAAGTGCATCTCTGAAAGAAGTATGTCAGAAAAGACTTCGGGAGAAGACAAAACCATGTAACTCAAAGCAAAAAGATCTTACCCGGAATCGACGGTGGGAGGACCTCTCCTTCGGCGTAGAGGCTTCTCGGCCGTTTGCTTATTCGGCCTGCTCTTCTTGGGGGTGATGCCGGATGCACTGGCAGGGGTGGTGTCGGAAGCCGCACGCTTCCGGGTCTCGGCGCGCTTCGTCACGGCCGTAGGTTTCGGAGCCACTGGCGGAGCCCAGTTGAGGGGAAGAGCGTAAATCACATCGAGTATTTGACAATCAATCTCATCCTCATCATCTGAAGAAACGGAAATAGCCTCTGAGGTTGAAGGGTTACCCGGAGCAGCGGCACGAGCTAGAGGGATGGCAAGGTGGTCCTCGCCGTCGGGATCCTCTCTCGGCATTTTTTCCGGTGCCGGGATGTTCGGCACGAACTTCCCACCGGCATGCATAGCGTCCTCTTCGGTCTGACGCTCGAATAACTGCACGAACAAGTCATTACATGACAACCATGTCGGTTTCCAGCAGAATCCAGGTGCAAATGTAAGTTTGCGAAAGACAGACAGAAGCACCTGTCGCAGGGTTTTTTTCCGGGAACCCCCGATAAGACCCCAAGTGTAGTCATCCGGCATCTTAGTTCGAGCAATAGCTCGAACGCGCCGGGCAACTGCGGAATGGTCCAACCCGAAGAAGCTGGTCCTGGTGGGATCTAATATCCCGTCCATATGGCACATCTTGTGCACTCGGGTTTGTAGGGGGCAGACGCGGCGAATGATAAAGCAGCGCAGGAGATCGTCGCCAGTCATCTTATCCGTCAGCACGTTGAGGACGTCGTGCATGCATCAGACCTACTCGGTATCCGGGAGCCGGTTCCAGAGGTCGAATTCGCGGGGAGGACCGATGGAGAACTCCGGCAGATTGATGAAATCCGGGTTCGAGGATCCCGGACCTTCTCCCGACACCTCCCGGTTCTTCACGTAGAAGAAGCTACGCTGCCACTTCCGGCAGGATTCTAACCCCTGGACTTTGGGGAATCCGGAGTCAGCATGCGGGATTATAGTGGCCGCCCCGCAGTCGACTAAGTCCCTTGACCTTCTTATCCGGATTGGGGATGACTTGGCGGCGGAGGATGAAGTACTTGGCTTAGAGGTCCAAGAAAGGCCACACGCCGAGATATGCTTCCGTATAGGTGGTGAAGACCGAAAGCATCATAATCGCGTTGGCTGGGAGATGATGGGGTTGGAGGCCGTAGGTGTCGAGGAAGTTGCGGAAGAAGGGGCTAGCCGGAAGCCCAAACCCGCGCTCGAAATGCGTGAGGAATACAACGTATTCCCCGGGTTGGGGTTCCGGTTGGACCTCGTCCTCCGGAAGTCGACTCTCGACTTCTGGCGGAATCCGGTGAGTCCGGTACAACCAGTCGAGATCCTTCTGCATGGTCTCGGACCCATCCCAACACCCCCGAACACTCTCTTCAGCCATGCCGGAAGGAGCTGCGGATGTGTCCGGGCTATTCTGCAGGCGCAAGGGCAGTTAGTCGAAGTTAGTCTACCGGGAGCTAAGATACCGGATCGCAAACTTCTAAATGCAACCGGATTCCTAGCAAATAAGATCTACCGCACGCGAATAAATCGAAACTTAATCGACGCAAATACGTTCGGGCAAGATACCAAGGTGGCCTAAGTGCTAACGAAAAGCAAAGTGTGGAACGCATCCTCGTCAACGCTGCGCGGCTAGTGCTCGCCGGCGGCGGCGCAACCCGCGGTGGCGTCGTTTCACGGCCGAGCGCGAAGCACCGTCACCGTGGGGAAGTTCACCGAAGCGGAGGGAAGAACTCACCGGAGGAAGCGAGGCCGGTGGCGAGCGAGAATGGCGTGACCTGATGGTGGAGGCGAAGAGCTCCGGCGACCAGCGGGAACGGCGGTGGTTGAGCTCCACACGCAGCGACGGCGAGGCGCTCGTGACGGTGGTGGGAGAAGTGAAGAGTTGGGGAAGAAGAAGAAGTGACCGTTTCGGTCCCCTATTTATGGGGGGGATCCGGAGCGGTTTCCGAGTTTCCCGCCCACGATCTCTCCGATCGTGGGTGGGATCTGTTTTGTGCCGCGCGACACGTGGCGTCCCCAGGAGCGCCCGATCCGGCCACACCGGGGGCCACAGAGCCCCAACGGTTGGACTTCGGATCGGCTGCGGCTCCCGGCGCGCGAACCCGAGCAGCGGCGTGTTCGGTCAGAAGCACTCGAGTGCGTTTCTGATTCGACAGGACCTCGGGTGGGACCCAGCCAGAGATCTGGAATTCAATGCGGAGCCAACGATAAAGATTCACTCACGTGGCACTATCCAGTTAGGAGCATGGCCTTCCGGTCGAAACGATCTCGGTGCGGGGATCTCGGTAAAACTCACCTCGGCATCAAGTCAAAGGATAGTCTCATGTTTTCTGGGGAGATTGTTGTTATTAAAGCTGATCCCGCACATCATCCGGTGTCGCTGCGCAGCACCAGCTTCGGGGACTAGTGTCGGGTGCTGCCCCCCCGGGTAGGGCAGATCCCGGTGCAATTCAACAGTGTAGCAACAGTGCTTGACCTTTGGCGAGAGCAAGGGCCACCCCCTAGTGCACTGAAGGGGCAACTTGACCTTTCAGAGCTGGTAGAGTGCAAAGTGCCTCCTGGCAGGCGCAAGGGTCATCTCTGGCGGCTATAAATAGCCACCCCGAGCCCTCATAACAGCACAAGCATCTGCGGGTGGTTCCTCTAAGAACTAGCTTCTCGAAGATGTCTTTGCTAGTAGGCTAATACATCTTTGGGAGGCTAGGCCTAGAGATACTCATCCTAAGAGGAACTCGGGTGCATCCGGAAGGGATCTCGGATTTTATGGCTCCGAGGAGACTCCCGGAAGGAGAAGTACTCGGGCGTACCGGATAGGCAATCCGGGTAAGTATTAACCGGAACGTTTGTCTCGGTTCTATCAGGTTACTGGGCTTGTGCAGGAAGGACTCGCAAGGTCGAGCAAGAAGGTGACCGGCATGAGGGATCCCGGTAGGCCGTCAACGGTCTGCAGCAGGCTTTCCCGCCTGATGCGGGGGGAAGTACCATTCCGCCTGACACGGAAGCATCGTCACCTCCCGCCTGACACGGAAGCATGGTCACCTCCCGCCTGACACGGAAGCATGGTCACCTCCCGCCTGACACGGGAGCGCGTCAGCCGGTACGACAACGGTACGACAAGACTGGACGTGCCCAGCCCGACAATCCGGAAAAGGCTATCCAGGATGGGCAAAGACATGTCTTGTCTCTGACAGGGGGACAATGATGTTCCAGGACGGCGCCTGCTGTCCTTGCCGGAATGATGACGAAGGGGCTACGCCAGATAGCACGGCAACTAGGTCGCACTAGCCGGTGTCGACATAACGGTTAGGCCTGTCCGGTGGGGCCAAGCCGGATTAGGGTTTCTGGCCCTCCTGTAAAGGCGCCATAACTGCTCCTGTCAAGGAGAGACCAACTTGGGAGCCAAAACTCTAGTCTCATTTACTCCTAGAGCATTTACTTTATCCTCCCTTGAGTTCATGTAGTTCTTCGTGTTCTTCACCTCAAGAGCTCTAAGAGCAAGTTGTAGCCCTTGTACCACACTTATATTGAGAGGAAAGGCAGGAGTAGGGGTGTTACCTCCTCACGAGGGCCCTGAACCTGGGTATATTGTGTGTGTGTTGTGTGCCTTCGTGCATTTGTTCGTGTTTGCTAGATCTTCCCCCTCGTGCCTTGATCTCGTTTCTCGTTCTTGGGAGATCTCGGTTACACCAGGATCCTCCCCGTGTGAGCTCTTCAGCTCGCTATCCCTCCCCGGATCCACCAACGTCCATCGACCCCACACATTAGCCATCCTATGGCATCTGCCGTGACACCACCACGACAAGTCCCCTTTCGGCCGGAACGTGTCCGCCAGGGTGTGCAAGTCCTTCGGGGGCTCTTGAGTTGGAAAGGCGATCTTGTGCAGTGCAGTTAAAGAAGCCGCAGAAGAGGCCAGTACCCCGCTCAGCCGGCTCCCGAAATTACCCGCCGATTCAATCGCGGCGTCAAGTTCGACATGTGACGTAGCCGCAAATTGGTCGGCTGGAAGGCCAAGATCATCTGTGGGCAGCACGAGGGGTATTTTGGTAAGTCTTAGTGGTAACTTTGGTGGCAATGGTCAGATTCAATGCAGTAATTCGAGGCGAAAGGTACTTACGAGTTAGAGTTTTTCCGAGTGATAGGAGGCGGGCGTCAAGAGCACTGTCTGATTCTGCGTGTTGCGCAGTCAGCACTTCTTCGGCTTTAATCGCCCCCTGAGCCTTCGCATCGGCGATTAGGTGGGGGAGTTCCTTGGCTGCTCGACTAACCTCCTCTTTCAAGTCTTTGGCGAGGCAGCGGGCATGGTCCCTCGCCTGGAGTGCAACGTTGAGTTTGTCTATATCAAAATGGGAGCAGCAAGTCAGTGGGATGAGCATAAATTGCGTTGGTAACTCAGATGTCAAGTAGTTACCCTGGGCCTTCAGTAAATGGTGACGGAGGTTCTGGTTCTCTTGCTCCAGTTGAAGATATTCTTCGCCTACGGCCAGCAGACGGTGGAGGAAGGGCTGCAGGTAGTTGGAAACACGGCAATTAGCAGTGTTAGCGTGCCACAAGTCACAGGAAGTTCCCTCCAGGCTCGGGGGCTCCTTCCATCGGGGATGCTTTCGCGTTTTTAGTAAGTTCGTGTGCAAATTTGCAAGAAGGGAAAGGCAGCGACTAACGTGGTTAGGGTTAGGAGTCGTATCTTGAGGGGCAGGCCTTGCCACGGCGGCAGTTTTGGAAGTCATCGCAGTCGCGACAGCGGCAGTGGGCGACTGCGCCTCGTCGTGCTTTCCCATCGATGTAGTCGGAGATGGCACGTTCTCGCGAGGAGGACTCGTAGTATGGGCAAGTTCTGAGTTCTCAGACTCGTCCTCGCTAGTAGTGCTGCAGGATTGCGCAAATGTGTAAGGTTGATGGAGAGAAACTCGATCAACAAGTGAGTAAGTCTGGAGTACCTTGTTTCCCATGGATACAGCTCTTGGCGGCTGCGGCCTCCGATGTAAAAGGGTGGAAGGCTAGAAAGTGGAACGGCCTTCAGGGCCTCTGAGGCGGTCACTGGTGGGGGTAAAAAAGCGTCTTCTTCCCGGGCACAAGCAGTCGCTATGTGTTTTGTTCTTTCTTGGAAGTCGCCAGAGCATTTAGTTGGAGACCGAGCTCGCTTGTGAGTCAAGCTCTTATCTGTCCTGTCACCCTCCGAGTGTGCTGTGGCGACTGATGGCTCGTAGGGAGGGTCTGCAGTTGCGGCTACTGGTGTGCCTTCTTCAAGGATAGTTGGCTCGGAGGGTGGATAGGAAATACCCTATCAATAAAACGAAAACAAAAAGTAAGTGCGTAAAGAAGTAATCAGTTGATATGGAACATGAGGGTGGAAGAGAGTAAAAAGAATTTGTACTTCGGGTACAGGGTTAGAGCTCTTGTATCCATCAACGGGTGAGACCAGCTCCCCCACTTTAACTTTCAAGCCGGTGAGCTTTTTCACGGCTTGAATGAGTTCGTTGGTGGAGAAATTTTCTCTTGAAACTCGGGTGGAGTCTTCACCTCTGGTGTACTCGAACATTGGGTGAGCGCGTGATTGCAGAGGTTGCACGCGTCGCCGCAAGAAGGTGGTAACAAGGTGAGCGCCAGTGAGCACTCTACCCTCGGTAGTCTGTAGATCAACAACCTTGGCCAAAAGGTCTTTGGCGTCCTTTTCTTCAGTCTGGCTCAAGGCGTTGTTCCAGGAGTGCTTCTTGGTCAGCTCAGCCTCGGGATTGAAAGGTGGCAGACCAGTCGATTGTCCCGTGGTGACTTCGTCTTTTACATAGAACCACCGTTTGCGCCACTTCGTCGATTGTCCCAGTGTGGGGCTATCCCGAGGAAGCATTCGCCGAGGGTGATAGAGCAGGCGATGTGGAGAACAGCGTTTGGCGGCAAATCGTGGATTTGCGCACCGTATACGCAAAGCAAGCCACGAAGGAATGGGTGAATGGGGAATGAGAGTCCTCTGTTCATATGGTCAAAGAAGCATACCCGCTCGTTTGCAGCAGGCGTGGGTTGGTTCTCCTCGGCGGCCAGACGAGGGAAGTCCGGTGAGGCGGGGAGGACGGTGCTCAGGGACTCAAGATGTCCTGCACGGAGCAAGGAGCGGCGCCATCCACCTCTCTCCTGGGCCTCCACGGCGGTGTTTTCCTTGCCTTTGACAGTGGAGGATTTTCCCATCTTGTGGCGGTGAGCTGGGAGAAGAACGGCGAGGTGCTACAGTGGTGCGAGCTCGGTGTGCAGGAGGAAGAGCAAGAGCAGAGGGCGGCGGCGCAAATGAGAAAGGTAGGATAAGAATTTACGCCGCGGTAAGAATTTATGTGTAGAGGCAGGAGCAGGACAACCGGTGGATTGCTGAGCGTGTACGCGTGGCGTACATCGGGCGGACGTCATTGGAACTGAAGCGGCGCCGTAGTAACCCACGATGCGCCAAAAACGAAGAGGCCATCATCGTGATGGCGTGGCTTGCGTGGCGTTCGGTCAAATAAATGTGACTAGTCAGAACAGTCAATGACAAAATGGGCCCACCAGGGGCGTGTCTCTTCAGAAGTGGGGTGGAATTTTTTAAATCTTGCGGCAGCAGTTGCATCAGAGTAAATGGTCAGTCAGTGGAATATCGGCATACTGGCAGGGCAGTCGTGACGTGACAGGTGCCATTCAGTACAGTTGCGGATCATTAGAGTACCTATAAAAATATACAAATCCAGTCAGCATACAGGTTAAGGTCGGCACTCAGACAGCAGCTAAGTGCAGTCCCATCGGGAGTGTTGTTATTTCGTTTAGGAGTTTTTCGGGTTGTTTTTGTTTCATATTAAGCACAATTACAGGCAATTGCACTCAACCTCGGGGGCCACTCCCATCGGGAGCGCTGTTGCGCACCCGATGTTATTAGGTGTCAGTCGAAGGACAAAATTTACTCGGCGTTCAGCGTCAGTCGAAGGTTGATGTTACTCGGCGACCAGCGTCAGTCGAAGGTTGAAATTTACTCGGCGATCAGCGTCAGTCGAAGGCTGAAGTTACTCGGCGACCAGCGTCAGTCAAAGAATAGAAGACTATAAAAACATGCATCGATTGATGCTAATCGAATATATATATGCAATATACAGTAATGCCGGGAAGTTCTAGCCTAGCCTAGTCCCCGATGCTGCATCAAATTATGCAACGGTAAGACCTGAATAAGGCCGGGTAACCCGTACAAGCTACGTGGACTCGTTGAAATTCCGTGCCAGCAGGCATTAAGCAAAATCCCGGCGGACGCGCTAAGGGTACCTCATATTTAACCGGGTTCAAGCCAGTAAGTCTCGATAGGCTTGGTTTGGCCTTGAGCGGTTTTCCAGTTTCGAGTCAAGGGACTTGAGACTGAGTAGGTTAGTAAGGTATTCCGCCCAAGTCGCGGATTAACTTGACTCCGATCCGTCGGTTGAATCAGGCCTTCTATGCCAACCATCCCTTAAATTGGTGAATAGAATATTTATGAAACCTTGCGATTAGAAGTTGCACTTATTCATCCTTATGGATATTGAAAAACAGGTTGAGAGCAGTAAAGGAAGATGCTCAGATGATGAATATATAGAAGGAATTCCTACCCGATCCTTCGGAGTCGAATAGGCATTCGGGGGCTACTGATGTGGTTATACCCGATGGGTATGCCCAGCGGGCATTATTGAAGGCTGGTTGAAAGAACATTTCTTAATCCCTAGTGTTTTATGTGTTAGTTAACAATACTTATGATGTACTAATAGAATGCTAAGTATTTCAGCTTGTATGTGATTTATGTTCATATGCATCAAAGCCAAAAATGCGAAGAAGAAGTGGTTCTGGAATTGTTCTAGGAACCGGAATATTTGAGCCCGAAATTTCCAGGGCCGGAATTTCTGGTTCACCAGAACTTCACAGAAAATGGCTAAGTCAAGGTTGAGAAATGGTTTTGATCTCAACCAGAAATTGAGATCGGAAATTTCCATCCACCGGAATTTCCGATTGCACCCAGAAGAGTTCACAGAAACAGCTAAGTCAAGAATAAGAAGTGTTCTGATCTCAACTGAAAATTGTGATCGGAAATTTCAATCTACCGGAATTTCCGATTGCACCCAGAAGAGCTCACAGAAACGGCTAAGTCAAGAATAAGAAGTGTTCTGATCTAAACCGGAAATTGGGCTCAGAAATTTCCATTCACTGGAATTTCCGAGTGCACCTTGAAAAACATTGGAGAAAACTGCTGTAACATCCCAAAATTTGCAAAAATTTAAAACTTTGCATCCATGCATCATTCATCATTAGGCATAAAACTACATTGTAACACCCCATTTCTCTTAGCCTTAGCATTGTGGTGTTATTCTAGGTTTTTCACCTCTTGCAAAAATAAAACTTTTGTGTGTGTAAAATTCTGAGTCATGATTTAATTTGCTTGCACACCTTATGCTTGTTGTGTGTCACTAACATTTCATGAAAATTGAAAATACTAAAAACCACAACACACTGAATTAAATAACCACTATTAGGATCTTCATGATTGTTAAAACTTTGCCAAACTAGGAGCTATTAGTAAGCAAACCATAAATGGTTTTTGACATGCATCTGAAACATTTTGATCTAGGACATGTATAATTTCACACCCTGCTCTAAATTCTCTCAAAAGAGTTGGTTTGCACATAAATATCACTAGCTTTTGGGGGCATCAAATTAACATGACCATTTGGGATATTCTTTTATTTATCAGCAAAAGATTTCTTTTCTTTGAAAGCCAAATGAGATAGTTGACTTGGGCTTTTGTAAGTTCAGTACCTTCTCTTAAATTAGGTAAGTTTGGGGTGTAGACCCATTTTACTTTTGTGGGTCATGTTTGAATATTTCAAACTTAGGATTTTAAATTCATTTGAGCAAATTACTCAAACTTCTCAACTTTTTATTCTCCCACACTCCTTTCCACACCACCTGCTGAGGAGGAGAGCAGCAACCTCACCCCTGGTCCCACCTGTCATGGGCTAGGGCCAACCTCTCCTCTCTCATCTCTCTTTTCTTCTCTTTTCCACCCAACCGAAGGCCACCACCCTTCTTCTCACTGGACAGGGCTGGTCATCTGACCAAACTCCTCTCTGCCCCCTCTCCGCCGCCCACCTGAGCCAGTAAGAACAGAGGAGACACCCCCCTCCCTCTCTCCTGCCCGAGCAAACCCTAGATCGGGTGGAGCTCGTTTTAAATCGCCCGAGCCCTCCCCTGTCCATTTCTCCCCCTCCCTAGCTCCTACCAGCTCACTCCTCTCCCCCTCTGGCGAAAACCACCAAGCTCTCCCCCTCATTCGCCCTGTGGACAGAGATTTCCTTCGGTGGCCGAAGGAAGGAAACTGCCGTAGCACTCGTTCCTCTCAGCCATTCCTCGCCATTTTTGGTTCACTGGCTTCCCCTCGGCTGGATCTAACTCCCCTCCCTTGGCTCTGCTGCAGCTCGAGAGCACCTGGTTCGTCCATGACCCGAGGAGGACGCCGTCATCACCATCTCGGACTCCGACGTTGCATGCAAGCTTTGCGACCACCCCTGAGCTCCCCTTCGACGCCGCGTTCACCTCCAACCACCATTGCGTCCTTACGCGATCCCTAGGTGAGCCCTCCGTGCTCGGCGTCATTTCTCGAGCTCCTGCTCGTGTTTTCTCGGTCGGGAGGAAGACGATGGCCTGAGGCCGTCGATTTTCTGATCAGCGGTTGTTTTTGAACCGCGCCCGATCTATCCGGGACCGTTGGATCCCAGATCCACGGTCGCTTACCGCTTCGCCGGCGCGCGCGCAGCGCTTGGGCCGGCCCAGCTCAGCCCCGCGCTGTTCTACGTCGCCGCTGGGCCGATCTGGCCCAGATCTGGCCCGTTCGGCCTGCTTTTCCTTTATTCTTTTCCCGTTATTTTTCCAGTAAATCTAGAGTTTAGCTTTAAATCGTTTATGGTAAATCTAGAGTGGATAAAATGATGGGATAAATTTTGTAACATGCATGCACGTTTTCTTAACCATGAGGCATTGGATTTGGTCCAAAATGTGCTTCTTGTTGAGTGTTAAAATAGATCTAGTAAAAAGTATCTATTACACCATTTGTTTAACTTGGGTTCTGTAAATCCAAATCATGCAATCTTGGATCAGTTGGAAAGCTTGTAATAATGCCTATCTAGATTGGTAAATCTTGCATGCAGGAGATTATTCTAGCAAAAGTTATATTTACTCTAAGAATAACATCAGTATGTGTTTGGGGATTTTTAACTCTTCAATAAAAACACTTTTTGAGGTAAATCCAATTGGAAGTGTTAGATATGTGTTGGAGGTATCATATACTATAAATGTAGATTTTTCCATTAATTAGTTATTTCTTAGTGAATAAATCCCTGAAAACAGGGAGATAATCTCTTAAATTGCATTTCTGAAATTTCAGAGATTATGACATGTCTAGTTTTAATTGGTGGAGCCATCTCTGTCCATAGATAAATGTTGGGGATATTTTTGTGGGATAGCCACAGGTTTTATCTAACTCACCCCACTGGATTGACACCAAAATAATTCTTATTATTTTCTGCACTTAGATAATGGTCAGAAGTATACTTTATTTTAAAACTGGGATAACTTGAGCTAGGAGTATCCAAATTTGATGAATAAAATCTCCACTTAAAGAGAAAACTCATATCTCACCAGAAAGGTTAGTTATGCATTCAGGAGATCTATAAAACTGAACCTATCTTCTGCTTAAGTTTTACATCAGTAGCTCTTATCTGATATTTAAATCTTGTTTGGTGATAGATATTCATGCACAGCTGATTTTCAGAGCTCCACATGTGTGTCAGCAGTAATGTGGTAGAAGGGTTTAATTTTAGGAGCATCACCTTAAGAGTTATGTTTAAACCATGTAAACAGCCCCTAATAACTATTGAATGCATTAGTTGTGTTTTCTGTTTGTGATGCTTGTTGTCTGTTGATATACTTTAGATTGTTATCAACTCGCATTTTAGGACTTACGCTAGTCTCGTTTGTTTTTCATGTTACGGTCTAATCGCAACTGTAGAATCAAAATAAAATAATGCATGTTTTACTTCTTTTGTGGCGTCTTGCCACCCGAAAACTATTTTTACAAAATATTGTTTGGCCAAAGTTATCTACTAGAATAGCTGTAGGTATTATAAAAAAGATTTTTTACTTGATGAGTCTTGTCATTGAAGGCTCCATCAAGAAGATTAAATGTTCTAATAATATATTCCGTTATCTTACCTCAAAACTATAGGATGGGAACCTGTTTGATAAAACAGTTTTATGGAGGAAAACCTGAGTAGCTGGGAGCAATCAGCGAGAAAGAAATATTTTATGAAAACCCGAGATGCTGGGAGCATTTAGAGATGTTGCGAAAACCCGAGCTGCTGGGAGCAGTCGGAGATGAAGGTTTAATTTCGAAGTCCCTGCTGCCGCCCAAACAATTAACCTGTACAACCACATTACCTCAAAATGGGCACGGGGCTTAACGGAAGCTTGTTGGTGTTCGAATAATTCCTCAATTGGCTAGGTGGGGTTAGAGTCCCCGGAACCGAATGCCGCCAGGGAATGGGCATACAGAGTGAGGACTTCGTGTGCCACCGGGAAGCAACGGCGGGTCACCTGTCATGGCGGTGTGAGACTAGGGGAAACCGGATCGATACGGCTAGCTCACTCGGTGCCGGGGAGAACAAACCCACTCGAAGAGGATATTCCTATACCAGCATTAACATAATGGAAATTAGGATTGGCCGTCTGATGTGTGCATGCTGTCTCTGTACAGTCCGTAGTTGATCCAAGGCAGACCATCCGAATCTTGTGGTGAAAGTGTACAACCTCTGCAGAGTGTAAATCTATTCGAATAGCCGCGTCCACGGTCATGGACGGTTGGAAAGGCCACACTGGGCGTCTGGAGAAAGAAGTTGTTTTATAAAGGAGCAATGTTTATGAGAAAGTCAGGAGGTACCTGGGAGGTACGGAATTTGGGTGAGGATGATTGGTCTCGGGGAGAAAATCAGTCCAATCTCAAGGAAGGAAAAAGGGGTATCCCCATCCTAGTGTTTGATAAACTTTTACAACAGAAAGTTTTGGAACTTGGATATGTCCTTGCTATATCTAAGCGAAGAGAATTCTATCTCTAAATGTTGTTCTTCAACAAAGATATAGAGATGTCGTATTTTAGCGAAGAGAATTCTATCTCTAAATGCTGTTCTTCAACAAAGATATAGAGATGTCGTATTCTCTATGCCTAAGATCATTGTATTCGAAAATAAGCTCTGTGGTTGCATTAAGGAGCCTTCCCAGTTTTTGAAAATTTGTTTTTCCTGCATTGTCATAAAAACCTAAGCTTAGAGGTGGTCTTGCGAGTACATAATTGTACTCATGTGGCTCTGTCCCTGGATATTTAAATGTCCAGATTATAATGAGGAGGCCTTCATCGAGGAGGAAGTGTATGACGACGACTTCGCCACCTAGCTGTCACCGGTCAACTGCACTTGTGGGAATCTGCGCTCGGAGATGTTAAGAGCCGTCGCTAGCCACGAGCTTCCGCTATCTTAGTTAATTCCGTCCTGCGTGACGAGGTGTGTTGACTTTGGTCGTATGACCGTCTATGTGTAGTAAGACTTTTATTCGTACGACTTGAATGATGTAACTCTTTGATACCTATGTTGGTTATGTGATTGCGATGCACTGATCATTGGGATCGTGATCTCTTACATAACGTGGGCATCTCGGACTTGTCCGAGGGGTCCCTACAGACTTGGTATCAGAGCCATCGTTGACCTTAGGAGACTTTAGTTATGTTGGGCGTCGACGTCACGCAAAAATGTTTTCCTATATAGTTAGGAGAGAAATGCTTAAAAATATGCAGAATATACTGCTACTCCTCCCTCCCCTCTATTATTACTCACTGATTAATATTTTACCTGCATTAAATCTTATGATTTTACCTGTTTAAAATTTTGTACATCGTTCACTAATTAAACCTCCATTCAAAAATTTGTGTAGATGAACGGAGAGTTCTCGTCGTCGATTCAGTTGGGAGCGGTGCCAGACACCGGAGTTTCGCGTCTGTTCCAGGCCGACCTCCTCCAGTTGACCCGACACCTGAGGCGTCCGCTACCAGAGTTGCTGATTGGACGTTGTCTGCCCATGGTGGGAGATGAGATGTCCTGGACTGTGAGGTGCATCCTTCGAGGACAATTGGTGCCACCCTTCGCCGAGGAGCTGATTGAGGATGCCCTTGCATCGACTCAGATGGGGGCGTTCGTTACCGTGCTGCAGAGGGCTCTTGCCCGCTTGGTGTGTGCTCACAGTTCCGAGCTGGGCGGCACGCGTTTTGAGTTTTACTCTGGCTTGGACGAGCAGAGTAACCCTGTGCCGCCGCGTCCCCACCCCACTTTCGGGAACCACTTGGCCGAGCTGGGACTCCTCGTCGAGTACACCCAGTCCCAGCTGGTCACTAGTCGGTTCGAGAGTGACCTTCACCGTCTTAATCACGACGGAGCTGAGGTGCGGATCTCAGCAGCTGAGCTGAGGATTGAGGACTTGGAGGCGCAACTTAAGGCGTCTCAGGACAAGCTGAAGACCAAGGAGCTGAAGCTCAAGACCTCGGAGGAGCGCTTAGTGGAGTCCCAGGCAGAGCTCAAGATGGAGCGCAAGGAGCGCCGTTCCACCTTTGCGCGCCTCCAGACTACTCGCTTCTACAGGTTCCAGCTTGACGGGATGGTTGACATGCTCAGGTCGACCGTTGATGCCCGTGACGAGCGGATCAGCGAGCTGGAGAGCGAGGTGGAGACTCTGAGCAAGGATAAGGACGATCTCCTGCCTGATGATGAGGACCCTACGGAGGATATGGATATGGAGCCCGTGAGCGAGCATGACGACGATGACCTTCGAGGCGAGGGCGGTGAGGACTCGGGAGCTGTGATGTCTGAGGACGAGGACCCCGACGAGCCACCCTTTGACAGTGACGCTGCCGTGGACGTGGAGTAGTTAGTTGCGCAGTATCTTTTGGGTTAGGACTGAACCATCGCGATAAGTGGATGCGATTGTGTGGTCTAGTTAGCATGAGTGTGTGTTGAAATTATTGTAAGACTATGTCAGTCCGTGTTTTGTGGTTGTGAACTTTGTGATGATGCTTTTGGAACCTTGCTATGGAATGGAATCATGTCTTCTTAGTAGTAATGTCTTGCTGAAATTTGTATGCTTTTGTGTATGCTTGATGAACTCTTTTTCAAAAACCTGTTTTAAAACTTCTAAATAGGGGAATTAATGTGTGTTTTATTCTGAAATTCAGAATGGCAAGGGATCCACAACCACCCCCACCCCCCGAGCCATCTATGGCTCAAGTATTGCGTTTTCTCATGGAGGATCGCGAGGCAGCTCGCGCTGAGAGGAATGCCAACCTCGCCACCCTGCAGCATCTTGCTCAGATTGCCGTCAACCAGAATGGCGGCCAAGGAAATGAAGCGCCTCGCTCCAAGCTTCGTGACTTTCAGAACACCAATCCTCCAGTTTTCTCCAAGAGTGAAGTGCCACTGGATGCTGATGACTGGATCCGTACCATCGAGAACAACTTGAGGGTCGCCCAGGTGGGTGAAAATGAGAAGGTGGTATACGTCACTCACTACCTCTCTGGGTCTCCCCGAGCATGGTGGGAGGCCATTCGTGCTCTGTTGCCACCGGAGGAAGTTGTGGCTTGGCCGGCGTTCAAGAACAAGTTCTTGAAGCGTTATGTGCCCTCTGGACTCGTCAGTATTATGCGAGAAAGGTTCCTGCAGCTCAAGCAAGGCAGTATGTCTGTGGGCGAGTACTTGGAGAAGTTCACATCTCTAGCAAGGTATGCGCCCATCGATACCGATACTGAGGACAAGAAGAAAGAGAGGTTCATGAATGGACTTCATGACGAAATGCAGTGCATTCTGGTGGTGATGCCTTTCACCAACCTGGAATCCTTGGCGGATGCAGCCATTATGATGGAGCACAAACGCAAGGCTTCGTTTGACAACCGCAAGCGTCGCCAACTGATGCAGCAAGGCAGTAGCAGCAGCAGCCCAACTGGAATTTATCCCCGTCCGCACCCTTCACCTCCACCGAGGCCTTCTTATCCATCACCAAGGCATACAACCTTTGCACCAAGACCCAGCTACTCTCCTCGCCCGCCTGCACCTCGTCCTGGAAGTGGTTCCAACCCCGGCCTCAACTTTAACAGGCCGCCTGCTCCGAAGCCCACAGGAGGATGTTTCACTTGTGGACAGCCTGGACACTTCTCGCGGGAGTGTCCCCCTAGACAGCCCGCCGGTGCTCGCCCTAATGTGACAAAAATGAATCAAGGGCCACCCAGTCCACCTGGAGGCAAGAACCCGTATCCCAAGAAAGCAGCCCCTGTTACCCGAGGCCATCTGAACCATATCAGCGCAGAAGAAGCCCAGGAGGCACCAGACCTGGTTATGGGTACGTTCCCTGTCAACTCAGTTTCTGCCTCAGTTTTGTTTGATTCGGGAGCTTCCCATTCTTTCGTTACGGAGCCGTTTGGTAGGAAGAGTGGTATGATTCCAACTGTGATGCATCGTCCCATGAGAGTACAAATTCCGGGAGCTACTACCAAGGCCATTTTGTCTTGCAAGGAGACTCCTGTGGAAATTCAAGGAGCCCGATTCCATGCAGACCTAGTGGTATTAGGAAAGCAAGGGATAGAAGTGGTTTTAGGAATGGATTGGATGGCAGTAAATCGAGGGAAAATAGATTGCACTAACAAGTCTGTCACCCTAACCACCCCGGAAGGAGAAGAGATTACACACTTCTCAACCTACCACTCCACCTCAAGTCATTGCCATAAGAGCGTAGCTGGAGCCATGTTGGAAGAGGTACCGGTAGTATGCGAGTACCCGGATGTTTTTCCCGAAGAGTTACCCGGTATGCCACCGGATCGGGATATTGAATTCATCATTGATTTGGTACCCGGTACTGGCCCTATAGCTCAAAAACCTTACCGGATGAACCCCGAGGAGTTGGTGGAACTAAAGAAACAGTTGGATGACCTACTTATTAAGGGTATGATACGCCCTAATGCGTCGGCCTGGGGGTCACCAATAATCTTCGTGGATAAGAGAGACAGTACCACTTGTTTGTGTGTGGATTACCGTAAGTTAAATGATGTGACTATTAAAAACAAATACCCCCTACCCAAGATTGAAGATCTGTTTGATCAACTCAATGGAGCTCGAGTCTTCTCCAAGATCGATCTCCACACCGGTTACCATCAGTTGAAAGTCAGAGAATCTGATATCCCTAAGATGGCCTTTGTCACTCGTTACGGATTGTTCGAGTACACAGTGATGTCATTCGGCCTGACCAATGCTCCAGCCTATTTCATGAATCTCATGAACAAGGTGTTCATGGATTACTTGGATAAATTTGTGGTTGTCTTTATTGACGACATCCTGATCTACTCCAAGTCGGAGGTGGAGCATGAAGAGCATCTGAGATTGGTTCTCGGTACCCTTCGAGAACATCAGTTGTATGCTAAGTTCAGCAAGTGTCAGTTTTGGTTGAAGGAAGTAGGATTTCTTGGCCATGTTATCTCAGCAGGAGGTATATCTGTAGATCCTACCCACATCAAGTCCATCCTTGATTTCCCAACCCCCACCAACCAAACCGAAGTGAGGTCCATCCTTGGATTAGCAGGTTATTACCGCAAGTTTGTTGAGGGATTCTCAAGCATCGCAAAGCCTCTTACCCAACTACTGAAGAAGGATCAGAAGTTCGTTTGGACCGACAAATGTGAAGCCAGCTTCCAGGAACTGAAAAAGCGCCTTACTACCGCACCTATCTTAACCATGCCAGATGTGACCAAAGATTTTGTGGTTTATTGCGATGCCTCCAAACTTGGACTTGGCTGTGTCCTTATGCAAGAGGGCAAGGTAATTTCATACTCGTCGCGACAACTCCGCAAGCATGAGCAAAATTACCCAACCCATGACCTAGAGCTTGCTGCAGTGGTCCATGCACTCAAGACATGGCGACACTTTCTGACGGGCAACCGTTGCGAAATTTACACCGATCACAAGAGCCTGAAGTACATCTTCACCCAGAGGGACTTGAACATGAGGCAACAAAGATGGATATAACTCATCAAGGATTATGACTTGGACATCCATTACCACCCTGGAAAAGCTAACGTTGTAGCTGATGCCCTTAGTCGTCAGCCGTGTTCATTCAACTCCCTGATCAAGGTTAGAAGGCCAGAACTCTGGGAAGAGCTGGATAAGATGGGTATAGAGGTGGTCAGCTATGGGGCAGTCGATCAACTCCTGTTGCAACCCACCTTATGGGAGCAGATCAAGCAAGCACAGAAGGGTCACGAAAGCATTGAGGGCATCAAAAGAAGATTGGACAAAGAGGAAGTCCCTGGGTTCACCATCGACTCTGACGGTATTCTTTGGTATAAGGGACGCATCTGTGTACCGTCAGACCCTGTTTTGAAGCTGTTAATTATGAAGGAGGCTCACGAGACTTTGTATTCTATCCACCCCGGTGGAACCAAGATGTACCAGGATTTGAAGCAGAATTTCTGGTGGCACGGCATGAAGAGCGAGATTGCACTGTTCGTCCAGAATTGTGATATCTGCCAAAGGGTCAAAGCAGAGCATCAGCGACCCGCTGGATTACTTCAACCTCTCAAGTTGCCCGAGTGGAAATGGGATGAGATCGGCATGGATTTCATCACTGGATTGCCCCGGTCCAATCGCGGGCATGACGCCATATGGGTTATCGTGGATAGACTCACAAAGGTATCACACTTTTTGCCAGTAAGGACCACCCATCGATCGGATCAGCTTGCAGATCTCTACATGTCACGTATCGTCAGCCTTCATGGAATACCTAAGACTATCGTATCTGATCGAGGAACCCAATTCACCTCTCGTTTCTGGTTTAAGCTTCATGAATCCATGGGGACGAATCTCTTTTTCAGTACTGCGTATCACCCTCAGACAGGAGGACAGACGGAAAGGGTCAATCAGATCCTTGAAGATATGCTTAGGTCTTGTGTGTTAGCTTATGGAGCCAAATGGGAGAATTGCTTGCCATTTGCCGAATTTTCGTACAACCACAGCTATCAAGCCAGTCTGAAGATGGCACCCTTTGAGGCTTTGTACGGGCGCAGATGTCGTACACCCTTAAACTGGTCGCAAACCGGAGTCAGCCAAATCTTTGGAGTTGACACCTTGAGAGAAGCCAAAGAGCAAGTTCAACTCATTCGCGACCGTCTTAAGGCCGCCCAATCCAGGCAGAAAAGTTACGCAGATTCCAGAAGGCGTGAACTCAACTTCAAGGAAGGAGATATGGTTTACTTGCGCGTTACACCACTAAAGGGAATGCAACGTTTCCATGTCAAGGGTAAATTAGCACCAAGATATATTGGCCCTTTTAAGGTGGTCAGCCGTAGAGGAGAAGTATCTTATCAGCTAGACTTGCCACCCCATCTGTCGGAATTCCATGATGTTTTTCATGTATCTCTACTCCGGAAGTGTCTGCAAGTTCCTGGTGATACTCATTCATATCAGGAGGTAGATCATCGCACCATTGATCTCAACCGTGATGTCACTTATCGAGAACGACCACTTCGTGTTCTCGCTGAAGACGTCCGTCTGACACGGAGACGGAAGATCAGGTTCCTGAAGGTCCAATGGAGCAACCATTCGGAGGAAGAAGCCACCTGGGAGCGTGAAGATTATTTGGAGCATGAATTTCCTGGTTTTCTCTCTTCTTCAAATCTGGAATCTCGGGGACGAGATTCTCCTAAGGGGGGAAGGTCTGTAACACCCCATTTCTCTTAGCCTTAGCATTGTGGTGTTATTCTAGGTTTTTCACCTCTTGCAAAAATAAAACTTTTGTGTGTGTAAAATTCTGAGTCATGATTTAATTTTCTTGCACACCTTATGCTTGTTGTGTGTCACTAACATTTCATGAAAACTGAAAATACTAAAAACCACAACACACTGAATTAAATAACCACTATTAGGATCTTCATGATTGTTAAAACTCTGCCAAACTAGGAGCTTTTAGTAAGCAAACCATAAATGGTTTTTGACATGCATATGAAACATTTTGATCTAGGGCATGTATAATTTCGCACCCTGCTATAAATTCTCTCAAAAGAGTTGGTTTGCACATAAATATCACTAGCTTTTGGGGGCATCAAATTAACATGACCATTTGGGATATTCTTTTATTTATCACCAAAAGATTTCTTTTCTTTGAAAGCCAAATTAGATAGTTGACTTGGGCTTTTGTAAGTTCAGTACCTTCTCTTGAATTAGGTAAGTTTGGGGTGTAGACCCATTTTACTTTTGTGGGTCATGTTTGAATATTTCAAACTTAGGATTTTAAATTCATTTGAGCAAATTACTTAAACTTCTCACCTTTTTATTCTCTCACACTCCTTTCCACACCACCTGCTGAGGAGGAGAGCAGCAACCTCACCCCTGGTCCCACCTGTCATGGGCTAGGGCCAACCTCTCGTCTCTCCTCTCTCTTTTCTTCTCTTTTCCACCCAACCGAAGGCCACCACCCTTCTTCTCACTGGCCAGGGATGGTCATCCGACCAAACTCCTCTCTGCCCCCTCTCCACCGCCCACCTGAGACAGTAAGAACAGAGGAGACACCCCCTCCCTCTCTCCTGCCCGAGCAAACCCTAGATCGGGTGGAGCTCGTTTTAAATCGCCCTAGCCCTCCCCTGTCCATTTCTCCCCCTCCCTGGCTCCTACAAGCGCACTCCTCTCCCCCTCTGGCGAAAACCACCAAGCTCTCCCCCTCAATCGCCCTGTGGACAAAGAGATTTCCTTCGGTGGCCGAAGGAAGGAAACTGCCGTACCACTCGTTCCTCTCAGCCATTCCTCGCCATTTTTGGTTCCCTGGCTTCCCCTCGGCTGGATCTAACTCCCCTCCCCTGGCTCTGTTGCAGCTCGAGAGCACCTGGTTCGTCCACGACCCGAGGAGGACACCGTCGTCACCATCTTGGACTCCGACGTTGCATGCAAGCTTTCCGACCACCCCTGAGCTCCCCTTCGACGCCGCGTCCACCTCCAACCACCATTGCGTCCTTACGCGAGCCCTAGGTGAGCCCTCCGTGCTCGGCGTCATTTCTCGAGCTCCTGCTCGTGTTTTCTAGGTCGGGAGGAAGACGATGGCCTGAGGCCGTCGATTTTCTGATCAGCGTTTGTTTTTGAACCGCGTCCGATCTATCCGGGACCGTTGGATCCCAGATCCACGGTCGCTTACCGCTTCGCCGGCGCGCGCGCAGCGCTTGGGCCGGCCCAGCTCCGCCCCGCGCTGTTCTGCGTCGCCGCTGGGCCGATCTGGCCCAGATCTGGCCCGTTCGGCCAGCTTTTCCTTTATTCTTTTCCCGTTATTTTCCAGTAAATCTAGAGTTTAGCTTCAAATCGTTTGTGGTAAAACTATAGTGGCTAAAATGATGGGATAAATTCTGTAACATGCATGCACGTTTTCTTAACCATGTGGCATTGGATTTGGTCCAAAATGTGTTTCCTGTTGAGTGTTAAAATAGATCTAGTAAAAAGTATCTATTACACCATTTGTTTAATAACTTGGGTTATGTAAATCCAAATCATGCAATCTTGGATCTGTTGGAAAGCTTGTAATAATGCCTATCTAGATTGGTAAATCTTGAATGCAGGAGATTACTCTAGCAAAAGTAATATTACTCTAAGAATAACATCAGTATGTGTTTGGGGATTTTTAACTCTTCAATAAAACACTTTTTGAGGTAAATCCAATTGGATGTGTTAGATATGTGTTGGAGGTATCATATACTACAAATGTAGATTTTTCCAGTAATTAGTTATTTGTTAGTGAATAAATCACTGAAAAACAGGGAGATAATCTCTTAAATTGCATTTCTGAAATTTCAGAGATTATGACATGTCTAGTTTTAATTGGTGGAGACATCTATGTCCATAGATAAATGTTGGGGATATTTTTGTGGGATAGCCACAGGTTTTATCTAACTCACCCCACTGGATTGACACCAAAATAATTCTTATTATTTTCTGCACTTGGATAATGGTCAGAAGTATACTTTATTTTAAAACTGGGATAACTTGAGCTAGGAGTATCCAAATTTGATGAATAAAATCTCCACTTAAATAGAAAACTCATATCTCACCAGAAAGGTTAATTAAGCATTCAGGAGATCTATAAAACTGAACCTATCTTCTGCTTAAGTTTGACATCAGTAGCTCTTATCCGATTTTTAATTCTTGTTTGGTGATAGATTTTCATGCACAGCTAATTTTCAGAGCTCCACATGTGTGTCAGCAGTAATGTGGTAGAAGGGTTTAATTTTAGGAGCAGCACCTTAAGAGTTATGCTTAAACCATGTAAACAACCCCTAATAACTATTGAATGCATAAGTTGTGTTTTCTGTTTGTGAATCTTGTTGTCTGTTGATATACTTTAGATTGTTATCAACTCGCATTTTAGGACTTACGCTAGTCTCGTTTGTTTTTCATGTTACGGTAGAATCGCAACCTGAGGAAGAGCAGTACGAGGTAGCTGAGCACGACTACGCTGAAGAACAAGACCAGGGACAGTACTTTGAGCAAGGCAAGCCCACCTCACCACTATAATGAAATCCTATTACTTTATTCAAGCATGTTTTGTTTTTAAAATAAAATAATGCATGTTTTACTTCTTTTGTGGCGTCTTGCCACCCGAAAACTATTTTTACAAAATATTGTTTGGCCAAAGTTATCTACTAGAATAACTGTAGGTATTATAAAAAAGAGTTTTTACTTGTTGAGTCTTGTCATTGAAGGCTCCATCAAGAAGATTAAATTTTCTAATAGTATATTCCGTTATCTTACCTCAAAACTATAGGATGGGAACCTGTTTGATAAAACTGTTTTATGGAGGAAAACCTGAGTTGCTGGGAGCAATCAGCGAGAAAGAAATATTTTATGAAAACCCGAGATGCTGGGAGCATTCGGAGATGTTGCGAAAACCCGAGCTGCTGGGAGCAGTCGGAGATGAAGGTTTAATTTCGAAGTCCCTGCTGCCGCCCAAACAATTAACCCGTACAACCACATTACCTCAAAATGGGCACGGGGCTTAACGGAAGCTTGTTGTTGTTGGTTTTCGAATATTTCCTCAATTGGCTAGATGGGGTTAGAGTCCCCGGAACTGAATGCGGCCAGGGAATGGGCATACAGAGTGTGGACTTCGTGTGCTACCGGGAAGCAACGGTGGGTCTCCTGTCATGGCGGTGTGAGACTAGGCGAAACCGGATCGATACGGCTAGCTCACTCAGTGCCGGGGAGAACAAACCCACTCGAAGAGGATATTCTTATACCAGCATTAACATAGTGGAAATTAGGATTGGCCGTCTGATGTGTGCATGTTGTCTCTGTACAGTCCGTGGTTGATCCACGGCAGACCATCCGAATCTTGTGGTGAAAGTGTACAACCTCTGCAGAGTGTAAATCTATTCGAATAGCCGCGTCCGCGGTCATGGACGGTTGGAAAGGCCACACTGGGCGTCTGGAGAAAGAAGTTGTTTTATAAAGGAGCAATGTTTATGAGAAAGTTAGGAGGTACCTGGGAGGTACGGAATTTGGGTGAGGATGATTGGTCTCGGGGAGAAAATCAGTCCAATCTCAAGGAAGGAAAAAGGGGTATCCCCATCCTAGTGTTTAATAAACGTTTACAACAGAAAGTTTTGGAACTTGGATATGTCCTTGCTATATCTAAGCGAAGAGAATTCTATCTCTAAATGTTGTTCCTCAACAAAGATATAGAGATGTCGCATTTTAGCGAAGAGAATTCTATCTCTAAATGCTGTTCTTCAACAAAGATATAGAGATGTCGTATTCTCTATGCCTAAAATCATTGTATTCGAAAATAAGCCCTATAGTTGCATTAAGGAGCCTTCCCAGTTTTCGAAAATTTATTTTTCCTGCATTGTCATAAAAACCTAAGCTTAGAGGTGGTCTTGCGAGTACGTAATTGTACTCATGTGGCTCTGTCCCTGGATATTCAAATGTCCAGATTATAATGAGGAGGCCTTCATCGAGGAGGAAGTGTATGACGACGACTTCGCCACCTAGCTGTCACCGGTCAACTGCACTTGTGGGAATCTGCGCTCGGAGATGTTAAGAGCCGTCGCTAGCCACGAGCTGCCGCTATCTTAGTTAATTCCGTCCTGCGTGACGAGGTCTGTTGACTTTGGTCGTATGACCGTCTATGTGTAGTAAGACTTTTATTCGTACGACTTGAATGATGTAACTCTTTGATACCTATGTTGGTTATGTGATTGCGATGCACTGATCATTGGGATCGTGATCTCTTACATAACGTGGGCATCTCGGACTTGTCCGAGGGGTCCCTACAGACTTGGTATCAGAGCCATCGTTGACCTTAGGAGACTTTAGTTATGTTGGGCGTCGACGTCACGCAAAAATGTTTTCCTATATAGTTAGGAGAGAAATGCTTAAAAATATGCAGAATATACTGCTACTCCTCCCTCCCCTCTATTATTACTCACTGATTAATATTTTACCTGCATTAAATCTTATGATTTTACCTGTTTAAAATTTTGTACATCGTTCACTAATTAAACCTCCATTCAAAAATTTGTGTAGATGAACGGAGAGTTCTCGTCGTCGATTCAGTTGGGAGCGGTGCCAGACACCGGAGTTTCGCGTCTGTTCCAGGCCGACCTCCTCCAGTTGACCCGACACCTGAGGCGTCCGCTACCAGAGTTGCTGATTGGACGTTGTCTGCCCATGGTGGGAGATGAGATGTCCTGGACTGTGAGGTGCATCCTTCGAGGACAATTGGTGCCACCCTTCGCCGAGGAGCTGATTGAGGATGCCCTTGCATCGACTCAGATGGGGGCGTTCGTTACCGTGCTGCAGAGGGCTCTTGCCCGCTTGGTGTGTGCTCACAGTTCCGAGCTGGGCGGCACGCGTTTTGAGTTTTACTCTGGCTTGGACGAGCAGAGTAACCCTGTGCCGCCGCGTCCCCACCCCACTTTCGGGAACCACTTGGCCGAGCTGGGACTCCTCGTCGAGTACACCCAGTCCCAGCTGGTCACTAGTCGGTTCGAGAGTGACCTTCACCGTCTTAATCACGACGGAGCTGAGGTGCGGATCTCAGCAGCTGAGCTGAGGATTGAGGACTTGGAGGCGCAACTTAAGGCGTCTCAGGACAAGCTGAAGACCAAGGAGCTGAAGCTCAAGACCTCGGAGGAGCGCTTAGTGGAGTCCCAGGCAGAGCTCAAGATGGAGCGCAAGGAGCGCCGTTCCACCTTTGCGCGCCTCCAGACTACTCGCTTCTACAGGTTCCAGCTTGACGGGATGGTTGACATGCTCAGGTTATTAAAGTGTTTTTTAACTCCTTTAATAAATAAAATTTGATCAATTTATTTATGGGCAAGTATAATGTCAAAAAGTCCCATTTTTAATAACCTTTCCAAAACATATTTCTATGATTTTTTCTGAAATGTTTTGGATAGGTTTAAAAATCATTTTTGAAATCAGTATTTAAAAACAGATATTAATTTCATTTAAAAGGAAAAGGAAATCGGGCCGGCCCGTTTAGCTAACTACCGCGCGCGCGAGACGCAACGGCCTGCCAGCGGCCCAGCGCCCCTCTCTCTCGCTCGCAGTCGCTGACAGGTGGGACCCACCTGTCATCTCCCCCGCGGAGCAGTTCTTCCCCAAATCACGCCCTCGCCTCCGACCGAAAACGGCCGATTTGATTTCGTTTCAATACGGCGATTTACTACTCCATTTACCCCGCATCCCCCCATACTAATATCCCCCTTCGCTCTCGTCCGATTGCCCCAAACCATTCCTCCCGAGAGCCCCTAGGCTGCCCGCTCGAGCTCTCACGATTCCGCCGTCGCCGTCGGTAAGAACTCCGCCGCCCGAGCAACTCCGGCCACCTCGGACCCTCCCTCCACCCCCTTTCGATTTCTTTTAGCCGTGCGCATCGAATTGACACGGTGGGGCGTTTGTTTTCGCAGCGGAGCCATGCCTCCGTCCACGACCGAGAAGAATCGTCGCCGCGCGCGTCTCCGGCGAGCTCTTCCGAGGAGACGAGGACGCTCCGATCATCGCCACCGCGCCATCGCAACCCACACGACGTCGCGCATCCCCCGGTGAGCTCCGTTTCCCTCCTAGCACCGTAGAACGTCGCAAGCACAAACGCTGGCAATGGCTCCGCCATGCCCCGTGCGGCTCCGGCGAGTCGCTCCGCCCGCGTTAGGTCAACGCATCCTGGACCGTGTGATCTAGATCCAACGGATCCATTTTATTTTATTTTTTCGTCTCTGCGATTAATCTGGCGCGTCCGATCTCATTTAGATCTAACGGCTCCCGAGGGCGATCCGCGTCGAAACGGTACAGACGAATCGGGTCGCACCGCGTGGCCGATTATTTTTCTAATTCGAATAGAATTTAGAAAATTAAAATAGAAAACTATTACAACTTGCAAAATTCATAACTTTCAATCTGTAAGTCCAAATTTGATAAACTTTATATCATTGGAAAGCCCTGCCCATGTAGTTTATTTCTATATCATTAGTTTGTCATTTTAGTGTCTTAAAAATTGTGAAATTTACAGATTGTCATTTCGGCCATTTAAATTCATCATTTAAATATTAAAATTGTTTTTCATCTAAATCCAATTGTTGTGGAATAATAATTTAGCTCTCTATTACTTGCCTAGCTATGATATAAAATGTTTACCCTGTTTTGGAAATGTTTTTAAGTGTTAAATTTTTTAAATACACATCTGGGTGGAATTGGTTGTTTGGTTTATGTTAAGTGACTTTTGGGACTATGCTTGTGGCTGTCGTCGCCTAGGATGAATGTCTATTCTACTTAGGGCCACGAGTATGGTGTTTGGTACCCAGAAGTGCACTTGTGGACGGCCACCCAGGAACGAAGAGATTACCAAGTCCCTCCAAGTTTAGAAAGCTTCCCGTGCAGTCTTTTGACAATGGGCTCTGTCTAGAATAATTAAGTTGTGAGGGTGCAACCTGTCAGCTTGACAAGCAGATGTAGAATTGGTAGGTGGAACGGGTCTTGCTAGTATGGTTGCATTCTTCTTCTGAAAGTTCTTGTCTCAATTCTCTCCTTTCCTTAATGCACTCCGCGTGTATAGGATGTTTGGGTTAATTGAGTCTAAAGGTGAAAGTGCACAACCTCTATAGAGTCGACAATCTGAGTACTCAGCCGTGTCCCCGGAAATGGACTACTTCGAGCAACTGGACAAGGATGGGCGGAAGAATCTCAACACTGTTTTCATAAAGTAAAATTTGACTAAGGAAAGAATTGTTGGTGCACTTGGGCTTTATCCCTTGGTGCCAAGTCTTGAGAAATAAAAGTGTTTTACAAAATGATAGGAGAAAACTGGCTTTCTGCAAATAGCCTCCAACCCCACCAAGCCAAAAATGCATATAGATTTTAGACTTGTCATTATATATCCACCATAGTCACTTGCCAATACATCATTGTATTGACCTCCTTCGGGGGCTGCATATTCAAATGTGTAGGTAATTCTGATGCTGAATGAGTTGGACTCGAGTCTACACCCAACATGTCTGCCCGTGGCGCATGCTTGAAGATGAGGCTCCATGTTATTTCACTTTCGTTGTGAACTCTGAACTTTAGCTAGCCTTCATGGCTATGCAACTTGTAATAAAGCCATACTTGGCTATTATTTTTGGATCTCGTTGTAGCAATTTTAATACTTATGCATTGGTACCTTATATTTTGTACTGTGGTGCTGGTAGTGATCCAGGGACTAGCACATAACACAGGTGTTCCAACTTTAATAAAAGTTGGGGCTCTACAAAATGGTATCAGAGCAAAGTGTTGCCTGTAGGTTCGAGCCCCTAGGATTGGTTAAGCCCCTTTTGGTCATAATGTTACCATCTTTGAAGTATGTTGGATTATAGCGGCATAGTGGGATAAAGCGGCCCGGGACAAACCTTACATGTCCGCGCACATTAGACCTGTTCCATAATATAAGTGGCTGGCCGGGTGTCTGTCTCTCTCACTATAGTGAAAAATCCAATTTACGAAGAGTTGTTAATATCTGTTGACCACCTTAAGATTTTGACTTAGTATTCTTCTAAATTAATAATACACACCATGAATAGTACTTCCTTATCTTATGCAATTCTTGTTTTAATTCCTTTCTTCTACCTAAAGGATGACGAGCTTCTACTTCACCACCGCGGAGGACTTCGAGAACACCCGTTTTGGCTGTTACCTTCTCGACATCGGCGAGAAGATAGGGTTACCACTACCCCAAGTCAAGGGCTTCATCCTGAAGAAGTTTAACAAAGAGGGTTGCTCGGGAATAAAAGCAACTCAGCCAGGACGTGGAGAAGAGCCCCCACTGGAGATGAAAATGGTTAGCGACTCCAAAGATAAAGGACTCAATCTAGTCATGCAAGATTTGATTGGGCGCAACTGCGGACGCTACAGCACAGAGTTGAGGGGCCACTACTCCATTTTCTTTGGAAGGAGAAACGAGGATGGAGAACCTTACCTGTATGATGTCGGAGAAAGAGGAAAGGCAAAACCCCTTAGTATTTATTTCCAGGAGCTGGAAATCCTTGTCACTGAACTGTATGAAGATCGACGCACTGAGCTCCTGAAGAACGATGAGCTATGTGCCTTACTTAAGGAGAACGAAGAGAAGGTGAAGGCTCAGGAGGAAGTAACTAAGGCACAAGAAGATAGGTTCGCTGCACAAGAGGAGAAGTACAGGAGGCAGGAGAAAAGAGTTCAACAGAAGAACAAGACTATCAGGGAACAAAAGGCAGAACTCGAGAGCAATGAAGTCGAGTTCGAGGCTGATAGTGACTTGATCAAAAGGCTTCGTACTGAGAAGAGGGAGCTGCAAGAAAAGAACTCTGCCCTGGAGAAAGAAGTAAAGGAACTCAAGGATGTACTCGCCAATGAAGGGATCGAGATCCAGGAAATTGAAGAGGAAGAAGATGACATGGTCGAGTAGTTAGTTAGTGAGACCACCATTTAGCATACACCTCATAGTTATCTTAGCTTCGTATTGACCTACCAACTTGTGGTAAGGCAGTACCTTCCCTTGTATCCTCGAAACCTCGTGAGTTTTTTTTTTTCCAAACTTTTATATCGCTTTCCTTAAGCCAAAGGTTTTCATTTGTTTGTTGATTGTTGTATAAGTGGTGTGTTGTTGATGGTGTGCTTGACTTGATTGTTTTGTGCATGGGTAGGATTCCTCCTTGTAGTTCTATCTATCTTTTACTCATCCATGCTAAAACCCCACAGATGCCTCCACGTCGTGATACCGACAACAACGAAGCTATGCAACAGTTGATGGCAGCTCAAGCCCAACTAATCACTATGATGACTCAGTTCATTGTAGCAACCAACAACAACAACAACAACAACAACAATAACAACCACCCACCACCACCACCACCAGCACCTCAAGTGGACAGACTTGCAAGATTTCTCAGGCTGAGACCTAATAAGTTCTCCTCTGCTACTGAACCAATAGTGGCGGATGACTGGCTCCGTTCAGTCAACAAGGACTTAGTAACCTGTGAGTGTTCTGAGGCAGAAAAGGTGAGGTTCACTGCACACCTATTGGAAGGACCTGCTGCCATGTGGTGGGAGACCTATCAAGTGACCCATCCCTTGGATGGCATGACTTGGGATGCGTTCAAGGATGGTTTCCGCAATGCTCACATCTCCTCTGGCATAAAGAATCTGAAGAAGGAGGAATTTTGTAGATTGAGACAGGGAGGTAGAACTCTGAAGGAGTATATGGATGACTTCTGTATGTTATCAACGTATGCACCAGAAGACATCGACACTGATGCTAAGAGAAAGGAAAAATTCCTTAATGGACTAAGGGGAGAACTGAAGATACCCTTATCTGTGGCATTTGCTCCGAATTATCAAGTTCTGCTGGATCAAGCAATCACTCTGGACAATAACATAAGAAAGGAAGAAAATAGGAAGATGAAGTTCGGTGCAAGTAAGGGTAACTCTGAAGGGACACACAAGAAACCACACACCTCTGAAGTCAGTGGCCATAAACCCTGGAACTACTCCAACGGTGGTAGTCGCCAAAAGCATCATGGTCATAACCACAATGGAGGATACAAAGGAAACAATGGAGGGTACAAAGGAAATAATGGTGGGTTCAAGGGAAACCATCACCATGGCCAAAATCATGGGAATGGTAATCCTTGTCCTAACTATGAAGGGAAGAAAGACTTGTCTAATGTGACTTGCTTAAAGTGCAAGAAGACAGGACACTATGCAACTGAATGCCCATAGAGGAAGGCTGATGAAAATTCCAAGCCCAATCCTTTCCAGAAGGGGCAAGTAAATCACTTCAATGTGGAAGAAGTTCATGATGAACCTGATGCTGTGATTGGTAAGTTCCTGCTCAATTCCTTTCCAGCATTAGTCTTATTTGATACTGGAGCATCGCATTCATTCATATCAAGAGCTTTTGTAAACAAACATGGGCTAGCCGAGGAAAGCTTAGGAAAACCTATTAGAGTGAGTTGACCTGGGGGTGAGATGATAGTAAATTCGGGCTATAGGCAGTTAGATTTAAGGATTGGAAAATATCTTTTCCCAGCAGACTTAGTCATCCTAGAAACCCAAGATTTGGATGTTATTATCGGAATGGATTGGATGACCCGTTTTGAAGGGATCATAGACTGTGCAAATAGAGCTATCACCCTCACCACCACAGAAAAACAAAAGATTAAATTCAGATCAACTTTCGAACTTAAGAAAGTTAGGCTAAATTCTCTTAAGGGGGGTAGCCTTGGTGAGGTGTTGATTGTCCAAGAGTACCTAGATGTATTCCCAGAAGAATTACCGGGAATGCCACCCGATAGACATGTGGAATTTCTCATTGAACTGAAACCGGGTACCGGACCAATAGCTAAGAGACCTTACCCTATGGTCGTCGATGAACTGAAAGAACCCAAGAAGCAACTGGAAGAACACCTTCTGAAAGGATTTATCCGTCCAAGTTCTTCGCCCTGGGGAGTGCCAGTTCTATTTGTCAAAAAGAAAGATCAAACCCAGAGACTAGTCACGGACTACAGGGATATAAATGAACACACCATCAAGAACAAGTATCCTCTACCCAAGATAAATGAATTATTTGATCAACTGAAAGGTGCATGTGTCTTCTCCAAGATTGATCTTCAATCAGGTTAGAAATGGATATACCAAAGACAGCGTTTGTTACAAGATATGGCTCTTATTAGTACGCAGTAATGCCATTTGGATTAACCAATGCTCCATCTTATTTCATGAATATGACGAATAAAGTGTTCATGGATTTTCTGGACAAGTTTGTGGTAGTGTTCATAGATGACATTCTGATCTACTCCGAGAGTCACAAATACCATGAAGAGCATTTGCGCCTAGTATTGCAGAGACTACGTGAACATAAGTTATATGCCAAATTCAGCAAGTGTGAATTTTGGTTGGAACAAGTCGCATTCCTAGGACACATAGTATCCAAGGAGGGTATAGCAGTAGATCCTGAAAAGGTTTCGGCTGTAACCAATTGGGAGCCACCAAAGAATGTTGGAGAATTACGAAGTTTTCTTGGTCTAGCAGGATACTACCGAAGATTTATAGTAAACTTTTCCAAAATCGCCAAGGCACTGACGGAATTATTAAAGAAGGAGAAGAAATTTGAGTGGACTGACGCATGCAAAGCCAGTTTTCAGGAGTTGAAGAAACGTCTAGTTTCAGCCCCAGTTCTATGCTTACCTGATTTAGAGAAAGAATTTCAAGTATACTGTGATGCTTCACGCCAAGGCCTGGGAAGTGTGCTGATGCAAGAAGGCAGAGGGGCATCTTATGCCTCTAGACAGCTCAAGAAACATGAAACAAATTATCTCACTCATGATCTCGAGCTAGCTTCAGTGGTACATGCCCTGAAAACTTGGAGACCCTACCTAATGGGAAAAAGATGTGAAGTGTTCACTGACCACAAGAGTTTGAAGTATATTTTCACTCAGAAAGAATTGAACATGAGGCAGAGAAGATGGTTAGAACTTATCAAGGATGATGATCTAAGTCTTCAATACCATCCTGTAAAGGCTAATGTAGTAGCTGATGCCCTGAGTCGTAAGGTTTATGTGAATGGCCTCACGGCAGGAGAGATACCTGAGGATTTATGCAAGGCATTCAAGGACCTCCGATTGGAAGTGGTACCAGATGGTTTTGTAGCCTCGTTAGTAGTACAACCAAATTTGATGGATAAGATACGTGAAGCTCAGAAGGGAGACAAAGATATTGAAGAAATCAAAGTCAATATGAGAGCAGGAAAAGCCAAGGGATTTCATGAAGATTTGCAAGGAACCATGTGGTTTGAAAAACGAGTATGTGTGGCAAATGATCCTGATCTTAGGAAGTTAATTCTGCAAGAAGCCCATGAAACACCTTATTCCATTCATCCAGGAAATACCAAAATGTATATGGATGTGAAGGAGAGATTTTGGTGGAACAATCTGAAAAGAGAAATAGCAGAATATATCGCTAAGTGCGATGTATGCAGTCGAGTAAAGGGTGAGCATCAGAAACCAGCAGGACTTTTGCAACCTTTGAAGGTACCGGATTGGAAGTGGGATTCTATTGTGATGGATTTCATCATCGGGTTACCAAGGACCAGATCAGGGTATGATTCTATTTGGGTTATTGTTTGTCGTTTAACCAAAATAGCTCACTTTATACCCGTGAAGACCACCTATACCAGCGCAAAGCTAGCTGATATTTACATGAAGAGAATTGTGTGTCTACACGGCGTCCCCAAGAGTATCGTGTCCGATAGAGCGACCTAGTTCACATCCCATTTTTGGAAGCAGTTGCATGAATCACTGGGAACTAGATTGGAATTCAGTACGGCATTTCACGCGCAAACGGATGGTCAGACTGTAAGCGTAAATCAGGTTTTAGAAGATATGTTAAGAGCTTGTGCGCTTGATTATGGGTCTAGTTGGGATGACAATCTACCTTATGTTGAGTTCTCGTACAATAACAGTTACCAAGCTAGCATTGAGATGGCACCCTTTGAGGCTTTATATGGGAAGAAATGCACAACCCCATTGTTGTGGAGTGGTATAGGAGAAAGAAGTTTCTTTGGACATGATATAATCCAAGAAGCTGAAGAGAAGGTCAGATTAATTAAAGATAGATTGAAGATAGCACAGTCACGCCAGAAAAGCTACGCGGATTCTAAACGTAGAGAAGTCGCCTACGAGGTGGGTGATAGAACCTATCTCAGAGTGTCACCACTCAGGGGTGTAAAGAGGTTTGGAATCAAAGGAAAATTAGCACCTCGATTTATTGGACCATTTAAAATTCTGTCTCGCAAGGGTGAGGTGGCATATGAGTTAGAACTACCAGAAGCTCTGTCTGCGGTTCATAATGTGTTCCATGTTAGTCAGTTGAACAAATGTCACCCCGAGATGATTGGAGTTCCTTTAAAGGATACAGTACCTCTCGAAGAAGTACAATTGGAAAGTGACCTGACCTACGAAGAGAAACCCATCAAGATATTGCAGACCGCAGAAAGAGTCACCCGTACCAAAACCATCAAGTTTTGCAAAGTCCAGTGGAATCATCACACCGAGGAAGAAGCCACCTGGGAACGAGAGGATGACCTCCGAGAAGACCATCCACACCTATTTGCTGACCTTTCCGAAGCTCGAGGGCGAGCTTCCTCTTAAGGGGGTTAGTCTGTGACATCCCAAAATTTGCAAAAATTTAAAACTTTGCATCCATGCATCATTCATCATTAGGCATAAAACTACATCACAAAATTATTAAATAAAACTTCAAATTATAAATTTAAATAATCTATAATTCCATAAAGTGTTTATTTAAACTCCTTTAATAAATAAAATTTGGTCAATTTATTTATGGGCAAGTATAATGTCAAAAAGTCCCATTTTTAATAACCTTTCCAAAACATATTTTTATGAATTTTTCTGAAATGTTTTGGATAGGTTTAAAAATCATTTTTGAAATCAGTATTTAAAAACAGATATTAATTTCATTTAAAAGGAAAAGGAAATCGGGCCGGCCCGTTTAGCTAACTGCGGCGCGCGTGAGACGCAACGGCCTGCTAGCGGCCCAGCGCCCCTCTCTCTCGCTCGCAGTCGCTGACAGGTGGGACCCACCTGTCATCTCCCCCGCGGAGCAGTTCTTCCCCAAATCACGCCCTCGCCTCCAACCGAAAACGGCCGATTTGATTTCGTTTCAATACGGCGATTTACTACTCCATTTACCCCGCATCCTCCCCCTACTAATAGCCCCCTTCGTTCTCGTCCGATTGCCCCAAACCATTCCTCCCTAGAGCCCCTAGGATGCCCGCTCGAGCTCTCGCGATTCCGCTGTCGCCGTCGGTAAGAACTCCGCAGCCCGAGCAACTCCGGCCACCTCGGACCCTCCCTCCACCCCCTTTCGATTCTTTTAGCCGTGCGCATCGAGTTGACACGGTGGGGCGTTTGTCTTCGCAGCGGAGCCACACCTCCGCCCACGACCGAGAAGAACCGTCGCCGCGCGCGTCTCCGGCGAGCTCTTCCGAGGAGACGAGGACGCTCCGATCATCGCCACCGCGCCATCGCAACCCACACGACGTCGCACATCCCCCGGTGATCTCCGTTTCCCTCCTAGCACCGTAGAACGTCGCAAGCACAAACGCCGGCAATGGCTCCGCCGTGCCCCGTGCGTCTCCGGCGAGTATCGCCGCCCGCGTTAGGTCAACGCATCCTGGACCGTTGGATCTAGATCCAACGGATCCATTTTATTTTATTTTTTCGTCTCTGCGATTAATCTGGCGCGTCGGATCTCATTTAGATCTAACGCTTCCCGAGCACGATCCACGTCAAAACGGTATGGACGAATCAGGCCGCGCCGCGTGGCCGATTCTTTTTCTAATTCGTATAGAATTTAGAAAATTAAAACAGAAAACTATTAAAACTTGCAAAATTCATAACTTTCAATCTGTAAGTCCAAATTTGATAAACTTTATATCATTGGAAAGCCCTGCCCATGAAATTTACAGATTGGCATTTCGGCCATTTAAATTCATCATTTAAATATTAAAAATGTTTTTCATCTAAATCCAATTGTTGTGGAATAATAATTTTGCTCTCGGTCAAGAAAATGCAACATAAGTTTTATTGAAAGTTTTGTACTTAAATTGACTATAATTTTTCTTTATATTTTAATTGTTAAAATAGGAAATAAAATATTTTTCATTGCATTGCATGCATTAAATAAACAGAGAAAACAAAAATTGATAATAAGTTGTTTGGTTATGTTTAAAACATATCATGCATGCATACATATTTATGCTTTGGAGTTTTAAGTGTTGCATGTTGTGTTTATTTTTGTATTGCTTGTTGTTAGATTGTGAAGAGGAGGAAGGACTTGCTTGTGATTGTTACTCTTGCTGTGCTTGTGCCTCTTGTTACCAAGGCAAGTGACATTCATACTATATCCCATATTTTCTATATGCATAAGTAGTATATTTTGAGTAGTGTGGATGATAGGATTTTAGATTTATTCTATGATGCTAAGTTAGTTTGTATTTTACAAATATCCTAGTAATGTGTAGCCACCCCTTCTCCTATGCAGCCATGAAAAGTTTTATTAGTTGCCTAGCTATGCTATAAAATGTTTACCCTGTTTTGGAAATGTTTCTAAGTGTTAAAAAATTTAAATACACATCTGGGTGGAATTGGTTGTTTGGTTTATGTTGAGTGACTTTTGGGACTATGCTTGTGGCTGTAGTCGCCTAGGATGAATGTCTATTCTACTTAGGGCCACGAGTATGGTGTTTGTTACCCAGAAGTGCACTTGTGGACGGCCACCCAGGAACGAAGAGATTACCAAGTCCCTCCAAGTTTAGAAAGCTTCCCGTGCAGCCTTTTGACAATGGGCTCTGTCTAGAATAATTAAGTTGTGAGGGTGCAACCTGTCAGCTTGACAAGCAGATGTAGAATTGGTAGGTGGAACGGGTCTTGCTAGTATGGTTGCATTCTTCTTCTGAAAGTTCTTGCCTCAGTTCTCTCCTTTCCTTAATGCACTCCACGTGTATAGGATGTTTGGGTTAATTGAGTCTAAAGGTGAAAGTGCACAACCTCTGCAGAGTCGACAATTTGAGTACTCAGTCGTGTCCCCAGAAATGGACTACTTCGAGCAACTGGACAAGGGTGGGCGGAAGAATCTCAACACTATTTTCATAAAGTAAAATTTGACTAAGGAAAGAATTGTTGGTGCACTTGGGCTTTATCCCTTGGTGCCAAGTCTTGAGAAATAAAAGTGTTTTACAAAATGATAGGAGAAAACTGGCATTCTGCAAATAGCCTCCAACCCCACCAAGCCAAAAATGCATATAGATTTTAGACTTGTCATTATATATCCACCATAGTCACTTGCCAATACATCATTGTATTGACCTCCTTCGGGGGCTGCATATTCAAATGTGCAGGTAATTCTGATGCTGAATGAGTTGGACTCGAGTCTACACCCAACATGTCTGCCTGTGGCGCATGCTTGAAGATGAGGCTCCATGTTATTTCGCTTTCGTTGTGAACTCTGAACTTTAGCTAGCCTTCATGGCTATGCAACTTGTAATAAAGCCATACTTGGCTATTATTTTTGGATCTCGTTGTAGCAATTTTAATACTTATGCATTGGTACCTTATATTTTGTACTGTGGTGCTGGTAGTGATTCAGGGACTAGCACATAACACAGGTGTTCCAACTTTAATTAAAGTTGGGGCGCTACAACTGCTAAGGAAAGAAGAGGAATAGGTTCTAACTCCAGCCGGAAATTCCAGCCGGAAATTTCAATTCTCCGGAAATTCCGAGTGACCAGAATTTCCGGTGATGACTTATACCGGAATTTCCGGGTGGTCGACACAAGCAACGGTCAGAATTGGGGAGGGACTATAAATACCCCCTCACTCACTCAAGAACAACTAGCTCTCAGATTTTCTCTTTCCTACACTTCTTGAAAGCTCAAATCATCAAGATCTCCCAACCCCCCACCCAAATCCGTTGATCTTTGGAGGATTGGAGGAGAAGGCCCGGATCTACATCTTCACCGAAGCGATTTGCATTTCTTCCCCATTCACTTGGGGATTTCGTGGCTAGGGTTTCCGGTGGGAAAACCTAGTTCACCATTGTTGTAATCTTGGTGTTGCCTTGACCTTTTGTGGTCCTTGACCTTTTGTGGTCATCTTGAGAGCCCCCAATTAAGTTGTGGGTGAGTGCCTCAAGCGTTTGTAAGGGATTCGATCTCCGCCCTAAAAGGGGATCAATAGTGGAAGGTGAACTCGCAACCTTTGTGGTATAGTTCATCGGAGAAGAAGGTGAGCCTTTGTGGCGTTGCGGCTAACCTGTTGTGGTAGCGCACACCTCTCCAACGAGACGTACACCCTTGGGTGGAACTCGGGATTACATCTTCGTCTCCGCGTGCTTCACTTGGTTCCTCTTATGCTTGCTCCCTTACTTGCTTGTATTGTACTATAGTTTACCTTGGTTTTTCTTAGCTTGTCATTTAGGTAAATTTACCATAGTTGCTTATCTAGAGAATTTACCTTTGTGTTGAGCCTAAATTTGAAAAGACCTAAAATTTGTAATAGCACCTATTCACCCCCCCTCTAGGTGCCGGATTCCCGTTCAATTGGTATCAGAGCCACGTTCACTTTTAGGGCTTAACCGCCTAAGTGCAACGATGATGGAATCCGATGTCGAAAGGGCCGCCCGTGAAAAATTAGAGGCGGAGAAGGAGGCGTTAGCCAAAGGGGCAACCATGGCCGATCTCACAGATATGAAATCGTCCTTGGAGTCCCAACTCCTCAAGATGAATGAGATGCTCATGGCACTCTTGAAGTCTAAGGATCCCGAGGCTACTTCTCCCTCTCCTCCTCCTAAGGAGCACGGTGAGAACTCTAAGGAGTCATCCTAGGATGGGTCCAAAGATGTTCCTCCAAGTGTTTTCCCCGAGAAGGCGGAAAAGGATGAATCACCTAGCTCCTCTAATACCCTCAAAGGAGAGGAATTTCATAATGTTAACCATAATTACTCTCCTAACCCGCCTATCCCTCACCCTCATGTAAACTTTAGAAGTGATCCTCCTAAGCTCAAACCTACTCATTTCTCTCTATGGCAATTTCAAATGAAGTCTCATTTATGTAGTGCCTACATTGAGCTATGGCACATCACTGAAGATGGATTCAGGCCCCATGATCCAACCAACTTGACAAGAAGAGAGGTGGTTGATAGCCAACTCAATGCCACCGCTCTTCATCAACAATAGATGACCGTTGGAGAGAAGGACATGCCACTCATTCAACAATTCTCCACCACCAAAGAAGTTTGGAATGCTATTTCCGACATCTTCGTCGGGAATGAGAGCATGAAGAAGAACCGGTATGATGCCTTATGCAATGAGGTGGAAGGGTTCTACAAGTTGGATGGAGAAAGTCATGAGGACATGTACTGGAGGTTGGTGTTGATTGCTAACACCTTTAAGAACCTCGGTGCGGTCTACATTGATGACGCTTGGATCAAGAGGAAGTTCGTGACCGCTCTCTTGCCCTTTAAGGAAACGGACTTGAAGACACTCCAAGGGAGACATGACTTCGCGAAGATGACATCCAATGAAGTCATGCAAGAGATGACCGCCTACAAGGTGGCCTCCAAGATTGCACAAGATGCAAGAGCTAGAGCCATAGAGATGCACAAGCATGCCTCAATTGCCTTGAAGGCCACCATTGAAGAAGAGGATGAATATGAGTATGATGATCAAGTCGAGCTATCCAGTGAGACTCTCTCAAGTACTCTCACCGAACACATGGGTCTTGCGGCAAGAAAGTTTTGGAAGAACCCCGGAAGGGCCAAAGCGAGGATTGACAAGAAGTTCCCCTCCAATGGAGGAAAGCCAAGCAACAAGGTGAGGCTTTGTTATAATTGTGATGATAAAAGCCACTTTGTTGTAGATTGCTCATGGGAAAGAAGAGAGGATCATGGTGGGAGGCTCGTGTCCAAGACGAAGGGCAAGGGGCCCATGCCCATGAAGAAGCCCTACTTCAAGAAGAACCAAAAGATTGTCTTGGTAACTCAAGAGCAATATCCCACCGATGATGAAGATAGTGACAAGGAGGATACCCCAACGTAAATGGCCGTATTAGCCATTTCATCCACACCTCCGTCGCTCTTTTCCTCACCAAATGAGAGCCCCATCATCAAGAATGCAAGATGTATTATGGCAAAGACATCCGAGGTTAAATTGTCCCCTACCTCCATATCCCATGAAATTGATGATGGTATTAGCCTAGAAGTCAAGAAAGAAATTATTTCTTTTGATAAATTCATGACTAACTTGCAAGTAGAAGGAAAGAAACACTTAGGCTCAATTATGAGTCGTATAGGTGAGCTTGAGGATGAGATTGAGTTAAAAGGGGAGATTGAGAGAGAGGATGCTCACACTAAAGTGTCTCTCCAATCTTCCCTTGAAGATGAACAAGAAGCTCATGCTCTCCTCAAGGAGCAACTTGCTAAGATCACTAAGGATCGTGATCTTTACTTTGCTAAATGTAAAATTGTGCAAAATGAAAAGTCCGAGCATGTAGTTGCTCATGCTAGACTTTGCGAAGACTTTGGATCACTTGAAAATACTTACAAGGTATTGACAAGTGATCATGAACGTCTTCTCAAGTCTCGGGATCAACTCCAAACTCGGATATCTACTCTTGAGAAACCTAGCACCTCTACTCCTTTGAATACTAATGCAAATGTTGTCAAGGATAAATCTAGGGTTTTGTTTGTTCCCTCCATGGCAACCGAGTCCAAGACCTCTCTTGATAAAGGTAAGGGAACAATCACTTCTCCTCTTCATGAGCGAGTGCCCCACAAGGGTAAAGAAGGTCTAGGCTATGTTGCTAAGGAGAAGAAGAAGATCAAGAAGAAGGCCAAGCCTGCACAAGCCAAGAAAGATGACACTGCGAGTGGAAATGTCACAAGGGGCACTCCCACTCGTGATGACTTTGCGGGCATATCTAACCCCAATTATGCTTTATATGTTGATTATTATGGGGATGTCTATGCTAGATACATTGGTCCATTTGATGGTTATAATGAATATGCTATTTGGGTCCCAAAGACCCTTGTTGCTAACCAAAAGGCACCATTGCAAAATGGGTACCTATCTCAAAGAATTGATTGTGTGTAGGGCCTTGCTTCCGGAGGATCGAAATGGATAATTGATAGTGGGTGCACTAGTCATATGACCGGAAGCAAGGAGATTGTAACGGAGTTGAAGCCTAATGATGATCAAATGATCTATACATATGGTGACAATTCAAAGTCTAAGGTAATAGGGCTCGGCAAAGTGGTAGTGGCACCGGACATCACACTTGTGAATGTCTTGCTTGTCGAGTTCCTAGGTTTCAACTTGATCTCGGTCCATTCTTTAACTTGTTTGGGTTATACCGTTGTCTTCGAAAAGGAAATGGTTATCCTTATGCGGAGCAAGTCTCTCAATGTGTCTTTCGTTGGGTACATTGAGAATGGGCTCTATGTGGTTGACTTCTTTGGAGTCACCACTTCCCTTGCAATGTGCCTATTCGCTAAGCGGACTTGGGTTGGCTATGGCATCGCCGACTAGCCCATGGCAACATGAGTACTTTGCAAAGTCTCCACAAGGTTGGCCATATCGTAGGACTAAAAGATCATGTTTCTTTCTCAAAGGATCGAATGTGTAGGGCTTGTGTTGAAGGAAAAATGCATGGCATTCACCATCCAAGCAAGACCATCATTTCTTCAACAAGTGTTTTGGAGCTTCTCCATGTTGACCTCTTTGGTCCCATTCCGGAAGCTATTCTTGGTGGCAAGAAATATTGCTTGGTGATTGTTGATGACTATTCAAGATACACATGGGTTTTCTTCTTCAAGTCGAAGGTGGAGACTCAACAAACTATCATCGACTTCTCCAATGAAGCTCAACATCAACACAATGTCCCCATCTTGGTGATAAGAAGTGACAATGGTTCCGAGTTCAAGAACTACACCTTGAACGAGTTCCTTAGTGAAGAAGGGATTCGTCATCAATATTCAACTGCTTACACTCCCCAAGAAAATGGTGTAGCCGAAAGGAAGAACCGCACACTTATTGAGATGGCTAGATCGATGATGGCCGAGTTCAAGTCCCCTCACAATTTTTGGGCCGAAGCCGTCAACACCACTTGCCATTCATCTAACCGGCTCTTCTTTCACAAAGGACTCTGTCGGCCCAGTGGGAACAGGGGTATGGAGAGCCCATTTCCCCCAGGCCTCGCATGCGGGCCAGTCAGACGAAACGACAAGGACCAGGCGTCACCACCTGGCGGGACCCTCGAGACGCAACTCCCCTCGAGGGCCTGAAGAGGAAACGAAGGCCTCAAGGGATCCTTCGCCTCAGGGGACCCTCCCGAGGCGACAACCCCCCTCGAGGGGGTCAGATAGGAATCTCCCCTCAGGCCTCCTCGCGCCTGAAGGGAAACGTTGCGGCCAAGGAAGTACGGCAAGACGCACCTGGCCTCTGCCACGCCCACGTGGTGACGCAAGCACCCCCGTTGCCGTTTTGGTGATAAAGGGGTCAATAAAGCAGCTCCACCTGCTGTGCAGCTGCCAGGACCTTCTACTCTGACGATAAAGCGGGTGGACGACGCAACCCTCCAACGGAGAACGTCATCGTGGTCTCCACCTCAGAGACTACCCCCTCTACGGGCAGTACAGCGCGGTCGGCCACCGCACCCACCTTTATCAACAATGGACCGAGTCCATGGACGAACGGAGAGCGGTGGACTCATGCGCCGCCCTGCCCCTGGCATGTGGGAGCCACCTTGAAGGCCAAGCCGAAGGAGAAGGCCAGAGGCGCCTATAAAAGGGACAAGACATCCATCGTAGCACGGGTCGGCCCTTTGCGTGCTACAAACCCTTGTAAACCCTAGCAACACCTGTTAGGATAGCCTCTGCCCGGAGGAGGAAGAAGACCATCGCTTCCCTCCCCAGGCAAGAACTGCCTCAAGGGGGCCTCCGGCAAGCTCCACTGTACTGTAACCTTCCACATCTAATACATACAAGCAGGAGTAGCGGTTTTACCTCCCCATGAGGGCCGTGAACCTGGGTAAAGGCCGGTGTCTTCCTCAGTCGTGTGTGTCTTCTTCGGGTCCGGCGAGCAACATCGTGGAGCCACTTGAGGGTTTAGACCTCCGCGTTCAATCCCCTTTCCGAACTACACTTCAGGAAGTGACTACCCCCGATTCTTGGGAGTCATAACCCGACATTTGGCGCCAGGTAGAGGATTGAGGCGCGTCAATAACCTTCAAGCTCGTCTTCGCGCCATGGTGAACACCCGCTCCACCCGCGCCACCCGCGTCGCCCGCGTCACCCGACGTGCACTTGGAGGAGCACGTGCGCCGCCAGGCACCGTGACCACCCGCGCACAGCGGGGCCGACCCTGTCGTGGAGAGCGCGTCCCTTCTGGCCCTCATGCAGAAGCGCCGGAGCACAACTCCAAGCACCAGGAGGACGCGCAGTCGTCGCATGCGACGCAGCGCCCGAGCGGCTCCGTCCCTGGGAGGACGGACCCGACGCCTCACACCGCGCTGGTCATGGCGCAGTAGCTCCTCCGCTATCAGCCCACCGCAGAGGCCCACGAGCAGTGGCTGCAGCGCCTCAACCACCTCGTCGACATCGCCACGACGCGCCCCGCTCTATCGCAGTCCAACATGCACCCCTCTCTCGCGGGCACGGTCGCAACAAATGCGCCTCCGCCACCTCCGGGGCCTGCACCGGCTGCGGCAAAGAGGGCTGCTTTGCACGCGACCTCGCCGCACGATTGCTTGATCGTGCAGCGCACCGCGCCCGACGCTCGTGTGGGGATGGAGCTCAAGCGAGATTGCCAGAACAGACTCGTGGAGGAGCTCGGCCAGGCGGGCCAACAGAACCGCGGCGCGTTGCAGCACGGGGTCGCTACGTACACCTCGGGCTACATGGCGTTCACTCGCTCTCTGCGTCGCGTGGTCTGGCCACAGAAGTTCAGGCCGGCTCTTCCCAAGGGCTACGACGGCTCCAGCAACCCCATCGAATTCCTGCAGCTCTACACCACCTCCATCCAAGCTGCGTGGGGAGACGCCAAGGTCATGGCCAACTGGTTCTCCCACGCGCTTCGCGATTCTGCGCTGTCGTGGCTCCTGAACCTCCCTGAGGGCTCCGTGAACTCGTGGGAGGAGCTCTGCAAGCAGTTCGTCTCCAACTTCAAGGGGACATACGAGCGCGCCCTCACTCACAACGATCTGCGCGCTGTGGTGCAGAGGAAGGATGAAATGCTCCGCAAGTACATCCAGCGCTTCAGCCAAGTGCGCAACAAGATCCCGAACATCCCTGACACTCAATTCATCGCCGCCTTCCGCTAGGGCGTCACGTACAGCAGGATGCTCGAGAAGCTGGGTATTCACGACAAGCTCACCTCTGTGGTGAAGCTTTTCGACCTGGCGGACAAGTGCGCCAAGGCTGAAGAGGGACTCCTCTTCGTCAAGATGTCCTCGAGAGGGGACGACCATGCCGAGGGGTTCCGGAGCCAGAAAAAGAAGGAGGAGCCCAAGCGCAAGGCCACCGCAGTTATCGCGGCAGAGCCTGACACGAAGGTCACCCGCAAGGACTCCCCCGAGCCTGGAGAGAGGAAAGATGACCACCGCCTTTTTTGCGTCTACCACAACAGGCGCGGCCACTCTACAGAGTCCTGCTTCGACCTCAAAAGGTTAAGCAAGGAGCGCGAGCAAGCAGAGGGCAGTGGCAGCCACGGTCGAGGCAGTGGCAACCACGGAAGCAGACGCAAGGGCGGCTACCAGATACCATCTGGAAACCAGGCCAACGCCACGGAAAAGAACGGCAACCTCCCTGACGAGGAAGATGGCGGCTACCAAGCCCCGAGGGGCGCCATTGCCTGCATCCTCGGGGGGGGGGGGTGCGCAGGCACCAAAATCGAACAACCAGTTCAAGCAGTTCGCCCGCGAGCTCAACGCCTCCCTCCCAAGCACGGAAACCTCCAGGCCCCTCAAGTGGTCGCAATACACCATCGCCTTCGACGCTCAGGACCACCCCAAGTACACGAAGACTGTTGGAACCCTCCCGCTGGTCTGCAGCCCCACCATCGACAACGTGGCTGTCTCCAAGACTCTCATCGATGGCGGGGCAGGCCTGAACGTCATATCCATAGATACGTTCGAAGCGCTTCAAGTGCCCTACGAGCGGCTCACGCCCTCGAGGCCCTTCACGGGTGTCACCAGCGGCTCGATCGAGCCTCTAGGCCAGGCCAGGCTTGCCGTCACCTTCGGGAGCAAGGAGAATTACCGCACCGAGCACATCGATTTCGATGTCGCACACATCGGGCTGCCATACAATGCAATCCTCGGCTACCCCGCGCTCACGAAGTTCATGGCCGTCACGCACCATGCCTACAACATGGTGAAGATCCCCGGCAGCACCGACACGATCACCATCCGTGGGCATGTCCTGGACGCTACGCGCGCCGTTGAGACAGCCTACAAGACTGCCGCCATGGCATTGCCCGCAGACGAGGACCTGGAGCCTCTCGAGAGGCCCAAGAAGAAGAAGCAGTTGTTCTCCAAGGAGGCAGCTGCTACAAAGAAGATCTCTTTGAGCTACAACAGCTTGGGGGCTGAAAGCTCGGGGGCTAGCGTCACCATTGGCGCCACGCTACCTCCCAAATAGGAAAGCGCGCTCGTCGCCTTCCTCCAGGCAAACTCTGACATGTTCGCATGGACACCGTCAGATATGTCTGGTGTACCGAGGGAGGTGATCGAGCACCACTTGGCCGTGTGCCCAAACACGCGCCTCGTCAAGCAAAAAGCAAGAAAAAAAGCCCCCGAGAAGCAAGCATTCATAGTCAAGGAGGTCGAGAAGCTCAAGGCGGCAAAAGTCGTTCGCGAAGTCGCACACCCCACTTGGCTCTCCAATGGTGTGGTAGTCCCAAAACCCGCCGGAGGAGGCCGTCTCTGCATCGACTACACTGATGTAGACAAGGCCTGCCCCAAAGACCCTTATCCCATGCCCAGAATTGACCAGATTGTGGACTCCACGGCAGGCTACGACCTCCTCTGTTTCCTCGATGCCTTCTCTGGCTATCACCAGATAAAAATGGCTAAGGAGGACGAGGAGAAGACAACTTTCCTCAACCCGTGCGGTGTGTATTGCTACGTCTTCATGCCTTTCGGCCTGAAAAATGCCGGAGCCACTTTCCAGAGGTTGATGAGGATAGCACTTGGAGGACAAATGGGGCGAAACGCCGAAACATATGTCGATGACGTTGTTGTGAAATCACGAGAAGCAAATACTCTCCTCGGAGACCTTGAAGAGACCTTCGCCAGCCTGCGCAAGGTGAACATCAAGCTCAACCCCGCCAAGTGCGTCTTTGGAGTACCTTCAGGCAAATTGCTTGGGTTCCTCGTGTCATCGAGGCATAGAGGCAAACCCAGACAAAATAAGGGTGTAGCGTACCTGCACTTTTAATGAGGCAGATACCTGTGTATAGTGCAAATCCCTGGATCGATTCGTTTCCACACACAGTTTACGATGTAATATCACAACAAAGTATCAATTTTATTACATCGATGATCCGGACTTACAAAATATTCAATACAAGTTGCATAGCATAAAGCTAGCTTCGAAAGAGTAAACAGCGGAAATACAATAGCAGTGGGTCTCCAACAACTTCATGTTGCCACAGGCGAAAACATGTTGGTTGCAGACTCGAAATCCCTTAACGAAACCTCACTCGTCATTTGAATAACCTGTAAAAAATAAAATTTTGCAACAGAGTGGGTCAGATTCCATTAAAAATGGAGTCTGGCAAGTGACACTATGGTGGACACTTAATGGAATAACTCTAAAGCCTATATGCATATTTGGCTGGTGGAGCTCAAGGCTAATTTGCATAAAGCCAATTTTTCCTACTCTTTTGAAAACACTTTTCTTGAAATCAAGACGAGTATGACATGAAAACCATAAATCTCATCTTCCCTTGTTCACCCATCAAGTTTTATTTCTGAAGTTGGAATGATGGAATCCTCCGTTAACGTCCGTGATCAGCTTCTCAAATTATCCGTACCGGGGACACGGCTAAGTACTTAGTTTTACACTCTGCAGAGGTTGTGCACGTTCACCATTGTACCCATTCAACCCAAATCATCCTTTACACACCATTTGTGATAAGGAAAGGAGAAGAATGAGACGAGATCTTTCAGAAGCATTTTCCCTCCCACTCTGGCTTGACCCGTTCCACCTAACATCCCCCTACATCTGCTTGTCAAGCCGGAGAGAGTCCACGCAACATAATTGATCAAGCCAGAGCCCATATGGCAATGGCTGCACTGGAAGCAATTGTCACTCGGAGTTCTTCAGATTCCTCTGTTCCTGGGTGGCCATTCACAAGTGTACATACTCCAGGAACCATAGACATGGACCTGAGTAGCCACTCAACATAAACCATACAACCACTTACCACCCAGGTGTTTCATTCTTAACTTAGTAGAATTTAAATTTTCACAAAACAACATTTGCATCTTATCAATAATTCTACTAAGTATTTCATAGGAACCTAGACACAGGAACAAGGAATTCTACACAGGTTTAGCATAGCAATACTATCCTACACATGCATATAAAAATACACTAAGTCATGCATATAGAAATAATAGGAAGTTTATGAGGTGTGCCACTTGCCTTTGAATGTTGTCGTTGTTCACAAACTCTTTTCAACAACGAACGTTTGCTCTCCGTTTAATCTAAACAATATAAGCAAAGAACAATACAACAATCAACAAACAGCAATCATCAAACATACATGCTCATATCTAGTGAACAAACAAGTTTTTTTAAAACTTCTAAGGAAAACATGTCATGCATGATATGCAAATTATTTCTAAGGACTAGAGATGCATGTCATGCCATGAAATTCTTTTAAGTTAATGCAATGCAATTAGATTGGTCAAAATGACTAAGGACTATAGTCATAAGTTGAATAAAATATTTTGTTTTATATCATCTTGAATAAGCCCTCTAATGGCTTAGTCTTGATGTGTAGAAATATTTAGAGGAAACACTAAGTCATTTCTTCAAGATGATCAACAATTATTATCAACTCTTTGTAAACTGGACATTCACTATAGTGAGAGAGACAGACACCCGGCCATCCACTTAAATTGTGGAACAGGTCTCATGTACGTGGACATGTAAGGTTTGTCTCCAAGCCGCTTCATCTCACTATGCCACTAGGATCCAACAAACTTCAAAGATGATAACATCATGATCAAAATTTGTTTAAGTCTAAAAGACAAGATTTAGGAAAGAGGGAAAAGAAAGAAAGATGTAGTTAGTCTTCCAGGCTTCATCTTCAGACTTGTAGCTTGGTGATGTCTTGAAGGAATTTTTGTAGACTTGATAATTGATGATTCTTATATCACCGAGGCTGTTCTTGGAATTAAATTAGTCTTCAAGAAGTCTCAGATAAGAAGGAAGAAAAGAGAGAGAGCAAGAAAGACTTAGAGAATAAAGGAGGTTGGTCTTCTTGAACTTCTTCTTGCTTTTCTTCTAAGTGCTTCTACTCCTTGAAGATACTTCTGAAGTCTTGTTTTGGCTAAGTCCTTCAATGGCCTTCTAGCTCCATCTTGAAAATCCTAAGTGTCTAAGTGTATAACACTTTACCAAAATGCTAAGTCGAAAATAATCCTAACTTAGAGGAACTAATGAAGAGGGGTTTTCCTATGAGAATTATATCTACAAAATAAAATATGCTATGAATGAAATGAAATTTTAAATCACAAGAAACATCAAAATAACTTTTGTGATTTCTTTATAAATATGCATGAATTTATAAATACAATTTAATTAAATTCTATTTTTGGAAACTATAATAAAAGGAATAATTATAAGATTAAATTTTTCTATGATTAAAATTTTATAATATAATTTAATAAATAGTGTTAATAGACAGGGGTATTTTAATTAAATTTATAGCAATTTACTTTAATCAAAAATAATATTTTTATTACTAGTTATGTTGAAAATACTCAAACTATTCAAATTAAGTATATAACTATGATTTCATTCAAATATTACTCAAAATTATTTTATAGCAGTGGCATTAATTTACAAATATTCCAAAGCCTCTAAAACAATTTTATTTGCAATTTTTGAATTTACAGATTTAAAGTTATGACAAAAATACTCGAATTCACCATTTGAAATTTGAATATTTTAAACTAAGTCAAATTTGAATTTTGGCAGTTCTACAATATTCTACATGTCAAGGGCTTTCCAATTATATAAAAATTATTAAATTTGGAGTTGTGGTTAAAAAGTTATGAAGGTTTGAACTATAGGGGCTTTTCTGTAAAATTGCTATTTAATTTTATTCGGGAAAATAAAACAGAAATCCAGAGACACGTGGCGCGATCGGATTGGATATGACGTGGCGCTGACTGGGACTGCTGACTGGGCGCTGACGTGTTTAAGTGAATTGATCTGGGCCGTTGGATCTAGATCTAAGGGCTCAGATCTAGTCGTACCTCTTCGTTTTAAAAGATCTAATCGTGTGCGTTGGTTGCAGATCGAACGGCTAGGAGAGGGTTGACCTGAGAGAGGCGGCGCTGCCGCCGGAGTTGCTCCGGCGAGCATTACCCGTGGCGGCGCGTGGATGTCCGCGACGGAGGAGGAGGTGATGGGGTGCATAGTGCGTACCTAGAGGACCGTGGGGTCGAGGCGAGGATTTGGTGGCCTCAGAATGGAGGGGAGGAGTCCGGTTCAGCCAGGATCCTTCGCCGGAGTTCACGGGGCGGCGGCGGACTTCGGTCGACCACGAGCTCGTCAATCTGGCGCGTTAAAAATCACAGGAAAAATCACACAGATGCACACGGACGTAAGAAAGGAGATGGGGCAAGAGAGAGAGAGAGCTCAGGGTTTCCGAGATTCACCGGAACCGAAGTTTTCTTGCCGGCGGCAATTGCGACAATGGCGGCACGAATCCGAGCAGCCTGGGGGCTCTCGGGCTAGGGTTCGTTGGGGGTTCGAGAGAGGGGTTCACGGGGGTTTATATGGGGGCGGAGGAGGGAACCAATTCCGCAAGAATCGCCCGGATTTTGGAAGGAAATCGGAGTTGATTCCGGAGAAAAATCCGGTGAGAGGTTGAAGACGACCCTCCCCTGACAGGTGGGTCCCACTGTCAGGGATTTTTCTTTTCCTTTCTGATTTTCTATTTTCTTAATAACTTTTGATTTATAACTCCAAATGAAGTCAAATCAATTTCTAAAAATTTGTAAAATTATTATCTTTCTGTTACACCAGTTGTGGGAGTGTTTTGAACACTTTTCAAAATGATAATTTCGAAATATTGATTAAATGTAAAATTGACACTTTATGTTTAATTTAAAACTAGGGTTTAATTAATTTTAATTTTGGCTAAAATAATTATATGAAATACCCTTATTAAATTATGTTTGAATTTAAGTCATATAAACTTGTATTGTGGAAATAATCCATCTTTATTTTGGCATAAATTAAAGAACTAAATATAACTATATTGAAGTAAATGGGAAATATAATGAAATACATTTTTAATTATAAATGTTTTGTACACCATTATGTTTCATATTATGCTTATTCATTTGAAAACTTCATAACAACTTTGGAAAAGATTTTAGATTTAATTTTTTTCTTATATAGCTTATATATTCATGAAAATCATTTCATGTTTTGAAAATAAATGAAAATCATTTAAGCTAATGAAATGTTTATTTGGATAATTCATTAATTATGAAACATATGAAGTTTTAAAGTTATGAATCATAAACTTATAATTTCAAAAACAATAATTTGAATTTAGTTAAATGAATGAAAACCATTTGGCAAAAATATACCATTTTTAAATAGTCTTGAATTTATGATTAGATATGGCTAAGTGGTTGAGATCAATTATTTATAGGTAAACTATTTTATTAAAATAAAATGGTTTGAATTTTATAAAACATTTGTCAATTTATATAATGAGGCTTAAGAAAATACAATGCATAATAAATTGTTTAACTTGAAACTACTTTTGAAAATAATGACACATTGGGAATTTTGAAATAATAGACCTTTTCAAATTGGTTGAAATCTTTTATAGTTAGTTTTCTTATGCATTTTTATCTTTTATTTTAATCAAAACAAAAGTTTTAAATTTTAGTGATTTTTGAACATTCCAAAATGTTGGGATGTTACACAAGGCCATAGAAGACATGCAACCTCCGCGAAGGCTAAAGGACATGCAACGCCTAGAAGGCTGCATGGCCAGATTGGGTCGATTCATCTGCAAGTTCGGCGAAAGAGCCCTGCCGTTCTTCAAGATCATGAAAAGAACAGGCACTTTCAAGTGGACCCCTTAAGCTGAAAAAGCATTTGAGGACTTGAAGAAGTATCTGGCCAGCCCACCAGTAATGGTAGCCCCAAGGCATGGCGAGCACCCGAAGCTGTACTTATCAGCCACTCCGCAAACAGCCAGTGTTGTCCTTGTGGTGGAAAGAGAAGAGCCGGTACTTCACAAGAAGAGTGCGGCCACTCCAAAGAAAAAGCCCCCAGATAGGGAGCTCGTAGAAAAGGCCGCCCCAAGTCCACCGCCGCAAGGAATTCATGTCGAGGAGCCTGAGGAGCCCCTTGAGGCCAACCCCCTCGAGGCACAGGGCGAGCCCCTTGAAGCCAACCCCCTCGAGGCACAAGGCAAGTCCCTTGAGGCCAACCCCCTCGAGGCACAGGGCGAGCCCCTTGAGGCCAACCCCCTCGAGGCACAAGGCAAGCCCCTTGAAGCCAATCCCCTCGAGGCACAGGGCGAGCCCCTTGAGGCCAACCCCCTCGAGGCACAGGGCAAGCCCCCTGAAGCCAACCCCCTCGAGAGCCAAGCTGGGCCACCTCAGGCAAAAGACGCCAAGGCTACAAAAACTACCATCGTCGAGCATCCAGTCTACTTCGTCAGCACAATACTGCGTGATGCTCGCGAGAGGTATACAATGCAGCAGAAGCTTCTCCTCGCACTCCTCATCGCCTCAAGAAAGCTGCGACACTACTTTCAGGGGCACCCCATCATAGTGGTCACTTCTTTTCCCCTGGAGCAAATCACAGGGTGGAACATTGAGCTACAGCCATTCAATTTGCGCTTCGATACCACAAGGGTAATCAAAGGAAGAGCGCGGGCTGACTTCGTCGCCGAATGGACTGACCCAACCCCTTAAGAGCCTTTGGGAGAAGAGCAAGGACCCTCTGGAGCCGTAATGCCCAGCCTCTGGACCATGAAGTTCGACGGAGCTTTCGCTTGTCGCCGCGGAGGGGCGGGCGTACTCCTGATCTCCCCCAGAGGCGACAAGTTGTATTACGCAGTCCAGCTGTGCTTCGGAATCGACAAGATATCCAACAACATCGCCGAGTATGAAGGCTTGCTTGTCGGCCTACGCGCCGCAATCGCCCTAGGAGTCAAGCATCTACTCATCAAGGGCGACTCCCATCTTCTCGTTAACTTCTCAAACAAAAGCTACAAGCCTAAGGAAGACCACATGGCCGCATACCTTGAAGAGGTCCGTAGGCTTGAGAAGAACTTCAGGGGAATGGAGGTCATGCACATCCCAAGAAACGAAAACCAAGAGGCCGATAACATCGCCAAGCGCGCATCAAAGAGGCAAGCTCAGCCGCCAGGTGTCTTTGAAGAAAGGCTCGTCAAGGCATCCATAAAGCAGCCACAAGAGGCCATCACCGCAAGCACAGACGAAGCACTCCCACCACCACCTACAAGCGGGGCTCCTGACTGCGGGCCCCCTACAGGGGAGCGTCTGTTGCTCACTGCGGTGCACCAAGAAACAGGATGGATCGACGAGATCAAAGATTACCTCGGCAAAGGAGTCCTTCCCGAGGAAGATGTTGAAGCGGAGCGAATTGCCCGCCAAGCAAAATCGTACCAAATCCTCGAAGGAATTCTCTACCGCAAGCGCCCAAACGGCATCGCGCTCAAATGCGTCCCTCCTGAAGAAGGCAAAATCCTGATCAAAGACATCCACAGCAGGGAATGCGGCCACCATTCGTGTGCCCGCACCCTCGCAGGCAAAGTCTTCAGGAGCGGTTTCTACTGGCCTCAAGCACTCCAGGATGCAATGGACATCATCCAAGCATGTGAAGCCTGCCAATTCCACGCCAAGCAAATCCACCAACCAGCGCTGGGGCTTCAAACCATTCCGCTCTCGTGGCCGTTCGCGGTCTGGCGGCTGGACATCCTGGGACATTTCCGAACGGCGCAAGGTGGATATCGCTACCTCTTCGTGGCCATTGACAAGTTCACAAAATGGCCTGAAGTGGAGGCGACGCGCACAATCACAGCAGGCGCGGCGGTGAAATTCATCAGCGGCCTGGTCTGCCGTTTCGGAGTGCCTAACCGCATCATCACCGACAATGGCTCCAAATTCACCAGTGGCATCTTCAGAGCCTATTGTGAAAGAATGGGCATCAAGCTCTGCTTCGCCTCAGCCGCCCATCCGCAAAGCAACGGACATGCCGAGCGCGCAAACGCAGAGGTCCTCAAAGGCATAAAGACCAGGACTTTCGATGTCCTCAAGGGCCACGGCAAGGGCTGGATCAACGAGCTCCCCTCGGTGCTCTGGTCCATCCGTACCACGCCACCCAAGCCCACCAGGGAAATCCCGTTTGCCCTCGTCTATGGAGCCGAAGCAGTCCTCCCCACTGAGATAAAGCATGGATCCCCACGGGTACGTGCCTTTAACGAGGACCAGCAAGAGGACCTCCACAACGACGACCTGTTGCTCCTTGAAGGGCTACGACGCTGCGCCGCCCTCCGGGTGGCCAAATACCAGCAGGACCTGAGGTGCTACCACAGCCGCAACATGCGCTCGCGCACCCTGGAGGCAGGCGATCTCGTCCTCAGGCGAATACTCTCCAGGGAAGGCCTCCACAAGCTATCCCCGATGTGGGAAGGCCCCTACAGGGTCACCCACATCGCCAGGCCTGGCGCGGCTCGCCTCGAGACTCAAGACGGCGTCCCCGTTAAGAATCCATGGAACATCATGCACCTACGCAAGTTCTACCCGTGATCATAGTCACGTCAAGGCATTTAGCGAAAGATGCAGCCCACGGCTCAAACTCCAAGCACTTTTTGTCTCCAAAGGTTAAAAGCTCAAGGCTTAAACCTCACAAATCTTTGTATCCACAAGGAACAAAATTAAAAAAGTGATAATCGTCACACCTGTGATCATTGTCACGTCGAGACTTCAAGCGGAAGAGGCAGCCTACGGCTCAACCTCCAAGCATTTTCGTCTCTAGAGGTTAAAATGCTCACGGCTTAAACCTCAAAAAACGTGCTTTGTCTCCTAAAGGAACAAATGCAACCGTGGTCATTGCCACGCACGTGATCATTGTCACGTCGAGACTTCAAGCGGAAGAGGCAGCCTACGGCTCAACCACCAAGCATTTTCGTCTCTAGGGGTTAAAATGCTCACGACTTAAACCTCCAAAAACGTGCTTTGTCTCCTAAAGGAACAAATGCAACCGTGGTCATTGCCACGCCCGTGATCATTGTCACGTCGAGACTTCAAGCGGAAGAGGCAGCCTACGGCTCAACCTCCAAGCATTTTCGTCTCTAGGGGTTAAAATGCTCACGGCTTAAACCTCCAAAAACGTGCTTTGTCTCCTAAAGGAACAAATGCAACCGTGTTCATTGCCACGCCCGTGATCATTGTCATGTCGAGACTTCAAGCGGAAGAGGCAGCCTACGGCTCAACCTCCAAGCATTTTCGTCTCTAGAGGTTAACATGCTCACGGCTTAAACATCCAAAAACATGCTTTGTCTCCTAAAGGAACAAATGCAAACGTGGTCATTGCCACGCCCGTGATCATTGTCACGTCGAGACTCCTAGCAGACGAGGCAGCCTACGGCTCAACCTCCAAGCGTCATAGTCTCTAGAGGTTAAAAGCTCACGGCTTAAACCTCCCCAAAACTTTTGTCTTCTAAAGGAACAAAACGTAAACGTGATCATTGTCACGCCCGTGATCATTGTCACGTCGAGACCACGAGCGGAAGAGGCACCCTACGGCTAAAACATTCAAGCATCCATGTCTCTAGGGGTTAAAAACCAACGGCTTAAACCTCCAAGCCCCAAAGGCTTCACTCGAGGGAAAACCCTCCGAGCTCTCAATAAAAACGAGCCACCTCAGGCCGTCGAGAGTCTCCGCCACTAATAGGTGGGCCCCATGCCTCGACATGGTCGAAACGTTAGCTTGGCAACACCGTTCCTAAGTGAACTTAGCGCCTCAGCGCCGATTTAAAATGTATTTAGTGAGTTTTATTATCGCATTACTCTGTGGAGTGTGCGCTTATATCTCTCCGTAGGCGTACCTCGCGAGCGGGGGCTGAGTACGGTGCCAGTGCCTCAAACGACACACCAGCAACACTGCAAAATCCAAGAGTCCGAGCTCTAGCTGGACGGCAAGATCCCACAAACACGCCATCTCTACAGAGGACCTTGGTACTTACTCTCCTCGCAAGGAACGCCTGAGGGAACCTATAAGCGCGCACGAGGACCTTAAGTCGTGTTCCAGCGTTTGGGTTCGCCCCTCTAACACGTGCAGGGAAAAATCCCCCACAAGCCTGAAGAGCCCCCCTAGGAACGACCCCTCAAGTGGGCAACCCCGCTAGGCGAAAAGCCTTCGCAGGGCGAAAAACTCAAGAAGCTAAGTCTCGCACCCACGCTTTAAGAGCATTTTTCTCTCCCTAAGCGCATGTTTGCCCCTCAAGCGACTTTGCTTTCCCTTGAGCTTCATGGACTACTCGCGCGTCTAAGGGGGGCACTTGAGCATCGCGACTCAGGGCTCATACCTCTCCTAGGCCTAAACTCCCCCCGGCCTTGCGGAGTCATTGCGCCTGCATACCGAAGTGGCGGAGTCATGGCACGAAGAGATGGGACCTACCGACACAGAGAACAAATAGACATGAAGTTGAGTCCGAAGAGACCTCACGGGGGGCAAACAAGCTCGAATTAAACAGAGATAAAGAGTAAATTACAGGCCAAAGGTCTTATGAAAGCTAAACACACAGTTGTTTCAGATACAAGCGCTCGCAGGCGCAATAAAGGGAGGCTCATGTAGAAGCAGCGCCTTGGACCTCCTTTGTGGCACCCTCCTCAAGCTCATCGGAGCAGGCCTCCTCCTCGCTGTCTTCGGCCGCAGCTTCCGCGCGCCTGAAGCGGTTGCAGAAGGCGTCAACTTGCTCGCGGAGGGAACCGGAGACCCACCGCACGTCCTCGCCTTGAGCAGCCTCTGTCACGGAGGAGAGGTCGAAGTCTGGCGTGAGGAGCCTGAGGTTGGTGAAGATGCGATCGACAACCACCCCCAGAAGCTGCCGGCTCTCGTCCTCGATCATCTCGCGGAGCTCAGCGACGGGACCCTCGAGCGCCTCGAAGAGCTGGTCAAAGTAGACCAGGTACATGGCAGCATCGCCGCGGCCTCGGATGTCAGTATGCGGCGCATCGGCGCCAATCTGCGCGGCGAGCTCGTTGCCACGAGCGACCAACGCCTCGAACATTCGCTCCCGCTGCCTCGAGAGCGCGCGAGCCGCATTGGCAGAGTCCGAGGCCTCCCCCGCCCGCTCCCCGCCGGGGCCACCTGTTCCTCCACATCCTTGGCCAAGGAGTTGAGGTTGTGGACAACCTCAGTGCAAGGCTCCTCCGCTCGGCGACGGCCATCCTTCGCGCGCGTGAGGCGAGCCTCCAACTTGGAGTTGGCCTTCTCGAGCTCGGTCATCCGCCGAGCGTCCGCGGCGTGCTTGACCTTGAAGCGGTCCTCCTGCGTCTGGGACAGGTCGCAGTACTTCTGAGAAGTGGACTTGCGGAACTGCTTCTCGCGCTCCGCGAGGGCGTCCTTGGCCTCTTTCTTCTTCTCGTAAGCTAACTCCTGAGCTCGAAGCTATATTCTGAGCAGCGACGTTTTCGTCGTACCTCACGGTCGCCTTGGCCAGTTCTCCTTCACGCTCTTCAAGGGCCTCGCATTGGGCGTCCAGGTCCTTCTCCGCTTGAAGGCGCAGCTCCTCGCGCTGTTGCAACTCCTTCTCCTTGAGGGCCAGCTGCCGCTCACGCTCGGCAAAACCCTTGCGGTCATCCTCCAGAGCGACCCGCGCGGCCTGATGGGCGGAGAGCAGCTAGGTCTCCAGCTGGCCCAGCTCGCAGCGTTTCTGCGCAAGCGACCCCTCCATCGCCTCGTGCTCCGCCCTGGCCTCGCGCAAGAGCTCTGCCGCAGCATCGTGTTCCGCCTGGAGAGGGTTAAGGAGCTCAGCAGCGTCACGAATGGCCCCCTCGCGGACCTCCTTGGCGAAGCGGGTGGCCTCTTCACGCGCGGCTTGCAGCGCCGCATCCTCCAGCTGGCGCGCCTCGACTGCCGCATGGAGGGACGCCCACGACTTCGCCAACTCCTCCTGCTGCCGAGCGAGCCATATGTCTCCAAGGGCAAGGTGCGCTTCCAAGCCCTCCAAGTACTCCCTTACGAGGCCGAAGGCTACCTCGCGGCGCCCCGCGCTCCAGTCCCAGCCGCGGAGGACCAGCTCCTGGCTCGTGGAGGGCCCGGCCCCAGCATCGAGTCGCGCAGGCCCGGCCTCGAAGGAAGCTTGGGGGCTAGCCTGGGCTGCGCCCGCGCCGGCGTCCACTTCCGGCCCTGTAACTGCAGGGAGATCCTCGGGCATGGCTTGACGTAGAGGCGAGGAAGCATCTCCCCCGGTAGAGCCGCATGTGCCTGCTGCTGCCTCGCGCGCCTCCCTCGCAGGCTGCACGGGAGTAGTGGCCGCAGGTGGCGGGGTAGGCGCGCGCGGAGGATTCAACGCGCGCGGCGGTGTTGCTTCGCGCGGTGGAGTGGCCTCGCGCGGAGGCGTAGCCGCGCGAGGAGGAGTAGGAGCACGAGGCGGCGCGGAAGTTGTCTCCTCCGAGCCTTCCACCACCAGAGGCTCAGGGGGCGGTGCAGGTGCCTCTGGGCGAGCCATGCCCTCCTCCACTTGAGGCCCTGCTGCCCCTGCCAGGGGCACAGCGGCCTTCGCTTGAGGCGCCCCCTCAACGGGGCTCGTGGGGGCCGCTTCCGCAGGCCTCGCGGTCTCGTCAGCCACGGCCCCTGCCGTGGCGCTCTTCACCTCAGATGCTATGCGAAGCCGGCGACGCTTCGCAGGTACAAGGTCACTAGCAAGAGCCCAAGAAAAGTCTTCAGGAAAAAGAAAAGCGAAAGAAAGCTAAAAGACGAAGGATACAAGATTTTGAGCACTAACCCTGAAGGGGGGCGCCAGCGTCGACCCACGCCAGGCCTGGCGAGCGCCATGAAGGGAAGGGCTTGGAAGCAGGCCTTGCAGGCGGCGCCTCAGCTTTCCTCTTGGGGGGGACGTCAGACGGCCTCGCCCCCAAGCGGTCCACGACAGCTTTGGTGCGAGGCCCACGCCTTCCCGGAGAGGCCTCCGCAGCTGAGGCCTCGTTTTCCTCAACCTCTTCCTCCACGAGGCGCGAGGGCACCACCACGAAGGCGTCATCATCGCCCAGCCCTTGAAGAAGAAACCTCCCCAGCCACGGCCTCCTCCTCACCTGGATCGGCTCCAGAAGCCGAGGGAGAACCGGCCCCCTCCGCTTCCCGCGCTACCGGCATCGGCGCCTCAAGGTCCGCCTGGCCTGTCGGGGTGAACGGAGGCATCCCCTCGAGGAGGGCCACGCGCTCCGTCGGATTGTATTGGTGAAGGGGGCGGTGCGCCGCGGGGAGCTCATCAACGAGAAGCACTGATGCGTTGACGAAGAGCGCGGAGAGGATGTTGTCGACGGTGTCCCTGTCGTTGTCCTCAGCGTGAAGCCGCATCTTGTCCTTCGGCCCCGAGTACATCCACATGGGGACCGAATGCGCCTGGAGGGGCGCAATGCGACGCGTCACGAAGTCCGCGACGATCGTCTACCCCGTGAGGCCCTCCTCGCGGAGGAAGCTCAGGCGCCTCATCAAGCTCACGTTCCTGGCATCTTCGAAGGTGGCCTTGCCCCAATAGGAGTTCTTCACCGGGGGCTTGTCGGGGACCTCGAGGAAGGCGCAGTGAGCTCCACCCCAACAAAGAACCACTTCTGGCGGAAGTCGTCCACTTTCTTCGCCACCGAGGTGATGGCCTTGCCCTCACTCCAGGACATGGGCATGTAGACGATCCCCATGCCGTCGACGATGCGGAACGAGACGCACCCCGAGCGCTCGTTCTTTGCCGTGTTTCGGAGCGCGTAGAAGCACCGGAAAAGCCCCACCGTGGGCTCCAGGCCTAGGTACGCCTCGCAAAGGTAGGCGAAGACGGCGAGGATGAGGACGGAGTTGGGGTGCAGGTGCAGCAGCTGCACCTGGTAGAACGCCAGCACCGCCTCCAAGAATAGCGAGAAGGGCGGCACCAGTCCCACAGCCAGGCAATGCTAGAAGATCGGGAAGAACCCGCGCTGGCGCTTCCCGTGCGCCGCGGGCTTCAAGGCAGTGGCGCCATGCTCGTTCGTCCTGTCCGCCACCAGGCATCGGACCTTGGCGAGCGCCTTCTTGTTGACGCGCACGCCCAGTTGCGCCGCGCCCACCATGGTTTCAGGGGCCTCGGCCTGGGAGGAAGATCCCGCGGCGGCCTTGCCTTTTCTCTTGAGAGGGCTCAATTTCGCGGAAGCTTGGAAGGGTTGGAGAACGGAGATTCGCAGGAGAGAGCGGAGGCGGAGAGCTCTGTAGAGCGGAAATTTCTGCGAGGAGATTTGGAAACGGTAACGGCTCCCTGCCGCCTCGCTCAGGCTTTATGTCACCTTGAGGAGCAGTTACCGGGACGTGGTGGGACCCCCCACGACTCGCGCCCCGGATCGTGCGAGACCATTATTCGTCCAAGTGCCGCGTGGCTCGGGCTGGCTGGGCACTAAGGGCCCACGACGCATCGTCTAAGCCCATGGGCTAAGTCGTGCCCATCATGGGCCCGGGGGCTACTGTCGGCCCAGTGGGAACTGGGGTATGGAGAGCCCATTCCCCCCAGGTGTGGGGACCCCGGACTAGCTGTCCGAAATACCCTTGTGCCTACAACATCAGCGATCCCGTGATCAGTCTGTCGCTGAGCACAATCAAACTGGTATCAAAAGAACATCCATAATTACCGACGGAATTACTTACTTGATTGAAGCCATAATCTTCAATAAGTTATTGCAGCGGAAAACACCAATCAACGTGGGGCCCGAGTCATTTTCCAAGACACCTACAGGCAGCTGACTGGGAAGACGGCCTAGTTCGCAAAGACGTCATCGGTCTCTCGGTCTTCATCATACTTCTTCTTGAACTCTTGACATGGGAATATCCAGGGACACAGCCATGAGTACATTTACGTACTCGCAAACTACCCCAACATGAGCATGCGCTATTCTTTTATTTGTTTAAATAAAACTTTGTTTGCCTTGAAAACTCTATATCTTTATTGCAAAAGGAAAGGAAGTCTTCAGAACTTTTCCCATAAATCTTCCTTTGTAAGAAGTCTCTTTAAAACTTTTTCCCAAAAGGGGGCATCTTTGTTGAAAAAGGTAAGAAGTCTCTTTAATAAACATTTTATCAAAAAATCACCATTTTATCTGTTTCTCCAAAACTCCTACTTTTCCTGACCATAAACCGTCATGATACATATTCTCCAACAACCTCATACCGATCCGTTGGTATAGGTGTATGGAACATTCTCCACTTCCTTTTCTTTTTAAAACTCAAATCTTTTCCAAAACTTGCACATGGTCGAAGTAGGGCCTCTCAACTGTCCATATCCGAGGACTCGGCTATTCGAATAGTTTTAACCCTCTGCAGAGGTAGCACGCTTTTCCCACACACATCCGATAACTCATCGTGTCTGCCACGTCTCGCCATACCAGGGGTATGCGAGGTTGAGTCACCGACCCTAGTCTTTCCTTTGCTCATGCTAGTATAGGATCCTGCCCATATGATACTTTCCATCGACACTTAACCCAGCCCGTCGGAATCTAAGTGTGAGGACTCATAAGTTTTATCTGGCGGTGTATAGGGGACATCCTTCTATCCTCCTCCTTATCTACTCATTGAGTTTGAGCGAGGACCCAGGTCAGGGGTAGGTCACCAAACCATCCCCTCATGCATAACGGAGTCATCTCCGTTGATGAGGTATCCCAAACTAATATGAGCAAATTATATGACTAAGCCCTTTCCCATATGTGGGTAAATGTGGTCGCACAGAGTATCGGCTGATCGATGTAAGTACAAAGACACAATGTGTGTTTTATCAAAACCACCATTCTCCTTTTCTCCATTCCAACACCAACCTCTCGGTGCTTCATAACCACACAGGGTTTTCAAAAAGGGGTTTTGATTAAACGAAACTTTTCCCATCATATAGTTTGAAAAATAATCTCCATCTAGTATCCCCATATAGGGTGTCAAAATAAGATACTTTTATTTCGGAAACAAAAGGGATTTTCAAACTCATAGCTTTAGTGGCAACCACCACATAAATAATATATGCTCCTTATAAGTAAAACATGTGAACCAAAAGAGAGGTATGTAGATGCAAGCTCAGAGGATAGCTTGCATGATCCCAGTATGATGTTCTTGGACTTCTCCTCACTGATCAAGAAATAAATATCATCCTCCTCCGATAAATCCTCTCCAAATACCACTTCGGTAGCGTTTATATCTAGCGTCGCAAACATAAAAATATAACAACACACAATAAGCAAACCATACCACAAGTGGCATATAAAGAAGGGACAAACCACAAGTATCAAACTAATCACTCAAGCCACAAACATAGCACTAGTTTAATCAAGCAACGAATGAAATCTATATTTACTAGGGCATTATACTCACAGGAGTATAACACCATACACAAGCCAAAATATAGAGCACCAAGGCATCCTCAATTAGAGGTAATTAGTAACCACTTTTCTCTGATCAGGAAATACTTCAGACAAAAGTTAACTCGACAATTAATCTCTATAATTTAAATACCTCACCAAACTAAGGTGGATACACTAACAAGATATTTAAGCTATTATTCCACTCCAAGACTATCAAGTCCATCAAGCCATGCAAACATATTACTCACCAATGTGTCTAACAACTAACACTAACAGTACTAATATATTATAACATGCTAAACTACAACAACTAGCAAGCAACATCAGCACAACAATCATTACAGCAATGCAATCTTAAATTCTCTAAATAGTCACTTCATATATCAAGCAACACAATTTGGTTTCAATTTAATTGAATTAGCCATTATTTGATTATGTCTTAATTATGGCAGAAACTAGTTGATAATGTTTAATTACATATCTTAAGTTCGGTTGATCACAAAAATACAAACTAAATTTCTAAAGAAATCTACTGATGTGTAGAAGACAACACAATAGGATTTGGGTCATTTGGAGTCACCAAACTCCCTACACAATGTTTTGAATCCAGAAGCTAATTAATCAAGTTTTAGCTATTAACTAAATTCTGTTAATCTAAAAATCAAACCATTTTAGGGGTGACTAACCATGACTAATTGTTACTCAATAAAATTGGTCTCAACTAATTTGGACTAACAGAGTATCAGAAACAAACAAGTTTAGAATTTAAACCTTTCATGGTATTTTGAATAATGTATTTTTATTATGTATCTAAATGGGGAGAAACCACTTGGGTTGGTTAGACAACTTCATAAGCTTTCCAGAACATTTTAATTTGATTTATTTGGAGTTATAAATCTCAAGATATTGAATATACAAAATTAGTCAAGGTTCTGTCATTTTTAGAATTTACAAAAAGGGCAGTGAAACTTTTTTCACCGATGGGCTGGCTAGCCAGAGCCACTGCCATGCGGGCCCAAGGGCCACGTTGGCGCTGACTGGGCAGGGTGCGGCGATGCTGGCTACGGCGGTCACTGACCGGTGGGGGACACATGTCAGTGCGCAATTAAAATGAAAAAGGCTACGCGCGCGCTGCGGGGGTTCGAAATCGCGATCTCGCGGGCGTGCGGTGCGTCTACGCTAGCCACTGGGTCGGGTGCTGGGTTGTGCTAGGATAAGTGCTCGATTTAGTATAAGCTATACGCGCGATTTATAACTGACGAACTGAAGATTTGCAGGCACAGCGCGCGGTGGCCGTGCCCGACAGAGAGAACGCCGGCGATGACCAAATCCCGGCGGCGCATCCGCGGTGCGAGGGGTGCTAAAGGGTGCGGGGACGCGGGCGGGCTCGTGCGCGTGCAGGGGGGCCAAGGAGAGGACGCACGGCGTCGCGCTCGTGCTCGACACGCACGGCCACGGCGGACGACCGAGCGGCCTCTCGCTCGACGGCGAGGCTATTGGGCAGGAGGAGGGAGGAGGGGGTGTCCCGGAGGACGGCGTGCTCACCCTCGACGCGTGGGTGGGCTCGGCTCGGACGGAGAGGCGATGACGACGTCGGGATTGTGCTCGAAACGCGACGGCCGGAGCGGAAGAAGGCGGGGACGGCGCGGTCGATTCGCGGCTCCCCTCTTCGATTCCTTGCACGGAGACGAATAGGACGGCGAGCCGGTGCTGGTGGCGGTCTCGGTGGGGCTCGGGGAGGCTCCAGTCGCCGGCGGTGTGCGATTGCGAGCTCGGTGCCGTGGGGAGGAGAAGAGAGGAAAGAGAGGGAGAGAGGGCCGGGGAACAGAGGAGCGGCTCGGGGCTTCTTATTGCGCAGGGGAGAGGAGGGGGGTCCGGCAGGGGACGCTTGGGAGAGGGGCACGGCGGGAGGCGCACGTCGCCGTGTCGCCCGCGGACATGCCGCGCGGCGGGACAGGCGCGTGCCCAAAGGGAAGGGGGCGTGGCGTCGGTCTCTGCGCTCAAGGGAGCAAAGGGGCGAGGCGGAGAGGTGGGGGGGTCCGGGCGGCGACGCTGCAGCGAGGGGGGGCCCGGGCGGCGACGGCGGCGCGGGGAGAACGGCGACCCCGGCCACTGTCTCCATGCCTCTCTACAGAAGATGAATATTTTCTGAACCCCCCCCCTCCCTCCCCCCCCTGGACAATATTTTTCCACTTCGCAAACCAGTCCTTTTCTGTTTTTCTATTAATTCATTTAAATCCAGTAGCATTTCAAGGATTTATTTGAGGCACTAAAATATTTTAGAAAAATTTGAAAATATTCATGACGCTTCCTATACATATGTAGAAGCTGCACAAAAATTGGTGTTGCAAAATAAAATGTTTGGAAGACTTTTTTGTTCATAGAGTTTGAAATATAACATTTTTCTCAAAACCCTTTTTATAATCTTTTAGAAATTTTTAAGCAAGTCCAAATATTAATTTGAACTCTTGGAACTTCCTTGACAAATATATTAACTTAAATTAGATTTTATTCTCATAAGAAAGTATTTGTTTGAAGAAAATAGATATTTAAATAGGGAAATTAATTTATTAAAATCATTTCTTTAGCTCATGATTTAAATTCCCATTTGGTTGATTAATTTGAGGAGTTTGTTCCTATTCAAGTCTCACCCAACTTTGTTGTCAAGTGTGTCTTCAATTTAACACTTAAAGTATTTTGGTGTAATTCTTCACCCAAGCAAACAATACAATAATCATCACAATCAAGGCCACAACATTCAAACCCTAGAATTAATCATATCACCATTCAAATAGCAAGCCACACAAGTTCAAACATAGCAATGGGAAGGGAAACACAATCATTAGTGAAACATTTCAAAATGTTTTTGTTGGTTCTGAATTTTGGGTCTGGTAAAAATAAGTTTTTCTTGGTTCCAAAATTTGGGATCTTACAAACCTTCCCCCCTTAAAATAAATCTCGTCCCGAGATTTGCATAGTGGGGTGATAGGGGAGTACGAGGGCATGTGTTTTAGGCTGGTTATACTTACGAGGTTGTGGCTTCCTTATTAAGTTCACCACGTGAGATCTTGACAAATTTATGTTGCGAGGTTTTCTCTGTCGATAAACTTATGTGCTGAGCCCAGTTCCTTTATGATGGGGTTGTCTTGACGATCGACTCGTATGGATAGTATTGGTCAGCTGTTTCTGGATTCTACAGGGCCAAGGTGTACGGATCTAATTATCTTGTTCTGGTATACCTATTGCAGGTCTTCCCCCCTTAAAAGGGGTCTTGAACCGGTCTTGTGGAAAGTCGCAGCTGGAATTGACTTGGAGGCAACCTTCTCCTGGAGTAGCTGGTCGACATTTGTCTTCATATTTTTCCTTCTTCAGCTGAATAAAGGAGGGACTTCATTGTTGACTTCATTGGTTATCGATCTCCGTGAAGCTTCGGTAAGAATTGCAAGAGGTCCAATCTAGGGTATCGAGTTCCCAGAGAAGTCTAAAAGTCAATTCGAGTGTCCTGAGGTAGGTGGTTTGGGGAGTGGATCGATGATTGTTCAAATGTTGCGGGTTAACGGACTTTTTAGAAAAAGTTAGTGAAGAACCTTCACACCCGTTGTTTTTCTCAAATGGTAACTTTTTCTGTTCTTGTTTTAGTGATCATATCCTTGGGAAAACACCATAAATCTCCATGTGACTTTCTTATTTGGATCTTGCATGTTCCCTAAGTTATACACTTGATTTAAGAGAATTTTTATTGTCCTTTATTTGGGTTTGAACATCATTTATCTCACCCCTGTGGTGAAGGAATCCACTTAGCCCTAGCAAAGCTTTCAATTGGTTAGTTGTATAAGAATGCGGTTGTCTTTTATGACATCGAATGGCCTTAGTCATACAAAAAGAATTTGTTAACAAGGTAGCTAGTCTTGTCATCAAACTACTTTTCATATTCCAGAGGCTGAGATGTGCTGGATTATCTGGCGTTCTATTTAGTTTGGGTATGACACTCAAGTGTTTGAGCATATAAAAGTGATTTGTTAACAAGTTCATGAGGCTTGTTACCAAACTACTTGTATACAACACGAACATTGGAATATCACACTATTTTTAGAGAGATTAATAATAACAACTTCTGATGTATGAGTTTCCGAATACTCAAGGATAGTTCGGTATATTAATTACTTGTTACCAATTTGAGAAATCTCTTTTTAATCTTTTGGTCGCAGTTCCTTCTTCATGCGGTCTCTGAGCTTGAATCTTCCTAGCAGTTCCTCTTCGAGATCTTGACGCACTTGCTCCAGATGGTGGTCCATAGCCATTATCTGATTTTCCGGTTAGGTTGCAAAAATTTCAGGTTATTAGTTAAATGTCGGGGGTCTTTTGTATCTTGCGAAACTGTCAGTTCTTATCAGGAGACGGTTGAGATAAGAGGAAGTTTTCAGAAAAATATTTTCCCTAAGAGGGTTTACATCTGCAACAAGGTGCAACTGACGAAAAAGGAATTTTATAAAAAGAGAATCTTGGTTTGACTTTGTGTTGCAATCAAGGCGTGATGGTGAACGCGCAAGAAAATCAACACACTAACAGAGAAGCATAGTGCACATAAGCAAAGAGCACACAAGGTACTTCTAGTACCAAAGGATGTCCTACTCGTGGTAGTCAGGTAGTACAACCGAGGGTCCTATCATGTTTTTCCGATGGGCCTTGGTTAATATGGTTGGTGAAGTCCTCACTTTGTCGCCTTCGTCTTCAGCTGGAGAAACTGAGATTGTCGAAGGAGTAACTGGGTGGAATTGTTGATATTGAGTTGAGGTCTTCTGAGGTCTTTTGCTTTGTCGATAATATTGGTACTGGCGGATCCATCACCTCGACGTGGAATGTTGAGTACTTGCAATGGAAGCTTCTTCTCGTAGGTGCTAGCTAATGGGGTCTCATTTGGGTGCATCGTCAAGTATTTTGAACAGGTAAGAGATAACAGAAGAATCCTTGAAAAATCTTAAAATAGAGGGGTAAGACTTTGAGATATTTGATAAGGTGAGAGGAGTGGAAGTTATTTTTGGACTTCCTTAGATAAAAATATGTTTTTGGTAACAATATATTTTTAACCAAATATTTCTTTCCTAACTAACGTCCATGCTAACTAAGGTCTGTTACAGTCAACGATGGCTCTGATACCAAGTCTGTGGGGACCCCGGACTAGCTGTCCGAAATACCCTTGTGCCTACAACATCAGCGATCCCGTGATCAGTCTGTCGCTGAGCACAATCAAACTGGTATCAAAAGAACATCCATAATTACCGACGGAATTACTTACTTGATTGAAGCCATAATCTTCAATAAGTTCTTGCAGCGGAAAACACCAATCAACGTGGGGCCCGAGTCATTTGCCAAGACACCTACAGGCAGCTGACTGGGAAGACGGCCTAGTTCGCAAAGACGTCATCGGTCTCTCGGTCTTCATCATACTTCTTCTTGAACTCTGGACATGGGAATATCCAGGGACACAGCCATGAGTACATTTACGTACTCGCAAACTACCCCAACATGAGCATGCGCTATTCTTTTATTTGTTTAAATAAAACTTTGTTTGCCTTGAAAACTCTATATCTTTATTGCAAAAGGAAAGGAAGTCTTCAGAACTTTTCCCATAAATCTGCCTTTGTAAGAAGTCTCTTTAAAACTTTTTCCCAAAAGGCGGCATCTTGTTGAAAAAGGTAAGAAGTCTCTTTAATAAACATTTTATCGAAAAATCACCATTTTATCTGTTTCTCCAAAACTCCTACTTTTCCTGACCATAAACCGTCATGATACATATTCTCCAACAACCTCATACCGATCCGTTGGTATAGGTGTATGGTACATTCTCCACTTTCTTTTCTTTTTAAAACTCAAATCTTTTCAAAAACTTGCACATGGTCGAAGTAGGGCCTCTCAACTGTCCATATCCGAGGACTCGGCTATTCGAATAGTTTTAACCCTCTGCAGAGGTACCACGCTTTTCCCACACCCATCCGATAACTCATCGTGTCTGCCACGTCTCGCCATACCAGGGGTATGCGACGTTGAGTCACCGACCCTAGTCTGTCCTTTGCTCATGCTAGTATAGTGTAACAGCCCGTTTGTAACTTTCCAAAATTGTGTGCCTACTTGTGCAATATAATGGAGCTTCATGTCACCATTCCATCTGTGGTTGCATGTTTTTAATTATGTGTTCCAAATGCATTTTCCAAATTTAAGTCTCTTATTTTAAATTCAAATGCTTTTCAATTATTTCAAATAAAGTTTCAAATTTCTGTTAAATAATCAAACCAGTAATTAATATGTCTAATTTGAAACTATCAAAAATTGCTCAAAAAGTTTTTATGATGTTTCTTTTCTGATTTGTTTTAAAAATACAAAAACAGTAAAGAATAAAAAGAAAACAGAAAATCAAGAAAAAGAAAAAAAATGGAGAGGGGCTCTCCTGGCCGAACTGGGTCACTTCCTGGCCCAGCACGCCAGCCCGGCCCGCTCCCCTCATCCCTTTCCTCCGTACGCCAGCTTTCCAGCGAGGCAAGCACGCCATGGCTCGCTGCACCGCGCGCCCCACCGCTCTGCCCTACCTGCTCCCTCTCCTTCTTATCCCCTTGCTGCAGCGCGCCCCTCAAACCCTAACCTAACCACTCTTCGCAGCGCCGCCGCCCTTTCCCTTGGTTCCCCACCTAAAATCGCCGTAGCACCGCCGCCGGATTTCCTCGCCTCCGGCATAACTCCGGTCGCCCCCTGCCTTCTCCTCGCGCCAGATGATGCTTCGCCACCTCCTCTTCCTCCTCGCCGACGCGGACGGGTTCGGGAGCCACGGACGAGCCCGCCTCCACTTCGTCTTCCCCGACGCGCGCCGCTGACCCGGGCGTCTTCCCCGACACCGAGCGGTCGACTGCGGCCTCCCGTCGCTTGCTCCTCTCGCCACGGCGTGCGCCACGGTGAGCTGCCACTCCCCGTCCGTTTTCCCCTTCCTTTTCCGTCGTGCCGTAGGTTTTTTACCGGAGTTGCCCACGGCGCCGGCGAGCACGCATACACGCACGGCGTCGAGCACCGAACCGAGACACCCCGTCCCTCCCCGCGAATTTTGAGCACAGAAACGGAAAACCACACCACCCACTCGCACCCGCACACGCATGCCCGCGGAAGCCGTGGCGCCGCCTGATCTGGGTCGCCGGCGACGACCCCTGTCTCCATCGTGCCCACTGTCCTCGTGAAGGTTCTGTTTCGTCAGAGTCCGCATCCCATGTTTCCTGTTGAAAACCAAAACTAGGTAAGCCTAACACTACCACTCCCCCGCCCCGCTGGCTACCAGCACCGATCGAACGGCAGCGCGACGGAGTTCGAATCTCCTCCCTGGCTTAGTGGAATAAAAGGCCATTTTTTTTCTAGCGCCACGCTGGCACCTAGACCCACTAGCCAGTCTCACGGGCTCATTGTCCTTCGGTGAGAAAAGTTCAGAGGGACTGGAAAAATTACACAGAGCCCCCCTACACTTCCTGCTTAGCATTTTAGCCCTCCCAGAAGTTTCTCCCATCACGAATAAGTCCCTGCACTTTTTCAGAAACAACCCTGGAGTTATAATTACAATAACTTTATTTCTACAACTCCAAATAAAATAAACTTTATATGTTTTTATATCAGAAAAATGCAATAAACATTAATATTACATTCTTATGTCTTTTTGCATCATTTATTTTAAATGCTTAGTTTAATTTAACAAATGCATTTAAATAATTAAATATGGAATATGTGGGGTAATAAATATATGATGCCCTAATTCCATTTAAATTGCCCTTATCATCCGTATCATGTCTTACCATGCTAATAAACTTTTAATTTGATGTGTAGAAAAATAATTTGCACTTAAATAATATATATGGAATGTGTTGGGCAAATATTTAGTTATTGCCTACTCCATTTAAATTAATCATATCACCATACCTGCTATATATATTAAGTAACATTTAAATTGTTGGCTACACAAATAACTTGCACCCTAATTTTTGCCGGGGTTTCATCCCCGCATTAATATGACCTAATCATCTCATACCATAATGCTCCATCATTTTTGATTGCGCATTTCTCTGTATTGATTATTGTTTCCTATTGTCCGTGTTTGGCTTCCTTTGGGTAGACGACGACGTGTCTGCTGCGAGTACCTACGATACTGAGGTTCCAGCTTTTGTGCCAGGCCACAAGCTGCCAGGCAAGCTTCTGCTAACCGGTTACACGATTGTCGGGTTTTCATTCCTGCCTTTTGATCTATGCTATCCTAGTTATCGATTCTTGAACTGTGATCCCATCACATGTTTATCCTGCAGCCTATACAACTTTATCGCCACAACCCATAACCCCTTGCATGTTTATATGTTGGCCTTTGCGAGTCGTAGTGCATGCTTACAATTGGTTGAGCGAGTCGTTCCTTTGTCTTCATCTCATATGCTTAGTATGATAGATTATTCTATTTTAATAAACTGATGTCTTATTTTTGGGGTTCTATAATTAAAAGATAAGGCACCGGCGGAAGGCCTTGCGAGGTGTTTTGTTCTGCTAAGTGTCGACCTAGGAACTGAGATCTTGCTCCCCTAATCCAAGACTGAGCGCACTAACCACTTGTGGGACGCCCTATGGAGCCCCCCTCGACTTTGACTGGAACTTCAACTTGTCCGGGAGCCACACCTAGTTCGGGTTTTCCATTTGTCTCATATGCATCGATGATACTAGTGTAGTATTTTACTTTGGCGGTGTGCCTTGTTACATGCATATAGGGCGCGGCCTGTTGGTGCGGAGGGGTGTGTCCTGCGGGAGTCCGCACCCTTTTGGCCGGGACCAGCATAGCTCCCGTGGCTCCTGGACTTGTTGCGGTGAAGGAAAAGAGTTGGGTTGAAAGGCCCTAATGTTTTTGACTGGGTTGATCATGCGAGTATGGGTCCAGTAGTGCACCCCTGCAGGGTATAATCTTATCGATGAGCCGCGTCCGCGGTTATGGACAACTTGGTGCGTTGCCGACTAATGAGATCTAGACAACTTACACCTAATCTTTGTTAAATAATTTGACTGGTAATATAGAATTCATTTCACAATAACTGGTAACTAAAACTGTTAACGTGTGAGTATTCCCGAATTTCTTCCTCATATCTGGTTGAGGGGGTTAATTCGAGAATGGGTTATGACTGGTGTTAGTTGTAGGTGGCTACTTAAACGCTCTCTTATCCCTCTCTAAATTAGACAGAAGTTTTAGCGCGTCTCTTTAGGTTGCTAGTGCTGCTGCCGCTACGTACACTTACCCCCATACTTTGGGAATCTTACAGTCTTGTAACCTGTCAGCTTAAGCTTGTTCGATACGCTTCAGTGTATTGACCCGTTCGCGGGCTGTGGTTTTTCTGCAGTTGAGGATTCTTCGCTCGACCAGTTGGGTGGATACTACGTGGAGTTCGACGACGAGAGCTACGACGAGTAGTTAGAGTTCCCCTGGGCTACTTCCTGGTGGACTGCGTGGATGGGCCTTCTTTTCCGTTTCGGCCTTGAGCCCTTTGCTTCTTGTCTGTACTCAGACCGGTTTGTTTCCGCTGCATGATGTAATGTTGGAACATGTGTCCTCTGATTGGTGCCATTCGATATATTTTGCTCAGTGAGAGCTTTTGGATATTATTTCCTTTCTTTGTGTCTTAGGTTTATTCTGTGGTTTCAACTTGTTAAAAATCCGACTCGTATACCATGTGTGTGTGGTTGAAGTATACGAGTTGGAAGACTTTTTGGGTCCTTGCGTGCACAATCTGGAAACGTATGTGACGTTGGGGTCGCCAAGAGCTGTCGGCCGATGATCCATTCCGAGCATGGCCTAATTGTTTCCTGGGATTGGTAACCCCCATATGTTCTTGGTTGTGTGGCCCAACCGATACGTTTCGTTTGTGTAGCTTGGATTCAGGGTCTGACATATAGGATCCTGCCCATATGATACTTTCCATCGACACTTAACCCAGCCCGTCGGAATCTAAGTGTGAGGACTCATAGGTTTTATCTGGCGGTGTATAGGGGACATCCTTCTATCCTCCTCCTTATCTACTCATAGAGTTTGAGCGAGGACCCAGGTCAGGGGTAGGTCACCAAACCATCCCCTCATGCATAACGGAGTCATCTCCGTTGATGAGGTATCCCATACTAATATGAGCAAATTATATGACTAAGCCCTTTCCCATATGTGGGTAAATGTGGTCGCACAGAGTATGGGCTGATCGACGTAAGTACAAAGACACAATGTGCGTTTTATCAAAACCACCATTCTCCTTTTCTCCATTCCAACACCAACCTCTCGGTGCTTCATAACCACACAGGGTTTTCAAAAAGGGGTTTTGATTAAACAAAACTTTTCCCATCATATAGTTTGAAAAATAATCTCCATCTAGTATCCCCATATAGGGTGTCAAAATAAGATACTTTTATTTTGGAAACAAAAGGGATTTTCAAACTCATAGCTTTAGTGGCAACCACCACATAAATAATATATGCTCCTTATAAGTAAAACATGTGAACCAAACTAGAGGTATGTAGATGCAAGCTCAGAGGATAGCTTGCCTGATCCCAGTATGATGATCTTGGACTTCTCCTCACTGATCAAGAAATAAATATCATCCTCCTCCGATAAATCCTCTCCAAATACCACTTCGGTAGCGTTTATATCTAGCGTCGCAAACATAAAAATAGAACAACACACAATAAGCAAACCATACCACAAGTGGCATATAAACAAGGGACAAACCACAAGTATCAAACTAATCACTCAAGCCACAAACATAGCACTAGTTTAATCAAGCAACGAACGAAATCTATATTTACTAGGGCATTATACTCACAGGAGTATAACACCATACACATGCCAAAATATAGAGCACCAAGGCATCCTCAATTAGAGGTAATTAGTAACCACTTTTCTCTGATCAGGAAATACTTCAGACAAAAGTTAAGTCACCAATTAATCTCTATAATTTAAATACCTCACCAAGCTAAGGTGGATAGATTAACAAGATATTTAAGCTATTATTCCACTCCAAGACTATCAAGTCCATCAAGCCATGCAAACATATTACTCACCAATGTGTCTAACAACTAACACTAACAGTACTAATATATTATAACATGCTAAACCACAACAACTAGCAAGCAACAGCAGCACAACAATCATTACAGCAATTCAATCTTAAATGCTCTAAATAGTCACTTCATATATCAAGCAAGACAATTTGGTTTCAATTTAATTTAATTAGCCATTATTTGATTATGTCTTAATTATGGCAGAAACTAGTTGATAATGCTTAATTACATATCTTAAGTTCTATTGATCACAAAAATACAAACTAAATTTCTAAAGAAATCTACTGATGTGTAGAAGACAACACAATAGGATTTGGGTCATTTGGAGTCACCAAACTCCCTACACAATGTTTTGAATCCAGAAGCTAATTAATCAAGTTTTAGCTATTAACTAAATTCTGTTAATCTAAAAATCAAACCATTTTAGGGGTGACTAACAATGACTAATTGTGACTCAATAAAATTGGTCTCAACTAATTTGGACTAACAGAGTATCAGAAACAAACAAGTTTAGAATTTAAACCTTTCATGGTATTTTGAATAATGTATTTTTATTATGTATCTAAATGGGGTGAAACCACTTGATTTGGTTTTACAACTTCATAAGCTTTCCAGAACATTTTAATTTGATTTATTTGGAGTTATAAATCTCAAGATATTGAATATACAAAATTAGTCAAGGTTCTGTCATTTTTAGAATTTACAAAAAGGGCAGTGAAACTTTTTTCACCGATGGGCTGGCTAGCCAGAGCCACTGCCATGCGGGCCCAAGGGCCACGTTGGCGCTGACTGGGCAGGGTGCGGCGGTGCTGGCTACGGCGGTCACTGACTGGTGGGGGCCACATGTCAGTGCGCAATTAAAATGAAAAAGGCTACGCGCGCGCTGCGGGGGTACGAACTCGCGATCTCGCGGGCGTGCGGTGCGTCTACGCTAGCCACTGGGTCGGGTGCTGGGTTGTGCTAGGATAAGTGCTCGATTTAGTATAAGCTATACGCGCGATTTATAACTAACGAACTGAAGATTTGCAAGCACAGCGCGCGGTGGCCGTGCCCGACGGAGAGAACGCCGGCGATGACCAAATCCCGGCGGCGTATCCGCGGTGCGAGGGGTGCTAAAGGGTGCGGGGACGCGGGCGGGCTCGTGCGCGTGCAGGGGGGCCAAGGGGAGGACGCACGGTGTCGCGCTCGTGCTCGACACGCACGGCCACGACGGACGGCCGAGCGGCCTCTCGCTTGACGGCGAGGGTATAGGGCAGGAGGAGGGAGGAGGGGGTGTCCCGGAGGACGGCGTGCTCACCCTCGACGCGTGGGTGGGCTCGGCTCGGACGGAGAGGCCATGACGATGCCGGGATCGTGCTCGAAGCGCGACGGCCAGAGCGGAAGAAGGCGGGGACGGCGCGGTCGATTCGCGTCTCCCCTCTTCGGTTCCTTGCACGGAGACGAATAGGACGGCGAGGCGGTGCTGGTGGCGGTCTCGGTTGGGCTCGGGGAGGCTCCAGTCGCCGGCGGTGTGCGACGTCGAGCTCGGTGCCGTGGGGAGGAGAAGAGAGGAAAGAGAGGGAGAGAGGGCCGGGGAGCAGAGGAGCGGCTCGGGGCTTCTTATTGCGCAGGGGAGAGGAGGGGGGTCCGGCAGGGGACGCTTGGGAGAGGGGCACGGCGGGATGCGCATGTCGCCGTGTCGCCCGCGGACATGCCGCGCGGCGGCACGGGCACGTGCCCAAAGGGAGGGGGGCGTGGCGTCGGTGTCTACGCTCCAGGGAGCAGAGGGGCGAGGCGGAGAGGTGGGGGGGGGGGGTCCGGGTGGCGACGCTGCAGCGAGGGGGGGGGGGGGCCCGGGCGGCGACGGCGGCGCGGGGAGAACGGCGACACCGGCCACTGTCTCCATGCCTCTCTACAGAAGATGAACATTTTCTGAAAACCCCCCCTGGACAATATTTTTCCACTTCGCAAACCAGTCCTTTTCTGTTTTTCTATTAATTCATTTAAATCCAGTAGCATTTCAAGGATTTATTTGAGGCACTAAAATATTTTAGAAAAATTTGAAAATATTCATGATGCTTCCTATATATATGTAGATGCTGCACAAAAATTGGTGTTGCAAAATAAAATGTTTGGAAGACTTTTTTGTTCATAGAGTTTGAAATATAACATATTTCTCAAAACACTTTTTATAATCTTTTAGAAATTTTTAAGCAAGTCCAAATATTAATTTGAACTCTTGGAACTTCCTTGACAAATATATTAACTTAAATTAGATTTTATTATCATAAGAAAGTATTTGTTTGAAGAAAATAGATATTTAAATAGGGAAATTAATTTATTTAGATCATTTCTTTAGCTCATGATTTAAATTCCCATTTGTTGATTAATTTGAGGAGTTTGTTCCTATTCAAGTCTCACCCAACTTTGTTGTCAAGTGTGTCTTCAATTTAACACTTAAAGTATTTTGGTGTAATTCTTCACCCAAGCAAACAATACAATAATCATCACAATCAAGGCCACAACATTCAAACCCTAGAATTAATCATATCACCATTCAAATAGCAAGCCACACAAGTTCAAACATAGCAATGGGAAGGGAAAGACAATCATTAGTGAAACATTTCAAAAAGTTTTTGTTGGTTCTGAATTTTGGGTCTGGTAAAAATAAGTTTATCTTGGTTCCAAAATTTGGGATGTTACACCAGGCCTCGCACGCGGGCCAGTCGGACGAATCGACTAAGGACCAGGCGTCACCGCCTGGCGGGACCCTCGAGAGGCAACTCCCCTCGAGGGCCTGAAGAGGAAATGAAGGCCTCAAGGGATCCTTCACCTCATGGGACCCTCCCGAGGCGACAACCCCTCTCGAGGGGGTCCGACAGGAATCTCCCCTCAGGCCTCCTCGCGCCTGAAGGGAAACGTTGTGGACAAGGAAGTACGGCAAGACGCACATGGCCTCTGCCACGCCCACGTGGTGACGCAAGAACCCCCGTTGCCGTTTTGGTGATAAAGGGGTCAATAAAGCAGCTCCACCTGCTGTGCAGCTGCCAGGAGCTTCTACTCTGATGATAAAGCGGGTTGACAGCGCAACCCTCCAACGGAGAACGTCATCGTCGGCTCCACCTCAGAGACTGCCCCCTCTACGGGCAATACAGCGCGGTCGCCCGCCGGTCGGCCACCGCGCCCACCTTTATTAACAATGGACCGAGTCCATGGACGAACGGAGAGCGGTGGACTCATGCTCCACCCTTCCCCTGGCATGTGGGAGCCACCTTGAAGTCCAAGGCGAAGGAGAAGGCCAGAGGCGCCTATAAAAGGGACAAGACATCCATCGTAGCACGGGTCGGCCCTTTACGTGCTACAAACCCTTGTAAACCCTAGCAACACTTGTTAGGATAGCCTCTGACCAGAGGAGGAAGAAGACCATCGCTTCCCTCCCCAGGCAAGAACTTCCTCAAGGGGGCCTCCGGCAAGCTCCACTCTATTGTAACCTTCCACATCTAATACAGACAAGCAGGAGTAGCGGTTTTACCTCCCCACGAGGGCCGTGAACCTGGGTAAAGGCCGGTGTCTTCCTCTGTCGTGTGTGTCTTCTACGGGTCCGGCGAGCAACGTCGCGGAGCCACTTGAGGGTTTAGACCTCCGCGTTCAATCCCCTTTCCGAACTACACTTCAGGAAGTGACTACCCCCGATTCTTGGGAGTCATAACCCGACATTTGGCGCGCCAGGTAGGGGATTGAGGCGCGTCAACAACCTTCAAGCTCGTCTCCGCGCCTGGTGAACACCTGCGCCACCTGCGCCACCCGCGTCGCCCGTGTCACCCGACGTGCACCTGGAGGAGCACGTGCGCCGCCCGGCACCGCAACCACCCGCGCACAGCGGGACGCGCAGTCGTCGCACGCGACGTAGCGCCCGAGCGGCTCCGGCCCTGGGAGGACGGACCCGGCGCCTCACACCGCGCTGCTCATGGCGCAGGAGCTCCTCCGCTATCAGCCCACCGCAGAGGCCCACGAGCAGTGGCTCCAGCGCCTCAACCACCTCGTCGGCATCGCCTCGACGCGCCCCGCTCCGTCGCAGTCCAACATGCACCCCTCTCTCGCGGGCACGGTCGCAACAAATGCGCCTCCGCCACCTACGAGGCCTGCACCGGCTGCGGCGCAGTGGGCTGCTTCGCACGCGACCTTGCCGCACGATTGCTTGATCGTGTAGCGCACCGCGCCCGACGCTCGTGTGGGGATGGAGCTCCAGCGAGATCGCCAGAACAGACTCGTGGAGGAGCTCGGCCAGGCGGGCCAGCAGAACCGCGGCGCGTTGCAGCACGGGGTCGCTACGTACACCTCGGGCTGCATGGCGTTCACTCGCTCTCTGCGTCGTGTGGTCTGGCCACAGAAGTTCAGGCCGGCTCTCCCCAAGGGCTACGACGGCTCCAACAACCCCATCGAATTCCTGCAGCTCTACACCACCTCCATCCAAGCTGGGGGGGGGGGAGACGACAAGGTCATGGCCAACTGGTTCTCCCACGCGCTTCGCGATTCTGCGCTGTCGTGCCTCCTGAACCTCCCTGAGGGCTACGTGAACTCGTGGGAGGAGCTCTGCAAGCAGTTCGTCTCCAACTTCAAGGGGACATACGAGCGCGCCCTCACTCACAACGATCTTCGTGTTGTGGTGCAAAGGAAGGATGAAACGGTCCGCACGTACATCCAGCGCTTTTGCCAAGTGAGCAACAAGATCCCGAACATCCCTGACACTCAAGTCATCGCCGCCTTCCGCGAGGGTGTCACGAACAGCAGGATGCTCGAGAAGCTGGGTACTCACGACAAGCTCACCTCTGTGGTGAAGCTTTTCGACCTTGCGGACAAGTGCGCCAAGGCTGAAGAGGGACTCCTCTTCGTCAAGATGTCCTCGAGAGGGGACGACCATGCCGAGGGGTCCCGGAGCCAGAAAAAGAAGGAGGAGCCCAAGCGCAAGGCCACAGCAGTTCTCGCGGCAGAGCCTGACACGAAGGGCACCCGCAGGGACACCCCCGAGCCTGGAGAGAGGAAAGATGACCACCGCCCTTTTTGCGTCTACCACAACAGGCGCGGCCACTCTACAGAGTTCTTCTTTGACCTCAAAAGGTTTGTCGGGTTATGACTCCCAGGAATCAGTGGTAGTCACTTCCTGAAGTGTAGTTCGAGAGGGGATTGAACGCGGAGGTCTAAACCCTCAAGTGGCTCCGCGACGTTGCTCGCCGGACCCGAAGAAGACGCACACCCGACCAAGGAAGACACCGTCCTTTACCCAGGTTCACGGCCCTCGTGAGGAGGTAAGACCGCTACTCCTTCCTGTCTGTATTATATGTGGGAGGTTACAGTACAATTGAGCTTGCCGGAAGCCCCCTTGAGGCAGTTCTTGCCTGGGGAGAGAAGCGATGATCTTCTTCCTCCTCCAGCCAGAGGCTAACCTAACCAGAGTTGCTAGGGTTTACAAGGGAGTTTTGCACGCAAAGGGCCGACCCCTGGTACGATGGATGTCTTCTCTCTTTTATAGACGCCTCGGGCCTTCTTCTTCGGCTTGGCCTTCAAGGTGGCTCCCACTTGCCAGTGGCGGGGCGCAGCACGAGTCCACCGTGCTCCATTTGTCCATGGACTCGGTCCATTGTTGATAAAGGTGGCGCCGTGGCCGACCGGCGGCCGACCGCGCTCGTACTATCCGCAGAGCGGGCAGTCTCTGAGGTGGAGCCCGCGATGACGATCTCCGTCGGAGGGTTGCGCCGTCCACCTGCTTTATCGTCGGGGTAGAAGGTCCTCACAGCTGTGCAGCAGGCGGCACAGCTTTGTTGACCGCTTTATCGCCAGGGACAGCGACGGGGGTGTGAGCGCCTCTGTACGAGCGTGGCAGAGGTCACGTGCGCTCTGCCGGGATTCCTTGGCGACGACGTTTCCCTCCAGGCTTGAGGGGAGATTCTTGTCGAACTTCCCTCAGGCGGGTTGGTTCCTTGACGGGGAGGATCCCCTGAGGCGAGGGGTCCCTTGAGGCCCTCGCCTCCTCTTCAGGCCCTCGAGGGGGATCTCCTCTCGAGGGTCCCGTCAGGCGGTGACGCCTGGTCCTTAGTCGTTTCGTCCGTCTGGCCCGTGAGCGAGGCCTGGGGGGAATGGGCTCTTGGTACCCCAGTTCCCACGGGGCCGACAAGGTTAAGCAAGGAGCGCGAGCAAGCAGAGAGAAGTGGCAACCGCGGAAGCGGACGCAAGGGCGGCTACCAGAAACCATCTGGAAACCAGGCCAACGCCGCGGAAAAGAACCGCAACCTCCCTGACGAGGAAAATGGCGGCTACCAAGCCCCGAGGGGCGCCATTACCTGCATCCTCGGGGGGGCGCAGACGCCAAAATCGAACAACCAGTTCAAGAAGTTCGCCCGCGAGCTCAACGCCGCCCTCCCAAGCACGGAAACCTCCAGGCCCCTCAAGTGGTCGCAATATACCATCGCCTTCGACGCTCAGGACCAAACCAAGTCCACCAAGACTGTTGGAACCCTCCCGCTGGTCTGCAGCCCCACCATCGACAACGTGGATGTCTCCAAGACTCTCATCGATGGCGGGGCAGGCCAGAACGTCATCTCCATAGATACGTTCGAAGCGCTTCAAGTGCCCTACGAGAGGCTCACGCCCTGGAGGCCCTTCACGGGGGTCACCAGCGGCTCGATCGAGCCTCTAGGCCAGGTCAGGCTTGCCGTCACCTTCGGGAGCAAGGAGAATTACCGCACCGAGCACATCGATTTCGATGTCGCACACATCGGGCTGCCATACAATGCCATCCTCGGCTACCCCGCGCTCGTACTATCCGCAGAGCGGGTAGTCTCTGAGGTGGATCCCGCGATGACGATCTCCGTTGGAGGGTTGCGCCGTCCACCTGCTTTATTGTCAAAGTAGAAGGTCCCGCAACTTTGTTGACCGCTTTATCGCCAGGGACAGCGACGGGGGTGTGAGCGCCTCTGTACGAGCGTGGTAGAGGTCACGTGCGCTCTGCCGGGATTCCTTGGCGACGACGTTTCCCTCCAGGCCTGAGGGGAGATTCCTGTCGGACTTCCCTCAGGCGGGTTGGTTCCTTGATGGTGAGGATCCCCTGAGGCGAGGGGTCCCTTGAGGCCCTCGCCTCCTCTTCAGGCCCTCGAGGGGGATCGCCTCTCGAGGGTCCCGTCAGGCGGTGACGCCTGGTCCTTAGTCGTTTCGTCCGTCTGGCCCGCGAGCGATCCTGGGGGGAATGGGCTCTTGGTACCCCAGTTCCCTTTGGGCCGACAGTAGCCCCCGAGCCCATGATGGGCACGACTGAGCCCATGGGCTTAGGCGAAGCGTCGTGGGCCCTTGGTGCCCAGCCGGCCCAAGCCACGCGGCACTTGGACGATTAACGGCTTCGCACGATCTGGGGCGTGAGTCGTGGGGGGTCCCACCACGTCACGGTAACTACTCTTGGAGGGGACATAAAGCCTGAGCGCTGCCGCAGGGAGCCGTTACCGTTTCCAACTCCTCGCAGGAAATTTCGCTCCAAAGAGCTCTCCGCCTCCGCGCTCGCCTGCGAGTTCCTGTTCTCCGACTCCTTCCACCTCCGCGCCCGTGACCATGAGTCCTCTCAAGAGCAAGGGCAAGGCCGCCGCGGGGTCCTCCTCCCAGGCGGAGGCCGCGGAGACCGTGACGGGTGGGGCGCTGCTCGGCGTTCGCGTCAACGAGAAGGCGCTTTCCAAGGTCCGATACTTGGTGGCGGCCCGGACGAACGAGCACGGCGCCACCGCCCTGAAGCCCGCGGCGCACGGGAAGCGCCCGCGGGGATTTTTCCCGGTCTTCCAGCACTGCCTGGCCGTGGTACTGGTGCCGCCCTTCTCTCCGTTCCTGGAGGCGGTGTTGGCGTTCTACCAGGTGCAGCTGCTGCACCTGCACCCCAACTCCATCCTCATCCTCGCCGTCTACGCCTACCTCTGCGAGCCGTACCTGGGCCTGAAGCCCACAGTGGGGTTGTTCCGGTGCTTCTACGCGCTCCAGAACACGGCGAATAACGAGCGCTCCGGGTGCGTCTCGTTCCGCATCATCGACGGCATGGGGGGCGTCTACATCCCCATGTCCTGGAGCGAGGGCAAGGCCATCACGCCCGTGACGAAGAAGGTAGACGACTTCCGCCAGAAGTGGTTCTTCGTCGGGGTGGAGCGTCCATGTGCCTTCCTCGAGGTCCCCGACGAGCCTCCGGTGAAGAACTCCCATTGGGGCAAGGCTACCTTCGACGACGCCAAGAATGCGAGCCTGATGGGGCGCCTGAGCTTCCTCCGCGAGGAGGGCCTCACAGGGCAGATGGTCGTGGCGGACTTCGTGACCCGCCGCATCGCGCCCCTCCAAGCTCACTCGGTCCCCATGTGGATGTACTCGGGGCCGAATGACAAGATGCGGCTTCACGTCGAGGAAAACGACAAGGACGTCGTCGACAACATCCTCTCCGCGCTCTTCGTCAACCCCTCTGTGCTCCCCGCGGATGAGGTTTGCGCGGCGCTCCGGCCCCTTCACCAGTACAACCTGACGGAGCGCATGGCCCGCCTGGAGGGGATGCCTTCGTTCACCTCGACAGGCCCGGCGGACTCTGATGAGCCGATGCCGGCCCCGCGGGGAGCGGAGGGGGCCGATTCTCCTCTGGCTTCAGGAGCTGGCCTAGGTGAGGAGGAAGCCACAGCTGGGGAGGTCTCCTCCTCTAGAGCCGGGCCTTTCACTGACGAGATTCGTGATATCTCGTCGGGCGACGAGGACGCCTTTGTGGTGGCGCCCTCGCGTCCCGTGGAGGAGGAAGCTGAGGAAGGGGAGGCATCAGGCGCGGAGGTCTCTCCAGGAAAGTGCGGGCCTCGCGCCAAGGCCGTCGTAGACCACACAGGGGCGAGGCCATCTGATGTCCCTTCCAAGAGGAAAGCAGAGGCGCCCCCCTTGAGGCCTGCTTCCAAGCCCTTTCCCTCATGGCGCTCGTCCGGTCTGGCGTGGGTCGATGCGGGCGCTCCCCCTCCAGGGTGAGTTTACACGTCGTTGGGTCGCTTGCCCTCTCGGTTTCTATTTCCACCTCATCTTTTGCTGAAGTTTTTCCCTTGCGCTCTTGACAGCGGTCCTGCGCTTGTTAAGCGCAGCCGGCTCCGCAAGGCGTCCAAGGTGAAGACCGCTACGGCAGGGGCCGCGGCTGACGAGGCCGCGAAGCCTGAGGAGGCAGCCCCAACGGTCCCCCTTGAGGAGGTGCCTCAAGTAGAGGCGACGGCGCCCCTCGCAGGGGCGGCTGGTTCACCTGGGAAGGAGAGCGCCGTGGGTCCGGACGCTCCTGCAGCGCCGCGGGAGTCTCCGTCGGTGGACGGCTCGGAGGCGAGGACTTCTGCGCCACCTCGTGCCGCCACTCCACCTCGCGCGGCTACGCCTCCGTGCGAGGCCACTCCGCCACGTGCTGCTATGCCTCCGCGCGAGGCCACACCGCCACGCGAGCTGACGCCACCGCGCGTGTCGACGCCTCCGGAGGTGCCTGCTGCGTCTTCTGTGCCCATCGCCTCTGCGCAGCCTGCGACGGAGACCCGCGAGGCGCCCGCCGGCGCGGGCGCGTCTGCCGGGGACAGCTATTCCTCTCCTCCCCGCCAGGCTGGAGGCGAGGAGCGCCTAGCGGTTGCCGGGCATGAAGGGGGCGCGGGCACGGGCTCCGGCGGGGCTCAAGCCAGCCCTCTTGTTCTTCCCGAGGCCGGACTTGCGGGACTCGACGCCGAGGCCGGGACTTCTGCAAGCCGAGACCTGGTGCTCCGCGGCTAGGACTGGAGCGCGAGGCGTCGCGAGGCCGCCTTTGACCTCGTGAGGGAGTCCCTGGAGGGCTTGGAGGCGCACCTCGCCCTTGGGGACATAAGGCTCGCTCGGTAGCAGGAGGAGCTGGCAAAGTCGTGGGCGTCCTTCCACGCGGCGGTCGAGACGCGCCGGCTGGAAGACTTGGCGCTGCAGGCCGCCCGCGAGGAAACCATCAACTTCGCCAAGGAGACCTGCGAGGCGGCCATCCGCGACGCTGTAGAGCTGCTCCAACCCCTCCAGGCGGAACGCGACGCTGCGGCGAAGCTCCTACGCGAGGTCGGGGCGGAGCGCGAGGCGATGGAGGGCTCGTTGGCGCAGAAGCGCCGCGAGCTGGGCCAGCTGGAGGCTCAGCTGCTCTCCATCCACCAGGCCGCATCGGCTGCTCTGGAGAAGGACCGCACGGCCTTTGCCGAGCGTGAGAAGCAGTTGGTCCTCAAGGAGGAGGGGCTGCAGCAGCGCGAAGAGCAGCGCCTCCAGGCGGAGAAGGACCTGGCCGCTCACCGCGAGGCCCTCGAGGAGCGAGAGGGCGAGTTGGCCCAGGCGACTCAGAAGTACGAGGACAACGTCGCTGCCCAGAAAGTGGCTTACGAGCGCTTCGAGCGGCACTTTGCCGAGAAGAAAAAGGAGGCTGAAGACGCCCTCGCGGAGCGCGAGAAGCAGTTCTGCAAGTCCACTTCCCAGAAGTACCGCGACATGGCCCAGGCGCAGGAGGACCGCTTCAAGGCCAAGCATGTCGCGGACGCTCGGAAGATCGCCGAGCTCGAGAAGGCCAACTAGAAGCTAGAGGCCCGGCTTACTCGCTCTAAGGATGGCTGCCGCCGAGCGGAGAAGGCTCGCACCGAGGCTGTCCACAACCTCAACTCCCTGGCCAAGGAAGTGGAGGAGCAAGTGGCCCCGGCGATGCAACGGGCGGCGGAGGCCTCGGACTCTGCCAACGCGGCTCGGTCGCTTACGAAGCAGCGCGAGCGCATGTTCGAGGCGCTGGTTGCTCGTGGCAACGAGCTGGCCTCGCAGCTGATAGCAGACGCACCGCACACCGATGTTCGGGGCCGCGGCGATGTTGCCATGTACTTGGTCTACTTCGAACAGCTCTTCGCAGCGCTCGAGGGTCCCGTCGCCGAGCTTCGGGATATGATCGAGGACGAGAGTCGGCAGCTCTTGGGGGTGGTGGTGGATCGCATCTTCACCAACCTCAAGCTCCTCCCGCCAGACTTCGACTTGGGCTCTGTGACCGAAGCTGCCCAGGGCGAGGACGCACATCGGGTCTCAAGCTCCATCCACGAGCAGGTGGACGCCTTTTGCAACCGCTTCAGGCGCACCGAGGAGGCCTGCTCTGCCGAGGCTAACGAGGACGCCGCAGAAGAGGTCCAAGACGGTGCCGCTTCCCATTGAGCCATTTTCTATTGCGCCTGCGAGCGTTTGAATCTGCACCAGCTGTGTACATTTAGACATCTTAAGACCTTTGGGCTTGTAATATACTTTAACTGCTGTTTTGATTCGAGCTCGTCTGCCCCTCGTGAGGTCTCTTTGGACTCATCTTCATGTCTATTTGTTCTCTGCGTCGTTAGGTCCCATCTCTTCGTGCCATGACTCCGCCACCTCGGTTCGTGGGAGCAATGACTCCGCAAGGCCGGGGGGGAGTTTAGGCCTAGGAGAGGTAAGAGCCTTGAGTCGCGATGCTCAAGTGCCCCCCTTAGACGTGTGAGTAGTCCATGAAGCGTAAGGGAAAGCGAAGTCGCTCGAGGGGCATAGACGCGCGCTAGGGAGAGAGAAAATGCTCTAAAAGTGTGGGTGCGAGACTTAGCTTTTCGAGGTTTTCGCTCTGTGAAGGTTTTTCGCTTGGCGAGGTTGCCCACTTGAGGGGTTGCTCCTGGGGACGCATTTTGCCTGGCGAGGTTGCCCGCCGGAAGGGTCGCTCCTGGGAGGCTCTTTGCCTGGCGAGGTTGCCCACTTGAGGGGTCGCTCACGGATGCCCCTTCAGGCTCGCGGGGGAATTCTTCCCTGCAGGTATTAGAGGGGCGAACCCAAACGCTGGAACATGGATCGAGGGATCGTGCGCGCTTATAGGTCCCCTCGGGCGTTCCTTGCGAGGAGAGTAAGTACCAAGGTCCTCTGTAGAGATGGCTTGCTTGTGGGGGATTGCCCTCCAGCCAGAGCTCGGACTCTTGGATTTTGCAGTGCTGCTGGTGTGTCATTTGAGGCACTGGCACCGTACTCAGCCTCCGCTCGCGAGGTACGCATGTGGAGAGATATAAGCGCACACTTCAACAATAGTAATGCGTAAATAAAAACCCCCCAAAAACGTTTTTTTAAGCGGCGCCGAAGCGCTAAGTTCACTTAGGAACGAGATTGAGTCATTATGCTTGGGGATGCCAAGTTAATGCTCTAACCATGTCGAGGCATGGGGACCACCTGTTGGTGGCAGAGACTCTCAACAGCCTGAGGTGGCTCGTTTTAATTGAGAGCTCGGAGGGTTTTCCCTCGAGTGAAGCCTTTGGGGCTTTGGAGGTTTAAGCCGTTGGCGTTTTAACCTCCGGAGACAAGAATGCTTGGAGGTTGAGCCGTAAGCTGCCTCGTCCGCTAGGAGTCTCGACGTGACAATGATCACGTGCGTGGCAATGACCACGGTTGCGTTTGTTCCCTTAGGAGACAAAGCATTTGTTTGAGGTTTAAGCCTTTTGGCGTTTTAACCTCTAGAGTCGACATTGCTTGGAGGTTGAGCCGTAAGCTGCTTCTTCCGCTTTGTTTTCTCGACGTGACAATGATCACGGGTGTGGCAATGACCACTTTGGCATTTGTTCCTTTAGGAGAAAAATCTATGTTTTTTGAGGTTTAAGCCTTTCGGCGTTTTAACCTCGAGAGACGAAAAATGCTTAGAGGTTGAGCCGTAGGCTGCCTCGTCCGCTTGACGTCTCGACGTGACAATGATCACGGGCGTGACAATAATCACTTTTTTTTACTTGTTCCTGGCGGATACAAAGGTTTGCGAGGTTTAAGCCTTGAGCTTTTAACCTTGAGGGACAAAAAGGTGCTTGGAGGTTGAGCCGTGGGCTGCCTCTTTCGCTAAATGCCCTGACGTGATGATGATCACAGGTAGAACTTGCGTAGATGCATGATGTTCCTTGGATTCTTGACGGGGATGCCGTCTTCCGTCTCGAGGCGAGCCGCGCCAGGCCTGGCGATGTGGGTGACCCTGTAGGGACCTTCCCACATCGGGGGCAGCTTGTGGAGGCCTTCCCTGGAGAGGATTCGCCTGAGGACGAGATCGCCTGCCTCCAGGGTGCGCGAGCGCACATTGCGGCTGTGGTAGCGCCTCAGTGACTGCTGGTACTTGGCCGCCTGTTGAGCGGCGCGGCGTCTTAGCCCTTCGAGGAGAAGCAGGTCGTTGTTGTGGATGTCCTCTTGCTGGTCCTCATTAAAGGCAAGTACCCGTGGGGACCCATGCTTTATTTCTGCGGGGAGGACTGCTTCGGCTCTGTAGACGAGTGCGAACGGCGTTTCCGCGGTGGGCTTGGGTGGCGCGGTAAGGATGGACCAGAGCACCGAGGGTAGCTCATTGATCCAGCCCTTGCCATGGCCCTTGAGGACATCGAAGGTCCTGGTCTTCAAGCCTTTGAGGACCTCTGCGTTTGCGCGCTCAGCCTGTCTGTTGCTTTACGGATGGGCGACTGAGGCGAAGCAGAGCTTGATGCCCATTTTCTGGCAGTAGGCTCTGAAGATGCCGCTTGTGAATTGCGAGCCATTGTCGGTGATGATGCGGTTAGGCACTCCGAAGCGGCAGACCAGGCCTCTGATGAATTTCACCGCCTCGCCTGCTGTGATTGTACGCTTCGCCTCCACTTCAGGCCATTTTGTGAACTTGTCAATGGCCACGAAGAGGTAGCGATATCCACCTTGCGCCGTTGGGAAATGTCCGAGGGTCCAGCCCCCAGACGCAAACGGCCACGAGAGCGGAATGGTTTGAAGGCCCAGCGCTGGTTGGTGGATTTTCTTGGCGTGGAATTGGCAGGCTTCACAAGCTTGAATGATGTCTGTTGCATCTTGAAGCGCTTGAGGCCAGTAGAAACCCCTCCTGAAGACTTTCCCTACGAGGGTGCGGGCGCACGAATGGTGGCCGCATTCCGCGCTGTGGATGTCCTTAATCAGCAGTTTTCCTTCTTCAGGAGGGACACACTTGAGCGCGATGCCGTTTGGGCGCTTGCGGTAGAGATTTCCTTCGAGGATGTCGTACGATTTTGCTTGGCGGGCAATTCGCTCCGCTTAAACGTCCTCCTCGGGAAGGATCCCTTTGTGGAGGTAGTCTTTGATCTCGTCGATCCATCCTGCCTCTTGGCGCACCGCTGTGAGCAACAGACGCTCCCCTGTTGGGGTCCCGCAGCCTGGGGCTCCGCTTGCAGGTGGTGGCGGGAGTGTTTCGTCTGTGCTTGCGGGCAGGGCCTCGAGGGGCTGCTTTATGGATGCCTTGACGAGCCTTTCTTCAAACACACCTGGCAGCTGGGCTTGCCTCTTTGATGCGCGCTTGGCGATGTCATCAGCCTCTTGGTTTTCCTTTCTTGGGATGTGCATGAGCTCCATTCCCCCGAAGTTCTTCTCCAGCCTACGTACTTCTTCAAGGTATGCGGCCATGTGGTCGTCCTTGGCCTTGTAGCTTTTGTTGGAGAAGTTGACGAGCAGCTGGGAGTCGCCCTTGATGAGTATATGCTTGACGCCTAGGGCGATTGCGGCTCGTAGGCCAGCACGCAGCCCTTCATACTCGGCGATGTTGTTGGATATCTTGTCGATTCCGAAGCACAGCTAGACTGCGTAATACAACTTGTCGCATTTGGGTGAGGTCAGGACTACACCTGCCCCACCATGGCGACAAGCGAAAGCTCCGTCGAACTTCATGGTCCAGTAGCTGGGCAGTGCGGCTCCAGAGGACTCGTGCTCTTCTTCCCAGTGCTCTCCAGGGGTTCGATCAGTCCATTCGGCGACGAAGTCTGCCAGCGCTCTTCCTTTGATTACCCTTGTGGTATCGAAGCGCAAATTGAATGGCTGTAGCTGATGTTCCATCCTGCGACACGATCTGTTGCATTTGGGTTGCGCAGAATTTGCTCCAGGGGGAAAGAGATCACCACCGTGATGGGGTGCCCCTGGAAGTAGTGCCGCAGCTTTCTTGAGGCGATGAGGAGTGCGAGGAGAAGCTTCTGCTGCATCGGGTACCGCTCGCGAGCATCACGCAGTACTGTGCTGACAAAGTAAACTGGATGCTCGACGAGAGTAGTTTCAGTTTCCTAGGCGTCTTTCGCCTGAGGTGGTCCAGCTTGGCCCTCGATGGGGTCGGCTTCAAGGGGCTTGTCCTGGGCCTCGAGGGTGTTGGCCTTGAGGGACTTGGCCTCGAGGGGCGCGGCCTCGAGGGACTTGGCCTCGAGGGACGTAGCCTCGAGGGACTTGGCCTCGAGGGGCGCGGCCTCGAGGGACTTGGCCTCGAGGGGCGCGTCCTTGAGGGACTTGGCCTAGAGGGGCGCGGCCTCGAGGTACTTGGCCTCGAGGGACGTAGCCTCGAGGGACGTGGCCTCGCAGCCTTCCTCCTGGGCCTCGAGTGTGTTAGCCTCTTGAGGCTCCTCGGTCCCTTCGGCACGAACCTCTTGCAGCAGTTGGCTCGGGGCGGTCCCCTCTTGAGGCTTTGGGCCTGGCGTGGGCCTTGTGATGACCGCCCCTTCGTCGAGCTCTTTATCAGGAGGCTTTTTCTTTGGAGTGGTTGCACTGTTCTTGTGAAGTAAAGGCTCCTCTCTTTCCACCACAAGGACAGCACTGGCTGTTTGTGGGGTCGCTGACAAGTACAGCTTCAGGTGCTCGCCAGGCCTTGGGGCGACCATTACAGGTGGGCTGGCCAAGTACTTCTTCAAGTCCTCAAATGCTTTTTCAGCTTCAGGGTTCCACTTGAAAGTGCCCGTTCTTTTCATGATCTTGAAGAACGGCAGGGCTCTTTCGCCGAACTTGGAGATGAATCTACCCAAGCTGGCCATGCAGCCTGCCAGGCGTTGCATGTCCTTGAGCCTGCGTGGAGGTTGCATGCCTTCTATGGCCTTAATTTTGTCTGGGTTCGCCTCTATGCCCCGATGAGACACGAGGAAGCCCAGCAATTTGCCTAAAGGTACTCCAAAGACACACTTGGCGGGGTTGAGCTTGATGTTCACCTTGCGCAGGCTGGCGAAGGTTTCTTCCAGGTCTTCGAGAAGATTATTTCCTTCTCGTGACTTTACGACGATGTCATCGACATATGCTTCAGCGTTTCGCCCCGTTTGCCCGCTAAGGGCTATCGTCATTAACCTCTGGAAAGTGGCTCCGGCATTTTTAGGCCGAAGGGCATGCATACGTAGCAATACACACCGCATGGGGTGAGGAAAGACGTCTTCTCCTCGTCCTCTTTAGCCATCTTAATCTGGTGATAACCAGAGAATGCATCGAGGAAACAGAGGAGGTTGCAGCCTGCCGTGGAGTCCACGATCTGGTCAATTCTGGGCATGGGGTAAGGGTCCTTGGGGTAGGCCTTGTTCACGTCGGTGTAGTCGATGCAGAGGCGGCCTCCGCCGACGGGTTTTGGGACTACCACGCCGTTGGAGAGGCAAGTGGGGTGTGTGACTTCGCGGACTACTTTTGCCGCTTTGAGCTTCTCGACCTCCTAGACGATGAATGCTTGCTTCTCGCGGGCTTGCTTTCTTGCTTTTTGCTTGACGGGGCGCGCGTTTGGGCACACGGCCAAGTGGTGCTCGATCACCTCCCTCGCTACGCCAGACATATCTACGGTGTCCATGTGAACATGTCAGAGTTTGCCTGGAGGAAGGCGACGAGCGCGCTTTCCTATTTGGGAGGCATCGCGGCGCCAATGGTGACGCTAGCCCCCGAGCCTTCAGCCCCCGAGCTGCCTGAGCTCAGAGAGATCTTCTTTGTAGCAGCTGCCTCCTGAGAGAATAAATGCTTCTTCTTCTTGGGCCTCTCGAGAGGCTCTTGGTCCTCGTTTGCGGGGAGGGCCATGGCGGCAGTCTTGTAGGCCGTCTCCACGGCGCGCGTAGCGTCCAGGACATGCCCACGTATGGTGATCGTGCTGGCGCTGCCGGGGATCTTGACCATGTTGTATGCATGGTGCGTGACAGCCATGAACTTCGCGAGCGCGGGGTAGCCGAGGATGGCGTTGTACGACAGGCCGATGTGCGCAACATCGAAGTCGATGTGCTCGGTGCGGTAATTTTCCTCACTCCCAAAAGTGACGGCAAGCCTGACATAGCCTAGAGGCTCGATTGAGCCGCTGGTGACCCCCGTGAAGGGCCTCGAGGGCATAAGCCTCTCGTAGGGCACTTGAAGCGCTTCGAACGTATCTATGGATATAACGTTCAGGCCTGCTCCGCCATCGATGAGCGTCTTGGAGACAACCACATTGTCGATGGTGGGGGTGCAGACCAGTGGGAGGGTTCAAACAGTCTTGGTGGACAAGGGGTGGTCCTGAGCGTCGAAGGCGATGGTGTACTGCGACCACTTGAGGGGCCTGGAGGTTTCCGTGCTTTGGAGGGCGGCGTTGAGCTCGAGGGCGAGCTGCTTGAACTGGTTGTTCGACTTTGGCGCATGCGCCTCCCCTAGGATGCAGGCAATGGCGCCCCTCGGGGCTTGGTAGCCGCCATCTTCCTCGTCAGGGAGGTTGCCGTTCTTTTCTGCGGCGTTGGCTCGATTTCCAGATGGTTTCTGGTAGCCGCCCTTGCGTCCGCCTCCGCTGTAGCCACGGCCTCGACCGCGGCCGCCGCTGTCTTCTGCTTGCTCGCGCTCCTTGCTCAACCTTTTGAGGTCGTAGCAGGACTTCGTGGAGTGGCCGCGCCTGTTGTGGTAGATGCAGAAAGGGCGGTGATCATCTTTCCTCTCTCCTGCCTCGGGGGAGTCCCTGCGGGTGCCCTTTGTGTCAGGCTCTGCCGCGAGAACTACGGTGGCCTTGCGCTTGGGCTCCTCCTTCTTCTTCTGGCTCTTGGACCCCTCAGCATGATCGTCCCCTCTCGAGGACATTTTCACGAAGAGGAGTCCCTCTTCAGCCTTGGCGCACTTGTCCACCTTGTCGAACAGCTTGACCACAGAGGTGAGCTTGTCGTGGATGCCCAATTTCTCAAGCATCCTGCTGTTTGTGACGCCCTCGCGGAAGGCGGCGATGACTTGGGTGTCGGGGATGTTCGGGATCTTGTTGCGCACTTGGCTGAAGCGCTGGATGTACTTGCGGAGCGTTTCATCCTTCCTCTGCACCACAGCGCGCAGATCGTTGTGGGTGAGGGCGCGCTCGTACGTCCCCTTGAAGTTGGAGACGAATTGCTTGCAGAGCTCCTCCCAGGAGTTCACGGAGTCCTCCGGGAGGTTCAGGAGCCACGACATCGCAGAGTCGCGTAGCGCGTGGGAGAACCAGTTGGCCATGACCTTGTCGTCTCCCCCCGCAGCTTGGATGGAGGTGGTGTAGAGCTGCAGGAACTCGACGGGGTTGTTGGAGCCGTCGTAGCCCTTGGGAAGAGCCGGCCTGAACTTCTGCGGCCAGACCACGCGGCGAAGGGAGCGAGTGAACGCCATGCAGCCCGAGGTGTACGTAGCGTCCCCGTGCTGAAGCGCGCCGCGGTTCTGCTGTCTCGCCTGGGCGAGCTCCTCCACGAGCCTGTTCTGGCGGTCTCGCTGGAGCTCCATCCCCACACGAGTGTCGGGCGCGGTGCCCTGCACGATCATGCAATCGTGCGGCGAGGTCGCGTGCGAAGCAGCCCTCTGTGCCGCAGCCGGTGCAGGCCCCGGAGGTGGCGGAGGCGCAATTGTTGCGACCGTGCGCACGAGAGAGGGGTGCATGTGGGACTACGACGGAGCGGGGCGCGTCGTGGCGATGCCGACGAGGTGGTTGAGGCGTTGGAGCCACTGCTCGTGAGCCTCAGCGGTGGGCTGGTAGCGTAGCAGCTCCTGCGCCATGAGCAGCGCGGTGTGGGGCGCGGGATCTGTCCTCCCCGGGCCCGAGCCGCTCGGGCGCTGCGTCGGGTGCGACGACTGCGCGTCCTCCTGGTGCTCGGCGTCGTGCTCCGGCGCCTCCGCGTGAGGGCCAGAAGGGACATGCTCCTCTTGGCGGGGACGGCCCCGCCCTGCGCGTGTGGTCACGGCACCTAGGGGCGCGCGTGTTCTCGCGGGCGCCTGTCGGCTGACTCGAGCAGTGCGGGTGGTGCGCGTATTCACCATGGCGCGGAGACAAACTCGAAGGTTGTTGACGCGCCTCAATCCCCTACCTGGCGCGCCAAATATCGGGTTATGACTCCCAGGAATCGGGGGTAGTCACTTCCTGAAATGTAGTTCGAGAGGGGATTGGACGTGTAGGTCTAAACCCTCAAGTGGCTCCGCGACGTTGCTCGCCGGACCCGAAGAAGACGCACACCCGACCAAGGAAGACACCGTCCTTTACCCAGGTTCACGGCCCTCATGAGGAGGTAAGACCGCTACTCCTACATATCTGTATTATATGTGGGAGGTTACAGTACAATTGAGCTTGCCGGAAGCCCCCTTGAGGCAGTTCTTGCCTGGGGAGAGAAGCGATGATCTTCTTCCTCCTCCAGCCAAAGGCTAACCTAACCAGAGTTGCTAGGGTTTACAAGGGAGTTTTGCACGCAAAGAGACGACCCCTGGTACGATGGATGTCTTCTCTCTTTTATAGGTGCCTCGGGCCTTCTTCTTCGGCTTGGCCTTCAAGGTGGCTCCCACTTGCCAGTGGCGGGGCGGAGCACGAGTCCACCGTCGCGGACCTCCTTGGCGAAGTGGGTGGCCTCTTCACACGCGGCTTGCAGCGCCGCATCCTCCAACTGGCGTGCCTCGACCGCCGCGTGGAGGGACGCCCATGACTTCGGCAACTCCTCCTACTACCGAGCGAGCCATATGTCTCCAAGGGAAAGGTGCGCTTCCAAGCCCTCCAAGGACTCCCTTACGAGGCCGAAGGCGACCTCGCGGCGCCCCGCGCTCCAGTCCCAGCCGCGGAGGACCAGCTCCTGGCTCGTGGAGGGCCCGGCCCCAGCATCGAGTCGCGCAGGCCCGGCCTCGGGGGAAGCTTGGGGGCTAGCCTGGGCTGCGCCCGCGCCGACGTCCACTTCCGGCCCTGCAACTGCAGGGCGATCCTCGGAAATGGCTTGACGTAGAGGCGAGGAAGCATCTCCCCCGGCAGAGCCGCCTGTTCCTGCTGCTGCCTCGCGCGCCTCCCTTAGGCGTTGCTTCGCGCGGTCGAGCGGCCTCGCGCGGAGGCGTAGCCGCGCGAGGAGGAGTAGGAGCGCGAGGCGGCGCGGAAGTTTTCTCCTCCGAGCCTTCCACCACCAGAGGATCAGGGGGCGGTGCAGGTGCGTCTGGGCGAGCCATGCCCTCCTCCACTTGAGGCCCTGCTGCCCCCGCCTGGGGCACAGCGGCCTCCGCTTTAGGCGCCCCCTCAAGGGGGCTCGTGGGGGCCGCTTCCGCAGGCCTCGCGGTCTCGTCAGCCGTGGCCCCTGTCGTGGCGCTCTTCACCTCAGATGCCTTGCGAAGCCGGCGACGCTTCGCAGGTACAAGGTCACTAGCAAGAGCCCAAGAAAACACTTCAGGAAAAAGAAAAGCCAAAGAAAGCTAAAAGACTAAGGATACAAGATTTTGAGCACTAACCCTGAAGGGGGGGCGCCAGCGTCGACCCACGCCAGGCCTGGCGAGCGCCATGAAGGGAAGGGCTTGGAAGCAGGCCTTGCAGGCGGCGCCTCAGCTTTCCTCTTGGGGGGGACGTCAGACGGCCTCGCCCCCGAGCGGTCCACGACAGCTTTGGTGCGAGGCCCACGCCTTCCCGGAGAGACCTCCGCAGCTGAGGCCTCCTTTTCCTCAACCTCTTCCTCCACGAGGCGCGAGGGCGCCTCCACGAAGGCGTCTTCTTCGCCCGACGAGATATCTCAAATCTCGTCAGTAAATGGCCCAGCCCTTGAAGAAGAAACCTCCCCAGCCACGGCGTCCTCCTCACCTGGATCGGCTCCAGAAGCCGAGGGAGAATCGGCCCCCTCCGCTTCCTGCGCGACCGGCATCGGCGCCTCAAGGTCCGCCTGGCCTGTCGGGGTGAACAGAGGCATCCCCTCCAGGAGGGCCATGCGCTCCGTCAGATTGTATTGGTGAAGGGGCCGGAGCGCCGCGGGGAGCTCATCAACGGGAAGCACTGATGGGTTGACGAAGAGCGCGGAGAGGATGTTGTCGACGGTGTCCCTGTCGTTGTCCTCAGCGTGAAGCCGCATCTTGTCCTTTGGCCCCGAGTACATCCACATGGCGACCGAATGCGACTGGAGGGGCGCAATGCGACGCGTCACGAAGTCCGCGACGATCGTCTGCCCCGTGAGGCCCTCCTCGCGGAGGAAGCTCAGGCGCCTCATCAAGCTCACGTTCCTGGCGCCGTCGAAGGTGGCCTTGCCCCAATAGGAGTTCTTCACCGGGGTCTCGTCGGGGACCTCGAGGAAGGCGCAGGGACGCTCCACCCCAACAAAGAACCACTTCTGGCGGAAGTCGTCCACTTTCTTCGTCACCGAGGTGATGGCCTTGCCCTCGCTCCAGGACATGGGGATGAAACGCTCCCCATGTCGTCGACGATGCGGAATGAGACGCACCCCAATCGCTCGTTCTTCGCCGTGTTCCGGAGCGCGTAGAAGCACCGGAACAGCCCTACCGTGGGCTCCAGGCCCAGGTACGCCTCGCAAAGGTAGGCGAAGACGGCGAGGATGTGGACGGAGTTGGGGTGTAGGTGCAGCAGTCCCGCAGCCAGGCAATGCTAGAAGATCGGGAAGAACCCGCGCGGGCGCTTCCGGTGCGCTGCGGGCTTCAGCGCAGTGGCGTCATGCTCGTTCGTCCTGTCCGCCACCAGGCATCGGACCTTGGCGAGCGCCTTCTCGTTGACGCGCACGCCCAGCAGTGCCGCGCCTACCACGGTTTCAGGGGCCTCGGCCTGGGAGGAAGATCCCGCGGCGGCCTTGCCTTTGCTCTTGAGAGGGCTCATCGTCGCGGAAGCTTGGAAGGTTTTGAGAACGGAGATTCGCAGGAGAGAGCGGAGGCGGAGAGCTCTGTAGAGCGGAAATTTCTGCGAGGAGATTTGGAAACGGTAACGGCTCCCTACCGCCTCGCTCGGGCTTTATGTCACCTCGAGGAGCAGTTACCGGGACGTGGTGGGACCCCCCACGACTCGCGCCCTGGATCGTGCGAGACCGTTATTCGTCCAAGTGCCGCGTGGCTCGGGCCGGCTGGGCACTAAGGGCCCACGACGCTTCGCCTAAGCCCATTGGCTCAGTCGTTCCCATCATGGGCCCAGGGGCTACTGTCGGCCCAACGAGAACTGGGGTATGGAGAGCCCATTCCCCCCAGGCCTCGCACGCGGGCTAGTCGGACAAAACGACTAAGGACCAGGCGTCACTGCCTGGCGGGACCTTCGAGAGGCAACTCCCCTCGAGGGCCTGAAGAGGAAACGAAGGCCTCAAGGGATCCTTCGCCTCAGGGGACCCTCCCGAGGCGACAACCCCCCTCGAGGGGGTCCGACAGGAATCTCCCCTCAGGCCTCCTCGCGTCTGAAGGGAAACGTTGCGGCCAAGGAAGTACGGCAAGACGCACATGGCCTCTGCCACGCCCACGTGGTGACGCAAGCAGCCCCGTTGCCGTTTTGGTGATAAAGGGGTCACTAAAGCAGCTCCACCTGTTGTGCAGCTGCCAGGAGCTTCTACTCTGACGATAAAGCGGGTGGACGGCGCAACCCTCCAGCGGAGAACGTCATCGTGGGCTCCACCTCAGAGACTGCCCCCTCTGCGGGCAGTACAGCGCGGTCGGCCGCCGGTCGGCCACCGCGCCCACCTTTATCAACTATGGACCGAGTCCATGGACGAACGGAGAGCGGTTGACTCATGCTCCGCCCTGCCCCTGGCATGTGGGAGCCACCTTGAATGCCAAGCCGAAGGAGAAGGCCAGAGGCGCCTATAAAAGGGACAAGAAATCAATTGTAGCACGGGTCGGCCCTTTGGGTGCTACAAACCCTTGTAAACCCTAGCAACACCTGTTAGGATAGCCTCTGCCCGAAGGAGGAAGAAGAACATCGCTTCCCTCCCCAGGCAAGAACTGCCTCAAGGGGGCCTCTGGCAAGCTCCACTGTACTGTAACCTTCCACATCTAATACAGACAAGCAGGAGTAGCGGTTTTACCTCCCCACGAGGGTCGTGAACCTGGGTAAAGGCCGGTGTCTTCCTCTGTCGTGTGTGTCTTCTTCGGGTCCGGTGAGCAACGTCGCGGAGCCACTTGAGGGTTTAGACCTTCGCGTTCAATCCCCTTTTCGAACTACACTTCAGGAAGTGACTACCCCCGATTCTTGGGAGTCATAACCCGACATTTGGCGCGCCAGGTAGGGGATTGAGGCGCGTCAACAACCTTCAAGCTCGTCTCCGCGCCATGGTGAACACCCGCGCCACACGCGCCACCCGCGTCGCCCGCGTCACCCGACGTGCACCTGGAGGAGCACGTGCGCCGCCCGGCACCGCGACCACACGCGCACAGCGGGGCCGACCACGCCGTGGAGAGCGCGTCCCTTCTGGCCCTCATGCAGAAGCGCCAGAGCACAATTCCGAGCCCTAGGAGGACGCGCAGTCGTCGCACGCGACGCAGCGCCCAAGCGGCTCCGGCCCTGGGAGGACGGACCCGGCGCCTCACACCGCGCTGCTCATGGCGCAGGAGCTCCTCCGCTATCAGCCCACCGCAGAGGCTCACGAGCTGTGGCTCCAGCGCCTTAACCACCTCGACGGCATCGCCATGACGCGCCCCTCTCCGTCGTAGTCCAACATGCACCCCTCTCTCGCGGGCACGGTCGCAACAAATGCGCCTCCGCCACCTCCGGGGCCTGCACCGGCTGCGGCGCAGAGGGCTGCTTCGCACGCGACCTCGCCGCACGATTCCTTGATCGTGCAGCGCACCGCGCCCGACGCTCGTGTGGGGATGGAGCTCCAGTGAGATCGCCAGAACAGACTCGTGGAGGAGCTCGGCCAGGCGGGCCAGCAGAACCGCGGCGCGTTGCAGCACGGGGTCGCTACGTACACCTCAGGCTGCATGGCGTTCACTCGCTCTCTGCGTCGCGTGGTCTGGCCACATAAGTTCAGGCCGACTCTCCCCAATGGCTACGACGGCTCCAGCAACCCCATCGAATTCCTGCAGCTCTACACCACCTCCATCCAAGCTGCGTGGGGAGACGACAAGGTCATGGCCAACTGGTTCTCCGACGCGCTTCGCAATTCTGCGCCGTCGTGGCTCCTGAACCTCCCTGAGGGCTCCGTGAACTCGTGGGGGGAGCTCTGCAAGCAGTTCGTCTCCAACTTCAAGGGGACATACGAGCGCGCCCTCACTCACAACGATCTGCGCGTTGTGGTGCAGAGGAAGGATGAAACGCTCCGCAAGTACATCGAACGCTTCAACCAAGTGCGCAACAAGATCCCGAACATCCCTGACACTCAAGTCATCGCCACCTTCCGCGAGGGCGTCACGAACAGCAGGATGCTCGAGAAGCTGGGTATTCACGACAGCTCACCTCTGTGGTGAAGCTTTTCGACCTGGCGGACAAGTGCGCCAAAGTTGAAGAGGGACTCCTCCTCGTCAAGATGTCCTCGAGAGGGGACGACCATGCCGAGGGGTCCCGGAGCCAGAAAAAGAAGGAGGAGCCGAAGCGCAAGGCCACCGCAGTTCTCACGGCAGAGCCTGACACGAAGGGCACCCGCAGGGGCTCCCCCGAGCCTGGAGAGAGGAAAGATGACCACCGCCCTTTTTGCGTCTACCACAACATGTGCGGCCACTCTACAGAGTCCTGCTTCGACCTCAAAAGGTTAAGCAAGGAGCGCGAGCAAGCAGAGGGCAGTGGCAGCCGTGGTCGAGGTCGTGACAACCGCGGAAGCAGACGCAAGGAGGGCTACCAGAAACCATCTGGAAACCAGGCCAACGCCGCGGAAAAGAACGGCAACCTCCCTGACGAGGAAGATGGCGGCTACCAAGCCCCGAGGGGCGCCATTGCCTGCATCCTCGGGGGGGGGGGGGGGTGCGTGCGCCAAAATCGAACAACCAGTTCAAGCAGTTCGCCCGCGAGCTCAACGCCGCCCTCCCAAGTACTGAAACCTCCAGGCCCCTCAAGTGGTTGCAATACACAATCGTCTTCGACGCTCAGGACCACCCCAAGTCCACCAAGACTGTTGGAACCCTCCCGCTGGTGTGCAGCCCCACCATCGACAATGTGGCTGTCTCCAAGACTCTCATTGATGGCGGGGCAGGCCTGAATGTCATCTCCATAGATACGTTCGAAGCGCTTCAAGTGCCCTACGAGCGGCTCACGCCCTTGAGGACTTCACGGGGGTCACCAGCGGCTCGATCGAGCCTCTAGGCCAGGTCAGGCTTGCCGTCACCTTCGGGAGCAAGGAGAATTACCGCACCGAGCACATCGATTTCGATGTCGCACACATCGGGCTGCCAAACAATGCCATCCTCGGCTACCCCGCGCCCGCGAAGTTCATGGCCATCACGCACCATGCCTACAACATGGTCAAGATCCCCGGCAGCACCGGCACGATCACCATCCGTGGGCATGTCCTGGACGCTACGCGCGCCGTTGAGACGGCCTACAAGACTGCCGCCATGGCATTTCCCGCAGACGAGGACCTGGAGCCTCTCGAGAGGCCCAAGAAGAAGAAGCAGTTGTTCTCCCAGGAGGCAACTGCTACAAAGAAGATCTCTTTGAGCTACAACAGCTCGGGGGCTGAAGGCTCGGGGGCTATCGTCACCATTGGCGCCACGCTACCTCCCAAATAGGAAAGCGCGCTCGTCGCCTTCCTCCAGGCAAACTCTGACATGTTCGCGTGGAGACCGTCAGATATGTCTGGTGTACCGAGGGAGGTGATCGAGCACCACTTGGCCGTGTGCCCAAACGTGCGCCCCGTCAAGCAAAAAGCAAGAAAACAAGCCCCCGAGAAGCAAGCATTCATCGTCAAGGAGGTCGAGAAGCTCCAGGCGGCAAAAGTCGTTCGCGAAGTCGCACACCCCACTTGGCTCTCCAATGGTGTGGTAGTCCCAAAACCCGCCGGAGGAGGCCGTCTCTGCATCGACTACATTATGTAAACAAGGCCTGCCCCAAAGACCCTTATCCCATGCCCAGAATTGACCAGATTGTGGACTCCACGGCAGGCTCGACCTCCTCTGTTTCCTCGATGCCTTCTCTGGCTATCACCAGATAAAAATGGCTAAGGAGGACGAGGAGAAGACAGCTTTCCTCACCCCGTGCGGTGTGTATTGCTACGTCTGCATGTCTTTCGGCCTGAAAAATTCCGGAGCCACTTTCTAGAGGTTGATGAGGATAGCACTTGGCGGACAAATGGGGCGAAACGCCGAAGCATATGTCGATGAAATTGTTTTGAAATCACGAGAAGAAAATACTCTCCTCGGAGACCTTGAAGAAACCTTCGCCAGCCTGCGCAAGGTGAACATCAAGCTCAACACCGCCAAGTGTGTCTTTGGAGTACCTTCAGGCAAATTGCTAGGGTTCCTCGTGTCCCATCGGGGCATAGAGGCAAACCCATAAAAAATCAAGGCAATAGAAGACATACAACCTCCGCGAAGGCTAAAGGACATGCAACGCCTAGCAGGCTGCATGGCCAGCTTGGGTCGATTCATCTCCAAGTTCGGCGAAAGAGCCCTGCTGTTTTTCAAGATCATGAAAAGAACATGCACTTTCAAGTGGACCCCTGAAGCTGAAAAATTGAGGACTTGAAGAAGTATCTAGCAAGCCCACCACTAATGGTAGCCCCAAGGCATGGCGAGCACCTGAAGCTGTACTTAACAGCCACTCCGCAAACAGCCAGTGTTGTCCTTGTGGTGGAAAGAGAAGAGCTGGTACTTCACAAGAAGAGTGCGGCCACTCCAAAGAAAAAGCCCCCAGATAGGGAGCTCGTAGAAAAGGCCGCCCCAAGTCCACCGCTGCAAGGAATTCATGTCGAGGAGCCTGAGGAGCCCCTTGAGGCCAACCCCCTCGAGGAACAGGGCGAGCCCCTTGAGGCCAACCCCCTCGAGGCACAAGGCAAGCCCCTTGAGGCCAACCCCCTCGAGGCACAGGGCGAGCCCCTTGAGGCCAAGCCCCTCGAGGCACAAGGCAAGCCCCTTGAAGCCAACCCCCTCGAGGAACAGGGCGAGCCCCTTGAGGCCAACCCGCTCGAGGCACAGGGCAAGCCCCCTGAAGCCAACCCCCTCGAGAGCCAAGCTGGGCCACCTCAGGCAAAAGACGCCAAGGCTACAGGAACTACCATCGTGGAGCATCCAGTCTACTTCGTCAGCACAGTACTGCGTGATGCTCGCGAGAGGTATACAATGCAGCATAAGCTTCTCCTCGCACTCCTCATCGCCTTAAGAAAGCTGCGACACTACTTCCAGGGGAACCCCATCACAGTGGTCACTTCTTTTCCCCTGGAGCAAATCGCAGGGTGGAATATTGAGCTACAGCGATTCAATTTGCGCTTCGATACCACAAGGGTAATCAAAGGAAGAGCGCTGGCTGACTTTGTCGCCGAATGGACTGACCCAACCCCTGAAGAGCCTTTGGGAGAAGAACAAGGAACCTATGGAGCCGCAATGCCCAGCCTCTGGACCATGAAGTTCGACGGAGCTTTCGCTTGTCGCCGCGGAGGGGCAGGCGTAGTCCTGATCTCCCCCAGAGGCGACAAGTTGTATTACGCAGTCCAGCTGTGCTTCGGAATCGACAAGATATCCAACAACATCGCCGAGTATGAAGGCTTGCTTTCCGGCCTACGCACCGCAATCGCCCTAGGCGTCAAGCATCTACTCATCAAGGGCAACTCCCAGCTTCTCGTTGACTTCTCAAATAAAAGCTACAAGCCTAAGGATGACCACATGGCCACATACCTTGAAGAGGTCCGTAGGCTTGAGAAGAACTTCAGGGGAATGGAGCTCATGCACATCCCAAGAAAGGAAAACCAAGAGGCCGATGACATCGCCAAGCGCGCATCAAAGAGGCAAGCTCAGCCGCCAGGTGTCTTTGAAGAAAGGCTCGTCAAGGCATCCATAAAGCAGCCCCAAGAGGCCATCACCGCAAGCACAGACGAAGCATTCCCGCCACCACCTACAAACGGGGCTCCTGACTATGGGCCCCCTACAGGGGAGCGTCTATTGCTCACTGCGGTGCACCAAGAAACAGGATGGATCGACGAGATCAAAGATTACCTCGGCAAAGGATTCCTTCTCGAGGAAGATGTTGAAGCGGAGCGAATTGCCCGCCAAGCAAAATCGTACCAAATCCTCGAAGGAATTCTCTACCGCAAGCGCCCAAACGGCATCGCGCTCAAATGCGTCCCTCCTGAAGAAGGCAAAATGCTGATCAAAGACATCCACAGCGGGGAATGCGGCCACCATTCGTGCGCCCGCAGCCTCGCAAGCAAAATCTTCAGGAGCGGTTTCTAATGGCCTCAAGCACTTCAGGATGCAATGGACATCATCCAAGCATGTGACGCCTGCCAATTCCACGCCAAGAAAATCCACCAACCAGCGCTGGGGCTTCAAACCATTCCGCTCTCGTGGCTGTTTGCGGTCCCGGGGCTGGACATCCAGGGACATTTCCCAACGGCACAAGATGGATATCTCTACCTCTTCGTGGCCATTGACAAGTTCACAAAATGGCCTGAAGTGGAGGCGACGCGCACAATCACAGCAGGCGTGGCGGTGAAATTCATCAGAGGCCTGGTCTGCCGTTTCGGAGTGCCTAACCGCATCATCACCGACAATGGCTCCCAATTCACAAGTGGCATCTTCAGAGCCTACTGTGAAAGAATGGGCATCAATCTCTGCTTCGCCTCAGTCGCCCATCCGCAAAGCAACGGACAAGCTGAGCGCGCAAACGCAGAGGTCCTCAAAGGCCTAAAGACCAGGACTTTCGATGTCCTCAAGGGCCACGACAAGGGCTGGATCAACGAGTTCCACCCAGTGCTCTGGTCCATCCGTACCACGCCACCCAAGCCCACCAGGGAAACCCCGTTCACCCTCGTCTATGGAGCCGAAGCAGTCATCCCCACTGAGATAAAGCATGGATCCCCACGGGTACTTGCCTTTAACGAGGACCAGCAAGACGGCCTCCACAACAACGACCTGCTGCTCCTTGAAGGGCTACGACGCCGCGCCGCCCTCTGGGAGGCCAAATACCAGCAGGACCTGAGGTCCTACCATAGCCGCAACATGCGCTCGCGCACCCTGGAGGCAGGCTATCTCGTCCTCAGGCGAATCCTCTCCAGGGAAGGCCTCCACAAGCTGTCCCCGATGTGGGAAGGCCCCTACAGGGTCACCCACATCGCCAGTCCTGGCGCGGCTCGCATCGAGACTCAAGACGGCGTCCCCGTCAAGAATCCATGGAACATCATGCACCTACGCAAGTTCTACCCGTAATCATAGTCACGTCAAGACATTTAGTGAAAGAGGCAGCCCACGGCTCAACCTCCAAGCACTTTTTGTCTCCAAAGGTTAAAAGCTCAAGGTTTAAACCTCACAAATCTTTGTATCCAAAAGGAACAAAATTAAAAAAGTGATAATCGTCACACCTGTGATCATTGTCACGTCGAGACTTCAAGCGGAAGAGGCAGCCTACGGCTCAACCTCCAAGCATTTTCGTCTCTAGAGGTTAAAATGCTCACGGCTTAAACCTCCAAAAACGTGCTTTGTCTCGTAAAGGAACAAATGCAACCGTGGTCATTGCCACGCCCGTGATCATTGTCACGTCGAGACTTCAAGCGGAAGAGGCAGCCTACGGCTTAACCTCCAATCATTTTCGTCTCTAGGGGTTAAAATGCTCACGGCTTAAACCGACAAAAACGTGCTTTGTCTGCTAAAGGAACAAATGCAACCATGGTCATTGCCACGCCCGTGATCATTGTCACGTCGAGACTTCAAGCGGAAGAGGCAGCCTACGGCTCAACCTCCAAGCATTTTCGTCTCTAGGGGTTAAAATGCTCACGGCTTAAACCTCAAAAAACATGCTTTGTCTCCTAAAGGAACAAATGCAACCGTGGTCATTGCCACGCCCGTGATCATTGTCACGTCGAGACTTCAAGCGGAAGAGGCAGCCTACGGCTCAACCTCCAAGCATTTTCGTCTCTAGAGGTTAAAATGCTCACGGCTTAAACATCCAAAAACGTGCTTTGTCTCCTAAAGGAACAAATGCAAACGTGGTCATTGTCACGCCCGTGATCATTGTCACGTCGAGACTCCTAGCAGACGGGGCAGCCTACGGCTCAACCTCCAAGCGTCATTGTCTCTAGAGGTTAAAAGCTCACGGCTTAAACCTCCCCAAAACTTTTGTCTTCTAAAGGAACAAAACGTAAACGTGATCATTGTCACGCCCGTGATCATTGTCACGTCAAGACCACGAGCGGAAGAGGCAGCCTACGGCTAAAACCTCCAAGCATCCATGTCTCTACGGGTTAAAAGCCAACGGCTTAAACCTCCAAGCCCGAAAGGCTTCACTCGAGGGAAAACCCTACGAGCTCTCAATTAAAACGAGCCACCTCAGGCCGTCGAGAGTGTCCGCCACTAATAGGTGGTCCCCATGCCCCGACATGGTCGAAACGTTAGCTTGGCAACACCAAGTTTAATGGCTTAATCTCGTTCCTAAGTGAACTTAGCGCCTCGGCGCCGATTTAAAATGTATTTAGTGAGTTTTATTATCGCATTACTCTGTGGAGTGTGCGCTTATATCTCTCTGTAGGCGTACCTCGCGAGCGGGGGCTGAGTAGGGTGCCAGTGCCTCAAACGACACACCAGCAGCACTGCAAAATTCAAGAGTCCGAGCTCTAGCTGGAGGGCAAGATCCCACAAACACGCCATATCTACAGAGGACCTTGGTACTTACTCTCCTCGCAAGGAACGCCTGAGGGAACCTATAAGCGCGCACGAGCACCTTGAGTCGTGTTCCAGCGTTTGGATTCGCCCCTCTAACACGTGCAGGGAAAAATCCCCCACAAGCCTGAAGAGCCCCCCCCCCCCCCCCAGGAGCGACCCCTCAAGTCGGCGACCCCGCCAGGTGAAAAGCCTTCGCAGGGCGAAAAACTCAAGAAGCTAAGTCTCGCACCCACGCTTTAAGAGCATTTTTCTGTCCCTAAGCGCACGTTTGCCCCTCAAGCGACTTCGCTTTCCCTTGAGCTTCATGGACTACTCGCGCGTCTAAGGGGGGCACTTGAGCATCGCGACTCAGGGCTCTTACCTCTCCTAGACCTAAACTCCACCCGGCCTTGCGGAGTCATTGCTCATGCATACCAAAGTGGCGGAGTCATGGCACGAAGAGATGGGACCTACCGACGCAGAGAACAAATAGACATGAAGTTGAGTCCGAAGAGACCTCACGGGGGGCAAACAAGCTCGAATTAAACAGCGATAAAGAGTATTACAGGCCAAAGGTCTTATGAAAGCTAAACACACAGTTGTTTCAGATACAAGCGCTCGCAGGCGCAATAAAGGGAGGCTCATGTAGAAGCAGCGCCTTGGACCTCCTCTGTGGCACCCTCCTCAAGCTCGTCGGAGCATGCCTCCTCCTCGCTGTCTTCGGCCGCAGCTTCCGCGCGCCTGAAGCGGTTGCAGAAGGCGTCAACTTGCTCGCGGAGGGAACCGGAGACCCGCCGCGCGTCCTCGCCTTGAGCAGCCTCTGTCACGGAGGAGCCGTGAGGAGCCTGAGGTTGGTGAAGATGCGATCGACAACCACCCCCAGAAGCTACCGGCTCTTGTCCTCGATCATCTCGCGGAGCTCGGCGACGGGACCCTAGAGCGCCTCAAGAGCTGGTCAAAGTAGACCAGGTACATGGCAGCATCGCCGCGGCCTTGGACGTCAGTGTGCGGCGCATCGGCGCCAAGCTGCGCGTCGAGGTCGTTGCCACGAGCGACCAACGCCTCGAACATTCGCTTGCGCTGCCTCGAGAGCGCGCGAGCCGCATTGGCAGAATCCGAGGCCTCCGCCGCCCACTCCATCGCCGGGGCCACCTGTTCCTCCACATCCTTGGCCAAGGAGTTGAGGTTGTGGACAGCCTCAGTGCGAGCCTCCTCCGCTCGGCGACGGCCATCCTTCGCGCGCGTGAGGCGAGCCTCCAACTTGGAGTTGGCCATCTCGAGCTCGGTGATCCGCCGAGCGTCCGCGGCGCGCTTGACCTTGAAGCGGTCCTCCTGCGTCTGGGCCAGGTCGCGGTACTTCTGAGAAGTGGACTTGCGGAACTGCTTCTCGCGCTCCGCGAGGGCGTCCTCGGCCTCTTTCTTCTTCTCGGCAAAACGCCGCTCGAAGCGCTCGTAAACTACACAAGTGGTGGCTACCCCAACACAAGAAACACCAATCGACAACACCATGCCCAACACGCCCAGCCAAGAAGAAGCACAAGATCCTCCAGCTGCTCCTGGAATTTCCGGAGGGCCGAAAAATCCGGTTCAAACTGGAGTCGGAAATTCTGGTGACTCGGAATTTCCGGTCCATACTGAACCCGGAATATCCGGTCCTGCTGACATTCCCGGTGACAACTCGCAGCAAGTCCAAGATCAACCTAATCCCCCATCTCTGGACGTCACTCCAATGGTTGATCAAGGCCATCAAATCAGTCAAGGCGGAGACATGAATGATCAAGATGATCAAGCGATCCCTCCCACCAAAAGGAGGGAAATCGAGATCTGCCGCTTGAATAGGGTTGGCACCTCACAAGAATTAAGAGTTGTATCTCTTGACAAGGTGCTTGGTGATGTGAAAAGCAAGATCTCTACCCGAAGACAACTTGCAAGCTTTAGTGAACATCAAGCTCACATCTCCATGGTGGAACCCAAGAAGGTCTTTGAAGCTCTTCAAGATAAAGATTGGCTTGATGCTATGCATGAAGAGCTCAACAACTTCGAGCGCAACAAGGTGTGGAAGTTGGTGGAAAGACCCAAAGATTGCCGCAATGTTATCGGCACCAAGTGGATATTCAAGAACAAGCAAGATGAACATGGCATGGTGGTGAGGAACAAGGCAAGATTGGTGGCTCAAGGTTACTCCCAAATTGAAGGCATTGACTTTGGAGAAACCTACGCGCCCGTGGCTCGACTTGAGTCAATTCGTAGTCTTCTTGCCTATGCCTCTCATCATAACATTAAGTTGCAACAAATGGATGTTAAATCCGCTTTTCTTAATGGTCCACTAAATGCACTTGTTTATGTTAAGCAACCACCGGGGTTTGAAGACCTCAAGTATCCGAACCATGTCTACAAGTTAGATAAGGCACTCTATGGCCTTAAACAAGCCCCACGTGCATGGTACGAGCACCTTAGAGAACTACTTGTAGACCGTGGGTTCCAAGTTGGGGAAATCGACCCCACCCTTTTCACTAAGAAAGTAAATGGAGAGCTTTTCATTTGTCAATTATATGTGGATGACATTATATTTGGGTCTACTAACAAAGCATTTAACGAAGAATTCTCCAAGCTTATGACTGACAGGTTTGAGATGTCTATGATGGGTGAGATGAAGTTCTTCATAGGATTTGAGATCAAACAATTGAAGGAAGGAACGTTCATCAACCAAGCAAAGTACATTCAAGACATGCTCAAGAAGTACGGGTTGCTTGAGCTCAAGGGTGCCTCGACCCCAATGCAAACAAAATGCCACCTTGAGCTAAACCCCAAGGGTAAGGATGTGGATCAAAAGGTATATCGCTCCATGATTGGATCTCTTCTTTACCTTTATGCATCTAGACCGGATATAGTGCTAGCCGTAGGAGTGTGTGCAAGATATCAAGCGGCTCCTAAAGAAAGCCATGATATGGCGGTCAAGAGAATCTTTAGATATTTGGCTTATACCCCAACCTTTGGATTGTGGTACCCCAAGGATGCACATTTCTCATTTTGTGGGTACACGGATTCCGATTGGGCGGGAGATCAAGATGATAGGAAGTCAACCTCCGGTGCTTGTCAATTTATTGGGAGGTCCTTGGTAAGTTGGTCTTCTAAGAAGCAAAATTGTATATCTCTCTCCACCGACAAAGCCGAGTATGTTGCCGCCGCAAGTTGTTGCACTCAATTGCTATGGATGAGGCAAACTTTAAAGGAGTACGGAGTCGATTGTGACAAAGTGCCTCTTCTATGTGACAATGAAAGTGCCATCAAGATTGCTTACAACCCGGTGCAACATTCAAAAACCAAGCATATTGAGATCCGCCACCATTTCATAAGAGATCATGTGGGCCGAGGAGATATTGACTTATCATATGTTGGCACAAGGGATCAATTGGTGGATATCTTCACGAAGCCCCTTGAGGAAGGAAGGTTTTGCTTTTTGAGGAATGAGCTCAATATCATTGATTCGAGGTCCTTAGCTTGGTCGCTTGCACACTCACCTAGGACGTACTTGCATCTTATCTTGTTTAGATGTAGGCATGGACATAGGGGGAGTGTGGTCCTAATACATTGGACCATCCCTCCCCCCATTATGCCGACAACAAGTGTTCTTTTATCTCTATATTCATTCATATGACTAATGAGCTAAAACGACGAGTATTGGTTATGTACCCACGATATATCTTCACGGTGACATGCCATACACTCCTATATGGTGTCTTCGGCCACCGCCCTCTTCTCTTTGAAGAGTTGGTTTTATTTGAAGCTTATCGTTGCTCTAGTGCTTTAGTATTCATGCATGTGGGAAAACTACTCAACTTGGCGCTTTATGAATCAATTTGGTTGTTGTAAGCTGAGTATGGTGTACCAATGATAGTTTGGAAATCTATCCTAAGACCTTCCTCACCAGAAAACATTTCTCTTTATTACACACAAGTCATCCGTTTGAAATCTGGAAGTTTGGTTCGGCTGGTCGGAATTTCCGGCTCCCATGTGGATCGGAATTTCCTGTGACTCGGAATTTCCGGTGCGAAGTTACATTCGGAATTTCCGGTGAATCGGAAATTCCGGTGAATCGGAATTTCCGGTGTAAGTCACACTCGGAATTTCCGGTCGGGCGGTCTGTCTAAAAAATATGAGGGAGGCTCGGGGTGAAGAACTATTTCCAGCCGCCCCAAGCTCTCTCGGAGTCTTCCAACCGTGGGGGATCTCTTTCCTCGGCCGGATCTGGTTCTCCTTCGTCCCGGGAACCTTCTCCTCCAAGCAATGTCCTCAATCGATGAGGGTAACTCCACTTTTCCCTAACCCTAGGTGCTTGCACTTGGATCTAGATGTGGGGTTATTTGTTTTGAAATTATTTGGTAGAGGTTGTTCCTAGTGTAATTCCCTGCAGTATACGTACATTAGTTTGGCATTTTGTTGGATCGTTCTTGTTTTAGACATATCTAATCTCAAAATTTGCACTGTTTCGACAAACCGGAATTTCCGGTCTGACCTGAACCGGAATTTCCGGTCTGAACCTGAAAACTGCAGTTTTCAGATTTCCTAATGTTTAGCTATATGTGATCAACCTAATGCCTCTCTAATGTATGTATGCACTCCTGGCTTGTGTGTAATCATCTTTTTCTACCTACCTTTGCTATATTCACAGGTGCTTCGAGTGGGAGCCCTACTCTCGCGAAGGAGAGTGGGAGGCTCTCGAGGTCTGTCATTCGGAAGGTCCGTGGTAAAGGGCCAGCAGCCTCCTCCTCAAGCATACCAAGGCCAAAGAAAGCTCTCGCTAGCAAGCCCAAGTCCAAGAAAAGGAAGGAAGTCACCCCTCCTCCCACTGCTCGTCAGCCATATACTGAGATGTCGGCTGTTGACTACTCTCAGTTCCGTCAGGGAGACTGGTTTTTCAAGACAAGGGATGAGACTCTGGATGATCGTAGCTTTTGGTGCATTGAGAAAAAATACGTCCTTAAGGACGTCTATTATACTATGTCCAAGCCTATTCGCAAGATGCAGCCATACAACCTTCGAGCTCTTCAGTCCAAGGCCACTTTTGCTGAGGCTATTCATATTCTCAAAACCATGGGTGTAACGCCCCGGGATTTATCCCCTTTTTATTTTGTGAGATTTCTTTTTGCATCAACATGGCATCGCATTGCATCTCCTTAATTTAATTTGTTGCATTTTAATTAATTTCCCACAATTAAATTCAAATTCATTTCAAATTAATTAAAAATGTGATATTTCAAATCTTTTGCAAATGTTAAAAATTAGTTTATTAAATTGCCTATTTGAAACTAAAACTATTATGTATAGTTTTTGTATTCAAATTCCTTTTATACTTTGTTTTAAAATTTTAAAAAACAGAAAAGATTAAAAGGAGAGAAATGAGGCCCAAAGCCCATCTAACCCAAACCCTAGGATTTCCCCTGAAAACTTTTCCCACCCCCTGCAATTTTGCAGCCGACCCCTTCCACTCTCTCCTTTTCCTTTTTTCCCTTTTTCCCCTTCCTTTCTTTTCTTTCCTTTTTCTTTCTTTTTCTTTTTCTTTTCTCTTTCTTTCTTTTTTTCTTCTCTTTCCTTTTCCTCCCGCATCGTCCCGCACGGAAGACCGACCTGCTCCCGAGCGCCTCCCGCTCGCACGCATGCGCGCCGGCCGCAGAGTGCCTCCCCCGACCAGTTCCCCGTGCCGTGCCCGCGCCGCCTGCCTCAGACCGCCGCCGCGCCCGCCGCCTGCGCCTCCCCCGCCCCCGGCCGCCGCGCGCCCGCCAGCCGCCGCCGCGCGCCTCCTCCCGCTCCCTACGCTGCACCGCACGCCGCGCCTCCGGCCACCCTCCGCCGTCCGCGCGCCCCCGGCCTGCGTTTCCTCCGGCCGCCCGAGCCTTGCGCTCCCCACGCGCCTCGGCCGACGTGCTCCTTCCGTCCGGCCTCCCCTCACGCCTCCGCGCCTGCGTTTTTTCCGGCCGCCGCCCGTGCGCGTGCGCCGCCTCCGGCCACCCGCCGTCTGCGCGCCCCCGGCCTGCGTTTCCTCCGGCCGCCCGCGCCTTGCGCTCCCCACACGCCTCGGCCGCCGCGCTCCTTTCGTCCGGCCGCCCCTACGCCTCTGTGCCTGTGTTTTCTCCGGCCGCGGCCCGTGCGCGCGCCGCCTCCGGCCATCCTCCGCCGTCCGCGCCGCCGCCGCCCTCGCAGCGCCCCCCGCGCGCCCCTCGTGCCGCCGCCGCCGCCGTGCCGCAGGCCTCCGCCCCGCGCCTCCGCTCCGTTCCGCCGTTTTCCCCGTCCGGTGGCGTCTCCGCATCCGCCGCCCGCAAGGTGTTCGACACAATGCCCGAAAAACTTTCGGCGTCGCAATTTCGTCCGAGTTGTCCACCCTTCATGGTGTTCCTACATGCGCGTGCCCGTCACTTCCGGTGCCGCGTTGGCGTGACCGCCCGTGTCCATGTCGCGTTGCCCGCACATGCGCGCTTTCTTTCCGGTGCCCGTTTGTCGTGCTCCTACGTGCTCGCGCCCGTTAACGAGGATGACCGAGTACGACTACTTCGACCACTTCCATGACACCGACAAACAACGATCCCCCGGTCCGCGACGACTAATTCCACGACGACGACTACTTCCTCTACGGACCGAAGACGTCGGTTGCGAACCCTAGTTCTCCCGATCCGATGTACGAACCCAAAACCTAAGCCTATACCTATTTTATAAAATGCCATCTATCTTGTGCATATCGCATCAGAATTGCCTGTGTTGCATCTCTTGGGTTTGGTGGTGTAGCAAATCACCTAAATAATTCAATATGGAATGTGTGGGGTAATAAATATATAATGCCCTATTCCATTTAATTTAATTAGATCACCCATGCCATGTGTTGCCATGCTAACCAACATTTAATATTGCTGGTAAATAAATAACTTGCACCTAAATATTAATCGCACGGGTTGCTTTCCCGCTTAATTTGGATTTATTGCATTTGTTTTGCATCTTGACATGCCATGCATCATTCTCATATGATCACGCTAGATCTTTTGCCGTAGTTGTAAAGTGCATATTTTATGCTTTCCACTGTTTGTTGCTTCTTCACGGATACGACGTTGAGATGTGTGAGCAACGACAAGATCTGCTTCCATGCGGGATTCCAGGCAAGCAAAGTTTGCTTGTTTACCTATACATTGTCTTTCATTCCTGCCGTTGATCTCTGCTACCCTAGTATTCGATTCTTTATTGCGATCCCATCACATGTTTATCCTGCAGCCTATACATCTTTATCGCCACATCCCATCACCTGTTGTATGTTTATCTGTTGGCCTTGCGAGTCGTAACGCATGCTTAGAGTTGGTTGTGCGAGTCGTCAGTTGGACTTTTATTTCATATGCTTAGTATGATAGAATTATTCTACCTTAATAAAATGTTGTATTATATTGGGGTATTATAACTAAAAGATAAGGCACCAGGTGGAAGGCCTTGCCAGGTGATTTGTTCTGCTAAGAGTCGACCTAGGAACTGAGATTTTGTCCTCGGATCCAATTTTGAGCGCACTAACCACTTGTGGGATGCCCTATGGAGCCCCCCTCGACTTTGAACGGATCTACATCTTGTCTGTGTGCCGCAACTAGTTCGGGTTTTCCATTTTCTCATATCTATGTGCATGATGATGATGATGATGAGAGGGTATGTGATACGGGGGTTCGTATAGGTGCGGTATGACACGAAGCGGACAATTCCTACTGTGGTTTGAGCCGCATGGTGGCGTAGTCGCAAACTAATGAGTCCACAATTGAGATTCGGTCGGACTCCTGACGCGGGTAACAACTCATATGGGTGGCACTTGGACTTGTTGTAGTGAAGGAATGAGTCGAGTTGAGAGGCCCTGATGCTTGCTTGGGTTGATCATACGAGTATAGGTATAGTAGTGCACCCATGCAGGTATAATCTTATCGATGAGCCGTGTCCACGGTTATGGACGATTTTGGTGATGATGCTGGCTAACAAGATCTAGACAACTTGCACCTAATTAATGTTAATTAAATTGACTAGTAATATAGAATTACTTTCACAATAAATTATAACTAAAACTGTTCAACGTGTGAGTTTCCCGAATTGATTCCTCATACTTGGTTGAGGGGGTTAATCCGAGAATGAGTTATGGTTGGTGTTAGTTGTAGATGTTTATCTTATGCGCTCTCTTATCCCTCTCTAATTAGATGGAAGTTATAGCGTGTCTCTTTAGGTCGCTAGTGCTGCTCTCGCTAAGTCCACCTCCCCTATATTTTGGCAGATGGTGTAGAAAGTAGGCAAGTCGGTTTTGCTTGCCAGGGAGTGCTCTGACCCTCTTTTGGGATGTGCTTTATGTGCAGTTATCAGGTTTGAAGTTTGACGACGTTAGCTTGGGAATCCCTCCGGCTTGGCTGGACAGGGATATGGCACCATCGCTTATCTTCAGGACTCTTAGTCCAATTTGTATCTTTTTCGTAGTCGGATACAATTCTGCTTCTGCTGTCATTTGAATCTTTGTATTGTATCATTTGTATCTTGACTCGTTCGAGTCGTTGTTGTATTATATATTTTGTTGTATTTGTGGATGTATCGGAACTGTTGTAATGTTATCACAATTCCACCCACATGATGCGCATGTTTCGGCGTGCACATTATGCCTGGTGGGCGACCTAAAATTGTTATTATGCGGATTTCGGCGGGATCGCTTAAATCTACATAGTACCGATTTTAGGGCGTCACAATGGGTTTGGAAAGGCTTGTGCTCACTCGGTGCAAGTACAACTCTCAGCTTGTGATGCAGTTCTTTGCCACTCTTGTGATGAAGGGTGATTCGAAGAAGACCATCAAGTGGATGACAGGAGACACTTATTGCGAGTCTGACTGGTATGAGTTCGCCAAGGTATTGGGTTACAAGTTTGATGGAGACAATCCTCAAGGTTACCGCATGCACCACTCCTACCGGCTCAACAAGAAGGATACCGCACATCTCTATGGTAGGGGTGCAACCCCTGGTCTTTCTTGGAACCTGCTCCCTCTCTATGATATTCTTTTGCGCATCTTCCAGGAGAACATTGCTCCAAGTGGTGGAAACAAAGACAATGTGGTGTCTCCTCTGTGTAACCTGCTCCTCCATGCACACACCATTGCTATGAGCACGGATGAGACTGCGGATTGGAGTGATGATGTGATGGACTATCTCCATAATGAGATGTTTGAAGCCATGACTTCTACAGGCACTATCCCCCATGCTCCTTACATCATGAAGCTCATCAAGTCCAAGTTCCCAGAGCATAATTTCAGTGATGATGAGTCAGAGGTTCATGACTTCAAGAAGCTATATGAGAAGAAGACCGTGGTTGTGCCTCAGAGTGTGCCCATATCTCGGTCCACCAGGGATGGCTCCTTCATGGGAGATGCTCGCAGGGCTGCTGGCCCATCTCATGCTCCCTCCACCTCAGGAAAGATGAAGAAACTTAACTGGTTCCAACGCAACGTTCTCTGCATGAACATTGATATTCGCAAGGAACAATACACAGCCTACAAGGATTGCCGCCAGCTAGCTCATGTTCAGCAGTTGATTCTTCACCACGCGTCTGGCTCTGCTGCTCCTGCTGATCTCACTGCTCCTCTCTCTTATGATCAGTGGAACCAGGGTTCTATGGCTCTGTGGTCTCAGATTGAGAGTGACCTTGGTGGCAGCTCCTACTCCACGGGTCAGGATTATGAGGATACTTCTGGTGATGAGTATGTTGATGATGATGAGGAGGAGATGGATGATGAGGACACCCCTTCTGATTGATGATCTCCATGGGACGTAGCATCGCTCCTCTTCCTTTTTGGCGTTTCGATGCCAAAGGGGGAGAAGTTGCTCTAGTAGGCACTTCGGGGATTTGCATGGGTTCGGACACAAGCTTGTGCGTTTACCATTTATTTGCGCTTGTGTCCATTTATCTTTTATCTTAGTGGTTGTGAACTATTTGTGAACTATTTGTGATAATCGTGTGTGTAATGAGACTATCCTATGCTATCTTTTCTATCTATGGTTGGGACTTCAAGCCTATTGTGTTGGCATTCTCTTCATATCATATATGCACAAGGTATGAAATTCTTTCAAGCCTCTTTGGCCACCATAGCTTTGTGTACTGTCTCATTACCTCTTTTTGATATCATGTGCTACTCTTTGCAAAATTGCTCATATCCTGTTGTGTCCTGTTTTTTTGTATGCACTTGCTAAGGGCGGGCCATTTTATCTAGAACATGATATAGCATTCATATTTTCTTTGCAAATCTGGGTATTGTCATCTAACACAAAAAAGGGGGAGATTGAAAGAACATTTCTTAATACCTAGTGTTTTGTGTGTTAGTTAACAATACTTATGATGTACTAATAGAATGCCAAGTATTCCAGCTTGTATGTGATTTATGTTCATATGCATCAAAGCCAAAAATGCGAAGAAGAAGTGGTTCTGGAATTGTTCCAGGAATCGGAATATTTGAGCCGGAAATTTCCAGGGCCAGAATTTTCGGTTCACCAGAACTTCACAGAAAATGTCTAAGTCAAGGTTGAGAAATGGTTCTGATCTCAACCGGAAATTGTGATCGGAAATTACCATCCACAGGAATTTCCGATTGCGCCCAGAAGAGTTCACATAAACGGCTAAGTCAATAATAAGAAGTGTTCTGATCTCAACCGGAAATTGTGATCGGAAATTTCAATCTACCGGAATTTCCGATTGCACCCAGAAGAGCTCATAGAAACGGCTAAGTCAAGAATAAGAAGTGTTCTGATCTCAACCGGAAATTGTGCTCGGAAATTTCCATTCACCGGAATTTCCGAGTGAACCTTGAAGAACATTGGAGAAAACTGCTAAGGTGTGACGCCCTATAATCGGTACTATGTAGATTTAAGCGCTCCCGCCAAAATCCGCATAATAACGATTTTAGGTCGCCCACCAGACATAATGTGCATGCCGAAAACATGAGCATTATGTGGGTGGAATTGTGATAACATTACAACAGTTCCGATACATCCACAAATACAACAGAATATATAATACAACAACGACTCGGACGAGTCAAGATACAAATGATACAATACAAAGATTCAAATGACAGCGGAAGCAAAATAGTATCCGACTACGGATAAGATGCAAATTGGACTAAGTGTCCTGAAGATAAGCAATGGCGCCATATCCCTCTGCCCAGCCAAGCCGGAGGAATTCCCAAGCTAACGTCGTCAGACTTCAAACCTATTGACTGCACATAAAGAACATCCCAAAAGAGGGTCAGGGCACTCCCTGGCAAGCAAAACTGACTTGCCTACTTTCTACACCATCTCCCAAAATATAGGGGAGGTCGACTTAGCGGTAGCAGCACTAGCAACCTAAAGAGACACGCTAGAACTTCCGTCTAATTAGAGAGGGATAAGAGAGCGCATAAGATAAACAGCTACTACTAACACCAATCATAACCCATTCTCGGATTAACCCCCTCAACCAAGTATGAGGAAGCAATTCGGGAATACTCACACATTGAACAATTTTAGTTACCATTTATTGTGAAAGTAACTCTACATTACTAGGCAAATTAATTAATAATTATTAGGTGTAAGCTGTCTATGATCTTGTTAGCCAGCATCATCACCAAGTCATCCATAACCGTGCACACGGCTCATCGATAAGATTATACCCTGCAGGGGTGCACTACTGGACCCGTACTCCTTCAATCAACCCCAAAAGCAAAGCCAGAAGGTAGGGCATCTCAACACGGCAAATCTCTTCTCTACGACCCATCCAGGGAACCGCATGATTGTGTGCACGGCTAATCAGGTCCAGTGCCCGCGGGATCGACCTTCATAGCACTCTAAGAACGTGCCACCCTATATGAGAATCGACTACTCCATCATCATGAGATCGTTATGTAACCATATGCATGCATCAAATGGAAAGCCCGAACTACTTGCGGCGCCCTGGATAAGAAGCGGATTAGATCAAAGCCGCGGGGGGCTCCATAGGGCCTCCCACAAGCTGTTAGTGCGCTCAAAATTGGATCCGAGGACAAGAACTGAGTTCCTAGGTCGACACTTAGCAGAACAAAGCACCTCGCAAGGCCTTCCGCCGGTGCCTTATCATTTAATTATAATACCCCAATATAAGACAACATTTTATTAAGGTAGAATAAGCTATCATGCTAAGCAGGTGAAATTGAATAAGACATACAGACGACTCGCACAAACAACTCTAAGCATGCGCTACGAGTCGCAAGGCCAACAAATAAACATGCAACAGGTATTAGGATGTGGGGATAAAGCTGTATGGGCTGCAGGATAAACATGTGATGGGATCGCGATAAAGAATCGAATACTAGGGTAACAGAGATCAACGGCAGGAATGAAAGACAATGTATAGGTAAACAAGCAAACTTTGCTTGCCTGGAATCCCGCATGGAAGCAGATCTTGTCGTTGCTCACACATCTCAACGTCTTATCCGCGAAGAAGCGACAAACACTGGAAAGCGTAAAAGATGCATTTTACAACTACGGCAAAAGATCCAGCATGATGATATGAGAATGATGCATGACATGGCAAGATGCAATACAATGCAGGTAATCCAAATTAAGCGGGAAAACAACCCGGGTAATTAATATTTAGGTGCAAGTTATTTATTTAACAGCAATATTAAATGTTGGTTAACATGGCAACACATGGCGTGGGTGATCTAATTAAATTAAATGGAATAGGGCATTATATATTTATTACCCCACACATTCCATATTTATTATTTAGGTCAATTGCTACACCCGCAACCCAAGAGATGCAACACATGTAAGTATGATGCGAGATGCACAAGATAGATGACATTTAATAAAATAGGTTTAGGGTTAGGGTTTGGGGTCCGTACGTTGGATCGGGTGAACTAGGGTTCGAAACCGACGATTTCGGTCCGTAGAGGAAGTAGTCGTCGTCGTGGAAGTAGTCGTGGCGGAACCGGGGCATCGTCGTTTGTCGGTGTCGTGGAAGTGGTCGAGTAGTCGTCCCGGGGGTTGTTGTTCGGAGCACCGGCTTCAGGGTCGGTGGCGCACTTGTCACATCCAGTTTTCGGGCCACGGCAACGGTTTCAAGTCACGCACGAAGGCGGCCGCACACATGAGGCGACACGGAAAGATGGTGGAAGATCTCGTCGATGGGTCATGAAGATGGACTCCAGGGTCGGCGGCACGAGGGCACCTCGTGTGGGAATTTCATCGAACACGTGCGGTGCGCCAAGGATGGATGGGGATGGCGCCGGCGAGCGGCGCGGCGTGCGGGACGGCCAGAGGCGCGGCGCGCGGCGGCGTGTAGGAGCAGGGGGCGACGAGGCGCGGGCGGAGGAGGCCGAGGGAGCGGGGGGGACGGCCGGCGACGGGAGGAGCAGGGGCGGCGCGGCGAGCTGAGGCGGAGGCGGCCGGTGGACGGGGAGGCTTCGGGAGGAGGAGTACGGCGGCGCGGCGGCGCAAGGGCGGCGGTGCGGCGTGCGCGCGGCCGGAGCGGGCGGCGGCGGGCTGGAGCACGCCCGGGGGCGTGCGGGAGCAGTCGGTGCGCGGGGGCGTGCGGGCACGGGCGGGTCGCCGGGCGCGGGCGCACGCGGCGGCGGCGGAGGCGCGGCGGTGCGGCGACGGGGAGCGGGCGGCGCTGGCGCTAGGGAGGCGAGGGCGCGCTGGGGCGTGGCGGCGGGGCAAGCAAGGGAGCTCGGGCTGGGCTCGGAAGGATCTCCCGTGCGGGCTAGCTGCGGGAATGAGAAGAAGGAAAGAAAGGAAGAAGAAAAGAAAAAGAAAGAAAAAAAAGAGAAAAGGAAAGAGAAGGAGGGGGAAAAAGAGAAAGAAGTGGGTGGGAGGACCTTTTGTAAAATCCCAGAAAAAGGAGGAGGGTGGCTGCAAAGTTACAGGGGGTGGGAAAAGTTTTCAGGGGACAAAACCTAGGGTTTGGGGTTAGATGGGCTTTGGGCCTTATTTGTCACCGTTATTCTTTTTCGTTTTATATTTTTAGAACAAAATCGAAAATGAATTTGAACATGAATCTTATACAAAATATTTTTAGTTTTAGAATGACTATTTAATAAACTAATTTTTAACATTTTTAAAAGATTTGAAAATAACACATTTTTAATTAATTTGAAATGCATTTGAATTTAATTATGGAAATTTAATTTAAATGCAACAAATTAAATTAATGCGATGCTATGTCGATGCAAAAAGAAAAACACACAAAACAAAAGGTGATAAATCCCGGGGTGTTACAATCGACACCACTAACAAGGGATCGCGTCCCACGATCCACGCCGAGACCATAAGAAGAGAGGGGTAACTATCGAGTCTTCAGGCTCCGTGATGAACTTCTCGACACCACTAACAAGGGATTGTTGCTCCACCTCGAGATTCTCGACACCACTAACAAGGGATTGTTTCTCACGACGAAGACGACTCCGAAAGATCGAACCTAATAGGGTAAAAGGCAAGAAATCGTCCACCCACACGTAGGATCCTAAAACTTTGAAAGTTGGATAAGAGAAGAGACTCCAAAACAAATAAGGTAAGAGGAGAATAGAATAGAGGTAAGGAGTAAAAACAAACCTATTGAGATATTTTTCAAAAAATAATTTAAGTCAAATAGTTTTGACACTCTAAAAATGACGACCGTTAGCGAGGTTATCCTACAGGCTTTTGCGGACCCGCTGCTTCGATAACCATTCGTATCGAAACAAGAAGGAGATCGAAACAAAGGCTCTGATACCACTTTGTGACGCCCTATAATCGGTACTATGTAGATTTAAGCGCTCCCGCCGAAATCCGTATAATAACGATTTTAGGTCGCCCACCAGACATAATGTGCACGCCGAAAACATGCGCATTATGTGGGTGGAATTGTGATAACATTACAACAGTTCCGATACATCCACAAATATAACAGAATATATAATACAACAACGACTCGGACGAGTCAAGATACAAATGATACAATACAAAGATTCAAATGACAGCGGAAGCAAAATAGTATCCGACTACGGATAAGATGAAAATTGGACTAAGAGTCCTGAAGATAAGCAATGGCGCCATATCCCTGCCCAGCCAAGCCGGAGGAATTCCCAAGCTAACGTCGTCAGACTTCAAACCTGTTGACTGCACATAAAGCACATCCCAAAAGAGGGTCAGGGCACTCCCTGGCAAGCAAAACCGACTTGCCTACTTTCTACACCATCTCCCAAAATATAGAGGAGGTGGACTTAGCGGCAGCAGCACTAGCAACCTAAAGAGACACGCTGGAACTTCCGTATAATTAGAGAGGGATAAGAGAGCGCATAAGATAAACAGCTACTACTAACACCAATCATAACCCATTCTCGGATTAACCCCCTCAACCAAGTATGAGGAAGCAATTCGGGAATTCTCACACATTGAACAATTTTAGTTACCATTTATTGTGAAAGTAACTCTATATTACTAGGCAAATTAATTAATAATTATTAGGTGTAAGTTGTCTATGATCTTGTTAGCCAGCATCATCACCAAGTCGTCCATAACCGTGGACACGGCTCATCGATAAGATTATACCCTGCAGGGGTGCACTACTGGACCCGTACTCGTTCGATAAACCCCAAAAGCAAAGCCAGAAGGTAGGGCATCTCAACACGGCAAATCTCTTCTCTACGACCCATCCAGGGAACCGCATGACTGTGTGCACGGCTAATCAGGTCCAGTGCCCGCAGGATCGACCTTCATAGCACTCTAAGAACGTGCCACCCTATTTGAGAATCGACTACTCCATCATCATGAGATCGTTATGTAACCATATGCATGCATCAAATGGAAAGCCTGAACTACTTGCGGCGCCCTGGATAAGAAGCGGATTAGATTGAAGCCGCGGGGGGCTCCATAGGGCCTCCCACAAGCGGTTAGTGCGCTCAAAATTGGATCCGAGGACAAGAACTGAGTTCCTAGGTCGACACTGAGCCGAATAAAGCACCTCGCAAGGCCTTCCGCCGGTGCCTTATCTTTTAATTATAATACCCCAATATAAGACAACATTTTATTAAGGTAGAATAACCTATCATGCTAAGCAGGTGAAATTGAATAAGACATACAGACGACTTGCACAAACAACTCTAAGCATGCGCTACGACTCGCAAGGCCAACAGATAAACATGCAACAGGTATTAGGATGTGGGGATAAAGCTGTATGGGCTGCAGGATAAACATGTGATGGGATCGCGATAAAGAATCGAATACTAGGGTAGCAGAGATCAACGGCAGGAATGAAAGACAATGTATAGGTAAACAAGCAAACGTTGCTTGCCTGGAATCCCGCATGGAAGCAGATCTTGTCGTTGCTCACACATCTCAATGTCTTATCCGCGAAGAAGCGACAAACACTAGAAACCGTAAAAGATGCATTTTACAACTACGGCAAAAGATCCAGCATGATCATATGAAAATGATGCATGACATGGCAAGATGCAATACAATGCAGGTAATCCAAATTAAGCGGGAAAACAACCCGGGTAATTAATATTTAGGTGCAAGTTATTTATTTACCAGCAATATTAAATGTTGGTTAACATGGCAACACATGGCGTGGGTGATCTAATTAAATTAAATGGAATAGGGCATTATATATTTATTACCCCACACATTCCATATTTATTATTTAGGTGAATTGCTACACCCGCAACCCAAGAGATGCAACACATGTAAGTATGATGCGAGATGCACAAGATAGATGAAATTAATAAAATAGGTTTAGGGTTAGAGTTTGGGGTCCGTACGTTGGATCGGGTGAACTAGGGTTTGAAACCGACGATTTCGGTCCGTAGAGGAAGTAGTCGTCGTCGTGGAAGTAGTCGTCGCGGAACCGGGGCATCGTCGTTTGTCGGTGTCGTGGAAGTGGTCGAGTAGTCGTCCCGGGGGTTGTTGTTCGGAGCACCGGCTTCGGGGTCGGGGGCGCACTTGTCACATCCAGTCTTCGGGCCACGGCAACGGTTTCAAGTCACACACGAAGGCGGCCACACGCATGAGGCGACACGGAAAGATGGTGGAAGATCTCGTTGATGGGTCTTGAAGATGGACTCCGGGGTCGGCGGCACGAGGGCACCTCGTGTTGGAATTTCATCGAACACGTGCGGTGCGCCAAGGACGGATGGGGATGGCGCCGGCGAGCGGCGCGGCGTGCGGGACTGCCGGAGGCGCGGCGGCGTGTAGGAGCAGGGGGCGACGAGGCGCGGGCGGGGAGCAGGCCGAGGGCGCGGGGGGGGGGGGGGGGACGGCCGGCGACGGGAGGAGCAGGGGGCGGCGCGGTGAGCTGAGGCGGAGGCGGCCGGCGGACAGGGAGGCTTCGGGAGGAGGAGGACGGCGGCGCAAGGGCGGCGGCGGCGCGCAGCGCGGCGGTGCGGCGTGCGCGCGGCCTGAGCGGGCGGCGGCGGCGCGCAACGCGGCGGTGCGGCGTGCGCACGGCCGGAGCGGGCGGTGGCGGGCTGGAGCACGGCCGGGGGCGTGCGGGAGCAGTTGGTGCGCGGGGGCGTTCGGGCACGGGCGGGTCGCCGGGCGCGGGCGCACGCGGCGGCGGCGGAGGCGCGGCGACGGGGAGCGGGCGGCGCTGGCGCTAGGGAGGCGAGGGCGCGCTGGGGCGTGGCGGCGGGGCAAGCAGGGGAGCTCGGGCTGGGCTCGGAAGGATCTCCCGTGCGGGCTAGCTGCGGGAAGGAGAAGAAGGAAAGAAAGGAAGAAGAAAAGAAAAAGAAAGAAAAAAAAGAGAAAAGGAAAGAAAAGGAGGGGGAAAAAGAGAATGAAGTGGGTGGGAGGACCATTTGTAAAATCCCAGAAAAAGGAGGAGGGTGGCTGCAAAGTTACAGGGGGTGGGAGAAGTTTTCAGGGGTCAAAACCCAGGGTTTGGGGTTAGATGGGCTTTGGGCCTTATTTGTCACCGTTATTCTTTTTCGTTTTATATTTTTAGAACAAAATCGAAAATGAATTTGAACACGAATCTTATACAAAATATTTTTAGTTTTAAAATGACAATTTAATAAACTAATTTTTAACATTTCTAAAAGATTTGAAAATAACACGAAAGAAGAGGAATAGGTTCTGACTCCAGCCGGAAATTCCAGTCGGAAATTTCAATTCTCTGGAAATTCCAAGTGACCGGATTTTCCGGTGATGACTTATACCGGAATTTCCGGGTGGTCGACACAGGCAACGGTCAGAATTGGGGAGGGAATATAAATACCCCCTCACTCACTCAAGAACAGCTAGCTCTCACATTTTCTCTCTCCTACACTTCTTGAAAGCTCAAATCATCAAGATCTCGCAACCCCCCCACCCAAATCCGTTGATATTTGTAGGATTGGAGGATAAGGCCCGAATCTACATCTTCATCGAAATGATTTGCATTTCTTCCCCATTCACGTGTGGATTTCGTGGCTAGGGTTTCCGGTCGGAAAACCTAGTTCACCATTGTTGTAATATTGGTGTTGCCTTGACCTTTTGTGGTCCTTGACCTTTTGTGGTCATCTTGAGAGCCCCCAATTAAGTTGTGGGTGAGTGCCTCAAGCGTTTGTAAGTGATTCGATCTCCGCCCTAAAAGGGGATCAATAGTGGAAGGTGAACTCACGACCTTTGTGGTTGAGTTCATCGGAGAAGAAGGTGAGCCTTTGTGGCGTTGCGGCTAACCTGTTGTGGTAGCACACACCTCTCCAACGAGACGTACACCCTTGGGTGGAAGTCGGGATTACATCTTCGTCTCCGCGTGCTTCACTTGGTTCCTCTTATCCTTGCTCCCTTACTTTCTTGTATTGTACTCTAGTTTACCTTGGTTTTGCTTAGCTTGTCATTTAGGTAAATTCAACATAGTTGCATATATCTAGAGAATTTACCTTTGTGTTGAGCCTAAATTTGTAAAGACCTAAAATTTATAATAGCACCTATTCACTCCCTCTAGGTGTCGGATTCCCGTTCACTGGTTTCCTGCCAGGCCCAGTTGCTGACCCGTATAAAGAAGAAGATACAGGGTTTTTGGTAGGAATGGTATGACTCAAGTTAAGCGGTTTCGTGCCGACTTAGGTATCTAGGCAATGTAATTCCTATATATACAACATATCGATGTCACCCTCGGATTCAGAAGTTTCAGACTCTTGCATGTCTGGATGCGGTTGAATTTGCAACACCTCCAGCGACTCCTCGATGCTGTGCAATGGCACATTGGCTGGGCATTTATGAGTTCGGCTCCATTTGTCCACACATGTGAAACACAAACCTTTGTTGCGTCTGTATGCCTTCAGATTCTCCAACTTGTCGTCACTCTTGACATGTTCAGTTGGTTTAGCTTCAGGCCTCGAATGATCCTCAAGACGATTGTGCCACTTAGAGCGACTGTTGTCCTTGCCATCAGTTATGGAAAAGGAACGCTTCTTGTTGGGCACTGCCTCCTCTTCCTGCATCAAGGAGAGCAAATGCGCAGTTTCCAAATCTTGTGGATGACGTAACCAAATAGCAGAACGAACATCGTCTCTCAGCACGGCGATGAACTCATCTACAAAGTGTCCCTCATCTAGGTGTGGATTGTATAGAAGCAATTGGTGTCTAAGCCTAGAAAACTTTTCCCAATAATCAGACACACTTGCTGTTTGCCGAAACACACGCATTTGGTGTCTATAACTAGCCTGTTTGTTTTTACCAAAATAATTGTGGACTAAGCTACACATCTCTTCCCAATTCTCCACCCTTCCTTTCGCCTCCATGCCCTGAACCCACAAGGCCGCATTCCCTTGGAACCCGAGTACAGCATAGCTTGTCCGGAGACACGGCTGTACACGGTACACCTCGAAATACGTCTCACACTGCTGCTGCCATAATTTTGGATTTTCCCCATCAAACTTGGGGAACTCAATTTTAAGCGGAGGTGCACGAATCCCATCCTCTCGACTCTCCTCATGATGAAGACGGTAAGAACCCGCTGTCACTGGTCTGGATTGAATCGCACCTGATCACGGGGCTGGCAACGGAATCCCAAGGATACCCGGAGCGTCACTCCGGCATAGATGTGCAGTGCCGTGGTCAGTAGACCCATGTCCTGGTGCTGTTGGAGTGCGTCCTTCCGGCGACGACGAACTTGGATCGGTTGGTGATGTAGGCCCTGGCGGACTGGCGGAGAAGCGCGCCCCGAATTCCGTCGCCTGTGCCTCGACCGCCTCCGTGCGCCCTCGAATGTCGGCGACAGCGTCGTGCGTCTCGATCTGCTTGGCCTTCAAGTCATTGAAGCCATCGAGTAGAAGCTTCATCATGTCCGTTAGTGATTTTTTCTGTTCCAACATGTCGTTGATCCATTTGGTAACCCGGTCACGGAACTGCTCTTTAGCCGGATCGGCGCCCTTGCGAGGAGCCAGCGTGCCTTGCACTAATCTAGCAGAAATCAACCAACCGTGGGTACCTCGGAAGAATTTCGTGCGATTCACAAGTGAATCACACCCAGCGATCAAGAGAATTCGAAATTCTCTCAAATTTCTGCCGAGATCCGGAATGTGCGGCGGATCGAGCTGAGCTCTGATACCAATTTGTAATGTACCCGTACAATCAACAACCAAGGAAAGGGGTTAGAGAGGGAATCTAGGGATCGAGATCAGACGGAAGCATGTTGGATCGAGGAATAGATAGCAAGGATTGAGGAATGTTCAGATAGTTCATACATACGATACCCCTGCCTCAAGGCATGAAGAGGCATAAGTAGCACGACAGTGCCAGCTACGCTGGACTTTGCTTCTGTTACCAGGCCCATGGGCTCCAGCCTGGGACACAGCCCAACAACGCCCAGCCTTACCTAGTGGGACACGACAGTTATAGACCCTTGCCCATCTATGGCAGGGAGATTACTTTGTGTGGGGGTGGCGGATTATGCAGATATTGATTGTAAATTTGATAGAGTTTGACAAAAGAATTGCCTAAATTCATCCTTATGGCCAATTGATGCATGTAAAATGCATACATGACTTTGTAGTTGATTATGCTAAAATCTCTATTTGTTTGCAACTTTACGATATTTATTACAACTAACTTATTAATTGGTGCAAAAGTGCACAAATTCTTGTTTTACACTTTGTTGTGTGGGGAATAATCAAATATGAAAAAAAATCTGTCATTATGGTGAAATTCGGAGTTTCCTTAAATCTGTCCCTACAGATAAGTTTTCAAAGATTATAAGCTCAATTGAATTTGTGCCATACATATTGCAGTTCTATCTGTTTGTGCCATACCCATGTCGTTTCTCTCGTCTATGTCCTGGCTGGCTCGCATATCGCCTAAACACTCGTTTCGCTCTGGTCAACCTACTTTAACCGGTTGGGTCGGCCTGACGCGGATCGGGCTGACTGGAGTAGGGACGTCATCCTCCTCCAAGTGGGACCACTCAAGTGGGGACATGAAGCGATTCTCAGGTGGGCACAGGAATGGATGAGTCTGACGCCCACGTTGGGTATCTCCGCCCCAATTAACACGTCGTTAACACCGAATTAACTGAATTAACACTGAATTAACTGGATTAACATTAACGTAACTGGTAATTTGTTGATTAGTACGTCATTAACTGAAACTCGATTTATAATAGGATTCATAACTCGATTTAAAAACTGAAACTCGATTTATAATTCGAATTGAAACTGCTACTACTAATTGAAACTCGATTTATAACTCGAATATAATTATATTAGGATTATATTAACAATTACAAAAGATTAGAAGTGCATGCAGCGCTGCTACTGTACTAAGACGATCGCCGGACGCAGCTCCTACGCGCGCTGCCTCTAGGGATAAGGGATTGGGCGAAGGTATCAAGGAGAGGAAGAGGGACTTGTAAGCGCAATGGGCAAGGAGATGGCTCCTTTTGATGCCATCTGCATTCTGGACGACGTCACGGTCTAGACGGTAGTAATGCGACCAAACCTTAATTCGGCTCCGGACTGCTCAGCTTGCAACATGACATAGTAGGCAAGAGAGACGTCAGGACGGCGGAGCAGATGCGCGTCCGGGCCGGCAGTGTAGACGGAGAGGCAGGTTTTTTCTGGCCAGGGGGGCACGCCATTGAAGGCGCGATGAGCACAGGCGCGGCGAGCACATGCATGGACGCACACGTACAGCTGAAGGCATGCTCTGCGCCGCCGCTGGGCCCACTTGTTCGACGGGCCCACACCTAAGGTTAAAGGGACGAGCCCACTAGCCGACCCCACGAAATTCCAACCGAGCCGTGTCAGGCCGACCCCACCGGTTAAAGTAGGTTAACTAGAGGGATTCAAGTGTTTCGCTGATATGCGAGCAAACTAGGGCACTGACGAGAGAAACAACGCGTGTATGGCACAAACAGATAGAACTAAGAGAACCATGACACAAAACCAATTAACCCAAGATTATAACGTATACCCTCGAAGAATACGTCAAATAGAAAAAAAACATAAAACTAGCATTCGATTTCCATATTTGTGGACTAAAAATTTGCCGCAATCCGAGTCTTGACGTGATCAGGAGACCCGTTCCACCGAAGGCAAATATCTGATTACGGAAATCTGAAAGATTGTGACTTTATTGACTCCAACTCTTAGCAAATTTGTTGGATTTGGCCAAGCCACAAATTGGAGACTCATTAGGTTTGAGAGAGGTTCCTAGGAAGCTTCTAGATGTTCCCAAGAGCCTTGGATCAAATGGGCATCCATCCCATGGCCTAGATTACATTTCCACCTTTATATAATGAAGGGAAATCCTATTTTCCAAGCAAGCCACCCGAAGCCAAGAATTTTCCTTCTTTTGAAGGACGCCAAGGAGGGGGAGGAGCTCCTCAATTGCTGCACCATCACCAAGGAAGAAGGAGGAAGGGGTCTCCGTCCCTGATACGTCTCCAACGTATCTATAATTTCTTATGTTCCATGCTTATATTATGCCAATTGCTACATGTTTTATATACACTTTTATATCATTTTATGCATTTTCTGCGACTAACCTATTAACAAGATGGCACAGTGCCAGTTCCATGTTTTCTGCTGTTTTTGGTTTCAGAAAAGCCGTTAACGAAATATTCTTGGAATTGGACAAACGAAACGTCAAAGTTATTATTTTTCTCGGGAGCTTCCAGAACATCGAAAAGGAGTTGAAAAAGGGAAGCAGGGGGGCCACACTAGGTGGAGGCGTGACTCCCCCCTATGCCGCTCAACCAAGCGGTTTGGGGCCCTCGTGCCTCCACCGCCTTCGCCCTTTCGTATACTTAAAGCCCTCAAACGAAAAAACCCTGGATATGTGAACACTTTTCCTCCACGAGTTCCAGAGCCGCCACCGTAGTCAACCCTAGTTCAGAAGGGTTCAGAACCTCTTCCCCGTACCCTGCTGGAGATGGGAATCATCACCGGAGGGCTCTACATCACCATGCCCCCCTCCAGACTGATGCGTGAGTAGTTCATCCTTGGACTACGGGTCCATAGCAGTAGCTAGATGGTTGTCTTCTCCTCTTGTGCTACCATATTTAGATCTTGTGAGTATCCTAGTGATGCACACAATGGGTGTGTTGTTGGGAGACCCCAAGAGGAAGGTATGAAGTAGTACAGCATCAAATTTCTCTCAGTTATGAAACCAAGGTTATCAAAACAGTAGGAAATGATAATTCACGCGAGGTATCAACAGCGCCAGAAAAGAGCTTTCTGGTAGTTGACGTGGAGCCTGCACACGACAATCAAGATACTTTGCCCCAACTTAATAGTGAGGATGTCAATCTCTCCGGCTTGCTGTAACAAAGGATTAAACGTATGTGTGGAAGAAAGATGTTTGTTTGCAGAAAGTAACAGGTTTGCAGTTTGTGCTTTTATCAGATTAAATAGAAGAACCGGGGTCCACAGTTCACTAGTGGTGTCTCTCCATAAATAATAATAACATTCATGCGGGTAAACAAATTACAACTGGGCAGTTGATAGAATAATAATGAGCAAACCAATGCATATACTAATGTTATGATGTCTAGTGTGAGATTCATTCGGACATCACAACAATATACATAGACCGTTCCAACCGCATCTATAATAGGAATATCACTGATCCTCCCCAAAGGTTTCTTCAAAGTATTATCAGCAAGAAAAACATCGAAATAGCAATGTTCCAATGGTGGCAAATAAAACATGTCATCGAGCTTTTTAGGCATAACAGAAATACTTGGACCAAGGTGACACAAAGTATTGCAATCAAATTTATCTACTTTCATTTTAATCATGGGCTCCCAATCATCTTCTAACTTCTTAGGGATAGAAGCTTCAAGTCTTAATTTATCTTCCTTAGCTATAAAGAACTTCCTCCGTTTCTACTTCTTCGTTTGCTTTTCGCACCGCTTTGGTTCAATCACATCCATCCCTACTAGAAATTGGAGCGCCCAAGTACCACTGGTTCACAATCTGGAACTTACCTCTTCCATTTCGTTGAGTCCTGAGTCGTGAGCTCGTCATCCCTAAAAATGCCAATCGATCAGAATTTAGGCGGATCTCTAGGGTCCAAGGATACGAGATTCTGCTGCCTGAAAGACCTGTAAATGCGGTATCTTTGGAGCCAGTTCTGGCTGGTTCGCCCTGCAGAGTGCTATATCAATGGATCACCAGGCTCAATTCATTAATGGCTTAGGGCCGGTCTTCAGTAAGTCAATCACCATCGGGTGGAGCGGAAAGCCCTACGTCAAGGTCAATGGATTCACCTACCCCAGTCTCAGAACTTTCTATACTTTCTTACATGTGTTCTTCTCAACTAAGAGAAGGGCGTCAGCTAGGCGATAGCCCTGTTGTCCTACTGAAATGGATTCTAATAAATTCACAAGCACACGGATAATGAATGGAAGCAGATAGAACCTATTCAATAAAAAAACGTTGTAATATAAGTAGTAAAAGCCAAATTAAGAGAGTTAGCATTAGGACTTGTGGCAAACTTTTGCAAGAACTTAATAACTTCAGAGATATTACAATTATCAAAATCAAAATTATTATCATCAAAGCAAACCGAACCACATTCTCCCATGTTCTAAAAAATTTCAGCACTTTTATCAACACTAGTTTCAGCAGTTTTGGGCAATTTTAAATTTTTGGAGGAAGTAGAGGAGACATTTCCTACACCAATTATGTTACCATTTATAATAGGAGGCTTAATAACATGTGAAAGACCATTATTTTCAGATGTAGTGATAGTAAAAACTTTAGCAATATTAGCCTCTTTGTCTAGTTCTTTCTCTCTTTCCCATCTAGCACGTAATTGGGCCATCATCCTAAGATTCTAATCTATTTGAATTTGTATGGCATTAATTTTAGCAAAGGGATTACTCTATTTAGTTTTAGTAGGCATAAATTTAGATTTTAAAATATTAACATCAAGGACAAGACTATAAACTTTAGAGGCAAGTATATCAATTTTCCCAAGCTTTTCCTCAACAGTTTTATTAAACAGGGTTTGTGTTGTGATAAAATATTTTAACATGGTTTCAAGTTCAGCGGGGGTAGTCCTATTATTGTTATAATAATTACCATAAGAGTTATTATAAGAATTACCATTATTAGGAGGATAGGGCTTATAGTTGTTATTACCATAATTGTTCCTATAGGCATTGTTGTTGAATTGTTACTTTTAAATGAAGTTCACATCAACATGCTCTTCTTGTGCAATTAAAGAAGCTAAGGGAACATTATTTGGATCAACATGTGATTTACCACTTGCAAGCATAGACATAATAATATCAATGTTTTCACTCAAAGAGGAGGTTTCTTCAACAGAATTTACCTTCATACCTTGAGGTGTCCTCTCCGTCTGTCATTCAGAATAATTCACCATCATATCATCCAAGAGTTTTGTTGCAGACCCCAAGGTGATGGACATAAAGGTACCTCCAATAGCCGAATCCCATAAGTTTCTTGAAGAAAAATTCAGTCATGCATAAAGGTTTGGATGATCATCCAAGCAGTCAGTCCATGGGTAGGGCAGTTCTTTATCAAAGATTTCATTCTTTCCCAAGCTTGAGCAACATGTTCATTATCAAGTTGTTTAAAATCCATGATGCTACTTCTTAGAAAAATAATCTTAGCAGGAGGGTAGTATTTTCCAATAAAAGCATCTTTGCATTTAATCCATGAATCAATACTATTCCTAGCCAATGAAAGCAACCATTCCTTAGCTTTTCCTCTCAAGGAGAAAGGAAATAATTTCAGTTTTATGATATCACCATCTATATCCTTATATTTTTGCATTTCACATAATTCAACAAAATTATTTAGATGGACAGCAACATCATTAGAACTAACACTAGAGAATTGCTCTCTCATAACAAGGTTCAGTAAAGCAGGTTTAATTTCAAAGAATTCAGCTTTAGATGCAGGTGGACCAATAAGTGTGCATATAAAATCCTTATTGTTGGTGCTAGTAAAGTCACACAACCTAGTATTCTCAGCAGAACTCATTTTAGTGAATTAATTAACAAACCAAAATTGCAATAATAGAGAAAAAATGCTAAACCGAAATAACAAAAGCAACAAAACTGAAAATAAATAAAACAAACTGAAATATAAAAAGTAATGCAAGTAACTATTTTTTATTTTTGATATTAAGCAAACAAGACTGTAATAAAAATAAACTAAGCAAGACAATAACAAAATAAAAAGATTGGAAGTGCGAAAACTCCCCTCGTAGTGGAATCCTCAAATCCCCGGCAACGGCGCCAGAAAAGAGCTTGATGCACATGGTGGGTGTGTTGTTGGGAGACCCAAGAGGAAGGTATGAAGTAGTGCAGCAGCAAAGTTTACTCAGTTATGAAACTAAGGTTATCGAACCAGTAGGTAATGATAATTAACCCGAGGTATAAACAACGCCAGAAAAGAGCTTTCTGGTAGTTGACGTGGAGCCTGCACACAACAATCAAGATATTTTTCCCCAACTTAACAGTGAGGTTGTCAATCTCACTGGCTTGCCGTAACAAATGATTAAACGTATGTGTGGAAGAAAGATGTTTGTTTGCAGAAAGTAACAGGTTTGCAGTTTGTGGTTTTATCAGATTAAAGAGAAGGACCGGGGTCCACCGTTCACTAGTGGTGTCTCTCCATAAATAATAATAACATTCATGCGGGTAAAAAAATTCCAGCTGGGCAATTGATAGAATAATGATGAGCAAACCAATGCATATACATATGTTATGATGTCTAGTGCGAGATTCATTCGTACGTTGTCGGCCCAGTGGGAACTGGGGTATGGAGAGCCCATTCCATCCAAGCCTCGCACACTTGCCAGTCAGACGAAACGACTAAGGACCTGGCATCACCGCGTGGCGGGACCTGCGAGAGGCAACTCCCCTCGAGGGCCTGAAGTGGAAACGTTGGCCTCAAGGGGTCCCTCGCCTCAGGGGACCCTCCCGAGGCGCCAGCTCGCCTCGAGGGAGTCCCGCAGGAATCTCCCCGCAGGCCTCCACGGGCCTGAAGGGAAACGTTGCTGTCAAGGAAGTACGGCATGACGCACGTGGCCTCTGCCACGCCCACGCGGTTACGCAAGCACCCCCGTTGCCATTTTGGTGATAAAGGGGTCAATAAAGCGGCGCCGCCTGCTGCGCAACTGCCAGGACCTTCTACTCTGGCGATAAAGCAGGTGGACGGCGCAACCCTCCAACAGAGAACGTCATCGCGGGCTCCACCTTAGAGACTGCCCTCTCTGCGGGCAGTACAGCGCGGTCGGTCGCCTGTCGGCCACCACGCCCACCTTTATCAACAATGGACCCCGTCCATGGACAAACGGACCGCGGTGGACTCCTAATCCACCATGCCTCTGCCATGTGGGAGCCATCTTGAAGGCCAAGCTGAAGGAGAGCGCCAGAGGGGCCTATAAAAGGGACAAGACATCCATCGTAGCAAAGTTCGGCTCTTTTCTTGCTACAAGCCTTGTAAACCCTAGCAACACTTGTTAGGATAGCCTCTATCTGGAGGAGGAAGAAGACCATCGCTTCCCTCCCCAGGCAAGAACTGCCTCAAGGGGGCCTCCGGCAAAATCCATTGTACTGTAACCTCCACCATCTAATACAGACAAGTAGGAGTAGCGGTCTTACCTCCTCACGAGGGCCGTGATCCTGGGTAAAGGCCGGAGTCTATCTCTGTCGTGGGCGTGTCGTCTTCGGGTCCGGCGAGCAACGTCGCAGTGTCCCTCGATCCGCGTTCAACCCCCTTCACGAACTACTCTTCAGGAAGTGACTACCCCCGACTCTTGGGAGTCATAAACCGACATTTGGCGTGCCAAGCAGGGGGTTGAGGCGCGTCAACAACCTTCGAGTTCGTCTCCGCGCCATGGTGAACACTCGCGCCGCCCGCGTCAACCGACGCGCGACTGAAGGAGCGCGCGCGCCGCCGGACACCGCGAACACCCGCGCACGGCGGGGACGACCGCGTCACGAAGAGCGCGTCCCTTCCGGCCCTCATGCCGATGCACCGAAACGTAACTCGCGCAGTCGTCGCACCCGACGCAGCACCCGAGCGGCTCGGGCCCGGGGAGGACAGACCCCGCGCCCCACACCGCGCTGCTCATGGCGCAGGAGCTTCTCCGCTACCAGCCCACCGCTGAGGCCCACGAGCAGTGGCTCCAACGCCTCAACCACCTCGTCGGCATCGCCACGACGCGCCCTGCTCCGTCGCAGTCCAACCTGCACCCCTCTCTCGCGGGCACGGTCGCGACAAACGCGCCTCCGCCACCTCCGGGACCTGCACCGGCTGCGACGCAGAGGGCTGTTCGCACGTGTCCTCGCCGCACGATTGCTAGATCGTGCAGCGCACCGCGCCCGACGCTCGCGTGGGGATGGAGCTCCAGCGAAACCGCCAGAATAGGCTCGTGGAGGAGATCGGCCAGGCGGGTCAGCAGAACCGCAGCGCGCTGCAGCACGGGGTCGCCACGTACGCCACAGGCTGCATGCCGTTCACCCGTTCTCTGCGTCGCTTGGTCTGGCCCCCAAAGTTCAGGCCGGCTCTCCCTAAGGGCTACGACGGCTCCAGCAACCCCATCGAGTTTCTGCAGCTCTTAACCACCTCCATCCAAGCTGCGGGTGGAGATGACAAGGTCATGGCCAATTGGTTCTCCCACGCGCTTCACGATTCTGCGCTGTCGTGGCTCCTGAACCTCCCTGAGGACTCCGTGAACTCCTGGGAGGAGCTCTGCAAGCAGTTCGTCTCCAACTTCAAGGGGACATACGAGCGCGCCCTCACCCACAACGACCTGCGCGTTGTAGTGCAGAAGAAGGATGAGACGCTCCGCAAGTAGATCCAGCGCTTCAGCCAAGTGCGCAACAAGATCCCGAACATCCGTGACACCCAAGTCATCGCCGCCTTCCGCGAGGGCGTCACAAACAGCAGGATGCTCGAGAAGCTGGGCATACACGACAAGCTCACCTCTGTGGTAAAGTTGTTCTCGCGGCAGAAGAAGAGCCAGAAGAAGAGAGGGGACGATCACACTGAGGGGTCCAAGAGCCAGAAGAAGAAGGACGAGCCCAAGCGCAAGGCCACCGCGGTTCTCGCGGCAGAGCCTGACGCGAAGGGCACCCGCAGGGACTCCCCCGAGACTAGAGAGAGGAGAGATGACCACCGCCCTTTCTGCATCTACTACAACAGGTGCGGCCACTCTACAGAGTCCTTCTTCGACCTTAAAAGGTTGAGCAAGGAGCGCGAGCACTCAGAGGGCAGTGGCAGCCGCGGCCGAGGTCGTGGCTACCGTGGGAGCGGACGCAAGGGCGGCTACCAGAAACCATCTGGAAATCAGGCCAACGCCGTAGAAAAGAACGATAACCTCCCTGACGAGGATGATGGCGGCTACCAAGCCCCGAGAGGCGCTATTGGCTGCATCCTCGGGGGGGGGGGGGGGGGGGGGCGCATGCGCCGAAGTCGAACAACCTGTGACGCCCTAAAATCGGTACTATGTAGATTTAAGCGCTCCCGCCGAAATCCGCATAATAACGATTTTAGGTCGCCCACCAGACATAATGTGCACGCCAAAACATGCGCATTATGTGGGTGGAATTGTGATAACATTACAACAGTTCCGATACATCCACAAATACAACAAAGATAAATTACAACAACGACTCGAACGAGTCAAGATACAAATGATAAAATACAAAGATTCAAACGACAGCGGAAGCAAAAAGTATCCGGCTACGGATAAGATGCAAATTGGACTAAGAGTCCTGAAGATAAGCGATGGCGCCATATCCCTGCCCAGCCAAGCCGGAGGGATTCCCAAGCTAACGTCGTCGGACTTCAAACCTGTTGACTGCACATAAAGCACATCCCAAAAGAGGGTCAGGGCACTCCCTGGCAAGAAAAACCGACTTGCCTACTTTCTACACCATCTCCCAAAATATAGGGGAGGTGGACTTAGCGGCAGCAGCACTAGCAACCTAAAGAGACACGCTACAACTTCCGTCTAATTAGAGAGGGATAAGAGAGCGCATAAGGTAAACATATACAACTAACACCAAACATAACCCATTCTCGAATTAACCCCCTCAACCAAATATGAGGAAGCAATTCGGGAAACTCACACGTTGAACAGTTTTAATTATAATTTATTGTGAAAGTAATTCTATATTACTAGTCAAATTAATTAACATTAATTAGGTGCAAGTTGTCTAGATCTTGTTAGCCAGCATCATCACCAAAGTCGTCCATAACCGTGGACACGGCTCATCGATAAGATTATACCCTGCAGGGGTGCACTAATGTACCCATACTCGCATGATCAACCCAAGCAAGCATCAGGGCCTCTCAACACGACTTATTACTTCACCACAGCAAGTCCAAGTGCCACCCATATGAGTTGTTACCCGCGTCAGGAGTCCGGCCGAATATCAATTGCGGACTCATTAGTTTGTGCCTACGCGCCATGCGGCTCAAACCACAGTAGGAACTGTCCGCTTCGCGCGCACCACCCCTATATGACCCCCCGTATCACATAACCTCTCATCATCATCATCATCATCATCATGCACATGCATATGAGCAAATGGAAAACCCGAACTTGTTGCGGCACATGGACAAGCTGTAGATCCGTTCAAAGTCGAGGGGGGCTCCATAGGGCCTCCCACAAGTGGTTAGTGCGCTCAAAATTGGATCCGAGGACAAAATCTCAGTTCCTAGGTCGACACTGAGCAGAACAAAACACCTCGCAAGGCCTTCCGCCTGGTGCCTTATCTTTTAATTATAATACCCCAATATAAGACAACATTTTAATAAGGTAGAATAATCTATCAAACTAAGCAGATGAAACATAAGACCAACAGACGACTCGCACAAACAACTCTAAGCATGCACTACGACTCGCAAGGCCAACAGATAAACATGCAACGGGTATTAGGTTGTGGGGATAAAGCTGTATGGGCTGCAGGATAAACATGTGATGGGATCGCAGTTCAAGAATCGATAACTAGGGTAGCAGGGTAGCAGAGATCAACGGCAGGAATGAAAGACAATGTATAGGTAAACAAGCAAACTTTGCTTGCCTGGAATCCCGCATGGAAGCAGATCTTGTCGTTGCTCACACATCTCAACGTCTTATCCGCGAAGAAGCAATAAACACTGGAAAGCGTAAAAGATGCATTTTACAACTACGGCAAAAGATTCAGCATGATCATACGAGAATGATGCATGGCATGACAAGATGCAATACAATGCAGGTAATCCAAATTAAGAGGGAAAACAACCCCGGCAATTAATATTTAGGTGCAAGTTATTTATTTACCAGCCATATTAAATGTTGGTTAGCATGGCAACACATGTGTAACATCCCAACATTTTATAATATTCAAAAATCACTAAAATTTAAAACTTTTCTTTTTATTAAAATAAAATATTAAATGCATAAGGAAACCAACTAAGAAAGACTTCAAACTTATTGAAAGAGATTAATATTTCCAATGTCACAGTTTAAACATTTTATTATCCACTGTGTTTCAAAAACCTTAAAATATAAATTGACAAATATTTTACAAACTACAATTCATTTTGTTTGAAATAAATTAGTTTCATTATAAGTATTTGAATTAACCCACTTAGCCATATCTATTCATAAATACAAAGATTTTTCAAAATGGTATATAATTACTAAATGGTTTTCATTCCTTTAACTGAGTTAAAATTTTAGTTTGGAATTATAAGCCTATAGTGTATAACTGTATAACTTCATAGTTTTTAAATTAATGAATTGGCCAAATAGACATTTCATTGCTTAAATAAAATTCATCTATTTTTAAAGCATGAAATGATCAATATATCCTAAATAAGAATAAAATTAAAACAAAGGTCTTGTCCAAAGTTGTTATGAAGTTTCAAATGAATTATCATAATGTAAAATAAAATGGTGCACAAATTATTTTCAATTGAAAATGAATACCTTATCTTTCACATTTTCCTAAACATTATTTATATTTACTTCTTTAATATTATGCCAAAATAAAGATGAATAATTACAGTAAAATGAGTTTTAATAACTCCATTTCCAATATATTGAATGTGGGTTTTTTTACAAATTTTATTTAGCAAAAAGAAAACCTAATTAAGTTATAAATTCAAAATTGATATTAAGTATCAATTTTGTATTAAACCAACATTTCAAATTTATTAATTTTAAAAAGTTCTCAAAACATACCCACAACTGGTTTAACAGCAAGAGATTATTTTTACAAATTTTTAGAAATTAATTTGACATCATTTGGATATTTAAATCTAAAGATATGAATTAAACAAATAAAAATGGAAAAAGAAAAATTGCTGACGTCATGCTGACGTCAGCCCATCTTCAACCTCCGGCCGAGAAATCCGCACCCAATCTCTTTCCCAAATCCGGCGAAATCTCTGCGATTCGTTTCCCTTGCTCTGGCCTATTTAAACCCCGCGTTCTCCTCTTCCTTCGCCCCAAACCCTAGCCCCAAGGACGCCGCCAGGCCGCCGTACGAGCTCGCCGGAGTTCGTCTCCTCCGCCGCCACGTTTCGCACGGCTCCATCACGGTGAGACCTTCCCGAGCCCCTGGTCCTCTCCTCTGTCTTCGTCATCGCCGTGCGCACCTCCTAAGCCCCCCGTTCGGGTGTTTCGTGCAGCGAGTCGAGCACCCCGTGCTCGACCGGATCTCCCGGAGCGCCGCCGCACCCCTTCCGCCGCTGCCGGCCGCGCCAGGAAGAGCGACACGACACCGTCGCCACCCTCGGCATCGCCGCGACGATCCGCACATCGCCGTCGCCTCAGATCGTACGGGGGAGCTCCGCATCGTCGCCTCCGTCCACGCCGAGCGCAGCGCCGCCGCCCCCTCCATCGCCGGCCACCGGCGCGCCGCCACGGTATGGTCATTGCTTCCTGGCCGTCCGATCCGATCTCAGCGGCCACGATTAGAAGTTTTATAATCGAACCGGTACTCTGATCTGGACCGTCAGATCCAGATCTGACGGCCCAGATCTGTAACTTATCCACGTAAGACCCAGTCAGCGCTGACATGGCCTGCACAGTCAGCGCCAGCGTGTAATTCAATTTTTTTATTTTAATTTAAATTGGAAAAATGGCAGAATAATCCCTAGAATTAAAACATCTATAACTTTTTAACCACAACTCCAAATTTAATAATTTTTATATATTTGGAAAGCTCTCGACATGTAGAATATTTTGGATCTGACAAAATTCAAATTTGACTTAGTATAAAATATTCAAATTTCAAATGGTGAATTTGAGTATATTTGTAATAACTTTAAATCTATAAACCCAAAAATTGCAAATAAATATGTTTTAGAAACTTTAGAATAATTGTAAATTAATGCCACTGCTATAAAATAATTTGGAGTAAATTTTGAATGATTTCATAGTTGTGAGTTTAATTTGAATAGTTTGACTAATTTTGAAATAACTTTTAATAGAAATATTATTTTGGATTTAATCCAAATGCATTAAATATAATTAAACCACCTCTGGCTAATAACACCATCTATAAAGGAAATTGAGTTATAAAATATAAATCACATAAAACTTTAATCTATATGCTTCCTTTTACTATGTTTTGCAAAATTGGAAACTAATTAAATTGCAATCATAATTTTATGCATATTTTATAAACTTCACAAAAATTAGGGTTATGGCTTGTGATTTAAAATTTCATTTCATGCATAGCATATGTTATAGTTATATTTCATAAGGAAAACTCCTCCCCATTCTCTCTAAGTTAGGATCATTCTCAAACTTGTATTTTGGAAAAAGTGCTATACACTTAGACACTTAGTAAAATTCAACATGGAGCTGGAAGACCAAGGAAGGACTTAGCCAAATAAGACTTAGAAGAATCTTCAGGGAGAAGAAACACTTAGAAGAAAATCAAGAAGAAGTCATGAAGACCAACTAGAAATATTTTCCAAGTCTTCTCTCTCTCTCTCTCTCTCTCTCTTTCTTTTCTCTGAAACTTGATGAAGGACTTAGAAGAAAACAGACCCTGGAAGCATCCTCAAAATTGCAAGCATTTAGAAGAAAAGTGAGAAGAAATTCAAGAAGGCCAACCCCTTTTATTCTCTAAGTCTCTCTCTCTGTCTTTTCTTCTTCTTCTGTTAGACTTCATGAAGACTAAGTAAATCCAAGACCAGCCTCGAGGATACAAGAATCATCAAGTCTGAAGATTCATCAAGACTACCAAGAGCTCAATCAAGACATCATCCAGAAGAAAGTTACAAGTCTGGAGATGAAGCCTGGAGGACAACTACAACTTTCCTTCTATCTTTCCCTCCTTCCTAATCTTGTCTTTAGACTTAAACAAATTTTGATCATGATGTTATCATCTTGAAGTTGTTGGATCCTAGCAGCATAGTGGGATGAAGCGGCCTGGAAACAAACCTTACATGTCCACGTACATGAGACCGGTTCCACAATTTAAGTGGCTGGCCGGGTGTCTGTCTCTCTCACTATAGTGAATGTCCAATTTACAAAGAGTTGATAATAATTGTTGATCTCTTAAAAAAATGACATAGTATATTTTTCTCTAAGTATTTGCACATCATGGCTAAGCCATTAGAGTGCTTGTTTCAAGAAGATATAAAACAAAGTATGTTTAGCCAACTTAAGACCTCAGTCCTTAGTCATTCTTGACCCACCTATTTGCCTTGCATTAACTTAAGAGATTTTCAAAGCATCATGCATCTCTAGCCCTTAGAAATAATTTGCATATCATACATGACATGTTTTCCTTAGGAGTTTTCCAAAACTTGTTGTTCATTTGATATGAGCATGTATGTTTGATGATTGTTGTTTGTTGATTGTTGTATTGTTGTTTGCTATTATTGTTTAGATTAAACGGAGAGCAAACGTTCGTTGTTGAAAAGAGTTGTGAACAACGACAACATTCAAAGGCAAGTGGCACACCTCATAAACTTCCTATTTTTATATGCATTACTTAGTGTATTTTTATATGCATGTGTTGCTATGCTAAACCTGTGTAGAATCCATTATACCTGTGTCTAGGTTCCTATGCAATACTTAGTAGAATTATTGTTGCTATGCAAATGTTGTTTTGTGAAAATCTAAATTCTACTAAGTTAAGAATGAAACACCTGGGTGGTAATTGGTCGGATGGTTTATGTTGAGTGGCTACTCAGGTCCATTTCTATGGTTCCTAGAGTATGTACACTTGAGAACGGCCACCCAGGAACAGAGGAATCTGAAGAACTCCGAGTGACGATTGCTTCCAGTGCAGCCATTGCCATATGGGCTCTGGCTTGATCAATTATGTTGCGTGGACTGTCTCCGGCTTGACAAGCAGATGTAGGGGGATGTTAGGTGGAACGGGTCAAGCCATGTGGGAGGGAAAATGCTTCTGAAAGATCTCGTCTCATTCTCTCCTTTCCTTATCACAAATGGTGTGTAAAGGATACCTTGGGTTGAATGGGTACAATGGTGAAAGTGCACAACCTCTGCAGAGTGTAAAACTAAGTACTTAGCCGTGTCCCCGGTTACGGACAATTTTGAGCAGCTGATCAAGGACGTCAACGGAGGATTCCACCATTCCAACTTCAAAAGTAAAACTTGATGGGTGAACAAGGGAAGATGAGATTTATGGTTTTCATGCCATACTCGTCGATTTCAAGAAAAGTGTTTTCCAAAGAGTAGGAAAAATTGGCTTTATGCAAATTAGCCTTGAGCTCCACCAGCCAAATATGCATATAGGCTTTAGAGTTATTCCTTAAGTGTCCACCATAGTGTCACTTGCCAGACTCCATTTTCAATGGAATCTGACCCACGTTGTTGCAATATTTTTCATATTGCAGATTGATCAGATGACGAGTGAGGTTTCGTTTAAAGGTTTCGAGTCTACAACCAACATGTTTTCGCCTGTGGCAGCATGAAAGTTATAGAGGTTCACTGCTATTGTATTTCCGCTGTGTACTTTTTCAATGCTAGCTTTATGCTACGCAACTTGTAACAAATATTTTGTAATTCTGGATCATCGATGTAATAAAGTTGACGCTTTGTTGTGATATTACATCGTAACTATGTGTGCAAATGAATCGATCCAGGGATTTGCACTATACACAGGTGTCTGCCTTATTTAAAGTGCAGGTACGTTACAACATGGCATGGGTGATCTAATTAAATTAAAATGTAATAGGGCATTATTTATTTATTACCCCACACATTCCAGATTTAATTATTTAGTTGATTTGCTACACCACCAAACCCAAGAGATGCAACACATGTAAGTATGATGCGATATGCACAAGATAGATGATATTTAGTAAAATAGGTAGGGTTAGGGTTTGGGTTCGCTCGTTGGATCGGGAGAGATAGGGTTCGAAACCGACGTCTTCGGTCCGTAGAGGAAGTAGTCGACGTTGGGAAGTAGCCGTCGCGGAACCGGGGCATCGTCGTTTGTCGGTGTCGTGGAAGTAGGAGGGAAGTAGTCGTACTCGGTCACCACCGTTGACAGGCGCGGGCACGTAGGAGCACGGCAACGGGCACCGGAAGAGGCACGCGCGGTGCACGTAGCAACACCACGAAGGGTGGACAACTCGGACACAAAATATGACGACGGGGTCTTGCGGGAATTTTGTCGAACACCTTGCGGGCGTCGGAGCGGGGACGCCACCGGACGGAGAACCCGGCGGAGCGGAAGGAGACCGGCGCGGGCTGCGAGCACGCGCACGGCGGCGGGCGCGCACGCGGGCGCCGTGGAGCGTGCGGTGGTGCAGCGGCGCGAGGAGCGTGGCAGGGAGGCAACACGCGCGGGCAACGCGGCGCGGGCGGTGGCGGCGCGCTGCGGAAGGCGGCGGCACAGCCGGAGGACGCGGCGGCGGGCGGCGGCTGACAGCGGCGGCGCTGCGTGCGGGCGGCCGGAGAGAGGCGGCGTGCGGCGCGGCTCGGTGCGGAGGGCGCGCGGCGCACGGGTCGGGCTGGCGGCGGCGCGAGCGGGGGAGGCGCAGGCGGCGGCGGCAGAGCAGAGGGGGCGACGGCCGGCGGAGCGGAGGCGGCGGCCGTGGCGGTGGAGGCTCGGCTGCGCGCGCGGTCGGGGGCACGCAGGCAGGGCGCGGCGCGCGGAGCAGGCCGGAGGGCGGGGCGGCAGGCGCTGCGGCGGCAGGGCCGGTGCACGGCGCGGCGGCGGCGTGGCCAGGTAGGGGTGGCGGCGCGGGCGAGCTTGGGGAGCGGCCGGCGGCCGGGCGCGGGAGAGGCAGGCGCGGAGGGCGCGCGGGAGGCGAGGCGACGGGGCTCCGGGCGGCGCGGCGAGGGCGGCCGGCGTGGCGGCGGGCCGGAGCGGCGGCGGGCCGGAGCGCGCGGGGAAGGGTGGCCGGAGCGACGGGGGCGGGGAGCTCGGGCTCGATGCGGGAGGAAGATGGAGATGATTTTTTTCTCCCGTGCGGGTGCGGCTCGGGAAGAGAATGGAAAAAAGAAAAAAAAGGAAAGGAAAGAAAAAGAGAAAAGAAAAGAAAAGGAAAAGGAGGGGGAAGTAAAGAAGAAAAAGAGGTGGGATGACTTTTGCAAAAATCCCAGAAAAAGGAGGAGGGTGGCTGCAAAATTGCAGGGGGTGGGAAAGAATTTTCCAGGGGGAAACCCTAGGGTTTGGCTTACGTGGGCTTTGGGCCTTATTTCTCTCCCGTTTAAATATTTCTGATTTATATTTTTAAAACCAAAACGAAGAGGAATTTGAATACGAAACCTTTACAAAATATTTTTAGTTTTGAATAGACAATTTAATAAACTAGTTTTTAACATTTTTATTAGATTTGAAAATAACACATTTTTAATTAATTTGAAATGCATTTGAATTTAATTATGGAAAATTAATTTAAATGCAACAAATTAAATTAATGAGATGCAATGCGATGCCATGTCGATGCAAAAAGAAAAACTCACAAATCAAAAGGGGATAAAATCCCGGGGCGTTACACAACCAGTCTAAGAAGTTTCGCCCGCGAGCTCAACGCCGCCCTCCCAAGCACGGAAACCTCCAGGCCCCTCAAGTGGTCGCAGTACACCATCGCCTTCGACGCTCAGGACCACCCCAAGTCCACCAAGACTGTTGGAACCCTCCAGCTGGTCTGCAGCCCCACCATCAACAACGTGGCTGTCTCCAAGACTCTCATCGATGGCGGAGCAGGCCTGAACGTTATCTCTATAGATACGTTCGAAGCGCTTCAAGTGCCCTACAAGCGGCTCACGCCCTCGAGGCCCTTCACGGGGGTCACCGGCAGCTCGATCGAGCCTCTAGGCCAGGCCAGGCTTGCCGTCACCTTCGGGAGCAAGGAAAATTACCGCACCGAGCACATCGATTTCGATGTCGCACACATCGGTCTGCCGTACAATGCCATCCTCGGCTACCCCGCGCTCGCGAAGTTCATGGCCGTCACGCACCATGCTTACAACATGGTCAAGATTCCCGGCAGCGCTGGCACGATCACCCTCCGTGGGCATGTCCTGGACGCTACGCCCGCCGTTGAGACGGCCTACAAGACCGCCGCCATGGCATTCCCCGCAGACGAGGACCTAGAGCCTCTCGAGAGACCCAAGAAGAAGAAGCAGTTGTTCTCCCAGGAGGCAGCTGCTACAAAGAAGATCTCTCTGAGCTCCAGCAGCTCGGGAGCTGAAGGCTCGGGTGATAGCGTCACCATTGGCGCCGCGCTGCCTCCCAAATAGGAAAGTGCGCTCGTCGCCTTCCTCCAGGCAAACTCTGACATGTTCGCGTGGACACCGTCAGATATGTCTGGTGTACCGAGTGAGGTGATCGAGCACCACTTGGCCGTGTGCCCAAACGCGCGCCCTATCAAGCAAAAAGCAAGAAAGCAAGCCCCCGAGAAGCAAGCATTCATCCTCAAGGAGGTCGAGAAGCTCAAAGCGGCAAAAGTCGTTCGCAAAGTCGCGCACCCTACTTGGCTCTCCAACGGCGTGGTAGTCCCAAAGCCCGCCGGAGGAGGACGTCTCTGCATCGACTACACTGATGTAAACAAGGTCTGCCCCAAAGACCCTTATCCCATGCCCAGAATTTACCAGATTGTGGACTCCACGACAGGCTACGACCTCCTCTGTTTCCTCGATGCCTTCTCTGGTTATCACCAGATAAAGATGGCTAAGGAGGACGAGGAGAAGACGGCTTTCCTCACCCCGTGCGGTGTGTATTGCTACGTTGCATGCTTTTCGGCCTAAAAAATGCCGGAGCCACTTTCCAGAGGTTGATAAGGATAGCCCTTCGCGGGCAAATGGGGCGGAACGCCGAGGCATATGTCGATGACATCGTCGTGAAATCACGAGAAGGAAATACTCTCCTCGGAGATCTTGAAGAAACTTTCGCCAGCCTGCGCAAGGTGAACATCAAGCTCAACCCCGCCAAGTGCGTCTTTGGAGTACCTTCAGGCAAATTGCTTGGGTTACTCGTGTCTCATCGAGGCATAGAGGAAAACCCAGACACAATCAAGGCCATAGAAGACATGCAACCTCCACGCAGGCTCAAGGACATGCAACGCCTAGCAGGCTGCATGGCCAGCTTGGGTCGATTCATCTCCAAGTTCGGTGAAAGAGCCCTGCCGTTCTTCAAGATCATGAAAAGAACGGGCACTTTCAAGTGGACCCCTGAAGCTGAAAAAGCATTTGAGGACATGAAGAAGTATCTGGCCAGCCCTCCAGTAATGGTCGCCCCAAGGCCTTGGGAGCACCTGAAGCTGTACTTATCAGCTACTCCGCAAACAGCCAGTGTTGTTCTTGTGGTGGAAAGAGAAGAGTCAGTACTCCACAAGAAGAGTGCAGCCACTCCAAAAAAAAGCCTCCTGGTAAGGAGCTCGACGAAAGGGCAGCCCTCACAAATCCACCGCCAGGCCCAAAGCCCCAAGAGAGGCCCGCCCCAAGCCAACCGCTGCAAGGAAATCCTGCCGAGGAGGCTCAGGAAGCCAACCCCCTCGAGGCCCAGGACAAGCCCCTCGAGGCCAACCCCCTCGAGGCAAACCCCCTCGAGGGCCAAGCTGAGCCACCTCAGGCAAAAGACGCCAAGGCTACAGGAATCACCATCATCGAGCATCCAGTCTACTTCGTCAGCACAGTACTGCGTGATGCTCGCGAGCGGTATACAATGAAGCAGAAGCTTCTCCTCGCACTCCTCATCGCCTCAAGAAAGCTGCGACACTACTTCCAGTGGCACCCCATCACAGTGGTCACCTCTTTTCCCCTGGAGCAAATACTGCGCAACCCAAACGCAACAGATCGTGTCGCAGGATGGAACATATAGCTACAGCCATTCAATTTGCGCTTCGATACCACAAGGGTAATCAAAGGAAGAGCACTGGCTGACTTCGTCGCCGAATGGACTGACCCAACCACTGAAGAGACTTTGGGAGAAGAGTGATAGCCCTCTGGAGCCGCAATGCCCAGCCACTGGACCATGAAGTTCGACGGAGCTTTCGCTTGTCGCCACGGCGGGGCAGGCGTAGTCCTGATCTCACCCAAAGGAGACAAGTTGTATTACGCAGTCCAGCTGTGCTTCGGAATCGACAAGATATCCAACAATATCGCCGAGTATGAAGGCCTGCTTGCCAGCCTACGCGCCGCAATCGCCCTAGGCGTCAAGCATCTACTCATCAAGGGCGACTCCTAGTTGCTCGTCAACTTCTCTAACAAAAGCTACAAACCTAAGGACGACCACATGGCCGCATACCTTGAAGAGGTCCGTAGGCTCGAGAAGCACTTCAGGGGAATGGAGCTCATGCACATCCCAAGAAAGGAAAACCAAGATGCTGATGACATTGCCGAGCGCGCATCAAAGAGGCAAGCTCAGCCGCAAGGTGTCTTTGAAGAAAGGCTCGTCAAGGCATCCATAAAGCAGCCCCAAGAGGCCCTACCCGCAAGCACAGACGAAGCGCTCCCGCCACCACCTGCAAGCGGGGCTCTAGGCTGCGGGCCCCCTACAGGGGAGCGTCTGTTGCTCACAGCGGTGCATCAAGAAACATGATGGATCGACGAGATCAAAGATTACCTCCACAAAGGGGTCCTTCCCGAGGAAGACGTTGAAGCGGAGCGAATTGCCCACCAAGCAAAATCGTACCAAATCCTCGAAGGAATTCTCTATCGCAAGCGCCCAAACGGCATCGCGCTCAAATGTGTCCCTCCTTAAGAAGGCAAACTGCTGATTAAGGACATCCACAGCGGGGAATGCGGCCACCATTCGTGCGCCCGCACCCTCGCAGGCAAAGTCTTCAGGAGCGGCTTCTACTGGCCTCAAGCACTTCAAGATGCAATGGACATCATTCAAGCATGTGAAGCCTGCCAATTCCACGCCAAGCAAATCCACCAACCAGCGCTGGGACTACAGACCATTCCGCTCTCATGGCCGTTTGCGATCTGGGGGCTGGACATCCTGGGACATTTCCCAACGGTGCAAGGTGGATATCGCTACCTCTTTGGGGCCATTGACAAGTTCACAAAGTGGCCTGAAGTGGAGGCAACGCGCACAATCACAGCAGGCGCGGCGGTGAAATTCATCAGAGGCCTGGTCTGCTGCTTCGTAGTGCCTAACCGCATCATCACCGACAATGGCTCACAATTCACCAGTGGCATCTTCAGAGCCTACTGTGAAAGAATGGGCATCAAGCTCTGCTTCGCCTCAGTCGCCCATCCGCAAAGCAACGGACAGGCTGAGCGCGCAAACACAGAGGTCCTCAAATGGCTAAAGACCAGGACCTTCGATGTCCACAAGGGCCACGGCAAGGGCTGGATCAATGAGCTCCCCTCGGTGCTCTGGTCCATCCGTACCACGCCACCCAAGGCCACCGTGGAAACACCGTTCGCCCTCGTCTATGTGTAATGTCCCGGGATTTATCCCCTTTTAGTTTTGTGTGTTTTCTTTTTTTTTGCATCGACATGGCATCGCATTGCATCTCATTAAATTAAGTTGTTGCATTTAAATTAAATTTCCACAATTAAATTCAAATGTTTTTCAAATTAATTAAAAATGTGTTATTTTCAAATATTTTAAAAATGTTAAAAACTAGTTTATTAAATTGTCTATTGAAAACTAAAACTATTTTGTATAGGTTTCGTATTTAAATTCCTTCTCGATATTGTTTAAAAAATATAAATCAAAAAATAATTAAACGGGAGAGAAATAAAAAGCCCAAAGCCCATCTAACGGGAGAGAAATAATTAAACTGAAGACTAAGGCGACAAAGTGAAGACTTCACCAACCATATTTAACCAAGGCCCATAGGAAAAACATATGATAGGAACCTCGGTTGTACTACCCGACTACCACGAGTATCAGACATCCTTTGGTACTAAATGTACCTTGTGTACTCTTTGCTTATGTGCAGTCTGCTTCTCTGTTGTTGTTTTAGACTTCTCTGTTAGTGTGTTGTTTTTCTTGTGCGTTCACAGTCACGCCTTGATGGCAACACAAAGTAATCCAAAATTCTCTTTTTTATAAAACTCCTTTTCGTCACCCAACAAAAACTATTTTTGACCTCTTCGCCATAGTTGCACCTTGTTGCAGATATAAACTCTCTTAGGAAAATATTTTCCGGATACTTCCTCTCATCTCAACCGTCTCCCGATAAGAACTGACAGTTTCGAAAGATACAAAAGACACCCACATTCTTATATAACTAACTAACTGGAAGCCGGTTTTCCCAAGATATGATCTCCGAGACAAGAAGAATGATGCCTCCAAGTCAACCCCAGCTGCAACTTTCAACAAGACCGGTTAAAAGACCTTTTTTTTAGGGGGACAGACCTGCAATAGGTATACAAGAAAATGTTAATAATTAGTTCCTTGTGCCTTAGCCTTGTAGAATCTGGAAATAAACCAACCAGGACTCTCCCTCAGCGTCGATCATCAAGTCAACCCCATCAGCGAGGATCTGAAATCAGCACAGAAGATCATCGGCAAAGAAGGCCTCGCAACATTAATTATCAAGATCTCACATGGTGACCTTACTGAAGAAGCAACAACTTCGGAAGTATAACCAGCCTAAAACCCGTGCCCTCGTACTCCCCTGTTACCCCACCTAGCAAATCTCGGGACGAGATTTATTTTAAGGGGGGAAGAGCTGTCACATCCCAAATTTTGAAACTAAGAAAAACTTAGTTTTACCCGACCCAAAAATTCAGAACCAACAAAAACTTTTGAAATGTTTTACTGATGATTGTATTTCCTTCCCATTGTTGTGTTTGAATTGTGTGGACTTGGAAGTGATGTGGATCTTGTGGTGATTAATTGCTTGTTGGACTTCGGATTGTATTGATTGTTAATTCTTATTTTATTGTTGCTTGGGTGAATAATTACACCAATGTACTTGAAGTGTTAAATTTAGAACACAGTTGACAACAAATTTGGTATGTGACCTAAATTGAAAACAAACTCCTCAAATTAATCAACAAATGGAAATTTAGATCATGAGCTAAAGAAATGATCTAACTAAATTAGTTTCCCTATTTAACTATCTATTTTCTTCAAACAAATACTTTCTTATGAAAATAAAACCTATTTGAAGTTAATATATTTGTCAAGGAAGTTCCAAGAGTTCAAAATAATATTTGAACTTGTTTAAATAATGTCTAAAAAATTATAAAAATGTATTTGAGAAAAATGCTATATTTAAAACTCTATGAAAAAAATTTGTGCAAACCATTTTATTTTGAAGCCCCAATTTTTGTGCGGCTTCTACATGTATATAGGAGGCCTCATGAATAATTTCAATTTTTTCTAAAATGTTTTAGTGCCTCAAATAAATCCTTGAAATGCTACTGGATTTAAATAAATTAACAGAAAAATAGAAAAGGACTGGTTTGTGAAAGTGGAAGAATATTCTGCGAGGTTTTTTTTGCAAAATCGTCATCTCCCTGTAGAGAGGCATGGCGACAGTGGCCATGTCGCCGTGCTCTCCCCTTGCGCCGTCGCCGCCCGGGCCCCACCCCCCCTCGCTGCAGTGCTAGCAACCCGGACCCCTCCCTCTCCCCCTCGCTCCTCTGCCCCCCCCCCCCCCGGACATACACATCCGCGCCACGCCACCCCTTTTTGCACGCGCCCGTGCCGCCGCTCGACATGTACGCGGGCGCCACGACGACGTGCGTCGCACCGCCCAGCCCCCCCCCCCCCCCCGTCCACTCTCCTCTACCGCTTCAAGGGCGGGCATAAGGCCTGCCCTCGAGCCGCTCCTCTGCTCCCCGGCTTCCTCCCCCCTCTCCTCTTTCCCTCCCCTTTTCTTCCTCCGAGCCTGAGACAGAGCCGAGCGGGGCATCGCACCTCGCCGGCGATAGGAGCCACCCCGAGCCAAATGGAGACCACCCCCAGCTCCTCCACGACCTCCTCTCCCTCCCGTAGAAGCAATCGACCCGGGAGGCCGTGAATCGCCGCCGCGCCGCGTTTCCTTCCTCTCTGGCCGCCGCCCATTTCTTCAAGCCCGCGAGAAGCTCCGGCCTCCATTCCCCGCCATTTCTTCACCCCCGTGCTCTCTAGCGCGTGGTACTCATGGTTGCGTCGCAGGTTCACCGGAGCGCCGACCCCGACCTTGCCGGACTTCCGGCCATCCCCTTCCACCGAGCCCCTGTTAAGTCGAAGAAGAAGATGCCCGTACCGTTTCGCTCGCGCGTGGGCCGCGGGCTGGGCTACCTCCCGCGTCGCACGGCCAGGTCTGGGCCAGATCCGGCCCAACCTCATTTTTTTCCCGGTAAATGCATTATGTGATTTCATTTCTGTTAAAAATTGCAGTGTAGCTTTAAATCTTTTGTGGTAAATCTAAGATAGATATTGTAGTGCTTCAAATTTTGTAGTATTCCTGTGTGTTTTCTTAAACGTGCCACACTGGTTGTTTGCAAAAATATGACTTTAAGTGCTGTCTAGATTCAATCTTGTAAAAAGTATCTTTTTCACTAAATAGTTAATATCTAGATTTTATAAATCCAAATATTGCAAACTAAAATTCTATGGATAGCCTGAAGTGATAACTTTCTAGATATTCAAGCCTTGCTTGCAAATAAGATCTAAAACAGAAGTTCTATCCATTCTTGTAAACCCACCAGTGGCACTTTGGTGATTTTTGTAGACTTTTAGGAGATGAAGTTTTGAATGATTCCAATTGGTTTGTCTTATATATGTATAGGAGAGCTTATACATAGCTTGGTTTGAATTTAGGAGTCATTGATTGACTGTGGTGACAATTCGAAGGTTTGGCTCTTTTCTGGCCTTTTTCTGTAAATACTACAAATAACAGAAATAGGGTTAAGTGTGTAAATTCAATATCGTGATATTTATAACTCCAAATGAATCAAATTAAAATTTTCTGGAAATCTTATGAAGTTTTCTAACCAACCCAAGTGGTTTCACCTCATTTAGATAAATAATGAAAATGTATTATTCAAAATACCATAAAGGATTTAAAATCTAAACTTGTTTGTTCCTGATACTCTGTTAGTCCAAATTAGTTGAGACCAATTTTATTGAGTCACATTTAGTCATGGTTAGTCACCCCTAAAAGTATTTAATTTTTAGAACAACATAATGTAATTGATAGCTAAAACTTGATTAGTATGCTTCTGGATTGAGACCATTGTGTAGGGAGTTTGGTAACTCCAATTAACCCAAATCCAATTGTGTTGTCTTCTACACATCAGTAGCTTCCTGTAGAAATTTAGTTTGTATGTTTGTGATCAACAGAACTTAAGATATGTAATTAAACATGTTCAACTAGTTTCTGCCATAATTAAGACATAATCAAATAATGGCTAATTCAATTAAATTGAAACCAAATTGTGTTGCTTGATATCTGAAGTGACTATTTAGAGAATTTAAGATTATATTGCTGTAAGGATTGTTGTGCTGCTGTTGCTTGCTAGTTGTTGTTGTTTAGCATGTTATAATATGTTAGTATTGTTAGTGTTAGTTGTTACACACATTGGTGAGTAATATGTTTGCATGGCTTGATGGACTTGATAGTCTTGGAGTGGAATACTAGCTTAAGTATCCTGTTAGTGTATCCACCTTAGCTTGGTGAGATATTTTGAATTACCGAGATCAACTTGTAGTTTAACTTTTGTCTCAAGTATTTCCTGATCAGAGGAAAGTGGTTGATTAATTACCTCTAATCGAGGATGTCCTGGTGCTCTATGTTTTTAGCATGTGTTTGGTGTTATACTCCTGTAAGTATAATGCCCTAGTAAATATAGATTTAGTTCGTTGCTTGATTAAACTAGTGCTATGTTTGTGGCTTGAGTGATTAGTTTGATACTTGTGGTTTGTTCCTTGGTTGTATGCCACTTGGGGTTTGGTTTGCTTATTGAGTGATGTTTTATTTTCATGTTGCGACGCTAGAGATAAACGCTACCTGAGTGGTATTTGGAAAGGATTTATCGAAGAAGAATCGGAGTTTATTTATTTGATCAGTGAGAGCATTATGCGGAAATCAGGCAAGCTATCCCCTGAGCTTGCATCTTTATACATCTATTTTGGTTCACATGTTTTACTTATAAAGAGCATATGTGATTTATGTGGTGGTTGCCACTAAAGCTGTGATTTTGAAAACCCTTTTCCAAAATACAAGTATATTATTTTGACACCCTACATGGTGATATTAGATGGAAATTCTTTTTCAAACTATAGGATGGGAAAAATATCGTTTACTCAAAACTCCTTTGAAAATACTTGCGTGGACATGGAATACCGAGATGTGGTGTTGAAATGGAGAAATGGTGAATGGTGATGTTTATGAAAATGCACATTGTGTCCTTGTACTTACGTCGACCAGCCGATAACCTGTGCGACCACATCTACCCACATATGGGAAAGGGCTTGGTCATATAGTTTGCTCTTATTAGTATGGGATACCTCATCGACGGAGACAACTCCATCATGCATGGAGGGATGGTCTGAGGACCTACCTTGACCTGGGTCCTCGCTCAAACTCTATGAAAAGATAAGGAGGAGGTTAGAAGGATGTCCCCTATACACCGCCAGATAAAACTATGAGTCCTCACACTTAGTTCCCGACGGGCTGGGTTAAGTGTTGATGTGAAGTATCATATGGGCAGGTTCCTATACTAGCATGAGCAAATGACATACTAGGATCGGTGTCTCAACTTCACATACACCTTGTATGGAGAGACGTGGCTGACACGATGAGTTACCGGATGGATGTGGGAAAAGCGTGCTACCTCTGCAGAGGGTAATAAAACTATTCGAATAGCCGAGTCCTCAGATATGGACAGTTGGGAGGCCCTACTCTGATCTATGTGCAAGTTTTGAGAAAAGAATTGAGTTTTAAAAAGCAAAGGAAGTGGAGAATGTTCCGTACACCTATAACAATGGATCGGTATGAGGTTGGTGGGGACTATGAACCATGAAAGGTTATAGTCAGAAAAAGGAGGAGTTTTGGAGAAACAGATCAAATGGTGATTTTCCGAGAAAATGTTTATTAAAGAGACTTCTTACCCTTTTCAACAAAGATGTCTTTTTGGGAAAAAGTTTTAAAGAGACTTCTTACAAAGGCAGATTTATGGGAAAAGTTCTAAAAACCTTCTTTCCGTTTTCAATAAAGATATAGAGGTTTCAAAGCAAATTTTTATTAAACAAAGGTCTATCCTTCCCTTTTTGACAAGGAAGTAGAGTTTTCAAAGCAAACGAAGTTTTATTTAAACAAATAAAAGAGTAGTGCATGCTCATGTTGGGGTAGTTTGCGAGTACGTAAATGTACTCATGGCTGTGTCCCTGGATATTCCCATGTCCAGAGTTCAAGAAGACATATGTTGAAGACCGACAGACCGATGACGTCTTTGCGAACTAGGCCGTCTTCCCAGTCAGTTGCCTGTAGGTGTCTTGGCAAATGACTCGGGCCCCACGTTGATGGGTGTTTTCCGCTGCAAGAACTTATTGGAGGTTATTACTTCAATCAAGTAAGTATTTTGATTCGATATTTATGGATGTTCTTTTGGTACCGGTTTGATTGTGCTCAGCGACAGACTGATCACGGGATCGCTGATGTTGTAGGCACAAGGGTATTTCGGACAGCTAGTCCGGGGTCCCCACAATTATGTCTGGTGGGCGACCTAAAATCGTTATTATGCGGATTTCGGCGGGATCGCTTAAATCTACATAGTAGCGATTTTCGGGCGTCACACTATGGAGCCGAAGCAGTCCTCCCCACAGAGATAAAGCATGTATCCCCACGGGTCCTTGCCTTTAACGAGGACCAGCAAGAGGACCTCCACAACGACGACCTGCTGCTCCTTGAAGGGCTACGACGCTGCGCCGCCCTCCGGGCGGCCAAATACCAGCAGGACCTGAGACGCTACCACGCTCGCAACGTGCGCTCGCGCACCCTGGAGGCAGGCGATCTCGTCCTCAGGCAAATCCTCTCCAGGGAAGGCCTCCACAAGCTGTCCCCGATGTGGGAAGGCCCCTACAGGGTCATCCACATCGCCAGGCCTGGCACGGCTCGCCTCGAGACTCAAGACGGCGTCCCGTCAAAAATCCATGGAACATGATGCACCTACGCAAGTTTTACCCGTGATAATTGTCACGTCAAGGCATTTAGCGAAAGAGGCAGCCTACGGCTCAAGCTCCAAGCATTTTTTTGTCTCTGAAGGTTAAAAGCTCAAGGCTTAAACCTCACAAATCTTTGTATCCACAAGGAACAAACTAAAAACGTGAACATCGTCACGCCCGTGATCATTGTCACGTCAAGGCATAAAGCGGAAGAGGCAGCTTACAGCTCAACCTCCAAGCATTTTTATCTCTAGAGGTTAAAAGATCACGGCTTAAACCTCCCAAGAATTTTTTGTCTCCTAAGGGAACAAACGCAACCGTGATCATTGTCATGCCCGTGATCATTGTCACGTCGAGACTTCTAGCGGAAGAGGCAGCCTACGGCTCAACCTCCAAGCATCTTTGTCTCTAGAGGTTAAAAGCTCACGGCTTAAACCTCCAAGCTCCAAAGGCTTCTCTCGAGGGGAAACCCTCCGAGCTCTCCATTTAACGAGCCACCTCAGGCCGTTGAGAGTCTCTGCCACAAATGGGTGGTCCCCTGCCTCGACATGGTCAAAACATTAACTTGGCAACCCCAAGCATAATGACTCAATTTCATTCCCCAGTAAACTTAGCGCCCCGGCGCCGCTTTGTAATGTATTTGGTGAGTTTTATTTTTGCATTACTCTGTTGAAGTGTGCGCTTATATCTCTCCACATGCGTACCTCGCGAGCGGGGGCTGAGTACGGTGCCAGTGCCTCAAATGACACACCAGCAGCACTGCAAAATCCAAGAGTCCGAGCTCTGGCTGGAGGGCAAGATCCCACAAACACGCCATCTCTACAGAGGACCTTGGTACTTACTCTCCTCGCAAGGAACGCCTGAGGGGACCTATAAGCGCGCACGAGTCCCTTGAACCGTGTTCCAGTGTTTGGGTTCGCCCCTCTAACATCTGCAGGGAAAAATCCCCCCACGAGCCTGAAGAGGCATCCGAGAGCGACCCCTCAAGTGGGCAACCTCGCCAGGCGAAAAGCCTCTGCAAGGCGAAAACCTCGAGAAGCTAAGTCTCGCACCCACGCCTAAGAGCGTTTTCTCCCCCTAGCGCACGTTTGCCCCTCAAGCGACTTCGCTTTCCCTTACGCTTCATGGACTACTCGCACGTCTAAGGGGGCACTTGAGCATCGCGATTCAGGGCTCTTACCTCTCCTAGGCCTAAACTCCCCCCGGCCTTGCGGAGTCATTGCTCCTGCTTACCGAATTGGCGGAGTCATGGAATGAAGAGATGGGACCTACCGACACAGAGAACAAATAGACATGAAGATGAGTCCAAAGAGACCTCACGGGGGGCAAACAAGCTCTAATCAAACAACAATAAAGAGTATATTACATGCCAAAAGGTCTTAAGATATCTAAACACACAGTTGTTTCAGATACAAGCGCTCGCAGGCGCAAGAAGAAGAGGCTCAGAGGGAAGCAGCGCCGCCTTGGACCTCCTCCGCGGCACCCTCTTCAGCCTCGGCAGAGCAGGCCTCCTCCTCGTTGTCCTCAGCCGCAACCTCCGCGCGCCTGAAGCGGTTGCAGAAGGCGTCAACTTGCGCGCGGAGGGAACCAGAGACCCGCTGCGCGTCCTCGCCCTGAGCAGCTTCTGTCACGGAGGAGAGGTCGAAGCCTGGCGTGAGGAGCTTGAGGTTGTTGAAGATGCGATCAACAACCACCCCCATGAGCTGCCTGCTCTCGTCCTCGATCATAACGCGGAGCTCGGCGACAGGGCCCTCAAGCGCCGCGAAGAGCCGGTCGAAGTAGGCCAAGTGTGTGGCGGCATCATCGTGGCCTCGGTCCCCGATGTGCGGCGCATCCGCGCCGAGCTGCGCCGTGAGCTCATTGCCGCACGTGACCAAAGCCTCGAACAAGTGCTCACACTGCTTTGCGAGCGCGCTGGCCGCCTGGGCCGAGTCTGGCGTTTCCGCCACCCGCTCCATCGCTGGAGCCACCTGCTCCTCCATACCTTTGGCCAGAGAGTCGGGGCCATGGACGGCTTCGTCGCGGGCTTCCTCCGCTTGGCGCCGGCCAGCCTTGGCGTGCTTGAGGAGGCGCTCCAGTTTGGAGTTGGCCTTCTCGAGGTCAGCGAGCCGCTGAGCGTCCGCAGCATATTTGGCCTTGATGCGGTCCTCCTGCTTCCGGACCTGAGCGCGGTACTTCTGAAAGAGGGACCGACGGAGCTGTTTCTCGTGCTCCACGAGGGCCTTCTCAGCCGCCTTCGTCATCTTGGCGAAACGCCGCTCGAAGCGCTCATAAGAAAGCTTCTGAGCAGCGACATGCTCGTCGAACTTCGAGATCGCCTTGGCCAGGCCTCCCTCGCGCGCCTCGAGGGCCCCGCGCTGGGCAAACAAGTCCTCCTCCGCCTGAAGGCGTTGTTCCTCGCGCCGCTGTTGCTCTCTCCCCATGAGGGCCAGCTGCCGCTCACGCTCGGCCAAGCCCTTGCGGTCCTCCTACAGAGCAGCCTGCGCGGCCTGGTGGGCGGAAAGCAGCTGGGACTCCAGCTGGCCCAGCCCGCGGCGTTTCTACGCCAGCGAGCCCTCCATCGCCTCGCACTCAGCTGTGGCCTCTCGCAGGAGCTCCGCGGCGGCGTCGCGCTCTGCCTGAAGGGGCTCAAGAAGCTCTGCAACGTCGCGAATGGCCCCGTCACGGATTTCCTTAGCGAAGCGGACGGCATCCTCACGGGCGGCCCGTAGCGTCGAGTCCTCCAGCCGGCGCGCCTCGATGGCCGCATGGAAGGACACCCACGACCTCGTGAGCTCCTCCCGCAGCTGGGCGAGTTGTATGACTTCGAGGGCGAGGAGAGCCTCCAGGCCCTCCAAGGACTCCCGCACAAAGCCAAAAGCCACCTCGCTGCGTCCCGCGCTCCAATCCCAGCCTCGGATGACCAGCTCTTAACTAGATAAAGGCCCAGCCGCGGCGTCCGGTCCCACGAGCCTGGCCCCAGGTCGAGCTCGGGGGCTAGGCGCAGCTCCGCCTCCGTCCACGCCTGCCTCCGCTTCGGTGCTCGGGCCGGTGAGGCGCTCATCTTCTCCAGCGGGACGAGGAGGCTAGGAAAAACCCCCTCCTACAGACGCGCTTGCGCCCGCTGGTCCCTCGCTCGTTTCCTCCGCAGGCGGCGCGGGAGCCGCGGGTGTGCACGGTGGAGATGACGCACACGTTGGCGTCAATTCGCGCGGCGGTGTCGGCTCGCGGGGCGGAGTTGCCTCGCGCGGAGGCGTAGCCGCGCGAGGGGGAGTGGGAGCGTTAGGCGGCGTGGAAGCCTTCTCCTCCGCGCTTTCCACCACCAGAGGCTCAAGAGGCGGTGTAGAGACCTCTTGGCGTGGCGCGCCCTCCTCGACTTGAGGCACTGCCACCCCCACCAGGAGTGCGGCCGCCTCTACGTGAGGCGCCCCCTCAGCAGGGCCCGAAGTGGCCGTCTCCGCAGGCCTCATGTTTTCATCGGCCACTGCCTCAGCTGTGGCCCTCTTCACGTCTACTGCCTTGCGAAGCCTGCGGCGCTTCGCAGACACAAGATCGCTGGCAAAAAGCCCAAGAAAAGACATTCAAGACAGGGCGAAACAGAGGGAAAAACCAAGAGCCAAGAACGACCAGGAGCCGTAAATACTCACCCTGAAGGGGAAGCACCGAAATCGACCCACGCCAGGCCTGGAGAGCGCCAAGAAGGAGTGGTCCTGGCGCCTGATCCCCCCAGAGGCGTCTCCGCTTTCCTCTTGGAGGGGATGTCAGAGGGCCTCACCCGAGAGCGATCCACCATGGCCTTGGTGCGAGTCTCGCGCCTCACCGGCGAAGCACCTGTCTCGAGGGGCTTCCCCGCCTCGGTCGCCTCCACCACGGGGCGCGAAGGCGCTACAACAAAGACGTCGTCGTCACCGGACGAGATGTCGCAAATCTCATCGGTGAAAGGCTCAAGCCTCACGAGGGACGCCCCTCCCATCGCGGCCTCCTCCTCATCACTCTAGGCACGGGAGGTTGATGGAGAGTCAATACCAACGACTTCATGCACCGATGAGGTGACCACTTCATCCCTCACCCCCGCCAGACCATACGGGGTGAAGTCTGGCATTCCGTCCAAGATGTCCATGCGGTCACCCAGAGGGAGCTGATGCAGAGGTCGCACAGAGTCAGCGATCATCTCGGGCACCTACGGATTGGCAAAGAGGATGTTCAAGATGGTGTCGACAACATCTGAGTCGTGATCCTCAGGGTGAAGCCGCATTGGGTCCGAGGGGCCAGTGTACATCCACATCGGCTGATCATGGGCCTGAAGAGGAGCAATGCGGCGCTGCACAAAGTCCACCACAACTAGCTGCCCCGGGAGGCCCTCCTCCCGGAGATACTCCAAACGCCCCACCAGGTGTGCGTTGTTTGCGCCGCGAAAGCAAACTTGCACCAATGAGAGTTCTTCGCGGGCAGCGCCTCCGGGACGTCTAGGAACGCGCAGGGCGACTTGACGCCGATAAGCAGCCACCTCTGACGGAAGTCCCCCACCTTCTTGAGCAGGGCCGTGACAGGTTTGTCTCCACTCCATGACATGGGAATGTATACGCTCCCCATGCCATCCGCAATACGGAAAGAGACGCACCCAGTTCGCTCGCCGGCAGCCGTGCACCGCAGCGAATAGAAGTTCCGGAAGAGCGCTACTGAAGTGCGAACGCCCAGATACGCCTCGTAGAGATAGGCGAAGATAGAAAGGATGAGCACGGAGTTTGGGTGAAGATGAAGGAGTTGGATTTGATAGAAATCCAGTACCGCTTCCAGGAAAGGCGAGTACGGCGGCACCAGCCCGGCGGTGATGGCATGGAGAAAAATGGGATAAAACCCATGAGGGAATCTCCAGAACCGAGCAGCTTGAAGCGCGCTGGCTCCGTGCTCATTAGTCTGCCCCGCAACCAGGTGGTGAATTTTCTCCAACGTCTGAAGATCCATGCGCGCCCCCACGAGAGCCGTGCCCTACACTACCTCTAGGGCTTCTGCCTGGGAGGAAGGACCCGCCGCGGCTTAGCTCTTGCTCTTGACTAGGCCCATCGTCGCGAGTACAGAGGATTGAAGGAGATGGAGAATGGAGATTCGCAGGAGAGAGCGGAGGCGGAGAGCTCTGGGAAGCAAAAATCTCTGCGAGAAGAATTGGAAACGGTAACGACACTCAGTCGCAGCGCTTGGGCTTTGTATCCCCTCAAGGAGCAGTTACCGGGGCGTGGTGGGACCCCCCACGACTCGCGCCCCGGATCGTGCGAAGCCGTTATTTGTCCAAGTGCCGCATGGCTCGGGCCGGCTGGGCACTAAGGGCCCACGACGCTTCGCCTGAGCCCATGTGCCCAACCGTGCCCATCATGGGGCCGGGGGCTACTGTCGGCCCAGTGGGAACTGGGGTATGGAGAGCCCATTCCCCCCAGGCCTCGCACACTGGCTAGTCAGACGAGACGACTAAGGACCAGGCATAACCGCCTGGCGGGACCCTCGAGAGGCAACTCCCCTAGAGGGCATGAAGTGGAAACATTGGCCTCAAGGGGTCCCTCCCGAGGCGCCAGCTCGCCTCGAGGGAGTCCCGCAGGAATCTCCCCTCAGGCCTCCTCGGGCCTGAAGGGAAACATTGCGGCCAACGAAGTACGGCAGGACGCACGTGAGCTCTGCCACGCCCACTTGGTGACGCAAGCACCCCCGTTGCCGTTTTGGTGATAAAGGGGTCAATAAAGTGGCGCCGCCTGCTGCGTAACTGCCAGGAACTTCTACTCTGGCGATAAAGGAGGTGGACGGCGCAACCCTCCAACAGAGAACGTCATTGTAACGCCCCGGGATTTATCCCAATTTAGATTTTTGTTTGTTTTTCTTTTTGCATCAACATGACATCATCATGCATCATTTGCATTTGTCAATCTTAATTTGAATTATTGCATTTAAATTCAAACTCCATTTAAATTCTTTTCCACTTTTAAATTCAAATGTTTTTCAAATTAATTAAAAATGCGTATTTCAAATCTTTTGGAAATATTATAAAAATGGTTTATTAAATTGCCTATTTAAAACAAAAACTATTTTGTAAAGTTTTCTTATTTAAATTTCTTTTCTATTTTGTTTTAAAATACAAAAATGGAAAAGAATCAAACGAAAAAGAAATAAAAGGGAGAAAAATACTTACCTGGGCCAAACCCCCACTCTGGCCCACCTTCTTTTCTGGTCGAAGCCCACCCCGACCCACTTCTCCTCTCCTCCTACCTCCGTACGGTCAGAGAAGAAAAGCACAAAAGAAAAGTGACGCCATGGCAGCCTCACTTTCCTCCACCTTTTCCCCCCCTCCCCTTAAAGCCACCGAGACCTCCTGGAACCCTAGATCGTCCCCCCCTCTCCCCCTGCTGCGCCGCCGCCTCCTTTTCTTCTTCCCCATCTTCTCCATCTCTGTTTCTTCCACGAAAATTCCACCGGAGAGGCACCTCGCCATCGCCCCTCTTTCACCGGCGTCGAGGGTCCGCTGAGGGCTCACGAAGCTGCGCCTCGTCATCGTCTTCCCCTCCGTGCAGTGGAGCGTGTTGGGAGTCCTTGGAGCCGCCGATCTCCTCTCCGCCTCCGCCACGGCTGGCGACGCCCGCCGGCGAAATTCAGCGTCGTCGGTCCTCCTCGACCCCGAGCAACTCCCCCAACCACCTCCCCGTAAGCCACTCTCCCCGTTCCCCCTCTCCTTGGCTCGTTTTCTTCAAGTAGACGACGAATTCGTCCTCGACGTGCTCCGTTCCGCCATAGCCGAAGCACTAAGCTCCGGTGTGCGCTCTGTTCCTCGCCCCTGTGTGCTAACCGGCACCACTTGCACTGCACCTCGCATCCTCACACACCCGTACCACGCTACACCAGCAACACGTACGCCTGCGCGCCCTGGGAAACGCTGCAGCGCCTGCAGCTCGTCGCCGTCCCGATCGGTTTCAGTTTCAGTCAAGTTCAGTTAACGCGTGGGTTTTGCTACATCTGGTATCCGAGTTCGAGTCTATCACCAACACAGTCCTATCCTAGTGGCTAGCGCAGCCATCTCCCTCCCATCACGAGGTCGTGGGTTCGAATCCGTCCCGGGCGCGTTGGAATAAAAATTGCCCACCTTTTTATTTCTCTTCACTCGCTGACATGCGGGTCCCAACCGTCAGCGACACTGGCGCTATGGATAATTGCCCCGAGCCCCCTGCTCTCTGTTTTTCGCACCTAAGTCCCCAGAGATTTTGTTTCCATCACGGATAGGTCCCTGCAATTTACAGAAAACCCCTAGACTTAATATGTTAATAACTTTAATTCTATAACTCCAAATTTAATAATCTTTATATGTTTATTTATCAGAAAAATGCAATGAATACTAATATGCCATTTGTATGCCATTTTGCATCTGTTATTTTAATTGCTTAGTGTAATTTGTTAATTGCAACTAAATAATTAAATATGGAATGTTAGGGGTAATAAATATATAATGCCCTATTCCATTTAATTTAATTAGGTCACCCATGCCATGTGTTGTCATGTTAACCAACATTTAATATTGCTGGTAAATAAATAACTTGCACCTAAATATTAATTGCCGGGGTTGTTTCCCCGCTTAATTTGGATTACCTGCATTGTATTGCATCTTGCCATGCCATGCATCATTCTCGTATGATCATGCTGAATCTTTTGCCGTAGCTGAAAAATGCATCTTTTACGCTTTACAGTGTTTGTTGCTTCTTCGCGGATAAGACGTTGAGGTGTGTGAGCAACGACAAGATCTGCTTCCATGCGGGATTCCAGGCAAGCAAAGTTTGCTTGTTTACCTATACATTGTCTTTCATTCCTGCCGTTGATCTCTGCTACCCTAGTATTCGATTCTTTATCGCGATCCCATCACATGTTTATCCTGCAGCCCATACAGCTTTATCCCCACATCCTAATACCTGTTGCATGTTTATCTGTTGGCCTTGCGAGTCGTAGCGCATGCTTAGAGTTGTTTGTGCGAGTCGTCTGTATGTCTTATTTAATTGCACCTGCTTAGCATGATAGGTTATTTTCTACCTTAATAAAATGTTGTTCTATATTGGGGTATTATAATTAAAAGGTAAGGCACCGGCGGAAGGCCTTGCGAGGTGTTTTGTTCTGCTAAGTGTCGACCTAGGAACTCAGTTCTTGTCCTCGTCGGGCTTTCCATTTGATGCATGCATATGGTTACATAGCGATCTCATGATGATGGAGTAGTCGATTCTCATATAGGGTGGCACGTTCTTAGAGTGCTATGAAGGTCGTATCCCGCGGGCACTGGACCTGATTAGTCGTGCACACAATCATGCGGTTCCCTGGATGGGTTGTAGAGAAGAGATTTGCCGTGTTGAGATGCCCTACCTTCTGGCTTGCTTTTGGGGTTGGTCGAACGAGTACGGGTCCAGTAGTGCACCCCTGCAGGGTATAATCTTATCGATGAGCCGTGTCCACGGTTATGGACGACTTGGTGATGATGCTGGCTAACAAGATCATAGACAACTTACACCTAATCATTGTTAATTAACCTGACTAGTAATATAGAATTACTTTCAAAATAACTGGTAACTAAAATTTGTTCACTGTGTGAGTTTTCCCGAATTGCTTCCTCATACTTGGTTGAGGGGTTTAATCCGAGAATGGGTTATGTTTGGTGTTAGTTGTAGATGTTTATCTTATGCGCTCTCTTATCCCTCTCTGATTAGATGGAAGTTGTAGCGTGTATCTTTAGGTTGCTAGTGCTGTTGCCGCTAAGTCCACCTCCCCTATATTTGGGAGATGGTGTAGAAAGTAGGCAAGTCGGTTTTGCTTGCCAGGGAGTGCCCTGACCCTCTTTTGGGATGTGCTTTATGTGCAGTCAACAGGTTTGAAGTCTGACGACGTTAGCTTGGGAACCCCTCCGGCTTGGCTGGGCAGGGATATGGCGCCATTGCTTATCTTCAGGACTCTTACTCCAATTTGTATCTTATCCGTAGTCGGATACTATTTTTGCTTCCGCTGTCATTTGAATCTTTGTATTGTATCATTTGTATCTTGACTTGTTAGAGTCGTTGTTGTAATTTTATCTTCTGTTGTATTTGTGGATGTATCGGAACTGTTGTAATGTTATCACAATTCCACCCACATAATGCGCATGTTTCGGCGTGCACATTATGTCTGGTGGGCGACCAAAAATCGTTATTATGCGGATTTCGGCGGGATCGCTTAAATCTACATAGTACCGATTTTCGGGCGTCACAGTCATCGCGGGCTCCACCTCAGAGACTGCCCTCTCTGCGGGCAGTACAGCGCGGTCGGTCGCCTGTCGGCCACCGCGCCCACCTTTATCAACAATGGACCACGTCCATGGACAAACGGACCGCGGTGGACTCCTACTCCACCATGCCTCTGCCATGTGGGAGCCACCTTGAAGGCCAAGCCGAAGGAGAGCGCCAGAGGGGCCTATAAAAGGGACAAGACATCCATCGTAGCAAAGGTCGGCTCTTTGCGTGCTACAAACCTTGTGAACCCTAGCAACACTTGTAAGGATAGCCTCTGGCTGGAGAAGGAAGAAGACCATCGCTTCCATCCCTAGGAAAGAACTGCCTCAAGGGGGCCTCCGGCAAACTCCATTGTACTGTAAACTCCACCATCTAATACAGAGAAGCAGGAGGAGCGGTCTTACCTCCTCACGAGGGCCGTGACACTGGGTAAAGGCCGGAGTCTATCTCTGTCGTGGGCGTGTCGTCTTCGGGTCCGGCGCGCAAAGTCGCAGTGTCCCTCGAGGGTCTTGACCTCCGCGTTCAACCCCCTTCACGAACTACTCTTCAGGAAGTGACTACCCTCGATTCTTGGGAGTCATAACCCGACAGACATTATAACAATATACATAGATGGTTCCAACCACATCTATGACTAATAATCCACCTTCCGGTTAGAGTCCGCACCCCTTTCAGTATTAAGTTGCATGCAATAGATTATCACCTTAAGCACTGTGAAGTAAGTAAGTAACATCATCCTTAGACAAAGTACTACTGTTTTATCACTAGTAGCAACAATACATCTACAACCTTAGATCTTTCTGTCACTGCCCCAGATTAAATAGAGACATGAACCTATTATCGAGCATAAATACCCCCCCCCCTTGGAGTTACAAGCATCTACTTGGCCAAATCATACACAAGTAACGGAGAGCATGCAAGATCATTAAATAGCACACACATGATATATTATGAAGCAATAATTTTAGTACTCAGAATTCAACGGATCTCAGCAAACACAACATGAATAATTACATAACGGTGATCTTGATCATGATAGGCAGCTCACAAGATCTAAACATGATAGCACAAGAGGAGAAGACAACCATCTAGCTACTGCTATGGACCCGTAGTCCAAGGGTAGACTACTCACGCATCAATCCGGAGGTGGTCATGGCGATGTAGAGGCCTCCAGGGACGATTCCCCCTCCCGACAGGGTGCCGGGGAGAAGTTCTGATCTCTCCCGAATTGGTGTTGACGACGGCGGCAACTCGGGACCCATGGAGGAAATAATGAACACCATATGATTTTTAGGTTTTTGGTGGCTTTAAGTAGGCGAAAGGGTGAAGGCGGTGGAGGGCCGAGGGCTCCCCACCACGGGCTCACGCGGGCCCACTCCTGGCCACGCGAGCACTAGGTGGCGGCGCCTCACTGCCCCATTCCGTGTCGTCTTCGGTCTTCTGGAACATACCTAATGCAAAAATAATTCCAGGATAACAATTGTCCAATTCCGAGAATATTTCCTTAAGTACTTTTCTGAAACAAAAAACAAAGAAAACAGTGAACTGTCACTATGTCATCTTGTTAATAGGTTAGTCCTAGAAAATTCTTAAAACTATATAAAATGTATATAAAACATATAATAACATGGTATAATATAGCATGGAACATAAGAAATTATCGATATGTTGGAGACGTATCACCTATCATGATCAAGATCATCTTTATGTAATACTACATGTTGTGTTTGCTAGGATCCGATAAATATTGAGTACTATGTTATTACTTCTTAATATATTATGTGTGTATTATTTATGATCTTGCATGCTCTCCGTTTGTAGTAGATGCTCTGGCCAAGTAGATGCTTGTCACTCCAAGAGGGAGTATTTATGCTCAGTAGTCCGTTCATGTCTCTATTCAATCTAGGGGAGTGACAACAACCTCTAAGATTGTAGATGTATTGTCGCTACTAGGGATAAAATAATAGTACTTTGTCTAAGGATGTTTGTATTACTTTCTTTACACACTTTGGTTTATGCAATAATTTGTTGCTTGCAACAAAATACTAAAATGGGTGCGGACGCTAACCGGAAGGTGGATTATTAGTCATAGATGTGGTTGGAACGGTGTTTGTACATTGTTGTAGTTCCCAAATGAAACTCATACTAAACATCATAACTATAGTATATGCATCATTATGCACTTCTTTATTATGTCAATGCCCAACTTTAATTTGTATACCCGCATGTATGCTATTATTATCTATGGAGAGACACCACTAGTGAACTGTGGACCCCGGTCCTTTTCTTTAAACCGATAAAACAACCTAGTCCAATCCTGTTACTTTCATTCACTGCAAACAAACAATATTTTCCACAAATACGTTTAATCCTTGGTTAAAGCAAGACGATGAGATTGACAACCTCACTGTTGAGTTGGGGCAAAGTATCTTGATTGTGTTGTGTAGGTTCTAGACTTCGACGCAAGACCCTTTCTGTCGCCGTTGACACCTCCGAGAGAACTCTAGTTTCCAACTGGTTCGATAACCTTGGTTTCATAACTGAGGGGAAACTTCCCGCTGTACTCTCCACACCTTCCGAGTGAATCAAGGCTTTTTCTGGCGCTGTTGCCGGGGAGACTAAGCACTTCTGGGAGGGGAGTCTCTCACTTCCAATCTTTTTTTATATTGTCTTTCTTAGTTTATTTTTATTACTGTCTTGTTTGCATAATATAAAAAATACAAAAAAATTAGTTACTTGCTTAAAATTATTTATTTCGGTTTTGTTATTATTTTATTTCGGTTTTAATTTCTTCTGCTAAAATGAGTACTCTTAATGAATACTAAGTTGTGTGATTTTACTAGCACCAATAATAATGATTTTATTTGCACTCCTATTGCTCCACGTGCCTCTAAAGCAGAATTCTTTGAAATTAAATCTACTTTGTTAAACCTTGTAATGAGAGAGCAATTTTGTGGTGTTAGTATTGACGATGCTGCTGCCCACTGTGGGGCATCTGGTTTTAAATTAAACCTGGGGGTTGCAATCGCAGCATTTTCATAATCTCGAGCCATCTTTCAATCAAGCCGGCACGAGCCTCAGGGACAACAATCATGGACTTACAACGCCACAAGTTCTTCTGAGCATCGAGACGATTTCCGAGTACATCGACTCAACGCTCGGGGGCTGGAGAGAGGCGGATCAAGAAAACTTTGACACTCGGGGGCTCGACATCGATATTACCCTCGTTCGATACTTGGGGGCTGCACGACATGCAGCTCTATCGTCAACAAGAAGGCAGCATTGGTGGCATGACCGTCTTGTCGTCAGCGACACGGTCACCTCCATGGTACAACCGACTTATCGTTTGCGACACAGTCGCCTCCGTGGCATGACTGTCTTGTCGTCAATGACATAACCGCCTTAATGGCACAACCACCATTGTCGTCAGCGACATGGTTGCCTCCGTGGCTAAAGGCCGCCTCCGTGGTATGGTCGACAATGCATGATTTGGTTACATTTCAATTCAAACTGTCGTGGACCAAATGACGTCATCTACCAGACATTGATTTTACCTGTCAGTAAGGGTGAGGCTTCTCTGAGAAGTCATCCGAGAATTTAAGCTAGCTGTCTCTCCCATGTAGGATAAAGGCGGCCGCGCGCTGGTAATCAAGCCGACACGTGACCCCTATTATATTCAGAATGGTTTAAGTCCTGCAGCCGCCAACATTCAAGACTGAAGATCAAGAAGACGAAGAAGCCGAAGCCTGGAGAACTTCAACCATTATGGGAACTAATGTTGGGGATATACTGATACGTCCTAGGCGTGGCAGGAGGCCTGGCCGCGAAGCACTAGGTTGGGCCGTCCTGCCCCTTCGCGAACTTCACCCCCCCCCCCCCCCCCCCGAAAACCTAAGACCTATACGGTGGACAGAAATCATCTTCGCCGCCACCACGAGGCAGAGAAGACAGAGAGGGAAAAGCTCTCCGGCAGGCTGAGTAGTCGCCATGGAAATCCCTTCCATGAGGGGGAAATCGTCGCCATTATCACCGTCATCGAGCTGCACTCCATCACCATCATCAACACCACCATCTCCATCGCCGACACCGTCATCTCCATCAGTCCACTCCGTTCCCACTATAATATCTTGGACTGAATCTTGTGTATTTGATAGGGGAAACTCTCCCGGTGTTGATTACTCTTGTTATTGATGCTATTGAGTGAAACCGTTGAATAAAGGTTTATGTTCAAATTGTTATCCATCATCATATCACCTCTGATCATGTTCCGAATGATGTTTTGTGAGTAGTTCGTTAAGTTTTTGAGGACATGGGAGAAGTCTAGATGTTACTAGTGAACTATGTTGAGTATTTTATATTTTGATATTTAAGTTGTGGTGTCATTCTTCTAGTGGTTTTATGTGAACGTCGACTACATGACACTTCACCTTTATGGACCTAGGGGAATGCATTGTGTATTGTATTATTAATTGTGGGGTTGCCAGAGTGACAGAAACCTAAACCCCCTTTGATATTTCAATGCATGAGGGATAGCAGGATCTCAGAGTTTAAGACTATGGTTAGATTTCTCTTAATTACTTTCCTGTATTTGCGGATGCTTGCAAGGGGTATAATCATAAGTATCTATTAGTCCTAGGAAGGGCGGTGCATTAGCATAGGTTCACCCACACGACACATATCGAAACACTAAAGATTAATCATCTACATGAAGCGAAAGTACTAGACATAATTCCCGTGTGTCCTCAGGAACGTTTGGTCATCATAAGTAAACAAACCGGCTTGTCTTTTTATCTCAAAACGATTGGACCGCTCGCTACAGTTATAATTGCCGCGATGTATTTACTCGCACTTTATTTATCTGTTTTGTCAAATACTTCTAAAAACTTGTCTGCTAGTGTTTACAGTGAAATCCTCATCGAAACCGCTTGTCAGCACCTTTTGCTCCCCGTTGGGTTCGACACTTATTTATCGAAAGTACTGCGATACACCCCCTATATTGTGGGTCATCAAGACTATTTTCTGGCATCGTTGCCGGGGAGTGAAGCGCTATTGGTGAGTGGAATTGGTAAGGAAAACTTGAACTGTAAGTGTTGTTTTTATTTCTGTCTCCTGATTTGCTTAATTATGGATAGAGGAAAATTTGTTTTCCTGTTTGGGAAGTCTTCTACCGCTGCTGAGGTAGAAAATGAGGCGCCACCTGATGAAATAGTGCCATATAAAATATCTATGAAAATTATTGATCGTGTTATGGATAACCGCTATGAAGGGGATGGAACTGTCCACCCCGGTGATCATTTACTTTTTTACATGAATTATGCGAGTTGTTTAAGAGTGCAGGTATTGCAATGGACAAAGTCAGGAAGAAATTATTCTCCATATCAATTACTGGGAGAGCTGCGCATTTTTACAAATTGCTAAAGAACAGGAATTCTCTTGGATGGGAGGAAATTGTACCTCTCTTTCATTCTAAATTTTATCCTCCAAGTGAGATTCACCAAGATCAAAATTATATATATAATTGATGGCCTCATGATGGAGAAAGTATTGCCCAAGCGTTGGGGAGATTGAAATGCATTAATTCTAAAATTCCCCATTCATGAGCTTTCTGGTAATATTTTTGTTTGATAACTTCTATGCCAAACTCTACTTTGAAGATAAAACATTATTGGATACTTCTTATGCTAGATCATTCACGCATAATAAGGAACTGTTTAAATGGGACCTTCTTTATCGTATTGAAGAAAATACAGAAACATGGGAAAACGACAAAGGAAGGGAGTCAGGTATAAAATATGAGTTTGAATGCATTAAAACTTTCTTGAATACTGATGCATTTCGAAATATTAATAATGCTTATGGTCTTGACTCTCAAGTTGTTGCAAATTATTATAAATCCTTTCTGCCTATTTCGGTTTGCCTAAGAAGGGGTTTGAAAAATATTATGAACCTTATAAAGCAAAAATTGAACCCTCTATAGTTAAAGACCTTGTTTATAAAAATGTGGGAGAGGAGTATATTATATTTTGTGAAGATGCTGTTGATGTTGTTTCTCATCCTGCAAAAGTTGAGGGAAGCTAGTGTTCCTGTGCTGTCTGTTAAAATTGGTGATCATTTCTATTATGGTTTATGTGATTTTGGTGCAAGTTCAAGTGCTATTCCTTATGATCTTTATAAAGAAATTATGTATGAGATTGGTCCTAGTAAACTTGAAGAAATTCATGTGGCTATTCAACTTGCTAATAGAGAAAATATCTCTCCAATTTGTATGGTTAGAGATGTTGAAGTTTTATGTGGTAAGATTAAATATCCTGTTGATTTTCTCTTATTTTGTTCTGCTGCAAGTAAGACTTGTCCTATCATTTTTGGTAGACCTTTTCTAAACTCTTGTGGTGCTGTTATAGATTGTAAAAAAGAGAAAATCCTTACTAAGTTTTCTAGTGATTCGTGTGAATTCAATTTTTCGAAAATTGCTAAAACCCCTAATGAAACCGAATTGCCCAATAAGGATTTTAGAGTAGAACAACTTGCCACTATTGCTCTTGCGCCTGATAATTATATTCAGCAATTTATGGAAGATCATGAGAATGAAACCTTTATGGAACAAAGCAATGAACTTGAGGACATATTCCTTTGTCAACCCATTCTTAAACATAATTTAAAAGTGGAAGACTTGGGTAAACACTTCCACCTAAAGAGGATCATGTCTTTGATTTAAAACCTCTGCCTGATAATCTTAAGTATGCTCATCTTGACGATAAGAAAATATATCCTGTTATTATTAGTGCTAACCTTTCTGGTAAAGAGGAAGAAATATTATTGGAATTATTGAAGAAACATCGTTGAGCTACGGGTCATACTTTGGATGATTTAAAAGGGATTTCCCCTACTATATGTCAACATTCTATTAATATGGAGCCCGATGCAAAGCCAGTTGTTGAACATTAACGCCGTTTAATACCCAAGATGAAGGAAATCGTAAGAAATGAGGTATTAGAACTTCTTGATGCTGGTATTATTTATCCTATTGCTGATAGTAGATGGTTAGTCTTGTGCACTATGTCCCTAGTAAAGGTGGAATTACCGTTCTGCCTAATGATAATGATGAGCTTATTCCTCAAAGAGTAGTTGTTGGTTATAGAATGTGCATTGATTTTAGAAAGGTTAATAAAGTTACTAAGAAAGATCATTATCCATTACCCTTTATTGATCAAATGTTGGAGAGATTTATTGGCTTTCTTGATGGTTATTCTAGTTTCTCTCAAATTGCTGTTAAGACTCAAGATCAAGAGAAAACCACATTTACTTGTCCTTATGGTACTTATGCTTATAGACGTATGCCATTTGGTTTGTGTAATGCTCCTGCTACTTTTCAAAAATGCATGTCTGCTCTCTTTCATGGTTTTTGTGAGAAAATTGTGGAGGTGTTCCTGGACGATTTCTCCGTCTATGGTACTTCTTTTGATAATTGCTTGCACAATCTTCATAAAGTTTTGCAGAGATGTGAAGAAATTAATCTTGTTCTTAATAGGGAGAAATGCCACTTTCTGGTTAATGAAGGAATTGTTCTTGGACTTAAAATTTCTGAAAGTGGTATTGAAGTTGATAGAGCTAAAGTGCAGGCAACTGAGAAAATGCCTTGCCCTAGAGATGTTAAAGGTATTCGTAATATTCTTGGTCATGCTGGTTTCTATAGAATGTTTATTAAAGATTTTTCTAAGGCATCAAAGCCTCTTACTAATCTCTTGCAAAAAGATGTACCATTTGTTTTTGATGATGATTGTAAGCAAGCTTTCACTAGTGGAAAAATGGATATCTATGGCGCACCTTTTAGCTTTTCTGTGGCGCACCAAGAAAAATGGGGGGGGGGGGGTGCGCCACAGTTATCTCGCCACGAAAATATATTTCTAGGGAGCACCCACCCGGTGCGCCACAAAAATATTTTTGTGGCGCACCCCACCACCATGCGCCACACACCCCCACTTAGGTGCGCCACTAAATTTTATTTTTGAATTTTAAAAAAATGGCGGCCAGATCCAAATCTGGATCCGGTGCCGCCCGTTTTTCGCCAGAATTTCGTCGGAGCACGTGGTCATCGGAGGAGGAGGTCTTCGTAAGTGGGTGTAGAAGGTGGTCGCCGGAGGTGGGTGGAGGAGAAGGAGCTTTTCGGAGGAGGTCACTGGAGTAGGCCACCGGGGGAGGAAGAGGAGGCCACCGGAGGAGGAGGTCCGTGGCGAAGGAGGAGGAGGTCGTCGGCGGAGGAGGAGGATGTCGGCGGCGGAGGAGGAGGTCACCGGAGGAGGAGGTGGTGGTGGTCGCCGGAGGAGGAGGTCACCGTCAAGGTCATCGTTGGAGGAGGTCGCCGGAGGTGGTCACCGAAGTAGGATAGGAGGAGGTCGAAGTCGTCTCTCTTCGCCGGAGTTGGTGGAGTGGAGGAAAGGAGAAGGGGAGGGGAGAAGTGGATAGAAAAGAAGTGGAGGGGAGAGAAGGAAATGAGAGAAGGGGAGAGGATAAGGGAGTTTGCTGCTCCGGTTTGAAAAAAATTCCCGCCCAACAATTCTGTGGCGCACCCTAGCCGCATGCGCCAAAGATTTTTTTTTCAATTTTTTTGATTTCGCTAAAAAAACCAATCATTTTAAAATACCCTTTTTATCCTTTTGGAATTTCAGGAATCTGAAAACGGCTAACCGGGCTTGGCAAGCCCGGTGTGGCCGATTTTCTTTTTTTCTCTAGTTTATTTTAAGGTATTAAACGTATTTTTCGATGTCGTATGCAAAAGTTATGGACGTTTCGACTTTCTTTACAGTGATTTTGCATAAAAGGTCAAAACTTATATTTCAAATATGCTACACGAAGTAGACACTAATACCTAACCATATTTCAAAGGATGGAATTTTTTGAACGTTTTTTTCATTTTCTTCGTTTTGCCGCAAGATTGAAAAGGCGATCCACGGGGGGGGGGGGGGGGGGATCTGTGTGTAGAAATTCGGTGGCGTATGGGACCCCATGCGCCACAAAAAGTGCATACATTTTGTGACGCACCCAACCAGATGCGCCACAGAATGTCCAATTTCTGTGGCACACCCAGCTGATGCGCCACAGAATTTCGACTTTTTGTGGCGCACCCGAGTCCATGCAACACAGAAAGTCATATTTTTGTGGCGCACCCGAGCCCATGCGCCACATAAATATGAGTTTCTATGGCGCATGGGTTCCTATGCGCCACAAAAAGGCTTTTCTGTGGCGCATACAATTTGGTGCGCCACAAAAATGCTTACACCTATAAGCCTTTTTCTACTAGTGTTTTGAGATTCTTAAGAATTCTTCAATAAGTGCTCCTATTGTTCAACCACCTGATTGGAGTTTACCATTTGAAATTATGTTTGATGCTAGTGATTTTGCTGCTGGTGCTGTTTTTGGACAAATAATATAGTAGAAGTTAAATGTTATTCAGTATGCTAGTAAGACTCTTGATTCTGCTTAAAATAATTATGCTACAAGTGAAAAATAATTTCTAGTTGTTGTCTTTGCTTGTAATAAATTTAGACAATACATTGTTGATTCTAAAGTTGGGAAAGAAAGATGCAAAGCATAGGCTTATTAGATGGTTATTACTTTTGCAAGAATTTGATTTGCATATTGTGGATAGGAAAGGTGCTGATAATCCTGTTGCTGATAATTTGTCTAGACTGGAAAACATTACATACGATCCTATACCTGTTAATGATAGTTTTCCAAATGAACAATTGGCTGCAATAAGGGTGAGTTCACGAGATAGTCCTTGGTATGCAGATTATGATAACTTTTATTGTTTCGAAGTATTTGCCTCCAACCTTTTCAGCTAACAAAGAAGAAAATTATTTTATGACTTGAGGCATTATTTTTGGGATGACCCACACTTATATAAAGAAGGAGTTGATGGTATTATGTGAAGATGTGTTCTGGAGTATGAACAAAAGGATATATTGAGAAAGTGCCATAGTAGTGCTTATGGAGGACATCACTCTGGAGATAGAACAGCACAAAAGGTTTTATAGTTTTTTATTGGCCTACTCTCTTTAAAGATGCAAGAAAGTTTAATTTATCTTGTGATGAATGTCAAAGAGTTGGTAATATCTCTAGACGTAATGATATGCCTATGAATTATTCTCTTGTTATTGAACCATTTGATTGTTGCGGATTTGACTTTATGGGTCCTTTCCCTTGTTCAGAAGGTAATACTCATATACTTGTTGTTGTTGATTCTGTTACTAAATGGGTAGAATCTATACCTACTAAAAGTCCTGATGGTGAGACATCATTAAAAATGCTTCAAGATATTATTTTCCCTAGGTTTGGTGTTCCTAGATATCTTATGACTGATGGAGGTTCTCATTTTACTCATGGTGGTTTTAGAAAGGTTATTGCTAAATATGGTGTTAATCATATATGGAACATGTTTGTGGTCATGAGGATGAGAGTTGACGGTATAAAATATGACTTCGAATGCATTAAAACTTTCATGAATACTGATGCATTTTGAAATATTAATAATGCTTATGGTCTTGACTCTCAAGTTGTTGAAAATTATTATAAATCCTTTGCTGTCTATTTTGGTTTGCCCAAGAAGGGGTTTGAGAAATATCATGAACCTTATAAAGATAAATCTATTGCTCATTTAGCTAAATGCATTGAAGTTAATATTGTTGATCGTATCATTCCTGAGCCTTATATTGATAAAATTCTTTTCCTGTTAAAGTGAAAGAACATTCTATTATGGCTAGTGTGGTTAACAAAAGTGAAAAGAAAGGTAAGGAACCTGATGAACAAATTAAAATTGAACCATCTGTAGCTAAAGTTAAAGAACTTGTTTCTGAAAATGTGGGAGATGTGTATATTATATTTTGTGAAGATGCTTCTAATGTTGTTTCTCATCCTGCAAAGTCAAGAAAAGCTAGTGTTCCTGTGCTATCTGTTAAAATTGGTGATCATTGCTATTATGGTATATGTGATATTGGTGCAAATTCGAGTGCTATTCCTTATGATCTTTATAAAGAAATTATGCATGAGATTGGTCCTAGTGAACTTGAAGAAATTGATGTGGTTATTCAACTTGCAAACAGAGAAACTATCTCTCCAATTGGTATTATTAGAGATGTTGAAGTTTTATGTGGTAAGACTAAATATCCTGCTGATTTTCTCGTACTTGGTTCCGCTGGTAGTAAGACTTGTCCTATCATTTTTGGTAGACCTTTTCCAAATACTTGTGGTGCTGTTATAGATTGTAAGAAAGGGAAAATCCTTACTAAGTTTGCTGGTGATTCGTATGAATTCAAATTTTTGAAATTTGCTAAAACCCCTTATGAAACCGAATTGCCCAACGAGGACTTTAGAGTAGAACAACTTGCCTCTATTGCTCTTGCGCCTAGTATATATTCAGCAATTTATGTAAGATCATGAGAGTGAAACTTTTATGGAACAAAGGAATGAACTTGAGGACATATTTCCTCCATCAACCTATTCTTAAACATAATTTAAAAGTGGAAGTATTGGGTCAAACACTTCCACCATAACAGGATCCTATCTTTGATTTAAAACATTGCCTGATAATCTTAAGTATGCTCATCTTGATGATAAGAAAATATATCATGTTATTATTAGTGCTAACCTTTCAGGTAAAGAAGAAGAAAAATTATTAGAAGTATTGAAGAAACACCGTGGAGCTATGGGTTATACTTTGGATGATTTGAAAGAGATTTCTCCTACTATATGTCAACATTCTATTAATATGGAGCCTGATCCAAAGCCAGTTGTTGAACATCAACGCTGTGTAATACGTAGGATGAAGGAGTGGTAAGAAATGAGGTATTATTTATCCTATTGCTGATAGTAGATGGGTTAGTCTTGCGCACTATGTCCCTAAGAAAGGTGAATTGCTGTTGTGCCTAATGATAGTGATAAGCTTATTCCGCAAAGAGTAGTTGTTGGTTATAGAATGAGCATTGATTTTAGAAGGGTTAATAGTAAAATAATGTAGTGATTTCAAAGGAAATCTGATTGGATACAAAGCTCGAAAAATGCTGAATGAATTTGTGAAAATTCAGAGGATGATATTTAATATGCCGAAGCCAAGAAAATATGATCCATCGTAAAATCAAAATATTTATTTAAGTTGATGCTAAAATAATTTAAAAACTTCATGTCTATGAAAAGTCGATGAAGTTCTAATTAATTGAACGAAATTTTCCAGTCCTCATTTTCTGGATAAAAGTTTTTGAAAACTACAAAAATCGGTCTGTTACAGCACGCCTCGCAATTACGCTGGCGCCTAGGCTTTCCCGACTTCCCAAGCGTCAGCGTGGCCGAATCACGTCGCCACCGCAATAACTTCAACGCGGCGCGTGCTCACCCACCCGCCGCTTCCTGCTCAGCCCGACTGCTTCCCGCCCCTCTGTGTCCCTCCCCTCCCCGCCTATATAATTCCTCTGCCGTGCCGCAGGCTCATTTCACCAACTCCTCCGCCGTGCCTGCAGCCTCCGTAGCCTGCAGGCTCCAAAGCCAAGACCATTCCTTGCCCCCTCCTGACCACCTGCGCCACCCTCACCCAGGCTGCAGGCTGTGCCCACCCTCTGGGGCAGGAGGACCAGCCGGAGCAAGCGCCGGAGCTGGCGCTCCAGCCTATCGGCGACATCTTGCCCCTCGACTGGGCGGACGTCGACGTGGAGGCGGTCGGCCAGTTCAGGGCCAGCTACAAGGCGGTTACTGACGCCGTGGAGGCGCACGTCGTATAGGCCTCCATCAAGAGCGCGGAGCGAGATGATCGCTGCCGCGCCTTCATGGTCGCTAAGCGCGCGTCGTACGCCAACCTCAATGGCGTGGCGGCGGAACGCGCGGCGAACCCGGCCTCGATGGAGGCCGCCCAGCTAGCAGTTGTCGCTGAGTTGCGCCTAGCGCGCGTGGAGAGGGCCGAGTTGCGCCGGGCGGAGAGCATGCTGCGAGGCATGCCAGGGCGGCCTCAACGGAGATTAGATTAGGGCTAGTAAGGGTTGAAATTGGAAAAAAGAGCCGGCCCACGATATTACAATGGATCCACGGTATTAAAATTGATCCAACGGTCCAATTCGAAAACAGCCGACCAAAGGAAATACCAACCGAGCCGCGGAAATTCCAGCCGAGCCGCGCCAGGCCGACCCCACCAGTCAGGCCTAGTGCGGGTCAAACGAGGTTGACCAGAGGGAAACAAGCGTTTGGACGATTTGCGAGCTAGCCAGGGCACAAACGAGATAAACAACGCGGGTATGGAACAAACAGATAAAACTGAGGTATGTATGGCACATAACCAATCGACCCTATTATAAATGTTTGTTACTAAATAATTCGGAACCGCTCTAAACTTGCATAGTATGGAAGATGACAAGAACTCTATTACTATTCGTTGACAACGATAAACACTGCTTAAAAACTTACTTTTATGCTCTCTATAAGATTTCAAAACCTATAAAACTAAAAAGCTCTAGCACATGTTTGTATCTCCGCTTCCCTCTGCGAAGGGCCTATCTTTTACTTTATGTTGAGTCAGTAAACCTATCTCCTTCTATCTTAAGCGAGCATTTCAGTTGATTGTGATTCAACCATTTATATATTGGGCTTATTACTCCTGTGCCCCAAGTCGTAATTTGAGCTGACTTTTCCCCACGGTCCAAACTTTTTCTCACTTTTCCCCATTTCTTTAGCCAAAACTCTCACAATGCTCATAGCGGTCGTTTGCCGTCTTGACCGCCAACTCTGACCGCGCTAGGCTGTGTTGACTCGCTCGTTCGACCTGATGAGTGGGGCCACGTTAAACTCGGTTGACTGATGCTCGGTTGGAATCACATCCACCGGTGCCGGGGCACTTGTTTAATCAAGGGATACCGCTGATGGGCCCACGTGGTCTTTCTTCCCTGGCTCACTGGTGCCGCCGAGAGAATCCCAAGGAATCGTCGAAACAGAGCAATAGGAGTTGGATTGAGGGCGGAGAGAAGGGTGATTGAAGGCGCAAAGGAGCTCCGTTGCCATCGCCATCGACTTTGCCGTTGCCTGCCCGTCTCCGGTCGCCCGTCGAGAAGGAGGACAAGCAAGGAGCTCCATCGCCATCGCCGTTTGGGTTTTTTTGGTCCTCGACGGTTCTAGCTTTCGATGGTCAGTGCTTTCTTCTATCCATGTTTCATTTTCCTGTATGAGTTCCCGAATGGTGTATTATATATGAGTAGATTTGATTTTATATTTGGCTTGCGGAATGGGGAAAACCCCAGGTTCCACCTCTTTATCTGGTTCTACATTTCATTTGTTAAAACAGGATTCCGATAGCGATAGCGATGGCGTCGATCACTGTGCTATGTGCCTTCATGAAGCAACTTTCTGTCGCACACTAACTCGTTGTTCCAATACTTTCAAAGTCCCGATGGAATAGGGTTACAAAACGGCCGTTGTAAATATTGCTTTTCAAAACAAGGGAATGTCACTTTTTTCCTTCAATGAGTGTCTTCATAGTTTCTCTGGTTTTGTATTACATGTAGATTCTGCCATGCCCTTTAAAATATCTTCTAGAGAGCCGGCCAATTGGCCCTCATAAGAACTGGATGGATGCAGAGTGTCCGAACAGAGACCAGTATTTCTTCTACCTAGATAAGTGGGTAATTAAAACTGACACAGATCGGACATATCTCTGTAAGCGGCTAAGTGGTAGCCTAAACACCCATGTCTACTATGTGGAACGCAGTGGAGATCACTATGTGAAGGCTACGACATCGAGGTGGGCGATGTTGTCAAATTCACTTGGAATGAAGATCAACATTTGTTCAATGTTGAAGTGACTAACGAGCACAATGCTGCAAAACCTTTTGTGCAACACACAGGTATGCTCATTTGTGTTCTTTTTCACACACATTGATGAAGGAGGTATGCCCTAGAGGCACTTAATAAAGATAGTTTATTCGTAATATCTCAATTGTTAATTATTTTTTATACCATGCTATAACTGTATTAAGCGGAAACATTAACACACGTGTGGTAGACAAACAACCAGGTCCCTAGTAGCCTCTAGTTGACTAGTTCATTGTGCAATTGATGATCGAGGTTTCCCGACCATGTGACATTTATGTCAGTTGACAATGGAGTCATGTCATTGGGAGAATGACGTGATGGACATACCCAATATTTTTAGGACGTAGTCATTACACCTTTGACCGTGAGATCAACTCTTATTGCTATTCTTGAAAGATACTTTGATTGCATCAAAATTCATATCTTAATAGTGTGACAATAAAGGTGTTCCTCTCTGGTATCAGAAGGGAGTATGTTGAGACGAGGGATCAATAGCGGGATTTGCAAGTCCCCATAGCAGGATAGATACTCTAGGGCCCACTCGCTGAGATTATGTCAAATGAGCTTGCAAGCATGTGACTAGGTCACCCGGACATAATATCTTGGACGAGTAGAAGATAGTGTTGTTGATAACGACATCAAGCCTGGTATTGTGATATCTATGAACGAGTCTCGGACACGCTAAGTATCGCTATGGCAAAAGGTTTAAGGCTCGACGGCCAGCTTTGAACGACAAAGCTATTCGTTATATCACAGGGATTAATTCTGGGGGTCCAGGTCAACGAATTAGACATTGATCGGAGAGGGGTCTCGATCATGTATGTTACTATATTGAACCGCTAGGGTAACACACTAAAGGCGAGTCGACATATTTACCTGATTATTTAACGGAAGAGAAATTAAGAAAGAGAACACCGGGAACGTCTCGGGAAAGATCCGATGGAGATTGGGCAGAGATGGAATAGTTTTCGGAGCCGGAATAAATTATATATTATGTATTTAATTTTTATTAATGTAATTAATAGTTAGATATATTTTTATTTAATTAATTTCGAATTTTTAAAGCCATAATACCTTAAATGGGCCTTCCGGTGGAAAGAAGGCCCACGAGGGGGGGGGAGTTTCCCCCCCAAGGGGAGAGAGGGGTTTCGGCCGGCCTAGGTGGTCCATATGGGGCCCACATAGGGCCGACGCACCAGCCATGGCCGTATGGGGGTGTGTGGTATGGTACCACACCGCCCGGCTGGCGAGGTTGGCAGCCCTCTTCCCCCTTTATATAGAGGTGCTCCCTTGGCTTTTTAATTACACCAATCTCTCTCTCTCTTCTCCTTGAATAACGTGATTCCCTTGTTGGAGTTGTGCCAAGGAGAAATTTCTCTCCACCATATGCACGCTACCGTGCTGTTGGTGTTCCGGTCACGGTTTTCCGCTGCTCGTCCTAGATTAGAGCTTTGGAGGTCGTCGGCTTCTCCGTACGTGTGTGAAACTCTTCGAAATGTCACGCTAGTGGTGCTGCGAGGTCTACTTCCTCTACACGACCTTGAGGTCGGCTACGTCGTCTTCATCGTAAACGCTTGTGCGGGAGCGTAATCCCCGCTTTTTGGTCTACAAGGGTATGTATACCGATCTCCTCCGTATTACTATATCTCCATAGTATAGATCCTGGCTAGTTTAATGTTATCGTTGATAAAAAAATTATTGTTTTCTGCCTGCGATCCCCTTCAGTGGTATTAGAGTTGATGTATGCGTAGATATAGCTGTACGCTTCTAAAATCCGTGTTCGTCACAGGGACATCGTTCTTTATTTGCTACCCTCTAGCGTGCACTTGCACTGTCGACAACATTGAGTTGATGAAGCGGCCCGGACCGACTTTACGTGTACGCTTACGCGAGACTGTTTCCACTATTGACATACGGCTGGTACATCTATGGCTGGCGGGTGTCTGTCTCTCTCTCTCTTTAGTTGGCTTTGCATTTTCAATGGAGGGCCCAAAAGGGATGCTTGAATATGCAATTATTTGATCGTTTTTGTGGTCATAAGTTCGTAGGTATGAAGCGGTTCTATTTACGCAGCCCCAAGCCACGTAATATATGCAAAAGATAAAGTAGAACGCGTCTAACTTTATTTTGCAGGGGTAATGTGACATGGTCAAGGTAGGTTTATTAAAAAATTTATAAACTATGGGCGCCAAGGAGACCATCGGCGCAAGGACCATATTACGTCGCATTACATTTGATGTTATGTTGTTATTTGCATCTTATATTGTGTGTATATATATCGTTATATATATTAGTTACACGACGTGGTAGTATATAAGATGATCCCTCCAAAACACCGTTGGTGTTCTTGCTTCAACGTGCACCACCAAGAAAGTTCTACGTTATGAGTCAGGCAATGACGATCGCGTGTCAGACATATCGTCGTTCACATACATTGGGTGTAAGACATGTTTGCACAAGTTTTTACATTGAAGGTTATTATGGCGAGCCTAGCATGTACAGACATGGCCTCAGAACACGCTGACCGAAAGGTTAAGCATGAGTCACAGAGTTGTTGTGATTGACATGTCGATGTCTACCTTTGAAGTTATGTTGCATGCTCTGACGATGAGGGGTTGCATAATGGATGAGGATCGTGTAATCACTAAAACGATTAGAGGAATATTCATCTGAGTGGGAGTTATGGTAGTTTTATTTTATTAAAACTTGAACCCTATTTTATAATGAGCAAAGTCTTTATGTTTTGCAAAACCTTTGTAGATATTAACCAATGTAATAGCCTTCTTAAAAAATTAGGCGCAATTCTGCGATTGAGAAACTTAACAGGTTGGGTCCAAACTTCATAGTTATATACTTTTGCTTGAGGATACTACTTGTTTAAACCATTAGCTCTTTGTGATACAATACCCATTAGGAGATAAACCCGGCGATTCCGCTAACAAAAGGATAATTTGGATTATTAATATTTTGTACGAATAATATCATCATAGTCCAGTGGATGCTATGATCTCTTCCATAGATAATTAAAGGTGGGTGCGAGTTGTTATATCGCGAACATATGAGATGATCGCTAAACTCAGGATACACCTAAAGTTGGGTTGATGATGTTTATCAGTACGTTGACTGTTTTTCTTCTCAACCAAGATGGAAGAGATACACACATTGAAGGAGCACGTGGCAGTCATACTTGATGACACTAGTCATACTCAATGACATTGGTCATACTTGATGACATTGAGACGCCTCGCTCAGCTCGATCACTGGATGACAGACAACGTTGCCAGATGCAAATGCTTTGTCATAGACTATGTCATGCAAGGGTAATCGTTCACCTTCATGGTTCTTGATTGTGTTGGTAGAATCAAGAAGATGAAACAGATCGCCGGGAATTCATCAATCATGATGGTGTATATATGACATACACGTTATGAAAGTTTTACCTAAGCAAGTACTCACAGTAGTGACTAAGTTTTTGACACTAGTCATGTTTTGTGAAAACCAAATTTACTACTTGAGTAGCTTGGAAGGATGAGGCGACAATGTGTGTTGATGGTGGAAGACAAAATGTTGCGATGTCCATAGACACTCTCCCCCTAGATCTACCATTTGAACAAATTCTATTATGATCGCATGTTAGAATGATCATTGTGAGTGTGTCTCCTCTACCGAGACAATTGTTCATATATGCTAGTGACAAAATTGTTGTCCTATATTTATGATGTAATGATCATAAGCCGATTTGACTTTAGATGGTAGAAGCTCCCACATTCATAATATTAATGCCAAAGGATACAAACTTAATATAGACACCACATTCGTGTGGCACTACCATTTAAGTCATTTCAATGTTATAGTCAATGAACAAGCTCCATACGGATTGATCTATAAGTCCTTAGATTTGATCTTTTGACACTTGCAAGATAACTAAGACACCATTTTCGGAAAGCGGGCATATAACTTATTGATAATCATGCATATTGATGTATGTTGATCAATGAAGTAATTAACCTGTAGTGGAGACCTTTATTTCGTAAACTTCACTTAACGTTTTGAGTATAACTTGTGAGAATCATGCATATGGGTGTATCTGAATCAATGAAGTACTTTGACGTATAGTGGAAGTCTTTATTTCATAGACTCCATGAATATTCCGAGTAGATATATGGATATCCACTTAGGGAATGTTAGTTTGGAAATTTTTATTCGATCAAACAAGTTCAGAATGAAGTAGGAAAATAAATTTAACAAGAAACCAAATTCCTGCGATACAGATCGATGAAATAAAGATTTGAGTTATAATGTTGGCATATCATTGGAAGACTTGTGAGAAGAGTTCCACAAATTACGTCGCATGGAACACCATAGTGTTCTGGTATGTTAGGACGTCGTAATTGCACCCTATCAGATAGTGTGTGGTAAATAAATCTCTTATCGAATTATTGTGATCATTGGAGTCATATGGTAGAAACGTAACATTCACGTTAGATAATAGGGAAACCATTTAAATCCATGGAGACAATACCATATGAGTGATGGCATGGCTTTTAGCCTCGATTGTCGTTTCAGCAATTTATGGTTTCCATGTGATCAAACCTAGAATGGATAAATCTATTTAGTGTAACGTACCTAAAGAATTAGTTGGGTACATGTCTCACAACATAGGAAAAAACGTTGCCGGAAGATACCTTGCAAAAGAAATAGTTTCTTGTCTAAGGGTAGAAGTAGGAAGGAAAGTAGAGCAAGACGAAGTTAATAAACTTTCTCTCCAGACATCAGAGCGGCGCAACGGAAAGTGTTTCCGGTGTCATGCTCCTCAACTGGAAAGAAGCTGATGATAAAGATCATGATGCTCTGAGCTCATACTAAAAACGTATGCGTACGAGTTTGTGTTCTACAGTGTGTGGTATGACAATCTTGTTATGAAGGTCCTTAATGGAATATGAAAGACCTACGAACTACGAAGAAGAGATGGTAGACTTAAGATCGAGAAATGGCTATGAGTCATATATGATCCGAAATAAAATCCATGTATGATTACCAGGTAATGACTTGGGAAATCTTCTTGATGGCATCTAGGCTGTTAATAGAATATGGAATTTTATGAGAGAATAGACAATGGTAAGGATCAATTTGTCGTGAAACAGTTCCGAACTATTCAAAAGTTGACCATAACAAGATTTTGTCTCAAGTGGCGAAGACTAAATCTATTCAGTGTCGTTTAGCAATTACTATAATTTCAAATTGAGAAATTGATAGATGGATAAGGAAATCATGTTTCTTAATGGTATCATTAAGAAAGAGTTTTAATTAGTACAACGAAATGGTTTGGTGATGCTGAGGATGCTAAACATGTATGCAAAATGCAATTGTCCTTTCATGGGCTGAAGCAAGCATAGCGGAGCTGGAATCTTCACTTTGATGATGTGATCAAAGGATTTTGGAGTTGTCCAAAATAGTCGAAGAAACTTGCATTTGCAAAGAACTGTGTGCGAGCTAAGTAGCATTTCTTGATCTTATATGTGGAAGGGATATTTGAGGGGGAGCTAGGTGTCATTCATGATTTTATATGTAACGACATATTGAGAATGATACAGATCCTATAGTAAACTTTAAAGGATTTTTTAAGTGATTAAATTTTCTATGAATGAAGTTAGGAATATTAGGCTTCAGATCTACAATTTTATAGAACAAAAGGGGCTTAATAACATTAGGTCGGAATATTTTCCTAGGTTAAGATTCTGAAGTGTTTCATAATAGGACAACCAAACAAAAAAGGTTCTTGCTTGTATGACTAGGTCAAATATTAAGTTCATCTCGGCATTTCAGTGATAGCAAATGATGTTCGGCATTCTCTATGTATCATACATAGATTCTATCAGGCTGAAAGCTCGGCTTGGTGTGACCCAAGTTCTTGGTTGAAGAACGGGTTCTAGAGTGATCCTTGTGTGGATCAATGAACAAACGTTAAGTATATTCTTCAGTGTCTGTGAGAACTGAAGATATGTTTTCTTGGAAAGGGTAAGAGTGGAAAGATAACTTGCTGTAAAACGGTTACGATGATGCAAGTTATGGCACTGACCCATACGACTAGAAATCTCGTATAGGAGATGTACTTTATTTTGAGGAAGGACATAGTTAGCTTACGAAGTCGCATATGAATGCACTGTCGCATAATCTACATAGGTGTAGAAATATATGGCAACTTCAGAAATAGAAAGTATGATTGGATTGAGCAGTTTTCCGAGCATATGTGGTTCCCCTTAATAGATCTCTTAGACTTTTAAGGCCCATTCTACGCGAAGGTTCGAGTCTCACTCCATTGAATAAGATATATTTCACCGTTATCGTAAGATACAGGATGATGTCAAACTAGGTGACATAGAAGTGTTGCAAAGCACATATAGGTCTCAATGTGTGAGATCTGTTGACTATATTCCTCTTCGACCAGACAAGCATGCACCATGTTGTTATGGGTGTTGAGCTTTTACCATGTTGTAAACTAGACTAAGTGTTACTCTAGTGCAAGTGGGAGACTGAAGGAGATATGCTCTAGAGGCACTTAATAAAGATAGTTTATTCGCAATCTCAATTCTTCATTATATGTTTTGTACCATGCTATAACTGTATTAAGAGGAAACATTAATACACGTGTGGTAGATAAACAACCAGGCCCGAAGTTGCCTCTACTTGACTAGTTCATTGTGCAATTGATGATGGAGGTTTCCCGATCATGTGACATTTATGTCAGTTGTCAATGGAGTCATGTCATTGGGAGAATGACGTGATCGACATACCCGATATTTGTAGGACGTAGTCATTACGCCTTTGATCGTGAGATCAACTCTTATTGCTATTCCTGAAAGAAACTTTGATTGCATCAAACGTCATATCTTAATAGTGTGACAATAAAGGTGTTCCTCTTGGGTATCGGAAGGGAGTATGTTCAGACAAGGGATCAAGAGCGGGATTTGCCAGTCCGCATAGCAGGATAGATACTCTAGGGCCCACTCGGTGAGATTGTGTCAAATGAGCTTCCAAGCATGTCACTAGGTCACCCAGACATAATATCATGAACGAGTAGAAGATAGTGTTGTTGATAACGAGATCAAGTTATGTATGGAGTTATCTAGTAACGAGTCTTGGACACACTAAGTATCGCTATGGCAAAAGGTTTGAGACTCGACCTCTAGGTTCGAATGACAAAGTTATTCGTTATATCACAGAGATTAATTCTGGGTGTCAAGGCCCACGAATTAGTCATTGATCGGAGAGGTGTCTCGATCATGTCTGTTATTATATTGAACCGCTAGGGTAACACACTTAAGGGGAGTCGACATATTTACCGGAAGAGAAATTAAGAAAGAGAACACCGTGAACGTCCCGGGAAAGATACGATAGAGATCGGGCAGGGACGAAATAGTTTTCAGAGCCGGAAAAAATTATATAATAAGTATTTAATATTAACTTATGTAATTAATAGTTAGATATATTTTTATTTAATTAATTTCGAATTTTTAAGCCATAATACCTTAAATGGGCCTTTCGGTGGAAAGAAGGCCCATGGAGGGGGGGGGGAGTTTTCCCCCAAGGGGAGAGAGGGGTTTCGGCCATCCTAGGCCATGGCCGCATGGGGGTGTGGGGTTTAGTGCCACACCTCCTGTAGCGTACCTGCACTTAATATATGGCAGATACCTGTGTATAGTGCAAATGCCTAGATCGATTCGTTTGCACACACAGTTTACGATGTAATATAACAACAAAGTATCGATTTTATTACATCAACGATCCAAACTTACAAAATATTATTTACAAGTTGCATAGCGCGAAGCTAGCTTTTAAAGAAATAGCAGCGGAAATACAATAACAGTGAGTCTCCATCATCTTCATGTTGCCTCAGGCGAAAACATGTTGGTTACAGACTCGAAACCTTTAAACGAAACCACACTCGTCACCTGAATAATTTGCAATAAGAAAAATATTGCAACAATGTGGGTCAGATTTCATTAAAAATGGAGTGTGGCAAGTGACACTATGGTGGACACTTAGTGGAATAACTATAATAACCTATATGCATATTTGGCTGGTGGAGTTCAAGGCTATTTTGTATAAAGCCAATTTTTCCTAACTCTTTGGAAAACACTTTTCTTCTATTCGAGACATCTGTGGCATGAAATCCACTGTCTCATTATACCCTTGTTCACCCCTCAGGTTTTAACTTAGAAATTGGAATGGTGGAATCCTCCGTTGACGTCCTTGATCAACTGCTCACATTGTCCGTACCGGGGACACAGCTAGGTACTTAGTTTTACACTCTGCAGAGGTTGTGCACGTTCACCATAGTACACATTCAGCCGAAACTATCCTTTACACTCTGAAGTGATAAGGAAAAGGAGAAGAATGAGACGAGATCTTTTAGAAGCATTTTCCCTCCCACTTTGGCTTGAGCCGTTCCACCTAACACCCTATACATCTGCTTGTCAAGCCGCGGCAAGTCCACGCAACTTAATTGATCAAGCCAGAGCCCATTGGCAATGGCTGCACTGGAAGCAATCTTCACTCAGAGTTCTTCAGATCTCTTTGTTCCTGGGTGGCCGTCCACAAGTATACTCTCAGGTGAAAACCACCATGCTTATGGCCCTAAGTATAGTAGAAACTACCTTAGGCGAAGACAACCACGAGCATAGCCCTGAGTAGACACTCAACATAAACCATTCAACCATTCCACCCAGATGTTTCATTCTTAACTTAGTAGAATTTAACTTTTCACAAAACAACATTTGCATTGCATCGAATAATTCTACTAAGTATTGCATAGGAGCCTAGACACAGGAGTAAGGAATTTCTACACATGTCTAGCATAGCAACACTATCCTACACATGCTTATATAAAATACACTACGTAATGCATATAGAAAATAGTATGAGGTTTATGAATGTGCCACTTGCCTTTGGATGATGTCTTTGCTCACAAACTCTTTTCTACGTTATTCGGAGCTCTCTGTTCGATCTAAACAATATAGACAAACCACAATACAACAATCAACATAAAACACAACACAATGCATACAAACACATACTTAATGAACAAACAAGTTTTCATAAGACTTCTAAGGAAAATATGTTTATGCATGACGTGCAAAGTATTTCTAAGGACTATAGATGCATGGTGTGCCATGCAAATCTTCTATGTTAATGCAAGGCAAATAATTTGGCCAAAAAATGACTAAGGACTAAGGTCATAGGTTGGATAAAATATTTTGCTATAAATCATCTTCAATAAGCACTCTAATGGCTTAGCCATGATGTGCATAAATACTTAGAGAGAATACTAAGTCTATTCTTCAAGGTGACCAAGCATTATTAACATCTCTTTGTAAATTGGATATTCACTTCAGTGGGAGAGACAAACACCCGCCCAACCACTTAATTTGTGGAACATGTCTCATGTACGTGGACATGTAAGGTTAGTCTCCAGGCCGCTTCATCTCACTATGCCGTTAGGATCCAACAAACTTCAAAGATGGTAATAACATGATCCAAAATTGTTTATGTCTAAAGTGAAAGACAATATTAGGAAAAAGGGAAAAGATAGAAAGAAAGATGTAGTTGGTCTTCCAAGCTTCATCTCCAGACTTGTAACTTTCTCCTTGGTGATGTCTTGATTGAATTTTTTGTAGACTTGAAAAATCTTCAGACTTGATGATTCTTGTATCACCGAGGCTGGTCTTGGATTTAACTTAGTCATCATGAGGTCTCAGAGAAGCAGAAAATAAAGAGAGAAAGACTTAGAGAATAAAGGGGGTTGGTCTTCTTGAACTTCCTCTTTATTTTTCTTCTAAGTGCTTCTACTTCTTGGAGATGCTTCCAGAATCTGTTTTCTTCTAAGTCCTTCATTGGTCTTCTAGCTCCATGTTGAAAATCCTAAGTGTCTAAGTGCATAGCACTTTAACCAAATACTAAGTTGAAAATAATCCTAACTTAGAGAAAATAATGAAGAGGTTTTCCTATGAGGAGTATAACTACAATATAAAATATGCTATGCTATGCATGAAATGTAATTTTTTTGATAATAAAGCATCATAACAACTTTTTTGTTTTTTATAAATATGCATGAAGTTATAAATGCAATTTAATTAATTTCTATTATAGCAAGATATAATAAAAGGGTTAATTACAATATTAAATTTTTCTGTGATTAAAATTTTATTACAAAATTTTATAAATAGTGTAAATTGACAGAGGGGATTTAAATAAATTTATAGCAATTGGATTTACTCAAAAATAATCTTTCTATCAAAAGTTATGTCAAGAATAGTCAAACTATTCAAATTAAGGTTATGATTATTAAATCGGCAAAACTATCCTCAAAAATTATTTTCTAACAGAAGCATAATATAGCACATATTATAAGGATTCCAAAACAATTGTATTTGTAATTTTTGTATTTATGCATTTCAAGTTATGACAATATACTCAAATTTTCCATTTGAAATTTGAATATTTTAAACTAAGTCAAATTTGAATTCTAACAGATCTAAAATATTCTACAAGTCAAGTACTTTCCAAAATATAAACTTTATCAAATTTGGATAAGTGGTTAAAAAGTTATAACAATTTTAATAAGCATGGGTGTTTCTGTAAAACTGCCATTTTAATTTAATTCGAAAAAAAAATCCGCGCTGGCACTGACGTGTCGAAACGTGGCTGCCACGCGAGCGCTGACGAGGCGTACCAGTTCGCCTAAAAGACTTATAATCTTCGCCGCACGACTCAGATCGGACGGCTTACAGCGGGTGGACGAGGTCGTGGCGTGGCAGGTGGGCAGAAATGTCGACGACGACGGCGGCAGGCTCGGCGATTGACGAATCTCTCGCTCCGGTGGCTCCCCTGGCTCAGGAAGGCAATGAACCGGCGCGTCTCGTCGCGGCGAGGTGGATGGTGGCGACGACGTCGGCTCTCAAGTCCTCGGGCAGCGACTTGACGCGGACGGAGCACGGCGGTGTGGTTTCGGGCGAGGACGACGGCGACGATATGGTGCTGTCGGGTTATGACTCCCAAGGAACAGGGGTAGTCACTTCCTAAAGAGTAGTTCGTGAAGGGGATTGAACGCGGAGGTCAAGACCCTCGAGAGGCACGATGACGGTGCTCGCCGGGCCTGGAGAGGAAACACCCACGACAGAGAAAGACACCAGCCCATACCCAGGGACACGACCCTCAGGAGGAGGTAAGACCGCTACTCCTGCTTGAGCCAGTTCGTGCCGGGGGAGGGAAGCAATGGTCTTCTTCCTCCTCCAGGCCAAGGCTATCCTACTCAGTCGAGCTAGGGTTTACAAGTGTTCTCTTAGCAAATTTGCCGTCCTTCTCTACGGTCGAGGTCTTGCTCCTTTTATAGGCGCCGCAGGTGTCTTCCTTCCGCTTGGCCTCCAAGTTGGGCTCCCACACGGCAGCGGCGTGAAGTAGTTGGAGTCCACCGCTGCGGGCTCATCCCTGGATGCGGTCCATCGTGGATAAAGTTGGGCGCAGTGGCCGACAAGATGCAGACCGCGCAGAACAGCTCGCAGGGTCCGCAGTCTCCGGAGTGGAGCCCACAAATGACGATCTTCTTGGAGTGTTGCTTCGTCCAGCTGCTTTATCATCAGAGAGGAAGGTACCAGCTGTCCTGGTGCAGCCGGCACAACTTTATTGACTCCTTTATCACCAAAACAGCAAGGGGGGCGCCTGCGTCACCCTGCGGGTACGGCAGAGGCCATGTGTGTCCTGCTGTACTTCCTTGGCCGCGACGTTTCCCTACAGGCCTAGGGAGGCATGTGGAGGGGTTTCTGTTGACTTCCCTCCAAGCGCGCTGCGCCTCGGGAGGGTCTCCTGAAGCGCGGGTCCTCTTCAGGCCCTTGCTTTCTCTTCAGGCCCTCGAGGGGATTTGCCTCTTGGGGGTCTCTCCAAGCGATGGCTTGGTCCTTAGTCGTTTCGTCTGGTCAGCCCGCGTGCGTGGCCTCGGGAGAGTGGGCTCTTCATACCCCAGTCTCCACTGGGCCGACAATAGCCCCTGGGCCCGCGACGTGCGCGAGTGAGCCCATGGGCGCAGGCGGAGCGTCGTGGGCCCAAAGTGCCCGGCCGGCCCGAGCCACGCGTCACTCAGACGAGTAACGGTCGCGCATGATCTGTGGCGTGCGTCGTGGGGGGTCCTACCATGCCCCGGTAACTGCTCCTTGAGAGGACATAAAGCCCGAGCGTCGTAGCAAGGAGCCGTTACTGTTTCCAATTCTTATCACAGAAGCCTCCGCCATTCTTGAGCTCTCCTCTCCTCTCGCTTCCAGTGACACACCGAACCCCGGCGATGAGCCCCGCCAAGGGCAAGGGCAAGGCTGCCGCGGGGTCCTCTTCCCAGGCGGAGGCTGCCGAGGTCGCGCACGGCGCAGCTCTACTGGGCGTGCGCGTTAACGACAAGGCGCTCGCTCGTCTCCTCTCGTAGAGGACCGGATGAACGAGCACGGCGCCACCGCGCTGAAGCCCGCGGCGCACGGGAAACACCCCCGAGGGTATTTTCCGATATTCCAGCATTGCCTCGATGCTGGGCTAGTGCCGCCATTCTCGCCGTTCTTGGAGGCGGTACTGGCGTTCTACCAGGTGGAGTTGCTGCATCTGCACCCCAACTCCGTCCTCATCCTCGCCATCTTTGCATACCTCTGCGAGGCATACGTGGGCTTGGAGCCAATGGTGGGGCTCTTCCGGTGCTTCTACGCGCTCCGGAACACGGCGAAGAACGAGCGCTCCGAGTGCGTCTCGTTCCGCATCGTGGACGGCATGGGGAGTGTCTACATCCCCATCTCGTGGAGTGACGGCAAGGCCGTCACCTCGGTGACGAAGAAAGTGGACGACTTCTGCCAGAAGTGGTTCTTCGTCGGGGTGGAGCATCCCTGCGCCTTCCCCGAGGTCCCCGATGAGCCGCCGCTGAAGAACTCCCTTTTGGGCAAGGCGTCTTTCGACGGCGCGAAGAACATGAGCCTGATGGGACAACTGAGTTTTCTCTGCGAGGAGGGCCTCACGGGCTAGACCATTGTGGCTGATTTTGTGACGCGCCGCATCGCTCCCCTCCAGGCACACTCGGTGCCCATGTGGATGTACTCTGGGCCAAACGACAAGATGCGACTCCATCGTGAGGACAACGACAAGGACACCGTTGACAACGTCTTGTCCGCGCTCTTCATCAACCCGACAGTGCCTGCCGCGGATCAGCTCCCCATCACGCTCCGACCTCTCCATCAATACAACATTACGGAGTGCATGGCCATTTTGGAGGGGATGCCTCCGTTCACCCCGACAGGCTTGGCGGGGATGGAGGTGCGATTGCCGGCGGCGCGAGGAGCGGAGGGAGCGGATTCTCCCTCGGCCTCAGGAGCTGGGCTAGGTGAGGAGGAGGCCGCGGCAGGGGAGGTGTCTTCTTCGAGGGCATGGCCATTTACTGGCGAGGTTTGTGACATATTGTCAGGCGATGACGATGCCTTCGTAGTGGCTCCCTCGCGCCCCGTGGAGGAGGAGAACGAGGAGGGGGGGGGGGCTCCGACGTGGCGGCCACGCCGGGGCGGCGCAAGCCACGCACCAAGGCGGCCGTGGACCGCTGTGGGGCGAGGCCATCTAACGTCCCCTCTAAGAGGAAAACGGTGACGCATCCGGAGGGGTCAGGCGCCCAGACCATGCCCTCCTGGCGCTCGCAGGCCTAGCGTGCGTCGACACCGGCGTTGCACCGTCCGGGTAAGTGTTCCTGGCACTTGGTTGTTTGATTCTTGTTTCTTTTCGCTTTTATCCTCTCTTGAAGATATTTCCTTTGTTTTTTCCAGTGATCTTGTGCCTGCGAAGCGCCGTAGGCTTCGCAAGGCTGCAGATGTGAAGAGAGCCACGACTGAGGCCGTGCCTGAAGAGGCCACGAGGCCTGTGGAGACGGCCTCCACAGGCCCCACCGAGGAGGTGCCTCAAGGGGAGGCGGCTGCGCCTCGGGCCGAGGCTGCAGAGTCTCAGGCGGAGGAGGGCGCGCCTCGCCCGAAGGCCTCTAGGCCGCCCCCTGAGCCAATGGTGGTGGAGGCTTCGGAGGAGAGGATCTCCACTCCACCTCGCGCTCCTACTCCCCCTTGCCCGGTCACGCCTCCGCACGAGACGACTCCGCCGCGCGAGCCAACGCCGCCACGCGTGACGACGTCGCCGCGTGCGCCAACTCCGCCGCGCGCGCCCATGGCTCTCGTGAAGCCTGGAGCTGAGGAGAGCGAGGCGCCAGCGGGCGCGAGCGAGTCTGCAGCGGGAGATTCTTCTTCTTCACCTCGTCCGGCTGAAGGGGATGAGCGCCCGGCTGACGCGGGAGCCGAAGAGGACGCTGGCGCGGGCGGGGGCGGAGCACAACCTAGCCCCTGAGCGCACCCTGGGGCCAGGCTCTCGGGACTTGTCGCCGGGGCTGGGCCCTCGACAGGCCAAGAGCTGGTCCTCCGTGGCTGGGACTGGAGCGCGGGGCGCCGCGACGTCGCCTTTGTCCTTGTGAGGGAGTCCCTAGAGGGCCTGGAGGCGCATCTCGCCCTTGGGGACATAGAGCTCGCCCAGCAGCATGAGGAGCTCCCGAGGTCGTGGGCGTCCTTCAATGTAGCTGTCGAGGCCCGTCGGCAGGAGGACTTGGCGCTGCAGGCCGCGCGTGAGGAGGCCACCCGCTTCGCCAAGGAGGTCCGCGAGGGGGCCATCCACGACGTCGCAAAACTTCTCGCGCCCCTCCAAGAGGAACGTGACGCTGCAGCTGAGCTCCTGCGCGCAGCAACGGCCGAGCGCGAGGCAATGGAGGGCTCGCTGGCGCAGAAACGCCACGAGCTGGGCCAACTGGAGACCCAGCTGCTCTCTGCCCTCCAGGCTGCGCAGGCAACTCTGGAGGAGGACTGCAAGGGCCTTGCCGAGCGCGAGCGGCAGATGGCCCTCAAGGAGAGGGAACTGCGGCAACGCGACGAGCAGCGGCTTCAGGTGGAGAAGGACCTAGCCACCCAGCGCGAGGAGCTTGAGGCGCGCGAAGGAGACCTGGCCCAGGCGTTCCTATGGTTTGACGAGAACGTCGCTGCCCAGAAGCGTGCTTATGAACGCTTAGAGCAGCGGTTCGTCGAAAGAAGGAGGCGGAGGACGCCCTTGTGGAGCGCGAGAAGCAGTTCCGGCTGACCAAGTCTCAGGAGTACCGCGACTTGGCACAGAAGCAGGAGGACCGCTTCAAGGCCAGGCGCACCGCCGATGCTCAGCGGATCGCTTGGCTTTAGAAGGCCAACTCCCAGCTGGAGGCCCGCCTCAAACGCGCCAAGGATGGTCGACGCCGGGCGGAGGAGGCCCGCAACGAGGCTATTCATGACCTCAACTCCCTAGCCAAGGACGTGGAGGAGCAGGTGGCTCCCGCGATGGAGCGGGCGACGGAGGCGACCAACTCTGCCCAGGCGGCTCACGCGCTTACGAAGCAGCGTGAGCGCATGTTCGAGGCGCTGGTCGCCCAGGGCAACGAGCTCGCTGCGCAGCTTGGCGCGGACGCGCCGCACACCAAGGCCTGAGGCCGTGACGATGCTGCCATGTACCTGGTCTATTTAGACCAGCTCTTCACGGCGCTCGAGGGCCCTGTCGCTGATCTCCGCGAGGTGATAGAGGACGAGAGCCGGCAGCTCATGGGGGTGGTCGTCGACCGCATCTTCACCAACCTGAGGATCCTCACGCCAGGCTTTGACCTCTCCACCGTGACGGAGACTCCCCAAGGTGAGGACACGCGCAGGGTCTCCAACTCCCGCTGTGAGTAAGTCGATGCTTTCTGCAACCGCTTCAAGCGTGCGGAGGCCGCGCCTGAGGACAGCAAGGAGGAGGCCGCCTCTGCCGAGACCGAGGAGGGCGCAGTGGAGGAGTTCCAGGATGATGACGGCTCCGCCTGAGCTATTTGCCATTGCGCCTGCGTGCGTTTGTATCTGAAACAACTTTATGTTTAGACATTTGCGATCTTTTGGGCATGTAATATACTCTTGTTTGCAATTTGCTTCTAGCTTGCTTGCCCCAGGAGAGGTCTTTTTGGACTCATCTTCATGTCTATTTGTTCTCTGCATCGGTAGGACCCATCTCTTCGTGTCATGACTCCGCCACTTTGGTATGCGAGAACAAAGACTCTGCAAGGCCGGGGGGAGTTTAGGCCTAGGAGACGTAAGAGCCCTGAGTCGCGATGCTCAAGTGCCCACCTTAGACGTACGAGTAGTCCATGAAGCGTAAGGGAAAGCGAAGTCGCCTGAGGGGAAAACGTGTGCTAGTAGGGAAAAGCTCTTAAGGCGCGGGTGCGAGACTTAGCTTCTCGAGGTTGTCGCCCTATAGAGGCTTTTTGCCTGGTGAGGAGGTCCTCTTGAGGGATCGTTCCCGGATGCCTCCTCAGGCTTGCGGGGGCATCTCTTTTCTGTAGATGTTAGAGAGGCGAACCTAAACGCTAATGCATGGTACAAGGGACTTTTGCGCGCTTATAGGTCCCTTCTAGCGTTCCTCGCGAGGACAGTAAGTACCAAGGTCCTCTATAGAGATGGCGTGTTTGTGGGATCTTGCCCTCCAGCCAGAGCTTGGATGCTTGGATTTTGCAGTTCTGCTGGTGTGTCGTTTGAGGCACTGTAACAGCCAGTTTGTAACTTTCCAAAGTTATGTGTTTGGTTGTGCAATAAAATATATTCATATCATCATTTACATATGTGGTTGGATTTAATTAAATATGTTGTTTCAATTCAAATTCCAAATTTAAGTCTCTTATTTAAATTTAAATGCTTTTCAAATAATTTCAAATGAAGTTTCAAATTAATTTTAAATATTCAAACCAGATATTAATATGTCTAATTTGAAACTATTAAAATTTGTTCAAAAGTTTTTATTAAGTTTCCTTTTGTTTTGGTTTAAAATTACAAGAACCAGAAAAGAAGGAAAAAAGAAAACAATAAAAAAAGGAGCCAAGCCGAGATGGGCCAAATCTGGCCCACCTCAGCCCAGCGGCCTCCCGACCGGCCCGCTCCACGTCTTCTTCTCCGTACGACGGTCTCCTTTCCAGCGTGGAGGAGCTGTGGAGCTCGCCCCACTGCCATGCCTCCCCCACCGGCAACTGCCCCACTCTCCTCCCTCTATTAATCACGCAGCGTCCCGGAGAACCCTAACCCTAGCCCCTACCCCATCTCCTCGCGCCGCCGGCCTCTCCTTTCCTCTCCTCATCCACCCGAGCCCACCGGAGCACCTCCGCCGTTCTTCTACTCCTCCGGCCTCCCCGAGCTCGTGCGACGGCTCCCCGACAAGCACTGTGAGCTGCGCGTCCGTTTTCCCCCGCTCTCCTTTTCGATTTCGTGCTGGAATAGCTATTTAGACCACGATTTGCTGCCGGCCACCATTGACCGAAACAGCGAGCCGGGCTCGAGCTGCTCCTACTCCCGCTCGTCCCCTCTTCAACCGAGCGCAAAAACGAGTCCATCCCACACCACGCACTGCTCTTGGTCTGGTTTTCAGAGAAGTTCAGTTTTCGTCAGTTTGAAAACCGCGACTTTTACTGTTAAAACGAAGTCATCTACAATCGTTGCAACAACACGAGCCGAGCCCGGGGGCTAGCAGCGCTGATCTCCACCGCGCGCTCGTGGGCGCGAGTTTGAACCGGCCGCAGGGAATAAAAGTCCCCATTTTATTTTTCCCTTAGCTCCCTGACGAGTGGCCCCCACACGTCAGAGACATAGGCGCTGGAGTTTTTACCTAGAGCCCCCTGCTCTCTGGTTCTTTCACGTTAGCCCTCACAATAACTTTTCTACCACGGATAAGTCCCTGGGTTTTTGCAGAAACAACCCTAGAACTAAATATGCAATAACTTAAAATCTATACATCCAAATAAAATAAACTTTATATGTTTTTATATTAGAAAAATGCAATGAACATTATTATAACATTATTATGTCTTTTTGCATCATTTATTTTAAATGCATAGTTTAATTTAACAAATACAATTAATTAATTAAATATGGAATGTATGGGGTAATAAATATATTATGCCCTAATTCCATTTAATATGCTCATATCTTTTATACCCTTTCCTTGCCATGCTAATAAAAATTTTAATTGGAGTTTTAGATATATAATTTGCAATTAATTACTAAATATGTAATGTGTTGGGCAAATAATTAATTAATGTCTACTCCATTTAAATTAATTAGATCACCCCGTCTGCTATATATTAAGTAACATTTAAATTGTTGGATACACAAATAACTTGCACCCTAATCTTTCACCGGGATTTCATCTCCGCTTTAAATATGACCTAATCATCTCATAACATAATGCACCATCATTTGTTTGCGCATTCTTTGTATTGATTATTGCTTCCTATTGTCTGTGTTTGGATTTTCGCAGGGTAGACGACGACGTGCCTGCTGCGAGTACCTACGATGCTGAGGTTCCAGCTTTCGTGCCAGGCCACGAGCTTCCAGGAAAGCTTCTGCTAACCGGTTACATGATTGTTTGGTTTTCATTCTTGCCTTTTGATCTATGCTATCCTAGTTATCGGTTCTTGAACTGTGATCCCATCACATGTTTATCCTGCAGCCTATATAGCTATATCCCCGCAACCTATAACCCCTTGCATGTTTATCTGTTGGCTATTGCGAGTCGTAGTGCATGCTTAGAGTTGGTTGAGCGAGTCGTTCCTTTGTCTTTTATCTCATTTGCTTAGTATGATAGATTGATCTACTATAATAAACTGCTGTCTTATTTTGGGGTTCTATAATTAAAAGATAAGGCACCAGGCGGAAGGCCTTACGAGGTGCTTTGTTCTGCTCAGTGTCGACCTAGGAACTGAGATTTTGTCCTCGGATCCAATTTTGAGCGCACTAACCACTTGTGGGTGGCCCAATGGAGCCCCACTCGACTTTGACTGGAACTTCGACTTGCCCGGGAGCTGCACCTAGTTCGGGTTTTCCATTTGTCTCATATGCATCGATACTAGTGTAGTATTTTACTTTTGGCGGTGTGCCTTGTTACATGCATATAGGGCGCGGACTATTTGTGCGGAGGGGTGTGTCCTGCGGGAGTCCGCACCCTTTTGGCCGGGACCAGCATAGTTACCGTGGCTCCTGGACTTGTTGCGGTGAAGGAAAAGAGTTGGGTTGAGAGGCCCTAATGTTTTTGACTGTGTTGATCATGCGAGTATGGGTCCAGTAGTGCACCCCTGCAGGGTATAATCTTATCGATGAGCCGTGTCCACGGGTATGGACGACTTGGTGATGATGCTGGCTAATATGATCTAGACAACTTACACCTAATCATTGTTTATTAATTTGACTAGTAAATATAGAATTACTTACACCCTAAATGGTAACTAAAATTGTTAACGTGTGAGTTTTCCGGATTGCTTACTCATACTTGGTTGAGGGGGTTAATTCGAGAATGGGTTATGACTGGTGTTAGTTGTAGATGGCTATTCAAACGCTCTCTTTCCCCTCTCTAATTAGACGGAAGTTTTAGCGCGTCTCTCTAGGTTGCTAGTGCTGCTGCCGCTAAGTACACCTACCCCCATACTTTGGGAATCTTACAGTTTTGTAACCTGTTAGCTTAATCTTGTTCGATACGCTTCGGTGTATTGACCCGTTCGCGGGCTGTGGTTTTTCTGCAGTTGAGGATTCTTCGCACGACCAGGTTGGTGGATACTACGTGGAGTTCTACGACGAGATCTACGACGAGTAGTTAGAGTTCCCCTGGGCTTCTTCCTGGTGGACCGCGTGGATGGGCCTTCTTTTCCGTTTCGGCTTTGAGCCCTTTGCTTCTTGTCTGTAGTCAGACCGGTTTGTTTCCACTACATGATGTAATGTTGGGACATGTGTCCTCTGATTGGTGCCATTTGCTATATTTTGCTCAGTGAGAGCTTTTGGATATTATTTCCTTTCTTTGTGTCTTAGGTTTATTCTGTGGTTTCTACTTGTTAAAAATCCGACTCGTATAGCATGTGTGTATGGATGAAGTATACGAGTTGGAAGACTTTTCGGGTTCTCGCGTGCACAATCTGGAAACGTATGTGACGTTGGGATCGCCAAGGGCTGTCGGCCGATGATCCATTCCGAGCCAGCCCTGCATGTTCCTGGGATTGGTATTCCCCAGTATGCTCTTGGTTGTGTGGCCCAACCGATACGTTTCGTTTGTGTAGCTTGAATTCAGAGTCTGCTAGGCACTTGAACCGTACTAAGCCCCCCCTCGTGAGGTACGCTTGTGGCAAGATATAAGAGCACATTTCAATGAAGTAATGCATAAATAAAACTCACCACCAAATATTACATAGCGGCACCGTAGCGCTAAGTTCAATTGGGAACGAAATTGTCTCATTATGCTTGGAGTTGACAAGTTAATGTTTTGACCATGTCGAGGCATGCGGACCACCCATTAGTGGCAGAGACTCTCAACAGCCTGAGGTGGCTCGTTACATGGAGAGCTCGGAAGGTTGTTCCTCGAGAGAAGCCTTTGGAGCTTGGAGGTGTAAGCCGTGAGCTTTTAACCTCTTGAGACAAAAATGCTTGGAGGTTGAGCTGTAAGCTGCCTCTTTCACCAGATGTCTTGATGTGACAATGATGACGGGCGTGACAATGATCACGTTTGCGTTTGTTACTTTGGGAGACAAAAAATGTTTGGGAGGTTTAAGCCGTGAGCTTTTAACCTCTAGAGACCAAAAATGCTTTGAGGTCGAACCGTAAGTTGCCTCTTCCGCTAGATGCCTTGACGTGACAATGATCACGGGTAGAACTTGCGCAGGTGCATGATGTTCCACGGGTTTTTGACGGGGATGCCATCTTGAGTCTCGAGACAAGCCGCGCCAGGCCTGGCGATGTGGGTGACCCTGTAGGGACCTTCCCACATCGGTGACAGCATGTGTAGGCCTTCCCTGGAGAGGATTCTCCTGAGGGTACGCGAGCGCACGTTGCGGCTGTGGTAGCGTCTCAGGTCCTGCTGATATTTGGCCACCCAGAGGGCGGCGCGGCGTCGTAGTTGTAACGCCCCGGGATTTATCCCCTTTTAGATTTGTGAGTTTACTTTTTGCATCGACATGGCATCGCATCGCATTAATTTAATTTGTTGCATTTAAATTAAATTTCCATAATTAAATTTAAATGCATTTCAAATTAATTAAAAATGTGTTATTTTCAAATCTTCTAAAAATGTTAAAAAACTAGTTTATTAAATTGTCTATGCAAAACTAAAAATATTTTGTAAAGGTTTCGTCTTCAAATTCGTTTTCTATTTTGTTTTAAAAATATAAAACCGAAAAGAATAAAAGGGAGAGAAATAAAGCCCAAAAGCCCATCTAACCCAAACCCTAGGTTTTGCCCCTGAAAACTTTTTCCCACCCCCTGGATTTTTTGCAGCCGCCCCCTCCACTTTCTCTTTTTCTTTCTTTCCCTTTTTCCCCTTCCTTTTTCTCTTCTTTTCTTTTTTCCTTTCTTTCCTTCCTTTCTTCTTCTTTTCTTTCCTTTTTTCTCTCTTCTTTCCTTCCTTTCCTCTCCCGCACCGCACGGGAGAAACTCCCGCAACTCTTTTCTTCCTCTTCCTCCTCCCGCACGCACCAACCGCCCGAGCCCGCACCAGCTTCTCCCGCAGCCACGTCGCCGCGCCGGCCGCGCCCCTACGCCTCCCTTGCTCCACCGCCGGCCGACGGGCACCTCTGCCCCGCGCGACTGCGCTTCCCGGCCGCCTGCGCCTCTGCTCCCGACGTCCGGCCGGCTCCCCGTCCCCAGCGCCCCGAGCACGCCGCCCCGCCTCGGCCGGCCGCCCTGCCCCGCGCCGCCTCCGGCCGAGCGCCGCCGCGTCCTCCTGCTTCCCCGCGCCGTCCGCCCTCGCTCCTCCCGTTTGCTCCCTGCTCCGGCCGGCCCGTCGCCTTCACCGCCGCCCGCCGCGCCGTGCGCTTCCCGCGCCGCCTCTCCACCGCCGGCCGCGTCGCCGCCTCTGACCGGCGCAGCGCCACCGCCGCGTCCGCCCGTGCCCGCGCGCTCGTTTGCGCACGCCGCTGCCCGCACGTCCGCATCCGCCCGCGCCGTCCGCGCCGCCGCCGCCCACGCAGTGCCCCGCGCGTGCCCTCCATGTCGCCACCGCCGTGCGTTCCGCTCCGCGCCGGTCTCCTTCTGCTCCGCCGGGTTCTCCGTCCGGTGGCGTCCCCGCGCCGACGCCCGCAAGGTGTTCGACAAAATTCCCGCAAGAACTTCGTCGCCACTTTTGTCCGAGTTGTCCACCCTCCGTGGTGTTGCTACGTGCAAGTGCCTCTTCCGGTGTCGCGTCATCGTGACCGCCCGTGTTCGTGTCGCGGTGCCCGCCCATGCGCGTTTCTTTCCGGTATCCGTTGCCGTGCTCCTACGTGGCCGCGCCCGTCAACGGTGATGACCGAGTACGACTACTTCCCCGCCACTTCCACGACACCGACAAACGACGATGCCCCGGTTCCGCGACGGCTACTTCCCCGATGGCGACTACTTCCTCTACGGACCGAAGACGTCGGTTTCGAACCCTATCTCTCCCGATCCGACGTACGGACCCAAACCCTAACCCTAAACCTATTTTATGAAATGTCATCTATCTTGTGCATTTCGCATCATAATTGCCTGTGTTGCCTCTCTTGGGTTTGCGGGTGTAGCAAATCACCTAAATAATTCAATATGGAATGTGTGGGGTAATAAATATATAATGCCCTATTCCATTTAATTTAATTAGATCACCCATGCCATGTGTTTCCATGCTAACCAACATTTAATATTGTGGGTAAATAAATAACTTGCACCTAAATATTAATTGTCAGAATCCCGGTTCCGCTTAATTTGGATTAAGTGCATCTCAAATTGCATCTCGCCATGCCATGCATCATTCTCATATGATCATGCTGGATCTTTTGCCGTAGTGGTAAAGTGCATCTTTTACGCTTTCCAGTGTCTGTTGCTTCTTCGCGGATACGACGTTGAGATGTGTGAGCAACGACAAAATCTGCTTCCATGCGGGATTCCAGGCAAGCAAAGTGTTCTTGTTTACCTATACATTGTCTTTCATTCCTGCCGTTGATCTCTGCTACCCTAGTATTCGATTCTTATCGCGATCCCATCACATGTTTATCCTGCAGCCCATACAGCTTTATCCCAACATTCCATCACCTGTTGTTTGTTTATCTGTTGGCCTTGCGAGTCGTAGCGCATGCTTAGAGTTGATTGTGCGAGTCGTCTGTTGGTCTTAAGTTCCATCTTCTTAGTATGATAGATTGTTCTACTTTAATAAAATGCTATCTTGTGTTGGGGTATTATAATTAAAAGATAAGGCACCAGGCGGAAGGCATTGCGAGGTGCTTTGTTCTGCTCAGTGTCGACCTAGGAACTGAGATTTTGTCCTCGGATCCAATTTTGAGCGCACTAACCACTTGTGGGAGGCCCTATGGAGCTCCCCTCGACTTTGAACGGATCTTCAGCTTGTCCATGTGCCGCAACTAGTTCGGGTTTTCCATTTGCTCATATCCATGTGCATGATGATGATGATTGATGAAAGGTTACATGATACATTGGTCATATAGATGTGGTGCGCGCGAAGCGGACAGTTCCTACTATGGTTTGAGCCGCATGGCGCGTGGACACAAACTAATGAGTCCGCAATTGAGATTCGGCCGGACTCTTGACGCGGGTAACAACTCATATGGGTGGCACTTGGACTTGCTGTAGTGAAGGAATAAGTTGTGTTGAGAAGCACTGATGCTTGATTGGGTTGATCATGCGAGAATGGGTACAGTAGGGCACCCCTGCAGGGTATAATCTTATCGATGAGCCGTGTCCACGGTTATGGACGACTTTGGTGATGATGCTGGCAAACAAGATCTAGACAACTTGCACCTAATTAATGTTAATTAATTTGACTAGTAATATAGAATTACTTTCACAATAAATGGTAACTAAAATTGTTCAATGTGTGAGTTTTCCCGAATTGCTTCCTCATACTTGGTTGAGGGGGTTAATTCGAGAATGGGTTATGTTTGGTGTTAGTTGTAGATGTTTATCTTATGCGCTCTCTTATCCCTCTCTGATTAGACGGAAGTTGTAGCGTGTCTCTTTAGGTTGCTAGTGCTGCTGCCGCTAAGTCCACCTACCTCATATTTTGGGAGATGGTGTAGAAAGTAGGCAAGTCGGTTTTGCTTGCCAGGGAGTGCCCTGACCCTCTTTTGGGATGTGCTTTATGTGCAGTCAACAGGTTTGAAGTCCGACGACGTTAGCTTGGGAATCCCTCCGGCTTGGCTGGGCAGGGATATGGCGCCATCGCTTATCTTCAGGACTCTTAGTCCAATTTGCATCTTATCCGTAGTCGGATACTATATTTGCTTCCGCTGTCATTTGAATCTTTGTATTGTATTATTTGTATCTTGACTCGTTCGAGTCGTTGTTGTATTTATCTCTTTTGTTGTATTTGTGGATGTATCGAAACTGTTGTAATGTTATCACAATTCCACCCACATAATGCGCATGTTTCGGCGTGCACATTATGTCTGGTGGGCGACCTAAAATCGTTATTATGCGGATTTCGGCGGATGCGCTTAAATCTACATAGTATCGATTTTAGGGCGTCACAAAGTGGTATCAGAGCCTTGGTTTTGATCTCCTTGTTGTTTCGATACGAATGGTTATCGAAGCAGCGGGTCCGCAAAAGCCTGTAGGATAACCTCGCTAACGGTCGTTGTTTCTAGAGTGTCAAAACTATTTGACTTAAATTATTTTTGAAAATAAATAAATGTCAATAGGTTTCTTTTTACTCCTTACCTCAATTCTATTTCTCCTCTTACCTTACTTGTTTTGAGTCTCTTCTCTTATCCAACTTTCAAAGTTTTAGGATCCTACGTGTGGGTGGACGATTTCTTGCCTTTTACCCTATTAGGTTCGATTTTTCGGAGTCGTCTTCGTCGTGAGCAACAATCCCTTGTTAGTGGTATAATCGAGAATTTCAAGGTGGAACAACAATTTCTTGTTAGTGGTGTCGAGAAGTTCATCCCGGAGCGTGTAGACTCGATAGTTACCCCTCTCTTCTTGTGGTCTCGGCGTGGATCGCGGGACGCGATCCCTTGTTAGTGGTGTCGATTGTAACGCCCCGGGATTTATCCCCTTTTAGATTTGTGAGTTTTCTTTTTGCATCGACATGGCATCGCATCGCATTAATTTAATTTGTTGCATTTAAATTAAATTTCCATAATTAAATTTAAATGCATTTCAAATTAATTAAAAATGTGTTATTTTCAAATCTTCTAAAAATGTTAAAAAACTAGTTTATTAAATTGTCTATGCAAAACTAAAAATATTTTGTAAAGGTTTCGTCTTCAAATTCGTTTTCTATTTTGTTTTAAAAATATAAAACCGAAAAGAATAAAAGAGAGAGAAATAAAGCCCAAAAGCCCATCTAACCCAAACCCTAGGTTTTGCCCTTGAAAACTTTTTCCCACCCCCTGGATTTTTTGCAGCCGCCCCCTCCACTTTCTCTTTTTCTTTCTTTCCCTTTTTCCCCTTCCTTTTTCTCTTCTTTTCTTTTTTCCTTTCTTTCCTTCCTTTCTTCTTCTTTTCTTTCCTTTTTTCTCTCTTCTTTCCTTCCTTTCCTCTCCCGCACCGCACGGGAGAAACTCCCGCAGCTCTTTTCTTCCTCTTCCTCCTCCCGCACGCACCAACCGCCCGAGCCCGCACCAGCTTCTCCCGCCGCCCGGCCGCTGGCCGCCGTCCGCCGCCCGCCAGCGCGACTCCCGCAGCGCGCCGCCGCCTGCCGCCGCCAGGTCGCAGCGCCGCCGCTCCCCGCAGCCGCGCCGGCCGCACCCCTGCGCCTCCCCTGCTCCACCGCCGGCCGCCGCGCACCTCTGCCCCGCGCGCCTGCGCTTCCCGGCCGCCTGCGCCTCTGCTCCCGGCGTCCGGCCGGCTCACGTTCCCCAGCGCCCCGAGCACGCCGCCCCGCCTCGGCCGGCCGCCCTGCCCCGCGCCGCCTCCGGCCGAGCGCCGCCGCGTCCTCCTGCTTCCCCGCGCCGGCCGCCCTCGCTCCTCCCGTTCGCTCCCCTGCTCCGGCCGGCCCGTCGCCTTCACCGCCGCCGGCCGCGCCGTGCGCGCCCCGCGCCGCCTCTCCACCGCCGGCCGTGTCGCCGCCTCTGACCGGCACAGCGCCGCTGCCGCGTCCACCCGTGCCCGCGCGCTCGCCTGCGCACGCCGATGCCCGCACGACCGCATCCGCCCGCGCCGTCCGCGCCGCCGCCGCCCACGCAGCGCCCCGTGCGTGCCCTCCATGTCGCCACCGCCGTGCGTTCCGCTCCGCGCCGGTCTCCTTCCGCTCCGCCGGGTTCGCCGTCCGGTGGCGTCCCCGCTCCGACGCCCGCAAGGTGTTCGACAAAATTCCCGCAAGAACTTCGTCGCCACTTTGGTCCGAGTTGTCCACCCTTCGTGGTGTTGCTACGTGCGAGTGCCTCTTCCGGTGTCGCGTCGCCGTGACCTCCCGTGTTCGTGTCGTGGTGCCCGCCCGTGCGCGTTTCTTTCCGGTGTCCGTTGTCGTGCTCCTACGTGCCCGCGCCCGTCAATGGTGATGACCGAGTACGACTACTTCCCCGCCACTTCCACGAAACCGACAAACGACGATGCCCCGGTTCCACGACGGCTACTACTTCCTCTATGGACCGAAGACGTCAGTTTCGAACCCTATCTCTCCCGATCCGACGTACGGACCCAAACCCTAACCCTAAACCTATTTTATTAAATGTCATCTATCTTGTGCATTTCGCATCATAATTGCCTGTGTTGCATCTCTTGGGTTTGCGGGTGTAGCAAATCCCCTAAATAATACAATATGGAATGTGTGGGGTAAAAAATATATAATGCCCTATTCCATTTAATTTAATTAGATCACCCATGCCATGTGTTGCCATGCTAACCAACATTTAATATTGTGGGTAAATAAATAACTTGCACCTAAATATTGATTGTCAGAATCCCGGTTCCGCTTAATTTGGATTAAGTGCATCTCAAATTGCATCTCGCCATGCCATGCATCATTCTCATATGATCATGCTGGATCTTTTGCCGTAGTGGTAAAGTGCATCTTTTACGCTTTCCAGTGTCTGTTGCTTCTTCGCGGATACGACGTTGAGATGTGTGAGCAACGAGAAGATCTGCTTCCATGCGGGATTCCAGGCAAGCAAACTTTGCTTGTTTACCTATTCATTGTCTTTCATTCCTGCCGTTGATCTCTGCTACCCTAGTATTCGATTCTTATCGCGGTCCCATCACATGTTTATCCTGCAGCCCATACAGCTTTATCCCCACATCCCATCACCTGTTGTTTGTTTATCTGTTGGCCTTGCGAGTCGTAGCGCATGCTTAGAGTTGATTGTGCGAGTCGTCTGTTGGTCTTAAGTTTCATCTGCTTAGTATGATAGATTGTTCTACTTTAATAAAATGCTATCTTGTGTTGGGGTATTATAATTAAAATATAAGGCACCAGGCGGAAGGCCTTGCGAGGTGCTTTGTTCTGCTTAGTGTCGACCTAGGAACTGAGATTTTGTCCTCGGATCCAGTTTTGAGCGCACTAACCAATTGTGGGAGGCCCTATGGAGCGCCCCTCGACTTTGAACGGATCTTCACCTTGTCCATGTGCCGCAACTAGTTCGGGTTTTCCATTTGCTCGTATCCATGTGCATGATGATGATGATTGATGAGAGTTTACATGATACGGGGGGTCATATAGGTGTGGTGCGCGCGAAGCGGACAGTTCCTACTGTGGTTTGAGCCGCATGGCGCGTGGACACAAACTAATGAGTCCGCAATTGAGATTCGTCCGGACTCTTGACGCGGGTAACAATTCATATGGGTGGCACTTGGACTTGCTGTAGTGAAGGAATAAGTTGTGTTGAGAAGCCCTGATGCTTGATTGGGTTGATCATGCGAGTATGGGTATAGTAGTGCACCCCTGCAGGGTATAATCTTATCGATGAGCCGTGTCCACGGTTATGGACGACTTTGGTGATGATGCTGGCTAACAAGATCTAGACAACTTGCACCTAATTAATGTTAATTAATTTGACTAGTAATATAGAATTACTTTCACAATAAATGGTAACTAAAATTGTTCAATGTGTGAGTTTTCCCGAATTGCTTCCTCATACTTGGTTGAGGGGATTAATTCGAGAATGGGTTATGTTTGGTGTTAGTTGTAGATGTTTATCTTATGCGCTCTCTTATCCCTCTCTGATTAGACGGAAGTTGTAGCGTGTCTCTTTAGGTTGCTAGTGCTGCTGCCGCTAAGTCCACCTACCCCATATTTTGGGAGATGGTGTAGAAAGTAGGCAAGTCGGTTTTGCTTGCCAGGGAGTGCCCTGACCCTCTTTTGGGATGTGCTTTATGTGCAGTCAACAGGTTTGAAGTCCGACGACGTTAGCTTGGGAATCCCTCCGGCTTGGCTGGGCAGGGATATGGCGCCATCGCTTATCTTCAGGACTCTTAGTCCAATTTGCATCTTATCCGTAGTCGGATACTATTTTTCCTTCCGCTGTCATTTGAATCTTTGTATTGTATTATTTGTATCTTGACTTGTTCGAGTCGTTGTTGTATTTATCTCTTTCGTTGTATTTGTGGATGTATCGGAACTGTTGTAATGTTATCACAATTCCACCCACATAATGCGCATGTTTCGGCAAGCACATTATGTCTGGTGGGCGACCAAAAATCGTTATTATGCGGATTTCGGCGGATGCGCTTAAATCTACATAGTATCGATTTTAGGGCGTCACAGTAGTCCCTCGAGGAGTAGCAGGTCGTCATTGTGGAGGTCCTCCTTCTGGTCCTCGTTAAAGGCAAGGAACCGTGGGGATCCATGCTTTATCTCTGTGGGGAGGACTGCTTCGGCTCCATAGACGAGGGCGAACGGTGTTTCCCCCGTAGGCTTGGGTGGCGTTGTGCGGATGGACCAGAGCACCGAAGGGAGCTCGCTGATCCAGCCCTTGCCGTGGCCTTTGAGGATGTCGAACGTCCTGGTCTTTAGGCCCTTGAGGACTTCTGCGTTTGCTCGCACAGCTTGTCCGTTGCTCTGCGGATGAGCGACTGAGGCAAAGCAGAGCTTGATGCCCATCCTTTCGCAGTAAGCTCTGAAGATGCCACTAGTGAATTGCGAGCCATTGTCGGTGATGATGCGGTTAGGCACTCTGAAGCGGCAGACCAGGCCTCTGATGATTTTTACCGTCGCGCCTGCTGTAATTGTGCGCGTCGCCTCCACTTCAGGCCACTTAGTGAACTTGTCGATGGCCACGAAGAGGTAGCGATATCCCCCTTGCGCTGTTAGGAAATGTCCCAGGATGTCCAACCACCAGACCGCGAACGGCCAGGAGAGAGGAATGGTCTGTAGACCCAGCACAGGTTGGTGGATTTTCTTGGCGTGGAATTGGCAAGCTTCACATGCTTGAACGATGTCAACTGCATCCTGAAGTGCTTGAGGCCAGTAGAAGCCGCTTCTAACGACTTTGCATGCGAGGGTGCGGGCGCACGAATGGTGGACTCATTCCCTGCTGTGGACATCCTTGATCAGCATTTTGTCTTCTTCAGAAGGGACGCACTTGAGCGCGATGCCGTTTGGGTGCTTGCGGTAGAGATTTCCTTCGAGGATTTGGTAAGATTTTGCCTGGCGGGCAATTCGCTCGGCTTCAACATCTTCCTCGGGAAGGGCCCCTTTGTCGAGGTAGCCTTTGATCTTGCCAATCCATCCTGCTTCTTGATGCACCGCTGTGAGCAACAGACGCTCCCCTGTAGGGCGTCCACAATCTGGAGCCCCGCTGGCAGGTGGTGGCGGGAGCGCTTCGTCTGTGCTTGCGGGAATGGCCTCTTGAGGCTGTTTTATGGATGCCTTGACGAGGTTTTCTTCAAAGACGTCTGGCAGCTGAGCTTGCCTCTTTCAAGCGCGTTTGGCGATGTCATCAGCCTCTTGGTTCTCCTTTCTTGGGATGTGCATGAGCTCCATTCCCCTGAAGTGCTTCTCAAGCCTACGGACCTCTTCAAGGTATGCGGCAATGTGGTCGTCCTTAGGCTCATAGCTTTTGTTGCAGAAGTTGACGAGCAGCTGGGAGTCGCCCTTGATGAGCAGGTGCTTGATGCCTAGAGCGATTGCGGCGCGTAGGCCAGCAAGCAGGCCTTCGTACTCAGCAATATTGTTGGCGATCTTGTCGATTCCGAAGCACAGCTGGACTGCGTAATATAGCTTGTCGCCTTTTGGTGAGATCAAGACCATGCCAGCCCCACCGTGGCGACAAGCGAAAGCTCCGTCGAACTTCATGGTCCAGTGGTTGGGCATTTTGTCTCCAGAGGGCTCTTGTTCTTCTCTCATAGGCTCTTCATGGGTTGGGTCAGTCCATTCGGCGACAAAGTCTTCCAGCGCTCTTCCTTTGATTACCCTTGTGGTATCGAAGCGCAAATTGAATGGCTGTGGCTCTATATTCCATCTTGCGACACGATTTGTGGCGTCAGGGTTGCGCAGGATCTGCTCCAGTGGAAAAGAGGTAACCACCGTGATGGGGTGCCCCTGGAAGTAGTGTCCCAGCTTTCTTGAGGCGATGAGGACGGTGACGAGGAGCTTCTGCTGCATTGTGTACCGCTCGTGAGCATCCTGCAGTACTGTGCCGACAAAGTAGACTGGATGCTCGACAAGGGTTGTCAGTTTAGTCTTGGTGCACTCTGCCTGAGGGGGCTCTGCTCGGCCCACAAGGGGGTTGGCCTGTGGAGGCTCATCAGGGCCCTCGAGGGGGTTGGCATGTGGGGGCTCTTCAGGCTCCGTGGCGGGATCATCCTGTAGCGGTTGACTTGAGGCAGGCCCCTCTTGTGCCTTTGGGCCTGGCGATGGGTTTGCGAGGCCTGCTCCTTTGTCGAGCTCTTCATCAGGGGGTTTTGGCTTTGCAGTGGTTGCACTCTTCTTGTGGAGTACTGGCTCTTCCCTTTCTACCGCAAGGACAACACTGGCGGTCTGTGGAGTGGCTGATAGATACAGCTTCAGGTGCTCGCCTGTCCTTGGGGCGACCATGACTGGTGGGCAGGCCAGGTACGTCTTCAAGTCCTCAAACGCTTTTTACGCTTCAGGGGTCCACTTGAAAGTGTCGATTCTTTTCATGATCTTGAAGAACGGCAGGGCTCTTTCGCCGAACTTGGAGATGAATCTACCCAAGCTGGCCATGCAGCCTGCTAGGCGTTGCATGTCCTTGAGCCGGCATGGAGGTTGCATTTCCTCTATGGCCTTGATTTTGTCAGGGTTTGCCTCTATGCCCCGGTGGGACACGAGGAAACCAAGCAATTTGCCTGAAGGCACTGCGAGTACGCACTTGGCGGGGTTGTGCTTGATGTTCACCTTGCGCAAGCTGGCGAAAGTATCTTCAAGTTCCCTGAGGAGAGTATTTCCCTCTCGAGATTTTACGACAATGTCATCGACATAAACCTCGGCATTTCTGCCCATTCGCTCGCCAAGCTCTATCCTCATTAGCCTCTGGAAAGTGGCTCCGCCGTTTTTTAGGCCGAAGGGCATGCAGACATAGCAATACACACCGCAAGGGGTGAGGAAATCCGTCTTCTCCTCATCTTCGTTAGCCATTTTTATCTGATGATAACTAGAGAAGGCATCGAGGAAGCAGAGGAGGTCGCAGCCTGCCGTGGAGTCCACAATCTGGTCGATTCTTGGCATGGGATAAGGGTCCTTGGGGCAGGCCTTGTTCACATCAGTGTAGTCGATGCAAAGGCGGCCTCCTCCGGCGGGTTTTGGGACGACCACGCCGTTGGAGAGCCAAGTGGGGTGTGTTACTTCACGGACAACCTTTGGCGCTTTTAGCTTCTCGACCTCTTTGACGATGAATGCTTGCTTCTCGAGGGCTTGTTTTCATGCTTTTTGCTTGACGGGGCGCGCGTTTGGACACACAGCTAAGTGGTTCTCGATCACCTCCCTCGGTACACCAGACATATCTGACGGTGTCCATGCGAACATGTCAGAGTTTGCCCGGAGGAAGGCAACGAGCGCGCTTTCCTATTTGGGAGGCAGCGCGGCGCCAATGGTGTCGCTAGCCCCCGAGCCCTCAGCCCCCGAGCTGCTGGAGCTTAGAGAGACTTTCTTTGTAGCGGCTGGCTCCTGGGAGAACATATGATTTTTCTTCTTAGGTCTCTCGAGAGGCTCCATGTCCTCATCTGCAGGGAACTCCATGGCGGGTGCCTTGTAGGCTGTCTCGACAGCGCACGTGGCATCCAGGACATGTCCACGGATGGTGATTGTGCCAGCGCTGCCAGGGATCTTGACCATGTTGTAGCATGATGCGTGACGGCCATGAATTTCGCGAGCGCGGGGTAGCCGAAGATGGTATTGTATGATAGGCCGATGTGCGCAACATCGAAATCGATGTGCTCGGTGCGGTAGTTTTCCTCGCTTCTGAAGGTGACGGCGAGCCTGACCTGCCCCAGAGGCTCGATCGAGCCGCTGGTGACTCCCGTGAAGGGCCTAGAGGGCTTGAGCCGCTCGTAGGGCACTTGAAGCGCTTCGAACGTCTCAATGGAGATGACATTCAGGCCTGCTCCACCATCAATGAGCGTCTTGGAGACGGCGATGTTGTCGATGGTGGGGCTGCAGACCAGCGAGAGGGTTCCAACAGTCTTGGTGGACTTTGGGTGGTCCTGAGCGTCGAAGGCGATGGTGTACTGCGACCACTTGAGGGGCCTGGAGGTCTCGAGGCTGGGGAGGGCGGCATTGAGCTCGCGAGCGAACTGCTTGAACTGATTGTTTGACTTGGGCGCTTGTGCTCCACCGAGAATGCAGGCCATGGCGCCTCTTGGAGCTTGATAGCCACCATTTTCCTTGTCGGGGAGGTTGCCATTCCTCTCCGCAGCGTTGGCCTGGTTGCCAGATGGTTTCTGGTAGCCGCTCTTGCGCCCACTTCCGCGGTAGCCACGACCTTGACCGCGGCTGCCACTGCCTTCTGCTTGCTCACGCTCTTTGCTCAACCTCTTGAGGTCGAAGAAAGTCTCGATAGAGTGACCGCGCCTGTTGTGGTACATGCAGAATGGGCGGTGGTCGTCTTTCCTATCCCCAGGCTCGGGAGAGTCCCTACGGGTCCCTTTCGCGTCAGGCTCTGCCGCGAGGACCGCGGTGGTTGCGCTTGGGCTCCTCCTTCTTCTTCTGGCTCCTGGACCCCTCAGCGTGCTCGTCCCCTCTCGAGGACATTTTGACGAAGAGGAGTCCCTCTTCAGCCTTGGCGCACTTGTCCGCCAGGTCGAACAGCTTCACCACAGAGGTGAGCTTGTCGTGGATACCCAGCTTCTCGAGCATCCTGCTGTTGGTGACGCCCTCGCGGAAGGCGGCGATGACTTGGGTGTCAGGGATGTTCGGGATCTTGTTGCGCACTTGGCTGAAGCGCTAGATGTACTTGCAGAGGGTCTCATCCTTCTTCTGCACCACAGCGCACAGGTCGTTGTGGGTGAGAGCGCGCTCGTACGTCCCCTTGAAGTTGGAGACGAACTGCTTGCAGAGCTCCTCCCAAGAGTTCACATAGTCCTCGGGGAGGTTCAGGAGCCACGACAGCGCAGAGTCGTGAAGCGCGTGGGAGAACCAGTTGGCCATGACCTTGTCGTCTCCGCCTGCCGCTTGGATGGAGGTGTTGTAGAGCTGCAGGAACTTGATGGGATTGCTGGAGCCGTCGTAGCCCTTGGGGAGAGCCGGCCTCAACTTCGGGGGCCAAACCACGCGGCGCAGGGAGCGGGTGAACGCCATGCAGCCGGTGGCATACGTGGCGACTCCATGCTGCAGCGCGCTGCGGTTCTGTTGGCCCGCCTGGCCGATTTCTTCCACGATCCTGTTCTGGCGGTTGCGCTGGAGCTCCATCCCTATGCGAGTGTCGGGCGCGGTGCGCTGCACGATCAAGCAATCATGCGGAGAGGACGCGTGCGAGGCAGCCCTCTGCGTCGCAGCCGGTGCATGTCCTAGCGGAGGCAGAGGCCCGTCTGGCGGGGCCGTGCCCGCGAGGAAAGGGTGCACGATGGACTGCGACGGAGCGGGGCGCGTCGTGGCGATGCCGACGAGGTGGTTGAGGCGCTCCAGCCAGTGCTCGTGGGCCTCAGCGGTATGCTGATAGCGGAGATGTTCCTGCGCCATGAGCAGTGCGGTGTTTGGCGTGGGGTCCGTCCTGCCAGGACCGAAGCCGCTCGTACGCCGCGTCGGGTGTGACGACTACGCGTCCTCCTGGTGCTTGAAGTTGTGCTCGGGCTCTTCCGCATGAGGGCCCAAGTTGGTGCGCTCTTCACGGCGGGGTCGCCCCCATCGTGCGCGTGTGGCCGTGGCGCGGGGCGTGACACACCCGCCTTCAGGTGCACGCCGGTGGGCGCGGGAAGCGCGGGTAGCGTGGGTGTTCGCCATGGAGTGGAGGCGGCTAGAAGGTCGTTGACGCGCCTCAATCCCCTACAAGGCGCACCAAATGTCGGGTTATGACTCCCAAGGAACAGGGGTAGTCACTTATGAAGAGTAGTTCATGAATGGGATTGAACGCGGAGGTCAAGACCCTCGAGAGGCACGACGACGGTGCTCGTCAAGCCTGGAGAGGAAACACCCACGACAGAGAAAGACACCAGCCCGTACATAGGTTCACGGCTCTCAGGAGGAGGTAAGACCGCTACTCCTGCTTGTCTGTATTGCACTGTGGAGGTTACAGTACAGCTGAGCTTGCCGAGGGCTCTCTTGAGGCAGTTCGTGCCTGGGGAGGGAAGCAATGGTCTTCTTCCTCCTCCAAGCCAAGGCTATCCTACTCAGTCGAGCTAACATTTACAAGTGTTCTCTTAGCAAATTTGGCGACATTCTCTACGGTGGAGGTCTTTCTCCTTTTATAGGCGCCCCAGGCGTCTTCCTTCCGCTTGGCCTTCAAGGTGGGCTCCCAAACGACAGCGGCGTGAAGGAGTTGGAGTCCACCGCTGCGGGCTCGTCCCTGGACGCGGTCCAACGTCGATAAAGTTGGGCGCGGTGGCCGACAAGATGCAGACCGCGCAGAACAGCTCGCAAGGTCCACAGTCTCCGGATTGGAGCCCACGATGACGATCTTCTTGGAGTGTTGCGCCGTCCAGCTGCTTTATCATCAGAGAGGAAGGTACCACCTGTCCTGGCGCATCCGCCGCAACTTTATTGACTCCTTTATCAACAAAACGGCAAGGGGGGCGCCTGCGTCACCCTGCAGGTACGGCAAAGGCCATGTGCGTCCTGCCGTCCTGCCTAGGGAGGCCTGTGGAGGGGTTTCGGTTGACTTCCCTCCAGGTGCGCTGCACCTCCGGAGGGTCTTCTGAAGCGCGGGTCCTCTTCAGGCCCGTGAGGGTCTCTTGAAACTCCAAAAAAATTAAATAGTGATTAGTTGGAAAAATCTATGAGGTCTTTTAAAGTTGATTTTCTTATGCTTTTATAGTTTCATCTAAATCAAAAATAAAAGTTTAAATTTATAGTGATTTTTAAACATTCCAAAATGTTGGGATGTTACACCGCCCGGCTGGCGAGGTTGGTGTAGTGCCCCAACTTTTAATAAAGATGGAACACCTGTGTTAAGTGCTAGATCCTGGATCACTGCCAACACCATAGTACAAAATATAAAGTATCATTGCATAAGTATGAAATTACTACAACGAGATCAAAAAATAGCTAAGTATAGCCATGAAGGCTAGCTAGAATATTCAGAGTTCACAACAAAAGCAAAATAGCAATGAGCCTCATCTTCAAGCATGCGCCACAAGCAGACATGTTGGCTGTAGACTCGAGTCCAAAAATTATTCTTCAACTGAAGTACCTGCACATTTGAATATGCAGCCCTCGAAGGAGGTCAATACAATGAAGTATTGGCAAGTGACTACGGTGGATATAAAATGACAAGTCTAAAATCTATATGCATATTAAGCTTGGTGGAGTTGGAGGCTGTTTTGTAGAAAGCAAATTTTCTCCTATCTTTTATAAAACACTTTTATTTCCAAAGACTTGGCACCAAGGGATGAAGCCCAAGTGCACCAACATTTCTTTCCTTAGTCAAATTTTACTTCATGAAAATGGTGTTGAGATTCTTCCGTCCATCCTTGTCCAGCTGCTCGAAGTAGTCCATCATCAGGGACACGGCTAAGTACTCAGATTATTGACTCTGCAGAGGTTGTAAACTTTCACCTTTAGGCTAAGTTAACCCAGACATCCTATACACGCGGAGTGCATTAAGGAAAGGAGAGAATTGAGACAAGAACTTTCAGAAGAAGAATTCAACCATACTAGCAAGACCCGTTCCACATACAAACTCTACATCTGCTTGTCAAGCTGACAGGTTGAACTCTCACAACTTAGTTGTTCAAGATGGAGCCCATTGTCAAAAGGCTGCACGGAAAGCTTCTAAACTTGGAGGGACTTAGTAATCTCTTTGTTCCTGGGTGGCAATCCACAAGTGTATTTTTGGTGAAAACCACCATGCCCATGGCCCTAAGTAGAAAAAATTCACCCTAGGCGAAGACAACCACCATTATAGAATTGCTAAGCATCTAATAAAACCTTTGAAATGGCTGCATGGTAGAGGATGGCTACACACTTCTAGGAATTTGCATAGCATATAACTAACTAGCAAAATAAAATAATAACAAAAGTTTCCTATCATGCATACTACTAAAAAATTCTACAAATGCATATAGGAAAATAATGGGTGATTCATGGATGTCACTTGCCTTGGTAACAGGATGAACAAGCACATCAAGAACATCAATCACAAGGAAAACCTTCCTCCTCTTCACAATCTACAACAAACAATAAATAACATAAATAAACACACAACACAACACTTAAACATCAAGACATAAACATGTATGCATGCATGATATGCTATGAACATAACAAAACAACTTATTACAATTTTATTTCCTCTGTTTATTAAATGCATGAAATGAAATGAACAACATTTTATTATCTTATTTTAACTATTAAAATATAGAGAATAATTATAGCCAAAATAAGTCCTACAACCAACTTATTAAATTATTTTATTGCAAACTTTTCAAAAAAAACTCAAGTTGCACTTTCTGGACAGAGGATAAAAGTACAATTCTAAAACAATTGGATTTATGAGAAAAACATTTTTATTATTTAAGTTATGAATTTAAATAGTCGAAATACCATTCTGCTAATTCCACAAACTAAAAGATACCACAATAACAAACTAATGAAACTATAATAAACTAAACGAGCAGGGCTTTCCAATGACATAAAATTTATCAAATTTGGACTTACAGATTGTAAGTTATGAATTTTGCAAGTTTTAATAGTTTTCTGTTTTAATTTCTAAAATTATACCGAAATAGAAAAAGAAACTGCCATGCGAGACATACGCGCGAGACTATTCGACCGATAAACTGCCACAAACTAAAAGACACGGGAGCCGTCCGTTTTAAATGAAAACATACGCGCGAGACTAATCGACCGATAGGGAAAAATTAATAAAAACCGATATGTTGGATCTAGAACCAACGGTCCAGAATCTTCTGACCAAACGCGGGGGGCGCGAGTTGCTGGAGGTGCTCCGGTTGCGGCAGTGCAATGGCCGGCGTCGCAAGCGCATGAGTTCTACGGTGCTACGGGATGAACGGGGCATACCGCGGCGTAGGGGAGATCGAGGTGAAGATGATGGCGCGGTGGAGGCGACTGGAGTTTCCTTCTCCTCCTATAATCGCTCGTCGGAGAAGCTTGCGGCGGTAGTTCCTCTCGGACATGGACGGAGACGAGAATCAAAATGGAGTGGAGAGAGGGTCCGGGGTGGCCGGAGTTGCGCGCACGACGTTGTTCTCACCGTCGGCGACAGCGGAGACGCGGGGTGTCTAGCGGGCAGCCTAGGGGCTCTCGAGGGTTGGTGTTTGGGGCAAAACACGGAGGAGCTCGGGGGATTTTAGTAGGGGAAAGAGGCGAGGTAAACGGCATAGTAAATCGCCCGCAATCAAACGAATCAATTTCGTGCGTTTTCGGTCGGCGACGTGGGCGTGATTTGGGGAAGAACGGTTTCGCGGGGGAGATGACAAGCTTGTCCCACCTGTCAGCGTCTGCAAGAGAGAGAGAGAGAGAAGGAGGGCTGGGCCGCTGGCGGGCTGCTGCGCTGCGCGCGGTAGATAGCCGTGGGCCTCGGCCCAATTGGCCCGGATTTCCTTTTTCTTTTATTCAAATGCTTTTCTGTTTTTCAAATCTGATTTCAAAAATGATTTTTAAACTTAACCAAAAAATTTCAGAAATATTCATAAAAATATGTTTTAGAAAGCTTATTAAATTTAGAACTTTTTAGTATCATACTTGCCTATACAATAATTTGATAAAAAGGAATATTATAAGGAGTACAAATAAACAACTTTAAGGAAATAAGATTTATTTAAACTTATAATTAAATTTGTATTTAGTCCTTATGTGATTTATATTTCATGCCTATATGATGAATGATGCATGAATGCAAAGTTTTAATTTTTTTAAAATTTTGGGATGTTACAGTTGGCGGCCCTCTTCCCCTTTATATAGAGGTGCTCCCTTGGCTTTTTAATTATACCAATCTCTCTCTCTCTCTTTTCTGCTTGAATAACGTGATTCCCCTGTTGGAGTTGCGCCAAAGAGAAAGTTCTCTCCACCATATGCACGCTGCCGTGATGTTGGTGTTCCAGTCCCGTTCTTTCGCTGCTCAATCTGGATTGGAGCTTTGGAGGTCGTCGGCTTCACCGTACATGTGTGAAACTCTGTGAGGTGCCACGCTAGTGGTGCTTGGAGGTCTACTTCGTCTACACGACCTTGAGGTCGGCTACGTCGTCTTTATCGTCGATGGTAGTGCGGGAGCGTAATCCCTGCTTTTCGGTCTACAAGGGTATGTATACCGATCTCCTTCGTACTATTGTCTCTGCATAGTATAGATCCTGGCTAGTTTAAAGTTATCGTTGTTACAAAAATTATTATTTTCTTCCCGCGATCCCCTTCAATTGAGTAGTTTACAAGTTTTCTGAATGTCTTCCTCTCTTTGATCAGAGTTTAAACAGATTGATGGATGCTCCAAGCCAGCCCTCCTGTCGAGCATATTTCACGAACCGAGAGATGTAACCTATTCAGAAATGAATGCGATATCTCTCGCTTTATTCAAAGAAGCCACAAAGGAGTTGGAAGAGATCCCTCAGTTCTACGTGTGCAAGATTGAGAATGATTCTCTAGATGTCATTTCTCTGGTATTATGATACGATGCTCATGTTCTGTCATTTGAATGATCCCTCACTTCTGTCATTTGAACTTTGCTGATAGGATGCTCATGTTATTTTGATAGCATATCAAGATTGTGGTACTAGATGGCTACGATGTTATTCCATCGCGTGATATCATATTATGTCAAGTTCACGGAAATTATCGTATTTTGGCGAGAGAGGATGTCGAGATCTTTGGATCATATCGAGTGGTCGACAACGAGGATTACATTGAGTTCATGGAGAACTGGGATCTATTCTGGGAGCAACTGCTGATTCTCTTTGGTGATCTCCATGTTATCAAGGTGATCTTCAAGGAGGAGTACATCGAGCTGTCATTTGAGAAGGTAAGCAAAGACATCGAGGGGCCCGATAAAAAAATAAAGCAATCAAACGACTCCAGCGACTCCAGCAACACCCAACGATGAGATCAGCGACACCAGCGAAGAGATCGAGCAGTGGGTTGACGATATGATGTTCAGCTTTCACGACGTCAAAGAAGAGACTGATTAATATTACTATAAGTTGTATTTTTGTCGGGTGTATTTTGGTCGAACATCTTATGGGCATGCTCTGGGCATGAACTGGCGCGCTCAGGCGTGTTCTGGCTTACTCTTGCAAGTTCTATGCGTCTTCTTAGTAACACTGAAATGAAACTTTTCTAATTTTTTAGATTTTTGTGATTTATTTTGATTTTATCCCAATCGAAACTGTAAGGACCCCTCGAACCACAGTCCGAGATGTCCACGTTATGTAAAGGATCACGATCACAATGATCAAAGCATCGCAATCACATAACCAACATGATATCAAAGAGTTACATCATTCCACTCGTACAAATAAAAGTCTTACAACACACAAATGGTCACTTCACCAAGTCTGCAAACATCGTCGCGCGGGACGGAATTAACTATGATACAGCGGAAGCTCGCGGCTAGCATCGGCCCTCGTCGTGTAACATCCCAACATTTTGGAATGTTAAAAAATCACTAAAATTAAAAACTTTTGTTTTGATTAAAATAAAATATTAAAAATCATAAGAAAACTAACTATAAAAGACTTCAACCAATTTGAAAAAGTCTATTATTTCAAAATTCCCAATGTGTCATTATTTTCAAAAGTTATTTCCAATTAAACATTACATTATCCTTTGTATTTCAAAAACCTTAATATGTAATTTGACAAATGTTTTATAAAGTACAAACCATTTTATTTTAAGTAAATAGTTTACTTATAAGTAACTGATTTCAACCACTTAGCATTAGCTATAAATAAATTAAAATAATAATTACAAGTGTTACTTTAAACTATTGAAAACATTGTCTATTTGCCAAAAGATTATTATTCATTTAACTGAGTTCAAAACATAATTTGGATATAACAAGTCTGTAGTGTATAACTTAAAACCTCATAGATTTTATAATTACTTAACAACCCAAATAAACATTTCATTAGCTTAAATGATTTTCATTTATTTTCAAAACATAAAATGACTTTCATGAATATATTTTATATATAAGAAATGAATTAAATCAAAAATCTTTTCCAATGTTGTTATAAGGTTTTCAAATGAATTATCAAAAATATTTCAATTAAAAATACATTCATTATATTCCCCTTTTCATTTCGAATAGTGGTGTTATGTTATTTAAGGTTGTACTAAATCCAAAAATGATTTAATGTTGGAAAATGAGTATAAATAACTAAAGTTTAAACTTTTATAAGTGTTGTATTTTTATTAAGTTTATTTAGCCAAAAACGAAATTATTTAAGCCATGTTTTCAAATTTGACATTAAGTGTCAAATTTGTATTTAATCAATATTTCAAAATTTTGATTTTTGAAAAGTGTTCAAAACATGCCTACAACTGGTTTAACACAAAGATATTTTTTTTACAAATTTTTAGAAACTTATTTGACTTGATTTAGAGTCTTAAATCAAAAGTTATGAAAGAAATAAGAAAAATCAGAAAAATAAAAAGAAAAAAATGCTGACGTCATGCTGATGTCAGCATCGTCTTCATCTCAGGAAACCATAACGCATCACGCACGCAAAAACTGCTCCCGTGCATCCTTCCCGAATTGATTCCCGGTGATTTAGAGCACCAAATGACGCACCGTTTCTTTCTAATTAAAGCCCTTGATCTCCTCTTTCATTCCCCCATAAAAGCCCTCTCTTAAACGCCCTAAATTGCTCTAATTTCGTCCGCCATTAGACATGGGCGTTTTTGGTCGAAATTAATCTCCGATTGATTACGGGCAAATTACTGCACCAAATCACGCATGGTTGGTTCCTATAAATAGCCCTCGACCTCCTCCTCCATTTCCCCCCAAAAGCCCTCTCCAATACGCCCCCAGGCCGACGAATTTCTTCGCCGGAGTTTCGCTCGACCGTCACCGTATTTCTTTGATTCCGGCGAGCAGAGTGAGTCCCCGCTGCCGATTCTTGGTCCTTCCTCTTTCCCACGTCCGTGCGCTCCTTTAAACACCCTCCTTGCTTCATTCCCACAGCCAAATCGTGGAGGCCGAGCTCGACCCGAAGGTCATCGCCGTCGTCGCCACTTTGTCCACCTCTCCACGCAGCTTCGGGAATCGCCGCTCAACTCCGACACCGTCTTCTGCTCCACCTTGTCCAGCCGCACTTCGCCGTCGTCTCCCTCGCGTCCGGGAGCTTCCGAAACGTCGTCGCCGTCCACACACGTTGCCGACGACCACAACACGCCGACCGTCTGCGTCCGCCTGCGATCGCCCGGCCGATCCACCGCCGCCGTCATCTTCTCTCGCCGGTGAGCTGCTGATGTGCTTCCTTCTATCTTATTACGTGCATATCACATGATGAAGGGTAGCAGCCATTAGAAAAACGTCATAGGTCACCTATTCAATATTTTCGTTTTTCTGACTAGACATAACTTCCAAAATTCATATTAAATCAACCGTAACTCCGTTTTTGATGTTTTTGTAGTCTGTGGAATCGTATGAACGTGTAGAAAATAGTGGTAAAATAAAAACTTGTATTTTAGTACTGCACTAACTTGGTATCTATAGAAACATGTAAAATATTATTTTAATTATAGTTTTAATTCTCTAAGGTCAAAATTAGAAAATAAAATATCTTTGAAAAGCCCATGACCTATAGATTGTGCTAGTTTTGTTGTTTTCCAACCTTGAGAAATTTAGATTTATTCAAATTCAAAATATGATGTTTGAGTAAATTTGACATAACTTTTGATATAAACATTATTTTTGAGTAAATCAAATTTCTATAAATTTATTTAAATCCCCTATGTCTATTAATACTAATTATAAAATTTTCTTATAAAAATTTAAATCACATAAAACCTTAATCCTATATTTATTCCTTTATTATATTTTTTGAAAATGGAAATTAATTAAATTGCATTAGCATAATTGTTCATGTGATTAAAAATTGCATTTCATGCATATCATATTTTATTTTGTACTTATATTTCCCATAAGAAAACTTCTTCCCCATTTTCTCTAAGTTAGAAATATTTTCAACTTAGCATTTTGGTAAAGTGATACACTTAGACACTTAGGATTTTCAACATGGAGCTAGAAGAACAATGAAGGACTTAGCCAAAACAAGACTCCAGAAGAATCTCCAAAAAGTAGAAGCACTTAGAAGAAAAATCAAGAGGAAGTTCATGAAGACCAACCAGAAATATTTTCTAAGTCTTGCTCCCTCTCTCTTTCATTTCTCCCTCCTTCTCTGAGACTTCATGAAGAGTAAGTAAATCCAAAACCAGCCTAGGTGATACAAAAATCATCAAGTCTGAAGATTATTTAAGTCTACCAAGAATTCAATCAAGACATCACCAAGGAGAATATTACAAGTCTGGGGATGAAACCTGGAAGACCAATTACATCTTTCTTCTACCTTTTCCCTCTTTCCTAATCTTGTATTTCACTTAAGACTTAAAAGATTTTCATGGCATGACATGCATCTCTAGTCCTTAGAAATAATTTGCATATCATACATAACATGTTTTCCTTAGAAGTTTTATCAAACTTATTTGTTCACTATGTATGTGCATGTATGTTTGATGATTGTTGTTTGTTGATTGTTGTATTTTTGTTTTCTTATATTGTTTAGATTGAACGGAGAGCAAACGTTCGTTGTTGAAAAGAGTTTGTGAACAACGACAACATTCAAAGGCAAGTGGCACACCTCATAAACTTCCTATTATTTTCTATATGCATTACTTAGTGTATTTTTATATAAGCATGTGTAGGATAGTATATTGCTATGCTAAACCAGTGTAGAAATTCCTTATTCCTGTGTCTAGGCTCCTATACAATACTTAGTAGAATTATCGATGCTATGCAAATGTTGTTTTGTGAAAATCTAAATTCTACTAAGTTAAGAATGAAACATCTGGGTGGTAAGTGGTTGTATGGTTTATGTTGAGTGGCTACTCAGGTCCATGTCTATGGTTCCTGGAGTATGTACACTTGTGAATGGCCACCCAGGAACAGAGGAATCTGAAGAACTCCGAGTGAAGATTGCTTCCAGTGCAGCCATTGCCACAGGGGCTCTGGCTTGATCAATTATGTTGCGTGGACTCTCTCCGGCTTGACAAGCAGATGTAGGGGGTTGTTAGGTGGAACGGGTCAAGCCAGAGTGGGAGGGAAAATGCTTCTGAAAGATCTCGTCTCATTCTTCTCCTTTTCTTATCACTATAAGTGTGTAAAGGATAGTTTGGGTTGAATGGGTACAATGGTGAAAGTGCACAACCTCTGCACAGTGTAAAACAATGTACTTAGCCGTGTCCCCGGTACGGACAATTTGAGCAGCTGATCACGGACGTCAACGAAGGATTCCACCATTCCAACTTCAGAAATAAAACTTGATGGGTGAACAAGGGAAGATGAGATTTATGGTTTTCATGCCATACTTGTCTTGATTTGAAGAAAGTGTTTTCCAAAGAGATAGGAAAAATTGACTTTATGCAAAATAGCCTTGAACTCCACCAGCAAAATATGCATATAGGCTATAGAGTTATTCCATTATGTGTCCACCATAGTGTCACTTGCCAGACTCCATTTTTTATGGAATCTGACCCACCTTGTTGCAATATTTTTCTTATTGTAGATTGTTCAGATGACGAGTGAGGTTTCGTTTAAAGGTTTCGAGTCTGCAACCAACATGTTTTCGCCTGTGGCAACATGAAAGAGATGGAGACTCACTACTATCCTATTTCCGCTGTGTACTTTTTCAATGCTACCTTTATGCTATGCAACTTGTATCAAATATTTTGTAAGTCTGGATCATCGATGTAATAAAATTGATACTTTGTTGTGATATTACATCGTAAACTGTGTGTGCAAACGAATCGATCCTGGGATTTGCACTATACACATGTATCTGCCTTATTTAAAGTGCAGGTACGCTTCAGATGGTATCAGAGCACTGTGTTGCCTGTAGCTTCGAAACCCTAGGTTTGGATAGAAATAGGATTTGACCATAGGATTGAAAATCTATTTTATTCACTTTTCTAAAAACAAAAATTTTCATTTTATCTTCCTCATACTCTCATCTACTATCAACCTTCTGAAAACATCTTATCTTTTTCTAGATGACCATGTTCTTGTAGTCTAAGTCTGATTCTACTGCTTCATATAGAAAAGTTTCAATTCAACATGAACTTCTACATGCATGGAAGAACACTGAAGAAACAGTGTTCGGCCAACACTTCTAAGATATCCAAGAAAGTTGAACAAGAACTTGAAGCACTCACGAAGGAGGTAGATTTGACCACCACCTAAATAGAATAACGATATCGTGTTAGTGTATTGATCATATCAACTTGGCTATATGACAAGACTAGATTGTTTGTTTGTTGTGAATCTGGTTGCTTGATGTTTGTTAGATGTTGATTGATTATGTTATAGATTGGTTGCCTTGTTTTGTTTTATTGAACTAGGATTCCTCCATAAGTACAAATAATTCAACTCATTGCTTTCTAAACCAAACAGATGTCTCACCCCAATACCAACACCAATGATTTGCATACAACTATGCGACTACTATTAGAGAACCAGAGTTAGCTGTGGAAGTTGATCAATGACCAACTGCCTAAGATTGATCAAAACCATATTGATTTTGAATAGAACCTTATGAGCAAACTAAAGGCATGCAAAACTTGTGGAGAGATAGGACATATGTCAAAAGGATGTCCTGATGAGTGGCCCCATGGTCATACCAGACATCCAGGTAAAGGATGCCTCACAAGTCAGGTTACTTGCTTCCTGTGTGAAGGAACAAATCATGTCCCAATACAGTGTCAACTTTATTCCGTAGTGCAAGAAGTCAGTCAGCAAGCCAAAAAGGGAATGCAACAAAATCTCATGAAGTATGTGGAAGTACAAGAAAACAAGGAGGAATTCAAAATAGATACTAGCCATATAACATGTTTTACCTGTGGAGAACTAGGACATTATTCATGGGACTGGAAAGAGAAAAGGATTGGTCAGGATACTGAACAAAATCTTCATCAAAATGAGACTGTGGATCATACTAAGGTGAAAAATGAAATAAGAGTAAGGTCACTTCTGAGGACACCCAAAAGTACCTCCAAGTGTTGCTACAAGTGTAAAGGAGATCACCTAGCTCGAAGTTGTCACATCAAACGAGACTAGACTTCTTTAATTGAGATAGAATGTAGCAAACAAGACTTGGAAGAACTTTTAGCCCTGGAAACACCTAAGAAGAAGAAGAACTTAAGCGACGTAATTTGCTTCAAATGCAAGGGCAAGGGACATTATGCTGATAAGTGCCCAATAAAGATGAAGGAGAAATGTTACCCGCTCGCACAAGAAAATCATCAGCCCCGTGACATGGCGCAGATGCGGAGCAACACGACACTATGTCAGTGGCTGCCCTGAGAGGAAGAAGGATAAATCTCTCCAAGGTCCGAGTGGAAAATGTGAGTGCTAAAATTTCTGTATCCACTACATGCCATTGTATTTTGAATACTTGTACGGTCTACATCAGAGAAATAAACAAGATTAAACAAAGTTCCTAGACTGACCACAAAAATTTCTTTTAAGGGTGGTAGCCACCCAGATAATTTTAACCCAGCTGCCTTAAACCTAGAGATCCCAAACCATCTTTCTTTTGAGCCTCCCCAATCAGAAAATTCATCCCCTGCTAGTTTCCAGTTTCCATGTCAAAAATTTCATTTCTCAAAACATCCCGAGTTATCAGAATCATTCAAGCATTTGCTTTGTCTTCCTAGCCTCTCCGAATCTCGGGGACGAGATTCCTTTTAAGGGTGGTAGTCTGTAACATCCCAACATTTTGGAATGTTCAAAAATCACTAAAATTTAAAACTTTTGTTTTGATTAAAATAAAATATTAAAATGCATAAGAAAACTAACTATAAAAGACTTCAACCAATTTTAAAAAGTCTATTATTTCAAAATTCCCAATGTGTCATTATTTTCAAAAGTTATTTCCAATTAAACATTACATTATCCATTGTATTTCAAAAACCTTAATATGTAATTTGACAAATGTTTTATAAGGTACAAACAATTTTCTTTTAAGTAAATAGTTTACTTATAAGTAATTGATTTCAACCACTTAGCCTTAGCTATAAATAAATTAAAATAATAATTACAAATGTTACTTTAAACTATTGAAAACATTGTCTATTTGCCAGAAGATTATTATTCATTTACCTGAGCTCAAAACATAATTTGGATATTACAAGTCTATAGTGTATAACTTAAAACCTCATAGATTTTATAATTACTTAACAACCCATATAAACATTTCATTAGCTTAAATGATTTTCATTTATTTTCAAAACATAAAATGACTTTAATGAATATATTTTCTATATGAGAAATGAATTAAATCAAAAATCTTTTCCAAAGTTGTTATAAGGTTTTCAAATGAATTATCATAATATAAAATATAATGGTGCACAAATTATTTTCAATTAAAAATACATTCATTATATTCCCCTTTTCATTTCGAATAGTGGTGTTATGTTATTTAACGTTGTACTGAAGGCAAAACTGATTTAATGTTGGAAAATGAGTTTAAATAACTAAATTTTAAACTTATATAAGTGTTGTATTTTTATAAATTTTATTTAGCCAAAAACAAAATTATTTAAGCCATGTTTTCAAATTTGACATCAAGTGTTAAATTCGTATTTAATCAATATTTCAAAATTTTGATTTTTGAAAAGTGTTCAAAACATGCCTACAACTGGTTTAACACAAAGATATTGTTTTTACAAATTTTTAAAATTTTATTTGACTTGATTTGGAGTCTTAAATCAAAAGTTATGAAAGAAATAAGAAAAATCAGCAAAATAAAAAGAAAAATATGCTAACGTCATGCTGACGTCAGCATCATCTTCATCCCAGGAAACCAGAAACACATCGCACACGCGAAAACTACTCACGTGCATCCTTCCCGAATTGATTCCCGGCGATTTAGAGCACCAAATGATGCACTGTTTCTTTCTAATTAAATCCCTTGATCTCCTCTTTCATTCCCCCATAAAAGCCCTCTCTTAAACGCCCTAAATTGCTCTAATTTCGTCCGCCATTAGACATGGGCCTTTTTGGTCGAAATTAATCTCCGATTGATTGTGGACAAATTACTGCACCTAATCAAGCACGGTTGATTCCTATAGATAGCCCTCGACCTCCCCCTCCATTCCCCCCCCCAAAAGCCCTCTCCAATACGCCCCCAGGCCGAAGAATTTCATCGCCGGAGTTTCGCTCGACCGCCACCGTATTTCTTTGATTCCGGCGAGCAGAGTGAGTTCCTGCCGCCGATTCTTGGTCCTTCCTCTTTTCCATGTCCGTGTGCTCCTTTAAACACCCTCCTTGCTTCATTCCACAGCCAAATCATGAAGGCCGAGCTCGACCCGAAGGTCATAGTCGTCGTCGCCACTCCGTCCGCCTCTCCACCTAGCTTCAGGAATCGCCACTCAACTCCGACACCGTCTTCCGCTCCGCCGTGTCCAGCCGCGCGTCTCCGTCATCTCCCTCGCGTCCGAGAGCTTCCGAAACGTCGTCGCCGTCCACACCCGTTGCCGACGACCACAGCACGCCGACCGTCCGCGTCCGCATGCGATCGCCCGACCGATCCACCGCTGTCGTCATCTTCTCTCGCCGGTGAGCTGCTGCCGTGCTTCCTTCTATCTTGTTACGTACATATCACTTGATGAAGGGTAGAAGACATTAGAAAAACGTCATAGGTCACCTATTCAATATTTTCGTTTTTCTGACTAGACGTAACTTCCAAAATTCATATTAAATCAACCGTAACTCCGTTTTTGATTTTTTGTAGTCTATGGAATCGTATGAACGTGTAGAAAATAGTGGTATAATAAAAACTTGTATTTTGGTCGTGCACTAACATGGTATTTACAGAAACATGTAAAACATTATTTTAATTATAGTTTTAATTCTGTAAGGTCAAAATTTGTAAATAAAATATCTTTGAAAAGCCCATGACCTATAGATTGTGCTAGTTCTGTTGTTTTCCAACCTTGAGAAATTTAGATTTATTCAAATTCAAAATATGATGTTTGAGTAAATTTGACATAACTTTTGATATAAACATTATTTTTGAGTAAATAAAATTGCTATAAATTTATTTAAATCCCCTCTGTCTATTAATACTAATTATAAATTTTTCTTATAAAAATTTAAATCACATAAAACTTTAATCCTATATTTATTCCTTTATTATATTTTGTGAAAATAGAAATTAATTAAATTGCATTAGCATAATTGTTCATGTGATTAAAAATTGCATTTCATGCATATCATATTTTATTTTGTAGTTATATTTCCCATAAGAAAACTCCTTCCCCATTTTCTCTAAGTTAGAAATATTTTCAACTTAGCATTTTGGTAAAGTGATACACTTAGACACTTAGGATTTTCAACATGGAGCTAGAAGACCAATGAAGGACTTAGCCAAAACAAGACTCCAGAAGAATCTCCAAGAAGTAGAAGCACTTAGAAGAAAAATCAAGAGGAAGTTCATGAAGACCAACCAGAAATATTTTCTAAGTCTTGCTCCCTCTCTCTTTCATTTCTCCCTCCTTCTCTGAGACTTCATGAAGACTAAGTAAATCCAAAACCAGCCTAGGTGATACAAAAATCATCAAGTCTGAAGATTATTCAAGTCTACCAAGAATTCAATCAAGACATCACCAAGGAGAATATTACAAGTCTGGGAATGAAACCTGGAAGACCAACTACATCTTTCTTCTACCTTTTCCCACTTTCCTAATCTTGTCTTTCACTTAAGACTTAAAAGATTTTCATGGCATGACATGCATCTCTAGTCCTTAGAAATAATTTGCATATCATACATAACATGTTTTCCTTAGAAGTTTTATGAAACTTATTTGTTCACTATGTATGTGCATGTATGTTTGATGATTGTTGATTGTTGTATTGTTGTGTGCTTATATTGTTTAGATTGAACGGAGAGCAAACGTTCGTTGTTGAAAAGAGTTTGTGAACAACGACAACATTCAAAGGCAAGTGGCACACCTCATAAACTTCCTATTATTTTCTATATGCATTACTTAGTGTATTTTTATATCAGCATGTGTAGGATAGTATATTGCTATGCTAAACCTGTGTAGAAATTCCCTATTCCTGTGTCTAGGCTCCTATACAATACTTAGTAGAATTATTGATGCTATGCAAATGTTGTTTTGTGAAAATCTAAATTCTACTAAGTTAAGAATGAAACACTTGGATGGTAAGTGGTTGTATGGTTTATGTTGAGTGGCTACTCAGGTCCATGTCTATGGTTCCTGGAGTATGTACACTTGTGAATGGCCACCCATGAACAGAGAAATCTGAAGAACTACGAGTGACGATTGCTTCCAGTGCAGCCATTGCCATATGGGCTATGGCTTGATCAATTATGTTGCGTGGACTCTCTCCGGCTTGACAAGCAGATGTAGGGGGTTGTTAGGTGGAACGGGTCAAGCCAGAGTGGGAGGGAAAATGCTTCTGAAAGATCTCGTCTCATTCTTCTCCTTTCCTTATCACTATAAGTGTGTAAAGGATAGTTTGGGTTGAATGGGTACAATGGTGAAAGTGCACAACCTCTGCACAGTGTAAAACAAAGTACTTAGCCGTGTCCCCGGTACGGACAATTTGAGCAGCTGATCACGGACGTCAACGGAGGATTCCACCATTCCAACTTCAGAAATAAAACTTGATGGGTGAACAAGGGAAGATGAGATTTATGGTTTTCATGCCATACTTGTCTTTATTTGAAGAAAGTGTTTTCCAAAGAGATATGAAAAATTGGCTTTATGCAAAATAGCATTGAACTCCACCAGCCAAATATGCATATAGGCTATAGAGTTATTCCATTATGTGTCCACCATAGTGTCACTTGCCAGACTCCATTTTTAATGGAATCTGACCAACGTTGTTGCAATATTTTTCTTATTGCAGATTGTTCAGATGACGAGTGAGGTTTCGTTTAAAGTTTTCGAGTCTGCAACCAACATGTTTTCGCCTGTGGCAACATAAAAGAGATGGAGACTCACTGCTATCGTATTTCCGCTGTGTACTTTTTCAATGCTAGCTTTATGCTATGCAACTTGTATCAAATATTTCGTAAGTCTGGATCATCGATGTAATAAAATTGATACTTTGTTGTGATATTACATCGTAAACTGTATGTGCAAACGAATCGATCCAGGGATTTGCACTATACACATGTATCTGCCTTATTTAAAGTGCAGGTACGCTACACGTCGTCTCCAGACGCCATCCCACAAGTGCAGTTCACCGGTGACAGCTAAGCGGCGAAGTCGTCGTCATACTCCTCCTCTTTGATGTAAGCCTCCTCTTTGTAATCTGGACATTTAAATATCCAGGGAGAAAGCCACAAGAGAACAATTACGTACTCGCAAGACCACCTCTAGGGTTCCATTTTCATGGTGATGCAAGTAAAGCATTTTCAAAAACTAGGATAGCTCCTATATTCAACTACATGTCTTGTTTTCGAATACCATGATTTTCAAAAATAGAGAATACGACATCTCTATATCTTTGTTGAAGAAAACATTTGGAGATAGAAATCTCTTCTCTTAGATATAGCAAGGACATATCTAAGTACGGGAAACTTTCGCAGTAAAAATTTATCAAAACTCTAGGATATGGATACCCCTTTTTTCTATCTTGAGATCAGACTGATTGTCTCCCCGAGATCAACCATCCTCACCAAAACTCCGTACCTCCCAGGTACCACCTTGTTGCCTCCTTGATTTCCTCCGAGAAACACTTTCCTTTTAAAAACTGAAAATCAGCTAGCATGCCTAGTGGGACCTTTCCAACCGTCCATGACCACAGGCGCGGCTATTCGAATAGATTTACACTCTTCAGAGGTTGTAGACTATTCCCACACCAAACGGTCCTTCCACCGTGTTTGCCACGACCCGTCATACGACAACAGTATCGGGGCCTCCCGGTAGGTTTGTTCTCCCCGGCACTGTGTGCTCCACTAGACCTTAGGTCTTTCGTCGGGATGCCACGCCGCCACGGTAGGAGACCCGTCGTAATCGTCCGGCTGCTGATCTGCAGAAGTGTATTGTCTGTTCTGGGCGACAACCCGGCTTTAAGGGCCCAACCCTCATAGATAGTATGAGAGCCCCAATACTAAAACATATAAGCTTCCGGCTAAGCTCTACCCATGTCAGGTAATGTGGTTGCACGGGTTAATTATTCGGGCGGCAGCTAGGGTCACACTTTGTTTTTCAAAACATCTCCTCCTCCGACTACTCCCAGCAGCTCGGGTTTTCTCAAACATCTCCGATTTCTCCTAGCACTCGGGTTTTAATAAATCACTTGCTCGCCGATTGCTCCCAGCAACTCGGGCTTTCTCCGAAAACACTTTTATCAAATCAGGCTCCCATCCTAAGATTTTGAGGTGAGAAAAAGAGTATAATACTAAGAAAAACTTGATTTTCTTTATAGCGCCTTCAACGACAAGGCTCATAAAGTTAAGACTTATTTTGATAACACCTAACATAATCTAGTGTATAACTTTGGCCAAACAATATTTTGTAAAATAGTTTTCCGGTGGCCAGGCGCCACAAAAGAAGTAAATCATGCATTATTTGATTTTTAAAACAAAACATGCTTTGTAAAATCATAGGATTTCAAATAGTGGTGAGGTGGTCTTGCCTTGCTCAGTGGACTTTTCTGGGTCTTGCTCTTCTGCGTAGCTATGCTCAGTTACCTCGTATTGCTCCTCCTCTGCTCGTGGTTCTACCGTAACATGAAAAGTAACAATGAAACTAGAGTAAATCCTAAAATGCGTGTTGACAATAATCTAAAGTAAACTAACAATCATCAAGCATTACAAAGTAGAACCCACCACTAGGTGGAGTCACACAACATAAACACAACTACAAACAAAACACACCAAACACCTAGTGCTATACTTAGGTATAAAATATATTATGCTAAACATAAACAAAAAATGCATCACAACATTATTAGTATTTCTAATACAAGTTTCAAGGGTAGAGTTTAGGTTCTGGATTATAAAGTTGGATTAGTTAAGACACAAGTTTTATATTATCTAAAAACAGGAAATAGAATTAAATCCTTTTAATAGTTATTTAGGGTGATGTTTAATTGTAAAATGCACAGCTCCTAGGATAATGCTTAGAAAAATTATTCCTTCTACCACATTACTTGTATTTACTCTAGGAAGCTCAGTAAATTAGCTGTGCATCAAAATCTACTTCCAAACAGAAACTAAAATTATCTAAAAGCTAATGATCTCAAATCCAAAAAGTATGTAAGTTTCTGTTTTAGGAATCTCCTTCATGCAACGTTAATTTCTATGGATAGATATTGATTTTAGATTTTTGTAGAAATTTGATTCACTCAATTTGGATAATCCTACCTCAAGTTATAGCAGATCTAGTGCAAAGTATAGTTTTCACCATTATTAATGTACATAAAAAGATATAATTTATTTTAGTGTCAATCCAACTCTGCATGTTCAAGAAAACACACAGGCACTCAACCAAACTAGTTCTACAATATTTGCAGAACCAGATCTACCACAAACTAATTAATCCTAGCACAAACATTTAACAAAAACTGAAAAAGAATAAAAATAGAGAATAAAAACGTCCACAGGCTGCTACTGGGCCGGATCTGGCTCAGGCTGGCACGGATCTGCGCTGCAAGCAGGCTGGGCCGGCCCAACATGCCTCGGGCGCGCGTGCTGCAGGGATTCAAACGTTGACGTAGATCTGAAGATCTACGGCCCATGGCCTTCGTCTTCGGCGCGACGGCCGTGAAGAAACAGAGAGGGAGGAGAAACAGGCGGCGACGGGGCGCTCACTAGGGGCCTTGCGAGGCCATGGGAGGGGTCGGAGTCGAGGGAGAAGAGGAAGCCGAGCACAGCGGTGTCCTCCTTTTCTTCAGGCGACGCCGGAATCCATGGCGATGGTGGCGGAGTTCTTCTCGGGTCGAGGACAAACGCGGCATATACGGATGTTCTCTGCGCAAAAGAAAAGGTGGGGAGTGAGGTCTCGCAGACAGGAGTTGAACGCGCCAAAAATGGCGAAGAACGGTTAAGAGAAACGACGGCTACGGAAAGTTTCATCGGACGGTCACCGGCGGCGATATCTTCGTCTTCCGAGCAAACGAGAGCACGAGGATGGATGGGGTTGCGTGGGGGGAGTGGAGAGGGATGGTGAGCAACTCGGGTGGGGAGAAATGAGCAGAGAGGAGGGTGGGGGGGGGGGGGGGGGGTTGAGATAACGACTCGGGGTCCGATCTAGGGTTTCTCGGGCGTGGGCGGCAGGGGAGTGGTTTCTCTCGCGTTCTACTGGCGAGCTGGGGCGGTGGAGAGGGGGACAGAGTGGGTGCATGTAAGGACCCCTAAAAACAAGTCTGAGATGCCCACGTTATGTAAAAGATGATGATCCCAATGATCAGTGCATCGCAATCACATAACCAACATTGCTATCGAAGATTTACATCATTCAAGTCGTACGAATAAAAGTCTTACAACACATAATTGGTCATACGACCAAGTCTGCAAACCTCGTCGCGCAGGACGAAAATAATCTAAGCTCGTGGCTAGCGTCGGCCCTTGTCATCTCCGGACGCTGATCCCACAAGTGTAGTTGACCAGTGACAACTAAGCGGCATAGTCGTCGTCATACACCTCCTCGACGTAGGCCTCATCGTTGTAATCTGGACATTTGAATATCCCGGGACAAAGCCAAATGAGTACAATTACGTACTCGCAAGACCACCTCTAGGTTTCCAGTATTTTTCATGAACATGCAAGTAAAGCATTTTCGAAAACTAGGATAGCTCCTATATACAACTATAGGGCTTATTTTCGAACACCATGATTTTAGACATAGAAAGTACGACATATCTATATCTTTGTTGAAGAAACCATTTAGAGATATAATTATCTTCTATTAGATATAGCAAGGACATACCTAAGTACCGAAAACTTTCTTTAGTAAAATTTTGCCAAAACACAAGGATAGGATACCCCTTTTTCCTTCCTTGAGATCGAACTTATTGTCTAGCCGAGATCAACCATCCTCACCCAAATTCCGTACCTCCCAGGTACCACCTTCTTGCCTCGTTGTTTTCCCCCGAGAAACACTTTCCTATTTGAAACTAAAATGCCCATACGCCTAGATCAGTGGCCTTTCCAACCGTCCATGACCGCAGAAGCGGCTATTCGAATAGATTTACAATCTGCAGAGGTTGCACACTTGACCCACACCAATCAGTCCTTCCGCCGTGTCTGGCACGGCTCGTCATACGACAGCATGCGGGGGTCATACGACAGCATGCGGGCTCGGGCAGAAAGGAGAGAAAGGAGAGAAGAAAGAAAGAAAAAAAGAAGAAAAGGAGAGAAAAGAAAAGAAAGAAATGAAAAGGAAGGGGGAAAAAGAAAAAGAAGAGGTGGGAGGATTATTTCGCAAAACAGGGAAAAGGAGGTGGGTGGCTGCAAAAAGGCAGGGGGTGGGAAAGAAGTTTCCAGGGGGAAACCCTAGGGTTTGCTTAGGTGGGCTTTTGGGCTTTATTTTTCTCCCGTTTAAACTTTTCGGTTTTATATTTTTAAAACAAAATAGACGGGGAATTTGCATACGAAAACTATACAAAATATTTTTAGTTTTAAATAGACAATTTAATAAACTAGTTTTTAACATTTTTAAAAGATTTGAAAATAACACATTTTTAATTAATTTGAAAAGCATTTGAATTTAATTGTGGAATTAAATTTAAATGCAACAAATTAAATTAATGCGATGCGATGCGATGCCATGTCGATGCAAAAAGAAAACTCACAAATAAAAAAAAAGGGGATAAATCCCGGGGCGTTACAATCGACACCACTAACAAGGGATCGCATCCCGAGATCCACGCCGAGACCACTAGAAGAGAGGGGTAACTACCGAGTCTTCGGCTCCCTGATGAACTTCTTGACACCACTAACAAGGGATTGTTGCTCCTCCTTGAAATTCTCGACACCACTAACAAGGGATTGTTGCTCACGACGAAGACGACTCTGAAAGATCGAACCTAATAGGATAAAAGGCAAGAAATCGTCCACCCACACGTAGGATCCTAAAACTTTGAAAGTTGGATAAGAGAAGAGACTCCAAAACAAATAAGATAAGAGGAGAAATAGAATAGAGGTAAGGAATAAATAGAAACCTATTGAGATATTTTTCAAAATAATTTAAGTCAAATAGTTTTCGACACTCTAGAAACAACGACCGTTAGCGAGGTTATCCTACAGGCTTTTGCGGACCCGCTGCTTCGATAACCATTCGTATCGAAACAACAAGGAGATCGAAGCCAAGGCTCTGATACCACTTTGTGACGCCCTAAAATCGGTACTATGTAGATTTAAGCGCTCCCGCCGAAATCCTCATAATAACGATTTTAGGTCGCCCACCAGACATAATGTGCACGCCGAAACATGCGCATTATGTGGGTGGAATTGTGATAACATTACAATAGTTCCGATACATCCACAAATACAACAAAGATATAAATACAACAACGACTCGAATGAGTCAAGATACAAATGATACAATACAAAGATTCAAAAGACAGCGGAAGCAGAAAATAGTATCCATCTAAGGATAAGATGCAAATTGGACTAAGAGTCATGAAGATAAGCGATGGCGCCATATCCCTGCCCAGCCAAGCCGGAGGGATTACCAAGCTAACGTCGTCAGACTTCAAACCTGTTGACTGCACATAAAGCACATCCCAAAAGAGGGTCAGGGCACTCCCTGGCAAGCAAAACCGACTTGCCTACTTTCTACACCATCTCCCAAAATATAGTGGAGGTGGACTTAGCGGCAGCAGCACTAGCAACCTAAAGAGACACGCTACAACTTCCGTCTAATCTGAGAGGGATAAGAGAGCGCATAAAGTAAACATCTACAACTAACACCAAACATAACCCATTCTCGAGTTAACCCCCTCAACCAAATATGAGGAAGCAATTCGGGAAACTCACACGTTAAACAGTTTTAGTTATAATTTATTGTGAAAGTAATTCTATATTACTAGTCAAATTAATAAATTTTAATTAGGTGCAAGTTGTCTAGATCTTGTTAGCCAGCATCATCACCAAAGTCGTCCATAACCGTGGACACGGCTCATCGATAAGATTATACCCTGCAGGGGTGCACTACTGTACCCATACTCGTATGATCAACCCAAGCAAGCATCAGGGCTTCTCAACACGACTTATTCCTTCACTACAGCAAGTCCAAGTGCCACCCATATGAGTTGTTACCCGCGTCAGGAGTCCGGCCGAATTCTCAATTGCGGACTCATTAGTTTGCGACTACGCCACCATGCGGCTCAAACCACAGTAGGAACTGTCTGCTTCGTGTCGTACCGCACCTATATGACCCCCCGTATCACATAACCTCTCATCATCATCATCATCATCATGCACATGCATATGAGCAAATGGAAAACCCGAACTACTTGCGGCACATGGACAAGCTGTAGATCCGTTCAAAGTCGAGGGGGGCTCCATAGGGCCACCCACAAGTGGTTAGTGCGCTCAAAATTGGATCCGAGGACAAAATCTCAGTTCCTAGGTCGACACTGAGCAGAACAAAGCACCTCGCAAGGCCTTCCGCCTGGTGCCTTATCTTTTAATTATAACTACCCCAATATAATACAACATTTTATTGAGGTAGAATAATATATCATACTAAGCAGATGAAACATAAGACCAACAGACGACTCGCACAAACAACTCTAAGCATGCGCTACGACTCGCAAGGCCAACAGATAAACATGCAACGGGTATTAGGTTGTGGGGATAAAGCTGTATGGGCTGCAGGATAAACATGTGATGGGATCGCAGTTCAAGAATCGATAACTAGGGTAGCAGAGATCAACGGCAGGAATGAAAGATAATGTATAGGTAAACAAGCAAACTTTGCTTGCCTGGAATCCCGCATGGAAGCAGATCTTGTCGTTACTCACGCATCTCAACGTCGTATCCGCGAAGAAGCAACAAACACTGGAAAGCGTAAAGATGCACTTTACAACTACGGCAAAAGATCCAGCATGACCATATGAGAATGATGCATGGCATGGCAAGATGCAATACGAGATGCACTTAATCCAAATTAAGCGGAACCGGGATTCCGACAATTAATATTAATGTTGAAGTTATTTATCTACCCCACAAATTAAATGTCCATTAAGATGGCAAGGCATGGCAAAGATGATCTAGTCAAATTAAATGGAGTAGGCATCAATAGTAATTAAATGCCCACACATTCCATAATTATTATTTAGGTGAATCGCTACACCACCAAACCCAAAAGATGCAACACATGCAAGTATGATGTGATATGCACAAGATAGATGACATTTAATAAAATAGGTTTAGGGTTAGGGTTTGGGTTCGCACGTTGGATCTGGAGAGATAGGGTTCGAAACCGACGTCTTCGGTGCGTAGAGGAAGTAGTTGCCGTCGGGGAAGTAGTCGTCACGGGACCGGGGCGTCGTCGTTTGTCGGTGTCGTGGAAGTGGTCGGGTAGTCGTACTCGGTCATCCCCGTTGACGGGCGCGGGCACGGAGGAGCACGGCAAATGGACACCGGAAGGAAAGCGCGCACGGGCGGCACCGCAACACGGACACGGGCGGTCACGGGCAACGCGGCACCGGAAGAGGCACGCTCACGCGCATGTAGCAACACCTCGAAGGGTGGACAACTCGGACAAAATTGGTGACGCCGGGGTCTTGCGGGCATTGTGTCGAACACCTTGCGGGCGGTGGCGGCGGCGTGCACGCGGCCGTGAAGAGGAGGAAGCGGGGACGGCGGCGCGGGCGTAGACGCACGCGGGGCGGAGCAGCGGACGGTGGAGGGGCGCAGCGCGGCACGGCGTGGAGGCGTGAGGGGCAGCGGCGACGCGGCGGCGGAGCACGGCGCGGCCGGCGGAGCAGGGAAGGCGGTGGCGTGAGCAGGGGAGAGGAGGAGGAGCACGGGCGGCGGCGGCGACCGGGCCGGAGGAGCACGCAGCGGGGTGTCGCGGCGGTGGAGGCGCGGCCGGCGCGCGGCGGTGGGAGGAGCTGGGAGCAGCGGCGGCCGCCGGCGACGGGAGGGCGGGCCGGAGCGTGCGGGTCGGGAGGAGAGGTTCTCCCGTGCGGGAAGTGGCGCTGGGGCGCAAGGGGCGGCGGCCGGTGGCAGCTCCGGCGGTGTAGAAGAGGAGGCAGGAGGCGACGCCGGCCGGGCCGGAGCACGCTGCGGGGAGGTGCGGTGCGGGAGCACGGGGAGCATGGCTGGTGCGGGCTCGGGCAGAAAGGAGAGAAAGGAGAGAAGAAAGAAAGAAAAAAAGAAGAAAAGGAGAGAAAAGAAAAGAAAGAAATGAAAAGGAAGGGGGAAAAAGAAAAAGAAGAGGTGGGAGGATTATTTCGCAAAAACAGGGAAAAGGAGGTGGGTGGCTGCAAAAAGGCAGGGGGTGGGAAAGAAGTTTCCAGGGGGAAACCCTAGGGTTTGCTTAGGTGGGCTTTTGGGCTTTATTTTTCTCCCGTTTAAACTTTTCGGTTTTATATTTTTAAAACAAAATAGACGGGGAATTTGCATACGAAAACTATACAAAATATTTTTAGTTTTAAATAGACAATTTAATAAACTAGTTTTTAACATTTTTAAAAGATTTGAAAATAACACATTTTTAATTAATTTGAAAAGCATTTGAATTTAATTGTGGAATTAAATTTAAATGCAACAAATTAAATTAATGCGATGCGATGCGATGCCATGTCGATGCAAAAAGAAAACTCACAAATAAAAAAAAGGGGATAAATCCCGGGGCGTTACAATCGACACCACTAACAAGGGATCGCGTCCCGAGATCCACGCCGAGACCACTAGAAGAGAGGGGTAACTACCGAGTCTTCGGCTCCCTGATGAACTTCTTGACACCACTAACAAGGGATTGTTGCTCCTCCTTGAAATTCTCGACACCACTAAAAAGGGATTGTTGCTCACGACGAAGACGACTCTGAAAGATCGAACCTAATAGGATAAAAGGCAAGAAATCGTCCACTCACACGTAGGATCCTAAAACTTTGAAAGTTGGATAAGAGAAGAGACTCCAAAACAAATAAGATAAGAGGAGAAATAGAATAGAGGTAAGGAATAAATAGAAACCTATTGAGATATTTTTCAAAATAATTTAAGTCAAATAGTTTTCGACACTCTAGAAACAACGACCGTTAGTGAGGTTATCCTACAGGCTTTTGCGGACCCGCTGCTTCGATAACCATTCGTATCGAAACAACAAGGAGATCGAAACCAAGGCTCTGATACCACTTTGTGACGCCCTAAAATCGGTACTATGTAGATTTAAGCGCTCCCCCCGAAATCCTCATAATAATGATTTTAGGTCGCCCACCAGACATAATGTGCACGCCGAAACATGCGCATTATGTGGGTGGAATTGTGATAACATTACAATAGTTCCGATACATCCACAAATACAACAAAGATATAAATACAACAACGACTCGAATGAGTCAAGATACAAATGATACAATACAAAGATTCAAAAGACAGCGGAAGCAGAAAATAGTATCCATCTAAGGATAAGATGCAAATTGGACTAAGAGTCATGAAGATAAGCGATGGCGCCATATCCCTGCCCAGCCAAGCCGGAGGGATTACCAAGCTAACGTCGTCAGACTTCAAACCTGTTGACTGCACATAAAGCACATCCCAAAAGAGGGTCAGGGCACTCCCTGGCAAGCAAAACCGACTTGCCTACTTTCTACACCATCTCCCAAAATATAGGGGAGGTGGACTTAGCGGCAGCAGCACTAGCAACCTAAAGAGACACGCTACAACTTCCGTCTAATCAGAGAGGGATAAGAGAGCGCATAAAGTAAACATCTACAACTAACACCAAACATAACCCATTCTCGAGTTAACCCCCTCAACCAAATATGAGGAAGCAATTCGGGAAACTCACACGTTAAACAGTTTTAGTTATAATTTATTGTGAAAGTAATTCTATATTACTAGTCAAATTAATAAATTTTAATTAGGTGCAAGTTGTCTAGATCTTGTTAGCCAGCATCATCACCAAAGTCGTCCATAACCGTGGACACGGCTCATCGATAAGATTATACCCTGCAGGGGTGCACTACTGTACCCATACTCGTATGATCAACCCAAGCAAGCATCAGGGCTTCTCAACACGACTTATTCCTTCACTACAGCAAGTCCAAGTGCCACCCATATGAGTTGTTACCCGCGTCAGGAGTCCGGCCGAATTCTCAATTGCGGACTCATTAGTTTGCGACTACGCCACCATGCGGCTCAAACCACAGTAGGAACTGTCCGCTTCGTGTCGTACCGCACCTATATGACCCCCCGTATCACATAACCTCTCATCATCATCATCATCATCATGCACATGCATATGAGCAAATGGAAAACCCGAAATACTTGCGGCACATGGACAAGCTGTAGATCCGTTCAAAGTCGAGGAGGGCTCCATAGGGCCACCCACAAGTGGTTAGTGCGCTCAAAATTGGATCCGAGGACAAAATCTCAGTTCCTAGGTCGACACTGAGCAGAAGAAAGCACCTCGCAAGGCCTTCCGCCTGGTGCCTTATCTTTTAATTATAACTACCCCAATATAATACAACATTTTATTAAGGTAGAATAATATATCATACTAAGCAGATGAAACATAAGACCAACTGACGACTCGCACAATCAACTCTAAGCATGCGCTACGACTCGCAAGGCCAACGGATAAACATGTAACGGGTATTAGGTTGTGGGGATAAAGTTGTATGGGCTGCAGGATAAACATGTGATGGGATCGCAGTTCAAGAATCGATAACTAGGGTAGCAGAGATCAACGGCAGGAATGAAAGATAATGTATAGGTAAACAAGCAAACTTTGCTTGCCTGGAATCCCGCATGGAAGCAGATCTTGTCGTTACTCACGCATCTCAACATCGTATCCGCGAAGAAGCAACAAACACTGGAAAGCGTAAATATGCACTTTACAGCTACGGCAAAAGATCCAGCATGACCATATGAGAATGATGCATGGCATGGCAAGATGCAATACGAGATGCACTTAATCCAAATTAAGCGGAACCGGGATTCCGACAATTAATATTAATGTTGAAGTTATTTATCTACCCCACAAATTAAATGTCCATTAAGATGGTAAGGCATGGCAAAGATGATCTAGTCAAATTAAATGGAGTAGTCATCAATAGTAATTAAATGCCCACACATTCCATAATTATTATTTAGGTGAATCGCTACACCACCAAACCCAAGAGATGCAACACATGCAAGTATGATGTGATATGCACAAGATAGATGACATTTAATAAAATAGGTTTAGGGTTAGGGTTTGGGTTCGCACGTTGGATCTGGAGAGATAGGGTTCGAAACCGACGTCTTCGGTGCGTAGAGGAAGTAGTTGCCGTCGGGGAAGTAGTCGTCGCGGGACCGGGGCGCCGTCATTTGTCGGTGTCGTGGAAGTGGTCGGGTAGTCGTACTCGGTCATCCCCGTTGACGGGCGCGGGCACGGAGGAGCACGGCAAACGGACACCGAAAGAAAAGCGCGCACGGGCGGCACCGCAACACGGACACGGGCGGTCACGGGCAACGCGGCACCGGAAGAGGCACGCTCACGCGCATGTAGCAACACCTCGAAGGGTGGACAACTCGGACAAAATTGGCGACGCCGGGGTCTTGTGGGCATTGTGTCGAACACCTTGCGGGCGGTGGCGGCGGCGTGCACGCGGCCGTGAAAAGGAGGCAGCGGGGACGGCGGCGCGGGCGTAAACGCGCGGGGCGGAGCAGCGGACGGCGGAGGCGCGCAGCGCGGCACGGCGTGGAGGCGTGAGGGGCGACGGCGACGCGGCGGCGGAGCACGGCGCGGCCGGCGGAGCAGGGAAGGCGGCGGCGTGAGCAGGGGAGAGGAGGAGGAGCACGGGCGGCGGCGGCGACCGGGCCGGAGGAGCACGCAGCGGGGTGTCGCGGCGGTGGAGGCGCGGCCGGCGCGCGGCGGCGGGGCAGCAGCGGTGGGAGGAGCTGGGAGCGGCGGCGGCCGCCGGCGACGGGAGGGCGGGCCGGAGCGTGCGGGTCGGGAGGAGAGGTTCTCCCGTGCGGGAAGCGGCGCTGGGGCGCAAGGGGCGGCGGCCGGCGGCAGCTCCGGCGGTGTAGAAGAGGAGGCAGGAGGCGACGGCGGCCGGGCCGGAGCACGCTGCGGGGAGGTGCGGTGCGGGAGCACGGGGAGCATGGCTGGTGCGGGCTCGGGCAGAAAGGAGAGAAAGGAGAAAAGAAAGAAAGAAAAAAAGAAGAAAAGGAGAGAAAAGAAAAGAAAGAAAAGAAAAGGAAGGGGGAAAAAGAAAAAGAAGAGGTGGGAGGATTATTTCGCAAAAACAGGGAAAAGGAGGAGGGTGGCTGCAAAAAGGCAGGGGGTGGGAAAGAAGTTTCCAGGGGGAAACCCTAGGGTTTGCTTAGGTGGGCTTTTGGGCTTTATTTTTCTCCCGTTTAAACTTTTCGGTTTTATATGTTTAAAACAAAATAGACGGGGAATTTTCATACGAAAACTATACAAAATATTTTTAGTTTAAAATAGACAATTTAATAAACTAGTTTTTAACATTTTTAAAAGATTTGAAAATAACACATTTTTAATTAATTTGAAAAGCATTTGAATTTAATTGTGGAATTAAATTTAAATGCAACAAATTAAATTAATGCGATGCGATGCGATGCCATGTCGATGCAAAAAGAAACCTCACAAATAAAAAAAAAGGGGATAAATCCCGAGGCGTTACAACCCTAGTATCGGGGCCTCGCGGTAGGTTTGTTCTCCTCGGCACCGTGTGCTCCACTAGACTTCTTGGTCTTTCCTCGGGACGACATACCGCCACGGCAGGAGACCCGCCGTAATCGTCTGGCTGCTGGTCCTCAGCAGTGTATTGTCTCTTCCGGACGACAACCCGGCTTCGAGGGTGCAGCCCTCATAGAAAGTATGAGAGCCCCAATACTAAAACAGACAAGCTTCTGGCTAAGCCCTACCCATGGCAGGTAATGTGGTTGCACGGGTTAATTGTTCGAGCGGCTGCTAGGGCAGTACTTTGTCGAAAGCGTCTCCACCTCCGACTATTCCCAACAGCCCGGTTTTCGTAAACATCTCCGACTGCTCCCAGCAACTCGGGTTTTAATAAAACACTTGCTCGCCGATTGCTCCCAGCAACTCGGGTTTTCCTCCATAAAACAATTTTATCAAATAGGACCCCATCCTAAAGTTTTGAGGTAAGAGAATGAGGGTATACTACTAGAAAACATGATCTTCTTGATGGAGCCTTCAACAACAAAACTCACCAAGTGAAAACTTACTTTGTAACACCTATAATAATCTAGTAAATAATTTTTGCCAAACAATATTTTGTAAAATAGTTTTTGGGTGGCAAGGTGCCACAAAAGAAGTAAAACATGCATTATTTTATTTTGAAAACAAAACATGCTTGATAAAATAGTAGGATTGTTTATAGTGGTGAGGTGGCTTGCCTTGCTGAAAGTAATGTCCCTGGTCTGGCTCTTCTTCGTAGGTGTGCTCAGCTACCACGTTCTGCTCCTCCTCTGCTTGCGGATCTACCGTAACATGAAAGGAATAACGAAACAAGAGTAAATTCTAAAATGCGTGTTGACAATAATATAAAGTAAAAGAACAAACAACAAGCATTAAAAAACAGAACCACCCACTGGAGGGATTTACCCAATCATACACATAATCACAAATAAAACACACCAAACATATAGTGCTACATTATGGCATAAATTGGGTATGCAATGTAACATCCCAAATTTCTCAAAAATTTAAAACTTTGCATTCATGCATCATGCATCATAAAAGTATGGCATTGAGAACACATAAGGAGTAAATTGAATTTTAATTATAAGGTTAAATAAAATTGTTTTCATTAAAGAGGTCTATTTGGACTCCTTATACAAATCTGTATTTTTATTATTTTGTTTAATTAGCAAAATGATATCAAAAAGTTATAAATTAAATTAGCTTTTCAAAACATATTTTTATGAATTTTTCTGAAAAGTTTTGACTAAGTTTTAAAATCAAATTTCAATTAAATATTTGAAATCAGAAAATGTTTTGGTTAAAAAAAAAGGAGAGAAGAATGGCCCGACCCAATCTGGGCCGAAGCCCACTCGTTCCCTCCCGTGCGCACAGCGCAGGCGAAGCGCAGCGGCCCAACAGCAGCCCACCTCCCTCTTTCAGTCGCTGACAGCCGGGGCCCACACGTCATCTCCCTCCCCAACTCGTGACGAACACGAACACGACTCCACCGAAACCTAGATTCTTGCGGATCAAAATCCGTTGGGAAAATCGCGAGGAAATCGCTCCCCTACGTCCCCATATAAACCCCCCCTCAGCCGCCTCCTCCCGAACCCCAAAACCCTAGAAAATAGCCTCCAGGCCGCTCAGAAACTGCCCGCCGCCGTCCGCCATTGCCGCCGCCAAAACCTTCAATCTCCGGTGAGTGCAGAGCTCCTCGAGTCCTCCCGCGTCCCTCTTCCGACTCCCAGTTAGCGCGCGCACGTCCTTGACATCTCCCCTGCTGTTCTTCTACTCCATATCGCCGCGTCCGTGATCGACCGAAGCAAACCGCCGTCGTCTCCATCTCCGGCGAGCTCTAGGAGGAGAAGGGAAGCACACCGAAGACCCCTGTCGCGCCAACAGCTCCGCCTCAGCCTCCTCTTCGTAGCGGTATGTGCCTTTCTTGCTCGCACGTCGTAGATCGCCGGAAACGACTATGCCGACGATGGCGCCGCCGCGGACACGAGTGCGCCGGCGAACCGCGCCGCCCGATTCGCCCCCTTTTTATTTCAGCCGTCGGATCTAGATCCAATGGATCTAGATCGGGCGAATCTGGAGCGTTAGATTTAAAACAGATCGGACGGTTCGCGTTCGCGTTCGCGATCCGCGCCGAACCGGTATCGGCCAATCAGCGAGCGCCGCGTGGCATATTGATTTTCTATTTTCGCAGAGAAATTGTTTTAAAAACAGAAAACAACACAAACTTACAAAATTCATAACTTTTGTTATGTTCATCTAAATTTGATGAATTTTATATCCACGTGAAGCTCTGCTCGTGTAGTTTAATATGGTTTCATTAGTTTATCCTTTTAGTGTATATTAAATTGCGGAATTTAATTGTTTAGCTTTCGGATATTAAATCTATAATTTAATTAATAAAATCTCTTTCCAAATAAATCCAATTGTTTTAAAGATTTATTAATGCCCTCTGTCCAGAGAGTGCAATCTGAGATTTATTTGAAACTTCTCATAATATAATTAAGGAAATTGGTTTTAGAACTTAAAACTACTATTATGCTCAATAATTTAAATGATTAAATAAAATAGTAAAATATGGATCATTGTAATTCATGCATGAATAACAGAGAAATTAAAATAGTAATTATTTGGTCTTGTTAAGTTCATTGCATATTAAGCATGCATACATATTTTTGTATTGATATTTTAAGTGTTATGCTTGTGTGTTTATTTAGTTTTATTGTTTGTCTCTAGATTGTGAAGAGGAGGAAGGTCCTTGTGATTGTTATTCTTGTTGTGCTTGTTCCTCTTGTTACCAAGGCAAGTGACATTAATAATCTATCCTATGTTTTCTATATGCATTATTAGTAGATTTTGAGTAGTATGCATGATAGGGAAATTTTGATACTATCTTACAATGCTAAGTTAGTTTACACTTTGAAAATATCCTAGTAGTATGTAGCCATCCCTTCTCATGCGGCCACCAAAAGTTTTATTAGATGCTTAGCTATGCTATAAAGGAGTTTACTTATCATGTTATAGAATTATTGCTAAGTGTTAAAAACTTTGAATGCACTTCTGGGTGGAATTGGTTGTTTGGTTTATGTTGAGTGGCTTTTGGGACCTTGCTTGTGGTTGTCTTTGCCTAGGATGAATTTCTATTCTACTTAGGGCCATGAGTAGGGTGGTTGTCACCCAGAAGCGCACTTGTGGACGGCCACCCAGGAACCAAGAGATTTCTAAGTCCCTCCAAGTTTAGAAGCTATCCGTGCAGCCTTCTGACAATGGGCTCTGTCTAGAACTACTAAGTTGTGAGAGTGCAACCTGTCAGCTTGACAAGCAGATGTAGAGTTGATAGGTGGAACGGGTCTTGCTAGTATGGTTGCATTCTTCTTCTGAAAGTTCTTGTCTCAATTCTCTCCTTTCCATAATACACTCCGCGTGTATATGATTTCTCAGACAAATTGAGTCTTAAGGTGAAAGTGCACAACCTCTGCAGAGTCGACAAACTGAGTACTCAGCCGTGTCCCCGGTGATGGACAACTTCGAGCAACTGGACAAGGATGGACGGAAGAATCTCAACATGGTTTTCGTAAAGTAAAATTTGACTAAGGAAAGAATTATTGGTGCACTTGGGCTTCATCCCTTGGTGCCAAGTCTTTGAGATACAAAAGTGTTTTACAAAAGATAGGAGAAAACTGGCTTTCTGCAAAATAGCCTACAAACTCCACCAAGCCAAATATGCATATAGAATTAGACTTGTCATAATTTTATCCACCATAGTCACTTGCCAATACTTCATTGTATTGACCTCCTACGGGGGCTGCATATTCAAATGTGCAGGTAATTCTGATGAGGAGTAAGTTTGGACTCGATTCTACACCCAACATGTCTGCCTGTGGCGTATGCTAGAAGAGGAGGCCCATTGCTTTTATTTTCGTTGTGAACTCTGAATATTTTAGCTAGTCTTCAAGACTATGCACTTTGTAATAAAGCTATACTTGGCTATTTTTGGATCTCGATGTAGTATTTTGATACTTATGTAATGATACTATATATTTTGTACTGTGGTGCTGGCAGTGATCCAGGGACTAGCACATAACACAGATGTTCCATCTTTATTTAAAAGATGGGGCGCTACATGCAAACCACACACAAGGAAAACACCACAACACTATTAATGTTTTAAGGGCAAGAGTAAGGGTTGAGTTTAGGTTCTGGATTACAAAGTTGACAAGTTTTAGACACAAATTTGTTTTTATCCAATAGCAGAAAATATAAGTAATACATTTAAATAGTTAATATGGTGTTGTTTAGATGGAAAATGCATAACTTCTAGAGTACTATTCATAAAAAGAAACCCTTCTACCACAATACACCTAGTTACTATATGAAACTCTGAAGATTAGTCGTGCATCAAAAACTACTTCCAAATAGAAACTAAAAATTATCTAAAAGCTACTGATGTCAAAACTAAAAAAGTATGTAGTTTCAGTTGTATAGATCTCCTGCATGCAAATTTAATATCTCTGGAAATATATGAATTTTATATTATAGTAGAAAGTTGATTCACCTAATTTGGATAATCCTATCTCAAGTTATTCCAGATTTAAAGGAACAAAAACTTCTGACCATTATTTATGTACAGAGCAAAATATAAATTATTTTGGTGCCAAACCAGTGTGGTATGCTAGATAAAACTTGTGGCTACTCCACAAAAATACTCCAAACATATTTTAATAAACAGGTGTACCTCAAACAATCAAAACTAGACACACACTATTTTTTAGAGATAAAAAAATATATTTTTAATAAACTACTGTTTAAAAAATTAAGGAATTGATTCACCAGACACAAAATACAAACTGGAAAATTCTACCCTTATAGGATATGAAACCTACAACTCATATCTAGCACATCCAATAGGATTTACTCCAGAAATTATTTTAATAAATGAATTAAAAATCATCAAATAGCTACTGGTGTCATTCTTAAACTTAATAGAACTTTAGTTAAAGACATCTCCTGCATTCATGGCTTATAGTTATAGGTAGCTATTCTTATAGGCTTTCCATAGACCAAAGGTTTGCATGATTTGGATTTATAAATTTCAAGTTATTAACTAATTGGTGAAAATAATACTTTTTACAAGATCTATTTTGCCACACACATGACAACATATTTTGGCAAGAGGTCATTGCCACATGATTCAGAAAACACACTTCTATGCTACAAAATTTATTTCACATCATTCTAATACACAGATCTACCACAATAGTATTAAAACTAGGCCATTACTTTTCTCGAAAAATAAAACAGGATTTAGACTTAAAAAAGCAAAATCGTAGGACGGCCGGATCTGGCCCAAACTCAGCCGAGCGAGCTGGGCCAGCCTGGTGCGCTGCGCGCGCACTCCAAGCGTTAAGTCGCCATCAGATCGCCAACGGACGGCCAATATTAGGGCTAGATGAGTTCAAACACGACCGTCGTTCTACAAATCGACGACCGTCGGCTCGTCTTCTTCCTCGTGACAGCGCAGAGGTGAAACAGAAAACGAGAGAAGGGAGCGGACGTTTCGCTCACCTCAGGCGAAAAGAGCTTCTGTGCGAGGTTGTTCTAGGCGGAGAAGGTGACAACGAGCTCGGGGGTGCCTTCAAATCTTGAATGCGACGACGGGAACCGTGGGGACGGCGGCTTCGTGCTTCTCGGGTCATGGATGGAGACGACAGGCTCGGTCACCTAAAAGAAAAACGGGGACGGGGGTTAGGTAGCCCTCGAGAAGGGGAGCTCGGGGAACCAAAAATGGTGAGAAGTGGAGGGGGAGAACGACAGCTACGGTCCGATTTCGCCGGCGGCAACCTTCATGTTCCTCGGTCGTTTCCGAGCAACTGAGGACACGGGAATGGCTAGGGTTTGGTGGGGGAGTGGAGTGGGGTGGTGAGTGGCTCGGGAGGGAGAGAAATGAGCAAAGGTAGGGCTCGGGGTGGGGTTAAAACCACAGCCCGATCTAGGGTTCTTTGGACAAGGGATAGAGAGAGGAGCGGCTAACTCGCTTTCCACTGGTTTGAATGGGCGGTGGGAGAGAGACATAAGGGATGTGGTCGGGTGTGACGAGCTCGAACCAGTGAGAGGCAAGGGAGTGGCTCTCCATTGGCCGGTTTTGGAAAAGAGGGAAAATGAGTGGAGGAGAGGGTGGTGTGAGGGGCTTAAAGGTGGGGTATGTTTGGTGGAGAGTTGGTCTCCTTCTCCAGCAAGGCAAGGAGAGAGATGAGAGAGACGGAGAGGGGTTCAACTGGTTTTAAGAAAAATCAACCAAACATTTGAATTTTCGAAAAGATTGCAAGATCTCAAAAGTTTTCAACAACTTGCCCACACAAACATGATGGTGGTGAAACTACTGTTTTATTAAGTGCACCAACAAAAACAAATCACCCAAACACAACAAGGAAAGAAAGATTTCTGAAATCTAAAAAGAGTGACCCAAATGGTCACTGCATTCTGATGCCGACAAGAGCTGGTGAGATTAGTATTTTAACAAATTCTTTTATGCTCAAAACAACCCGGGTATGAAAGTATAACTACTAAGGATAAATTTGTTTCAAATGCATCTTCAAAATCACACAAGGATTTCTTAATCTTAAGCCCTAGATTAGCTATGTTTTAACATTCGAGAAGATCACAAGAAATTCAGATTTTTAATTATCTTGTCCTTGGTATTAGGAAATTTTTAGTTTGAACCAACTAGTGTTATCAAGCAAAAGGAAAAACAAAGCTCACAAACTAGTCATGAAATCGAGGCTACAACACACACATGTTCTAGCTATTACTAGAAACTTAGATTAACACCACAATTATTGCTTTTAAGAAAATTGGGGTGTTACAGACCTTCACCCCTTAGGAGAATCTCGTCCTCGAGATGCCAGAGTTGAAGAAGAAAGGAAATCAGGAAATTTATGCTCCAAATAATCTTCGCGCTCCCAGGTGGCTTCTTCCTCCGAGTGGTTGCTCCAAGGAACCTTCAGCAATCTGATCTTCCGTCTTCGGGTCAAACGGACGTCTTCGGCGAGAATACGGAGTGGTCGCTCTCGGTAGGTGAGATCATGATTGATGTCAATGGTGCGATGATCTACCTCCTGATAAGAATGAGTACCACTGGGAACTTGCAGGCATTTCCGGAGTAGCGACACATGAAACACGTCATGAAACACAGATATGTGCGGTGGTAGGTCTAGCTGATAAGAAACTTCTCCTCTTCGGCCGTTTACTCTAAACGGTCCAATATACCTTGGTGCCAGCTTTCCCTTAACATGGAAACGTTGCATTCCCTTGAGTGGCGTAACACGCAAATACACCATGTCACCTGTCCTGAAACTGAGTTCACGCCTCTTGGAATCAGCGTAGCTCTTCTGCCTGGATTGGGCGGCCTTAAGACGGTCGCGAATTAGCTGAACTTGCTTCTCAGCCTCTCGTAAGGTATCAACTCCGAAAACTTGGCTGTCTCCAGTTTGCGACCAATTCAAAGGGGTACGGCACCTGCGCCCATACAAAGCCTCGAATGGTGCCATCTTTAGACTGGTCTGGTAGCTGTTGTTGTAGGGGAACTCGGCAAACGGCCAACACTCTTCCCATTTGGCTCCATATGCTAACACACACGATCTAGCATATCTTCTAAAATCTGGTTGACTCTTTCCGTTTGTCCTCCCGTCTGAGGGTGATACGCGGTGCTGAAAAAGAGTTTGGTTCCTAGCTCCTCTTGAATCTTAGTCTAAAATCGGGAAGTAAATTGCGTTCCCCGATCGAACACGATGGTCTTGGGTATCCCGTGAAGGCTGACGATGCGGGACATGTATAGGTTCGTAAGTTGATCAGATCGGTTGGTGGTGCGTACTGGTAAGAAGTGTGCAACCTTGGTGAGTCTATCAACGATGACCCAAATGGCGTCATGACCGCGATCAGATCAAGGTAGACCAGTGATAAAATCCATGCCGCTTTCATCCCATTTCCATTAGGGCAACTTGAGGGGTTGGAGTAATCCAGCTGGTCGTTGATGTTCTGCTTTGACCCATTGACATATATCACAATTCTGTACAAAGAGTGCAATCTCACATTTCATGACATACCACAAGAAACTTTCCTTGAGGTCTTGATACATCTTGGTTCCTCCGGGATGGATGGAGTATAAAGTCTCGTGGGCTTCCTTCATAATTACCTGCTTCAATTCATGATCTGATGGTACGCAGATACGTCCTTCGTACCAGAGAGTACCCTCGGAATCAATAGTGAATCCAGGGACTTCCTCTTCGTCCATCCTTCGCTTGATGCCTTCAATACTCTCTTGGCCCTTCTGTCCTTTCTAGATCTGATCCCATAAAGTGGGCCGCAATAAGAATTGATTTACCGCTCCATAACTGACTACTTCTATGCCCATCTTGTCTAACTCGTCCCAGAGTTCTGGCTGTCGGGTCTTGATCATGGAGTTGAACGAACATGGTTGTCGACTAAGGGCGTCAGCTATGACGTTGGCTTTTCTAGGGTGATAGTGGATGTCCAAGTCATAATCCTTGATGAGCTCTATCCATCTCTGTTGTCTCATATTCAGATCCCTCTGAGTGAAGATATACTTCAAACTCTTGTGATCTGTGTAGATCTCGCAACGGTTGCCCATCAAAAAGTGGCGCCATGTCTTGAGTGTGTGAACCACGGCAGCAAGTTCAAGGTCATGGGTTGGGTAATTCTGCTCGTGCTTGCGAAGCTGTCGCGATGAGTAGGAAATCACTTTGCCCTCTTGCATAAGGACACAACCTGGTCCAAGCTTGGAGGCATCGAGTACACGACAAAATCTTTGGTCACATCGGGCATGGTCAAAATGGGTGCAGTGTTAAGGCGCTTCTTCAACTCCTGGAAACTGGCTTCACATTTGTCGGTCCATACAAACTTTTGGTCTTTCTTTAGCAGTAGAGTCAGTGGCTTGGCGATGCTTGAGAACCCTTCAACAAACTTGCGATAATATCTGTCCATTCCGAGGATGGACCTCACCTCGGTCTTGTTAGTGGGGGTTGGGAACTCAAGAATGGACTTGATATGAGTTGGGTGCACAGATATTCCTCCGGCTGAGATAACATGGCCGAGAAAGGCTACCTGCTTTAACCAAAACTGGCACTTGCTGAACTTGGCATAAAGCTGATGCTCACGAAGGGTGCCTAGAACTAGCTTCAGCTGTTCTCATGCTCTTATTCTAACTTGGAATAAATCAGGATGTCATCGATGAAGACAACCACAATTTTATCCAGGTACTCCATGAACACCTTGTTCATGAGATTCATGAAATAGGCAGGGGCATTGGTCAGGCCAAAGGACATCACGGTATACTCAATAATCCATAGCGGGTTATGAAGGCTGTTTTATGAATGTCAGATTCTCTCACTTTCAGCTGATGATAACCGGTGCGGAGGTCGACCTTGGAAAAGACTCGAGCTCCATTGAGTTGGTCAAACATGTCTTCACTCTTGGGTAGAGGGTATTTTTCTTGATAGTTACGTCATTCAGCTTACAGTAGTCCACACGCAAGCGAGTGGTACCGTCTCTTTTATCCACAAAGATAACTGGAGATCCCCAGGGTGATGCACTAGGGCGAATCATCCCTTTCCTAAGCATGTCATCCAGTTGCTTCTTTAATTCATCCAACTCTTCGGGATTCATCCGACACGGTTTCTGAGCTATGGGTCCAGTACCGGGTACTAAGTCAATGATGAACTCGATACCGGGTAACTCTCTGGGGAATACGTCCGGGTATTCACAAACTACCGGTACTTCTTCCAAGATGGGTTCAGCTACACTCTTATTGCAATGACCCGAGGTAGCGTGGTGGGTCGAGGTGTGTGTAATTTCCTCTCCTTCTGGGGTGGTTAGGGCGATGGACTTGTTAGTGCAATATATGATTCCACGGTTCACCGCCATCCAGTCCATGCCTAAAACCACATCTATCCCTTGCTTTCCTAATACCACCAAGTCTGCATGGAATCGGGCTCCCTGAATCTCCACGGGAGTCTCCTTGCAAGATACATTGGCTTTAGTAGTGGCCCCCGGAATTTGCACAAGCATTGGACGGTGCAACAAAGTTGGAATCATACCACTCTTCTTAACGAATGGCTTTGTGACAAACGAATGAGACACTCCCAAATAAAACAAAACTGAAGCAGGTACTGAGTTGACAGGGAACGTACCCAAAACAAGATATGGAGCCTCTTGAGCTTCTCCTGCACTGATGTGGTTCAGATGGCCGCGCGTTACAGGGGCTGATTTCTTTGCGTAAGGGGCCTTGCCTCCTGATGCACGGGACGGTCCTTGATTCATCTTGGTCGCACTGGGGCGACTACCAGTGGGATGTCTAGTGGGACACTCCCAAGAGAAATGGCCAGGCTGCCCACAAGCAAAACATCCCCTAGAGTTTCGCGGAGCAGGCGGTCTGTTAAAGTTGAGACCGGGGTTGAAACTGCTTCCAGGGCGAGGTGCAGGCGGGCGATTAGCATAGCTGGGTCTTGGTGCGAAAGACGATGGCCTTGATAGCGGATACGTAGGTCTTGGTGGCTGATATGCAGGCCTTGACGAAGGTGAAGGGCGCGGGTGTGGGTAGCTTCCAGCGGGGCTGCTGCTGCTACTAACCTGCTGCATCTGCTGGCGGCGCTTGCGGTTATCAAACGAAGCCTTGCGCTTGTGCTCCATCATAATGGCTGCATCAGCCAGAGATTCCAGGTCTGTGAAGGGCATCACCACCAGGATGCATTGCATCTCATCATGAAGTCCTTTCAGGAACCTCTCTTTCTTCTTATCTTCAGTGTCGGTGTCAGGAGCGCATATCTTGCCAGAGTGGTGAACTTCTTAAGATATTCACTGACGGACATACCGCCTTCCTTGAGTTGTAGGAACTTCCTTCGCATGATACTGATTAGTTCGGATGGCACATGACGCTTTAGGAACTTGGTCTTGAACGCCTCCCAAGTCGAGACCTCGTCTTGGGGTAGCAGAGCACGAACAGCCTCCCACCAAGCTCGGGCAGGTCCAGAGAGGTAGTGGGTGGCGTAGACCACCTTCTCATTGTCACCCACTTGGGCGACCCTTAAGCTGTTCTAGATTGTGCGAATCCAGTCGTCCGCATCCAGTGGAACTTCACTCTTGGAGAATACCGGTGGGTTGGTGTCCTAAAAGTCCCGAAGCTTAGAGCAGGGCTCCTCATTTCCTTGGCCGCCATTTTGGTTGACGGCGATCTAAGCAAGGTGCTGCAGTGTGCCGAGATTGGCATTCCTCTCAGTGCGGGCTGCTTCGCGATCCTCCATGAGAAGGCGCAAAACCTTAGCCAAAGATGGCTCGGGTGGTGGGGGTGGTGGATCTCGCGCCATGCTGAAGTTTAGAATAAAATACACATTAATTCTCCTATATGAGACCACTTATTTTAAGCATACATTGGGGTAGAACATTTCGTACATAAACTTAGTAGCATAAGGAAGAATAAAATCACAACAAGGAATTACTCATAATGAAACATGATCTACTCCATAATAAGTTTCCCAAAAGCATCACATAATAGTTCACAAACGCACGACATCATACCGACATAGTCTTACAATCATCCAAACAACACTCACACGCTAAACTATACCACACAATCGCAACAACTTATCGTGATGGTTGGGTCCTACTGAAAAGAAGCTACTCGAAGAAACTATTCGTCTCCGGTGGCGGCGTCGGGTGAGGCGTGAGTGTCGCTGGTGTAAGGTGGCTCCTCCGGGTCCTCCTCGGACATAACTGCCTCTGTGTCCTCGTCATCCGCTTCACGAAGGTCGTCGTCCTCCTGGTCACTCTCGGACTCCATGTCCATACCCTCCTCGAGGTCTCCTCGTCAGGTAGGATATCGTCGTTCTCTATGGGGGCCTCCTCTAGCTCCTCCTCGAGCTCCTGAATCCTTGCGTCGCGGATGGTAATTGTCAGACCCTGGATTCAGGCTACACAAACAAGATGTACCGGTTGGGCCACACAACTATGAGCATACTAAGGATAACCAATCCCAGGAAACAGGCAGGCCTGGCTCGGAATGGATCATCGGCCGACAGCTCCTAGCGATCCATCCGTCACGTACGTCTCACGATTGCGGACGCAAGAATCCAAAATCCAACCAAATCGTATAATTCAAACATACACACATGGTATACGAATCGATTTGGTACAGAATGGAAATCACAGGATAAACCTAAGACACGAAGAAAGGAAATAAGTATCCAACGCTCTCACTGAGCAAATATAGTGAATATCACCAAGCAGAGGACACATGTCCCAACATTACATCATGTGGCGGAAAACATACCGGTCTGAGTACAGAGAAGAAGCAATGGGCACCAGGCCGAAACGAAAAGAGAAGACCCATCCACGCGGTCCACCAGGAAGAAGACCAGGGGTACTCTAACTACTCGTCGTAGATCTCGTCGTCGAACTCCACGTAGTAGCCACCCACCTGGTCGTACGGCGAATCCTTAACTGTAGAGAAAAATCACAGCCCGCGAACGGGTCAATACACTGGAGCGTATCGAACAAGCTAAAGCTAACAAGTTACAAAACTGAAAGACTCCCAAAATATGGGGTTAGGTGGACTTAGCGACAACAGCACTAGCAACCTAAAGAGACACGCTACAACTTCCGTCTAATTAGAGAGGGATAAGAGAGCGCATAAGTAACCATCTACAACTAACACCAATCATAACCCATTCTCGGATTAACCCCCTCAACCAAGTATGAGGAAGCAATTCGGGAAAACTCACACATTAACAATTTTAGTTACCAAAGTAAATCTATATTACTAGTCGAATTAATTAATAATGATTAGGTGTAAGTTGTCTATGATCTTATTAGCCAGCATCATCACCAAGTCGTCCATAACCATGGACACGGCTCATCGATAAGATTATACCCTACAGAGGTGCACTACTATACCCATACTCGCATGATCAACCCAGTCAAAAATATTAGGGCCTCTCAACACGACTCATTCCTTCACCGCAACGAGTCCAAGGAGCCACAAGAGCTATGTTGGTCCCGGCGAAAAGGGTGTGGATTCCCGCAGGACACACCCCTCCGCACCAACAGGCCGCGCACTATATGCATGTAACAAGGCACAACGCCAAAGTAAAATACTACACTAGTATTAATGCATATGAGACAAAAGGAAAACCTGAACTACGTGCGGCTCCCGGACAAGTTGAAGTTCCAGTCAAAGTCGAGGGGGGCTCCATTGGGCCACCCACAAGTGGTTGGTGCGCTGAAAATTGGATCCGAGGACAAGATCTGAGTTCCTAGGTCGAAACTTAGCTGAACAAAGCACCTCGCAAGGACTTCCGCCGGTGCCTTATCATTTAAATATAATACCCCAATATATGACAACATTTTATTAAGGTAGAATAATGTACATACTAAACATGTGAAATAATAGACCAACAGATGACTTACACAACCAACTCTGAGAATGCACTACGACTCGCAAGGCTAACAGATAAACATACAATAGGTGTTGGGATGTGGGGATAAAGCTTTATGAGCTGCAGGATAAACATGTGATGGGATCGCAATTCAAGAATCGGTAACTAGGATAGGCAAGGATGAAACCAAGCAGCTTGTAATAGGTTAGAAAAAGCTTGCATGGCAGCTCGTGGCCCGGCACAAAAGCTGGAATCTCAAGGATGAAAGTATCCTCAGCAGACATGTCGTCTACCCAGAGAAAAGCAACATAGACAAAATAGGAAACATAATCAATACATGGAAATGCGCAAACAATTGATGTGGCAATATGATATGCGATAATTAGGTCATATTAAAGCGGGGATGGAATCCGGGCAATTAATTATGGTGCAAATTATTTATCTTCACATAAAATTAAATGTTTATTAACATGGCAAGACATGGCATAGAGGATATAATCAAATTAAAGGGAATTTGGCATTATATACTTATTACCCCACACATTCCATATTTAATTAGTTAGTTGCATTTATTAATTTAAACTAAGCAATAACATTAAATGATGCAAAATGGCATAAGAATGGAATAGTAATGTTCATTGCATTTTTCTGATATTAAAACATATAAAGATTAATAAATTCGGAGTTATGGAATTAAAGTTATTAGCAAAACAAGTTTTAGGGGTGTTTCTGAAAAAGACAGGGACCTCTCAGGAAGTGCAGGGGGGCTCTGTGTAAGTTTCCCACGCAGAGATAAATCTCTGGACTTTTGTTACCGCGCGTGATCCACGCTGGCACCCACAATCGCTGACTGGTGGGGCCATGCTGCCAGTGATCGCAAGAAAAGGAAAAAGGGGCGATTTAATCCAACACGCCCGGGGTTCGAACTCCAGACGCGGGAGCGAGCGATCGATGCGGTGGTGCTAGCCACTAGGCCGGAGATGTGTTGTTGACAGAGAAGGAGTTTGATTTCTTTTAAGGTGACAACAAGTGCAGTTAACTGACGAAACTGAACGAGGAACGCAGACAGCAGCGGCGGCGCGATTCTCGCCGGCGGCGACCTCGAATCGAGCGACGCTGGGCGTGTGGGGCTGCGTGGTGTGCAGCGATACGTGTGGGGGTTCCGTTTTCGTGCTCCGATGTGCACGAAGGGAACGGGGTCCTCGGAACCATGCTCGACTCCGTACGTGCGTGCGTGTTCGAGGTGGGGTGTCACCGGCGCCGGTGGAATCCGACGAGCCGAGAGGAAAACAGAGGGGGAAGAGAGGGGGACGACGGCGACTCACCGTGGGAGGCCGGTGGCGCGAGGAGCAGGGTCGGGAAGCCGAAACGAGGCGGAGGCGGCAACGTGGCGGCGGAGGCTCCGGTGCCTTGCTCCGGTGGGGAAGAACAGGGGAAGCAAAGAGGAGGCGGCGCACGGGAGAGGGAAAGAAAAGGCCGAGGGTTTGGGGGGTGCGGTGTGCACCTTAAGGAGAAGAGGGAGTAGGGAAGGTGGCCGTGTGGGCGCCTTGGCAGTGGCTCACGCCATGACTCTGTCCCCTGCCTCGCTGTAAAGTGCAGCGCTCCGTACGGAGGAAGGAGATGCCACTGGTGGGCTAGGGTGCTAGGCCATAGTTGGGCCACTTGGGCCAGGTAAGCCATTTTTTCTCTTCTTTGTTGTTTATCTCTTTATTTATTTTTCTGTTTTTGTATTTTAAAAAAAAATAGAAAAGGAAAATGAGATGAAACCTTTTGACAAACTTTTATATTTTCAAATAGATAATTTAATTTACTGATTTTGAAAGTTGAAAAAGTATTTGTAACATCTCATTTGAAATATTTAAAATGTATTTGAATTTAAAGTGTGATTTAAATTTAAATGCAACAATTTAATTAATTAAGGAGACCAAATGAAATAATGCCATGATGTATTTCTTTATTACACAACAAACACAACATTTAGGAAAGCATTGCATTTGGGATGTTACAACACTCCCCCCTCTGAAAGGAATCACGCCCCCAGATTTTTCATGGAGCAACGAAGAGGTCGGGATACTCGGCACGGAGGTGGTCTTCACGTTCCCATGTAGCTTCCTTGTCAGAATGATGAGACCATTGGACCTTGTAGAACTTGACACTGTTGTTACGGGTGCGACGTTCAGCTTCATCAAGAATGCGAATAGGTTGTTCCACATAAGAGAGATCTTCTCAAAGTTCAATTGATCCATGATCAACTGCATGTCCTGGATCTTGGAAGCACTTCTTGAGTTGTGACACGTGGAAGACATCGTGCACTTTGGAGAGGTTTGGAGGAAGTTCCAGACGGTATGCCAAATCACCACGCCTTGAAAGAACGTTAAAAGTCCTAACATAACGCAGAGCGAGCTTGCTATTTAAGCCAAAGCGTTGCGTGCCTCTCAGAGGAGTGACACGAAGGTAAGCTTGATCACCAGGTGCATAGACCATATCCCTGTGCTTGCTACCATAATAGAGAATGGGCAATCTTCAGATTGTCACGAATGATGCGAACCTTTTCTTCAACCTCCTGAATAATGTCAGGGCCAAAGAATTGACGTTCACCAGCTTGAGACCAATCCAGAGGAGTTCTGCATTTGCGCCCATAGAGAGCTTCGAAGGGAGCCATGCCTAGACTTGCTTGGAAGTTGTTGTTGTTGGAGAACTCAGCATACGGAAGATAATCCTACCATTTCATGCCAAAGGAGATAACACAAGCTCTGAGCATATCCTCCAGATTTTGATTCACCCTTTCAACATGTCCACTTGTCTGCGGATCGTAAGCGGTGCTGAACAGAAGTTTGGTACCCAAGGCTTTCTGAAAGCTATCCCAAAATCGAGAAGTGAAGATACTTCCACGATCTGAGCTTATTGCCAGAGGAACACCATGTAAAGGAACCAGTCTTGTCATATAGAGTTTGCCAACTGACTAGCTGAGACTGTCTCTTTTACTGGGAAGAAGTGAGCCACTTTGGAGAGACGATCAATGATCACAAAGATTGCATCGTTCCTTTCTTAGACTTTGGAAACCCAGTAACGAAGTCCATTTCGATCTTGTCCCATTTCCACTAGAGAATTTGCAGTGGTTGAAGAAGTCCAGGTAGTCTCTGATGAACTGCCTTGACACGACAACAAACGTCACCCTGAGACAAATAGCGAGCAATTTCACGATTCATCCTGGTCCACCAATAGATTGACTTGAGATCCTAGTACATCTTTGTGCTTCCAGGGTGGATAGAAAGTGGAGTATCATGAGCCTCCTTGAGAATGAGCTCTTAAGCTGTCAAGCTTGGGCTCTACAATGCATCCTTCAAAGAGCAAGGTACCCTTGTCATCGAGAGAGAAACTCTTGTACTTATCCTTGCCGATATTGCCTTTGATATTCTTGACACCAGAATCACGCATCTGAGCGGCATGGATTTTATCCTCAAATGTAGGAGTGGCAATCAAGTTTGCAAGATAACCAGAAGGAACCACTTGGAGATTGAGCTTCTTGAATTCTTCGTGAAGAGGAGGTTGGATGTCCTGAACCATGAGGTTGTTGTAATAGGACTTGCGACTAAGAGCATCAGCCATCACATTAGCTTTGACTGGAGTGTAAGAGATGGTGAGATCAAAATCTGACAGTTTCTCAAGCCACCTTGTTTGTCCGAGGTTCAAATCTGGTTGAGTGAAGAGATATTTGAGAATCTTGTGGTCGGTGAAGATCTCACAGTTGTACCCCAACAAATAAGGTCTCCAAACCTTGAGTGCATACATGATTGCTGCAAGTTCAAGGTCATGTGTAGGATAGTTGAGCTCATGGAGACTGCAACTGATGAGATGCATAAGTCATAACTTTGCGTTCTTGCATGAGGACTGCGCCTAATCTTTGAAGGGATGCATCACCAAAGATTTGGAAAGGTTTGGAAGTGTCTGGGCCAACTAGAACAGGAGTAGAAGTTAGTTTAGTTTTCAAGAGATTGAAACTCTCATCACACTATGGAGTCCAAATAAACTTTCTATCCTTCCTAGTAAGATCGGTGAGAAGCTTTGCGATTTTGGAGAAGCTCTCAACAAATCGACGGCAATAGCTAGACATGCCAACGAAGCTCTTGACTTGTTTCACCGTTGTATGAGGCAACCATTCAAAAATGGACTTCACTTTTTCTGGATCAACATAAATGCCTTCAGAAGAGATGACATGACCAAGGTAGAATACTTTAGGAAGCCAGAATTCAAACTTGGAGAACTTGGCGTAGAGACGATGTTCTCGGAGTTTCATCAAGATAAGATGTAGATGTTCTCCGTGTTATTCCTCAGTTTTGGAATAGATAAGGATGTCATCGAGATAGAATACCACGAACTTGTCGAGGTATTCTATGAAAACGAAGTTCATGAGACGTAAGAAAGTTGTCAGAACATTTGTGAGAACGAAGGACATGACAGTGTATTCATAGAGACCATAACGAGTGGTGAAAGATGTCTTTGGAATGACTTGTTTGCGGATCTTAATATGGTGATAACCTGACCTCAAGTCCAACTTGGAGAAAACCTTAGAACCAGCGAGTTGATCGAACAGGTCATTGATGCGAGGAAAGGGATACTTGTTCTTGATGGTTTTCTTGTTCAGAGGACGGTAGTCAACAACCAGTCGCTCAGTCGTGTCCCTCTTTTTGACAAACAGAGTAGGACAACCCCAAGGAGAAGTACTAGGTTGGATGTGACCTTTACTTTCCAACTCTTCGAGTTGTCTCTTAAGTTCAGCCAGTTCGCTGGGGTCCATCTTGTAAGGACGTTTGGAGATCGGAGCAGTGACTGGTTCTAGTTCAATAACGAACTCCACGGCTCTGTCAGGTGGCATACCTGGCAATTCTTCAGGAAAGACGTCTGGAAAGTCTTGGAACACCGGTATATCTTCCATAGCAGGAAGAAGATGGACATTGAGAGCATATAGCTGAACAAAGGGAGGTTTAGAATAGAAGTGGACTATCTGGCCAGAAGAATGGGTAAGCTTAACAGATTTAGTAGTACAGTCAATGACCGCTTTATTTGCCACAAGCCAATCCATCCCTAGGATGACATCAATGTCTGAAGAACGAAGAGCAATAAGAGACGCTTGGAATGGAAGATTTCCGATTAAGATCTCGATGTTCAGGCTAACTTCCTTTGTAAGCCATTTGGATCCTCGTTGCTGCACTAAGACAGGGCTGTCCATCTTTTCGAAAGGAAACCCATTGCTGGAAGCAAAACTTTGCGAAATGAAAGAATGGGACGCACCAGAATCGAACAACACTTTAGCGAGGATAGAGTTCACGAATAGATTTCCAAGAACCACATCAGTAGCTTCCTCTGCTTCTTTTGCTGTAACATGATTCACCCTTGCACGTCTACCAACAGACCTTTTGTCGATGTTGGCGGCCTGAGGAGTAACAGCACAAATCTTAGGGCGACTAGGTGGTGGAGAAAGTTGGTTTTGCGGACACTTGTAAGAGTAGTGGCCCGGCTCACTGCACTTGAAATAGGTGACCGAAGATTCGGAACCATAGGCGTTGTCTGCTTGACGAAACTCCATGTTGCTGAAGCTGGGTTGGTTAGACCGGAAGAAAACCTCGGAGAGATTGGACTGTGGATGAGTTGAGTTTGAGCTGCATAGGGTACCCAAACCCTACGTTTCTGTGGAGGTGTAGATTCTGATGGATAAGACGTTGTTTCAAGAGAGTGTTTACGAGATTCTTCAAACTTCTCACGTCCAAATTCCTCTCGGAGAGCTGTGTTGACAAGGTCTTCAAAGGTATCACACTTGATAAGAGTGAGTGCGTACTTAAGATCTGGGTTTAGACCTCTCCGGAATTTGGCTTGCTTTTTGGCATAAGTTGATACCTCATCCTGAGCATAGCGGGCCAAAAGATTGAACTCAGCTTGATAGTCCAGCACAGACCTGCTTTTCTGAGTCAACTCATAGAATTGTTCACGCTTCCTTTCCATGACCCCGTCGGGAATATGGTGGCGTTTGAAAGCCTCCTTGAACTCATCCCAAGTAGTAACAACACCTGGTAGGCGTAACTCTGTAACACCCCAATTCTCTTAGCCTTAGCATTGTGGTGTTATCCTAGGTTTTTCACCTCTTACAGAGAATTTGGTGTGTGCTGAAACTTGAGTCAAGACTTAATTTGCTCACATATCTTATGCTTGTTGTGTGTCATTAACATTCCATGATAATTGAAAACACTCAAAACACAACAACAAAAATAAAATCTCCATTATTAGGATCTTCATGGTTGTTAAAACTTAGCCAAACTAGGAGCCATTATTAAGCAAACCCAAAATGAATTTTTGGCATGTCTTTGAAACATTTCCATCTAGGTCACATATACTTCCATACCATGTTCTAAGTTATCACAAATAAACTTGTTTGCATATTATTCTCACTAGCTTTTGTAGCCATCAAAATAACATGACCATTTGAGTGGTTCTTTTCTTTATCACCAAAAGTTCTCTTTTCTTTAAAAGCTAAATGAGAGAACTAAATTAGGCTTTTGTAAATTCAGTACCCTCTCTTATTTTAGGTAAGTTTGGGGAGTTGACCCATTTTAATTTTGTGGGTCATGTTGGAACTTTTCAATTTAGGATCTTAAATTCATTTGAGCAAACTACACAAACTTCTCACCTTTTCTTTCTCTCTCACTCCTTTCCACACCACCTGCTGAGGAGGAGAGCAGCAACCTCACACCTGGCCCCACTTGTCATGGACTAGGGCCAACCTCTCTTCTCTCTTCTCTCTTTTCTCTCTTTTTCCACCCAATCCGAGCTCCCCTCCTCTCTTCCCACTGGCTAGAGCTGGTCATCCCGACCAGCATCTCCCCTGTCCCCTCTCCACCGCCCACCTGAGCCAGTAAGAGCAAAGGAGACGCTCCCCTCCCTCTCTCCTGCCCGAGCCAACCCTAGATCGGGTGAGCTCGTTAAAGCCACCCCGAGCACCTCCCCTGCTCATTTCTCTCCCTCCAGAGCACCTCTCCACCCCACTCCTCTCCTCCCTGGCGAAAACCACCAAGCTCTCCCCCTCTTTCGCCCTGTAGACGAGAAGTTTTACCTCGGTGACCGACGAGAGGAATCTGCCGTAGCTCTCGTTTCTCTCAGCCATTCTTCGCCATTCTTGGTTCCCTGGCTTCCCCTCCTCTGGATCTAACTCCTCTCCCCTCCTTTGGCTCTGTTGCAGCTCGAGAACGTCTGGTTCGTCCTCGACCCGAGGAGAGCGCCGTCGTCCCCATCTCGAACTCCGACGTTGCATGCGAGCTTTGAGACCACCCCTGAGCTCCCCTTCGACGCCGCGTTCACCTCCGACCTCCACCTCATCCGTGCGCGAGCCCTAGGTGAGCCCTCCGTGCTCGGCATCGCCTTCTCGAGCTCTGCTCATGTTTTTCACGGACGGGAGGAAGACGATGGCCTGGAGTCGTTGATCTTCTGATCTGCGGTCGTGTTTGAACCGCGCCCGGTCTGTCCGTGGCCGTTTGATCTCAGATCCATGGTCGCTTACCGCTTCGCCGGCGCGCGCGCAGCGCTTGGGCCGGCCCAGCTCGTCCCCGCGCTGCTCTGCTTCGCAGCTGGGCCGATCTGGCCCAGATCTGGCCGTTCGGCCTGTTTCTCTTTTATCCTTTTTCTGATTATTTTTCCAGTAAATTTAGAGCTTAGCTTTAATTCATTTGTGGTAAATCTATAGCAAATAAAATTATGAGATTAATTTTGTATCATGCACGCACGTTTTCTTAACCATGTGGCATTGGTTTTGGTCCAAAATATGTTTTCTGTTGTTTGGTAAAATAGATTTAGTCAGAAGTGTCTAATACACCATTTGTTTAATAACTTGTGTTCTGTAAATCCAAATCATGCAATCTTGGATCTGTTGAAAAGCTTGTAAAAATGTCTATCCATATTAGTCAATCTTGCATGCAGGGGTTTTATCTAGCAAATGTTACTTCTACTCCAAGAATGACACCAGTAGGTGTTTAGGGATTTTTAACTCTTAAATGGAAACACTTTTTGAAGTAAATCCAATTGGAAGTGGTAGATATGTGTTGGAGGTATCACATACTACAAATGTGGATTTTGCCAGTAAATTGATAATTCTTAGTGAATAAATCCCCAAACAACAGTGAAATAATCTCTTTATTTGCATTTCTAAAATTTCAGAGATTACAACATGTCTAGTTTTAATTGGTGGAGCCACCTATGTCCATAAAAATATGTTAAGGATAATTTTGTGGGATAGCCACAGGTTTTATCTAACCCACCCCACTGGATTGAACCCAAAATAAATCTTATTATTTTCTGCACATAGAAAATGGTCAGAAGTATACTTATTTTTAAATCTGGTATAACCTGAGCTAGGAGTATCCAAATCTGATAAACAAAATCTCCACTAAAAGAGAAAACTCATATCTCACCAGAAAGTTAAATTATTCATTCAGGAGATCAATAAAACTGAACCTATCCTCTGTTGGAGTTTGACATCAGTAGCTCTTGTCTGATTTTTAATTCTTTTATGGTAATAGATTTCCATGCACAGCTAATTTTCAGAGCCCCACCTAATTGCTAGGAATAATGTGGTAGAAGGGTTTGATTTTAGGAACAGTACCTTAAGAGTTATGCTTAAAACTTTTAAACAGCCCCAAATGGCAATTGAATGTATTAGTTGTGTTTCCTGTTTGCGATGCTTGTTGTTTGTTGACATGTTTTAGATTGTTATCAACTCGCATTTTAGGATTTACGTTAGTCTCGTTTGTTTTCATGTTACGATAGAATCGAACCCGAGGAAGAACAGTGCGAGGTAGCTGAGCACGACTACGCTGAAGAACAAGACCAGGGGCAGTACCTTGCCCACCTCACCACCTTTATGCAAATCCTACTATTTACAAAGCATGTTTTGTTTTAAAATAAAATAATGCATGTTTATTTCTTTTGTGGCACCTCGCCACCCGAAAACTATTTTACCAAATATTGTTTGGCCAAAGTTATATACTAGAATAGCTGTAGGTATTATAAGAAGAGTTTTACTTGTTGAGTCTTGTCATTGAAGGCTCTATAAAGAAGATTAAGTTTTCAAATTGTATACTCTGTTATCTTACCTCAAAAACTATAGGATGGGAACCCGTTTGGTAAAACTATTTTATGGAGGAAATCCTGAGTTGCTGGGAGCAATCAGCGAGTCAGAACTGTTTTATGAAAACCCGAGATGCTGAGAGCATTCGGAGATGTTGCGAAAACCCGAGCTGCTGGGAGCAGTCGGAGATAGAAGTTTAATTTCGAAGTCCCTGCTGCAGCCCGAACAATTAACCCGTGCAACCACACTACCTGACATGGGTAGGGCTTAGCCGGAAGCTTGTCTGTTTTAGTGTTGGGGCTCTCATACTTTCTATGGGGGCTGGGCCCTCGAAGCCGGGTTGTCGTCTGGAAGAGACAATACACTGTTGAGGACCAACAGCCGGACGATTACGGCAGGTCTCCTGACGTGGCGGTGTGGCGTCCCGAGGAAAGACCAAGAGGTCTAGTGGAGCACACGGTGCCGAGGAGAACAAACCCACCGGGAGGCCCCGATACTAGGGTGGTCATAGTGGAAAGCTTTGATCGTGTTATCCGGACCCTCGCATGCTGTCGTATGACGGGCCGTGGCAGACACGGCGGAATGACCGATAGGTGTGGGTAAAGTGTGCAACCTCTGCAGAGTGTAAATCTATTCGAATAGCCGTGTCCGCGGTCATGGACGGTTGGAAAGGCCACACTGGGCGTCTGGAGAAAGAAGTTGTTTTATGAAGGAAAAATGCTTATGTGGAAATCAGGAGGTACCTGGGAGGTATGGAATTTGGGTGAGGATGATTGATCTCGGGGAGACAACCAGTCCGACCTCAAGGAAGGAAAAAGGGTTACCCCTATCCTAGTGGTTTTAAAGTTTTTGAACTTGGATATGTCCTTGCTATATCTAAGAGAAGAGAATTCTATCTCTAAATGTTTTCTTCAACAAAGATATAGAGATGTCGCATTTCAGCGAAGAGAATTCTATCTCTAAATGTTTTCTTCAACAAAGATATAGAGATGTCGTGTTCTCTATGTCCAAAGTCATGGTATTCGAAAACTAAGCCCTATAGTCGTATATAGCAGCCATCCCAGTTTTCGAAAAGTGTTTTTCTTGCATTATCATGAAAACTTAAGCCTTAGAGGTGGTCTTGCGAGTACGTAATTGTACTCATGTGGCTCTGTCCCTGGATATTCAAATGTCCAGATTTTAATGAGGAGGCTTGCATCAAGGAGGAGGTGTACGACGACGACTTTGCCGCCTAGCTGTCACCGGTCAACTGCACTTGTGGGAATCTATGCTCGGAGATGTTAAGAGTCGTCGCTAGCCACGAGCTTCCGCTATCGTAGTTAATTCCGTCCTGTGTGACGAGGTTTGATGACTTTGGTCGTAAGACCGTTTATGTGTTGTAAGACTTTTATTCGTACGACTTGAATGATGTAACTCTTTGATACCTATGTTGGTTATGTGATTGCGATGCACTGATCATTGGGATCGTGATCTCTTACATAACGTGGGCATCCCGGACTCGTCCGAGGGGTCCTTACAGACTTGGTATCAGAGCCATCGTTGACCTTAGGAGACTTTAGTTAGGTTAGGCGTCGACGTCACGCAAAAATGTTTTTCCGTCATAGCTAGGAGAAAAATACTTAAAAATGTGCTAAATATACTGCTACTCCTCCCTCCCCTCTGATAGTACTCACTGATTAATTTTATACCTGCATTAAATCTTATGATTTTACCTGTTTAAAATTTGGTACATCGTTCACTAATTAAACCTCCATTTAAAATTTTGGGTAGATGAGCGGAGAGTTCTCGTCGTCGATTCAGTTGGGAGCGGTGCCAGACACCGGAGTTTCGCGTTTGTTCCAGGCCGATTTACTCCAGCTGACTAGACACCTGAGGCGTCCGCTACCAGAGCTGCTGATTGGACGTTGTCTGCCCATGGTGGGAGATGAGATGTCCTGGACCGTGAGGTGCATTCTTCGAGGACCATTGGTGCCACCTTTTGCCGAGGAGCTGATTGAGGATGCCCTTGCATCGACTCAGATGGGAGCATTCGTCACCGTGCTGCAGAGGGCTCTTGCCCGCTTGGTTTGTGCTCACAGTTCCGAGCTGGGCGGCACCCGCTTTGAGTTTTACTCTGGCTTGGACGAGCAGAGTACCCCTGTGCCACCGCGTCGCCACCCCACTTTCGGGAACCACTAGGCCGAGCTGGGACTCTTCGTCGAGTACACCCAGTCCCAGCTGGTCTCTAGTCGGTTCGAGAGTGATCTTCACCGTCTTAATCATGACGGAGCGGAGGTGCGGATCTCGGCAGCTGAGCAGAGGATTGAGGACTTGGAGGCGCAACTCAAGGCATCTCAGGACAAGCTGAAGGCCGTTTAGCTGAAGCTCAAGACCTCGGAGGAGCACTTAGTGGAGTCCCAGTCAGAGCTGAAGATAGAGCGCAAGGAGCGCCGTTCTACCTTTGCACGTCTCCAGACTACTCGCTTCTACAGGGTTTCAGCTTGACGGGATGGTTGACATGCTCAAGTCGACCCTTGATGCCTGTGATGAGAGGATCAGCGAGCTGGAGAGCGAGGTGGAGGCCCTGAGCAAGGAGAATGACGATCTCCTACCTGTGGATGAGGACCCTACAGAGGACATGGATATGGAGCCTGTGAGCGAGCAGGATGACGACGACTTGCGAGACGAGGGCGGTGAGGACTCGGGAGCTGTTATGTCTGAGGACGAGGACCCCGAGGAGCCACCCTTTGATAATGATGCTGCCGTGGACGTGGAGTAGATAGCTGCGTAGTATCTTTTGGGTTAGGACCGAACCATCGCGATAATTGGATGCGATTGTGTGGTCTAGTTAGCATGTGTGTGTCTGGATGAATGTAAGAACCATGTCAGTCCGTGTTTTGTGGTTGTGCACTATGTGATGATGCTTTTGGAACCTTGCTATGGAATGGAATCATGCCATCTTAGGAGTAATACTTTGTGGTAATTTGTATGCTTGATGAACTCTTTTATCAAAACCTGTGTTAGAAGCTTCTAAGTAGAGAAATTAATAAGTGTTTATTCTGAAATTCAGAATGGCAAGGGATCCACCACCACCCCCACCACCTGAGCCATCTATGGCTCAAGTACTCCGTCTTCTCATGGAGGATCGTGAGGCAGCTCGCGCTGAGAGGAATGCCAATCTAGCTACCTGCAACATCTGGCTCAGATTGCCGTCAACCAGAATGGCGGCCAAGGAAATGAGGAACCCCGCTCCAAGCTTCGTGACTTTCAGAACACCAATCCTCCAGTTTTCTCCAAAAGTGAAGTGCCACTGGATGCTGATGACTGGATCCGTACCATTGAGAACAACCTGAGGGTCGCCCAAGTGGGCGAAAATGAGAAGGTGGTATATGCCACTCACTACCTCTTTGGTTCTGCCCGAGCATGGTGGGAGGCCCTTCGTGCTCTTTTGCCACCGGAGGAAGTTGTGGCTTGGCCTGCATTCAAGACCAAGTTCTGGAAGCGTTACGTGCCCTCTGGACTCGTCAGCATCATGCGAGAAAGATTCCTGCAACTCAAGCAAGGCAGTATGTCTGTAAGCGAGTACTTGGAGAAGTTTACTTCTCTAGCAAGGTATGCGCCCACCGATACCGATACTGAGGACAAGAAGAAAGAGAGGTTCATGAACGGACTTCATGATGAGATGCAGTGCGTTCTGGTGGTGATGCCTTTCACCGACCTGGAGTCCTTGGCTGATGCAGCCATTATGATGGAGCACAAGCGCAAGGCTTCGTTTGACAACCGCAAGCGACGCCAATTGATGCAGCAAGGCAGTAGCAGCAGCAGTCCAACTGGAAGTTATCCTCGTCCGCGCCCTTCACCCCCACCGAGACCTTCTTATCCATCACCAAGGCCTCCAACATTTGCGCCAAGACCCAGCTACTCTTCTCGCTCGCCTGCACCTCGTCCTGGAGGTGGTTCCAACCCCGGCCTCAACTTTAACAGGCCGCCTGCTCCGAAGACCACAGGAGGATGTTTCACTTGTGGACAACCTGGACATTTCTCGCGGGATTGCCCCACTAGACAGCCCGCTGGTGGTCGCCCCAATGCGACAAAGATGAACCAAGGGCCACCCCGTCCACCTGGAGGCAAGAACCCGTATCCCAAGAAAGCAGCCCCTGTCACCCGGGGTCATCTGAACCATATCAGCGCAGAAGAAGCCCAGGAGGAACCAGACCTGGTTATGGGTACGTTCCCTGTCAACTCAGTTCCTGCCTCAGTTTTGTATGATTCGGGAGCTTCCCATTCTTTCGTTACGGAGCCATTTGTTAGGAAAAGTGGTATGGTTCCAACTTTGTTGAATCGTCCAATGAGAGTGTAAATTCCGGGGGCCACTACTAAAGCCATTGTATCTTGCAAGGAGGCTCCTGTGGAAATTCAAGGAGCCCGATTCCATGCAGACCTAGTGGTATTAGGAAAGCAAGGGATAGAAGTGGTTTTAGGAATGGATTGGATGGCAGTAAACCGAGGAAAAATAGATTGCACTAACAAGTCTGTCACCCTAACCACCCCGGAAGGAGAAGAGATTACACACTTCTCGACCTACCACTCCACCTCGAGTCATTACCATAAGAGTGTAGTGGGAGCCATATTGGAAGAAGTACCGGTAGTGTGTGAGTTTCCGGATGTTTTTCCCGAAGAGTTGCCCGGAATGCCACCGGATAGGGATATTGAGTTCATTATCGAGTTGGTACCCGGTACTGGTCCTATAGCTCAAAAACCTTACCGAATGAACCCAGAAGAATTGGAGGGATTAAAGAAACAGTTGGATGACCTACTTAGGAAGGGTATGATACGCCCTAGTGCGTCACCCTGGGGGTCACCAATCATCTTCGTGGATAAAAGAGACGGTACCACTCGGTTGTGTGTGGATTACCGTAAGTTAAATGACGTGACTATTAAGAACAAATACCCCCTACCCAAGATTGAAGATCTGTTTGATCAACTCAATGGAGCTCGAGTCTTCTCCAAGATCGATCTCCGCACCGGTTACCATCAATTGAAGGTCAGAGAATCTGATATCCCTAAAACAGCCTTTGTCACTCGTTATGGATTGTTCGAGTACACAGTGATGTCATTTGGCCTGACCAATGCTCCTGCCTATTTCATGAATCTGATGAACAAGGTGTTCATGGAGTACTTGGATAAATTTGTGGTTGTCTTTATCGACGACATCTTGATTTATTCCAAGTCTGAAGAGGAGCATGAAGAGCATCTGAGGCTGGTTCTCGGTACCTTACGAGAACACCAGTTGTATGCTAAGTTCAGTAAGTGCCAGTTCTGGTTGAAAGAAGTAGGCTTTCTCGGCCACGTTATTTCAGCCGGAGGGATATCGGTAGACCCTACCCACATCAAGTCCATTCTGGAATTCCCAACCCCCACCAACCAAACCGAAGTAAGGTCCATTCTTGGATTAGCCGGGTATTACTGCAAGTTTGTTGAGGGGTTCTCAAGCATCGCAAAGCCCCTTACCCAACTGTTGAAGAAGGATCAGAAGTTCATTTGGTCCGACAAGTGTGAAGCCAGCTTCCAGGAACTGAAGAAGCGCCTTACTACCGCACCTATATTAACCATGCCTGACGTGACCAAGGATTTTGTGGTCTATTGCGACGCCTCCAAACTCGGACTTGGTTGTGTCCTTATGCAAGAGGGCAGGGTGATTTCTTACTCGTCGCGACAACTCCGCAAGCATGAGCAGAATTACCCAACCCATGATCTAGAGCTTGCTACAGTGGTTCATGCACTCAAGACCTGGCGGCACTTTCTGATGGGCAACCGTTGCGAAATTTACACCGATCACAAGAGCCTGAAGTACATCTTCACCCAGAGGTAACTCATCAAGGATTACGACTTGGACATCCATTACCACCCTGGAAAGGCTAACGTTGTAGCTGATGCCCTTAGTCGTCAGCCGTGTTCATTCAACTCCCTGATCAAGGTTAGACGGCCAGAACTCTGGGAAGAGCTAGATAAGATGGGTATTGAGGTGGTCAGCTATGGGGCAGTCGATCAACTCCTGTTGCAACCCACCTTATGGGAGCAGATTAAGCAAGCACAAAAAGGTCACGAAAGCATTGAGGGCATCAAGAGAAGATTGGACAAAGAGGAAATCCCTGGGTTCACCATCGACTCTGACGGTATTCTTTGGTATAAGGGACGCATCTGCGTACCTTCAGACCCTGTTTTGAAGCAGTTACTTATGAAGGAGGCTCACGAGACTTTGTATTCTATCCACCCCGGTGGAACCAAGATGTAACAGGATTTGAAGCAGAATTTTTGGTGGCATGGCATTAAGCGCGAGATTGCACTCGTCGTACAGAATTGCGATATCTGTCAACGGGTCAAAGCAGAGCATCAGCGCCCCGCTGGATTACTTCAACCTCTCAAATTGCCCGAGTGGAAGTGGGATGAGGTCGGCATGGATTTTATCACTGGATTGCCCCGGTCCAATCGCGGGCATGACGCCATATGGGTTATCGTGGATAGGCTTACTAAGGTAGCACACTTTTTGCCAGTAAGGACCACGCATCGATCGGATCAGCTTGCGGATCTCTACATGTCACGTATTGTCAGCCTTCATGGAATACCTAAGACTATCGTGTCTGATCGAGGAACCCAATTCACCTCTCGTTTCTGGTTCAAGCTGCATGAAGCCATGGGAACAAAGCTCTTTTTCAGTACTGCGTATCACCCGCAGACAGGAGGTCAAACGGAAAGAGTAAATCAGATCCTTGAGGATATGCTGAGGTCTTGTGTGTTAGCTTATGGAGACAAATGGGAGAGTTGCTTGCTGTTTGCTGAGTTTTCATACAACAACAGCTATCAAGTCAGTCTGAAAATGGCACCCTTTGAGGCTTTGTACGGGCGCAGATGCCGTACACCCTTGAACTGGTCGCAAACTAGGGACAGTCAAATCTTTGGAGTTGATACCTTGAGGGAAGCCGAGGAGCAAGTTCAACTCATTCGCGACCGCCTTAAGGCCGCCCAATCCAGACAGAAAAGTTACGCAGATTCCAGGAGGCGTGAACTTAACTTCAAGGAAGGAGATATGGTTTACTTGCGGGTTACACCACTCAAGGGAATGCAACGTTTCCATGTAAAGGGGAAATTAGCACCAAGGTACATTGGCCCTTTTAAAGTGGTCAGTCGCAGAGGAGAAGTGTCTTATCAGCTAGACCTGCCAGCCCATCTATCAGGATTCCATGATGTTTTTCATGTATCTCTACTCCGGAAGTGTCTGCAAATTCCTGGCAATACTCATTCCTATCAGGAGCTTGATCACCGCACCATTGATCTCAATCATGATCTCACCTATCGAGAACGACCACTTCGTGTTCTCGCTGAAGACGTTCGTCTGACACGGAGGCGGAAGATCAAATTCCTGAAGGTCCAATGGAGCAACCACTCGGAAGAAGAAGCCACCTGGGAGCGTGAAGATTACTTGGAGCATGAATTCCCTGGGTTTCTCTCTTCTTCAAATCTGGAATCTCGGGGACGAGATTCTCCTAAGGGGGGAAGGTCCGTAACACCCCAATTCTCTTAGCCTTATCATTGTGGTGTTATCCTAGGTTTTTCACCTCTTACAGAGAATTTGGTGTGTGCTGAAACTTGAGTCAAGACTTAATTTGCTCACATATCTTATGCTTGTTGTGTGTCATTAACATTCCATGATAATTGAAAACACTCAAAACAAGACAACAAAAATAAAATCTCCATTATTAGGATCTTCATGGTTGTTAAAACTTAGCCAAACTAGGAGCCATTATTAAGCAAACCCAAAATGAATTTTTGGCATGTCTTTGAAACATTTCCATCTAGGTCACATATACTTCCATACCCTGTTCTAAGTTATCACAAATAAAGTTGTTTGCATATTATTCTCACTAGCTTTTGTAGCCATCAAAATAACATGACCATTTGAGTGGTTCTTTTCTTTATCACCAAAAGATCTCTTTTCTTTAAAAGCTAAATGAGATAACTAAATTAGGCTTTTGTAAATTCAGTACCCTCTCTTATTTTAGGTAAGTTTGGGGAGTTGACCCATTTTAATTTTGTGGGTCATGTTGGAACTTTTCAACTTAGGATCTTAAATTCATTTGAGCAAAATACTCAAACTTCTCACCTTTTCTTTCTCTCTCACTCCTTTCGACACCACCTGCTGAGGAGGAGAGCAGCAACCTCACCCCTGGCCCCACTTGTCATGGACTAGGGCCAACCTCTCTTCTCTCTTCTCTCTTTTTTCTCTTTTTCCACCCAATCCGAGCTCCCCTCCTCTCTTCCCACTGGCTAGAGCTGGTCATCCCGACCAGCATCTCCCCTGTCCCCTCTCCACCGCCCACCTGAGCCAGTAAGAGCAAAGGAGACGCTCCCCTCCCTCTCTCCTGCCCGAGCCAACCCTAGATCGGGTGAGCTCGTTAAAGCCACCCCGAGCACCTCCCCTGCTCATTTCTCTCCCTCCAGAGCACCTCTCCACCCCACTCCTCTCCTCCCTGGCGAAAACCACCAAGCTCTCCCCCTCTTTCGCCCTGTAGACGAGAAGTTTTACCTCGGTGACCGACGAGAGGAATCTGCCGTAGCTCTCGTTTCTCTCAGCCATTCTTCGTTCCCTGGCTTCCCCTCCTCTGGATCTAACTCCTCTCCCCTCATTTGGCTCTGTTGCAGCTCGATAACGTCGGGTTCGTCCTCGACCCGAGGAGAGCGCCGTCGTCCCCATCTCGAACTCCGACGTTGCATGCGAGCTTTGAGACCACCCCTGAGCTCCCCTTCGATGCCGCGTTCACCTCCGACCTCCCCCTCATCCGTGCGCGAGCCCTAAGTGAGCCCTCCGTGCTCGGCATCGCCTTCTCGAGCTCTGCTCATGTTTTTCGCGGACGGGAGGAAGACGATGGCCTGGAGCCGTCGATCTTCTGATCTGCGGTCGTGTTTGAACCGCGCCCGGTCTGTCCGTGGCTGTTAGATCTCAGATCCACGGTCGCTTACCGCTTCGCCGGCGCGCGCGCAGCGCTTGGGCCGGCCCAGCTCGTCCCCGCGCTGCTCTGCTTCACAGCTGGGCCGATCTGGCCCAGATCTGGCCGTTCGGCCTGTTTCTCTTTTATCCTTTTTCTGATTATTTTTCTAGTAAATCTAGAGCTTAGCTTTAATTCTTTTGCGGTAAATCTATAGCAGATAAAATTATGAGATTAATTTTTTATCATGCATGCACGTTTTCTTAACCATGTGTCATTGGTTTTGGTCCAAAATATGTTTTCTGTTGTTTGGTAAAATAGATTTAGTAAGAAGTGTCTAATACACCATTTGTTTAATAACTTGTGTTCTGTAAATCCAAATCATGCAATCTTGGATCTGTTGAAAATCTTGTAAAAATGTCTATCCATATTGGTCAATCTTGCATGCAGGGGTTTTATCTAGCAAATGTTACTTCTACTCCAAGAATGACATCAGTAGGTGTTTAGGGATTTTTAACTCTTAAATGGAAACACTTTTTGAAGTAAATCCAATTGGAAGTGGTAGATATGTGTTGGAGGTATCACATACTACAAATGTGGATTTTTCCAGTAACTTGATAATTCTTAGTGAATAAATCCCCAAACAGTAGTGAAATAATCTCTTTATTTGCATTTCTGAAATTTCAGAGATTACAACATGTCTAGTTTTAATTGGTGGAGCCACCTATGTCCATAAAAATATGTTAAGGATAATTTTGTGGGATAGCCACAGGTTTTATCTAACCCAACCCACTGGATTGAACCCAAAATAAATCTTATTATTTTCTGCACATAGAAAATGGTCAGAAGTATACTTATTTTTAAAACTGGTATAACCTGAGCTAGGAGTATCCAAATCTGATAAACAAAATCTTCACTTAAAGAGAAAACTCATATCTCACCAGAAAGTTAAATTATGCATTCAGGAGATCAATAAAACTGAACCTATCCTCTGTTGGAGTTTGACATCAGTAGCTCTTGTCTGATTTTTAATTCTTTTATGGTAATAGATTTCCATGCACAGCTAATTTTCAGAGCCCCACCTAATTGCTAGGAATAATGTGGTAGAAGGGTTTGATTTTAGGAACAGTACCGTAAGAGTTATGCTTAAAACTTTTAAACAGCCCCAAATGGTTATTGAATGCATTAGTTGTGTTTCCTGTTTGCGATGCTTGTTGTTTGTTGACATGTTTTAGATTGTTATCAACTCGCATTCTAGGACTTACGTTAGTCTTGTTTGTTTTCATGTTACGATAGAATCGCAACCCGAGGAAGAACAGTACGAGGTAGCTGAGCACGACTACGCTGAAGAACAAGACCAGGGGCAGTACTTTGAGCAAGGCAAGCCCACCTCACCACCTTTATGCAAATCCTACTATTTACAAAGCATGTTTTGTTTTAAAATAAAATAATGCATGTTTTATTTCTTTTGTGGCACCTCGTCACCCGAAAACTATTTTACCAAATATTGTTTGGCCAAAGTTATATACTAGAATAGCTGTAGGTATTATAAGAAGAGTTTTACTTGTTGAGTCTTGTCATTGAAGGCTCTATAAAGAAGATTAAGTTTTCAAATAGTATACTCTGTTATCTTACCTCAAAAACTATAGGATGGGAACCCGTTCGGTAAAACTATTTTATGGAGGAAAACCTGAGTTGCTGGGAGCAATCAGCGAGTCAGAACTGTTTTATGAAAACCCGAGATGCTGAGAGCATTCGGAGATGTTGCGAAAACCCGAGCTGCTGGGAGCAGTCGGAGATGGAAGTTTAATTTCGAAGTCCCTGCTGCCGTTCGAACAATTAACCCGTGCAACCACACTACCTGACATGGGTAGGGCTTAGCCGGAAGCTTGTCTGTTTTAGTGTTGGGGCTCTCATACTTTCTATGGGGGCTGGGCCCTCGAAGCCGGGTTGTCGTCTGGAAGAGACAATACACTGTTGAGGACCAACAACCGGACGATTACGGCAGGTCTCCTGACGTGGCGGTGTGGCGTCCCGAGGAAAGACCAAGAGGTCTAGTGGAGCACACGGTGCCGAGGAGAACAAACCCACCGGGAGGCCCCGATACTAGGGTGGTCATAGTGGAAAGCTTTGATCGTGTTATCCGGACCCCCGCATGCTGTCGTATGACGGGCCGTGGCAGACACGGCGGAATGACCGATAGGTGTGGGTAAAGTGTGCAACCTCTGCAGAGTGTAAATCTATTCGAATAGCCGTGTCCGCGGTCATGGACGGTTGGAAAGGCCACACTGGGCGTCTGGAGAAAGAAGTTGTTTTATGAAGGAAAAATGCTTATGTGGAAATCAGGAGGTACCTGGGAGTTACGGAATTTGGGTGAGGATGATTGATCTCGGGGAGACAACCAGTCCGACCTCAAGGAAGGAAAAAGGGTTACCCCTATCCTTGTGGTTTTAAAGTTTTTGAACTTGGATATGTCCTTGCTATATCTAAGAGAAGAGAATTCTATCTCTAAATGTTTTCTTCAACAAAGATATAGAGATGTCGCATTTCAGCGAAGAGAATTCTATCTCTAAATGTTTTCTTCAACAAAGATATAGAGATGTCGTGTTCTCTATGTCCAAAGTCATGGTATTCGAAAACTAAGCCCTATAGTCGTATATAGCAGCCATCCCAGTTTTCGAAAAGTGTTTTTCTTGCATTATCATGAAAACTTAAGCCTTAGAGGTGGTCTTGCGAGTACGTAATTGTACTCATGTGGCTCTGTCCCTGGATATTCAAATGTCCAGATTTCAATGAGGAGGCTTGCATCGAGGAGGAGGTGTACGACGACGACTTTGCCGCCTAGCTGTCACCGGTCAACTGCACTTGTGGGAATCTGCGCTCGGAGATGTTAAGAGCCGTCGCTAGCCACGAGCTTCCGCTATCGTAGTTAATTCCGTCCTGTGTGACGAGGTTTGATGACTTTGGTCGTAAGACCGTTTATGTGTTGTAAGACTTTTATTTGTACGACTTGAATGATGTAAATCTTTGATACCTATGTTGGTTATGTGATTGCGATGCACTGATCATTGGGATCGTGATCTCTTACATAACGTGGGCATCTCGGACTCGTCCGAGGGGTCCTTACAAACTCTAGGAAGTTCTCCCACCAAGACATGGATTCACCGCGGAGAAGGTAGGTCACATAAGGAACACGGTCCTCATCGGACACATGAGAAATAGCCAGAGCATTGTTCATCTCACGCAGCCAATCGTCAGCATCGAGTGGCTCAGAGGGAACATCAAACGTACTGGGATTGAGCTAGAGAAACTGTACGATAGACACACAGTTGTTGGCCTGGTCTTGGTTTTGTTAAATGTGACTCAAAACATGCGTCATCTGAAACAAAACTTGCCCCATTTGAGAAGGCATTGGAGTATCTTCTTCGCCACTTTCCATCCTGAGGAGGATCCAATGTTAAGACCACAATCGGATAAACAAAATCCAATGTTAGTCCTTAAAGGAATTCTTCAGAATGCAAGAAAAGATAACACGGATCAAGACATGGTCATCCATGATTCAAGAATGAAACTGAACATAGCCGAAGAGGTTGATAACTGCTGAAACGAAGAGCACCACCTTGAAGACACCTACAACTATGGTACTACAGAAACCCAAAACATGTGATGTCCTAATTTGAAATTTTAGGTGAGAAGGGAAAACATCGTAACACTTCCTTACCAGAAGAACATGGAGGGTGGTTGGGGAAAGGAATAAAAGAACAGAATTCCTACTCTCACGTTTAAGATTTTTTTGATAACTACAAAATATTTTTCTAGACTCAATCAACGACCAGTAGTAGGGAACCTGAGGGTGTTTAGGCTCTGATACCAACTATCAGACCCTAGATTCAGGCTACACAAACAAGACGTACCGGTTGGGCCACACAACTAGGAGCATACTGGGGATTAACAATTGCAGGAAACAGGCAGGCTGGCTCGGAATGGATCATCGGCCCACAGCTCCTAGCGATCCCAACGTCACGTTCGTCTCACGATTGCACACGCAAGAATCCAAAATCCTACCAACTCGTATACTTCAAACATACACACATATTATACGAATCGGTTTGGAACAGAATGGAAATCACAGGATAAACCTAAGGCACAAAGAAAGGAAATAAGTATCCAACGCTCGCACTGAGCAAATATAGCGAATATCACCAAGCAGAGGACACATGTCCCAACAGTACATCATGCAACGGAAAACATGTCGGTCTGAGTACAGACAAGAAGCAAATGGCACCAAGCTGAAACGAAAAGAGAAGGCCCATCCACACGGTCCACCAGGAAGAAGCCCAGGCGAACTCTAACTACTCGTCGTAGATCTCGTCATCAAACTCCACGTAGTAGCCACCCACCTGGTCATACGGAGAATCCTCAACTGCAGAGAAAACCACAGACCGCGAATGGGTCAATACACCGAAGCGTATCGAACAAGCTAAAGCTAACAAGTTACAAAACTGAAAGACTCCCAAAATATGGGGTTAGGTGGACTTAGCGGCAACAGTACTAGCAACCTAAAGAGACACATTACAACTTCCGTCTAATTAGAGAGGGATAAGAGAGCGCATAAGTAACCATCTACAACTAACACCAATCATAACCCATTCTCAGATTAACCCCCTCAACCAAGTATGAGGAAGCAATTCGGGAAAACTCACACGTTAACAGTTTTAGTTACCATTTATTGTGAAAGTAATTCTATATTACTAGTCGAATTAATTAACAATGATTAGGTGTAAGGCATCTATGATCTTGTTAGCCAGCATCATCACCAAGTCGTCCATAACCGTGGGCACGGCTCATCGATAATATTATACCCTACAGGGGTGCACTACTGTACCCATACTCACATGTTCAACCTAGTCAAAAACATTAGGGCCTCTCAACACGACTCATTCCTTCATCGCAACGAGTCCAAGGAGCCACGGGAGCTATGCTGGTCCCGGCGAAAAGGGTGCGAATTCCCGCAGGACACACCCCTCCGCACCAACAGGCCACGCCCTATATGCATGTAACAAGGCACACCACGAAAGTAAAATACTACACTAGTAACAATGCATATGAGACAAAAGGAAAACCCAAATTAGGTGTGGCTCCCGGACAAGTTGAAGTTCCAGTCAAAGTCTAGGGGGGCTCCATTGGGCCACCCACAAGTGGTTAGTGCGCTCAAAATTGGATCCGAGGACAAGAACTGAGTTCCTAGGTTGACAGTTAGCAGAACAAAGCACCTCGCAAGGCCTTCCGCCGGTGCCTTATCATTTAATTATAATATCCCAATATAAGACAACATTTTATTAAGGTAGAATAATCTATCATACTAAGCATGTGAAATAATAGACCAACCGATGACTCGCACAGCCAACTCTAAGCATGCACTACGACTCGCAAGGCTAATAGATAAACATACAACATGTGATGGGATGTGGGGGTAAAGCTGTATGGGCTGCAGGATAAATATGTGTTGGGATCGCAATTCAAGATTCGGTAACTAGGATAACATAGATCAAAAGGCAAGGATGAAAACCAAACATCCTGTAACATTTTAACAAAAGCTTGCCTGGCAGCTCGTGGCCCGGCACAAAAGCTGGAATCTCAAGGATGAAAGTATCGTCAGCAGACACGTCGTCGTGTACCCATAGAAAAGCAACACAGACGAAATAGGAAACATAATCAATACTTGGAAATGCGCAAACAATTGATGTGGCAATATGATATGCGATGATTAGGTCATATTAAAGCGGGGATGGAATCCGGGCAATTAATTATGGTGCAAATTATTTATCTGCACATCAAATTAAATGTTTATTAACATGGCAAGACATGGCATAGAGGATATAATCAAATTAAAGGGAACAGGGCATTATATATTTATTACCCCACACATTCCATATTTAATTAGTTAGTTGCATTTATTAATTTAAATAAAGCAATAAAACTAAATGATGCAAAATGGCATAAGAATGGCATATTAATGTTCATTGCATTTTAATGATATTAAAACATATAAAGATTAATAAATTTGTAGTTATGGAATTAAAGTTATTAGCAAAAACAGTTTTAGGGGTGTTTCTGAAAAAGACAGGAACCTGTCTATGATGGAAGAAGTTTATGTGAGGGCTAAAACACTAAACAGGAAGTGCAGGGGGGCTCTGTGTAAGTTTCACGCGCAGAGATAAATCTCTGGACTTTTGTTACCGCGCGTGATCCACACCTGAGGCTGACTCGCGGGCCCAAGGCCACGCTGGCACCCACAGTCGCTGACTGGTGGGGCCATGCTGTCAGTGACCGCAAGAAAAGGAAAAAGGGGCGATTTAGTCCAACACGCCCGGGGTTCGAACTCCAAAAGCGAGAGCGAGCGATCGATGCGGTGGTGCTAGCCACTATGCCGGAGATGTGTTTTTGACAGAGAAGGCGTTTGATTTATTTTAAGGTGACAACAGGTGCAGTTAACTGACGAAACTGAATGAGGAACGCATACAGCAGCGGCGGCGCGATTCTCGCCGGCGGCGACCTAAAATCGAGCGGCGCTGGGCGTGTGGGGGTGCGTGGTGTGCAACAGTACGCGCGGGGGTTCCATTTTCGTGCTCGGATGTGCACGAGGGACACGGGGTCCTCGGAACCGTGCTCGACTCCGTGCGTGCGTGCGTGTCAGAGGTGGGGTGTCGCTGGCGCGAGTGGAATCCGACGAGCCGAGAGGAAAACGGAGGGGGAAGAGAGGCGGACGACAGCGGCTCACCGTGGGAGGCCGGTGGCGAGAGGAGAAGGGTCGGTGAGGCCGGAACGAGGCGGAGGAGGCAACTCGGCGGCGGAGGCTCCAGTGCGTTGCTCCGCTGGGGAAGAACGGGGGAAGCAGAGGGGCGTTGGCGCACGGGAGAGGGAAAGAAAAAGGCCTACGGTTTGGGGGGTGGGGTGTGCGGCTTAAGGAGAGGAGGGAGTAGGGCAGGTGGCCGTGGGGGCGCCTCGGCAGTGGCTCACGCCATGGCTCTGTCCCCTGCCTCGCTGTAAAGTGCAGCGCTCCGTACGGAGGAAGGAGATGCCACTGGTGGGCTAGGGTGCTAGGCCATAGTTGGGCAACTTGGGCCAGGTAAGCCATTTTTTTTCTTCTTTGTTGTTTTTCTTTTTATTTCTTTTCTGTTTTTTATTTTAAAACAAAATAGAAAAGGAAAATGAGATGAAACCTTTTGACAAACTTTTATATTTTCAAATAGATGATTTAATTTACTGATTTTGAAAGTTGCAAAAATATTTGTAACATCTCATTTGAAATATTTAAAATGCATTTGAATTTAAAAGTGTGATTTTAATTTAAATGCAACAATTTAATTAATTAAGGAGACCAAATGAAATGATGCCATGATGCATTTCTCAATTACACAACAAACACAACATTTAGGAAAGCATTACATTTGGGATGTTACAGTAATGGTGGCGTTAAGCTCGCCAACCCTCATCGCCAAGTGGAGCCTGAGATACTCGGCCTTCTTGAAGCGGGCCTCAAAGCTGCAGCACAACTTCCGCTCCTTCCCGAAAGAGGTTCGGGTTCTCTCTAGACGCTCCTCAGTGGCCTTGAGATTCTCCTCTGTGGCCTCGAGCTTCTCCTCGGCTGCTGCTAGCCAGTCCTCCGCCTCGTGGCGCAAGGTGACAGACTCCTCAGTGAGTTGCTCGGCGTCGGTGACGCTCCTCTCGGCGTCGGTGAGGCAACTCAAAGTGTCCCGCCACTGCTCAAAACGGAAGTGGCTCTCTTAGCGACTCTCCTCCAGCTGAGCCTGGATATACTCCAGAAACAGACCCAAGTTCCCCACGTGGCGTCCAAAGGTGGGGTGGGAACTCGGGGGCACCGGATCACCCTACTGGTCGATCCCCTCGAAGAACTCAAAGCGGGTGCCCACTAGCTCGAAGCGGTGGTAGTGAACTAGGCGGGCTAGTGCTCGCTGCAGAACATACACGATCGCGCCGGGCTTCGTAGGTCCAGTAGCCTCCACAGTCAGCTCCTCCGCAAGTGGTGGCACAAGCGGGTCTCGAAGTGTACAGAGTATCCTCCAGGACATCTCCCCATAGATGATCAGTGGGGATCGTCCTCCTCGCAGCTCGTGGAGTGGGCGCTCCAGGAGTCGAGTCAGCTTTAGCAGGTCAACCTCAAACAGACCCGTGGCCCCCTGGTCGGGCAACGCTCCCAACTGGATAACATTCGTAAACTATCCGTCCATCTACACAAATTTTTAAGTGGAAGTTGAACTAGTGCATGGTGTGCAAAATTTTAAACAAGTAAAGGTATACAGATTAATGCAAGTATAGTACTAATCAGTAATTAATAACAGAGGGGAGGGGATAGCAGTATATTCTGCATATTTTAAGTATCTCTCCTAACTTTTTAGGAAAAACATTTTTGCGTGACGTCGACGCCCGATCTAGCTGAAGTCTCCTAAGGTCAACGATGGCTCTGATACCAAGTCTGTAAGGACCCCTCGAAACAAGTCCACGATGCAAACGTTATGTAAAAGATCACGATCCCAATGATCGGTGCATCGCAATCACATAACCAACATTGGTATCAAAGAGTTACATCATTCAAGTTGTACGAATAAAAGACTTACAACACATAAATGGTCATACGGCCAAGTCTGCAAACCTCGTCGCGCATGACGGAAATAATCTAAGATAGCGGAAGCTCGTGGCTAGCGTCGGCCCTTGTCATCTCCGGCCGCTGATCCCCCAAGTGCAGTTGACCGGTGACAACTAAGCGGCGTAGTCGTCGTCATACACCTCCTCCTCGACGTAGGCCTCATCGTTGTAATCTTGACATTTGAATATCCAGGGACAAAGCCAAATGGGTACAATTACGTACTCGCAAGACCACCTCTAGGTTTCCAGTTTTTCCATGGAGATGCAAGTAAAGCATATTCGAAAACTAGGATAGCTCCTATATACAACTATAGGGCTTATTTTCGAACACCATGATTTTAGACATAGAGAGTATGACATCTCTATATCTTTGTTGAAGAAACCATTTAGAGATAAAATTCTCTTCTCTTAGATATAGCAAGGACATGTCTAAGTACTGAAAACTTTCTTTAGTAAAAGTTTGTCAAAACACTAGGATATGGATACCCCTTTTTCCTTCCTTGAGATCGGACTGATTGTCTCCCCGAGATCAACCATCCTCACCCAAATTTCGTACCTCCCAGATACCACATTGTTGCCTCCTTGTTTTCCTCCGAGAAACACTTTCCTTTTTAAAACTAAAATGCCCACACGCATTGATCAGTGGCCTTTCCAACCGTCCATGACCGGGGACACGGCTATTCGAATAGATTTAGACTCTACAGAGGTTGCACACTTTACGCACACCAATTGGTCCTTCCGCCGTGTTTGCCACGGCCCGTCATACGACATCATGCGGGGGCCCGGATAACCACATAAAATCTTTCCACTATTTCCACCCTAGTATCGGGGCCTACCGGTAGGTCTGTTCTCCTCGGCACCGTGTGCACCACTAGACCTCTTGGTCTTTCCTCGGGACGCCAAACCGCCATGGCAGGAGACCCGCCGTAATCGTCCGGTTGTTGGTCCTCAGCAGTGTATTATCTCTTCCGGACGACAACCCGGCTTCGAGGGCCCAGCCCTCATAGAAAATATGAGAGCTCCAATACTAAAACAGACAAGCTTCCGGCTAAGCCCTACCCATGTCTGATAATGTGGTTGCACGGCTTAATTGTTCGAGCGGCTGCTAGGGCAGTACTTTGTTTTTCGAAAACATCTCCACCTCCGACTGTTCCCAACAGCCCGGGTTCTCGTAAACATCTCCGACTGCTCCCAACAACTCGGGTTTTATTAAAAAAATTGCTCGCCGATTGCTCCCAGCAACTCGGGTTTTCCTCCGTAAAACAATTTTATCAAATAGGTCCCCATCCTAAAGTTTTGAGGTAGGACAATGAGGGTATACTACTAGAAAACTTGATCTTCTTGATGGAGCCTTCAACAACAAGACTCACCAAGTGAAAACTTACTTTGTAACATCTATAATAATCTAGTAGATATTTTGGCCAAATAATATTTTGTAAAATAGTTTTTGGGTGGCAAGGTGCCACAAAAGAAGTAAAACCTGCATTATTAATTTTGGAAACAAAACATGCTTGATAAAATAGTAGGATTGATTATAGTGGTGAGGTGGCTTGCCTTGCTCATAGAACTGTCCCTGGTCTAGCTCTTCTTCGTAGGTGTGCTCAGCTACCACATTCTGCTCCTCCTCTACTTGCGAATCTACCGTAACAAGAATGGAATAACAAAACTAGAGTAAATCCTAAAATGCGTGTTGACAATAATATAAAGTAAAAGAACAAACAACAAGCATTACAAAACAGAACCACCCACTAGAGTGATTTACCCAATCATAAACATAATCACAAATAAAACACACCAAACATATAGTGCTAAGTTATGGCATAAATTGGTATGCAATCCACACACAAGCAAAACACCACACCACTATTAATATTTTAAGGACAAGACTAAGGGTTTAGTTTAGGTTCTGGACTACAAAGTTGACAATTTTTAGACACAAGTTTGTTTTTATCCAATAACAGAAAATATAAGTAATACATTTAAATAGTTATTATGGTGCTGTTTAGATGGAAAATACATAACTTCTAGATTACTGTTCATAAAAATAAACCCCTCTACCATAGTACACCTAGTTACTATAAGAAACTCTGAAAATTGGTTGTGCATCAAAAACTCATGTAAAAGCTATTGATGTCAAAACAAAAAAGGATGTAGTTTCAGTTTTATAGATCTCCTACATTCAAAGTTAATATCTATGGAAAGATATGGATTTTATCTTTCTGAAGAAATTTGATTCACCTAATTTGAATAAGCCTAGCTCAAGTTATCCCAGATTTAAAGGAAAGTAAGCTTCTGACCATTATTTATGTACAAAGGAAAATATAAATTAATATGGTGCCAAACCAGTGTGGTATGCTAGATAAAACTTGTGGGTACTCCAAACAAATTTGCATAAACAGGTGTAGCTCAAACAATATTATAAGGAATTGATTCACCAGACACAAAATACAAATTGGAAAATTCTACCCTTATAGGCTATGAAACCTACCACTCATATCTACCACATCCAATTGGATTTACTCCAGAAAGTATTTTAATAAATGAATTTAAAATCATCAAATATCTACTGGTGTCATTTTTTAACTTAATAGAACTTTAGTTAGAAACACCTCCTGTATGCATGCATTATAGATGTAGGCAGGTATTCTTATAGACTTTCCAGAGAGCCAGGGTTTGCATGATTTGGAATTCAAAATTTCAAGTTATTAACTAATTGGTGAAAATAATACTTTTTACAAGATCTATTTTAGCACACACATGAAAACATATTTTGACAAGAGGCCAGTACCACATGATTCAGAAAGCATACTTGTATGCTATAAAATTTATTTCACATCATTCTAATACATAGATCTACCACAATGGAATTAAAACTAGGCCATTATTTTTCTGGAAAAATAAAACATGAGCAAGACTTACAAAAGGAAAATTGCAGGAGGGCCGGATCTGGCCCAAACTCAGCCGAGCGAGTTGGGCCGGCCTGCTGCGCTGCGCGCGCACTCCAGGCGTTAAGTCGCCATCATATCGCCAACGGACGGCCAAGATTAGAGCTAGATGAGTTTGAACACGACCGTCGATCTGTAAATCGACGGCCATCAGCTCGTCTTCTATCTCGCGACGGCGCAGAGGCGAACCAGAAAAGGAGAGAGGAGGGCATGGACGGTGCGCATACCTCGGGCGAAAAGGGCTCGCATGCGGGGTTGTTCTAGACGGAGAAGGTGACGACAAGCTCGGGGGTGCCTTCAAATCATGAACGCGGCGACGGGAACCATGGCGACGACGGCTTCATGCTTCTCGGGTCGTGGATGGAGACGACGGGCTCGGTCACCTAAAAGAAAAACGGGGACAGGGGTTAGGTAGCCCTCGAGAAGGGGAGCTCAGGGAACCAGAAATGGTGGGAAATGGAGGGGGAGAACGGCAGCTACGGTCCGCTTTCGCTAGCGGCAACCTTCGGCTTCCGCGGTCGTTTCCGAGAAACAGATGACACGGGAAGGGGTATGGTTTGGTGGAGGAGTGGAGTGGGGTGGTGAGTGGCTGGGGAGGGAGAGAAATGAGCAAAGGGAGGGCACAGGGTGGGGTTAAAACCACAGCCCGATCTAGGGTTCTTCGGACAAGGGAGAGAGAGAGGACCGGCTAACTCGCTTTCCACGAGCTCAAACCAGTCAGAGGCAAGGGAGTGGCTCTCCATTGTCCGGTTTTGGAAAAGAGGGGAAATGAGTGGAGGAGAGGGTGGTGTGAGGGGCCTACAGGTGGGGTAGGGTTGGTGGAGAGCTGGTCTCCTTCTCCAGCAAGGCAAGGAGAGAGATGAGAGAGGGGGGGAGGGGTTTCGGCTGGTTTTAAGAAAAATCCACCAAACATTTAAATTTTTTTAAAAAGAGAGCAAGATCTCAAAAGTTTTCAACAACTTGCCCACACAAACATGATGGTGGTGAAACTACTGTTTTAATAAGTTCACCAACAAAAATAAATGACCCAAACATAACAAGGAAAGAATGATTTTTGAAATCTAAAAAGAGTGACCCAAATAGTCACTGCATTCTGATGCCCACAAGAGCTTGTGAGATTAGTGTTTTAACAAATTATTTTATGCTCAAAACAACCAGGGTATGAAAGTATAACTACTAAGGATCAATTTGGTTCAAATGCATGTTCAAAATCACACAAGGATTTCTTAATCTTAAGCCCTAGATTAGCTAAGTTTTAACATTCTGGAAGATCACAAGAAATTCAGATTTTTAATTATGTTGTTCTTGGTATTAGGAAATTTTTAGTTTTAACCAACTAGTGTTATCAAGCAAAAGGAAAAAACAAAGCACACAAACTAGTCATGAAATCAAGGCTACCGCTTCAAGCATGCGGAGGTGGCCGCGGAGGATAGCGAGGAGGGGGCCGTCTCTGCCGAGGCCAAGCAGGGCACAGTGGAGGATGTGCAGGACGGTGCTGGTTTCGCCTGAGCTTTGGTCATTGCGCCTGTGTGCGCTTGCATCTGAAACAATTTTATGTTTAGACATTATGCGACTTTTGGGCATGTAATATATTCCCGTTTGCAATTTGCTTCTAGCTTGTTTGCCCCTCGAGAGGTCCCTTTGGACCTATCTTCATGTCTATGGGTTCTCTGCGTCGTTAGGACCCGTCTCTTCGTGCCATGACTCCGCCACTTCGGTATGCCAGAGAGTTGACTCAGCAAGGCCGGGGGTTGTTTAAGCCTAGGAGAGGTAAGAGCCCTGAGTCGTGATGCTCAAGTGCCCCCCTTAGACGTACGAGTAGTTCATGAAGTATAAGGGAAAGCGAAGTCGCTTGAGGGGCAAACGTGCACTTGCGAAGGAGAAAGGCTCTCGAGGCATGGGTGCGAGACTTAGCTTCTCGATGTTTTTTCCCTGTAGAGGTTTTTGCCTGGCGAGGAGGTCGTCTCTAGGGGTTTTTCCCGGTTGCCTCCTCAGGCTTGTGGGGACATTTCTTCCCTGTAAATTTTAGAGGGGCGAACCCAAACGCTTGTGCACGGTACTGAGGACTCGTGCGTGCTTATATGTCCCCTCAGGCGTTCCTCACGAGGAGAGTAAGTACCAAGGTCCTTTGTAGAGATGGCGTGTGTAGCGTACCTGCACTTAAAATAAGGCGGATACATGTGTATAGTGCAAATCTCTGGATCGATTCGTTTGCACATACAGTTTACGATGTAACATCACAACAAAGTATCAATTTTATTACATCGATGATCCAGACTTACAAAATATTCAATACAATTTGCATAGCATAAAGCTAGCTTTGAGAGAGTAAACAGCGGAAATACAATAGCAGTGAGTCTCCATCAACTTCATGTTGCCACAGGCGAAAACATGTTGGTTGTAGACTCGAAACCTTTAAACGAAACCTCACTCGTCATCTGACCAATCTGCAATAAGAAAATTATTGCAACAACGTGGATCAGATTCCATTAAAAATGGAGTCTGGCAAGTGACACTATGGTGGACACTTAGAGGAAAAAACTCTAATAGCCTATATGCTTATTTGGCTGGTAGAGTTCAAGGCTATTTTGCATAAAACCAAATTTTCCTAACTCTTTGGAAAGCACTTTTCTTCTATTCGATACATTCGTGGTATGACAACCACGGTCTCATTCTACCCTAGTTCACCCATCAAGTTTTAAATTTTGAAGTTGGAATGGTGGAATCCTCCGTTGACGTCCGTGATCAGCTGCTCAAATTGTCCGTACCGGGGACACGGCTAAGTACTTAGTTTTACACTCTGCAGAGGTTGTGCACGTTCACCATTGTACCCATTCAACCCAAACTATCCTTTACACTCTTATAGTGATAAGGAAAAGGAGAAGAATGAGACGAGATCTTTAGAAGCATTTTCCCGCCCACTCTTGCTTGACCCGTTCCACCTAACACCCTCTACATATGCTTGTCAAACTGGGGCAATTCCACCCAACTTAGTTGATCAAGCCATAGCCCATATGGCAATGGCTGCACTGGAAGCAATCGTCAGTCGGAGTTCTTCGGATTGCTCTATTCCTGGGTGGCCGTTCACAAGTGCACGTACTCCAGGAACCATAGACATGGGCCTGAGTAGCCACTCAACATAAACCATACAACCACTCCAGGAACCATAGACATGGGCCTGAGTAGACACAGGGGTAAGGAATTCTACACATATATAGCATAGGAATACTATCCTACACATGCTTATATAAAAATACGATGAGTAATGCATATAGAAAATAGTAGGAAGTTTATGAGGTGTGCCACTTGCCTTTGAAGGATGTATTTGCTCACAAACTCTTTTCAACGTAACTCGGAGCTCTCCGTTCAATCTAATAGTATAGACAAACAACAATACAAAAATCAACACAAAACACAACATCACATCACATGCAAACACTTTCATAATGAACAAACAAGTTTTATAAACTTCTAAGGAAATTATGTCATGCATGATGTGAAAAATATTTGTAAGGACTAGAGATGCATGTCATGCCACGAAAATCTTCTAAGTTAATGCAAGGCAAATATGTTGGTCAAAAATGACTAAGGTCTAAGGTCATAGGTTGGACGAAATACTTTGCTATAAATAATCCTGAATAAGCACTCTAATGGCTTAGTTATGACGTGCATAAATACTTAGAGAAATTACTATGTCTATTATTCAAGGTGATCAACAATTATTATCAACTCTTTGTAAATTGGATATTCACTATAGTGAGAGAGACAGACACCCGGCCAGCCACTTAAGTTGTGGAACAAGTCTCATGTACGTGGACATGTAAGGTTAGTCTCCAGGCCGCTTCATCTCACTTTGCCGCTAGGATCCAACAAACTTCAAGATGGTAATAACATGATCAAAATTGTTTATGTCTAAGGTGAAAGACAAGATTAGGAAAGAGGGAAAAGATAGAAAGAAGGTTGTAGTTGGTCTTCCAAGCTTCATCTCCAGACTTGTAACTTTCTCCTTGGTGATGTCTTGATTGAATTCTTTGGTAGACTTGATAATTATTCAGACTTGATGATTCTTGTATCATCGAGGCTGGTCTTGGATTTAACATAGTCTTCATGAAGTCATAGAGAAGAAGGGAGAAAAAGGAGAGAGTAAGCTAGACTTAGAAAATATTGCTGGTTGGCCTTCTTGGGCTTCCTCTTGATTTTTTTCTAAGTGCTTCTACTTCTTGGAGTTGCTTCCAGAGTCTGTTTTCTTCTAAGTTCTTCCTTGGCCTTCTAGCTCCATGTTGAAATCCTAAGTGTCTAAGTGCATAGCACTTTACCAGAATACTAAGTTGGAAATAATCCTAACTTTAGAGAAAATAAGTGAGGAGTTTTCCTATGAGGAGTATAACTATATAATAAAATAAGTTATGCATGAAATACACTTTTTAATCATAAGAAACATCATACTAATTTTTGTGATATTTATAAAGTATGCATGAGGCTATAAATGCAATTTAATTAATTTCTATTTTTGGAAAATATAATAAAAGGAATTACATATAAGATTAAAGATTTATGTGATTAAATTTTTATAACAATATTTTATAAATAGGGCTAATAGACAGAGGGGATTTAAATAAACTTATAGCAATTGAATTTACTAAAAAATAATGTTTATATTAAAATTTATATCAAAATTACTCAAGTTATTCAATTTAAACATATAACTGTTAAATCATAAAAATAATACTCAAAATATTTTATAACCGAGGCATTATTTTACAAATATTCCAAAGTTTCTAAAACAATTTTATTTGCAATTTTTTTATTTATACATTTAAAGTTATGCCAAATATACTCAAATCATCAATTTGAAATTTGAATATTTTTAACTAAGTCAAATTTTATATCTAACAGATCTAAAATATTCTACATGTCCAGGGCTTTCCAAAAATATAAAATTTGTCTAATTTGGATGTGTGAATAAAAATTTATAACATTTTTATTTAGCAGGGGCTTTTCTGCAAAATAGGCAATTAAAAGGGAATAGAAAAAGCATTTCTGATGTGGCAGCTGACCGGGCGCTGACTGTGCATGCTACGTAGGCGCTGACGTGGTTAAGTGGAACGATTTGGATCGTCAGATCTAGATCTTACGGTCCAGATCTAACCGTACCCCTTCGGTTGAAAGATCTAATCTAGAACGTAGATTCACGATCGGAGGGCTCACAAAGGGTTGACCTTGGGGTGGCGGCACGGTGGCCGGAGAAGAAGGGGACAGCGGCGCTCCGCTCCGGTCTTGGACGACGGCGATGTTCCGGTGGTCCCGGGCTCGGGGAAGACCACCTCCAGATGCGTCGCGACACGGCGGGTCGGATTGGGGTGTTGACCTCGAGCAGGTCGTCCTGGAGCGGTGGGGAGAGGCGGCCGGAGCGGCAACGGCGAAGGACCTTCGGTTCAAGCTCACCCCCGAGGTTTGGCTCGCATGGGAGAAGAGAAGAAGGGGTCAGGAGGTGCGCAAGAAATAGGGGAACGAGATAGCGAGGGTCTCGGGTCCGAGTGTGGCTTACCTCACCGGGAAGGGAAGAAACATGGCGACGCAGGACCTGAACTCCGGCGAGCAAATATGGTGGCCTGGGGGCACAAAATTTGAGGGGAAAAGAGGGGAAAGACGGAGGAGGGTCAGGGCTTTTAAAGGGGAGGGTCTAGGGCGACCGGGCGTGCGTGAGGGCGAGGAATCCGTGCGCGAATTGCAGCCGGGCGTTTCGGAGGGAATTTCGGCGAGACGTTGAAGACGACATGACGTCATCGCTGACGTCAGCATTTTTCTTTTTCTTTTTCTGATTTTCCATTTAATTCATATCTTTTGATTTAAGACTCCAAATCAAGTCAAATAAATTTCTTAAAATTTGTAAAAGCATTATCTTTGTGTTAAATCAGTAGTGGCTATGTTTTGAATATTTTTGAAAAATAATATTTTGAAATATTCAAAAAATACAATTTTGCCTATTTTAGGTTAACTTTGAAATTAGGTGTAAGGACCCCTCGGGCTAGTCCGAGATGCCCACGTTATGTAAGAGATCGCGATCCCAATGATCAGTGCATCGCAATCACATAACCAACATAGGTATCAAAGAGTTACATCATTCAAGTCGTACGAATAAAAGTCTTACAACACATGGACGGTCGTACGACCAAAGTCAACAAACCTCGTCACGCGGGACGGAATTAACTAAGATAGCGGAAGCTCGTGGCTAGCGACGGCTCTCAACATCTCCGAGCGCAGATTCCCACAAGTGCAGTTGACCGGTGACAGCTAAGTGGCGAAGTCGTCGTCAAACACCTCCTCCTCGATGTAGGCCTCCTCATTGCAATCTGGACATTTGAATATCCAGGGACAGAGCCACATGAGTACAATTACGTACTCGCAAGTCCACCTCTAGGCTTAAATGCTCATGATAGTGCAAGAAAACACTTTTGAAAAAACTGGGATAGCTGCTATATATACGACTATAGGGCTTAGTTTTCGAAAACCATGCTTTTAGACATAGAGAATACGATATCTCTATATCTTTGTTGAAGGACACATTTAGAGATAGAATTCTCTTCTCTTAGATATAGCAAGGACATATCCAAGTTCAAAACTTTCGTTTGTAAAAGTTTATCAAACACTAGGATAGGGGTAACCCTTTTTCCTGACTTGAGATCGGACTGGATGTCTCCCCGAGATCAACCATCTTCACCCAAATTCCGTACCTCCCAGGTACCAACTTATGCATGCTCGAATCTCCCGGAGAAACCTATTCTTTCCTCTTTTCAAGACCCAAAATGCCCATACGCCTAGATCAGTGGCCTTTCCAACCTTCCATGACCGCGGACGGGGCTATTCGAATAGATTTACACTCTGCAGAGGTTGCACACTTTACCCACACCTATCGGCCATTCCGCCGTGTCTGCCACGGCCCATCATACGACAGTATGCGGGGGTCCGGATAACACGATCTAAACTTTACACTATGACCACCCTAGTATCGGGGCCTCCCGGTAGGTTTGTTCTCCTCGGCACCTTGTGCTCCACTAGACCTCTTGGTCTTTCCTCGGGACACCACACCGCCACGTCAGGAGACTTGCCGTAATCGTCCGGCTGTTGGTCCTCAATAGTGTATTGTCTCTTCCAGACGACAACCCGGCTTCGAGGGCCCAGCCCTCATAGAAAGTATGAGAGCCCCAACACTAAAACAGACAAGCTTCCGGCTAAGCCCTACCCATGTCAGGTAGTGTGGTTGCACGGGTTAATTGTTCGAGCGACTGCTAGGGCAGTACTTTGTTTTTTCAAAAAACAACCTCCAGTCCTCCGACTACTCCCAGCAGCTCGGGTTTTCGCAAACATCCCCGCTTGCTCCCAGCAACTCGGGTTTTAATAAAACACTTGCTCACCGATTGCTCCCAGCAACTCGGGTTTTCCTCCTCGAAACATTTTTATCAAATGGGTCCCCATCCTATAGTTTTGAGGTCAGATAACAGAATATACTATTTGAAAACTTAATCTTCTTTATAGAGCCTTCAATGACAAGACTCATCAAGTAAAACTCTTCTTATAATACCTACAGCTATTCTAGTAGATAACTTTGGCCAAACAATATTTGGTAAAAAAATAGTTTTCGGGTGGCAAGGCGCCACAAAAGAAGTAAAACATGCATTATTTTATTTTGAAAACAAAACATGCTTGATAAAATAATAAGATTTCATTAAAGTGGTGAGGTGGGCTTGCCTTGCTCAGAGTACTATCCCTGGTCTTGCTCTTCAGCGTAGTCATGCTCAGCTACCTCGTACTGCTCTTCCTCGGTTTGCGATTCTACCGTAACATGAACAACAGACGAGACTAGCGTAAGTCCTAAAATGCGAGTTGATAACAATCTAAAGTATATCAACAAACAACAAGCATCACAAACAGAAAACACAACTAATGCATTCAATATTTATTAGGGTCTGTTTACATGTTTTAAAATAAAGTATACTTCTGATCATTATTTATGTGCAGAAAATAATAAGAATTATTTTGGTGTCAAACCAGTGGGGTGAGTTAGATAAAACCTGTGGCTATTCCACAAAATTATCCCCAACATTTATCTATGGACATAGGTGGCTCCTTCAATTAAAACTAGACATGTCATAATCTCTGAAATTTCAGAAATGCATTTTAAGAGATTATTTCCCTGTTGTTCAGGGATTTATTCACTAAGAAATATCAAGTTATTGGAAAAATCTACATTTGTAGTATATGGTACCTCCAACACATATCTAACACCTCCAATTGGATTTTCCTCAAAAAGTGTTTTTATTGAAGAGTTAAAAATCCCCAAACACCTACCGATGTTATTCTTAGACTAGGAATAACTGTTGCTAGAACATTCTCCTGCATGCAAGATTTACCAATCTAGATAGTCATTTTTACAAGCTTTCCAACAGATCCAAGATTGCATGATTTGTATTTATAACACACAAGTTATTAAACAAATGGTGAAAGAGGTACTTTTTACTAAATCTATTTTACCACAAAACAGAAAACACATTTTGGAACAAGTCCAACGCCACATGGTTAAGAAAACGTGCATGCATGTTACAAAATTTATCCCATCATTTTAGCCACTCTAAATTTACCACAAATGATTTAAATCTAAACTCTATATTTACTGGAAAAATTAACAGGAAAAAGAATAAAAGGGAAACAAGCCGAACGGGCCAGATCTGGGCCAGATCGGCCCAGAGGCCACGCAGAGCAGCGCGGATTCGCGCGGGGGCTGAGCTGGGCCGGCCCAAACGCGCGCGGCTGCGCGCCCACGGGGAGGTTCAAACCTGGCCGTAGATCTCGTGATCTACGGCTCACGGTCGTCGTCCTCCTCGCGACGCAGCGCGGACGAACAGAACGAGGGGGGGGGGGGGGGGAATGGTGGCGATGGCGCTCACCAAAGACCGCGCGGGGCCAGGGGAAGGGTGGAGATCGACGGAGGGGACGATGGCGAGCTCGACGGTGCCCTCAACTCTCGCATGCAACGTCGGAATCCATGGCGACGGCGGCGGCGAGCTTCTCGGGTCGAGGACGAGCGCGGCGGCTACGGACACCTAGAAGAGAAAAGGAGGGCAGGGGGAGTTAGATCTCGACGAGGCGCGCTCGAGGGGCCAAAAATGGCAGAGGGAGGTGGAAAGGAACGACGATGAGCACGGCGGGAAGAAATCGGTCTCCGGCGAGGTTCTTCACCTCCAGATCTCGAGGGAGGGCGTGGCTTTGGGTGAGGGTGGTAGGGGTGAGAAGAGGAGGTGAGAGAGAGCCTCGGGCAGGGTTTAAAGAGGAGAGGGCGAGGCTGCGCACGGCTCCAAAACCAGGGGCTGGTTTTCGGACTCCCTCGGGCAGGAGCGGTTTGGGGAAGGGGAGGGGAGTTCTGGTTGGTCCTCTAGGGCGGTGGAGAGGGGCAGAGAGGATGCTGGTCGGGAGGAGACTGCCTGGCCAGTGAGAAGAGAGGGGAGTGTGCTTCGGTTGGGTGGAGAGAAAAAGAGAAAGGAGGAAAGAGGAGGAGAGGTGACCCGAGCCCATGACAGGTGGGCCAGGGGGGCAATCATGCTGCTCTGCTTTTCCAGCAGGTGGAGTAGAAATGAGAGAGAGAGAAAATAAGTTTTGAGTAAAATCCTCAAACATATTCAAACCCTAAGTTTGAATAATTTAAACATTAACCACAAGAGAAAAAAAAAATCAATTACCTATGCCCACCATATTTAGTGAAACTACTGAATTTTCCAAATGCCCAAATCAAACATCTTATTTAGCTCCCAAAGAAAAGAGAACTTTTGGTGAGAAGGACCAGAATCACTCAAATGGTCATGTTATTTTGATGACTACAAAAGCTAGTGAGATTCATATGCAAACAAGCTCTTGTGTGATAATTTAGAATAGGGTATGGAATTATATGTGACCTAGATGGAAATGTTATAAATGCATGCCAAAAACCATTTAGGGTTTGCTTAATAATGGCCCCTTGTTTGGCTAAGTGGATATTTTATTTTGGTGCTATGTGACTTTAGTGTTTTCAATGTCAGGGAACACTAGTGGAGCACCCACAACATAAGATGTGCAAACACATTAAATCCTTACTCAAATTACTACACACAAAAGTTTCAGCAAGAGGTGAAAAATGCAGAGTAACACCACAATGCTAAAGCTAAGAGAATTGGGGTGTTACAGACCTTCCCCCCCTTAGGAGAATCTCGTCCCCGAGATTCCAGATTTGAAGAAGAGAGAAAACCAGGGAATTCATGCTCCAAATACTCCTCACGCTCCCAGGTGGCTTCTTCCACCGAATGGTTGCTCCATTGGACCTTCAGGAACCTGATCTTCCGTCTCCGTGTCAGACGGACATCTTCCGCGAGAACACGAAGTGGTCGTTCTCGATAGGTGAGATCATGGTTGAGATCAATGGTGTGATGTTCTACCTCCTGATATGAATGAGTATCACCTGGAACTTGCAGACACTTCCGGAGCAGAGATGCATGAAATACATCATGGAATCCTGACAGATGGGGTGGCAGGTCTAGCTGATATGATACTTCTCCTCTTCGACCGCTTACTCTAAAGGGACCAATATATATTGGAGCCAATTTTCCCTTCACATGGAAACGTTGCATTCCCTTGAGTGGAGTTACACGTAGGTATACCATATCACCAGTCTTGAAACTAAGCTCCCGCCTCCTATAATCGGCGTAACTTTGCCGGGACTGGGCGGCCTTAAGGCGGTCGCGAATGAGTTGAACTTGCTCTTCGGCTTCCCTCAGGGTGTCAACTCCAAAAATCTTGCTGTCTCCTGTTTGCGACCAGTTCAAGGGTGTACGGCACCTACGCCCGTACAAAGCCTCGAATGGTGCCATCTTCAGACTGGCTTGATAGCTGTTGTTGTACGAAAATTCGGCAAATGGCAGGCAATCTTCCCATTTGGCTCTATAAGCTAACACACAAGATCTAAGCATGTCCTCTAAGACCTGGTTGATTCTTTCTGTTTGTCCTCCTGACTGAGGGTGATAAGCAGTACTGAAAAAGAGTTTGGTTCCGAGCTCCTCCTGAAGCTTAGTCCAAAATCGAGAGGTGAATTGGGTTCCTCGATCTGATACAATAGTCTTAGGTATTCCATGAAGGCTGACGATACGGGACATGTATAGCTCTGCGAGCTGATCCGATCGATGGGTGGTCCGCACTGGCAAAAAGTGTGCTACCTTGGTGAGTCTGTCCACAATAACCCAAATAGCGTCATGCCCACGATTTGATCTGGGTAATCCAGTAATGAAGTCCATGCCGACCTCATCCCATTTCCACTCGGGCAACTTGAGAGGCTGAAGTAATCCAGCGGGTCGCTGATGCTCTGCTTTGACCCTTTGGCAGATATCGCAATTCTGGACGAAGAGTGCAATCTCGCGCTTCATGCCATGCCACCAGAAATTCTGCTTCAAATCCTGGTGCATCTTGGTTCCACCGGGGTGGATAGAATACAAAGTCTCGTGAGCTTCCCTCATAATTAACTGCTTCAAAACATGGTCTGAAGGTACGTAGATGCGTCCCTTATACCAAAGAGTATCGTCAGAGTCGATGGTGAACCCAGGGACTTCCTCTTTGTCCAATCTTCTCTTGATGCCCTCAATGATTTCGTGACCTTTCTGTGCTTGCTTGATCTGCTCCCATAAGGTGGGTTGCAACAGGAGTTGATCGACTGCCCCATAGCTGACTACCTCAATACCCATCTGAAAGAGCATTTTCCCTCATGTGTGGTTTTGGTAATTGAATGACAATCTCTATGGACTAATGTTTGCTTTGAGATATCATTATAGATCATGTCCATGGAGTTGTGGAGTTCATGTGTTGGACTCTTGAAGCTTATGTGTTGAGTGAAGCGTATTGCAAGAATGTCTTGAAGATTCAAGACATCATCTTAGTGAAGAAAAGATGAGTTGTGCAAGACCAAGACCAAGAGAAGCTTCTTGAAGAGATCCTATGCTTGGTGCTTGCAATGGATACATGAAGATGGAGCTAAGCGAGACTCTCCCATTGTGAGCATGGGGGAGTATTTGGAGAAGTCTTTATCAAGCAAGTTTTTGGACGCTCAATCAAGAAAGATGATCCACTTGAAGAGATCAAGATAGTCATCATCTAACTCAAGTGGAACGCTCAAGGAAAAGGTATGATCTTGATAGGGCTATAGGATAGATAGGCGTACTATCAAGAGGGGCTCTCAAGTTAGTAACTTGATCGCATTCTTGTGGAGAGCTCAAACCTTTGCATACTTGGCATATCATATTTCTTGGTTCTTATTTGGCTTTTATGTTGGTGAGGAATTAGAGCTTGGTTCATCTCCATGTCAAGCTCTAGTTCATCGAAATCGGTTTTACTTTGGACAACTTGTTGCGTTTTCGGTGGCGGAAATATTGCCGGTTCTACCTTGAGGAAAGTCCCACACCTTGCCATGTGTGGAGATTTTACTCTATTTATGGGATGCAATATTTCCAACAAAATTGGTCTCACCTCATTTGGAGTTCATTTGCAAAAGTTATAGCAGATTTCGTTTCGGTGTTCTGCTGATTCGGATTATTGGGGCCGGATATTCCGCCCTACCGGAATTTCCGGTTCCCCAACTCATCCAAGAAAACGGCTAAGGAAAGGAGAAAAAGGGTTCTGACTCCAGTCGGAAATTATGCTCGGAAATTTCCGTCTACCGGAATTTCCGAGTGCCCCCAGAAAAGTCCTCCAGAAATGGAAAAGTTTGGTTTTGCTTCTGACTCCAGCCGGAATTTCCGAGCTCTCTTAGACCGGAATTTCCGGGTGACCGGAATTTCCGAGTCTCTCTTAGACCGGAATTTCCAGATGACCGGAATTTCCGAGTCTCACTTATACCGGAATTTTGGAGTGTCGAAACAGCCAACGGCTATATTTCCTGGAGGGGTGTAAATACATCTCCCCTTCTTCTTCCCCAGCCAAAAAACCAAGGCAGCACGACTTTCCCCTCTCTCCTACTCCATTGTTGACCTTGGAATGCTCACTTCCCTCCCAATCCCTCCATTGAATCTTCCATATTCTTTAGGGAAAGTTGAGAGGAGATCTAGATCTACAATCCTACCAATCCATCTCTCCTCTAAGTGAGGGGAACTTAGTGGATCTAGTTCTTGGAGTTCCTTTGTGGTTCTTCCTCTTTGTTCTTCCTCTCTTCTCCCCCCATAAGCATTAGTTGCTTTTGGTGGGATTTGGGAGTGAAGGATTTGACTCCTTCGTGGTTTCCTTTGTTCTTCCTCTCTTATTCCCCCATAAACATTTGTTGTTGTGTTGGAATTTGAGAGTGAAGGACTTGAGCACTTCGTGTGCTCTTGCCATTGCATTTGCATCGGTTTGAGCCCTCCACGAGGATTCGCGGTGGTGATACTTGTGAGCTTGTTACTCTTGGGTCATTGGACCGTAGACGCCTTTTGTGGCCAAGACCTTTTGTGGTCAAGACCTTTTGTGGTCACTTGAGAGCCCCCAATTAAGTTGTGGGTGTGTGTCTCAAGACTTGGGAGCCCCCAATTAAGTTGTGGGTGTGTGCCTCAAGAGTTGTACGGGATTCGATCTCCGCCCCAAAGGAGATCAATAGTGGAAGGTGAACTCGCAACCTTTTGTGGTTGAGTTCATCAGGAGAAGAAGGTGAGCCTTTGTGGCGTTGCGGCTAACCTGTTGTGGTTGCGCACACCTCTCCAAACGAGACGTACACCCTTTGGGTGGAACTCGGGAATACATCCTCGTCTCCGCGAGCCTCGGTTATTTCTATACCCGAGCTCTTTACTTATGCACTTTACATTGTGATAGCCTTCGTGCTTGAAGTCATATATCTTGCTATCATCTTGTTACTTGTATTGCTTAGCTTAAGTTGTTGGTGCACGTAGGTGAGCCTAGTTTATATATCTAGGTTGTATGCTTGTTAAAGTAAACCTCTAGTTTTATTCCGCCTTTATCAAGCATACAGGAATTTCCGGGTCTTTCGTGTACCGGATATTCCGGCTACTCGGAATTTCCGGGTCACTCTTGGACCGGATATTCCGGCTCCTCGAAAAAGTTTTAAATCGCCTATTCACCCCCCCCCCCCTCTAGGCGACGTATATCCGTTCAATTGGTATCAGAGCCAGGTTATCTCATTATTAGGACTAACCGCCTAGAGATAAAGATGTCGTTTAGAGATCTAGTGCACAATCCCTCTTATAGATTCGATGGCACAAATTATGATATTTGGATATTCGCATGCTTAATCTTTTTAGAGACATGGGTTCAAATTTAGAGAGTATTGTAGATATGGGTTTTTCTCCTCCAAAGGATTCACGAGAATTATCTTTAGAGGATGAGAAAAACTCTTATCTCGATACTCTAGCATCTAATGGTCTATATGTGCTTTGAGCGATGTAGTCTTTGCGGCAATCATGCCTTTTCGGAGCGCTCATGAATTATGGACAAAACTTCAAGATATATATGAGGTGTCCAACATTTCCAAGGATGATTGTCCTCCTTCCACATCCGGTCGTGATGAGCTCACGTCTTCCTCCACTTCACCGACATGTGGTTTGCCACAAGGTAATGATATGGTGAGTGGTGATAGAAATTGCAATCTTGATGGTGAATCCACTATTGACTATACTTCCCACCCATCTAATTGCAATGCTCTATCTTTGGACTTAAACACATATAGTACTCAAAATGTCATACATGCTAGTGTTGATAGTCCTTGCATATGATGTAGTAGTTGCTTAACTAAATCTCATGATGATATGATTTCCTTGTCTTGTTGCCATGATCAAAGTGCTCCTATTTCCTCTAGTACTTGTTTGGCTAACAATGTACAGGAATTCCAACAATTGTTGGAACAAGACTTGGACCTCAATGGTGTTTCAAGTAACTCTTCATCGTCTTCATCTACTACTCACCTTTGCCTTATGGCTAAGGAGTATAAGGCAGGTCCTACCGTGCACTTCAATATATCTCATGGTGATGATGATGATGATGTTGATGATGATACTAGTCTTGAAATCAAACAAGAAATTATTGCTTTTGATCATTTCATGACTAACTTGCAAGGAGTTGGCAAGAAACACTTTGGCTCTCTTATGAGCCGTATAGGTGAGCTTGAGGATGTTCTTGAGCTAAAAGGTGAGACTGAGAGAGAAGATGCATATGAAAAGGTATCTCTTCAATCATCTCTAGAAGATGAACAAGAAACTAATGCTTACCTTCAAGAGCAACTTGAAACTATCATGGAGTCTCATTACTCCAAAATTGCTAAACTCACTAAAGAACATGAACATGCTATTGCTAAATGTAATGTGCTTAGTAAACAAAATGCTAAGTTAAATAATGAGCTTGTCATGTTGTCTCCTTCCACTTCTAATGATAATGATGCTTGTGCTACTAACTCCACTTTGTGTGAAGCATCTATTTTGAAGGAGAATGTTGAGCTAAGGGCTCAACTTGATTTGCTAACTAGCAAGTCTGGGATATTGGAAGAAAATCATGAAAAGCTTTCAAGCTCTAATGAGGATCTTCTAGCATCCCATGCTAGGCTAAAGTTAGCTCATGAGGCGGTCACAACGAAGGTAAAATCTTGTGAGCCTCCTATGGTCACTAGCACAAACTTTACAACTAATGATTTATTGCAATGTGCTAGTACTAGTAATTCTACATCACATACCATTGCTAAATCTTGTGATGAATTACTTTCCTTGCCTTGTTGCTCTAACAATGTAGCTACTACTTCCTCTAGTATATGTGTTCAAACTAACCATGTAGAGGAACTCAAAGAGCTCAAGGCACAAGTCACTTCCTTGAAGAAAAACTTGAAGAAGTGTCATGAAGGGAAGTCCACCCTCGACAACATGTTGAGAGTGCAACAACTTCCTCATGACAAGAGTGGACTTGGATTCAACTCCAACAACAAGAACAAGTCCAAGAACAAGATGAAGCACAAGTTCGTCAAGAAGAAGGGCCAAGAACAAGTTATTGATTCGGCCAAGATTGTGTGCTTCAAGTGCAAGGTTGAAGGGCACCATGTGAGATCTTTCCCTTTGAAGAAGAAGCCTCTTAGTGAGAAGCAACAAGGGAAGCAACCTCAAGTTCAAACTCAAGCTTCCCAAGTTGAACAACCTTCCCTTCCCAAGAAGAAAGGTAAAAGCCGCCTTTGCTACAAATGTCGTGGGAAGGATCACTTTGCTTCTTCATGCACTCATGGTACCTTATCCAACCCTCCTACTATTTTTAATGTTCATTCTCTTCGGAAGGATAAGGTTGGCAATGTGTTTGCCAAATTTATTGGTACTCAAAGTGGTGTCAATAAAAGAACCATTTCGGTTGCCAAACCTATTGTGACTAACCTCTTAGGACCCAACTTAGTTGGGGACCAACAAGCTAAAACTTGATCAATAGGTGTAAGCGGAGGACATTGGAGACTTGACTACATCATGAAGAGTTAGGAGATCTTCATCATCCATATTATCTCAAGTCAAGTCAAGTGGATTATATTGTCTTAGCATATATCCAATGCTCGTCCTTGCGGTAACTTGTATCTAATTCATATGTATACATTGAAAGTTACTTGCACCCTTACATGTGTTTGGTTTTGTGCCTTACTAGTGTTTCATATGTGTTGTGCACTCTACTTACTTATGTTGAGTAATCAAGCTTGTGTATGTTTGTTTGCACACCATGTATGTTTGAGCCTCTTGTCTATTTGTTATTATCTTAATTGGCTCTTTTTAGGAATTTTAATGGACTATCCCATTTTGGGGAGTGATGTGCTTTTTGGTAACTCACCCCCTTAAAATGTGTATTCATGAGGAATACCACTTAGTAGTGATATTTCAATATTATCTACTCTCTTTGTGGTATACCCATGAGAAATTCAAATTCTAATGTCCATTAATTGTCTCTTGTTGGATTTCTTTTGCCTCTTGTTACAAAGAAAGGATTATCACATTATGGGGGAGTAATAAGCTATGTGCATATTACAAGCCTAGAAAATGTGAACATGTGAGGTAGTGTCACCTAGAGTTGATATTGTTGATTATCTTGTTCCTAGGTGGCATGGTACTCAAACAAGTTCCATATTTTCTTAAATGCATTTTGATCAACCATCTTTTGGTATCTTGTTTGTGAGAAAGTTTCTTGATGCCTAGAATGATCATTGAAGATGTGAAGTCATCAAGAATATCTAGATAAGCATGTTTTTCAATTCTTTTATTTTGCCACATGCTTATGTTTTGTGAATATGATCTTGAATACATATATGTCATGTACCACCGAGAAATATCTCCATACAATCATTGTCTTTGACAAGTGATAATTATATTGGTGGTAAAATTATTGATCATATTTACATTGGCTATTGTTAATAAATTGTCTTATCTTTATCGCCAAAGTTTGTGTTGTTTTAACCACCCTTTTGTCTTCTTTGCTTCATTTGGATCCTTTTGTTGCTCTACTCATAATTTGTGTTAAACTTTCTTGAGTTAGGAAAAGCAAGGATCCCATTGTTGTGCATTTACATTCTAAGACTTAATTCTTAGTAATGCACTATTCTTGGGGGAGCTATCCTACATTGAGTAGAACATCATCCTTTTAATTGTTATCGGGTCTTATTGATTTTCTTGAACTTTGTGTTTAAAAAGATATATGGATAGTAATGATCCCACTTGTGTGCATTTTTGTATTCACATACAAGATCTTAAAAATGCACTAATCATGGGGAAGCTACTCTATACTCTTTAGAACACTTTTCTTTAAAATTGGTTTGGTATCTTATTGCTCTTCTTGAACATGATTAATGCTTTAACAATATGGAGAGTGATGATCTCATTTGTGTGCATTTTGTATTCGAATACAAGATCATAAATAATGCACAAATCTTGGGGGAGCAATCCTATACGTTATTGAACATTAGTTATCTTCAATTGGTATTTCTTCCCGATGACATGTCACTTTGAAAGACAAACATTTTTCGTCTTGGTACTTTGTGACATCATGAAAAGTGTAGAGGGATGGGTTTATTTGTTGAACACTTACTCTTCTTTGTGTAGTTGGCTATCTCATCCCATGGTTCCTAGTCTACCTTTTTGGATGAGATAAACCTTCGAGCATGGTTGTTTGATTTATTTCTTATGCTCATTGGTTTAGCCTTGACCTTGATTTCATTTGATATCTTTTCAAATTGGTTTCTCCTATCATGTGTTGGTTTGAGTCTTTGATACAATGAGGACAAATCCTTCTCTTGCCACACTTTTGTGTAGCTTCTTGTTTTAATTGGTGTTTTGTCCAAATTGTATCTCGCTTGGTTCTTGAAAGTTTCGTGCATGCATATTTACTATATGAATATCTTATGGCATGTTTACTTTCGTTGATCCAATATATAGGATAAACTCCATCAAATCCTAAATGCCTAAGATGTGCATGAAATTCTATTTCATATCAATATGCACATATTTATGTGGAGTTTGTCCTATGTATTATAGTTGGACTAACTACTTTGGACCCAATTAGTTTGGGTACCATTGTGTACTTGATTTGTTTTAGGTACATGAGAGATGCATTGGAAGCTTGCCTCTATTTAAAGAAGATGTCTTCACCATGTGCTTCTTGGAGCCAAGCTTGGATGATTGTGAACTCTCATCTTCTACACCATCAATGCTATCTCGGTAACAAGTATCTAACTCATGCATTTACTTGTAGCTCTCAACCTTATGTAGGTTGCTCTTTGGCATGAGTTTCTCTAGTTGCATTTGATATGGTTTTTGCAAAGTTTCTTTCAAAACATCTTCATTGCAAATGTGAGTTAGCCGGGATGATTAAACATCAAGGGGAATATATATTTATATATAATCATTTTCATGATTCACGGATCCCCAATATGTTAATCTAGAAAATTCATTTCAAAGTCTCTCATATGCAATATTGATGAATTCTCATAAATCATTTGCCTTATGTGATATTTGTTTTGTGTCTCGAAGTATCCCAACTATCACTTATCCTATGTGGGTATTTGTGATGCTTTGAGAACTTGGTGTTGGAAGTTCATCTATACCCTTTAAGAATAATTTGAGCTATGTGCCTTGCTTTTAAGCAAAAATTCTTATCGGTGTATTTATGACTTCCTCTTGAATATCATGTGCTTGACCTTGTACCTACATTGTGTGTGCATGTTTCTTTGAGTACTTAGTGTCCACTTAGAAACTTATACACACGAGGGTAGTTACATATTTAATTGGTATTCAAAATCTTTAGTGATCACCTTTTACTACTTTCTTGATTCTTTGGTGATCTCTAAATGGCACAAGCTTTGTTTTTCTATTGGTTTCACATTGCCTCTTAATAAGCTTGTGATCATATTTGATTTATCATCTTGGGTGTGCTTGTTTGCAAAATACATGATATGCACTATGTGCCTCATAATTTGAAAGACTATGATGTCGCTTAGGCTCATCCTTGTTTAGTCTCCTAAATTGTATTTCCATGTCACACCCATCCTTTCCCGGTTGAGCAAGCCTTTATTCAATCTTGCACCTTTTTGTGTTCGAAAGCATCTAGGAGGAAATGAGGATTCCATGTTATGCACACCATATTGAAAGACAAATCTTTTCATTGTGCATGTACCTTGGGGAGTTCCCTCTTGATTTCTAGAACACTTGGTTGATCGTATCATAATATATTTTTTGCTCAATTGGTTTTGGATCCCTTGATTGCTTGCTTCTTTGTGAATGCTTTTCCCCTTTGCAATTGGTATCCTTCCAATGGATTTCAATTGATATCTTTCTTGTGCAATTTTTGGATCCTCAATATAGTTTGATCCCCTTCATCTATTCGTCATTGGATAAGTGCATTTGATTTCACTCATATCATGAGAAATGCATAAATCATGAAGGAGATTTTATTATGTTACCTTTCCAAAGCCTTTCGCCCATTTCGGCAATCGTTGCCAATGGGGGAGAAGTTTTGGAGGGTTGTATGGAATTGGCTTTTTACTTTGGTATCTACTTTGGTATCTTCTTAAGTATTTGCCTTCCTTGCCTTTGCATTTGTTGCTTGGTTTTATATATATAGTGGAAACTCCACCATCGGTAATGGTCGATAATATATGCAATGAATTCATGTTCATACACACGTGCATAAATTATAGGGGAGTTTGCTCTATATATGTGGATGGACTAACATCACATACCTTTGTAGTATTTGATGTTAGTGCAACCATTCTTGTTCGTTAAATTCCATATTATAAACCCTCTCAAAAGAGATTGTCATCAATTACCAAAATGGGGGAGATTGAAAGAGCATTTTCCCTCATGTGTGGTTTTGGTAATTGAATGACAATCTCTATGGACTAATGTTTGCTTTGAGATATCATTATAGATCATGTCCATGGAGTTGTGGAGTTCATGTGTTGGACTCTTGAAGCTTATGTGTTGAGTGAAGCGTATTGCAAGAATGTCTTGAAGATTCAAGACATCATCTTAGTGAAGAAAAGATGAGTGGTGCAAGACCAAGACCAAGAGAAGCTTCTTGAAGAGATCCTATGCTTGGTCCTTGCAATGGATACATGAAGATGGAGATAAGCGAGACTCTCCCATTGTGAGCATGGGGGAGTATTTGGAGAAGTCTTCATCAAGCAAGTGTTTGGACGCTCAATCAAGAAAGATGATCCACTTGAAGAGATCAAGATAGTCATCATCTAACTCAAGTGGAACGCTCAAGGCAAAGGTATGATCTTGATAGGGCTATAGGATAGATAGGCGTACTATCAAGAGGGGCTCTCAAGTTAGTAACTTGATCGCATTCTTGTGGAGAGCTCAAACCTTTGCATACTTGGCATATCATATTTCTTGGTTCTTATTTGGATTTTATGTTGGTGAGGAATTAGAGCTTGGTTCATCTCCATGTCAAGCTCTAGTTCATCGAAATCGGTTTTACTTTTGAACAACTTGTTGCGTTTTCGGTGGCGGAAATATTGCCGGTTCTACCTTGAGGAAAGTCCCACACCTTGCCATGTGTGGAGATTTTACTCTATTTATGGGATGCAATATTTCCAACAAAATTGGTCTCACCTCATTTGGGGTTCATTTGCAAAAGTTATAGCCGGAATTTCCGAGCTCTCTTAGACCGGAATTTCCGGGTGACCGGAATTTCCGAGTCTCTCTTAGACCGGAATTTCCGGATGACCGGAATGTCCGAGTCTCACTTATACCGGAATTTTCGAGTGTCGAAACAGCCAACGGCTATATTTCCTGGAGGGGTATAAATACCTCTCCCCTTCTTCTTCCCCAGCCAAAAAACCAAGGCAGCACGACTTTCCCCTCTCTCCTACTCCATTGTTGACCTTGGAAAGCTCACTTCCCTCTCAATCCCTCCATTGAATCTTCCATATTCTTTAGGGAAAGTTGAGAGGAGATCTAGATCTACAATCCTACCAATCCATCTCTTCTCTAAGTGAGGGGAACTTAGTGGATCTAGTTCTTAGAGTTCCTTTGTGGTTCTTCCTCTTTGTTCTTCCTCTCTTCTCCCCCCATAAGCATTAGTTGCTTTTGGTGGGATTTGGGAGTGAAGGATTTGACTCCTTTGTGGTTTCCTTTGTTCTTCCTCTCTTATTCCCCCATAAACATTTGTTGTTGTGCTGAAATTTGAGAGTGAAGGACTTGAGCACTTCGTATGCTCTTGCCATTGCATTTGCATCGGTTTGAGCCCTCCACGAGGATTCGTGGTGGTGATACTTGTGAGCTTGTTACTCTTGGGTCATTGGACCCTAGACGCCTTTTGTGGCCGGCCTTTTGTGGCCAAGACCTTTTGTGGTCACTTGAGAGCCCCCAATTAAGTTGTGGGTCTGTGCCTCAAGACTTGGGAGCCCCCAATTAAGTTGTGGGTGTGTGTCTCAAGAGTTGTACGGGATTCGATCTCCGCCCCAAAGGAGATCAATAGTGGAAGGTGAACTCGCAACCTTTTGTGGTTGAGTTCATCAGGAGAAGAAGGTGAGCCTTTGTGGCGTTGCGGCTAACCTGTTGTGGTTGCGCACACCTCTCCAAACGAGACGTACACCCTTTGGGTGGAACTCGGGAATACATCCTCGTCTCCGCGTGCCTCGGTTATTTCTATACCCGAGCTCTTTACTTATGCACTTTACATTGTGATAGCCTTCGTGCTTGAAGTCATATATCTTGCTATCATCTTGTTACTTGTATTGCTTAGCTTAAGTTGTTGGTGCACGTAGGTGAGTCTAGTTTATATATATAGGTTGTATGCTTGTTAAAGAAAACCTCTAGTTTTATTCCGCCTTTATCAAGCATACCGGAATTTTCGGGTCATTCGTGTACCGGATATTCCGGCTACTCGGAATTTCCGCGTCACTCTTGGACCGGATATTCCGGCTCCTCGAAAAAGTTTTAAATCGCCTATTCACCCCCCCTCTATGCGACGTCTATCCGTTCACCATCTTATCCAGCTCTTCCCAGAGTTCTGGCCGTCGAACCTTGATCAGGGAGTTGAATGAACACGCTGGCGACTAAGGGCATCACCTACATTGTTAGCTTTTCCAGGGTGGTAATGGATGTCCAAGTAGTAATCCTTGATGAGTTCTATCCATCTTTGTTGCCTCATGTTCAAGTCCCTCTGGGTGAAGATGTACTTCAGGCTCTTGTGATCGGTGTAAATATTGGAATGGTTGCCCATCAGAAAGTGCCGCCATGTCTTGAGTGCATGGACCACTGCAGCAAGCTCGAGGTCATGGCGCTGGGGGCGAGGGCGTCGGGGCTCTGCGGAGGAGGCCGGGGGCTACGCGGGGCGCGGGAGGCGCGGCAGCGGCGGCCGGCAGGAGGAAGCTGCGTGGGGGCGCGGCGGCGGGCGGGCGGCCGGGGCAACGGCGGCGGGCGGAGGCGGTGCGGAGCGGCGCGCGCGGGGCGCCGGGCGGCGGGAGCTCGGGGCTCGGGAAGGAGATGGCGCGCGGCGGCCCGGGCCCTGGGGCGCGGCGGCGGGAGGCGGTGGGCGTTGGCGCGGCTGCTCGCGGCGCGGCGGCGGCGGTCGGGAGCGTCCGGCGGCACGGGAGGCCGGGGCAGGCTCGGGCCAGCTAGGACTGGTGCGGGAGCACGGGAGGAAGAGGAAGAAGGAGAAAGAGAAAAAGAAAAGAAGAAAAAGAAAAAGGAAAAAGAAAAAGGAAAGGAAGGGGAAAATGAAAGAAAAAGGGGTGGGAGGACTTTTGCAAAATTCCAGAAAAATAGAGGAGGGTGGCTGCAAAATTCCAGGGGGTGGGAAATAAGTTTCCAGTGGGGAAACCTTAGGGTTTGGGGTTAGATAGGCTTGGGCTTTATTTCTCCCCGGTTTATTATTTTCTGATTTATATTTTTAAAACCAAAACGAAGAGGAATTTGAATACGAAACCTTGACAAAATATTTTTAGTTTTGAATAGACAATTTAATAAACTAGTTTTTAAATTTTTTAAAAGATTTGAAAATAACACATTTTTAATTAATTTGAAATGCATTTAAATTTAATCGTGGGAAAAATGATTTAAATGCAACAAATTAAAATGATGAGATGAAATGCAATGTCATGTCGATGCAAAAAAAAACACACCAAATTAAAAGGGGATGAATCTCGAGGCGTTACAATGGTCTTCAGCTGGTCCTGAGATGCCTCGAGTTGCGTCTCCAAGTCCTCTATCCTCAGCTCAGCTGCCGAGATCCGCACCTCAGCTCCGTCATGATTAAGACGGTGAAGGTCACTCTCGTACTGACTAATGACCAGCTGGGACTGGGTGTACACGACGAGGAGTCCCAGCTCGGCCAAGTGGTTCCCGAAAGTGGGGTGGGGACGCGGCGGCACAGGGTTACTCTGCTCGTCCAAGCCAGAGTAAAACTCAAAGAGGGTGCCGCCCAACTCGGAACTATGAGCACACACCAAGCGGGCGAGAGCTCTCTGCAGCACGGTGACGAACGCTCCCATATGAGTAGATGCAAGGGCATCCTCAACCAGCTCCTCGGCGAAGGGTGGCACCAATGGTCCTCGAAGGATGCACCTCACAGTCCAGGACATCTCATCTCCCACCATGGGCAGGCAACGTCCAATCAGCAGCTCTGGTAGCGGACGCCTCAGGTGCTGGATCAACTGGAGTAGGTCTGCCTGGAACCGCTCCCAACTGAATCGATGACGAGAACTGTCCGCTCATCTACACAAATTTTTAAATGGAGGTTTAATTAGTGAACGATGTACCAAATTTAAACAGGTAAAATCATAAGATTTAATGCAAGTATAAAATTAATCAGTGAATACTAACAGAGGGGAGGGAGGAGTAGCAGTATATTCTGCATATTTTTAAGTATTTTTCTCCAAGCTATTTAGGAAAAACATGTTTGCGTGACGTCGACGCCCATCCTAGCTAAAGTCTCCTAAGGTCAACGATGGCTCTGATACCAAGTCTGTAAGGACCCCTCGGACAAGTCCGAGATGCCCACGTTATGTAAGAGATCACGATCCCAATGATCAATGCATCGCAATCACATAACCAACATAGGTATCAAAGAGTTACATCATTCAAGTCGTACGAATAAAAGTCTTACAACACATAGACGGTCGAACGACCAAAGTCAACAAACCTCGTCACGCAGGACGGAATTAACTAAGATAGCGGAAGTAAGTGGCTAGTGACGGCTCTCAACATCTCCGAGCGCAGATTCCCACAAGTGCAGTTAACCGGTGACAGCTAAGTGGCGAAGTCGTCGTCAAACACCTCCTCCTCGATGTAGGCCTCCTCATTGCAATCTGGACATTTGAATATCCAGGGACAGAGCCACATGAGTACAATTACGTACCCGCAAGTCCACCTCTAGGCTTAAATGCTCATGATAGTGCAAGAAAACACTTTTGGAAAAACTGGGATAGCTGCTATATATACGACTATAGGGCTTAGTTTTCGAAAACCATGCTTTTAGACATAGAGAATACGACATCTCTATATCTTTGTTGAAGGAAACATTTAGAGATAGAATTCTCTTCTCTTAGATATAGAAAGGACATATCCAAGTTCAAAACTTTCGTTTGTAAAACTTTATCAAACACTAGGATAGGGGTAACCCTTTTTCCTGACTTAAGATCGGACTGGATGTCTCCCCGAGATCAACCATCTTCACCCAAATTCTGTACCTCCCAGGTACCAACTTATGCCTGCTCGAATCTCCCGGAGAAACCTATTCTTTCCTCTTTTCAAGACCCAAAATGCCCATACGCCTAGATCAGTGACCTTTCCAACCGTCCATGACCGCGGACGCGGCTATTCGAATAGATTTACACTCTGCAGAGGTTGCACACTTTACCCACACCTATCGGCTATTCCGCCGTGTCTGCTACGGCCCATCATACGACAGTATGCGGGGGTCCGGATAACACGATCAAAACGTTCCACTATGACCACCCTAGTATCGGGGCCTCCCGGTAGGTTTGTTCTCCACGGCACCGTGTGCTCCACTAGACCTCTTGGTCTTTCCTCGGGACACCACACCGCCACGTCAGGAGACCTGCCGTAATCGTCCGGCTGTTGGTCCTCAACAGTGTATTGTCTCTTCCGGATGACAACGCGGCTTCGAGGGCCCATCCCTCATAGAAAGTATGAGAGCCCCAACACTAAAACATACAAGCTTCCGGCAAAGCCCTACCCATGTCAGGTAGTGTGGTTGCACGGGTTAATTGTTCGAGCGGCTGCTAGGGCAGTACTTTGTTTTTTCAAAAACAACCTCCAGTCCTCCGACTACTCCCAGTAGCTCGGTTTTCGCAAACATCCCTTCTTGCTCCCAGCAACTCGGGTTTTAATAAAACACTTGCTCGCTGATTGCTCCCAGCAACTCGGGTTTTCCTCCTCGAAACATTTTTATCAAATGGGTCCCCATCCTATAGTTTTGAGGTAAGATAACAGAATATACTATTTGAAAACTTAATCTTCTTTATAGAGCCTTCAATGACAAGACTCATCAAGTAAAACTCTTCTTATAATACCTACAGCTATTCTAGTAGATAACTTTGGCCAAACAATATTTGGTAAAAAAATAGTTTTCGGGTGGCAAGGCGCCACAAAAGAAGTAAAACATGCATTATTTTATTTTTAAAACAAAACATGCTTGATAAAATAATAAGATTTCATTATAGTGGTGAGGTGGGCTTGCCTTGCTCAAAGTACTGTCCCTGGTCTTGCTCTTCAGCGTAGTCGTGCTAAGCTACCTCGTACTGCTCTTCCTCGGTTTGCGATTCTACCGAAAATGAAAAACAGACGAGACTAGCGTAAGTCCTAAAATGCGAGTTGATAACAATCTAAAGTATATCAACAAACAACAAGCATCACAAACAGAAAACACAACTAATGCATTCAATATTTATTAGGGGCTGTTTACATGGTTTAAGCATAATTCTTAAGGTACTGCTCCTAAAATCAAACCCTTCTACCACATCACTGCTGACACACATGTGGAGCTCTGAAAATTAGCTGTGCATGGAAATCTATCACCAAACAATAATTAAAAATCAGATAAGAGCTACTGATGTCAAACTTAAACAGAAGATAGGTTCAGTTTTATAGATCTCCTGAATGCATAATTAGCCTTTCTGGTGAGATAGGAGTTTTATCTTTAAGTGGAGATTTTATTCATCAAATTTGGACACTCCTAGCTTAAGTTATCCCAGTTTTAAAATAAAGTATACTTCTGATCATTATTTATGTGCAGAAAATAATAAGAATTATTTCGGTGTCAAACCAATGGGGTGAGTTAGATAAAACCTGTGGCTATTCCACAAAATTATCCCCAACATTTATCTATGGACAGAGGTGGCTCCTTCAATTAAAACTAGACATGTCATAATCTCTGAAATTTCAGAAATGCATTTTAAGAGATTATTTCCCTGTTGTTCAGGGATTTATTCACTAAGAAGTATCAGGTTACTGGAAAAATCTACATTTGTAGTATATGGTACCTCCAACACATATCTAACACCTCCAATTGGATTTTCCTCAAAAAGTGTTTTTATTGAAGAGTTAAAAATCCCCAAACACCTATTGATGTTATTCTTAGACTAGGAATAACTTTTGCTAGAACATTCTCCTGCATGCAAGATTTACCAATCTAGATAGGCGTTATACAAGCTTTCCAACAGATCCAAGATTGCATGATTTGGATTTATAACACACAAGTTATTAAACAAATGGTGAAAGAGGAACTTTTTACTAAATCTTTTTTACCACAAAACAGAAAACACATTTTGGAACAAGTCCAACGCCACATGGTTAAGAAAACGTGCATGCATGTTACAAAATTTATCCCATCATTTTAGCCACTCTAAATTTACCACAAATGATTTAAATCTGAACTCTAGATTTACTGGAAAAATTAACAGGAAAAAGAATAAAAGGGAGACAAGCCGAACGGGCCAGATCTGGGCCAGATCGGCCCAGAGGCCACGCAGAGCAGCGCGGATTCGCGCGGGGGCTGAGCTGGGCCGGCCCAAACGCGCGCGGCTGCGCGCCCACGGGGAGGTTCAAACCTGGCCGTAGATCTCGTGATCTACGGCTCACGGTCGTCGTCCTCCTCGCGATGCAGCGCGGATGAACCAGACAAGGGGAGGGAAATGGTGGCGATGGCGCTCACCAGAGACCGCGCGGGGCCAGGGGAAGGGTGGAGATCGACGGAGGGGACGATGGCGAGCTCGACGGTGCCCTCAACTCTCACATGCAACGTCGGAATCCATGGCGACGGCGGCGGCGAACTTCTCGGGTTGAGGACGAGCGCGGCGGCTACGGACACCTAGAAGAGAAAAGGAGGGCAGGGGGAGTTAGATCTCGACGAGGCGCGCTCGAGGGGCCAAAAATGGCAGAGGGAGGTGGAAAGGAACGACGATGAGCACGGCGGGAAGAAATCGGTCTCCGGCGAGGTTCTTCACCTCCAAAGCTCGAGGGAGGGCGTGGATTTGGGTGAGGGTGGTACGGGTGAGCAGAGGAGATGAGGGAGAGACTCAGGCAGGGTTTTAAGAGGAGAGGGCGAGGCTGAGCACGGCTCCAAAACCAGGGGCTGGTTTTCGGGCTCCCTCGGGCAGGAGCGGTTTGGGGAAGTGGAGGGGAGTTCTGGTTGGTCCTCTAGGGCGGTGGAGAGGGGCAGAGAGGATGCTGGTCTGGAGGAGACTGCCTGGCCAGTGACAAGAGAGGGGAGTGTGCTTCGGTTGGGTGGAGAGAAAAAGAGAAAGGAGGAAAGAGGAGGAGAGGTGACCCGAGCCCATGACAGGTGGGCCAGGGGGGTAATCATGCTGCTCTCCTTTTCCAGCAGGTGGAGTAGAAATGAGAGAGAGAGAGAAAAGAAGTTTTGAGTAAAATCCTCAAACATATTCAAACCCTAAGTTTGAATAATTTAAACATTAACCACAAGAGAAAAAAAATCAGTTACCCATGCCCACCATATTTAGTGAAACTACTGAATTTTCCAAATGCCCAAATCAAACATCTTATTTAGCTCCCAAAGAAAAGAGAACTTTTGGTGGGAAGGACAAGAATCACTCAAATGGTCATGTTATTCTGATGACTACAAAAGCTAGTGAGATTCATATACAAACAAGCTCTTGTGTGATAATTTAGAACAGGGTATGGAATTATATGTGACCTAGATGGAAATGTTTCAAATGCATGCCAAAAACCATTTAGGGTTTGCTTAATAATGGCCCCATGTTTGGCTAAGTTTTAACAACCATGAAGATCCTAATAATGGATATTTTATTTTGGTGCTATGTGACTTTAGTGTTTTCAATGTCAGGGAACACTAGTGGAGCACCCACTACATAAGATGTGCAAACACATTAAATCCTTACTCAAATTACTACACACAAAAGTTTCAGCAAGAGGTGAAAAATCCAGAGTAACACCACAATGCTAAAGCTAAGAGAATTGGGGTGTTACATTAGGGATTTAATAATTCATTTGGGATTAAATAAAATTTATGAAATTGCCACAGTTATATATGTTTGATATTAAGTTACCTTAAACTCATTTTCAATATTCAATCATTTTGACTTTAGTACAATAATAAATAACATAACACAACTATTTGAAATGGAAAAGGGAAATATAATGTATTCATTTTTAACTTAATATTTTGTGCACCATTAAGTTTTATATTATGATAAATGATTTGGCAATTAGACCAAGTTTTAAATAGTTTAAAAGAACACTTGTAAATATTATTTTAATTTATGAATAGCTATGGCTAAGTGGTTGAAATCAAATACTTATAAGGAAACTATTTTATTACAATAAAATGGTTTGAAGTTTGTAAAACATTTGTCAATTTATATATTGAGGTTTAAGAAATACAATGGAGAATAAAATGTTTAACTTGAAACAACTTTTGAAAATAATGATACATTGATATATTTGAAATAATAAACTTTTTCAATATGCTTAAAGTCTTTTATAGTTTGTTTTCTTATGCATTTTAATATTATATTTTAATCCAAACAAAAGTTTTAAATTTTAGTGATTTTTAAACATTCCAAAATGTTGGGATGTTACAATAAGGCAGTTCTCCTTCATCTTTTCTGGGCACCTATCAGCATATTCCCTTGTCCTTACATTTGTAGCAAATTACGTCGCTTAAGTTCTTCTTCTTAGGTGTTTCCAGGGCTAAAAGTTCTTCCAAATCTTGTTTGTCATATTCTATCTCAAGTAAAGAAGTCCAGTCTCGTTTGATGTGACAATTTCGAGCTAGGTGATCTCCTTCACACTTATAGGAACACTTGGAGGTACGTTTGGATGTCCTCGGAAGTGACCTTACTCTTATTTCATTTTTCACCTTAGTATGATCCACAATCTCATTTTGATAAAGGTTTTGTTCAGTATCCTTGCCAATCCTTTTATCTTTGCAGTCCCATGAATAATTTCCTTGTTTTCCATAGGTTAAACATGTTATATGGCTAGTATCTCTTTTGTGTTGCTCCTCGTTTTCTTGTACTTCCACATTCTTCATGAGACTTTGTTGCATTCCCTCTTTGTCTTGCTGACTGACTTCTTGCACCATGGGGTAGAGTTGACATTGAGTTGGGACGTGATTTGTTGCTTCACACAAAAAGCAAGTAACCTGACTTGTGTGGCATTTCTTAACTAGATGTCTTGTATGGCCATGGGGCCACTCATCAGGACATTCTTTGGACGTATGCCCTATCTCTCCACATGTTTTGCATGCCTTTGGTTTGATCATAAGACCCTCTTGATACTCACTATGGTTTTGATCAATCTTAGGCAGGTGGTCATTGATCAAATTCCACAACTGACTCTGGTTCTCAAATAGTAGTCGCATTGTTGTGTGCAAATCATTGGTGCGGGTATTGGGGTGAGACATCTGTTTGGTTTAGAAAATAAATGAGTTGAATTATATGTACTATGGAGGAATCCTAATTCATTAAATCAGAACAAGCCAACCAATCTCTAACAAAATCAATCAACATGGTTCAAACACAAGCAAACACATACGTAACAAAATTTCAAACTTCTTTTGAAAAACCGAACTAATCGTTTATCGAACGAAACACATCAACGTCATGGAAAGACAAAAGTGACAGTACTGCCATACCACAATTTGATAGGTCAATACGTCATCGTATCTCGTTATTCTAATGGGTAGGTGGTCTAATCTATCTTTTTCTTGAGTGCCTCGAGTTCTTCCTCAACTTCCTTGAGTTCTTCAAGATGATTCTGGGTGTTGTGAAGTCTAAAACGAAGTCTTTCTGCAAGGTACTTGATAGCTCTCGATGCTGCATTTCTTGCTGAATCAAAGCATGATGTGTGAAGTATTGGGTTGGTGAACATGCAGTCACCCTCTGTCTTGTGGTCATCTTCTCTGCTCTTGTATAGATGGACTTGCACCCACCAGTACTCTTGGCCTTCATTTATGAAAGGAAAACCTTTGTATACTGATTCTCCTTCAAAACCCAAGCTCTTCATGTTATTCTTAAGTGCTCTTGGAAACTATGTCTCACATTCCAAGGTTATGGTCATCATTGGTCCTTTCTTGAGTGATTCAATGAGGGCGGTCATCTAAGAAACAAGTGAAGAAACTTAGAAAGGAAATAGTTAAGATAATTACAAGGATGATGTTTGAAATTATTTTATTTTCTCCAAACTGAATGTAATAGATTTTCAATCCTATGGCCAAACCTGTTTCTATCCAAACTTAGGGTTTCGAACCTACAGGGAACACAGTGCTCTGATACCATCTGTAGCGTACCTGCACTTAAAATAAGGCAGTTACCTGTGTATAGTGCAAATCCCTGGATCGATTCATTTGCACACACAGTTTACGATGTAATATCACAACAAAGTATCAATTTTATTACATCGATGATCCAGACTTACAAAATATTCAATACAAGTTGCATAGCATAAAGCTAGCTTTGAAAGAGTAAACAACGGAAATACAATAACAGTGAGTCTCCATCAACTTCATGTTGCCACAGGCGAAAACATGTTGGTTGTAGACTCGAAACCTTTAAACGAAATCTCACTCATCATCTGATCTATCTGCAATAACAAAAAAATTGCAACAAAGTGTGTCAGATTCCATTAAAAATGGAGTATGTCAAGTGAAACTATGGTGTACACTTAGAGGAAAAAAACTCTAATAACCTATATGCTTATTTGGCTGGTGGAGTTCAAGGCTGATTTGCATAAAGCCAATTTTTCCTAACTCTTTGGAAAACACTTTTCTTCTATTCGAGACATTTGTGGTATGACAACCACTGTCTCATTCTACCCTTGTTCACCAATCAAGTTTTAAATTTTGAAGTTGGAATGGTGGAGTCCTTCGTTGACGTCCGTGATCAGCTGCACAAATTGTCCGTACCGGGGACACGGTTAAGTACTTAGTTTTACACTCTGCAGAGGTTGTGCACGTTCACCATTATACCCATTCCACCAAAACTATTCTTTACACTCTTATGGTGATAAGGAAAAGGAGAAGAATGAGACGAGATCTTTCAGGAGCATTTTCTCTCCCACTCTGGTTTGACCCGTTCCACCTAACACCCTCTACATCTGCTTGTCAAGCCGGGGCGAGTCCACGCAACTTAGTTGATCAAGCTAGAGCCCATATGGCAACGACTGCACTAGAAAATCGTCACCCAGAGTTCTTCAGATTCCTCTGTTTCTCGGTGGCCGTTCACAAGTGCACGTACTCCAGGAACCATAGACATGGGCCTGAGTAGGCACTCAACATAAACCATACAACCACTTACCACCCAGGTGTTTCATTCTTAACTTAGTAGAATTTAGATTTTCACAAAACAACCTTTGCATAGCATCAATATTTATACTAAGTATTATATAGGAACCTAGACACAGGGGTAAGGAAGTTCTACACATGTATAGCATAGCAATACTATTGTAACACCCCAATTTTCTAAGCATAATATTGTGGTGTTAGGCTAGATTTTTTAACCTTAGCTAGAACTTTTGGGTGTGTAAGATTTTGAGGCATGAATTATTTTGTTGTTCTCATTAGTCTTGTTGGGTTCCACTAGCCATCTAAAATGATAGAAGCACTAAAACAACAACAACTAGAAGAAAAAATCAACTCTTGTGATCTTCATGTCTGTTAATACTTAGCAAAACTAGGGCCTAATATTAAGCAAACCTCAGATGGTTTTTGACATGCATTTGAACCAATTTGGTCTATGACATATATAGTTTAATACCCTGTTTCAAATAATCACAAAGTAACTGGTTAGGACATAAATCTCACAAGCTTTTGTGGTCATCAGAATAACATGACCATTTGGGTCATTCTTCTTCTTTTCCCTAAAACCTTTTTTTTCTTTTGTATGCTTAATGATGTGCTTGGTTTGTGCACTTAATAAATCAGTAACTTGACCGTCATCTAGTGAGTATGGGCAAGTTGTTTGATTTCATGGGTTTTGAATTTATTTGAAAACCTACCAAAACTTCCACTCATCTCTCTCACCTCTCTCTACCCTTGCTGCTGGAAGAGGAGAGTTGCACCGCACTCCTCTGGCCCCACGTGTCATGGACCATGGGCTATCTTCCACCACTCACCTCTTTTCCTTTTTCTCCCCCCCCCCAACCGGAGCTCACTCCCCTCCCTCTCACAGGCCAAGGCTGGTCATCCCGACCACACCCACCCTGTTCCCCTCTCCACCGCCCTCCCCAGCCAGTAGAAACCGAGAGCATCCCCCCTCTCTTTCCCTTGTCCTAACCGAAAACCCTAGATCGGGTGGTGTCTATAACTCCACCTTGATCCCTCCCCTGTCTCATTGTTGTCCCTCACTACGCACCCAAACACCCCACTCCCCTACCTCGGAAGCTCGCTCAAGCTTTTCCTCCTGCTGCCCGTGAGAGAAGGTTTTTGCTTCGGCAACCGAAAGCTGTCGAGCTCCATTGTCGGCATTTTACTCCTCTATTCTTCGATATTCTTGGCGTGCCGAACTCCCCTCTACAAGACCTAACTGCCCCTACCCTCCTTTTCTTGTTTAGGTGCCCATAGGCGTCGCGTTCGTCCACGACCCGAGAAGATCGCCTCCGCGGTCGCCATGGACTCCGGCGCCGCCCGAGGAAGCTAATGTCGGGTTATGACTCCCTAGGAACAGGGGTAGTCACTTCATGAAGGGTAGTTCGTGAAGGGGACTCAACGCGGACGTTAAGACCCTCGAGGGCACGTCGACGATACTCGCCAGACCTGGAGACGAAACACCCACGACAGAGATAGACACCAGCCCGTACCCTGGTTCATGGCCCTCGAGAGGAGGTAAGACCGCTACTCCTGCTTGTCTGTATTGAACTATGGAGGTTACAGTACAGCAGAGCTTGCCGAGAGCCCCCTTGAGGCGGTTCTTGCCTCGGGAGGGAAGCGACGATCTTCTTTCTCCTCCAGCCAGAGGCTATTCTAGTCAGTAGTGCTAGGGTTTGGAAGTGTTGTAGCAAGAAATTGGCCGACCCTCTCTACGATGGAGGTCTTGCTCCTTTTATAGGCGCCGCATGCGCTCTACTTCCGCTTGGCGTCCACAGTGGTTCCCACACGACAATGGCGTGGAGGAGCAGGAGTCCACCACCATGGAATCGTCGATGGACGCGGTCAATCATTGATAAAGTTGGGCGCGGTGGCCGACCAGCGGCCGACCGCGCAGTACTGCCCACAGGGACGACAGTCCCTGAGGTGGAGCCCGCGATGACGTTCTCCTTGGAGGGTTGCGCCGTCCGGCTGCTTTATCACCAGATAGGAAGGTCTTGGCATTCCTAGGGCAGGCGGCGCAACTTTATTGACTCCTTTATCACCAAAACGGCAACGGGAGCGCCTGCGTCACCACGTGAGCGTGGCAGAGGCCATGTGCGCCCTGCCGTACTTCCATGGCCGCGACTTTCCCCACAGGTCTGGGGAGGCCTGTGGAGGGGTTCATGTTGACTTCCCTCCAGGCGCGTTGCGCCTCGGGAGGGTCTCCTGAAGCGAGGGTCCCCTTGAGGCCCTTGCTTCCTCTTCAGGACCTCGAGGGGAATTGCCTCTCGAGGGTCTCGCCAAGCGGCGAGGCTTGGTCCTTAGTCGTTTTGTCTGATCAGCCCGCGTGCGAGGCCTGGGGGGAGTGGGCTCTTCATACCCCAGTCTCCACTGGGCCGACAGTAGCCCCCGGGCCCGTGATGGGCGCGAGTGAGCCCATGGGCGCAGGCGGAGCGTCGTGGGCCCAAAGTGCACGATCGGCCCGAGCCATGCGGCACTCAGACGAGTAATGGTTGCGCACGATCTGGGGCGTGCGTCGTGGGGGGTCCCAACATGCCCTGGTAACTGCTCCTCGAGGTGACATAAAGCCCAAGCGCCGTAGCAGGGAGCCGCTACTGTTTCCAATTATTCTCGCAAAAGCCTCTGCCATCTCGAGCTCTCTGCCTCTACTCTCTTATGCGATTTCTGCTCCTTCCGTCTTCCGCGGGACACCGAGCCTCGGCGATGAGTCCCTCAAGAGCAAGGGCAAGGCCGCTGTAGGGTCTTCCACCTAGGCGGAGGCCTCTGAGGCCGTGCAGGGCGCGGTGCTGTTGAGCGTGCTTGTCAACGAGAAGGCTCTCGCCAAGGTCCGCTACCTGGTTGAGGACCGGACGAATGAGCACGGCGCCTCCGCGCTGAAGACCGCGGCGCACGAGAAGCGCCCGCGAGGGTATTTTCCAATTTTCCAGCACTGCCTCGCCGACGGGCGGGTGCCGCCTTTCTCGCCATTCCTGGAGGCGGTGCTGGCGTTCTATCAGGTGCAGTTGCTGCATCTGCACCCCAACTCCATCCTCATGCTCGCCGTCTTCGCATACCTCTGCGAGGCATACCTGGGCTTGGAGCCCACGGTGGGGCTGTTCTAGTGCTTCTACACGCTCCGGAGCATGGCGAAGAATGAGCGCTCCGGGTGTGTCTCATTCCGCATCGTCCATGGCATGGGGAGTGTACCTCGGTGATGAAGAAGGTGGACGACCTCCGCCAGAAATGGTTCTTCATCTGGGTGGAGCATCCCTGCGCCTTCCACGAGGTCCCCGACGAGCCACCGTTGAAGAACTCCCACTGGGACAAGGAGACCTTCGACGGCGCAAGGAACGCAAGCCTAATGGGGCGCCTGAGTTTCCTTCGCGAGGCGTACTTCGTGACGCGCCGCATCGCTCCCCTCCAGGCACACTCGGTGCCCATGTGGATGTACTCGGGACCGAACAACAAGATGCGGCTTCATTGTGAGGAAAACGACAAGGACACCATCGACAATATCCTGTCTGCGCTCTTCGTCAACCTGATTGTGCCTGCCGTGGATCAGCTCCCCATGATGCTCTGGCCTCTCCATCAATACAACATGACGGAGCGCATGGCCATCTTGGAGGGGATGTCTCCGTTCACCCCGACAGGCTTGGCGGGGATGGAGGTGCCACTGCCAGCGACGCGAGGAGCGGAGGGGGCGGACTCTCCCTCGGCCTCAGGAGCTGGGCTAGGTGAGGAGGAGGCCACGACAGGGGAGGTGTCTTCTTCGAGGGCCGGGCCATTCACTGACGAGGATTGTGACATCTCGTCAGGTGATGACGATGCCATCGTGGTGTCTCCCTCGCGCCCCGTGGAGGAGGAGGCTGAGGAGGGGGAGGCCTCTGGCGTGGAGGCCTCTCCGGGAAGGCGCGGGCCCCGCACCAAGGCCGCCGTGTACCGCTCTAGGGCGAGGCCATCCGACGTCCCCTCCAAGAGGAAAGCGGTGACGCCTCAGGAGGGGTCAGGTGCCAAGACCATGCCCTCCTGGCGCTCACCAGGCCTGGCGTGGGTCGATACCGGCGTTCCTCCATCGGGGTGAGTGTTCATGACGCTTGGTCGTTTTTATTCTTGTTTTCTCTTCACTTTGCCCTCTCTTGAAGATCTTTTCTTGCGTTTTTGACAGTGATCTTGTGCCTGCGAAGCGCCGTAGGCTTCGCAAGGCTGCAGACGTGAAGAGAGCCACGGCTGAGGCCGTGGCTGACGAGGCCACGAGGCCTGTGGAGACGGCCTCCACAGGCCCCACTGAGGGGGTGCCTCAAGGGGAGACCGCCGCGCCTCACGCTCCTACTCCCCCTCGTGCGGTCACGCCTCCACGCGAGGCGACTCCGCCATGCGAGCCAACACCGCCGCGTGTGTCGATGCCACCGAGTGCGCCCACTTCGTCGCGCCCGCCCACGGCTCCCGCGCAGCCTAAGGCGGAAGCGAGCGACGCGTCAGCGGGCACGGGCACGTCTACAGGGGGAGGTTCTTCTTTGGCTCCTTGTCCAGTTGAAGGCGATGAGCGCCCTGCTGATGCGAGCGCCGAAGAGGACGCTGCCGCTGATGGGGGCGGAGCTCAGGCTAGCCCAAGAGCTCACCCTGAGGCCAGACTCTCTGGGCTCGACGCCGCAGCTGGGCCCTCCTCAAGTCAGGAGCTGGTCCTCCGTGGCTGGGACTGGAGCGCTGGGCACCGCGAGGTCGCCTTTGGCCTCGTGAGGGAGTCCCAGGAGGGCTTGGAGGCGCACCTCGCCTTAGGGGACATACAGCTTGCCCAACAGTTGGAGGAGCTCGCGAAGTCGTGGGCGTCCTGCCATGCGGCAGTTGAGGCGCGCCGGCAGGAGGACTTGGCGAGGGGGCCATCTGCGACGCTGCAGAACTCCTCGCGCCCCTCCAAGAGGAACGTGATGCCGCTGCCGAGCTCCTGCGCGAAGCCACGGCCGAGCGCGAGGCAATGGAGGGCGCGCTGGCGCAGAAGCGACGCGAGTTGGGCCAACTGGAGGCCCAACTTCTTACCGCCCACCAGGCCACGCAGGCAACCCTGCAGGGGAACCGCAAAGGCCTTGCCGAGCGTGAACAACAGCTGGCCCTCAAGGAGAAGGAACTGCGGTAGCGCGACGAGCAACGACTTCAGGCGGAGCAGGACTTAGCCACCCAGCGCGAGGAGCTTGAGGCGTGCGAAGGAGACCTGGCCCAGGCGCTCTCGAAGTACGATGAGTACGTCGCTGCCCAGAAGCGTGCTTATGAACACTTCGAGTAGCGGTTCGTCGAGAAGAAGAAGGAGGCGGAGGATGCCCTTGCGGAGCGCGAGAAGCAGGTCCGACTGACCAAGTCTCAGGAGTACCGTGACTTGGCCCAAAAGCAGGAGGACTGCTTCAAGGCCAGGCACACCGCAGACGCTCAGCGGATCGCCGGGATTGAAAAGGCCAACTCCAAGGTGGAGGCCCACCTCAATCGCACCAAGGACGGTCGTCGCCGAGCAGAGGAGGCCCGCAACGAGGCAGTTCATGACCTCAAACTACTTGGTCAAGGATGTGGAGGAGCAGGTGTCTCCTGTGATTGAGCGGGCGATGGAGGCGACAGACTCTGCCCTGGCGACTCGTGCGATAACGAAGCAGCGTGAGCGCATGTTAGAGGCGCTGGTCGCACGGGGCAACGAGCTCGCTGCGCGGCTTGGTGCGGATGTGCAGCACATCGAGGGCCGAGGCCGTGGCGACGCTGCCATGTACTTGGTCTACTTCGACCAGCTCTTCACGGCGCTCGAGGGCCCTGTCGCCGAGCTTCGCGAGATGATAGAGGACGAGAGCCGGCAGCTCCTGGGGGTGGTCGTCGATCGTATCTTCACCAACCTCAGGATCCTCACGCCAGGCTTCGACTTCTCCACCGTGACGGAGGCCGCCCAAGGCGAAGATGCACGCTGGGTCACCAACTCCCTCCGCGAGCAAGTCGACGCTTTCTACAACCGCTTCAGGCATGCGGAGGCCGCGGCCGAAGACAGCGAGGAGGAGACCGCCTCTGCCGAGACCGAGGAGGGCGCAGTGGAGGAGATCCAAGACGATGACAACTCCGCCTGAGCTACACGTCATTGCGCCTGCGTGCGCTTGTATCTGAAACAATCTTATGTTTAGACATTTGCGACCTTTTGTCATGTAATATACTCTTATTTGCAATTTGCTTTTAGCTTGCTTGCCCCTCGAGAGGTCTCTTTGGACTCGTCTTCATGTCTATTTGTTCTCTGCGTCGGTAGGACCCATCTCTTCGTGCCATGACTCCGCCACTGTGGTATGCCGGAGCAATGACTCTGCAAGGCCGGGGGGAGTTTAGGCCTAGGACAGGTAAGAGCCCTGAGTCGCGATGCTCAAGTGCCCCCCTTAGACGTACAAGTAGTCCATGAAGCGTAAGGGAAAGCGCAGTCGCTTGAGGGGCAAATGTGCGCTAGAGGGGAAAACGCTCTTAAGGCGTGGGTGCGAGACTTAGCTTCTCGAGGTTTTCGCCCTGTAGAGGATTTTTTCCTGGCGAGAGGGTCCTCTTGAGGGATCATTCCCGGATGCATCCTCAAGCTTGTGGGGGCATTTCTTCCCTGTAGATGTTAGAGGGGCGAACCCAAACGCTGGAGCATGGTACAAGGGACTCGTGCGCGCTTATCGGTCCCCTCAGGTGTTCCTCGCGAGGAGAGTAAGTACCAAGGTCCTCTGTAGAGATGGCGTGTTTGTGAGATCTTGCCCTCCAGCCAGAGCTCGGATCCATGGATTTTTTAGTGCTGCTGGTGTGTCATTTGAGGCACTGGCACCATACTCAACCCCCGCTCGTTAGGTCCGCATGTGGAGAGAAATAAGCGCACATTTCAACGAAGTAATGCTTTAATAAAACTCACCACCATATATTACATAGCGGCACTGTGGCGCTAAGTTCACTTGGGAACGAAATTTTCTCATTATGCTTGGAGTTGCCAAGTTAATGTTTTGACCATGTCGAGGCATGGGGACCGCCCATTAGTGGTAGAGACTCTCGACGGCCCGAGGTGGCTCGTTTCAAGGCAGAGGTTGACCCTCGAGAGAAGCCTTTGGAGCTTGGAGGATTAAGCCGTGAGCTTTTAACCTTTTGAGACAAAAAATTCTTGGAGGTTGAGCCGTAAGCTGCCTCTTCCGCCAGATGCCTTGACGTGAAAATGATCATGGGCGTGAGAATGATCACGGTTGCGTTTGTTCCTTTAGGAGACAAAAAATTCTTGGGAGGTTTAAGTCGTGAGCATTTAACCTCTAGGGACAAAAAGTGCTTGGAGGTTGAGCCATTGTAACACCCCGGGATTTATCCCCTTTTAATTTTGTGAGTTTTCTTTTTTCATCGACATGGCATCGCATCGCATTAATTTAATTTGTTGCATTTAAATTAAATTTCCATAATTAAATTTAAATGCATTTCAAATTAATTAAAAATGTGTTATTTTCAAATATTTTAAAAATGTTCAAAACTAGTTTATTAAATTGTCTATTCAAAACTAAAAATATTTTGTAAAGGTTTCGTATTCAAATTCCTCTTCGTTTTGGTTTTAAAAATAAAATCAGAAAATAATAAACGGGTGAGAAATAAAAAGCCCAAACCCATCTAACCCCAAACCCTAGGGTTTCCCCTGGAAACTTGTTTCCCACCCCCCTGACTTTTCCAGCCACCCTACTCCTTTTTCTGGATTTTGTGAAATAATCCTCCCACCTCTCTTTCTTTCTTTTTTTCCCTTCCTTTTTCTCTTCTTTCCTTTTTCCTTTCTTTCCTTCCTTTCTTCTTCTTTTCTTTCCTTTTTTTCTCTCCTCTTTCCTTCCTTTCTCTCCGCACCGCACGGGAGTTTTCTTCTCTTCTTCCTTTTCTTCCTTATTTTCTTTCCTTTTCTTTTCCCTTCTTTTTTCTTTCTTCTTCACACGCACGGGAGAGCCCAGCCCCGAGCGTCTCCTTCTCCCGACGCCACCACCGCCCCACGCGCCATGGCCTCCGGCCCCCTGCTCCGGCCCTGCCGCCGCCCGCTCGCCGGCCGTCGCCCCGCCGTCGTCTCCCCAGTGCCGGCCGCCTCCCCAGCTCGCCGCGCCGCGTCCCGGCGGCCGCCGCGCCCCTCGCCCCGCACGCGCGCCGTGCGCTCCGGCCCGAGCTCCGCCGCCGCCGCACGCCAGCCGCGCGCCGCCGCGCCCCCGCACCTCTCCTCCTCCCGAGCCGGCCAGCTTCTGCGCCGCGCATCGCCCCTGCGCCCGCAGCCGCCGCACCCGGCTGCGCCCCCCGGCCGTGCGCCGCCGCCCCGTGCGCCGCCGCCCCGCGTGTGCGCCACGCCCTTGCCTCCTCTTCTCCGCTGTCGGAGCCGCCGCCAGCGCCTGCGCCTCAGCCGCGCCTCCCCAGCGCCGCCTCCGCACGTGTGCTCCCCACGCCGCCGCCACTCGCCGCGCGCCTTCGCGTGCTCGCCACCACTGCCGCCTCCTCTTCCCGACCGCGTGCACGCCGCCGCCGCCCCACGCCGCGCCGTCCTAACCCGGTTTCCCCGTCGGGTGGCGACCCCGCACCCGCCGCCCACAAGGTGTTCGGGGAAATGCCCGCAAGACCTTGGCGTCTCTTTTTGTGTCCGAGTTGTCCACCCTTTGTGGTGCTGCCCCGTGCGCGTGCGCGTGCTCTTTCCGGGGTCCGTTCCCGTGCTCCTCCGTGTCCGTGAACCGACAAGATCAGCCACAACGACGACCGTGACAAGTTCTACGTTCTCGTGACCGTCGACAAGGACTCCTCTTCGTGTCCGTCTCGTCTGTGTTCGCTTTGCGTTGGCCGCCTTCGTGCGTGTCCAGGAAAACTGTGATCCGCTAATTAGGATGCTCGAGTACGGCGACTCCGACCACTTCCACGACGTCGACAAGCGACGTTGCCCCGGATCCGCGACGGCTACTTCCCCGACGTCAACTACTTCCTCTACGAACCGAAGACGTCGGTTTCGAACCCTAAATCTCCCGACCCAACGTGCGAACCCAAACCCTAACCCTATACCTATTTTATTAAATATCATCTATCTTGTGCATATCGCATCATAATTGCATTTGTTCCATCTCTTGGGTTTGCGGGTGTAGCAAATCACCTAAATAATAAATATGGAATGTGTGAGGCAAATCACTATATGTATTGCCCAGTTCCATTTAAATTGACTAGATCACCCATGCCATGTCTTGCTATGCTAATAAACATTTAATTGGTGAGTAGATAAATAACTTGCACCTAAATATTAATTGTCGGAATCCCGGTTCCTCTTAATTCGGATTAAGTGCATCTCGCAATGCATCTTGCCATGTCATGCATCATTCTCCCATGATCATGCTGGATCTTTTTCCGTAGTTGTAAAATGCATCTTTACGCTTTCCAGTGTTTGTTGGTTCTTCACGGATACGACGTTGAGATGTGTGAGCAACGACAAGATCTGCTTCCATGTGGGATTCCAGGCAAGCAAAAATTTGCTTGTTTACCTACACATTGTCTTTCATTCATGCCGTTGATCTCTGCTACCCTAGTTATTCGATTCTTTATCGCGATCCCATCACATGTTTATCCTGCAGCCTATACAGCTTTATCCCCACATCCCATCACCTGTTGAATGTTTATCTGTTGGCCTTGCGAGTCGTAGCGCATGCTTAGAGTTGATTGTGCGAGTCGTCTGTTGGCCCTATGTTTCATCTGCTTAGTATGATAGATTATTCTACCGTATTAAAATGTTGTCTTATATTGGGGTATTATAATTAAAAGATAAGGCACCCGGCGGAAGGCCTTGCGAGGTGTTTTGTTTTGCTCAGTGTCGACCTAGGAACTGAGATTTTGTCCCCGGATCCAATTTTGAGCGCACTAACCATTGTGGGAGGCCCTATGGAGCCCCCCTCGACTTTGAACGGATCTACAGCTTGTCCATGTGCCGCAACTAGTTCGGGTTTTCCATTTGCTCATATGCATGTGCATGATGATGATGATGATGATGAGAGGGTATGTGATACGGGGGGTCATATAGGGGTGGTGCGCGCGTAGCGGACAGTTCCTACTATGGTTTGAGCCGCATGGCGCGTAGGCTCAAACTAATGAGTCCGCAATTGAGATTCGGCCGGACTCCTGACGTGGGTAACAACTCATATGGGTGGCAGTTGGACTTGCTGTAGTGAAGGAATGAGTCGTGTTGAGAAGCCCTGATGCTTGCTTGGATTGATCATGCGAGTATGGGTACAGTAGTGCACCCCTGCAGGGTATAATCTTATCGATGAGCCGTGTCCACGGTTATGGACGATTTTGGTGATGATGCTGGCTAACAAGATCTAGACAACTTGCACCTAATTAATGTTAATTAATTTGACTAGTAATATAGAATTACTTTCACAATAAATTATAAATAAAACTGTTCAATGCGTGAGTTTCCCGAATTGCTTCCTCATATTTGGTTGAGGGGGGTTAATTCGAGAATGGGTTATGTTTTGGTGTTAGTTGTAGATGTTTACTTTATGCGCTCTCTTATCCCTCTCTAATTAGACGGAAGTTGTAGCATGTCTCTTTAGGTTGCTAGTGCTGCTGCCGCTAAGTCCACCTCACCTATATTTTGGGAGATGGTGTAGAAAGTAGGCAAGTCGGTTTTGCTTGCCAGGGAGTGCCCTGACCCTCTTTTGGGTTGAGCTTTATGTGCAGTCAACAGGTTTGAAGTCCGACGACGTTAGCTTGGGAATCCCTCTGGCTTGGCTGGGCAGGGATATGGCGCCATTGCTTATCTTCGGGACTCTTAGTCCAATTTGCATCTTATCCGTAGTCGGATACTATTTCTGCTTCCGCTGTCATTTGTATCTTTGTATTGTATCATTTGTATCTTGACTCGTTCGATTCGTTGTTGTATTTATCTCTTTTATTGTATTTGTGGATGTATCGGAACTGTTGTGATGTTATCACAATTCCACCCACATAATGCGCATGTTTTGGCGTGCACATTATGTTTTGTGGGCGACCTAAAATCGTTATTATGCGGATTTCGGCGGGAACGCTTAAATCTACATAGTACCGATTTTAGATCGTCACAAAGTGGTATCAGAGCCTTGGTTTCGATCTCCTTGTTGTTTCGATACGATTGGTTATCGAAGCAGCGGGTCCGCAAAAGCATGTAAGATAACCTCGCTAACGGTCATTGTTTCTAGAGTGTCGAAAACTATTTGACTTAAATTATTTTTGAAAAATATCTCAATAGGTTTCTTTTTACTCCTTATCTCAATTCTATTTCTCCTCTTACCTTATTTGTTTTGGAGTCTCTTCCCTTATCCAACTTTCAAAGTTTTAGGATCCTACGTGTGGGTGGACGATCTCTTGCTTTTATCCTATTAGGTTCGATCTTTCGGAGTCGTCTTTGTCGTGAGCAACAATCCCTTGTTAGTGGTGTCGAGAATTTCAAGGTGGAGCAACAATCCCTTGTTAGTGGTGTCGAGAAGTTCATCCCGGAGCGTGAAGACTCGATAGTTACCCCTCTCTTCTTGTGGTCTCGGCGTGGATCGCGGGACGCGATCCCTTGTTAGTGGTGTCGATTGTAACGCCCCGGGATTTATCCCCTTTTAATTTTGTGAGTTTTATTTTTTCATCGACATGGCATCGCATCGCATTAATTTAATTTGTTGCATTTAAATTAAATTTCCATAATTAAATTTAAATGCATTTCAAATTAATTAAAAATGTGTTATTTTCAAATATTTTAAAAATGTTCAAAACTAGTTTATTAAATTGTCTATTCAAAACTAAAAATATTTTGTAAAGGTTTCGTATTCAAATTCCTCTTTGTTTTGGTTTTAAAAATAAAATAAGAAAATAATAAACGGGAGAGAAATAAAAAGCCCAAACCCATCTAACCCCAAACCCTAGGGTTTCCCCTGGAAACTTGTTTCCCACCCCCCTGACTTTTTCCAGCCACCCTCCTCCTTTTTCTGGATTTTGTGAAATAATCCTCCCACCTCTCTTTCTTTCTTTTTTTCCCTTCCTTTTTCTCTTCTTTTCTTTTTCCTTTCTTTCCTTCCTTTCTTCTTCTTTTCTTTCCTTTTTTCTCTCCTCTTTCCTTCCTTTGTCTCCCGCACCGCACGGGAGTTTTCTCCTCTTCTTCCTTCTTTTCTTTCCTTTTCTTTTCCCTTCTTTTTTGTTTCTTCTTCACACGCACGGGAGAGCCCAGCCCCGAGCGTCTCCTTCTCCCGACGCCACCACCGCCCCACGCGCCATGGCCTCCGGCCCCCTGCTCCGGCCCTGCCGCCGCCCGCTCGCCGGCCGTCGCCCCGCCGTCGTCTCCGCAGTGCCGGCCGCCTCCCCAGCTCGCCGCGCCGCGTCCCGGCGGCCGCCGCGCCCCTCGCCCCGCACCCGCGCCGTGCGCTCCGGCCCGAGCTCCGCCGCCGCCGCACGCCAGCCGCTCGCCGCCGCGCCCCCGCACGCCAGCCGCTCACCGCCGCGCCCCCGCACCTCTCCTCCTCCCGAGCCGGCCAGCTCCCGCGCCGCGCGTCGCCCCTGCGCCCGCAGCCGCCGCCCCTGGCTGCGCCCTCCGGCTGTGCGCCGCCACACGTGCGCGGCGCGCCCTTGCCTCCTCTTCTCCGCTGTCAGAGCCGCCGCCAGCGCCTGCGCCTCCCCAGCGCCGCCTCCGCACGCGTGCTCCCCACGCCGCCGCCACTCGCCGCGCGCCTTCGCGTGCTCGCCACCACTGCCGCCTCCTCTTCCCGATCGCGTGCACGCCGCTGCCGCCCCACGCCGCGCCGTCCTAACCCGGTTTCCCCGTCGGGTGGCGACCCCGCACCCGCCGCCCACAAGGTGTTCGGGGAAATGCCCGCAAGACCTTGGCGTCTCTTTTTGTGTCCGAGTTGTCCACCCTTCGTGGTGCTGCCCCGTGCGCGTGCGCGTGCTCTTTCCGGTGTCCGTTCCCGTGCTCCTCCGTGTCCGTGAACCGACAAGATCCGCCACAATGACGTCCGTGACAAGTTCTACTTGGTCGTGATTGTCGACAAGGACTCCTCTTTGTGTCCGTCTCGCCTGTGTTCGCTTTGCGTTGGCCGCCTTCGTGCGTGTCCAGGAAGACCGTGATCCGCTAATGAGGATGCTCGAGTACGGCGACTCTAACCACTTCCACGACATCGACAAACGACGTTGCCCCGGATCCGCGACGGCTACTTCCCCGACGTCAACTACTTCCTCTACGGACCGAAGACGTCGGTTTCGAACCCTATCTCTCCCGACCCAACGTGCGAACCCAAACCCTAACCCTATACCTATTTTATTAAATATCATTTATCTTGTGCATATCGCATCATAATTGCATTTGTTGCATCTCTTGGGTTTGCGGGTGTAGCAAATCACCTAAATAATAAATATGGAATGTGTGAGGCAAATCACTATATGTATTGCCCAGTTCCATTTAAATTGACTAGATCACCCATGCCATGTCTTGCTATGCTAATAAACATTTAACTGGTGAGTAGATAAATAACTTGCACCTAAATATTAATTGTCGGAATCCCGGTTCCGCTTAATTCGGATTAAGTGCATCTCGCAATGCATCTTGCCATGTCATGCATCATTCTCTCATGATCATGCTGGATCTTTTTCCGTAGTTGTAAAATGCATCTTTACGCTTTCCAGTGTTTGTTGGTTCTTCGCGGATACGACGTTGAGATGTGTGAGCAACGACAAGATCTGCTTCCATGCGGGATTCCAGGCAAGCAAAAATTTGCTTGTTTACCTATACATTTTCTTTCATTCATGCCGTTGATCTCTGCTACCCTAGTTATTCGATTCTTTATCGCGATCCCATCACATGTTTATCCTGCAGCCTATACAGCTTTATCCCCACATCCCATCACCTATTGAATGTTTATTTGTTGGCCTTGCGAGTCGTAGCGCATGCTTAGAGTTGATTGTGCGAGTCGTCTGTTGGTCCTATGTTTCATCTGCTTAGTATGATAGATTATTATACCTTATTAAAATGTTGTCTTATATTGGGGTATTATAATAAAAGATAAGGCACCAGGCGGAAGGCCCTGCGAGGTGTTTTGTTCTGCTCAGTGTCGACCTAGGAACTGAGATTTTGTCCTCGGATCCAATTTTGAGCGCACTAACCACTTGTGGGAGGCCCTATGGAGCCCCCCTCGACTTTGAACGGATCTACAGCTTGTCCATGTGCCGCAACTAGTTCGGGTTTTCCATTTGCTCATATGCATGTGCATGATGATGATGATGATGATGATGATGAGAGGGTATGTGATACGGGGGGTCATATAGGGGTGGTGCGCGCGTAGCGGACAGTTCCTACTGTGGTTTGAGCCGCATGGCGCGTAGGCACAAACTAATGAGTCCGCAATTGAGATTCGGCCGGACTCCTGACGCGGGTAACAACTCATATGGGTGGTACTTGGACTTGCTGTAGTGAAGGAATGAGTCGTGTTGAGAAGCCATGATGCTTGCTTGGGTTGATCATGCGAGTATGGGTACAGTAGTGCACCCCTGCAGGGTATAATCTTATCGATGAGCCGTGTCCATGGTTATGGACGATTTTGGTGATGATGCTGGCTAACAAGATCTAGACAACTTGCACCTAATTAATGTTAATTAATTTGACTAGTAATATAGAATTACTTTCACAATAAATTATAAATAAAACTGTTCAATGCGTGAGTTTCCCGAATTGCTTCCTCATATTTGGTTGAGGGGGGTTAATTCGAGAATGGGTTATGTTTTGGTGTTATTTGTAGATGTTTACTTTATGCGCTCTCTTATCCCTCTCTAATTAGACGGAAGTTGTAGCGTGTCTCTTTAGGTTGCTAGTGCTGCTGCCGCTAAGTCCACCTCCCCTATATTTTGGGAGATGGTGTAGAAAGTAGGCAAGTCGGTTTTGCTTGCCAGGGAGTGCCCTGACCCTCTTTTGTGTTGTGCTTTATGTGCAGTCAACAGGTTTGAAGTCCGACGACGTTAGCTTGGGAATCCCTCTGGCTTGGCTGGGCAGGGATATGGCGCCATTGCTTATCTTCGGGACTCTTAGTCCAATTTGCATCTTATCCGTAGTCAGATACTATTTCTGCTTCCGCTGTCATTTGTATCTTTGTATTGTATCATTTGTATCTTGACTCGTTCGATTCGTTGTTGTATTTATCTCTTTTATTGTATTTGTGGATGTATCGGAACTGTTGTAATGTTATCACAATTCCACCCACATAATGCGCATGTTTCGGCGTGCACATTATGTTTGGTGGGCGACCTAAAATCGTTATTATGCGGATTTCGGCGGGAACGCTTAAATCTACGTAGTACCGATTTTAGGGCGTCACAGCCGTAAGATACCTCTTTTACCAAATGTCTTGACGTGACAATTATCACGGGCGTGACAATGATCACGGGTAGAACTTGCGTAGGTGCATGATGTTCCATGGATTCTTGACGGGGATGTCGTCTTGAGTTTCAAGGCGAGCCGCGCCGGGCCTGGCGATGTGGGTGACCCTGTAGGGACCTTCCCACATTGGGGACAACTTGTGGAGGCCTTCCCTGGAGAGGATTCGTTTGAGGCCGAGATCGCCTGCCTCCAGGGTACGCAAGCGCACTTTGTGGCTGTGGTAGCGTCTCAGGTTCTGCTGGTATTTGGTCGCCCGGAGGGCAACACAGCGTCGTAGTCCCTCGAGAAGCAGTAGGCCGTCGTTGTGAAGGTCCTCTTACTGGACCTCGTTAAAGGCAAAGACCCGTGGGGATCCATGCTTTATCTCTGTGGGCAGGACTGCTTCGGCTCCATAGACGAGGGCGAACGGTGTTTCCCCCGTAGGTTTGGGTGGCGTTGTGCGGATGGACCAGGGCACCAAAGGGAGCTCGTTGATCCAGCCCTTGACGTGGCCTTTAGGGACCAGGGCACCAAAGGGAGCAGGATGTCGAAGGTCCTGGTCTATAGGCCCTTAAGGACTTCTGCGTTTGCTCGCTCAGCCTGTTCGTTGCTCTTCGGATGTGCGACTGAGGCAAAGCAGAGCTTGATGCCCATTCTTTCGCAGTAAGTTCTGAAGATGCCACTGGAGAATTGCGAGCCATTGTCGGTGATGATGCGGTTAGGCACTCCGAAGCGGCAGACCAGGTCTTTGATGAATTTCACCGCCGCGCCTGCTGTCATTGTGCGCGTCGCCTCCACTTCGGGCCACTTAGTGAACTTGTCGATGGCCACGAAGAGGTAGCGATATCCCCCTTGCGTTGTTGGGAAATGTCCCCGGATGCCTATCCCCCAGACCGCGAACGGCCAGGAGAGCGGAATGGTTTGTAGCCCCAGCGCAGGTTGGTGGATTTGTTTGGCGTCGAATTGGCAGGCTTCGCATGCTTGGACGATGTCAACTGCATCCTGAAGTGCTTGAGGCCGGTAGAAGCCTCTCCTAAAGACTTTGCCTGCGAGGGTGCGGGCGCATGAATGGTTCCCGCATTCCCCGCTGTGGAAGTCCTTGATCAGCATTTTGCCTTCTTCGGCAGGAATGTATTTGAGCGCGGTGTCGTTTGGGCGCTTGCGGTAGATATTTCCTTCGAGGATTTGGTAAGATTTTGCTTGGCGTGCGATTCGCTCCGCTTCAACATCTTCCTCGGGAAGGATTCCTTTGTCGAGGTAGCCTTTGATCTCGTCAATCCATCATGCTTCTTAATGCACCGCTGTGAGCGACAGACGCTCCCCTGTAGGGGGCCCACAATCTGGAGCCCCGTTTGCAGGTGGTGGCGGGAGCGCTTTGTCTGCGCTTGCGGGCATGGCCTCTTGAGGATGCTTTATGGATGCCTTGACGAGTCTTTCTTCAAAGACGCCTGGCGGCTGAGCTTGCCTCTTTGATGCGCGCTTGGCGATGCCATCAACCCTTTTGGTTCTCCTTTAGTGGGATGTGCATGATGTCCATTCCCCTGAAGTGCTTCTCAAGCCTGCGGGCCTCTTCAAGGTATGCGGCCATGTGGTCGTCCTTAGCCTTAGAGATTTTTTTGGAGAAGTTGACGAGCAGCTGGGAGTCTCCCTTGATGAGTAGGTGCTTGATGACTAGGGCTATTGCGGCGCGTAGGCCAGCATGCAGGCCTTCGTACTCAGCGATGTTGTTGGAGATCTTGTCGATTCCCAAGCACAACTAGAACGCGTAATATAGCTTGTCGCCTTTTGGTGAGATAAGGACCACGCCAGCCCCACCGTGGCGACAAACGAAAGCTCCATCGAACTTCATGGTCCAGTGGCTGGGCATTTTGTCTCCAGAGGGCTCTTGTTCTTCTCCCAAAGGCTCTTCAGGGGTTGGGTCAGTCCACTCGGCGACGAAGTCTGCCATCGCTCTTCCTTTGATTACCCTTGTGGTGTCGAAGCACAAATTGAATGGTTGTAGCTCTATATTCCATCCTGCGACACGATCTGTGGCATTTGGGTTGTGCAAGATCTGCTCCAGGGGAAAGGAGCTAACCACCGTGATTGGGTGCCCCTGGAAGTAGTGTCGCAGCTTTCTTGAAGGGATGAGGAGTGCGAGGAGGAGCTTCTACTGCATTGTATACCGCTCGCGAGCATCGCGCAGTACTGTGCTGACAAAGTAGGCTGGATGCTCGACAAGGGTAGTCGGTGTAGCCTTGGTGTCTTCTGCCTGAAAGGGCTCCGCTAGGCCCTCAAGGGGGTTGGCCTCTGGAGGCTTGTCCTGGCCCTCGAGGGGGTTGGCCTTTGGAGGGTTTTTGGGGCCCTTGAGGGGGTTGGCCTTTGGGGGCTCTTCAGGCTCCCTGGCGGGATCATCTTGTAGCGGTTGACTTGGGGCGGGCCTCTCCTGTGGCTTTGGGCCTGGCGGTGGGTTTATGAGGCCTGCCCTTTCGTCGACCTCTTCCTCAGGAGGTTTTTGCTTCGGAGTGGTTGCACTCTTCTTGTGGGGTACTGGCTCTTCCCTTTCTACCACAAGGACGGCTATGGTGGTCTGTGGAGTGGCTGATAGATACAATTTCAGGTGCTCGACTGTCCTAGGGGCGACCATTACTGGTGGGCTGGCTAGGTACCTCTTCAAGTCCTCAAATGCTTTTTCCGCTTAAGGGGTCCACTTGAAAGTGCATGTTCTTTTCATGATCTTGAAGAACGGCAAGGCTCTTTCGCCGAACTTGGAGATAAATCTACCCAAGCTGGCCATGCAGCCTGCTAGGCGTTGCATGTCCTTGAGCCTGCGTGGAGGTTGCATGTCTTCTATGGCCTTGATTTTGTCAGTAATTGCCTCTATGCCCCGGTGGGACACGAGGAAACCAAGCAGTTTGCCTGAAGGCACTCCGAAGACGCACTTGGCGGGGTTGAGCTTGATGTTAACCATGCGCGGGCTGGCGAAAGTCTCTTCAAGGTCCCTGAGGATAGTGTTACCCTCTCGGGATTTTACGACAATGTCATCGACATACGCCTTGGCATTCCTGCCCATTTGCTTGCCAAGTGCTATCCTCATTAGCCTCTGGAAAGTGGCTCCGGCGTATTTTAGGCCGAAGGGCATGCAGACATAGCAATACACACCGCAAGGGGTGAGGAAAGCCGTCTTCTCCTCATCTTCCTTAGCCATTTTTATCTGATGATAACCAGAGAAAGCACCGAGGAAGCAGAGGAGGTCGCAGCCTGCCGTGGAGTCCACGATCTGGTCGATTCTTGGCATGGGATAAGGGTCCTTGGGGCAGGCGTTGTTAACATCAGTGTAGTCGATGCAGAGGCGGCCTCCTCCGGCGGGTTTTTGGACTACCACGCCGTTGGAGAGCCAAGTGGGGTGCGCGACTTCGCGGACGACCTTTGACGCTTTGAGCTTCTCGACCTATTTGAGGATGAATGCTTGCTTCTCGGGGGCTTGTTTTCTTTCTTTTTGCTTGACGGGGCGCGTGTTTGGACACACGGCTAAGTGGTGCTCGATCACCTCCCTCGGTACACCAGACATATTTGACGGTGTCCATGCGAACATGTCAGAGTTTTCCTGGAGGAAGGCGACGAGCGCGCTTTCCTTCTTTGGGAGGCGGCGCGGCGCCAATGGTGACGCTAGCCACCGAGCCCTCAGCCCCCGAGCTGCTGGAGCTTAGAGAGACTTTCTTTGTAGCGGCTGGCTCCTTGGAGAACAACTGCTTCTTCTTCTTGGGTCTCTCGAGAGGCTCCATGTCCTCGTCTGCGGGGAATGCCATGGCGGCGGCCTTGTAGGCCGTCTCGACAGCGCACGTAGCATCCAGGACATGTCCACGGATGGTGATTGTGCCAGCGTTGCCGGGGATCTTGACCATGTTGTACGCATGATGCGTGACGACCATGAATTTGTCGAGCGCGGGATAGCCGAGGATGGCGTTGTACGGTAGGCCGATGTGCGCAACGTCGAAGTCGATGTGATCGATGCGGTAATTTCCTCACTTCCGAATGTGACGGCGAGCCTGACCTACCCCAGAGGCTCGATCAAGCCGCTGGTGACTCCCGTGAAGGGCCTAGAGGGCATGAGCCGCTCGTAGGGCACTTGAAGCGCTTGTCGATGGTGGGGCTGCAGACCAGCGGGAGGGTTCCAACAGTCTTGAGGGACTTGGGGTGGTCCTGAGTGTCTTGGAGAGAACATTCATGCATACTCCACCATCAATGAGTGTCTTGGAGACAGCGACGTTGTCGATGGTGGGGCTGCAGACCAGCGGGAGGATTCCAACAGTCTTGAGGGACTTGGGGTGGTCCTGAGCGTCGAAGGCGATGGTGTACTACGACCACTTGAGGGGCCTGGAGGTCTCAGTGTTGGGGAGGGCAGCATTGAGTTCGCAGGCGAACTGCTTGAACTGATTGTTCGACTTTGGCGCCTGCGCCCCACCGAGGATGCAGGCAATGGCGCCTCTTGGGGCTTGGTAGCCACCATATTCCTCGTAAGGGAGGTTGACATTCTTCTCCGCAGCATTGGCCTGGTTGCCAGATGGCTTCTGGTAGCCGCTCTTGCGCCCACTCCCGCGATAGCCACGGCCTCGACCGTGGCCGCCACTGCCTTCTGCTTGCTCGCGCCCTTTGCTCAACCTCTTGAGGCGAAGCACATCTCGGTAGAGTGACCGCGCCTGTTGTGGTAGATGCATAATGGGCGGTGGTCGTCTTTCCTCTCTCCAGGCTCGGGCGAATCCCTGCGGGTGCCCTTTGCGTCAGGCTCTGCCGCGAGAACCGCGGTGGCCTTGCGCTTGGGCTCCTCCTTCTTCTTCTGGCTCCTGGACCCCTCGGCGTGCTCGTCCCCTCTCGAGGACATCTTGATGAAGAGGAGGCCCTCTTCAGCCTTGGCGCACTTGTCCGCCAGGTCGAACCGTTTCACCACTGAGGTGAGCTTGTCGTGGATGCCCAGCTTCTCGAGGATCCCGCTATTTGTGACGCCCTCGCGGAAGGAGGCGATGACTTGGGTGTCAGGGATGTTCGGAATCTTGTTGCGCACTTGGCTGAAGCGCTGGATGTACTTGCGGAGAGTCTCATCCTTCTTCTGCACCACACCGCGCAAGTCGTTGTGGGTGAGGGCGCACTCGTACGTCCCCTTGAAGTTGGAGACGAACTGCTTGCAGAGCTCCTCCCAAGAGTTCACAGAGTCCTCGGTGAGGTTCAGGAGCCACGACAGCGCAGAGTCACGAAGCACGTGGGAGAACCAGTTGGCCATGACCTTGTCGTCTCCACCTACTGCTTGGATGGAGGTGGTGTAGAGCTGCAGGAACTCGATGGGGTTGCTGGAGCCGTCGTATCCCTTGGGGAGAGCCGGCCTGAACTTCGGGGCCAGACCACGCGATGCAGGGAGCGGGTGAACGCCATGCAGCGGGTGGCGTATATGGCGACTCCGTGCTGCAGCACGCTACGGTTCTGCTGGCCCGCCTGGCCGATCTCTTCCACGAGCCTGTTCTCGCGGTTGCGCTGGAGCTCCATCCCCACGCGAGCGTCGGGCGCGGTGCGCTGCACGATCAAGCAATCGTGCGGCGAGGACGCGTGCGAGACAGCCCTCTGTGAAGCAGCCCGTACAGGTCCTGGCGAAGGCGGAGGCGCGTCTGGCGCGACCGTGCCCGAGAGGGAGGGGTGCATGATGGACTGCAACGGAGCAGGGGGCGTCGTGCCAATGCCGTCGAGGTGGTGGAGGCGCTCCATCCACTGCTCGTGGGCCTCAGCGGTGGGCTCGTAGCGGAAAAGTTCCTGCGCCATGAGCAGTGCGGTGTGAGGCGTGGGGTCCGTCCTGCCGGGGCTGGAGCCGCTCGGGCGCCGCATCGGGAGTTACGACTGCGCGTCCTCCTGGTGCTCGGACTTGTGCTCGGGCTCATCCGCATGAGGGCCCGAGTTGGCGCGCTCTTCGTGGCGGGGTCGGCCCCGTCGTGAGCGAGTGGTCGTGGCGCCTGGTGGGGCGCGCGCTCCTTCAGGCGCGCGTCGGTTGACGCGGGCGGCGCGGGTAGCGCGGGTGTTCGCCATGGCGCGGAGGCGGCTCGAAGGTCGTTGACGCGCCGCAATCCCCCTACCTGGCACGCCAAATGTCGGGTTATGACTCCCTAGGAACAGGGGTAGTCACTTCTTGAAGGGTAGTTCGTGAAGGGGACTGAACGCGGAGGTCAAGACCCTCGAGGGGCACGCCGACGATGCTCGCCGGACCTGGAGATGAAACATCCACGACAGAGATAGACACCAGCTCGTACCCAGGTTCACGACCCTCGAGAAGAGATAAGACCGCTACTCCTGCTTGTCTGTATTGAACTATGGAGGTTACAGTACAGCAGAGCTTGCCGTGGTCCCCCTTGAGGCGGTTCTTGGCTGGGGAGGGAAGCGATGATCTTCTTCCTCCTCCAGCCAGAGGCTATTCTACTCAGTAGTGCTAGGGCTTAGAAGTGTTGTAGCAAGCAATTGGCCGACCCTCTCTACGATGGAGGTCTTGCTCCTTTTATAGGCGCTGCAGGCGCTCTTCTTCCGCTTGGCGTCCACAGTGGTTCCCACACGATAGTGGCGTGGAGGAGCAGGAGTCCACCACCGCGGGATCGTCCATGGACGCGGTCCATCATTGATAAAGTTGGGCGCGCTGGCCGACCAGCGTCCGACCGGGCAGTACTGCCCGCAGGGACGGCAGTCTCTTAGGTGGAGCCCGTGATGACGTTCTCCTTGGAGGGTTGCGCCGTCCAGCTGCTTTATCACCAGATAGGAAGGTCTTGGCAGTCCTGGGGCAGGAGGTGCAACTTTATTGACTCCTTTATCACCAAAGCGGCAACAGGAGCGCCTGCGTCACCACGTGGACGTGGCAGAGGCCATGTGCGCCCTGCCGCACTTCCTTGGCCGCGACGTTTCCCCACAGGCCTGGGGTGGTATGTTGAGCGGTTCTTGTTGACTTCCCTACACGAGTGTTGCGCCTCGGGAGGGTCTCCTGAAGCAAGGGTCCCCTTGAGGCCCTTGCTTCCTCTTCAGGCCCTCGAGGGGAATTGCCTCTCGAGGGTCTCGCCAAGCGGCGAGGCTTGGTCCTTTGTCGTTTTGTCTGATCAGCCCGCGTGCGAGGCCTGGGGGGAGTGGGCTCTTCATACCCCAGTCTCCACTAGGCCGACAGCTGAGGACACCGTCGTGCACGCCGTCGTCTCCTCCGTCGAGCCCTTCCTCTCCCTTGGCCACGCGAGGCCTCTGGTGAGCCCGACGTCGCCTCCCTCTCCCCTCTCCTTCTCTGGTTCGCGTCGGCGCAGTCGCGTCGGAGACGGCAGTCTCTTTAGATCTACGGCCGCGTTTAAACGCCGCCTGCGCGCGTGCCCGGACGCCATGTTGGGCCGGCCTGGCCCAATTCCCCGCCCAGATCCGCAGAGCCCGAGCCAGATCTGGCCCAAACTAGCCCGTAGACATTTTTTCCCCGAGTTTGACAATTTTTGCTTCCTGTTAATTTTGCATGTTAGTTTTAATTCGAATGTGACAAATCTGTGAACACAAAAAATGTTAGATAAATTTTGTTAGAAAGATATGAGTTTTCTGAAACATATGGCACTGAACATTTTCAAAAATTGGTATTTTTTAATGGGCTAGCTCAAAGCTTGTTAAGAATAAGATTTTCACCATTAATTTCATTTTGAGAGTTCTGTTTACTCAAATCATGCAAAACAAGATTCTCTAGAAATCCTATCAAAATGCCTACTTAGATCTATAAGTCTTGCATGCAGGAGATTATTCTAGCAAAAGATCTTTTAAGCTTAAGTAAAACACCAGTAGGTATTTGGTAATTTTTAATTTTTAAATTATAACACTTTTTGGGGTAAATCTACTTGGAGGTGGTAAATATAAGTGGAAGGTGTCATATACTATAAGGGTAGATTTTTCCAGTAGATATTTTATGCTTGATAAATCTATTCCTTCAAACAGGAGGATATTCATCATGAAATGAATATTTATAATTTCAGATAATATGTATGTCTAGTTATAGGTTGTATGAGCTACCTCTGTCCATGAAAAATTGTTGGGTGTGTTTTTGTGGAGTAGCCACAAGTTTATTCTAACTTACCCCACTGGTTTGGCACCAAAATAATCTATATTCTTCTCTGTACTTAAATAAGGTTCAAAAGTGTACTTTATTTTAAAACATGGATAACTTGAGATAGGATTATCCAAATTAGATGAATAAAGTTTCTTCCTAAAGGTAAAACTCATATCTTTCCAAAGAAATTAACTTTGCATACACGAGATCTATAAAACAGAAACTACATTCTTTTTGATTTTGACATTAATAGTTGTTAGCATATTTTAGTTTTTGTTTGGAAATAGATTTTCATGCACAACTAATTTTCAGAGCTTCCTATAGTAATTAGGAGTAATGTGGTAGAATGGGTTATTTTTATGAACAATACTTTAGGAGTTATGCCTCTTCCATCTAAACAGTTCCACAATAAATATTTAAATGCATTAGTTATTTTTTCTATTCTTGGATAAGAGCAAGGTTGTGTTTAAAATTTACCAAATTGGTAGTACAAAACCTATAAGAAACCATTACTTTTGCATTTAAAAACTTTACTAATGTTGTGGTTATTATCCTTGTGTGTGGTTAGCATAACCCCTTTTTGTGCCATAATGTAACCGTATATGTCTGGTGTGCTTTGATGTGTCTGTGATTACGATTGGGTGAATCCCTCCAATAGGTGGTTCTATTATATGATGCTTGTTATTTGTTATTATAATTTAGATCGTTATCAACTCGCATTTTAGGATTCACCCTAGCCTCGTTTTTTTTTTCATGTTACGGTAGATCCGCAAGCAGAGGAGGAGCTGAGTGTGGTAGCTGAGCACACCTTCGAAGAAGAACAAGACCAGGGGCAATACCTTGAGCAAGGCAAGCCACCTCACCACTATAATGGATCCTACTATTTTATCAATCATTGTTTTGTATTGAAAATAAAATAATGCATGTTTCCCTTTTTTTCTGGTACCGTGCCACCCAAAAACTATTTTACAAAATATTGTTTGGCCAAATCTATCTACTAGAAATACTCTAGGTGTTACCAAAATAAGTTTCACTTTATGACCTTGTTGTTGAAGGCTCCATCAAAAAGATTAAGTTTTCAAGTAGTCTACCCTCATCTACTTATCTCAAAACTATAGGATGGGAACCTATTTGATAAAACTGTTTTTACGGAGGAAAACCCGAGTTGCTGGGAGCAATCGGCGAACAAGTGTTTTATTAATACCCGAGTTGCTGGGAGCAATCGGAGATGTTTGCGAAAAACCCGAGCTGCTGGGAGTAGTCGGAGAATTGGAAGTTGGTTTTTGAAAAACAAAGTACTGCCCTAGCAGCCGCTCGAACAATTAACCCGTGCAACCACACTACCTGACATTGGTAGGGCTTAGCCGGAAGCTTGTCTGTTTTAGTATTGGGGCTCTCATACTTTCCATGAGGGCTGGGCCCTCGAAGCCGGGTTGCCGTCTGAATGAGGCAATACACATGTGTTTAATCGCGTCGGACGATTACGGGAGGTCTCCTGACGTGGTGGTGTGGCGTCCCGAGGAAAGGCCAAGAGGTCTAGTGGAGCACACGGTGCCGAGGAGAACAAACCTACCGGGAGGCCCGGATACTAGGGTGGTCATAATGGAAAGATTTGATAGTGTTATCCGGACCCCCGCATGCTGTCGTGTGGGTAAAGTGTGCAACCTCTGCAGAGTGTAAATCTATTTGAATAGCCGTGTCTGCGGTCATGGATGGTTGGAAAGGCCACTGATCTAGGCGTATGTGTATTTTAGTTTTAAAAAGGAAAGTGTTTCTCGAAGGAAATTTAGGAGGCAACAAGGTGGTACCTGGGAGGTACGGAATTTGGGTGAGGATGATTGATCTCGGGGAGACAACCATTCCAATCTCAAGTTAGGAAAAAGGGTTACCCCTATCCTAGTGTTTTGATAAATTTCTATAAAGAAAGTATGGAACTTGGATATGTCCTTACGATATCTAAGAGAAGAGAATTCTATCTCTAAATGTTTTCTTCAACAAAGATACAGAGATGTCGTATTCTCTAGTTCTAAAATCATGGTATTCGAAAATGATCCCTATAGTTGTCGATAGGAGCCATCCTAGTTTTTGAAAATGCTTTACATGCATATCCATGAAAAACTGTAAACCTAGAGGTGGTCTTGGGAGTACGTAATTGTACTCATATGGCTTTGTCCCTGGATATTCAAATGTCCAGATTACAATGATGAGGCTTTCGTCGAGGAGGAGGTGTATGACGACGACTTCGCCACTTAGTTGTCAGCGGTCAACTGCACTTGTGGGATCAGCGATCGGAAATGTCAAGAGCCGTCGCTAGCCACGAGCTTCCGCTATCTTAGTTTAATTCCGTCCTGCGTGACGAGGTTTGTTGGCTTGGTCGTATGACAGTCTATGTGTTGTAAGACTTTTATTTGTACGACTTGAATGATGTAACTCTTTGATACCAATGTTAGTCATGTGATTGCGATGCACTGATCAGTGGGATTGTAATCTTTTACATGACGTGGACATCTCAGACTTCTTTCGAGGGGTCCTTACAGACTTGGTATCAGAGCCATCGTTGACCTTAGGATACTTTAGCTAGTTTGGGCGTCGACGTCACGCAAAAATGTTTTCCTAAAACTTTAGGAGAAATACTTAAAATGTGCAGAATATACTGCTATTCCCTCCCCTCTGTTATTACTTACTGACTAATACTATACTTGCATTAAACCTTATGTTTTTACTTGTTAAAAATTTTGCACGCCATTCAGTAATTCAACCTCCATTTAACATTTTGTGTAGATGAGCGGAGAGTTCTCGTCGTCGATCCAGTTGGGAGTTGTGCCCGACTCGGGAGTCTCGCGTCTGTTTCAGGCGGATTTGCTCCAGTTGACGCGGCACTTGAGGCGCCCGCTACCTGAGCTGCTGGTAGGACGCTGCTTACCTACGGTTGGAGACGAGATGTCCTGCACCGTGAGGTGCATCCTTCGGGAGCCGCTGGTGCCACCCTTCGCCGAGGAGCTGATTGAGGATGCCCTTGCATCGACGCAGATGGGGGTGTTTGTCACAGTGCTGCAGAGAGCTCTCGCCCGCTTGGTGTGTGCCCACAGCGCCGATCTGGTCGGCACCCGTTTCGAGTTCTACTCCGGCCTGGACGAGCAGAGTAATTCTGTGCCGCCACGTCCCCACCCCACTTTCGGGAACCACTTGGCCGAGCTGGGACTCCTCGTCGAGTACACCCAGTACCAGCTGGTCACCAGTCGTTTCGAGAGTGATCTTCACCGTCTGAACCACGACGGTGCAGAGGTACGGATATTGGCAGCTGAGCTGAGGATCAAGGACTTGGAGGCTCAGCTCAAGGCATCTCAGAACAAGCTTAAGACGGTGGAGCTGAAGCTTAAGAACTCAGAAGAGCGTTTGGTTGAGTCCCAGACACAGCTCAAGAAGGAGCGCAAGGTGCGACGCTCCATCTCCGCGCGTTTCCAGACTACCCGCTTCTACAAGTTCCATCTTGACGGTATGGTCGATATGCTCAGGGCGACCATCGACGCACGTGACGAGCGGATCAGCGAGCTGGAGAACAAGGTGGAGACGTTGAGCAAGGAGAACGACGACCTTTTGCCGGATGATGAGGACCCTATGGAGGATATGGACATGGAGCCCGAGAGCGAGCAGGACGACGGCGACCTTCGAGGTGAGGGCGGTGAGGACTCGGGGGCTGTGATGTCCGAGGACGAGGACCCAGATGAGCCACCCTTTGACAGTGACGCTGCCGTGGACGTGGAGTAGTTATTCGCGTAGTCTCTTTTGGATTAGGATCGAACCATCGCGATAAGTTGATGCGATTGTGTGGTCTAGTTAGAGTGACTGTGTGTTTGAATGATTGTATGACTATGTCAGTCTGGTGTCATGTGATTGAGAACTATGTGATGATGCTTTTGGAACCTTGCTATGGAGTGGATCATGTTTTATTATGAGTACTTCATTTCTGAAATTTTTATTTTATGCTACTAAGTTTATGAGTGACGTGTTCTTTTGCAAAGCACGTTTAAAAAAAAGAATAAAATGTTTCTGATAGGAAAGTTAATGTGTGTTTTATTCTGAACTTCAGTATGGCGAGAGATCCACCACCACCCCCACCACCCGAGCCACCTTGGCTCAAGTGTTGCATCTTCGCATGGAGGATCGCGAAGCAGCTCGCACTGAGAGGAATGCCAATCTCGCCACCCTGCAGCACCTCGCTCTGATCGCCGTCAACCAGAATGGCGGCCAAGGAAATGAGGAGCCCCGCTCCAAGCTTCGTGACTTTCAGAACACCAACCCACCAGTTTTCTCCAAGAGTGAAGTGTCGCTGGATGCTGACGACTGATTCGTACCATCGAGAACAACCTGTAGGTCGCCCAAGTTGGTGACAATGAGAAGGTGGTCTACGCCACCCACTACCTCTCAGGGCCTGCCCGAGCAAGGTGGGAGGCCGTTCGTGCTATACTGCATCAAGATGAAGTTGTTGCTTGGGAGGCGTTCAAGACCAAGTTCTTGAAGCGTTACTTGCCCTCCGGACTCGTCAGTATCATGTGAGAGAAGTTCCTGCAGCTCAAGCACGGTGGTATGTCCGTCAATGAATACTTGGAGAAGTTCACTACTCTAGCAAGGTATGCGCCTGCCGATACCGATACTGAGGACAAGAAGAAAGAGAGGTTCATGAATGGACTTCATGATGAAATGCAGTGCATACTGGTGGTGATGCCTTTCACCGACCTGGAGTCCTTGGCAGACGCCGCCATTATGATGGAGCACAAGCGCAAGGCTTCGTTTGACAACCGCAAACGCAGCCAGCAGATGCAGCAAGGCAGTAGCAGCAGCCCAGCCGGGAGTTACCCCCTCCCGCGCCCTTCACCTCCATCAAGGCCTGCATATCAGCCACCAAGGCCTTCTTATGCGACATCAAGGCCGTCATCTTTTGCACCAAGACACAGCTACCCCAATCGCCCACCTGCAGCTCATCCTGGAGGTGGTTTCAATCCTGGCCTCAACTTTAATAGGCCGCCTGCTCCGAAGCCATCAGGAGGATGTTTTACATGTGGGCAGCCTGGCCACTTCTGTAGGGAGTGCACCACTAGACAGCCCGCTGGTAGTCGCCCCAATGCTACCAAGATGAATCAGGGGCCGTCTCGTCCTACGGGAGGCAAGGCTCCTTACCCCAAGAAGACAGGGCACATGGCACGTGGACACCTGAACCACATCAGCGCAGAGGAAGCTCAGAAGGCACCAGACCTGGTCATGGGTACGTTCCCTATCAACTCTGTACCTGCATCAGTTTTGTTTGATTCTGGAGCATCCCATTCGTTTGTTACTGAGCCGTTTGTTAAGAGGAGTGGCATGGTGCCAACTTTGATGCGCCGCCCTATGCTTGTGCAAATACGGGGAACCACTACTAGAGCCAACTTGTCTTGCGAGGAGACTCCCGTGGAAATTTAGGGAGCCCGATTCCATGCAGACTTGGTGGTATTAGGAAAACAAGGGATCGAGGTGGTTTTAGGCATGTCTAGATGGCAGTAAACCGAGTAAAAATAGATTGCACCAACAAGTCTATCACTCTAACCACCCCGAAAGGAGAAGAGATTACACACTTCTCGACCCATCATTCTACCTCGGGTTATTGCCATAAGAGTGTAGCTGAAACCATTCTGGAAGAGGTACCGGTAGTATGTGAATACCCGGATGTATTTCCCGGAGAGTTACCCGGTATGCCACCGGATCGGGATATCGAGTTCATCATTGAGTTGGTACCCGGTACTGGACCTATAGCTCAAAAACCTTACCGGATGAACCCCGAAGAGTTGGAGGAATTAAAGAATCAGTTGGATGACATGCTTAGAAAAGGAATGATTCGCCCAAGTGCGTCACTCTATGGATCACCAATTATTTTTGTGGATAAGAGAGACGGTACCACTCGCTTATGTGTGGATTACCGAAAGTTAAATGATGTGACTATCAAGAATAAGTACCCTGTACCCAAAATTGAAGACATGTTTGATCAACTCAACGGAGCTCGAGTCTTCTCCAAGATCGATCTCCGCACCGGTTATCATCAGCTGAAAGTGAGAGAATCGGACATCCGTAAAACAGCCTTCATCACTCGTTATGGATTGTTCGAATATACCGTGATGTCTTTTGGCCTGACCAATGCCCCTGCCTATTTCATGATCCTCATGAACAAGGTGTTCATGGAGTACTTGGATAAATTTGTGGTAGTCTTCATCGATGACATCCTGATTTATTCCAAGTCGGAAGAAGAGCATGAAGAGCATCTGAGATTGGTTCTCGGTACCCTTCGTGAGCATCAGTTGTATGCTAAGTTCAGCAAATGCCAGTTTTGGTTAAAAGAGGTAGCCTTTCTGGGCCATGTTATTTCAACTGGAGGAATATCTATTGACCGAACCCATATCAAATTCATTCTTGAATTCCCAACTCCCACTAACCAAACCGAGGTAAGATCTATCCTCGGACTGGTCGGTTATTATCGCAAGTTTGTGGAGGGATTCTCAAGCATCGCAAAGCCTCTGACTCAATTGCTAAAGAAAGACCAGAAATTTGTTTGGACCGACAAGTGGGAAGTCATTTTCCAAGAACTGAAGAAACGCCTTACTACTGCACCTATTTTAACCATGCCAGACGTGACCAAGGATTTTTTTGTTTATTGTGATGCCTCCAAACTTGGACTTGGGTGTGTCCTTATGCAAGAGGGAAAGGTGATTTCCTACTCATCGCGACAACTCCGCAAGCACGAGCAGAATTACCCAACTCATGATCTTGAGCTTTCTGCCGTGGTTCATGCACTCAAAACTTGGCGCCACTTTTTGATGGGCAACCGTTGCGAAATATACACCGACCACAAGAGTTTGAAGTATATCTTCACTCAGAGGGATCTGAATATGAGGCAATGGAGATGGTAGAGCTCATCAAGGATTATGACTCGGATATCCACTATCACCCTGGAAAAGCTAACGTCGTAGTTGACGCCCTTAGCCGACAACCGTGTTCGTTCAACTCCATGATCAAGACTCGACAGCCAGAACTCTGGGAAGAGCTAGACAAGATGGGTATAGAAGTAGTCAGTTATGGAGCGATGTAGTGTACCCGCACTTAAAAATATGGCAGGTACTTGTGTATAGTGCAAACCCCTGGATCGATTCATTTGCACACACAGTTTATGATGTAATATCACAACAAAGTATCAATTTTATTACATCGATGATCCAGACTTACAAAATATTCAATACAAGTTGCATAGCATAAAGCTGGCTTTGAAAGAGTAAACAGCGGAAATACAATAGCAGTGAGTCTGCATCACATTCATGTTGCCACAGGCGAAAACATGTTGGTTGTAGATTCAAAACTCTTAAACGAAACCTCACTCGTCATCTGAACAATCTGCAATAAGAAAAATATTGCAACAACATGGCACATATTCCATTTGAAATGGATCTGGCAAGTGACACTATGGTGGACACTTAGAGGAATAACACTAATAACCTATATGCATATTTGGTTGGTGGAGTTCCAAGGCCATTTTGCGTAAAGCCAGTTTTATCCTATCAATTTATAAAACAGTTTCATCTTCATAATTGGCAACACTGGTAAGTTCCAGAGAACCAAAAGATGGCCCATCCGTGAGTGCACTCTCAGGTAAAACCCCCCACATACTATGGTCCTAAGTATAGTGAAAACTATCTTAGGTGAAAACCCCCATAGACATGGTCCTGAGTAGCTCACCCATCTAAGTGTACCCTCAGGTAAAACCCCAACATAACATGGTCCTAAGTATAGTAGAAACTATCTTTGGTGAAAACCCCCATGAACATGGTCCTGAGTAGTTCACTAATGTTCAACTATCAAAATTTTATTTAAGAAATTAGAATGTTGGGAATCCTCCGTTGGCGTCCTTGACCAGCTGAAGTCTTCGCTTGGATTCTTCTCTTCGAGTTCTTCACTTCTTTCCATTCCCTTTGTTCCTGGGTGGCCTTCCACAAGTGTGCTCTCAGGTGAAAACCCTCACGTACACGATCCTACGTATAGTAGAAACTATCTTAGGTGAAAACCCTCATGGACAAGGTCGTGAGTAGCCACTCAACATAAACCAAACGACCATTCCACCCAGATGATTCATTAACTTAGTGGATGTGCACTCCCAGGTGAAAACCCCCACATACTATGATCCTAAGTATAGTAGAAACTATCTCAGGTGAAAACCCTCATAGACATGGTCCTGAGTAGCCACTTAACATTTTATAAAACCTTTCATCAATTGCATAGCATCAAAATTCTATAAGTCATTTCATAGGTACCTAGACACAATGGAATAGGGAATTCTAAACAGGTCTTGCATAGCAATACTACTAAGTCATACACATGCTTAGGAAAATATCTCTACTTATGCATATAAAAATACTTGGGAATTTATGAGGTGTGCCACTTGCCTTGGCAACAAGGAGAATAGCAACAACATCTGCAGCTGTTGTCATTTCCCTCCAAAGTTTCTAACACATCAAACAAAATACACATAAACATACAAACAAAAATAAAAATACAAAAATATGTTAAGCATGATGAGAAAAATACTTAGAGAAAATACTAAGTCTATTCTTCAATGTGATCAATAATTATTATCAACTCTTTGTAAATTGGATATTCACTATCGTGAGAGAGACAGACACCCGGCCAGCCAATTAAATTGTGGAACAAGTCTCATGTACATGGACATGTAAGGTTAGTCTCCATGTCGCTTCATCTCACTATGCCGCTAGAATGCAACAAACTTCAAGATGGTAATAACACGATCAAAAATTATTTATGTCTAAAGTAAAAGACAAGATTAGGAAAGAGGGAACATATAGAAACAAAGATGTAGTTGGTATTCCAGGCTTCATATCCACCCTTGTAACTTTTTCTGGGTGATGTCTTGATTAAATTATTGGTAGACTTGATGATTCTTCATACTTGATGATTCTTGTATCACCGAGGCTGGATTTGAATTTAACTTAGTCATCAGGATGTCTCGGAGAAGAGGAAAAGAAAGAGAGAAAGACTTAGAGAATACAGGGGGTTGGTCTTCATGAACTCCTTCTCGCTTTTCTTCTAAGTGCTTCTACTCCTTGAAGATTCTTCTGAATTCTTGTTTTGGCTAAGTCCTTCATTGGCCTTCTAGCTCCTAGTTGAAAATCCTAAGTGTCTAAGTGCATAACACTAGCAAAAATGCTAAGTTGAAAATAGTCCTAACTTAGAGAAAATGAGGGAGGAGTTTTCCTATGAGAAGTATAACTATATAATAAAATATATTATGCATGCAATGCACTTTTTTAATCATAAGAACATCATACTAACTGTTGTGATATTTATAAAGAATACATGAGGCTATAAATGCAATTTTAATTAATTTATATTTTGCAAAAAATAATAAAAGGAAAACTTATACATTAAAGTTTTATGTGAATAAATTTTTATAACACTATTTTCATATAAATAGTGTTAATAGACAAAAGGGATTTAATTAAATTTATAGCAATTGGATTTACTCAAAAATAATGTTTCTATTAATAGTCATGTCAAAATTATTCAAACTATTTAGTTTATAAATACAACTATTAAATTATCAAAATAACACTCAAAAATATTTTATAACAAAGGCATCATATTACAAACATTCCAAAGTTTCTAAAACAATTTTATTTGCAATTTTTAGATTTATAGATTTAAAGTTATGACAAATATACTCAAATTATCCATTTGAAATTTGAATATTTTAAACTAAGTCAAATTTGAATTCTAACAGATCTAAAATATTCTACATGTCAAGGGCTTTCCAAATATATAAAAATATTTAAATTTGGATAAACACAGAAAACGATAAGATAAAACTTATATACATGGTCTTTTCTACAAAAATGACAGATTTATTGACTGGGCGCTGACTGGATCCTACGTGGCGCTGACTGTGCATGCTGACTCGGCGCTGACGTGGTTAAGTGGATGAATCTGGGCCGTTGGATCTGCATCAGGTGGTCCAGATCTGTCCGTACCCATTCGCGTTAAGGATCTAATCTCGCCCGTTGAAAACAGATCGGACGGCTCACCTTGCGTTGACCCAAAGCCGGCGGCGGGATTTCGCCGGAGAAGAGGCCGACGGTGGCAGCGGCTCGGTCGTGGATACCGGCAACGATGCGAGGCTCCCCCGGACGCGTGGAGGGTCTCCTCGGATGCGGTGCTTCATGGCGGACCGGATGGTGGCGTCGCAGTCGTGGATTGTGTCTCGGAGCAGCGTGGAGGCATGGCCGGAGGTGATCGGGCCACGACGAGTTCTTTTCCTGCACCGAGTCATCGACTCATACACGGGGAAAGGGCGGGGAATGGTTTAGGAGAAGCGCACGAGAGCGGGAGAGGCAGAGGACGAGGAATGGGCGGCGGGGTCGTACCAAGTCGCCAGAAAACAGAAGAATACGGCGGCGGAAGTGGCGAACTCCGGCGACCTCGCGCGGCAGCCTGGGGGCGTGTTTTGGAGAGGAAGGAGAGGGGAAACACGGAGGAGGGAGTGGAGATTATATAGGGACGAAACGGAGAAACAAATCGCGCTAATTGCGCTCTGATTTGGAAAGGGATTCGGGGGCGGATTTCTCGGCCGAAGGAGGAAGAAACGGTGACGTCATCGCAGACGTCATCGGTTTTTCTTTTTCCGATTTTTCTATTTAATTCATAACTTTTGATTTATTTGTCCAAATGAGGTCAAAAAAATTTCTAAAATTTTGTAAAATTCATATCTATGCTTTAAAACATTAGTGGGCATGTTTTGAACATTTTTAAAAAATAATATTTTTAGTTATTCATAAAATGCAAAAATGCCCATTTAGGTCAACTTTGAAAATAGTAATTTATTAAATCCATTTTGGGTTAATAAAATTTATGAAATTACCCCCATTGAAATATGTTTGAATTCAAGTTATTTAAACTCATTTTAAAATACTAAATTCATTTGGGGCTTTAGTATAATATTGAATAGTATAACACAACTATATGGAAATGAAAAGGGAAATATAATGTATTCATTTTTAATTCAAAATAATTCTTGCACCATTATATTTTATATTTAAGATAATTCATTTGAAAACTTCATAACAACTTTGCAAAAGATTTTAGGTTTAATTTAAAAATAAATGAAAATCATTTAAGCTAATAAAATGTTTATTTGGATAATTCATTAATTATAAAATCTATGAAGTTTTAAGGTTAGGAACTATAGGCATGTAATTTATAAAACTATGTTTTGAACTCAGGTGAAAGAATGAAAACCATTTCGCAATTATACCATTTTTAATAGTTTTGACTTTATGAATTTATGAATAGATAAGGCTAAGTGGTTGAAATTAATTACTCATAAGGAAACTTTTTATTACAATAAAATAGTTTGAAAGTTGTTAGATCATTGTCAAATAATATATTGAGCTTTAGGAGATATAGTGGGTAATAAAATGTTTACTTGAAAACCTTTTGAAAATAATGATAAATTGAGATATTTGAAATACTAAACTTTTTCAATATGTTTAAAGTCGTTTATAGTTGGTTTTCTTATGTACTTTAAGTTTTTATTTTAATCAAACAAAAAAGTTTTAAATTTTAGTGATTTTTAAACATTCCAAAATGTTGGGATGTTACAAGCGGTCGATCAACTCTTATTGCAGCCCAGTTTATGGGATCATATCAAGAAAGCACAGAAGGGTCACGAAAGTATTTAGGGCATCAAACGAAGGATGGACGAAGAGGAAATCCCTGGATTCACCATTGATTCTGAGGGTATTCTCTGGTACGAGTGACCTATCTGCGTACCATCAGATCATGATTTGAAGCAGTTGATTATGAAGGAGGCGCACGAGACTTTGTACTCTATCCACCCCGGTGGAACCAAAATGTACCAGGGTTTAAAACAGAATTTCTGGTGGCATGGCATGCAGCGGGGAGATTGCACTCTTCGTCCAGAATTGTGACATCTGCCAAAGGGTCAAAGCAGAACATCAGCGACACGCTGGATTACTCCAACCCCTCAAGTTGCCCGAATGGAAATGGGATGAGATCCGCATGGATTTTATCACTAGACTACCCCGATCCAATCGCGGTCATGACACCATTTGGGCCACTGTGGATAGACTCACCAAAGTTGCACACTTCTTACATGTGCGGACGACCCATCGATCGGATCAGCTTGCAGATCTCTACATGTCCTGCATCGTTAGCCTTCATGGGGTACCCAATACTATCGTCTCTGATCGGGGAACTCAGTTGACTTCTCGATTTTGTACTAAGCTTCAAGAGGAGCTCGGAACCAAGCTCCATTTTAGCACCGCATATCACCCTCAGACGGGAGGACAAACGAAAAGAGTCAACCAGATTTTAGAAGATATGCTTAGATCTTGTGTGTTAGCTTATGGGGCCAAATGGGAAAGTTGTCTGCCGTTTGCCGAGTTCTCGTACAACAACAGCTATCAAGCCAGTCTGAAGATGGCACCATTCGAGGCTTTGTACGGGCGCAGGTGGCGTACCCCCTTGAACTGGTCGCAAATTGGAGACAGCCAAGTTTTTGGGGTTGACACCCCGAGGTAAGCTGAAGAGCAAGTTCAACTCATTCGCGACCGTCTTAAGGCCGCCCAATCACGGCATAAGAGTTACGCTGATTCCAAGAGACATGAACTCAGCTTCAAGGCTGGTGATATGGTATATCTGCGCGTTACACCACTCAAGGAAATGCAACGTTTTCATGTGAAGGGGAAGTTGGCACCAAGGTATATTGGTCCGTTTAGAGTAAGCGGTCAAAGAGGAGAAGTTTTTTATCAGGTAGACCTGCCACCCCACCTGTCTGAGTTTCATGATGTATTCCATGTGTCTCTGCTCCGGAAGTGCCTGCAAGTTCCCAATGGTACCCATGTTTATCAAGAAGTAGATCATCGCACCATTGACCTTAATCATGATCTCACCTACCGAGAGCGACCACCCCGAGCCCTCCCCTGTATCATTGCTCTCCCTCACTAGGCACCCACACACCCCCACTCCCCTAACTCGGAAGCTCGCTCAAGCTTTTCCCCTCTGCTGCCCGTGAGAGAACGTTTTCACTTCGGCAACCGAAAGCTGCTGAGCTCCATTGCCGGCGTTTTACTCCTCTATTCTTCGCTATTCTTGTCTTGCCGAACTCCCCTCTGCAAGACCTAACTCCCCCTACCCTCCTTTTCTTGTTTAGGTGCCCGTAGGCGTCGCGTTCGTCCACGACCCGAGAAGATCGCCGCCGCCGTCGCCATGGACTCCGGCGCCGCCCGAGGAAGCTGAGGACACTGTCGTGCACGCCGTCATCTCCTCCGTCGAGTCCTTACTCTCCCTTGGCCACGCGAGGCCCCTGGTGAGCCTGCCGTCGCCTCCCTCATCGCTGTCCTTCTCTGGTTCGTGTCGGCGCAGTCGCGTCAGAGACGACGACCAGGGACCGTAGATCTTTAGATCTACGACCGCGTTTAAATGCCGCCTGCGCGCGCGCCTGGAAGCCATGTTGGGCCGGCCTAGCCCAATTGCCCGCCCAGATTCGTAGAGCCCGAGCCAGATCTAGCCCAAACTCAGCCCGTAGACATTTTTTCCTTGAGTTTGACCATTTTTGCTTCCTATTAATTTTGCATGTTAGGTTTAATTCGAATGTGACAAATCTGTGAACACAAAAATTGTTAAATAAATTTTGTTACAAAGATATGAGTTTTCTGAAACATATGGCACTGGACATTTTCAAAAATAGGTATTTTTGAATGGGCTAGCTCAAATCTTGTTAAGAATATGATTTTCACCATTTATTTCATTTTGAGAGTTATGTTTACTAAAATCATGCAAAACAAGATTCTCTGGAAAGCCTATCAAAATGCCTACTTAGATATATAAGTCTTGCATGCAGGAGATTATTCTAGCAAAAGATCTTTTAAGTTTAAGTAAAACACTAGTAGGTATTTGGTGATTTTTAGTTCTTAAATTAAAACACTTTTTGGGATAAATACACTTGGAGGTGGTAAATATAAGTGGAAGGTGTCATATAATAAAAGGGTAGATTTTTCCAATAGATATTTTAAGGTTGATAAATAAATTCCTTAAAACAGGAGGATATCCTCCTGAAATGATGTATGTCTAGTTATGGGTTGTATGAGTTACCTCTGTCCATGAAAAATTGTTGGGTGTATTTTTGTGGAGTAGCCACAAGTTTATTCTAACTTACCCCACTGGTTTGGCACCAAAATAATCTATATTATTCTCTCTACTTAAATAAGGGTCAAATGTGTATCCAAATTAGATGAATAAAGTTTCTACTTAAAGGTAAAACTCATATCTTTCCAAATAAATTAACTTTGCATACAGGAGATCTATAAAACAGAAACTAGATTCTTTTTTATTTTGACATCAGTAGCTCTTAGCTGATTTTTACTTTTTTTTTGGAAATAGATTTCCATGCACAACTAATTTTTAGAGCTTCCTATAGTAATTAGGAGTAATGTGGTTGAAGGGTTTATTTGTATGAACAGTACTTTAGGAGTTATGCCTCTTCCATCTAAACAGTCCCATAATAACTATTTAAATGCGTTAGTTATATTTTCTATTCTTGGATAAGAGCAAGCTTGTGTTTAAAACTTACCAACTTGGTAATCTAGAACCTATCAGAAACCCTTACTTTTGCCTTTAAAAGCATTACTAATGTCGTGGTTATTATCCTTTTGTGTGGTTAGCATAACCCCTTTTTGTGCCATAATGTAACCCTATATATCTGGTGTGCTTTGATGTGTTTGTGGTTACGATTGGGTGAATCCCTCCAATAGGTGGTTCTGTTATATGATGCTTGTTGTTTGTTATTATACTTCAGATTGTTATCAACTCGCATTTTAGGATTCACCCTAGCCTCGTTTATTTTCATGTTACGGTAGATCCGCAAGCAGAGGAGGAGTTGAGCGTGGTAGCTGAGTACACCTTCGAAGAATAACAAGACCAGGGGCAATACCTTGAGCAAGGCAAGCCACCTCACCACTATAATGAATCCTACTTTTTTATCAAGCATCTTTTTGTCTTCAAAATAAAATAATGCATGTTTCCCTTTTTTTTGTGGTACCTTGCCACCCAAAAACTATTTTACAAAATATTGTTTGGCCAAAGCTATCTACTAGAAATACTCTAGGTGTTACCAAAATAAGTTTCACTTGATGAGCCTTGTTGTTGAAGGCTCCATCAAAAATATTAAGTTTTTTAGTAGTCTACTCTCATCTACTTATCTCAAAACTATAGGATGGGAACCTATTTGATAAAATAGTTTTTACGGAGGAAAACCCGAGTTGCTGGGAGCAATCGGCGAACAAGTGTTTTATTAAAACCCGAATTGCTGGGAGCAATCGGAGATGTTTGCGAAAAACCCAAGCTGCTGGGATTAGTCGGAGGATTGGAAGTTGTTTTTGAAAAACAAAGTACTGCCCTAGCAGCCGCTCGAACAATTAACCCGTGCAACCACACTAACTGACATGGGTAGGGCTTGGCCAGAAGCTTGTCTATTTTAGTATTGGGGCTCTCATACTTACTATGAGGGTTGGGCCCTCGAAGCCGGGTCGCCGTCTGAATGAGGCAATACACATGTGTTGAATCGCGCCGGACGATTACGGCGGGTCTCCTGACGTGGCGGTGTGGCTTCCCGAGGAAAGGCCAAGAGGTCTAGTGGAGCACACGGTCCCGAGGAGAACAAACCTACCGGGAGGCCCCGATACTAGGGTGGTCATAGTGGAGAGCTTTGATCCTGTTATCCGGACCGCCGCATGCTGTCGTATGACGGGCCGTGGCAGACACGGCGGAATGACCGATAGGTGTGGGTAAAGTGTGCAACCTCTGCAGAGTGTAAATCTATTCGAATAGCCGTGTCCGCGGCCATGGACGGTTGGAAAGGCCACTGATCTAGGCGTATGGGTATTTTAGTTTTAAAAAGGAAAGTGTTTCTCGAAGGAAATTAAGGAGGCAACAAGGTGGTACCTAGGAGGTACGGAATTTGGGTGAGGATGATTGATCTCGGGGAGACAACCAGTCCAATCTCAAGTCAGGAAAAAGGGTTACCCCTATCCTAATGTTTTGATAAACTTTTACAAAGAAATTTTTGAACTTGGATATGTCCTTGATATATCTCTAAGAGAAGAGAATTCTATCTCTAAATGTTTTCTTCAACAAAGATACAGAGATGTCATATTCTCTAGTTCTAAAATCATGGTATTCAAAATTGAGCCCTATATTTGTATATAGGAGCCATCCTAGTTTTCGAAAATGCTTTACATGCATATCCATGAAAAACTGTAAACCTAGAGGTGGTCTTGCGAGTACGTAATTGTACTCATATGGCTTTGTCCCTGGATATTCAAATGTCCATATTACAATGATGAGGCTTTCGTCGAGGAGGAGGTGTATGACGACGACTTCGGCACTTAGTTGTGACCGGTCAACTTCACTTGTAGGATCAGTGCTCGGAGATGTCAAGAGTCGTCGCTAACCACGAGCTTCCGCTATCTTAGTTTAATTCCGTCCTGCGTGACGAGGTTTGTTGGCTTGGTCGTATGACCGTCTATGTGTTGTAAGACTTTTATTCGTACGACTTGAATGATGTAACTCTTTCATACCAATGTTGGTTATGTGATTGCGATGCACTGATCAGTGAGATCGTAATCTTTTACATAACGTGGATATCTCGGACTTGTTTCGAGGGGTCCTTACAACTATCCTACACATGCTTATATAAAAATTCACTGAGTAATGCATATTGAAAATAGTAGGAAGTTTATGAGGTGTGCCACTTGCCTTTGAATGATGTCTTTGCTCACAAACTCTTTTCAACGTAACTCGGAGCTCTCCGTTCAATCTTACAGTATAGAAAAACAACAATACAACAATCAACACAAAACACAACATCACATCGCATACAAACATTTTCATAATGAACAAACAAGTTTTATAAACTTGCAAGGAAATATGTCATGCATGATTTCCAAAATATTTCTAAGGACTACAGATGCATGTCATGCCATGGAAATCTTCTAAGTTAATGCAAGGCAAATATGTTGGTAAAAAATGACTAAGGACTAAGGTCATAGGTTAGACAAAATACTTTGGTATAAATCATCTTGAATAAGCACTCTAATGGCTTAGTTATGATGTGCATAAATACTTAGAGAAAATACTAAGTCTATTCTTCAAGGTTATCAGCAATTATTATCAATTCTTTGTAAATTGGATATTCATTATAGTGAGAGAGACATAGACCCGGCCAACCACTTAAGTTGTGGACTAGGTCTCATGTACGTGGACATGTAAGGTTACTCTACAGGCCGCTTCATCTCACTATGCCGATAAGATCCAACAACTTCAAGATGGTAATAACATGATCAAAAATTGTTTAAGTCTAAAGTGAAAGACAAGATTAGGAAAGAGGGAAAAAGATAAAAAGAAAGAAGTAGTTGGTCTTCCAGGCTTCATCTCCAGACTTGTAACTTTCTCCTTGGTGATGTCTTGATAGAATTTTTGGTAGACTTGATAAATCTTCAGACTTGATGATTCTTGTATCACCTAGGCTGGTCTTGGATTTAACTTAGTTATCATAAGGGCTAAGAGAAGAAGGGAGAAAAGAAACAGAGAGGAAGCAAGACTTAGAAAATATTGTTGGTTGGTCTTCATGAGCTTCTTCTTGATTTTCTTCTAAGTGCTTCTACTCCTTGAAGATATTTCTGAAGTCTTGTTTTGGCTAAGTCCTTCATTGGCCTTCTAACTGCATGTTGAAAATACTAAATATCTAAGTGCATAGCACTTTACCAAAATACTAAGTTGAAAATAATCCTAACTTAGAGAAAATAATAAAGAGGTTTTCCAATGAGAAGTATATCTAAATAATAAAATAAGTTATGCATGAAATGCACTTTTTAATCATAAGAATCATCATACTATTTTTTGTGATATTTATAAAGTATGCATTAGGCTATAAATGCAATTTAATTAATTTATATTTTTGCAAAATATTATAAAAGGAATAAATATAAGATTAAAGTTTTATGTGATTAATTTTTTAATAACAAAATTTTATAAACAGTCCTAATGGACAGAGGGGATTTAAAATAAATTTATAGCAATTGGATTTATTCAAAAATGATTTTTATATCAAGAGTTATGTCACAATTATTCAAACTATTTAAATTAAACATATAACTATTAAATCATCAAAATAATACTTAAATTTTTTTTATAACAAAGGCAACATATCAAAAATATTTCAAAGTATCTAAAACAATTTTATTTGCAATTTTTGGATTGATAGATTTAAAGTCATGATAAATATACTCAAACCATCCATTTGAAATTTGATTATTTTAAACTAATTCAAATTTGAATTCTACTAGATCTAAAATATTCTACGTGTCAAGGGCTTTCCAAAGATATAAAAATATTTGAATTTGGATAAACAGAGAAAAGGATATGATAAAACTAATGTGCAGGGTATTTTCTGCAAAAAGCCAGATCTGTTGACTGTGTTGCTGACTCGGCGCTGACTGGATCTGACGTGGCAGCTGACTGGGTCGCTGACGTGGATAAATGAACGGTCTGGGCCGTCCCGATCTAGATCTACGGTAGACAGTCACCCGTACCCTTTCAATCTACACGATCTAATCATGGCCATCAAAACAAGATCCAACGGCTCAGGATCGAGGGACAGTACCTGGTGGCGCGGGGGTCGCCGGACATGGAGAAGATCGGCGGCGCTGCGCTCGGCGAGTACGACGGCGATGATGCGGTGCTCCTCTGGCCCCTGGAAGATGTCGACGACGTTCGCCGCAGTACGGCGGAGGCGATGGAGGCCTTGGAGTCGTGCAACGCGTCTCGGTGCAGCGGGAAGACGGGGTTGGAGGCGCGACTATAGCGGCGAGCTTCGACATCGCACGAGGCACGCGATTTTTCTGAGAAGAAGGAGCGGGGATTGCGTCAACGGATTCGGAACGGCGAGTGGAGAAGAAAGGACTTGGTCTCGGGTACGGGTAGTGGTTCACCTCACCGGGGAAGGAGAAAAACGGCAACGGCTCCGGCGAACTCCGACGAGCTTTTCTGGCGGCCTGGGGGCACGATTCGCACGGGAAGAAGAGGGGAAAAGGAGAGGAGGGCGTGCGGTTTAAGTAGGGAAGCTCGGAGGAAACAAATCTCGTGATTTGTGATCAGATTTTGGAAAGGAATCGGAGAGCAATTTCGGGAGGGAATTTCGCATGGAGGTTGAACAAGGGTGACGTCATCAATGACGTCAGCAGGTATTTTCTTTTTCTGATTTTTCTATTTAATTCATATCTTTTGATTTAAGTGTCCAAATGAAGTCAAATAAATTTCTAAAAATATGTAAAACATTATCTTTGTGTTAAACCCGTTGTGGGTATGTTTTGAAACCTTTTAAAATTAATAATTTTGAATTAGTCAAAAATGCAAATTTGCCCATTCAGGTCAACTTTGAAATTAGGAATTTAATAAATTCATTTGGGTTTAAATAAAATTTAAGAAATTACCACAATCATATATGATTGATATTAAGTTATTTAAAACTCATTTTTAGTAACCATTCATTCTTATTTTTGGTATAATAGTAAAATAATAGAATAGAAATATTTTTTAAGTAATAGGAAAATTATGGATTCAATTCAATTTTATTTTGTACACCGTTATATTTTATATTAAGATAAATCATTTGAAAACTTCATAAAACAACTTTGGAAAAGATTTTAGATTTAATTCATTTCTTATATAGAATATATTCATCATTTTATGTTTTGAAAATTAATGAAAGTAATTTAAGTTAATGAAATGCCTATTTGATAATTCATTAATTTAAATTTATTAAGTTTTAAAGTTATAAACTATAGACTTGTAATTTCCAAAACTATGTTTTGAACTTAGTTAAAAGAATGAAAACCATTTAGCAATTAGACCATGTTTTAAATAGTTTAAAAGAACACTTGTAAATATTATTTTAATTTGTGAATAGCTATGGTTAAGTGGTTTGAAAGTTTATAAAACATTTGTAAAATTAGATATTGAGGGTTTAAGAAATACAATGGATAATACAATGTTTAACTTGAAACAACTTTTGCAAATAATGATAAACTGAGATATTTGAATATATTTGAAGTCTTTCATAGTTGGTTTTCTTATGCATTTAATGTTTTATTTTAATCAAAAACAAAAGTTTTAAATTTTAGTGATTTTCAAACATTATAAAATGTTGGGATGTTACAGTGTGTTTGTGGGAGCTTTCCCTCCAGCCAGAGCTTAGATCCTTGGATTTTGCAGTGCTGTTGGTGTGTCATTTGAGGCACTGGCACCATACTCAGCCCCCGCTCGTGAGGTGCGCATGTGGAGAGATATAAGCGCACATTTTAATAAAGTAATCCAGAAATTAAACTCACCACCAAATTTTACATAGCGGCGCCGTAGCGCAAAGTTCGCTTAGGAACGAAATTGTCTCATTACGCTTGGGTTTGCCAAGTTAATGTTTTTGACCATTTCGAGGCATGGGGACCACCCATTAGTGGCAGAGACTCTCTATGGCCTGAGGTGGCTCGTTACATGGAGAGCTCAGAGGGCTGACCCTCGAGAGAAGCCTTTGGATCTTGGAGGTTTAAGCCATGAGCTTTTAACCTCTAGAGACAAAAAATGCTTGGAGGTTGAGCCGTAAGCTGCCTCTTCCGCCAGATGTCTTGACGTGACAATGATCACGGGCGTGACAATGATCACGGGTAGAACTTGTGCAGGTGCATGATGTTCCATGGGTTCTTGACGGGGATGCCGTCTTGAGTTTCGAGGCGAGCCGCGCCAGGCCTGGCGATGTGGGTGACCCTGTAGGGACCTTCCCACATCGGTGACAGCTTGTGGAGGCCTTCCCTGGAGAGAATTCTCCCGAGGACGAGATCTGCCTCCAGGGTGCGTGATCACACGTTGCGGCTGTGGTAGCGTCACAGGTCCTGCTGGTAGTTTGAGAAGCAACAAATCGTCGTTGTGGAGATCATCTTGCTCGTCCTCGTTAAAGGCAAGGACCCATGGTGATCCATGCTTTATCTTTGTGGAGAAGACTGCTTCGGCTCCATAGACGAGGGTGAACGGTGTTTCACCCGTAGGCTTGGGCGGCGTTGTGCGGATGGACCAGAGTACCGTAGGAAGCTCGTTGATCCACCCTTTGTCGTGGCCTTTGAGAATGTCAAAGGGCCTGGTCTTTAGGCCCTTGAGGACTTCTACGTTTGCTCGCTCGGCCTGGCCATTGCTTTGTGGATGAGCGACCGAAGCGAAGCAGAGCTTGATGCCCTTCTTTTTGCAGTAAGCCCTGAAGATTCCACTCGTGCATTGCGAGCCATTGTCGGTGATGATGCGGTTAGGCACTTCAAAGCGGCAGACCAGGCCTATGATGAATTTCACCACCACGCCTGCTGGAATTGTGCGCGTCGTCTCCACTTCGGGCCACTTGGTGAACTTGTCGATGGCCACAAAGAGGTAGCGATATCCCCCTTCCGCTGTTGGGAATGGTCCCAGGATGTCCAGCCCCCAGACCGTGAATGGCCAGGAGAGCGGAATGGTCTGTAATCCCATCGCAGGTTGGTGGATTTGCTTGGTGTGGAATTGGCAAGCTTTGCATGCTTGAACGATGTCGACTGCATCCTGAAGTGCTTGAGGCCAGTAGAAGTCGCTCCTGAAGACTTTGCCTGCGAGGGTGCGGGCACACGAGTGGTGGCCATACTCCCGCTGTGGATGTCCTTGATCAGCATTTTGCCTCCTTCAGGAAGGACACATTTTAGCGCGATGCCATTTGGGCGCTTGCGGTAGAGATTTCTTTCGAGGATGTGGTACGATTTTTCCTGGCGGGCGATTCGCTCCGCTTCAACATCTTCCTCGGGAAGGATCCCTTCGGCGAGGTAGTCTTTGATCTCATCAATCCAGCATGTTTCCTGATGCGCTGTGAGCAACACCCTGTAGGGGGGCCGCAATTGGGAGCCCCAACTTTAGGTGGTCGCGGGAGCGCTTCGTCTGTGCTGGCGGGCATGACCTCTTGAGGCTCTTTTATGGATGCCTTGACAAGTATTTCTTCAAAGACGCCTGGCAGCTGAGCTTGCCTCCTTGATGCGCGCTCGGCGATATCGTCGGCCTCTTGATTTTCCTTTCTTGGGATGTGCATGAGCTCCATGCCCCTTAAGTGCTTCTCAAGCCTGCGGACCTCTTCAAGTTATGCGGCCATGTGGTCGTCCTTAGCCTTGTATCTCTTGTTGGAGAAGTTGACGAGCAGCTGGGAGTCGTCATTGATGAGCAGGTGCTTGATGCCGAAAGCGATTGTGGCACGTAGGCCGGCGAGCAGGCCTTCGTACTCAGCAATATTGTTGGATATCTTGTCGATACCGAAGCACAGCTGGACCGCGTAATAGCTCTTGTCGCCCTTGGGTGTGGTCAAGACTACGCCAGCCCCACTGTGACGACAAGTGAAAGCTCCGTCGAACTTCATGGTCCAGTGGCTGGGCATTTTGTCTCCAGAGGGCTCTTGTTCTTCTCCTAGAGGCTCTTTAGGGGTTGGATCAGTCCATTCGGCGACGAAGTATTCCAGTGCTCTTCCTTTGATTACCCTTGTGGTATCGAAACGCAAGTTGAATGGTTGTAGCTCTATGTTCCATCCCGCGACACGATCTATGGCGTTAGGGATGCACAGGAGAGGGAATGAGGTAACCACCGTGATGGGGTGCCCCTGGAAGTAGTGTCGCAGCTTTCTTGAGGCGATGAGGAGCGTGATGACGAGCTTCTGCTGCATTGTGTACCGCTCGCGAGCATCGCAGTACTGTACTTACGAAGTATACTGGATGCTCGATAAGGGTTGTCAGTTTAGTCTTGGCGCACTATGCCTGAGGAGGCTCTGCAGGGCCCTAAAGGGGGTTGGCCTGTGGAGGCTCTTTAGGGCCCTCAAGGGGGTTGGCGTGTGGAGGCTCTTCAAGTTCATCATGTAGCGGTTGACTTGGGGCAGGCTCCGCTTGTGGCTCTGGGCCTGGCGGTGGGTTTGTGGGGCCCGTTCCTTTTCGAGCTCTTCGTCTGGCGGTTTTGGCTTTGGAGTGGTTGCACTCTTCTTGTGGAGGACTAGCTCTTCCCTTTCTACCACCAGGATGGCACTGGCCGTCTGTGGATTGGATGATAGATACAGCTTCAGGCCCTCACCTGTTCTTGGGGCAACCATGACTGGTGGGCTGGCCAGGTACCTCTTTAGGTCCTCGAAGGCTTTTTCCACTTCACCCGTCCACTTGAAGGTGCCAGTTCTCTTCACGATCTTGAAGAATGGCAGAGCTCTCTCGCCAAACTTGGAGTTTAATCTACCCAAGCTAGCCATGGAGCCTGCTAGACGTTGCATATCCTTGACCCGGTGTGGAGGTTGCATTTCCTCTATGGCCTTGATTTTGTCAGGGTTTGCCTCTATGCCTCAGTGGGACACGAGGAAACCAAGCAACTTGCCTGAAGGCACTCCGAAGACGCACTTGGCGGGTTGAGCTTGATGTTCACCTTGCGCAAGCTGGCAAAGGTCTCGTCGAGGTCCCTGAGGAGAGTATCTCCCTCTCGAGACTTGACGACGATGTCATCGACGTAAGCTTTGGCATTTCTGCCCATTTGCTCGCCAAGTGCTATCCTCATGAGCCTCTGGAAGGTGGCGCCAAAGTTTTTTAGGCCGAAGGGCATACAGACATAGTAATATAAATTACATGGGGGGAGGAATGCCGTCTTCTCCTCATCTTCCTTTGCCATTTTTATCTGGTGATAACCAGAGAAAGCATCGACGAAGCAGAGGAGGTCGCAACCTGCCGTGGAGTCCACGATCTGGTCGATTCTTGGCATGGGATAAGGGTCTTTGGGGCAAGCCTTGTTGACATCAGTTTAGTCGATGCAGAGGCGGCCTCCTCCGACGGGTTTTAGGACGACCACGCCGTTGGAGAGCCAAGTGGGGTGCGCCACTTCGCGGACGACATTTGCCGCTTTTAGCTTCTCGACCTCTTTGACGATGAATGCTTGCTTCTCGGGTGCTTGCTTTCTTGCTTTTTGCTTGACGGGGCGTGCGTTTGGACACACGGCTAGGTGGTGCTCGATCACCTCCCTCGGTACACCGGACATATCTGACGGACTCCATGCGGACTTGTCAGAGTTTGCCCAGAGGAAGGCGACGAGCGCGCTTTCCTATTTGGGAGGCAAAGCAGTGCCAATGGTGACGCTACCTCCGAGCCTTCAGCCCCCGAGCTGCTGGAGCTTAGAGAGACTTTCTTTGTGGCGGCTGGTTCTTGAGAGATTAGCTTCTTCTTCTTCTTGGGTCTCTCGAGAGGTTCCATGTCTTCGTCAGCAGGGAACTCCATGGCGGCTGCCTTGTAGGCTGTCTCGACAGCACGCATGGCATCCAGGACATGTCCACGGATGGTGATGGTGCCAACTCTACCGGGAATCTTGACCATGTTGTAGGCATGATGCGTGACGGCCATGATCTTCGCGAGGGCGGGGTAGCCGAGGATGGTGTTGTACGGAAAGCCGATGTGCACAACGTCAAAATCGATGTGCTCGGTGCGGTAGTTTTCCTCGCTGCCAAAGGTGACGGCAAGCCTGACCTGCCCCAGAGGCTCGATCGAGCCGCTGGTGACTCCCGTGAAGGGCCTAGAGGGCATGAGCCGCTCGTAGGGCACTTGAAGCGCTTCGAACGTCTCAATGGAGCTGACATTCAGGCCTGCTCCACCATCAATGAGTGTCTTGGAGACAGCGATGTTGTCGATGGTGGGGCTGCAGACCAGCGGGAGGATTCCAACAGTCTTGGTGGACTTAGGGTAGTCCTGGGCGTCAAAAGCGATGGTGTACTGCGACCACTCACCAAGGGATGAAGCCCAAGTGCACCAACATTTCTTTCCTTAGTCAAATTTTACTTCATGAAAACGGTGTTGAGATTCTTCCGTCCATCCTTTTCCAGTTGCTCGAAGTCGTCCATCACCGGGGACACGGCTAAGTACTCATATTGTCGAGTCTCCAGAGGTTGTGCACTTTGACCTTTAGACTCAATTAACCCAGACATCCCATACACGCGGAGTGCATTAAGGAAAGGAGAGAATCGAGACAAGAACTTTCAGAAGAAGAATTCAACCATACTAGCAAGACCCATTCCACCTACCAACTCTACATCTGCTTGTCAAGCTGACAGGTCGAACTCTCACAACTTAATTATTCTAGACAGAGCCCATTGTCAAAAGGCTGCACGGGAAGCATCTAAACTTGGAGGGGCTTAGTAATCTCTTTGTTCCTGGGTGGTCGTCCACAAATGCACTTTTGGGTGAAAACCGCCATGCTCATGGCCCTAAGTAGAATAAAATTCATCCTAGGCGAAGACAACCACAAGCATAGTCCCAAATAGCTACTCAACATAAACCATATCAACCAATCCACCCAGGTGTGCATTTTAAGTTTAACGCTTAGAAGATCTTTCCATAACATGGCATGTAAACAATTTTATAGCATTGATAAGCATCTAATAAAACTTTTTGAATGGCTGCATGGTAAAGGATGGCTACACACTACTAGGAATTTTGCATAGCATAAGGCTAACTTAGCATTATAAAATAATACAAAAGTTTCCTATCATGCATACTACTCAAAATATTCTAATAATGCACATATGAAAATAATGTGTGGTTCATGAATGTCACTTGCCTTGGTAACAGGAGGAGCAAGAACAACAAGAAGAACAATCACAAGCAAATCCTCCCTCCTCTTCACAACAAGAATAATACACACACATTACAACACTTAAAACACCAAAACATAAATATGTATGCATGCATGATATGCTATGAGTATAACAAGACACACTTATTAACATTTTATACTTTCTGTTATTAAATGTATGAAATGCAATTTTCCATAATTTTCTTATTTTAATTATCAATTAAATATTGGAAAACAACATAGCAAAAATAAAGTTCTACAACTACATACTTTCATTCTTTTAGGAAAAGTTTCAAATAAAACAAAAGTTGAACTTTCTGGACAGAGGACACTAATACAAAACTTAAACAATTGAATTTATTAGAAAAACATTTTTATTATTTAAGTTATGAATTTCAATAGCCAAAATATCAATCTGATAATTACATGAATTAGAAGTTATCAAAATGAAAATCAAATGATGCTTAAATAAACTACACGAGCAGAGCTATCCGTGGATATAAAAATTATCAAATTTGGACTTACAGATCGAAAGATATGAATTTTCCAAGTTTTACATGTTTTCTGTTTTATTTGCCAAATTTTGTCGAAAAATAGAAAAAGAAAGGGCTACGTGGCGATCTGTGATTCGCCCGTACCGCTTCGCGCGGATCGTGAACGTTAACCATCCGATCTAAACAAGATCAACGATCCAGATCTAAACTTCCTAATCACAGCAACGGGCGGAGTCGGTGTGCCGGAAAATATCCGGTCGCGGCGTAGCCATCGTCGGCGACGAGCGATCTAACGAAAGAAACAACGGGAGGGAGATCGAGCAATACCGCATGTTGCAGGACGTCGAGCGAGATCGGTGGCAAGGCAGAGGATGTCACGATGGTCTGCTACCCCCCCCCCTGGTTGCTCGCCGGAGTAGGAAGGCAGACGGCGGCGTCGGGTCGAGGATGGATGCGTCGTTTTTTTGCCTGAAACAAGATGGCAGCTTGTCCATTAGATGCGCACGAAAAAAGAAGAAGCAGAGGGAGGTTAGAGAGGCACGTGAGTGCTGCAATTCACCAGTACGTGAAGATTGGCGGCGACGGGAATGGCGAGATGGCGAGTTTGAGACGGGCATGCTGGAGGCGATTTAGTTAGGGTTTTCTGGCGGAGCTGAGGGAGGGTTTGACGGGGTATAAACAGGGCGAGAGGATCAGCTTGAACAGGTTTGCGAAATCGCGGATTGCGGGAGAGATTTTCGGGATCGCCTCGGTTCGTTTCTTGTGCTGGAGGTTGAAGATCACCTGACAGGTGGGTCCACCTGTCAGCGTGAGAATAGAGGAGCGCGGGCTACTGTTGGGCTGCTCCTGAGCCGTTGCGCAGCGCGCGAGCGATGAGGAGAAAATGGGCCGGCTCGTTTTTATCCCTCTCCTCTGTTTTTTTTGGTCAAACAAAATTGTGTTTAAAAAATCTGATATCAAAAATTATTTTTAAACTCAACTTAAACATTTCAGAAAATTTCAGAAAATATGTTTTAGAAAGGTAATTGAAATTAGAACTTTTTAGAAGTATTTTGACAATTAAATAATCAAATAAAAAAAGATATGTTATGAGGAGTACAAATACACCTCTCTTATGGAATACAAATTATTCAAACTTATAGTTAAATTTTAAATTATTCCTTATGTGATTTTAAATGTCCTGCCTATATGATGAATGAGGCATGAATGCAAGGTTTTAAATTTTTGAGAAATTTGGGATGTTACAACATATTTAAGTTGGAGCTAGAAGTCATTCATGATTTTATATGTAACGACATGTTAAGAATGATGCAGATCCTCTAGTAAAATATAAATGATTATTTAAGTGATTAAATTTTTGATGAATGAAGTTAGGAGCATTAGGCATCCGATCTATATTTGTATAGATCAAAAGGGGCTTAATAACATTAGGTCGGAATATTTTCTAAGTTAAGATTCTGAAGTATTTCATATTAGAACAAGCGAAGAAAAAGGTTCTTAGTTGTATGACTAGGTAAAATATTAAGTTTATCTTTGCATTTTCAGTGATAGATAATGATGTTGGACATTCTCTATTCCTCAGACATAGATTCTATCAGACTGAAAGCTCGACTTGGTGTGACCCAAGTTTTTGGTTGAAGAACGGGTTCTAGAGTGATCCTTGTGTGGATCAATGAACAAACGTTAAGTATATTTTTCAGTGTCTGTGAGAACTGAAGATATGTTTTCTAGTAAAGTGTAAGAGTGGAATGACAACTTGCCATAAGACGGTTACGATGATGCAAGTTATGACACTAACCCATACGACTAGAAATCTCATATAGGAGATGTCCTTTATATTGAAGAAAGACATGGGTAGCTTGCGAAGTTGAATATGAATGCACTATCGCATAATCCACATAGGTATAGAAATATATGGCAACTTCAGAAGTAGCAAGTGTGATTGGACCGATCAGTTTTCCGAGCATATGTGGTCCCCTTAATAGATCTCTTAGACTTTTAAGGTCCATGCTACACGAAGGTTCGAGTCTCACTCCATCCACTAGGGTATATTTCACCGTCATCGTAAGATACAGGATGATGTCAAACTAGGTGACATAGAAATGTTGGAAAGCACATATAGGTCTCAATGTGTGAGATCTATTCGCTGTATTCCTCTTCCACGAGACAAGCATGCACCAAGTTGCTATGGGGGGTGAGCTTTTACCAAGTTGTAAACTAGATTAAGTGTTACTCTAGTGCAAGTGGGAGACTGAAGGGAATATGCCCTAGAGGCACTTAATAAAGATAGTTTGTTAGTCATATCTTAATTGTTCATTATATGTTTTATACCATGCTATAACTGTATTAAGCGAAAACATTAATACACGTGTGGTAGATAAACAGGTCCCGAGTAGCCTCTACGTGACTAGTTCATTGTGCAATGGATGATCGAGGTTTCCCGATCATGTGACATTTATGTCAGTTGACAATGGAGTTATGTCATTGGGAGAATGATGTGATGGACATACCCAATATTTGTAGGACGTAGTTATTACTCCTTTGATCGTGAGGTCAAGTCTTATTGCTATTCCTGAAAGATACTCTATTGGCATCAAACATCATTTCTTAATAGTGTGACAATAAAGGTGTTCCTCTCGGGTATCGGAAGGGAGTATGTTTGTAACGCCCCAAATTTGGACGCAGCAAAAACTATTTATAAAAGATCCAAAATTCTGAGGCAGCAATTTTTTTTTGAAATGTCTTGTAAATGGAGGTGTTTATCCTCTGAATTCTCTTTTGGTCATGTTGTGTTTTGTGTTTGTGTAGATAACCCCTCTAGTTATCAACCCTAAAACTCAACCTAGTTGTAATAGGACATCTGACAACAATGTTTTGATAAATAAAACAGTCCCTAGATCTTCTGCTATCTTATGTTTAACAAAACTATATTTACCATGATGTTATGAAATTAGCAGCTACCCAAAGACCTTTTATTTCAGAAAATAAAAGTATTTCCAAAACCTATATGTTTGCAAACTATAAAGGACTATATAATAAGTCCTAATATATTTTAAGTCTTATATGTAGCTAATATTAGCAACTCTCTTTTAAGAACACCATTTCTATTGCTCTTGGAAAATCAATTCCAAAAAATGTTTGTTTAATTCTATTCCAACAAAAAATACCATGTTTTGATTTTGTTGATCACGTCCTCACAAATATTTTTGAGTTTTATTAAAAGTATGGTTAGTGATCCAATTGTCTGGGTGTTTATCTATTTGTATGTGTGGTTGACCTATATGTTATGTGCTCAAATTGTTTCCCATAAGTGTGTTATTTTATATGTGTTCATGTAGTGGTGTATGAGACAACATTTTATTTATATAATTTAATTGAGACCGCTCATGCTTTAAATTTTTTCCATATGGTTATGGTGTGTTTAACTCTTTATTATAATGCTTGATTTTAGGAGAAACTCAAATATTACCCTTTTTGCAAATAGGAAATAACTATCTTCATTTCCCTTAATTTTTAGTCTTTCTAGGACATGATAATTAGAGTTTATTTTATTCAATTTGGAAATGCAACTCACCTAACCTCATCCTCACCACCTCTACTATCCACCTATATCATTCTTTCTATTTTACAAAAATGTTTTATCACTATTTCTTGATTGTTTTGAGTGCTACATTGTAATGTGACCATATGTAATGTTACTAGATAGTAACTTGTCATTTTTATATCTAGCTGTTATTAAACCCTTTTGGCCCAAGGTTTCAAACAAAGTGTTAAAACTATTTTCCCTCTAGACAATCCATCTTGTTTTGCTATTGTTATGTCAAATAATTGACTATTCCTTGTTTGCTTAGTTAACTAGCTCAATCAGCCATAATCTCATCTATATCTAAAACCTCCACTCCCCTCCTCCCAAACCCTGATCTTAGACTAGTATTGGATACCCACACACCCCCTGGACGTTTTGGTCAACGACCCTGCCAGCATTAGCTCGAATCTTCTTTGTTTTTCTCTTGTGGGCATTTATTCGAGCAGCTGGTGGGCAGAAGCGGCTGAACACCTCCCTCTCCCTCCAATTGGTGCCCTCGGCCACCCTGTGACCTCACCTCGCGCCTGCAACTCCCCAGCACCCTCATGAGTGCACCGGCGCACCCCTGCCCCCTTCCCTCTTGTCTCTAGCGGGTGTCTCGAGCGCCGCGCTCGACGTCCAGTGAGCGTCGAGCACCGTCTCGCTTAAGAGACCACAACCCCGTTTCTGTGCTCCCACCTTGCCATTCTGCTTCCCCAGCTCTCTATCCTCCCTCTAGACACAGCCACTCGAGCCCTCTCCCCCTCTGCTGCCCTGGATAACGCGAGGACACGAGCTCGGTCTCGAGCACTTGCGCGGATGATTTCCACCTCCTCTTCTCCCTCTACCATCCATTCTTCTTCCTGAGAGCTCCCCTCTTCCCTGCTACCTATTTGACATTCATGTTTCTTTGTAGAAGCACCGGAGCCTCTGGGACCTCCTCGTGCTCGTCGCGGGAGTCCACGACATTCCCGTCATTTGGAGACCTTCCGACAAGAACTTCTGCTGCCCTCGCCTCTCCCTAGTCATCCGCACCTTCCTTGACCCCTCCCCTTTGTCCGGAACACGCCCGAGGTGAGCCCCTCAAGATCGGGTTTGAAACTAGGGTTCCTGCTCGTTTGCTACCCATCGTGAGGTGGAAGAAACACAGCAGCCGTCCGATCTGTGATCAATGGCTGTGTTTGAAATGCTCCAGATCTGTTCCTGACCGTTGGATATGAGATTGTAACATCCCAATATTTTGGAATGTTTAAAAATCACTTAAATTTAAAACTTTTGTATTAAATTAAAATATTAAAATGCATAAGAAAACCAACTATAAAAGACTTCAAACATATTGAAAGGTTTAATATTTCAAATATCTCAATTTATCCTTATTTTCAAAAGTTGTTCAAGTTAAATATTTTATTATCCATTATATTTCTTAAAGCTCAATATATTATTTGACAAATGATTTACGAACCTTCAAGCCATTTTCATGTAATACCAAGTTTCTTTTTAAGTATTTTATTTCAACCACTTAGCCATATCTATTCATAAATTCAAAACTATTTAAAAATGGTATAATTGCAAAATAGTTTTCATTCTTTTACCTGAGTTTAAAACCAAGTTTTGGAAATTACAAGTCTAAAGTTTATAACTTTAAAACCTCATAGATTTTATAATTAATTAATTATCCAAATAGGCATTTCACTAACTCAACGTAAATTTATTAATTTCTCAAAACATAAAATGATTTTCATGAATATATTCAATATAAGAAATGAAATAAATCTAGAATCATTTTCAAAAGTATTTCATGAAGTTTTCAAATGATTTATCATAATATAAAACTTAATGGTGCATAAAAAAATTTAAATTAAAAATCAATACATTATATTTTCCTTTTTCATTTCAAATAGTTGTGTTATGTTATTCAATATTAAACTAAAGTCAAAATGGTTGAATATTGAAAATGGGTCTAAGTTAACTTAATATCAAACATATATAACTATGGTAATTTCATAAATTTTATTTAACCCCAAATGAATTATTAAATCCCTAATTTCAAAGTTAAACTAAAATAGGAAAAATTGTATTTTTATAATATTTCAAAATATTATTTTTTAAAAATGTTCAAAAAATGCCCACAACTGGTTTAACACATACATAATGCTTTTAGAAATTTATTTGACTTGATTTGGAGTCTTAAGTCAAAAGATATGAATTAAATAGAAAAACAGAAAAAGAAAAGAAAAAGAAATTACCTGGATGACGACATCGCTGACGTCACATCATCTTCAACCTCCAGCGAAAATTCTGCACCCGATTCCCTCCTTCCAAATTGGACGCGATTCGTGCAGGATTGGTTTCCCTCTCCTGCCCTATATAAAGCCGTGCCCCTACTCTTTCTTTCCCCTCTCCTCCCCCCTTGAACCGTGCCCCAGGCTGAGCAATTTGCTCGCCCGAGTTCGTCAGCCGCTGCCTCGTTTCTCCGAAGTCCGACAAGGTTAGTCGTTATCCGAGCGCACAAATCCCTCCTCTCCCTTCCCTGCATCCGTGCGCGTCCTCTGACCTCCTTCCCTCGATTGATTTCGCAGCCGAACGGAGCGCCTCGTGCTCGACCAAAGCACGCCGGCGCGGCTTCACTTCGCCCAAGCGTAGCGGCCGTTCCAGGAAGCGGAGCTCGCCGCCATCACGACCAATCTCTTCGCCGTGTCATGCCGCGGCCGGGAGACGTCTTCCCCGAGCTCAAACTCCACCGGAGCACCGTCCTCGTCCGCGCCTGAGTCGCCGCCACCATCTCCTTCCTCGCCGGCCACCGGAGCGCCGCCACGGTACGGTCCTCGCCCCCGTCCGTCCGATCAGATCTCAACGGCTTAGATTAGATCTAGCCGATCGCAAACGATATGTGTTTAAATCCCTTGGATCTGGATCTAACGGTCCTGATTTAACGGAGCCGAGCCGAGCCGCGGCTCAGACTCAGCCGAGCCCGAGCCCAGCCAATCACAGTGCGCCACGTGACCCTCTCTATTTTCTATTTATTTTCCGTATAGAATTAAAAGGCAATTTTACAAAAAAAGTCCCTCCCACTTAGAATTGTTATAACTTTTTAACCACTTATCCAAATTTGATAAATTTTATATATTTGGAAAGCCCTTGACATATAGAATATTTTAGATCTGCTAGATTTATAATTTGACTTAGTATAAATTATTTAAATTTCAAATGGATGATTTAAGTATATTTGTAATAACTTTAAATCTATAAATTTAAAAATTGCAAATAAAATTGTTTTAGAAACTTTGGAATATCTGTAATATTATGCCTATGTTATAAAATATTTTTGAGTATTATTTTGATGATTTAATAGTTATATGTTTAAATTGAATAACTTGAGTAATTTTGATAAAGCTTTTAATAGAAACATTATTTTTGAGTAAGTTCAATTGTTGTAAGTTTATTTAAATATCTCTGTCTTTTAGCATTATTTATAAAATTTTGTTATAAAAATTTAATCACATAATACTTTAATCTTATATGTAATTCCTTTTTATTATATTTTCCAAAAATAGAAATTAATTAAATTGCATTTATAGCCTCATGCATACTTTATAAATATCACAAAAAAATTAGTATGATGTTTCTTATGATTAAAAAGTGCATTTCATGCATAACTTATTTTATTATATAGTTATACTCCTCATAGGAAAACTCCTCACTTATTTTCTTTAAAGTTAGAATTATTTCCAACTTAGTATTCTGGTAAAGTGCTATGCACTTAGACACTTAGGATTTTCAACATGGAGCTAGAAGACCAAGGAAGAACTTAGAAGAAAACATACTCTGGAAGCATCTCTGTCGGCCCAGTGGGAACTGGGGTATGAAGAGCTCATTCCCCCCGGGCCTTGCAAGCTGGCCAAACATACGAAACGACTAAGGACCAGTCATCACCGCCTGGCGGGACCCTCGAGAGGCAATTCCCCTCGAGGGCCTGAAGACGAAACGAGGGCCTCAAGGGATCCCTTGCCTCAGGGGACCCTCCCGAGGCGACATCTCGCCTCGGGGGAGTCCCGCAGGAATCTCCCCTCAGGCCTCCCCGCGCCTGAAGGGAAACGTTGCAGACAAGAAAGTACGGCAAGACGCACATGGCCTCTGCCACGCCCGCGTGGTGACGCAAGCACCCACGTGGCCGTTTTTGTGATAAAGGGGTCAATAAAGAGGCCCTGCCTGCTGCGCTTCCGCCAGGACCTTCTACTCTGACGATAAAGCGGGTGGACGGCGCAACCCTTCAAAGGAGAACGTCATCGTGGCTCCACCTCAGAGACTGCCCTCTCTTCGGGCAGTACAGCGCGGTCGACCGCCCGTCGGCCACCGCACCCACCTTTATCAACAATGGACCGCGTCCATGGACGAAGGGACGGCGGTGGACTCCTGCTCCACCATGCCACTGCCATGTGGGAGCCACCTTGAAGGCCAAGACGAAGGAGAGCGCCAGAGGCGCCTATAAAAGGAGGGAGATATCCCTCATAGCAGAGGTCGACTATTGGCATGCTACAACCCTTGTAAACCGTAGCAATTCTTGTTAGGATAGCCTTGAGCCCGAGGAGGAAGAAGATCATCGCTTCCGTCCCCAGGCAAGAACTGCCTCAAGGGGGCCTCCGGCAAACTCCACTGTACCGTAAACTCCATCATCTAATACAGACAAGCAGGAGTAGCGGTCTTACCTCCTCACGAGGGCTGTGAACCTGGTAAGGGCCGGTGTCCTCCTCTGTCGTGTGCGTGTCTTCTTCGGGTCCGGCGAGCAACGTCGCGGAGCCACTCGAGGGTCTAGACCTCCGCGTTCAATCCCCTACACGAACTACACTTCAGGAAGTGACTACCCCCGATTCTTGGGAGTCATAACCCGACATTTGGCACGCCAGGTAGGGGATTGAGGCGTGTCAACAACCTTCGAGTTCGACTCCGCCCATGGTGAACAGCCACGCCACCCGCGTCGCCCGCGTCAACCGACGTGCGCTAGGGGGAGCACGCGCGCCTCCATGCACCGCCACCACCAGCGCACGGCGGGGCAGACCCCGCCATGAAGAGCATGTCCCTTCTGGCCCTCACGCAGAGGCGCCGGTGCACAACCCCCACCAGGAGGACGCGCAGTCGTCGCACCCGGCGCAGCGCCCGAGCGGCTCAGGCCCGGGCATGATAGACCCTGCGCCTCACACCGCGCTGCTCATGGCGCAGGAGCTTCTCCCCTACCAGCCCACCGCCGAGGCCCACGAGCAGTGGCTCCAACGCCTCAAGCAACCCGTCGGCATCGCTACGACGCGCCCCGCTCTGTCGCAGTCCAACCTGCGCCCCTCTCTCGCGGGCACGGTCGTGACAAACGCGCCTCCGCCACCTCCGGGGCCTGCACCGGCTGCGACGCAGAGGGCTGCTTCGCACGCGTCCTCACGGCACGATTGCTTGATCGTGCAGCGCACCGCGCCCGATGCTCGCGTGGGGATGGAGCTCCAGCGAGACCGCCAGAACAGGCTCGTGGAGGAGATTGGCCAGGCGGGTCAGCAAAACCGTGGCGCGCTGCAGCACGGGGTCGCTACGTACGCCTCAGGCTGCATGGCGTTCACCCGTTCTTTGCGTCGCGTGGTCTGGCTCCCGAAGTTCAGGCCTGCTCTCCCCAAGGGCTACGACGGCTCCAGCAACCCCATCGAGTTCCTGCAGCTCTACACCACCTCCATCCAAGCTGCGGGTGGAGATGACAAGGTCATGGCCAATTGGTTCTCCCACGCGCTTCGCGATTCTGCGCTGTCGTGGCTCCTGAACCTCCCTGAGGACTCCGTGAACTCCTGGGAGGAGGTCTGCAAGCAGTTCGTCTCCAACTTCAAGGGGACATACGAGCGCGCCCTCACCCACAACGATCTACGCGCCATAGTGCAGAAGAAGGATGAGACGCTCCGCAAGTACATCCAGCGCTTCAGCCAAGTGCGCAACAAGATCCCGAACATCCCTGACACCCAAGTCTTCGTCGCGTTCCGCGAGGGCGTCACTAACAGCAGGATGCTCGAGAAGCTGGGCATCCACGACAAGCTCACCTCTGTGATCAAGATTTTTGACCTGGCTGACAAGTGCGCCAATGCTGAAGAGGGACTCCTCTTCGTCAAGATGTCCTCAAGAGGGGACGATCACTCTGAGGGGTCCGAGAGCCTGAAGCAGAAGGAGGAGCCCAAGCGCAAGGCCACCGCGGTTCTCGCGGCAGAGCCTGACGCGAAGGGCACCCGCAGGGACTCCCCCGAGCCTGGAGAGAGAAGAGTCGACCACCGCCCTTTCTGCATCTACCACAATAGGCGCGGCCACTCTACGGAGTCCTGCTTCGACCTCAAAAGGTTGAGAAAGGAGCGCGAGCAAGCAGAGGGCAGTGGTAGCCGTGGCCGAGGCCATGGCTACCGCGGGAGCGGGCGCAAGGGTGGCTACCAGACACCATCTGGAAATCAGGCCAACGCCGCAAAAAAGAACGGCAACCTCCCTGACGAGGAAGATGGCGGCTACCAAGCCCCGAGAGGCGCCATTGCCTGCATCCTGGGGGGAGCGCGGGCGCCAAAGTCGAACAACCAGTTCAAGCAGTTCGCCCGCGAGCTCAATGCCGCCCTCCCAAGCACGGAAACATCCAGGCCCCTCAAGTGGTCGCAGTACACCATTGCCTTCGACGCTCAGGACCACCCCAAATCCACCAAGACTGTTGGAACCCTCCCGCTAGTCTGCACCCCCACCATCGACAACGTGGCTGTCTCCAAGACTCTCATCGATGGCGGAGCAGGCCTGAACGTTATCTCCATAGATACGTTCGAAGCGCTTCAAGGGCCCTACGAGCGGCTCATGCCCTCGAGGCCCTTCACGGGGGTCACCAGCGGCTCGATCGAGCCTCTAGGCCAGGTCAGGCTTGCCGTCACCTTCGGGAGCAAGGAAAATTACCGCACTGAGCACATCGATTTTGATGTAGCACACATCAGCCTGCCATACAATGCCATCCTCGGCTACCCCGCGCTCGCAAAGTTCATGGCCGTCACGCACCATGCCTACAACATGGTCAAGATCCCCGGCAGCGCTGGCACGATCACCATCCGCGGGCATGTCCTCGACGCTACACGCGCCGTTGAGACGGCCTACAAGACCGCCGCCATGGCTTTCCCCGCAGAAGAGGACCAAGAGCCTCTCGAGAGACGCAAGAAGAAGAAGCAGTTGTTCTCCAGGAGGCAACTGCTACCAAGAAAATCTCTCTGAGTTCCAGTAGCTCGGGGGCTGAAGGCTCGGGGGCTAACGTCACCATTGGCGCCGCGCTGCCTCCCAAATAGGAAAGCGCGCTCGTCGCCTTCCTCCAGGAAACTCTGACATGTTCGCATGGACACCGTCAGATATGTCAGGTGTACCGAGGAAGGTGATCGATCACCACTTGGCCGTGTGCCCAAACGCGCGCCCCGTCAAGCAAAAAGCAAGAAAGCAAGCCCCCGAGAAGCAAGCATTCATCGTCAAGGAGGTCGAGAAGCTAAAAGCGGCAAAAGTCGTTCGCGAAGTCGCTCATCCCACTTGTCTCTCCAACGGCGTGGTAGTCCCAAAGCCCGCCGGAGGAGGCCGCCTCTGCATCGACTACACTGATGTAAACAAGGCCTGCCCCAAAGACCCTTATCCCATGCCCAGAATTGACCAGATTGTGGACTCCACGGCAGACTGCAACCTCCTATGTTTCCTTGATGCCTTCTCTGGTTATCACCAGATAAAGATGGCTAAGGAGGACGAGGAGAAGTCGGCTTTCCTCACCCCGTGCGGTGTGTATTGCTACGTCTGCATGCCCTTCGGCCTAAAAAATGCTGGAGCCACTTTCCAGAGGTTGATGAGGATAGCCCTTGACGGGCAAATGGGGCGGAACGCCGAAGCATATGTCGATGACATCGTTGTGAAATCACGAGAAGGAAATACTCTCCTCAGAGACCTTGAAGAAACCTTCGCCAGCCTGCGCAAGGTGAACATCAAGCTCAACCCCGCCAAGTGCGTCTTTGGAGTACCTTCAAGCAAATTGCTTGGGTTCCTCGTGTCTCATCGAGGCATAGAGGCAAACCCAGACAAAATCAAGGCCATAGAAGACATGCAACCTCCACGCAGGCTCAAGGACATGCAATGCCTGGCAGGCTGCATGGCCAGCTTGGGTCGATTCATCTCCAAGTTCGGCGAAAGAGCCCTGCCGTTCTTCAAGATCATGAAAAGAACGGGCACTTTCAAGTGGACCCCTGAAACTGAAAAAGCATTTGAGGACTTGAAGAAATATCTGGACAGCCCACCAGTAATGGTCGCCCCAAGGCATGGCGAGCACCTGATGCTGTACTTATCAGCCACTCCACAAACAGCCAGTTATATCCTTGTGGTGGAAAGAGAAGAGCCAGTACTCCACAAGAAGAGTGCAGCCACTCCAAATAAAAAGCCTCCTGATAAGGAGCTCGACGAAAGGGCAGCCCTCACAAACCCGCCGCCAGGCCCAAAGCCCCAAGAGAGGGCCGCCCCAAGTCAACCGCTGCAAGGAATTCATGCCGAGGAGCCTGAGGAGCCTCACGAAGCCAACCCCCTCGAGGCACAGGGCAATCCCCTTGAGGCCAACCCCCTCAAGGTCCGGGAAAGGCACCTTGAGGCCAACCCCCTCGAGGCCCAAGCCAAGCCCCCTGAGGCAAACCCCCTCGAGGGCCAAGCTGAGCCACCTCAGGCAAAAGACGCCGAGGCTACAGGAACTACCATCGTCGAGCATCCAGTCTACTTCGTCAGCACAATACTGCATGATGCTCGCGAGCGGTATACAATGCAGCAGAAGCTTCTCCTCGCACTCCTCATCGCCTCAAGAAAGCTGCGACACTACTTTCAGGGGCACCCCATCACAGTGGTCACCTCTTTTCCCCCTGGAGCAAATACTTGTAACATCCCAACATTTTATAATGTTCAAAAATCACTAAAATTTTAAACTTTTGTTTTTAATTAAAATAAAACATTTAAATGCATAAGAAAACCAACTAAGAAAGATTTCAAACTTATTGAAAGAGTTTAATATTTCAAAGATCTCACTCTATCATTATTTTCAAAAGTTGTTTCAAGTTAAACAATTTATTGTCCATTGTAATTATTAAAACCTCAATGTCTAATTTGACAAATGTTTCACAAACCTTCAAACCATATTCATGAAATAAAAGGTTTCTTTATAAGTATTTGAATTCAACCACTTAGCAATAGCAATACATAAAATTAAAATAATAATTACAAGTGTTATTTTTTAAACAATTGAAAACATTGTCTATTTGCCAAAAGATTATTATTCATTTAACTAGGTTCAAAATATAGTTTGGAAATTATAAGCCTATAGTTTATAACCTTAAAAACTCCATAAATTAAAATTAATAAATTGCCCAAATAAACATTTCATTTGCTTACATGAATTTCATTATTTTCAAAGCATGAATTGATTAATATATTCTATATAAGAAATGAATTAAATCTAAAATATTTCCAAAGTGGTTTATGAAGATGTCAGATAATTTATCTTAATATAAAAATATAATGGTGCACAAAATATTTTGAAATAAAAATGATTACATTACATTTTCTCTTTTCACTTCAAATAGTTGTAATGTGATATTTAATTTAAGCTAAAATTTATTTAATATTGGAATATGAGTTTAAACAACTTAAATTCAAACATTTTGAATATGGTTAGTTCATAGAATTTATTTTAGCCAAAAATAAAATTAATTAAACCCTAGTTTTAAATTTAACATAAAGTGTCAAATTTGTATTTAAGCCATATTTCAAAATATTATTTTTAAAAAATGTTCAAAACATGCCCACAACTGGTTTAACACAAAGATAATAATTTTACAAATTTTTAGAAAATTGGTTGACATTATTTGGATACCTAAATCAAAAGTTATTAAATAAATAAATAAAAACAAAAAAGGAAATTCCTGGATGACGTCATCGCTGACGTCATCGTCGTCCTCCTCTGGAGAAGATCACGGCCGAAAATCCCGCCGGCAAATCCTTTCCAAAATACGGCGAGTTCTTTGCGGGATTTGTTCCTTCCTCTGCCCCATATAAACCCTGCGTCCCCGCCTCCGTTTCCCCACTAACCGTCAGAGATTCCCATATTATGTAAACAGATCACGATCCCAATGATCAGTGCATCGCGATCACATAACCAACATGGTATACAAAGTTACATCATACAACTCGAATAGTATAAGACTTACATAAATAATGGTCTCATGACCAAGTCTGCAAACATCGTCACACTTGACGAATATTAACTAAGGTTCAGCGGAAGCTTTGACTAGCATTGACCCTCGTCACGTCCTTACCCATTCCCACAGAGCAGTTGAGCGGGACACTCAGTTGGCATAGTCGACGGCGTACTCCTCCTTCTTGTCGTACATCTCCTCATTTCAACCTGGACGTTTGAATATCCAGGGACACAGCCATATGAGTACATTTACGTACTCGCAATACCACCTCTAGGCTTAAGTTTTCATGATAATGCAAGAAAACACTTTTCGAAAACTGGGATAGCTGCTATATACGACTATAGGGCTAAGTTTTCGAATACCATGATTTTAGACATAGAGAATACGACATCTCTGTATCTTTGTTGAAGTAAAACATTTAGAGATAGAATTCTCTTCTCTTAGATATAGCAAGGACATATCCAAGTTCAAAACTTTCTTTTGTAAAATATTTAAAAGCACTAGGATAGGGGTAACCCTTTTTCCTTCCTTGAGATCAGACTGATTGTCTCCCCGAGACCAATCATCCTCACCCAAATTCCGTACCTCCCAGGTATCTTTTTGATTTCTCTTTGTTTCCTCCGAAAACATTTCTCTTTTAAAACCAAATTGCCCATACGCCTAGATCAGTGGCCTTTCCAACCGTCATGACCGTGGACGCGGCTATTCGAATATATTTACACTCTGCAGAGGTGGTACACTTTCACCACAAGATTCGGATGGTCTGTCGTGGATCAACCACGGACTGTACATGGACAGCATGCACACATCAGACGGCCGATCCTAACTTCCACTATGTTAATGCTGGAATAAGAATATCCTCTTCGAGTGGGTTTGTTCTCCCCGGCACCGAGTGAGCTAGCCGTATCGATCCGGTTTCCCCTAGCCTCACACCGCCATGACAGGAGACCCACCGTTGCTTCCCGGTGGCACACAAAGTCCACACTCTGTATGCCCATTCCCTTGCAGCATTCTGTTGCGGGGACTCTAACCCCATCTAGCCAATTGAGGAATATTCGAACACCAACACCAACAAGCTTCCGTTAAGCCCCGTGCCCATTTTGAGGTAATGTGGTTGTACGGGTTAATTGTTCGAGCGGCTGCTAGGGCAGTACTTTGTTTTTCAGAAACAACTTCCAATCCCCCGACTACTCCTAGCAGCTCGGGTTTTCACAAACATCTCTGATTGCTCCCAGCAACTCGGGTTTTAATAAAACACTTGCTCGCCGATTGCTCCCAGCTACTCGGGTTTTCCTCCGTAAAACAGTTTTATCAAATAGGTTCCCATCCTATAGTTTTGAGGTAAGTAGATGAAGGAAGACTACTAGAAAACTTAATCTTCTTGATGGAGCCTTCAACAACAAGGCTCATCAAGTAAAACTCCTTTTGTAATACCCATAGCATTCTAGTAGATAACTTTGGCCAAGCAATATTTTGTAAAATAGTTTTCGGGTGGCAAGGTGCCACAAAAGAAGTAAAACATGCATCATTTTATTTTTAAAACAAAAAATGCTTGATAAAATAATAGGATTCAGTATAATGGTGAGGTGGGCTTGCCTGGCTCAGCAATATGTCCTTGGTCTTGATCTTGATGTTCCTCAGGTTCATTCCTCACTTCCCATTCCTTCCCGGTCGTATCTAACGTCGTAAAAAGGAAAATGAACCACACTCAGAACACCAGACAAAACCACAAGGACATAACAAACAGCAAGCATTGTACAAGACACTGAGATACAAACAGCAGCAAACAACTCCTTTAGCTCTAGAACAACAATCAACAAAGTCCATAGAGTTAAGACAATAACAGATTCTCCTAAAAATATACACAACAACTCTGAGTATTAAAAAAAAGTAGTTCGTTAGAACATTATAACAACACATCACTTAGGGTTATCATATCATTTAATAAGAGTTGTTATATTAGTTTCAGGAAATACTTCAGACAAAAGTATCGTAGTAGATTAGGAAATACTTCAGACAAAAGTATATTAATTGGTTAGGAAATACTTCATACAAAAGTATCTTAATCACACCAGCAAGTATTAACATTAACACCATCATTGAGCACACTCACATGCAAACACGTTACTATCTCAAGAAACACCTACTATTAAGTAACTAAGCGAGAAACAATGGTAACACCACTGTCCAAACAAGTTTATGACTAAGAGGTGAAATGGTGCACTAGGCCTATTTAACAGGACACCACAATCAAGGTCACTTCAACCAATAAACAAACAATCACATGACAACCAAGTGTTGACAACTACCTAAGATAAGAAAGTCATATATTAAGCATTGCAAAACACAAGGAACTACTGGATAAAATTTAACACCAAACAATCATTGATATGCATAACACACAAATAAAATTAGTGCAACTCATAGGAAACAAGATGAACTAGGTGAAACTCAGATGTGAAGGGACTAGCAATACTTTCAGGAAATTTATTAAGGCTATTAAAGGATAACCTAAGTTTCTGGACTTATGAGTTACTAAGCACATCCACACATAAAAATTGAGGTAAAATAGGAATTTATTACATTAATTCGATAAATAAGAGGATATTTAAAGAGACAAAACCTAACACACATACATACTCACAAGCAAAGCATATAAACACAATTGATGTCATTATTAGGGTACATAATGAATAGTGCTAAACCTATGTAAACAATGCATCACATCTATAAAAGTGTTTTAACCAAGTAATTAATATTGAGTTAAGGTTCTGATCTTCAAGAGATGATTAGTAATATTTCTACAATTCACATTTGCTAAGAACAGATGATTTAAAACTAACACCTCTATTAGCCAAATGTTGTTGTTTTGGTAGATAAATCATAACTCCTAAGATAATGTACATAAAGTAGAATCCTTCTACCACAGTACACCTAGCAACCATTTCAAGTGGTGAAACTTGGATTTGCAATATAAGCTATTACTGAACATGATTTAAAAATCATACAAATGCTACTGGTCTCAAAACCAAAAAGATTATAGCTTTGGTTTTAGGAAAGTCCGGTATGAAAAGTTAATTTATATGGATAGGTATTTCCTTAGTCTTTCTTTAGAAATTGTATTCACTCAATTTGGACACTCCTAGCTCCATATATTTCAGTTTTAGTGGAATACATACATTTTACCATTAATAGAGTACAACATAAGATATAAATTATTGTTACACAAACCCAACTTTTCATGCTTAGGAAAACACATAAGTATCCAACAAAATTACTCTTAATTTATTTGTACAAACATATATAGCACCAAACATTAAATCAAACACATGCAATTAACAGAAAATAAAAATATTCTTTTTCTACTATAATAACCCACTGTTTTAGCAAATAATCTACCAAGAGGAAAATATAAGATGAAAAATTCTAACAAGCTAGTATATGATAGCTAAAACCAATATCTACCACATTCAATTGGATTTACACTAAAAGGTATTTTTAATAATGAAATAAAAATCCCCAAAGTGGTACTGGTGTCAAACTTAAACATGATAGAACTTCATTTATAAACATCTCCTGCATGCAAGGCTTATAGATCTAGGTAGGTATTATTACTGGCTTTCCATAGAACTAAAGTTTGCTAATTTTGGATCTATAAAACTAAAGATTAAACATAGCACACAACTAAAAATATATTTTTGAAAAAGGCCAGTGCCACATGATTTAGAAAACACATAGCTATGCTCCAAAATTTATTTCACAATTTTTGCATGCTTGGATCTACCACAAATGATTTAAAGCTACAAGGCTGATTAACAGGAAAATAAACAGGGAATGATTTTAAAGGAAAAAGGGATAGCTGGGCTGGATCTGGCCGGATTTGGGCCTCCCAGTGGCAGGCCGGCCCAAGCGATAGCGCGCGCGGCCGGAGAGGTAAGTCGCCGCTGGATAGGAAATGGATGGCTAGGATTAGAACTGGAAGGATTCAAAAGGGGCCGTTGATGAGAAAATCGACGGATCGGAGCCATCTTCTTCCTCCCGACCTGCAGAGCACAGGGCCGAACCCTAGGGGTCGCGCTGAGCAGGAGGGGCTCACCTAGGGCAGCTCAGAGATGAAAGGAGTGCATGGAGGCGGACGCGGAGGGTCGGGGCGGTCGAGGGACGGTCGAAGATCCCGCCGGTGAGCTTGCAAACGACGGCGGGGTCGAGGGCACCCGCGGCGACAACGAGCTCGACGCGGCGTCTCTGTGGCTCCTAAAACAAAACAAGGATGTCTTATAGCAAGGCCACGGAGAGGGGAGCTCGTAGCAAGAAAAATGGAGGGCCGATGGCCTCGGAGAAGGCGGCTTCGTCCGCGATACGCTCGCGGCCCGAGCGTTGGTTCTTCGATGATTTCCGGGCAAGGGAGGAGGGGAGCTCGAGACCTGCTGCTCGGGGTGGGAGAGATGGATGAGAGCAAGCGAATGGACAAGGTGAGAGAGAGAGTGGGTGCCTCGGATGCCTAATAAGAGAGGGGTGGCTGGCTGCAAGGTCATGGGCATGGCAAGGGGGAGAGAGGGCATGGGCTGGCGATTGGGCGAGGGTGGCGGTGAAGGAGCGTCTCCTGACACTGTAGCAAAGCTTGGAGTCTAGCAAATGGCTCCTTGCCGATGGAGTGGAGTGGAGAGATGGGGAGGTGATTTCGTGCCTGCCAGGTGCTCGATATAATTCCCTAAAGAAAAAGAAATGATGAGGCAAGGCTAGGGTTTGGCCAGAATCGAGGGAAAAGTCCTCTAGAGGGTTGGTGAGGGCCTAGGGTATCCAAAGACAGGGAGAGAGGGAAGGGGAGTGCTAGGTTTAGACTAAGATGGTTTTGGGCTGATTAGACTAGGTTACTTCGCAAAGATGTATTAGTCAATCCCATGGCAAGAAAAGTATGAGACAAGATGGAATCACTAGAAGGGTCAGAGGTGCAGTATTAGGCTTAAGAGCATAGGTAAATATAGTTGAACAACAACTAGATACAAAAATGACTAGTTGCTATCTAGTAACATGACATAAGGTCATATTATAATGTATCACTTAAACCAAGCATGAATTAATGATCCAATATTCTTGAATAATTTAAATAAGGTAATGGGTAGATAGTAGAGATGATAAGGATGAGGTTTGGTGAGTTGCATTTCCAAATTGAAATAGATAAACCCTAATTATCATGTCCTAGAGATGCAAAAAATTAATGGAAATGAAGATAATTGTTTCTTATTTGAAAAAGGATCTTTGAGTTTCTCCTAAAAGCAACATTATAATAAAGAGTTAAACACCCTTTATCATAGGGCACATCATTTAAAGCATGAATGATCTCAATTAAATTATATAAATAAAATGTTGTACCATACACCACCACATGAACACACATAAAATAACACACTCATGGGAAACAATTTAAACACATAACATATAGGTCAACCACACATAAAAATAGATAAACACCCACATAATTGGATCAATATCCATACTTTTAATATATTCTAAAAAATATTTGTGAGGAGGTGATCAACGGAATCAAAACAGGTTATTTTTGGTAGGAATAGACTTAAACAAACATTCTTGGAATTGATTTTCCAAGAGAAATAGAAATGGGGTTCTTATAAGAGAGTTGCTAATTTTAGTCATATATATAAAAACTCAAAATATATTAGGACTCATTATATAGTCCTTTATAGTCTTGCAAACAAATAGTTTTGTTGGAAAACTGTTAGTCTCTCAAATGATATATATACTTTGGGTGGTTGCTAAAATCAAAACATCAGGGTAAAGATAGAGTTTATTAAAAAGAGAATGGGAGAAGATAGGTGGACTATTTCACTTGTTAAAACATTGACCTCAGAGGTCATATAATAACTTGTTTTGAGTTATAGATGGTTGTTATTTAGAAGTCATCAACACAAACACCAAAACACAACTCGACAAACAGAGCATAGAAGGGAAAGCACATCCATTAACAAGACATTTCAAAAAGTTTCTGTTCCCTCAGAAATTTGGATCTTTATTAATTAAGTTTTTGTTGCTTCCAAAATTTGGGGTGTTACACACCCTCTCCTTCCTCTCCGTTTAACGCCGCCAGGCCGGAGAAATCGACTGCCGAAATCATCCACTACCGCCGGCGAGTTTCTTCAAACCCGGTGAGGTCCGTCGACCTCGGTCTCTCCTCTTCCCATCATCCTCCTTGTCTAGCACGCGCACACCTCCCTAACATGCTTTCGAATTTTCCTAGCGCCCATACCGTCGAGTTCATCCACGACCGAAGTCACCTCCGCCTTCTTTCGGCTCCGGCAAAAAGTAGCCGGCGAACCGGAGTACCCCGACACCAACAACCGGCACCATCGCCTCAACCACCTCACGCTGCACGCGGTCGTCGACTCCGCGAGCTCGGGGGAGTACGTGAACGACCGGCGCGTCCAAAGCCGACGCCGGCGCCGCCACCACCGCCACCTCCGGCGAGCTCTCGCCGCCACCTCCTGGTCAAACACTGTGAGCCCTTCGATCTCGATCTGACGGCGTAGATTAGAAGCTTTAATTCGAATCGGTACCGTTAGATCTGGATCGTAGATCTAGATCTGGACGGCCCAGATTCAATCACTTAATCAAGTCAGCAGCCACGTCAGCTCCGCGTCAGCAGCCCAGTCAGCCCTGACGTGGAAAATGAATTTCTCGATTTAATTAATTGGCAGTTTTGCAGAAAAGCCCCTGTAACATAGAGTTGTTATAACTTTTTACTCACATATCCAAATTCAAATATTTTTATATATTTGGAAAGCCCTCGACATGTAGAATATTTTGGATCTGCCAAAATTCAAATATTACTTAGTATAAAATATCCAAATTTCAAATGGTGGATTTGAGTATTTTTGGCATAACTTTAAATCTACTAATCCAAAAATTGCAAATGAAATTGATTTAGAAACTTTAGAATATTTGTAAATTGATGCCACTGCTATAAAATATTTTGAGTGATATTTTAATGAATTCATAGTTATATATTGAATAGTTTGATTATTTTCAACATAACTATTAATAGAAATATTAATTTTGATTGAATCAAATTGCTATAAATTTAATTAAATGCTCCCTGTCTATCAACACTATTTATAAAATTATATTATAAAAATTTAATCATAGAAAACTTTAATCTTATAATTATTCCTTTTATTATATTTTCCAAAAATAGAAATTAACTAAAATTGCATTTATAAATTCAAGCATATTTATAAAGAAATCACAAAAGTCATTTTGATGCTTCTTGTGAATAAAAATTTCATTTCATGCATAACATATTTTATTATATAATTATATACCTCATAGGAAAACCTCTTCATTATTTTTCTCTAAGTTAGAAATATCTTCAACTTAGCATTTTGTTGAAGTGCTACATCTAGACACTTAGTAATTTTCAACATGGAGCTGGAAGACCAATGAAGGATTTAGCCAAACAAGACTCCAGAAGAATCTCCAAGGAGTGGAAGCACTTAGAAGAAAGATCAAGAAGAAGTTCATGAAGACCAACCAGAAATATTATTCTAAGTCTTTCTCCCTGTTTCTTTCTTTTCTCCCTCCTTCTTCTGTTAGACTTCATGATGACTATGTAAATCCAAGACCAGCCTCGAGGATACAAGAACCACCAAGTCTGAAGATTTATCAAGTCTATCAAAACTTCAATCAAGACATCATCAAGGAGAATATTACAAGTCTGGAGATGAAGCCTGGAGGACAACTACATCTTTCTTCTATCTTTTCCCTCTTTTCTAATCTTGTCTTTCACATTTGACATAAACAATTTTTGATCATGATATTATCGTCTTGAAGTTTCTTGGATCCTAGCGGCATAGTGAGATGAAGCGGCCTGGAAACAAACCTTACATGTCCACGTACATGAGACCTGTACCACAATTTAAGTGGCTGGCCGGGTGTCTGTCTCTCTCACTATAGTGAATGTCCAATTTACAAATAGTTGATAATAATTGTTGATCATCTTGAAGAAATGACATAGTATTCACTCTAAATATTTCTACACATCAAGACTAAGCCGTTAGAGGGCTTATTCAAGATGATATAAAACAAAATATTTTATTCAACTTATGACCTTAGTCCTTAGTCATTTTTGACCAACACATTTCCTTGCATTAACTTAAAAGATTTTCATGCATGACATGTTTTCCTTAGAAGTTTACAAAACTTGTTTGTTCACTAGATATGAACATGTAGGTTTGATGATTGCTGTTTGTTGATTGTTGAATTGTTGTTTGCTTATATTGTTTACATTAAACGGAGAGCAAACGTTCGTTGTTGAAAAGAGTTTGCGAACAATGACGACATTCAAAGGCTAGTGGCACACCTCATAAACTTCCTATTATTTTCTATATGCTTTACTTAGTGTATTTCTATATGCATGAGTAGGATAGTATTGCTATGCTAAACCTGTGTAGAATTCCCTTACTCCTGTGTCTAGGTTCCTATAAAATATTTAGTAGATGTATTGATGCTATGCAATTGATGAAAAGTTTTACAAAATGTTAAGTGACTACTCAGGGCTGTGCTCATGGTTGTCGTCGCCTAAGTTGAATGTCTATTCCACTAAGTTAATGAATCTCCTGGGTGGATTGGTTGTATGGTGGCGAAGTTGAGTGGCTACTCAGGTCCATGTCTATGATTCCTGGAGTATGTGCACTTGTGGATGGCCACCCAGGGAACAGAGGAATCTGAAGAACTCCGAGTGACGATTGCTTCCAGTGCAGCCATTGCCATATGGGCTCTGGCTTGATCAATTATGTTTCGTGGACTCTCTCCGGCTTGACAAGCAGATGTAGGGGGATGTTAGGTGGAACGGGTCAAGCCAGAGTGGGAGGGAAAATGCTTCTGAAAGATCTCGTCTCATTTTTCTCCTTTCCTTTTCACAAATGGTGTGTAAAGGATAAATTGGGTTGAATGGGTACAATGGTGAACGTGCACAACCTCTGCAGAGTGTAAAACTAAGTACTTAGTCGTGTCCCCGGTACGGACAATTTGAGCCGCTGATCACGGACGTCAACGGAGGATTCCATCATTCCAACTTCAGAAATAAAACTTGATGGGTGAACAAGGGAAGATGAGATTTATGGTTTTCATGCCATACTTGTCTTAATTTGTAGAAAGTGTTTTCCAAAGAGATAGGAAACAATCGCTTTATGAAAAATAGCCTTGAACTCCACCAGCCAAATATGCATATAGGCTATAGAGTTATACCATTAAGTGTCCAACATAGTGTTACTTGCCAGACTCCATTTTTAATGGGATCTGACCCACGTTGTTGCAACATTTTTCTTATTGCAGATTGTTCAGATGACGAGTGAGGTTTCGTTTATAGGTGTCGAGTCTACAACCAACATGTATTTCCGCTGTGTACTATTTCAAAGCTAGATTTATGCTATGCAACTTCTAATGAATATTTTGTAAGTCTGGATCATCGATGTAATAAAATTGATACTTTGTTGTGATATTACATCGTAAACTGTGTGTGCAAACGAATCGATCCAGGGATTTGCACTATACACAGGTATCTGCCTTATTTAAAGTGCAGGTACGCTACAATACTGCGCAACCCAAACGCAACAGATCGTGTCGTAAGGTGGAACATTGAGCTACAGCCATTCAATTTGCGCTTCGATACCACAAGGGTAATAAAAGGAAGAGCGCTGGCTGACTTCGTCGCCGAATGGACTGAACCAACCCCTGAAGAGCCTTTGGGAGAAGAGCAAGGGCCCTCTGGAGCCGCAATGCCAGCCTCTGGACCATGAAGTTCGACGGAGCTTTCGCTTGTCACCACGGCAGGGCAGGCGTAGTCCTGATATCCCCCAAAGGCGACAAGTTGAATTAAGCAGTCCAGCTGTGCTTCGGAATCGACAAGATATCCAACAATATCGCCGAGTATGAAGGCTTGCTTGCCGGCCTACGCGCCGCAATCGCCCTAGGCGTCAAGCATCTACTCATCAAGGGCGACTCCCAGCTGCTCGTCAACTTCTCTAACAAAAGCTACAAGCCTAAGGATGAACACATGGCCGCATACCTTGAAGAGGTCCGTAGGCTTGAGAAAAACTTCAGGGGAATGGAGCTCATGCACATCCCAAGAAAGGAAAACCAAGAGGCTGATGACATCGCCAAGCGCGCATCAAAGAGGCAAGCTCAGCCGCCAGGTGTCTTTGAAGAAACGCTCGTCAAGTCATCCAAAAAGCAGCCCCAAGAGGCCCTGCCCGCAAGCATAGACGAAGCGCTCCCGCCACCACCTGCAAGCGGGGCTCCAGGCTGCGGGCCACTTACAGGGGAGCGTCTGTTGCTCACCGTGGTGCACCAAGAAACAGAATGGATCGACGAGATCAAAGATTACCTCCACAAAGGGGTCCTTCCCGAGGAAGACGTTGAAGCGGAGCGAATCGCCCGCCAAGCAAAATCGTACCAAATCCTCGAAGGAATTCTCTATCGCAAGCGCCCAAACGGCGTCGCGCTCAAATGCGTCTCTCCTGAAGAAGGCAAACTGCTGATCAAGGACATCCACAGCGGGGAATGCGGCCACCATTCGTGCGCCCGCACCCTCGCAGGCAAAGTCTTCAGGAGCGGCTTCTACTGGCCTCAAGCGCTTCAAGATGCAATGGACATCATTCAAACATGTGAAGCCTGCCAATTCCACGCCAAGCAAATCCACCAACCAGCGCTGGGACTACAGACCATTCCGCTCTCGTGGCCGTTTGCAGTCTGGGAGGTGGAGATCCTGGGACATTTCCCAACGGCGCAAGGTGGATATCGCTACCTCTTCATGGCCATTGACAAGTTCACAAAATGGCCTGAAGTGGAGGCGACACGCACAATCACAGCAGGCGCGGCGGTGAAATTCATCAGAGGCCTGGTCTGCCGCTTCGGAGTTCCTAACCGCATCATCACCGATAATGGCTACCAAGTCACCAGTGGCATCTTGAGAGCCTACTGTGAAAGAATGGACATCAAGCTCTGCTTCGCCTCAGTCGCCCATCCTCAAAGCAATGGACAGGCTGAGTGCGCAAACGCAGAGGTCTTCAAAGGCCTAAAGACCACGACCTTCGATATCCTCAAGGGCCACGGCAAGGGCTGGATCAACGAGCTCCCCTCGGTGCTCTGGTCCATCCGTACCACGCCACCCAAGCCCACTGCGGAAACACCGTTCGCCCTGGTCTATGGAGCCGAAGCAGTCCTCCCAACATAGATAAAAGCATGGAACCCCACGGGTCCTTGCCTTTAACGAGGACCAGCAAGAGGACCTCCAGAAAGACGACCTGCTGCTTCTTGAAGGGTTGTGACGCCGCGCCGCCCTCCGGGCGGTCAAATACCAGCAGGACCTGAGACGCTACCACAGCCGCAACATGCGCTCGCGCACCCTGGAGGCAGGTGATCTCGTCCTCAGGCGAATCCTCTCCAAGGAAGGCCTCCACAAGCTGTCCCCGATGTGGGAAGGTCCCTACAGGGTCACCCACATCGCCAGGCCTGGCGCGACTCGCCTCGAGACGCAAGACGGCGTCCCCATCAAGAATCCATGGAACATCATGCACCTACGCAAGTTCTACCCGTGATCATTGTTACGTCAAGGCATTTAGCGAAAGAGGCAGCCCACGGCTCAACCTCCAAGCACTTTTTGTCCCTCAAGGTTAAAAGCTCAAGGCTTAAACCTCACAAATCTTTGTATCCACAAGGAACAAATTAAAATCGTGATCATAGTCACGCCCGTGATCATTGTCACGTCGAGACTCCTAGCGGAAGAGGCAGCCTACGGCTCAACCTCCAAGCATTTTTGTCTCTAGAGGTTAAAATGCTGACGGCTTAAACCTCCAAAACATGCTTTGTTTCCTAAGGGAACAAACGCAAAACGTGATCATTGTCACGCCCGTGATCATTGTCACGTCGAGACTTCTAGCGGAAGAGGCAGCCTACGGCTCAACCTCCAAGCATTTTTGTCTCTATAGGTTAAAATGCTCAAGGCTTAAACCTCCAAAACATGCTTTGTCTCCTAAGGGAACAAACGCAAAATGTGATCATTGTCACGTCGAGACTTCAAGCGGAAGAGGCAGCATACGGCTCAACCTCCAAGCATCTTTGTCTCTAGAGGTTAAAAGCTCACGGCTTAAACCTCCAAAGCATGCTTTGTCTCCTAAGGGAACAAATGCAACCGTGGTCATTGACACGCCCGTGATCATTGTCACGTCGAGACTCCTAGCGGAAGAGGCAGCCTACGGCTCAACCTCCAAGCTTCTTTGTCTCTAGAGGTTAAAAGCTCACGGCTTAAACCCTCCGAGCTCTCCATTTAACGAGCCACCTCAAGCCGTTGAGAGTCTCTGCCACTAATGGGTGGTCCCCATGCCTCGACATGGTCAATACATTAACTTGGCAACCCCAAGCATAATAACTCAATTTCGTTCCCAAGTGAACCCAGCGCTTCTGAGCCGCTTTAAAATGTATTTGGTGAGTTTTTCGCATTACTCTCTTGAAGTGTGCGCTTACATCTCTCCACATGCGTACCTCGCGAGCGGGGGCTGAGTACGGTGCCAATGACTCAAATTACACACCAGCAGCACTTCAAAATCAAAGAGTCCGAGCTCTGGCTGGAGGGCAAGATCCCACAAACACGTCATCTCTACAGAGGACCTTGGTACTTACTCTCCTCGCAAGGAACGCCTGAGGGTACCTATAAGCGCGCACGAGTCCCTTGAACCGTGTTCCAGCGTTTGGGTTCGCCCCTCTAACATCTGCAGGGAAAATCCCCCCACAAGCCTGAAGAGGCATCCATGAGCGACCATTCAAGTGGGCAACCTCGCCAGGCAAAAAGCCTCTGCAGGGCGGAAACCTCGAGAAGCTAAGTCGCGCACCAACGCCTTAAGATGGTTTTCTCCCCCCTAGCGCACGTTTGCCCCTCAAGCGACTTCGCTTTCGCTTACGCTTCATGGACTACTCGCACGTCTAAGGGGGGCACTTGAGCATCGCGACTCAGGGCTCTTACCTCTCCTAGGCCTAAACTCCCGCCGGCCTTGCGGAGTCATTGCTCCTGCATACCGAAGTGGCGGAGTCAGAGCACGAAGAGATGGGACCTACCGACGCAGAGAACAAATAGAGATGAAGATGAGTCCAAAGAGACCTCACGGGGGGAAGACAAGCTCGAATTAAACAACATTAAAGAGTATATTACATGCCAAAGGTCTTAAGAAATCTAAACACATAGCTGTTTCAGATACAAGCGCTCACAGGCGCAATAAGGAAAGGCTCAGGGGGAAGCAGCGCCGCCTTGGACCTCCTCCGCGGCACCCTCTTCAGCCTCGGCAGAGCAGGCCTCCTCCTCGTTGTCTTCAGCCACCGCCTCCGCGCGCCTGAAGCGGTTGTTGAAGGCGTCAACTCGCTCGCGGAGGGAGCTGGAGACCCGCTTCGCGTCCTCGCCTTGAGCAGCTTCTGTGACGGAGGAGAGGTTGAAGCCTGGCGTGAGGAGCTGGAGGTTGGTGAAGATGCGGTCAACAACCACCCCCAGGAGCTGCCTGCTCTCGTCTTCAATCATCCCGGCAAGCTCGGCGGCGGGGCCCTCAAGCGCCGCGAAGAGCTGGTCGAAGTAGGCCAGGAACGTGGCGGCGTCGTAGCCTCGGCCTCCGGGGCAAGGTACATCTGCACCAAGCCGCGCCGCAAGTTCGTTGCCGCGTGCGACCAACGCCTCAAACAGGTGCTCACACTGCTTCGCGAGCACGCTGGCCGCCTAGGCTGAGTCCAGCGTTTCCTCCGCCCGCTCCATCGCCGGAGCCGCCTGCTCTTCCACTCCCTCGACCGAAGGGCCGAGGCCGGGAACTGCTTCGTCGCGAGCCTCCTCCGCTCGGCGCCGACCAGCCTTGGCGCTTGAGGCGGGGCACCAGTTTGGAGTTGGCCTTCTCGAGCTCAGCGAGCCGCTGAGCGTCCGCATCGTACTTGGCCTTGAGGTGGTCCTCCCGCTTCCGGACCTGAGCGCGGTACTTCTGAAGGAGGGACCGATGAAACTGCTTCTCGTGTTCCACGAGGGCCTTCCTAGCCGCCTTCGTCTTCTTGGCGAAACGCCGCTCGAAGCGCTCATATGAAAGCTTATGAGCAGCGACACGCTCGTCAAACTTCGAGATCGCCTGGGTCAGGCCTCCCTCGCGCTCCTCGAGGGCCTCACGCTGGGCAAACACGTCCTTCTCCGCCTGAAGACATTGTTCCTCCCGCCGTTGAGCTCTCTCCCCATGAGGGCCAGCTGTCGCTCACGCTCGGCCAGGCCCTTGCGGCCCTCCTCCAGAGCAGCCTGCGCGGCTGGGCGGAAAGCAGTTGGGACTCCAGCTGACCCAGCCCGCGGCGCTTCTGCTCTAGCGAGCCCTCCATCGCCTCGCGCTCCGCCTTGGCCTTGTGCAGGAGCTCCTCTGTGGCGTCATGTTCCGCTTGAAGGGGCTCAAGGAGCTCTGTGGCGTCGCAGATGGCCCCCTCGCGGACCTCCTTGGCAAAGCGGGTGGCCTCCTCACACGCGGCTTGCAGCGTCGCATCCTACAGCCGGCGCGCCTCAACCGCCGCATGGAAGGATGTCCACGACCTCGTCAGTTCCTCCTGCTGCTGGGCGAGCTGTATGTCACCAAGGGCGAGGTGCGCCTCCAGGCCCTCCAAGGACTCCCGCACGAGGCTGAATGCCACCTCGCGGCGTCCCGCGCTCCAATCCCAGCCTCGGAGGACCAGCTCCTGGCTAGACGAAGGCCCAGCCACGGCGTCCGGTCACGCGAGCCCGGCCCTGGTCAAGCTTGGGGGCTGAACGTGCCTCCGCTTCTGTCCACGCCAGCCTCCGCTTCGGTGCTCGGGCCAATAAAGCACTCGTCTTCTCCAGCCGGACAAGGGGGCGAGGAAACACCCCCTCCTACAGACGCACTTGCGCCCGCTGGCGCCTCGATCGTTTCCTCCGGGTGCGGTGCGGGAGCCACGGGCGTGCGCGGTGGAGATGACGCATGCATCGGCGTCAACTCACGCGGAGTCGGCTCGCGGGGCGGAGCTGCTCGCGGGGTCGGCTCGCGGGGCGGAGCTGCCTCACGCGGAGGCGAAGCCGCGCGAGGGAGAGTAGGAGCGCGGAGGGGCGTAGCAGCCTTCTGCTCCGCGCCTTCCACCCCCGGTGGCTCGGGGAGCGATAAAGATGCCTCTAGGCATGGCGTGCCCACACCTCTTGAGGCTCAGCCGCCCCCGCCGGGGGCGCGGCCGCCTCTACTTGAGGCGCCCCCTCAGCAGGGCCTGAGGTGGCCGTCTCCGCAGGCCTCGTCTGACCGTCGGCCACTGTATCTGAGGTGGCTCTCTTCACGTCTGCAGCCTTGCGAAGCCGGCGGCGCTTCGCAAGCCCAAGATCACTGACAAAAAGCGCAGGAAAAGACAGTCAAGAGAGAGCAAAGTAGGGGGGGGGGGAAACAAGAGCCAAGAATGGCCATGTGCCATAAATACTCACCCTGAAGGGGAAGCACCGGCATCGACCCATGTTAGGCCTGGAGAGCTCCAGGAAGGCGTGGTCTTGACGCCTGATCCCCCCGGAGGCGTCCCCGCTTTCCTTTTGGAGGGGACGTCGGAGGGCCTCACCCCAGAACGATCCACCACAGCCTTAGTGCGAGGTTCGCGCCTCCCCGACCAAGCGCCTGTCTCGAAGGACGTCCCCGCCTCGGTCACCTCCTCCACGGGGCACGAAGGCGCCACAACGAAGGCGTCGTCGTCCCCTGACGAGATGTCGCAAATCTTGTCAGTGAAGGGCTCGTGCCTCACGGGGGACGCCCCTCCAGGCACGGGAGGCTGATGAAGAGTCAACACCGACAACTGCATGCGCCGACGGAGCGACCACCTGATCCATCACCCCCACCATACGGAGGCGGAGAGCTCTGTAGAGCGAAAATTTCAGCGAGAAGAATTGGAAACGGTAACGGCCCTCTGCTGCCTCACTCGGGCATTATGTCACCTCGAGGAGCAGTTACCGGGACGTGGTGGGACCCCCAACGACTCGCGCCCCGGATCGTGCGAGACCGTTATTCGTCCAAGTGTCGCGTGGCTTGGGCCGGCTGGGCACTAAGGGCCCACGACGCTTCGCCTGAGCCCATGGGCTCAATCGTGCCCATCATGGGCCCGGGGGCTACTATCGGCCCAGTGGAAACTGGGATATGAAGAGCCCATTCCCCCCGGGCCTCGCACGTTGGCTAGACAGACGAAACGACTAAGGACCAGGCATCACCGCCTGGCGGGACCCTCGAGGGCCTGAAGAGGAAACGAGGGCCTCAAGGGATACCTCGCCTCACGGGACCCTCCCGAGGCGACAGCTCGCCTCGGGGGAGTCCCGCAGGAATCTCCCCTCAGGCCTCCCCGCGCCTGAAGGGAAATGCTGCGGCCAAGGAAGTACGGCAAGACGCACATGGCCTCTGCCACGCCCACCTGGTGACGCAAGCACCCCCGTTGCCGTTTTGGTGATAAAGTGGTCAAAAAAGCGGCTCTGCCGGCTGCGTCGCTGCCAGGACCTTCTACTCTGACGATAAAGCGGATGGACGGCGCAACCCTCCAAAGGAGAACGTAATCGTAGGCTCCACCTCAGAGACTGCCCTCTCTGCAGGCAGTACAGCGCGGTCGGCCGCCTGTCGGCCACCGTGCCCACCTTTATCAACAATGAACGACGTCCATGGACGAAGGGACGGTGGTGGACTCTTGCTCCACCATGCCACTGCCATGTGGGAGCCACCTTGAAGGCCAAGACGAAGGAGAGCGCCAGAGGCGCCTATAAAAGGAGGGAGACATCCCTCGTAGGAGAGGTCGACTCTTGGCGTGCTACAACCCTTGTAAACCCTATCAATTCTTGTTAGGATAGCCTTGAGCCCGAGGAGTAAGAAGATCATCGCTTCCCTCCCCAGGCAAGAACTGCCTCAAGGGGGCCTCCGGCAAACTCCACTATACTGTAAACTCCATCATCTAATACAGACAAGCAGGAGTAGCGGTCTTACCTCCTCACGAGGGCCGTGAACCTGGGTAAGGGTTGGTGTCTTCCTCTGTCGTGTGCGTGTCTTCTTCGGGTCCAGCGAGCAACGTCGCGGAGCCACTCGAGGGTCTATACCTCCGCGTTCAATCCCCTTCACGGACTACACTTCAGGAAGTGACTACCCCCGATTCTTGGGAGTCATAACCCGACAATCTCCAAGAAGTAGAAGCACTTAGAAGAAAAATCAAGAGGAAGCCCAAGAAGACCAACCAGCAATATTTTTATAAGTCTAGCTACCTATCTCTCTCTCTTTTCTCCCTTCTTCTCTGAGACTTCATTATGACTAAGTAAATCCAAGACCAGCCTCGGTGATACAAGAATCATCGAGTCTGAAGATTCATCAAGTCCACCAAAAATTCAATCAAGACATCACCAAGGAGAAAGTTACAAGTCTGGAGATGAAGCCGGGAAGACCAACTACATCATTCTTTCTATCTTTTCCCTCTTTCCTAATCTTATCTTTCACTTTAGACATAAACGATTTTTGATCATGTTATTACCATCTTGAAGTTTGTTGGATCCTAGCGGCATAGTGAGATGAAGCGGCCGGGAGACTAACCTTACATGTCCACGTACATGAGACCTGTTCCACAATTTAAGTGGCTGGCCGGTAGTCTGTCTCTCTCACTATTGTGAATATCCAATTTACAAAGAGTTTATAATAATTGTGGATGACCTTGAAGAATAGACTTAGTATTTTCTCTAAGTATTTTGCACATCATGGCTAAGCCATTTGATTGCTTATTAAGGATGATTTATAACTAAGTTATTTTGTCCAACCTATGACCTCAGAAATATTTTACACATCATGCATAAAAATATTTTTCCTTAGAAGTTTTACGAAACTTGTTCGTTCATTATGTATGTGTTTGTATGCATTGTGTTGTGGTTTGTTGTATGTTGATTGTTGTTTGTCTATATTGTTTAGACTGAACGGAGAGCCTCGACATACGTTGAAAAGAGTTTGTGAGAAAAGACATCACTCAAAGGCAAGCGGCACACTCATAAACCTCCTACTATTTTCTATATGCATTACTTAGTGTATTTTTATATAAGAATGTGTAGGATAGTATTGCTATGCTAGACTTGTGTAGAAATTCATTACTCCTATGTCTAGGTTCCTATATAATACTTAGTAAAAATATTGATTCTATGCAATTGATGAAAAGTTTTACAAAATGTTAAGTGACTACTCAGGACTATGCTCATGGTTACCGTCGCATAGGATGAATGTCTATTCTACTTAGGGCCGTGAGCATGGTGATTGTCACATGAGAGTACACATCCACTAAGCTAATGAAACACCTGGGTGGAAAGTGGTTGTATGGTTTATGTTGAATGTCTACTCAGGTCCATATCTATGGTTCCTGGAGTACGTGCACTAGTGGATGGCCACCCAGGAACAGAGGAATCTGAAGAACTCTGAGTGACAATTGCTTCTAGTGCAGCCATTGCCATATGGGCTCTGGCTTGATCAACTATGTTGCGTGCACTCTCTCTGGCTTGACAAGAAGATGTAGAGGGTGTTAGGTGGAACGGATCTAGCCAGATTGGGAGGGAAAATGCTTCTGAAAGATCTCGTCTCATTCTTCTCCTTTTCCTTATCACTATAAGTGTGTAAAGGATAGTTTGGGTTGAATGGGTACAATGGTGAGCGTGCACAACCTCTGCAGAGTGTAAAACTAAGTACTTAGCCGTGTCCCCGGTACGTACAATTGGAGCAGCTGATCACAGACGTCAACGGAGGATTCCGCCAATCCAACTTCAAAAATTAAAACTTGATTAATGAACATGGGTAGAATGAGATATTGGTTGTCATGCCACAAATATCTCGAATAGAAGAAAAGTGTTTTCCAAAGAGTTAGGAAAAAATGGCTTTATGCAAAATAGCCTTGAGCTCCACCAGCCAAATATGCATATAGGTTATTAGAGTTTTTCCACTAAGTGTCCACCATAGTGTCACTTGCCAGACTCCATTTTTTATGGAATCTGACCCACGTTGTTGCAATATGTTTCTTATGCTAAGCAACTTGTAATGAATATTTTGTAAGTCTGGATCCTCGATGTAATAAAATTGATACTTTGTTGTGATATTACATCGTAAATTGTGTGTGCAAACGAATCGATCCAGGGATTTGCACTATACACAGGTACCTTGCCATATTTTAAGTGCAGGTACGCAACAGATGGTATCAGAGCACTGTGTTGCATGTTGGTTTGAAACCCTAGGTTTGGATAGAAATAGGATTTAACCATAGGATTGAAAATCTATTTTATTCAGTTTTGTAGAAACAAAACTTTTCATTTTATCTTCCTCGTACTCTCATCTACTATCAACCTTCTGAAAATACCTTACTTTACTCTAGATGACCATGTTCTTATAGTCTAAGCCTGATTCTGCTACTTCATATGGAGGAGCTACGATTCATCATGAAGTTCTACATGCATGGAACACCACTGAAAAACCAGGATTTGGCCAACACTTTGAAGATATTAAAGAAAGTTGAACAAGAACTTGAGGCACTCAAGAAAAAGATAGATTAGACCACCTACCCATTAAAATAACAAGATCCGATGATGTGTTGACCTATCAAATTGTGGTATGACAGTACTATCAATTTTGTCTTTCCATGACATTGGCGTGTTCCGTTCGATAAACGATTAGTTCGTTTTTTTCTCAAAAGAAATTTGAAATATTGTTACATATGTGTTTGCTTGTGTTTGAACCATGTTTATTGAGTTTGTTAGAGATTGGTTACCTTGTTCTGATTTATTGAACTAGGATTCCTTCATAGTACCTATAATTCAACTCATTTATTTTCTAAACCAAACAAATGTCTCACCCCAATACCAACACCAATGTTATGCACACAATAATGCAACTACTATTAGAGACCCAGAGTCAGTTGTGGAATTTGATGAACCAAAATATGATCCATGACCACCTGCCTACGATTGATCAAAACAATAGTGAGTTTCAAGAGGGTATTCTGACCAAACCAAAGGCATATGGAGTATAGTAAGTCCCTAATCATACCTTCCACCACATACCATTGTATTTTGAATATTAGTACACTCTACAACAGAAAAGTAAGCAAGATTAAACAAAGTTTATAGACTGACCACAAAAACTTCTTTTAAGGGTGGTAGCCCACCCAGATAATTCAAACACAGTTGCTTAAATCCAGAGATCCCAACCCATCTTTCTTTCTAGCATCCCCAATCAGAAAAAACTTTCCCTGCCAGTTTTCAAGTTTACATGACAGAAATTATATTTCTCAAAACTTCTCGAGTTATTAGAATCATTCCAAGCATTTGCTTTGTCTTTCTAGCCTCTCCGAATCTTGGGGACGAGATTTCTTTTAAGGGTGGTAGTCTGTAACATCCCAATATTTTGGAATGTTTAAAAATCACTAAAATTTAAAGCTTTTGTTTTTATTAAATTAAAATATTAAAATGCATAAGAAAACCAACTATAAAAGACTTCAAACATATTGAAAAGTTTAATATTTCAATTATCTCAATTTATCCTTATTTTCAAAAGTTGTTCAAGTTAATTATTTTATTATCCATTATATTTATTAAAGCTCAATATATTATTTGACAAATGATTTACCAACCTTCAAACCATTTTCATGTAATACAAAGTTTCTTTTAAAGTATTTGATTTCAACCACTTAGCCATATCTATTCATAAATTCAAAACTATTTAAAAATGGTATAATTGCAAAATGGTTTTCATTCTTTTACCTGAGTTTAAAACCTAGTTCTGGAAATTACAAATCTATAGTTTATAACTTTAAAACCTCATAGATTTTATAATTAATTAATTATCCAAATAGGCATTTCACTAACTCAACCTCAATTCATTAATTTTCAAAACATCAAATAATTTTCATGAATATATTCAATATAAGACATGAAATAAATCTAGAATCATTTTCAAAAGTATTTCATGAAGTTTTCAAATGATTTATCATAATATAAAACTTAATGGTGCACAAAATATTTTAAATTCAAAATGAATACATTATATTTCCCTTTTTCATTTCAAATAGTTGTGTTATGTTATTTAATATTATACTAAAGTAAAACTAATTGAATATTGAAAATGGGTCTAAGTTAACTTAATATCAAACATATATAACTGTGGTAATTTCATAAATTTTATTTAACCCCAAATGAATTATTAAATCCCTAATTTCAAAGTTAACCTGAAATAGGCAAAATTGTATTTTTTTAGTATTTCAAAATATTATTTTTCAAAAATGTTCAAAACATACCCACAACTCGTTTAACACAAAGATATCGCTTTTTAATTTTTTTAGATTTATTTGACTTGATTTGGAGTCTTAAATCAAAAGATATGAATTAAATAGAAACAAAGAAAAAGAAATTACCTGGATGACGTCATCGCTGACGTCACATCATCTTCAACCTCCAGCGAAATATCCGCACCCGATTCCCTCTTTCCAAATTGGACACGATTCGTGCGGGATTGGTTCCACTCTCCTACCCTATATAAAGCCCTGCCCCTCCTCTTTCTTTCCCCTCTCCTCCCCCCTTGAACCGTGCCCCCAGGGTGAGCAATTTGCTCCCCGGAGTTCGTCAGCCGCCGCCGCGTTTCTCCAAAGTCCGGCATGGTTAGTCGTTATCCGAGCGCACAAATCCCTCCTCTCCCTTCCCCACGTCCGTGCGCGTCCTCTGACCACCTTCCCTCGATTTATTTCGCAGCCGAACGGAGCGCCTCGTGCTCGACCGAGGCACACCGGCGCGGCTTCACTTCGCCCAAGCGTAGAGGACGTTCCAGGAAGCGGAGCTCGCGGACATCGCGACCAATCTCTTCACCATGTCATGCCGCGGCCGGGAGACGTCTTCCCCGAGCTCAAACTCCACCAGAGCACCATCCCCGTCCGCTCCCGAGTCGCCGCCACCGTCTCCTTCCTCGCCGGCCACGGAGCGCCGCCACGGTACGGTCCTCGCCCCCGTCCGTCCGATCTGATCTCAGCGGCTTAGATAGATCTAGCCAATCCGAAACGGTATGTGTTTAGATCCTTTGGATCTGCATCTAACGATCCAGATTTAATGGAGCCAAGCCGACCGCGGCTCAGACTCAGCCGAGCCCGAGCCCAGCCAATCACAGTGCGCCACGTGACCCTCTCTATTTTCTGTTTATTTTCCGAATAGAATTAAAAGGCAATTTTACAGAAAAGTCCCTGCCACTTAGAATTGTTATAACTTTTTAACCACTTATCCAAGTTTGATAAATTTTATATATTTTGAAAGCCACTTAGTTTGATAATTATTTTCATTTTATCTTCCTCCTACTCTCATCTACTATCAACCTTCTGAAAATACCTTACTTTACTCTAGATGACCATGTTCTTATAGTCTAAGCCTGATTATGCTACTTCATATGGAGGAGCTACGATTCATCATGAAGTTCTACATGCATGGAACACCACTGAAAAACCAGGATTTGGCCAACACTTCGAAGATATTCAAGAAAGTTGAACAAGAACTTGAAGCACTCAAGAAAAAAATAGATTAGACAACCTACCCATTAAAATAACAAGATCCGATGATGTGTTGACCTATCAAATTGTGGTATGGCAGTAATATCAATTTTGTCTTTCCATGACGTTGGCGTGTTCCGTTCGATAAACGATTAGTTCGTTTTTTTCTCAAAAGAAGTTTGAAATATTGTTACATATGTGTTTGCTTGTGTTTGAACCATGTTTATTGAGTTTGTTAGAGATTGGTTGCCTTGTTCTGATTTATTGAACTAGGATTCCTTCATAGTACCTATAATTATACTCATTTATTTTCTAAACCAAACAAATGTCTCACCCCAATACCAACACCAAAGTTATGCACACAATAATGCAACTACTATTAGAGATCCAGAGTCAGTTGTGGAATTTGATGAAACAAAATATGATCCATGACCACCTGCCTACGATTGATCAAAACGATAGTGAGTTTCAAGAGGGTATTCTGACCAAACCAAAGGCATATGGAGTATAGTAAGTCCCTAATCATACCTTCCACCACATACCATTGTATTTTGAATATTAGTACACTCTACATCAGAAAAGTAAGCAAGATTAAACAAAGTTTATAGACTGACCACAAAAACTTCTTTTAAGGGTGGTAGCCCACCCAGATAATTCAAACACAGTTGCTTAAATCCAGAGATCCCAACCCATCTTTCTTTCTAGCATCCCCAATCAGAAAAAACTTTCCTTGCCAGTTTTCAAGTTTACATGACAGAAATTACATTTCTCAAAACTTCTCGAGTTATTAGAATCATTCCAAGCATTTGCTTTGTCTTTCTAGCCTCCCCGAATCTTGGGGACGAGATTTCTTTTAAGGGTGGTAGTCTGTAACATCCCAATATTTTGGAATGTTTAAAAATCACTAAAATTTAAAGCTTTTGTTTTTATTAAATTAAAATATTAAAATGCATAAGAAAACCAACTATGAAAGACTTCAAACATATTGAAAAGTTTAATATTTCAAATATCTCAATTTATCCTTATTTTCAAAAGTTGTTCAAGTTAAACATTTTATTATCCATTATATTTATTAAAGCTCAATATATTATTTGAGAAATGATTTACCAACCTTCAAACCATTTTCATGCAATACAAAGTTTCTTTTTAAGTATTTGATTTCAACCACTTAGCCATATCTATTCATAAATTCAAAACTATTTAAAAATGGTATAATTGCAAAATGGTTTTCATTCTTTTACCTGAGTTTAAAACCTAGTTCTGGAAATTACAAATCTATAGTTTATAACTTTAAAACCTCAGAGATTTTATAATTAATTAATTATCCAAATAGGCATTTCACTAACTCAACCTAAATTCATTAATTTTTCAAAACATCAAATAATTTTCATGAATATATTCAATATAAGACATGAAATAAATCTAGAATCATTTTCAAAAGTATTTCATGAAGTTTTCACATGATTTATCATAATATAAAACTTAATGGTGCACAGAATATTTTAAATTAAAAATGAATACATTATATTTCCCTTTTTCATTTCAAATAGTTGTGTTATGTTACTTAATATTATACTAAAGTAAAAATGATTGAATATTGAAAATGGGTCTAAGTTAACTTAATATCAAACATATATAACTGTGGTAATTTCATAAATTTTATTTAACCCCAAATGAATTATTAAATCCCTAATTTCAAAGTTAACCTGAAATAGGCAAAATTGTATTTTTTTAGTATTTCAAAATATTATTTTTCAAAAATGTTCAAAACATACCCACAACTCGTTTAACACAAAGATATCGCTTTTTAAATTTTTTAGATTTATTTGACTTGTTTTGGAGTCTTAAATCAAAAGATATGAATTAAATAGAAACAAAGAAAAAGAAATTACCTGGATGACGTCATCGCTGACGTCACATCATCTTCAACCTCCAGCGAAATATCCGCACCCGATTCCCTCTTTCCAAATTGGACACGATTCGTGCAGGATTGGTTCCACTCTCCTACCCTATATAAAGCCCTGCCCCTCCTCTTTCTTTCCCCTCTCCTTCCCCCTTGAACCGTGCCCCCTGGCTGAGCAATTTGCTCCCCGGAGTTCGTCAGCCGCCGCCGCGTTTCAACAAAGTCCGGCAAGGTTAGTCGTTATCCGAGCGCACAAATCCCTCCTCTCCCTTCCCCACGTCCGTGCGCGTCCTCTGACCACGTTCCCTCGATTTATTTCGCAGCCGAACGGAGCGCCTCGTGCTCGACCGAAGCACGCCGGCGCGGCTTCACTTCGCCCAAGTGTAGCGGACGTTCCAGGAAGCGGAGCTCACGGCCATCGCGACCAATCTCTTCGCCGTGTCATGTCGCGGCCGGGAGACGTCTTCCCCGAGCTCCAACTCCACCGGAGCACCGTCCCCGTCCGCGCCCGAGTGGCCGCCACCGTCTCCTTCCTCGCCGGCCACCGTCTCCTTCCTCGCCGGCCACCAGAGCGCCGCCACGGTACGGTCCTCGCCTCCGTCCGTCCGATCTGATCTCAGCGGCTTTGATTAGATCTAGCCAATACGAAACGGTATGTGTTTAGATCCTTTGGATCTGCATCTAACGATCCAGATTTAATGGAGCCGAGCCGAGCCGTGGCTCAGACTCAGCCAAGCCCGAGCCCAGCCAATAGCAGTGCGCCACGTGACCCTCTATATTTTCTGTTTATTTTCCGAATTGAATTAAAAGGCAATTTTACAGAAAAGTCCCTGCCACTTAGATTTGTTATAACTTTTTAACCACTTTTCCAAGTTTGATAAAATTTATATATTTTGAAAGCCCTTGACATGTAGAATATTTTAGATCTGCTATATTTCAAATTTGACTTAGTATAAAGTATTCAAATTTCAAATGGATGATTTGAGTATATTTGTAATAACTTTAAATCTCTAAATTAAAAAATTGCAAATAAAATTGTTTTAGAAACTTTGGAATATCTGTAATATGATGCCTCTGTTATAAAATATTTTTGAGTATTATTTTGATGATTTAATAGTTATATGTTTAAATTCAATAACTTGAGTAATTTTGATATAACTTTTAATAGAAACATTATTTTTGAGTAAATTCAATTGCTATAGGTTTATTTAAATCGCTCTGTCTATTAGCACTATTTCTAAAAAAAATTATAAAAATTTAATCACATAAAACTTTAATCTTATATGTAATTCCTTTTATTATATTTTCTAAAAATAGTAATTAATTAAATTGCATTTATAGCCTCATGCATACTTTATACATATCACAAAAAAATTAGTATGATGGTTCTTATGATTAAAAAGTGCATTTCATGCATAACTTATTTTATTATAAAGTTATACTCCTCATAAAAAAACGCCACACTTATTTTCTCGAAAGTTAGGATTATTTCCAACTTAGTATTCTAGTAAAGTGCTATGCACTTAGACACTTAGGATTTTCAACATGGAGCTAGAAGGCCAAGGAAGAACTTAGAAGCAAACAGACTCTGGAAGCATCTCCAAGAAGTAGAAGCACTTAGAAGAAAAATCAAGAGGACGCCCAAGAAGACCAACCAGCAATATTTTCTATGTCTAGCTTCCTCTCTCTCTCTTTTCTCCCTTCTTATCTGAGACTTCATGATGACTAAGTTAATCCAAGACCAGCCTCGGTGATACAAGAATCATCGAGTCTGAAGATTCATCAAGTCCACCAAAAAATTCAAACAAGACATCACCAAGGAGAAAGTTACAAGTCTGGAGATGAAGCCGGGAAGACCAACTACATCATTCTTTCTCTCTTTTCCTTCTTTCCTAATCTTATCTTTCACTTTAGACTAAAACGATTTTTGATCATGTTATTACCATCTTGAAGTTTGTTGGATCCTAGCGGCATAGTGAGATGAAGCGGCCTGGAGACTAACCTTACATGTCCACGTACACGAGACCTGTTCCACAATTTAAGTGGCCGGCCGGGTGTCTGTCTCTCTATAGTGAATATCCAATTTACAAAGAGTTGATAATAATTGTGGATCACCTTGAAGAATAGACTTAGTTTTTTCTCTAAGTATGTTTCACATCATGGCTAAGCCATTTGAGTGCTTATTCAAGATGATTTATAACAAACTTATTTTTTCCAACCTATGACCCTAGAAATATTTTATACATCATGCATAAACATATTTTTCCTTAGAAGTTTTATGAAACTTGTTTGTTCACTATGTATGTGTTTGTACGCATTGTGTTGTGATGTGTTGTATGTTGATTGTTGTATTGTTGTTTGTCTATATTGTTTAGACAGAACAGAGAGCCTCAACTTACGTTCAAAAGAGTTTGTGAGCAAAGACATCATTCAAAGGCAAGTGGCACACTCATAAACCTCCAACTATTTTCTATATGCATTACTTAGTGTATTTTTATATAAGGATGTGTAGGATAGTATTGCTATGCTAGACCTGTGTAGAAATTCCTTACTCATGTGTCTAGGTTCCTATATAATACTTAGTAGAAATATTGATGCTATGCAATTGATGAAAAGTTTACAAAATATTAAGTGACTACTTAGGACTGTCCTCATGGTTGTCGTCGCCTAGGATGAATGTCTATTCTAGTTAGTGCCGTAAACATGGTGATTGTCACCTGAGAGTACACATCCACTAAGTTAATGAAACACCTGGATGGAAAGTGGTTGTTTGGTTTATGTTGAGTGGCTACTCAGGTCCATCTATGATTCCCGGAGTACGTGCACTTGTGGATGGCCACCCAGGAACAGAGGAATTTGAAGAACTCCGAGTGACGATTGTTTCCAGTGCAGCCATTGCCATATGGGCTCTGGCTTGATCAACTATGTTGCATGGACTCTCTCCGGCTTGACAAGCAGATGTAAAGGGTGTTAAGTGGAACGGGTCAAGACACAGTGGGAGGGAAAATGCTTCTTAAAGATCTCGTCTCATTCTTCTCCTTTTCCTTATCACTATAAGTGTGTAAAGGATAGTTTGGGTTGAATGGGTACAATGGTGAACATGCACAACCTCTGCAGAGTGTAAAACTAAGTACTTAGCCGTGTCCCCGGTACGGACAATTTGAGCAGCTGATCACGGACGTCAACGGAGGATTCCACCATTCCAACTTAAAAAATTAAAACTTGATGGGTGAACAAAGGTAGAATGAGACAGTGGTTGTCATGCCACAAAAGTGTTGAATAGAAGAAAAGTATTTTCCAAAGAGTTAGGAAAAATTGGCTTTATGCAAAATAGCCTTGAACTCCACCAGCCAAAAATGCATATAGGTTATTAGAGTTTTTCCACTAAGTGTCCACCATAGTGTCACTTGCCAGACTCCATTTTTAATGTAATTTGATCCACGTTGTTGCAATATTTTCTTATTGCATATAGATCAGATAACGAGTGAGGTTTCGTTTAAAGGTTTCTAGTCTACAACCAACATGTTTTCGCCTGTGGCAACATGAAGATGATGGAGATTCACTGCTATTGTATTTCCGTTGTTTACTCTTTTAGTGCTGGCTTTATGCTATGAAACTTGTAATGAATATTTTGTAAGTCTCGATCCTCGATGTAATAAAAATGATACTTTGTTGTGATATTACATCGTAAACTGTGTGTGCAAACGAATCGATCCAGTGATTCGCACTATACACAGGTACCTTGCCATATTTTAAGTGCTGGTACGCTACAGAGATCCACGACGACTTACCTTTTTGCCAGCGCGCGCGTCGCCGTGGGCCGTCCCAGCTCGCCCGGAGAGGCCCAGCGCCGGATCCGGCCCTCTTCTATATTTTTCCTGTTTAATTTTTCTGCCTATTTATTTTCCATAAAGTTAGTCGATAGTTTTAATTCATTTTTGGGAGATTTATGCATACAAATTGAGTGATTCAAATTTTGTTAGCTTGCTGTGAGTTTTTTTAACCATGTGGCACTGGCCGTTTTCAAAAATATATTTTCAGTTGTGTTCTATAATAGATCTTGTAAAAAGTATCATTTTAACCAATCTATTAATAACTTAAGAATTATAAATCCACATCTTGCAAACTTTGGTTCTCTGGAAATTCAGAGAGAATACCTATCTAGATCTATAAGCCATGCATGCAGGAGATCTCTATAACTAAGTTCTATTAGTTTTAAAATTTACCACAATAGCTATTTGATGAATTTTAGTTTTTTTATTAAAAATACTTTTTTGAGTGAATCCAATTGCATGTGGTGGATATGAGTAGTACCTATCATATCCTAGCTTGGTAGAATTTTCGAGCTTTTATTTTGTGCATGGTGATTTATTCCCTTAAACAGTAAGTTAATACACTTGAAAAAGAATATATTTATTTTCTGTTAAGTGCATGTGTCTAGTTTTAATGGTTTGTACTATATATGTTTATGCAAGTACATTAGTAGATTTTTTGTTCAATTCTTATGTGCTTTCCTAAACATGCAAAGTTGGATTGGTCTAAAAATAAATTATATCTTGTGCTATACTTTTGTAATGGTAAAATGTGTTTTTTCACTAAAACTGAAATAGATGGAGCTAGGAGTGTCCAAATAAAGTAAATCCAATTTCTACAGAAAGATAACATCAGTACCTATCCATAGAATTTAGTCTTGCATCCAGTAGATATCTAAAACTAAAGCTATAATCATTTAGGTTTTGAGATTAGTAGCATTTGGGAGATTTCTAGTTTCTGGTTAGTAATAGATTTTGATGCAAATCCATTTTCCCTAGCTTCCTATAGTTACTAGGAGTACTGTGGTAGAAGGATTTAATTATATAAATAATATTCTAGGAGTTATGATTTTTCCAACTAAACGGCACCAAAATAGATATTTAAACGAATTAATTCTATTCTCTGTTTTTAGATAATATGAATCTTGTGTTTAAAACAAAATCAACTCTGGAATCCAGAACCTAAACTCAACCTTAATACTTGTTTTAAATACACTAATAGTGTTGTGGTGCATTGTTTGTTTGTGTTTAGCATAATTCACTTTGTGCCTAATTATAACACTAAGTGTTTCAGATGTTTTGTTGGTAGTTGTATTTGTGTGTTATGTTTTTATCCAGTAAGTGGTGATGTTTTGAAGTGCTTGTTGTTTGCTTGTTTACTTTATATTATTGTCAACACGCTCATTTGTGGTGTTTTGTTAAATCAGCCAGCTACACCTTTTTAGTTTTAAATCAACAACTCGTGTGAGCAGTCGTGTTAACCTTGCACAACCCTAATAAGTTTTGTAAAAGTATCGTGATGTCATTCACTAGTTAGTTTAACATAGTTCATCTTGTTTCCCGGGTGTTGCACAAACTTTACTTTGGTATTATGCATGTGGATGTGATTGGTGTTAAATGCTATACAATAATTGTTTGTGCTTTGTAATGATTGTTGTATGGTTTGTTCACTTCAAGATTTGCTGTCAACACTTGTTTACTGTGTGATTGTTTGGTTTAATTGTTGATGTGGTATTAATTGCTGTGTCTTATTAAATAGGCTTAATGCACCTTTTTAGCTCTTAGTCATAAACTTGTTTGGACAGTGGTGTTACCATTGTTTGTCGCTTAGTTACTTGTTTGTAGGTGTTTCTTGAGCTAGTAACATGTTTGCATGTGAGTGTGCTCAATGCTAGTGTTAATATTAATACTTGCTTGTGTGTTAATATACTTTTGTCTGAAGTATTTTCTAAACAATTAATATACTTTGTCTGAAGTATTTCCTGAACTACTAAGATACTTTTGTCTGAAGTATTTCTTGAAACTAATATAACAACTCTTGTTAAATGATATAATAACCCTAAGTGATGTGTTGTTTTAGTGTTCTGTAGAACTACCTTTTTAATACTCAGAGTTGTTGTGTATATTTTCTGAGGAGAATTTGTTGTTGTCTTAGCTCTATGGACTTTGTTGATTGTTGCTGTATAGCTAAAGGAGTTGTTTGCTTTTGATTGTTAGCTTTATGTCGTGTGCGATGTTTGCTGTTTGATATGTCTTTGTGGCATTGTCTTGTTTTCTGAGTGTTGTTCCTCTTCCTGTTTACGATGTTAGATACGATCGGGAAGGATCTGGAAGGGAAGAGTGAACCGGAGGAACATCAAGATCAAGACCAAGGACATTTTGCTTAGCCAGGCAAGCCCACCTCACCACTATAATGAATCCTACTATTTTATCAAGCATTTTTTGTCTTCAAAATAAAATGATGCATGTTTCACTTCTTTTGTGGCACCTTGCCACCCAGAAACTATTTTACCAAATATTGTTTGGCCAAAGTTATCTACTAGAATACTATAGGTGTTACAAAATAAGTTTTCACGTGATGAGCCTTGTTGTTGAAGGCACCATCAAGAAGATTAAGTTTTCTAGTAGTATACTCCTATTCTCTTACCTCAAAACTATAGGATGGGAGCCTGGTTTGATAAAAATGTTTTCGGAGAAAACCCGAGCTGCTGGGAGCAGTCGGCGAGCAAGTGTTTTATTAAAACCCGAGTTGCTGGTAGAAATCGGACATGTTTGCGAAAACCCGAGCTGCTAGGAGTAGTCAGAGGATTGGAAGTTGTTTTTGAAAAACAAAGTACTGCCCTAGCAGCCGCTCAAACAATTAACCCGTGCAACCACACTACCTGACATGGGTAGGGCTTAGCCGGAAGCTGGTCTTTTTTAGTATTGGGGCTCTCACACTATTTATTAGGGCTGGGCCCTCGAAGCCGGGTTGTCGTCCGGATGAGAGAATACATTGCTGACGACCAGCAGCCGGACGATTATGGCGGGTCTCCTGACGTGGCGGTGTGGCGTCCCGAGGAAAGACCAAGAGGTCTAGTGGAGCACACGGTGCCGGGGAGAACAAACCTACCGGGAGGTCCCGATACTAGGGTGGTCATAGTGGAAAGCTTTGATCGTGTTATCCAGACCCCCGCATACTGTCATATGACGGGTCGTGGCAGACACGGTGGAAGAACCGATAGGTGTGTGTAAAGTGTGCAACCTCTGCAGAGTGTCAATCTATTCGAATAGCCGCGTCCGTGGTCATGGACGGTTGGAAAGGCCACTGATCTAGGCGTATGGGCATTTTAGTTTTAAAAGGAAAGTGTATTTCGGAGGAAAAACAAGGAGGCAACAAGGTGGTACCTGGGAGGTACGGAATTTGCGTGAAGATGGTTGATCTCGGGGAGACAACCAGTCCGATCTCAAGTCAGGAAAAAGGGGTATCCCTATCCTAGTGTTTTGACAAACTTTTACCAAAGAAAGTTTCTGTACTTTGATATGTCCTTGCTATATCTAAGAGAAGAGAATTCTATCTCTAAACGTTTTCTTCAACAAAGATATAGAGATGTCGTATGCTCTATGGTTAAAATCATCGTATTCGAAAACTAAACCCCATAGTCGTATATAGCAGCTATCCCAGTTTTTGAAAGGTGTTTTCTTGCATTACCATGAAAACTTAAGCCTTAGAGGTTGTCTTGCGATTACGGAAATGTACTCATATGGCTCTGTCCCTGGATATTCAAACGTCCAGGTTGAAATGAGGAGATGTACGACAAGAAGGAGGAGTACGCCGACGACTACGCCAACTGAGTGTCCCGCTCAACTGCTCTGTGGGAATGCGTCAGAACGTGACGAGGGCCGATGCTAGCCAAATCTTCTGCTGAATCTTGGTTAATATTCGTCAAGTGCGATGATGTTTGCAGACTTGTTCATGTGATCAGTATTTATGTAAGTCTTATACTATTCGAGTTGTATGATGTAACCTTGTATACCATGTCGGTTATGTGATCGCGATGCACTGATCATTGGGATCGTGATCTGTTTACATAACATGGGCATCTCTGGCTGGTTGTCAGAGTGGTCCTCCCAATGTTGAGACGAGGGATCAAGAGCGGGATTTGCCAGTCCGCATAGAAGGATATATACTCTAGGTCCCACTCAGTGAGATTATTTCAAAAGAGTTTGCAAACATGTGACTAGGTCACCAGGACATAATATCACAGACGAGTAAAATATACTGTTGTCGGTATTGAGATCATGCTAGGTATGGAGGTATCTATGAACGAGTCTCGGCCACGCTGAGTATCGCTATGGCAAAAGGTTTAAGACTCGACGTCTAGTATCGATCGACAAAAGTCATTCGTTATATCACATGTGTTAATTCAAGGTGTCCAGGCCCACCAATTAAACATTGATCAGAAAGAGGTCTCGATCATGTCTGTTATTATATCGAACCGCTAGGGTAACACACTTAAGGGGTTTGGACATATTTACCGGAAAGGAAGATAAAGAAAAAGAGAACAACGAGTACGTCCCGGAATGGTCCGATGGAGATCGGGTAGCGAAGAAATAGTTTTCAGGGCCTGATAAATTATGTAATATGTATTTAATGTTAATTAATGTAATTAGTAGTTAAATATAATTTATATATTTTTTCTGAATTTTTAAAGGCAAAATTCCCTTAATGTGCATGAGAGGGCCCATGAGGGGGGTCGGATTCCCCCCAAGGGAGGAGGGTTGATTCGGCCGAATCTAGGTGAGCCACATGGGGCCCACCTAGGCCGGTGCACCATGCATGGCCAGCTGGGGTGTGGGAATAGTCCCACACCGCCAACCTGGCAAGGTTGGCAGCCCCTGTGACCCTTTATATAGAGGTGCACCCCTGGCCTTTTAATTCATCCAATTAATTCTCTATTTTCTCCTTGATAACGTGATTCCCTTGTCGAAGTTGCGCCGAGGAGAGAGTTCTCTTCACCATACGCCCGCTGCTGTGTTGTTGGTGTTCCTGTCCAAATCTTCCGCAGCTCGTCCTAGACGGGAGCTTCGGAGACCATCGTCTCCACCGTATGTGTGTGATGCTCTGCGAGGTGCCACGCTAGTGGTGCTGGGAGGTCTACGTCCTCTACACCTTGAGGTCGGCTATGTCGTCTTCGTCGTAAATGCTTGTGCGGGAGCGTAATCCCCACTTTTCGGTCTAGAAGGGTATGTATTCCGATCTCCTCCGTATTACTATATCTGCATGGTATAGATTCTGCCTAGTTTAAGGATATCGTTGCTAGAAAAAATTATTATTTTCTGCCTGCGATCCCCTTCAAGGATCACGTGTGTTCATGGAGTGTTAATGCTTTGCTCCGATACTTTATTAAAAGGAGTACCTTAATTTTCAGTAGTTTTCCTAGAGGCCCCGCTGAAACGGGTTGGCAGGACAAAAGATGATGTGCAAGTTTCTCATTGCGAGCACGCACAACTAAATATGAACACATGCTTATGATTAATAAATACTTGGATGCTTTGTCTTATGTATCTACAAATGCCTATGATTTGATATTACATGAATTATCTTATCCATGCAATGCGCATACATCCGTCTCTATGTGCCTACAGTATTTTAATCCTGATGTCTACTATAATCACAATCACTGTCTTATTTCTACTCCTGTTATTATTTCACTACTGTCACTGCTATAAAACGGTTGCTACGTATAATCTGTCTCGAGCAATTCTATTCACAGGTGCAGCTGAACTGACCATTCATCCATTAAGTCTTATAAATATCCTTTGGCTCCCCTTGTGTCGAATCAATAAATTTGAGTTTTACTTCCCTCGAAAACTGTTGCGATCCCCTATACTTGTGGGTCATCATGGACGGCGAGGGATTGGTTTTGGTGTCGTCAAATACACGGTAGGAGGAGAGGAGTGAGGCATAGCGGCGTTACAGGGGTTTTGATTTGACAATACATAAATACTAGTGTTTTGACGTGACAATACATACAAGCGGCCACCTGTCCCCTTTCGTTTCAATTTCGTTTATGCCCACCGCCCCTCTTTTCACTTCAGTCTCTTCTTCTCCCCCGCGGCGCCGCCATGAACACGGTCGAGTACTTCTGTCCAAGAATTAAGCGTCGCTCGACAAGTCGCACGACTTTTCTACTTGTTGGTACCCCAGCGACAAGTTCAAAACCTCGACAAGTTGCGACAAGTTGCAACAAGTCACGACTTGTCGCGCCACTTGTCTACTTGTCGGTACCCGAGCGACAAGTTGCGACAAGTCACATAATTTATGCATGATTATACAAACACTGTATGACTCATGTGAGTTTTAAATGATCTTAACATGAATTTGACCAATTTTCATGCATTTTTTCAATTTCTGGCATTCTTCTTCAAAGAAAATGGTATGCACACTTATAATTGTCAGAAAAAATCTCAAAATCTGCAAGCCCACCTAGTATGTGTGCATGACCGCCCACAAAAAATATTAGCTAAATGTGGATGTTGTATTTGCAACTTGGTTCCAAATTGCCCTGAATCCGACATGATCGATATCGTCCCACCCATGTTAGTTTCACGATAATTTTTGGTTTCACAAGTGTTTAGCGAAACAAAAAAACACAAAATAGATCTTTGCGTATCTAAAACCACAATTGTAGGTGCTTGCATCTTGGAAGGTTGCTACAACTTTCCGCGTCAATCGTTATGACCATAATGCCCAAAATGCCATCATAAGTGTACTTTTCACATCTAACTTATGGAAACCATTCAGAATGTTTTGATTGATACTTTATATATGATCGTACCAACATTACTTGATTAGTATACTTTAAACTTACTATTATATGTAATTTACCACTTTCATGCATCAATTTCATTTTTGGCCTTTTTTGTCCTTACAAAATGATTGACACAAGTACACATGTTATAAAATTATAAAAATATGCAAGCACACCTAGTATGCGTGCATGAACACTCACAAAAAATTCTCTGCTCAATTTGCAAGCACACCTAATTTAGATGGGAAAATTTTATTTTGTTCTATAAAAAATAGTAAGTTCCCTCCTTTATGGTTTCAATTTTTTGTTCCCTCCTCTATTTAAAAGTGCCCCGTTCCCCTCTTTTTTTCGTCTCAAACGAAAACATCCCGCGCATCCAGCTGGCCAGCCTCCCCCTAAATACGGCCCTCGTATCGCCATAAAGCACGATCTCGTACCACACCTTCCATTCCTATCATCCTCCCTCTCCTCTCGAAGATCTAACCTCACGTACCTCATTCTCTTCATCACCCAAGATCCGACTGGCCCCGGTAGTGGAAAATGTGGGGCTGCAACAATCTGATCGACCTGACGACCGACGTGAACGGCAGCAATCTGGAGGAAAACCCTGGCATGACGATGCAGGCGAACACCGGCAACCCTGGTAAAGAACAAATTTCTTGTAGTAGGGGTTGTTCATTCAACATTTGTCCCTCTCATCTTCTATTCCATATAGATCTATGCATATTTGTGATATTTTGTTGATTCGGGTAAACAACAAGATTTAACCTGTTATATTTGCTAGTTCATATCTTCTACAAATCGTTGTTATTGCATGCTCTTATTACGTATAAAGTCATCAGAATTGTTAAACAAGTCAATTTTTTCACCGTCGTATAGGTAATAGTCAAGAATTGTAGGGTTCCATGGATTATAGTTGGTTTAGATGGGTAGACCAACTTTCATGTTTGAGATCCGTTCAAGTAGATGTCAAATTATTATTTTTAAGTTTTTTAAAAATACCGCATTTATTCAGACTAATGCTGAACCTAAATGCTATAATGAAACAAACAACGACAATAGCTAGATGAGTTACAGTAAAAGTGTTGTTCTGAAACTGAACCTTTGTCTGTCAGGTTTATTGTTCTGCACGGTCCTCGTACTATCTGATTGTATGATACGATAGTTGTGTCGGTTTAGAAACATAGACATATGAATTGATTGATGTCATGTTTTAAGCTATGTGCTATCAATAAGTAATGAATTGAACCAAGTAGGTGCGAAAAATACCTTCGTAAGGTCCGGTCCATCAATGCTGACGTCGTGTCTGCAGTAAGTGGCTATCCATCTAAAAACCTTACCGCTTCACTAATGTTTTCACATACTCTTCTTATTTACCTCTTTCGCAACCCTTGTATGTTCCTCGTGTCTCCTATTGAAGTTTTTAAAATAACGAAAACAAACAATGCTGGTATCATGAGCAAGGATGCACAAGGTGCTTATGTAAGTAAAATGTGTCATTTTCTTGTAGCATTATTACGTAATGTTTCTTGCAGATGACAAATAAATACTCATATCCTATGGCAGGATGAAATGATCCTAGCAAAAATGGGTCCACACATGAAAGATGAGCCTCCCCGAATTTTCCTGTCAGACTTGGGGAGAACATCTAGCATTACATCTGCAAGCATCCCAGAGTTTGAAGGAATAGTAGAAGATCATGAGCAAAAGTCCTTACCTACATCTCCAAGGTACCAGGAACTGCAGGCAAGAAGATTGTCCGTCGAAGAAAGGACTGAAGTCCTGAAAAGGAAGTACACAGAATATGAAGCTCTCCACAAGTCCTATGATGACATGACTTATGAAATACAATCGAGGCAGTAAGAGATGGATGCGAATCTTGGTTTTCTCCTCATGAGTCATTGCAATAACTCTAGGTGACCAAATAAGCAGCAGTCCTTGCCCGTTAGTAGTGTTTTCTTCCTGTACACTTGATTTGATCCATGTTTTTCATACGCTCTTTCATTTTAGTGTGGTATTGTAATAGTTGGTGTCAATCAGACATTAACATTTTTGTGTGCCTGTGTTATATGTGCAATAATTATTTTTCGATACATTTTCAAATGGTTCATTTGAAGTCTTGTTATTTACAAATTGCCTCAAAAATTGCAAATATTGTAATTTACCTTTGGCCAAAAACCGTGACGAAATTTGTTAAACGTCACAACCTTCTCTCCCACACGTCAGCAAAGCGGTGGGTCCCACACATCAGGAACCGGTTGATCCCGCAGTTAGAAATCTTGTGGGTCCAAAATTCAACAAAAAACCGGTGGGTCCCGCATGTCAGAAATCTGGTGGGTCCCACATGTCAGCAAACCGGTGGGTCCCGCATGTTAGCAATCCGATGGGTCCCACAAGCCAGCAAACTGGTGGGTCCACATGTCAGCATTTCTTGGACCCTGCCATCATGCCATGTCAGCAGAGAACGGACCCACATGTCAGCATACACGTCAACAGACCTGTCGATTGACACCTAAACAGCCTCTTATCAGTATCTAGGTCAGCATCCATGTCAACAGCCACGTAAACATCCACATCATATTCATTGACCGACAGGTCAGCAGCTTTGACTAGTCTAAGATAGAGGACGAAACAATCAATGACATATTTTTTGTCACACATTCCGTTCATCGGTGACAAATTTATGAATTAACGGTGACTAATAAGTTTGTAATGCATTCCATCAATGCGTGACACGAAAAAACGCGTCACCGATTATCCATAATGTGTGACGCGATTTTGTCGTGGTGTCACTATTTTGTAATCTGTGATGAGAATTTTGTGACGGGCTTAGTGACGCCCTTATATCGTCACGAAGGGGTAATCTGTGACAAATTTCGTTAATACGCGACAAAATGACCGCGTCACAAGAAGCCAGTTCGGTTGTAGTGATTACTTACATTACACACTTTGCCTATTGCAATAATCTGTTGCTTGCAACTTAATACTGAAAGGGGTGCAGACGCTAACCGTAAGTTGGATTATTAGTCACAGATGCGGTTGGAACAGTCTATGTATATTGTTGTAATGCCCAAATGAATCTCATACTAAAGATGATGACTATAGTATATGCATCATTATGCAGTTATTTATTTTGTCAATTGCCCAGTTGTAATTTGTTTACCCACATGTATGCTATTATTATTTATGGAAGACACCACTAGTGAACTGTGGACACTGGTCCATTCTTTTACACTGATAATAAAACATATTGCAAAATGTTATTTCATTCTCTGCAAACAAACATCCTTTTCCACACCATACGTTTAACCCAGCAAGCCGGTGAGATTGACAACCTCACTGTTAAATTGGGGCAACGTAGTTTGATTATGTTGTGTGCAGGTTCCACACCAACAACACGCCACTAAGACTTTCTGGCGCTGTTGACACCTTCAGAGGAACCTCATTTCCTACTGGTTCGATAACATTGGTTTAAAACACTAAGATAAAACTTGCTGCTACTGCATCATCACACCTTCCTCTTGGGGTTTCCCAACGTTGCGAGAGCATCAACAGATTATCAATAGCAATAGTTTATGGCAGTGACAGTAGTTAAATAATACCAGCAATGATATAAAAAAAGAGTAGTGTTTATAGTAGACAAAAAGATTAAAATATTGTAAGCATAGCGACGGATATACGAGCGTTGCATGGATACGATAGTTCATATAATATCAAGACATAGTCATTTGCAGATAAATAAGATAAAGCATCCAAGTATTAATTAACCATAGGCATGTGTTCCAATTTAGTTGTGTGTGCTCGCAATGAGAAACTTGCACATCCTCTTTTGTCCTACCAACCCATTTGCAGCGGGGCCTCAAGGGAAACTACTGGTAATTAAGGTACTCCTTTTAATAAAGTACCAGAGCAATGCATTAACACTCCATGAACACATGTGATCCTCACATCACAGCAATTCCCCTCGGTTGTCCCAATTATTGTCACTTTGGGACCACGGGTTCTAGACAATGATATGTGCATACAACTTGTAGATATAATCTTAAAACAATGATTATCCTCATGATACAATAACATGTTCAGATCTGAAAATCATGGCACTCGGGCCCTAGTAACAAGCATTAACTATAACAAGTTGCAACAATGACGTAAATCACCGATAATGAATACTAGGCACCATGCCCTAATGATATTACAGCTATCACACGAACGATCTCATCCAATCCCTACTATCCCCTCAAGCCTACAGCGGTGGATTACTCACTCATGGATGGGGGAAACATGGATGGTTGATATAGAAGTGGTGGCGATGATCTCCTTCGAATCCCCGTCTCAGCGGAGTACCGGAATAGGAACTTCTGGTCCCCGAATTGAGTTTCGAGGAGGCGGCGGCGCTTGGGTGTGTTTTTGGGAAAAGTGATGGGGGGGCCTTCGTTTTTAGGTCAGAGGGGTATATAGCCGAGAGGAGGACGCGAGGGCGTGACCGAGGCGGCCGCACCATGAGGTGGCGCGGCCAGGAGCCTGCCGCGCCACCATGTGGTGTGGGCCACCTGTGGCTCGGCTCCGTATCGTCTTCTGGCTCCGTGGGTCTTCGGGGAAAATAGGGACTTCGGCTATTTTTCTGGTATTTTCCCTAAAAGTTCAATTTCTACACAAAACAAGACACCAGGGCAACTCTGTTGAAAATAACGTTAGTTCGTGTTAGTTTTTTTTCTTGAGGCGCAAAACAGTAGGGAAAATTCCCAACTGTTTAATTTTCTATTTTCTCATTCAATCCAGTATACAAAAAATACAAGAAATGTTCATAAGGTATCTACCCATGGGGTCATGCCCTCATTAAGAGAGGGTTTAGCTCTATGCATAGTAAGCTTAAACAAATAAATGAAGTCTTGAAAACACACAAACTAGAGGCAAAACAATAGCAAAAGTGTTCGGGAAAGTAGATACGTTTGGGACGTATTGATGCACACGGTGGGTGTGTTGTTGGGAGACCTCAAGAGGAAGGTATGAAGTAGTGCAGCAGCAAATTTCCCTCAGTTATGAAACCAAGGTTATCGAACCAGTAGGAGAGGAATAATTCCCTCGAGGTATCAATGGCGCCAGAAAAGAGCTTGACGTAGTTGACGTGGAATCTGCACACAACACAATCAAAGTATTTTTCCCCAACTCAACGGTGAGGGTGTCAATCCCACCGGCTTGCTGTAACAAAAGGATTAAACGTATGTGTGGAAGAAAGAGTGATGTTTGCAGAAAGTAACATGTTTGCAGTTGTGGTTTTATCAGATTAATGAGAAGGACCGGGGTCCACAGTTCACTAGTGGTGTCTCTCCATAAATAATAATAACATTCATCCATGCGTGGTAAATAAATTATAGCTAGGCAATTGACAGAATAATGATAAGCAACCCAATGCATATACTAATGATATGGTGTCTAGTGTGAGATTCATTCTGGCATTACAACAATACACATAGACTGTTCCAACCGCATCTATGACTAATAATCCACCTTCCGGTTAGCGTCTGCACCCCTTTCAGATTAAGTTGCATGCAACAGATTATCGCCTTAAGCACTGTGTGTAAAATAAGTAAGTAAGTAACATCATCCTCAGATAAAGTACTACTGTTTTATCCCAAGTAGCAACAGTACATCTACAACCTTAGAGCTTTCTGTCACTGCCCCAGATTAAATAGAGACATGAACCTACTATCGAGCATAAAGACCCCCTCTTTGAGTTACGAGCATCTACTTGGCTAGAGCATACACAAGTATCGGAGAGCATGCAAGATCATTAAATAGCACACGCATGATATATTATGAAGCAATAACTTTAGTACTCAATTTTCATCGGATCCCAGCAAACACAACATGGAGAATTACATAAAGTTGATCTTGATCATGATAGGCACCTCACAAGATCTAAACATGATAGCACAAGAGGAGAAGACAATCATCTAGCTACTGATATGGACCCGTAGTCCAAGTTAGACTACTCATGCATCCGTCCGGAGGCGGTCATGGCGACGTAGAGGCCTCTGAGGACGATTCCCCCTCCCGACAGGGGGGCGGGGAGCAGTTCTGATCTCTCTCGAAGTGGTGGGGATGACGGCGGCGGCTCTGGACCTGTGGAGGAAAAAGTGTTCAACCGTGCTCTATTTTTAGGTCATGGGGTTATTTGTAGGCGAAATACCTAGGTCGGTGGGTGCCCGAGGGCTCCTCATCACCTCCTGGCGCGGCAGGCTTGTGGGCCGCACCACCAGGTGATGAAGGTGCCTCGCAACCCCTCTTCGTCTCGTCTTCGGTTTTCCTGGACGCAAATATTCCAAAAATAAATACTGATTGGCTCGTTTCCAATTTGGCGAATATTTCCTTAAGAGGTTTTCTGAAACCAAAAACAGCAGAAAACAACGAACTGACACTGTGGCATCTTGTTAATAGGTTAGTCCCAGAAAATTCACAAAACCATATAACATGCATATAAAACATGTAATAACATAGCATGGAACACAAGAAATTATGGATACGTTGGAGACGTATCAATATCCCCAAGCTTAGTTCTACTCGTCCCGAGTAGGAAAGAACGATAAAAGAAGAATAATTTCTGAAGTGAGATGCTTAAACACAATCTTGATCATGTAATAATGTAAGGCATGTAAATTGAGATAAAATGAATAAGGGCTATAGTTTATATTGATATCAAATGAGTAATGAACAAACAAGTAGGTGAAGCAAGAAAAGCTTTCAATGATATAGTACTTGATAGCAATCAACTGTGCAAACTAGATATTAGAGATGATTTAAGCTTCAAGCACAACAATATAATCATCTAATGCTTCCAACAAACATGACAATTTAATGAAAGGATCAAGTCAAGTAATAGCAATATTCAAGTAGAAGATCAATATATTATTTGTTCATAAGAAACAAGCAAGCGTTCAACGTTGGTTCCTGGCACCAGGATGTTATGGCTAAGAGAATGTTAACGGAGGTTTGGAAGGCCAACGGAAGAAAGGCTCACAAAGCTATAGATGATCATTAGACAAGAGAAAGTCATACGATCGAAGCTATGCAAGGAGTAGTGATTGCCATACAACGGATGCACAATGTGCTATAAGTATATGAATGCTATCCAATAGAACTAGTGGTGGTGCATCCAACTTGCTTGCTCACGAAGAACTAGAGCACTTTTGAGGAGGCGCATCATTGGAATATACAAGCGAAGTTCTATAGTGTAAAGTTCCCCACATAGTTATGCAACTAAGACATGAAAACTCTCTCATATGGAGTAAAGGTGCAAAACATGAGCACAAATGATGATCACAAAAAATATGGTGCCATAACATGAGCACAAGTGATGACTATAAATGATATGGTGCTGTAACATAAGCACAAGTGTGTGATAAAGAATAGTAATGATGCCCCCTTTCTTATTTCTTTCTTTCATTTTTTTTCTTTTTTCTTTTTTCTATTTTCTTTTCCTTTTTCTGTTTCTCTTTTTGATGGCCTCCATGGCTCTTTTCACTTTTAAGGGCAAACATCGTAATATGATACATGATGTATGACAACATACTAATGATGATAAAACAACATAGTGATGATACAAGTAACTAATGTGAAGGTGACATAAGAATACATATGAAAAAGGTGCCTCTGCTAGTGTAGCAGGTTATGCAGTGCTCTAGCGTAACATGGGTAAAAGCACACATCAGCTTTCTAGAAACACGCAAAGCAATAAATAAATAATGAATGACAACAAGTCATGTAATGTAAGAGGGATGTTGCATGGCAATATATCTCGGAACAATTATGGAAATGTTGTAGTAGGTAGGTATGATGGTTGTTTTGGGGAAGATGTTTGGCTTATGTGTAGGAGAACAAGATGAAGATCTCCCGCGAGTTTGGATGTACCCGCGAAAAATGCACCAACTCTCAATGTGAGAAAGGGCAAAGCAAAGTACCGAATAGGCTAGCAATATGGTGGTGGAAGTGCCATGAAAACCGCAGTTTTAGAACTCACAAGTAAAAAGATTTAAAATAAAAATATGATCATACAAGGCATAATGAAAATTACTCCTAGTGGTGCTATGGCAAATGAACAAGTCACTGTTGGGTACCCGACCGTAGCGCATAACATAAAGCCATTACAGTTGTCTTAGGCAAATAGAAGTCATATACCATTATGCAGTCAACTGGAAATTTAAGTGTGGCAAAGTTTTCAAGTTTCTCTAGACAAACCATTTAATCATTCCACTTTACTAGACCATCATGTTTTACCGTTAAGAAAATTAATATCTCAAAACAACATCAATAATCCAAGTGACACAATTTAATGATCTACAAGATTAATGTATCGTTTAATTATACCAACTACCACATTTTGCATCTTTTGTTCTCAACCAAACACCGATCAACTTATTTAAAAGATAAACTCTCCAAGTAATTTAAACATTGAAATATGAGAGTATAATATAACAAGGCTAACAACTCTAACAAGAGATGCATGAAAAACAAGAGCTAGAGAGCAAACGATAACAAAAAACGAATACTCAACGAATATAAGTGAAGAATACGAGTATTCATATGAAAAAGTGGAGCATGTCTCTCTCCCACACAAAAGAATGCTAGGATCCTTATTTATTAATAGAATGAAAATAACAAAAACAAAAATAAAAACAAACATACGCTTCAAGATAAGCACATAAAATGTGACGGAATTAAAATATAGTTTCACTAGAAAGGACCTGATAGTTTGTCGATGAAGAAGGGGGTGCCTTGGGAATCCCCAAGCTTTGACGCTTGAGTCTTCTTTAATTATATTGGGGGTGAACCACCGGGGCATCCCAAATCTTTGTCTTTACTATCCTCTTGATCTCATTATATCACCTCTTCTCTTCATCCTTGAAAACTTCCTCCACACCAAACTTAGAGTAACTTCATTAGAGGGTTAGTGCACAAAAAATTATGATATTCTGTAGGAACCCAATTGCTACCATTTCTACTGGACATTATCTACAGCCACTGATACTTAAAAGGGAAAAGATCCAATCAAAATAGCAAAAGAGGCATTGCAAAATAAAATGGCAGAATCTGTCAAAAAACAGAACAGTCCGTAAAGACAAATATTTTTGAGGCACTTAGCTTGCTCAGATCAGAAAACTCAAAACTAATGAAAGTTGCGTATACGTCTGAGTTTAAGCACAAAAAAGGGCAGTTTTTCTGACGTTCCAGTAGGGAGATATGAATTTTACGGTGGACGGCAGAAATCTGTTTCAGCACATGAATTGATTTTTAACATCAAGTTTCGACTGGAGGCTTAACTTGACACAACTTTGCAATAAAAATAAGATACAAAGGAATTGCTACAGAGGTAGACATGTTCCTTGACACAAGCAAAACAAAATAAAATGACAGAAAATAAAAGTGGGTTGTCTCCCATAAGCGCTTTTGTTTAACGCCTTTGAGCTAGGCACAAAGTGAAACTCAAGTATTATCAAGAGATGAAACATCAACACCATAATTTGAACGAACAATAGAATCAAAAGGTAGCTTCATTATTTTCCTAGGGAAGTGTTTCATACCTTTCTTGAGTACGAATTGGTACTTGATGGTACCTTCTTTCATATCAATAATTGCACCCACAGTTCTTAGAAAGGGTCTTCCCAACACAACTGGACAAGATGGATTGAATTCAATGTCCAAGACAATAAAATCAACGGGGACCAGGTTATTATTAATCATAATAGGAATATCATTGATCCTCCCCAAAGGTTTCTTCAAAGCATTATCAGCAGGAAAAACATCCAAATAGCAATGTTCCAATGGTGGCAAATCAAACATATCATAGAGCTTTTTAGGCATATCAGAAATACTTGCACCAAGGTCACATAAAGCATTGCAATAAAATTTATCTATTTTCATTTTAATGATGGGCTCCCAACCATCTTCTAACTTCCGAGGGATAGAAGCTTCATCTTTTAATTTATCTTCCCAAGCTTTAATGAGAGCATTTGTAATATGAGCAGTAAAAGCCAAATTAAGAGAGCTAGCATTAGGAATTGTGGCCAATTTTTGCAAGAACTTAATAACTTCAGCGATATTACAATTATCAACATAAAATTATTATCATAAAAACAAACCGAACCACTTTCTCTCACGTTCTTCAAAATTTCAGCACTTTTATCAACTGTAGTTTCAGAAGTTTTAGGCAATTTTAAATTTTTGGATGAAGTAGAGGAGACATTTCCAACACCAACTATGTTAACATGGAGAGTAGGAGCCTTACTAACATGTGAAACACCATTATTTTCAGAGGTAGTAATAGTAATAACTTTAACAATATTAACCTCTTTCTCTAGTTCTCTCTCTCTTTCCCATGTAGCACGTAATTGAGCCATTAATATTACATTTTCATCAATTTGAATTTGTATGGCATTGATTTTAGAAAAGGGATTATTCTCTTTAGTTTCAGTAGGCATAAATTTAGATTTTAAAAGATCAACATCAAGGACAAGACTATCAACTTTATACGCAAGAATATGAATTTTTCCAAGCTTTTCCTCAACAGTTTTGTTAAACAAAGTTTGTGTACTGATAAAATCTTTAAGCATGGTTTCAAGTTCAGAGGTGGTATTCCTATTGTTGTTATAAGAATTACCATAATAATTACCATATGAGTTGCCATTATTAGGAGGATAGGGCTTATAGTTGTTGTTACCATAGTTGTTCCTGTAGGCATTGTTGTTAAAATTGTTGTTTTTAATAAAGTTTACATCAACATGCTCTTCTTGTGCAACTAAAGAAGCTAAGGGAACATTATTTGGGATCAATATGGGATTTACCACTAGAAAGCATAGACATAATAATATCAATCTTTTCACTCAAGGAGGAGATTTCTTCAACAAAATTTACCTTCTTACCTTGAGGTGTCCTCTCCGTATGCCATTCAGAATAATTTACCATCATATCATCCAAGAGTTTTGTTGCATCCCCGAAAGTGATGGAAATAAAGGTACCTCCAGCAGCTGAATACAATAAGTTTCTTGAAGAAAAATTTAGTCCTGCATAAAAGCTTTGGATGATCATCCAAGCAGGCAGTCCATGGGTTGGACAATTCTTTATCAAAGATTTCATTCTTTCCCAAGCTTGAGCAACATGTTCATTATCAAGTTGATTAAAATTCATGATGATACTTCTTAGAGAAATAATTTTAGCAGGAGGATAGTATTTTCCAATCAAAGCATCTTTGCATTTAATCCATGAATCAATACTATTCCTAGGCAGTGAAAGCAACCATTCTTTAGCTCTTCCTCTCAAGGAGAAAGGAAATAATTTCAGTTTTATAATATCACCATCTATATCCTTATATTTTTTTCATTTCACATAATTCAACAAAGTTATTTGGATGGGCAGCAGCATCATCAGAACTAACACCAGAGAATTGCTCTCTCATAACAAGTTTCAATAAAGCAGGTTTAATTTCAAAGAACTCAGCTCTAGATGCAGGTGGAGCAATAGGTGTGCATATAAAATCAGTATTGTTGGTGCTTGTAAAGTCACACAACTAAGTATTTTTAGCGGAACTCATTTTAGCAATTTAAAATAACAAACCGAAATAACAAAACTGGAAAAATATTACTAAACCGAAATAAGTAAAGCAATAAAACTGAAAATAAATAGCAAACCGAAATATAAAAAGTAATGCAGGTAACTATTTTTTGTATTTTTGATATTAAGCGAACAAAAAAGTAATAAAAATAAACTAAGCAAGACAATAACAAAATAAAAATACTGGAAGTACGAAAACTCCCCTCATGAAGGAATGCTTGTCTCCCCGCAACGGCGCCAGAAAAGAGCTTGATGCACACGGTGGGTGTGTTGTTGGGAGACCCCAAGAGGAAGGTATGAAGTAGTGCAGCAGAAAATTTCCCTCAGTTATGAAACCAAGGTTATCGAACCAGTAGGAGATGATGAATTCACTCGACGTATCAACGGGGCCAGAAGAGAGCTTGACGTAGTTGACATGGAATCTGCACACAACACAATCAAAGTATTTTGCCCCAACTCAACGGTGAGGGTGTCAATCCCACCGGCTTGCCGTAACAAAAGGATTAAACGTATGTGTGGAAGAAAGAGTGATGTTTGCACAAAGTAACATGTTTGCAGTTGTGGTTCTATCAGATTAATGAGAAGGACCGGGGTCCACAGTTCACTATTGGTGTCTCTCCATAAATAATAATAACATTCATCCATGCGTGGTAAACAAATTACGGCTAGGCAATTGACAGAATAATGATAAGCAACCCAATGCATATACTAATGATATGGTGTCTAGTGTGAGATTCAGTATACATACACCGTTCCAACCGCATCTATGACTAATAATCCACCTTCCGGTTAGCGTATGCACCCCTTTAAGTATTAAGTTGCATGCAACAGATTATCGCCTTAAGCACTGTGTGTAAAGTAAGTAAGTAACATCATCCTTAGATAAAGTAGTACTGTTTTATCCCTAGTAGCAACAATACATCTACAACCTTAGAGCTTTCTGTCACTGCCCAGATTAAATAGAGACATGAACCTACTATCGAGCATAAATACCCCCTCTTGGAGTTACGAGCATCTACTTGGCCAGAGCATACACAAGCAACGGAGAGCATGCAAGATCATGAAATAGCACAAACATGATATATTAAGAAGCAATAACTCTAGTACTCAATATTCATTGGATCCCAGCAAACACAACATGGAGAATTACATAAAGATGATCATGATCATGATAGGCAGCTCACAAGATCTAAACATTATAGCACAAGAGGAGAAGACAACCATATAGCTATTGGTATGTACCCGTTGTCCAAGGTAGACTACTCACGCATCAGTCCGGAGGCGGTCATGGCGATGTAGAGGCCTACGGGGACGATTCCCCCTCCCGGCAGGTTGCCGGGGAGCAGTTCTGATCTATCCCGAATTGGTGGTGACGACGGCGGCGGCTCGGGACCCGTGGAGGAAAAAGTGTTTAACCGAGCTCTTTTTTTAGGTCAAGAGGGTATTTGTAGGCGAAAGACCTAGGTCGGTGGGTGCCCGAGGGTCCTCTTCACCTCCTGGCGCGGTAGGCTTGTGGGTCGCGCCACCAGGTGATGAGGGTGCCTTGCGGCCCCTCTTCGTCTCGTCTTCAGTTTTTCTGGACGCAAATGTTCCAAAAATAAATATTGGTTGGCTCATTTCCAATTTGGCGGATATTTCCTTAATAGCTTTTCTGAAACCAAAAACAGCAGAAAACAGGGTACTGGTACTGTGGCATCTTGTTAATAGGTTAGTCCCAGAAAATGCACAAAACTGTATAAAATGAATATAAAACATGTAATAACATGATATAACATAGCATGGAACACAAGAAATTATGGTTACATTGGAGACATATAACTAATCAACATGCTTTCACATAATCTTGGTCATATAATATTATAAGGCTCATGTTATTAATGAAGTGACTCAAAGCAATGATCTATAGGTTGCTAACGAATAGATAAGGAGTAAACAACTACGCCATATGAGTAAAAAACTTTTTATGAATAGCACTTTCAAACAAGCATCAAAAAGATTTGCATAAGAGTTAACTCATAAAGCAATATTTTCTAAGTAAAAGAGCAATGATGCAACACAAGGAATATATAAGTTTCAGCATTGGCTTTAAACTTTTAACATGTATATCATATCGATAGTTGTCAACACAAAGAAATATAACAGCAATAAGTAAGCATATAAGAATTGTTGCACACAGTTGACACAAGTGTTTGCTTCTATGATAGAAAGAAAAGTGGGTAAAATGACTCAACATAAAGTAAAAGATAGGCCCTTCGCAGAAAAAGCAGGGATACAAGCATGTGCTAGAGCTTCTTATTTTTATAGGTTTCAAATCATATAGAGAGCATAAAAGTAAGTTTTTGAGTGGTGTTTGTCGTTGTCAACGAATGGTAATGGACACTCTACCCCCGATGTCAACCAGACTTTCTTAACAGCGACTCCTATTGAAGGACATTATTTCCACCCAAGGGCATATCATCACTCTTATCTCTTTTGTTTACACATGTAGTTAAAAACTAGTATCATTGCTGGGCTGGTTAGATCAGGGCACCCCATTTTCCAGCTCTGTCTTAAGAGAATACAGTGGTTGAATTTGTAATTAATAGGGATTGGCCACCCTATTTGCCAGCTCTTTTTGCAAAATTAATAGATAAGTGATGTATATGCCACTAGTCCGGTTGGTGAAAGTCTGTCGAAAAGTAAATGACAAGTTGATATCCATAACACCGTATACTTCCTCACGAGCTAATAAACATTGACACAAATAAGGGATAGTAAGTTTTGAATAAAAGGTCACACATGCAGTATTTACTTGGAATGGCAGGAAATACCATGTAGTAGGTAGTTATGGTGGACACAGATGGCTTGGATTTTGGCTCAAGGATTTTGGATGCACAAGAAGCATTCCCTCTCAGTACAAGGCTTTGGATAGCAAGGTGGCTTGAAGCAAACACATGTATAAACTATGACAATAAGACATATATAAAAACATATTGCAAGCATTATAAAAGTATACATTCTCTTCCTTGTTGAACAAACATTTTAACTAAAACATATCTTGACCTTAGAGATACCAAACATGCAAACTAAATTTCAATAAGCTCTACGGTAGTTCTCCACTGATACGTCTCCAATGTATCCATAATTTCTTGTGTTCCATGATATGTTATATCATATTATTACATGTTTTATATGCATTTTATATAGTTTTATGCATTTTCTGGGACTAACCTATTAACAACATGCCACAGTGCCAGTTCCCTGTTTTCTGTTGTTTTTGGTTTTAGAAAAGCTCTTAAGAAAATATTCGCCTAATTGGAAACGAGCCAACCAGGATTTATTTTTTGAATATATTCGTCCAGGAAAACCAAAGACAAGACGAAGAGGGGTCGCGAGCCGGCCTCATCACATGGTGGCGCGGCCCACATGCCAGCCGCGCCAGGAGGTGAGGAGGGCCCCTCGGGCGCCCACCGACATAGGTCTTTCTCCTACAAATACCCCCTTGACTGAAAAACAGAGCACGGTTGAGCACTTTTTCCTCCACGGGTCCCGAGCCGCCACCGTCATCACCACCACTTTGGGAGAGATCACAACTGCTCCCCTGTGACGCCCCAAAATCGATACTATGTAGATTTAAGCGCTCCCACGGAAATCCGTATAATAACTATTTTAGTTCGCCCACTAGGCATAATGTGCACGCCGAAACATGCGCATTATGTGGGTGGAATTGTGATAATATTACAACAGTTCCGATACATCCACAACAACAACAACAGAAGATATAAAATACAACAACGACTCGAACGAGTCAAGATACAAACGATACAATACAAATATTCAAATGACAGTGGAAGCAAAATAATATCCGACTACGGATAAGAAGAAAATTGGACTAAGAGTCCTGAAGATAAGCGATGGCGCCATATCCCTGCCCAGCCCAATCCGGAGGGATTCCCAAGCTAACATCGTCAGACTTCAAACCTGTTAACTGCACATAAAGCACATCCCAAAGAAGTGTCAGGGCACTCCCTGGCAAGCAAAACCAACTTGCCTCTTTCTACAAGATCTCCCAAAATATAGGGTAGGTGGACTTAGCGGCAGCAGCACTAACAACCTAATAGAGACATGCTAAAACATCCGTCTAATTAGAGAGGTATAAGATAACGCATAAGTAACCAACTAAAACTAACACCAATCATAACCCATTCTCGGATTAACCCCCTCAACCAAGTATGAGGAAGCAATTCGGGAAGACTCACACATTGAAAAGTTTTAGTTACCATTTATTGTGAAAGTAATTCCATATTACTAGTCAAGTTAATTAACAATAATTAGGTGTAAGTTGTCTATGATCTTATTAGCCGACATACTCACCAAGTGGTCCATAACTGTGGACATGGCTCATCGATAAGATTATACCCTGCAGTGGTGCACTACTGGATCCAAAAGCAAGCCAGAAGGTAGGGCATCTCAACACGGCAAATCTCTTCTCTACAACCAATCCAGGGAACCGCATGATTGTGTGCACGGCTAATCAGGTCAAGTGCCCGCGGGATCAACCTTCATAGCACTCTAAGAACGTTCCACCCTATAGGAGAATCGACTAATCCATCATCATGAGATCGTTATGTAACCTTATGCATGCATCAAATGGAAATCCCGAACTACTTGCGACGCCCTGGATAAGAGATCGAAGCCGCGGGGGGCTCCATAGGGCATCCCACAAGTGGTTAGTGCGCTCAAAATTGGATCCGAGGACAAGAACTGAGTTCCTAGGTCGACACTTAGAAGAACAAAGCACCTCGCAATGCCTTCTACCGGTGCCTTATCTTTAAATTATAATACCCCAATATAAGACAACATTTTATTAAGGTAGAACAATCTATCATACTAAGCATGTGAAATATAAGATCAACAGAGGACTCGCACAACCAACTCTAAGCATGCGCTACGACTCGCAAGGCTAACAGATAAACATGCAACAAGTAATAGGTTGTGGGGATAAAGCTGTATAGGCTGCAGGATAAACATGTGATGGGATCGCGACAAAGAATCGAAAACTAGGATAGCATAGATCAAATGCAGGAATGGAAGACAATGTATAGGTAAACAAGCAAACCTTGCTTGCCTGGAATCCTGCATGGAAGAAGTTCTTGTCGTCGCTCACACACCTCAACGTCTTATCCGCGAAGAATCAACAAACACTGGAAAGCGTAAAAGATGCATCTTACAACTACGAAAAAATATTCAGCATTATCATGAGATGATGCATGACATGGCAAGATGCAATACGAGATGCATTTAATCCAATTAAGCGGGAATGCAATCCCGACAATTAATATTTAGGTTCAAGTTATTCATCTACACATCAAATTATATGTTCATTAACATGGCAAGACATGGCATAGATGATTTAGTCAAATTAAATGGAATAGGGCATTATACTGGGCTAAAACTGGGCTAGGAGAAAAAGAATTCGGCCAAAGTAAGTTTTTCTTCTGGTTTAAATTCTTTTGTGTTTATTCTTTTCTGTTTTTTGTTGTTTGAAACAAAACTGGAAAATAAATAATTACATAAAATTTTAGCAAATAATTATAGTTTTCAAAATAGACAATTTGAGATTTGAAACATCAGATTTTAATTTATTTGAATTGCATTTGAATTGAAAATTGTAATTTTAATTTGAATGCAACAATTTAAATAAAAGAGGTAACAATGCAATGACATGTTGATTCAAAAAGAAAAAAAAAGAAAATTTTATTGGGGGAAAAAAGGGGCGTTACACCCCGGCACCCTGCCGGGAGGGTGAATCGTCCCCGGAGGCCACTACGTCGCCATGACCGGCTACATAGTGATGCGTGAGTTGTCTACCTTGGACTACGAGTCCATAGCAGTAGCTAGATGGTTGTATTCTCATCTTGTGCTATCATGTTTAGATCTTGTGAGCTGCCTATCATGATCAAGATCATCTTTATGTAATTCTCCATGTTGTGTTTGCTCGGAGCCGATGAATATTGAGTACTAAAGTTATTACTTCATAATATATTATGTGTGTGCTATTTAATGATCTTGCATGCTCTCCGTTACTTGTGAATGCTCTGGCCAAGTAGATGCTCATAACTCCAAGAGGGGGTATTTATGCTCTATAGTAGGTTCATGTATCTATTTAATCTAGGACAGTGACAGAAAGCTCTGATGACCCACAAGTATAGGGAGTGTATCGTAGTACTTTCGATAAATAAGAGTGTCGAACCCAACAAGGAGCAGAAGGTGTTGACAAGTGGTTTTGATGAGGATTTCACAGTAACACTAGCAGACAAGTTTTTAATAGACTTTGATATAACAGAGAAATAAAGTGCGAGTAAATAGAGCGCGTCAATTATAATTGCAGCGAGTGGCCCAATCCTTTTGAGAGAAAAGTACAAGACGGTTTGTTTACTTATGATGACGAAACGTTCTTGAGGACACACGGGATTTCTGTCTATTGATTTTATATTGATGAATAATCTTTAGTGTTTAAATAAGTGTCGTGTGGCTGAACCTATGCTAATGCCCCACCCTTCCTAGGACTAATACATGCTTATGATTATACCCCTTGCAAGCATACGCAAATAATCTAACCATAGCCTTAAACTTTGATATCCTACGAGCCCTCGCGCATCGGAATACCAACGGGGGTTTAGGTTTCTGTCACTCCAGCAACCCCACAAATGATAACCGAATACACGATGCATTAACCTAGGCCCATAAAGGTGAGGTGTCATGTAGTCGACATTCACATGACACCACTAGAAGAATGGCACCACAACTTAAATATCAAAACATCAAATATTAATCAACAAAGTTAACTACTGACATCTAGACATCTCCCATGTCCTCAAGAACACAACGAACTACTCACAACACACCATAATGAACATGATCAGAGGTGATATAATGATGGATAACAATCTGAACATAAACCCTAGTTCAAATGTTTCACTCAATAGCATCAATAACAATAGCAATCAACACCGGGAGAGTTTCCCCTATCAAATACACAGAGTTTAGCCCTAGATGTTACATCGGGAACGGAGTGGATGGATGGAGATGACGGCGTCGGCGGTGGAGATGGTGGTGTTGGCGATGGTGATGGAGTGCAGCTCGATGAAGGTGACGATTGAAACGATTTCCCCCCTCCGGAATAGAATTTCCCCGGCGGCAACGCAGCCTGTCGGAGAGCTTTTCTCTCTCTGTCTTCTACGCCTCGTGGTGGCGGCGGCGATGGTTTCTGTCCAACCTGATAATTCTAGGTCTTCAGGGGGAAGATGTACGTGAAGGGGTACGCCGAGTGGTGGGCCAGGACACCCACATCGCTTGGTGGCGCGGCGGCCTTGGGAGCCGCGCAGGGAGGTTATGTGGGCCCCTTGGGCCCCACCCCAGGCTCCCCTTTTGGCTCCCTCGATGAAATAATTCAGAAATAATTCCTAGTTGGCCACTTTGTTCTTTTGGTCTTCGCAAATATTGTATCTTGACGGTGCTTTTTCCATCAGAATTCAGCCTCCGGGATTCCATCCTCCAATGATCATCAATCATGCAAAATAGATAAAATAACATAAGTATAATCTCCAAATACGATATATATCAATGAATAGCGGTAAATTATGATATAAAATAGTGATGCAAAATGGACGTATCAACTCCCCCAAGTTTAGACCTCGCTTGTCCCCAAGAGAAAACTAAACTCAGTAAACATGACCACATGTTTATGGAGTGAAGTGTTGATATTAAATATACGAACAAGAAGCATCACATGTATAAATACACAAGTCATCTTAGATATTAACTCCGTTCATGTATAAATCAACTTGTAACAAGTAGAGGTAAACCACAATAAAGTACATAGAGAAAACAATAGTTAGTGTTGCCAAACTTAGTTCTTTTTTTTTGAGGCGCAAAACAGTAGGGAAAAATCCCTACTGCTTAGTTTCCAATTTTCTCACTCAGTCCAAACTGTACATACAAGAAATGTTCATAATGTATCAACCCATTGGGTCATGCCCTCTTTAAGATATGGTCTAGCTCTTTTAGTGCAAACTTAGTCCTTGGACAGAGAACAATGAGCAATTGAGGTTAGTTTATAAAACAGCCCTCTTTATAGGTTGATAGCTCCAAAAATCAAATAATCAGATACCAACAATGTGCTAAGCAAGAAAGAATGAAAGACATGATTAATAATACTAATGTATGAATGGTTGAATCACAATCAACTCAAATGCTTGCTTAAGATAGAAGGAGATAGGTTAACTAACTTAACATAAAGTAAATGATAGGCCCTTCGCAGAGGGAAGCAAAGATACAAGAATGTGCCAGAGCTTTTGATTTTATAAGTTTTTGAAATCATATAGAGAGCATAAAAATAAGTTTTTGAGCGGTGTTTCTTGTTATCAATGATTCGTAACAGAATTCTTGTCATCTTCCATACTAAGCAAGGTAAGTTTGGTTCCGATTTTTTTAAAAAACAAGCCTTTATCATATTCATGTTCTTTTTCTCTTTACTTTCACAGCCATGACACTCCTCCCCACCTTTCTAACATAACCATGGCTTGCCGAATTCACGGGTGCCCACCAATCAATCTCCAACCATGGAGGAGTGCCTATATTTTTGAAAAAACTCAACCTTTGATATTATAGTGGTCTGACCACCCCTTTTGCAATATTAATGACGAGCAGATGTAACATGCAAGTCATGGGTTACTTAATTTACATGAAAGATGACAAACCTAACTATTATTTCCTCATGAGCTAGTGAACATTGACACAGATAAGGGATAGTAATTTTGAATAAAGGTAGCACAAGAAGTATTTATTTCGAGTGGCGCAAAATACCACATCATAGGTAGATATAGTGGACACAGATGGCAGGGGTTTTGGTTCAAGGTTTGGATGTATGAGAAGCATTCCCTCTCGATATAGGTCTTTGGCTAGCAAGGTTGGGTAGCAAGCATAAGAGTTAAAGGATACAAACAAACATACGTGTAGCAAAAGACAATCATGCAATTCTTACTTGAAAGCACACACAATTTTAAGTTGTGAATACTAAGCTTGCCATAGATAAGTGAGAAAGATCAATGAATGTTGTATTCTACATGTAATTCTTTTTCCTCTTAAGTCTCAAAGTATTGTAGCTACGGACCAATGTTAAGTTTGCCAAAGCCAAAAGATTTACTATATGCTCCCAAAGTGATCACCAATACTAAATGACAAGATAAATCATACATGGTAAAAGTTGCAACCTAAAATAAAGTGTGTAGGAAATAGATTATAACACTTCTCATTAATATTTCATAACGGCAACTCACACCAAAGGATACATAGATAACCAACTAAAAGAGAGATACTTCCACATTCCAAACCATAATATAAGATAACTTCCCTACTAATGATATGACACTACTAAAAAGTAAAAGATGGAAGATAATGGTGATACCGCGACACTCCCCCATGCTTGGAACAAGCGAAGGGAGATGCCAATACCGATGATGAATTACTCCTTCGGTGGCGATGGTGATGAATCCTCAATAAGCCTTTCAACCAACTCATTCAGTTCGCCAATCTTGTAAGCAAGAGGACGGATCATCTCTGTGTTGTGCTCAATACGGTTCATGAATACATCAGCCTTTGAGTCCCAGCTCTTGGAGTTGTTTCCCCACTCTGTGTCGGACTTTGACCTCCTTTTCCCTGCATTGTTAGAACGATCCATATTCAAAAGTTTTGGCCTCATACCCTCAGGCATCTTTTCAATTTGATCCAGGTGGATTAGGTTGTGGAAGGCGTAGTTGGTGCTTGATGAAGATGTTCTTGTAGCCAGAAGATGACGTGAAACTCTCCCTCCGGTGCTCATCCATGCGCTCATCCTGCGGTTGGAGGGGATCTCCACCACTACAATGCTTGCGACAGTTGCACGAGGGTCACGACGCATGTATTCTTCTTCCTCCACTTCATCTTCGCTCTTGATGTCCTCCTCTAGCTTGGGATCTTGAAGCCAATCCTCCAAAGTCTTCTTTCCCTTGTCGTTTGCGGAGACCATGATGACTCTAAAAACTGTCAAAATATTCTTGCATAAAACAGCTCACAACAAAACACGTCGAAAACACGATATACGGACCTCAGGGGCCTCGGGTGATTATATAGCCAAAATTTATGAAATAAAAGGAAGGCAATTACACGAAACCAAGTAGGAGAAGAACTCCGAGGCATCCACATCGCCTGCTGGCGCGGCCAGCAAGGGCGCCTCGCCACGAGGTGGAGTGGTTGCCTCGGACTTCGTGTCCTGTTCATTTTCATCTCATATTTTTCCATATTTTCCAAAAATAAATCACAGTTAACCAAAAATTAAATTGCGGACTTTTTCTTACCGAAGATGTACCTTTTCCAAATCAGATTCTGTGAACTCAGAAATAGTTTCTTAATGTAATTCTGCGAAGAAATTGCTTGAATAACATCAACAAGTTCATTATAATAATCTCCAAAAATATAATGCTTGATTCTTTGTCCATTTACCACTTGTGTAGATTCATCCTTGAGCGAAGCAATTTTTATCACACCCAAACGAAACACTTCCACAATAACATATGGTCCTTCCCACTTGGAGAGTAATTTTCCTGCAAAGAATTTAAGACGAGAACAATACAATAGAACTTTCTCACCAACATAAAATTCTCTCTTAAGGATTCTCTTATCATGCCATATTTTAACTTCTTCTTTAAAGAGTTTAGCATTTTCATAAGCTTCACTTCACCATTCATCTAAGGAATTCAAATTAAGCAATCTTTTCTCACCAGCAAGTTTAAAATCTCTATTTAGTTCTCTCACTGCCCAATAAGCTTTGTGTTCTAACTCTAAATGCAAGTGACATTATTTTCCATAAACCATTTTATCAGCAGTTCTATAAGCCCAAAATGCCTCATTTAATTTACTAGCCCAATTCTTCCTCGTTCTATTAAAAGTCTTTTGCAAGATAGATTTAATTTCTCTGTCTGATAATTCTAGTTGCCCACAAGTATGAGGATGATAAGCTGAAGCAAATCTATGATTAACACCATATTTAGCAAGAACCTTTCTAAAACCACCATGAATAAAATGAGAACCTCCATCAGTCATAAGATATGTAGGAACACCAAACCTAGGGAAAATAATTTCTTGAAACATTTTTAATGATGTTTCACCATCAGCACTTTTAGTAGGAATAGCTTCTACCCATTTAGTAACATAATCAACAACAACAAGTATATGTGTATTACCTTCTGAAGAAGGGAAAGGACCCATAAAGTCAAATCCTCAACAATCAAACGGTTCAATAACAAGAGAATAATTCATAGGCATTTCATTACGTCTAGAGATATTACCAACTCTTTGATATTCATCACAAGATAAAATAAACTTTCTTGCATCTTTAAAGAGAGTAGGCCAATAAAAACCTGATTGTAAAACCTTTTGTGCGGTTCTATCTCCAGCATGATGTCCTCCATAAGCACTACTATGCCACTTTCTCAATATCTCTTTTTGTTCATACTCCGGAACACATCTTCATATAATACCATCAACTCCTTCTTTATATTTGTGTGGGTCATCCCAGAAATAATGCCTCAAGTCATAAACTAATTTTCTTCTTTGTTGAGTTAAAAAGGTTGGAGGCAAATACTTCGAAACAATAAAGTTAGCATAGTCTGCATAACAAGGACTATCTCGCGAACTCACCCTTGTTGCAGCCAATTGTTCATTTGGAAAACTATCATTAACAGGTATAGTATGATAAGCAATGTTTCCCAATCTAGACAAATTATCAACAACAAGATTATTAGCACCTTTTCTATCTACAATATGCAAATCGAATTCTTGCAACAGTAATACCCATCTAATAAGCCTAGGGTTTGCAAATTTATTTTCCATAAGGTATATAATTGCAGCATGATCAGTATGAATAATAACTTTAGAATCAACAATGTGTTGTGTAAATTTATCACAAGCAAACACAATAGCTAGATTTTTTTTCGGTTGTAGCATAATTCTTTTGAGCAGAATCAAGAGTCTTACTAGCATAATCACTAGCAACACACATAATTTCAAATGGTAAATTCCAATCAGGTGGTTGAACAATAGGAGCAGTTATTAAAGCTTTCTTAAGAGTCTCAAAAGCTTCCTTACAATCATCATCAAAAACAAATGGTATATATTTTTGCAAGAGATTTGTAAGAGGCTTTTATACCTTGGCAAAGTCTTTGATAAACCTTCTATAGAAACCATCATGACCAACAATACTACAAATACCTTTAGCATCTCGGGGGCAAGGAATTTTCTTAATTGCCTCCACTTTAGCTCTAATAACTTTAACAACTTCAATACCTCTTTCAGAAATTTTATGTCCAAGAACAATCCCTTCATTAACCATAAAATGGCATTTCTTCCAATAAGAACAAGATTAGTTTCTTCACATCTCTGCAAAACCTTATCAAGATTGTGCAAGTTATCAAAAGAAGTGCCATAGACGGAGAATTCGTCAATGAACCCCTCCACAATTTCCTCACAAAAACCATGAAAGATAGCAGACATACATCTTTGAAAAGTAGCAAGAGCATTGCATAAACCAAAAGGCATACGTCTATAAGCATAAGTACCATAGGGACAAGTAAATGTGGTTTTCTCTTGATCTTGAGTTTTAACGGAAATTTGAGAGAAACCAGAATAACCATCAAGAAAGCAAAAATGAGTTTTATTGGCTAATCTCTGCAACATTTGATCAATAAAGGGTAATGGATAATGATATTTCTTAGTAACTTTATTAACCTTTCTAAAATCAGTGCACATTCTATAACCAACAACTACTCTTTGAGGAATAAGTTCATCATGATCATTAGGTACAACAGTAATTCCACCCTTATTAGGGACACACACTAGTGGAAAAAGGGGCTCTAGTCCCGGTTCCAGAGGGCCTATAGTCCCGGTGTAGTAACCGGGACTGTCTGGCCGGGACTAGAGCCCCCCCCCCCCCTTGGTCTCGGCTCAATACGAACCGGGACCAAAGCCCCCCCAATGAGAGCTTTCCACGTGGAGGTGTGTAAGGACCCCTCGGACAAGTCCGAGATGCCCATGTTATGTAAGAGATCACGATCCCAATGATCAGTGCATCGCAATCACATAACCAACATAGGTATCAAAGAGTTACATCATTCAAGTCGTACGAATAAAAGTCTTACAACACATAGACGGTCATACGACCAAAGTCAACAAACCTCGTCACGCAGGACGGAATTAACTAAGATAGCAGAAGCTCGTGGCTAGCGATGGCTCTTAATATCCCCGAGCGCAGGTTCCCACAAGTGCAGTTGACCGGTGACAGCTAAGTGGCGAAATCGTTGTCAAACACCTCCTCCTCGATGTAGGCCTCCTCATTGCAATCTGGACATTGGAATATCCAGGGACAGAGCCACATGAGTACAATTACGTACTCGCAAGTCCACCTCTAGGCTTAAATGCTCATGATAGTGCAAGAAAACACTTTTGGAAAAACTGGGATAGCTGCTATATATACGACTATAGGGCTTAGTTTTCGAAAACCATGCTTTTAGACATAGAGAATACGACATCTCTATATCTTTGTTGAAGGAAACATTTAGAGATAGAATTCTCTTCTCTTAGATATAGCAAGGACATATCCAAGTTCAAAACTTTCGTTTGTAAAAGTTTATCAAACTCTAGGATAGGGGTAACCCTTTTTCCTGACTTGAGGTCGGACTGGATGTCTCCCCGAGATCAACCATCTTCACCCAAATTCCGTACCTCCCAGGTACCACCTTGTTGCCTCCTTATTTTCCTTCGAGAAACACTTTGCTTTTTAAAACTAAAATGCCCATACGCCTAGATCAGTGTCCTTTCCAACCGTCCATGACCGCGGGCGCGGCTATTCGAATAAATTTGCACTCTGCAGAGGTTGCACACTTTACCCACACCTATCGGTTATTCCGCCGTGTCTGCCACGGCCCATCATACGACAGTATGCGGGGGTCCGAATAACACGATCAAAACTTTCCACTATGACCACCCTAGTATCGGGGCCTCCCGGTAGGTTTGTTCTCCTCGGCACCGTGTGCTCCACTAGACCTCTTGGTCTTTCCTCGGGACACCACACCGCCACGTCAGGAGACCTGCCGTAATCGTCCGGCTGTTGGTCCTCAACAGTGTATTGTCTCTTCCGGACGACAACCCGGCTTCGAGGGCCCAGCCCTCATAGAAAGTATGAGAGCCCCAACACTAAAACAGACAAGCTTCCGGCTAAGCCCTACCCATGTCAGGTAGTGTGGTTGCACGGGTTACTTGTTCGAGCGGCTGCTAGGGAAGTACTTTGTTTTTAAAAAAACCACCTCCAGTCCTCCGACTACTCCCAGCAGCTCGGGTTTTCGCAAACATCCCCGCTTGCTCCCAGCAACTCGGGTTTTAATAAAACACCCACTCGCCGATTGCTCCCAGCAACTCGGGTTTTCCTCCTCGAAACATTTTTATCAAATGGGTCCCCATCCTATAGTTTTGAGGTAAGATAACAAAATATACTATTTGAAAACTTAATCTTCTGTATAGAGCCTTCAATGACAAGACTCATCAAGTAAAACTCTTCTTATAATACCTACAGCTATTCTAGTAGATAACTTTGGCCAAACAATATTTGGTAAAAAAATAGTTTTCGGGTGGCAAGGCGCCACAAAAGAAGTAAAACATGCATTATTTTATTTTGAAAACAAAACATGCTTGATAAAATAATAAGATTTCATTATAGTGGTGAGGTGGGCTTGCCTTGCTCAAAGTACTGTCCCTGGTCTTGCTCTTCAGCGTAGTCGTGCTCAGCTACCTCGTACTGCTCTTCCTCGGTTTGTGATTCTACCGTAACATGAAAAACAGACGAGACTAGCGTAAGTCCTAAAATGCGAGTTGATAACAATCTAAAGTATATCAACAAACATCAAGCATCACAAACAGAAAACACTACTAATGCATTCAATATTTATTAGGGGCTGTTTACATGTTTTTAGCATAATTCTTAAGGTAATGCTCCTAAAATTAAACCCTTCTACCACATCACTGCTGACACACATGTGGAGCTCTGAAAATTAGCTGTGCATGAAAATCTATCACCAAACAAGAATTAAAAATCAGATAAGAGCTACTGATGTCAAACTTAAACAAAAGATAGGTTCAGTTTTATAGATCTCCTGAATGCATAATTATCCTTTCTGGTGAGATAGGAGTTTTCTCTTTAAGTGGAGATTTTATTCATCAAATTTGGACACTCCTATCTTAAGTTATCCCAGTTTTAAAATAAAGTATACTTCTGATCATTATTTATGTGCAGAAAATAATAAGAATTATTTTTGTGTCAAACCAGTGGGGTGAGTTAGATAAAACCTGTGGCGATTCCACAAAATTATCCCCAACATTTATCTATGGACAGAGGTGGCTCCACCAATTAAAACTAGACATGTCATAATCTCTGAAGTTTCAGAAATGCATTTTAAGAGATTATTTCCCTGTTGTTCAGGGATTTATTCTCTAAGAAATATCAAGTTACTGGAAAATTCTACATTTGTAGTATATGGTACCTCCAACACATATCTAACACTTCCAATTGGATTTACCTCAAAAAGTGTTTTTATTGAAGAGTTAAAAATCCCTAAACACATACTGATGTTATTCTTAGACTAAACACAACTGTTACTAGACTAATCTCCTGCATGCAAGATTTACCAATCTAGATAGGAATTTTTACAAGCTTTCCAACAGATCCAAGATTGCATGATTTGGATTTATAACACACAAGTTATTAAACAAATGGTAAAATAGGTACTTTTTACTAAATCTATTTTACCACAAAACAGAAAACACATTTTGGAACTAGTCCAACGCCACATGGTTAAGAAAACGTGCATGCATGTTACAAAATTTATCCCATCATTTTAGCCACTCTAGATTTACCACAAATGATTTAAAGCTAAAACTCTAGATTTACTGGAAAAATTAACGGGAAAAGAATAAAAGAGAAACAGGCCGAACGGGCCAGATCTGGGCCAAATCGGCCCAGAGTCCACGCAGAGCAGCGCGGATTCGCATGGGGGCCGAGCTGGGCCGGCCCAAACAAGCGCGGCTGCGCGCGCACGGGGAGGTTTAAACCTGGCCGTAGATCTCGTGATCTACGGCTCACGATCGTCGTCCTCCTCGCGACGCAGCGCGGACGAACCAGACGAGGGGGAGGGAAATGGTGGGGATGGCGCTCACCAGAGACCGCGCGGGGCCAAGGGAAGGGTGGAGATCGACGGAGGGGACGATGGCGAGCTCGACGGTGCCCTCAACTCTCGCATGCAACGTCGGAATCCATGGCGACGGCGGCGGCGAGCTTCTCGGGTCGAGGACGAGTGCGGCGGCTACGGACACCTAGAAGAGAAAAGGAGGGCAGGGGGAGTTAGATCTCGACGAGGCGCGCTCGAGGGGCCAAAAATGGCATAGAAATGGGGAAAGGATTGACGGTGAGCACGGCGGGAAGGAATCGGTCTCCGGCGAGGTTTTTCACTTCCAGAGCTCGAGGGAGGGCGTGGCTTTGGGTGAGGGTTGTAGGGGTGAGCAGAGGAGGTGAGGGGGAGCCTCGGGTAGGGTTTTAAGAGGAGGGGCAGAGCTGGGGACAGCTCCAAAACCAGGGGCTGGTTTTCGGGCTTCCTCGGGCAGGAGCGGTTTGGGGGAAGGGGAGGGGAGTTCTGGTTGGTCCACTAGGGCGGTGGAGAGGGGCAGAGAGGATGCTGGTTGGGAGGAGACTGCCTGGCCAGTGAGAAGAGAGGGGAGTGTGTCGGTTGGATGGAGAGAAAAAGAGAAAGGAGGAAAGAGGAGGAGAGGTGACCCGAGCCCATGACAGGTGGGCCAGGGGGGTAATCATGCTGCTCTCCTTTTCCAGCAGGTGGAGTAGAAATGAGAGAGAGAGAGAGAAAAGAAGTTTTGAGTAAAATCCTCAAACATATTCAAACCCTAAGTTTGAATAATTTAAACATTAACCACAAGAGAAAAAAAATAAATCAATTACCCATGCCCACCATATTTAGTGAAACTACTGAATTTTCCAAATGCCCAAATCAAACATCTTACTTAGCTCCCAAAGAAAAGAGAACTTTTGGTGAGAAGGACAAGAATCACTCAAATGGTCATGTTATTTTGATGACTACAAAAGCTAGTGAGATTCATATGCAAACAAGCTCTTGTGTGATAATTTAGAACAGGGTATGGAATTATATGTGACCTAGATGGAAATGTTTCAAATGCATGCCAAAAACCATTTAGGGTTTGCTTAATAATGGTCCCTTGTTTGGCTAAGTTTTAACAACCATGAAGATCCTAACAGTGGATATTTTATTTTGGTGCTATGTGACTTTAGTGTTTTCAATGTCAGGGAACACTAGTGGAGCACCCACAACATAAGATGTGCAAACACATTAAATCCTTACTCAAATTACTACACACAAAAGTTTCAGCAAGAGGTGAAAAATCCAGAGTAACACCACAATGCTAAAGCTAAGAGAATTGGGGTGTTACAGACCTTCCCCCCCTTAGGAGAATCTCGTCCCCGAGATTCCAGATTTGAAGAAGAGAGAAAACCAGGGAATTCATGCTCCAAATACTCTTCACGCTCCCAGGTGGCTTCTTCCTCCGAATGGTTGCTCCATTGGACCTTCAGGAACCTGATCTTCCGTCTCCGTGTCAGACGGACGTCTTCAGCGAGAACACGAAGTGGTCGTTCTCGATAGGTGAGATCATGGTTGAGATCAGTGGTGTGATGATCTACATCCTGATATGAATGAGTATCACCTGGAATTTGCAGACACTTCCGGAGCAGAGATACATGAAATACATCATGGAATCCTGACAGATGGGGTGGCAGGTCTAGATGATATGATACTTCTCCTCTTCGACCGCTTACTCTAAAGGGACCAATATATCTTGGAGCCAATTTTCCCTTCACATGGAAACGCTGCATTCCCTTGAGTGGAGTTACACGTAGGTATACCATATCACCAGTCTTGAAACTAAGATCCCGCCTCTTAGAATCGGCGTAACTCTTCTGCCGGGACTGGGCGGCCTTAAGACGGTCGCGAAGGAGTTGAACTTGCTCTTCGGCTTCCCTCAGTGTGTCAACTCCAAAAATCTTGCTGTCTCCTATTTGCGACCAGTTCAAGGGTGTACGGCACCTACGCCCGTACAAAGCCTCGAATGGTGCCATCTTCAGACTGGCTTGATAGCTGTTGTTGTACGAAAATTCGGCAAATGGCAGGCAATCTTCCCATTTGGCTCCATAAGGTAACACACAAGATCAAAGCATGTCCTCTAAGACCTGGTTGATTCTTTCTGTTTGTCCTCCTGACTGAGGGTGATAAGCAGTACTGAAAAAGAGTTTGGTTCCGAGCTCCTCCTAAAGCTTAGTCCAAAATCGAGAGGTGAATTGGGTTCCTCGATCTGATACAATAGTCTTAGGTATTCCATGAAGGCTGACGATACGGGGCATGTATAGCTCTGCGAGCTGATCCGATCGATGGGTGGTCCGCACTGGCAAAAAGTGTGCTACCTTGGTGAGTCTGTCCACAATAACCCAAATAGCGTCATGCACATGATTTGATCTGGGTAATCTAGTGATGAAGTCCATGCCGACCTCATCCCATTTCCACTCGGGCAACTTGAGAGGCTGAAGTAATCCAGCGGGTCGCTGATGCTCTGCTTTGACCCTTTGGCAGATATCGCAATTCTGGACGAAGAGTGCAATCTCGCGCTTCATGCCATGCCACCAGAAATTCTGCTTCAAATCCTGGTGCATCTTGGTTCCACCGGGGTGGATAGAATACAAAGTCTCGCGAGCTTCCCTCATAATTAACTGCTTCAAAACAGGGTCTGAAGGTACGCATATGCGTCCCTTATACCAAAGAGTATCGTCAGAGTCGATGGTGAACCCAGGGACTTCCTCTTTGTCCAATCTTCTCTTGATGCCCTCAATGCTTTCGTGACCTTTCTGTGCTTGCTTGATCTGCTCCCATAAGGTGGGTTGCAACAGGAGTTGATCGACTGCCCCATAGCTGACTACCTCAATACCCATCTTATCCAGCTCTTCCCAGAGTTCTGGCCGTCGAACCTTGATTAGGGAGTTTAATGAACACGGCTGGCGACTAAGGGCATCATCTACAACGTTAGCTTTTCCAGGGTGGTAATGGATGTCCAAGTCGTAATCCTTGATGATTTCTATCCATCTTCGTTGCCTCATGTTGAAGTCCCTCTGGGTGAAGATGTACTTCAGGATCTTGTGATCGGTGTAAATTTCGGAACGGTTGCCCATCCGAAAGTGCCGCCATGTCTTGAGTGCCTGGACCACTGCAGCAAGCTCGAGGTCATGGGTTGGGTAATTTTGCTCATGCTTGCGGAGTTGTCGCGACGAGTAGGAAATCACCTTGCCCTCTTGCATAAGGACACAACCAAGTCCGAGTTTGGAGGCATCGCAATAAACCACAAAATCTTTGGTCACATCAGGCATGGTTAAGATAGGTGCGGTAGTAAGGCGCTTTTTCAGCTCCTGGAAGCTGGCTTCACATTTGTCGGTCCAAGCGAACTTCTGATCTTTCTTCAATAGTTGGGTAAGGGGCTTTGCGATGCTTGAGAATCCCTCAACAAACTTGCGGTAATACCCGGCTAATCCAAGAATGGACCTTACTTCGGTTTGGTTGGTGGGGGTCGGGAAATCAAGGATGGACTTGATGTGAGTAGGATCTACAGATATCCCTCCGGCTGAAATAACATGGCCGAGAAAGCCTACTTCTTTCAACCAAAACTGGCACTTACTGAACTTAGCATACAACTGATGCTCTTGTAGGGTACTGAGAACCAACCTCAGATGCTCTTCATGCTCCTCTTCCGACTTGGAATAAATCAAGATGTCGTCAATAAAGACAACCACAAATTTATCCAAGTAATCCATGAACACCTTGTTCATGAGATTCATGAAATAGGCGGGAGCATTGGTCAGACCAAAAGACATCACTGTGTACTCGAACAATCTGTAACGAGTGACAAAGGCCGTCTTAGGGATATCAGATTCTCTGACTTTCAACTGATGGTAACCGGTGCGGAGATCGATCTTGGAGAAGACTCGAGCTCCATTGAGTTGATCAAACAGATCTTCAATCTTGGGTAGGGGTATTTGTTTTTAATAGTCACATCATTTAACTTACGGTAATCCACACACAAACGGGTGGTACCGTCTCTCTTATCCACGAAGATGATGGGTGACCCCCAGGGTGACGCACTACGGCGTATCATACCCTTCCTGAGTAGGTCATCCAACTGTTTCTTTAGTTCTTCCAATTCTTCGGGATTCATCCGGTACGGTTTCTGGGCGATAGGCCCAGTACCGGGTACCAGCTCAATAATGAACTCAATGTCCCTATCCGGTGGCATTCCGGGCAACTCTTCGGGAAAAACATCGGGATAGTCACAAACTACCGGTACCTCTTCCAAAATGGCTCCAGCTACACTTTTATGACAATGACTTGAGGTGGAGTGGTAGGTGGAGAAGTGGGTAATCTCCTCTCCTTCCGGGGTGGTTAGTGTGACAGACTTGTTGGTGCAATATATTTTTCCCCGGTTAACTGTCATCCAATCCATTCCTAAAACCACTTCTATCCTTGCTTTCCTAATACCACTAAATCCGCATGGAATCGGGCTCCTTGAATTTCCACAGGAGTCTCCTTGCAAGATACAATGGCTTTAGTAGTGGCCCCCGGAATTTGCACTCTCATAGGACGATTCAGCAAAGTTGGAACCATACCACTTTTCCTGACAAAAGGCTCTGTAACGAAAGAATGGGAAGCTCCCGAATCAAACAAAACAGATGCAGGAACTGAGTTGACAGGGAACGTACCCATAACCAGATCTGGTGCCTCCTGGGCTTCTTCTGCACTGATGTGATTCAGATGACCTAGGGTGACAGGGGCCGCTTTCTTGGGATACGGGTTCTTGCCTCCAGGTGGACGGGGTGACCCTTGGTTCATTTTTGTCGCATTGGGGCGACCACCGGCGGGCTGTCTAGTGGGGCAATCCCGCGAGAAATGTCCAGGCTGTCCACAAGTGAAACATCCTCCAGTGGGCTTCGGAGCAGGTGGCCTGTTAAAGTTGAGGCCGGGGTTGGAACCACTTCTAGGACGGGGTGCAGGAGGGCGAGGAGAGCAGTTGGGTCTTGGTGCAAAGGTTGGAGGCCTTGGTGATGGATAAGAAGGCCTCGGTGGAGGTGAAGGGCGCGGACAGGGATAACTTCCAGTTGGGCTGCTGCTGCTACTGCCTTGCTGCATCAGTTGGCGACGCTTGCGGTTGTCAAACGAAGCCTTGCGTTTGTGCTCCATCATAATGGCTGCATCTGCCAAGGATTCCAAGTCGGTGAAAGGCATCACCACCAGAATGCACTACATTTCATCACGAAGTCCATTCATGAACCTCTCTTTCTTTTTGTCCTCTGTATCGGTATCGGTGGGCGCATACCTCGCTAGAGAAGTAAACTTCTCCAAGTACTCACTCACCGAAATCCCGCCTTGCTTGAGCTGCAAGAACTTCTCTCGCATGATACTGACGAGTCCAGAGGGCACATAACGCTTCAAGAACTTGGTCTTGAATGCTGGCCAAGCCACAACTTCCTCCGGTGGCAACAGAGCACGAATGGCCTCCCACCACGCTCGGGCAGAACCAGAGAGGTAGTGAGTGGCGTAGACCACCTTCTCCTTGTCACCCACTTGGGCGACCCTCAAGTTGTTCACTATAGTACGAATCCAGTCATCGGCATCCAGTGGCACTTCACTCTTGGAGAAAACTGGAGGATTAGTGTTCTGAAAGTCACGAAGCTTTGAGCGGGGTTCTTCATTCCCTTGGCCGCCATTCTGATTGACGACAATCTGAGCAAGATGCTGCAGGGTGGCAAGGTTGGCGTTCCTCTCAGTGCGAGCTGCCTCGCGATCCTCCATGAGAAGACGGAGCACTTGAGGCATAGATGGCTCGGGTGGTGGGGGTGGTTCCCTTGCCATTCTGAATTCTAGAATAAAACACACATTAATTATTCTACTTAGAAATTTTAAAACAGGTTTTGAAAAAGGGTTCATCAAGCATACACAAAAACATACAAATTTCAGCAAGACAATACTCCTAAGAAGCCATGATTCCATCCATAGCAAGGTTCCAAAAGCATCATCGCATAGTGCACAACCACAAAACACTGACTGACATAGTTTTTACAATCATCCAGACACACACATGCTAACTAGACCACACAATCGCATCCACTTATCGCGATGGTTCGGTCCTAACCCAAAAGATACTGGACAACTAACTACTCCACGTCCACGGCAGCGTCACTGTCAAAGGGTGGCTCGTCGGGGTCCTCGTCCTCATACATCACAGCTCCCGGGTCCTCACCGTCCTCGCCTCGAAGGTCGTCATCGTCCTGCTCGCTCACGGGCTCCATATCCATGTCCTCTGTAGGGTCCTCATCCACAGGCAGGAGATCGTCATTCTCCTTGCTCAGGGCCTCCACCTTATTCTCCAGCTCGCTGATCCGCTCGTCACGGGCATCAACGGTCGACCTGAGCATGTCAACCATCCCGTCAAGCTGGAACCTGTAGAAGCGAGTAGTCTGGAGGCGTGCAAAGGTGGAACGGCGCTCCTTGCTCTCTATCTTGAGCTCTGCCTGGGACTCCACTAAACGCTCCTCCGAGGTCTTGAGCTTCAGCTCCATGGTCTTCAGCTGGTCCTGAGATGCCTCGAGTTGCGTCTCCAAGTCCTCTATCCTCAGCTCAGCTGCCGAGATCCGCACCTCAGCTCCGTCATGATTAAGACGGTGAAGGTCACTCTCGTACCGACTAATGACCAGCTGGGACTGGGTGTACTCGACGAGGAGTCCCAGCTCGGCCAAGTGGTTCCCGAAAGTGGGGTGGGGACGCGGCGGCACATGGTTACTCTGCTCGTCCAAGTCAGAGTAAAACTCAAAGCGGGTGCCGCCCAACTCGGAACTATGAGCACACACCAAGCGGGCGAGAGCTCTCTGCAGCACGGTGATGAACGCTCCCATCTGAGTAGATGCAAGGGCATCCTCAACCAGCTCCTCGGCGAAGGGTGGCACCAATGGTCCTCGAAGGATGCACCTCACAGTCCAGGACATCTCATCTCCCACCATGGGCAGGCAACGTCCAATCAGCAGCTCTGGTAGCGGACGCCTCAGGTGCTGGATCAACTGGAGTAGGTCTTCCTGGAACAGACGCGGAACTCCGGTATCTGGCACCGCTCCCACCTGAATCGATGACGAGAACTGTCCGCTCATCTACACAAAATTTTAAATGGAGGTTTATTTAGTGAACGATGTACCAAATTTTAAACAGGTAAAATCATAAGATTTAATGCAGGTATAAAATTAATCAGTGAATACTAGCAGTATATTCTGCATATTTTTAAGCATTTTTCTCCTAGCTATTTAGGAAAAACATGTTTGCGTGACGTCGACGCCCATCCTAGCTAAAGTCTCCTAAGGTCAACGATCGCTCTGATACCAAGTCTCTAAGGACCCCTCGGACAAGTCCGAGATGCCCACATTATGTAAGAGATCACGATCCCAATGATCAGTGCATCGCAATCACATAACCAACATAGGTATCAAAGAGTTACATCATTCAAGTCGTACGAATAAAAGTCTTACAACACATAGACGGTCATACGACCAAAGTCAACAAACCTCGTCACGCAGGACGGAATTAACTAAGATAGCGGAAGCTCGTGGCTAGCGACGGCTCTTAACATCCCCGAGCGCAGGTTCCCAAAAGTGCAGTTGACCGGTGACAGCTAAGTGGCGAAATCGTTGTCAAACACCTCCTCCTCGATGTAGGCCTCCTCATTGCAATCTGGACATTTGAATATCCAGGGACAGATCCACATGAGTACAATTACGTACTCGCAAGTCCACCTCTAGGCTTAAATGCTCATGATAGTGCAAGAAAACACTTTTGGAAAAACTGGGATAGCTGCTATATATACGACTATAGGGCTTAGTTTTCGAAAACCATGCTTTTAGACATAGAGAATACGACATCTCTATATCTTTGTTGAAGGAAACATTTAGAGATAGAATTCTCTTCTCTTAGATATAGCAAGGACATATCCAAGTTCAAAACTTTCGTTTGTAAAAGTTTATCAAACACTAGGATAGGGGTAACCCTTTTTCCTGACTTGAGGTCGGACTGGATGTCTCCCCGAGATCAACCATCTTCACCCAAATTCCGTACCTCCCAGGTACCACCTTGTTGCCTCCTTATTTTCCTTCGAGAAACACTTTCCTCTTTAAAACTAAAATGCCCATACACCTAGATCAGTGGCCTTTCCAACCGTCCATGACCGCGGACGCGGCTATTCGAATAGATTAACACTCTGCAGAGGTTGTTCGAGCGGCTGCTAGGGCAGTACTTTGTTTTTTCAAAAACAACCTCCAGTCCTCCGACTACTCCCAGCAGCTCGGGTTTTCGCAAACATCCCCGCTTGCTCCCAGCAACTCGGGTTTTAATAAAACACTTGCTCGCCGATTGCTCCCAGCAACTCGGGTTTTCCTCCTCGAAACATTTTTATCAAATGGGTCCCCATCCTATAGTTTTGAGGTAAGATGACAGAATATACTATTTGAAAACTTAATCTTCTTTATAGAGCCTTCAATGACAAGACTCATCAAGTAAAACTCTTCTTATAATACCTACAGCTATTCTACTAGATAACTTTGGCCAAACAATATTTGGTAAAAAAATAGTTTTCGGGTGGCAAGGCGCCACAAAAGAAGTAAAACATGCATTATTTTGAAAACAAAACATCCTTGATAAAATATTAAGATTTCATTATAGTGGTGAGGTGGGCTTGCCTTGCTCAAAGTACTGTCCCTGCTCTTGCTCTTCAGCGTAGTCGTGCTCAGCTACCTCGTACTGATTCTACCGTAACATGAAAAACAGACGAGACTAGCGTAAGTCCTAAAATGCGAGTTGATAACAATCTAAAGTATATCAACAAACAACAAGCATCACAAACATAAAACACAACTAATGCATTCAATATTTATTAGGGGTTGTTTACATGTTTTAAGCATAATTCTTAAGGTACTGCTCCTAAAATTAAACCCTTCTACCACATCACTGCTGACACACATGTGGAGCTCTGAAAGTTAGCTGTGGATGAAAATCTATCACCAAACAAGAATTAAAAATCAGATAAGAGCTACTGATGTCAAACTTAAACAGAAGATAGGTTCAGTTTTGTAGATCTCCTGAATGCATAATTCGCCTTTCTGGTGAGATAGGAGTTTTCTATTTAAGTGGAGATTTTATTCATCAAATTTGGACACTCCTAGCTTAAGTTATCCCAGTTTTAAAATAAAGTATACTTCCGATCAATATTTATGTGCAGAAAATAATAAGAATTATTTTGGTGTCAAACCAGTGGGGTGAGTTAGATAAAACCTGTGGCTATTACACAAAATTATCCCCAACATTTATCTATGGACAGAGGTGGCTCCACCAATTAAAACTAGACATGTCATAATCTCTGAAGTTTCAGAAATGCATTTTAAGAGATTATTTCCCTGTTGTTCAGAGATTTATTCACTAAGAAATATCAAGTTACTGGAAAATTCTACATTTGTAGTTTATGGTACCTCCAACACATATCTAACACTTCCAATTGGATTTACCTCAAAAAGTGTTTTTATTGAAGAGTTAAAAATCCCCAAACACATACTGATGTTATTATTAGACTAAACACAATATTTACTAGACTAATCTCCTGCATGCATTTTTACAAGCTTTCCAACAGATCCAAGATTGCATGATTTGGATTTATAACACACAAGTTATTAAACAAATGGTAAAATAGGTACTTTTTACTAAATCTATTTTACCACGAAACAGAAAACACATTTTGGAACAAGTCCAACGCCACATGGTTAAGAAAACGTGCATGCATGTTACAAAATTTATCCCATCATTTTAGCCACTCTAGATTTACCACAAATGATTTAAAGCTAAAACTCTAGATTTACTGGAAAAATTAACAGGAAAAGAATAAAAGAGAAACAGGCCGAACGGGCCAGATCTGGGCCAGATCGGCCCAGAGGCCACGCAGAGCAGCGCGGATTCGCGCGGGGGCTGAGCTGGGCCGGACCAAACGCGCGAGGCTGCGGGCGCACGGGGAGGTTCAAACCTGGCCGTAGATCTCGTGATCTACGGCTCACGGTCGTCGTCCTCCTCGCGACGCAGCGCGGACGAACCAGACGAGGGGGAGGGAAATGGTGGCGATGGCGCTCACCAGAGAACGCGCGGGGCCAGGGGAAGGGTGGAGATCGACGGAGGGGACGATGGCGACCTCGACGGTGCCCTCAACTCTCGCATACAACGTCGGAATCCATGGCAACAGCGGAGGCGAGCTTCTCGGGTCGAGGACGAGTGCGGCGGCTACGGACACCTAGAAGAGAAAAGGAGGGCAGGGGGAGTTAGATCTTGACGAGGCGCGCTCGAGGGGCCAAAAATGGCAGAGAAAGGCGGAAAGGAACGACGGTGAGCACGGCGGGAAGGAATCGGTCTCCGGCGAGGTTTTTCACTTCCAGAGCTGGAGGGAGGGCGTGGCTTTGGGTGAGGGTGGTAGCGGTGAGCAGAGGAGGTGAGGGGGAGCCTCGGGTAGGGTTTTAAGAGGAGGGGCAGAGCTGGGGACAGCTCCAAATCCAGGGGCTGGTTTTCGGGCTTCCTCAGGCAGGAGCGGTTTGGGGGAAGGGGAGGGGAGTTCTGGTTGGTCCTCTAGGGCGGTGGAGAGGGGTAGAGAGGATGCTGGTCGGGAGGAGACTGCCTGGCCAGTGAGAAGAGAGGGGAGTGTGCTTCGGTTGGGTGGAGAGAAAAAGAGAAAGGAGGAAAGAGGAGGAGAGGTGACCCGAGCCCATGACAGGTGGGCCAGGGGGTAATCATGCTGCTCTCCTTTTCCAGCAGGTGGAGTAGAAATGAGAGAGAGAGAAAAGAAGTTTTGAGTAAAATCCTCAAACATATTCAAACCCTAAGTTTGAATAATTTAAACATTAACCACAAGAGAAAAAAAAATCAATTACCCAAGCCCACCATATTTAGTGAAACTACTGAATTTTCCAAATGCCCAAATCAAACATCTTATTTAGCTCCCAAAGAAAAGAGAACTTTTGGTGAGAAGGACAAGAATCACTCAAATGGTCATGTTATTTTGATGACTACAAAAGCTAGTGAGATTCATATGCAAACAAGCTCTTGTGTGATAATTTAGAACAGGGTATGGAATTATATGTGACCTATATGGAAATGTTTCAAATGCATGCCAAAAACCATTTAGGGTTTGCTTAATAATGGCCCCTTGTTTGGCTAAGTTTTAACAACCATGAAGATCCTAATAGTGGATATTTTATTTTGGTGCTATGTGACTTTAGTGTTTTCAATGTCAGGGAACACTAGTGGAGCACCCACAACATAAGATGTGCAAACACATTAAATCCTTACTCAAATTACTACACACAAAAGTTTCAGCAAGAGGTGAAAAATCCAGAGTAACACCACAATGCTAAAGCTAAGAGAATTGGGCTGTTACAACGTGGCAGGGCGCGCGGGGATGAACCCTTTAGTGCCGGTTCGTGTTACGAATCGGGCCTAGGGTTTTGCTTTTTTTCATTTTAGGGTTTTGCTTTTTTCAATTTCAGGGTTTCGCTTTTTTTCATTTCAGGGTTTTGCTTTTTTTTCCGACAGGTTTTCCGGGTAGGGGTTTCGGATGGTACCACGTCGATGCGTCATGGTAGGGGGTTTCGGATGGTACCACGTCGATGCGTCGGGTAGGGATATCGGATGCTACGGCTTCGATGTGAGAAGGCAGAGAGAGAAAAGCTCTCCGACAGGCTGCGTTGCACTAGTGGAAAAAGGCCTTTCTGTGGCGCACCAAAAAGCCTTTCAGTGGCGCACCAATTGGGCGTGGTCGGTGCGCCACAAAAATATTTCTGTGGCGCACCCCACATCCATGCGCCACAGAAAAATATCTGTGGCGCACCCTAACTACGGTGCGCCACTAAATTATTATTTTGAATTAAAAAAATGGCGGCCACATCCAAATCTGGATCTGGCGGCGCCCGTTTTTCGCCGAAATTTCATCGAATCCCGTGGTCGAAGGAGGAGGTAAGTGAGTGTAGGAGGGGGTCGCCAGAGGTGGGTGGACGAGGATGAGGAAGAGCTTGCTGTATGAGGTCACCGGAGGAGGTGGTCGCCGGAGGAGGAGGTCACCGGAGCCGGAGAAGGAGGAGGAGGTGGTGGTCGCTAGAGGAGGAGGTCGCCGAAGGAGGAGGAGGAGGTCGCCGGAGGAGGAGGTCACCGGAGTCGGAGAAGGAAGTGGTCGCCGGAGGATGAGGTCACTGGAGCCGGAGGAGGAGGTGGTCGCCAGAGGAGGAGGTTGCCGTCGAAGTCACCGGAGGTGGTCGCCTCAGTAGGAGGTCTCTCTTCATCAGAGTTGGTGGAGTGGAGGAGAAGGGGAGTGGAGGAGATAAGAAGGGGAGAAGAGAAGCGGAGGAAAGGAGAAGGAAATGAGAGGATACGGTGAGAAGGGGAGAGGATAAGGGGGAGTTGGCTCTTCCGATTTGAAAAAAATTCCCGCCCAACAATTCTATGGCGCATCCTTGCACCATGCGCCACATAATTTTTATCTTTTTTTTTTTGAAATTTGCTGAGAAAAACAATCATTTTGAAATAACTTTTTTCCTTTTGGAATTTGGGGAATGTAAAAAGGCCTAACCGGGCAAGCCCGGGTGTGGGTAATTTTCTATTTATGTCTAGTTTTTTTAAGGTATTAAACGCATTTTTTCGACGTCCTATGCAAGAGTTATGGCCATTTCGACTTTCTTTACAGTGATTTTGCATAAAAGGTCAAAACTCAAATTTCAAATATGCTACACGAAGTAGACAGTAATACCTAACCATATGTCAAAGCCACAAAAAGTGCGTACATTTTATGGCACACCCAACCTGATGTAACACAGAATGTCCAATTTCTGTGCCGCTCCCAGCTGATGCGCCACATAATGTCGACTTTGAGTGGCGCACCCGAGCCCATGCGCCACAAAAAGTCATATTTCTGTGGCGCACCCGAGCCCATGCGCCACAAAAAGTCATATTTCTGTGGCACACCCGAACCCATGCGCCACAGAAATATGAATTTCGGTGGCGCATGCAAAAGGATGCGCCACAAAATGGCTTTTCCAGTGGCGCATGCAATTAGGTGCGCCACAAAAGGGCCTACACCTATAAGCCTTTTTCTACTAGTTTTGAGCGGGGGGGGGGGGGGGGGGGGCGACTGTGCGTCTTATTATCCGAGTTGGGCAACTTGTTTCCCTTTTTTTGATCGATCATCCATCTCTTCGTCCTAAGACTTATCAATCGAGCTAACATAGGGCATCGATGCAACAGTCAATTTTCTTCTGAGGAATTCCGGCAGTAAATTTTGGAGGAGGCAATTGTTTCGCTAACGCTTTCTGTTTCACGCCAGCAAGCCAGGCATCCGTATGTTCTTTTCAGGGGATATCGTTTTCCTCGACGGATCTCTCCCAAGGTAACTTTGGAGTAGGCGGCGGTGTTTTCTGATTTCTAGGTTTCTTCCTAACAGGAGAATCGGACTGGCGCCTCCTCGAGAGCGACTTAACATTCGGGGGGACTGGCACAGACTGCGATGGCCTCGTGCTGGGGACCCTTTCGGGGGGCGGTGGGCTTTGCTGATGAGCTAGAGATGGACTCGGGCTAGGGTCCCTATCGGGGAGGTGTGGGATTTGCTGATGAG